>OY282506.1:20122550-24922550 GCA_958295605.1 Ajuga chamaepitys | reverse complement strand
CCTTGTCTAGCTTTACACCCTTCTCTTGACTTGAATAAACCTGGTTCTTCTAGCCCGGGTCTTCTAGTACTGACTCCGGTTCTGAATTCCCAACACACCATATCCCATACAAGCACCACCTTGATGATATTGAACACAACCCCACATATCCTCACATCTATCATACAGAAAATGAAAACCCAAATTAAACTATGATTACACTTCTTAATTCTTTTAAGAATACAGAGGGCAAGGTTGATGTCTTCTGCTTCCTTCTACACTGAATTATAGAGCTTTGATCCTCACATTATTGAAATGAGATGTCCTTGCTTCATTGGTTTTACAAATTTCTAGATGTTTATCTTATCTTGATCACATGATTTGTGAACCTTCCTCTTATGCCATTTCATATGGTATTAAATGCAGATGACCCGCATGCTTTATATTCTATCCACCCTCTTTTGTCTATTTTGGTGAATCATGTTCTCGTGACTCAACCCATCAAGACTTGTCGGGAAAGCGTTTAATAATTATTTTTTTATGGTTCCTTTGGCATCTTTTGCTTTCGTGATGGCTCATCTCATGTTTGTATCCCTGTCTCTTATGACAATGAATGATTTCCCGAATAACAGAATTTCTAGTTCAAGACATTTTGGGCAAATCAGTTATGTCCACCTTTAAACTTGCGTCCTGAAGCAATATTTTCTGGTAGTTCCCGCACTTTCCAGCGACTCATTTTCCATAACATCTCTTTTTTTTTCTTATAGATAAATTCTGCATATGAAGAAGTTCTTGAAGTCATTGTATCACTCTCCATAGCATCCATCTTTTTTGCTCAATGTTAGTTTTAATAGCTCTTTAAAAACTTGATGGATTTTATGTAAAAGTTACAAAAAGTTATATATTTAACCAATTTTCTATTCTATACGAGAACCTACTTATATGAAATCTCCAAAGTAAACTTTATCACTAAATTGAATAGAATAATGATGTTAAGATATTAACAGTTTCATTTTACCATCGGTCGAATATTTTGATTTTTGTTCAAGATTTACACCTCTTCCAGAATATCCTTCTCCACTAATTGTGTCCTTTCCAAACCAATTCTGCCAACTGTTTCAGCATATAATCAGACTCCTCATGCTAGATCTCTATTATTCAGGAGAACAGTAAAAGAGTTGTGAATTTTGGTTTAATAATGGGCCGAACAAATTATTACTCTATGGTACCAAAAGGTTGATACAGGCAAATGACTTTACAATCTTAGCCTAATCCAGAATACCAAACCAGCCCTAAAAGTGAAAAAACTGATCTTAGGTTGACCTCCACTATTATCTGTGAAACAAAATCAGGTATCATGTTTCCTAATTTTACTTGATTTATAGTGCTTTTAAGATTCGACAGAGAGATGTGGACCCTCAGCCCTAACCTTGAAAAAATTGTTAAACACCGATTTGCATTATTTTTCCATTCCTCATACGAAAAACTTAAAACTCCCACACATATATTTATGTATTTTTTTTTTTTTTTTAAAAAAGATATATTTGTGCATTTTTTTTGGGGGACATATTTGTGTGCCTTTGTATAATAGAACTCGGTAGATAAAGGTGGCAAAAACTCTGTGGGGACCCATTCCCATTGGGATCCAAAATTATTGGGATGGGGATGTAGTTAGGGTTGTGATTTGTATGATATAAATAGTGGAATTAAGGACGTTCGGGGGGTTCGAACTCTTGTACTCTGAAATTATAGCCTGTAAAACTAACGAAAGAAGAAGAGAAAAGTGCCCAGAAGGGACATTATTCCCCTCGTGGACATAGATCTCCGGATCGAACCACGTATATCTTGTGTTCTATTTTCTCTTTGCATAGGACAATCTTTCCAATCGGTTTTTCTTTGGCTTGTATTTTCTTGATAACGGATCGCGCTTTATCAGGTAGGTGTGGCCCACTAACAGTTCAATCGATCTTAACCAGTCCAGGAGTACAAGCCCAACAGTTCAATCGGCCCAATTACGGCCTACCCAATCACCATGAAAGATTTGGTAATTGAGATTGCGGTAGCGACGCATGGGGGAGTGGAGATTCCCCCCACGATCTTCTCTCGATCACGAAGGCAGATTTGATGGCCGGAATTATAGGGATGTAGTTAGGGTTTTGATTTGTATGATATAAATAGTGGAATTAAGGACGTTTGGGGGGTTCGAACTCTTGTACTCTAAAATTATAGCCTGTAAAACTAACGAAAAAAGAAGAGAAAAGTGCCCGGAAGGGACATTATTCCCCTTGTGGACGTAGATCTCCGGATCGAACCACGTATATCTTGTGTTCTGTTTTCTCTTTGCATAGGACAATCTTTCCAATCGGTTTTTCTTTGGCTTGTATTTTCTTGATAACGGATCGCGATTTATTAATTGGCGCCGTCTGTGAGAACGAACAAAATATTGATACTGCACTTGTCACACCATGGTGACCACCCGCCTAACTCAATCTCGCCAAGGTGATCAAGCCAATCAAGACCCACCCGTGGATCAAACTTTGCCGCCGAGGCAATAACTGATGAGAAATCAATCTCACCATCAGGGCAATCAAGATGCAGTCGTGAATCCGGACGACCAACTCCTACCCTTGCCTCAACGAGATGTACAAAATCCTAATCCCGCCGCTACACAGCCGCAGATTAATATTCAAATGACCCCGGAATTGCTCCAGGCCTTTATCCAAGAACATGCTCATATCTTCCAGGACTGGGCAACCAATCGCTCGAACCTCGATGGGCCTACTGGAAATGCCGTCAATCCCGCAGCACATCCACCTCGTCGAAACCCGTCTAACCAACAAGATCCTATACATAATGTGCGACAAGATCGACGTAGAGAGCGACCTGGTTCCCCCGAGGACCATGGAAGTTCTAATGGGTCAAGGCAACGCAATGAAGAACTTGCCGATGCCGATCGGCGCCGTCCCCTTAACGCGATTAAAAGAGCTCGCCACGACCATCCCCGTACCTTAGATCTCCAGGAGTATGAGCGAGTACAACGCAATGTTGAACTAGACAGGATTCTAGGTCTTGATGTCAACGGAGACATTATCACACCATTCTCCCAAGAAATACTTGCTACGCCCCTTCCCGAAGGGTTCAAGCGACCTGCCATATCACCTTATGATGGAACTGGAGACTCGGCCAACTTTCTAGGGGCCTTTAGACACAACATGCTCAGTCGAGATCATACCGTGTCTCTTCACTACTGTAAGATTTTCCCTGAATGTCTTCAGGACGAGGCCCGGGTTTGGTTTGACTCCCTTCCCCGCAATAGTATATCCTCTTTTAGAGAGCTTGCCGAACACTTTTGGGCGCGTTTTGAAGCACGAGCAAAGCCCATGCCCACCTTGGCCGATCTGATGAATGTTGAACAAAAAGAAGGAGAAACCATCTCTCAGTTCCTGGAACGCTTTATAACTGAAAGCTTAAAAGTGGGAAGTCAGCCTGACAGCATTATTGTCACGGCCTTCATGAATGGATTACGCGCCAGACCACTGTACACCGAGCTTACCCGTAATACTCCAGCCACTACCCGAGCTCTTTATCATGTGGTTGGTAAGTTCGCTAAGGCAGACGAGCAAACCCGACGCAAGAGAGAAAAGTCTATTGCTAAGAGACAGACAGATAAAGGATAATCCGGGTTTAACACTCACGCCAGCGCCTTTAACCGGCTAAGCAGAGGGTTATTAGAACCCCGTAACGATCTACCTCAGCTCACACCTTTGAATCGGTCCCGAACCGAGATACATGCCATCCACAAGGCTGACCTGAGATCTTGCCCTCGTATGACTGCGCCGGCAGACAAATGAAATCGCACCAAGTGGTGCGATTATCACCATGACCACGGGCACAATACGGAAGAATGCCGAGAACTCAGCAAAGAAATTGAAGAGTGTATAAAACAGGGATATTTTCGCCAGTACATTGCTCAACCCGATAATCGACAACAACACAGAGGTGGCAACCAGCAACAAAATCGGGGTGGCTATAACAATCGGGGCCAACAACAAGGTCAGTCACAATGGCAGAATAATCGATCCGGGAACAACAACTACCCTAAGCATGATCAGGGAAATAGGCAGAATACTCAGCAGCAACAACCTCACTTATTGCCAGCTCCCTCTCCTCAAGAAGAAGGGAACAATCCTCTAAATCGTGTTGTTAATAGCGTCATTCATATGATTTATGGCGCGCAGCCAGCAGGAATTTCTCGCAAAGCTCTTATTGCAGAAGCTCGTAGGCCTCCTCCCGAGGAGCCCCGTCACAAGCGTTTCCACAAAACTGAAGTAGTTAGCTTCACCGAAGACGACCCAGTACCCGAGCGCACACCTCACACTGACGCTATCATCATTAATATGACTGTAGAAAATATTATCATCAAACGGGTATATGTTGATAATGGTGCCGCTGTGAGTGTTATTTTCTCAGATTGTTTCCAAAAAATATATCTCGTAATCTGCTCCGACCTGCACCGGGACCTCTACAGACATTTACACAGGGAGAAGTCAGGGCAGAAGGGATCATTAATCTCGCAGCCTCGGTAGGTACTCATCCTGCCATCAAAACTGTTTTTGTTGATTTTTATGTGGTGTCATCTACATCACCTTATAATATGATCCTTGGGCGAGATTGGCTTACCCCTGCACAAGCTATCTGTTCCACGTATCACTTGACGATGAAGTGTCCTTCACCCTATGGGGTAATTGCCATCCGTGCGACCAAAAGATGGCTAAACAGTGTATGCACATTGCACTCAAAACAGCGGACTACACCTGTTGCCAGTCCTCAGTTTCAAATATATACCCCGGGACTCATTTCGACCCTGACTCAGCCTCTTAGCGACTAGGTAGTTGAGGTACCACTCGATCCGAACAAGCCCGAGCAGACCATTAAGGTCGGTGCAGTACATTTACCTCTACTTCACAGCGCCATTGTTCAGACATTGCGCGAATATTCCGAGGTCTTCGCCTGGTCACCCTTGGATGCCCGGTGTCTCGCCAGACTTAACCACCCACAAACTGAATATTGATCCAACAGTCAAACTAGTACAGCAGAAACGTAGACAGTTTGCTGTGGACAGGAAAGCTGCTATCCGCGTAGAGGTTGAAGAGCTTGTGAAGGCAGATATCCTCTTTGAAGTTCATTATCCGACCTGGCTAGCGAATCCTGTCTTGGTTCAGAAGATTGATAATACGTGGAGGATGTGTGTGGACTTTACTGACCTAAACAAATACTGCCCGAAGGACTGCTATCCACTACCTCCGATTGACCAAAAGGCCGAGGCCATTACCGGACACCCCGCACTCTGCTTCTTGGACCTCTATAAAGGATAGCACCAGATTTACATGGATCGGAAGGATGCAATTAAAACAACCTTCATAACGGACTTCGGCATTTTGCGTACAAGAAAATGCCCTTCGGGCTTAAGAACGTCGGGGCCACTTATCAACGATTGATGGATCACGTCTTCCGGGACCAGATTGGCCGAAATATAGATGTTTATGTTGATGACCTCGTCATCAAAAGTCGTACTTTTGATACATGTGTTCGGGACATCGCTGAAACATTGGGCGTGCTCAGACGTCACAATCTCCGATTAAATCCGGCCAAATGCACCTTTGGGGTCGGTTCCGGGAAATTTTTGGGATACATGGTTTCCCCTCAGGGGCTCCAAGCAAACCCCTCCAAAATTTGAGATATACTTAATCTCAAAACACCTGAAAAGGAAAAAGATGTTCAGCGCCTTACTGGGCGACTAGCTGCACTGAATCGGTTTTTGTCTAAAGCAGCTGAGCGACAACTTCCTTTCTTTAAAATTCTGAGGCGGGCTAAAAGATTCGAATGGACTCCCCAATGTGAAGAAGCTTTGGTGGCCCTAAAGCAGCACATCAGCGAACTCCCTATTGTCTCTGCACCAATTGCTGGGGAACCCCTATATATATATTTGTCCACATCCGATGAAGCCATCAGTGCAGCCCTTGTCCGTGAAGACCAAGGGACTCAGAAGGTCGTATATTTTGCTAGCCGAGCCTTACAAGGAGCGGAAACTCGGTAGTCCGTAGTCGAGAAGACGGTATTAGCACTGGTTATGGCGGCTCGCCGCCTCCGTCCCTATTTCCAGGGGCATGTTATTAACGTCCTCACGGACCAACCAATCCGTCAGATCTTAAGTTAGCCCGATCATTCCGACCGACTAGTTAAATGGGCAATTGAGCTGGGAGAGCATGATATCCAATTTCTTCCCCGCCGAGCTATTAAAGGTCAAGCTCTAGCCAATTTTCTTGCTGAGGCTCCCTTTGGTGACTCTGAGTCCAACCCACATCCTGAGGTCATCCTACCTACTAATCTTGACATCGAAGCCAAGCGATGGCATATACATGTAGATGGCGCATCCGCCACCCGGGGAAGTGGTGCTGGGGTCATTGTCAATGGGCCCGACGATGTAGAAGTCAAGTATGCTTTGCGCTTCAAATTCAAAGTCACTAATAATGAAGCCGCATATGAGGCGGTTCTTGCTGGCCTCCACCTCGCAAAGACTCTAGGAGCCTCACACATCCGAATATATACTGACTCGGAGGTAGTCTCTAGCCAAATCAATGGCTCATATGCGGCAAAGGAGGAAACCATGAAAAGGTACTTAGCTTTAACCAAAAAACTCTTGCTCACATTTTCCTCCGCTGATATCCACAAGGTTCCCCGAGGAGACAACACAAAGGCTGATACTTTCAGTAAGCTGGCCTCCGCGGCCCCTTCTAGCATATCTTCAGACATACTTGTAGAAGAGGCATCCCATCCGTCCATCAATGAACAGATTATCTCGGTGATCACTGATGCTAAACCCACTTGGATGACACCCATTGTCCAATACCTCCAGGACGGGACTCTACCCGATGACAAGGCACGGGCTCGCCAGATCATCTTGAAAGCACCGAAGTATACACTCCACGATGGGGTCTTATACAGACAATCCTACCTCCAGCCCAGTCTTCGATGCCTTGACCCAGTCCAAGCTGATTATATCCTCCGGGAATTACACGAGGGCTCCTGTGCGAGCCATATTGGTTCCCGAACTCTAGCTAAGAAGGCACTACGGTGGGGGTATTACTGGCCTACTCTTTTTAACGATGCACATGACTTAGTGTCAAAATGTGAAAAGTGTCAGCGGCACTCACGGATAAAGCACTTACCTCAAACCGAGCTGGTAGCCTATACATAGCGCATGGCCTTTCATTTAATGGGGCATAGACATCATGGGTCCTTTCCCTGTGGCTCCCGGAGGTTTCAAATTTTTAGTGGTCGCTGTGGATTACTTTACCAAGTGGGTCAAAGCCGAACCGCTTACGACCATCACTGGAAGGAAAATTCTTAATTTCGTTTGGAAGAATATTGTTTGCCGATTCGGTATTCCTAGCACCATTGTTTCCGACAATGGAAAACAGTTTGCAAACGACCCTTTCCGCTCTTGGTGTGAAGAGTTACACATTAAACAGGCATTCACTTCGGTGGCTCACCCCCAGGCTAATGGTCAGGTAGAGGTGACGAATAGAACACTTGTTGACGACATCAAAAAGCGCTTGGGCGAATCTAAAGGGCTTTGGGCTGATACCCTACCTCAAGTATTATGGGCCTATCATACTACGCCTCACTCTTCTACAGGCGAGACTCCTTTCAGCCTAACCTACGGCTCTGAGGCTGTCATCCCGGCAGAAATTGGAGTACCCAGCCCTAGGTTATTGACTATCGATCCGGAAACTAATGAGGAAGCAATCCGTACTAACCTCGACGAAGTGGAATATCGCAGGGAACATGCACTTATTCGACAAGCCAAATATAAACAGCAAACAGCAAAATACTACAATGCTCGAGTTCGCGGGACACAGTTTCAAGTCGGCGACCTTGTGCTACGGCGCAATTCCGCCAGCAAAGCCAATCCCGAAGGCAAACTCCATGCGGCATGGGAAGGACCCTATCGTGTGGTTGCCGTTCATTCTCTCGAGAGTTATCAGCTCGAACGCGTAGATGGCACCCCAGTGCCTCGTACTTGGCATGTGACTAACCTTCGAAATTTTTTTCTCTAAAAACTGTTAGTTTTATTTTTGCCCCCTATCTCTTGAATATTAGTTTGCAATTTGACATTGTCCTGACAAATTTTGCTTAATAAAATCTCCTGTTTCACCTTTATATTGCTTGTTTACGATACCGCGGGGACGCCCCGGTGTCATTATATCAAATGTTTCCGAACATTTTAATCTATCTTCTGACCAGTCAGGTGTATAGAACAAGTCCCTGGACTCAATTACTTCCCTGCCTGATCCGTCCAGGGTAAATGTTCAAGCCTTAAGACTTTGGTTCACTCTTACCTAATCCGATCGAAGAATACAAGTTACTTACTGATCCTTCCGAGGAGTCATTAATTTGTCTCCAGACTTAATCCCATTTCCCTCTTCCATCCCCGTCGATATGGTCGGTTACTTTGTTTTCAAACAAAATTTTGTCTGCTTTATATCGAACACAAAGAATATATATATACCCTTCGTATGGTCATTACAAAAGTTATTTCACAATAGTATACATCATACATTTTTCTCTACACAAAGGATGACAATACTAAATAAAGTAAATAATAAATATTTTTCAATGCATTGTTTCATTAAGCATTCCCCTACACTACGTCCTATTGTCACTTTTTTTAGTCCTCTCCAAACCAGAATGCAAAGCCTCGTTGTTTCGTTTCCGATCGACTACTTCTAGTCCTTTGGGAAGCCTCCTGGGTATTACGTCGCAATCCTACATTGCCTCGGTCGAGGACCCCGGTTCTGGGCGTGGCAACCGTCCCTTGCGGACCATGGTCTATTCGTGGTTGCCCGGATCTCCTACTTGGGCCCGACATATTATCCCACTCTGTGTGGTCCCACTCTAACGGCGCTAGGGGGTCCATTTTCTCTGAGGCTTGTGTAACGCATGCCCCTGTTTTACGCCGATGATGCTCTTTTATTTTTTGCAATACCGGGTTTGCTCTCCGCGTACCCCCCGGGGTGTTTGCCCACTCCATAGCATCCCACCCCTCTCCAGGCATCTCATAAATTTCCTTCGCCAAGGCTACAACTGTTGCTCCACTGGGCTCCAGCTCATCCGCACATGCCTTCTTGAGTTCTGTGGGAAGACCCGACCTCGCTTCGGGAGTTTTCTCTTGGTTTCCTGAAGCCGCGGTGTGGTCCCTGGACCCCGTCTCCTTCCGTACAACAGTCCCTGTTTTCTTGCCCCGGGATCCCTGCACGTCGCTGCGTCCTTGTTTCTCCTGCTCTGCCACGTCGAAAGCATCGTTGCGGGCCTCTATTTTCTTTTGCAGCTCCAAGAGAAATCCTAACACCAACCGATTTCTGATTAGTTCAGGGTTATTGATATCGCCTTGCTTGCTCAGTTGCTTGACGTCTTCCCGAACTTCTGTTCTCCGAGCACGAACCTTGTCGATTGATAACCGCCCGCTGTCGACAAGCAAGTGTTCGCATTCTTGTTGGTTTATGCGGAGTTGCTCCAACTCCATATCTTTCAGCACGCACTCTGCTTTATACTGCCGCATCTGTTTCGCAGCTTTCGTCCAGGAATCTTCTGCCTCCGCACATTTCTTTTCTATTGATGCTAACCTCTTCGATAGCCGGGGGACCTCTTGCAACATCCAAACGTCTCTGTCTTTCTGTAACCAAGCTATCGAAGACCTGAGTTGCTTTATCACCTCGTATGGGTTTTCGATGTTTCCCTGACAAAGGGGACATCTTGGTATCAAGTACGCACAGACACATAAACATTGTTAAAGTAAACATGCGTTGCGACACATGAAGATTACAAAACCAATTCATCGTCATTCATTCCTTTAGAGTACAATTGCTTCATTACAAAACAAGATATTACAAAGGATTCTCCATCTATTTACAGATAGTCTATTCTACATGCTTGTCATGAGTCGGCGGGTCACTGACCTCTCCAGGGGTAGAGGTGTTCCCTAGTACACCTGGGAGCACTGTGGGGTCCCCGGTTGCCTCTATTGCTTTTCCGGAGCCTCCAGCTGAGTTCCCCTCCCCAGAAATCACCGTTGGAACTACGACTCCTTTGTGAGGGATGGGGGCTCTGTTTCTTAACTCCCGCACATGAAAGCCGTTGCGGAATCCCAAGAAATCTTTATCCTGGTCTTCGTTGCAGCGTCTAATCACCTCGGGGGTCAAAAGTACATTCTTTTTTGCCAGGGCCTCAATCAGCGGCCGCTTTGGTGCATGTGTCAACGCTTCAAAGTATGCCCCGTCTTCATTCCCCACTGCATCATAGTTATACCCGAAGTCTTCATCATATACATCAACCTCCGGGTATTTGTCGTATACAGTCTCCAACAGCTCACTCTTTGTGGCCGTGTCACCTGCTGCCACAAATGTGCTCAAAAACTTCAGGAAAGTTTATGTCTGCAACAACTTTTCGGTAAAGGCCTCTAACATTGCTCCCTGGCCCTCGACTGCTCTGTTCAGCTCTTCTCGAGCTACCACGAGGTCACTCTGGATAACGGCGACCTCCACAGCTTGTTCTCGCAGTCTTGCTGCCTCTCTCTCAGCTAGCATAGCTCTGTCTCGGGCCACCTTGGCATTCTTTTGGGCCTCCGCAAACCCGGCCCGTAGTTTGGTGACCTCGGTCTCCAGTTCAGCCACTCTATTTCTGGAGGATTCTTTCTCGAGTCTTCCCACCAACCCGCTGATTGGATCCAGTAGTTGTTCCAGTTCGGCTCCGGCCGAAGTTATTGCTCTCCCTTACCCCTGCATTATCTTACTGTCACGTTGAGCTAACGAAAAGAATAACAAAGCGCTATTAACGCACATACCTCGTGGGAAGGGACCACATGTGATTTCTTGGGAGGTGGCGGCGTTGGTGGCGATGTCATTCTCCTCTTAGAGCTCAGGGTCAGCCCCGAGAGAGGAACATTGTCCTCGCGATCGTCTCCAAGACCACCCCCCGACGTAGTTTTCTGTAGCTCGGGGGTCCTGGATCTATCACCTCGCCCACCGGAGCTGGTTCCGGTTCCCCTCTTTGCGGAACTCTTGAACTTGCCCACTGCACATGACACAGGATGCATTGAGAGATATTAAAACTCACTCTTACACAACTTATACAAAAAATAAAGGTCCTACCCTCTATTTCTGCCCCGGCTTGAGACCCCTCTACCTCAGCTACGCCTGGCGTCTCTTCTGAGTTAGTTTCAGCCGAGGTATCCTCCTTCTGGGATTCTGAAGTCCCAGTTGTACATCTGGAATAATACGGGCTCAACCCAGCCTCGTCCAGGACTTCTTCTGAAAATTTGGACCCCAGGACACCTGCTTTCCTCAGTACATCTACACCTCTGAGGTCCCCTGCCGGTGCACTATCTACTACCTCCAACCTCTGCCACTTCGGCAGTACTCTCCCCTGCCTAACATATATAAATTTACCTCTCAACCCCTCTATTTTGCTAGGGTTTTTTACTTTGAACTTTTTACCTGGCCTGGGGTTAAGGTAATACCAGCCCTTATTCCTCCCCATCGTTTTAAGCTGAAAGAAATACCTAAATAAACTAACATTGGGCTTCAATCCTCCCTTACTACATTCAACTAAAAATCCTACCACCTGCCTCATGGCATTGGGTCCCAGTTGCCCCAGAGCTATTCCTTAAAACTCCAACAAATTTACCAAAAAATCCCATAGGGGAAACCTCAATCCTACCGCCAGCTAGTCTATATATACGGATATAAATCCTTTAGGAGGGCAACACGCCTTATCCTTGTGTTGGGGAATTATGTATTCTAGGTCGAAGGGCAAGAAGAAATTTGGAATCCATTTTCTGATTTGGGCCTTAGTCACACTGGGCACCACTCCTGCTACTTCGAACTCTTCTACCTCATCCTCACAATAGGGGAAACTAACTGCCTCCATTCTAATTTCTCCCTGATCGCCCCGGTAGATCTTCCTAGTCTCACTATTTTCTGGGAAAATCACCCGTATGGGGGCCGCTCTAAAAGGCTCCCCTTCTCTGCCCACTTCCTCAACTCTAGACGAAGATGAAGACGAGATAGACATACTTACTTGTTTTCTTTGGTCGAAGAGGTGATAATCTTCAAAGTTGGCAAAATCTTTGATCTCCCTGATGCGTGGTTCAGTTATCCGCAAGTGAAGAAGGTGAAGGGTTTTGATTTCCTTCATTTTCTTATAATTCCAGCAACGGTTCAGATTCAATGGTTTAAAATCAACGATTTTGATTGCACGCGCCTCGAAACTCACAATATGCGCCGTTTCATACGCGCCTACTCGAATTCTGTGCGCATCTGCCAGTCACGCGCCCCAATTTTCTTCAGCACTCGTGTCGGAGAAGTTTCTCAACTCCGGTTGATGGACCCCGGGGGTTTCGCATTTTCTCAACTCCGGTTAATGGACCCCGGGGGTTTCGCATTTTCTCAACTCCGGTTGACTGACCCCGGGGGTTTCGCATTTTCTCAACTCCGGTTGATGGACCTCGGGGGTTTCGCATTTTCTCAACTCCGGTTGCTTAACCCCGGGGGTTTCTAGTTGTTTCATCTCAGGATACTAGCGGGTTTTCCCTCACACCACCTCTCGCCTACTTTTGTTTACTCTACAAGCCAAAGCCTCCCGCTCCGGCTTTTGGGGAGGGGGGGCATCTGGTAGGTGTGGCCCACTAACAGTTCAATCGGTCTTAACCAGTCCAGGAGTACAAGCCCAACAGTTCAATCGGCCCAATTACGGCCTACCCAATCACCATGAAAGATTTGGTAATTTAGATTGCGGCAGCGACGCATGGGGGAGTGGAGATTCCCCCCACGATCTTCTCTCGATCACGAAGGCAGATTTGATGGCCGGAATTATAGGGATGTAGTTAGGGTTGTGATTTGTATGACATAAATAGTGGAATTAAGGACGTTTGGGGGGTTCGAACTCTTGTACTCTGAAATTATAGCCTGTAAAACTAACGAAAGAAGAAGAGAAAAGTGCCCAGAAGGGACATTATTCCCCTCGTGGACGTCGATCTCCGGATTGAACCACGTATATCTTGTGTTCTGTTTTCTCTTTGCATAGGACAATCTTTCCAATCGGTTTTTCTTTGGCTTGTATTTTCTTGATAACGGATCGCGCTTTATCAGGGAGTCCCCAAAAAAAGTGGGAACGGAGATGGGGATGAAAATCATACTCCTCGCCCCATCCCGACCCTGACCCATCACCGTACAACCTAGACGGGGATTCACATTCCCTATTATTATATATTTTAATATATATATATATATATATATATATATATATATATATATATATCCCTTTAAAAAATTGAAGTTGGTTTTTTAAGAAAAAAAGAAAAAGATATTAAAGGTATTAAGTTCATACTAAGTGATTTGATAATAATGGTGAAGGGTTAGCTTCAACTATTTTTACACTAAGTTAGTGCCTATGCAATAACTTAGGCATCATGGTTCATATATACATTTAGTACCGCATTCCTAAATTATAATTTTGAATACTTTAATTTTAAGATAAAACTAAAAAATAACCTTAGTGAAACTAAATACTACATAAAAAAAAAAAAGATATATTTTTTATGAAGCTTATATTTTAATTTAGAACTTGATTGTTAGGAAAAAAAAAAAATTCAGCAAAATTGGCTCTCTTTGATACAGCTTGTTCTAGAAAAGTCTTAAAATCTCAATTTTAAGTTGTTATAAATTCTACAATTCGCATTGTATGTTTTTTTAATTGGTAAAATAAAATAAAATGTAATATGTTATAAAACTCTTAAACTCGTATACAAAATCGTAAAATCGTATGAGCAAACTCGAGAGTTTACTCCGATTTCATCAGATCTCGATTTTATCACGAATTAACTTGTTTACGGAGAAATAACTCGTAGAATCGTAAGAGTCAACTCAATATTTTGACAACATGACATTGTTCATTATAGTTTATATTATAAGTTTTGTCTTCATATTTTTATGTTATTATTTTGGACTTCGTTTTGGATGTTAAAATTTTATTACAATTTTTGTTTGAAAAATTAGGAGGAAATGAAACAAAAAAACAAAATAAAAAAGACATATGGGGAACCCGAATTCCCTGGGGGACGTTCTTTTCTAAATGGAGATTCCCCATACTCGACCCAAGTTTCTTAAATGGGGAATTATGCGGGGATAGGAATCGGGATGGGAGTTTGGGGTTGGGGATGAGAAGCCCAATCCCAGCCCCTATCCCACCCATTACCACCCCGATCGATAGAAATATCTTCCGCCGTAAATCAGTTGTCAAAGTTGACAACCTATTGCTTTTAATTCTTTAATGATTAGTTCAAATTATCCTTTCCTTTTGGTTAATTACTAAAATTCACATTCATTCAAAATCTCGTGATTGATATGTTTTTGTATTAAGAATGATCATTCCAAAATAAATCACGAATCTCATATTTATAGAATTAGGCATTCCTTATAACCCCGTGTTATTAGTAATTCCCAATACTTATAAATTGTTGTTATTATTGTGATCTAACGAGAAACTTGGCTCGGTTCTATGGGCCAACCCAACCCACTCGACATTTTAAGAGGGTTAAGAATCTTAGCCCAAAGTATCATTGGATCATTCATTCAAACCTCCATAGTATTAGTCATTCCAATACTTAGAATTGTTATTATTATTGTGATCAAGCGGCAAAATTGGTCCGGTTCGATGGGTTGGCCTAGCCCTCTTGATATTTTGGGAGGGTCGAGGCATAAGAATTTAGCACAAAATATTGGGCCGACCCAATGAGCTAATGGGTCGGAAGGCTAATGACTCGAGTGGCTCAACAGGTGATGGGTTGGCCTGACAAGATTTTGGTCCAGCCCGCCTTACTCGACATATGACATGTGACCCTGACAGGTGGACCAAGTCAGGCCGTACGACTCGAACTGCCATCATCATTATCATCATCATCATCATCATCATCATCATCATCATCGTTATTAGTACTACTATTACTAGATGTTTGTCCGTACGACGAACGAGACATAATATTCTTTTACATTAATAATATTTGATTAAATTCTAATATTGCTACAAAGTATTATATATATATATATATATATATATATATATATATATATATGTATATATATATCTGTGTGTGTGTGTGAGAGAGAGATAGAGAGAGTGAGAGAGAGAGAGTATATATTGTTATATTTTATGTAATAAAATTAAGTAAACATCAACATTTTTTATGTAAGCAATATGAGTCTTAAACATAATTTCATAAAAAGTGAATTAAATATTTTGTGCATCAGTTAATTTCAATAGAAACAAATATTTGTATTTTTTTCTTATATTCTTTTTATACGATTGACCAATGTAAATCCAACGAATTTATTATATGCAATATGGATGTCTAATTGTCATATCATGAAGTAAGTAGAATTTAATATATTTTTCATCAAGAATGAAATTGATACGAAAAAGTTATAAACGTTTAAAATTTTAAGCTAAAAAGAAAAATAATAAAGAGAGAGAGGATTATTTTTATTGGTAGATGTGAGTAAATTGTGGAATAAAACTCCCACAACTCACGTCCATTACTTTTTTAAAAGCATAAATAAACTCATATTGTCTATATGAGTGACACGTGTTTTTTTTTTTTTTTTTTTTTTGGCTGAGTGCTTATATAGATGACACGTTATCTGATTTTTTTTAAGTCCTCTTGCTTTAATAGTAAACGGGATTATTATTGTTGTTGTTGTTGTTGTTATTACTAGTATTACTCCCGTGCGATGCACGGAAGTCTTCTAGTAGAATAATATTTTACCTAATTCAATTTTATATTACTTTACTATTTAAAAATGTAAATATTATATACTTGATAAAATAAATATTTTAAAATTTCGAATCATATTATAGTAAAATTTTAAATAGTGTAAATATTCGTTTCTCCCCTATTTTTTTTTTAATTAAATATATACTTATTATTTATGAATAAGAAATATTGTTATTGATACAACTAAAATAAATATTAAATATAACAAATAAAAATGCTTACTTTTATTTTATTTTTTTCTAAAACCTCAAACATACCTTATTATTTTTAACCTATGCGAATAACCACAAATAGTCCAATTAATTAAATCTGTTGGAAAATAATACAAATAATAATGACACACAACTTATTAAAAAAAAAAGGATAAGATAGTGATAAAGTACATTGATAATTTATAAGAAAATAAGATTATTCTTTCTGAATAATCTTATATTTTTATTGTTAAAAATTTGTCAATTGATTTATTTTTATATAATCTAATTCACTATATACATAGTCTAATCCACAAAAGACTTAAAATATAATTCAACTTAAAGAAGGTGAAATGATTATTAATTTGATATATTATACGTAAACAGATTAAAAAAAAAAATGTTGGCACTTTAAAAAATAGAAAGAAGTTGTTGACAAAGAAACAAAGTGATAGAATATTGATACTATAACAACTTATCTTTAAGGACACATGCATAAATAAAATCCTTGAAAATGTTTGATTTGCAATTGAACAAACTATGATTTTTTTTTTACATATTTGACTCCATTTTATTTTATTATAGACACACACATTTATATGTATATTAGTATATATATAGATTAATTTATAGAATAAAAGGTAAATACAATAAATAAATAAATTAAATTATTTAAAAAAAGGATTATTTAACTAACTTGTATTTGTAGCCTAAATATGACATCTGTAAACATCCACAATAAGTACTCAAAATCAGAGATCATAAAAAGATGATTAATTTCATATATAATATGCAAAAAATGTTTAAGAAAAAAACAAATTTATTTGTACTTAAAAATGGAAAAAATTAATTTTCTTAGAAAGAAGGGCAAAAGGAAAAAAATTAACAAACAAAAAAAAAAAGTTGACACTTGTACGAATAACCATAAATAACACAAAATATTTTGGTGAAAAAATGCAATTTATAATTTTAACTCACTTATATTTCTCCGGTCTGAAAAATGTGCCGCATTAGAGAAAATGAAATTGTTAAAAAAATTGTCATTAGCAACTAATTAAAGAAAGAAAAACACAATTCTTCAAATCTTATCATAAGCAACCTATTTAATTTACTTGAATATATTTTCTTAAATCCACAAAACATATAAATAGATTGTGTTGGGATATATTTATTGTTTCCACTCATCCTTAATTTTTCAAAAAAAGTCTAAAGCGACACCTTTTTTTTTGGGGGAGGGAGGGGGGAGGGGGGAATAGCCTTTATATATGTGTAGATTTCTTAATACATCTAAATCATTTCAAAGTTATAACCATAAATAATTAATTGTTTCTTTTTAAAAAATCAAATTATCATTTGCAACTTGTAACATTTCACCTGGTGATACCCATATTCTTTTTATTTTGAGTATATCCTAGCATTAACAAAATAAAATTCCAAAGTAGAATGATTATTTAAAGCATGTGAATTTTTCAGATATTTGAATATTTTCAAGTTTTATTTGGTATGGTAATTTATTCAAATAAATTATACGTTTTTGTTATAAAATGGATTAATGCGATCAAAATTGCTTAGGTTGCAAAGAGTAAAAAGACACAGTTGTAGTTAGTTCGTGTGACAAAGTATTTTTAAGGTTGCAAAGTTTTAAAATATATAGTTGAGGTTGGTATACATAAAAGAAAAGATTGAAAAGTGTAACAAATGTCATAATTTAAGTTGCAAAGTATAAACTTATTTAATAAAATAATTGTAACAAAGTACATAATATAAAAATATGAAGAAGTAACAAAAAATAATCTCAATAATGTATATGATATTTAAACATATATCTGCATAAAGCTTTCATACTTCTTATTATAATATATGTAATGATTTAATACATGATTTGTAAAAGTTAAACATTAATTTTTTCCTTTAATTTAATTAAATAGGAGTTTCACTATTTAAACAATTATTTTATCTCGGGTATAAAATAAGTAAAAAAATTAAAAATTAATATCAAATAAAATAAATTAATTCATTGTACTGTAGAAAAATCTTAAATTATATTCTTTATCAGAGGATTATTTTATTAAGTTCTAGTTGCAACATAGAACCAGTAGTATAGTCCAATTAACAATAAACAATCAAATATAATCCCAATTATAACCAATAAAAAAATTATTTTTCAAATCAAATATATCATTATGATATATGTGATATGTATGTCAAACTGAATACCGTAAAAAGACGAATAATTTGATATATTACACATAAAAAATAGATTAGAAATAAAAAAATTATTTGCATTTTGAAAAATTGAAAGAAGATTATGAACTTACCAAAATTAACATGAACTTACCAAATTATTGTTAAAATTTTAGGCGGGAAAGTTACAATGACATAAATGCCCTCCATTTTGCTTTTATATATATATATAGATTATTAATTGCTTTACATTGGTAGTTATAAGATTCGATGATAATAATAGTATTTGATCCTTGTCATTCCTAGAATATGTCAATCTTTGGAATGATTATAATTATACCATTTTATTTCACATTTCATTCCATCCTTAAATTGATTTTGTTCATGTGCATTATGTGTTGAAATTTCGGGGTATGAATGGAGAAATGTCTTTTAGACGAAAATGTATTAGTGAAAAACTGTGTTTTTAAATGGAACATGTGCAAATGAAAGCACATGAACATTCGAAAATGGATGCAATTAGACCGTAAGATCGTGATCTTAGATCAAAAGGTATGGTCTAATGGTTGTGATTTATCGTGTTAAAAGAGTGCAAAATGATGCCTACAAGCCTATAAATAGACCTTTTCATTTCACATTTCTAGTTAGTAAAATACTAGTCTGCTAGCAGTGGTCTAAATCGGTCAAAAGATAAGTTAAACACGAGTCCCCAAACTTAAATCCCTGTTCGTCCCGAACAGCCTGAAGAAAAGAAAAAGAAGAAAATGACACATGTTAGGGAAGATTTAAGTGGCGATTCTAGATTCAGACATATTTTATGAAAGTAAGGCACTTACGACAAAATGAGCATACTTGACATAACAACTTCAACTACTTTTGAGACTTGAGACTCTCAACCAATGATTCTCACCGGGTGAGTGTATCTCTCATCTCTCAACTGTATCAAGTAGGTTGAATTTTTCGTTCACATTGAAGTACATGCAATGACTA
The DNA here is from genome assembly GCA_958295605.1 of Ajuga chamaepitys. Taxonomy (NCBI): domain Eukaryota; kingdom Viridiplantae; phylum Streptophyta; class Magnoliopsida; order Lamiales; family Lamiaceae; genus Ajuga; species Ajuga chamaepitys. Next base: position 24,903,317 of record OY282506.1, on the reverse strand, counting down.
CCATATGCTTGCTAATCATCTATATCTGATTTTGTACTCGACATGTGTGATAAAGAATAAAAAAAGTCTTATTTTTTGTTGTAGTGTAGGCTTGAGGTAAGGTGGGATAGATATGGGCAAAAGTGACTAATGCTTGGACTAATTGAGCTAGCTACTCTCAACCACCCCTCGAACAACATTCACTCTTCCCTCACTCTCTTACTTTTATAGTAAACCATCCCAAAGTATGATTTCTTCACCCTACAATAAGCTTACAACCTTAGTGCTTTTCAAACTCTCAATTGGGTATGTTATTTACCTGACTTTTAAGATAATTAATCACGACGCACTTTAGGAAATCATTAGCCTCTCCCCAACAAAAGCAATGAACTAATTATGTACATCCGACTTTTTCTTTTCTTTTTTGTTTTCCGAATTTTTTATAATGAAAATACAAATCAACACTAAGAGAGGTTATCCTTTTTCTGACTTTATGCCTAACATAATTCCATTCTCTTTACCCCTTTTTCCATATCACCTACTTTCACCAATCATCACCCCATATTCGCTAAAACTTCCTTCCAACCTCCTCCCTCTCACTGAATTAGTCCAAATTGGGAACAAAGGCTAAAAAAATATAAGGATATCGGCTAGTAATTCAGGGCTATAGCTTTTAAGCTCAGCATGGCTAACTAGGGATATTTTTCAAAGAATTTGTGTGTGTGTGTGTGTGTGTTTTTTTTTTTTTTTTTATTTTTTTTGTCAAAGAGATTAACTTTTCAAGGCTAAAAAATAAGCTAAAAATCAAGAATAGCCTAAGATCATTTTCTAAATCACACAATGTACCGACTTTATTCAAAATAGAGAATCGTAGCAAGTTCTAAAGACAATCACATGCGATCAATGAAAATCACTCCGGAAGAGAGTATGGATTACTCCAAAAATGGGAGTATGATAAAGGCTAAAAAACTCACAAGGTAAAAGTCTTGATCAAAAGTTAAGTACAAGCTCAATTTCATCTCATTTGCTTGTCATGCTCTATCATATGCCATTTCTCAATTTTTTGCAAAAATTCGTTTCATCATTAACTATTCGTCAATTATCAATCCCCATCACTATTCATAATCAAGACAATCACCTAAAAACTATCAACTTTGTTCTTATTGATTCAAATTAACAATGTAAAAGACTTAAACCAGACACAAATACCAAATCTAACCCAAATCTAATCAATCCCAAAAGGAGTAATAGAGTAGCATATGAAAAATAAGCTCGCGAGTGGCCAATACGTACACCTACCACCCCCTTCCCCAAACTTGGTTGAAAACTAAAGTTTGTTGGAAAGAGTACGAATTGGTGCTCCAACTCACAGTGGCTTTTGGGCTTCGTCACCCCCATTTGGTGCTATCTCTTTGAATTTCATGGCTTGGTCGATTTCTTGTCATCATAGTCCCTGCATACTAAAAGGAAACAATAAGACAATATCTAAATATATAAGTGAACAACCTAAAGTACGAAATTTAACACATGAAAGCAGTAAATGTCGGGTTGCCTCCTGACAAGTGTCTTTATTTTACGTCGTTGGCTCGACGGAAGGTCTTTCCCTTTAGCGTTTGTTCCAAGGTGGTTTCCATATTGGCTCGGACCAATTCAAGCACTTTACTTCCTTTAGCTTCTCACCTCCCTCTTTACGATGCCTTAAAGATGTGGAAATATTCAACTTATTCCTGCACCTCATCTCAAATTCTTTCTCAACAGGAGGGCTAATAACATCATGAGGGAAAACATGATGGACATCTTCCGGAAACTGCTTGGCATAAAAAATATTGAATTGCACGGTTCTTCCATCAAACTCCATCATGAGTATGCCCTCACGAACGTCTATCTTAGTTCGGGAGGTGTTTAGAAATGGCCTCCCCAATAAGATAGGCGTGGAGATTGATGAATCGCCCTTGCATATCCAAAACATGAAAATCAGCTGAAAATAATACTAAGTCATCAACTTCAACCAGCACGTCTTCGATTACTCCATCGAAGTATGAAGTGCTTCGATCGGCAATGATGACCCGTGTTTCTTTTAGTTGCCCTAAGTTCAAACTTCGAAAAATAGAACGAGGCATAACATTGATTGATGCTCCTAAATCTAGCATATCATGTTTAATTTTTCGGTTATTTATTTTTCAAGGGATGACAAACATATCGAGATCCTTGTGTTTCGGTGGAAGCTTCTTTTGGAAAATTGCGGAGACATTTTCTCCCATGATCACTTTTTCATTGCCCTTTAGCTTCCTCTTGTTAGTGCACAAGTCCTTGAGGAACTTAGCATACCTTGGGATTTGCTTGTCGACATCAATCAAACGAATGTTTATCTCCATCTTCTGAAACACTTCTAGCATCTCCTTATATTTTTTCTTATCCACTGCTCTTGCAACTCTGCTTGGAAATAGGAGTGATTGAGTCGAGATAGGAGGTGAAACTTCAAATTTCTGAAGTCGCGGTCGTGACTGACACATCGAAGCTGGAAGTGGGCTTTCGGTGTGTCGCGGGCACGACAACCTCTTCGAAGCAACCCTCCATTTCAGTTTCTCCTTCAATGTCCCCCTGAATTCCATCCTCCAAGGGATGCCTGGGCTTGTTAGGCTCTCCAAGCATCACTCCACTTCTGAGGGTGATGACACTGACATTTTTGGGGTTGATTTTAGGCTGAGCCTATAGTTTGCCATTGTTTGCACTTTTAAGTCGAGACACTGAGGCTGCAAGTTGGCTAACTTGCGTTTCAAGGTTCTTGATGCTTGATTAAGTGTCCTTCTGAAATTGGATTATGTTGGTTGCTAGGCTCTTCACAATGTTATCTAATGATGGACCGGATGATGCTTCGGTTGATTGCTTTTGTTGATACATCCCTCTCGGTTGAGGTGCTCGATCTTGACCTTGGTCACTTTGTTGGCCACCTTGGTTACCATAATGAAAATTTGGATGATCTCTCCATTCGGGATTATAACTTTGAGAATAAGGGTAATACCTTATTCCCCCGTTGAAGTTGCCAATGACGTTTGCGTGAGCTTCAATTTCTTCATCCAAGATTGGGCATGTATCGATATTGTACTCGGTGGTTTATAAATCCTACACGGCCTAGGGGCTTGAGTGTTACCCGAGGCCACCTTTTTTACCAAGTTAGTAAGCTGCTCGAAGTTGTCATCAATGGTTAAATCATGTACCTCCCTAACCGTCCTTGTTGGCTCACAACACCAAAATTGTTGGGTATTTGCAGCCATCTTGGAAATTAACGAACGAACGACTATTGGAGTCTTGTCAACCAATGCTCCTCCACTTGCCGAGTCGATCATGTTCTGGTCGGTCAAGGATAGACCTTCATAGAAGTACTGTATAAGAAGCTGATAAGTGATCTGGTGTTGTGGGTAACTAGTAACTTACTTATTAAACCTTTCCCAATATTTATATAGTGTCTCTCCTTGGCATTGCCGAATACCGCTGATTTACTTTCGACTATTTGTAGCCAGAGAGGCCAGAAAGTACTTCTCAAGGAATTGTGCCTCCATTTGTTCCCACGTTGTAATAGAAGTCGGTGGGAGGTAGTATAGCCAATCTTTGGCTAGATCCTTGAGGGAAAAGGGGAATGCCCTTAACTTTATTTGGTCCTCCATCACCTTTGTAGGCTTCATACTTGAACATACAATGTGAAACTCCTTGAGATGCTTATGTGGGTATTCTCCCAAAAGACCATGGAAAGATGGTAGCAAGTGTATATGACCCGACTTCAATTTGAAAATCGTGTCCTTTCCAAACTCGGGGAAGGTAATCATAAGGGTTGGTGTGTACCCCCCGTGTTTGCTAGTTTCTTCATGGTCCTCTCGGGTACCCTTTGATTCTCTATTTCTTCTTTCGGTTCTTCTTCGAGTTCATGATTTAATCCTCCAAATTCTCCACAAATTTTCTCAAATGCTCTTGCTTGCCTCCTCAAAATACGCTCACGTAGGACTATATCGGGTTCATACAATAACTTCTTGTTCCCTTGAGCACGTGTGAACATCCATTGTATAAGACAAAAACAATAGCAAGTGATTATCAAAGTAACAAACGTAACAAAAATACTTAACTAGAATAATAAAAATAGTGCTTACCACTAAAAACAAAACCGTTCTTACACCGTTCCCCGGCAACGGCACCAAAATTTGGTTGAACGTGTCGTTTCGCCACCAAATTAATATATATATATATATATATACATACATATATATATATATATGTAATTATCCTTGATCTACTACTCTAACTAGTAGAGTGGTAAATAAGGGTCGATCCCACGAGGAACGATCGAACAATTTTGCTTTATGTATTAAACTATGATGATTAAGCAATAGAAAAAAAAATAGCTAGAAAACAATAAAGATGTGGAGGGAAGTTTTGATGTAACTACAACTAACACCTAATTACAATTAAGCAAACCAAATGATAATTACTCTAAAAACACTTGACAAGTTAACAATTCAAGTGCACAAAGACAATAGAATAATTTTCGGTTTTTTAAATAATAAAAGGATTCAACCCTTGATCGAGTATCACCTTGGTCCGGATAATCTATATAATTGATGTTACTACCCGATTAATTAGCCTTAGAATCCGTACTCCAAGATTCATAAAAAGCTCTATTAACGTTGTTGTCTCTTAAGTATAATTAATCAAAACAAGCTCTTCAATTAATCTTACTCAACTTATCAACTCCTAGAACAAGCTCTCTAAGAATCAATAGCCAAATGCATTAAGAATCAAGACAACATAGTAGATACGACATAAAACTCACAAGCTCGATTTTAGTGGTCGAATTCTATGTTATCCCCAATAGAATAAATCCATTGTTCGCTACACGGAAATCGGATTCATAACAGTTACGGATTATAAATCCAATTTTAGCAACACATAAATAAATACCCAAATGGGTGATCAAACCACAATTCAATTCATAAGTGTGAATTAACAATTCCAAATAACATAGAACATTCCAAAACATAATCCAATCGGTTAATAATCGTAAAAATTACATAAACTTCTTAAATCCAAGGTTCAAATAATGATCAAGGGCTAAAATTAGAGTGCTAGCCACTCATATCAACTACTACAAAGATAAAATAAGTGAAAATGAAAGAAGACATTAAAATAAGATAGAATGAACCAAAAGATTGAGTTGATGATCTTGATCTTCAACCCTCTTCCAATTCCTTGCTTCCAATGGTGAACAGTGGCTGAAGGTATGTGAAAATGGGTGATAGGTTAGGTCAAATTTGAATTTGACCTTATATATATAGAGGAGAAAGTGTTTGGCTGAAAAATGAGCAAAAAACGTGTTTCAAGATAAAAACAGGGTACCGGATCACGACCACGAACCATTTATTCAGCTAAAGCCACATTTTGGTTCGTTGACATGGTCGCGGATGCGAACCATAATTTGAGATTCTTGGCTCTGTGGGTTCTTTAGGATGGTCACGGGCGCAACTTCTCGATCGAAACTCCTACCTCCTGATTTCATCCTTGGCTTGTTCTTCATTCTAGACTTCTTCGGGACTTGTTCTTGGTCCTATATTGCCTGTATTCTCCTGAAATGAGCTCAAATACATTAAATGGTCTAATAATACAAATATGAACAATATACGGGCAAATATGCATGCAAATGTTATTAAATCGACACTTAATTCGACCTAAAATACATGTAAGAACACGTGTACCAACGAGTCCAAAAATCGTAAACTTTGTTGATTTTTATTCCACTATTCATTTAGAATACCATTTATTTTGTCGAGTTCTTGCATTGTTGTGCTTTAATCGCAAACTGAGTGGTTGTATCATGGGTCGGGATCCCATTTTGTCCTTGCGTTATTGTGCTTTGATCACAAGAACTGAGTGATTATACCATAGGAGACAATTACTGTAGAACCACAAGCACCGTGGGCGGGCCAAATTTGTGTTATGGAAAGAGTGTGTAAACAATTAAATTTTACGCCTAACGAGTATTTCCACCCGTGCAATGCACGGGATGTCCATAAGAAGCATCATTTTTTTTATTTACAAATGTTAATACATATTATAAATAAAAAAAAATTAAAGTAAAATAAATTATTGATAAAGTTTAAAAACAAATACGAAGAAACAAAAACATGTATTTGCCTAAAATCTCGTCCGAGAGTAACAATTTTACAACCAAAAGGCTTGTCAGATTTCATTGATCCACTCAGCTGCATCTTGTTCTTTTTTTTCTCTCTCTAAACCCACTCTCTCCTCTCTCTAAAAAAAAAAGCTACCAGCAGCCTCGCTCCTCCTTGGCCGGCGGCTGTTGCCGCCGACAGTCGCCGGCCAATCTTTCTCCTTTTTCGTTTCTTTCTTTATTTGTTTTTCAATATTTGTTGTTTTATTTAACAGTCTCGTCAGGATCATATTTCTATAATTTTTAGGATGAAGCTTTTTATAATTCTCGTTTATGAAGCACGGATCTGGGTTTTTGGAAGTAACATCTCATTTACGGCGAAGAGATCTGGTTTACTTCTTTATTTGGATTTTGAGGACCACCAGGCATTAACAAGTTATTCAAAATATTCTTTTTTGGCGAGGTCTGGTGTGATGAAGATCTGAATCCTCTTGCGATTTTGAAGATCCTCCCTCCCCTTCAACGCTTGCAGCGGCGCGACTCTTCTCTCCTTTTTACAATCGCATCAATTTCAAGATCGATTTTTGCATTCTGAATCAACGATTTTCTTCGCTGAAGCCTCACTCGCCAAGGAGCTTGGCCGGCGAACTCTTTTTACAGGCGGCTGACATCGATCTATATCCGTTTCAAGGTTTGCTCTTCAGCGACCCATTTCTAGGTTTCCTCGGAGATCTGCACCAGTCGCAAACTCCTTAGGTCATGCCGTCGATCTACTATCGGGATCTAGGGGTGAGTTCATCTCTCTTGACATCATCAACGTGATGGCGGTCGCCATCGCAGGCGGTCTGCTGTTCCTCGCTCCCCCCGCGTTCCTGGGTTGCTTTTATAGGTCGCACTTCTAGGCGATAATGGATCTAGTTCTGGACAGCACATCCTCGCTCAGAGATCTCGCCTTTCTTCTTAGCCGATGGTCATGGTCGTCTCCTGGAGTTGCAGCGCAGATTGGGGCTCACTGACTCAGCCTTTGCTGAGACAACTCAGTGAGTCGACTCTGTACCGAGCCTCACTGTGCTGAGTTGCTGCGAATTGGGTTTGACTGATTCCGGCTTCACTTACCGACCCTATCTCGCCGGATTCTGGGGGGGCAGTTTTGACATGGTCTTGACAGTCTCCAATCCCAGGTTCTATTTAAGACTCAAGTTGCTTTATGCGGCTTCAGATGAGCTCACCTTCATCCTTGCAGATTTGTATCTCCATATTTGTAGCTTGAATATTCTGCAGTGGAACCGATTCTGGTTCGTGTATCAGGGAGCCATCTTCAGGTCTGGGATATTGCTGCTGGGACTGTTTATTGTTAGTGGAGATGGTTTTATCTTTCACTTAGAGGGTTCATTATTATGGATTAACGTCTCCCATGAGACGTTTGTGTTATATCATACTCAAAGGTACTGTTACAGCCCCATTGCCAACGAGTCAGCAGGGGATTTGAGTTCTTTTCTCAAAAGTGCTGGATTTGAGTACTTTTCTAAAAAATGTTTTTCAACACTTGAGGACCGGTTTCTTGGTGGGGGGATATCATTTCTTACAGGCCCGTGTGCCATTTGTTGTTATTTGATGTTCTACTGCTTCTTCAGGATACTGATTTGTTTAGCTGGACTCTACTGGGTTAGTGTTGGAGATTTGTACACGTCTTGGAATTTGTTGTTGGATCGAAATTAAAGATTTTACAGCTCTGAGCTAAGGCATTGAAATCCTCAGAGGGATTTTTAGACTCACACCGATGTGAGGAGCGTTGTTAATCCCCCACGCTCGGGTTTCGTGACATAGAGCAACATGATTGAAAGCTCGACGTCTGTAGTTTGTTCGGCGACAATTCTATACTGGTTCTTCTCTCCAACCGAACCAGCCATTTCCAGTTATCTCTGCACTAAATTGGCTTAGTATTGTAATTGCTTTATTTTATTAGCCATTGTTAGTTTTATTCTAGATACCTTTATCTGTCAGCTTGTGACATGAAAAGGTTTTTCGCTCGACATTTGTGAGTGATCGTCCTGTGGTCTCCACACTTCTTGTCCGCTTTGTTTTCTTTCCCTTTTTTTTTTTATTTATTTTTTATTTTTTATAATACTATCTATTTAAATTGATCCACTCAGCTGCATAATGTCCTTCATAGTCTTATCAAGAGCTTCGATACAGTGCCTATGGACCATCGACGCTTCGTCTCATATCATCATCTTGCATTTCACCAGAATTTGGGACAGTTGGCTGCTTTCCGTTATGTTGCATGTTGAATCTTCATTTATGGCCAAAGAAATAGCAAATCGTGAGTGGGCAATCCGTCCACAAGTCAGAAGAAGTGATGATATGCCACTTGATGCAACATTGATGAGAATATGACCTTTAGAATGCATAGATGTAGACAAAGTCCTCCACAGGAATGTCCCCATAACCATAAACAAAATAAGCTCCACCGTCGTTTTCTTTTCTACCGAACTCAATATTCTGTCATGAACATGTCTCTGCTCTTCATTTAATTTGGACTACATCTCCTCATATTCTCTCTTAAGTTATGTTATGTTGTAGGATAATTCATTGAAGAGCAACTTGTTATGATATGATGCGACGAACTCCTTATCCCGAACTGGCAAACATACAGGGAATTGGAGGTAGCATTCTACCGATGTCAAGTCATGGACTGGTTTCTTCAGCCATTTTTCTATGTGTTGGTGTTCTATATGACCGACATAAGACTCGACTTGTTAGATATTACGGAGGTTCAGTGAGCACCATGCCGAAGACTTGTCCAGCGTTAGCATTTCTTGGATATCCAATAGTGCAAAGTTCCTGATTTCATAATCAGACAATACCATTTCTGAAATGCAAAAAGTTATGTCATTAATACACTAAGATATTAAGTGATCTTTATACGATATACTATTACAGTCTAAAAAATAAAATTTTGCTCAATCTTGAAAAAAAATATATTACCTGAAAACTATAGGGTTTTCCTCTGTCTATTGAGAATGTCATTGAACAGATACTCCCAACACTTACCCACAAGAATTCGGGTCGGCTCAAACTGCCTGAAAACAAAATTATTATGAATAGATTTCTCAAAGATTGAGTAGATTCCTAATTACTTGCTTCGGCAATACCGTCGATGTTAGTCCTTGTCATAATCAATAAGACCTCGTGCATAGCATGCATCCCTAAACGTAGGGTAAACAACGATTATGAATTCCCTGATTTTCTCATAGGACGTACATCACTTCACAACATTAAGAAGAATCATTAGGTAATACGTCTCTCCAGATTCTGGGGGGATGTAGCATATTTTTCCAATTGTGAATTGTCTGGTCCTCTTTTCCTACTTCCTTTTGTCATTTTCCCAAACATTGTTTTGTGGAAATTCTGCATATGTTAGTTTAGCAGCTTCTAGATATTCTTTGTTAGCCTCGAACCAACCAAGGAACATATTTTCCCTAACGTATGGACTGTTCAAAACAGAGTCCAGCGAATCTGAATCGGAGAATATTATGCTTGCTGATCTGGAAAGTGGAAGCTAAGTCTTTCAACTGGTGGGCCTCTGTACTTAATTTTAAAACCAAATATCCTTTATGTTGCCTCGCACGAAGAGATGTACGTGTAGTAAAAAAACATATGAAGCTTGTCAACTTTCTGCCATGTGTTCTAATCCTTGACCACTTTGCAAAATCCTGCGGTCACTCGATCGTGTCCTTTGTTCACGTACTTAAACAGGTACTTGTTTGAACATGATTGATTGCACCACTCAACATTTAAATGAGGACCATACTTCATTAGAAGGTACTTAAGGAACGATGAATGTGTGTCGAGTTCAACGCCATTCATGGTAACCTTTCTTCCATCATTTCTACTTCTTTATTCTGGATTCCCATCATCGTCAACAGTAGTTTGAATTTTCTATTTTATATGTAGATTTTTCAGAATTTTTTATATTAGTGACTTGTAACTTAGTTGAATTCATTTTTACAGAGTATAGGTTATCTTTGTGCCTCAAATCATTTACTTTATCTTGATATTTAGATCTTATCTAAAAAGTAAAAAGTTAATTAAAATACTTGAAATTGATATTATAATCTCACTTAATATAAAATTGCAAAACATAAATAAAAAAATAGAAAAATCAAAATTATAATAAATGAATGAGTCAAACTTACCATTGTTATGAATGTGATTATTGGCGACCGGATCCATTAATAATCTTTCAAATGATATTCTTGATTTTTATTTTATTTTATTTTGTGGAGATTTTTTTAGGAAGATCTGGATTGAAGCCGAAAATGATTGAAACTATAATATGCAATTATAGAAAAACAAAAAAGATGATTTACAAGAGAGAAGTATTTTAGAGAATTTATAATCATTGATTTTTTTCTTGAAAATGTCATATAACTACTTAATGTTACATATTCACTATTGAGTATTCATTGCATATTGAACACTTATTCCATGCGTTTTTAGGCAGATAAAGAGACATATATTACATTATGTAACAGATTTGAAATCAATATTCTTTTTATATGTTTTGTAAATTTAATTAAATTATTTATTAAACTAATACAATTGTTTCCAAGATAATGATAATTCACGTAAATTAACCATTTATACTTCTACATATTTAACCATAAAATGTAACATAATTTTTTATGTCATATCTAAAAATAAATCTAACTACACGATTTTTAAATAATCATCATACTTGTAGACACTTACATACAAAATTTTTATATTAGTTTACTTATTTTAAGATTTGTATAATATTTAGTGATGAATTTTTTCGATATGGGTACTTGGAAGTGGATATATATTGAAATTGTAAAAGATTTTTCTTGCCATAAGAAAATGACCATAATTGAGTGTGTTGTTTCTTGTACAATGAGATGTCATTTCAAATATTTTGTGTAACCAATTGTATGAAAATATTATGAAGATATGGATTTTTGAAAGTGGATATTGCCTATAATTGTAGGAGATTTATAAAAAAAAAAATACACAAATTGATCATCATTAAGCGTGTTATTTTTTGTGACAATTTAAGATGTCATTTCAAAAGTCAATTGTGTGTTTTTGTAACATTTGGTTAAGTTGAAATAAGAAATATTATTGAATTTTGAAACCGCATTTTAATTTGTAATTGGAAAATTTTATTAAGTGACATTCATTTTAATAGAGTGTTTTGCGTATTGTGCATGGTTATATCAATTGAAAAATGCACTTAATGAAGAAACAATCAATACAGGATTGTGTAAAAATTAATTAAGAAACATTTGGATGATTATAGTCCACTTAAAATTTGTTACAACCATAAAAAAAAAAAAAAAAAAAAAAAAAAAATCATTATTAAAGTTAAGGATGTAGAATTTGAATACCTCATATAACACATATTTAATTGATATGATCTTACAAGATATAGAAGATCTTGAATAAATGGTTGGAGAACATTACAATTATATATGTAGTAGTTTTTTAATCATGTACTACTTTTTATTAATTATGGAATGTCTGAAAGCTCATAATTATTTATGTCAATAATTGAACTTAAAATTTGTTCGAATTTTCTGCATAATTGTAGATGTAATTGTAAGTAATCTTGGACATGATTCTTAATACGAAATAAAGTAATTAAGTTGACAGGTAGAGTTACATGATTAAAGACATCCCCTTTACTATTAAAGAAGAATCGTAGGTACGTGTCGCTCATTCCTTTATTAAAACTCCTTAAAATTCGCTTTATATTATTCTGCCGCGTGTCCTCTCTTATTTTTCCCCTTATTTTCTCCCTAAATAATAAATGCTTACGGTTTCAAACTGCCTCCTCTCTTCTCTTACCCACGTTTCTCCTCCTCCCCAGATGGAAAAAGCCCTATGGCGGACTGTTTTCCCTCAAGACATCAGCATCCTCGCAGCCTCCCTCTTTTTTCTGCAACTTTGGGAAGGATAATCTATTGCAAAATATGTTGGAAAATGGCAATTGAAGATAGGAAGCGCAGTAAGAAGACCTATCTCTGCCAAACCTAACCTCTGCCAGTTATTTCTTCTCTCTTTCATTCTCTTTGTTTCTATTCGATCTTTTTTCTTTTTCCATTTCAGATTTTGCGACCAGAGATTGGATCTGAAGCAATTAACCCTTCTTACATCTGTAACTGTATGGCTTTGGTGCTGTCTATTTTCTTTAATCTGGGAAGGCTTCAGTGTGATCTGAAATTCCTTCAAAGACGTAGTGGTTGATAAGGTACCGTCTGCTGTGCTGCTACAGGATGTACCGGTGTTTGGAATCAAAAGCCAAATTTCAAGAATTAAGTGTGTTTCATGATCATGAGGAGAGAATCAAATACTTTGCGATACTTTTCATATTTTTCAAATATAATACACTTACTTTACTACGCAATTGGTACTAACATTTTCAAATGATTCTCTTTTTTAGGGTTAACATATTCATGCATCCATGTAGGGAGCTTCCTGTTCATTAGTTTGTTTTATGATGATTATTAGTTGTTCTGCATATTTAGTACCATCCGAAATACTTCTGTTTTTTTTTCAGGTTCAAAATTGATATGGGGTGGTGGATGTCTATAGAAATTGCACGTTTTTTACTTGTGGAACAGAGTGTGTGCAACTGATAGGAAAGTCTACTGGAGACATGAACACAGAACATGTATTATAAGCATTATTAGTTTTTGTTTTTTCCGGCATCTTTACTTTGTATTCTTTAATACGTTTTCTCTCTAGGATGGTAATGCACAAGCCATACATATAGGGTGTGTTTACTTATTGTTCCCCTCAATCCATTGAGGGCACCAAGTCCCAATAAAGCACATTCATTAATTTTATCAGTGAAATTTGGCTCAACACTCTCCAACCTTATATAAACACACCCATAGAAATTGGGGATGCATTATCTGGTAGAGATGCATTCTTTAAGGTTTAGGTTAAGGTTGACATGAAGGAAAGAGTTTGATATGTACAATATAATGAAGATGGTTCTTGATAAGTTTATGATGATAAGGATAAGGAAAACATGCTGACAGTGAAGTACTAAAACATCATTTACTTACTATAATGACTATTAACTTTGTTGATATTTATTTAAGACAGGAGGTCGTATCCTAGCTTTATAATGATCATGTTCATATACAGGTCCTGGGACAACTATTCCTGAAAAATACAATGGCAAAGTTATTGATGAATTGTTCATGAGATGTACTTTTGAAGGATGAGCCTCAGACTGTGAATAAGGAGAATTAGTGGGTATGGCTGATAGTGATCTTATTTTTTATTAAATAAGATCTTTAGTGTTGTTTTAGTGTCTTATTTAAGTCCTTTCAATGTAGTAATGTCTAACCCGTGCATCGCACAGGCACTGGTGCATTGAATCGCCTTCTTTGTCGGCAGGTGTGACTTTTAGTTGGTGTTATTACACTTTGGGTCATTCTGTCTTCATCTTTAAACTAGAAATTGGAATATTATTTGCAAATATTCATGTGCTTTCTTATACTTTAAGATTATCTTATATTTTTTTTTCATTGGAAAATAACTTAGAATACCATGTTTGTATCTCAACCAAAAAACATACACACTGCTTTTCCCATCAAATATGTAATTTTGTTGGTTTGTTCATTTGTGCTACTTATTATCTAATCAAATTTCAAAATCCGAATTCATGGGCAACAATATTACTTTTTTCCTTGCGCTCTCTTGAATTTGCTGCTTTTATAGTCATGAGTGTCTTCTTGAATTGATGTTTTTGTTTGGTGATAATGACAAAAGCTGATTAGTTCTTTTATGTTCTCTATATTTTGCAGGACATGGAACTATTGAGCAGAGCTCTCCATAGTTTTGTAACTACAAGTACGATGAAGAGATTGTTTGTAATTTAACTTTTTCATTTACATGAAATTATTGATATACTTATTAATTTTTTGTTTTTACTCGGATTAATAAATGAAGTGTTGACCTCTTAAACATGTCTTATTACTCGGATTAAACATGACGAAACATATTTTTGAAATAAAAGTCATTTTTCACGGAGAGAGTACTTTTCTTTCTTTTCTGTAAGGGATTGAGGGAGTACTCAATAAAAGATAATTAAGTCTTAACTTTAATGTAGGAGAGTGATCACTTAAACTTGATTGTTTGTTAGTAATTATTTTTTTATTCTTTTTTGTATATTTTAGTAGATTTTTAGTTAACATTTGAGATACCATATATATTTTGTAACCTTAGAGGTATTTATTAGATTCGTTATTTTGGAGGTATCTCGGATATATAATTACACCATTATATTTTTTATTACTTCGTGTGGTGTACATAATTTCCTTCATTTGTTATATCATATAACATTGTCATTTCTTTCAGTATTATAATGTTTGTCCATTTTATAATAACAATTATATATATTTCTCAAATGATATATAAAAATATATTTCGTCCCGTGCATCGCACGGGGGAACATCTAGTATTAACTTATTTTACTAATATGTTTCAATAAAAAATGTTCCTACATATATATTAAAATTGTTAACACTAATGTAATCAAATTATATTACGTGAAAAGACTAATATTAATTATGTAAATACATCTTAGTAAAACATTTAAAAACAATCACACACATTAAAAGTCAACTCATCAACTTGAGGTAGCAAATCAAACATACACCTATAAATCCTAGCATACTTCACGCTTTGAGCATATCGTGGCAACCAGTTACATGAACAACACAATTTCTTCACTTGATCAGATTGACAACGATCTGTTTATCACCGGTATTAATAACGACACTTTCGATACAGAGATTATCGTCGTTGATATGCCGCCTAACAAAGTCTCTAAGAATAGTCTACAAAAGATGTATAATAACATAATTAATTTAAGGTAAAAAAAAGACATATTAAAATCAACTAAAATCATATGTAAATTGAATTACTATTTTTCACCTGCACCATTTGGCGAATCGTAAATCAACCTTAAAAATTGGCAAACTATCATCATAGATGATAATATGATTGTATGCACTGCCTGCATAACTAAAATTAAGATAAAATTAAAGAAGATGATCATGCATATTTTGCTAAAATATTACAATAATACTATTAATTGGTTGCTAAAATTAATTTTTACTAAAAATCTTTTAAGTGCATGGAATTTAAGTCAAAACACATAACTTATAGTCTTATCTTAAGCTTTCTTAAATATTGTTCGTAGATAGATAGAAAGAAAAAACATTAAAAAAAATCTAAGAATTAGAAAATAACATATTTGAAAACTAATTCGAATTAAATTACATCTTGATTATACCAATTATAGTACATCTAAAAAAGAAAAGCAAATCACTGAAAACTTACCATTATCAGGCCCATTTTGATTTGTCATCCTTGAGTTTTTTTTTTTTTTAATAACTTTGTCTCCTTGAAAATGAACTCCTTCTTAAAGTAAAAATTCTATGAAAGTTGTTGCTTGATATGTTGAAAATGGCGTAGTCTCTCTTTTTTTAGTGGTGTAATATTTTTAATAAGAAAACCCTTCGAATTTTATAGTAAATGTAAGTGGAATGAATCATTTTTAACTTAAATTGACACAAATTCAGCCTTAAATGAACACGACCTTTGAAATATATTTTTTTTTCCCAGATCTTGTCAACTTATGATGACCAAATTATGACATTAAATATTTTTATGGGATAAAAGATAATAATTGAAATTAAGACATGGAATTAAAGTAATAAATTTTTTAAAGATGTTAAAGTTAATTCAAGTCATAATGTAATAATTTTGGTAAATTGATAAAATTTAAAGAATCTTGAAAAATTGACATGTTTGCAATCAAAATAACATGACATAAATGAATATTAAAAAGTGGAGATTAACATACATATTCAAGATGTTTATTAGTGGAAATTCGAATTTATTACAAATAATTATTCCATCAAAAAATAAATTTCGGATCTGTATTTTTGGTAATTATATAAATCCCTAACAAATAAAACATTTGCTATGAAAAATAGAAATATTTATTGTGTGTTAGTGAAATAAATCACTATTTTATATATTTGAGGTCAAAATGTATGTTACTGAAATTCATATATTCTTAACATTAAATTGAAAAATTATAGATATTTAATTTGATTTATTCGATTCTGTTTAAAAAAACTACGCGTATTTCATAATAGATTATTTAAACAAATACATTATACATCATTAAAACATAAAGACTTATTATAGATGCAAATGGAGTTCAAACTCTCGAATTCTAAACAGAAACATAATACATATAGAATTCAACAAAAATAAAAAGAAAATACATTAAATTCAAGTTTTTCTTCATCTAGCAGTTTAAAAGAATTTTCAACGATGACATCATTGTCTTCAATTCCATTTGTCAATAGAATTTACCTACTTTCTTTCTTCAACAGAACTTCCCACTTAATGTTTCCACATATAAAGTTAATAGTCTTTCCACCTGCATCAAGGCAACTCAAATATGCGTGCCAAAATTTCTTTGGTACTAATTGCAAGTGAAATATAATTAATAAAATGACGAATACAAATTTAATTATGGAAAACATAAATAATACAATACTATTTGTATTTAGGAAAATAAAATACCACTCTTGAATATTTGATATGTGAATGATACAATAGAGTTGTGAATATTAGTTGACTTCCTTCAACAATTTTATTTTGAATTGAAACTAAATTCTCATGTTCAAATTCATTAAAATCGAAGACAATTACATCACATCCTCCTTTATAAATAGTTCCAAGTGGAGTAGAAAATATAAACTAAATGTAGATATTACAGGATTGTTCTAATCTAAAAAATTAGAAAATCCTACCTGGAAAACTTAACTATATTTATATGGAAAAAATTAGAAAACTCCACCTATATAGTTCGAGTGAAAAAGGATAGAGTGGAAAACCATAATACAGACGATGATAAAAAAAATACCATAAATCAATATTGATACACAAATTCGAATTACCTGATTGTTATTTAACACACCAAAAAAAAATATATATATATATATATATATATATATATACATAAACACACAGAGAGAGAGAGAGAGAGAGAGAGAATCTTCAAGATCTATATTAGCATAAGATCAACAGTAAAATAATGTACAAAAACCACGCACAAAGAAATGTATAAAGAAATCAATGAATTAAAAAGGTATAATATGTAATTGCTACCACCCTAAACATAAATGTACAAAAGACAGAGCAAATGTACTTCAATTATAGAGCCTACGTGGTTTATCGCAAACTTTTCTTATTAACTTGTCATCCTTGAAATTTCAGATATAGTTGGTTAACAAATGTAGAACCCACCCAAAATACAAATCAAATAACATGAGATCAATCAATTACATCACATCCACCTTTATCAGTTGTTATAAGAAGGGAACACAAACCAAAATAACAAAACTTCAGTTAGGAAGAATAGAACCCTAGAAAAAGAGGAATACGTTGCTTCACATTTATTACAAACAAATACATTTTAAAAATAAAAAAGAAAAGTACAATAATATAATCTCATTCCCAAAAGAGTTGAATCTTAAAAATATTTTTGGAAATTACATGTTCACATTGAAGGTTTATGAATGCTCGAGAATAATATCAAACTCTATTCGTTCAATAAATATTGATGAAGGAATAGACCAATGAAAGAAACTATTAGAAGAACAAAACTAGAAAATACCATTTAATATTCTTTATCGTTACCAATCGTTTGCTTCAATATCATCAACATAAATGTCCAATATCTCTAGATGAAGAAATAAACATGAAGAAAAACGAAAACCTGCACAATCTTACACAAAAGAAGAAGTAAAAGAAAAGATATGAAGTTATGATTGCAATAAATTAAAGAATATATAAAAACTCGTTGAACAATGGTACCATGAAATTTATAAGTTTTCAAAACATCAGAGAAGAATCTAAAATAACTTTGTTTGCCAATAATACATGAGAAAATAGACGAGGAGAAGAAAAAAAAAACTTTAAAGCTTAAAAAATAACTTACCTCATGTTTGATTATTCACTAGGCAAAATACATACTTCAAACCACTCTTCTAAAAACTAGATTTTGTAATAATTTTACCATGATTTGTAATGATGTTCGAGTTAAAAACAAATTACTAGAATTTTTTTGTATAAATAACAAAAACTTGTTTGATATCAAATATTTGGTAACCTGCATAATAATAAATATTTAATAAATAAATAAATTATAATTGAATATAAAAAAAACCAAATCAAATCAATGCCAAATAAATAAAATGAAATTTATTAAGAATGGTATACACATATCAAACTAAATCTAAGATTCATAGAAGGATTTACATAAAACAACAACATTGAACAACACAATAAAATCACCAATAACTGAAGATTCAAACAATACAAAATAATAAAATTCAAATTTAAGATGATCAATGTACAACCATCATATAGCATGTATATGGATTTTATTAAATTACCTGTACAATCTCTCAAAGTGAATAATGTAGATGTTGTATAAGGATTATTATGTGGAACACTGACAAAAGACAAAATTAATAGCATGATATAAAAAAGAATGTGTCGAAAAAAAAAATACTTAAAAGGCGCATAGAGAAAATGAAAAAGAAACTAAGTGAAAAATTTTAAAGGAAAAAATAACATCAAATTCAGTGAAAAAAAATAGAAATCCCTAAAAAGTCAACCTAAATTAAAGTACAAAAGAGAGCGAATGTAATCTTTGCATAACGATTGTATGAAATAGACGGGGAGAAGAAAAATAAAGAAAAAACAAAAAGTAAACGCTTCAAAAATTAACTTACCTCATGTTTGATTATCCACCAAGCAAAATACATACTTCAAACCACTCTCCTAAAAACTGGATTCTATACTAATTTTACCCTGAATTATAATGATGTTCGAGTTAAAAAAATAAAATTTTATCATAATTTTTTGTATAATAACAAAACGTATTTTAATATCAAATGCTTGGAAACTTGCAAAAAAATAATAATTTAATAAATAAATGAATAATTGAATACAATAAACACCAAATAAAATTAATGCCAAATAAATTAAAATTAGATCTATTAAGAATGGTATACAAATATCAATCAAATCTAAGATTCACAAAAGGATTTACATAAAACAACAAAACATTGAAGAAAACAATAAAATCACCAATAACTGAACATTCAATACAATACAAAATAATAAGATTCAAATTCAAGATGACCAATATACAATCATCATGTAACATGTACATGGATTTTATTAAATTACATGTATAATCTCTCAAAGTGAATAATTTAGATGTTGTATAAGGATTATTATATGGAACACTGCCAAAATACAAAATTAATAGCATGATATAAAACCCGAGTGCATCGAAAAAAAAAAAAAAAACTTAAAAGACGCATATAAAATAAATGAAAAAGAAACTAAGTGAAAATTTAAAGGAAATAATAACATCAAATTCAGTGAAAAAATTGAAAGCCCTAAAAGCTGACTTGATTCAAGTATAACAATTGTATGAAAACTTGCGAAAATTCATATCCAATACCATAAGATAAAAAAAAAAAAAAAAAAAAAAAAGAAGCAAGAGTCAGGATGGATGTACTTGTATGACAATTATATGAAAACCTACAAAAATACAAATCCAATAGCAAGAGATAAAATACGAATGCATGTTAAGAATCTATACAATAAACAGACGCATAAAGCAAAATAAAAACATCAATTCAATGAGGATTTTTTTTTTTTTTTTAAACCATAAAGACCATACCTGGTTCGAGTTCAAAACATGATAGAGTGCAAGAAATCATCATTATCTCCAACCATTGAATTAGATTAACCAATAATACATCATATGTCTCTTTTTCATCAATGTGTATAATTATATGGATGGGAAAAGATCAATCCTAGGAGAAGACAATATTTTACTGCATATTATGACACATCATACACTATTATGTGTATAAAGTTATGCATCTAAACTATTATGTGCATAAAATAACACGATAACTTTTAAAATTATCAGATTTCATATAGGAACATAAACTAAATTCTACATAATACCAGAATAAAGTCTGCAAAATAATACGCGATAATTTTTATATTTCAAACATTTATCACACAATACCCTTAAAAAGAAATCTACAAAAATTCAAAATTATAGTCAATTTTTATACATGAAAATGAAATAGAACCTTTTCATGAGTGGAGGACATGATGGAATGGAAAAGAGGAATTAAAAGAATGAATCCAAGCATAACTCTGCACATAAAATAATATGTGATGTTAACTTTGAATATGAAATGAATAAATAAGGAAAGTTTGAAAATCATTAATAGGATATAATTTCTTAAGGAATGATGAAGTGTGTGAATTGGGAAACAAATGTCACTTAACATATGTTGTGATAACGAACCCTAAAATGAAGGAAGAAATTCCTATGATTCCTTATAAACTACCTAATTAAAGCCAACTAAATTTAATTAAAATTAACGCACCAATTAATTTTGAATGAAATAATTGAGAGGTTGACACGTGTCCTTCCCGATAAAGAAAGATGCATTTGGTGGGAAAAAGGAGGTTGGATAAAAATAGTAGAGGATTTGACTTATATATATATATATATAGAGAGAGAGAGAGAGAGAGAGAGATTATATGATGCCACGTAGAACAATAATGTTACATACCAATTTAAAATTGATTTCTTTATATTGAGAATTTGTCAAATTAATTTTTAAATTGCATAGATAAAATAATTGGTATCTTAAACATTAATATTTTCCACCAAATCAAATATTGCCAAAAATCCAAATCATATTCCTCGATAATCAAGATACAATCTTGCATACAAGGAAAGAAATTACCAAGGTGTTAATAATAAAATAAAATCATATCTTCCTGTCAAAGGAAAAGAGTTCACCAAATCAAATCATATATTCCTATCCAAGGCAAGGTTCATCACAAAACAAAGAATGACCAATCAAATCGCGTCATTACATCATATAGAAAGAACACATATCCTACAACTATGGAAGGGGGTCTCTTCATAATCCAAAGATACAACTCAAGAAGCGACTTCACAAGTCAAAAAGTGAAGACATACTCCAAGAAGTAAAGAGATGGTAGAAGATTCCTACAAGTTCCTCTCCAACAATTCAAGGAGATTTTCAAGAAAGACATAAAAAATAATATTTGATTTGGAATAAAGTCGTTTAACTTCAGATGACCATTATAAAGAAGAAATCACACATAGACGATATTGAAGATCAATTCTACGAAGAGGATCGAAGAACTAAAAAAATAGTTTTCTTCAAATCCTAAAAAAATATTAATGTTGGATCCGATACCAAGGCATCAAGCCCTCGAGAAAATATTATTTAACAAAGAAGTTAGCCGAAGATATTTCTTCAAAGCTTTAAATCTAATAAATATTTCTTCAATATATTTATACAATTTTTTGTGTTTCAAAAAATTTATTTTGTTACAAATTTGGCACGCCCTGTGGGACAATCTCTAACTCTCATCTCTTCTCTTCGCCAAGTTCTCAAATATTAAGGTGTCTGAAACAAAGTTTGCATGAGGACCCTCAAAGAGCAAATCACAAGTTTAATGGAAGCTATCAAAGGTCTCTCCAAGCAAGTTGAAGCGTGAGACACTCTGATCACAAAGTTGATTAACAAAGAAGGTGGTTTCCTTATGGACCGGCAAGTTGATGATCACGGTGAAGTTGAGACACCTACAAAGCAACAAGTGGATAAGAAAATGCATCACCTAAACGCTACCAGTCTCACCGGATGGAGTGATTCCAACAAGTCAGCTGAAGGTGCTCACTTAGAAACCTTCAACAACAAGTTTGATAGAAAATCCAAGTTATCTGCAACATACACCGAGCCATATACTTGAAGGTTTGATAGTTTGAAGGTGCCCTCCGGCTATCAACCTTCAAAATTTCAACAATTAACGGTAGAGAAAACCCAAAGCAACAATGTGGATCACTTTGTAGAGACCTACAATGATGATGGATCATATAGAGATCTCTTAGTGAAGCAGTTCATTCATTTCTTAAAAGGAAACCTGTTTGGCTGGTTTAGCTAACTTGGGTGCAAATTAATCGACAGTTGCAAGCAACTGGAAATATAATTTCTCAACCACTTCTACAACACTGAAATCATGGTCATTGCTCAAGCTTGCAAACTCACGCCAACTGAAAGAAGACTCTGTTATAGATTACATCAATCATTGAAGAAATTTAAGCTTGAGCTGCAAGGAGAAACTAATAGAAGATTCAACCATTAAAATGTGCATTTAAGAGATGCGATGAGGTCTCTACTATATCCTTCTAGAAATTAAACCGAAGTCATTTGAAGAGTTGGCTAGTCCAGCTCATGATATGGAATTGAGCATGGTTGCAGGTGGGGGAGATTATCTATCGATGTAATAGCCTTAAGAAGAAGGAGAAGATAGGGGCAAAGCTTCTCCCAATATTCCAAGTACAGAAAACTAAATCCCACGATGCTCCTTGATGAGCCTAAACTGTCTACAATGCTCTTGAATACTAGCTTAAACTTTCTATAATGCTTCTTGATATTAGCTTAAACTGTCTATAATGCTCCTGAATACGAGCCTGAATTGCCTACAATGCTCCCAGATACGAGATAAAACTATCTAAGCCTCTCAAATTAGAACCAAATCAAGACTCCGTGACACCAATTGAAAAGGTCTACAAATCAAATTCAAATCAAGGCTCATTAACATGAGCTTAAAAGGTCTTCAAATCAAAATAAAGTCTTATTGACATGATTTTAAAAGGTCTCCAAATCAAATCAAACTCATATGAAAATTCCTTGATATGGGTATAAACTATCTACAAACTCAAATTCAAGAATTCCTCGATAAGAGTAAAATATTAAATAATCCAAATGAAGACTCCTAGATATGAGTAGAAACTACCTATAAAATTTAAATCCAAGTGGACACTCCTAGATATGAGTAAAAGCTATCTATCAAATCCAAATCTGAATCAAAGGCTCCTAGATACAATTATAAACTATCTGCACAAATCCAAGAAGGCATTAATTTTGCATAATGAAAATTTTCGAGACTCATTCACCCCAAGACATGTAACATGTAAACAAGTCTGGAGGGGGCATTTGTAGACGCATAAACTTTATGTCCAATGAAATAGTCAATCAGATATTGTCAAGTGCCCAAATCTTTATTTATTGGCAATCAAGATAACATATTGCTAATATGGAAGAGAATTACCAATACTTCGGTAACAAATCAAATCAAATCAAATCATATCTCCATATTAAAGAAATAAGATGTCAGCAAATCATGAATGACCAATCAAATTGCATATTTTTTGTGAAAATAATTGTCACCCTACACCTATATAAAATTCATCTTCTTCATTCCAAGGGACAAGTCAAAAGTGAAGACGCAAGTCATGACACCACAATAGAATTTGGAAATTGTAAATATGAGAATGGGGATCTTTAGAGAAAACTTGAGGTAGATTTTGGTTGATCTTCAAGTTCCACCATCACCCCATCAGATCATCATTACAACATAAAATTTGATGCATCTTTTTGGGACAACCATCGTCTGTTTCAACACACACTGGCATAGTGTGACGATAGTTTGATGAGGAGGCAGTTATTCTCCTAGATCATTTTCTTTTTTTTTTTTTTTTGAAGAGATGTAGGAAAGCACACATAATAGGCTTTGGTGACTCGAAGGCGTTCATGATGGATTGGAGTAGTTGACAACCACACTGTTTGAAATAGAATGGTTGGGGGGAGGCACCTTTCCACGGGGAGTTACGACTTCTCCTTAACAATGATCGGGAGAAGTACATATGTATGCCTTTGTATGGAAAACGTAGTGCTGCGATCTGGATGATTAAAATGCGTGGTGGAGACGGTTAAAGCTAATGGCATTGTAGGAGTCGAAATAGGAGCAGATGATGTTGCTAAATATAGGATGCATTAAAGCCCAATATTTTCAATAACTTTAAAACTGAAATTACTTCGGCTTCACCTTAAGTTAGAATATTTAAGCCAAACACAAGATTGACCAAATTGAAATTTGTAATTCTAAATTAATATTTTATGGGACCACATGTAAGTTTAATTAGGATTAGTCCTATTAGAACATGTTGCAGTATACTTAAAAGCAGACTTTGAGTATAAGTGGAAGATTGTTAGAGTTATATTGTAAAGCATGCTTTTAGGTGTTGCTTTGTATATAAACTGTTTCTTGCACTTTATCGAATGAGAATAAATTATCATTATTTACTTTAAATATTATGAATGTTATATATATTTATTGCATAATGTTTGAATACTTTACATTGTAGACAATGTGGTGTGTAGTAGATCATAGAAGATCACATTGTCGGTTCCTTGTAATAAGTATAAATATTCACAACTTAGATAGAGTTGAACAATCCATTGGTAGAAGTTGATGTGTAAGGCTCATATTAGTTTGTCTTGACCAAGAGATTACAATAGTGCATTTGCTGCACTGAATTGGACCAACAACGAGATAAATTTTCTAGGCTGACTTGAAGGAAAAATTAGATCTCAGTGGTTATTGTTTTCTTAATTTCAATCACTTAATTGGGATTGTATATAATTAATTAATGTTGCTTTGATTTATTATGGATAAAGAGTCATTGGGACTCAATACTCTATACTTTGGGCAATATTATTAATTATATGACAGATTGCTAAATTAATACAGAAAATCGTGTCTTGGTAAAACAAGTTGATTATGTCCCCTTGATGGGCTCAGAATGTTTATCATATAAAACCTGTACAGTGAATTAACTTCCGATATGATAATAAAGTTGAAATTTTTGTTCTCAAGGAATAGAAGATATTAATTAATTAAAGCATTCAGTAAATTAATTAACGGACATTGAATCTTAAACACGGAAAAAATAACTGGGAGCCATATTTTGTAATATGGATTAGGATGGGTACTTCAATACTAATTCTATAGTTGAATGAATTAATATTAATGAGCTAGAATAATATTGATGGATCAATATGAATATCTAAGCCCATTGGGAGGCCTAATCCTATTCCTCCTAAAGGCCCCTTGATTCCCATTCCTTCCACATGTTTCTCGAATGTATTATGAGGCTGACTCTTTGTGAAAGGATCTGCTAGGTTGTCCTCAGATGCTATCTTTGCCACCACTATGTCTCCTCTCTTAACAATTTCTCATATGAGATGGTATTTCTTTTGAATGTGTTTGCTCGCCTTGCGGGCTTGTGGTTCCTTCGAATTTGCAACCGCACCCGCATTATCACAATATTGTGATGCTTTTAGGAAAATTCGGAATCACATCTAACTCCACTAAGAAGTTCTTGACCCAAACCGCCTCTTTCGCAGCTTCACAAGCAGCGAAGTACTCGGCTTCCATGGTAGAGTCAAATGTATTTCTGCTTTACACTTCTCCATGTGATGGCTTCACCTACTAGAACAAAGACACATCATGAGGTAGATTTTCTGGAGTCTATGTCTGATTGGAAATCTGAGTCCGTGTAACCTACAGGACATAAACTGTCCGATTGAAAGACTAACATTCTATCTCGAGTTCTTTTCAGATACTTCAGAATGTTCTTAATCGCAGTCCAATGTCCCTTGCTCCGATTACTTTGATATCTCGACACCATGCCTACTGCATAGCTTATATCCGGTCTCATGTACAACATTACATACATGAGGCTTCCAATTGTTGAAGCGTATGGAACCTTCCTCATTTCTTCTATCTCATTTTGTGTCTTAGGACACATGTCTTTTGATATATGAATCCCATGCCTGAAAGGTACAAAACCTTTCTTGGCATCTTGCATGCTGAATCATTTTAGCACAGTATCGATATACGAGGCTTGAGATAAGCATATCAATCCTTTTCTGGTGATCTTGAATAATCTTGATTCCAAGGATATGACCATCCTATCCTAAGTCCTTCATATCGAACTGATTTGATAACCATACCCTTAGGTCTGCTAATACCTTTATATTGTTTCCAATAAGCAGAATATCATCTACGTATAGCACTAAGAACACCAAGGCATTTCCGACACACTTTCTATAAACATAACTCTCAAACTCATTTTGATCAAATCTATAAGATTGTATTACTTGATCAAAACATTGGTTCCAAGCTCGCGATGCTTGCTTTAGGCCATAAATTGACTTCTTAAGCTTGCATACAAGGTTTTCTCGGCCTTTTTCAATGAAGCCTTCAGGTTGACACATACAGATGTTGCCCTCAAGACTTCCATTTAGGAATGCTGTCTTTATATCCATTTGCCAAACCTAGAAGTCTAGGTGCACAGATATCGACAAGAGAATACGGATCGACTTAAGCATAGCTACAGGCAAATAGGTTTCCTCATAATCGATTCCCTCTCTATGTGTATACCCTTTTGCCACAAGCCTAGCCTTGAAGGTTTCAACCTTCCCATCAGTTCCTCTCTTTCTCTTGTAAGCCCACTTGTATCCAACACGCTTTACACCTTTGGGTGGTTCAACAAGCTCCAAGCTCCAAGCTCCCACAGTGATCCGTAGATCCCATTTCTGCTTCCATTATAGTTTGCCAAGAACTTGCATCCTTGTCTTGGATTGCCTCGTTGTATGTCCAGGGGTCAGATTCATCTTCACCGGGGACCAAGTCCGAAGACTCTCCCATGAACATGAATCGCTCAGGCTGACGAACAACCCTCCTTCTACGACGAGGTTCTGGTAATGTTTGTGTATCACGTGGTATATCATCTTGTACAATTGGTAAAGAGTGCTCCCTCATAATTCATTCAAGGTAATCTCACTTTTGGGCTTTCTGTTACTCATATAGTCTTCTTCTAAGAACCTAGAATGTGTGCTCTCTACGATCCTTTGATCCTTAGGACTATAGAATAAACCCCCTTTCGTTCCTTTAGAATAACCTACAAAAAAACCTTAATTCTGAACGAGGTTCAAACTTATCAGCTTCCATGTCTTACACGTATGCAGGACATCCCCAGATTCTCATGTGTCTCAAACTGGGTTTGCGCATAGACCACAATTCTGAGGGAGTTTTTGAAACTGATTAGAAGGTACTAAGTTAAGAATGTAAGTTGTTGTTTCCAAAGCATAACCCCAAAACGATTTGGGTAAGTCAGAATAACTCATCATAGACCTTACCATTCCCAAAAGTGTTATGTTTCTTCACTCTGTGACCCCATTTTGTTGAGGGGTTCCAGCCTTCCGGGTGCAGTGATCTGGGATACAATCCCTTGCTCTAACAAGTAACCCAAAATTCATTGCTAAGGTATTCGCCCCCACGATCAGATCGTAGAAACTTGATACTCTTTTACCTATGCTTTTCTGCTTCAGCCTTAAACTCTTTAAACTTATCAAAGATTTCAGACTTATGCTGCATTAGGAAAATGTATCCATACCTCGAGTAATCATCGATAGAAGTAACGAAATACTCGAAACCACCTCTTGCTTGAATCGACAATGGACCACATACCTCAGTATGAATAAGTTCTAACACTTCAGTGACTCTGTTCCCCTTAGTCCCAAGGCTCTCTTAGTCATTTTACCCTCTAAACATGATTCACATGTTGGAAACGACTCTACTTGGAGTGATTCCAATGAACCGTCACTCACCAACCTTTGAATCCTTTTTAGATTAACATGACCAAGTCTAAGATGCCACATAAGTGTTTCGTTCATATTTGAAGAATACTATCTTTTCCTAGAAACAATAGATGTGTTATATGATGCATTTTGTATGATTGCGGGTTGTGCACAATTAATAGTATAGAAATTGTTGACTAATATTCTAGAACAGATAACTTCATTATTACGAGTAATAATAACATTCTTATTAAAAGAAACTAAATATCCATCCAAAAACCATTTAGAAACTGAAATTAAATTCTTTCTAAAACATAGAACATAAAGAACATTTCTAAAGTCTTTTCCATAAAAGATAAGTGCACATCTCCCACTGCAACAGTTGCTACTCTTACATCATTGCCTAAGGTGATGGTGATCTCACTCCCACTAAGTTGCCGGGTTTGCTAGAACCTTTGAGAATTGAAACAAACATGATCAGTGGCTCCCGTGTCCACCACCCATAATTGAGAAGAACATGCCACTAAACAAGTTTCAATAACTAGTGCATGAGATTTACCTTGTTTTCCTACCTTTTTAGTTTGGGGACTGTTCACCCTCCAATGTCCTTTCAGACCGCAGTTGAAACACTTTCCCTTGTTTGTTTTCTTCTTAATACCACCTTAAGCGGGGATCTTTTCCTTACCTTTGAGATCAGCCTGTTTTTTACTTTTAGTTTTCTTCTTCTTCTTTTCGCCTTTCGGCGTAGAAGAGGAAAGTGCACTGCTAGTCATCAAGGCTTGGCTTCTCGGCCCCATAAGCATCTTTGCCACTACCAAAGCTTGCATGAGTGCAACCAACGTATACGCTTGACCATTCATGGTGTAGTTTAGCCTATACTGCTCAAAACTTTTCGACAGAGAATGGAGTATGATATCAACTTAGGTATTTGCATCGAAATCAACACCAAGAATCTCAAGCTTGTTAAGGTATCCCATCATTTTGAGAACGTGATCCCTTATGGGCGTCTCTTCAGCCATTTTCTGCGACAACAAATCCTGCATGGCCATCTGCCTAGGCGAGAAAATAGTTCATTAAGGTTCATCATAATGTCTTTAGCGGCTCCCATGCTCTGGTGTTGGTATTGCAACACATCTGACATTGAAGCTAGAATAGTGCACCTAGCCAATTCATTGGATCTCAACCATTGCCTATGATATTCCCTATCTTCATCACTAGTTTCGTTCGTAGGCTCAGCTAGTCTAGGTTCATTAAGTACAAACTTGTGTCCTTCAGCAGTCAGGACTATCAATAAGTTTCTTTTCCAATCTACATAATTCTCCCCTTCTAATTTGTTTTTTTTTTTAGTATGTTAAACAGTGGATTAAAACTTGGCATGTTGAACTGAGAATAAAACATACATTCATATTAACATCCAATTAACTCAAACATTATCACCAAATTTGATCACATATGTTATATCAAAATCTCACAAAACGATATATACATGCATCAGTCAACATCGTAAAACAATTTAAGCAAGTCACGTTGAGTGTGAACGTTTATTTAAACACATTTAAGCAAGTTACAAACATAACAATCACAAACCTTTAACTCACAAATTAATAGTCGGCTTATTCTTTGGCCATATAAAATTGACAGGGACTTCGTGGGGAAGTAAATTTTATCCATTTTATATCTAAGTATTAAACATAACTTAGTACAGGAATATTACTCAGTTTTGTATAAGCCTTCGTTGGGAAGGTCATATCGGCACTTAAAATAACCCACAATTATCTTACAAAATTTATTCTAGTGAACTCGTTTTTAGCATATCCGTTAAGGGTCGATCCCACAGGGAACGGCCGAACAGTTTTGATTACGATGTCAAGCAGTTTATGATTAAGTATGCAAGAAATAAATATTTAAGAAAGCAATAAAGATGGGGGGTTGATAAAGAACTAACAATCTACTATTGACAAATAAAAGCAACTAAACACAATTGAAAGAAACAAGTACTCAAAAACAATAGAAGAGATCTTTTTCGGTTTTAGTTTTCAAATAGTAAAACAAGTCACCTTTGATCATGCTTCCCCTTGGTCTTGAACAATTGATGCAACTATTGTTAATGCCCGATTAAATTGTGATATCAGCCCTTATCTCAAGACTATTAACAAGCTCTAATAGCCTTGTTGTCCCTTAATCTTAGTTAATCAAAATAAGCTCTTCGACTAACCCTATTCAGTTTAACCGAATCCTCGAACAAGCTCTCTTAGATTCAATCACCAAAAGCATTAAACACTAGGACAACGAGATAAATTCAACATAAAACTCGAAAGCTCGGTTTTAGTGGTTGAACTTTGTGTTATCCCCAATAAATAACTATTGTTTGCTACACGGGAATCGAAAATCCTACAATTACGGATAGTAATCTCCTATTCTAGCAACACATTCATAAATCCCTTAAAGGGTGATCAATCCAATAATCAATTCATAAATGTGAGTCAATAAGAGCAAAGAACACAAAACACTTAAATACACAATAATCTCGGTAACATTAACCGTAATAATCACATCAATGTCTCGACTCAAGGTTCCACAATGATCAAGGATGAACTAAGGGTGCTAGCCACCCATATTAACTAATACTATCAGAAAATAAATGGACAAATAAAGAAACATGATACTGATATGGATGAATCAAAAGATGTCAATTGGAGAAGATGATCCTTCAATCTCTAGTCCAATCTCCCTCCTTGGTGGCTGAATAATGCTCTCCAAGTATAAAAAAGGTATCAAAAGTTATCCCAAAGTTAGGTTAAATTCGAATGGGATGATATATATATAAGGAGAGAAAGTGCTAGTAAAAAATAGGCAAAAACGTATTCAGGATTTCAAAACAGGGTAGTAAATCTCGGCCGAGACGGAAGTGTGTCTCGGTCGAGACGTGAAAAAGGGTTTTCAGGAAATTTGGGTCGAAGGCTGATCTCGGCCGAGATTGGGTTGCATCTCGGCCGAGACGTGAAAAGAGGAAATTAGGGCTTTTTGGGATCTGACTCATCTCGGCCGAGATTGGATTGCGTCTCGACCGAGATCTTCATCTTTAAGATTCTTCAAGAAATCCCTGGAGACTCATCTCGGCCGAGATTGGATTGTATCTCGGCCGAGATCTTCAATCTTGCAATTCTTCATGAAATCCCCTGGAGATTCATCTCGGCCGAGATTTGCATCCAATCTCGGCCGAGATCTTCAGTTGGCCCTTCCTTCTGCTGCCTCGATCGATCCCTCGACTCCGCGGTCGTTTGATGTTCGTTTTCGACCCTTTTTTCACCTGTCTTAATACAAAAATAGCACAAACACATTATTTTGCCCATTAGAATATAAAAGCACTAAATACACATAATTATGCACATTATTGACACTAAAATGACACTAAAAGTGCCCTAAAGTGCGTGCACGGAACACGTGTACCAGCGTCCTTATACGCAAAGTAAAACAAAACAAAATTAAACACATATTAGACAATTAAATCCAATTATCATGGTCTAATTTTCTCGTTTTGAAATGACCCAACTGTTCGAAGAATGGGCCTTCAAAAACTGGTCGCATAGCCTTCGTCGCAGCACCCGTCGCGGGCATGACTCACTATTGCAGCCGCGACTCCCTTGGCGCAGAACAGGCTGCAGTTCGAACCACCTGTCGCGGGCGTGACTCACTCCCTCGAGCGCGACACTCCTAGCGGTGAACAGGATGCAGTTCGCACAATTCGTGGGGGGCGCGACTCATTGTCGCGGTCGCAACATTCCTGGCACTGAACAGCCTTCAGTTCACACCGTCTCCGATTCTTTTAATCCGTCTTCATCTTCGTCTTTGATTTGTTACAATTTATTTACAAAAAATAAATCTAACATCTAGACTAATCTATTACATAAAACAGACCTAATCTACTCGTGGATTTCCTCACGAGAAAAAAGAATCTGAATGAATCAAATTAAAAAAACATTCAATCCAACATGAATTTAAAATATACATAAAAAATCATGATAATTGGATTCCTGCAAAACAGATCTAACAGTTCTACTATCTAATTTCAATTAAGATGTAAATTTGATACCAGTTGTTGGGGAATCGGGAGTTATGCCAAGGATCTATTCGTGTTGTAATTTGAATTTCTATTTTCAATAATTGAACAACAATGATATGAACGATCAAATCATATAATTTATGTAATTGAATTAAGGTAATCATACAATAGGCCCTAAACATGCGGAACTAAGAGATTATAGTATTTTACCTTCGAATTGGAGAGACACCGTTGAGAAGAATTAATCTTTCAACTCAAAGATCTTCTTGAGTAATCCCTAAGTCCAAGCTCGCCAATTTGGTGGGAAATCAAACGAACTTTTTAACTCTCAAGGAAAGGATTAATTTTCTAGAAAAACACCCACTCAGTTATGCATCTCTTATTTCATATGGGGACCAAGATTGGTCATCTATTTATAGGGGATAGGGGCCAAAATCTTCCCCCCTTGAGGATTAGGAAATCCTCTCTCCCAAGTAGGATACATCCTAATCCCCTTAAGAATTAGATTCTTCCATATGTTTTCTTTCTTTATCTCCTACTTCTACTTAATCCTTCTTATTTTTAATTAATGGACTTCTATTAGGCTACTCAAGGAGCCTTTAGGAGGAATATGATTAAGCCTCCCAATGGGCCTAGATATCCATATTGAGTCATCTATATTGTTCTAGCCCATTAATATTAATTCATTCCACTATAGAATTGATATTTAACTACCCATCCTAATCCATATTACGAAATATGGCTCCCGGTTATTTTTCTCGTATTTAAGATTCAATGTTCATTAATTAATTTAAGCTACTGAATGCTTTAATTAATTAATATCTTTTGTTCCTTGAGAACAAACATCTCAACCTTATTATCATATCGGAAGTTAATCCACTGTACATGTTTGATATGATAAATATTCTGAGCCTATCAAGGGACATAATCAACTTGTTTTACCAAGACACGATTTTCTGTATTAATTTAGCAATCTGTCATATAATTAATAATATTTCCCAAAGCATAGAGTATTGAGTCCCAATGACTCTTTATCCATAATAAATCAAAGCAACATTAATTAATTATATACAATCCGAATTAAGAGATAGAAATTAAGAAAACAATAACCACTGAGATCTAATTTTTCTTTCAATTTTTCCTTCAAGGCAGTCTAGAAAAATTATCTCGTTGTTGGTCCAATTCAGTGCAACAAATGCATGTGTGAAAAGTTATTATATTCATCATTGAGCTAGACTATTTATACATGTACAAAAATATAAATAAGCTATACAAACCCAATGTGGGATAATAAGAATAAAGAGATACAAAGTAAATGTACACTACATATGAACATCCTAATACACCCCCTTAAGATGGAGTGCCATTGGTGACTCCAATCCTATCCACTAGAAATTTTAAGCGTGCTCTAGGTAAGTGTTTGTTAAGTGCATCAGCAAGTTGATCAGCAAAGGACACATGTGATACTCAAAGTTGAGCAGATTTGACTAAGTCCCGAACAAAGTGAAAGTCGATCGCAATATGTTTCATTCTTGAATGAAACACCGGGTTCGATCATAGATAAGTAGCCCCAATATTGTCGCAATAGATGACTGGAGTGGAGGGTATTGACACTGCCAACTCTGAGAGAAGGGATCGAGTCCATTGGAGATCAGTAGCAGCAGAGGCAATGGATCTATATTCGGCTTCAGTGGATGAACGGGCGACAGATCGTTGTTTGCGAGAAGGCCATGAGATGGGGTTGGCGCCAAGAAAGACAATATAAGCTCCAGTGGATGTTCTATCGTCATAGTTTCCAGCCCAATCAACATCAGTAAAACAGTGCAAAGACAGAGGTGAGCCACGCCATAGAGTTATGCCAAGATAACGTGTGCCATTAAGATAACGAAGAAGACGCTCAACACCCTCCCCCCCCACCCACAATGACACTCTGTTGGAGCATGCATGAATTGAGATATCTTATTGACAACATAAGCAATATCAGGTCTGGTGAAGAGTAAGCACTGTAAACTCCCTAGAGCTTATCGATAGAGTGATGCATCAGCAGGAGGATTACCATCAGTGAGAGTGAGAGTTGACCAAATCTTGAGAATTAGCACGAATTAGGGGAGATGCACTAATGTAGGGGGATTTGATCAAATCTTAGAGAATTAGCAAGAGAAGTTTCGTTAAACTAATTAGGAATATTATGTGATCGTGAGGATCGAAAAATGAGAATATTATGTGATCGTGAGGATCGGAAAAAAATCGGCATTTGCCTTATCTGGCTCTGGTTACCATAAAGAGATTGTGTGAAAAGTTATTTTATTCATCACTGAGGTAGACTACTTATACATGTACACGAATACAAATAAGCTATACAAACCCGATGTGGGATAATAAGAATAAAGAGATACAAAGTAAATGTACATTACAATATGAACATCCTAATATGCACTAGTATTGTAATCTCTTGGTCAAGAACAAACCAATCTGAGCCTTAAATCAACTTTTACCAATGGATTGCTCAACTCCATCTAAGTTGTGAATCTTTACGCTTATTACAAGGAACCGACGATGTGATCTTCTGTTATCTACTACACACCACATTGTCTACAATGTATAGTATTCAAACATTATGCAATAAATATATGTAACATTCATAATATTTAAAGCAAACAGTGATAATTTATTCTCATTCAATAAAGTGAAAGAAATAGTTTGAAGAACTAAAATAGTCGTATTCAACTAGAGTCAATTGAAAAACTGGGGTTAATTAAGTAGGAGGGCCTAAATAAATTTCTAGACTCATATTTTTGGGCCTTTACACAGTAGGGAATCTTCCAGGGTGTAGACAAACCCCGAACATAATCGTACAGTGGAAATTCTCATGTAAATAAAGGCTCGAGTAAGCCCAAAGAGTTGTGAATTTTAGTCAGACTTTATTTAGAAGAAAATGTTGGTTGAGATGGAAACCAAAAGCCTCACATCGGTCTGATAAGGAGGTTTGGAAAATCCTCATTATTGCAAGGTCATTTGAGGCAGACCCAAAAGTAGAACGGTATATCTTTGGTGAAGCCCATAGAGGATAACTGTCTAAACGACCTCGAGAAGTCCAATAGTAGTATTGTCCTTGAAGAGGAAACGAGCCCAACTAGATGGATGCAAGTCCATTGAGCTAAATTGTGGAAAATAAATTGAATTGGTTGAATGGTTTTGTGCCCAACTAAAATGGATGCAAGTCTAATGTCCTAAATCATAGATAGCTAAAGAAATAACTAAGTAGTTTCTAGCCTACAATATAAGTATTTTAATCTATGTGTTTATTACTTTCAAAGGATATGACTTAGACACGCCTATATGAAAATAGTTTCCATATAAATATAAAAAAGGAGGGGGGAGAGATAAAACCTTCCCACATAGGTATTTAAATTTAGGGGATATGGTCTTCCTACAGACATGTTCAATTTGGTTTTGGGGGGGGGTGGGGGAAGGGGGTTGTTGTTACCTAAAGCTGAATGTCATAAGGCAACTGGTCTCTAATAGAATAAATATGGGTCCATTAATAAGAAAGTTTTGAATGGAGATCAACTATCCTGCTGTCAAAGGGGAGTTAGTAAAAAAGCCACACACTAAAGAACGTTCATAGTGGTAACTCAACCATGATGAGTGGAGATCTCACGAATTTTGTTTAATAAGACAACTAAGTTATGAATGGTTCCTACGGGCACTTGGAACTCGAATTTATTCAGTCTAGCACTTGGAACTTATTCAACTCATTCCTAGAGACAACTAAGTGGAAGCAAAAGAAAATCCCGTTGACGTATAGTGAGGGTAAGCATATAAAGCTTTTAGTGACTCATATACCAAATATGGTGGGACATTTCAGGTTACATCTAGGATTAAGTCCTAATAGAAGGTCTCCTATGTAAGTGCGAAGAAAATGCCGCCTCAACGAAGTACTTATGTATCCAAGATTGGTTCAACGCCAAAATGGACAAAGTCATGAGAACACAAAGGCATTATGGAGGCTATTTTGTAGGTATTATTGTCTTGGTATACACCTACGACGGTGGGAGTTTGGGACATCGCATCCACTAACCCTCTGATATATCAGATAGTACTCCACGATGGAAGGTTCATATTCAAAAGCTACCTAATCCGATGGAATAGTTTCCCTTTTGAGATCTCCTTCTTTGTCCGAATAAATTCCATTTGTAGTTTCATTAAATTTTTTGTCAACGACTTCTTCCATTCATGTGGGGGCATTTTTGGAATTTTGGGGTGTGAGTGAGAAGTGTATTTTAGCTGAAAGATGTTAGTGAAGAATTGTGTTTGTTCAAGTAGAATATATGAGAATGAAAGGACGTGAATGTTTGAAAACATGATGCAATCAAATAGTAAGATCATGTTCTTCGATAAAAAAATACGATCTAATGGTTGTAATTGATCAAGTCGAAAATATTCATCCGTTTACGAAATGATGCACAAAAGTCTATAAATATTCTTTCTAATTTCACATTTCTATTTAGTCAATTACTAGTTCAATAGTGGTCTGAATCGGCCAAAAGATAAGTTTGACACCAGCCCAAGAATCTTAAAATTCATTAACTTTTATTCCTCTATTCGTCCCAATGGAGAATTCGGGATGCCATTTGGTTCGCCGAGTTTGATACTGTAGGACCACAAACACCGGGGTGGGACAATATCATTATGAAAAAAAGTGTTCAACACTAGCTTCCACTTTATTGTATCCAATCTTGATTGGATTTATTAAAGTCCCGCAAGTTCAATTTTCGCAGCCATTCATATTACACCTACTAACCTAAGTTTTTCCAAACATTATTATGTTCATTTATATTAATCACACTGTAAGACTATTACAAACTTCTTTAAAAATAAATATACTAATTTGGAGCTATTAATCCTTGCCACTAGCAAGAACACAATCTTGAAACTAATGTTTGAACAACTAAACATTTCTGGCAATGCAGTGAACACAAAAATATTAAAATATTGCATATTTTATATATATTTGTAATTTTTTAAGGAACATATATATTTATTTATTATTATTATTAGAATCCTCATGATCATTTTTATTTTTGTAATTTTATCGGAGTACTAATTTTTAAGACTATTATTCCCTTGGCGGATTTACGAATCATGATCAAGTTAAGTAATTTTGTGGAGAAGAGAAGCAGGCCCATTGTTGAACAATAGAATTAGCCCAATTTACCTAGGCCGTAAAGTATCCAGATTCTGATTCACCTTGATTCAGCCCATAAACCTAACCCTAGTTTTATAAACTCTTCCTAAAATTGCTACCAGCTTATTTCGAGGAGAAGCTTCAGCGTCTTCTGCAACTGCCGCCGTCGCGCTCCACTTCTCGGTACAAATCTTCTCGGCTCTGCTCGAATTATTTAGATTTCTCTCTAACAAAAGTTCGACTTTTACCTTGTGTTTCATCATCAGCCGAAAAACTCGCCGATAACAATGGCGTATGCAGCGATGAAACCGACGAAGCCGGGCTTGGAGGAGACCCAGGAGCAGCTTCATAAGATACGTATCACGCTCTCTTCGAAGAATGTCAAGAATCTCGAGAAAGGTTTGTATTTATTATATTGATGTATTAGTTTACAGGTTTCACGAGTATTTTTTTTTAATTTCAATATTCTTCACTGCAGTTGAATGGTCAAAATAGATTTAATGTACTTTATTCGCCTTATCTAGTTATTGTGATCGTATTCTGAAAATATGAAATATGTTATAGTTTACTGCAGTTAAGTGTGTTGTTTAGGTATCCATTGTGTTTGTTAAATTTCCGAATTTAGCACATATTTTCGCTCCTTGTTTATCTCTCCCATATTGTTGCTCCTAACATATCCAAAATTTCTTAGTTTGGTACATAGTGATTATTCTAAATTTTGGATTCTTAGAAGCTGCAATTATATGTTTTGTTGTTGATAGTATGTGCCGATCTGGTACGTGGTGCCAAGGACAAAAGGCTCAGGGTGAAGGGACCAGTTAGAATGCCAACTAAGGTTCTTCACATTACCACTAGAAAGTCACCTTGCGGTGAAGGTATGTGTACATTGCGTTGTAAATTTCTATTGGAACTCTTTCTTTTATGTTGTGTAGTACTAAATTCAGATTAGATTTATTCACTTGACACTCATACTGTGGTGTGGTTTGCTTTTAAACCTGCACTTCCTACATTAATAATTTCGTGTGCATTTATTTAGTAAAACTGAGCCTGTTTTAATTTGAGAGCAAAAACTCGAATCTTAGTAAACTCTATCAAAGATGGCCTCATGTGATGGGTTCAAGATTTTTTATGGCGACAAACTAACAATATGGTTAATTGTCAAAGTATGCAATCTTTTAAATCATGATAGCTTTGATATTTAAGATTTAAATCATGTTTTGTAGGATGTGGTATTTGTTAAGGTATGCATGCTTATGTAATGGTTAGTTGCATGATTTTGACATTATAACATTTTAGTGGCTATAAATTTACTGCTATGAGAATTGGAGCATTAATTTAAGTTGAGTCCTCATTAGAGAACCTCTTTTCTAATTTAGCAATTTTAGGTGAAGTTGTTTCTCTTGTTTTAGTACCTTTGCTTAGCATTACATGTTTATAGTTAGATAACTTCTCATTGACTTCTGCTGTAATTCCCCAATCAATTCATTTGGTATGCCTCGCACACTTTCATTTACCAAATACATCACACACACATAGTGTTTATCTATCTTGATGTTGTTTGTTAGGTACAAATACCTGGGATAGGTTCGAGCTTAGGGTTCACAAACGAGTGATCGACCTTTTCAGTTCACCGGATGTTGTGAAGCAGATTACTTCTATAACCATAGAACCTGGTGTAGAGGTTGAGGTTACCATAGCGGATTCATAGACTCGTTTTGCAGTGTGTCTCTTTTGCTACATGAGACAGAAGCTTTAGATTTATGGGCTGGTTGTCATACTAGCTGTTTCTTTATTAGCTGTCAAGACTATATTAGAAAGTGAATGTGGGTATTTTTGATTCATCTTTACTATATCTGAATGTTGAAATATGAACAGTATATGTTATTTCCAATTCTTGTTTGTGGGGTTTCATATCTATAACGAGGGAAATTACGGTCCTGCAGCTACTAGTGCCTTGTCAAATTTTTTGCTCAGCACCTTTGCATTGCGTTATTGGTTTGTTTATGAAATAGTAGGGTTTTACTTAAATGTGAGTTTTTTAACAGAAGTGTTTTCTGCTTGGCTTTTAAGTCACTTTCTATAGTTATCGACAATAACATAGGCTGTGTTTGTTTATGTTCTAAATTACTGTTTGGATGACGATAAAAAGGGGGTTTGGCTATGTTAATGAGTTAGGGCGTGTATATATTATTAAATTGAAAAATGTGATTGGATGTCTAAGAGTTAGTAGATAATAATATTTAATATTT
The DNA here is from genome assembly GCA_958295605.1 of Ajuga chamaepitys. Taxonomy (NCBI): domain Eukaryota; kingdom Viridiplantae; phylum Streptophyta; class Magnoliopsida; order Lamiales; family Lamiaceae; genus Ajuga; species Ajuga chamaepitys. Next base: position 24,863,986 of record OY282506.1, on the reverse strand, counting down.
TATATACCATTCGTCTTGTTCTAATTTGTCTATCTTCCGTTTTTTTTGTCATTTAATTTGCTAGCCAAAAAAGGGTAAAGAAAATTAGCACATAAAACTCCTACTTTTTCATAATATTACTTAAACAAGTAATAGGATTATCTAATTAAAATAATCCAACTAATTAAACACCCGCTCTTCACTTAAAACCCATTCCCCAACCCAGCCCAACGAATTCGGCAAATTTAATTAAGTACGGCATTGTTCATCGCATAATTAAAAATATTAGTGCTTATTTATTTATTTTTTTTTATTTACAGAATTAAGTGAACTCACATGCGAGTTCACAAAATCTGACAATACACTGTTTGAAGTCGACTTCTGTTTTAATATATATTTTTTTTATTGGTAAAAAGGCCTCTGCGAGAGGCGATATACGGTGCACCGTATATATACCATCACCAATACCAAAAGTCGCCCCTCGCAGGGGCGACAATCATTAATTTTTTTTTTCTTTTTCTCCAATTATTGCTTCTTTGTATATATATATATATATATATATATATATATATATATTTATCTTAGGGAATAATTTGATTGGGATGTAGTGGCATGTACTATGTTCGATGGAGCACATCTACGGACGGGACATTCAAAAAGGTATTTTAGTTTAAGGGTATAGTAGGGTAGGATGTGTATTGGAAATTGTAAAAGGTGTATTGAAAATTGTAAAAGGTGTCTTGGAAATTGTAAAAGGTGAGGTATGTAATAGGGCGCGGATGTGGAGGGATGAGCCATCCTGTGTAAAATGAAATACGTTGAGGATGTCCCATGCCACATCCGGATGGGGACATCCTAATCCAATTATCCCTTAGATTGTTTATTTAAAGAACTTTCGTTTGTTATTTTTCTTTAATTTAGGTTGTATTCATCGTTTTTTTATTTTCTTTAATTTGAGTGGGATTCATCATTTTTATTATTATTTAATCTTAAGAACCGAGTATAGTTGATTTTTTAATCCTGTTACGCCAAAAATAAAATATTTATATTAATAAAAAATACTTATAATTTTCAATACACATCCTACCCTACTATACCCTTAAACTAAAATACCTTTTTGAATGTCCCGTCCGTGGATGTGCTCCATCGAACGTGGTACATACCACTACATCCCAGTCCAATTATCCCCTAAGATATATATATATATATATATATATATATATATATACACACACAAAGAAGCAATAATTGGAGAAAAAGAAAAAAAAAAAAATAATGATTGTCGCCCCTGCGAGGGGCGACTTTTGGTATTGGTGATATGCCATACATTGATTCTTTCACTCACACCGTATATCGCCTCTCGCAGAGACCTTTTTACCAATATAAAAAAAAAAAAAATTTAAAACAGAACAGGGGCGACTTCAAACAGTGTATTGTCAGATTTTGTGAACTCGCCTGTGGCACAGGCGAGTTCACTTAATTCTCTAAATAAAAAAAAAAAGCGCTTATATTTTTAATTATGCGATGAACAGTGCCGTACTTAATTAAATTTTCCCAACGATACCCATCTGATTTGCTAGTTCAAATCCATTCTCGTTCTTCTCTCTACCTCCCTCTTTTAAGAAAACCTAGTTTTTGGGTTTCACAGCCTTCGAACTCTCTCATGCAATTCTTCATCTTCTTGGATATGTCCTCGATCTTTCATGTTTATCTCACTCCCTCTTTGTAAATCCTAATTTCTGGGTTTAATCCCCCACATCCTTCACCAAGTCAGATTTTTGTCTCACCTTTTTCCTTCTTGAAAAAACTTAATTCGTCACAAAAAACCATGGATTTTTCCAGATCCACACTAAATCTGGTTGAATCTCGTGATATTATCTGAGAAAATTGCGTTTTTGTGTTCGCGGCTTGGTCTGAAACAGATCTGTCTTCCATGGAAGTTTATTTTGATGAATCCAAAGAGGGATTCATGTACGACTTTGAAGATTCCTTTGTCGCTGAGACGCAGTTCGAAGAAGACGGAGTGGATGCTCTCCCTCTTGGGATCAAGGAGGCCCCCTGAAATTCTGAGTTGCTTGCTATTCTAGAAATGAAAAGGCATTTCTATGAATGCCTTTCGATCTGGGTTCCTTCGGTGTCCAGGTGGCTTTTTTATTTTTTTTATTTTTTCCTTGTATTTGCGTGATTTCTTACTTTTAGTGGAGGATTAGATCCAGTAGCTGGAGGTCTGTGGTTGACTAATATTGCACACCATCATTTAGCTATTGCTATTCTGTTCCTGATAGCGGGTAACATGTATAGGACCACCTTCTAAAAATAAAGAAGGACCCTTCATATTTAGATTGATAGATTCTGATTTTCTAGGAAATTTATTCATGAAAGGGCTGTGAGGGTTCTCAGCCACATGGATAGTTCAATGTGCTCATCGGCGTCTGACCCTGAGATGTGGATCATCCAAGGCACATTAGCATGCCCCAGATACCGTCATTGCTTCTTCTCCGGGAAAAGAAGTTCACGACCTATGGCTTTTTGTTGAACCCCCCTTTTATTTTAAAAACAGGTTAATTGTCCAATACTAAATACGAGTAGTAGATCCTATTCGATGAAAGAAAGGTGGTTCCGGAGGTTCCAGCTGCAGGAGAACCAGGAACGGGCCCTCGCCGTTCAATCCAAGACAGAAATCGGGGAAAGTTATAGGTCAAATGAGTTCATAAAGTGCATCTTAGCGATATGCTTAACACATGTGAGTGTGGCGGACGGGTGAGTAACGCGTAAGAACCTGCTCTTGGGAGGGGAACAACAGCTGGAAACGGTTGCTAATATGCCGTAGGCTGAGTAGCAAAAGGAGGAATCCGCCTTGGTCTGTTGGACAGCTTGTCTAGTTAGTCCTGAAGAGAAGCCCTATCTTTTAGGATCTGGGCTACTTGCTTCCTCTCTTTCTATGGATTTCCTCTCGGATGTTACGATATATTGTTATGTTATTTGAGTACTTGCATGAGTAAAAACCCTAAGTTTTGAACTTGCTATATTGGGGCTTTTTGTGCGTGCTGCCTGTATATAATGTAGGGCTCAGATCGGTTGATTTCACTAGTTATTGTTTTGTGAAAATCCTATACCTATTTGTTCGACTGTTGTATTCTTTGAGGAAATTTTGCGATTTTTCGCTTGTGAAACCCAGAAATTATGTTTCTTGTGGCGATTGTGACATTGAATAAGTGATATGAGTTTGTTGATTATAGGTGGAGTCTTCAACATGATGTGTTATGTGATTCTGATTGAATTGTGCTGCTCATTTGACTGATTCAACCATGCTGATTAAGCACTAAAAATGTGAATGTTTCTGCATGTAACAGTTTTGTGAACGTGACCTTCTGATTTGTTGAATGGTAGCTAAATCGAAATGATGATGCTAAGCTTGCTGATTTTGTAGCTGTCCAACTATAATTCCGTTATTTCATTTTATTCATGTGCGTTATTTTATCTTGTTCTAATAAATAAAAAAAAAAAATTAATTACTTTACCGTTTGTTTTTCTTTCCTTTTGAGAGTCTATTGTGCATACATTGGGGACAATGTAATGTGGGGGAGGATTGATCTTGATGTGCTAAAATTTTGAAAATATTCATGTCATTTGGGGGCATTTTCTTGTATTTATATGCTAATTTTGTGGACTCGGTTGTAATGACTTTGTTGAATTGAGTATGATTGGCATAATAAAAAGGGGTCAAGTGTGATTTATATTTTTTTCTTGGCACTAAAACAAGTAGGGTGTCTTGTTGGTCTTAATAGTGGATAGAATGCAAGTGTACAAGATTCGACACAAAATAACCTTTTCTGTGAGCTTTTGAGCGTATGAGCAATACGTCAATAAATTGTGCTCTAATTTCTTTGTTGTGTGTGAATCAAGCATATATTGCTCATTCTAGAACTTGTTTTGTTATGCATTTCGAGACCACATTCATGAATTGTGCATTAAATCGATAAGGGTACTTAGGTATAACCCTTTGATGGCCTTTCTTTTTGAGTAACCTAGCCTAGAATTTTTTTTCCCTTAGTTGAACACGTTGAGCTTATAACATATTTTTTTATTTACCGTGTTTATACACAACCTATTCCATTTTCTTGTTTATGACTGTCTCCATGAAAATTTTGAACCTTCTTGTCAAGAAGTGTAGAATTGCATGTCAAAAGGTAAATTTTTGTTGTGAACACAAAATGGTGGAAAGAAGTACAAGGACATTGTGGCAATGAAAAGAAAAGGAAAAAAAAAAAAAAAAAAAAGAAAGAAGAGAAAAAAAAAAAAAAAAGATGAAAAAAGAGAAGTGAAAAATAGACATTGTCATGATGAAAAAAGGGTAGAGAAATTGTGCGGTTGTCAATATCTTTGTAATATTCTCTTCATGTCAAAAATAAAAAGTTTGACATATTATTGTTGCTTGAGAGTGACACCTCTAGGCTATTACTTGGTTTTGCTTTGATGATTCTTATGATATAGTAAGATTACCAAGTAGTGGGGGTAGGAATGGTCTTGTGATCTAATTCAAAGAAGGTGTGTTGTCATTAGAGAAAGCATAAATGTGATTTTCTATTACTTCTTGACTTGCTAGCCTTTGATATTTATCCTACCTTTAAGCAATGCCCCATTACAATCAATGAAAAAGACCCTTTGATTGATGCATAGTTCATATTCCAGTGGTGGAGATTTGATATATTAGCAAGTATATGGTAATGACATGTATGTTTTGATATTGAGTGATTATATATACATACCCTGATCATACACTTAAAGAGCGGAATGAGTGATATCCTTGGTGAGGTGTTATTTATAGTCATACTTGAGCTTATTGAAGCTGTTAAGTATTGATGGGACACGTGAAATTCATAAAAAAAAATTTTTTGAATTCATGATGACTTACTCTTATAAAAGTCGTCTACTTAATTACTTCATTGCATGGTGATCTGGGTTGTCATAAAAGAATTTGAGAGAAGGGGTTGAGAGAACAAAATAGTTTAATATTTGTCACCTTGTTCTTATTTGATTTTATGCATGCTTGAGGACAAGCATGATTTAGGTGTGGAGGAATTTGATGAGTCTTTATTATTCCATATTTTTTATGCATATTCCTCAATAATTAGTCTACTCTTGTATTTTAATTGAACTAATTGATATATTTTGCTTGTAGGAAGAAATATTTTGGGTTCAAGGAGAAACTGGGCTTAAAGTGATTATTTGGGCTCAAATTGTGGAGAAGTGGGCCAAGATGTGCTAAGATACAAGATGGGCTGAATGGGAGATTGAAAGATGGGCCTAGATATCAAAATAATATTAAAATGTGCATAATAAAAACTCTTATTTCTTTTATTGTAATTATTTTAGATATTGTTAGATATTTCCTTTTTAGAGATAAGATTGGATTGGATTTTATTAAGATTTGATTAGGAGTAGGAATATGAATTAAATTTTCCTAGCGTGATTTTAAGAGAAGCTACGCCAGTCTAGCTAGAGAATTCCAATACGCGCTCTCTCTCTCCTACCCAGTACAATTCGTCAGTATTTTTCCTTTCGTTTTTCTTATTCCTTCAATACAATTACTAGACTATTGTTTATGAAGAACATCAAATCCAACATGCGTGGCTAAGGTTATTTTCTGATTCAAGGGCTTTAATTTCGATTATGTTATTGGGGGACGTTGTATTTTATTGTTCTTTGTTTAATTTCAAATTTTGATGAATTCGATCTTGTTTATATAAAATTTATTTATGATCTTGAATTAGCGGCTACTCAATTGATTGTTTAAATTCTAACTGCTATTCAATCGTTCTTGATCCGTAATTGTCAATAGTGGTTAACCCTAGTAGCTATAAGTTAATCTGTTGTGCTATCATAATTAATTTAACCTAATCGAGTTCATAAGCTAATTATTTATAGTTGCAATTCGTAATTAGGTTTAGCTGTTTTCATAAATCGTAATGCTATCATTAACGTGGTATGGAACCTTATCGTACCCAACTCGTTAATGATAAGTATTGACCGGTTGCTGGGATTGGTCAATTAGTTTAGCAAAATTTATTATGGCTATCCTAATAAATCTTTGGTTAAACACTTGAATTGCAAGAAATTCATTAATAAGCCTATGATCAATACATAATTGAATGTTAGTGTAACAGCCCGATTTTCTAGTCTAATTTAAGAAATTATAAAATAGCAAAATGTTTAATTTATTTATTTAGTAAATTTTTTTTTTTTAAAATCAAGCCATTACTAAAAAAAAAAACTACTTTTATAAAGTCTCCAATTTGCCAAATCTAATATATACTCATTAAGATACATAAAAAATAACTTGGAAATATGCATTTTTTTTTTTAGAATCCTTGAAAAATTTATACATAATATCCATTATTTGCAGGGGAATATAAATATAACAGTTTGAACTAAATCATCTTAAACATGTGATTTTAATTTAATTAGAACCTAGGATAAATCATTATATATATATGTATATATATATATTTTTTTTAAATTTAAACATGAAAAAACTTAATTAAATTCATTTTCGAGCTAAACATCTAGCATGTGAATATAATGTTAAAAAAAAGTTCCACTACCTAATCAAATTAACTAGACAACACATTAACATCAAACATACCAACAGTCCATGAAATATCTCAGTCAAACACTTATTTTAAATCTAAACATACCAAAATAAAATAAACCGCATCAAACAATATTGTCCAAAATTCAAGTATTGATCCAAATAAAATCAATTACAATTTATAAATCATACGCAATCCAGCTCCATCTCTACCTGAGGATCAGTCATGGGCTGGGGTGAGGTTCTTTTAGCTCGCGGAAGTCACAGTTTATTACAATAACCATAAAGACAAAGAGGCATACAATGTAACATTTATTAAAATGATGCGCTTGTATTGGCAAGACACATAGAACTAACTTGTATTGACAAGTATTATATTGATAATGTGCTAAACTTGTATTCACAAGTATTATATTGATAATGTGCTAAACTTGTATTGACAAGTAGCATAATGACAATAAGCAAAACTTGTATTGGCAAGTAGTATATTGATAATTTGTGCTAAACTTATATTGACAAGTAGCATAATGACAATAAGTAAAACTTGTATTGGCAAATAGCGAATTGTAAATCACTTGTATTGACAAGTAATAATAAAATAAAAACACACACGTATACAATCAAGTAATAAACAGTTAGGACCCCCACCTGAAAATGAGATGATTGAGTGAAATGCAAATGTCCGAATTAGTTCAAAGTCCTAAGCTCGTAATCACGCTCCTCAAATTCTACAATTAATGAAAAGGAGGAAATATTTTAATAATGAGTATATAACTCATCTAAACAAAAAAACGTAAGTAAGAAAAATGGGAATTAAAGAAAGATTGAAAATAATAATATAATAATAACATTATCATCAGATTGTGAGAAAAAGGCTACAAATGGCATGGTTGAGGAAATATTAATTAGGAATATATAGAGTGTTGTGATTTTCTTTTCGGAAGTAGTGGGCTTGGTAAAAGTTTGGCCCAATTTGAAGAGAGCATGTTGAAAGATGGAATTGGGATTTAGATAGCCTTCTTCGTCCTTTCTATACGGACTGATACACGCCCTCCACCGTCATCACCCATTTTCTTTCTCTATGTCAAATCAACAACCATACCCTTAAAATTCTATTTTATCTTCTTTGTTTCGTTGGCGGTCGGAGACTGCAAAAAGTAAGACTCTGGTGGTGACTAGATACTGGCTCTGATCAGCAGCACTGAAATAAACTGCCATAGAAGACAGTGTTGGACTCCGGGGGAGCGCCGACAATTCGCCAGAAGACCAGGACCCGCGGCGGCGACGGTGCGTATACGGATACGGAATGGAGTTTCTTCAACCATCTCTCTTCTTCTCTTCTTCTCTTTTTTTTTTTTCTTTGCTAAATTGTTATTTCCACAGTTTGACTGGAAAAAGTACCATAGTCGGTCAGATAAGTGGCGATGGTGGGTCGAAATTGGGTTCAAGGATTGGGGTTGAATCTGCCGGCGGAATTTGCCGGAAAAGATTGGGTAAGGACGAGTGGGCTTAGCAATTCAATAAATGAGATTTGAAGAATTTATTACCTTCTTTGTTTCTTTGCAGAAGAAGTAAAAAGGGATTTTAAAAAAATTCTTGTATTTATAAGAAGTTAATACGTACGGTTACAACTTCCAGTTTTCACCACTCCATTACTATTTACTCCCATCTTTCACCCACGTTCTCACACCTAACACCCACTAAGAAAATTCCTACAACTGTTCTGATATATCTCAATCTATGGTAATGTACTTAATTCTTTAGGCTCAGTGAGTCAGATTAGTGGTTGGGCCTATATTTTGGGCTGATAATACAGATATATGTGATGATGAATAGAAAGTCTGTTTAAGCAAATGGACCCTAAAATGCCAATTTAAAAATATAAATAAAATTGATGGCCCATTAATTATATATTTGGACTAGACTGTCCAAATATAAAATATTAATCACATGAAATGGGTTGACCTAATTTAAATAAAATAAATGATGATTGAAAATAAAAATCACACAATTGGTAAAATAAATAGATGGAAATTTCCCGGGCATTACATCCCACCCCTGTAGGAAAAAATTTCGTCCTCGGAAATTAATAAAGTACCATGATTATAAAAATCAGGTTATCGTGCGCGCAAATCTTCCTCACGTTCCCAAGTAGCTTCTTCAATACTATGATTTCACCATTGGACCTTGACGAGAACCGTTTCTCGATTTCTCAACTTCCGAGTCTTCTTATCGAGTATCGCTTGAGGGTACTCAACATACGATAAATCTTCGTTCACTTCCACTGTTGAGTAGTTGATAACATGACTCGGATTGTGTACATACTTTCTCAGCAAAGAGACGTGAAAAACATTGTGTACACCCGAAAGTGCTAGCCGCAGAGCTAAACGGTATGCCAGGTTTGCAACTCGGTCAAGAATCTCAAACGAGCCTACGTATCTTGGCCTCAACTTACCTCTTTTACCAAAACAAATAGCACCCTTGATCGGGGATACCTTGAGAAATACTTTCTCTCCAACACTGAACTCGAGATCTTTCCTACGCATGTCTGCATAAGACTTTTGGTGATCTTGAGCCGTCTTAATCCTTTCCCGGATCTTCTCTACTACTTTTATCGTCTCTTCCAACATTACCGGGGCCTCAAATCTTCTCTCACCAACTTCGTCCCAATAAACTGGAGACCTGCACCTTTTTCCGTACAGTGCTTCATATCGAGCCACGCCAATCGTTGCATGAAAACTGTTGTTGTAAGCAAACTCCACCAAAGGCAAAAGTTGTTCCCAATTATTTCCAATGTCCAAAACACATGCTCTCAACATGTCCTCAAGTGTTTGTATTGTCCTTTCTGACTGACCATCAGTTTGGGGATGATAAGTGTACTAAAATTCAAATTAGTTCCCAAAGCTTCTTGCAAACTACCCCAAAAACGTGATGTGAAGTGAGTATCTCTGTCCAAGACGATAGAAACGGGCACTCCGTGTAACTTCACAATCTCCTGAATATACAATTGAGCATATTGGTGCATCTTGAAACTCATCTTTACTGGAATGAAGTGAGCTGACTTCGCGAGTCGATCAACTACAACCCAGATTGCATGATTTCCTCTTTCCGATCGTGGTAAACCCACCACAAAGTCCATAGTGATGTGTTCCCACTTCCACTCTGGAATCTCAAGAGACTTCAACAATCCTAAAGGACGTTGATGCTTAGCTTTCACTTGCTGACAAACGATACATTTTCTGACAAAATCGGCAACATCTCTCTTCATACCGTCCCACCAAAACATTCCTCTCAAGTCTTGGTATATCTTTGTGCTGCCCGGGTGAGCGGTATATGGTGTATTTTGTGCTTCTTCCAATATTATTCTCTTCAACTCCGTAATATTGGGCGCATAAATTCTCCCCTCAAAATACAATGCATCATCCTTAGACAATTCAAACCCTTTGCCTTCTCCGGCAAGAACATGCCTTCTCATCTTGAGTAAAAATGCATCTCGAGGTTGACCTTCCTTAATTCTCTCCTTGAGAGTCGGTTGTACCACTAAAGCTGGTAAGACTGAATTCACAGACTTTGGTGGTGTAACTATCTCAAGGTTCATCTTTGAGAATTCCTTGGCTAGTTTCTCCTCCCTAGTCAAGATACAAGTCAATTCTCCTCTTGCTTTGCGACTAAGTGCGTCTGCTACCACGTTAGCCTTCCTAGGATGGTAGTGAATAACACAGTCACAGTCTTTCACTAACTCTAACCATCTCCGTTGCCTCATATTTAGCTCTTTCTGTGTGAAAATATACTTTAAACTCTTGTGATCCATGTATATTTCACACTTACCTCCGTAAAGGTAATGTCGCCAAATCTTCAAGGCATGAACTACTGCAGCAAGTTCTAAGTCATGAGTTGGATAGTTCAACTCATGTGGCTTTAGTTGCCTTGAGGCATAAGCAACTACCTTTCCATTTTGCATCAAAACACATCCCAAACCTTGCTTCGATGCATTACTGTACATCACGAACTGCTTCGTCGGATCAGGGATGGTCAAAACTGGTGCAGTAGTGAGTTTGTGCTTTAGTTCTTGGGAACTTTCCTCACACTTCTCGTTCCACAAGAACCTTTCTCCTTTCCTTGTCAACCGAGTCATTGGAGTAGATATCTTCGAAAATCCTTCAATAAACCTTCGGTAGTACCCGGCGAGTCCTAGAAAGCTACGCATTTCGTTAGCATTGGTTGGTGTCTTCCAATCATTGACAACCTCAACCTTCGCTGGATCAACCTCAATTCCTCGAGCAGTGATTACATGACCAAGAAACGCAACTCTATTGAGCCGAAATTCACATTTACTGAACTTCGCATACAACTTCTCCTTGCGAAGTGTCTCAAGAACAATCCTCAAATGTTGTTTATGCTCGGTTTCATCCTTCTAATGCACTAGTATGTCATCTATAAACACAATGACAAACTGATCCAAATAGGGATGAAAGACTCGGTTCATCAAATCCATGAAAACCACAAGTGCATTGCTTAAACCGAAAGACATTACGACAAACTCGTAATGACTATACCTTGTTCGAAATTCCATTTTTGGGATATCACTATCTTTGATCTTTAACTGGTGATAGCCAGATATTAGATCGATCTTCGAAAATACTCCAGAACCTCTAAGTTGGTCAAACAAGTCTTCTATTCTTGGAAAAGTATACTTGTTCTTTATTGTGAGTCGGTTAAGTTCACGATAGTCGATACACATCCTCATTGAACCATCCTTCTTCTTCACAAACAATACTGGCGCACCCCATGGCGACACGCTCGGTCGGGCAAAGCCCAAATCAAGCAACTCTTGAATTTTCACCTTCAACTCTTGCAATTTCTTTGGCGCCATTCTATAAGGGGCTTTTGATATTGGTGCTGCTCCATACACCAAATCAATTGTGAAATCCACTTGTCTATCCGGTGAAATTCTGTAATATCTTAGGGAAAACATCCGGATATTCCTTGACAACAGATACGTCAGCCACTGTCTTCTCTGAGGTTGCCACTCCCATTATACTCACCAAAAATCCTCGACACTTCTCTTTCCTTAACAACTTCACCGCCTTCATAGCTGATTTAACGCGTGGACTTGAGTCGCGTTTTGCTCCTTGGAAGGTGATCTCCACGTTGTTTGGTGAACGTAATGTTACTCGTTTCTTCGAACAACCTATGTCGGCCTTATGCTTACTTAACCAATCCATACCCAAAATCACATCAAAGTCATTAATAACTAGCACGTAAGGGTCAGCTAAGAGTGTATGTTCATTTATCTCTACAGTTATACTATTAGCTATTGAGTTAGCAATAACCGCTTTACCCGAAGGTATGCTGATCTCAAGTGGTTCAGAAGCTTTAACACATTTATAGCCAGTCATAGTATAAAACTTCTTAGAGATAAAACTATGGGAAGCACCGGTATCAAATAGTACAAAAGCAGGAATATCAGCAATTGTTAACATACTTGACATAGTTCCGGTTACACCCTTCACTTCCACCTCAGGTAGTCCGAACATATGAGCTCTTCCACCCGATCCCTGATTCTGAACCCTCCTATCAGGTACACTCTTCTTTGGGCAGTTCCAAATCATGTGGCCTTCTTCACGACAGCCAAAGCATCTGTTCTGCCCCGTCAGACACACTCCCACGTGCTTCTTTCCACATTTGGGACAAGTGGGGTTTTTGTTGGATTTGTATACTGAAAGCAAAACCTTTTATATACAATGTTTCCAGTTATTCACTGTTTATCTCCTATCTGATTATATTTGCACTTTCACTATGTATGTGTCCCCATATCTCTTGCAAATAAGTAGATCATATGGTGTGTTGTAGATCACAGAAGATCATATGATTGGTTAAACTTAATGAGATATAAAATATAAATCACAACTTAGACAACTTGAGGATGAGTTGTTGGTTTAAGCTGCAGTATTAAGTAGGAATATTTTGTCTTGACTATTTACTTATACTGGTACCTATTTACGTATTCATAGGATCACAATGAGATAAGTTCTTCTGCCTGACCTAAGTGAAGAACTAGAGATCTTGGTGACTTATAATAATCTAAAGCCTAAATAAGATTACAGTTATGAATGCTTGTTTGTGTGTCACTTTGATTTATCATGGGCAAGAGTTAAGTTATAACTTTTATACTATGTATTTTGAGTGACAGCAACTTGCATATAATAATTGGTAATTTGTATTTAGGTAACCGTATCCATTTAGGATGATGATATCCCCTTAAGGAGCTCAAAAGGTTTATTGTACTAAACCCTGTAGGTTGATTAAGTTCAGGGACAATAATAAGGTTGAGTGGTACTACTTAAGGAATAAATAAGAAATTAATTAATTTAAGCTGTCAGAGGCTTTAATTAATTAATGGATACTCAATATCTTAAATACGGAGATTAATTAAGTCTAATTCAAGCCCCGACTCAACACAAGAATAAAGGGGTAAGTCCGTATTAATTCTCTAGTGGAATGAATTAATACTTATGAATTAATTATGTTCTGGGCTGAACAAGGAAGAATTAATTCATAGTTAGACCCATCTTTATTTCTTGTATTTGATCCCTGGACTAACCTATATAGACTCCTAGTCCAAGTAGGAATAGAGAATTAAATTCCTAACAAGGAATTAAATTCCTAATTCTAGAAGGAATTAAACTACCAGACTTGGCCAACACTCAACCATGTATTATAAATACATGGTCTCTCATTTTGTGAAAATAGAAGAATTAACAGTAAAAAAAGATCACTGAATAGGGCGAAAGAGAGAGTACGCGACGGAGGTTTAAGGTGTTCCTTCCCACTTGGAATTCTTCAAAGTTCTTCGTCCATCTGGCGTTGAGGATTGAGTAGGGGATACAGTCCAGAAGGTCAAGACGGGAGTTAGAAATCATTCAATCAGAAATCGACCTTTTGTGTAAACAGCTATCGGGTCGAATCCCTTAACTCCTATGTGTTGTAGGCGCATGTTAGGGTTTATATAAATTTATAGATCCACCACTAGGGTTAATCAATAAGGATACAAATTATGACAACCAAGAAGGGTCCTAGGGAAAGGGATTAATTATATTACTTTCTACAAGAGTATTATAATAGATATGATTCCTACAGTTTTCACCTTGCCCTCTCGGCCTAGGCGGCAGCTCTGGCCTACCTTTCTTCCCACTGGTGTCACCACTCTGGCTACTTCCTCTTGTTCAAATTCTGAACCGGTGACACACGTGGCCTTTCCATCTCAAAACTAGCGGATATGTCCTCTGCCCTTATCACGACCTCCACATATGTCATGTTCCCATGTCTAGAAAGGTGATGGCGAATTTGGTGTCTTAAGCCTTAACGGAACCTTCGTGATTTCTTCTTAGATGTATCCACCAGAGTGGGAGCAAAACGGCATATCTTATTGAACTTCCTCTCATACTCAGTTACAGTCATACTTCCTTGAGTTAAATCTATAAACTCCTTCTGCATCCGGTCCTTGTAGATGCGTGGATAGTACTTCTCCATCACTACCTCCTTAAACATAGCCCAAGTAAGCGCATTCCTCTCCTCCACGTCCTTATTCTCCACTAGTCATTCCACCATACTCTTGCATCTTCCTTGAGTTGGAAAATAGCACGTGAAATCTTCTGAGCATCCGAACAGGCCATATGCTCAAAGATATCCTCCAAAGTCCTGATCCATTCTTCAAGTACCTCAGGGCCCTTGTAGCCATGAAATGTAGGAGCCTTGAACTGATTGAACTGGTTTATCACCCTAGACTACACTTGTTTAGGCGTTGAAGCAGGCGTGATGGTTGCTCCTTGAAGGAGAGCAGCTATCCTGGTAAGTAGTTGTTCGGGATTGGGGTTCACAGCTTAAGGAGAAGCTTCTTGATTTACATTTCGAGCACCTTGAACGGGGTTTACGTGGAGTAGCGTTTGGGTTATCAGTTCGATGAGCCATTGTCTTGTCAATGGATCACCGAATTGATAAGTTATAGGGATGCGAGAAATGGGATAAGATAGTGATAACGTATAATAATATTAATAATAAAACAACATATAAAGAATAAGTAATGAGACGAGATGAAATGAAATGAAATGAAGTGAAATGATTAATTCAAATTGCTAATGATCATAACCCATGTGTGAAAATGTCAATGTCTACAACTGAAAAGAAATAAGGAAATAAAAAAATACAACTAAAATAGGGAAATGCAATACTATCCAAATCAAACTGAAATAACGGCTAGGCCTCATCATCACTGCTCAGGATCTCAATGACTGGCACGGGTGGTGGAATTTTAATCGACGAAATGATATCATCATCAGAATCAGCCTCGTAGTTGCCCATTTCGGGCTCCTCCTCCATGGGCTCTAGCTCAGGCTCGGGTTCAGGCACAGGCTCAAGCACAAGCTCGAGCTCAGGCACGGGCTCGGGCATGAGTAAAGGTGTAAGTGGAAGATCCTCATCCTCGTCTGTCTCATCATCATCATCGTACGAAATCATGTCCCAAGCAAACATCGTCAAAATCTCACTCGCCGTGTACTGAAATCCATCTACCACTGCTTTTGCCTCGGGGCTCCTAGCTTGCGACTGGTGCCAATAGTCAAGAATGGTGTCGTTCCATTTCTCAGGTAAAGCATTGATCAGGTGGTTGACCTGCTCTACAACAGATCCTTCCCTTCCAGAAGCATTCCACTTCTCAAGTCGATTAAGTATGTAATGGGGTGCGTTCTCGGGAACTCTGGGATTGTCCCACCAATCAGCTTGTGCTAAAGGGGGAGGGTGAACATGAATGGCGGTGCTCTTATGTGCTATCTGTCATGTGCGTGACATGCTAACAATAACATATATATATTGGGTTATGATAATGCAATTATAATGAAACATGTACACAATAATACAATGACTGAATAATGTATTGATTTATAATGAATTGAGAGATTGTATTGTAATATGATGTGAATAATTGAATGCATAGAAATGAATAATTGAACGGGCACCTTGGAACTGAGCGATAAAGTAGAGACAGCCGAAAACATATGGTACTTGTGATCAAGATTTAATTTTAATTCAATCTATTTAACATAAAAATTTGAAAAGGGACGGGTCTACAGAAAAGTAAACCGCGCTTTGATACCACACTGTAACAGCCTGATTTTCTAGTCTAATTTAAGAAATTATAAAATAGCAAAAATTTTAATTTATTTATTTAGAAACAATTTTTTTTTTTTTTAAATCAAGCATTACAAAAAAAAACTACTTTTATAAAGTCTCCAATTTGCCAAATTCTAATATATACTCATTAAAATACATAAAAAATAACTTGGAAATATGCATTTTTTTTTTTAGAATCATTGAAAAATTTATACATAATATCAATTATTTGCAGCGGAATATAAATATAACAGTTTGAACTAAATCATCTTAAACATGTGATTTTAATTTAATTAGAACCTAGCATAAATCATTATATATATTTTTATAAATTTAAACATGAAATAACTTAATTAAATTCATTTTCGAGCTAAACATCTAGCATGTGCATATAATGTTACAAAAAAAGCCCCACTACCTAATCAAATTAACTAGACAACACATTAACATCAAACATACCAACAGTCCATGAAATATCTCAATCAAACACACTACAAGAAAAACAGTGTCTAGCGACGCTATTTTTTGTTGCTTTGTGACGCTACTTAGCGTCACGGAAAAAGTACCTACGCTTGTAAAAGCGTAGCGAGTTGCGTCGCTAAACTTGAACTCACGAATTTTTTCACGACACAAAGCTATGCGTGGGTAAAACTAATTTTAGTGACGCTTTAGTCAATGCGTTGTAAATATTCAAATATGGTGACGCTAGTATCTGTCGCCATTATAAAATCCGTATATTATTGTGCAATAAATTGCCGACGGTATTTATTGATTGCGTCGTTAAATCAATGACGCTTGTAAAATTACACGTCACAAAATTACCAACGTTTTTTTATAATTAGTGTCATTAAATTTGTAACACAACTTAGAAATAGCATCGTTAGATTTGCTACACAAATATTGGGTAAGTGTCATAAAGTTAGTGACTCACCAAAGTTAGCGTCACCATATTAGTGACACTATTTATGATTTTGCGTCTTCAAATTGGCAACGCTAACTAAAATTAGCGTCTTTAATATAGTTTAAGTTCTACAATTA
The DNA here is from genome assembly GCA_958295605.1 of Ajuga chamaepitys. Lineage (NCBI taxonomy): Eukaryota > Viridiplantae > Streptophyta > Magnoliopsida > Lamiales > Lamiaceae > Ajuga > Ajuga chamaepitys. The sequence goes on along the minus strand of OY282506.1, from coordinate 24,847,209 downwards.
ACACGTTTGAAATCGATACACTTTTAATAAAATGACATTAAATTGATGACATTCCTTATATTTAGTGTCACAAAACTAATAACATTTTCTATGCTTAGCGTCTTAATTAATTCTGCAACACTTTTATGAATATGTGTCATCAAATTTACGACATTTCTGTAATGAAGACCTTATTCTAGCTACACTTTTTTTTTATTATTTATAGTCCCTAAATTGGTGACAATTCTATAAAGTTTGTCCCTAAATTAAAATAACTATATACGATAAAATAATTTTTTAACAAAAGAATACATGAAAATGAAAATAAAATACTTCAATATATATATGAAATAGTTTGAACATAAAGCCAAATCCAACTACACATCATTAAAATTTAAATTTATCCTAATAACCAAGAAATTCAATCAAACAAAAACATGCAAAAAATTGTCCTAAATATGGAGAAAAACTATTATCTAAGATAACGACAGCTCCAGGGCTTCCACTTTCTTCAATCACGTTCCAAGGTCCTGTATGAAATAAATTACAAATAACAATTTATTCAGTTTTTAGAGAAGCATTTGATGATCTGTGGCCTAAAACAAATCAACAACAAGATCAAAGAAATAAATATAGAATATGGAGAATTACCGGCAATTATTCATTCAACTTCTTAAAAGCTTGAAGTTCTTTAAGCACTTTCAAAATCTGAAAATCCTGGTACATTCTGCAATAAGAAAATAAATAAATGTAGAAAAAAGTAATTTGTTATGAATAACTAAAGTTTATATACAAACCTGTGAGAAGATGCTTTTAAACTGAAGAAAATCATGTTGAAGACTATGCATGTCTGTTTGAATTCGTTCATTTTCTGATTTCATTTTCTCCAGCTTTCTCTCATTCTCCTCTTTCAATTCAGTTATTTTTCCCTCATACTCAGCTTTCAGATTTGCAATTCGTGCTTCGTAATGTACCTCTCTGTCAGCTAGTTGGTTTCGCAGACCTTCAATTTCATGTTGCATTGTTTCTCTTGGCTGCACTTTTTGACCATTTATTTGCGTAGGCGTAACTCCCAAACCATATCCTTTTGCTCTTCCATACGGGTCCTCCCCTACAAGTTCAGTCAACACTTCTTCTTCAATAGCATTTGCGTCAAAATTCTCAGATGTAGCACAACGTTCGACTACCATATCTGTAGCCGTCTTCTGCTACCAAGAACAAAATTAGTCAAAATGGATAATTATATAAAAGCAGTCATCATAGTAGTATATTGCAAATAGGGAAAATTGGTATAAATGCCCAGTATATATCTCCTATTTAGAAATTAGGATACAAAGTATACCACTTTTTAAAAATGTCTTCTAACTTAAGAAAAATTGGTGAAAATGCCCTGTGACCGGCTATAGGCTGTTAACCAGCCGGTCACCTGTGAACTGTCTTTTTACTTTGGGAAAAAATGGTATAAATGACCAGTATGTTTCCCTTATTTAAAAACTAGGACAATAAGTATACCACTTTTTAAAAATACCTTTTAACTTACCAAAAAATGGTGAAAATGCCTCGTGACCGTTTATATGTAACATAACCGGTCATTGATGAGGTGAAACTCTTTTTCTGACGTGGCATTAATTTCTTATTTTTATTTTTTATGTTAACTCACTTGTTAGCAAGGAAAAAAAATATGTCGTCGACTTTGGCGGTGGCGGATTCGACAAGGAGGAGGCGAATAGGCGAAGAATCAGGTGATTGGTCAGGTTCCGATCAGTTAGTGGATGGGCGGGTTGGGCGAAGCATTGTTGGCTTCTTCTTCGTTTTCCATGTTGGTATCTTTGTAAGATTGCAGGACATCCATAAATATTAGGGTTTAGTATGTTGGAATTAGGGAAGAATAATGGAACAATTTAGTTTTAAATTTTTTAAAATATTAATTTAAAATTTATTTATTAATATTTCAGATAATTATCCTAATTCATAATTTAAAATAAAATAATAATAACATGAGAAAAATAAAAATAAAAATAAAAATATTGAAAATATTAATGATTTTTAGAAATTAAAAAAAAATCATAATTTTATTTTTATTTTTCTGATTTTAAATAAATTTTAGAATTTAAAAAAAAATCAATTTTTTTTTTTAATTTTTGAGTTTTAAATCAATTTTATAATTTTTAAAATAAATTTTAGAAATAAATTTTTAATTTTTGAATTTAAAATGAATTTTATATTTTTTAAAATAAATATCAGAAATAAATTTTTAAATATTTGAATTTTATAATTTTTAAAATAAATTTCACAAATAAAATTTTTATTTTTCTAAATTTTAAACAATTTCTTGGGGATTATTATTTTTATAAATTCAAACTAATATTTTATTTTATTTCTCCACCCTAACAAGTGAGTCAGCAGGAAAAAAAATAAAAATTAATGCCACGTAAAAAAAAGAGCTCCATTTTATCAATGACCGATTATGTTATAGTCTGTAAACGGTTACGGGGCATTTTCATCATTTTTTTGTAAGGTATAAGGCATTTTAAAAAGTGGTATACTTAGTGTCCTAGTTTTTAAATACAGAAAATATACTGGGCATTTATACCAATTTTTTCGAAAGTAAAAAAACAGCCCACAGGTGACCGGCTGTGTAACAGCCTATAGCCGGTCACAGGGCATTTTCACCAATTTTTCGTAAGTTAGAAGACATTTTTAAAAAGTGGTATATTTAGCGTCCTAGTTTCTAAATAGGTGAAATATAATGGGCATTTATACCAATTTTCCCTTGCAAATATTTCTTCATAATCTTACAGACTTCTAAAATTGTAGCTATATTATGTGGGGCATATTTTTTAAAAAAGAATGTGTAAAATAAAGCTGAGAATAAAATTCTAAGACAATAGTTGTTAAACAAGTTAAATACAAAAATCAAGAAGTTCGTAATCTTTAAAAGCAAAAAATAAGGTAAATGCTACAAACAATTATTTATATGGCATCCTCTAAGACATACCACTATTTTTTCTGCTTCTTTATTGACAAATTTTCCATTTTTTCTTTTACGCGTAATTCCATAGAACTCCAAGCGTCCCGGCTCCTTTCCATATTTTTCTTTCTGTGACAACATTCAAATAAATCAATAAATAATATAAAATATAATTAAGTTCATCTTGATAAATATATAAGCAAAAAAACTTTCATCTCACATGTTCTTCCTTGACCTGTGCAAAACTCTTTGAACCACAAGTATGAGGTGTTATATTGTGTGACCTTGCAGTCCCACCTCTATCAGAAAGTTCCTGGAAGTAACAAGTAAATATGATAAGTGTAATATTACAACAAATTTAGAGTTATATAAAACTTCTCCTATATACCTGACCCTTTGGTGAATACCAATATTTCACCAATTCCTTCCACTGACTTGGTGGCACATTTGGGGCACCTTTTTAGCAGTATCTTCCATTGTCATATCAAGTTTAAAGTGTTTCCCCTTTAAATCAAACTTGAAGTTTTTCCACTTCACACTAAGAGATTTCATCACCCATTTTTTAAGATAAAGATTATCAGGGAGCTCAAAGTATGTCTACATACAAGTATTAAAAAAATATAGTTAATTGTAAAAGAAAATGTAAACATACACTTTCGAAAAAAAATCTTGCTTTATGTTGAGAAAAAAGATAAACAATATAATTACCTTAGTCAACTTCCACAGATGTTCTTTTTTGCGCATGTGGAAGTAGCATCCAATCTGTATATTCTACAGAACAAAGCTCTGGCTTCTTAGCCACATTTCCAAGCCAACCACCTAAAATTCCACCTTTTTTTTTAATCGATTGTCCAAACGCATTACATTCGATAACAATATTATCTCCTTTAGGCAAAGTCCACACCTCCTTAGCACGCATAACACCTCGTTTTTTCCTCACAATTCCTTGCGCATCTAATTTATTTAAAATAGTTAGCAATAACCATGATTCCTACTAAAACACTTCATATTTTATTATAATAAAATTCAAATATTTTTAATTTAAACAACATCGAGCTCTATCAGAACCTTAATTCCTACTACAACACTTCATATTTCACAAGTTTCACACAAAATTTGATAACAGTTGCACATTTGTGATCAAATCATAAGAGCTTTGTTGGAACATTTTTTAACATCCTTTTAGAATATCAAATAATACCATATGCACATTTGGAGAAAATGTGAAACTGTTATGAAGAATAGTTCGTACCTATTATTTCTATGTCATAGAAAACTTCTTCAACATGCTCATCTTCTAATTGGTCTCCCGGTGCTTCAAATTCACTTTCTGGATCATCACCTGGTTGGGTCTCATCATCATCGCCATCAATCATTTCTTCGTTAGTTTCAAATTGTTGCTCAATATTCATTTCTTCAGGAGTAAACAAATCACGAAGACGACTTCCCGAGCTTGCCATTATCTTTAAACCTTTTGTTGAAATAATGAACAAATGAAAATATTCTTGTCAAAAAAATTATAAACAACAAATAGAGATCCACAATTTCCGATATTTTATAAACAAATATGATAATATGATATCTATAAGAAGAAGCATTCACAATTTTAAAAATTAAGAAAATATTCTTTTTATACACATATCAAACTTGACTAAAGGGTCAAGTTAATCTTATGAATGACACATGCTATAGGATGAGTTAAAATAAATAAATAAAAAGTTATTAGAAGCTAATTACAAAACGATTACTAAAGCCCTTAAAGTGAAACAACAGGACAATGCTACTGAAGAAGCTGTCCAAGGTTCTCATATTCTTTGGAAAACTTCAGGAAACTAAATTATTTCATTCACATACATACGTGCCTCTCTGTTTGCATCACAAATAAAGCAAATCAATTAAAATAAACAAACACATTCAATCACATGAGTTCACACCCTCCCCACCCCCCTCCCCCCACCACAAATACTCTTCTCTGGATCATGACAAAGTGAGAAGATTGACCATGTCAAATGAATTATTTAGTGATTAGTAACATGATGATATTTATCCGTCAGTACAAGTTTTCTGATCAAATAATAAACTGAAAATAAATAATTTTCCAGAATCAACTTTGACTTAATCACAAAATAAAATCGAAAATAAAATTTTTTAAGTCCTAAACTATACACAGAAGCAATGCATCATATTAATAATATTAACAAAATGTGTCGATCGAACGAAAAATATGAAGAAACCGCAGACGAATCTAATCGGTTGCAAACCAAACAACAATGAGAAACAATAAATCATTTTTCTACGAGAGAGAAAGAAGATTCGTAATTACAGATACTTACAAACCTCCTTGAATTGTCCAGCCTGGTATCGTGTGATAGCGGTAGAGATATAGAGAGAGTAGTCTTTTCTGATATATAGTTCTCCCGGGATAGAGAAGATTACGGTGTGAAGATAGGGAGAGATTGTGATAAATCTTTATCAAATATGGAGAATGGTAAACGTGGTTAAAATGAAAAATTCCCGCGTGCCTAACGCAATCCCCTTTTTTATTTGGATCCTCTGTTCCCAAAATTTCTGCCCCATTTTTGTGCAATGAAAAACGATGCCGTTCTCTTTCATGTGGACTGTGGAGAACAAGAAAAACAATTAAATCTGATGAAGTGAAATTGGAGAGGAAAAATCGCAGCAATTGTAGGATGTAGGAAGAAAGTGGAGTGAGGGTTGTAGGATCCTCTGCTAGGTTAGAAACCCATCAATTATTGTTGGCCATATACGGTGCCGTTTCATGCAACTGTTCAAGCCACATTCTTACCTTTTTTTTTTTTTTTTCCCTTTAATATCCTTTTCTTGTTTTGTTCTAGGATAATTTTATGGCTTTTTATGTCTTTTTGGTTTTATTATTATGTTTTCTTTTCTTTTCTTTTCTTTTATTTTTCTATCATATTATAATTATTTTAAATTATTGTCATATGAAAATTCACTTGTCAGAATATAATCGAGTTCGGTCTAGCCTACCCACTTAAGTATATTAAGATTTTAGATCCGATCCGGGACTCGTCAAGCCGTTAGAATATCGAGTCGGGCAAGTTGTGCATTATTCCGAACATATACCAAAAAAATAATAAGTTAAAAAATTATCGAATCTCGGTTCAACCTATCTCCCTTAAAACATGCTAAGATTTTCGATGCCCGAGGCCGTCGGGCCATTAACCAATCGAGTCTGACAAGTTGTGCCCAATGGTGTTCTAGGCACATACAATAAAAAATTCGGTTCAAAACTCAACGAGTTCGATCCAGTCTATTCCCCTTAAATATACTAAGGTTACTACTCCACTCCGAGGTCTTTGAGCCATTAGCCAATCGAGTCGGGAAAATGTTGCGTAGGAAGCACATGGCCCTAATCCATGACATTTTTTAGTTTTATTGCAGTAAATGCTTTTGTAACATTCAAAAAATTCCTTTTATCTAACATGATTGGGACTAAAGGTATCACTAATTACATTCAATTATATTACTTGCTTTCGCACAATAATTTAAAAATTTGTGATTTAGCTATTTGATTTCAGATTTTAGCTATGATTGGCCGGTAGTAATTTATTCTGATCTTATTTTTTAAACAAATTTATATTACTAATCATTCCAAGTTATTAAAGTACGTTCGTTCACAAATAAATGACATTTTAGATTTTCAGGTGGAATTTAAGAAATTTGAATGTAATAATTAAGATAAAAAAATAAGTTGGGGTATAACAAGTTATTTTTTTTTTAGATCTTATAAGCTCTTAGAGCTTATTTTTTTATCTTATAAGCTTCTAATTTTTTTTTTGCCAAACACTTTGCAAGAGCTTATAAGTTCCTAAACATCTTATAAGATGCTTTTTAGGAACTTATAAGCTCAGCCAGACATCCTCTAAGACATCGATGTTTGATATATTAAGCCTTATTCACATTATCTCCCTAACTATAAAAGTATGGGTTGTTTTTTTATAATATAATGTAGTGACTAAATTACCCTTATATTTTTTTGCTCGACATTTTCTAATTACTTGAGTCTATAATAGGATGAAATTTTCTAGAAAGTTTCCATATAAGACCAAAATAATAATAATAAAACAACAATAGTGATACTAAATTGTGAACATAAAAAAAATGTCCATAATTTTATCAAATGTTAGGGTTCGTTTGCTTAAGATTGTGATCAGTAGATTTAGAGGAGCGAACCCCGATAAAGCACACTCATTAGCTTCCTCAGTCAGGTTTGGCCAAACACTCCCCAGTCTTAAGCAAACGGACCCTTAGTTTCTCCTCATATGGAAACTATATTATTAAGTCTCCATACGAGAAGGAAATTATTGTAATAAACAATAGTTTATTAATTCATTTAAAGTAAAAAATGAAACTATCAAAATACATAACTATATTTTAACTCTAAATTTTAATTCATATAAAGTTAAAATGAAACTATTGTAATAAACAATAGTTTATTAATTCATATAAAGTCAAAATGAAAGTATTAAAATACATAACTATATTTTAACTCTAAATTTATTTATTTTCAACCAAAAAAAAAGACTTAAAATGTACAATCAGTAATTTTTACTTTATTTCGTAAGACAATAATTTTCCATACGAGAAGAAAATTATTGTAATAGACAATCGTTTATTAATTCATATAAAGTCAAAATGAAACCACCAAAATACATAACTATATTTTAACTCTAAATTTTAATTCATATAAAGTTAAAATAAAACTATTATAATAAACAATCGTTTATTAATTCATATAAAGTCAAAATGAAACTACTAAAATACATAACTATATTTTAACTCTAAATTAATTTATTTTTAACAAAAAAAAAAATAATTTTCACAATCAGTAATTTTTATTTTATTTACTTTATTTCTAACCGGTTAAACGGGTATTGTCGGTTTTGAATCAGGTTGTGGATTTTACTAAATCCGCCATTAACTCGCACCGCATATATTATTTATATTAATATTTTTTATATTTATTATTTATTATAGTAATATATTCCACTAACTATGTATTTCTTACTCCTTCTGTTTCAAAAAGAATGTCGTTTTAACTATTTTTTTGAGAAATTAAAAATGAGTAAAAATGAAAAATATATCTATACAAAATCAACTTTAAGTAGGAATATTTTGTGAAATAAGGAAATAGTCGATTAAATTAAGTTGTTTAGATTAAAATTGGAAGAATTATAATTTTTTGCTAAAGTGACACTTATTTTGAAAGTTTTCATTTTGTCTAAAACGATACTTATTTTTAAACGGAGGGAGTACTACCAACATATTCACATTGTTATTATTTAATTTTGTTTGATTAAGTTTGAGAACTTATTTAATTGTTATTGTTAAAAGATTTTTTAATCAATAATATATATTTTATATTATATTTTAATTATGGAATGCTTATATTAAAAAAATATATGGTATATATTGGAAAAAAAAAACTAACATGGTGGGTCGGGGCAGGTAAACCCCCCGGGATACGGAAGCGGGCGGGCGGGTTTTCTGAGGAGGTGGGTCACAACGTGTTACGAAATTAATTCTTTCCATACGGGGCGGGTCTTGGGAAAAGCCAAACCTGCCCCATTGTCATCCCTAGTCGTTAGGCGGTGGGTTACGAATTTGATTTTGTGTTAAATCAATTATTTTAGGCATTTTTTTTTTTTTTTTTTTTTTTTTTTTGTAGACGGATTAGTTTGGCTATTAGTCGGTCTAACCGCCTAGCCGCTAAGTGGTGCCTTACCGACCTGCTTTTGTGTTTTATGAAAATTTTAGGAATTTCCTAGGTCTAAATGGTCTAGTCGGGCGATTAGTTTGTCTAGGCAGTCCAAGCAAATATAAATTTTTCTTTTCTTTATAATTATATGTATATATATATAAATATTTATAATTTTATAAACTTATAATTTATATATTATGGCATATTAATTAATTATATAATTTCATTAACTTATAATTTATAAATTTTATAATATTTTTTAGATATTGGAGACATATTATAACCAATAAAAAAAAAAAACACAAACAAAGCAAGACTAGCGACTGCCTAGTTGGTGCTTAGACGCTTGGTGGTCCTAAAATGCTCTACTACGACTATTGATTTCCAACATATACGCCCTTCAACCAGTAAAAAGATTACTAGATTTTATGACGTAAAATGTAGAGCGTTACTGATTTTATGACACAAAATATAAAGCGTAATATGTCCTAGATGCAACATGTATGATGTCAATAATTTCATGGCACAAAATATAAATTGTCATCTGCCTTATAACTCTTATTGTAAAGCGTCGTTGAGTTTATGATACAAAATACATAAAGTCATGGACTTTCCCAACGCAAAATGAAAAAGCATCACTAATTATATGACTAAAAAAAAAGTCGGCAGTATTATGACGCACATATAAAGCGTCTATGATTTTTACGACGCAAAATGTAAAAAGTCATCGGTCTCATGACTCAAGATGTAAAACATCACTAATTTTATAACAAAAAATATAATCGTCACCAGTAATGTGACGCAAGACTAATAGTGTCATTGATTTTGTGACATAAAATTTAAAGTGTAAAAGATTTTGTGACACTATATAAAAGTATCATTAAATTATTAGATATATTGACATTTTTTATGTATGTGTCGCTATTTGCCATAAATTACATACACTTTTTAAAAAGCGTCAGTAGTTAAAAAAACATATGACACTTCTAAAAAAGTGTTAGTAACCAATATTTCGTTGTGACACTTTTAAAAAGTGTTAATAAATTAGCGTCACTATAAGACCTTTTTCTTGTAGTGCACCTATTTTAAATCTAAACATACCAAAATAAAATAAACTGCATCAAACAATATTGTCCAAAATTCAAGTATTAATCCAAATAAAATCAATTACAATTTATAAATCATATGCAATCCGGCTCCATCTCCACTTAAATCACACTTTTCATCTCTACCTGAGGATCAATAATGGGATGGGGTGTGTTTCTTTTAGCTCGTGGGAGTCACAGTTTATTACAATAACCATAAAGACAAAGATGCATAAAATGTAACATTTATTAAAATGATGCGCTTGTATTAATTAGCAAGACACATAGAACTAACTGGTATTGGCAAGTAGTATATTGATAATGGGCTAAACTTGTATTGGCAAGTAGCATAATGACAGTAAGCAAAACTTGTATTGGCAAGTAGCGAATTGTAAATCACTTGTATTGGCAAGTAATAATAAAATAAAAGCACACGTATACAATCAAGTGTAATTCAAGTAATAAATAGTTAGGACCTCCACCTGAAAATGAGATGATTGACTGAAATGCAAATGTCCGAATTAGTCCAAAGTCTTAAACCCGTACTCACGCTCCTCAAATTCTATAATTAATGAAAAGGAGGAAATATTTTAATAATGAGTATATAACTAATCTAAAAAAAAAAAAAAATAAGTAAGAAAAATGGGAATTAAAGAAAGATTGAAAATAATAATATAATAATAACATTATCATCAGATTGTGAGAAAAGGCTACAAATGGCATGGTTGAGGAAACATTAATTAGGAATATATAGAGTGTTGTGATTTTCTTTTCGGAAGTAGTGGGCTTGGTAAAAGTTTGGCCCAATTCGAAGAGAGCATGTTGAAAGATGGAATTGGGATTTAGATAGCCTTCTTCGCCCTTTCTATACGGACTGATGCACGCCCTCCACCGTCATCACCCATTTTCTTCCTCTTCGTCAAATCAACATCCATACCCTTAAAATTCTATTTTCTCTTTTTTGTTTCGTCGGCGGTCGGAGACTGCAAAAAGTAAGACTCTGGTGGTGACTAGATACTGGCTCTGATCAGCAGCACTCAAATAAACTGCCATAGAAGACAGTGTTGGACTCCGGGGGAGCGCCGACAATTCGCCAGACGACCAGGACCCGCGGCGACGACAGTGCGGATACGGATACGGAATGGAGTTTCTTCAACCATCTCTCTTCTTCTCTTTTTTTTTTTCTTTGCTAAATTGTTATTTCCACAGTTTGACTGAAAAAAGTACCATAGTCGGTCGGATAAGTGGCGGTGGTGGGTCGAAATTGGGTTCAAGGATTGGGGTTGAGTTTGCAGGTGGAATTTGCCGGAAAAGATTGGGTAAGGACGAGTTGGCTTAGCAATTCAATAAACGAGATTTGAAGAATTCATTACCTTCTTTGTTTCTTTGCAGTAGACAGTAAAAGGGATTTAAAAAAAAATTCTTGTATTTATAAGAAGTTAATACGTACTATTACAACTTCCCCTTCCAGTTTTCACCACTCCATTACTTCCACCTTTCACCCACGTTCTCACACCTTACACCCACTAAGAAAATTCCTATAACTGTTCTAATATATCTCAATCTACGGTAATGTCCATAATTCTTTGGGCTCAAATTGAGTCAGATTAGTGGTTGGGCCTATATTTTGGGCTGATAATACAGATATATGTGATGATGAATAGAAAGTCTGTTTAAGCAAATGGACCCTAAAATGCCAATTTAAAAATATAAATAAAATTGATGGCCCATTAATTATATATTTGGACTAGACTGTCCAAATATAAAATATTAATCACATGAAATGGATTGACCTAATTTAAATAAGCTAAATGATGATTGAAAATAAAAATCTCACAAATTGGTAAAATACAAATAATTTGTTTGTATCTTAACTAATCTTTACGTATTATATATCAAGTTACTCATCTTTTCATGATCTTTAATTTGACATACATATCACTCATATGAAATTGAGATATTATATTAAATAAAATATAATTATTTATTGGTTGATTGTTTGGTTAAATCTAAGTATTTATTATGATTTTTATTTGCGTCATGTTCAGGATGCAAAAAAGAATTAGTCAAATAATATTTTTAAACAATTATATAATTTTTAAAAATAATTTTAATTAATTAATTAATACTCCCTTCGTCCCGGCCTAATTGTCCAACTTGCCATATTTGTTTGCCCCAAGCTAATTGTCCACGCCCATAAATAACAAATTCTCTTACAATCTCCACCCTAAAAAAATTCTACTTTTAATCTCCACCTTTGAAAAAGTCAAAGATTCCACAAAATCTGTTTTTTTCTTAGTCTCCGTCCCCGATCAAGATTGGACAATTAGGCCAGGACGGAGGGAGTATATTTTATCTAATTTTTATCTTAATTTTACTCTATATGTTAATCTATATCTATTCTATTATACATATAAAGTGTATGTTTATAATAAAATATAATTGAGTTAAATATGTAAAAAGAAAATCATTTTCCATCTAATTATGAGCCCAACATGTTCAAAGATTTTATTCATGTATGTGCCCTAAAGATTGTAGTGTCAGTATTTTGCCCGTTTGTTTTTTTGTCACCAACTCTTTTCAATATTTTAAAAGACTAACAAGGTGTTGGTTTCTAATCTATTTTTACATATAATATATCAAATTAATCATCTTTTCACATTCTTTAAGTTGAATTAGATTTTAATTTTCTTTTTTGTGGATTAGATTATTTACATCGTGGATTAAATTATATAAATTGAATCAATTGACTATTTTCTAACAATAAAAAATAGGAATTATTTAAGAAGAAAAATCTAATCTTCTTCTTCTTCTTCTTCTTCTTCTTCTTCTTCTTCTTCTTCTTGTTATTATTGTTATTATTATTATTATTTATTTATTATTATTATTTTTGTGAGTAACTCTATATTTGAATAAAGGTATATTTGAGGTTTTTTTTTTTTAAATTAATTTCAAAATAGGTGTTTTTCTTTGTTATATTCCATATTTATTTTAACGTTACTTCGTAACAATAATTTATTTAGAAATAACTAGTGCATATCCAATCCAAAAATTGCAAAGGAGAAAAGAATATTGGTTAGGATATGTTTGTCCTAGGTTGGGCTGATCTGATCGTGATTGACTCCAACCATATCTATCTATCTATCTATCTATATATATATATATATAAAAGTAAGTAAAATGGAGGTTACATTTGTAATTTTAATTTTTCCGTCTAATTTTACACTATAATTTGATAAGTTGTATCTTTGGTAAGTTTTAAATTTTGTTTTGATTTTTTCAAATACTAATAATTTTTTTATTTCTAATATGTTTTTATGCAAGATATATCATTTCAATGGTATTTTCACGAACTTTAATTTAACATCCATATCATATATAATAATCAACTGAAAAGTAATATGTATTATTTTTTTGGCTAATTATATGAATTTAATATTGTGTATTGTCCTGCAAAAATTAAATTAGTTAAACAAGTTTTATGTAAACAATATATAAATTGATTTATTTATAAAATACAATTAGTTTATTTCATTTTACATTATATATATTTTTTAATATGGGATCTCTTACTGCATCTATATATATACGCCACTGTGAGAGCAATCATTTATTTTTATACTTTTTCGTAAAAAAATTTGGACCATAATAAGTACTGTTTCCATATTTATTAGATGTAGGTTTAGTTTTTGTGAAATATTTTTATATAGATGTCTTTTTAGTTATTTTTTTCTAATTTTTTCAATACTATCCGAATTACTGTAATACCCCGATCTTCTAAAATACTTGAAGACCCTCTTTTGGTAGAAAAGCATAAATTTTCAATCGCAATTTATAAATAGATTAAAAGTAAATTTACCCTTCAACTAAACGGAAGCGTAAATAACTTGAATATAAAGGTTAGGAATAGTATTTGGTTTCAAAATACAAAAAAAAAAAATTATTCACCACACTAACTTTCAATAAATAAATAAAACAACTAGCCTTCCTAAATCATTCAAAGGAACTAACAAAATAATCCAAAAAATTAACTATTTGCAAAACCTTACTTTTCCAAATAAAATTCTTGAAATAAGTAACTAAAATATACTATAAGATAAGCAGACCCGAAATAAAGCTTGACTTTTCTTGCATCTACCATCTCGTACCATCACCATGCTCCAGTTGACCTGCAGACAATGAAATGTAATTGGGGTGAGCAAGCGACAAGCTTAGTCGGGATAAGTTTGTCGACTCTAAATACAGTAGATGCAATAATATTGAAAGCATACAACACACTGTAAATGGATGTTGATCAACATAGAAAACGTTTTGCATGTTGACTAGCACAGCACAGCACAAAGCATAGGATAACATAATATATAGCTTGTTGCCTATAGCCTATGGAATGTTGCGCTTAGACATCAAATAACATATACAACATTTATCGTAGACAAACAACCTAGTAGTTTAGAAATAGTCACCACTTGGAATAAGTAAAACGTGCAATGTAGATGCAGATGTCCTATAGTCTTTAGTCTTTGCTTGCCTCAGTTACCTTGTCATAGCAAATATAATCGCTTAAGAAAACATAACTTTAAAATAGAATTGTATATGAAAATAATAATAATAATAACAATATAAATATTAGGATTCAAAAGAGGAAATTATGATTTGAGATGCTGATTCGAAAAATGTGATTTTTAAAAATTTCACTGGAAACTAAGACACAAAAAAAATTATAGAATCAAAGACACAACTGACAAAATTCTAAAGAAAAAAAAAATAGATGTCACAATAATAAACACACATCACATGTCAATTATATATATATATAGATGCACACATGCATAATAGACACGCACACTTTCGTTATATATGTAGATTCATCGAACAATTTCTTCCCTCCGATAGAACACATCAGATCACACATATCAAACACCAACTCAAATAATTGTATATCCACATGCTGTCATATATATCCACTCATATTTGACTTGGCACAAGGGAGAGCGTTGAAGAAAAAATACAATTAGTGTGTCTTCGTCAAAAGTAATTGATGAAGGGCAATTTAGGTATTCACTAAATATTATATAATTGTGAAACCCTTGTATTTGACACCCTATATAAAAGGGATCTGATGAATAAGAAAACCCTAATTATTATGTGTCTATCTTTCTTCTTTACTTTTCTTCTTCCTCTACAACAATTAGATATTTAATTTGAAATATTATATTGTTTGTTTGTTGATTATTTATATAAGATTTGAGCGTTTAGTGTGGGTTATATTATAGTCTGTGATAAAAATACAACTAAAATTAGTTAAATTGTTCTATAATGAAAGAATAATTGTCTTGATTATCTTATCAAAGGTAAAACTAATCAATTTATTTTATTGACCTAAAGCTTTCTTCATTTATCGTGTTGATAAAATTCATTATTCAAATAATTAAATATTTAATTTATTAAATTAAAAATAAAATTTAATGTATAATTTAATGATCGACTTATTAAAATATTATATTTGTAAATATTAATTTTTTGTAATAATATTTTTTGTTTGGTTTATCACAGGTACGACTTTCACATATTTATATATGATAGTTAATATATCTATAAATCATATGTTATATTAAATCCATATTATCACATGTGAGAAACTTATAGTTACATTACTTATAATTTTGATATATTTAATAAACAATATTCAAATATTTATTTGATCTAGAATACATCAGCATCATTTTTTAATATTAAATTATATAATATTTAATTAAATTAAATTATTATTATTTAAATAACTTTCCGTGCATCGCATGAGTGTGATACTAGTTTTCCTTAAAAGTAGTGTGGGGATGGGGATCACACCATTTGTTCCTTATGTCCAGTGTTTGTGGGACCGGACCGGACCGGAGACCGAACCGGTCTAGGCAACGGTTCAAGGTTCAACCGGTCCGACCGGTTCAACCGGTCCGACCGGTTCAACCGATGGTCGGACCGATAAACTAATATTAATCATATCAATCATACACAGCAACCCTACCCCAAGCCCCACCCCCATTCCTAAGATGCACAAACCCCAAATGTGAAAAGCTGCCTCCATCTCCTGCCTCACCATCACCTACAATCTGCACACCATCACCAGAATCACGCCACAACTCCGACCTCCGATGCCCCACCTCTTCTCCACCAACTCCTCATACCTCACTTGCGGTTACTCCTTCGTTGAAGGTCGCCGCCCTTGGTAGTGGCGGTTCTTCTCCGACCTCCTGTGCCGCTGCCGGCCTGAATCGAGTAGCCGTCGCCGGATCTGCCCCAATAGTAGTGTCACTGCTGCTTTTCCGATCTAGATCTTCATAGCTAAATAGGATTAGTGTTAATTAATTTTATTCTTTACTGTTTGTCTTACATATATATATATATAGATATACATACATATTTTGGGTGTTTGATGTGAGGTTGAAGATGGTTATTTGTTTCAAGAAACAAATCTGAAATCAAATTCCAATACAAAAGGTACATCCGGTTTTTCCGGTTCTTAGTCACGGTTTAGCGGGTTTCCCGATTTTTTACGGTTTTGATCGGGTTTTATCGGTTTAACCACATTACCGGTTTAATGCCTCTCACCGGACCGGACCAACGACCGGTTCGCGGTCGGACCGGTCGAACCGGCCGGTCCGGTCCGGTCCCACAAACATTGCTTATGTCAATACCCTACTCCCATTAATTGGTACCCTTTCCCAACACTATACGTGTCTCTTCATGTGACATTTTCTCTCTCCACTCTTCTTTCTCTCACATCTGCTACTCTCTCTCTCTCTCTTAAATAGCTTAAAATAACTACTCCGTCTATAGCTTTTTCACTAAGGAAAATATGCACCATAATCTTATTGTACACCATTGATCAAAATTTTACTCCCCCTGTTATTATTATGTTTTTTACCATTAATTTTAAGAATTACCGTCCCTCTCTCCTCGCCGTGTTCATTGATATATATACAATTTTCATATGCCACGACCACCGTCGTTAGATTAAGCTTTCCTCCGGCCAGTCAAATTTAATCCCCCCTCCCTACCTTTTTTTATCGTCTAAAAAAATAAATTTACTCTCTTTCGCTCTGCGTCCCTCTCTCGAAGCTAGGGATCTCAAGCTGACCACTCGGTGGTGAAGAAGGTAGAAGAACAGGCGCAATTTTATCAAAGGCAATTGAATTGTATTCTTGGATCAAATTGTTGTCGCTTTGACTTCATGTAATATTCGTAAGGAAGGTGAGTGGATCGGGGAATGGAGAAAAATGGATCGAAGAAGAGCGAGTTGTCGAAAAACAACTCAGAAGACATTGGAAAACCCATAATAGCAGCAATATTTTCCGATTTGTGGTTGAATTTCTCGGGAGATTAATTTTCTCATCACTTTTTTTATTTTTTTTTGTACGAGGAACTAATTTTCACCAAAGGTCTTGCTATAACATTTGTTTCTTCTGCATCTAATTCAGATGTTTCTTAATCAGGTTTAACAGTGTGGTGCTTAATTGTGAAGCATTTTATATCTATTGATGTTTAGCTATGGTTCCCTAAAATACCTAAATGATGGTAACTTGCTATGGATTCCCTAAATATCTAATTGCAGGTTCAGGAGAGGTCTGAAGTTGATACTACAGAGCTCCCTGAGCAAATTGATACATCTACCTACACTAAGTTGACCTCTGATTTTATGACTTACGGTTGTTTGAATATCTTGGCATTCTAGTGTTCCAAGTCTCCAAAGATTATTGGAGTTATCAAAGTAATTTGTTGTCCTCTCCAGAGTTTTATATGAAAAGTTAAGTTTTGACTTAGTTAACTGCTGACAAAAGTGTGCCTGAGTCTCTTCTTCTCTGTATGTAGACTAGTTTTGAGTTAAAATGAAAGATCAAAGTCATTTACTAGATAATAAAAAATGAAAGTGTTTTATCAGATACCTCTTTGTCTTTGTTCAATATTCTTTCTTGTAAATACTGAATTATAGCTACAAACAACAGAAATCTATTGCACCAGAAGTTGATGAAATAATTTTTGAACACTAGTGAGGCCCTCCTGGTATGTAATAAGATTACAAAGTTGATGAGAAGATCATATGAATATATTAGACAAAGGCCTAGTTTGGTTTCTTTGATTAGCTTAGATTAGACAAATAATTCCCACCAATCATTTGTTTGGTATGAATGTTAAAAGCCCAAGATAAATTAAGGGCCCGGATCAAAACCCATGAATCAGCCCAATGTTTAGACTATTAATCACGCCTGAGTGGGGCTGATTAATAGCAAGGGATCCTGCTCCACAACATTTGCTACAGTATACATTTTTTAAAATTACATATTTAGCCTGATGACAACATCTATTTACAATTCTACCTGATATTTAGACACACAAACCCTAGTTTCTAGTGCTCTCACGCTTCATTCTGCAGACAAAGGTAGGCAGCCTCTCCATCTTCATCTCTCTTCTAATACACACTGATTTTTCATATGTAATAATTCTGATTTTCATTGCCTATTTCTGCTCGATTATGTGGGGATTAATATTTATTTGTGTTCACTCGGTGAGTTTGAAGGACGGATTTGCGGAACCATGGTCGCGACGTAGCTGAACCAAATCAGGCCGGAAAAAAAATTGAAGGTTAGTAACTGAATTTTTCGAAATACGCAGCTCACATAAATCGTGGATGATTTATTTTTTTGGAACCTTAATTCACTTTTTTATTCTCTTGTTGAGCCCTCTGAATGGAAACGCCTTCTTGAAGAGAAGGTAAAGTTAAGCTTGCGCTCATCTCAACTTCATTGTGCTTGAGCTCCACTCCCAAATTCAGCCGTAAAGGTAAACAGCGGAAAAAAATCCTTGGCTTTTCTTTTGTATTGGGTAAAATTTTAGTCAAGATCAGTAGGTGGTAGTAAAATTGACTTTGAAGTAATTGCTTACAAAAAAATAAGAATATTTGTGTTGCCTTTTCTACAACATGAAATTATGCCACTTCCTGTAATTGCTCACCAAAATTGTGAGGGTGTGTCTTCTCAAATTTCTAAAGGGTAGAATGGCGAGGGAGTAGAATATAAATGAAACAGGTTGTGTGGGTTTGCATTGCCAATCATGTTTACTCACATCAATTGCACACACCATGTCCATTTATTACAATTTATTTTACGTAAGAAAAAAAAAAGAATGAAAAAATAATCTTGCAAAAAATGTGAAGACTTTTGACATGGATATTGTGATTTTTGAAATATTTCTCTCTCAAACTCTCTTTTGTCCATATATAATGTTTAAAAAAATTAAGGAAAAAATCATGATCACCCATCTTCTTGTGGTGCATAACAACTTCATTGGTTTTATTGATATGTAAAGAACATTAATTTTTGAGTAAATAGTTGTGTTTTTTTTTTTCTTCTAATTTTTGCTTATAGATTACCCTGCTTGTTTAAGATGTGTCAAATTCTGTCAATTTTGCTTCTATTATAGATGCCGAAACATACCACAAACCTGTTATTTGCTCCTTATTCGGTCCCCTCTTACCCCCACCCCTCTCCCCCTACCTCGCCCCGCCCTGCCCCGCTTTATTGACTAGATTTATGTATTAATTTAAGCTATCCCTCAAAGTATACATATCAACTAGAAATAACATTATATAGTTGTGTTTTTCCTACCACAGAGTTATCGCAAGAAATGGATGCTAGTATTGTTGTTGAGGAAATATGTGTGGTTGTCGAACAACTAGTCACGGAAATTAAGTTATTTGTAATATTTATGACATTTATGTACCTTAAGATGCGTCGTCGTTTAGTCCGGGGGAATAGAACTACAACCCGTTACAGCCTAAGGCATAAGGTAACTCGTCAGCTAGAGCATATGCATTTCATCTCATCCTTTAGCAACGAGACTTGTAGGTTCCATCTCCGTATGAGTATGGACTGTTTCCGTAGATTATGTTATCTCCTACAGAACATAGGAGGTCTTTCCCCTACCCGAAACTGCCTAGTTGCCGAGCAAGTAGCTATCTTCCTCACTGTAATCTCACATCACACAAAGAATTGCATTGTAAAGGGCAGCTTCAAGCGGTCGGGTTACACTATTAGCAAGCACTTCCACAGGGTACTAAGGATATTGCTTAAGCTACATAATCTTATACTAGTGACTCCTGAAGCTATAGGGGATGATTGTCTGGACGAGCGTTGGAAATGGTTCAAGGTAGTACAAAATACATAGCATTTTAGTCTTTGAGTTCGTTGTTACAAAGTATTTACCTAGGAATCTGTTACATGTGTGTAGGGTTGTCTTGGTGCGTTAGATGGAACCTACATTCCAGTTAAGGTCAGTACCACAGATATGCCACGGTACCGGAATCGAAAGGGAACTCTTTCGGTCAACGTGTTGGCCGTTTGTGATCGTAACTTGAACTATATATATGTGCTGACTGGCTGGGAGGGTTCTGCAGCGGACAGTCGTGTGTTGAGAAATGCTATGTCACGGACGAACGGACTAAAAGTCCCTAACGGTACCGACCAGTTGTTGTAGTGGAATTAGTCATATTAACTTTCATTGTCTATGAGTGAGCTTTTAGCCTTGAAATTACTTGTGACAGGTAATTATTATTTAGTAGACGGTGGATACACCAATGGGCCTGGGTTTCTAGCACCGTACCGAGGCGTTAGATATCACATAAAAGAGTGGGAGGCAGCACCCCGGGGTCCTGCTAATTGTCGTGAGTTGTTCAATATCAAACACTCAAGGGCTAGGAACGTGATTGAACGTTCATTTGGGATACTAAAAGGGCGTTGGGGAATTCTTAGATCCAACTCATTCTATCATATCAAGACACAAAATAGGATAATACTAGCTTGTTGTCTCGTGCACAATTTCATCCGTGCCAATATGGAAGTCGATCCAATGGAGGATGAAATTCCCGACCTATTTACCGAGGATAATTTGGAGGACCCCGATGAATTGATTGATCAAGTTGATACGAACCCAGAGTGGACTGATTGGCGTGACAATTTAGCTATGGCGATGTGGGAGGATAGATAGATGAGTTGTAATTGAACTTTAAAAATGTGTATTTTTTCTTTTGGTCTTGTTGTGGTAGTTTATACATTTTTTTATTTGGGTACATGTTCAGTAATGTAATGTTTTTATAACCCCGGATTGTGAAGTGACTGTAAAGACTGAAACTTTGTTTGAGCATGGTCATGTGTTAGTGGATTATTGTTTGGTTTTTATAAATTAGGCTTGCAATTTCTTACTAATAAACTAATTGTATTCGTGGGTACCTCGCAGTTGGTTACACTAATTGCTTGCGAGTTTCTGGTTGTCTGGGATGTTCTTGTTGTGTATTTGTAAATTATGTTTGGGTGTTAATGATGATCATTCTGTGTATATTGGCCATGTATGAAATGTGTGCAGATTTTATTCGAATTGAAAAGAAATGAATGGACCAAATTGTTTCCGGGTACCGCGGGTTGCAAAGAAAAATGCCGAAAAGAGTAGGCGGACTTGGAGTACAGCTGAGGAGAAACAGTTGGTCTGCGCTTTGAAAGACCTTGTTGCGAAGGGTTTTAAATGCGACAACGGATTCAAGAGTGGCTACCTTGGGTTGTGTGAAAAATGGATACATGGAGCGTTCCCAGGTACAGACTTGAAGGCTGACCCTCATATCAACTCCAAAGTGCATGTTTGGAAGAGTTGTCATGGATACTGTCAAATAGCGGAGCTGCAATAGACCCGACCACGCATGAAGTTGATTGTAATGAAGAAATATGGGAACAAGCAATTAAGGTAATTATCTTGCTAACTAAGCTATTTTTGTGGGAAGGATATAGCATATATGATAATGTGCGAAGCATTTGAATGCGTGGATCGGTGGTAGACATTGATGTTATGTTATGCATTATTTTATTTTATTTTTTTGGAGGATTATGTTATGCAAATTATGTTATATTTTAGTTGGCAGATGGAATGGGGTCTTCAAACAAAGTGATAGACATTCTGAAATTATAAAGACCAAATTAAGCATTATGGTTCCCCGTACTTGAATTATTTATACATGGGTTGTTGTTACGGTTTGTCTCATTCTTTTATCTCTGAATGGTAACTCAATTGTAACACATATTTTTTAATATGTTTTAGGAGGATGATTTCGCGCGATCGCTAAGGAATAAACGTTTCCCATTTTTCAAAGATTGGGTCAAAATTTTCTGAAAGGATCGTGCCACTGGCGGTGATTCAGAGGCCTTTGCTGATGTTGTGCAGGACCTACTGAATAATAATGGAGGTCCGTCTTCGTTTGCTGGCCCAAGTGATCCTTACGCCGAGTCTCAGGGTGACTCTGTGCCTAACAATGTCGGTGAAGGTAGCTATACCACTAAGGACAGTATCAAAGGGAAGAAGCGGAAGATTGATGACGGTCTTGATGATCTTTTCATCACTGCTATGAACACTTTCTGTGAAAAGGCCGACAACAGAATGGGAGAGATAGCTGCAAGGATGGGTGATCTAGCGCAACGAGTGGGAACACAATATGATACAACAAAGAAACGTGAAGCGGTCTTCGATGCACTTGGTCGGATGCCCTTCCTAAACTTGGAAGGTCGAGTTCTTGTTTCGCAAGTGTTGTGCAACAACTCGAATGACTTGGATCTCTTCTTCAGTATGCCGGACGATGGGAAGGCAGTGATGGTGAAATCAATACTTTCTAGACCGTGAAGTAGAGTACCGCTGTTTAGGTTGTTGACCGTAAACATTTTGAAGATAACTATAGACTTATATCTTTTGGTGCTTAGGATGTGTTTATGGTCATTGTCTGATCCTTTTGTAACTATGAAGATAACATCCGGAATTCGTGGTTTAGTAATTTTTGTTTGATTATGGCTAAACAATATGTATCTACTGACAACGTGAAATAGATGGATGTTTTTCTTGTTGGATATTTGAAGTGGGTTATGCCTTAGTACAACAGAATGGAAGATCTTCATAGTTATATATTTGTGCACATGACTTTCAATAACTCACAAATATTACCCTTTTGCAGATTATTTCAACTCAAGTTACGGGTCCATGTATAATGCAAGTCACAATTTTGTAATTAGATATTCTTGGCTACTTGGAACAAGGACAGTAGAGAATTATATAATAGTCACTAGAGAATTATAACCTAGAACGACAACATCATTGAAACCAACAACTATAACATAAACCAACTAGACATCTCCATAAATTAAAAGACACAATAACTCCAACTAATGGACTTACCTAGACCGACTCCGAACATACAAATTAAAAGTAGCAGACTCCTAAACATTACACACCAACTACGGACGCGACCAACAAACTTACTTTTAGACAAAGACTCGAACATTACTACGTTAACAACTCCTTCCACTCTAACCAATTCATTTTATCTTCATTTTTTGTCACCAGTAAAATGGAACCACTTCACCGGGCTTGATGATGCGCAAGAACTCGATTCACTCTTCTTCGACGAACCACCCTTAATCAGGTTTGGCCTTGGTGGAAATGCATTGCGCAAGGGTAACTGACAACCAACTAGGATTGGTGAATTTGAAGAACCGACCGTCTTTGTCTCGTCAACATCAAAGAGTTTGCATACTTTCGGTGAAGACATCCCGGCAAACAACTTCTTACGCGCGCCTTGTTTTTCGTTGAAGAGTGGGGACACAACCTCGTCGGAGTCGTCAGATATGGTAATCGGTGCACCAGGTGCAGCATGTTTCTCTTCAAGGGGTACAGATCCATCGCTTAAGATGATAATGTCTACCGTGTCGGCCGGGGGTGAAACAGGCTTAAACAAGTCCTGGAGTCTCTTCCATTCGGGCTCACCCTCGTAATAGTAAGCTTTAGCAAATGGCGTCCTCTGAGGGATTTTGCACAAAAAAAAAAAAAAAAAAAAAAAAAAAATCATATTAAGGTGGCAACATAGACGACAAAAAAAAAATCTAAGGATTGCTAAACCAAAGGGTGAACTTGTGCAAAAAAATGTAATGGACTCAAAAACATTTATTTTTGATAATCAAACTCATAAAATGTGAAGAACCTGGATAATAAACTTCCACATCACACGCTCGGCATGAACCCGGTTGTATGGCTCATGACACCAAACCTTATCGTGTTCCATGAGATACTTGAACGTATCATACCGTTCACGTAGCTCGTTTATACGAGTGACAACATCATCCCAGCAAAGATCCATTGAGTACAAGTCATTAACAATTCCTTGTGCAGTCAAAAGAGCATGGAAGTTCCCCGCACCCGGCCTGAAGTTGCCCTTCTGACGCTGTTCAATCAGTGCGTTGAGGAACACAACATCCATCTCTTCAGTCCACTTCTCATTGTAAAGCATCTCACACTGAAGTGGAACACATTTGAGAGACATACTTTTTTCGGGGAAGTCGAACACAAAAATTCTGTTTAAAGTGGTTTAGAGCGCTTATATTCAGAATATCTCAAGTTGATGAAGGTGTCTGAATTTATAGTTAACTTGCCCACAAATGAATGTTAAATGCACCATATAATTAATAAGGTTGTCATTCAATCTGATTTACCAAAGTCAGTAGACAATTCAGAATAAATGCTTATGACAGCCTGGACATCAATTTTCTATGAAGTTTTTTGTAGCCCTTTGTGTAGAGTCTACCACATTTATATTTCACCAGCTTCTGTGAGTTGATGTAAATCTACAAACAACTTCCAAATTAATTGTTTACCCACAAAGATTCAACCACCCATGAAGATGAATTGATTACCGCCAGTTGCTAAAATTGAATTGCACCAAACAAGTAACAAAACAACTAAAATTATCCACCATTGGAAATGACAAGGTTCCATACGTGCTTGGAAATGACAAGGTTCCATACGTGCTTGGAAATGACTTGACAGAATACTTACAAGCAATTCATCAAATCATAATTTAACGAAACTTACAAAATTATAGATACTTATATTTATAATGCAGCTATATGAATAAGACCAGCATACACACCAAAGTGCACCACCAACCAAGGAACAACCACCTTTTCAGCAACCACACGAGGGCCTTGTACGATGCGAGTTCATTTTCATATCGTTCAACTTTATCTAACAACATTCTCACCACTTCCATCGAGTGATTAGGGGGATTTGGATCGCACCAGTGAAAAAACTTGCAACTGTCATCCTATCGATAAAGTTATGATTAATGTTCGAGTTAAGATAAACTTTGAAAATATAATAGTTTGTAATTAGATAAGATAATTACCCCTCTTATCGGGCATGACATGAAACGGCGCCCACGATTGGGGTCCTTGTTACATGTTTGCACGTTTAGCTTGTATCCACACCTACACCGCGTTTCTTCTACATCTATTGGCCCTCGATACCTAGACGATCCATTGCTCTCCATGCTGCGACTACTACAAGCATGTTCCATCCTAAGTAAAACTGCATTTAGAGTAGGAAACTATGAATTTTTTAACACACAATTTCTGAGTTCAACAAATACATCGGCATCACACCAATTCAACATAATCGAATTGACATCATTCTAGTTAAAATAGGGAGCTTTCGTACATGAGTCATAATCTATAATTGCTCACCTTTCTATAAACCGCAAACGACATTAAAAATGCACACCGAACGCTAATTTTTTTTATCATTCCACACAGTAATAGAGAAGCATACTTTTTATATCTAACACAAAACTTCTGCCAAGATCTTTTAATTTGGCCGTTTCGAATAAACTAAAATTATACCGGCTCAATAGCACGTATCAGAGTCCCAACTCAATCCCACACCCAACACCAACGATGAGGAATAAACACATTGCCTATTCTGTAGCAGATCTTCATACAAGTAAATAGATCGATGCATATAAGGCCGCCGTATTTAGAAAAAAAATTACATGTTTTCGCACAAATTGATTGGAAATAATAATTCAAAGTGAGCAAGTTGAAATTTCAAAATTCTAATAGCCCCAATTTTAACTATCGCAAATCAAAATTAGCAACATCATATTGAAAGAGTAAGAAATGTCATCACAGGTAGATCAGTAAACGATTCAAACAAATACGTCTTCAAGGGCTTTCAATTCCGTATAAATACCATAATCCCACAAGAGCAAATCGCAGCTTTCACTAAGTTATCCATAAGCACAAAAGTGAAATAAAGATCACCTAAACGGTACGGAGATCGCACTTGAAGACGGAGGGGAAGCCTCGTTCGAGCTCCGATGGAAGCCCCCGCAACACAGATTTTGTGGGTTAGTCTGTTCTTCAGAGGCTGTGGGACAAGAAAAGGCCTATTTTCAATGGAGATAAAATGATAATGGCAGTAATTGAAAAGATGAGGACAATTATGTAATTTTGAAAACCAATGCTTTAGTAATCCCTTGAACCAAACACCAGATTAATAATATTCGAAACCCCAAATTTGTTTTTATACTTTAAACCAAACATACACACTAATAATGATGAACAATACCATCCTACCTATTATTATCAATCAAATCTATCCCAACACCTGAACCAAACTAGGCCAAAGCCAACAATGAGTGGCCCTTCAATGTCAACTGTAATTTAACGGAAGTACAAGACATGATATTAACTTATTATGTTTAACAAAAATGCTTTCATTCAGATGATGGTGCTTTTTGCTACCTATTCTTGTTAATATCAAAGTAATTGTATTTGTTCTTCAACCTGAAC
Source organism: Ajuga chamaepitys (assembly GCA_958295605.1). Lineage (NCBI taxonomy): Eukaryota > Viridiplantae > Streptophyta > Magnoliopsida > Lamiales > Lamiaceae > Ajuga > Ajuga chamaepitys. The sequence continues at coordinate 24,820,728 of OY282506.1, read as the reverse complement.
TCAAAATCTTCAGCTTTTGGTACATAGAATTTCTAACTCGTTGTAGTATATATAGTATAATTTTATAAATTCATAATTGTGTTTTGACCATTGTGTTTTTTTTATACATGTGGTATAGTATACTTTGTTATTTTTTTTGTAGTATAAGTTCAGTTTCAGTAAAGTATAGCTTTTCTGAACAACTCCAGTAGTGAATTTTGTTATTCTAACTTTCTCACTTAAATATAGTAGTATAGTTTCTAATACGTTATAGTATAAGTTTAATTTCAATATAGTATAGTTTTAAATATTCATAATTTGTGCTCTGAGCATTGTATGTTTTCACTTTTTGTAGGTTTTTCAGTGAAGTGAGGGCTGATGTACTTGAGAAACTGAAGATCTCGGCCGAGATGACTCTCCAGGGAAAAATCAGAAATTCAAGAGATCAAGATCTCGGCCCAGATAAAACCCAATCTCGGCTGAGATAATTCAAGCCCTAAAAAGCCCTAAATTCTCTTTTTCACGTCTCGGCCGAGACACAATTGCATCTCGGCCGAGATCAGCCCTCGATGCATAAGCTTAAAAACCCCTCTTTCACGTCACGGCCGAGATTCTTTGCCCTGTTTGAAATTTCTGAACACGATTTTGCCTATTTTTTACCAGCACTTTTCTCTCTTATATACATATCCTCCCATTCGAATTTATCCTATCTTGGGCACAAATTTGGAGCACTTTTCAGCCACCATCACTTCCAACGAGGAGAGAAGGGCAAGAAGGAGTCATCTCATCTTCCCCATTGATCGACCTTCGGTTCTATCATTCTATTTTCATGATTTCTTGTATTTCCTTTAATTTTCTGTTAGTTTTGGGTAGAATGGGTGAGTAGCACCCCATTTTCTACCCTTGATCATGTTGAACTTTGATTGAAGATAAATATGTGATTATGGGCTTTTGGTGTTACCTTTTTTATGCAATTTAAAGGTTCTATAATGCTTGTTTGAATTGTCTCATGCCTAGATGTTTGTTTTAGAAGTGATCACCCTTTAGGAAGCATTTATTGTATGTTGCTAGAGATTGAAATTCACTTTCCGTGATTGTTGAAGCTTCAATCTCCCTTAGTAGTGAACAATGCTTGATATCATTGGTGGCATTATCGAGTTTGGCCTCTAAACCCGATCGATTCGAGGTTTATGCCTTATTTATCCCGTTGTTCTAGTTCATGATCATCCAATATCAATTAGTGTGAAAAGAGCTTGTTTAGATCACTAATTGAATTGGGTAGGGATAAATCGATAAGCGGACCTTCGATTTGTCCACAATTAAGGAACAACACAATTCACATAAGCGGACCTTGTAGATTGTGGGATAAGGGTTTAAATTGCACTAAATTGGGGCATCAACAATAATCCATAGGTAGTCGGATTCAAGGGGATACTAGATCGAGGGTAGGCCTTTTTAATATATTCAAAAACCGAAAATATTTGCTTGTTGTCTTTCTCTGATCCTTTGATTAATATAAAACACCAAAAACATCTATTGTTTTTCTAGATTGGTAGTTAATACTTGGTAAACTTTAGTTGTTCGACTCAATCAAACCCCCTCCCCTCCATTTACTTGCTTATGTTTATTGCTTTTATCCAACTTAAATCACTAATTGCTTGAAATATTTGAATCAACACTACTCAATTGTTCTCTGTGGGATCGACTCGGACTTACCACTTTACCCCTCCTAGGATGCTTGAAAATGGGGTTGCCTTTATGGGTATGTTTTGAACTATAGGCCGAAAGGGGTTTGAGTGGCTTCTATGTTTATGTTTGTCAAACCTGCAAGACCCCTGAATTCAACCCCATCATCAACAGTTTCTTCAAAGTTAGGTCGGCTTCATTAGAGAGTCCAAATTCGGAATCAACATATTTTTCAGAACAGTCTGAATCGACCCCAACTAAATTATGGTCATCACTATCATCACTCAGCTCAAGATCAGCAAACTCATTATTTGTGAATTTTGTAGGTGGGGGTTGTGGATTATCACCCTTGCCTTTATACAGCACGAGCTGGTTTTGCATCATATCATGAAGCTGGTTTGGGTGACTCTCACCATCATTCCCTCCTATAATAACATCAATGTTCCCTACATGAGTCACAAAAATTGTAACCAAACTGTTACTATCCTTGTACCCTCCTAGACATAATGCATCACTATCACTTTCTAAGGACCATATGGAAGTCCAATTATTAACTCCAAGTCTGTCGTAGTACATCTTATCTACCCCAACTAATCCTAAATCTTTTACTATCATGTTTATTATAACAAGGAAATCTCATCAACATCACAATAGTACATAAGAGATTCATCCCCCAACATAGCATAAGAATCTACAGCCCTTAAATGATCCAGAGTGATACAATTTTATGGTGAATAAATAGTTATTATCAACTGTATAAAAGAAAAGAAGCACAAGGGTCAAGTTTCACCTAACAACAATCAAGCATTTGAAACCCAAAAGATTAGTCCCTAAGCTACTGCATAACCCAAAACATTAAAACCCCTAAAACTGTCTTCTATTTAAAATTTCCAAAAAATCGAAGTGTTGAGTCAGCGTAATAAACTACTAAAAACATACCCATTGACTCAGTGAAAAAAAAAACCAAATACGGATGCTCTCGACAAACCCATCATCCATATCCACTAGGAAAGCACACAGTAATACAATAATATGCATGGTCCCCTACTTAACTAACACTACAGATGAAACCCACATACAACTACTCACAATCCACCAGACTAGTACCAACAAGAATTTAAAATAAGAAACAAAATCGTAACAAATTCACAAAACGTACCATAACTTTCTAAAACTTCCCGCAACTTTCATCGCGCTTGGTCGCGTATACTCCAGGGCAATTCCACTTTCGCGATGAAATTAACAGAGGCTTCGTTTGAAAATCACGGAGGGGGAATTGTACAATTTCCTGGGTTAGGGTGCTTCGCGAGAATTGATACTGAGTTACAACTGTTCGTATTACAGAGTAGGGGATATGCTGTGAATTAATTCTCAAATAGCGAAGATAAAGTTTTTCATTCGCAAAAAAAGAAACATAAGAAATCTCATCTATTTTTCAATATTTTCTGAAAATATGTTTTCTATATACTATTTTATACTCCCTCCATTCCGCTCTAATTTGCCTATTTTCTTTTTTGATTTGTTCCAACCTAATTCGTCAGCCCATAAATGATAAATTTCTCCCACAATCTCCACCCTCAAAATCTCCACCTTCAATCTTCACTTTTGAAAAAGTAAAAGATTCCATAAAATCTATTTTTTCTTAAGCTCTGTGCTCGCCAAGGTAGGCAAATTGGGTCGGGACGGAGGGAGTATTCTTTTGATAATTTTTATAATTTTTCAGGATTTAATTTTTATTTTTTTTAAAAAAATAGAAAATTAAGTTTTATTAATTTCTTATTTTTATCAACATGATTTCTGGAATTTTCTTAATTTAAAAGTGTTTATTTTTTAATCTATTATTTGCGATGTGTCACCATATAATTGGCCGATTTGGTCATGTGCAATGCACATGATCTATATAGCCTGAAATATGGTCGGAGTTGCAAATTGCAATAAAAATGCTTTATAGAAGTTGTAATCAGAATTCTTATTTTTTAGACTAGATGTTGGGTTATAGGCACAATTTCGGGCAGCCCATTTACCTAGCCCAAACCCAATGGCAGCCCCAACCCTTCTTATTCTCCACCAGATACATTCCCCCTTTGGTCTGTGTCTCTTTGATTTACGTAATGTCATTTATTCCTCCATGGTTTTCTGCTCCATTCTTCTTTGTAAGAATGGAGCTCTTCTCTTTGTGAGATGTGCAGTTGAATATAGGAGAGTGATACACTTAGTGTGTAAGGGTTTCTGCCACCATAAACGACCCCTTCTTCGTCTCCTTCTTCCTTGTTCCCTTTGTGGGATTTGGTGGGTTGAGTGTGAGAGAAGTGCGTGGGGTGTTACCGGGGTTTGGGTTGGTGTATCTACTTAGTGTGGATATCTCCCATTGGTGCCAAATTTGCAGCTGTCACTATAATTCATCGGAAACGGGCTCAAGGTATTTCTAAGTCAAACTCAAACCCGACCACGGTTCAATTCCTAACAGTGGTATTAGAGCCACGGTTGTCAAAACCATGGTCTCTTTGTGGTACGAAAATCCATGTGTGGGATTGGAGGTATTTCCGGCGAAACATGGCCTGTTCTTCTTCCCTAAATTTCTGTCGCAGAAACATCTCGGCCGAGACTCACACTCTTCTTGGCCGAGACGAGTGTCCAGCATTTTCTGTCTTTATGACGCGTCTAGAATCTCGGCCAAGACTCTTTTTCTTCTCGGCCGAGACCTATGTGCTGTGTAGGATAATTTTTTGCGATTATTTGTTGCTTCCGCTTTCGTTATGATCTTTGTGATTTGTCTTTGCATTCTGTGTGTTTGCTTGCTTGTTTTTCCTTAGAGCAAGTGAACCCCTGCTCCACTGATAAATCAGTGTTGAGAACTGGGAAATCCTTGATTGTTCTATACTCCTAAAAATCTGTGTGATTTTTGTGATGGGTTCTATGTCTGGGTATAGTCTGGCTCCGTTTGATGGACGGTCAGATTTTGGCATTTGGCAACAGAAAATGAAAGGTATTCTTGTACAACAGCGGTGTACAAGTGTATTAGTTTATAATTTTCTGAGTCTGACTCTAACGAAAAAAAAGGCTGAAATGGATGAGCTTGCGTACTCATCCATTATCCTTAATCTTTCTAACTCGGTGTTAAGAAAGGTGGGTGATCAGAATACTGCCAAAGGGTTCTGGGAAAAATTGCAAGAACTATATACTGAGACTTCATTGCCTAGTAAGATGTTTTTACTTGAAAAAAATTTCCGGTTCAAACTTGATTTGAATAAAGACATAGAAGAAAATTTTGATGTTTCTACAAAACTGGTTCAAGATATTAAGAAAACAGGAGATAAGAATATTGATGACTGTACTCCTATTGTGCTCTTAAATGTCATCCCTGATACATATAATGATGTAAAATCTGCTATTAAATATGGTAGAGATCAGGTTAGCCTTGAAACTGTGATAAGCGGTTTAAAAAGCAAGGAGATAGATCTAAGAACCAATCCGAGTAAGAAAAATCATGGTGAGGTTATGTTTGTGAGAGGGAGGGCTAAAAACAGGAATAGTCAACCAAACAATAACCAGAATAACCATGATAAGAAGAAGAAAGATAACCGCATCTAGGCCCAAACCTAAAAAATGCTATAATTGTTGTGAAATTGGTAATTTTAGTAAAGAATGTCCTAAGAAACAAAAAGAACAAGCTAATAAAGCTTCTGGAGATGAGAAAACCGGTGATGTCTTTACGGTAACTGGGTCATGTGATGTGTCTTATGTGAATTCTGACACTTTGTGTGAAAATGAATGGCTTATAGATTCTGGATGTACTTTCCACATGTCACCATTTAAAGACTTGTTTTGCTCATATAGAAAAGTCAGTAATGGGTTTGTGTCTTTGGCTATTGAGAAAAAATGTAAAATCTTTGGGATTGGGGATATTTCATTAGCATGTGAATCTGGTTTTGGTCTGACACTTAAAAATGTTAGATATGTACCTGAATTGTGCAATAATCTGATTTCTTGTGATGCATTAGAAGACGATGGGTTAGAAGGAAAATGGGGAAGGGGCATGATGAAAATCATCTTTAGTGGTCCTAAAAGCTGAAAAACGAAACAACTTGTATGTTTGCATTGCCAAGTCTATGTCTTATTCTGTGAATTTTGTTAAAGAGGACAAAACTAAAATGTGGCACCGTAGACTTGGTCACATGAGTAGTAAAGGGTTGGAAATTCTGCATAAAGCTAGTTCATTTGGAAATGATAAGCTTTCTTGCATGCCCTTCTGTGAATCTTGTGTGAAAGGAAAATAACATAGAGTAAGCTTCCCTGTTTCCCCCGCTCCCAATAGGTCTAAATACACTGGCATACTTGATTATTTGCATGCTGATGTGTGGGGACTTGCCAGTGTTCCCACACATATGGCGGAAAGATGTATTTTCTTTCGATTGTTGATGATTTCTCAAGAAAAGTGTGGGTTTTGCTGTTAAAACAAAAATCTGATGTCTTTGAGAACTTTAAAAATTTGAAAGTTTTAATTGAAAATCAAACAGGAAGAAAGATTAGAAATCTTAGGACTGATAATGGACTAGAGTTTTGCAATAATTCATTGAATGAGTGTGGCTGAAAGGATGAACCGAACTCTACTTGAAAGGGTGAGGAGCATGTTGGCTTCCTCTGGACTTTCAAAAGAGTTCTAGGGTGAAGCAATCTATACTGCTGCCTATCTAATCAATAGGTCCCCGTCTGTGCCTTTAGATGGTAAGTGTCCTGAATCTGTTTGGTCTGGAAAATCAATTGTCTTTTCTACTTTGCGAACATTTGGTTGTGCTGCTTTTGCTCACCAAAAAGGTGATAAACTTGAACCTAGGTCTAGGAAATGTGTTTTTCTAGGATACCTTGATGGAGTGAATGGTTATAGGTTGTGGCTAAAAGATGAACCTGGTTTTAAGGTGATAATAAGTAGAGATGTCATGTTTAAGGAATCTAACTTCCCATGTTTATCTGCCTCTGTGGTTTTGCCTGTTTCTGACACTGCTCCTTCTGAGGTGGAGCAATCAGACTTATCTGTTTCTGATGTGCATGAATCAAATGTTGATTTACCTGATGAAAATGAGAATGTGGAAGATGTGCCTGATAATGTTGATTACCAACTTGCTAGGGACTGACCTAGGAGAAACATTAGGCCACCTGCTAGATTTGATGACTTCCATATTGATACTCATTCTTTCAGTGTGTTTGAATCTATTGATGATTGTGAACCTAAGACATATAAGGAAGCTTTGAAATCTGAAAACTCTAAAGAATGGTTAAATGCTATGAAAGAAGAAATGAACTCTTTGCATGTTCACCAAACTTGGACCCTTGTGCCTAAACCGGAACATTGTTCTGTTGTTGACTGTAAATGGCTTTATAAAATCAAGGATGAGGGTGAGAGAGTTAGATTTAAAGCTAGACTTGTGGCTAAGGGTTTTACTCAAAAAGAGGAGATAGATTATACGGAAATCTTTGCTCCTGTTATTAAGTTTGTCACTGTGCGTATTATGCTTGCATTAGTTGCTCATTTTGATTGGGAATTGAAATAGTTGGATGTTAAAACTGCTTTCTTGCATGGTGACCTTGACAAAAAGATATACATGAGACAACCTGATGGTTTTGTTGATCCTAAAAAATCTGATCATGTATGCTTGTTGAGTAAATCTTTGTATGGTTTGAAACAATCACCAAGACAGTGGAATAAGAAATTTGATGAATGTATGATGTCTTTGAAGTTTAAGAAAAGCCTTTATGATCATTGCTTGTACTTTAAAGATAATGCATCCATGCCTATCTTCTTGCTTATTTATGTCGATGATATGCTCTTGGTGAGTCCTTGTCTGAAATCGATTGAACATGTTCAAAAATGCCTTAGTGAGAATTTTGAAATGAAGTATCTTGGTGATGCTAAAAGAATCCTAGGGATGAACATAGAAAGAGATAGGAAGAATCGAACGTTACTTTTAAATCAGATTTCCTATGTGGAGAAGATTTTGAGTAAATTTGCTATGTCTAATGCTAAGCCTGCTTATGTGCCTCTTGCTGCCCATTGTGTGTTAAGTAAGGATCAGTCCCCAAAGACTGATTCTAAAATTGCTGACATGGCTAAGGTACTGTATTCTAATGCAATTGGCTCTGTGATGTATTTGATGATTAGCACTAGACCAGACATTGCATACATTGTTAGTTGTCTGAGTAGGTATATGTCTAACCCCGGTATGCTCTATTGGGATGCTGTGAAAGGATTACTCAGGTACCTTAGAGGGTCTTCTAATGTTAGCCTAAAATTTGCTAGATCTGCTAATGGTGTAAATTTGATTGGCTATGTTGATTCCAAAGGCTGATTCTAAAATTACAGCATGTTGTTGCATTGTCGACTACTGAATCAGAATATATTGCTATTACTGAAGCCTTGAAAGAGGCCGTCTGGTTGAAGGGTCTATTGTCTGAAATTGGTTTTCTAGACGATAAAGTAGTAGTATATTCTGATAGTCAGTCTGGGATTCAGTTGTGTGAAAATCCTATATTCCATGAAAGAACTAAGCATATCGATGTTAGGTTTCACTTTATTCGTGACATTGTTGAGAAGAGAATTTTGTGCCTTGAGAAAATTCCATCTCAATTTAATCCTGCTGATATGAGAACTAAGTGCTTATCTGTTGATTCATGCATGAGAACTCTGAACTTGGATCCTAATGATTAGATCTTTTGTTTATATTGTTCTTAAGCTAGACTTTGTGTCTGTTGTATGCTTTGTACATTTGACTTTGTGTCTGTTGTATGCTTTGTGCATTTGACTTTGTGTCATATTTAACTTCGTGTCGATTGACTGTGTGTCTTTCCCTTGGTGAAAAATAACTTGCTTTGTGCTTGTTATCTCTTGTACTTAGTGTACAGGAGTTTGGCGATGATGATTCATCCGTTTCCGTGATCGATCGAAAACATATGTGAATTGGGCCCAAGGTGGAGATTGTTGGGTTATAGGCCCAATTTCGGGCAGCCCATTTACCTAGCCCAAACTCAATGGCAGCCCCAACCCTTCTTATTCCCCACCAGATACATTCCTCCTTTGGTCTGTGTCTTTGATTTACGTAATGTCATTTCTTCCTCCATGGTTTTCTGCTCCATTCTTCTCTATAATAATGGAGCTCTTCTCTTTATGAGATGTGCAGCAGAATATAGGAGAGTGATACACTTCGTGTGTAAGGGTTTCTGCAACCATAAACGACCCCTTCTTCGTCTCCTTCTTCCTTGTTCCCTTTGTGGGATTTGGTGGGTTGAGTGTGAGAGAAGTGCGTGGGGTGCTACCGGGGTTTGGGTTGGTGTATCTACTTAGTGTGGATATCTCCCATTGGTGCCAAATTTGCAGCTGTCACTATAGTTGATCGGAAACGGGCTCAAGGCATTTCTGAGCCAAACTCGAACCTGACCACGGTTCGATTCCTAACACTAGATATAGAAAATGACCAATAATTCATGTTTGCATTGAAATTAACTCAAAATTATCTGTAACATCTTTTGAACACAAGGGACTCAATTCTTGAACTCTTTAATTGATTACTTGGAACAATACATTTAAATTAAAAAAAAAAAAAAGGAAAAAAAATTGACCTTGAAACTCTGATTGAAGATCATCTCACAATGATTATTTAATATTTCTTTGTAACCTGGGCAAGGTGTTCTCATTGGCCTATTTGTGAAATAAAGAGCAACGGTTAGCAAGGATGATTTGGAAGGTTCCACCGCACATACGACGTCTAGGGGTGTAAATGAGCTAGACAATTCGTGAGTCATTCGGAATTGATTCGTAAAAAGATCGAAATTGACTCAAGAGAAATAAGTCGAACTCGAGCTCGAGAATGAGCTACTTGAGTAAGTGTCAAGTTCGAGTTCGAGCTCATTGATACTCGGATTGATAGATTCGCGAACTTAATCGAGTTTGTGTTAAATTATTAATTTACCCTTTATAGTGACATAATTATAGATATATCCTAATTCTATAAGGTCCTCATTAGCAACTTTTTGTAGTATAATTAATGTTTTCTATTTAAGTGTATTTTTTATATTTTTATATTTTATTTTTGTATGAATCGAATCGAGTCGAGTCGAGTCGAATCGATTTCGAGCTTAACGAGTTTTTATCGAGTTGAGCTCGAGTTTGAAAAAAATAAACTTGATCAAGTTTGAGCCGATAGCCTTTTAGTCGAACTCGAGTTCGAGCCTATCAGTATTTGACTCGACTCAACTCATTTACACCTCTACATACGACACTAAATATTTCTAGTAGACTAAGAATGCTCCTGCTACAAGAGAGTGTTAAGCAACAATATAGGTTTGATGTTTGTAGCAGGGTCATCTCCCTTTTCCTAAACAACAAACAAAGGAGTACGATCAATTCTGGTTGATGGGTATGGCCCAGTAACTTCGGATCGGGTTGACACTCCGACCCGACCCGAGCGACTAAGCCCAGTAACCGGCCCAGAAGCATGCGGCCTAAATAGCGTGGCCCAATTGCAGCGTTCCCCACGTTCTTGGCCCATAATCTACTCCCAACTTCCATGCAACGGGAATAGGCGCAATTGTAGGGAGTTAGTTAGGGTTTGGAGTTGAGTAGTATAAGTAGGAGAATTGTTCTCAGAATGAGGGTTGGCATTTTTGTATTCTGAAACTGTTACGTGTAAACTGAAAGAGTATAGTGAAAGAAACACCTCGGCAGGTGCCATTTTCAGCCCGTGGACGTAGATCTCCGGATCGAACCACGTACATCTCGTGTCTTTTTATATTTCTCGCATTGATTTTCGCTGAGTTTATTGTATACCGGATTGCGCTTTACCACTGGTCAAACAAATCAGTCGATACAAATGTTACATCCGCTGAAGAAATATTATAAATTACTGGCTGTTTAACCCAAATTGTAGAAAAAATCAACTACAATCTGAATCGACAAATATTCGTGCCATAAACCAGTCAATTCTAAATCTATTAGAAACGATAAAGTATCCATGAATTTACGAGCAAACAATTTCAGCGAGGTGAGCAGATTTCGTACCTCAAGCTTCACGAATTATTGCTTCCTTCCGAGGAGTATCTTCGAATACAATCTTTATCCAAGATAACAGGACAAATCGCAAAGTTAATAATATGTCTTTTGCAAATCGACAAACAAAAGCTATGTACATGTCCCATTTGGATGGGAACATCCCAAAATAAATATTCCCCGTACACAGAATGTTAAAGCTGACGCGCTCAGTAAATTAGCCTCCGCGGTTCGCACTAATGTATCTCCGGATATTATAGTTGAAGACTTATTTCATCCGGCGATTCATGAGGCAGCGGTCTCGGTATTGACCGACAATGGTCCGAATTGGATGACTCCTATTGTTCAGTATCTCCGAGATGGAACTTTGCCTAATGACAAGCTGCAAGCTCGGCAGATAGTTCTCAAGGCACCCAAGTACTCATTCCATGATGGAATCTTGTATCGACGGTCGTACTTACAACCAAATCTCCGGTGCCTTGCTCCTGCCCAGGCCGATCAGGTTCTTCAGAAGGTTCATGAAGGGGCCTGCGCCAGTCATATCGGCTCACGGACGCTGGCCAAAAAGATTCTTCGGTGGGGGTATTATTGGCCAACCTTGTTTAACGATGCCAATGATTTAGTGACCAAATGCAGCAAGTGTCAACTGCACTCCCGTGTGAAACACCTTCCACAAACCGAGCTCACTGGAATTCAAAGTGCGTGGCTATTTATCCAATGGGGAATTGATATTGTAGGCCCATTTCCAGTCGCTCCGGGTGGACTGAAATTTCTTGTGGTCGCCGTAGATTACTTCACCAAGTGGGTAGAAGCCGAACCTCTTACTGCCATCACTAGTCAGAACGTTTTGAAGTTCGTCTGGCGAAACATTATATGCCGCTTCAGCATACCGAGCACTATTATTTCAGATAATGGCAAACAGTTCGCCAATGATCCCTTCCGGTCATGGTGCGAGGAGCTCCACATTAAACAAATTTTCACCTCGGTAGCTCACCCTCAAGCCAATGGTCAAGTTGAAGTCACTAATCGTACACTCCTTGTGGGTATAAAGAAACGTTTGGATCGTGCTAAAGGTCTTTGGGCCGAAAATCTTCCGCAAGTCCTTTGGGCCTATCGCACTACGCCACATACCTCTACTGGGGAGATCCCCTACAGTCTTACTTATGGCTCCGAAGCTGTTATTCCGGCGGAAATCAGCGTACCCAGCCCCCGCCTCATAACTCTGACTCCCGGGGATAATAACGAAGCTCTCCGTACAAACTTGGACGAGCTCGAATATCGTCGGGACCAATCTTTCATCCAGCAAGCCAAGTGTAAGCAACGTGCTGCTAAGTATCATCACCTCCGGGTTCGGGGTACTCAGTTCAATGTCGGGGACTTAGTACTCCGACTAAACTCAGCCAGCAAGGCTGCCCCCGAGGGGAAATTACATGCTACCTGGGAAGGTCCTTATCGCATTGTTGCTGTGCACGATTCCGGGTCCTACCAGTTGGAGCATCCGGATGGAACCCCGATTCCCCGAAGCTGGCATGTTTCCAACTTAAGACGTTTCTATCTATGAACACCGAATGACAAGTATCGTTCCTATCTTTACGTTCATTGTACATTTCCTTTTCGTTGCTATTTCTCTTTGTATTTCTTAAATTGCTCCGGCACTCACCTTGAATAAAAGTTCTTTATTTGTGCATCTTGCTGTGCTTTCTTCTACGTTACGGGGACGCCCTAGCGTAGTCGTATTATTATTATTTAGTCTCCGGACAGTTGGATCACTCACCCGGTCCGTCCGGGGAGATTCGCGTCTGGTTAACAACTCATTGTTTGCCTTTCAAAGTACACAATTTTGCAAACCAAAACGGTTTTTTACATTTTTTGATTAAAGGCCAAAAGGTTCTTTACACATTACTTCAAAATAAAAAAATAAAAAAAAGAGGAGGGGTCTTTAACACAACTATCTATGGCCTCCGAGCCAGTACTCGGCGCTCCGGCGTTGAGATCTGTTCCCGGACCTACTTCGTGTCCTACGGGATTCTATAACTTCTCGGCCTTGAGCTCCGGCTCTCTCCCCTCCGCGGCCCCCTCGACGTCGGGGACTCATTCTTGGCACTTGTCTGGGGGCTTCGTCTCTTGTGCGAGCCCGAAGACTCGGCTGCGGTGTAGACCTCGGTGTTTGGGCCCATTTCACAGGATCCCATTCCTCGGGGTCCATTACCTCGATCTCTTTAGCCAGCTCCTCAACTACTTCTTCGGCGACGACCACGGGTCCTTCTTCAACTGTAGTCACCGGAACTGGCTCTCGAATTACAATTCCTTGGCTTTTCCCCGCTGGCTTCTTCTTACCCTTCCGAGGGGTTTTTGAGTTACCTCGGCTCCGGCTAGGACCCGCGATATATTCCTCGGCAGTGGGCCGCCACCTGCCACGGCCTTTCAGTCCTTCATACATGCTGAGCAATAATTCCAGCACCTCTCGCTTTCTTATTAGCTCCGAGGACTCGGCCGGACCCTTTGCCATTAGTGCTGAAATTTCTCCTTGAATTTCTATGACTCGCTCCTCGACTTCCTCAAATGTCAGTAAGCCGAACTCTGTCAGTATCCGGTCATACTCCCTTTGATGAATGAGAACACGATCCAATTCAGCAACTTTTGCCAGGTACTTTAATTCCTGGTCCCTGGCCCGTTCCTCGGCCTCCTTCACCCTTCTCTCCGCAGCCGCAGCCCGCTTCTCTAACCTCGGCAGCACTTGCATTTGCAAGTTGTTCTTCTCTCCGCGAAACCAATCTAATGATTGCATGAGCTTCTTTATAGTGTTATGCAGCTCCGCGGTATCCTGAGCGGGCAACAGAATCAGTGGGAAAGATGAATTTCAAAAAATACATTGCACAGTTACTTATATAACCAACAACCACTTATATTCAATAAAATCGGAGTACATTATCAGTAGTGTGGTACAAGAGATTTGCATTGTTCCTATCATCTACTATATCAAATTTGAGGGGAACGACTGACCTCCTCCTCGGTCCCCTCAGCGTCCTCGGCCTCCGCCTCCTGCCGGTCTTCAGCCGTTCCTGCCTCCTCCTCTACGGCAACTGCAGCAGCTTCTATGCGGGGGGGGGGGGGGGGGGTGGTTCTTTATTTCGGGGCTACTGACAAAATCACCCCGGCGGAATGCCAGGAATTCCTGATCTTGGTCAGCCTCACAGCTCGCAACCTCCTCGGCCCTCAAGATCTCTTTCTTCTCTGTTAGAGCCTTCACGAGGGGCCACTCTGGGAGGTGCGTTAGAGCTTGATAATAGGCCTTCTCCACCCCTGCCACGACATCATAGTCATACCCGAACTCTGGACGATATACATCCACGTTCGGGTAGACTTCTTTGATCTGCTCCAACAACAATGATCGCGTGGCCGTGTCCCCGATAGCAACGAAGTTGGTCTGAAAGTCAAGAAATGTGCTCGTCTGGAGTAACTTCTCGGCAAACGCTTTCAGCATTGCCTCCTGACCTTCGACAATCGCCACTTCTTGGGCCTTCATCTCTGCCCGCAGCTGAGCCGTTTCTCCACGAAGGGCCCCGACTTCCGCCTCCACCTCGCGCAGTCGCGCAACCTCATTCTCCACCAAAGCCGCCCTCTTGCGCGCTTCGGCCAGATCCTGTGTTAGCCTGTCGTTGCGCGCGCGCAGATCCCTTGCCACCGCGGCCAACTCTTCTTTAGCCTCCTTCTCGTTTTTCCGGCCAAGCTCCATAATCCCCCGCGCCAAGTGCAAAAGCTCCTCGGCGTCTGCCCCTACTTCCTTAATAGAAGAAGAAGATGATGAAGAAGGCATACTTACTTGGCTTGTATTTGAGATGAATCACAGGCGCACAGAATTCTCCTTTTTTTCCGCTTTCTAAAACTGGCAAATCGCAATGAAGAAGATGAAGTATACTGTGCCATTATTCCAAATATATACTCAAAGAACCAACGGTCCTGATACGGCCTATTCAAATTCAGTGTTTCAGATTTGGACGTGCTAATCACGCGCCTTACGGTTCCCAAGGCGCGTGGGGAACAGGTTCATTGGAAATTGCAGAGCGTGTCACTTCACATCCCTCTCTCTCATGATGGCGCCACCAATCACATCAACCCCATTCTTGACCAGGAAGATTTGGACAGCACTCCGGTGCCTCCTTCACCTCGGCCAGATTGCTGTCTTCTTTCGCCACACTTTATTGCCTTCGGGGTGCTCGGGCCCTCGCCATCACCTCGGGGATGTTCAGCCTAGTTTGATTCGGCCCCCGCGGACTTCACCACGGATCAACTCAGACTCCGAAAATTCTCGGCTTCCCAAAAAAACTTCGGCTCACAAGTGACCGCGGCTCATCTTGCTGGCAACTCCACCCTGGTCATAACCGAAGCTCCTTCCTCGCTCCGGCTGGGGGGAGGGCATCTGATGGGTATGGCCCAGTAACTTCGGATCGGGTTGACACTCCGACCCGACCCGAGCGACTAAGCCCAGTAACCGGCCCAGAAGCATGCGGCCTAAATAACGTGGCCTAAATAGCGTGGCCCAATTGCAGCGTTCCCCACGTTCTTGGCCCATAATCTACTCCCAACTTCCATGCAACGGGAATAGGCGCAATTGTAGGGAGTTAGTTGGGGTTTGGAGTTGAGTAGTATA
This sequence comes from Ajuga chamaepitys, assembly GCA_958295605.1. NCBI lineage: Eukaryota > Viridiplantae > Streptophyta > Magnoliopsida > Lamiales > Lamiaceae > Ajuga > Ajuga chamaepitys. Next base: position 24,805,375 of record OY282506.1, on the reverse strand, counting down.
AGTAGGAGAATTGTTCTCAGAATGAGGGTTGGCATTTTTGTATTCTGAAACTGTTACGTGTAAACTGAAAGAGTATAGTGAAAGAAACACCCCGGCAGGTGCCATTTTCAGCCCGTGGACGTAGATCTCCGGATCGAACCACGTACATCTCGTGTCTTTTTATATTTCTCGCATTGATTTTTGCTGAGTTTATTGTATACCGGATTGCGCTTTATCACTGGTCAAACAAATCAATCGATACAAATGTTACATCCGCTGAAGAAATATTATAAATTACTGGCTGTTTAACCCAAATTGTAGAAAAAAATCAACTACAATCTGAATCGACAAATATTCGTGCCATAAACCAGTCAATTCTAAATCTATTAGAAACGATAAAGTATCCATGAATTTACGAGCAAACAATTTCAGCGAGGTGAGCAGATTTCGTACCTCAAGCTTCACGAATTATTGCTTCCTTCCGAGGAGTATCTTCGAATACAATCTTTATCCAAGATAACAGGACAAATCGCAAAGTTAATAATATGTCTTTTGCAAATCGACAAACAAAAGCTATGTACATGTCCCATTTGGATGGGAACATCCCAAAATAAATATTCCCCTAAATTTTGATGAGTGAAATGAGAGGGGGAATTGGTAAGTGATGGTAGTTTAGTAAATATGTGATGTTAGTATATGGGTTCGATAAGCTAATAGAGCCCCTACCGAGATGTATTATCTGGCAAACCCATTTCTATTCATGCGAGCCTTGCTGAATTTAAGGACCTTTTGTTTTTGAAGCAAACGTGTTATTCGTACATATAAATACAGATAAGTGGGCTAATATGCTCAACCAAATGGACCCTTATTATATAGTAAGATTAGTAATGATTAAATTACCTATTTTTAGTAGATAAAATAAGCGGGAAATTGTTCGTAACTTCCTCTGGTAAAGGGTTTCCTTTTATTATTTTGTAAGATAGTAAGATATATTAATCAGTATAATAACAAAATTGTCTTGAAATAGCAAGTTAGTAAATTCCTGCGCAAACCAAGTTGCTTTTTTTTTTGGATACGCAACTTCATCTAAAACATGTTATATTTATATTCTAGCAAGTCGTCTGATTGTCACATGAGATTTTTCACAGATTTGACCATGATTTTTGCAGAAATTCATACCATATTATTCGCATAAATGAATATCTCAATCTAGTCACAATCAAAATATTGGTTACTCCAATTTGGGTATGTTATATAAGGAAAAAACATATACATCTTCAAATCTAATGACAAAGAAGAATTTTTATGTTATTCAATCCCAAAAAATTACCTCCAGAATTAATGATAATTAAAATAAATGTTACTTCCATTTAGGCGCATTATATAAGGCAAAAAATTATATCTCGTAAACTAATGGTTAATAAGGACACACATTCAGAATCTGCCAAGATCATTAGTTGTCATAACCGATACACGTTGTATATATATGCATTTTAGGTTGATTTAGGAATATATTTCGTATTATTTGCATGTATACTTGGCCAAAATGTGCTAATTCCTCTATATTGAGTTAGATGACGTGTTTGTGCTTGTTTTAGTGTTAATCAGGTATTTATATGCTACAAAGTCCGTTTGAACAAAGTTCGGATGAGAAACGAGCAAGAAGATAGGAAGAAACAAGGAAAATACGAAGTTGGGCAGAATAGACCTAGCCGATCGAGGCCAAAATGTGACTCGGTCGAGGCAGAATAGTGCTTCGGTCGAGGCGACTTGGCGGTCCAATTTTGTTACACGCGTTTTGGCTTATTTTGTTTCCTAACTTATAAATACAAACTTCCTAGTCCAAAATTATCATATAATCATCACTAGATAACACTTTAGAGGCAAGATCGAAGAGCAAAGAGTCACGAGATGAAGATCAAGATCAAGAATCGGGTTTTGTTTACTTTCTTTTAAGTAGTTAATTTACCAATCACGATGTATGTCTATGAATCTAATTAGTTTTTAACTCTAATTATGACTAGCTAAACACCCTTTTGTTCTAGGGTTAGAGGGTGGGTTATTCACCGACTATGTTTTGATTACTTTTGTTCAATTCTAGTAGTCATTCTTATTGGATTGTCCATATGCTTTGTTCTCATTTTATGAATTATTTAATTTGGTCAATTGATTAATTCTAATTGCTTAATAATCCGGTTTCTAGAGGAGAGGATTGTTAGTAGGCATACGAGTATACAACATAAGTATCAATAATCGTCCGAGAGGAGTGAGGACTTGCGTAGGCATTGGCTTAGGGAACCCTTGGGAGTCTTTTATCTGATAGTTGGCTCGAAAGAGTGACTATCCTTAATTGATCTACACATTAGCATTATCCGGCTAATTAAGAGTAGCGCAACCTAACAACAATAATAATTGGTTTAGAAGTCTAAAATAATAGAGTAATCATGTATAGGAGGTAATAACTGAAACCAGAACTCTATAATACGTCTTAATCTATCTGAGTTCCCCTTATTTTTTGCATCCTTGCATTCTAAGTAATTCTTCATTAATTTGATAGTTTATGCAATTTAAGTTTTAGAATTATTAAATACAATCACCTATTCAAGAGTCTAGATAGGATAGAGATATTAAGATTAGGGTACTAAACTATACATAGGATATAGTCTCTGTGGAATCGACTTTGTTTGCCACTAGCTATAGTAGCACCATACACTTGCAGTTTACTAGATTAGGAATTCGTGCAATAATAACTTGACTAGCGTATTCATCATGTTTGTTCATACCATAATTCAGTCAATTCTAATTATGGCATCAATATTTTGTCCAGAATAAACGTAAAATCATTGTCCTAAAAGAAAACAACACACTTACAATAAATTTCATATTTTTATGTGACTTTTATTTATATATAAATACTCAACAATCGCGTGCCATTGATAATTATTCACAAGAAATGAGTGCTTTCGTCTAGAATAGATTAGCTGAATCCACAATGACATCAAATAGTGTGAACTCCGAACTGCACCCTTGAAAAATTATTTGAACATTTTCAAGTCAAACGATGCATTCTATTTTTGTGCGTATATAAGGTTGTCAATACTCGCGATTTTAAGTAGAATCGGTTGACGTATCAGTAAAATCGAATCGTAAAATCGAATCGTAAAATCGTAAGATTCTACTACCTATACAAAATAACCATATATATAAATTATTCTAAATATATTTTAATTACAAGAAGTTCTGAATAGACATCCCATATAAAAATATACATATTATTTACACAATTAATCATAAAGAAAAAAAATACAATATAGAGAAATGTTCTAGGCCTCTTGGTTCATATATACATTTAGTAAGGCATTCCTATATTATAATTATGAAAACTTTAATTTTAAGAGAAAATTAAAAAATAACCTTAGTGAAATTAAGTACTACATAAAAAAAAATATGTATATATTTTTTATGAAGCTTGGATTTTAATTTAGAACTTGAACAAAATTGGCTCTCTTTGTGTATAGTTTGCTCTAGAAAAGTTTTAGAATTTCAATTTTAAGTTGGAATAACTTCTACAATATTATATATTTTTTAATTGCTAAAATAGAATAAAAAATATATGTTATAAAACTGTTAAACTCGTACAAAAAATCGTAAAATCGTAAAACTCGTAAATCAGTAATATTTTTTAATTGGTAAAATAGAATAAAAATTAATATGTTATAAAATTGTTAAACTCGTATACAAAATCGCATAATCGTAAAACTCGTAAAATCGCATGATCAAACTCGAGGGTTTACTTCGATTTCTCAGATCTCGATTTTATCAATCGTAAACCCGTAGAATCGTAAGAGTTAACTCGAGATTTTGACAACATTGCGCATACGATTTGATGTATGTTTTTAGTCGGACTTGCTATTTTTTTCATTTATCTTTTTTTTTTTTTTTTTTTTTTTTGTACAAGCAATTTCTGCAAATTATATGAACCAGTAAGCCTCTGGATTTCTAGAAGAGGTTTGGATACGTAATGATGAATTCACGATTTGGCGTGTCATGGTCAAGAAAATTTGAGACCTATTACCTTTTCAGAAAATTTGAGGTTCATGTTTTTAAGTACGAAATGTGTCAGGACAAGGATCCCTTTTGTTGACGTCTCAATGTTCGTATTAGGTATTAAATTTTGGTACATACAATTCATTGACTTTTTGCACATAAGCAGTATAAGCTAAAAATAATTTATCGGAATTAGTTTCTTATAATTGCAGTTTTATTGCATAGAATCAGGATTGACAGGATTCTTTTATTGCAAATACTAAGGGTCCGTTTGGTTGCAAATCATCAATGACAATGGTAATGGGTATGAATGAGGAGTCAATCATATTATGGAATAAAGTGAGAGGAATTGTTAATGAAATGGGGTATTGATTAACTTATTCATTATGTACAAAGCACCATAAATGAGAATGAGTCCTCTCATTCATCCCCATTCCCTACCTCTAAAACCCCCAACGAAGCGGACCCTAAAATATATTAACCTACGTAGCAAAAATGAACTAATGAACTGTGACGTCCCCATCTCAAAGAAACTTATATTTATTAGAAAAATGGGCGACATCACTAAAATCTATAAAAGATAGTTGAACTTTAATTGATGAAAAATTATTTTTCTTGCTCGAAATAATAAATACTCAAAAGATGTTTGTAAGTCACATTGACGCAATTTTAAAACAAGCGGAAGTTCATAATTACTTCAAGATAGTTCAACATAACTTTTAAATAGAGGTCGCATAGTTTGAAAAAGTAGTTTAACAAAGTTTAAAGCGGAAGTGCGTAACAAAATCTTCATTGGCGTGCGATGTTGTGGGTGCAACGGGTGCTTGGGTGGCATTAAAGTGTTGAGCCAGTCCCCTAAGTATAGTGATAAAATCCTGGGTTGGAAACTCAGCATTCGGTGCAACTGGCTCCTGAACTGGACTATTTCGTCTTGGAGTAGGCGGATCTTGGGTAGGTGGCTCATTTCGACGAGGGCGACCTCTACGTGCCATGGTCTATTCCAATAACCAAGCAAAATCCTTAAATGCCCAAGTTAACCCCGTTTTTCTCATCCTAACTCCTCGTTTAATACCAGGGGAGGTTCGTGTACGACACGACTCATAGAGTATGCATCAAAAGTTCAAAACCTCATATATAAACTAAGAAAACATACCGAGCTTCGGGGCGGATTGAAAATGGTTGTAAGTCTCGTCTCGAAGTGCTATTTGATTTGAGTTTGAGTTTTGAAAAGAAATACTTTTAGAACACTTTTAACCTTTCAAAAGAAATTTGGAGAACATAAATTTGAAAATAAATTCTGGAGAACCTTTTTTTTTTTTTATTTTTTCCTTCTTGAGATGAATCTTTGGAAAATGTTAGTGACCAAGTCTTCAAAAAAATAGACCTTGCTCTGATACCACACTGTGACGTCCCCATCTCAAAGAAACTTATATTTATTAGAAAAATGGGCAACATCACTAAAATCTATAAAAAATAGTTGAATTCTAATTGATGAAAAATTATTTTTCTTGCTCGAAATAATAAATACTCGAAAGATGTTTGTAAGTCACATTGACGCAATCTTAAAATAAGCGGAAGTTCATAATTACTTCAAGATAGTTCAACATAACTTTTAAATAGAGGTCGCATAGTTTGAAAAAGTAGTTTAACAAAGTTTAAAGCGGAAGTGCGTAACAAAATCTTCACAGTTTGCTTACATGACCCACAAAATAAAGTTTAATAAAGTTCTTTATCAATTATCAGTAACTTTCACTTCGAACGCGGGCCCACATCCATCTTCATTCCTCTTCCACGTTAGTACCTGAAAGGAGGGGGTGAGTGTTCGAGAAAAACACTCCGTGGGTTCACTCGGTTGCCCACTTAGATGTCATACAAAGAATTGCAATAATGGACAGTTACATAAACAATGCATATACCATCAACACATAAAACACACCCGAAAACATGATGGACTCTAAATTAAAATAAATATACACATAAATACATACTATATAGATACACATAGGAGCACATAGGTGGGGCACGTGTTGCCCCGCTCGAGCAGCATAGCATATTCGGGAGCGACCCGAGGGTGATCTTTCGATCCATAACATGTACGGTGTTACCCGTAGAGCATAATCATATACGGTTTTATCCGTAAGCATAATCATATACGGTTTTACCCGTAAGCATAATCGTGTACGGTTTTACCCGTAAAGCATAGCATGTACGGTTTTACCCGTAAGGTTTTTTTGAAAAGCATAGCATGTACGGTTTTACCCGCAAGGTTTTTGAAAAGCATAGCATGTACGGTTTTACCCGCAAGGTTTTTGAAAAGCATAGCGTGTACGGTTTTACCCGTAAGGTTTTCGAGAAGCATAGCATGTACGGTTTTACCGGCAAGGTTTTTGAAAAGCATAGCGTGTACGGTTTTACCCGCAAGGTTTTTGAAAAGCATAACGTGTACGGTTTTACCCGTAAGGTTTTTGAAAAGCATAGCATGTACGGTTTTACCCGTAAAGTTTTTGAAAAGCATAACGTGTACGGTTTTACCCGTAAGATTTTTGAAAAGCATAGCATGTACGGTTTTACCCGTAAAGTTTTTGAAAAGCGTAGCATGTACGGTTTTATCCGTAAGATTTTTTGAAAAGCATAGCATATTCGGGAGCGGCCCGAGGATTTGTACGGTGTTACCCGCAGTCCTAACATAGCTAGTACGGTATTACCCGTATACAATACACATAATATGGCTTACCCATGACTTCACATAAATTTCACACAAGTTTCACATAAATTTCACATACTCGTCACATAAACATAGGCGTAAGCAATCATTCATGTAAAAACCATTATAACAATAATTTGCATGAAAAGCAAGTAGACAACATAAAATAGCCACATTGAGTTACCCCACCTAGAAGTGTGTACGACTAGTTGATTGTATAGTCCTTCTCTAGACAGAGGTCCTCTTCTACTTCAACTTCTTTTAGTCCTACAATATAGAATACTTGTCTTAGCAAAGGTGGGTACTAGGCTTTAAACATAAATTGAAGCATTGGAGCAAAATTTGTAATTTTTTAAAGTTGAGGGACCATTTTGTAATTTCTAGAAAAATAGTGGCAAATTTGTATAAAAAGGGAAGTGGCATTTTCGCAAATACATGGATTTGTTGACTTCCAAAAAAAAGGCTGATAGAAATTGAAATCAAAAATTGCATTTTAGCCCTTAAAGAATACCTAATTTATTTTTTTTAAAAAAATGGTACAAGAATTTCTGCAGCAATTTTGACCAAACTTTACCGATGACTCGGTCGTCGGTATTATAATTAAGACATGGCTATGGAAAGCTCTCGTCAAGAGATTTTCAGAATCACCAACCACAATAGAATCGGAATTCGGAACAACAAGCTATGACTCTTTGAAGGTGGTTCGGTTATATAGGTTTCGCCTAAACTTTGACTGGCCATAACCGGAGTTCTAGAGCTCGGATTGAAATTCCGAAAACTGTTCCGGAATCCTCTCGCCAAGCACTATCATATTATATAATAAAATATGGATTTTGATAAAGGGACGAAAATGAAAATGGGGCAGTAGCTGATCCGACGAGTCTAAAAAGCCGTCGGGTCAGTTTTCCGGCGACTTCGCCGTATTTCGGTGGCTGGGGATGAAACATTTGAGATGGAAAGAAAGAAGACTTACCAGCTATATTTTGTGGGAGAAGAAATGAAGACTTCAAGATATGTTTTGGTGGGAGGAGGTGATGGAATGAAGACTTCCTCACACCTCTATTTATAGACCTATCAAGCACAAAACCGTGGGAATGAAACCGTGGTATCGGCTGCTAGTTTTGAGCAAAAATGTGGGTATAAAACCCATGGAATTTAGCCATTGGTTTGGGAAATATTGTGGGCATAAACCATGGAATTTAGCCATTGGTTTAGGAAATATTGTGGGCATAAAACCATGGAATTTAGACATTAGTTTTTGGAAATCTTGTGGGTATAAAACCATGGAATTTAGCCATTAGTTTTGGGAAATAATCCTATGGAGAGGACATGCCATAAAATGTAGACTTCTCTTATTATTGGGTAATATAGCGTCTAAGTGTTGTCTAATTAAAATTCCGTATCCCGATCCGTTAAAAAAATATTGTTCATACCATTACTTACAAGGATCAATAATTATGCACGTGTAAGAAAATAATCACAACAAGTATAATGTGCACAAAAATAATGCAACTAATATATATTCAAATAAAATAATGCAACTAGAAAATTCGGGTCGTTACACCCTCCCCCTCTACAAAAATATTTCGTCCTCGAAATTTAGAAGTTACCTAATCTTGGCATGTCTGGGTATAGGGCCAAAATCTCACTCTCGAGCTCCTAAGTGGCCTCTTCTTTGCCATGGCGACTCCATTGGACCTTTACTAGGGGAATCTCCTGGTTTCGTAGCTTATGGATCTTTCGATCGAGTATAGCAATCGGCCTTTCCTCGTAGGACAAATCATTCTCAAATTCTAGCCCTTCATGGCGAATCACATGTTTCGGGTCAAATACATACTTCCGCAGCATGGAAACATGGAAAACATTATGTACACCGGAGAGATCGGGTGGCAGTGCAAGGAGATATGCCACCTCTCCCACACGTTCCAAGATCTCATAGGGTCCAATAAATCTCGGTTGTAGCTTCCCTTTCTTGCCAAAACGCACAACTCTTCTTGTGGGTGCTACCTTGAGAAAGACTTTATCCCCAACTGCAAATTCCAACTTCTTTCGTCTTCGGTCTGCATAGGATTTCTGTCTATCCTGAGCCATCTTGATCCTCACTCTGATCTTCTCAATGGCCTTAATTATTCTTTCAATTATCTCGGGGCCTAGAATCTTTCTTTCTCCAACCTCATCCCAGTACAAAGGCGATCTACACTTTCTCCCGTAAAGTGCTTCATAGGGTGCCATTCCTATGGTGGCTTGAAAACTATTACTATAGGCGAATTCGACTAAGGGTAGATATTCCTCCCACTTTCCTCCAAAATCCAAAACACATGCTCTTAGCATATCCTCCAGTATTTGAATTGTCCTCTCAGTCTGTCCATCTGATTGTGGGTGGAAAGCAGTGCTAAAGTTGAGATTAGTTCCCATGGCCTTCTGCAGGCTTCACCAAAATTGAGAAGTGAACCTTGGATCTCGATCGGAGACGATGGATACAGGGACCCCATGGAGTTTTAATACTTCTTCCAGATATATATGCGCTAATTTATCCAAGCTAAATGTCATCTTGATTGGCAAGAAGTGGGCTGACTTGGTCAAACGGTCCACAACCACCCAAATTGCGTCGTTTCCACGTTTCGATCTTGGTAATCCAACGACAAAATCCATTGTGATGTGTTCCCACTTCCATTCTGGTATCTCCAGCGGTTGTAGGAGACCAGATGGTCGTTGGTGTTCGGCCTTAATCTGTTGGCAAGTTAAGCATCTTTGGACGAACAAGACTATACTCCTCTTCATACTCCTCCACCAGAAGACTTTCCTTAAATCTTGGTACATCTTATTGATTCCCGGGTGAGCAGCATATGGAGTACTATGCGCTTCTTCTAGAATCTCTCTGCGGATATCCTCATCCTTTGGCACACATATTCTACTGCAAAATAGTAAAGCACCGTCGGCAGCTATGGTAAATCCCTTGATGGTACCATCCGTGGCTCTTCTCCTCAGCTTCTCCAGAAATTCATCTCTAGACTGAGATTCGACTATCTTCTCTCGAAGTGTGGGCTTTGCAACGAAGGCTGCTATGACTGCGCTAGTCCTAGCTGGTGGCACTACAACTTCCAGCTTCATCTTATTGAACTCTTCAACCAGTCGTTCTTGACTAGTCAACATACAAGTTATGCTTCCTCCTCCTTTACGGCTCAAAGCATCAGCAACCACATTAGCTTTCCCTGGATGATAGAGGATGGTGCAGTCGTAGTCCTTGACTAATTCCAACCACCTCATTTGCCTCATATTCAACTCTTTGTGTTCAAATAGGTACTTGAGGCTCTTGTGGTTTGTGTATATCTCGCATCTCCCACCATAGAGGTAGTGTCGCCATATCTTCAAAGCATGAACAACAACAGCAAGTTCTAAGTCATGGGTTGGATAGTTTTCCTCATGTTTCTTTAATTGTCTGGAGGCGTAGGCTACTACCTTTCCATTTTGCATCAGGACGCAACCAAGACCAAGTTTAGATGAATCGCTGTAGATAACCAATCCCTCACTTCCATCGGGTATCGGACTGGTGCAGTAATCAACCTCTTCTTCAGCTCCTGGAAACTTTTCTCACACCTATCTGTCCATTGAAAACTAACACCTTTCTGGGTTAGACGTGTTAGGGGTACTGCAATCTTCGCAAAACCTTCGATGAATCTTCTGTAGTACCCTGCTAAACCAAGAAAACTACGAACTTCATTCACATTGGTCGGCGTCTTCCAGTTACTGACTGCCTCTACTTTAGCTGGGTCCACTCAATTCCTTTGGCTGAGATTATATGTCCAAGAAAGACTACCTTGTCCAACCAAAATTCACACTTCTTGAATTTGGCATAAAGTCTCTCCTTGCGAAGGGTTTCTAAGGTGACCCTTAAATGTTCCTCATGCTGAGTCCTATCTCGTGAGAAGACCAGAATGTCATCGATGAAGACAATCACAAACTTGTCTAGATAAGGATGGAAAACTCGATTCATGAGATCCATAAATATTGCTAGTGCATTGCTGAGTCCAAAAGGCATAACCACAAACTCATAATGTCCATAACGTGTTCTAAACGCCGTCTTAGGTATATCTCCTTCCCTAATCCTCACTTGATGATAACCCGACCTAAGGTCAATCTTAGAGAACACGCTGGCTCCCTTTAATTGATCGAAAAGATCCTCAATCCAGGGAAGCGGATATTTGTTCTTAATCGTGAGTTTGTTCAATTCCCGGTAGTCAATTGATAACACGTTATTTATGCATGTATTTAGGTCGATTTAGGATCATATTTTATATCATTTACGTGCATATTTGACCGGCATTTAGTTATATTAATAATATTTGGGTCATTTGACGTGTTTTGACTTGTTTTAAGGTATTTTGAGCATTTTCAGGCTACCGGACGAGGAAACAAGTTGGAAAAGAGTGAAAACCGGCCCAAAAGAGTGAGAACCGTCGAAGAACCGGTCCAAACCGGTCCGAACCGGCCTGAACCGGTCCAGGAGCAAAACTGGGCAAGAACCGACACGGCCGCGTCACAAAGCAACACGGCCGTGTCAAAAGTGGTCCATAACGCGCTGTGGGTTCTGGAATAGAACACGGCCGTGTCACTCAAGCAACACGGCCGTGTCAAATGTTGAGCAGAAAGTGAATTTTGTGCAAAGCAACACGGCCGTGTCACTTAAGCAACACAGCCGTGTCAGAAGGGTTTTTATGCGAGGATTTCATATTTTAATAGGATTTTGAGCCTATCTTCCCCAAGATTCGTCCCAACTCTATAAAAAGGACCCCAAGCTTTAGGAAAAGGGGATGAATCATCAAGAACATAATTTACATCACCTTGGAAGACAAGGAAGACGAAGATCATCGAGACGGAGTCATCCGGGTTTAATTATTCTTTTCTTAGTTTTAATTCTTACAATGTTTTTCATAGAATTTTGTATTGGATTATTACTAGGCAAGAGTAGCTAAGCTATTCGTGTCCTAGGGTTAGAAAGTAGGGATTATTATAACAATGTTTTGATTTATGTTTTAATCTATTAATTCCATTCTTTATGTGTTTTATCTCTATGTTTACGCTTAAACTGAATTTAGCTTGATCACCTAGATTTAGTAATTTAGTTTAACAATTCTGCTTCGAGAGGAGAGAATTGTTATCAGACTTAGAACATAGAGCGCAGTTGTCTATGACTGTGTAGGCCGTGGCTTAGGATCGTTTGGGAGTTATTAGGTTTAATTGACTCGAGAGGGTAATTAGCTTAATTAATCAACGGTTTAATCGCTTCGAGAGAAGGATTAGATTATTGTCGTGCCGCCTAATAAACACTAGAATTGGTAAATTAATAGGTTAATCATATTCAACATTGAATTAATATCCTGAAATCGAAGCCCTAGGATACCTTTTCTCATCGATTGTTAGTTCTTTTTGTTTGCCAATTATTTGTTGAATTTCTTAGTCTTGTTAAAATTAACTTTTACAACTTAGTATCTAGTTAGGACATTCCTAGAGTATTAGGGTATCAAACTACCTAAAACTATTCCTTGTGGGATCGACCTTGACAATAGTACTACACCTACATCCGTACACTTGCGGAACACTAGGTTAGAAACTGACGTGTCATCAATGCACATTCGAAAGGTCCCATCCTTCTTCTTAACGAACAATATCGGAGCTCCCCAAGGTGACACACTTGGTCGGATAAATCCTTTATCCAGTAACTCTTGTAGTTGAACCTTTAGTTCCTGCAGTTCCTTTGGTGCCATTCTGTAGGGCGCCTTTGACACAGGTGCTGCTCCTGGAAGTAGGTCTAACGTGAACTCCACTTGTCGGGTTGGTGGTTAACCGGGCAAGTCTTCTGGGAAAACATCACTGTATTCCCTTACTATTGGCACATCCTCAACTGTTGGCATTTCTTTCTTGGTTTCCATTACGTTCACCAAGAAAGCCTGCACGCCTTTCTTTTTTAGCAATTGGGTTGCTTTCGCTGCTGATATAATGCAGAAACTAGACCCCACCTTCGAACCAATGAAGGTAAACTCTTCCCCTTCGGGTTTTTGGAACAACACCTCCTTTTCCCGACACTTGATCGTCGCATGATGTGTTTGAAGCCAGTCCATTCCCAAATTATATCGGAGTCCCTCATGTTAATGACATGCAGATCGGCGTTCAAGACCCTATCCCCGATACCGATTACTACATCCTTACACAACCAGTTCGTTCTAATAACTTTATCAGAAGGTATACTAACTTCTAGATTATCATTAACTACTTTGAGGTTATTGCCTCTCAGCCTTTCATACATCCGGGCAGAAATAAAAGAATGTGTGGCACCAGTATCAAAAAGTGAGAGAGCAGGTATATTGTATACAGTTAGCATACCTTTCATGGTTCCTGGGTCCTCAGCTGCTTCTTCTATGGTCAAAGCATAAGCACGAGCTTTGCCGCCAATAGGTTGTCCTACCTTGGCCTTTCCTTTGTCATTGTCTCTGTTCCCTGGGTTTGGACAATTGTTAACGGTGTGGCCCGGCTGGTGACAATGAAAACATCTTCCAGATCCATAGAGACACTCTCCACCATGGTGTTTCCCACACTTAGGGCAAGCAGGTATATCCTTGAATGTATTAGGTCCACGATTGCCCCCGGTCCTAGCTTGCTTTAAATGAACCGGCACCTGATTTGCCCATCTCTTTTTGCTTGTGGTTCCTACTGGCTTCTTAAGTGCATCGTCCAACCTTAATCTGGTAGCAATCTCATGAGCTCATTCGACCACTTCACCATAAGTCATAGCCCCTTGTCCAGCTAGAATGCATCCGATCTCGGGACGTAGTCCCCTTTCCAAACGACGAGACTTCTTTTCATCTGAATCGACCATGTGAACGGCATAGCGGGAGAGCTGTGTGAACTTCCTCTCATATTCCATTACAGTCATAGTCCCTTGCTTCAGGTACATGAACTCCGTTTCCTTCCCCTCACGATAAGAGCGTGGCAGATAGTTTTGCATGTCCGCTTCCTTGAAATCATTCCACGTCATTGTTTCCATCTGAGCCTGAGTTCGGGTCCTAAAGTAGGACTCCCACCAAAATCCAGCATCCTCTGTAAGTTGGAAGGTGGCACACGATATTTTCTGTCTATCGGTGCAGTTCAGGTGAGTGAAAAGTCTATCAAGCGCTCTAAGCCACTCCTCAGCTTCAGCAGGGTCTCCTTTTCCATTAAAGGTGGGTGGCTAAAACCTTCGAAACTGATGAACTACAGAGTTTTCATTGGCGTGCGGTGTTGTGGGTGCAACGGGTGCTTGGGTGGCATTAAAGTGTTGAGCCAGTCCCCTAAGTATGGTGATAAAATCCTGGGTTGGAAACTCAGCATTCGGTGCAACTGGCTCCTGAGCTGGACTATTTCGTCTTGGAGTAGGCGGATCTTGGGTAAGTGGCTCATTTCGACGAGGGCGACCTCTACGTGCCATGGTCTATTCCAATAACCAAGCAAAATTCTTAAATGCCCAAGTTAACCCCATTTTTCTCATCCTAACTCCTCGTTTAATACCAGGGGAGGTTCGTATACAACACGACTCATAGAGTATGCATCAAAAGTTCAAAACCTCATATATAAACTAAGAAAACATACCGAGCTTCGGGGCGGATTGAAAATGGTTGTAAGTCTCGTCTCGAAGTGCTATTTGATTTGAGTTTGAGTTTTGAAAGGAAATACTTTCAGAACACTTTTAACCTTTCAAAAGAAATTTGGAGAACATAAATTTGAAAATAAATTCTGGAGAACCTTTTTTTTTTTTTTTTTCCTTCTTGAGACGAATCTTTGGAAAATGTTAGTGAGCAAGTCTTCAAAAAAGTAGACCTTGCTCTGATACCACACTGTGACGTCCCCATCTCAAAGAAACTTATATTTATTAGAAAAATGGGCAACATCACTAAAATCTATAAAAAATAGTTGAATTCTAATTGATGAAAAATTATTTTTCTTGCTCGAAATAATAAATACTCGAAAGATGTTTGTAAGTCACATTGACGCAATCTTAAAATAAGCGGAAGTTCATAATTACTTCAAGATAGTTCAACATAACTTTTAAATAGAGGTCGCATAGTTTGAAAAAGTAGTTTAACAAAGTTTAAAGCGGAAGTGCGTAACAAAATCTTCACAGTTTGCTTACATGACCCACAAAATAGAGTTTAATAAAGTTCTTTATCAATTATCAGTAACTTTCACTTCGGACGAGGGCCCACATCCATCTTCATTCCTCTTCCACGTTAGTACCTGAAAGGAGGGGGTGAGTGTTCGAGAAAAACATTCCGTGGGTTCACTCGGTTGCCCACTTAGATGTCATACAAAGAATTGCAATAATGGACAGTTACATAAACAATGCATATACCATCAACACATGAAACACACCCGAAAACATGATGGACTCTAAATTAAAATAAATATACACATAAATACATACTATATAGATACACATAGGAGCACATAGGTGGGGCACGTGTTGCCCCGCTCGAGCAGCATAGCATATTCGGGAGCGACCCGAGGGTGATCTTTCGATCCATAACATGTACGGTGTTACCCGTAGAGCATAATCATATATGGTTTTACCCGTAAGCATAATCATATACGGTTTTACCCGTAAGCATAATCGTGTACGGTTTTATCCGTAAAGCATAGCATGTACGGTTTTACCCGTAAGGTTTTTTTGAAAAGCATAGCATGTACGGTTTTACCACCAGGGTTTTTGAAAAGCATAGCGTGTACGGTTTTACCCTTAAGGTTTTTGAAAATCATAGCGTGTACGATTTTACCCGCAAGGTTTTTGAAAAGCATAGCGTGTACGGTTTTACCCGTAAGGTTTTTGAAAAGCATAGCATGTACGGTTTTACCCGCAAGGTTTTTGAAAAGCATAGCGTGTACGGTTTTACCCATAAGGTTTTTGAAAAGCATAGCGTGTACGGTTTTACCCGTAAGGTTTTTGAAAAGCATAGCATGTACGGTTTTACCCATAAGGTTTTTGAAAAGCATAGCGTGTACGGTTTTACACGTAAGGTTTTTGAAAAGCATAACGTGTACGATTTTACCCGTAAGGTTTTTGAAAAGCATAGCATGTACGGTTTTACCCGTAAAGTTTTTGAAAAGCGTAGCATGTACGGTTTTATCCGTAAGATTTTTTGAAAAGCATAGCATATTCGGGAGCGACCCGAGGATTTGTACGGTGTTACCCGCAGTCCTAACATAGCTAGTACGGTATTACCCGTATACAATACACATAATATGGCTTACCCATGACTTCACATAAATTTCACACAAGTTTCACATAAATTTCACATACTCGTCACATAAACATAGGCGTAAGCAATCATTCATGTAAAAACCATTATAACAATAATTTGCATGAAAAGCAAGTAGACAACATAAAATAGCCACATAGAGTTACCCCACCTAGAAGTGTGTACGACTAGTTGATTGTATAGTCCTTCTCTAGACAGAGGCCCTCTTCTACTTCAACTTCTTTTAGTCCTACAATATAGAATACTTGTCTTAGTAAAGGGGGGTACTAGGTTTAAACATAAATTGAAGCACTGGAGCAAAATTTGTAATTTTTTAAAGTTGAGGGACCATTTTGTAATTTCTAGAAAAATAGTGGCAAATTTGTATAAAAAGGGAAGTGGCATTTTCGCAAATACATGGATTTGTTGACTTCCAAAAAGAATACTGATAGAAATTGAAATCAAAAATTGCATTTTAGCCCATAAAGGATGTCTAATTTATTTTTTTTTTAAAAATGGTACAAGAATTTCTGCAGCAATTTTGACCAAACTTTACCGATGACTCGGTCGTCGGAATTATAATTAAGATACGGCTATGGAAAGTTCTCGTCAAGAGATTTTCAGAATGACCGACCACAATAGAATCGGAGTTTGGAACAACAAGCTATGACTCTTTGAAGGTGGTTCGGTTATATAGGTTTCGCCTAAACTTTGACCGACCATAATCGGAGTTCTAGAGCTCGGATTGAAATTCCGAAAACTGTTCCGGAATCCTCTCGCCAAGCACTATCATATTATATAATAAAATATGGGTTTTGATAAAGGGACGAAAATGAAAATGGGGCAGTAGCTGATCCGACGAGTCTAAAAAGCCGTCGGGTCAGTTTTCCGGCGACTTCGCCGTATTTCGGTGGCTGGGGATGAAACATTTGAGATGGAAAGAAAGAAGACTTACCAGCTATACTTTGTGGGAGAAGAAATGAAGACTTCAAGCTATGTTTTGGTGGGAGGAGGTGATGGAATGAAGACTTCCTCACACCTCTATTTATCGACCTATCAAGCACAAAACCGTGGGAATGAAATCGTGGTATCGGCTGCTAGTTTTGAGCAATAATGTGGGTATAAAACCCATGGAATTTAGCCATTGGTTTGGGAAATATTGTGGGCATAAACCATGGAATTTAGCCATTGGTTTTAGGAAATATTGTGGTCATAAAACCATGGAATTTAGACATTAGTTTTAGGAAATCTTGTGGGCATAAAACCATGGAATTTAGCCATTAGTTTTGGGAAATAATCCTATGGAGAGGACTTGCCATAAAATGTAGACTTCTCTTATCATTGGGTAATATAGCGTCTAAGTGTTGTCTAATTAAAATTCCGTATCCCGATCCATTAAAAAAATATTATTCATACCATTACTTACAAGGATCAATAATTATGCACGTGTAAGAAAATAATCACAACAAGTATAATGCACACAAAAATAATGCAACTAATATATATTCAAATAAAATAATGCAACTAGAAAATTCGGGTCGTTACATGAACATCATATATTTCATAGATATCATAATATATTTTTTACAATAGAATATGTAACGCGTTATTTAGTATTATAATATCATTTAAGTTTATTGGTATTTTAGTTGGGTTTAACTAATTAATTTGGGCCAAGTATGTTTATAAATTCAAGAATTTGCCTTTGGCCAAATTTTAAGTCACGATAGTCCAGTTAATTATTTTTAGTCCAATTAAATGTCAATAACTCATATTGTATATGGATTTAGATTAGGCTGAAAAGTCTCATTAGGACATGTCCATTCCACGCATCATTGTCAATTATTTTACATTTAATTTTCAGGTCCAAATTAAGTTTATGAACATGACCAGATAGTTGGCCCATTTAGTTACAATTTATTTATTTATTAATTTAAATCCAATAACTTATAGAAAATCATTCATCATATCTAAGAAAATTTGAGGTAATTTATTTAATATAGGACTATGGTGGATATTATGATGAAATTCCTATATTTACCATTTCAGAAAAGAAGCTTGATTTGGATAAATAAAATATACATGAACTAGATGAATAAAGAAGTAGCAAGTATAAAACTTACATGGAACATATTTGAACTTAGAAAACCTCCACTAATCTTATGAAGAACTCAAAGAAATAGTGAATAATAGATGGTATACCTTGTAGATAAATGCGAGAAAAGTAGTTTGTCCATTTGTGAGCTTCAATAACCTTTATATAGGTAGAGTTGGGGTGGAAATTATGGGTATAAACTAGTCTTTAGGCTGAAAATCCTCCATTAAATGGAGTTCATGGGTAATAACTTATCTTGCATCCCCCATTAAATGGAATTTATGGGTAATAGTTGATCTTGGGGCTAACAATTTTCTATCCTTTCCCCCTAAAATGATGTTGCATTTGACCTTAATGAACCAAGCCTAACCTCTAACCTAGTTTCTTAATCTTGAACTTTCACATTGCTAATGCCCAAAGCTAAATAAAGAAGTTAGTGTGTGTATATATATATACGTGTGTATGTGTATGCATATAAAATATTTAAATTTTGTTGGATATTAGATAAGCTCTTGAAATGTGTTTTGCAAAATAAACTCGCAAAAAAGATCATCTACCCTTCTCATTTTATCAGAATCATATAAGCAACGATCAATTTACTAAAATAACCCTACAATGTTTCCCAATGTAATTTTTTTTTGCAATGGGGCGGGGTGGGTAAGAGTTTGAGGATAGAGAATGGGGGCCGAGGTGGTCGAGGACCCCAGTGGTGGGGGTTAAGGCCTTGGGGAGGGGGTGGGGCGAGCTAAGGGAGGGGGATGGATGGGTGGGAAAACCATTGAAAATAATGTAATTTTTTGCATTACACAGTACAAAAAGCTTATAATGTCAAACACTTCATCATCTTACAAGATTTTAAATAAACGTATAAGCTTAGTTATATACACATTTTGATAACTTATAAGCTCTTGAAATATTAAATCGCTAAGCCCAAAATATCTTACATATTGTTGGTGGTAAAAACAATATGTTTAGAATAAGTGTAGCCAAATACCCTTTTAGAGGGACTATATATTAGGGTGACATAAAACATAAGAAAACTCCCAACAAGTTTTTAAGGTAAAAAATTATCCACCAAACTTCAGTAGAATGTAACAAAGTCACTAAATATAATAAAAAATTAATAATATCATTACAATTTTTTTTCTTTATTCATGTCTATAATTTATAAAGAACTCTACCAAACTAGGAAAACCAATCTCAATCCAATTGTAACGGGAGAAAATGGACAAAGAAAAAAAAAAAAAAAAAAAAAAGAGCATGTTGCTTGCAGTTCTAATTATATGAAGACCACAGAAAAATCCTTACTAAGTAGTTGTAAACCATTTTTATGTGCACTAGATGAATCAAATATATCATGTAAATTGTGATTTTTTGAACAACTACTAGAGAAAATAGGGAGACTCGAACACCACCACATGAACGTCGAAGATCCATCGACAATCGAAAGCGGAAACGAAAATTGCACAAGGTGTCGAAGGCCCGAAAGATCCATTGAAAAACAGAGGTCTGAGACTGCACAAGACATGGAAGACCTGGTAAATCCATCAAAAAATAGATATTGGAAACCGCACAAGATATGGAAGATACACAAGGCATGAAAGTCAATCAAATCGTGGACGCAACACCAAAATAAAGAAAAGTCTCATAAAGGCAAACTAGGAGATGAGGAAACAAACAAAACAAGCAAATTAAAATTAATAATAAATAACATATTAAGAAACAACATGTTATTTTCAATTCCATTCCACGTTTTCAAATATCTATAATTTTCCATTTCAAATATAATTTTTTACAGATAAAACTTAAAATTAATCATCTTTTCATGATATTTAATTTAATAGTTATATTATATATATATATATATATATATATATATATATATATATATAATAAGTCAAGTCATCTGAAACTAGCAAGTTGAAAATTTTCCCGCCCAATTTTTAGTTGCTTTAAATAGACATGAATTTGAAATTTGAATTTTGAAAAATTCAATTTTATTAGTATGATTAAAATTTTGAATTATTTTTTTACATCTAAAATTCAGTAACAATAAATCTGTAGATATATTTATAACAGAATTTGTTACATATTTTTAAAAAAATTTAATTTTGAATTTTAAAAAATAAAAAACTTATCCAATTACATAAATTCTCCTATAAATTCACAAAATGTTCAGTAAATGAGAATCACGTTTGCAGGTATTTTCTATTTCTTATTCATTTTGCAATAGCTTTATTTCGCAATTATTTCCACTGTTTCTATTCACATTTGTTGATTCGAATTTCTATTATTCATATTCCTACATCCATCTTTCATTCAGTGTAACTTTGATAGGTACTTTACGATGGATGCTCAAAAAGGACTACCTGCAAATCAGAATAAGAAAAAAATCAGCAACACTGAATCTTAATTCTGGCGAAAAGAACATTGATGATTGTAGAATTCAAACCTATCTACCATCATCGTTTTCTACGGTAATATTTAATCATCAAAACAAATTTGATTTTTCTAATTTCTGTTACGTGGATTGTCTATATTATTGTTGATATATTGTGCTAAACTTTTCATTTTGTTTGTAACATGAATACAACCAATCCGTTTACAATATTGGGAAAAGATTATAAATAATCAACTCATTGGAGGTTCAACCGAGATCGAAGAATAATTCTGATTTTATTGTAGTAGAATTCAATTTTTTATTTTCTATATAAAACACTTTATGTATCAGCTTCAATTGAAATTCTAATTTTGTTCCCTTTGTTTTTTTTTTTTTTTTTCTGTTATTACAATATATGTTTACAATAAAATGACGTTGACAAAACTCAGGCAACAATGTTTACCATATGCAGTATATTCAAGAAGAAACACCCCATATACATAATATCATGATATAAGGTTAAATTGATTATTTCATCAATTGCAGAAAAAATTATATAATATATTGATTTATTGTACAAATGAAATCACATATAAATATGAACTAATATATATTTTGAAAGATCAGCAAAATCAAAACTCGAAATACACATGATTTTAAAATTATAGGAATATGAATTATAATTATGATGTGTATATTAATATAAGAATCAACATTTTACCAAAAACAGAATTTGTTTATCAATCTTTTGATATACAATAATATGTAATGTTCAATTGAATATATCTGTTACATAATTGACAAATCATTCCAAAAAAAATTTTAGATATGATTTCTGATTTCTTAATTTGCCTATAAAATCTGATTTCTAATTTCTTAATCTACATATAAAATCGCCACCCACGTAATAATTATTTAGAAAAATCAATCACTATGTCTACGGATACAATTATGAAGATTATAGCTTTTGTAACATGTACAGTGGTTTGCAGGATGCACGAGCTATTTTTGGATGCACGGGCTATTTTTTTATATGGCCAGCTAACACGCTCCACCAAAAAAATACGCTACATATATTTTTTATTCCTTCCTCACCTCTTATTCCACAAATTAGTTTTTTTAGTTTTTTTTCCACTATAAAATATTTTTTTCCCAAAATTATTTTATCCATAAATTATTTTATCCGTTTTATTTCTACTCTCTAGAAAAATAAAAAATTTCACTATGGCAGATTTTTTTCCGAAAATACTTAATTTCATTCGTTTTTTTTTTCTTCTCTCATCTCTCTCCCAAACTCTTAATATTAAATTATAATATATTTTAGAATAGATCATACTGATTAACAATAATAAACAAACAACGAAGATATACAATCCAGAATTGCAATACAATTTAATAAGATTGAGAAAAGAATATATTTTCTTAATGATTATTCTTATATAAAGTATTTTATTAGTTTAGTTCATTAATTTTTCTTTATGTCTGTTAAATATCTAAATCAAAATCCAACTTTACTTTTATTAATGAGCCCATCCTATGGATATAGGAGATTATTGGATAAAAAATTGAAAGATTTGAGGTCATGTATATCTTTTAAAATTCTAAATACAAATCCAACTCTATTTATATGAATGAGCTCATCATATGGACTATGAAGATTCAGTTCATCCTAAAATAAAATTGTATTTTCTATATCTTTCTTAAATTTATTTCTAATAGAGGATATTTTATAGGTAAACTAATAAAATATTTTATATAAGAATAATCCTTAATTTTTTATTTTTTGTTTTTTGTTTCTAATAGAAGATGTTTTGTACGTAAACTAATATAATATTATATATAAGAATAATTCTTAAGATTATTTGTTTCTCAACCCTATTAACTGATGTTAGATTTGAAACTTTTTGTTTCTCAATCTGTTCAATGATATCAGATTCTGGATTATGTATGTTCACTTTATTTATTATTATCAATCAGTGTGATCTATTCAAAATTTATTATAATTTAATATGAATGTTTTGATATAGACAAGAGAAGTTAAATAAACGAATGAAATTAAAAAATAATAATTTTCTGGAATACGATACGAGGAAGAAATTCGTGAAAAAGTAAAAATATATTTTTATTAGTGGAAAAACTGTTTTTCTGGAGTAAGAGGCAATGAATGAATAACACTGCAAAAGAACACAAAAGTTTTCTTTGTAACAAATTTTAACCATTTCTCTTTTTGTTATATATTATCAAATAAAAATGCATTTTTAATAAAAAATATTGTTCATATTAATATTGATTTACTCTTAAAAAAAAAAAAAAGTCCGTGCATCGCACGGGAGCACTTACTAGTATTTATAAACATTAAATGTCAGATTCGAAATGTAAAATACATTTTTTAGTGGGTTGATCGTATTATTTTGGATTTTTGAAATACTTTTAAAATAAATAAAAATCTTAGATTGCTTGAAAATATAATCAGTGTTTGTGCAACAATTAAGATTATTCAACTATTTTAATTACCTAATCTTTTCATGTCCCAAAGTTATTTTCAAATACAAACTTTTTAATTTTGTTTTTGGGTAGTATATGTCAAGTATGAAAATATTTATATGGAAGTCATACTCTATCCATTAAAAAGTGTTCCTTTAGTTGTTTTTTTTTTTTTTTAAATATTAAAGATAAATGAAAATGACAAATATATTCCTACACAATCCATTTATTTGGGATATATTTTTTACAATAAGAAAATATAGTAAACCAAATTAAGTAGATTGTCTTAGAGAGAATTCTTAACTAAGGTAATGCTAAAAAAAATATGAGTTTTTAAAGAAGATTTGTCGGGATATGTTTAAGGGGTAACATTGGAAAACATGTAGTGTTTTTTCTTTCTTTCTAAAATGACACTTTATTTAACAATTTTATCTTCTCTAAAATGACACTCTCTCTTGGAACGGAGCAAGTATATACGAAGAAAGAACACATAAATTTTAGGTATTTTTTAAACAACCCCCTAAGTTCACCGAGTATTTTTAATCTCAATGGACTTTAAAATTACGTTAGATCATAACTATGAATTAATGACAACCCAGAATTTGTGACTTATTTAATTTGTGTTTACTTTTTTGTTTTAGTATTATTCTTTTTTAATAAATCATTTATAACTATCAGATCTGATAATGTTCATAATTATATAGATATGCTTTTGTGTAAAGTTTATATTGTTATGTACTAATTCCAATACTTTATATTTTCAATCATAATAATGAATTAGTTTTTCAATTCTTATTATAAACCAATATACATTACAAACGGTGCATTGTACGAGTATATTACTAGTGTCATGCTAAAAAAATATAATCCCTCCGTTCCAAAATAGATGATGTTTTAGTTTCTTAAACAAATTCCAAAATAATTGATGTTCTAGGTTTTTTTTAGCATTTCTCTCTATTTTACCCCCATGTAAATCCAAAAATATCTTTGACTTTTCAACCTCCCACTCACATTTGATATCATTAAATCTTATCTGCACAAATTTTAGGGGGTTATATTTGGTAATATATTTGTTTCTTAATTATTCTGTTTTTTTCTAAAACATCATCTATTTTGGAACGGAGGGAGTATTACTTATTTTGAGGATATGTATTAGTGTTTGTTCTAATAATACCTTTATTTAAAAGACCTAAATATTTTTTAACATAAATATTAATATCTTGCATAAAAACTGGACACAACTTCAGGATTTGCCTACGATCCGTATTACACGGATTATGGGAATTAGTGAAACTTTTACATTAATTATAAAAAAAAAAAAAAAAAAGGAAAATTACTAAGTTTAATAAATTATTAATTACAACATGACATTTAAAACTAATTGTAAAAGTGCCCACATTTTGCCAATTAAATATATTGGACCATTTTCTGGCTCCAATTGATGATGTGGAGCCCAAAACTTGAAATGGGGTAGAAATATGCGACCAAGTGGAAAACATTTTTAAGTAAAACATTCCACGTGGCCCCTATTTGGGCCCCATTTTCAAATTTCGGCCTCTACATCATTAATTGGATCGAATTGAAAAAAAATGTTACGTGGTGAATTTCTACGGTATGTCACAAAATCATGTTGTAAACAACTCAGCAATAATCCCTCAACAATTACAAAGAGCTCAACATAAAAGTTATCTAAATTACCCAGAAAAGTGAAAAAACCCAAAAATAAAAGAGCCACAATAAACCCAATTAGCCCTCCTCCTCCCCGTCCTGACAAGCTATAAAATCCCCATCAATATTCAATTTAACCGAATCTGTCATTTGGGAACTTCCATATTACCTTAATTGGAATCAATTCAGATTCTATATTACAATAGGTGTTTCATCTTTTATCACACTCAATTCAATAAACAACATATATTAATTCATGACATTCAATACACGTGTCGTTTGTTGAATATGGTGAAACCACAAGATAAAATACCAAATGTAACAGATTATCTCCTATGAATCGGAATAGCATCTAAACACACATCAAACCCACACTTTTTAGCCACGTACCAATATCATCTTCAAAAACCAACTGAAAATAAGTTAGCATTAGAAGCAATTATAAGCCTCCTAATCACCAAAGTGGATTTTTTTATTTGAAATTCGTTACAAATATACCACAACTGCTAATAATACTACTAATAATAACAACAATAACAACAACAACATGCTCATAGGATTTTGCTCTATGAAGCAGCTGAGACATATTGGTGATGCAAGGAAATTTAAAGTGAAAATCCAAAACAAAGGAATCACATATCTACAGTTGAAGAATTAATGCATAGTGAATGATAAAATGTACAAATGGACACAATCAAATCCTTTATATATTAGGTTATCATCAAGAGAAGAAATTGTTGAATAACCTCCAAAAAAAAATATGGCTTGCTTATTCAAAATGAATTTGCACCACATCATTAATTTCCAAACTGATGTAGATTTAGATGATCACAGTGCGTTCCATGCAGAAAACAAAGTGAACATAGCATTATTAGTAAGCACGCTTTTAATCAACACCTCTCTACTCCTAGTTGAAGCTTGGATAAAATCTTTTCAAATATCTCCAGGAAGAAACATCCCTTCAACCCTTGGCACTCCCAAATATCTAATATGCAACCTCTCTTATGCAAAATGAGACAACTCCAAAATTTTACGCTTCCTATACCTCCAACTATATTTTCCAAAAATAACAGAGTTTTTGAATTATTGATCTTTTTACCAGTGGAACTTTCAAATGAAGAAATAAACTCCAACAACTTTTTGGAAAAAAAAAAAAAAAAATTTATGTCGTTTCAGGTTAGGAAAGAAGAAAATAACTCAGAACACCCACTGGTAAGAGTATTGGAAAAAATAGCAACCCTGTCCGACCCCTCTTGTAGATTTGAAGAAACCAGACAGTGAATCATTAATAAGAATTGAAAACCAAGAGTTCTCAATGTTGTTGAGATATAACTAACAAACAGATCAGGATATCCAATTGAAATTCTGAGAACTACAGTGAATGTTATAACATTCACAGACGAAACAGTAAACAGAACAAATCACACCACAATATAAACGCGGGGCTGAATCCCTCAGACCCCTCGGACTTTATGTTATTGATAATATTGCCAAATAGGCTATGTTTTACAAGAAGACCTCACTCTTCTATACCTAACCTATTGTATCATCAACAACGTCCGGCGACTCCCGTCGACTTCTTCGACACTGACACGGCACACCACCGAAGGTCGGACGAACTCTCCCGAGCCCGCCTTGAAGTAGCTTCTCCCGAAGATACTTCTACATGACACACTAAGACTGACAAACTATTACAACTCGAAGACTATGTTATAACACACTGAAAATCAATTCTTGACTCAATAAAAATAACGCTGTCGAATACTAAGATACTGATCTATTTCTTTGAACTATAATCACGTATTCGATGCACCCTACACTGAATGACTTTCGTTAATAAATAGCGGGGTTCACAGTTTTCTCTCCAAGTAACATATCTCTGGATAAGATTGTAATCTTTTTCCAAATCATCCATATCTTCCCATATCTTTTGCAATCCTTATCCATAATTCCTATTTTATGCACATAAAATAAATAATTAAATAACAATATATTTTTGACAAAACTCCCAAAATTAAATTTTTTTACAATATCCAAGTAATTGCAGAACTTTAGCAAATCCAGTTTGACAATCATCCTTCCATTCTTAGAATTAGCATTAGCATGTAGATCATGCACCATTTCTCGCCATGATTA
Organism: Ajuga chamaepitys; assembly: GCA_958295605.1. Lineage (NCBI taxonomy): Eukaryota > Viridiplantae > Streptophyta > Magnoliopsida > Lamiales > Lamiaceae > Ajuga > Ajuga chamaepitys. The sequence continues at coordinate 24,778,616 of OY282506.1, read as the reverse complement.
TGTTATAAAAAATGTTCTTATGAGATTGGAAGTGAGCTTCGTGTGAGCTTGCTTGTTGACGTTTGAGAACCTTTGCAGCTTTTGAGAAATATGCCTGTATATGAGAATTTCAGTAGTGTTGTTCTTCTTCCTTTTTGCTGTTGAGTTTAGTTGCTCGGAATTTATAATATTATAGTATTTGACCGATCTTTGGTCTCTCTTTGTTTATATAGTAGTAGGATTTTCCCTTGTTGAAGGGATGAAGAGATTCCAATGCCATGCAATGCTATTTATACAACTTAGAGTTGTTGTTCTCATTTAGCTAAGGGATTATGCCAGAGTAGCTATGGTAAGTGTTAGTCTATAGATTTGCTTTTACTTTTGGCCAGGATACGTGTAATAAAGCTGTGGCCCGGATATCAAACGAATCACAATCAAAACGTTTAACCAAAATAATCAAATATATAAAAGTATGAGTAACACAAGAATTTACGTGGTTCGATCCGGGGATCTACGTCCTCGGATGAAGGCAATCACCTTCCAAGATGTTTCACTATTTTTCTTTGAATACCGCAGTACAACCTTAGAAGTATTGATTCTAGAATTGAGAATTGGAACCCTAATCTCCACGATAATTCTCCTATTTATACTATACAATTACAACCCTAACAAAAATCCCTACAAATCTGCCAATCATATCTGCATGGCCGTTGCAAAAGATCATGGGGATCTTTTCCCCATTTCTCAAGGACACCGCGTATGGGCTTGGCTGCTTTGAGCTTGCGCTCTTGGGCCCAATTGACCCGTTTGGCGGGCTATACCGACCCGGGGAGATTGGCTTGATGTGATTGGTCACGTGATCATCATGTGCGTGGCGTGTGTGAGACACGCGGGTGCGCAACCCAAGGGCGTGTGTAAAGCACGCGCTAATGTTAGCCACTGAATTTGAACATGCGCGATCTGGGCTGTTGATTCTCTGTATTAGAGGGAAACGGAAGTGACAGTTTCACTTTACTTTTCATTTGCGATCAAAATCTAGCGGGAAGACGAGAAAGAACTCAGGAAATTTTTGAAAATTGCTTCAACTTTGTGCATTCATCTTCGAAATATCAAGTAAGTATGTCTTCTTCCTCAGAATCTTCTAGTGTTAGGGTGGTGGGAACAGATGAGAGCCCTTGTAATGCTACACCTCTGCGAGTTATCTTCCTAGAGAGGAAGGAGAGTAGGAAAGTGTATAGGGCTGATTTAAGGGAAATATGGACCCGGGAAGTGAGATTTCCCACCTGCCTAGAGGAGGAGGCGAATCTGGAGGTTGCTTCGGTGGTGCCCCGAGTTACCGAGGCCCAAATTAAGGCGATGATCCCATCTTTTTACTTTCCAGTAGACTTAGAATACATAATACCTGGACCCAGTGATAGGGCTTGTTGTCCACCGCAGGGGTTCATCGCAATATATATAGATCAGCTTAAGGTAGGTTTAAGATTACCATTGTGGGATTTTGTGGTTGAGTTGTTAGGGTATTACGGTATTGCTCTAGGGCAGTTAGTGCCGAATGCCATGAGGCAGATAGTAGGCTTTATGGTAGTATGTAAGACCTCGGGGGTAGACCCATTTGTAGAGCTATTTAGGTATTTCTATCAGCTGAAATCCATCGGGAAGGATAAGGGTTGGTGCTTGCTGAACCCGAGGCCGCAGAAAGAGTTCAAGGTGCAGAACCCGAGTAAGGTAAAAAACTGGAAAGTCAAGTTTTTGTATGTAAAGGAGTCGAAACCGATCCCGGGGTGGAGGCGGGAAGAAGTTGGAGACGGGGTACCAAAGGGAGTATCTGAGTCGGTCGAGGTGTTTGAGCAGGCGGGGACGGTGAAGCAAGTGTTTACCGAGTAGGAGTTGGAGGAGGCCGGGTTGAGCCTATATTACACAAAGGGGCCAGAGGCGAGGACTTCGCCACCCAGAGCGAGGGCTCCAACGCCGGGGCTGAAGTGGAGGGTAGGAACTCTTTATCTTAAGTGATTGTGTAGCTGATAATATTGCTTGCTAATATGTTGTCTGTTGTTTGCAGTGGGGCGCTTTAAAGCCAGTCTTCAGAAGAAGGCTGCCGGGAGTGCGCAGCAGACCCCGGTGCCGGAGAAAGTCGCCATTCCAAAGAGCACGACTCCCGAGGTAGAGAAGGCCTCAGGGAGGAGGCACGGCGAGGTGGCTGAGGAGGCTGCCGCGCAGTCGGACACGACGCCGAGGGCGAAGAAGAGGCCGGGGCCTATGCTGATGCCGCCCTCTGTTTCAAAGCGGATGCACACGGATCCCACCTCGGAGGTATGTTTTATCATGCGTTAAGTTCCAATTGATGTGCCATGCCTTATAAAATTTCTGCAGGGCCAGACAAGAGTAGCGGGCCACGAGGTGTCCGAGATAGAGGGGGTCTAGACCCTGAGCCAAGGGCTCATTGGATTCGGGCGTCGCCTGCAGAAGGAGGAGACGGAGGAGTTGGCCGAAGAGCTGAGGAAGCTGCGCGGGGAGTGTGATGAGCTCCGTGCCGAGGCGGCTGAGGCCAAGAGTGGCCAAGTAACAGCTCGGGGCAGAGCGCTCGAGGCTGAGAAGGAAGCCGCCCGTCTTCCAGGCAAAGTCACAGAGATGGCCCTTGTGCAAGGAGAGTTGGCCGCAGCTCGGGAGGAGCTGAAGAGAAAGCCGAGGGCCAGGGAGCGATGCTGAGGGCGTTCGTCGAGAAGTTGTCACAGACGGAAACATTTGTGAACTTTCTGACGAACTTCGTGGCGGTGGGCGACGTAGCCACGCGCTCCAAGGTGCTGGAGGTGGTGAAGGAGTCGTACCCGGAGGTGGATGTGTACAAAAAGGAGTTCGGGTACGACTACGCAGCCGTAGGCAACGTTGAAGCCGCCTACTACAGCACCCTATCGCAGCTGCCGGAGTGGCCACTAGTGGAGGCATTGGCCCAGAAGGGGACAATTTTGACGGCACAGGATGTGTCAAGCTGTACGGTAGACCAGGACGAGGAGTTCCTGGGATACCGAATGGGCGTACATGTGCCGGAGCCCTCCTCCGAGAGTTGAGCCTGAGACGCTGGAACTAGCTCCCGAGGAGGGTGGTGCTCTACAACTGGCAGCTAACCCAGTTGTAGACCCGGGTGCTACCACCTCGGCCCTAGGGGAGGTCAGTGTCCCTCCTAACTCAGGCGAAGACGTAGTATAGGAGCTCATTTTCTTTATATTTTTTGAAAATATATAACTGTAACAAAAATTGTCTTGTACTTGCGGCCTTGTCGATTGATAAATGATAACTTGTCGATGTCTGTTTGATGCGAATACCGAAATCATGCCCTGGTCTAGAATAAAATATGTGTTGTGTATTGGTGATGTTATAATTGTGCTCTATATATCACATGTGCAGCACGAGAACACCGAGGACCTTCACGAGGTCATTCAGAAGTTTATGCAGTCAATGAACTAGCTGCAGAGGGAAAGAGACGACCTGAGGATGTCGGTGGTCTCGAAGTTGGAAAAAAGACTTGTTGTTGCAAAGAAGAGAGCAACCGAGGCCGAAAAGGCAAGAACCGAGGCTGCAGAAAAAGCCTTGGATCACCAGCTGAAGTACTTATCAAAATGCGCCGAGGTGGAGCGGCTCTTTGTCCATCAAAGGGAGTACGAGCGGATCTTGTCGGAGTTCGGCCTATTAACCTTCGAAGAGGTCGAGGAGCGAACTGCTGAAATTCAGAAGGAAATAGTAGTACTAATAGAGGCCGGACACACTGACTCCTCCGAGCTGGTTAGGAAGCGGGAACTGCTAGAGATACTCCTCAGCATGTACGAGGACGTAAAAGGTCGTAGAAGGTGGTGACGTGCTGCGAAGGAGAATATTGCCAGCTCTAGCCAGGGGAACTCCTCGAAAGCTCCTCGGAGGAGGCCAAAGGGCTCGGTGAAAAAACCAATCGGAGTTGTGATCCGAGAGCCGAGCCCGGTAGTAGTCGCAGAGGAGGAAGTCCAAAGACTTGCCGAGGAGAATGAAGTGATGGCCCCCGCAGAGTGGGACCCTGTGGGATAGGCTAACACTCCCAGGCCAGCTCGGCAACCGAGTCACCGACATCGAGGAGTCCGAAGGAGCGAGGGGACCGGGGTCCAATCTCAAGGTATTTCCAGATCCCAAAGGACGCGGAGGAGCTCCCGAGGCGGGCCTCAGCGCCGAAGTGCTGGATATTGATTAGGAAGTGATAGGTAGACAAGTTATTTTATAAATGTAATGCATTTTTGTAAATAAAATGTATTTTAAAAAAATGATCATGTATGTAACAAGTTCTTTTGCAAATAATAGAATAGTGATGTATGTGTAGCATGATATGATGCTCCTTTTAATTGTATTAATACGATATGATGCAAGTAATGTATTAGCTAGTACTCAGGAGTACAGGATGTAAATAAGCCCTTGTTCGGAAACAAGGCATAAAATCTCCCCAGACGGATCAGGCGGGAGTCAACGTTTGTACAATGACAAAGTTGATAGCCTCTCCGGATGGATCAGGCCAGAGGGGATTCATTTCCAGGGACAAAGTGTATGGCCTCTCCAGACGGATCAGGCGAGAGACAAATACGTCCGGAGACAGTTAACTATTGTCGCAACAAATATGCGTGTAGTCTAGGTCGGGGCATCCCCGCGGCGTAGAAGAGAAGCAGTGTATGCGTTGGAAGTAAAAACTTTTATTCATAGTTATTGTTGGAACAATTGGAGAATACAAGAATAAACTTGAAACATAAAGTACAACGGCGTGGAAGTAAAAGTATGTACAGAAAATGTAAAGGAAGAATAAATACTTGAAATGGGAAACTACAGATAGAAACGCCATAGATTGCTGACGTGCCAAGTGCGAGGCATCGGTGTGCCATCCAAATGTGCTAACTGGTAGCTCCCGGAGGCGTGAGCGGTAGTGACGCGATAAGGCCCTTCCCAAGTAGCGTGCAATTTGCCTCGGGGGCAGCTTTGCTGGCAGAATTTAGCCGGAGTACTAGGTCTCCGACCTGGAATTGTGTACCCCGAACCCAGTAATTGTAATACTGAGCCGCCTGTTGCTTGCATTTAGCTTGTCGGATGAAAGATTGTTCGCGGCGATGTTCAAGCTCGTCTAGGTTGGTACGGAGTGCTTCCTCATTAGCCTCGGGATCGAGGTGTAAAAGTCTAGGGCTGGGTACTCCCACCTCGGCAGGAATGACAACCTCGGAGCCGTAGGTGAGGCTATAAGGAGTCTCCCCGGTGGAGGAATGTGGCGTTGTGCGATAAGCCCAGAGAACTTGCGGAAGATTCTCAGCCCAAAGACCCTTGGCCTGATCCAATCGCTTCTTTAGGCCGTCGACTAGAGTGCGGTTCATGACTTCGACCTGGCCATTAGCTTGGGGGTGAGCTACCGAGGTGAAAGCCTGCTTGATGTGCAACTCCTCGCACCAGGACCGAGAGGGATCATTGGCAAACTGTTTAACGTTGTCGGATATGATCGTACTTGGAATGCCAAAGCGGCAGATAATGTTACGCCAAACAAATTTTAGGATATTCTGACCAGTAATAGCGGTGAGTGGCTCGGCTTCAACCCATTTAGGGAAATAGTCCACGGCGACCACAAGAAATTTAAGTCCCCCCAGAGCAACAGGAAACGGACCTACAATGTCGATACCCCACTGTATGAATGGCCAGGCGCTTTGTATGCCGATGAGTTCGGTTTGCGGCAGGTGCTTTACTCGGGAGTGCCGCTGACACTTGTCACACTTCGACACCAAATTGTGGGCATCATTGAACAAGGTGGGCCAGTAGTATCTCCACCGAAGCACTTTCTTGGCCAACGTTGCGCATGCTTCCTCGTGAAATTTCCGAAGAACATAGTCGGCTTGGACCGGGCCAAGACATCGGAGGCTCAGCTGCAAGTATGATTGACGGTATAAGACCCCGTCGTGAAGCGTATACTTCGGTGCTTTTAAAAGTATCTGCCGAGCAAGCAATTTATCTTCAGGCAGGGTGCCATTCTTGAGATACTGGAGGATCAGAGTCATCCAATTGGGATCGGCATCAGTCAACACAGAGACCACCTGTTCATTAATTGAAGGCTGGGTAGCTTCTTCGACAATTATGTCCGGAGACACATTTGACGGGACCGCGGAGGCCATTTTACTGAGAGTATCGGCCTTAGTATTTTCTTCGCGGGGGATCTGCTGGACATCAATCGAGGTAAAAGTTGACAAAAGTTTATGAGTTAAAGTCAGATACCTTTTCAATGTATCATCTTTTGCCGCATATGTGCCCTTGATCTGGCTTGAAACCACCTCGGAATCGGTGTATAGCTGGATATGCGAAGCCCCGAAGGTTTGAGCGAGTCGGAGCCCAACAATGACGACCTCGTATTCAGCCTCGTTGTTTGTCACTTTAAACTTAAAGCGCAGGACATATTTGACTTCGATGCCATTGGGGTCAATGAGAAGGACCCCGCTCCACTACCTCGGGTAGCAGAAGCACCGTCTACGTATAAATACCACTTGTTGGCTTCGACTTCGGGGTCGGTTTGGGGTGTAGTCCCAGTACGTGTAACTGCCTCGGGGTCATTGAATGGAACCTCGACCAGAAAATCCGCGAGAGCTTGACCCTTGATGGCTCGGCGAGGTAGAAATTGTATATCATGTTCCCCAAGTTCAATTGCCCACTTGGCCAAACGTCCCGATACATCGGGCTTGGTAAGAATCTGACGAATAGGTTGATTTGTGAGGACCCGAATAGTATGCCCCTGAAAGTAAGGACGCAGGCGACGGGCCGCCATGACTAGGGCCAAAACTGGTTTTTCCGCCACAGAGTAGCGGGTTTCTGCCCCTTGGAGGGCTCGACTAACGAAGTATACGGGTTATTGACTGCCATGATCCTTGCGGATGAGGGCCGCACTAATTGGCTTCATCGGCGGAAGCCAAGTATATATAGAGGAGCTCTCCAGGGAGTGTCTCTTTCATAGCTAGTAACTGGCTGATATGTTGTTTTAGAGCTTCAAAGGCTTCGTCGCACTGCGAAGTCCATTCAAATTTTTCTTCGCTTGGCGCAAAACTTTGAAGAAGAGAAGCTGGCGCTCCGCTGCCTTGGATAAAAAGCGATTTAGAGCGGTGAGGCCGCCAGTCAAACGTTGGACGTCTTTCACGGTCTTCGGCGTCTGAAGATCCAGCACATCCCTGATCTTCGTTGGGTTAGCCTGGAGACCGTGCTGCGAGATCATGTACCCAAGGAATTTTCCTGACCCGATGCCAAAGGTACACTTAGCTGGATTGGGTCAAAGATTGTGGCGTCGTAGTGTGCTTAATGTCTCGGTGATATCCTGCACTCATGATGGAGGAGAATGACTCTTAATTACGAGGTCTTCGACATATACCTCAACGTTACAGCCTATCGGATCCCGGAAGACGTGGTCCATAAGACGCTGATAGGTGGCTCCGGCATTTTTTAGTCCGAAGGGCATTTTCTTGAAAGCGAAGCATCCAAAATCAGTGATGAAGGCTATTTTGATAGCATCTCGGCGGTCCATATGGACTTGGTGATACCCCTTATACAAATCCAAAAAGCAAAGCACCTTATACCCTGTAATGGCCTCGGCTTTTTTGTCAATAGACGGTAGAGGATAGCAATCCTTTGGGCAGTGTTTGTTGAGATCAGAAAAATCAACACACATCCTCCAAGCCCCACTGGACTTTGTCACCATTACTGGATTAGAGAGCCAGGATGGATAGTGAACTTCGAATAGGATGTCGGCATCCACGAGCTGTTGAACCTCAGTTCGGATAGCTGCATTTCTCTCCGGAGCAAATTGCCATCGCTTATGTTGTATTGGCTTCACATTAGGGTCAATGTTTAGCTTGTGAGTGATAAGGTCGGGAGAGACTCCCGACATATCGAGGGAGACCAAGCAAAGACTTCGGGGTACTCTCTTAATGTCTGGATGATGGCATTGTGCAACAAAGGCATACCCACTGCGCCTATTTTGACAGTTTGCTCTGGTTTAGCAGGATCAAGGGGCACTTCGGCGGTTTCATTTCCAAGTGGCTCGGAAGCACCCAGAGCGGGTTCCGGAATGGTTACTTGAAATTGAGGCGTGGGAGGAGCCTTAGTTGTCTTCTTGAGTGCTACATACATGCACTCTTTGGAAATTCTCTTGTTGCCACGGATGGCGACCTCTCCATGGGTTGTAGAAAACTTCAATGTTAAGTGATACGTGGAACAAATGGCCTTGGCTGGGGTGAGCCAGTCCCGTCCAAGGATCATGTTGTATGGCGACGAGAAAGATACCACATATCCACCAAAATAGTTTTTATCGCTGGATACGTACCAAGCGATGCAGGGAGGTTGATAATTCCCTCAGGTTGGACCTCTCCCTGAGTGAAGGTCTGTAGAGGCCCGGGAGCAGGCCGGAGCTACTCGCGAGGCATACCCATCTTCTGGAAACAGTCAGTGAATATGATACTTACAGCGGCACCGTTGTCGATAAAAACTCGCTTAATAGTGACATTGGCCACGGCCATGTCAATGACGATGAAATCAGTGTGAGGAGTGAGCTCGGGGACAGGATCGTCCTCGGTGAAGCTCACTGTTTCAGATCTGTGGAAACGCTTGTGACATGGCTCCTCAAGAGGAGGCCTGCGCGCTTCGGCTTTAAGGGAACTTCGGGAAGTCCCTTTTGGCATGGCGCCATAGATCACATTTATTATTGTGGACAACATGATTCGGTGGGTTGTCACCGGGACCTCCATGAGGTGGCGGAGGTGGCAACAATTGAGGTTCTTGTGGCTGATTTTGTTGACGATTACCCTGGTCTTGACTTGGGTAATTGTTATACCCCGACCTGTTGTTTTGCCATTGGGGTATGTTCTGTCTTGGGCCTCTGCCATTGTAACCTCCCCGACCTTGTTGTGTACCTCCATTTTGGTTCGGCTGAGACCTGTCCTCGGTCCGAGCGATGTATTGTAAGAGAAGACCTCGTTTCAAATAGTCCTCAATTTCTTTACAAAGTTCGCGACACTCCTCAGTGTCGTGTCCATGATCGTAATGATATGGACACCACTTCTCACGATTACGCTTCTCTGCCGGAGCAGTCATCCGTGGGCATGGTCGCAAATCATTTTTGTGAATAGAAAATATTTCTGTCCTTGATCGCTTAAGGGGTGTGAATTGAGGGGGATCGCTGCGAGGCTCCAACCTGCCTTTGTCCAAACGACTAAAGGCACTGGGTTGGGTACTAGTCCCGGCTTGCGTTTTGTCTAACTGTTTCTTGGTAGTATACTTCTCCCGCTTGCGCCGGGTTTACTCTTCACCTTTGGCAAACCTGCTTACAGTACCAAATAGAGCCCGGGTAGTGGTCGGAGGATGTTGCACGAGCTCGGTGTAAAGCGGCCCGGCTCGGAGGCCGTTCATGAAAGCAGTGATGATAACATCATCGGATCGGCTACCTACTTTTAGGCTTTCTGCAGTGAAGCGTTCGAGAAACTGGGAAACAGTCTCTCCATCTCGCTGCTCCAGGTTCATGAGATCGGCCAAAGTGGCCATAGGCTTTGATCGTGTATGAGAACGAGTCCAGAACTGCTCGGCAAAATCCCGGAAAGAAGTAACGCTGCCGCGCGGCAAAGAATCAAACCAAATTCTGGCCTTGTCTTGAAGGTATTCGGGGAACACTTTGCATAAGTGATGCGGCGTGCAGCTCCGATTGAACATGGCATATTTGAACGCGCTCAAAAAGTTACCTGGATCTCCGGTGCCGTTGTAGACGGGTACTGGTGGAAGTTTAAATCCCTCGGGGAGTGAGCTGGAGAGGATCTCTGCGGAGAACGGGGTGATTATCTCCCCATCAGCATCAAGGCCCAATACCTTGTCGAGCTCGGCATCAAATTGAGCCTGCTCTTGTTTTAGGGGATCAAGTAAACGGGACCTCTCTAAGCGAGCCCGCTTCGCCGCATCTACAGGTCGGCGCCGGTCTGCATCATCGTGATCAGCATAGCGGGGCCTCGAACCATTAGAACTTCGATCCTCCCCGGGTGACACTGACCGGTGACGGTGGCGATCATGCCTGGCTCTGTGGGGCGGATCTTCATTGAATGCGGGAGATCGATCTTGGTGGGAATGTCTTGCCATCTGATCAGCGCCATTGTCGGCGCGCATAACGGAGTCGGCGCGCCGGTGATTCCATTCTTGGAATAAGGCAGCGTGTTCCCGTAGGATCGCTTGTTGCGCCTGTAATAGTTCAGGGGTGGGTTGAGGGTCACCCTGTGCTGGCGCATTGGCAGGCGCGAGATGTTGTGCATCTATTTGCCCCGCGGGTGGATCCTGGACTTGTTGACGTGGCAATGGGAGATTTTGATCGACGGGAGGATTCCGACGAGATCGGGTTGGATTAGCCGACTAGCGAGTATTCACCATGACTGACGTAATTCGGCTATGGATGATGCTAGGGTTTGCTTCTCTTCGGTTTCCCACAGACGGCGCCAATTGATAAAGTCGTGACCCGGATATCAAAACGAATCACAATCAAAAGTTTAACCGAAATAATCGAATATGTAAGAGTATGAGTAACACAAGAATTTACGTGGTTCGGTCCGGAGATCTACGTCCACGGATGAAGGCAATCACCTTCCAAGATGTTTCACTATTTTTCTTTGAATACCGTAGTACAACCTTACAAGTATTGATTCTAGAATTGAGAATTGGAACCCTAATCTCCACGATAATTCTCCTATTTATACTATACAATTACAACCCTAACAAAAATCCCTACAAATCTGCCAATCATATCTGCATGGCCGTTGCAAAAGATCATGGGGATCTTTTCCCCATTTCTCAAGGACACCGCGTATGGGCTTGGCTGCTTTGAGCTTGCGGTCTTGGGCCCAATTGACCCGTTTGGCGGGCTATACCGACCCGGGGAGATTGGGTCATACCTATCAACGTGTCTTCACGCTATTGTATGGTCAGTACAAAACTGCATTTTGTCTCCATTGACTATATTTTTTAATCTTGAAACCGGTGACTATGACTCTTAGTCATTTCCCACTAACTACTTGCTACATAATCCGTTGTACGGTCCTGATTCCTGCTTGGAGTGGATTGTGCTACTAGCAGTCTTTACGTAAGCTTTTCACTATGACATTGCACATCGTCCAATCCCATCATTCTACAATGAACTTCCTTGTTGTATGTTGCCGATGACCTTGTTGTATCTTCATGTTGAGACTTTTGCGTAAGTATAAGTAGCTCCATATATTACAAATGAATACAAAATTTGGGGGCATTAGTTCCTACCTTACAGTGTAGTTTTGGATCATCAAAACTATATATAAATTTCCTAACACGCAGTTAGTCTGCTAGAAATTCGTCGACAAATTTTATTTTATAAAGATCAGTCTCTATTTTGTGAAATTTTAGTAGTTCTCGATTTCTAACAAAATAGATTTTGTAAGTTAACTGATCTCTCTTGGGGTATATACTACCAATATATATTTCGTCAATAGTTCCTGACAATCACCAATACTTCCTCGATATTTTCGATATTTACCGATGTTTCTTGAATTATTTACTACATAGACTTCCAATATAACCAATTTAGTATTAATTTATATGTATATATATAATGTTTCTTGCTTCACTTATTTCTGATTAAATTAATCTGTAATCTACCAAAAGTTGAAATAGATATTGATATCTAACAATATCCATATACATCCTGGAATATCCATGATCCCTATAACATAAATGTCTTTATGTAACACTACATTTTGTAATATTTTTAAAAATTGACTTTTATGTAACACTTTTCTAGCACTTATGAATTTGTTACACTTCTATGTAATATTTTTATTACATCTGTCAATATGTAACACATTCATGTAACACTTTTAAAATATGTAACGCTTTGAACATAACACTTATAAATAAGTAAGGGTGGCAATTTCCGACATGATCCGAATAATCCGACACAACCGAACCTAAATTTTGAGGGTTAGGGTCAACCCGAACGAATAAGAAACAAGTTGAACCCGTTTGACCCGGAAAAAAATATGGGTTGGGACAACCCGCGGGTTGACCCGCAACCCGTTTAAAAAACATAGCAAATTAAAAAAATTAAAATTAAACAACATATTTAATAAATAATCATAATAAATGCATAAACTCTATAGAACCTAATAATCACATTGCTGAATATTTGTTGTGGTAACTAATAATAATTTGAATGTATTGTCCAGAACCTATAGAAACCAATATTGTTTTGTCTTAAAGTGTTCTTCATTATGTTTTTCTTATAGCTCTTTGATAACAAATCCTTACAAATCTAAGCACAATTGTTTATATATTCTTCTACAGCTAATATTATTTTTTATATAAGAGATGCGAGTATATAAAGAATTGATCATTAAACAAACAACAACCTTTGATGAAAATATGCTTAGAAAAGAGCATGAACCAATTACATTTGGTATTTGTAAGAGTATGGTGAATTGTACTAGTAAACGAAATTCACTGGATGAGCTTATAAAGATGAATTATCCAATTAACAAGAAATTAGATATGTTCAACATAATCTTAAGAAATGAGAGTGAGACAGTGGGAGAGTGAGATAGTGGGAGTTTATAGAATATTTTGAAAACTACGTAATTTTGGCTTTTAGTGTTTTTTTAGTATGATAATTTTATGTTGTATTGTTATTGTATGAGAATATTGTTATTTTAGAATATTGTTATTGAGGGAGAAGTAGAAAATTAAAACTAATTTTTAAAAAAAAAAAAAAAATCGGGGTGAAAAACAGGTTGGTGGGTTGACCCATGGTTGCAGGTCTCGACCCGAATATGAAAACGGGTCGAGTTCGGGTTGACCAAAATTTTGTAATAAGCAAGTCTCAACCCGACCCGCAAACCTGCAACCTGACCTGTTTGCAACCCCTATAAATAAGTAACACTTTAGATAATACTTGTAATTAATAAAATTATAACACTTTTATTACATCTGCCAATATGTAACACCTTCATGTAACACTTTTAAAATATGTAACGCTTTGACACTTATAAATAAGTAACATTTTAGATAACACTTGTACTTAATAAAATTATATATTTATTTTATTTTAAACTAATTAAATATCTATGGATTTATTTTTCTCATGTGACTTTTATATTATATTTCTCATGTATTGCATCTTAATTATCACAATGGATCATTTGTAACATAACTGATGAAAACGATCTACTCAGGCCTACAAAAATAACAATTTCTTAGAGCACCTAAATATTTACTTATTTATTATCTAAAATAAATTTCATTAGTGATTTATGTGTGTGTCACAATATATTTTTACTAAACGACAATAAAGAGTTTTGTAGCTTAAGAATACATTTATTAAGTGTGAGAACCTGGACTTGAAACATTTTGATATGTCTCTTCATGTTTGTAAGTTTATTTTTTATTTAACTTTAAATTTTGTAAAACACAAACAAAGTAATTAATCACATACTTTTAAAGGTGACTTTAAGGTGTCTCAAGATTGTGTACAATAAGTAAATATATAACATTATTGTAATTAAAAATAATGATAGTGTCTTAAAATTTATCTACAATAATTAGATGTAACAAATTAGAATGATATAAAATAAGTTATATATATATATATATATATATATATATATATATATATATATATATATATATATATATATATATATATATATCGAATTAGACATAGAATGACCTAAATGAAACTAAGCCAGATTGTAGTTTGATGGAATTTAATATTGAGAGTATGTTATTAAATAAACTAAAAAAATTATTGTAGTCTAGTGGTTTAGTCTTTGCACTTAAGCTCCTGATCTAACAACCCGGTTCGAAACCCAATATAATATTTTCTTATTGGTACCATAAAGTATTACAGTTTGAAATTAATGTAACACTTATCAAAAGTGTTATTAAAGATCATCAAAAGTGTTACATTAAATTTTAGGTAACACTGGAAAATGAGAAAAGTTTAATTTTTAATCCTGTATGTTAGGGCCTGTCTAAAAAAAATTATATATGTTCCGAAATTTTAATTTTAGTCCACTATACTTCGAAAAATGTTCCATTTAAAGACACTAGACGCCGACAGCTAGCAATTATGAACCAATAAATTGGTGGAGTTTCGGTCAAATAGCTAATGTGGCAGTTATGAATCCATGTGTACATGTAATTGATTAAATAAACCCAAAACGCGAGTTATTTCCTTCAAGGAAGTCTTACATTGATGTGGATTTATATTTTGTATTTTTTAATTGGTGTATCGATTTAATTATACATGACATGTACACATGGATTCATAACTATCACATTAGCTTTTTTGTCTGAAATCCTCAATTTATTGGGTCACATGCGCATATTCCGACACAATTAGTGATAGTCAACGTCTGGTGTCCTTAAATTGGACATTTTTCGAAACATAATTGACTAAAATTAAAATTTTGAAACATACCGGATTTTTTCTGGACAAGCCCTAACATATAGGATTAAAATTGAATTTTTCCTTCGGTAAATGTAACATTAATAAAGTGTTACCTAAAGTATATATTAACATATTTTGACATATATGTAATATTTTTTGGGTGTTATATAAGTTCAGATATATTGTAATGTCGATGTATTTTGATCAGTGTTATTATGACACCGGATAATGAACTGGTTTGGCCATCGATTCACGGTTCAACCGATCAAATCGATTCAATCGATGATTTGACCGATATAAATTAATTAATTATAATTTTTATATATTATAATATATATATATATATATATATATATATATATATTATTTAAAATACAATTCATATGTCAAAGAACATAATTATTCCTACATGTGGCCACAATAAATAATTACTTTCAACTTGCTAATCCCCAAATTTACTTACCCTTCCCATCGTGTCCTCACCCTCGGCAGTTCCCAAAACTTCCAAATATCATCTCTCCAAATCAAATTAACCCCTATCTCATCCCCATTTCACTTAGACGCAATGCAAACTCTCTTAAAAATGGTGAAAGACCTTATTAGTGTCTCTTTCATAGCTAGTACTGATACCGAACAAATCTAGAAAGAATATGGCATGAAGATACAAGCCTCAAGCAGATCGAGGTTAACGGCTTGAGGAGAAGCTTCGCGGGAAGAATATCACGATTTTCTCCCTTTTGTTTTTTTCTTTTTTTTTTTTTTTGGTCTTCTTCTTCCGCGTAGAATCCGGTTCCCGGTTGTCTGTGAAGGGTCTTGACCGATTTAACCGGTTCTGGCCATTTTCATCCGGATTTTCTCGGTTTAATCATAGGCCAATTCTATTGACACCACAAAGTCCTCTCTCCACACCACTATTTCCTTCTACACCACATCACATATTTATTTTTTATATTTTTTACTTTCTATACCACATTTTGAGACATTTGTACCCTTAGTAATTAAAACTAAAATCAATTAAATAAAAACATGTTTTGAAAGACAAAAGGCAGCACACCAACGTTCTTTCTCTCATTTCTCAGAATTCTTATGAGCTTTTCGTCTCCCATTTCAGTCTTCAAAAGTTCATTTCTTTGAGCAAAAATATGATAGAAGAATCGAGGAATTATTACGATGGTTCAACGGATAAACACCGAATTAACACGCTGCTAACGTACGAAAACCGCGCACAATTCTAACAAATTTTTTATAACAGTTCGTCCAGCAATGACCGAACAAGATAATATAGTTCGGCAGGTCATGACCAAACTTCTTACAAGCATTCGGTCATAAGCCACCATATAAGCGTTGTACAATGATCGTAACTGGCCGAAATTGTTACGATGGTTCGGTGGATATCCTACGAATAAATACGTGACTCATGTACGAAAATCACCGAAAATTCTAACATTTTTTTTTAATAGGTCGGTCAGCAAACAAGTTAATTTAATTTGGCAAGTAATGACCAAACTGCTTACAACCGTTCGGTCATAATCTGCCGTGTTAGTTTTTAAACTATGGTCACTACTGAGCGAAATTATTACGACGGTTCGGCATGTATCCACCGAATTAACGCGTAAGGAGGTACGAAACCTAACGATAATTCTGATCATTATTAACTCTCGTTTATTACACGATGAGTACTAACTAAATTTTTTACAATAGTTCGGCCAGTAATGACCAAACAAGATTATGTAAATCGGCAAGTAGCAGACATAATTCTTACAACCATTCGGTCACAACCCGCCGTATAAATTTATACATCATGATCACGCAATTCAGAATTCAAATCTCGAAAAAAAAAATTGCTTTTTACAAAGTAAACTTAAATTTTTACAAACGTTCAGTCATTACTGACCGAATAAGGTAATATGGTTCGGCAAGTATCAGCCAGAATTCTTCCAATCGTTCGGTCATAACCCACCATATGCATTTATATATCATGATAAACGCAAGTCATAAATCTCATCTCGAAAAACGCTGCGTTTTACAAACAATCGTGAACTAAAGAAGATGAAAATATAGTTACGACTTATCTCGGTCGTATCATTATGTTTCTCTTCATCCATGATTGATTTCTTCTTGGAATTATGAGTTTGTATGTGATTTGGTGTAATTAATTGATGAATTAGGGTTTCAATAAACATTATTTATTATTTATTTAAGATTTAAATTGTATGGGGAGAAGTTTAACTTATTTTTCTACATAAATTATTTTTAATAAAAAAAATGAGATAAAAAAGGATATTTTAGTCTATTTATTAATGGCTATTTTTGTCCCAAAAAAAAGGTGGTGTGAAGAGAGGATTTAGTGGTGTGAATAGAATCCCCCTTAATCATATTTTCGGTTATATACCTTTGTTCGGACCGGTTTACCGTACGATTCCCGGTTGAGCTGATTGAACTAGTCGTCCGAACGATTCCCGGTTGAGCTGATTGAACTAGTCGGATCCGGTACGATTATGATAACATTGATTTTGATATTAATTTGTTGTTTTCATGCTTTTACTCAGGTCAAAATAGAAAAACGGAAAATATCAATTATACCCTCTATCAATATTGCACATACTTAGAAAAAGAAAATATGGAAGAAATATTGGTGAATTTGGAAATGTTTTCATCTTTGCATCAAAGTGCACAAATTCATCCATAGATGAAGAAACAACAGTCATCTTACATCACAAATGTTCACAAACTGCAAGGGAGTGAAGGATAAAACAGCAACACAGTCCTCCCTACATACTACAACAACACTATAACAGAATCAACATGTAATACCGTGGTTAGTTAGCACCAGTCTACATCCCTACTACACCTAATGTAGATTCCAAATACCATCAGTAGGTAATACAGTTCTCCAGTTCGTCAACAATGGTCTCCATGGACGGTCTCTCCTGCGGAGACTCATGCGTGCACACCACAGCCAATCTAGCCAACACTGCAGCTTCACCTTCTAGAAACTTCCCACGCAGACTCGTGTCTATAAACTCGAGGCTGCATGACTCAGCAGAAACACGCATAGACGAGTTGTACTTTCTCTTTCCAGAGAGGATCTGGAAGACAAGCACCCCGAAAGCATAAACATCACTTTTCTGAGTGAAACGGCCGGTGGTTGTGTACTCTGGGGCGAGGTATCCCATGGCAGCGCTGGCTTTGAGCGTTGAGAAGACGGTGTCGTTTGTGAGAAGCTTGTGGAGGCATGAATCGGATAACAAGGGCTTTGACCGTTGGTCAATCAGCACGTTCTTGGCGGATATGTTTTGGTGAACCAATGAAGGTTTGTTCACTCTGTGCCCATGTAGGTACTGTATGCCTGTACACAGCAGAGTATAACTTAATACTTTGATTTCAAGTGTTTGCCTCAATATGGAATGCAACTACCTTGCTATCAAATAACGTGGTTTGATAACCAAGTCTCGACTCTTGCATGAGCTTAATAATTGATTTGGAATTAGAGAACATTTTTAATGGAAAATTGCAGCAAATCCAACCGTTAAAACTTCCAATTCTTAAAACAAAGTAGCTTTTTATGTGTCGGACACAATCAAAATACTATAATTGGAACAAAGGATTCGACTTTTTATAATTTGGTGATTTTTATTTCCTGCTAATTTGGAATGTTTGTCATAAAATGGATTTATGTGGAATGATAATTCTTTTTTGACTTTTTTTAAGTGGATTCATTTTTCATGAGATCACCTGTTTCATTTATATATGTCACCTTACTTAATTCTTTTTTACTTCATTTTCTCTAATTGTTAATTCTAATTATATACTTCTTTTATTTACTTCAATCTAGCTAACTCAACCTACCAGACATTGCTACTACTACCATGTTAAACCTCTGTAAATGGACTTGCCTACACCAACTCCCTCGATTTATATATTTAAAAAAAATAATTTTATTCTAGTCATTTCCTTTGATCCTTTCATTTTTATTAGCAACATTTTCATTGAGTAAAAACTTAAATGGAACACATAAAGCTTCAAATCAATGCAAGAAGTTGAAACACTACTGTACAAAAATCAGAGGATCTCACACAGAAAAGGAAAAACTAACCTTTGGCAATGCCACTGATGATAGAAACCCTAGTGGACCATTCAAGAAACTCACCATCACCATCCCTCGAATCCAGATACCGGAACAAGCTCCCGTTCGGGATGAAATCATAGACGAGGAAACACTCACCGCGGCCCTTGGAACAGCAAAATCCGCGCAGCATAACCAGATTCTCATGCCTTAGTGATGTCAGCACGTTGAGTCCCTTCAAGAACTCAGCCTCCTCTGACTTGCAGCTGCTCTTCGTGATCCTCTTAACAGCAACAATAGATCCATCTCGTAGCGTTCCTCTGTAAGTCACCGTATAATTGCTTTTTCCAAGTAAATTCTTGTCAGCAAAATATTGAGTAGCAGTCTCAACCTCCTGCAGATTGAGCTTGAAGCCCTGCATAGCCTCTGCAGAAGCACCAAAACGCCGGTCATCGGCCAGTGGGTCCCACCCCCTGGAATACTCAAGGCTGACAAGTGGAGACCCATTCTTCTCCTTCACTTGGTCAGTACTGAGTCGGCTCTCTGGCATATCAGACGCACTACCAAGTTTCTGCTTGCGCCGTCTGTACGTTAAGAAAGATAGAACGAGGAAAGCTGATACCATAACGGACACTAGTACTACACCTACAGCCACTGAGGCCTGTGAGGTGTTAGATGTCTTTTTGCACGGGCTTTGACTGCAGTTCAAGTTGAGGTTGGCAGTTTCTGGAATGTTCTTAGTGGGAAGAGCAGCTGATGCATAAGGCTCCGAATTGAGGTGATCTGATTCACTGCAAATCCTCAAAGAAGGAAAACCAGATCCACAGAGTCCTGGATTGTTTTCGTAGCGAAAGCCATCGACTAATCTCTTGAGAGCAAGAGGGACATTGCCAGAGAGAGTGTTGTTACGGACATCGAGGAGTTCTAGCAATGGCGCATCAGCTAGTTTGATGGGAATTGATCCGAAAAGACGGTTAAAGCTCAAATCAAGCCTAATTAAGACTCCCAAATTCCCCAAACTAGCGGGGATTGCACCGCTCAACAGATTGGATTGAAGAGCTACGACGTTGAGCTTCTTTAGAGAACCAAGCTGTGTGGGTATACTCCCTCTTAGCTGGTTATAACACAGCTGCAAAACTACAACCCCACCAAATCCTTACTTTAAAGACGAATTAACATAAAATCAAAATACAAGCCCATGATGCAAGGGATGTTCAACTTGGTGCCCATGTAGCTATCTTCAACT
Source organism: Ajuga chamaepitys (assembly GCA_958295605.1). Classification (NCBI taxonomy): domain Eukaryota; kingdom Viridiplantae; phylum Streptophyta; class Magnoliopsida; order Lamiales; family Lamiaceae; genus Ajuga; species Ajuga chamaepitys. Next base: position 24,758,861 of record OY282506.1, on the reverse strand, counting down.
TGTTATCATATCACGGAGTCATGAAATTTAGTCTGGTGGTCCAGTTATAGAATATTTTAAAGACTATTTCTATAAAGTTAATAAAATTAAATATATGTGATTAAATTTACTTAATTAGATAATCAATTATACAATAAAAAGATCAAAATGAATAATTGCTATTCACCTTTTTTTAGCCAAAATTGAGAAATATTACTCCATAAATTTAAATATGGTAACAAAAGATGAAAACCATAAAATCCCCCCATGAAAGATCAAATCTTTCAAAGGAATTAATTAATCCCAAATGTATATGATTAATATGCTGCTGCTGCTCTTCATCTAAAAACTACTGACATGCATGGAGCTACTAAAATTAAGGAAATGGAAACTAGTAAAAACTCTTTGTTTCTGTTTCAGCTTATTATTATATAAATAAATAAAAAGGAAAGATAATGGCAGGCGTACATACTAACCTTGCAGGTTTTGCAAGTCTCCGAGCACAGAAGGGATCTCCCCCGAAAGATTGTTGACGTTCAAGTAAAGATCAGTTAAGTTAGTAAGATTTGCTATCTCTATGGGTATTTGTCCGTGCAATGAATTGTAATGCAGATACAAGCCCGTCAAATGGCGAAGACCACCGACCGCCGGCGACAGTTTTCCAGCGAGGCCTTTGCCCTGCAGTGAGATGTTAGCCACCTGCCCTTTCTCATTGCAGGCTACCCCCTCAAATGTACCATCACACGGGTTACCCGAAACGCCCCACGAACCCAAATGCAAGTTTTCCGGGTCAAGACTCGCTTTCAAGTCCAGTAAGGATGTTAATTCGGTAATGGGGTCAGCACACGAGAATGTCGCCAGCAGAAGAAAGAGCATAAATGGATAAGGAGAAAACCCCATTTAGAGGAACCCTAGCTATTTTACACTCTCTAGATACTGGTAGTAATGTTTCCACTGCGTTTGATGTGGTGTCTATATTGATTCTTGTTTTTTTTAAAAACGGGGTGGGATGGAGTTGCAGGCAGAGTGAGAGCTTATAGTGTGTGCCTTGTTTTGCTTTATCAAAATATGTCCGGAAAGAAGAGAATCGACACAAAGTACAGAGAAAAGCTCATGAGATACTGTTCAAAATAGAAAAGGCTTCAGATTCGAACACGTCCAGATAATAATTTTTTTAAAAATAAAAATAAACGAAACACGTCGAGAAAATAAATGAAGGGGTGCCATTACGAGAGTGTTTTCTGGCCGTTAATTTTTTCGAGAGTTTGGGTAAGGTTATGTTGTAGATTTGAGATTGTAGCTTCTTGGGTCTGTGAAAATTGAAAACGACAAACTTGTATTTTTTATTATAAAAACAAAAACAAAAATTAATTTTTCTTTTTTTCTGATTGGGGGGCCATAATGAAATTTCTGGATTATATGGGGTTAACTTTTAAAATTGGCTTTTCTTCTTCGATTTGTGGACGGACCAATTGCTAATGGTCAACTGACAGCATGTATTATTATTTACACAATTACTTATTTGTTATGTGTCAGAGTTAGTAAACAAAAGTTCGAATAGGAATGAACCTTTTCTGCCAACTAATTTCTTTATGATATATTTTCAGATTTAAGGAATTTGTCGAATTAACAGCACATCCGGTTCTTCTAAAAGAAACCACGGTGTGAATCTAACCGACTAGAGTCAAGCTCATTCCATATAAACCTAGGGCGTGAAAAAATATCGAAATATCGTACATATCGTATCAAAAAATTATCGAAAATATCGGAATTTTATACCGTACCGAAAATCTTCAATTCGGTAACGGTATGATAATCTAAAAATTTCGATATATACCGAAATATCGAAAAAGTTCGATATTTTCGGTATATATCGGTATGTCGAAATTTTTTCGGTATTTTGGTATACCAAATTTCTAACGGTATACCGTAAATTTTCGGTACAATAATGGTATGAATTTTCGGCGCATCGAAAATTTCGGTACGATAATGATAAGGACGACGGTATATCAGTACGATATACCGTACCGAACTACCCCTATATAAACCACAATTACTTAATTGTTATTTTTTTAAAACTCAAGTTCTAGTAGATATAAATTTATAGAACTTGAGATCGACTCAACTCAGCTAAATATTTATAGGAAAATAAAATTAAAAGAAAATAATAAAAATCATAAAAAAAAAAAAAAAAAAAAGTTAATTTTACCACAAAGGACTTGTGAAAATGAATGTGGATAGCCCTCAATTATTTTAGGATTATGATATATTTATTTTTGTCGACTGTAAATGGTAAACTAATAATTTAACATAAGTTCAATTAAGCTTGCGATCAATCAGCTCGAACTCGAAACTTGTTCGTGTAGCTAGAATTCGACTAGTTTATCTCACGTAGATTCGATCTATTTGTGAATCTTTCGAGTAGCTCGCGAGTTATCTCTGTTCGCTTACACCCCTAAAGCAGGGTAGCGCTAAGTGTTTCAATGAACTAAAAAGTTAAAATTCATTAATATTAATTCATGATTGTTTAATGGGTTAATTTTAAAAAAAAAATACAAAACTTTTATCTCTTTTCGTAATTTAATCATATATTTTTTAAAATTGCAATTTAATGCATGATTTATTTATTTTATTTTTTAAAAAATTGCAATTCAATGTACATCATGGAACTTTTGGATGGGATATTAATAAAATAATCCTCAAAATTCGACACATCCTACCACGATGTAATCAATATATATCAAAATATTTTAATTAACTTAAATATACGCAATTTATCACGTGTTATATCTTTACATTTAGATCTTAAATGTTGTATTTAAGGATTTGAATCGAGTTTTCTTGACCAATTGACCAGGCATCTTCAAAGGAAGTGAGTATAGAGTTTCAGGTGTCAAATCATCAAAATCTTATAAAAAAATCATGATCATGCATCAAATTGCAAAATTTTAAAAATGTATGCATTAAATTAAATTTTAAAAAAATGTATGATTAAATTACAAAATATGGTAAAAGTCGTGTATTTTTATGTAATTAACCATATTGAGCGTAGATCACAAATGTTTCAACCGTTGGGTTTCAGCCATATCATAGGTTTGCTGGCTAGCAGGTGCTCATGTTGATTCCTTGGCGCACATTCGATTTCACGTTGATCCTTGCGCGCATAACACTGCATTGATGCGTTCGGGCACTGGGATTCTTTTCCAGGTCTCTTCCTCGCGATGCCCTTTACGCGTTCAATCGCCCTACCCCTGGCGTGGAGTCTTGCTCACAATGGATTTTTATGCACACAAGTATGCGCCAATGGCTTCATGACGCCTATCGTTATTGCTCCACCTTGGCTTAGTGTCCTCACAACTGGCTGCCCTAGCTATCAGCAACATCCGTGCCCTAATTCATTGATTCATTCATGTTGCTTGTTCTCATCATTTTCGATGGCTCTCCTATCGACAGAGGTCTTACATTGGTGGCAATCCCATCATTTGACTATTTACTTTTATCATCCCCAGAGGGGACTGCTGGTTATTAAGTTCACCAGCATATTTGGTGCTCCATTTGACACTCGAAACTATTTGCGACGAGCTAATGCATTAAAAAAATTTCATGGATATTGGACTCACATTTGGGTCAGGAGTGTTGGTTTCTCTTGCTTTTAGGTTTCGTGTCATAGGGCTAGGGTGCTATATTTCTGCTGTTGTTTAATGTCTGTGACCTGAGCTGGTGGATCTCTTTGACTAATTTTTGCATCGAGTTATTTATCTGTCCTCTGATTTTCTCATCATACCCTATTTATGTCAGTCTGTGGTATGGATGGGGTTTTGATTTTGTCTTTATTTACTTTGCTGCTTTGTGAGGGATCGACCTGTAGTCTCCATAATTTACTTTGATATTCTGTTTTCTTTTCCTTTAAGTTATAACAGAACTCATTTATGCAATTAACATGCCTTGTTTAATTTCTAATTGATTTAGCTCCAATATGATTTCCATTACTGCCAACCTACTTGTCAACATTCCCTCACCTAATTAATTTACGCTAAAAATCTTGAAAAACACAAATCTCACCATTTTCTGGTGACAGTTCTTATTCTTACACTACTTAAACTACACACAAATATATGAATCGAACATCAATTAATACAACATTTTTCTCTTCTCAACTTTATCCACGTGTATAAATTGTACCGATTCTGAAACGAGGGCTTTCGACAAACATAGGATCAAAAGAAGTAGATAGTGATGGTATTTGATAAAATTTAAGAAACAATGTACAAGCACAAGATCTTTTAAGCTCGTTAAATGCTCCATCTGATCCGAAAAAAGATGGAACTAACAACAGAGAGGTCAAAGAATGGGCTTACATCATGTATGTAGTACCAGAGTATTGATAGCTTATATGAAGCTTACTGGGAACATGTGAAATGCTAAGGTCTTAGTGTTGTGAAAAAGAACGTTTTAGAAAGCAAGTGCAATAGACTACACTATTCATATAACTGTATATAGGTCAATAAGTGGTTCACTGTGGAACCGATACAGTAAACGAGTCAATAAGTGGTTCACAGTTAAGCTAACACAATAGACGGGTCAACATGTTGTTCTAGGTTGACCCATAAAAGAAGTGGGTCAACAAGTGCTTCATTGTTCACTCCTAACAGTAATCAAGGCAACTAGTGGTTCACTCATAACAATATATGGGTAACAACAAGTGGTTCACTGTTTACCCGTAATAACATTCGAGTCAACAAGTGGTTCACTAATAACCCAATACAGTAAGATGGTCAACAAGTGATTCATTATTGATCCTAAACAGTAAACAACTTAACAAGTAGTTCACTTTTCACCCGTAATTGTAATCGGGTCAACAAGTGGTTCAATGTTCACCATTAATAATGTACGGATCAATAAGTGGTTCATTGTTCACCTTAATAGTATAGAAGTCAGCAAGTGCTTCCTTGTTGACCAGTTACAATCAATAGGCCAACAGTAGACATTTCGACAGCTGGTCCATGATACACGTTAATTATGCATGTATTTAGGTCAACTTAGGATTGTATTTGATAGCATTTACATGCATATTTGGTCAAGAGTTGCGTAGAATTATTATATTTGGACCATTTAACGTGTTTGACTTATTTTGAAGGTATTTTTGAGTATTTCAGGGTCAAAAGTCGTATTTTACAACTATCGGACGAAAGAACAAGTCAAAGTGAAGGAAAAGCCAATCTAAACTGGTTCAATCCGGTCCGAACCGATCTAGAAATGAAATCGATGGAGAACTGTCGCGACCGCGACACGAGAAGGCACGCGACTGCAACAAAAAAAGGCTAGAAAATGGATTCAAGGTTGTGCGAACATCGCGACCGCGACACAAATGGATCGCGGCCACGAAAAAAAGTCACGAATTAAGTTTGTTTTAGGTTAAGCTGGTCGCGACCGCAAGAGCTATTTTGCACGGCTACAACAAAAGTCTGTTTCTGAGAGAAATTCCTACTCTTAGTAGGAATCAAAGCCTAAACTCCCTATGATTCGTCCTGAAGCTTATAAAAGGCATAGAAACTCGAGTTTTCAGGGGGAGATCATATTTTCTCATACTTTTACATTGGAGTAGAAGGCGTGAGAGCGAGCAAGACGAAGATCAAAGAGCCGACTACTCGGGTCTAATTATTTCTTGCTTAGTTGTTAATTTCTTTACAATGTTTCCTTTAAATTATTTGTATTGATTTGATACTATGCATGAGTAGCTAAACTACTCGTGTCTCAGGATTGGAGAGTAGGGTTTTACAACAATGTTTGATTTAATCATTTAATTTATATACTCCAGTTTTTATTATCTATCTATGTGTTTGGTTTCATCCTTATAATTGAAGTTAATCTGGCCAATTAGGTTTAATCAACTTGTTTAAAATTTCACTTCGAGAGAAGGGAATTGTTAACACATAGTGAGATTGTCTATGATCGTGTAGGCAGAGGTTAAGGGGCTGTTAGGAGTTGTGAGGAATAATTGACTTGAGAGAGTAATTATCTTAATCAATCTACGAGTTAGTCACTTGAGAGAAGGGTTAAGTTAAATTAAGTGCAGCCTAATAGATAGTAAAACTGGTTTAAAAGTTTATAAGTTAGAGATTAATCATCATTAGCGTGACTCCTGAAATCAAAATCCTAGGATACGTTCTCTTTGATTAGAATCACTTTTGTTAATTAATGTGTTTAATAATTTACATGCAATTTAGCATATTAATTAATCAATCTTTCACAAATTCCAGTGTCTAGTTAGGATAGTCCTAGATAATTAGGATATCAAACTACGTTAACTTATTCTATGTAGATCGACCTTGACTTCCAATATATACTCCTATACCCGTACACTTACGATATTTTAGGGTTAGGATTATAGCCTGTCAAGTTTTTGGCGCCGTTGTTGGGGAATAGGTTTAGCGTCTTAGTTTTTATCCTGAGTAATATGAGGATACTAGACTAGATTTTATTTTTCTGCAATTTTAATTTTGTTATTTAATTTAATTTTATTTATTTTTGTATTACGTGGTATTCTTTTTATTGGTTTTTTCAGGTTTCACATGCAAACTAGGTCAAACGGGAAAGACAACTTGTTCCTTTCGATCCTGAGATTAAGGCAACTGCCCGCAGACATGAAACGAGAAGAAATCCCACAATCGAGATGGAGAACGCTCCACGTAATCTGAATTAAGAGGATGTGCTGAATAGAATATTAGGGGTCTTAGCCCATCTAGATGACAGAGTAACTAATTTGCAGCAGCTTCAGCCAACACAGCAGCGGAGACAAGTTCAGGTTGTACAAGATAACATAGACGAGGACATCACACCCATAAGTGATTGTCTTCGTCCCATGCCAAATTAGCTAGTCGGAGGAGTGCAACCACCATCATTAAATGCCAATAGTTTCGAGTTGAAGCCACCACTGATAAATATTGTGCAGCTGAACCAGTTTGGTGGTAGCGCGATAGAAGACCCGAATGTGCATCTAAATAAGTTCCACAGGTTGGCTGAAACAATCAAGATGAATCATGTGCCACACGAGCAAGCAAAGACGAGGTTGTTCCCGTTCTCACTAAAAGACAAAGCATTGCAATGGTATAATTCACTAGATGATGTCACAGAATGGGAGGATTTGAGCACAAGATTTCTTTTGAAGTACTTTCCACCAAGCAAGATGCTAGATCTACAAAACAAGATAAATAAGTTCAAGCAGATGGATCACGAACCGTTCGGTGAAGCTTGGAAACGATTCCGGAATCTTATAATGAGTTATCCCCAACATGGGTTTTCGAATAAGCAGCAAGTGTGCAAGTTCTATAATGGATTGCTTGCTCCAGCACAGAACCAAGTAGATGCAGCAGCAAGCAAGTGCAAGTTCTATAATGGATTGCTTGCTCCAGAACAGAAAAAGTAGATGCAGCAGCATGGGTTAGTTTGATGGAAAAGAATGTAAGGGATGCGTTCTCAGTCTTGGATGTGATGGCCAAAATTAGTTATCAGTGGCCGAATGAGAGGAATCAGCCAAGAAGAGTGGCTAGCATTGTAGAAGCCGAGTCGAGTGATACTCTTACCTCTCAGTTGTCTGCCTTGACAAACCAACTAGTCTGACATTAGCACAGCACACTGATATCTCAGCACAACAGTCATCAAGATAGGAAGATGTTGAAGATGTGAACTTCGTAAATCAGATAAACTTCAGTAACTTCCAGAAAAACCAGCCTAGGCACAATCAGTATCCACCTAACCAGAATAACCAAAACTTCTCCTATGGCAACACGAAAAATTCGCTTAATTCACCACTAGGTTTTGCTGTCACGAATGGTCTGATCCATGATGGCCAAAAGCCGACACGAGAGGAGATAGTACAGTCACAGTTTGCAAAGTACGATGAAAAATAAGCTCAACTAGAGAGAAAGATGGATGGAAGATTTATTAATCTAAGCAAGCAAGTTCCTAGTCAAGGAGCGGAGATCAATCAAATGGGAGAGAATATGAAAGAAATATCCAACAACCTAAATGAATTGATAAAGATTGTTGGGGCTCAACACAAGCAGGGAGAATTTCCCAATAACACCGTCATCAACCCGAGGGAGAAGTGTAATGCTATCTACTCAAGGGCGAGACTGAACAAGAGAGTCAAGAGCTAAAGGAAGCTGAAAAGGGGATTGAACAAAACCAAGAGGATGTGGTCGGATCTGAATTTGCACCACCGAAAAGAAAAATAATCGACGATATCCCCGAATACATACCTCCCATTCAATTTCCTCTAGCACTCATTAAAAAGAGGGATGAGCAAATCCATATCGAACATGCTAAGCTCTTGGAGGAAGAAGCTAAAAAGAAGTTGGCGAAGGAAGAACGAGCTGCAAGGAAGAGATTAGCAAGGGAGAAAGTTGAACAGCAAAATAAAGAAGACGACAATGACAAAGATAAGAAAATACTACTTTCTTCTGTTAATGATTCATCTGAATTTTACATGATAATATCTCTGCTAATCAAGTTCTTTTAGAATGTTCTAGTACATTTTCTGTTGTGTAGGACAAACCCGAGAAAGAGATTGAGAATAAGAGGGTCATGAAAGAATCCCCGGATAGAAGTGTTATGGAAGTTGGTTATGTGCTAAAGGATTCAAAGACGATGCACACTGAGAAAGAGGAAACGACGAAGGAAGACATGAGTTCCCTGAAGAGCACAAACACTCGCACAAAAAGGGCAATAAAAAGGAAAGATCCATGGAGTTTTTCCATATCTTATTCTATTGGTAGTCAATTGTTCAAAAATTTGATGTGTGACTTAGGATCGAGTGTCTATTTGATACCTCTTAAAATATATGCACAATTAGGAATAGGGGTAGTAAAGCAATCTTAAATTACTATCCAATTGGCGGATGTATCAGTACTAATACCATTGGGGGTAGTCGAAGACGTGTTTATTCGAGTTGAAATTTTTGAATTCCCTAGCGATTTTCTAGTTGTTGACATGCAAGGGAACATGAATGTCCCTTTCATTTTAGGTCGACCATTCTTAGAAATAAGTCAACTTGTGATAGACATGCCTAAAGGGAAGTTGACGTTTCGTATTCAAAACGAAGTAGTCACATTCCCCATTTATAATAGCACAAGCCTAAAGAAAAGGACAAATGCTATGTCGTTTATACTGCTATGAAGAGTCCTAAGTTGCTAAATACAATCTTAACTAATCCAAGAGCAAATAAAGTTAGTTGGTTGGGCTTTGGTTAGTAAAGAAATGGGGGTCGTCAAGCTGAAGACGTAAAATTTAGCGCTTCTCGGGAGGTAACCCGATGTTTACTATTTTCCTTATATTTTGTCATTTTTATTGCTTTTATTTATTTTATGTTTTACGTGTGTTTTTAGAGTTTTTGATGTCTTAGGGACCAACATGGACGAGCATAGCAAGAAACGGGGGTCGAAAGATGGAGAAAATTGGGTTGGGACCAATAAGGGAGTCGCGACCGTGAGGCACACCTCTCGCGGCCGCGATAAAAGCGGCATAAATAAGCAAACGTTTTGATGAAGCATAGCGACCGTGAGGGACCTTTCTCGCGGCCGCGACAAAAATAGCCCCAATAATGAGAGTGAAGCTGTTGATATATCGCGACTGCGAGCAATGTTTCTCGCGGCGACGATGAAACGAGTCCAGAAAACCTAATTTTGGGTTCAAAGCATCACGGCCATGATGCATACTTTGCACGGCCGCGACAACTAAAAACAGGTTTAAACTCGCGAATACACCAGGTTTTTTCTCACTTCTTCACTTTACCTCTCTCCCTTTTGCACGCGAATAGCACAACCACACACTCACACACGAAATTTCTTCCATCAAATCACCAACAAATCACACTCAAACACTCACAACCACACGCACAGACTAAGATTCAACATTTTTACCACAAATTTGAAGATTGAATGACCAAGTCGGACGAAACTAGGGCACCCCCAAATCTTCAAATTCCAACTAAATTTCTTTGGTAAGTGAAGCTAACTCGAACTTTTAGTTGATACAATCATTTTTTATGCTTATTTATCGTTGAAGGTTGTTGATTTTCAAGTTTGAAGAAGTGATAGTTCATAGTTGAAAAATGTTGGCACTTGTAGTGCATATCTAGGGGAAAACAATCGATTGGGTCATGAATTGTGGATAGTGTTAGTGCCAATTGAAGCTTAATTTGTGTTGTTGATTGTGTTTGGAATGTGTCAATATCAACAATATGCAATTTAATGTGATTTGTTCTTTGAGGAATTTCATCGAACACGTTATGTGCGCAGATTGAATGTAGCTTTAACTTGATTTTATGATCTTCTTGGGCTTTATGTGTCTAATAAGATGATGAAAGACGTTCATATGAGTCGACTTACACAGTAGTTTGATCATATTAGACTATATGCATACTCTAGGGGGTAAAAGTTGAGTTAACAATGCTACATGTTGCTTAAGTGGTGTTCATGTTGTATAAAAATGATTGAACTAATCTTTGAAATCTAAATTTGTCTTTGAGCCTAACTTTAAATGCATTTTGGCAGTGTAGGTTGTTAAAGGAATGAAATTTAGTTATCTAAGTAGTTTATGATTTATATAACATCATTGGTTGTTGAAGTTAGAGTGTGTTTGTGTGTGTAGGTTCACTAAGATGGCTCCTAAAAAGGCAAGCTCTAGCCGTAGCAAAGACAAGCAACCCATGGTTGAAGAACCGACAACACCGAACCCAAATGATAGCCAAACCTTATATGGGCTCACACTAAAGAGAGACGAGCACAATGCTCTATTTGATTAGCTTCGCCACCGCTCGGTTGTTGCAACGAGGTTTAACAATGATGAACTGACTCAGGTGATGGGGATCCATGATAATGTCAGAGCCCTACTGGTCTAGGAAGGCTTGCTCAAATTCATGCAAGCACAACTTACTTACAAGAGACTCATAATGGAGTTTCTGAGGTTCAATCACTGTGGCAAGTGCATTGCACTCTCACCGACCGGACGACATCACATTCCAGCTGATGGGAAAATAACGTTCACTGACCTATGCTCACTTGGATCAAATTTATGGCTTCCCTAAGGCTGCCAAACAAGACCCACCGGAGCTTTTCAAAGTTCAAGAGTTTTGGGGTTTATTGACAGCCACTCCACCTACCATAAAGGTATGTTGCTAATGCTGCTAAAGCTTCATGGATTAGAAATCTTGTAATCCAGTACATCCAAAAGATGTTGGCCCACTCTCTATTTGCATGAAAAGAAACAGGGATGAGATAAGCCAAGTTGTAGATGATCTGGAATATGCTTCATGGGCATAAAGTTGATATTGCTAAGCTATTAATGGAGCATTTCAAGAATGTAATTCGGAAGAAAGACAACATCATGATCGGAGGATTGATCACACCTATAGCCACGTCTTTTGATGATATTGACTTGGACGATTGATACCGGTTAAGGGTGAGGTCCAATTCACATGGGAGTTGCTAGAGAATATGCAAGTAGTGGTGACGAGAGAAGACGGGAAGGCCCCGTATATTTACCAAAATGTGGGGACCTACCTTCGTCTCCCCTTCGAGATAGGAACGACGATAATGAGCATCACTGATACAGACAACTTGGCCCTATCCACTGAGGACCACCTTGAACTATCCCAAATGCCGGACTCTGATGTTTTTTTATTAGGACAAGCAGCCAAAGGTAGCAACAGAGCTCCTAGACTGTCTAGGAAGAAGAGTTCAGCAACAACAGTTGCATCTGCGTCCGATCTGACTAAGGACGTGAAAGGGCTCATAGCATCTCTCTGGAACGATGTTCAGCTTTATCACCGAGAGGTAAAGTTGATTGGCACCCATATGGAGAGGCACCGAACAGAGGTTCGAGGGGCAATGCAAACCATCAGCACAGAGTTGCATGATCAACGAGCTATTCTAAATACCCTCCTCGACCGAAGCAACGAGGAATGCACTTGGAGGCATCAACAGGACCTTGGGTGGGATGCATTGACCCAATTTTGGAGCCAACATGGTTTCCAACCACCCCCACCGCCACAATGATTGTAAGTTAGCACCAAGGTGCACCACTCTTTTCCTCCAAACATTGGCTTTCAGCCAAGTTTTGGGGAAGGGGTGTACCGTGGGACGTCTTGGCCGCTATTTATTTTTGTTGTTGTTTTTGCCTTTTAGTTTCCTATTGCTTGTTCGTTTACTATTTGTTGTTGTTTGCTTCATATTTTGGGTTGATTGTTGGGTCTGTGTGCCTCACATACTTTCCTATTTTTGCTTCTTTAAGTGGAGTATTGAGTCTGTGTGTCCATTTAATTGTTTCGTTGGCGCTGTTGGGTCTGTGAGCCCGTTTATGTTAATAAATTGTCATGTTGGGTCGTAGCAGTCTTTAATTTAATTATTTTTTTATTATCTTAGTAGTTTAGTTTTAGGTTTTATGTTTTTATTTGTTAGTTGGAGTCTATAAGAAAAAGAAAAACCCAAGTCGTTAGTTGGTAATAAGTGATTAAACAGAAGAAAAGAAAAAAAAAATAGGGAAAGATGGATGATGAAAAGTTAAGAAAAGATTTTGAAAATTGTTGCAAAATTGGCACATAGTAGGGCATGAGAAGTAATTTGAGACGAAATTGAGCTTGAACTTAGAATATTTAATCGGAATTAACCTTGTGAGAATTTGAGCCTAATTGTACTCTTAACTTTGGAGTAATATGATTTCTTTCAGTGTGAATTTTGATTGGATACGTGTATTAATCTCTAGAACTTGCCTTGAGTCTTTGCTATGAATGTGTCAAACATGTGTTGTGACCTAGGAAATGATCTTAGGCGGTTCTTATTTTAGCCTTAAAAAGTTACTCTTGTACCAAAAGTTCAAAATTTATCCCTAGTTAACCCATTTGAGCTTAATAGCCTAATATTTCATAGACATACATTACATGCCATAAACATTTCAATTTAAGTCTTTGGCCTTAACTAGATTAATCAAGTAAGAGGGAGGAGGATTGGAAGGTAGTTGGATAAAAAATTTAGAGAAAAATGGGAAACTAGTGGATAGTAAAAAAGATGAACGGAAGACCAAAGAAATAGGTGAAAGCCAAGAAGAATAGCCTCTCCTAGTTCAAAAAGAGAAAAAAAAAAAAAAAAAAAAGAAAAATAAAAATTTGGAAAAAGAAAAGAAAGAGATGTTGTGTATAATTTAAGGAGAGGCTAGGATATAAGTGCTCAGTTGTTTGAGTTGAATAGAAAAGTCGGGTAGTCCCAAGATGTGGTACCCATATAATTGAAAAGCACTTAAGATTGTAAGGACTTTTGAAGATGAAAAAGTCACTTTGCGGGGTGATTAGCTGAAATTTGAAGAGTGAGAGGTAGTCGGGTTAGGAGTACCTTCATTAATCCAAAAGTAGTCACTTTTGTCCAAATGTATCCTACCTTACCTTAAGCCCACATTACAACAAAAAAGAAAGACCTTTTTTATCCTTTGTCACACAAATCGAGTACGAGGTCTAGTTTAGACGATTGGAAGCATATGATAGGCTTTGCATGTAGTTCAATTTGAGCGAAAATATGTTTTAATCTATATACTTGAGAGATGAGCAAAACACTTACCCAGTGAGAATTGAATAATTCGAAAGTTCAAAGTCTCGAAAGCAACTGATTTTTTCGTTATCACATATGCTCACTTTTATTATGTGTCTAGCTTTTTGAATAAAAATCAGTCTGAAACTGAATTCATCATATAATCGCCCTAAACAATTACATAATCACTTATATTCTTTGTGTCTTTTATTTTGTTGTTCGGGAGGAACAACAATTTAAGTTTGGGGGGTTTTGATACACGTTAATTATGCATGTATTATTGTCGATGTAGGATTATATTTGATAGCATTTACATGCACATTTGATCGAGAGTTGCGTAGATTTGTTATATTTGGACCATTTAACGTGTTTGACTTGTTTTGAATGTATTTTAAGTATTTCAGGTTGAAAAGTCATATTTTACGACTATCGGACGAAAGAACAAGTCAAAGAGAAGGAAAATTCAGTCTATACCGGTCTGGAGATGAACCGGTGGAGAACCATCGCGACCGCGACACGAGAAGGCGCGCGGTCGCAACGAAAAAAGGCTAGAAAGTGGATTCAAGGTTGTGCGAGCATCATGACCGCGATACACATGGATCGCGGCCGCGATGAGAAGTCATGAATTAAGCTTGTTTTAGGTTAAGGTTGTCGTGACCACGAGAGCTATTTTGCGCGACCGTGACAGAAGCCCGTTTTTTTGAGAAATTCCTACTCTTAGTACAAAGTCTAAATTCCCTATGATTCGTCCCGGAGCTTATAAAAGGCATAGAAGCTCGAGTTTTGAGGGGGGAGATCATAATTTCTCATATTTTTACATTGGAGTAGAAGGCGTGAGAGGGAACAAGATGAGTATCGAAGAGCCGACTACTCGGGTTTAATTATTTCTTGCTTAGTTGTTAATTTCTTTACAATGTTTTCTTTAAATTATCTATCTATGTGTTTGGTTTCATCCTTATAATTGAAGTTAATCTGGCCAATTAGGTTTAATTTACTTGTTTAACAATTTCGCTTCAAGAGAAGGGGATTGTTAATAGATGGTAACACATAGCGCGATTGTCTATGATCGTGTAGGAAGAGGTTAAAGGGTTGTTTGGAGTTATTAGGAATAATTAACTCGAGAGAGTAATTATCTTAATCAATCTACGACTTAGTCACTTCGAGAGAAGGGTTAAGTTAATTAAATGTTGCCTAATAGATAGTACAACTGGTTTAAAAGTTAAAAAATTAGAGATTAATCATCATTAGCATAATTCATGAAATCAAAATCCTAGGATACATTCTCTTTGATTGGAATCACTTTTTTTAATTAATATGTTTAATAGTTTACATGCAATTTAGCTTATTAATTAATCAATCTTTCACAAATTCCAGTGTCTAGTTAGGATAGTTTTAGATAATTAGGGTATTGAACTATGTTAACTTATTCTCTGTGGATCGACCTTGACTTCCACTACTGTAGCTTGTCAGTCCAGTGCACCTGTAACAATAATCGGATCAATTGATGATCAACTTGTCACCTGCAATAGTATACATGTCTACAAGTGGTTCATAGTTCACCTGTAACATTGCTCAGATCAACAAGTGGTTCACTGTTGACCTAGTATAGTAAGAGTCAACGTTAGCAAGTCTTCATTGTTGACCCAATAGAGTAAATTGGGTCAACAAGTTATTGCCGGTTGACCTGACACAGAAAGCGAGTTGATAAGTGATTCAATGTTATTTTAGACAACTTAATATATCATTAAAAAAATATATATTATTAAAAAAAATTATATATTATTGAAAAAATATGTATACCTGTAATGTGAATAAAGAACAACAACTCACAATCAAACCTCAAGAAACTCACTTTGGCAATTATCCTAACACCCTTTGTTCACAAAGCAAGATTATGAAGCTAAAAACTGAAATAAAATCATACACAATCAGTTTACATGGTTCGGTTGTAAAACCTACATCCACGAGTGAAAATGCCTCCACCAATCCACTATATCTCAGCTGTTACAAGAGAATTACACAATCCAAACTTTAACCAAGAGAAATAAACCAAACTTTCTCTAGTTCTATCTCTCTCTAGCTCCTCTTTTAACTCTCTACAATTGAGACTTACAGAATGAATTATAAGTGTGTAGTGATCATGTAAATAGTCTAATTCTGACTATCTATAACCATTGGATAAGAAACAGCAGAACTGAAGAAAACAGATTCTGGTAAAACTGATGAAACAACTTGCAACGGTTTCTTCCCCCTTTGACAACGGTTTTGACATCTTTGACAACAGTTTTTAGACTTGTAACTGTTTTTCCCACCAAAAACGGTTTCAGCTTCTTTTGAGCTATTTTCCAGCTTCTTTCTTCTTCATAAGCACTTTTAGAATCCAATATACTTAGTTGTGAAGCCATAACAGATTATTAACTCACATGTAACTAAAACGTATATTATTAGGTAACATAATATATACTATTGGGCAACATAATAAATTCATTAAAAAATTATACATGTAACTATAACATATACTATTACACAAAATAACATATACTATTATGCAATATAATAGATACTATTAAATAACATAATATATTATTAAAAAATTACACATGTAACTATAAAATATATTTTTACGCAATGTAACATATACTATTAAATAATATAAAAAAAAAAGGTAAAAACAATGCAAAGACAAAGTTCGAAACCCTGACCTTCGTGCGCCTCAAAGCTTCTAAACACATCACGAAACTATTACACGACATAATGCTATTGGGAATCTATCTAAAAAACTAGTTTTGACCGGTGATATACGAATGAGCATAAAAGTAAGGCTATGTTTGCTTTGGGTTAGCCCAACCGATCACCGGTTGGGCCAACCCACACTATGTTTGTTTTGCCCAGCTTGGCCCAAAGTAGATTTAAAGGCAGGTTTGGGGGACATAAAAGTCGTCCCCCATGTGATGTTGCCAGAGCCCTAATTGAGAGAGGAGAGAGAATGGGGAAGTGATTGCCCCTTCGTCTCCCTCTCTACCCTCCTCCATTACTGCTACGTCCTTTCGTTTCTACAGCCTGTATTTCTGATTTTTGGGTAACTTTTCACATGCTACACTTTCGTGTGTAGATCTGTTCCAAGATCTGGTGTGTCTATTTCTGTTTTATGTGCAAAGTTAATGGCCCCAACGGCCATTTTGGGCGAATCTTGCCTGTGGTCTTGAATGCTCTGTTGATTTTCATTCCTTTTCTGCATTTCTCAGAGATTCTCTGCGACATGCATCTTTTTTCTTCTGCACTCGTTGAATCAGTGTGTCCTTATAGCTGTTGATTTTTTTAATTGTTGTACGTTCTTATTTATTTTTCCCTGTATAGGTTTAGGGTTTATACTGCGATTTCTTTTCTCACTATAAAAGGATGTCGTCTGGTGAATCTTCTTGTGCTCCTGTTCTTTATAATCTTCGCAAAAGAAAAAGAAAGCAGAAATCTGCACACACTGTGCACACACAAGGCACGCCACCGTTGATTTGGCCGTACACTCTTCGTATTAGGAAGAGGAAGGATTGCGAGAGATCCTGCTGTGTTTTGATTGAGTCCGAATCGAGTTCTGAATTTGTTCCAGTAAAACGCAAAAAGGTGCCGTGATTTATTTTGCTTATTTGCCTCTGTGTTCTGTGTTTGGTTTCGTTGCTGTGTTTTTTGTTCAGATTACTGAATCTGTTATAACAAAAATGCGTATAGCTGGGTTCTTCTGTTGTTCTTGTGTTTTTGGGCTAAATCTGGAATTTACGTTCCTAACAAATGCGTCCTGTTTGTAATGCGATTCTGCGCTTTTTATTTTGTTTAAATGTTTGGTTTCGTTGCTGTGATTTTTGGTCGTTATTAGTGAATCTGTTATAACACAATTGTCGGGTAGTTGTGTTCTTATGCTGTTCTTGTGTTTCTCGCCTAAATCTGGAATGTTTGTTGATAAAAAATGATTTTATCTGGAATTTCTGGGTTAAATCGTGAATTTTTGTTCTCTGTGTAGCTGTGTTTTCTACTGCTCTTGCGTATATCTTTTGTTAAAAACAGAGCCCTTGGTCCACCATAAATGGGTTTCTAACACCCCTTGAGTGTTAGAGTGAAACATTTTCCCAAGGTCCGGCCATTGGTTCTGTTTTATCTGTTGAGATAATTAGGTTAATCCAAACGACTCCACAATCGTGTCAATCTTTATAGCTCGTATTGTGTTTTCTATCTTTTGTTGTGTCCTGCTTTGGTAATGTGTTGAATGTCATTGTTATGTATTCTTGTTTGATGCTCCGTATCTGATGTATTATATTCTTTCTCCCGTATGTGTTGTAATTTTAATATAAGGATTGCGTCTTGTGGAGTCTAAACAGAAACCGGGAATCTCCATAATCACTTCTTTTTAGCAAAATTAATTGCTAAAATGAAATGGGAGTTACCCAACATTTGGTAATACAGGTGGTAAAAAAAAGGCACAAACCTGGGAGATTGTAATAGCATTTGTAAATCCACGAAATTGTATTTTAGTGGTGTTACGGCTTTTTCTTTTGATGCACTGATGTTTACCCAATTATAACATTAAGGAAAGAAATGTGATCATTTTACTAATTTATTCCAGTAGATTTGATATGTGTTATGGATTGTTAAAAGCAAATCAACGAAATAATGAGTCTACGATATGTCGAAAAGAAATTGGAAGATGGAGTCAAGAAAACTGTTCAGGTAACTACACACGCAACATAGCCAATTACAGATTGCCATAAACTATACAGAAATATGTAATAAGGCACATAATTGTAGGAACAAAAATTTAGCGTAGGGTCTGCGTTAAAATCGGTTTTAAATAATGCAACACAAATGATATGAGGGCGTTTTATTTATTGAAACGCAATAAGAAATAAGGGCCATAATTGGATAGGAGGATTTCGATAAGACAAGTGAAAAAAAATTCGATGACATAAGTGACAAATGATAAAAAACTAGTTCGACGGACATTGAGTTATTGACAATTATTTAGGTTAGCAGTTACGCGTCTGAAAATTTGAACTCGTCACATCGCGATCATAACATCTAACATGTAAATTGCATAAATTGTAATAAGTTTTTGTGGTTTCCTAGCGATATACTTATGGAGCCTACTATAACTTTTGGATTCAAGACAATATATAACTTTTAATACAATATTGAATAACAATTAAGCAAACAACCTTTTAGATGACGAGTGCATCCGGAAGAACTGGTGGTAGGCGTAATGCCTCGGGTGATCCACGCGCCACGTGGACTCGCACGACGGAACATGAGCTAATAACTCATGCTCAAGCTGAGTACATTATTGGGGGTTATTTAACTCAACAATGGAGTGATTTGACCCTCACTCGTATTTGTACAAAACTAAATGCTGGGAGGGATGCACGAACAGGGTTATATGATATAAAACAAGCCAGGGATAAGTTAAAGAATATGAAACGTGCCTACAAGATCATCCGTGACTGTCGCGGAAAGTCTGGTGCCGGCTGGGATGAGGAACGAGAGACTGTCACTGGATCGGTCGATTTCATGGAAAGCATTTACGCCGTATGTTTAGCAAACTCAATTCCTCCAATTTGTCATTGAACAACAATGGCATATTGGTTTAATTAAACTTCCACCCTTAACACATCTTATGGTTAACAGCTAGGAACAGATTACCGGAGGATCGTCGGGCACGGATGTCCAAACTACGATCTATGCAATGAAATGTGGGTGAACAGTCAAGCCACCGGATCCGCGGCTCTTTCTTCTGGAGCCGGCGCAGGGGATACAAGTGGCGGGTCAAACGGATCTGGGAGACGTAGATCGTATGATTCCTTCGCCTTTTTAGGTACCTCTAGCCAAGGAGCAGGGGAGGGTACCTCGACACAGCGGCGTAGGCGGCTGACGGCTGATGATGAGCGCGAAGCGCGGGCTAACTCAATGGCGCGATGGAACGCATACGTCGAACGCCGAGATCGTGGTTTAACTGATGTCCAGCTGGATGTTGGGCGTCAGATATTTGACGAGGTGAACGCCATGGACCTGCACCCTGTAGCAAAGCGGACAGCCGGCGATTTATTGGTTGATAGGATGAGACAGCAGTTGTATCTCTCTTGGTCACTAGAGGACAGGAGGGAATGGGTCAAGGGGTTTACCCCACTTGAGTAGTTATTCGCTGAACGGTTGTTTAATCCTCTTTGTTATTTTGTTGGTCGTTACTTTTTCTATGAACTATCTTGGATGCTAATTATGTTCTGAACGGTTGTTTAATTAATACTTGTTTCCTTTTCCAAATAATCTCTTATATATATTGCCTACTGATATTGTTATCCTATTCGAATTTCAATTTCCAATCCTTTTATTTCATTCATTCGCCATGTTCGAAGTTTCAATTTCAGCTACTCGAGAAGAGCAGGGCGAAATGCGTGATGCAATAGCGATGGCTCTTTGGAATGCACAAGGATAAAAAATGAAACGAAGGAAGGGCATCACTTTTTTACATATAATATATTGTTTATCTAACATGTATTTGAATATTTTCGAAGACGCCCTAATTTAACACTGTTTGTTCTTAGAACGTATATAACATTTAAACGTTGTTGTTGTCTTGGTTTATCTGTTTTTTACTGTACCCCCCTTTATCTCGTATTTTAATTAGTGTTCATTTTCTATATTCATTGTTTACTGCACTATCCAGGACCTCTCTAAACAATTACTTTGCATGTTAAAATGAACCGGGCCACATGGACAACCGGGAATGAGTCTACGTTCCTTTATCTCCTATACTGTGAGCACCTGGATGCACTACCGGAGAGGCTTCATTTCGATGATGACTTGCTCGGTACTGTCGTACCACATCTTAATAGCCTAGCTCCCGAACCATTTGTCTACACACTTGGTCAAGTGAGGACGAAACTTAGTCTTATTCGACGGTCATGGAGATTCATCGCGCATGTGAGGAATATGTCCGGTGTTGCGTGGGACCCTATACGCGAGACTGTACTCGCCGATGATGAGTTGCTGGAGGCCATACACCAGGTACATAGTTGCTTACCCATTTTAGATTTAAATGTTATTGGTCTTCAATTAATATGGTTATTTTTTAAAACTTGTTCATGGATTTCAGACGAACCCTTTGGCCCGAAACATGCTACAGAAGGGACAACCGTGTTTTGACTTTTGCACGGAATTGTTTAGTGACCAGTTGGAGCCGGTGATTGATTTGGACTATATGAATTGCGTTAATGTAGTCCGGGCGATGGAAGGTGTTGAGATTTTGTTAAAAATCTCGGCAACTAAGCGCCTTCAGCTGGAGGTAAACACAGACATGTTTTTAGAGATGACTGCATCGGAGAGGAGAAATTGGGTGCTAACAAATGAGTAAATGGTGTGGCGTTATGAATGATGTAGATCATTTAAATCTTTTTCTTGTATGTTTAATTATGTTTGAATTCCGTGGCTTTTAGTCACAAAACATGTTTATCCTAATTCTCTTTAAGGTTTTAACTCCATTTTTTCTTTACTGAGTGTCCAATTCATGATCAAACATTGAAGAAGCCCCGTATTATAAAATAAATTCATTTCACTGGAAAAGATACCAAAAGAATAAGGGAATTAATTAGCCATATAAACAACATATTGATTCAAAACTGTTAAAATTAAAAAAATGAAAAAAAAAAACGTCATCAATTTTTTATCCCCAAAAAAAAAAAAAAAAAAAAAATTATAAATAATATTAATTACAACAATATTTTCGGCTCAAAGTAAAGATAACAATTATGTGATGATGTTTGGCATTTTTTTTTTTTTTTTGGGTACATAAATTAATTACAATTAATTATATAAGATAAGGAAAAAAAAAAAAAAACAATTAAAACTAAAACAACTAAACATCACAAATCAACAATCACACACAAAATCAATCAATCACAATTCCCAACACTACTTTAATTAATACCCCAATCATTAATAACTAACTCTGACACACATCACATCACCTTTTACAATTACTAATTAATTCCCAACAACCAACCCACAACCCCAACCACCCAAACAAACATCACTCTCTTCACAACCCCAGCCACTAACACCATCTACTTACCCAACCCCAGCTACCCCAGCCCCAAGCAAACATAGCCTAACTTTATCCATGCCCCTTGAAAAAAACTTATGCGATTTTGCTTCCATGAATAATTGTACAAGTTTTAATTGTTCCACATGAGATTTAAACACCATAATTAGGCCTGATGGTCCTTAATGATTGAGGTATCATATTGCCTTTTCATGAATAATGGCAATACTCATTTCAGCTAACAATCCACCAATAATTAATCATGGCACTTTTTCCTCACGGATTAATTGAGTACATAAAATATTAGAGTAAAATCTTTATAAATTAACAATCTATAAATTAATAAATTTTTAAAATAATACTCCATGTCCCGCTCTAATTTGCCTACTTTCCTTTTCGATTTGTCCCAATCTAATTTGTCAACCCATAAATAGCAAATTTCTCTCACAATCTCCACCCTCAAAATCTCCACATTCAATCTCCACCTTTGAAAAAGTCAAAGATTCCACAAAATCTGCTTTTTCTTAACCTCCGTGCCCTGCCAAGGTAGGCAAATTGGGCCGAGACGGAGGGAGTAATTTTTTTCGATTTCGATTTGGATCAGTTGAAAAATCGATCAATTTTGATACAATAAAAAGATAATAATTTTTTTAAAAAAAATTTATATATAAACTAGTGGTTCCATTGATATCATAAATTAATAATTTCTTCAAATTACAAAAATAACTTTGACAATTTAGTAAAATAAAAATCTATAGTTGATTGCATCTTGGTAGAACTTAAATCTACTTGAAGCACATCTCTAATTATTTTTATCACATCTAATAGTTCTGGTGTTATATTCTCAAATTCCACAAAAAAATTGTGAACCATTCTTGATGCTATAAGTGCTTCCTTCCTCGTAACTGGTTCTAACGGTGGCATATCATCCTCGTCGGCATCCTCCACATTATTGTCGATGATGGTTGCTACAATTTCTTATAATCTCTGAACTTTAAAACATGTATCGCTTTCACTCGGGTAATCCAATATGCTATTAACATTCATTTTGTTGCGGTAACCGAGATAATTTATTATTGTCTTTATTTCTTCATTGTTTTCTTCAATGTTGGGATTATTTAAATTACCTGATCCTTCACAGCCTAAGCGAATTTTGCAATGTCGGAAACAATTTGCTACGTGCCTTGGCGAACATTTAACGTCCAATTTGCTTTTGGGACACCTTTTAGATGAGAAGTCATTGTCTTGTATGATTTTTATAAATTTGTATTCCGTTTCATATAGATTTTCCTTTTATGTTGGATATGATACATCAATTAATATTAAATGTATTCACTTAGTTCTTTACCAATGATTGCAGATTGAACACATTTAACTCTTTTATGTTGTTGTACATGAACACATGGTTGCAAGTGAATCACATTCACTTTATACATTGAATTTTATTTGCAGTCAAAGTTAGGGTATTATGTATTTGATTATTATGTTAAATATATTTATTACATTAGTTCAATGAATATATAATAATTAGATGCACTAACCTTTATGAAAATAACATTTATTCATTGTACTAGAAAAACTCTTTAAATTAATACCTTTCTAAAATAATATATTCTTCCGGTCCCAACAATATTAATTTATAGATGTTTTACTATTTATAAGTTTCGCAATTCTAAATACAACCTTTTTATTTTCTCCATAGAATCATAATTTATTCAATTCTCAATTTAATTTTTTTATCAAAAATAAGAATCTTATTAGTTAAACAATATTCATAAGTACAAGGCTCTCGATCCAATCAGTAAAATCATGCCTCATTCAAGAAGCCGGATAGGAAGAAGAAAAGAAAAAATACGCGTTAAATGATAAGCAACCGAAGAACCCCTTGCTCCGTGACTACATTCACAACAAACAAGTAATCGAAAAATCACTATGTGAAACCAAACAAGTAAACAAAAGACACCATCTAGAACAAAAAAAGTAAAATAGAATCAAAAGAGGCTCTAACCACAAGGACGTTGTTAAAACAATGTTCTGGAAAAATTGAAAATGAAACAGAAATGAGCAAAACCGAGACGTGGAAGACCACTGTCCTTAGGACAAATTACTTCCCGGCTAGTGCTCATGGAATGAAGTAATAGACTCCAAAGATATAACGGTTTACGTCATTTTCTGTAGTAGCACCACTAACAGAAAAGGCTCCGGCGAACTTAAAGATGTTCGAGTCTTAAACTGGAGTTGAATGCAGAAAAGAGAGAATGAATCAGGTGAAAATTGTGTCTGTTTACATGCAGGAAACATGTATATATAGGCTGCTAAGGAACGCCAGAATTAAATAAATTTAATTATGTCACTTATTGTTGGCTGTTACAGGCTTAGTAACGGCCCAATTTATTCACTCCTTAATACAGCCCATTATGTTGGATGTTACAGGTTTGAATTTAAAATTCAAACCCATCCACCTGTTGCGCTCCTGAAGCTCATCCGGCAAGCCCAATAATTTTGGGCTTCCACAAAGATACTTGGGCCTCGGCCGAGGCATTCCTCAAGACCCAAGCCCAAGCCCAAGCGCAGCCCAAGCCCGGGCCCGAGGTCAAGGTCGAGGCGAGGCGTGGAGTGACCGTGCCGAGTCGAGCGCGCGTGTGGGTTTCCTTTGGATTCCCTCACATGTGTAATTGATACACTTTAATAATGAGATTTCATATATATATATATATATATATATATATATATATATATATATATATATATATATACATTAATTTAAGGAGCTCTTAAATCAATGTGGGATAATAATTTCTCTTAGTTATTAATCCTACATTTAATACATAATCAAGTGGTAAACTTTATGTATTAATTTCTCACTCACCATACACCGGTTTTGAGAAAATTAAAATCCTACGATTATCTACTATTTGCATAGATTAATCGTGTGAAGTTTAATTCCTACAAAATTAAACTTCCGACCATTTAATTATATCATTAAAGTGTCTTATCCACGCTTTAATTATTAATAAATTCCAACAATCCCCCATATGAGTGAAAATTAATGCATGCATGAATGCAATCTCCAGTCTAGACTTTTAGTGATCAGTACTGCCTAAGGAAAGGTAGTTTGTGACTTTGAACCTTCCATAGTAATTCATTTGTCGGATACGCCGATGGTTTGGTAGATTTTTAATGACTTCGAACCTTCCATACAAATACACACTGATGTGTGTGACTTGAAATTTGACACCACCATGTTGTCAAATGGTTTCAGAAACAACGAATGTGACAAATGTGTGTACATAAAAGGTACATCAGAAGCATATGTCATAGTATGTCTATACGTAGACGATATGTTAATCATGGGAAGTAGCCATGAAATTATCATGGATACTAAGAAGATGTTGAAAAGATATTTCGACATGAAGGGTATGGGTTTGGCTGATGTGATTCTCGGAATCAAAATAGTTAGGACATCAGAGGGAATTATTCTGACACAATCTCACTATGTAGAGAAAGTACTCAGAAAATTCAATGCCTTTGATGGTCCACCTGCCAAGACTCCATTAGAATTAAATGTTCATCTTAGGAAGAACATGAGTGAACCTGTAGCTCAAGTTGAATATGCAAAAGTGATAGGGAGTCTTATGTATATAACAAATTGTACTAAACCGGATCTTGCATGTTCGGTTAACAAAATGAGCAGGTTTACAAGTAATCCAAGTCAAGAACATTGGAAAGCTTTGACAAGGATTCTGAGATACTTAAAGTATACTCTGAATCATGGGCTTCATTACACGAGATATCCTCCAGTTATTGAAGGATACAGTGATGCAAATTGAATTTCGGACACTAAAGACTCTTTTTCCACTAGTGGATACGTATTCACTAGTGGAGGTGGAGCAGCGTCATGGAAATCTACAAAGCAAATGTGTATAGCCAGATCCACCATGGAGTCGGAGTTCATAGCTTTGGATAAAGCTGGTGAGGAAGCAGAATGGCTTCGCAACTTTTTAGAAGACATTCCATGTTGGAGTAAACCTGTACCGGCTATAATGGTTCATTGTGACTGTTAAGCCGCTATAGGAAGAGCGTTATAATGGTAAGTCTAGGCATATACACCGTAGGCATAACGCCGTAAGACAACTGATCTCTAGTGGGGTTATCACAATAGACTATATAAAGTCTAAGGATAACTTAGCGGATCCGTTGACCAAAGGTTTAAACCGAGATCAGTTGTTCAAATTGTGAGAGGGAATGGGAGTAAAACCCACCAACTAAAGAATAATCAAAATGGATACCCAACCATGATGAGTGAAGATCCCACAAACTTGGTTCAACGGGACAACTAAGTTTTGAAAGTTTGGATGAGGCACTTGCAAGAATATATCTTCAAAATCCATCCCTAGAATGCAAGATAAGTGCGTAAAACCTGTAACGGTGGTAGAGGATAAGTCTTATGACTTTTAATGACTCCGAGACACCTCAAGGAGGTAGAGTAGTACAGGATACTCGATAAAGAAGTCACCTATATAAGTATGAAGTAAAGGGCCGCTTCAAATGAAACACTTATGAATCCAAAGAGGGTCCATGGCCGAAACGGACCAAAACGTGAGAACAAGGATGTTTTGGTCAGTATTGTGTAAACATTGTTGACTAGGTACACACTAAGGAGGATTGGTTCAAAGATTAAAAATCTACCAAACCACCGGCATATCCGACAAATGAATTACTATTGAAGGTTCAAAGTCACAAACTACCTTTCCTTAGGCAGTACTGATCACTAAGAGTCTAGACTGGAGATTGCATTCATGCATGCATTAATTTTCACTCATGTGAGGGATTGTTGGAATTTATTAATAATTAAAGTGTGGATAAGACACTTTAATGATATAATTAAGTGGTCGGAAGTTTAATTTTGTAGGAATTAAACTTCACATGATTAATCTATGCAAAGAGTACATAATCGTAGGATTTAAATTTTCTCAAAACCGATGTATGGTGAGTGAGAAATTAAAACATAAAGTTTACCACTTGATTATGTATTAAATGTAGGATTAATAACTAAGAGAAGTTATTATCCCACATTGATTTAAGAGCTCCTTAAATTAGTATATATGTATGAAAGCTCATTATTAAGGTGTATCAATTACACATATGAAGGAATCCAAAGAAAGCCCACACGCTCGCTCGGCTCGGCACGCCACAGCCACGACCACGCCACGCCACGCCACGCCTCGCCTCGACCTCGACCTCAGGCTCGGGCTCGGGTCTTGGGAAATGCCTCGGCCGAGGCCCAAGTATCTTTTTGGAAGCCCAAAATTATTGGGCTTGCCGGATGAGCTTCAGGAGCCCAACAGGTGGATGGGTTTGAATTTTAAATTCAAACCTGTAACATCTAACATAATGGGTTGTATTAAGGAGTGAATAAATTGGGCTGTTACTTAGCCTGTAACAGCCAACAATAAGTGACAGAATTAAATTTATTTAATTCTGATGTTCCCCAGCAACCTATATATACATGTTTCCTGCATGCAAACAGACACACAATTTTACCTGAAATATCATTCTCTCTTTTCTGCATTCAGCTCCAGTTTAAGATTCGAACATCTTTAAGTTCGCCGGAGCCTTTTCTGTTAGTGGTGCTACTACAGAAAAGGACGTAAACCGTTATATCTTTGGGGTCTATTATTTCATTCCGTGAGCACTAGCCGGGAAGTAATTTGTCCTAAGGACAGTGGTCTTCCACGTCTCGATTTTGCTCATTTCTGTTTCATTTTTAGTTTTTCCAGAACATTGTTTTAACAAACGCTAGGCCTGTAGCAAAGGACAAAGACTGCCGAAGATCAAAAGGACCGACAAAAGTCGCACCTCGACGAAGAAAAGTCTCGCGCGAAAATTCTTTTTAGCGGAGATGAGAAATCTAAAAAACCTAAAAATTAACGAAATAAAAAATAAATAAATTAAATAAACGACAATCGAATGTGACTGTAGTATTAATAAATCTACAATTTTCGGCCTTTTTCTCCTCACCGCCGCTAAATCCACCACTAATTCCAATCTTTTCTTTCTTTAATCACAGCCATTGCCATATTTCCATCTCCAAACAAAGATTTTTAATTTATGAATTCTTTTTCCTTTTCCTTGGGCAGACTTACATATTTTATCGTACACCCAGGTTATATTGATTTACGGGTCGCGATATATTTCTTTTTATTCGTTAAATAAATATATCTAAAGGACGCATTCAAAATAATATGAATGGCCTGATGATAATGTTCTATTTACCTAATTGTAAGATTGTGGGTTCAAAATTCGCGACTTGCGAATTGTATATTTATATTTATTAATTATATGATTTACGTATTTTTACATAGCGATGTGTTTAGAAACTAAAAGATAGTGATGCTTGAATGATAATGGTGTTATTTGGCCAATTGTAGGGTTATGGGTTCAAAATACTTGCAGTGCTATTTCTTTTTTCCTTTATTTTTTTCGCATGCGACTTTTTTTCATTTTTCCTCACGTGTGGCACTGTATATATACATAACGAGACGTTTGGAAAACAAAAGGTAGTGATGATCGAATCTATTTCTATTTTTTTTTTTTTTTTTTTTTTTTTTTTTTTGCTTTTCTTTATTGCATGTAACATTGTATATATACAAAGCGAGACGTTTGGAAACCAAAAAGTAGTGATAGCCGAATAGTAAGAGTGTTTTTTCTTTCTTTTTTTTCATGTCTATCGTATATATACACAGTGAGGCAGTTGGAAACAAAAAGTAGTGATGGCCGAATTGTAAGGGTGTTGTTTAGCTAATTGCAGCAGGATCGTTGAACCCATCTGCAACAACTTAATGTATTTATATTTTATTAATTATGTTCTTTGGTTATTTATTTATAACATTAATAATAATAAGTAAATAATCACTATTTAATTGAAAATAAACATAAACTGATTTATTATAATTTTACTTTTTAATTTTGTATTTGTTATTATTTATTTTGTTTAAATTTTTATATTTTTCTTATTGTTGTTGTTATTGTTGTTTATATATATATATATATATATATATGTACATATATACTGTTTAGATAAACAGACTATACTTTTTGGTTAAACAAATTATATTAGCCGCAACAACAAGGACAAAATAAAAAAATTAAATAATTACAAACTATACTGTACATGTAAACAAATTATATTTTTTGTTAAACAAGTTATACTATATCGAATCCTCCACAAAAAAAAAAGAAAAAAATAAAAATTAAAGAATTATAAATTATATTGTTCCAGTAAACAAGTTACATTTTTTTTGTTAAACAAGTTATACTATATCGAATCCACAAAAAGAGAAATTTAAAGAATTACAGATTCTACTTTTTTGTTAAACAAACGGTAAATAAAGTATAAATTTTGGTTAAACAAATTATACTATATTGTTTTTAACTTTATCTACCCCCCTCCCCCCCCCCCCCCCCTTTTCCTCTTAATTCCATTTTCTTCTTTTATTATTTGCTATGTTGCTTTTATTTATTTATTTAACTATCGCACAAATAATATTTTCATTCTAATCTTTTATAGCATAGGATATATCAAATTAAGTTCCTTTTTGTCAAACGATATTTTCATTATAATCTTTTATAGCATAGGATATATCAAATTAATATTCTTTTTCTGAATTTTAATTTAACATCTATATTGATATAAAAAAACAGAATATTTCCAAATTGCGTAATAAATATATTATGAGCTAAGTTTTTTTTCTTTTTAAGTTGGATTTATGTGTTTGTATTCAAATGAATAGCAAATTAAATCATTTGTGATGAATTTCTGCTACAACTATGATCATTATTAAATCTTAAAAAATGTAGTTATCTTCTATTGTTTATTGTTTCAACTTGTTTAAAAAAAAAAAAAAAAAAAAACCATGTTTTTTAAAGGTTAATTTTTCAAGCTATATGGAGATTGTTGATACATAAAATTTGTATCCAATTAAAATGTGTCACGTAATAAAGTGTGAGTTGAGGATCAATTTTATATTGATTATTTTAATATTAGGAATTAATTAAATAAAATTCCTAAGTTAAATGATCAATTTAAATTGGTGATTTACTATATATTTTATTAGCCAATTGGAAGCCGCCACGTCTCAAGATGATGCAGAAATTACTAAATTAAATTAAATTAATTTAGTAATTATCCAAGAAGATGAGGATAAACATCAAGCCATGGTGGACCAATCAGAATGCTCCATGTGTCAAATTGTTGCAGTAATTATTAAATTAAATACAATTAATTTAATAATTATCTTATGGATAATGATATTATGACGGACCAATCATATCGCTCCGTTCAGACTCAAGCCCATTAGGGTTTCTCCATCCTACAACTATAAATAGGGCCTCATTTTCCACCAAAACCATCAACACCACAAGTCAAGAATCAAGTGAAGAATTCCGGTACAAAGGAATTTCAAGCGAAGAATTCCGGTACAAAGGAATTTCAACGTTCTTCGGTGTTCTTCGACGTTCTTCGAGGAAATCGGCAACAAACGGCATTTAATCCAAAAAATTAAGCTTACAAGCTTTGGATTAGCGTTGTTCAAGTCAACAAAATTGAAGACATATACGAAGAGAAGAATCAGAGGCGAACTAGAGATAGGGTCTACGAAGTTGTAAAGTTTATTCATTTGATCTGAATATTTTACTTTGTACATCTTTTTCGTGTTTATACATTTTATACACGAAATTTGTTGTTACAGAGATCTAAAATAATATCTGACCATTTAATTGATGTTATGGTAATATGCTTTCAAAGTGGAGAAATAGTTATGTTAGAGTAACGGAGTAATGGAGTAATGATCATAATCATATTTATATGCAATATTTTAATCTTAAACTATTTCAGTGATGATGAGTAACATCATGAAGACACAACTACTTATTCACTTGTTAAGCCAATCATTACTGATTTGTTGGGGATTTCAAATTAAATAATAAACAACAACTATGTGTTTATTGTTGCAATTAATATATTTTCTCTTTTATAATTGGTACCTATTGAGCAGATAAGACGAATCAGGAAAAATTGTGGGTATTTGTTGAGCTGATAAACTAAATCCGTCAAATAGTGGATACGTGTTGACTCGATGAGCAGAACTAGTCAAATAGTGGGTACTTGTTGATCCGAGAAGTCAAAACGGGTTAAATAGTTGGTACATGTTGATTCGATGTCGAATCGGGTTAAATAATCTTGTTGAGCCAATAAGTTAAATCGGTCAAATAGTGGGTACTTGTTGATTCGAGAAGTCGAACAGATCAAATAATTAGTACTTGTTGATTCGAGAAGTCATACGGGTCAAATAGTTGGTACTGAGCCGATAAGCCGAATCATGTAAATAGTGGATACTTTTTGATCCGAGAAGTCAAAACAGTCAAATAGTGAGAACTTATTTAGCCGATAAGCCGAACGAGT
The DNA here is from genome assembly GCA_958295605.1 of Ajuga chamaepitys. Classification (NCBI taxonomy): domain Eukaryota; kingdom Viridiplantae; phylum Streptophyta; class Magnoliopsida; order Lamiales; family Lamiaceae; genus Ajuga; species Ajuga chamaepitys. The sequence continues at coordinate 24,727,765 of OY282506.1, read as the reverse complement.
CAAATAGTTGGTACATGTTGATCCTAGATGTCGAATCATGTCAAATAGTGGTGCTTGTTGACCCGATAAGCTAAATCGATCAAAGAGTAGGTACTTGTTGATTCGAGAAATTGAATCGGGTCAAATAGTAGGGACTTGTTGATCCAAAAAGTCGAATCGGGGTAAATAGTGGGGACTTGTTGAGCTGATAAGCCGAATCGCATCAAATAGTAGGTACTTGTTGAACCGGGAAGTTGAAATCTGGACAAATATTGGGTACTTGTTGAGCTGATAAGCCAAATCGGATCAAATAGTAGGTACTTCTTGATCTGAAAAGTCGAATCAGGGCAAATAGTGGATACTTGTTGAGCCAATAAGCTGAATCGGGTCAAATAGTAGGTACTTGTTAATCTGAGAGGTCGAATCGAGGCATATAGTTGGTACTTGTTGAGCCCATGAGCCGAATGGTCAAATAATAGGTACTTGTTAATCCAAGAAGTCGAATCGGGTTAAAAAGCGGGTATTTATTAACTCTAGTAAGGGGGTTAAACAGATATTGTGAAACCAAGATTTGTGGAACCAAATCGGCCAGTTCGACCATTTCAACCTTGACATGGCCCCTAGTCCGGTCCGGTAGGGCTAATTAACTAGATATATCATTAACCTAGATATACCCATTGAAAACCGTCCAAAACTGGTTGATCTGTCAGACCGCCAACCCGCTAAAACCCGTTTCTGTTTTTATTTCTTTTTCTTTTAAGCGATCTATTAATCTTTTTTTATGTTATTGCACATCCATTCGTTGAGCTTAATCATATTTAATTTGGAGGTTGGATATTCTTAAAAATTGAAATATACAGATTGAACTTTGAAGTGTTTTTAAATCAACTAATTTTGCTTCCATTGGCAATTTATTATTTATATATATTAAGCCTAAAATTGTATTCATTATATAACAAGTACCTACTATTTGACCCGATTCATCCGTAGATCACACACATGTCAATTGGACCAGAGTGTACAATAACAAAAGTGTGCATCAGATGCATGCAAGTTTTTATTGCGCTGGGTCTGGAACGGCTTTGTAAGCATTTTGAGCATATGTTTTACAAGGTAGATATTCTAAAACATGAGAAGAGAGAGAGTAGACTTGACTTCTCAAGCAATATATATCATTTTGGTACATAGAAAACATGCAATAAAGAGTTGCCATATTTCGATAAAGTGAATAGGTTAAAGAGAGGTTTGGATGAGGATGGATACATTTGGATGGGGGATGTAGAGGTGTCCAACCGGTCCCGATTCCTGGTTCAGAACTAGCGGTTTTGTACCGCATGCCCTAAGAACCGAAATCAAACGCCATATTAGTGGTTTCCGTTACGATTTGGAACCATGACTCAACCGTCGGTCTGGTTCCTAACCGCCTATTCCAACACCGCTTCCCCTCTCTCTCTCTCTCTCTATATATATATATATATATATATATATATATATATATATATATATATATATATTAATAGATTATAATCAGTTTATGGAAAAAAAAATATATAAGATTTTTGTATTATAAATTTAAATTGAGAAGTTAACAATAAAAATGGTACCCCATAATTAATAAAATCATCATCACAAATTCATATTATTTTATAATTGATAAAACAAATTGTGTAACTTACGATTACAAATTAATAGTACTAAATTCTAATCTAAGTAAGGAAAATACAAAAAAGAATCAATAACTATTCAATCACAAATTTACAACATCAAGTCTTCAAATTTACAAGTGACAATTACAACTTCAAATTATTGAAAATTTGAAAAGGAAAAGAGAAAAGAAGAAAGGGCGTGAGTTTTATTCTAAGTTAAACATTAGGAACTAATTTTTAACTTAGAATAAAATTTCCTATGTATCCTTGACCTTACGGGTTAAGGTAAAGGAATCAAAGTTCACATAGTTCTCTTACCTTACTTAGAGCATCTCCAACCCACCATCTATTAATACTGTGAATTTCGCACTAAAAATACAGTTTTTGTATACACTATCTCCATCCCAACTCTATCCCACTAAATTTATAGTTTTGTGTAACCATCTCTAACCCAACTCTATCCCACTAAATTTACAGTTTTGTATAAACCATCTCCAACCCAACTCTATTCCACTAAATTTTACACAATAAGATTACTTACTTCTAATTTTATTTATAAACAATTATTTACGTTTTACTTATTATAAAAAATCAACACTATTTATTTTAGTTTAATTTATTAATAATTTCACACTTAAAGATAAAACAACGCATTCAACACCATGAAAATAAAAAATTACATAAAACATTAATATTAATAATTCTACATAACAAACAAATTTAGATGCTAGCATTGTCATGTTCATCCCACAAATGGTCAACCAATGCCTCTCGCAAAGCAAAGTGAGCATTTTTATCCTTGATTTTCCTATGTCGGGCTAGGAAATCTTGAAAACGGGCATCTTCATCCCTAACCATGTCTACTTCTGGATGTGGTGTTTCTATAGATTCTCCAATCGGTGCGGCAATATCATGTTCATCTTCGATAATCATATTGTGCAAAATAATACACGTGGTTAAGATATTGTGAAGTTGCTGCTTTTTCCAATATCGCACAGGGCCCCCCACGATTGTAAATCGTGATTGTAAAACTTCAAATGCACGCTCAACATCTTTTCTGCAGGCTTCTTGCCTTTTGTATTTTGTGTTAATTTAAGCTTTTATTTTTTTCAATTTATGCAATTAGTATTTCCAACATTGTTATCTTTTATATTGTTGTAATGAAGTTTCCATTGTGCTAATTATCATGTAATTTGATAAACCTAGTAATTTATCTTATTATTGTTTAATTATTTTTAAATACGCAAGATTAATAAAAAAATTAATCAAAATTTTTTCGTAATTAAATTTAATTGAATTAGATAAATTATTAAATACAAATAATAATACAAATATAACATTTATGTAGTTAAAACTGAATTTAGGGGTATTTTGAGCATATAATGTATAAATACATTTTTTTTTGTGGATAAACAATGTCCCCTTATTTATTGGGGGACACTGGTCATCCCCCCCAAATATAGAGGGCTGTTTTAGAGTGTGGTTGGGGGGATAAACTCCAAAATTCCCCCCAAAAATAGAGTTTTTGTATGTGATTGGAGATGGTCTTACCTTTCGAAATTGAGGCCTTCGCTTGATGATCAATCGCTTTCTTGAGAAGCAAGTGTGCCGGCACCGGAGCCGGAGGAAGAGGTTGTCGTCGTAGGACGATCTCCATCTTCTTCAAAGTCAACCTCTTGATCTCTTTTTCCGGCCTGGGGTCAAATCTTCAAGCAAGAGTTGACTTTCTAGATTTTTAACGGTCAATCTAGACCAATGATGAAAATCTCGCCGAAATCTTGTGAAAATGGGCTTGGCGATATGAAAATCCACTGAAATCTCTTCCTGTCAAATTCTCGCAAGGTCTCGCCAATATCTCACGAGAATCTCGAGCCTCCACGCCTGCCTTAGTCTGTGTCGCCAACTGGCAAGATTTTGGCGATATTTTCGCTAAAAATCTAGACTTTCGATCATTCAATGTGTAGCCACCAACACTAAATGCTTGCCCGACGGAAATAGTTGAAGCGCAGCAAGCAAAAACCTCCTGTGCATTATAGAAATAATGAGAAATGTCTTTGATCATCTCGACTACCTCATCAAAAGGTTGGTAGGAGCTCAAACATTTTTTAATTGATATTGTTCTACTTGCTTAATACTTCATTGTCCAAGAAAAGAGGATTGTTAATAGGCTTATAACAAATAGCATAGGTATCGATAATCGTCCGAGAGTAGTGAGATATCTGTGTATGCATTGAATAAGGATCTTTTTTTAGGCTTTATGCATAGTTAGTCCGAGAGGATATTTATTCATAATTGATCTACATGTTAGCATCGTCTGAGAGGAGGGCTAAGCAATATTTGTGCCGCCTAATTAATAATAGAATCGGTTTAAAAGTTTAGAATTATAAAATAATCAAACATAGGAGATTATAACTAAAATCGAAGCCCTAGAATACGCATTTTATCTGATCGAATATTTCAGGACTACTTCCTTTCTTTTGTTTTAGCGTCTTGTTATTTTCTTTATTATTTTCTACAATTTAGTCTTCCTTTCTTTTGTTTTAGCGTCTTGTTATTTTCTTTATTATTTTCTGCAATTTAGTTTTAGGTTAAAACATCAATCAATCCCTTTTTGAGAGTCTAAATATATTCGAGTTATTCTAATCGGGGTACTTAGTTGACATAAGTACACAGTCCTTGTGGGATCGACCTTGCTCACTGTTGTTTACATTAGCATTATACACTTGCGATAACACTAGGGTTAGAAATAGTGTACCAGTCAGCAGGTGACTGATAACCGGTTTGACCGTTTGCCGGTTTTGGACTGGTTTTACTCGTTTTCAGTGCAACGGTTCCGTGTTTTGGCTATAACTTCCTCCAATTTAAGATATCACGTGATGGTGAGATAAAGATCTACTATGTTTGTGTTCAGGCCTAGAGTTGATTCCGTACGAATTTTATCAGAATTCACGAGAAGGTCGAGGCGAGCACATTCGGGTGGTCAAAGTCAACAATTGAAGACTCCAAACCTTTTTAATTGTGTTTATGCCTTTGTACCATTATTTTAAGTTGAATTTCTGCATATTTCAGAAAGGGTGTGTGTATGTTGGGGGGAGGGGGGATGTCCCTCGTATTATCATTCACTCACCCAATTGTTGTCCAACTTATTCCAATCGGAAGATTTTCAATTTCTTTTTACTCTATCTCTACAAATTCTCTCATCTCCTTTCCTCTCTAGAAAAAACTAGGGTTCTTCAATTATTCTTGAAGAACCCATTAGGGTTCTTGAGTGTTCTTGAAGGTTTTGTAGGGCTTTTACTAGAGAATTGGAATTGAGGATATTGCAAGCAAGGTTTGAAGACTACTTCCTCCAAACATTATTTCAAGACTAAGATTTCTTTCTCTCCCTGTCTCTATCTTCATTTAATTTGTGATGCATTTATTACTGCTCTCATTCCTCATTTAATGCTTAAATCTTGTATTAATGATGTTTGATTGGTGGAATTCATGAGTTGTGAATTTGTGGCTTCTAGGGTTGGGAGTAATCCTACATTAGGGTTTATTAGCTTGGTTGATTATTGGTTAATTTGAGAAGAATTTGTGATTGTAATTGATATTGTGGCTTTGTATGACTTATATTTTATTAGTAGCTAACTTAGAGTATAATGATTCTTCTCGAGGGCCCATGGGGGACGACGGGAGAACTTGAATCGCATATATCGATCTCGATGGATGTCCTAGAGCCTTGCTCCCTAGGCAATATCCACTTGGGATGGGGATTTTAGGATTAATTAGATTATATTATTAATTTTCTTGCTTTTGGCTTAATAATTTTATTATCGGTCTTTAGTAATCGGGATTATGGTAAATTAATATGTAATTGATTAATTTGGTGAATCCCTCTAATTTGTCCACTTGGATTTCTGATATGGAACACGACCTTCCGACACAACTCTTAGATTAATTGGTAACCAAATGATCTAAATCCTATGTTAAAGGTGAAACCATACCTTAGAAACTCACTTCTAGTTGAGAGTATCTTTTATTTATTTAGTTGCTTAAATTATGTTTTCTTAGTAATTAACAAATCTTCAAATTTTGCCTAACTGAATTAAAGCAATAGATCTTTAGTGTGCTCCGCGAGATATCCTCCTTGTGGTTCGATTTTACTACCTCTGTCTATCCCTTACACTTACGAATTAACGGTTCAATTAATATAATTATTTGATCGTGTTTTCCAGACAAGTTCAATGGTGTGCACATTTTTTAGAATATGTCTTTAAGGAGGGATTCATCGCTCCAACCCTTGTGTTCTTGAACCTTTTTCCAAGTTGTTTCTCCAAGAATCTCTACTGATACCTCTTCAATCTCCTCCTCAAGTACACCTATCATTAGACATTATTTTTTGGGGGAGGGGTGATTTATTAAATCGTTAATATCAAATCCAACCCTTTGATTACCAAGCTTAAGAGACACACTTCTATCCTTGACATCGATGATGGCACTTATGAATCACGAGAGTTTTGGGATCCTCGTCCATGTTAAGAACAACAAAGTCAACTAGAATATCAATTCTGTTGATTCGGACTGGGACATCCTCAAGAACTCCCATAAGCTTCTCAATTGACCTATCGGCCAATTGAAGGAAAATGGAAGTGGCCTTAAGCTCCCAAGTAAAGTAAAATCCTATCTATTTGCACATAAAAAATGGAACACGCGATAGTAAAACTACCCGAATCCTTAAGATTAACATATATTTTATATGAACTATCATGCTAGTTTCTTTGGCTAAGTAAATATTTTTCTAATTATTCCCACTCCTTGTTATTGATTAATCTTTTAAAAAGATTCCGAAGCGGGGGACGGTGGCAACTGTTTCGGTGAATGGTAACGTAAGAGTGAGTCAATTTATGGCATCAAGAAATTTTTTTAATAGGCGATCAACCCTACGTGCTCGTTCACGTTTTGGAAAAGGTAGTCGAGGTTGAGTATTAACGGGATAAGGTTGACTTCCCATATAGTAGGAGGGTCATCATTTTCCTCCATTAGTTCCTCGAGTACCTTTCCTTTGCTTTTATCGTTGGAAACCCTTTCTTGGGTTCTACGCTCAAGTTCTCGAAGTGGCTTACTACTTGTTAGTGCATCGACATTGTTGCTTTCTAAGGGGTTAGCATACGAGTTCTCTTGAGTTGGAATCCCCCATTCCTCAAGGTTATCAAACACATTACATAGGTTTTCCAACGCTCAGGTGTAACCCCTTTCTTTCCCATCACTATTCCTAAATTTTTTTTCCACTAATTGGATGTCAATACGACGTTAGTTGACAATCTATTTTTTCCATCATGTGATTTTTCTCGGATGTAATCGGCTATGATGGCTATGATGACCCACAGATTTTGGACGAGGAGATTGTATCAGACGAGAAGTTTTGATAATACAATTTCTTACAAGGAAATTGTTGATACTTGTGTTGAAGTTGTTCATGGCGGTTATGATCTATTGGCAATCTTTTATGATGAAAAGACCAATGAAGAAGATGCTGATCCATTTTCGGATGAATTCGTCTTCAAGGCTAAAATACTTTCGATCACTTCCATGGTTGTGAATGCTGCATTTATTTCAGATTTTTGCTCATTTTCTCTATAATTTTATAAATGTTATTGTTGCTCCATGGATGCATGAGTACAAAGATTTTTCAGCCCGTCTTCGCACACATGACCTACGCGATTTGATGACGAATCGCTTTTAGGGAGAGGAGATGATGGAGATAAGATTAGTAGATTTGATTAGATATGTTATTTATTAGTAATATTCGATTTGATATAACAATCTTTAAGAATATTTGTTTTGGTTATTATGGTAGTGATTTATCATTATTAGGGGTTATAGTTCAATAATTAGTATAAATAGGAGTCTTCAGTATTGTATTAATTAAACAATTGATTTTGATATGAAATAGAAAATGTGTTTATTTTCAGTTGTGTCTCTTTCCGTTATTCTTTAGAATCAACGGATTTAGACTCCACGTATTATTGTTCTTCCACCACTACTAGAATCAAAGTTTTTTGCCACTATAAAATGTAGTTACAAAAAAGGGAGAGTAGTCACAAAAATATTTTTGGTAACTACATGTCTAAATGTAGTTACTATAGGATAACCATTTATTGTAAGATACAAAAAGTTTTTTTGCACTTACTTTGTAGTTATTAATGTATTTGTAACTATTTTTTACAATTACTATGTAGTTGCTAATATATTTATAACTACAAGTAGTTGTAAAAGAGTTTGTTATATTATAACAATTCTAATTAAAATTGTGTGAAATATTTTATATAAATACTAATAGTTACAACATGGGTTATTTTTAGTAACCATCATTGTAGTTGCAAAAAGAGCAACGACAAATAAATTTTTTTTGTTGCATGAGATTTATCAACATCGGACATAATTATGCCACACAGAAATAATCAAAGACTGGAAAAAGAATAGCGAAGCTAGCTAGTTTGTTGATCTTGGAGGACATAATCTCATAAAAGTAACCAAAAAGAAAAAAGAATCCCATAAAAATCGAAATAAGGAGGAGCCAACATGCATGCCGACACATAATACAGATACAAATAGGTTAATCCATTCAATACAAAGCTTTGTTTCTTGGTATTTACTAGATTCCACGACAAAGTAAGACTCTGTCTCTATACTCGTACTCTGAAAAGAATAACCAAAGGAACAAACCACTTTTTGATGGAATCAATTCCTCCAACAATTCATATTTAATATTCTCTTTATAGGTATCTGCATGTCTACCTAGGATAATGTTTTTGGTGGTAATACTTTCAGTTCAATTCACTTTTTCTTTACTATTTTAATTTTAGATATTATTCGAATGGAATTCCTAATTAAATAGTTAATATAATTAATATCTTAGTATCAGTCGGCAGACGTTTATGATATGTTGCAACTATTATATTAATATAATATAAAGGCATCACAACCGTGTATTGCACACCTTGTGATAATTCTATTAATATTTATCAAAATTTTGAGATTAAAAAAATAATATATTAATTAGAATCATAAACATAATATATAACAACAAAGAAAAAAAAAAAAAAAAAATATATATATATATATATAATAACAAAATGACTTTATACTTGATCTGGAAAGAGAGGTCTTTTCCCGTCCATTTGTACTAAGTTATATTGGTAAACTTTTTTCCGAGAATGTTTCTTGAAAAACATGAAACTTAAATGAGTTCATGGACAATCATTTGGAAACATTGTCAGATCAATAAAACATTTACAAATTGATGCTAACTAAACTGGAAAGACATTACTTTGGATCATAATATATACAAATTTGGAACTATATTAGACAATGTTGATTATGATAAAATATAAATTTCCTCCGAAAAACACGAAACTTAGATGAGTTTATGGACAACTATAGGAAAATTTATATTGGTACAATTGCCATAAATTCAATAATGCCTAATAATCTAACATTTGTAAATGAATACAATACAAACTATAAAATAATGCAAACTAAACTGGAAAGACATAACTTTGTATCATAAAATATACAAAATTCTGAAATATGTTATTTTTTGTGAATCTGTTATTTTAGTGAATCTGTTATTTTAGTGAATCTGTTATTTTAGTTTAAATACACTAATATCAATTTGAATTATGTTCAATATAGGGATCGACTATATGGGGTTCTGCTAGATTGAACCATATTGAGACGACTCGACAAAGGCTTTAGGAGGGCAAGTTATATATCATTAGTGACTTTATGGTTTTTAAAGATGATCTGCGCTTCAAGACGACTACTCATCTACTTAAGTTTTCATTCTATGCAACGATAAAGATTAAAGTCATTCGAGATACATCTTTTCCAAAAAATAGGTTTATTTTCAAGTCATTTTATTTGATTACAAATCTGAATGAGTAGGACGAGACTCAACTTTTTGGTAATTGTTTACTTTATTTTTGTCGGATTATAAAAATTGTAAGAGGTACTAAATTGCAATCTTTTAATCAAAATATTCAATTGTTTTTTGTTTCACTACGACTAAGATGTTATTAGAAGGGTGGTCGAAATGCATGCACCGTAAACTAAGTAAACAAAAGAAGGTCCAAAGAGGTTGATGGAAATCGAGATTGAAGATCTAAGGTACCTGATCAAATTCTCACTGATGTGTTTTATTTTCAAATGATTATTGTACAAAATATTGTTATCTAAATTTACCTAAAAATCTATGAAGGAGTTAACCTAATGCCACCATCAATCTCACTCTAAAGTGAATGCAGGTTAACAATAATACTTTGGAAGGAGTTTGTTGAGCAAGTGTTACCTTTTTACAACCTTCCAACGCCATATCCTGTTGTTATTGTTATGCAATGCTGCATGCAAAAAGTATTTAAGGGTTAGTATTTTTCCAGTTTATAACTATATTTTAAAAACAGATTTAATCGTTTTTTGTCTTTGGTTGTAGATTTTGTAAAGATTTGAAACACATATAACTGCACAAAGATGTTTGTAAATGCTAATGTTTGGGAGATTAATGAGTTCAAGAAGAAGTAATATGCTTTGTTTCTATTTTCCAATGGTTTAAGCATCTTTTGAATATATCTAAATGTAGCTTAATTCTATTTCACTTATACTTGTCTTTTTTGTTCGAAGAATTGCTGATTCTCCCAATCGAGCTAGACCTATTACGATATCACAAGCTTCTTGGTTTGGTTGTTCTCCTAATAGTGAGTTTGCTTTTGGTCATGTTGTTGTTCGAGACCTACAAGAGTTATGTGAAGGAGAGGTCATAATTATCTTTTCATAATAAGTGAAAATAATAAAGTATAGCAATTTTTCTATAAACATTGTCTTTAAACTCAAATTACATTTGTATAGGATGACATGTTTTAGGTACATTGCACTAATGTGGAAATTGAAAATCCAAGTGATTTGTGGCATATGGCATGCTTATCATGTCACCGTAAGTTGAATTAGTCTGATGATAAGTGGATGTGCCGTAAGTGTGGTGAAGTTCAAGCGAACAATAGTTTCAGGTATAATTAATAACATATTGTAGATATATATTTTTTTAATTCATTTAATAATTTTATAATATGTAAAATAGATTTTTAATACAAAACCTTCAGCTGACAACATGTATAAGATGGAAGTTAGGGTTATCGATGAGACCTACAACGCACTGTTCGTCGTATGGGATGCAGAGGATTAAGTCATCTTTTACAAAATAACTTATGAGCTTGTGACCGAGGATATGAGTATATTACATAAGTATTTTTATATTATATTGTTTTCCTAATAAATGTATAAAAAACTTAATAATAATTTGAAATTACAAGATGCCGAGCCATGAGTTTTGGATTACTATGTGAGTAAACTGGTGGACATGACTATTTTATTTAAGGTCTCTAAACGCACATACCACAATTGTTGTGGAATGGTTATTCATTCGGTAACAAAGGTGTCTGATGATCCAGAGTTATTGGCTAGGTTCTGCTCAGCATACCTTCAGCCACAGGTAACAATACATAAATGTTACTAAGTTTCATTTATTTTTCTCATATATATGAGATGGACAAATATATGTTTGGAAATAAAGTGCATAGTAATCAAGTTAAATAAATGCCGATTTAAATAAAGATTATGTACTAATCATTTGTTATAATTTTGAATTGGACATGAGTCGGATTTGATATCGAAGCTGGGACGGAAGGATGCAGGAGACAATGATTCTTCCTCTGATGATGAGGCCACTGCTCCTGAAAAGAAAATTCAACCATTAGAGGACAATGGTGAAACATCAGAGAAGAATGTAACAATTGAAAGCAGGGATGTTAAGGGAAATGATAAGGTTGCAGATGCTGATGGTGAACATGGGTTGAAAGTTAAGCGAAAATTGGTGGATGAGCTTGACAAGCACTCAACTAATCGAAAAGCAATCAAGCAAGAGAAGGATGATAATTGATATTTTTTTGTTTTTGAATTTGTTCAGTACACTAAGTTTTTTATGTTTTTTCGTTATGCATTTTGCTTATTAATCTCTTTTTAGCTACTATTGTTATTAATTTCTATTTGAACAATCAATCATGGTTTTCTTGAATTTTGCTACTTTTGCTTTTACGTACTTTGTAAATTTTAGCTAAACTTTAATTCGATACACACTTGTTGAGTAGCACATATCATCTATACATTCAAGAAAATGATTTTTATCGGTCAAAGCCCTGAAAAATAGGCCAACTATCAACTGAAGTCTTGAAAGAGAATTTCTATCAATCTAGGACCTAAAAGATTTGAAACTATCAATGGAAGACCCAAAAGTCTAATCATTAAAGTGCCTGTTTGGAAATTACAAAACCCACAAAATTAAATTCCACAAAGTAAAATTGTCTCGAAGTGATAAGCAGTGGAAAAATACATCAAAACTCTTTCACTAAATTTATTATTTTTTTGAATTTTTTATACTTTCATATTGGAATTGTTGGTATTTTTAAACATCTGTATTTTGTTTTTTTAAGTCATATGCAGGGATTTTTTTTTTCTTTTTTTAAAAAGAAGTCTATAATTTCTTTTTTGAGTTCATATTATTTAAATTCATATAAACATATTTCATTAAAATGTACTTTTTTTTTGTCTTATGTAAACACCTTTTTCTGTTAATTCGTATATTTTAAATAACATTGCAAATTATTTAATTATTAGATATATCACGATACTTAAAAAAAAACCAATGTAGTAAAAGACTTTTTTGACGTATATTTCCCTACTTATCATTTTGAGATAAGTTCATTTTTTTGGGTTTTGCAATTTCCAAACACGCCCTATAATGATTTTTGATTTACGGGTCTTCCATTGATAGTTTTAAACCTTTTGGGCCTTGAATTGATAGAAATTATCTTTCAGGACCTGAATTGACAGTTGACATATCTTTCGGGTCTTTGACCGATAAAAACCCAGAAGAAAAAAATAGTTTTTGTTATCCAACATATGTGAATATATAGATATGTTTTACTAAGCTGATTTAATATCTAAATTATTTATACTTAATTGTAAAATACAAAATAAATTATCTCCTGAGCAAAAAAGTCACAATAAAAGTTTTTGTAATCCAACATATGTTCAAACATATTGATATGTTTTACTAAATTGAGTTAATATAGCACCTGCCCAGACAACAACTCTTGTAGAAGCCAAGAAGGACGCGGAAGTAATGTCAGATGAATCTTTTCGTTTCATACAACATAGACTATAGACCGGATAAACAGACTTTGGGAAGGATGTCATGTAGGATTTATATCTATTATAATACTCTTGTAGAAAGTAATATAATTAATCCCTTTCCCTAGGACCCTTCTTGGTTGTCATAATTTGTATCTTTATTAATTAACCCTAGAGATGTATTTATAAATTTATATAAACCCTAACATGCGCCTATAACACATAGGAGTTAAGGGATTCGACCTGATAGTTGTTTATACAAGAGGTCGATTTCTGATTGAATGATTTCTGAGTCCCGTCTTAACCTTCTGGACTGTATCCCCTACTCAATCCTTAACGCCGGATGGACGACGAACTTTGAAGAATTCCAAGTGGGAAGGAACACCTTAAACCGCCGCCGCCTACTCTCTCTTTCTCTCTATTCAGTGATCTTTTTGAGTGTTAATTCTTCTTTTTCACAGAATGAGAGACCATGTATTTATAATACATGGTTGAGTGTGGGCCAAGCCTGGTAGTTTAATTCCTTCTAGGATTAGGAATTTAATTCCTTATTAGGAATTTAATTCTCTATTCCTACTTGGACTAGGAGTCTATATGGGTCAATCAAGGGATCAAATGCAAGAAATAAAGATGGGCCTAACTATGAATTAATTCTTCCTTGTTCAGCCCAGAACATAATTAATTCATAAATATTAATTCATTCCACTAGAGAATTAATACTGACTTACCCCTTTATTCTCGAGTTGAGTCGGGGCTTGCTTAATTAATCCCCGTATTTAAGATATCGAAAATCCATTAATTAATTAAAGCCTCTGACATCTTAAATCAATTAATTTCTTATTTATTCCTTAAGTAGTACCACTCAACCTTATTATTGTACCTGAACTTAATAAACCTGCAGGGTTTAGTACAATAAACCTTTTGAGCTCCTTAAGGGGATATCATCATCCTAAACGGATACGGTTACTTAAATACAAATTACCAATTATTATATGCAAGTTGCTGTCACTCAAAATACATAGTATAATAGTTATAACTTAACTCTTGCCCATAGTAAATCAAAGTGACACACAAACAAGCATTCATAAGGCTTTAGATTATTATAAGTCACCGAGATCTCTAGTTCTTCACTAAGGTCAGGCAGAAGAACATATCTCACTGTGATCCTATCAGTACGTAAATACGTACCAGTATAAGTAAATAGTCAAGATAAACTATTTCTACTTAATACTGAGCCTAAACCAACAACTCGTCCTCAAGTTGTCAAAGCTGTGATTTACATTTTATATCTCTTTAAGTTTAACCAATCATATGATCTTCTGTGATCTTCAACACACCATAGGATCTACTTATTTGCAAGAGATATGGGGACACATATATAGTGAAAATGCAAATATAATCAGATAGGAGATAAACAGTGAATAACTGGAAACATTGTATATAAAAAGTTTTGCTTTCAGTATACAAATCCAACATGTCAATCGCTCTTCGTACCAAACAACACAACACAATGACGATAACTATAAGTAGTGTCACCAAAGTCCATATATTTTAATCATAAAAAAAATCTTAAAAATTATTATCTGAATTCAAAAAAAAAAAAAAAAAGGGATATTGCACATAGAATATTTAATATATAGACAATATTTTTTAGCTACTACTGAAGGATTATTAATATGTGCGTTCCTTGTACCAACTGCCTCAATAATAAAACTAAATTAATTTTATTTTTTTCTTTGTTCCACATAATAAAACTATGAATTTATCAAGAAATTCAACGACAATAGTTTTAAAATTCTTATGTCTCCTTGGTGGTTTTCTAGTTGTAACTGGATGACTATCAAATGAAGTAAGAAGAGATGCATCTCCAGTAGGATTAACACCGGTTGATGCAGTTCCCGAGATTGACTCACTATCTGTATTATTGACATTCCTTAATTTCATCAATTCAGGTAAAACAATTACAACAATTTATATTATAGTTGGCTTCCAATGTAATTTAAAAAAGTACATATAAAAATTATAACAAAAATAAATAAAAAGAGAGTAGATCAAAGAATAATACCATACCAATACTGATATCCGAAAATGGAGTCCTCTGAAATGGATATGTAAGGGTGATTAGATTAACGCTTTTATCAGCTGCCTTCATCTTAGTAAATTTTGAAGAGGTTCCGCTAGTATTCGTGTTGAATGGATATGGAATTTCTAATTTAACAGAAAAAAATAGTTATTTGGTAACAAATAGAGGAAAATAAAGCATTTTAGTTAAAAAGATATGGTTACAATTTTGTTTGATTTGAAGATGAGTCAAGTATTTATTATGGAGTCATACCAAAAGTAAAACAATAGGCAAAAAAATTAATATACCATTATTAATTTAAGTTCATAGAAATCCCAACATCATTATGGCAGCCAACTACTTTTCCAATTTATATTATTTAATTATTTAAAAAATAGACCAAAAATAAATTATGAAAAAAATACATATAAGGCACAAACATTATAAGATAATAACATTAGACAAATTAAAAGAAAAAGATTATAGTATGACAAACCATTTGAATTCAATATTCTTGTCCATTGTTTAATAATAATGAATTATTTGGCTTGTTTCATAGTTTTCGTTCATTTTTAGTGTAAATTTGAACAAAATAGAGATCAAATATACTAAAAAAGTAAATTTAGTAGAGACAAAGATTGAGAAAAAACTATTGCTTATAATCCTAAATTCTATATATTAGTCAAATTAGTAAGGAAACTGAAAAAAGGCTTTCCTTTTTTTTTATTTAAGTCTTGGCCGATTAACATGTATAATAATAAAAAAATTAAAAATGTCGAAAAAAGAAATTTTAGAAGTTTATTTCTTCTTTAATAAATAATTATTTATTGAATCAAAAGTATTTATGTGACTTAGATATATAAGATATTAAAATAATATATATAATTTACAATGTTAACACATTCTTTTTTAATATTGACACCATTAACTGTTTTTTTCTTAAAAAACATAATTTGATTAAATTATTTTATAAACAAATATGAATACATCTAAATATAGAAAAATAAAATAAATTAACAATAAACTATTTATAAATGCATATAAAATAAGTTCATGGCTCAAAATTATTATGTCATTCAAAAAACATAACACAACAAATCTATTAAATAAAATGTTGCCCAATTAATCTAAATAATAAATTGGGCCAAATAATATGGAAAATATCATACCTGAATATTAAGTGTCCTAACGAATTTCGGCCCAATATTATTATTAAGCCCAATCCAAATACAAAAGGAGACCATATTTGGGCCACATTACTTATAATTCAGATTGACCTATAATTGGGCCACATAACTTAAATTGTTTTTATTTGAGATTGGTCCCATTAACATGTATAACAATTCAAAATTTCAAGATAGAAAAAAAAAAAAAGAGAAATCAATTGTGTAGAATACATTTTTTACAATTATAAAAACAATCATGTGAAGTTCTTCCTTTATGAAATAATTATTTATTGAATCAAAAGTATTTTTTTTTTCTATTTAGATATATAGGATAGTAAAACAATATATAAAGTCACAATTATAACACCTTCTTTTTTTGTATTTGGGCCATTACTGCTTTTTACTTTAGAAATAAGATTTTTGATCAAATTATCTTATAAAAATTATGAATACATCTAATAATAGAAATATAATATAATAAACAATAAAATAATTATAAATGCATGAAAAGTTAGTTCACTACAAAATATATATATATATATATATATATATATATTATGATAATAAAAAAAAAACTAAGAACAATTAATTAAATAAAATGTAGCCCAATTGATTTTAATCCTGAATTGGGCCAAATAGAATGTAAGAAACCAATTCAAAAAATTAAGTGTATTAAAAAATGTTAGCCCATTAATTTTATAAGGCCCAGCCTGAAAACAAAATGAGATCAGAGCTGGGCCTCATTAATTCTTATCACAGAATGGCCCATATATGGGCCGCATTACACAACTAAGTGGTCAACTTCAACGGCCACTTTTTATACTAATTGTATCTTCCAAGACACAATACACTAATCTCGAACACTGCATTTACGTATGTTCATTTTCACTCTCTCACCGCCTCACGGTCTAAAACCCAAACGTCTCTTCACTCTCTTCCCCATTTCTGAAGATGAAACCCTAAATCTTCTTCCACTTCACACTGCATGTTTGAATCACCTAAGTTTTACGCCCGGATGTACAGTTTTTCCGAGTTCACTATGATGGAATTCATTTTATTTTTAGTTTTGAATCTGTGAGATTAGTTCACAGACCTGTTCTTTGCCCCCCTTGATTTTCTATTTTTGAGTGGAAATGAAAATTTGTTGTTTCAGTGGATTTCTGCGAATTTAAATTGCAGCGTGTTTTATTAGCCGGTGATGAAAGGGATATTAAAAAAAACCAATTTTTTTTTGAAATCGAAACCCTTTCTGAGGTTGCTAAGTAATCTCATAACATTTCAACATAAAAAAGGTATGTTACTCTACAATTTTGATATTTTATGGTATTTGAAAAATTATTCTGAGTATGTTAATTTTTTTTGATAATTTGTTCCTGGATATGCATCATATCTTCGCATGCACTAAATTTTATAGCAATTTTACATAGCCTTGTGAATTATTATTTACTTTTAATTAGAAGTGCTAAATGATTATGCATGTTTTGTAAATTTTGAAATCGGTGTGTTCATCCATGTTTTATTGCCTACTCTGATCAACAGAAAGCCACTATTCGATATGTTATGATTTTGTGATAAATTGTCTCTTCGAATTTCGTATTAGATTTACGTATGTAGTGGAGTTTATACCATTTTAACAAAGTCTTATGGTTTATTATTAACTTTTAATCAAAACATAATTTAAATTATGCATTTTTGTTAAAATTTATAAAAGTTCAGTTCATCCATGTGTTTATGTATATTCTGACAAATAAAATGACAATATTTGATTTGTTATCATTTTGTGAAATGTTGTTTCAAGATCACTAATTTGTTTTTTCAAATTCTGCCTTAGATCTACGCATGTTGTAAAGTTTATAGCAATTTCACCAAGTATTATGGTTATTATTAACTTTTAATTTGAAGAAAAATTCGATTATCCAGATAATTAATTTTTTTTAAATAGTTGATGAATTTATGGATCTCAATACTTGTGTTTTTTTTTTTATATAATATTTTTGCCAGAATACATATTAATTTGTTACTTGATGTACACATGTAGCAATAACTTTAATCTTGACGAATAAATGTGCAATATTGAATATCCATTGAATTTTGATATTTGATTTACACGTATATGTTTATACAGTGCTATTATACATTGAATAGGGTAGACATTTTTATATTTTTGTTAATAAGTTGTCCAACTGTGCATGAAAAGTGGTCAGAACTACAAACTATTCAAACATGTTCCTAGCTTAAAGTATATTTTTACCTGAATTTCATGAATTAAACAACACATTATTCAAACAACACTATTCTTATATAGTTTTTTTTTTTCTTAATTTTGCATTAACGAGTTGCACAAAAGCAACGGAGAGAACATGTTCTTCAGTGAAGAAGTATTGTGAACTCAATCAACCTCAACAATACAAAGTTAAGTGATCTATATTGTCCTTTTATTAAGAATATTGTTAAATACATTTACATATATCACATCTATTTTTTACTAAATGATATTATCTCTTTTTATACCTTGTAAATTTTTAAAAATATGTCAGATTATTATGCCTTTTATTGTTTTTTAGGATAGCTATGATTGATAATATCTGATCTGTTTCTCAAAATAGTATATTTTATTACAAATACATGGAAGTTAAATAAAATGATTGAATTGTCTAGTATATTAATATGCCAATCATGTCTCTAAACATTATCAAATAATGTTTCTTGAGTGTTATGTGTTTATACCAGATTCTACAATATGAATTATTACTTATGTTTATGGATAAAATGGTGTTATCTGAAATTGTTCATCAACACAGTTTTTTAAAAGTGGATTATATTTTAAAGTGCATTTATCTTTTCTATAAATGTAAATTTTGTGTTTAAGAAAAAAGACAATGGCACTACATGGATATTAAGCTGAAGGATCAGAAATTGAAGCATTGAGAAACACAAAGTAAAGGGGAAGGAGCTAAAATCGTTATCAAATGCCTACAATCACAGATAAATATATCTATTATTATTTATATGTAATAGATGCCATCAATGTTCTTTAATCATCATAAACATACTCAAAACATAGTATTTTAGATAAATAAAGCAAAATGAAACATTGTTTTCCATTTCTGATAAACTTCAAAAATTATAATCAAAACACAATAACATACCATCTCTTGCATGTGTTTTTGCCTATTGTAATAGAACCTCTAAGTTTCACCATAATAGCTGCTTCAACTTTGACTTGAATGCTGAATCTCTACTATGTGGTCAAATTTTCTTAATCTAACGTATAAGATACATGTGCATATTTGTTAGAATTTCCAAATACATTATTAGTAAAATCATCAAAAATATATGTTCAATTACATTAGGGACACGATTTATTAGTAAAATCATCAAAAAAGAAATTTGACTGAGAATGATCCTGCCAATGTAACATTTTAATTGTTTAAGTTGATTATAACATATTCATGAAATATTTGGTTGTGAAAAATAGAATATAGCGACATCATTAGGTTCTATTAAAATGTCAAATTTATAACTTAGCTGAGTTCATATAAACATGAATAATTGAATAGATCAGGATCTTAGGCTGCTAATAATGCAATTTGGACAACTAAACCGTATTTTTTATGTATTATATGTTTAGTTCATGTATTGTAATGAACTATTACAATATAATAACTAATATTTTAACAGTTATTGTTAATTTGAACTGTTGATCAATATATACTTTTTTTTTTAATTGGATAAGTTTTGAAACTGCAATTAATACATTAAATTTCACATTTCTTATAGAAGTTTTAATCAACATTTCCCAGATTAGGTTTTATATGTTATATATTAATGCTTTAAGTTTAATCTAAATTATACATGAAAATGATTGCAGGTACACAAAACAATTTGCATTGATGATAAATGAACATGGATTAGTGAATATACAGAAAAAAAGAAGATAAGTTATTACTTCTTGACCAATATATTATGTGTTTTTGTCAAAATGTATGAGTTTGTTTGCAATAAGATGATTTGAACTTGAATATTCTAACTGGTAAATGAAAATAAAGCAATAAACACACCTTCAACTTATAGCAACATGTGTTTAGAGGACTACTACAGTTCTCAGTTTCAACTTTTATGGTTTTTGGATTTCTTTCCTGGCTTTGATTGAGTAGGGTAAAAAAGTTCAGAATAGTTAGAATGACAATATATTTGGGTCACATATATAGATTTAAAGTGATTTTAGGATATAATTTCCATTTATATTATCCAATAGTTGACAATATATTTAAAGATATTACTTTCACCAAGATTTGATATAATTCACTATCATTAATACTATCTTTATTTAACCAAACTCCGAAATTCAAAATCACCAAAAAAAATAAAAATATCTTCACTTATATATTAATTCTGATTTTCAATTACATAATTATGTTTAAAGATTTTCAAAATCTGTCTGTATCCTGATAATTTTTATTAGTTGTTTACATCTGTTTTTAATTAATCAGAGTTTATTATGAATAATAGTTTCCAAATAAATTGATATTTACACTTTATTTAAAAACAAGAATTATAGATTCAACATGGCTAACTTAATATACTATCAAAATTTGGCTAAATAATATGATATCTAATCACTTAAAATAATTTTCCACATTCAATAGTTTCATATATTTTACCAAATACTGAATAATATATGCAATCATATATTTTAAAGATTTATTAGATTAAATAGAATCTATCACCATTTATAATTTTTTTTTATTTTTTTAATTATATTAGTTGATAATTTTCTTTCATTATACATATAAATATTAAAAAAATATAACATAGGTCTTTAATATAATTTGCCTTAGCACTTATTTAATATTATTTTTTATCCGTCATCAACTTCTGTCTTAATAGTGATATGAAACTGAAAAATTGCAACTATTGGATAATCATGGGACAATAATAGATAACTCAAAGGACACTTGATTATGGATAGACAGTAAGCAAAAACAAACAAAAATATTAAAAAACAATACCATACTAGCCTAAAATAGATAGAAAGTCTGGGACTATACACTAGTAAATAAAAACCCTAAATGACAAATTCATAAAATTATCACCCCTAGTAGGCTGTTTCTCTAATGTTATCACATCTCCATAATGAATCATACACTCATCCATCATGTCCTTGCAGCCAGTTATATAGCAAACTTTCTCTCCCCCAACTTCATCTGGTTCCAATCCAACATTCCATTCTTTGTTGCCCCTTAATAGTGTGACTCTACCGTTGCTTTTCTGGCCTCATCTTAGAAAGTGATGTCGATACTGTTCATAAACTTTCTGCAATTGAAAATAATTTAAGTATTGTGAATTAAGACAAATAGTTAAGTAGTTTTGATTATGAATATAAAAGTACCAATCTTTCACGCCGAACATCTCTGTACTTCACAACGATTGCACATTATTAACCACCAAAACTGATACTTCTGATTGACTCATCCCCTCTTCCTTTGATTTTCAAGTAACGTATGTGAATGTACACGACATTGTGGGACTTATAATATATTTCAGGCTCTCCTTTATATAGTACAGATCATAACCCTATTTTCTTACGAATTGAAAAAAATTATTTATCTGATATGTTAGATATATTAATAATAACTACTTTACAATAAATATATCAATTAGATTTGCAATAGAATATAATTTAGGTAATATTCTAAATATATTTTCTGTTATAAATTTTATGTATTTAATTTATTAAGTGATCAATATCTTCTTAATTTGATATCTTTAGTAGACAGAAAAAATATATATTTTGTTAGTTATACAAAATTTTATTCTCTAACAATGGCATCACAAAATATCTGCATTTAAGGTATATATTTTTGAAGTAAATATTCACTATATAGATTGAAGATATTTCAATATGTATTTAGTTATAAGTATTGTAACAAACTTTTATTGTATTTTTTTTATCATTTCGAGTCATCGTAATTTGTACAACAATTTATTGACGATTTTAATAGTTTCTTGCATATATTTTATATAACGTTTAAAGTTTTTAAATTGTTATAAATTAAATTTGTTTCTATTTAGTACAACATAAAGTGATTTTAACAACGTTTCATAGGTTTCATTTTTAATAACATAAAACTTTCATTTAAACGTTTTACTTTGATATGGTTTCAAAATCCCAATTCGATATTAATGCTGTTTTGTATAAAGATTATACAACACAAATTCAAAGTTAGAAAATAGATTCAAACCACATTCATATCGTAGCAACTTAGTGAATACCTAACGTATTTCAACTATGATGTGTTTTATAAAATAGAGAGAAATATATGACATTTTATTCATGTTTATTTTAAAAACTGCATTGAAGCATATCAACAAACACTAACCAAAAATAGTAATTATTGATAATATTTCTTAAACGATATTTCTTGAAATAGGTAGATAAAACATTCTATCAAACACAAAAAACTAAAAAAATAAAAAAAATAAGCTGCCTAACTCATTCGACATAGACACACAAAGTTAGTGTTTCTTCCGGTTCCATCTCCAGAGTGAAATTTCCTCCCCAATCAAAGATTATTATCCTTCAGAAACTCATAATAGTCGGTCAATTCCGCTTTATCCTATGCATCACCAATAATACGTACTTTCCAATACTAAATACCACAAAATATATGAGTAGTCCCTTTAAGAATGTGACTCCACTTGATAAACATATGCCTAAAATCTTTAGGAATAACCTGAAACATATTTTGCATTAGAATTAGAAAGATTAATAATTTGATTGCAAATTGTATATAGTCTAAATATTTATAAGTATCGTGAACTAATTACAAAAACACTTACTAATACCACTTTCTTTGTCTTCAAACGTTCGTCGATCACGATCACGTTGAGTGAAGGATTATCATCACCAATTATGTCAACTATCTCAACCTCCTCAGCCCTATCACGAAAAATGGTAAGTATTCTTACAAAAAAAATATATAGATAATTAATTATGAAAAGCATTCAATAAAAAAATACTCACTCTTGACCCATATTGATGAGTTTACTGAACTTATATTACTATCAATTCGAATTTTCGTTTGTGTGAATGGTAGCGTGGCTATGACAATGAATTTATAAGTAGATTTATTAGTCCTTTAAATATTGACACATAATATTTCGATCGAGGGGTTTTTTTTTCTTGATTTTCTATCTTTTTTACTACCTATTTACAAAGAGATATATCTATAATCAGATCTTTTGATATTTTGTCATATATAACTTACTTATCAATTTACATATATTATGTTCAGATTAGGTTCAGGGTTTAGGGTTTAGGGTTTAGGGTTTAGGGTTCAGATTATATTTATTTGAAAATAAATATTATTTGGCTGATATGTTATTGTTTTTTTATGATATTGAAAACTTTTTTTCAATGATGTTATATATGTAAAGCATATGACATATTTATGACAAAAACACTTTAATAGATGTAACATGTACATATATTTTACGTATATAGATAAATCTTTGAATATCTTATGTCATTTTATATGAAACTTATCTTATTTAAACATGAATTTTTTAATCAAAATATTTAAAATAAACAGTATTTTTAAAATATCAAGAAACCGTATGATTCATACAATCATTATAAATATATATTACATGTCTATATGCAGTTAAGTTTTGAAATACATTGTTATTTAATTTGATTTCAAACAAATATTTGTTTAGCAAAAATAAAAATGACAAAGATCTAGACATTTTATGTCATAGAGCTTGAAAATGCAATTAACTTTTGAAATTTATAGACTATTTAATTTTATTTACAATAAAATATTTTTTTAGCAAAATCTAAAAATGACAAAGATTTATATATTTATTTGTTATATACATTGCAAATGCAGGAAAAATTTCAGCTTTTTTTTAAAAAAAAAAAGTATATTAACTTTATTGAATACTTTTAATAAAAAATAGAAATCAATTAGGCTATGTTCAAAAATATAATACATCTTTGTATGTCCTAGATTAATATCCTTTTACCATGTTTTCAGATAATATTCGTATCTATTTCTTGTTGTACATGCTGCTCTCTGATAAGGAATATATATATGACCGTTAGATCATGAGTATTAACTAAATTTTGAAGTCTTAAGTGTTTGAATAATGCATGATAATAGATTTAATAAAAAGGAATAACTCTAACTAATTTATTCTATTCTTTTTTTTTTTTTTTTTGCACGAATGACTTGCATATGACCAATACTGGGCTTATACGTAAGAGGATGTGGACTTATTCAACCTCAACAATGAATACATATAAGTGAATCTATACTAGCCTTTTATATTGCGCATTGTTTAATACATGTACATATATTATCACTATACCTTTTTTGCTTTAGAGAGAATACATTATGTATTTTTTAACTAAGTATAGATAACCTAGATATTAACTCAATTTAGTAAAACATATCAATATATTCACACATATGTTGGATTGTAAAAACTTTTATTATGACGTTTTCAATCATGAGATAATTCATTCTGTATTTTACAACTAAGTACAGATAACCTAGACGCAGTATTTAGAAAACATACAGACGTACAATAACATCTTATTCACGTCAATGAGAGGAAAAATTGATTCGAGCAATAATACAGGCGGTAGACCTCCTGTATTTCAATTGATCAAAAACACCATCTCATCGGAAGTCTCCTTCCATCTCAGGGTTCTACTCCAAAATTTGCACAACTCTATATATATGATACTGATATTGGGATATCAAATTGAGTCAATGTTGTGAGGTAAAATTTATTCCCTAATATTTATAATTCTGTTAAAAAATTGCATTCTTTTTTTTTTTCTTTTTTTACAATAAAATAACACAGATCAATTAATTAGATTTTTTCAGAAAAAATATGGAAAGGGAAGCTCTCCATACCGAGTTAGTTGTGGATTTGAAATTCATGCTTGATCAACACAATGTCTAGGTAAGGATTGATCAACTAGTAGTAGCAGTAAGTAAGGATTGATCCCACAAAAAGTGAATGAGCAATTTCGCTTCTTAAACTAGTTATTAAAACAAAAAATTAAAAGGATGGAATTGGATTAATTAATCTATTAAAACTAAGGGTCCGCTTGGTTGTAAATCATCAATGACAATGGGAATGGGTATGAATGAGGGGTTACTCATACTATGGAATAATGTGGGAGGAGTTGTTAATAAAATGGGGTATTGATTAAATTTTTCATTATGTATCAATCACCATAAATGGGAATAGGTCCTCATTCATTCACATTCCTTACCCTAAACCCCCCAACCAAGTGGGCCCTAAATATATATCTAGTAAATAATAATTCAAAGATAAAATAATAAGTTTCAAAGGTAATCAATTAAAGGGAAGCACCCATTCTCAATTTAATATTTTCTCCTATTCTTAACTTTCAGTATATACTTATACTATTTTTTTGGGCAAAAACCATCAAGGTGATGGAGGGATCAAAACTAGAATCCCCAACTTTTATATAAAAAACTCAAGAGGTCTTAAGATACAAAAAGTTTACAAGGAAAAAGGATTCAACAATCAATAGCCTATTTAGGAAATCTAAAACTAGGGAAACCCCTAGCATCCAAATACAAGTAGCCATTGAGGCTTAAACACTCTGAGATGCTATTAATTTCTAAACTCGATTTCCTCTTCACTGCAAGGTTTGCCAAATGATCTGCAGCGGCAATGCCTTCTCTATGAATGTGAGACACTTTCACCTCCATCACCTGTGAAAGCTTCTTGAAGTCTGCTAGGAGAGCTTGGTAGGACCAATGTCCAATAAGGTTTTTACAAAGCAAAAGGTGTAGTGAAAGAGAGTCAATTTGCAACCATACTTTTCCTATTCTCTTCTTAAGACAGAGCTTTAATGCCTCAACTATAGCACTAAGTTCAGCATACATAGTATCAGAGGTGCCCAAAAATTTATAGAATGCAGCAAAAAATGATGCGTTTGAGTCCTCTATAATCCCACGGATAAACCGGGGGTTACCATTACAAGCCCCATCAGTATTCACTTTAAAAAAAATCATCATCTAGGAGTTTTCATCGGACCAAAAAAGGTTTTCTCTCAGTTTTCCTCATCACTGGAACTCCCCAAACTCCAGCCAAATGCCAGTAGCTAGCCTCTCCAAAATTCAATTGGCATGAGATTTACATTAGACATAAGTCTAAGCTTATCCACAACTTGCCTTTGGATTTGGGAAGCAGATAGCATTTGGTCCTGAAATTTGGAGCAATTCCTAGTGCACCCACAGGAACCAACTCACAAGGAAAGAAATAACAATGCAAATGTGTTCAGAATTCTGTTTCTGAGAAAACGAGAGGGCAATTAAATAAACAAGAGAGATGTTTTGAGGGATAGAGATGTGGAACAACTGTCCAAAATACTTCCATACTTGCCAAGCAATTTTACAATGCACAAAGGAATGGTTTGTCTCTTCACTAAAGATATGACAGAGGTGACACCAAGAAGTAGCCTCAAAACCTTTCTTTTTGAGATTGTCAACAAGGGCCAGGATGTTTTTGACTAATCTCCAAAAGCAAATAGATTGGGAACTTAAAACAAATTTGGCTGCATCATTGACTACCAAGTTGTTGGAGGCTTAGACAGTCTCAGGGAATTCCAAGCTGAAGAAAATGTGAAGAGACCACTAGGAGAAAGTTTCCAAATAGGAACATCATCAGATCGATCATTAACAAACATAAGCTTAATAGAATGAATCACATTAATAGGCAAAATAAAGCTCAATTTGCTAAGATCCCATTCACCATTACACCAGTAATCTGCTACCTTATCCTCACAGTTAAAGGTATCAGCAAAAACACATAATGGCGAATATGGGCACCAATTATCAAACCAGAAGGAAATGTTACCTTTGCCCAACCTTCAATAGATGTTTTGATCTGTAAACATCTGCATTTTAAGTATTCTTCTCCAAAAATGAGACTGGTTAGCACCTACATCAACATTGAAGGGGTGAGAATTCCTTAGGTACTTTGCTTTAAAATACTTACACAATAAATCATTAGAAATTCTCAATTTCCACCAAGCATAAGAAGCGAATGCCTTATTGATATCATAAAGATTTCTAACACCTAATCTACCTTCCTTTTTGGGAAAATAAAGTTTATCCCATGAAGACCAGTGGATCTATTTATGGTCAGCATTAGAGCCCCATAAAAAGTTGTTAAAAACCCTATGAATTCTTTTAGTGACCGATTTAGTAGGACCAATAACTCTAAGGGTATACATGGGGATAGAATTAAGAACACTCTTAATGAGCTCCAATCTACCACCCATACTTAAGAAAAGTTTATCCCAACCCTTCAATTTAACACTGATTTTTTCAAACAGTTCTTGAAATAAAAAAACATTTTTTACTCTGCGTTTCAAAAGAGGTACACCTAGGTATTTAAAAATTAATCTTTCCTTCTCAAATTTAGATAATTCCAGAATTTTCCTCTTATTAGAGCTACAAACATGTTTAAAAGATAGTACTATTGGTGTAACTGACTTTCTGCCCAGTAGCTTTTTCAAAAGCATTAGAAATTTAAGGAATTTCTGAAACCCAGAAACTTTGGCAGAAACAAAGATGACAGTATCATCAGCAAAAGATAGGGAAAGGATATTCATTCTGTGCTTATTATACTTCAATTCAGGGTACAATTAAAAAAAACTCCATGAGGCCATAAGTAAGTGCATTGGAGAAAATAGCGAACAAGCTAGGGGAGAGAGAGTCACCTTGTCTTATCCCTCTGCTAGACTTAAAGAATCCAGTGAGGGAACCATTAATAAGTAGGGAAAATCAAGAGTATTAATAGAATTAGCAATATAACAAATGAACAACTCAGGAAATCCAAGAGCCTCAAAATTTTGTATAAAGCTTTCCACTCAATTTTATCATAAGCCTTTTGCAGATCAATTTTCATAATCATCTTACCATTCTTACTTTTATTATGAAGTTCATGCACCAGTTCTTGAGCCAAGATGATAATGTCAGCAATATCCCTAGAAGGGATAAATCCACTTTGGGCATGGGGTATTATTTTAGGAGAGAGAGTAGCTAACCTACTATTGACCAACTTAGTTAAAATTTTATTAATAACATTACAAAGGCTTATAGGCCAAAACTCAGACCAAATATAAGGGTGATCCTTCTTCAGGATGAGAGCTATTGATGTGCAAGTAAAGCTTCTTGGCATAGGGATACCCAAGAAGAATTCTTTAGTTGCTTCTAACAGATCATCCTTAATAATTGTCCAGCACGATTGATAAAACAGAGCTGAAAACCCATCAAGGCCAGCCATACTGTCTTTATCAATCAATTGGACAACATCATAGATGTTAGTCAAATTAGGAGGTCTGCAAAGACTTGAAAAGTCAGCTTCCTTAACCATAAGCTTGATCGCACTAGAGATAGCACTATCAAGATCTACAATTTCAGAAGCAAACATTTTTTCACACAAGCAGACTCATTAATTTGATCATGTTCTCTAATGATGCAATCACCTTACTTGATCTTATTAATTCTACTTTTAAACCTTTTTTTTTCTTAGCTAAAGCATGGAAGTAGGCAGAATTTTTTTCTCCTTCCTTAAGTCATTTACAATCACCTGCCTGCTTTTGCTTTAAGAAGATTAATTAGGAATCTGTGGGGTCAGCTAGATACAAATTTTCTTGATTGCTCAAAGATTGTTCAGCTTGGGCTACCTTATAAAAAATATTTCCAAAAACTTCCTTGTTCCAGCGCTTTAGGCACACTTCGAGCCTAAAGAGCTTCTATTGGACTTTGACCATACCTTTATGATCTGTTGGGAGGGTCCAAGAATCCTCAACAATTTTCATAAAACTATGGTGCTGGTCCAAGCATTAAGGAACCTAAACGATGATTTAGCAACATACTTAGAGGAGGACATAGACGTAAGTAGCGAACAATGATCAGAGGGACCTTTAGATAGGCGCTTCACACTAAATCTATTAAACAAATCAACCCATTTGGAAGAAGCCAATGCCCTATCTACTCTTTCAAATACATTGTTTGCATGCCATGTATAAGGAAGACCAGAGTAGCTAGCATCTTCCAAACCACTATCACAAAGAGCTCTATTAAAATTATCTATAGATTTAAGCTTGAGGGCACCCTCATTTTTTTCATCAGCAACAAGAATAGTGTTGAAATCACCACTAACTAACCAAGAGTCATTACCATGATTGCAATTTAATAGATCATTCCAAAGCTCAAGCCTAAATTTTCTTGAACAAGAAGCATAAACAAAGAAGCAAAAGAATTTGCAATCTAGAATAGGATTATAGGCAACAACATCAATCAATTGCTCCAAAGAGGAAATAAATTCCACCTCAATGGGGTCATTCCACATAACCCAAATTTTACCATTTTTATTGGCCAAGACATTTTGAAAACTCAAAGTATGAACAAGGAAAATGTCAATTACATTACACTTAATTTCCAAAATGGCACAAATATCTCGATGTTTCTTTTAACCAAGTTTTTTAGATAAGTTCTAGTTTTCTTATTTCCCAATTCCCTCACATTCCAAGTCGTCACTATCATTGAGACGTAGAAAAGTTACCTTTGGTGAAAACTGTCCTCCTCCTTGTTTGCATAACAATGGGAGGATTAGTTTTCTTTTTCCTCTTTTTATACTTTTTCTTACTCTTATTTTTCCTTTGTAATGTATCCATTCCTTTATCCAATGAGAGTGCATCCCTGCCTTTCTCCAATTCTTCATCAAGCATTTCCCACAATGGAGACATGTGAACCACAAAATGAGTTTCATCTCTATGAAATTCATTATCCTTAAAGATGGAGATATCATCATCAGCCTGAATATAGAGTTTAGAAATGAGTTTCATGCACATGTATATTTTCCAACGGTTCAAAAACAACCTCTCTATGCCCCTCAGCAGCATAACCATCCAAAACATCTCTGTTCTTGGAGGATTCAGCAATAAACACAGATTCATGGTTCTTTTTTTTGGGAGATAGAGGGAGTGGTGGCAACACCCTTCCCTTTATCAAGAGGGTTGCTAGCTATACCATTTCCTTCAGAAGGAACATTTATAGCTAACTCCTCCTTCTTGACTTGTCTAGGGCTACCCACAACCACCCCCACCCTGTCACTTTATCCCTTTCATCATTATGACTAACATCCTTAAGCAAGGCATCATTGTGGCAGTAACATTTTTCTCAGCCTCTTTAGGAACCCATTGTTTCTCGGGGGGTTTGTTAACATTAGAAAATCTATCAACCTCAGATTTTGAAGCAATCTTCCTTTTACATTCCTCATTAAAGAAATCCACAACTACATGTCTTAAATGTTAGCATTTAGAACATTAGCTGGGAGTTTTGTCATAAACAACATTTTGAGTGATTAGCGTCTCTCCACAGCCAATAAGAATCTCTTCAGGCCTATGCTTAGTGAGGTCAAGCTCGACACAAACCCAAGCCACAGTAGGCCAGGTTTAACTCCATTAATTTGCAAAATAAAACCCAAAACTAAAGAGAAAAAAGAAGAAAGAAAGAATGGAAGGACAAAATAAAAATGAAACCAAATCCAACTTTATACTCTTGTCGCTCCCTCTTGTATATAATTTTCTTTTCTGCTTAATATCAAAAGTGTGTGTATGTATATATATATATGTAAATATATGTGTGTGTGTATATGCTATGGGTTAATCGCAAAATAAATAAATAAATAAAGAAAAAATAATGATAGTTAATCTACATTTCAATGGTAGAATCTTTGAGAACTTATTAATTTGGGTCATCAACTATAAAAGAATTTCACACCCTAAAAAAAACTATAAAAGAATTCACGTGCAACATTGGCTGTATTTTTTACATCTAACTATATCGTCACCACTTTCATTGAATACGTTTGATGAAATCTTTATATATCACCAATCAATTTTACAATTCATCGTTGCTACTATCGTGAATCGAGAATGTAAGGCGGGACAACTACTATAACTTAAATCCTTGATTCGCAATAATTACATATATATACATACATATATATACATATACATATATATACATATATATACATATATATATATATATAAATTTTGTTGTAAAGATGTATGGTGAAAGATGGTTATTGAACTTGCAAAGGTGAATGACCCAAGGCCTGTGTAGTCACAGTTTCCTTAAAATATATTCGCCCGCTC
The DNA here is from genome assembly GCA_958295605.1 of Ajuga chamaepitys. NCBI lineage: Eukaryota > Viridiplantae > Streptophyta > Magnoliopsida > Lamiales > Lamiaceae > Ajuga > Ajuga chamaepitys. Next base: position 24,696,457 of record OY282506.1, on the reverse strand, counting down.
TCATTCGGTGCTAAGAGACTTGTGGGGTGTCTGTTTCCCAGGATACAACAGCTAACAATAATAAATATTCTAGAACATAATTTTACTATACAACGAATTGAAAATTGTGCCTAAACTATATCATCAAGGCAAAAGGACCAAAGATGTTGATAGCAAAAACTGGAATGTAAATAGCACAGTGCTGAATTAAGTGTGTCTAAATTGGACAAGAAGTCACTATATGTAGGCTCAAGTTAGTTGTTGGTGAGCACACCACTTTAAGTTAATGCCACTGACTCTTGAAGTTACAAATATTATGGCCAGCCACTAAAAACGTGGAGAATTTGCGGGCCCCCTCGGAATGGACCGACATTCGTGACATAAGTACCTCATAAGTACCTTAGTTCAAGACTCGAATAAGCCCTTGATTTGCAGCCCCTGAGCCTAGGTACGCAAGAGAGAGCCTCTTTATTAGACATTCTTACATCTCTCAAGAGTAGAATGATATATATACAAGTACTCAAAAAAAGAATCATATATATACAAGCCACATTTTTTCAATTTTTTTTCAATGTGGGATAAAGTCCCAAAATAACTTCAAGTGCTCAACTTTGAGCTTCAATTTCTCATTCACCCATTAACCGTTTTGGACGAATAATATATTGCCTCAAACCTCTTCCGGAGGAGAACACGATACTACCTCGAACTCCTACACTTTATTATGGGGTCCCACTATAAATTCCCCCAAACCGGGTTGTCTAGAAGGGTCACTTTCCAACATTTTGATATGACGCACACAACTATGGTGAGTATCTACAAATGTGCTAATGATGTATACCAATCCTATGTAGTGTAGGCCTTAATAAAGGCCTGGACGTGTTTCTCTTATTCGCAAAGAATATAACTCCTTTTTCTTTAGTTCATTCTAAAAACATGTGCCCCCATGCTTCCATGTATCAAATTAGTAGTAAATATCTTTACTTTGGAAATTAGGGTGGGAATGGACATGTTTGGGGCTGGTATTAGTCATCCCATCATAATTTCTATTTCACATTCTAATTATTTCCATGGAATTTTTCATTTAAAATATTCAAGTCTGAGATGGGATTTATTTATTTGGGGAGCGGGGACCCTACAGGGTTTGGGGTTCTTTACATATATTTTATTAACTAAAAAAATCTTATTTTTTAGATATTTTTAATATAATATTAACTTCTTTTAGTTTTAAGAATAAACTAAAAATCACAGTACCAAATGATGCATACACTTTATATGCTATTTTAAAGTTAGAAGTATGTTTGATTTTATATAAAAGTAGAGAAAAATGATTGTATATGACAATTAAGTTGGTCGAACCAGAATACAAAATGAACTAGCTAGAATCTTTCAACTTAAATATATGTGTGTATATATATATATTATAAAATATAAAATAATAACATAAAAAATAAATGTGGAATAATAAAACACCATTTACCTAATCCAGGATGGGACAGGGACGGGATGAGACGAGGAACATGAATCCTTGCCCCAAATCATTCCCACTTAGAAAAAAAAGAGAACCCACATCTCCACTCCCGCCCCAAATTTCGTCGGAGAATCCCTTGCCCAGTGATCTCTGGCCCCAATGGCGATGGTTTTTCATGAACATTTTGCCATCCGTAATGAAAATAATCATGCACGTATGACTTCTCTAGTTGTTTAGAACATGGGCTTTTGCTAACTTATTAACGAGATAATGGGTTAAATTTAGATCTAGCCCAAAATGATTGTTTTGGGCTAATCATGTTACTATTTGATTTGAGCTAATTTATTCGCTCCTCTGGGCTAACTCCGTGTTCTACCATTTCTTGGGTCATGCTCGTCCTTTTAAGTCCAAAAATACTCCATAATATTGCTAAAATAAATAAGAAATACACAATTAAAGTAATCAAAACTAGATATAAGATAACGTAAAAATATATATAGTATAAATGATAATGTATTCAAAAATGTTCTAATCAAGTGAAATCATGTATATTTTTCTATTTATCACTTCGAAAAAAATCCTTACATGACCACAGATAAACCTTTAACTTTTGGTTATTGTCGTTACACATTCAAACAATGAAAATTATCTTTGAAACATGAAAAGACAATCTCAAATTAAACGGAAGCAATGGTGTTGTCGGGATCCAGACTTTATGACAGTATATCATCCACAAATAATCTCCAGAAAAATGATTGTCTAGCCGTTATTAACCTGTCAAGTATCGTTGCATAATCCAATTAAATGATCTTTAGTAACATTAACAGATTCTCAAACTTCAATTGCATTGTATCTCATGTATCAGAACATATATACATCTATTTCTATCTTTATAAGGGTAATATATATATACATACATATATATATAAATTAGCCACGGCATCCAACAAAACATGACGGACACAAGACGACATTATACTAACATAGCCACTGGCCCACAGAAAAAAGAAGCATAAACAGATAAACTAGCAAGGTTGTGCACAAGAGTATTAGCCGAACATTTAACCAAACTATATTAAATATCATGAAAATAACACACTATCACTACAACAAAAGAGGCTTTTGTATAACATTTTTTGATACCACAATTTTGATCTCTAATAATAAGTTATTTGTGACCACTTGTCGTCATAAATCTCTCTACAAATTATTTGAGACCATAATAGATTACTTTTAGAGATAACTAGTTGTTGCAAAAAATATTTGAGACACATTTGAGACCACTTTTGTAGTCACAAATATATTATTTTCATCCGAGTTACTGAGACGACAATAAAATTGTGATAAATATTGATTAATTGAGACCACTTCTCAGGACTTGTGACGAATACTCATTATTTGAGACAACTTTTTGGGGTCTCAAAAGACCATTTTTTTGTAGTGTATGAAAATAAATAGAGAAAAATAACTAAATTATGGGAAAATTATCCCTACCACAGTAAAATTTTACTAAACTAGTATTAGTGGTGTACACAGGACAATATGGTTTGAAAATTTAAAATTCAAAAGCATAACAAAGTTCTACACTCTCAACATGTCAAAAGCGGATTCGAACCGGAACCTATAAATTTTTTACCGAACCATCCCAAAATCTGAGACGATTCAGTAATGTATTTCAGATCATATGAATCTAGTGTGATGGTTTGGTTCAATATTAGAGACTTGATTATTTGGAAACTTTTTAGTCTTTTATATCATAGTTAAACATAAATGAAAATTCAAGATACTCTTACAACAAGATTAATCTGAAATGCAAATTAATATTCACAAACGTCAATCCATAAATAAATATTTCAAATAAAGTTTCCTAAAGTAGTAATGTAGGAAGATTATGTACAAAGCTAGATAAATAATACTAGTATATTTATATATACATATTCTTTCTTATTCTCTGCATTCGATTTGAGATGATTTTATCCAATTCAGTGCAATTCGGCATAATTTATGGTATTGAAATTTAGAAATATTTAGAAGTGCACCATAGTTTTTTTGATATAGCTCGGTCCGAGAAAATCATAGTCAGCGGATTTTTTTTTCGTTCAGTATACTACCAAATTAGTTTTGGGTATAATTTAATAAATCATGAGACCTGTACACATCATTAACTAGGATAGTGACAGTTGCATGGTATGTATATAATTATACAAAGTATTACATTATTTTTTAGTTTAACTATGTTGGATATAATTTAATTTTGAGGTTTACTATGATTAAGAAAATAATTAGATGATTATAATAAAGCTTCCTTGAGTGGTATTTTTCTATCTGCCATTTACATGTTTCCTCCTCCCTTGTGTTGTCTAAGTCGCTATTGTTTTGGTTATCCAAGTTTATGACTTACTATCTCCAACATTAGAAAATTTATATTTAGATTTTGATGATACCAATTAATATTGTAGTACGAACTAGAACCACCAATTTTACTTGTATACTTAGAAGTAGGGCTAATTTACTACAGCAATAAGAGGCAACAACCGATAGTAAGAAGTTAGAAGCAATAAGTCTACAACCGTAAGAAAGATAAGTTGTAGTGATTGTAAGCATGTGAGGCTACAACTAGGACAACAAATGCTTACTGAATTGTCCGTGTCAGATAATTCGATCCAACCTCTAAAATCAGCAGCAGATAATACATCAAGTCAAGCTACTACTCAAGAACAAAAGACAGCTCAATTTCAAGTCAAAAGAGCTGGTAGAAACATGGAAAGAACTATGTACCTGCAAGCCAGTAGCAAGAGGTCACAGAGATTGACACCTACTTTCGGTTGCAACTTACTGCAACCAGCAACTAAAAGATAAGCCAACAGTTAACATGAGGACCATTAATGTTAGGGTTTTCATCCCCTATAATTAATATAAATCATCACCTTGAAGATTGAGATCCAAACTTTCATATTCACACGATCAAGAGCGTTATTTTTCTATAGCCTTCTAAAGATGTTCAAGCACCTTCAGAGAAACAACCCACATTTGCATACACTCTTCAAGTTTAGAGGTCCACTTTCTATTGAAAGCTTTACTGAACTTATTCTAAGTGAGGTACTAGGGGCATCTTGGTTAAATCAGGAATTTAACCAAAACATTCGGTTTGAAAAAAATGTAGTTTGGACTAACCTTCTGTAAATATGTTAAGCTGGAGCTGCTAGCGTGTTGATTCCATTAAAATTATAAATTGTATGTTACAAAAATAAAATTAAAAAGGGATCAATAGTTCATGTTCTTCATGCATCCCCTACGCTCACCGCATTGTTCCCCCACCATAACCTCCTCCCACCCCATAGCCCAATGCCTTCTCCTTCATTTTCTTAGTTCGAGGACCGAACATTCCGTAAACAAGAAAATTAGGCGTGGAAGATTTATGTACCTATATATGTGTATGTGTATAAACTAGTCGCAAGTTAATATTGAATTGTGAAGAAGCCTATTGGTTGGTGTATATTGTTATGTGCTTTGTGATGCAAGATCGAGTTTCTATCATGCAATATTTTTTCTTGTTTTTCTATTGTGGTGGGCCATGAGATGATTCTGGTGTTGTGAAATGTGTATTAAATTATGATATATGTGAGCTAGAGCACTTAAAAATGCTAGAATGATGTTAGTTTTCCTTTGTGTGGTGGGCCTTGAGATAGTTAAATCACTTTTTTAATAATCAAAGTAGTTTTTTTTTTTTCTCTTTTTGTAGTTACATGTTGGATTAATTATAAAATGCAAATTTTTTTGTGGTTTCATTAGATTTTTTTACGATTTTTTCAACTTAAAAAATATTTCTTATTAATAAATTATATCAAATACACAATAATTATTGTTGTTGGATTTAGCTTAAAAAAAACTCATCCACACATAAATAATATTTAACCCAATTATTCAACCTATCATGACATGTCATATTCACATAATATGCAATTAACAGAAATAATGCCACATAAGTTTTTTACCTAAGATTCTGTGTATCATTGTACATTTGGGAGGCACAATTGCTTGCACATATCTCAATCATTTGTCCACATATTTATGTGTAGGTAAAAGTATGCATTTCAAATATACATATTGTGATATATGTATTAATTTCAACAAAGTGTAGTTCACACATTTCATGTCTCGATCTAGTAATTCAGAACCGGAAGATATAGAAGAACCAGTTTATAACCTAATTCAACCTGTAGCTAAGAGTTTGAACAACTCGTTTGCGAGAGAAAAACATGGGACGTTTTCAATCCATTTTTCTGTTGTAATCCTGTGAGTTTTGAGCTTGATATTATATACAGCTTGATGCACATTGTTGAGTAAGATAGAATAATTCAATTTTCCCCTTGGATTAGAGGGAGAATTCAGAGAGTTAGCTTGGTTAGGGTTCATACCCAAATTAGGTTGAATTTGGGGGTTTCATGAATCTAAGTTGTAAACCTGTAATTCCTTTCTAGATTAGTGAATTGAGGACGTATGATCCTCCATGGATGTAGATCATTGACCGAACCACGTAAAAACAACTTGTTTGATTTCGTTTTTGTTCTTGGTGATTGTTTAAGAGTTGTGTGTTCTTCATTTTCATTGTTTAATCTTGATGTTTGTTTGATTGTTTAAATTAACAATAGGCGCCATCTTTGGGAAATGAGGTGTTGAAATGGCATCAATGAAACTTGATGTGGAGAAATTCAGGATGACTTTGTGCTTTGGAAGACTAAGATGAATGCATTGCTTGCACAACATGGTCTTGCTAATGCACTGAGGCATGTAGATCAGTGGCCATCTTCTACATCAATTGATCAGACCAAGAAGAATGAGATTCTTAAGAAGGCTTACAATGCGATTATATAGTGTCTTGGTGATAAGCCATTAAGGGAGATTACAAAGACTAAAACCGCAATCGAAACTTGGAAGAAATTAGAGGATTTGTATCAGGCAAAATCTGTTTCAAACAAGTTGTATCTGAAACAGAAGTTGCTTGGATTCAAGATGATAGATGACAAGAACTTGTTTGAACAACTTGATGAATTCAACATGTTAGTTGATGATCTGGAAAATCTTGAAGTAAAACTTGAAGATGATGATAAGGATGTGATGATGTTAAATTATCTACCAAGATTATTTGATAACTTCAAGGATGCTCTGCTGTTTGCTAGACAAGACCAGCTGATTTTTGATACTATTCAAACCTCTCTCAAAATAAAGTTCCTGTTGTTTCAGGGAGAAAAGAAAACACAGAATTCTGGAGAGGGTGTGAATGTGAAATTCAATAAAGGCAAACAGCAGAAGAAATTTCATAGAAACAAGATTAAGGATGTGAAATTTGGTAAAGAAGGAAGTAAGAAGAGCACTGAGTGGTTAGAGAAGAGGAGGTGTTACTCCTATAAACAAGTGCGATATTTGAAGAATTTTTTTCCAGAAAGGAAGCTTAAAAAAGATAGCAAGGATGCTGATGCAGCTGCTGCAGAAGAGGGCTATGACAGTGCTGAAGTGTTGACAATTTCAGATGGAAAAATGAGTGATGAATGGGTTTTGGACTCTGCATGTTCTTTCCATATGTGCCCAAATGAATCTTGGTTTCAAGGCCTCAAGAAATTTGATGGAGGATCTGTGTTACTTGGTAATGACCAAACATGCAAAGTACAAGGCATTGTCTCTCTCAGAATTATGATGTTGATGGAGTAGAGAGGTTGGTTAATAAAATGAGGTATGTTCCATTTCACTTGGATCTTTGAATGCATATGGATGTCAGTTTAATACTAAAGATGTGTTCATTCATGTTACTAAATGTAGAAAAACAGTAAATGAAAGGAAACAAAGTGAATGGATTGTCTATTCTCATTGGAAGCTCTGTAACAAGCTCTGTAGGTAACGCAATGAATGCTACAGATGTATTGTTATGGCACAAAAAGGTTGGGCCATATTGGGGAGAAGGGAATGAACGAACTCTCCAAGAAGAACGTGTTTGGAGATACACAATCTATTAAGCTTGATTTCTGTGATCATTATGTTTTGGGCAAGGCCAAGAAACATTCATATGGAAAGGGAATTCATAACACTCAAGAGCCACCAGATTATATTCACAGATATCTGGGGATCTTCAAAGGTTGAAACTCATGGAGTGTGAGGTAGTGTTCAATCTCATCAAGTGAGCTATACTTAGTAATATGGTGTGTTGGGAATGTGGAACCGGGTTCAAGAGGTGAAGAACCGGAGGTTTGGACCGGGTTTGAGCATCAAGAAGCAAAGCTGGTCAGGATGAGCCGGGTTCGTGGCAGTTGTGAATAACCGCTGATTGTGACGAGTTAGTTCAGGATTTGTGACGAAGAAAACCGTCACTTTTGTCCGGTAGCTGAGCTCAACTTGATTCAGTTAGAACTTTTTGTACGGTTACATTCGAGCTTCAATTCATATATCATTGTAAAGCTCTCATCAAGGAGAACAACACTACGTCGAGCAATTTTCCAGTTTCTTAGATTAGAGAGAGTATTTTGAGAGGGAACGATTTCTGCCCTAATTTGTTCCAGAATTGGGCATTCTGATTTCTGAGTGTATTCTCTGTAATTGATTGGATTTCTTAGTGGATTGAGGTGTGCCTTGCCTCCGTGGATGTAGTTCATCTTGAACGAACCACGTAAAACTTGTGTGTGATTCATTTATATTTCCAGTTCTGCGCAAGTAGTGTTCGGTCACAACTTTGGCCGAATTAAGTGTGTGTTTTCAGATTGATCTTTGTGCTATTTCCAGATTCAGTTTTGCTGTGTGTTTAGGAGTTGAAATCACTAACAAGTGGCGCCGTCTGTGGGAAATCAACTCTCACAGCTTGAAGAAGGGAAGGAATGGCTGGTATGAAGATGGATTTTGAGAAGTTCACAGGAAGGAATGACTTCACATTGTGGAAGATCAAGATGAATGCAGTATTGGTTCACAATAGCCTTGATCTTGCATTGATACCTCTGGATTCATGGGAAGAAACTGAGAAATCCAAGTTTGCATCAGTGGATAAGAAGGCCCTAGGTCTTATCTTCCTATGTTTGGGTGATAAACCGTTGAGGGAGGTCTCAAGATGCAAGAGTTCCTCAGAAGCATGGAAGAGATTGGAAGAACTGTATCAATCCAAGTCAGTTTCCAACAAGCTGTTCCTGAAGCAGAAGATGTTGGCCTTCAAGATCACTGAAGACAAGGTAATTTCTGATCAACTTGATGAGTTCATTAAGATGATTGAAGAATTGGAAGATCTGGATGTGAAATTGGAGGAGGATGACAAGGCATTGATGGTGTTAAACATTCTTCCAAAATCCATGGAAAGCTTTAAGGATGCCTTGATGTATGGGAGAGATGAGCAGCTATCCTATGATGGAATAGTGAAGGCTCTGAGGTCTAAATGCTTCCAGACTCAAGGGGATAAAGGCATGGTGCAATCTGGAGAAGGCTTGAATGTCAAATTCAAAAAACCTTGGCAAGGCAAGAAGGGACAGAATGCTAAGGATCCAAAGTCTGGGGATTCTAATCCTAAGAAGGGGAATGACTGGGTTGAGAAGAGGAAATGCTTCAAGTGCAAGCAGCCAGGTCACTTGAAGAAGGACTGTCCTAAGAGAAATAAGAAAGGTGGAAATCAAGGGGCAGAAGCTGCTGCTATTGATCATCAAGAAGACCCTCCAGAAGTATTAAATGTTACTGAATCAAGAATGGTAAAGGAATGGGTCTTGGACACAGGCTGTTCTTTCCATATGTGTCCACACCAGTCATGGTTTGATGAACTGAAGAGAGAAGATGGTGGAAATGTTCTCCTGGGAAATGACCAATCATGCAAGGTCAAAGGAGTTGGATCAGTGAGCATAGGGATGTTTGATGGTGTGGTCAGAGTCATCTCAAATGTAAGATATGTTCCTGGCCTTAAAAGAAATCTCTTATCTCTCGGTTCTTTAATAACCAGTGGATGTCAGTTTAGCTCAATAGATGGATTCTTGCATATCACAAAACATGGGAAATTGGTGATAAAAGGTAGACAGCATAATGGATTGTTTATCTTGATTGGTTCACCTGTTGTTGGAAGTGTGGATATGGTCTTGAGCGATTCCGAGCTTGCAAAATGGCACAAGAGACTTGGACACATAGGAGAGAAAGGGTTGAAGGAACTGTCAAGAAGTGGAGGAATTGGAAATATGGGAAATCAAGAACTGGAGTTCTGTGATCAGTGTGCTTTGGGCAAATCCAAGAAGCTGCCCTATGGAAAGGGTGTTCACACAACTCAAGAGCCATTAGATTATGTTCACTCTGACATATGGGGTCCTGCAAGAACAGAATCTCATGGTGGTGCAAGGTATTTCATGTCCTTGATTGATGATTACAGCAGAAAGGTGTGGATCATGTTGATGAAGAACAAGAGTGATGCTTTCCATAAGTTCAAAACATGGTTGATTCAACTGGAAAATGTCAAAGGGAAGAAGCTGAAGCACCTTAGGACTGATAATGGACTGGAATATCTCTCTACTGAGTTTACAAATTTCTGTGAAGAAAGAGGAATCAAGAGACACAGGACTGTTCCAATGAATCCTCAACAGAATGGAGTTGCTGAGAGACTCAACAGGACTCTCCTTGAAAGAGTTAGGTGTATGCTGTTGGATGCTGGGTTACCAAAGGTATTCTGGGGAGAAACCATTGCTACAGCATGTTATCTTATTAACAGGTCACCCTCATCAGTGATTGGGTTCAAAACACTTGAAGAGGTGTGGAGTGGACAGAAACCAAGTTATGAAGGGTTAAGGGTGTTTGGGTGTCTTGCTTTTGTCCATGTCAAGCAAGACAAGCTAGATGCAAGGGCTCTCAGATGTGTATTTCTTGGATATCCGGATGGAGTAAAGGGCTACAGATTGTGGTGCTTAGAGAAGGGAAATCAGAAGATAATCACAAGTAGAGATGTAAAGTTTAATGAGAATGTGATGGCTTACTCTTCTACAGGCTCTAAGGAAGAATTTGATGGTGCTACAGAGACAGAGGAGATATCAATTCAGGTGGAGCATCCTGCTGAAGATAACCACACACCTCAACCACAAGAAAATTTACAAGATAGTGATTCATCATCTGAAGAAGAAGAACAAACTGGACCTTCACAAAATGTCAGAGAATACAGCATTGGAAGGGACAGGCCTAGAAGAACAATCAACAAACCTGATTTCTATGGTCAAGCAGGGAGTGTTTATTATGCCTTGAGTGTTGCTGAAGACCTGGAATCACAAGAGCCTAGTAGTTTTAAAGAAGCACTAGACTGTGAAGAAGGTGAACACTGGATACAGGCAATGACTGAAGAGATGGTGTCCCTGTAAAAGAATAAGACCTGGATATTGGTGGAGAAACCAAAAGGTCAGAAACTTGTAAGCTCTAAATGGATATACAAGAAGAAACTAGAGACAACAGGATCCAAACAGGTGAGGTTTAAAGCAAGATTGGTGGCTAGGGGCTTTACACAAAGAGAAGGGATTGATTTCAATGAGGTTTTCTCTCCAGTAGTAAAGCATTGCTCAATCAGGTTGCTTTTATCAAAAGTCACACAGGAGGACATGGAATTACAACAACTGGATGTAAAGACAGCATTCTTACATGGAGAACTCAATGAGGAGATATATATGAAACAGCCAGAAGGCTTTGTTGTTCCTGGAAAAGAAGACAAAGTATGTTTACTGAAGAAGTCACTATATGGACTTAAACAAAGTCCAAGACAGTGGAATAAGAGGTTCAATGACTTCATGATCAGTGTTGGCTTTGTAAGAAGTCTTTATGACAGTTGTGTTTACTTCAACAAAGGTTCAAAGCAAGATAAAGTGTTCCTTCTATTGTATGTGGATGACATGCTAATTGCCAGCAGGAACAAGAAGAGGGTACAATGGTTGAAGGATAGACTTAATGCTGAATTTGACATGAAAGATCTGGGAGAAGCCAAGAAGATATTGGGCATGAACATTCTAAGAAACAGAGAAGCTGGAGTGCTTTGGTTATCTCAGAGGCAATATCTACAGAAAGTATTGGAGAGGTTTCATATGCATGAAGCCAAACCTCTCTCCACTCCAGTTAATCTACAGAAGAAACTTTCCAAAGAACAATGCCCAAAGACTGAAGAGGAAATCATACATATGAACAATATTCCTTATGCAAGTGGAGTTGGAAGTCTTATGTATGGAATGATTTGTAGCAGGCCTGACTTGGCATATGCTGTGTCTTTAGTAAGCAGGTTCATGTCAAATCCAGGAGTTGAGCATTGGGAAGCTTTGAAACATGTGATGAGGTATTTGAAAGGATCAGTGAATTTGTCACTGAAGTTTGAAAAAAGAGTGGATGGAAGTAGTGTTGCATTGGAGGGGTTTGCTGATTCTGATTTTGCAGCAAACATAGACACAAGGAAATCCATTTCTGGTTTTGTGTTTACCTTATTTGGAACAGCCATCAGCTGGAGAAGTGTACAACAATCTATTGTGGCACTATCAACAACAGAAGCAGAATATATCTCTCTAACTGAAGCTATCAAAGAGGCAATCTGGTTGAAAGGGGTTCTGAGAGATTTGGATATCAAGCAGAAGTGTGTGGCAATCTACTGTGATAATCAAAGTGCTTTACACCTTGTGAAACATCAAGCATTTCATGAAAGGTCAAAACACATTGATGTTAGGTTACATTTTGCTAGAGATATCATTGATTCTGGTTCTGTGGAGGTGAAGAAGGTACACACATTGCATAATCCTGCTGATTTTCTTACAAAGGGTGTACCTGGAAACAAAGTGGAGCATTGCTCGAGCTTGCTGCAGCTTGAGCAATGTCATGAAGAACAATAACATACAGGCAGTGGTGAGGCATTAAGAGGAACACTTGATTCATTGAGGTGGAGATTTGTGAGGTAGTGTTCAATCTCATCAAGTGAGCTATACTTAGTAATATGGTGTGTTGGGAATGTGGAACCGGGTTCAAGAGGTGAAGAACCGGAGGTTTGGACCGGGTTTGAGCATCAAGAAGCAAAGCTGGTCAGGATGAGCCGGGTTCGTGGCAGTTGTGAATAACCGCTGATTGTGACGAGTTAGTTCAGGATTTGTGACGAAGAAAACCGTCACTTTTGTCCGGTAGCTGAGCTCAACTTGATTCAGTTAGAACTTTTTGTACGGTTACATTCGAGCTTCAATTCATATATCATTGTAAAGCTCTCATCAAGGAGAACAACACTACGTCGAGCAATTTTCCAGTTTCTTAGATTAGAGAGAGTATTTTGAGAGGGAACGATTTCTGCCCTAATTTGTTCCAGAATTGGGCATTCTGATTTCTGAGTGTATTCTCTGTAATTGATTGGATTTCTTAGTGGATTGAGGTGTGCCTTGCCTCCGTGGATGTAGTTCATCTTGAACGAACCACGTAAAACTTGTGTGTGATTCATTTATATTTCCAGTTCTGCGCAAGTAGTGTTCAGTCACAACTTTGGCCGAATTAAGTGTGTGTTTTCAGATTGATCTTTGTGCTATTTCCAGATTCAGTTTTGCTGTGTGTTTAGGAGTTGAAATCACTAACATGGAGGAGGGAAATACTTCATTACATTGATAGATGATTATAGCAGGAAAGTCTGGGTGTTTATTCTCAAACACAGGAGTGAAGTTTTTGCTAAATTCAAGGAATGGCAAGTTCAGATAGAAAACAAGAAGGGAAAGAAACTTAAACTCTTTAAGGACTGAAATGGACTTGAGTATCAATTAGAAGGCATACAACTGTTCATCTTAATCCAAAATATAATGGATTTGCTGAAAGAATGAATATGACCATTCTTGAGAAATTAAGATGCATGCTAGCAGATGCAAAACTTTTAAAATCTTTTTGGGAAGAAGCTGTTAACACATCTTGTTATCTGATTAATAAATCTCCATCACCAACCATTAAGTTTCAAACACCTGATGAAGTTTGGTATGGAAAGCTGTCAAACTATGCAGATTTGAAAATATTTGGATGTCAAGCTTTTGCTCACATCAGATAGGATAAGCTTGATCCAAGAGCTGTGAGATGTACCTTTATTGGATATCCCAAGAGAGCTTAGATAATGGACATCAGAGGGTAATAATGAGTAGAGATGTAACATTCAATGAACAAATAATGAGGTATAAACACACTAGGAGTAATAGAGATGTGGATAGTGACATACCAACATATAATACATCTGTTGAGGTGGAGATTAAAGAAGGTGAACATCAACTGAAAAATCCTGTGAATCAGAATATAGATGAAGATCAACATTCTTTAGAAGATGAAATAGATGAAAGAAAAGTCCTGAGGGATTATCATCTTGCAAGAGACAGAGTTATAAGAAACATTCACACTCCAAACAGATTTGGTCAAGCTGATGTGGTATCTTATGCTTTGGCTATTGCTGAAAATCTTGAGCATTAGGAACCTCAAAGTTGTGCTGAAGTAATATCCAGTAATGAAAGTGAACACTGGATAACTGCTATGACAGAAGAGTTACAGTCCCTTGAGAAGAACAACACTTGGGTTTTGGTGGAGAGACCAAAGAAGCAAAAGATTATAAGTTCCAAGTGGATTTTCAAGAGGAAAACAGAGGTTGTTGGAAAAAAAAAGTGAGATACAAGGCCAGGCTTGTGGCAAGAGGGTTCACACAGAGAGAACGCATTGACTTCAATGAGGTATTCTCTCCAGTAGTGAACCACTGCTCTATTCGATACTTCTTGCAAAGGTAGCACATGAAAACATGGGATTACAATAATTAGATGTCAAAACAGCCTTCTTACATGGAGATTTGGTTGAAAGTATTTTTTATGCAACAACTAGAACGTTTATCTTACCTGGAAATGAACATAAAATGTGTCATATTAGGAAGTCACTTTATGTTTTAAAGCAGAGTCCTAGGCAACCGAATAAATGGTTCAATAAGTTCAAGATGAGTGTGGGTTTTGACAGATGCAAGTACGACAGTTGTGTTTATCTTGAAAGACAAGGCAAAGATGTTCTCACTTACTTGTTACTCTATGTTGATGATACACTTATAACCAGTAAGAGTAAGATAAGAATAGAATACTTAAAGGCAACTCTAAACTTAGAGTTTGAGATGAAGGACTTGGGAAGTGCTAAAAAGATACTTGGAATGGATATATTAAGAGACAAATTTTCTGGAAACCTTTGTCTGTCTCAGAAGGATTATCTTCAGAAGGTTTTGAAAAGGTAAAACATGCATGAATCTAGGTCTGTTGTTACACCTATTGGTCAGCAATTCAAGTTATCAAAGGAACAATATCCTAAGTCCGAAGTTGAAAGAGTTTACATGGAACGGTTTCCTTATGCCAGTGGAGTAGGAAGCATAATGTATGCTATGATTTGTAGCAGGCCTGATCTGGCATATGGAGTATCAATGGTGAGCAAATTTATGTCAAATCCAAGGAAAATGCATTGGGAGGCTTTGAAGTATATACTAAGATACTTGAAAGGATCACTGAATCTAGGATTGATGTTTGAGCAAACAGGTGATGAACCAGAACCTATACAAGGATTTGTAGACTCAGATTTTGCTGGGAATTTGGATAGTAGGAAGTCTATAACAGGTGTATGTGTTTACATTGTATGGTACACTAGTTAGTTGGAGAGTTGTGCATCAGTCAATGGTAGCTCTCTCAACTACTGAGGCGGAGTACATTGCAATGTTAGAAGCTGTTAAAGAGACAATGTTGGGGTGATTCTCAGAGACTCTCTATACACTGTGACAATCAAAGTACAAGACAGTTGGTAAAACACCAAGTGTTTCATACTTTCATTAGAGATCTAAGCAGATAGATGTCAAGTTGCACTTTGTGAGGGACACAGTGGAGAAGGGCATCATTTCTGTGAAGAAGATTGCTACAGAGGATAATGCAACAGATGTTTTCGCTAAGTCACTTTCTAGGTTGCAAATTCAGAAATTGTGCAAGCTTGTACCATGTGTCTAAGTCAACAGAATTGAGTTTGAGGAGAATGATGGACACTTTGTATTCATTGAAGTGGATAATTGTGATATATGTATCAATTTCAACAAAGCGTAGTTCAAACATTTCATGTCTCGGTCTAGTAATTCAGAACCGGAGTTGAACCGCTCAGAACTGGAAGAAATCGAAGAACCGATTTATCAACTAATTCAAACCAGTAGTTAAGAGTTTGAACAACTTGTTTGTGAGGCAAAAAAATAGGGGACGTCATCAATCCATTTTTCTGTTGCATTTCTATGAGTTTTGAGCGTGATATTATATACAGTTTGATGTGCATTGTTGAGTAAGGTAGATTAGTTCAGTTTTCCCCTTGGATGAGAGAGAGAATTCAAAGAGTTAGCTTGGTCAGGGTTCATATCCAAATTAGGATTGAATTCGGGGGTTTCATGAATCTGAGCAGTAAATCTGTAATTCCTTTCTTGATTAGTAAATTAAGGACGTCCTTATCCTCCGTGGATGTAGATCATTGATCGAACCACGTAAAAATAGCTTGTTTGATTTCGTTTATGTTCTTGGTGATTGTTTTGAGAGTTGTGTGTTTGTTCTTCATTTTCATTGTTTGATTTCGATGTTTGATTATTTGAATTAACATATATATTTATGTGTGATGAAATATTGCTCTGCGGCTTGATAGCCACACATTCTTACAATTTTAAAATGTGTGGCTAATATATTTTAGCCACACATATGTACTTCTACCCACATTTATTATGGGTGCATGGGTAAAACATAATTTTCTTGTTGTAAATTTGTATTGAACTACGAGATGTATGAGCTAGGGCCCTTAGAAATGCTTAAAGGGTAACTTTTGCATCAATCAAAGTTATTATAGAAAGAATTTTATAACTTCTAATAAATTATTTGAAGGCCTAATTGTATAAAAAAGGTTGTTCTACATCATTCATCAATTAAAGTCATTATAAAAAAAAACATTTATAATTATTTCACTAATTGGATGAATCTTCGTTTTCCAAAATTTAGGCATTACACCATCATAAAAAAGGTAATTGGTATTTGGTATATAAAGTTATATTTTTACTAGTTTATTGATAGTGATTGTAAAGATTATTTTGATGTTAATTGTTACTTGTTAATGGAAAAATAGTTTGAGATCCTAACACAGTTTCAAATATTCACCTATGTATGTTTTATTTTCTTCTTTTCTTCTTGGTAATAAAATAATTGATGAATTGTAAATTTAATATTTTAACTTCAACTTGCTTTTTATTTTGTTTTCTATGATAATATAAATGTGATGGTGCTTCATCTTTTTAAGCTGGGAAATAGACTAGTTTCATGGTTTAGCAAGAAGCAGCCATCTATTGCAACGTCTACAACAGAAGTAGAATACATTGCTGCTGGAAGCTGCTGTGCAAATACTGTGGATGCAACAACAATTGAAGGACTATGGGATACTCACAAGAGACACTCCTATAATGTGTGATAACATAAGTGTGATTGCTATCACGCACAATCCTATTCTTCATTCTAGGATCAAGCATATAGAGTTAAGACATTACTTTATTCTGGATCGTATGGAAAAGAAAGATGTCAAGCTTAAAAAGATATGCACACAATTAGTTGATATATTCACTAAACCTCTATGTGAATCTCATTTCAATATTCTTAGAATTGAATTAGGGATGCTACTTCTGTAGGAAAAACCCCTATAGGAAAGTTTGTTGCTATGGGAAGCATTAAAGAAAACTTTAAATAGTTAATCGAGAGGATATTGTAACCCTATTGAGTGAGGGGAATGTTGTAAGTATTGCACAATGATACGTTGCATACTGTAAGTAGGACGACAGTAGACAGCTCGTGGTGATTCACAAAAATTCCTACAACAAGAAACGCTGTAAAGGAGAACACTGTAAGCTGAGATATAGTTATTCGTTGAAGCTTACTGCAGTAACCTTACTGAGACACAAATGTTGTCAATATTTAATATCTACAACATTTAAAACCAACAACATGGTTATTCCAACATTTATAATTCCTCGTAGCATTTAGTGTGCTGAACCTTAATACTTTACAATTTTTAAAGCGAAAAAACATTCCTTTCTTATCCATCAAGGATTCCCCGCATTTAATACGCATGCCATTTACTGCGCCATAGTAGTTGCCTTTTGTAGAGGTAATTATGGTGATTTGTACTTGAACAATGCACCCACTAAATCACAACCACTAATTCAATTCCATTTTCTCATCATTGAATCTAAATTGTTCAAATCACACAGATTTCTTGTCAAGTTAACCGAGAGTCGTTTTTGATTATCTATAGTGAAATATTATATATTACCTAAACTCAGAAAGTTAGAAAACACTTTACGATCACATATTTTTGCAAAGAAACCCTAAATATCCATTCTCCAGATCTTCAAACCTTCTTCTCAGACAAGGTTAATGGCACCTAAGAGATTTACTCCACCTAAGAAGAACCCTGAGATCATCGAAGGGAGAATTGCTTCTCGAGTATCTTTGATAAGGATAGCTGAGTGAAATAGATGATCTCAGTTGATCGAAATAATATGGTGAGAGATTGGGTCGAGTTAGCTGATTTTTTTTCTTGGTGCCCGCACACCAAGATACAAGAGAGCATGGTGGCGCAGTTATACAAAACTACAAAGGTCACCCGTGATCAAAGGGGTGAACCAACAAACATAACATGCACTGTGGAGGAGAAACGGATTGAGGTCACTCGTTCCACACTTGCCAAGATCTATAAATACCGGAGGAAGGTCTCACTCCGACGCATGCGGGATCCTTTGTGAGGATTTACTGCTTGACTGCTGGATGGACTCTTTTGGCAACCAGCAAGTAATTAATGTGCATGAATTTTGAACCAAGGTCACTTTTATCCCCAAGTTTGAGATTCTGCATGATGTGTTTATCTGCAACATAGAATGTAGGATTGGGAGTTATGACAAGTGTATCAGTCCCAGATTCTGACTAATGATGGCAGTGTAGCAAGGGGAACCAATGAACTAGTCACTGTTCCTCTTCACTCGTCTAATGTAGAGGTGCCCATATGAACCGAGAATCGCCAAACCGGGCCGGTTGCATTACCAGTTCGAAACAATAATCGGGCCCGGGGATGGAGCGGTGCGGGTCCGGTTCCCCCATATGCCGAACCGTGAACCGCCAGTTCAACCGACAATTTGGAACAGTCGGTTGAACTGGCAATTAAACTAATGGTTCACGGTTATTTATTTTTATTTTTTTAAATGGGACACGTAGACAACCAAGATGATGTGGCCAATGAAAATCAATGGCCATGATTATATAGCCATTGGACTAGAACCGGAACCGCCGCTTCGAAACGGCTGACAATTTTTTTTTTTTTTTTTTATTTTAATTTTAATGGCCAATATCAAGTGGCCGTTGAACATCAACGACCACCATCAATAGGCTCTTTGAAAGGGAGGCGGAAAATTCGAAGTTAGGGGGGACGGGGGGTTTAACTTTTTATTTTTTTTTTTTACCTAAAAACCTCTATAAATACCCATTTTCGCTCCAATTTTTTTTCCACACCTCAATCTCATCTTTCTCTCTACTCTGAATCTCTTGCAATCTAGCATTCTAATCCTTTTCAGTTGTGCTTACTTCAAGATTTTAGTTCACTACTTTAATTTTTAGTTATTTGTTACTTCAAAACTCCCCAAAAAAAATGTCAAGTGGTAGAGTCGGATCAAACTCTTCTCGTCTGGGATCCAATAAAGGGAAGAGTCAATTTGGTGGTTCATCTTCTTTACCTCCTCCTCCGAGCTTCTTCAACCTTGATGACAAGGAAGCAATCAACTTGGATATCCCTATCGATTTGGACCTAGCCGATGCTAAAGGTATATTTTTCATTTTGTTATTTGTTTATATTTTTTATTTTATTGAATTAAAAGTCAAGTTTAATATGTTTTGAACTATTAATCAATTGAACTATTAATCATTTTTTTTTATTTTGATTCGAGTTTAAATTTTTTATTTTGTTGAATTATAAGTCAAGTTTAGTAAGTTTAATATATTTTTTATTTAATATGGTGTTACATTTTAATTATGCTTTAAGTTTATTGCAACACTTTCACCATTTAAATTCTAATTATTAATGCGTATTAATATTGAAGGTCCTAATGCCATCGCCTACGCCGAACAAGTAAGCGATGACCGTCCATTTGAAGAGATTCGAGGACCTACACAATCAACCACTTCTCGGGGGTGCTGGTAGAGCTCCAAGACCACATCCGACCGAACAATTTGAATCAAAGAGCCCAATCTTTCAATTTCACTTCACGAGGACCTACATTCCGGGTTTGATGGACCCATGGCTTTGCAAGGTGGTGTGCAACTATTGCAGGAAGCCCTACACGATGCAACACGGTGGTGCATATGGCACCTACACCAAGCTTCTCAATGCAAAGCACCCCGACAAAGTCGGAATCAAAACTTCACAAACTCAAATTAGAGAACATATGTCCACTCCATCCGGGTCCTCGTAAGGTACGTATCGTAACTCACTCTTACATTATAGTGAAGCAAATGCACATCACCAATTGGATATTTTTTTTTGTTAAAGATCTCCCCTTTAACTTTGTCGATGATAAATTTTTCGAAGACTTTGCTAGATTGAGTTACAATCCTCAAGTTAGAAAAGTTTCACGAAGCACCCTAACACGAGACATAGCTAATGTTGTAGGGGAGTACAAAATTATTTTGATAAACATGCTTCACTAGTTCAAAAAGTTTCAATATTTTCGGATGTTTGGCCGGATCATTGGCAAAGTCATCATTACATGGGCATTACTTGTCATTGGATTGATGATTCATGGTCGATGCAAAACGTTAAATTGCATATAGGAAATTTGACACTGGTCACAATGCACAAAATATTTGCCAAAAAATTGTCACAATTCTTCAAGAGTATGGTCTAGTTCAAAAAATATTTTCTATTTCTTTTGACAATGCTAGTGCTGACAATGCTTCATTACCTGAACTCAAAATCATTTGTTAACCTTCTAGTGGTGGGAGGTTTTTTCATACTAGATGCATGTGTCATTGTTTAAACTTGTGTGTACAAGATGGTTTAAACGCTTTTAAAACACATATTGTGCCTATTAGGGAGGTCATCTCTTGCTTGACGCGACATTCTTCTTTAACAAAAAAAAAAGGGGGCAAATTTTTTGCAAAAACCGGTGTTTGCTGACCAAAAAAATTTCAACTGATGTGCCTCATCGTTGGAACTCTACTTACAAAATGTTAAATGATTCTTACCACTATAGAAAGACTTTATGTACATTTTTTCAATAAAACCCAATGAACCAAATTCTCATATATCCTCAACACTGGGATGCATGTACCAATTTGATTTCACTTCTAATTTTTTTTTAAGATGCAAATAAAGCAATTTTCTGTTGCTATTGCCCAACTTTACCCATTGTCATTGACCATTTTTTCAAGGTTGAGGGTGTTTTCCTTGAGTATATAGATGATCCGGTTTTACGAGAGTCAATTGCATTGATGAGGAAAAAATGGCTTAAATATTTTATGGAATTGCCTGAATTATTTTTTATTGCTAAAATGCTAGATCATAGGATAAAAGAAGATGGTTTATTTGAGTTGTTAAAAATGTATTACAGATGTTTGTTTCCGACTAGCGAAGATCCTCCAAATGCCACACTTATTATTGCTAATTTGAAAGATGTTTTATTTGATGTATTTTGAGAGTATAAAATTCTACACTGCGGTGATGACACTAGTAAATCTAGTGATTTTAGTAGTTCTAACCAAGGGACTTCTTCCCAAAGTTTTTCAAATCCTTCTCTTGCACGTCTCAAAAAACTTTTACAAAGAGATGTCGCAGAGAAAAGCAAGGGGTTCTTCGTCAAGCAACCCCTTTGGAGAGATTGAAAGATATATATCACTACAAGAAATTTAAGTTTTCGTGACAAGCAAATTCATCATATGAAAATCATATTTCGTCATTGTAAGTATTTGGTGACGAAATTTTAGCATCTCAACGTTCGTCATGTTATGCCCGTGGTATTTGGTATATGTGACAATATTTGAATTCGTCAATAAAAGTATGACTTTGACGTTAAATGTCATTGTCACCATATATTATAATTAATAGTGACGTCTAATTCGTCAGTATTAACATTCAAAGTTTGTCATGTTATATTGTATTTCGCCATTGAAAGTAAACATATAATATGACGAATGTTAGTTTTGTCATCAAAACATCAAATTTTGGTGACGAAAATTAATGTACTATCTAACTCATCAAACTTTAGTGACACTTTTATCGTTACAACTATATTCATTATTTTGTCATGCTTATAAGAAATCATCACAAAAGAGTTACTTTATAGTTACAACTAAATGCATATATACAGTGATGATATATTTTGTCATTATAAAGTGACATCTAGTAACAAGATATTTTTCGTCATAATATAAATATATAAGGTGACACAATAATTGTCACGGATGGTTAACTTTGAGTGACATTTTTTCAAACCATCACCTAATAAATTCGTTTATGACGTAAAATAAATTTATATGCAACAATGCAATTCGTCGTGAAAGTATAACTTTGGTGAAAAAAATGAAAAAATCACCACATATCATATTGTAAGATCTAGATATCATGGTGAAATTTTTGTGACACATTATTGTTTTACTTTATAAAATTGTAAATACATTAAACTTAGCAATGCAAAAAGGAAAAAAAAATCAATAAGCAAGAATACTAAGTAGAGTGAGATTATTTAACTCGCTAAAGATGTTCAAAACATCCAACATAAATGTCCAAAATAAATAAAATCTTTTAGCACATAAAAATCGAACAACATCGCAGATAACACTAAAGACAGAACAATCAATTGGTGGAGAAAGAGATCTGTTGAGAAACCAGACTCAGAAAGATTAATAAATTAAGATGGACAATACTACGGAAGAAGCAAAAAGAAAAAAAAAAAAAATTAAATGCCAGGTTATAAAAAAAGATCATCCATCTTTATTAAGCTCAAAGAAGACCATGCCAGAAGCTCTTTCAAACTATTAGCTAATTTGACAAATTAATAGCTGAAGCAGATGGGCTCTGTAGATGAATATAAGACTGGACCAAGATGTGGAGCGGTAGGCATTATTCACCAACTTCTTGTACACATGGCACTCCGTTGGCAGACATCTGAAGCAAAAACTTCCACACCATCGCCTCTTTCTCCTCCACATTCTCCTCTTTCTTGGGATCGAATAAACTGCAGCTGGAGCAGCATAACCTGATCCATCGGCACAAGCTGAGGCAGAAATTGCCACAGCGTAACCGCCAACAAGTACATATGCCAACTTCTCACATCCAGTTGCAATCAACTCTGAAATATCTTTTCCCTTTTGTAAAGAAAGCTCAATCCTATCTTCATCGGCTTCAACTCCAACTGAAAACATATATGAATATCATATATTATTGTAATAAGAATGAAAATAAATGTCCTAAATTATATTTTTTATAAATATCTGGAGCAGACAGTATCTTAAAGCTTCAAAACATAGACAACAAACCTTTGGAAAACGTTGGTCATATAAGAGACTAGTAGCTGAAAAATATTGGCTTAATTTTCTCTAGGCTATGATTCATATACCAAAGCATTAATCAGACAATTAAAAAAATAACTATAATAAAAGGACTATTTTAAATCAAATATAAGTATCCCACTCACATAGGCCTTTTGAATTGAACTGGCAACCAGTCACATACACGTAAATCATACAACAATTTCAACTCCATAAACCTGAACCCAATCCATCAAGAACATAATATAAATTGTTAGCAATTACCTAGCGAAATGGATTTCACCATTGAATTTTTCTGCCCCATGCTCCTGTATATAAAGGGTTAAAGAATTTGACATGAGCTTAGCTCGCTAAAGAATGGTACATAGAATCACTTATGATTCAAACTATTAAATATCAACACACACATGCAACAATCAATAAAATGGTGAAGTTTCAGTGTAGAACGATTGAATAACATCTAAACTAATCAAATAAATATATGATACATTTTTTGACTTAAAACTGCTACGAAATGATTCAAGTTCTTGCTCGGGAGCTTTTATGATCACAACCTTTACTGGATATAGCAAGGAAGCTTGTGACACCATATCATGTCTCAATCTCAAAACCTTAAAATTTATTGAACCCACATATCATCCACGTGTGTAGTCTGGTCTACCTAACAAAAAGAACAAAAAGAGAACAAAGAAAGCATAAGGGATAAGAATGAAGGCCATGATGTATAAAATCTGGTATACAATATGAAATAGAAATTAACAACTCATTCTAGTCTCAATTTTACATTAAAATAGCTATAATAAGCTCATCGTTTGACAACTGATGACCAAGTCACCTCCAGACCTTGGGAAGATGGAAAGAGCTCCAAAACCTAACATCAAGATATCACTATCAACAACACAAGCACAATTCGAAATACATTCATTTTATAGGATTCTCAGATTCAAGAATGAAGGAACTAAATGACCTGCATTTAGCCCAAATCAATCTTAGAATCTATGGAAGTTGACTTACGAATAATTCAAGTCATTGATACAACGCTGAAAATGAAACACTCCAAAAGTGAGCAAATTATTAATGTATAACCCGCCAGACATTGCAACATATCTACGAATATGTTCTCATGACACCACTCAATTTTCCCGGCTCATCAAAAGTTCAAGAATATATACTAGAAAAACCTGCCAACCCGTTTTTGTCTATACAACTGAGGTTTGATCAACTTAACAAAGAGTTCCCATATTTGAAGAATTACATAAGAAAATCACAATGAAATAAATCAGCTAGAAAATAAAGGATTATTGGATCAAAATTACCCAAAGAGTTTCAAATTTAGAGCTTACACTACTTGTTTGTCCTCTTTAGTTCTCTTATCCATTTTTGTCTTTTATGCGTAGATCACATACTATCAGCAAAAATGTAATTGAAATTTTCTTCAATCCACACTATCAACAACAAAATTATTTAAATTTTCTCCAAGAATGCTTGTCCAGGAGTGGTCTAACTTTGCAAAGAAACAAAGATCATATAGCTAGCTCTCAAAATAGTAATACCGACAGCTGAAGAAAGAACAAATTGAAAATTAGTGGTACAATATAAACCAATCAACTACATAAACTTGAATACCTTCCGCGTGGCATTTTTTGCAGCCATGAACATCAGGCGCATGTGGTGTAGTGGTAGAGCGGTGGGTCGAAGTAGATAGAAGCAGATTGCGGTGGACCGAAACACGGATGAGCGGCGGTGGAGCGTGATCGGAGAAGAGGTTCTCCGATTAGGGCTGCAAGCCTAAAAGTGATGAAGGAATAATTGTGTTTCCCTCTTAGTTTGTTTTACTCCTTTTTATTTTCAATTTTTTTTTGTATTTTAATGAATTAAGTAATTACTTATCCGTAAAATACTCTATAAAATATTATGGGATGTTTTCGTTTACTTAAATTTTATTGAAGTGATTAAAAGTAGAGATTGAGAAAAAAATTACTTAAAATTAAAAGTAGGTTGTGTTTGAAAATAAAAATTATTTTGGTCAAATGTAAAAGTTGAAGTATAATTTTCAACTACGAAGAACAATGGGGCGGGGCGAGTCGGGACGGGTTTTGGCATCCCCGTCCCCGCCTCGTAAAGGATCGGGACGGGGTCAATCGGGGTCGGGTATCCCCGTCAAATTAATTTTTACTTAAAATAATATTTTAATTTATGATTTTTATACTTTAACTAATTATTATGTGTATTTATTAGGGATGTCAATGGGGCAGGTTTAGCTTTTCACAAGACCCACCCCCGCATGAAAATAATTAGATTCGTAACCCGCTTCACCCCGCTTTCTCAGATAACCCGACTCGGCCCCATTTCGCTTCGCTAACCTGGTGGATTTACCCGCCCCGACCCGCTATGTTGTTTTAGTTTTCTTTACCAATATTTACACTAATGATTTAATAATTGAAATACAATATAAAATATATTTTATTGAGTAAAAATCTAATTACGAAAATAACTAAATAAATTCAAACTAAATCAAACACAATAAAACAAGTAAAAACAATAAAAATGTGAATATATTGGTAGTAAAAAATAGTAGTAAGTTGAATATATTACTATAATAAATAAAAAATATATACGGGCGGGTTTAGCAAAATCCACAACCCGATTCAAATCCGACAATACCCGTTTGACCAAGTTTTAGTGTATTATATTTAATAATACACTAAAATTTTATACGATATTCTTAAATAAGATATATTATTAACATAATAATAATTTTTTCTATACATATTAAATATAAAATATAATGAATATATATACTTTATTTTGAGAATCATGGCGGGCGGGGACACTCAAACCCATCCCTGTTCCGTTGTCATGGTCGAGGAGGGGAATCCCCCCCGGGTTCGGGGCGGGTCGAATAACCTCTTTGAGTTCGGGCATTTTGCCATCTATAGTTTTAGCTTATGAGCGAGAGAAAAAACTTGTATTTATTTACCAAAATACCAAAAAGATGAAAAAATAACTATTTTTCACTTTTATCTTTTACCCTAAAATTACTTCTATTAAAACTAAAACTATTTTTCCAAACACTCCAAAACAAGTTTTCCCAAGGTATAAGTCGAAAAACACTTGGTAAAAGTAATTGCAAACACCCCCTGTATTACATATGTAAAAGAAGTACAAAATCATCTTTTTTATATACTAAAAAAAACATCTTTTTCAGATTGAAGTAACCGGAGGAAGTGAAGAAAGAGAAAATGATAGTATTATTTTTTATTTATACTGCTGACTGAATTGTTTATCGGTACTTAGCGACTATTATATCCGTCGGCACATTTCACATAAAATTTGCGACAGAATCATATTGGTCCCTACGATCCCGAAATTGGTCCGTACGATCCCAAAATTGGTCGGCATGTTTCAACTTTCAAACAAAATTAGCACATTATATACTACTAATTACCGACCCAAAAAATATGTCACTAAAATAACATCTGATAATCCGTCGACAGATTTATTTTTTAAAGTTACTTTGTTTTTTTTTACATATGGTCGTAATTCTGTCGATACCACGACAGAAAATTTCCATCGCTAAATTTATCGCTATTTTACATTTTTCTTGTAGTGTCATGTTTTAAGGGAACTGGTTCTGTCATAACTCTTTTTATGGTTTAGTTTCATTGTGCCATTTATCTTATAATGAATGTAAAAAAAGGTAATGATCTGTTTCATAGCTGAGTTGGTAGACTGCTTCTCAAAACCTATATCATGTCTTGAATTCAAATCCATATCTAGACAAATATTTTCTAAATTTTCACTTTTATTTAACTTGTTATATATATATATATATTATTAAGTAATGAGCAATAATAGTTTCCGCCTTACCGGTAAAAACTTTGTTAGTGTAATTGGAGAACATTTATAGCGAAATTTTCTACGTTTTTTCCAGGCTCGTCTCGCTATGCTATATTTTGTATTGGCGAACTGTAAGCATTAGCAACTTGTGTTTGACTATCTGTAGTAGATTTTTTAATATTTTAGTTCCTCTAAGTTTGACTCTCTAATAGAGGTTATATTTGATATTGGCAAATTATTAACTTGATTAATTAATGATAAAAGAATACCTCGTCACATAAAATTAGTTTTTGCAACAATAAAATATGTCATGGTTTAACAAGTTATTGTCCCTTATAAGTGCACCTCTCTAATAGCTAGCGAAATAAATGATTTATGGTCACAATATAAAAATTGTCATAAATGTAAATATTTTAGTGATGAAAATCGTATTCGTCAGTATAGCCCAACAAAATATTAAATTGTGAGGAAATAACTTATATGTCACCAAATATAACATTTGTGATGAAATAATTTTGTTGACTATTTCACTAATATAAAAAAAAATGATGAATTGGTACTCATCGTCAATAAATATGAACATCTATAATGGAATAATGTTGTCAGTTAATTTTTCATGATAAAATTTAATATTGTCATCAAATTAAACTATGACGGACTATTACCCATCATCACGAAATTTAACTAAATAAGATAAAATAATTTCGTTCGTCACCAAATTTAATTAAATAAGACGAAATAATTTCGTCACCTATTCATACAACTAAATAATAATGAAAAAAATATTTTATCACACAAAAATAAGTATTTGTGACGATAAACATCGTCGTAAGTTAATAATTTTTTTTGTCTTTAAATAAAGTGGTGACAAACAGATCCACATCATCACTAAATATAAGTATTGGTGAGAAAATAAGTGTTGTCATTAATTTCTTTAAACAATTCGTGACGATATATGACATTGTCACGAAAGAAAACAATTAGTAACATTAAATATCGTCACTATTTATTTTGTAGTTGTCATCAAAAGGTTTCTCTTTAAAAATTTGATGCGAAATTCTATCTCTAAAAAAATATACACATTTCTGGTCATTGTCATGATATATGCAAATTAGTGACGATAAAAATGATTTATAATGTCAAAAGTAAAAGTTGTCACAATAATGCATATTTTTATGACGAAAATTAAATTCATCGTTACTAAGCAACAAAAAGTGACAAAACTTTGTGCGTCAAGAAAAAAATCGTCACAAAATATTTAATTTCTTGTAGTACTACAAGAAATAAGATAAAACATGACGACAAAAATCGTCATATAAAAGTTAATTTTCGTCAATAAATCCTTTTGGTGACGAATTGTCATCGTCACAACGATTATCGTCGTATGTGCGTTGTAAAAGGTACATGCAATAATCTTTAAGTTTGTCACTAAATTTGTCACGTTTGATGACGATAATGGGCACCGTCACCATATATTTCCCTTTTTTGTGACGTTTAATTCGTCACTTAATCTTGTATTTCGTCATTTAAGGTTAACACTTTAAATGACAAATGTATACTTTATCACTGAAAAAAATATTTTAATGACGAACACCATTATATAACAATATTTATAATTTTTAGTAACAATTTTTATCGTCACAATGACATTTAATATTTCGTCATTTTTTTATTAATTCGTCAATAAGTGACCTATTTATAGTTACAGACTACCAATTGTCATTATATATATATGTATAATGACGACCTAATGCGTCAGTAAAGAGTAAACTTTGGTGACTAAATGCTCATCGTCACTAAATAGTCACAAACAGTTACAATATGTGTTGTCATAATAAAGTATGAAATTATGACGAAAAACTTAGTTGTTACTAAAGATTTAGGTGTAGTGATGACATATTTTGTCATTTAAACAAAACATGTGGTGACGAATGTGCTATCAATCACAAAAGATTTTACATAAAAGTGACGAATATGTTGTCACATAAAAATTATATACAAAGTTAAATAAATTCAGATGTGACGAAAAAATCGTCATAAGATACTGTTTATGCTGACAAAAAATTCATCATTAAATGAGTATTTAGGGTGACGCTAGAATATGTAGTTAATGCTTATTTTAGATGACAAAATATGTTTTTATCATTAATTATCGAATTTATGGTGACACTAATAATTTGAGCTTAGGTGACAATGCAATTGTTATATCAATATCATATTTTATCGTTTTTATTACATAAAAAAAATAGTGACAAAATAAAATATCATATTTAACACTCCATCACATTCACATTGATAGATATTTTATCCTTCCATATATTAAATATTTCAATCATACAATTTTTCTCTACATTACTCGTTCTATGCACAAAATGTTAAAGAAAGAAGCATGTTAAGAAAACCATGTTATTATAAAGGAAAATGAAACGACAAATATTCATATTCAGTATAAAAGATAAAGTGATGATACTATGATAACATAACAAAAGTCAAACAGTAGGTGTCCTCATTGATAAAGACAAATAGAAGTATCTAAATAAATATAAAGATTAAATCCTAGATTTTATTTCAAATTTGATTTCTTCGATGCTCCGAAATGCAAAGGATGTAAACTTCTCACTCCAAGAAATTCACAGCAATCCAAAGGAGAACAGACACACCTGCAGATTTTCAATCAATTAACACATGAAAATTAAAGACTGAATTTTTTACTTAAAGATGAAATGCAATGCATGCATAAAAACCTAGGTGTATTTGTAAGCAAGATGTCTTTTCTTTTAACCTTTCCCTTTTTGTTCATTTCTTCCTAGACTGTTAATTCCGCAAGTTCACTGGAATATTAAGAAAGGTCATTGAGGCCTAAGCACATGTGTACACCACACTGCAACTACTTATTTTCTTGTTTGTGAACTAGTACTTCAAAAACAAAGGTCATGGATATCTAAGCATATGGTCTAATTATCAATTAAGATGTGCTGCTTATGATGAAATTAATAATAGTAGCTAAAAAGAGCACTGCTAAAAGTCTTTAAGCTATTCCTAGAAAATTCTTCAAAGACAAATGAAAATATGTACATCTAATCAAAACCATATTTAAAACTCAAAACTGAAGGTTTTAGGGTACCAAAGAAATTAAGAATGACATTAATACAAGGCAACCCCTTTTCAAAAATAACAAAAGAAAAGAAATCACAATCAAATAACAAAGAGAACCCATAATTAGGTGATTCTAAGGCAGTACTTCTCTAGTTCGCCAACTCAAAAAAACCTTATAATAGAATGTCAATGTAGTTTGAATTCCATTAGAATTTAGATAAAGGAGAAAAGAAAGTAAGCCAACCTTAAGAATTTTAGAGCGTTATCCCTTGAGAGGTCACAAATGCCATAAGCTTCTCGATCATGGATCCTTGATGAGAAATCGGGCCTTTTAAATCTAATACTTCATTTTGTTGTTCAACCACTTGTGCGTTCAGTTCGTTTACTTGAGATTCAGATTGATGCAGCTTTCCTTGCGCCTCTTGCAGTTCCTTTCGTAGTTGTTCTGTAGATGAATCATATGTGTTGCGTCTACTTGGAGGTTTGAGACCATAACCAAGCCCTTTGACATAACATGTTCCATGCCCAAGAACCTCAAGAACTATCTCATCTGAACTCTTCTCAATCCCTGCTTCCTTATATTGTTCTTGTAACTTTATCATTGAGTTCTGCTTGAACAAATTTAGGAAGTCAAAGTCATACTTTATATCCATTAACGATTTTTTTGCATAAAATAGATGTTTATTTAACTGACCCAGTTCTCTTTTGCCTCAGGTTTCGACTAGCCATCTTTCTCAGTATAATGTGTACGTTTATACAACTCGATCCGGTCACAAGGTTCACCATTTAGCTCTGTTTGAGACTATAGCAATAAAATAAAAATTTCCAAAAGAAATCATAGGTAGCATCAACTGAAGGCTGTTAGAATAAATTATATACATATTATACACGATCAATACAACCAAATCAAATGTATGTCCATATGGAACGAACAATACTAATAAATTGATGCCAACTATGTCCTGCATACAAATTATATACAGTTTATAATTTGAATCAGAACCATATTTACCAAGTTAAGACTAAGACTAAATCAGGCATTGTCATATGAGATAAATAAATTCCAATTGAGTATTAAATCATGATGTATAAGAAACTGAAAGAGAGTTTTGTATTAAGAAAAAAATAGTGTTAAAAATTATACGAAATGCAATGATACAAAAAACTAATAATTACTATGTTGCCTTAGTTAAATCATGCTGATGTATAAGAGGCTGAAAGACATTGTTATATCTCTAGCTTCAAGAATCAAGTGCATAACATATTTTCAAGTTTTGTGGCAATATCTGAAGGTGACAATTTTTTTTTTTTTTTTTCTAGAGACAAGAATGATGTTGATTCATTCTGTTTGAATTGGGGAAGGAAATGTATACTTAAAGGGAAAACTTCTGTCATGCATTTGAGGAAGGTTGTGTGGAATTTCAGCAACATTGAACTTCTTTGGAGTTTAATATGATATGCAACAAATTACAAATATTATGAACAAAATTTTGGAGCTCTATGTGTAGTATGATCTAGTAAAAGTTACTACTATAGCCTTTTATTTTACACATTCTGTACGTCCTGGTTAGGTAAGGTGGATGAAAATGGTCCTTTAATCTTTACCATTTTTCTAATCACAAAATCCGTAGTATTAAATTTGAATTTCACATTGAAATTTCCATTACTTACTTAAATCATACTTTGGCCTTTTGTTGTTAAAGCTTCTTATAGTTAACACTTACTACGCACCCCTCGTGCACTAACATTTTCTAACACAAACTTTATTTTCATTATTAAAAATAATCATCCAACAGCCCACAACAAATATATGTAATAAGTCAGATATATAAAATATCAATAAAAATTAAACTGATACTTATATATCTCAACTTCAGAGCAACATATGCAAACAACATTCAAGTAAATCAGAAAATCAATATATTGCATATAATTACATTGCGTTACAACACTTACAATTTCATGTCGCCGAACTGTGAAAGCCTTTCTGCCCGTAATATATGGAGCTCGTAGAAGTTTCCTATTTGCTGTATTGACATCACTTGTGTGCTTTCAAAACAAGAATAATGATTTAAAATTTAAGTTATAGATATAACCAAGAATATGAATTTAAATTAATAATTTTATAGATTATCACCTTGTATTTAGCTGAAGCAAAAAGGTCGCACAACGCTTCCCAATTTTCTCTACTAGGACAGAAGTGTGGCTTGTTAATTTTAGCCTCCTCCGCGGTTGCAAAAGTTTTGAAATGCTTGTGCAGCTTGTGGCACTTCTGTCGGCTAGTGTTTTTTAGCCTATCAACCAACCTTTCTCTAACACCCGGACCATCAACATTAATGTCCATGTGAATCTATAAATATTAAAAGCATTTTCAGGTCATAGAAAATTAGTTTGATATATAAACAAAATATTAGATTATATTCATACCTTTAGGTGATCAAAGCATGGTTCCAAACCATTTCCCTCGTCCACATATTTCCACCTATTAGGCATTGGAAGAATATCTCGAGCTACAACACCAATTTGACTAGAAAGTTTTGCCGATTCATCTACATTTATTGGCCTTCCAATTGTTGGATCCACATTAATCTTCATTTTTTTCCTAGTAGCAACATAATACTTCAGAAAGCCTTTGCCCATGGTTTGCCCACGGCCTCTTTTCTTCGATGTAGTAGCTATAGGTGGCCATAAAATGATCATTGCAAAATATTATTTCTCATTTAGAATAATAGAATATTCCACTTAGTAAGGAACTTATACAAGACTAAAAAATAACCCATACCTATTAAGTCACTAGCTTCAGATGATGTATCTTGGAGGCTCTCACCCGATGGAGTTTCAGATATATCAGTTGGTGGAACATCAATTGTTTCATTTAACTCCGTTTCAAGAGTCTGATTCCCAGGTACTCAATTGCTTTAGGTCATGACGATATTTTCTCCAGTCTGTCTTTTTGTTGTGTGTTGGTAGCCTTGTGAGTTACAATTTGCTGAATGACTATGGTTTGGTGGACTTCCTGGGTTTTGTGGCATGGCGTCACCTTGATTGTTTCGATTAGTGGTTGTACGTTGACTTCCTTTGAATGAACCATTTTGAGTTTTTTATGTTACTCTTGCTTCAGATTCAGCAGTAGTATTCTTATCCCCGTATTTGTAATTTGCTTTCTCGAGAAGTACTCTAAGCTTTCTCAAATTTTCCAACTCATTTGGTTGCTTAGCAGTATGTCCATTGAGGCTTTGTTGAGACATGTTCGAATTTTCTTTTGACTTCAATTTGTGCATAACTTCAGGAGCCATCTCGAAAGCCTACAAATAAAAAATAAATTCATTTTTTTGAAATAGACTTAACTCACAACAAAGTAAACTTAAATGAATTCT
Source organism: Ajuga chamaepitys (assembly GCA_958295605.1). Classification (NCBI taxonomy): domain Eukaryota; kingdom Viridiplantae; phylum Streptophyta; class Magnoliopsida; order Lamiales; family Lamiaceae; genus Ajuga; species Ajuga chamaepitys. The sequence continues at coordinate 24,663,116 of OY282506.1, read as the reverse complement.
TTAGATAATATACATCTGTTCAACAAAAAATACAATATAAGAGCTAGTAGGAAAGATATAGCAACGATAAAATTAAACGTAAATAATAATAGGAAATAGTGAAAGATGTAAATGGTAGCGAGACGCTAAATCACTAGATCAAACAAGCACCCATACAATTAAAAAGTATAATTAAGTATATAAACAATCACATACCCTTTATTTCATATGAACCAAGCAAAACATATGCAATTGAAATTACTAATCTGAAAAAATTCTCAATTCTGACTGCAATTACTGGCCTAGTTTTTAATATAAAAAACAGATTCTAACTATGATTTGTGAATCATTCCATTCGTCATTCTTAACCTCTATTATGCACATGATTAACTTCAATCTCTTTAAGCAATTCACAAATAATTAACATGCAAACAGAGATATCCATTTACTAACCTAAATAAGAAATCAAACTTTCGTCTATAGAGTAGTTAGAAAAGAAAGGAATTAGATCGGAAGAGCATTACTAGAAGCAACAATTAATACAATGAAGTGATAAGTGGTGCAAAAATAAAAATTTTGATGCATATATAAATGAGAGAATTACCGGGATAACTTTTTGAGTTCCCGGCCATCACGAAATTTTGATCCCGCCACATTCTGTGAAAAGAAAAATAATTTTTTGAGATCCCGCCCTAATTCGCAGCCACATCCTCTAGATTACTACTTGAGTGAGTCGTTGATTTTGGAAATCAAATTTGCAGAATTTTCGGAGGATATGGTTGATTTGATATTAGAGATTTATTTGTGAATCCAATTAGATTATTGAGAAGCTTGAGAGAGAGAGGGGGGGGGGGGGGGAGAAGGGACGAAAACAGGAGGCTGGGAAACAACTAAGGTAAGAAATAAGTGAGAGAAGGGGAAATGGAGGACTGAAGGAAGGTGGAGGGGGACATGGGCCCTATATTTGGCATATTATGTTTACCTTATTTTAATAATGTGAGGATCAGGTAATTGGTTTTACTTTTCATTGTCTTTCTTTGAGCGTACCTTTTCTCTTTTATTTAAATTTAATTTGAGTGAGGTAATTTGTCTCTCCTAGCTAAATAAAAGTTAAATAGAATTTTTAACATATGATAATTAAATTAATATCCACAAACTGAAATTCATTCAAGCTGACAAGTGTCCTCCTAATCCATTTTGAAAGATACTTTCCCAATTCTCATATATTTATTAATTTCTTTTAGCTAGATCACTATGATATACATAAACAATATTTGCTGGTGACAATTCAAGTTACCGGGTTGGGTTCGTATACCTTTTTATCGATTCGGGTTATATATTAAAAAATATTTAAAATATATACTCCCTCCGTCCCAAGCTAATTGTCCTACCTTGACTTGGCACGGAGACTAAGAAAAAACAGATTTTGTGGATACTTTGACTTTTTCAAAGGTGGAGATTGAATGTGGAGATTTTGATGGTGAAGATTGTGGGAGAATTTGCCATTTATGGGGTAGGACAATTAGCTTGGGTCAAACAAATAAGGCAAGTAGGACAATTAGGCCGGGATGGAGGGAGTAATAAACAACATTTTAAGATAAACTAATGATCCCGGGTCGATTCGGGTTAAACTCAGGTTAATCAATTCGTTTCGAGTTGGTTGTGGGCTTCTCTCAATAAATTTATGTCAATTTCAGTTGAGTTCATCGGGTCGGTTCGAAATTTATCACCCTTAATCAGTTTTCTAAAAATCGCTAGACGCTAGTCGGTCGGTTCACTGGGGCCTAGCGCCTAGAGCGCCTAGGCGGCACCATCTTAGACGAATAATTTAATTATTTGATAAATAAATAATACATACAAAAAATATTGAAAATAATAAAATAAACACCACCAACTTCAAGTTTTAAAAGAGTTAATAGTGGGTGTAGGGGAAATTACTAAATTAGGGGTGTGAAAAGAAATTGAAATTTTAAAAGAGCTCACCTAAAGTCAAACACACTGACAAGCTAAAAAAAGTAAAAAAATAGAAAAGAAATAAAAATATTATAAAAATATGAAAAAATGGAAAAAGAAATTGTGCAGTTAGGCGGGTTAGGCGCCGCCTAATCGGGTTAGGCGGCACCGAACTCGGTGACCACCCAAAATGACCGTTTTTAGGAAATTCAGGTCGGCCTAGGACCGCCAAGGTTGATTTTTAGAACAATGCCCTTAATAATGTTGTGGTTGAAGTAAAATAATAATAAAAAAAAAACTAATTAAATTACATCAATGAAATTATTAAGTATTAATATTTTAAAATTAAAATCTCTTGTTTCCTTAGCCTTAGTAAAATTAAAACTATCTTATATCCTAATAATAAATAAAAAAGGGTATATTTCACTTTCAAAAGTACACAAAAAACTCAGGAAAAAATCATAAACCGTCCCATAACTATAGTGACTTCCAATAAATATCCTGTATCTATCTGCTTTTTCAATTTCGTCCCATATCTTTTTAGATTATCCGATTTTCGTCCTAAAATTCAAAATTTCGCCGGAAAATGCACGTGCCGGTCACGTGACGGCATAAATTTGGGGTTTTTTTGCCACGTGGCATCGGAAAAAAATCATATGTCCACTAAATATCCCACAACTTTCTGTTTTTCTAATTTTGTCCCACATGCCCTGAGATTATCCAATTTTCGTCCCAAAATTTAAATTTAAGCCGAAAAATGTACGTGCCAGACACGTGCTGGCCAAAATTTAGGGGTTTTTGCCACGTGGTGTCGGAATTTTGAGCTGGATTTGAATTTACATTTTTCTTTTCCTTGCCACTTTTTTCTTTTTCTTTTTCCTATATTTGTTCTTCTCCTGCAGCTCTGTCCATCGCTGCTCTTCACCGACAGACACTGCCAACAACCCTCACCCTCTGCCGGTGTTCATTCTGTGCCGGCAGAACTGCCCTCCTCATGCCGCTCCATTTCGGCGTAGGCGATTCTCTTCTGCAGATCCGATGAAGGTGAGACAAGCCTCAACCCGACCTCCACACACCACCCTCACGGTGGCGAAAATCTCGCTCCCCCCACCTCTCACGGCGGCGGCCCAGACCCCTATATCACTTCATCGATGTCGAGCGCTATGGCTTGCCATCCATACTCTTCATCTTCATCACCCCATTTTTCCTCTGTTTTGACCCCTGCTTCTGAGATCGCTCGCACCCTTCTTCCATCGCTGGCATGCCGGCCACTACTGTTAGTGCTGCCGCGAACTCCATAGGGTATCTCAGCCCTAGTTGTACAAGAAAAATATAAATTGGAAGGGGGTAAAATTTTAGAAAAATATGGCAAGAAAAAGAAAAAGGTAAATTCAAATCCAGCTCAGAATTCCGATGCCACGTGGCAAAATATCCCCAAATTTCGGCCGGCACGTGTCCGACACGTGCATTTTTCGGCTTAAATTTGAATTTTGGGACGAAAATTGGATAATCTCAGGACATATGGGACGAAATTAGAAAAGTAGAAAGTTGTGGGATATTTAGTGGACATATGATTTTTTTCCACCGCCACGTGGCAGAAAACCCCCAAATTTTGGCCGGCACGTGCCCGTCACGTGCATTTACCGGCGAAATTTTGAATTTTAGGACGAAAGTCGGATAATCTAAAAAGATATGGGATGAAATTGAAAAAGTAGATAGATACGGGATATTTAGTGGAAGTCACTATAGTTATGGGACGGTTTATGATTTTTTCCCCAAAAAACCCTATATTTAACATATCTATGGTAAGTCGGAATTTCGGGTGTGTACGGTACGTATTATACCGTTCGGAGTCTTGAAAACTTATAAATACATACTAAAGTTTAGTTATTATTGAAATTAATATCCAAAATACAACAAAATATAATAATAATAATAATAATAATAATAATAATAATAATAATAATAATAATAATAATAATAATAATAATAATAATAATAATAATAATAAATAAAAGTTATCGGGCCATTATATGGCTTTATCGGGTTGGCACAATATGACCCAAATTTTATCATGTCTTATCGGGTTGACCTGATCCAAACTCGATAGACATTGGCCTAAATCCAAAATTATAGTGCGAATTCATGTCGTGCTTTCGAGTCGGGTCAATTTTTGCTACCCCTAAGATAGATCGATCTCCTAATGTATGACTCTTAAGGTAAATAAACTAAATTGAATCTTGACAACATTCGGTTAATTAGTTAGCTCATGAGCTGGGACTTGGGGTGTGAGTGAGTCGAGACAACTTGCAAGTCACTCGGATCGACTCGTAAAAAGATTAAAATTGACTTGAGATAAACGAGTCGAGCTCAAGCTCGAGATACTCGAGTAGGTGTCAAGTTCAAGTTCGAGCCTGTTGATACTTGACTTGGTATGCTCGCGAGGTTACTCGAACTTGTCTTAAAGTAGTAGTTTACCCTTTATAGTTGACACTATTATAAAAATATCATAATTCTAAATCAAATAAGATGAACCCGAATGTCCCGGTCAGCAGTCATTTGTAGTATAATTAATGTTTTTAATTTAAATATATTATTTAAATTTTATTTTGTATCTATCGAGCCGAGTCGACCCGAAATTTTGGCCCAATCTTGAATATGGCAAGGGGCCTACTTTCTTTCTAGTATATTACTAAACAAATATAAAGGCTATAATACCTAATTACATTCTGTACCATCAAATATTGATCTAGACTGCATGGGTAAGGCAACGTTTGCTAAATATGAAGTTAGTATTTCAATCATCAATTAGTATTTCTTGAATGTTAATGTATATAATTATATAAAAAATAAATTAATAATGACTATTAATTTTCCGGTTGAACCGTCGATCTAACCGGTCCGACCGATTGAACCACCAACCGGTGACGAGACATGTTTGAACGCCGATATATATATATATATATATATATATATATATAAATATATATATTAGCCATCAATCACCTCTTTATGCAAATCTCCTAATCACTGTTTTAGAGCAATTCAAACAAAATCCAGCCATCAAAAGATTTTCTATCACCATTACTACTGTTGAAGTCCATCCCAAATGGGTCATTGGGCAACAAATCAACAATGTCTTCACATTCCTCATCGGACTCAGAATCTTCAAAATCCATCAAATATTTACTTTTTTCTTCATCTGGACAGACCCCTATTGTACTATATTGTCCATGAAACAAGTTTTATAAAAGCTGAGCAGCAGTCAGCTGATTGCTACTACATCAGAATAAGTTCTAAAAAACAGAGCAAGACAATGAGTTATTAATTATCATCAGGCTATTACAATTATGTCATCCACCTTCTTCAGCACCTCAAGCAGTATTTTCTTCAACCAAATTCTTGTTTCTTCCTGGGCAACTTACAAAAATTAACAAGTCCTAAAATTGTCTGATCTGTGTTTTCACTTTAGTGTGCTGAAACTTAACTTCTCAGTAAAATGTGAATATTAGAATTAATTGATAGATTAAACTTTTTTTATACCGTCTACATATCAGGTGAACACTTGAAAAGTTTGACAATTGAGAACTTAAAATAGTTGTTAGCCCTACAATAAGCAATCATCTGTTAAGAATTTCTATCTGAATCGTTGCAGATCAGATTCAATCCGAAAAAAAAATTCACTCACAATCTAATAAAAACATCCTGAAGGATGGAAAATTTTATAGTTATGATAAACTTGAGATACTTGAACCTATCTCAAGTTTATGAGAATAACAAAAGAAGTTCCCCAACCATGACATACCTTTACCAACGTTTATGCATTTCATCCAAAATCTTATCAAACTTTATTCGATAAGTAACACAGAATCAAATTTCATTCAAGAATTAAAACAAAAATCTCAAGTTTTACCAACACAAAATCAATTTTCATTCGAGAAGGAACCCAATAGTCCGAGTTCTGCAACAGGTTAACCACTCTGATCAATAATTGACATATTAAAGCATAAATACGCTAGTAATTGGCAAAACGACCAACAAAATTTGAATTTAAGAAAGAATTCTATGTAATGGAAAATATTACAATATAGTATTAAATCACAGAACAATAAGATGCTCAACAGATGCAAATCCGACAAATAAATCAAATCTGAATTTTCAAGTGACTGGTAGTATGTAGTTTCCTTATTGCACTATAAACTTGACCTTCAAAGAACCTAATAAAAATAAGAAATAAGAATTACCTTAACAGTGAAGACAAGGTCATATAAACTCTTCAAAAATAGTAGGCAAACTTTTAGCAACTCATCATTTTCCCTATCTATAAATAAAGCATCATAGACTTAATAACAATCAATTTATCTATATGACTTAACAACGGATATATTTTTTTGGGATATATTCTATAGAAATTTGCAGAATGAGCAGACATACCATAATAGAATTAGTTTTCACCAATGTGCTACGACCAAGGTTGTTAATTGTCGTCATCACTATCATTATCGGAATCGCTATCTTTTTGAAAACCTTCCTCATGGCTGTAATAATCAAGTAATGTGTCATCTATATCATCTTCCTCATCAAGATCATCTGAGCTCACTTGTTTAACAACTTCAGGTACTCTTGAAATTATTGACTTGTTGACGTCTACGGGATTTGTGAACTCTCTATTTAGTGATTGTATTTCAGCAGGTTTGATAACACGTTATTTATGCATGTATTTAGGTCGATTTAGGATCATATTTTATGGCATATACGCGTATATTTGACCAGCATTTATTGATATTTATAATATTTGGGCCATTTGACGTGTTTCGACTTGTTTTGAAGATAATTAGGTATTTTTATGCCATTTGGATGAAGTACGAAGGAGAAACAAGTCAAATAGAGTGAAAACCGGCCCAAAGGAGTGAAAACCGTCCAAGAACCGGTTCAAACCGGTCCGAACCGCCCTGAACCGGTCCAGGAGCAAAACCGAGCAAGAACCGACACGGCCGCGTCACAAAGCAACACGGCCGTGTCAAAAGTGTCTTGCAACACATTGTGGGTTCTGGAATGGAACACGGCCGTGTCACAGCTGCAACACGGCCGTGTCAAATTGTTGCTGGAAAAGTGGATTTTTGCAAAGCAACACGGCCGTGTCACTTAAGCAACACGGCCGTGTCAGAAGTGTTTTTCTGCAAAGATTTCCTATTTTTAATAGGATTTTGAGCCTATCTTCCCCAAGATTCGTCCTCAACTCTATAAAAATGACCTCAAGCTCTAGGAAAAAGGGATCAATCATCAAGAACATAAATTACATCATCTTGGAAGACAAAGAAGACGAAGATCATCGAGACGGAGTCATCCGGGTTTATTTATTCTTTTATAGTTTAATTCTTTACAATGTTTTTATTAAGATTTTGTATTGGATTATTGCTAGGCATGAGTAGCTAAGCTATTCGTGTCCTAGGGTTAGAAAGTAGGGATTTTTATAACAATGTTTTGATTTATGATTTAATCTATTAATTCCGTTCTTTATGTGTTTTATCTCTATGTTTATGCTTAAACTGAATTTAGCTTGATCACCTAGATTTAGTAATTTAGTTTAACAATTCCGCTTCGAGAGGAGGGAATTGTTATCAGACTTAGAACATAGAGCGCAGTTGTCTATGACTGTGTAGGCCGTGGCTTAGGATCGTTTGGGAGTTATTAGGTTTAATTGACTCGAGAGGGTAATTAGCTTAATTAATCAACGGTTTAATCGCTTCGAGAGAAGGATTAGATTATTGTCGTGCCGCGTAATAAACATTAGAATTGGTAAATTAATAGGTTAATCATATTCCACATTGAAATAATATCCTGAAATCGAAGCCCTAGGATACCTTTTCTCTTTGATTGTTAGTTTTCGTGTTTCCTAAGTTTGAAGTTATATTTAATTGAGTAGTTTAATTAGTAAAATCAACCTTTAAAACTTAGTATCTAGTTAGGACATTCCTAGAGTATTAGGGTATCAAACTACCTAAAACTATTCCTTGTGGGATCGACCTTGATAATCGTTACTACACCTACATCCGTACACTTGCGGAACACTAGGTTAGAAACCGACGTGTCAAGTTTTTGCAGGTTCAACTTCAAATACATCATTAATATCACTCTCTTAATACACTCCATCTTCCATCAAGGAAACATCATCAACATCCATTGGCTCATCATGCATCTCATCAACATCATATATATGCCTGTGTTGGAATGGTTGTACCACGCGCCATTCACTACCTAATTTAGGATCGTCAATGTAGAAAACTTGTCTCGCTTGATCAGCGAGTATGTAAGGATCATTCTCGTACCATTTTCTAGTAACTTTAGCGCTTGTGAGATTTCCTTCCTTCTGTATTTCAATTTTATTTTTTCTCCCCAGATCAAACCACTCACATTTGAAGATAGTAACATGCCTATCTTTCACATAATCTAGACGAATTATATCAGGCAAAACCTCATAAAAATCAATCATATCATCACCATTGTTCCCTTCCACAACAGCCCCACTATTTTGACTCTTACGACGGCTATCACGTTCCGTTGTTAAAAACCTAACTCCATTGACAATGCATCCAGTGTACTTTCTTATACACCTATGTGGTGCACATGCAAGTGAGTATAGAGATTCATATGCTGCTGAGGGTTCCACATGATACAAATGAGTCATCTAAAACATAAGAAAAATGGATCGAATTAGTAATAGGATAGTAAGATTTGTTATAATTGGCAAAACCATTTGACACAACAAGTTGGCATACATGATTTTTGAACCCTGCTGGAAATCGCTCTTTATGTTCTTTCTCTATATTGCTATAACCAGCTAGTAGAAGCTCCTGCTTGTGCATCCTACATTGATCAATAAAATAAATACGTCAAAAATGGTCAAGTGCTTCTGTAAATTTTTTTAACTTTAGAATACATGAATGTACTTACTCCAAAAATGGTTCAACCTCTTCATAATTTTGAAAGACAAACCATTGCATCACATTGAAATCGTCCTCAGACAATTCAACATACTTTGGTTCTCCAATATGGCGGATTTTTTGTGAGAAGATTGATAGACTATCATCAGTTGCTACATCATTGTTACGCTCATCTCAATTATATCTATTCTCAATTCCCCGCAGGTACATTGAGCAAAAAGTTAGACACTCTTTTGCTATGTATGCTTCTGCGATGGAGCCTTCTGGATGTGCTTTATTACGGACAGTTTGCTTTAAGCCACATAATAATCTTAAACAAAAAATAAGAAGACAAGAAAAAAGGAATAATCCATCAAATTTTCAACAACTACTTGAATGTGCAAATTTGAATATGGACAATAATTTTTTATTTTACCTTTCGACTGGAAACATCCATCTAAATTGAACCGATCCACCAAGCAACGCCTCATTCGGTAAATGGATAGCCAAATGAATCATGACATAAAAAAAAAAAAGCAGGAGGATATATTTGTTCAAGTTTGCCCAAAATCAAGCATATATCTCCCCTCAATTTCTCTAGTTCATTTCTCTTCAACTTCTTACAGCACAAACGTTGAAAAAATTAGCCTAGCTCAGCCAATACATTGGATACGTCTTTATTTAAGGATCCACGAATACCAACAGGTAGTATTCGTTGCAAGAGTATGTGACAATCATGGCTTTTCATTCCAGATATCTTTTGATCGCTCAAAGTAACACACCTAGAGATATTAGAAGCATAACCATCAGGGAATTTAATAAACTTTAGAAACTCACAAAAGTCTTACCTTTCTTTCTTTGTCATAACATAACATGCTGCAGGCATAGCATATTTTCCATCACTCCTTGCGAATTTTCATGTCCTCCAAATCTTGACGTGCCTTCACAGTATCTTTTATCTTCCTATCTGTACGCATCATTGTTCCTAAAATGCCCTCACAAATATTCTTTCAATATGCATTACATCTAAATTGTGTCTTAACTTCAACTTACACCAGTAAGGTAAATAAAAAAGAATGCTTTTCTTAGTCCAATTCAACTCCTCATGCTTGCATTTTCGTTTTCTACTATTGTGCTTTCCCGGTGTCAGAGTTTCTAGTCTCTCAAGTTATACTAACACATCCTCCCCAGATAATTTTCTAGGTGCTTCACCATGTTCTCTTTTACCATTAAACTTCTTACTACGCCTCCAAGCATGGTCTTTGGGTAGAAAACGACGATGACCCATGTAACAAATCTTGTTTCGCAGTCTCGTAGAACATGTCTGATCATTGCAAACCGGGCATGCCATGTATCCTTTAGTACTCCATCCAAAAAGATCAGCATATGCTGGGAAGTCATTAATTGTCCACAGAACAGCAGCGTGCAACTGGAAGTTCTCTTTACAAGAAACATCAAAGGTTTCTGCCCCTTTACACCACAAATCTTTTAACTCTTCAATTAATGGTTGTAAGTAGACAGCAATGTCCTTTCCTGGTGACTTCTTTTCTGGAATTAGCAACGACAGCATGAAAAATGGTTCTTTCATGCAATCCCAAGGGGGGAGATTCAATGGAGCCAAAATTACTGGCCACATGTTGTAAGTGGTACTTAAATTTCCAAATGGATTAAATACATCCGTTGCTAGAGCTAGTCTAACATTTCTAGGATCACTTGCAAATGAAGGGAACTCATTATCAAAGTCTTTCCACGCCAAGGAATCAGTCGGATGCCTCATATAATCATCATCAATGCACTTTTATTTATGCCAGACCATTTTTTTGGATGTTTCTGTAGACATATAAAGACGTTGAAGCCTAGGTGTCAAAGGAAAGTAACCTAATATCTTGTGTGGTATCTTCTTCCCTATACCGTCATTGACTTTCCATCTTGATGTCTCGCAAACAGGGCAAGTCTCCGAGTTCTTATGCTCTTTCCAAAATAAGGCTCAATCATACTTACAAGCATGAATACATTCATATCCCAATCCCAGATCTCGCAAATTTATTTTAGCTTCATAGCACGAATTCGGAAGTGTCTCGCCATCAGGTAAAGCTGACTTCATCAATCGCAACATCATATCTATAGTATTATTACTCAACCTATTATAGACTTTCAAGTGACGCAAGTGGATGATAAATGATGTCCTTGAAATATTCTTACAACCAGGGTATAATTGTGTTTCTGCATCTAACATGAGTGCTTCAATATATGGTGGGAGGATACTACTACGGTTATTACTACTAGCTGGTATCTTATCAGTATCCCCTTGAGAATATGGCTCACCAAGTTCAAATAACAAGTCATTAACACCACTATCTTCTTCATCCTCATCATTTCCCAATGAATCACAATCAATCATTTCACCCTCATCAGCATATGCAATCTCTAGATTTTTTAAACGTGATTCACCGTGGTAAAACCATGTAGTGTACCCTGAATCTATCCCACGCTCCAAAATATGAGCTTTAACAGTTTTTTGATCTTTTATCAATAAGTTTAAACATCTGGTACATGGGCAATGAATGTCGCAATCTTGACCCACACTTTTTTCAACAAATGTCATGAAACTATTTACTCCGTCTATATAAGGTTTAGACCACATAATTGCGTGCATCCAACTCTTATTCATTTTGTACTCCTGAAAAAAAATGCTTCAAACACCTAATAATGACCAATTTGCTCTTTTCATGCAAGTTTCCATAAAAAGTGCATTAAAATTCAAAACAAAATTATAAAGTTAAAAATGCAATTAATGGAAAATAATAACATGTCAAATTCTTCAATATAAAGGTAATTACATAGTAATTTCACGTAGGCAAATTTGTATACTAAAAAATAAGTTTTTTTAACAAATAAATGCATTTAAAAAGTCAGAATAACATCTATATATATATTTGCATTTAAAAAGTCAAAATAATATCTATCTATAATATTATTGAAAAAGTCAGAATAGCTTCTAGTAAGTGTTCTATCACAATCAACGGAGATAACATTCATCATTATCAAAACTAAGATCACTATTTCTAAGCGCTTAATTGAACCACTCAAAAATTCGAATAAGATCAAATATAAAAAAAAAAAAAAAACAGAGGTAATTAGTAAGAGAACATTGAACCAATACAAAATTGAACTAGTTTTAGAAGTCACTCACTAGATTACCGGTGGATGATCAATGTTGTCGAGTTGTAGTAAAGACCAAAGATATTTTGCGACGATGGGTCGATTGCAGATTCACAAAAGCTACCATAAAATTAATTTTCGTCACGTTTAGGGTAGAGGACGACCAAGATTAGGGGATCTTTAATGGATAGATATATTTGTGATTAGATGGAAGAAAATGACGAATATGAGAGTGATTTTAAAGTAGTTCAATTTTTTTCAATAGCAGAACGCGAACAGTTGCTGAACTGGAAGAAATTGGAACACCCACTGATGTGGGTTAAATTGTTACATCGGCTGATATCTTTGATTTGAACTCTTACCTTCTCACAGTATTATAAGATATAAAGAAAGATAACTGAAATGAAGCACAATCAAGTGAGCTGGTAAAATTGACAGGAAGATTGCCTAAAACTGGCAGGTCTTAGGTTCAATACCCTACTCTAACGATTTTTACATTTTTTATTTCCAATTACTATTAATATATATTAATTATAAATCCTGTAAAGAGCAACCAATTGAGTTAGTTTAGTTGGTTAGGAAGTTCTCCTGATGTTGGCGAGTCTTGGGTTCGATTCCCTGCAGTAATGAATTTTTCATCTTTTATTATATATATATATATATGTATATATACACATACATATATTAAATATTATGAAATTTTAAATAATTGTTGTAACAGAAATGGTATAATTTTAGACTCTTCAGGTGGTGGTCTTTAGTTTGAATTTGTCTGTTAGTGAACTCAACTCCTAAACACACAACTAGGCATAATATGGAATTCGCACAAAGATCAAACTGAAAACACACACTCAGTTCGGCCAAAGTTATGGTCGAATTGAACTTACGCAACACAGGAACTGAAATTAAATCACACACAGCTTTTACGTGGTTCGTTCAAGATGAACTACATCCACGGAGGCAAGACACACCCCAATCCACTAAGATATCCAATCAATTACAGAGAATACACTCAATAACCGAAATGCCCAATTCTGTTTACAAATTAGGGCAGAAACGTTCAATCTCAAAATACACTCTCTAATCTAAGAAACAAGGAAATTGCTCGACGTAGTGACCTTCTCCTTGATGAGAGCTTTACAATGATATAAGAATTGGAGCTTGAATGTAACCGTACAGAAAGTTCTAACTGAATCAAGTTGAGCTCAGCTACCGGACAAAAACGACGGTTTTCTTCGTCACAAACTCTGAAACTAAACCGTCACAAATGACGGTTATCCTCAACTGCCACGAACCCGGCTCATTCTGAACAACTTGACTTCTTGATGCTCAAACCCGGTTCAAACCTCCGGTTCTTCACTTCCTGATCCCGGTTCCACATTCCCAACACACCATATTACAAAGTATAGCTCACTTGATGAGATTGAACACCACCTCACAAATCTCCACCTCAATGAATCAAGTGTGCCTCTTCCTACCTCATCACTGCCTTTCTGTTACTGCTCTTCATGACATTGCTCAAGCTGCAGCAAGCTCGAACAATGCTCCACTTTGTTCCCAGGTACACCCTTAGTAAGAAAATCAGCAGGGTTATGCAATGTGTGTACCTTCTTCACCTCCACCGAACCAGAATCAATGATATCTCTAGCAAAATGTAACCTAACATCAATGTGTTTTGACCTTTCATGAAATGCTTGGTGTTTCACAAGGTGTAGAGCACTTTGATTATCACAGTAGATTGCCACACACTTCTGCTTGATATCCAAATCTCTCAAAATCCCTTTCAGCCAGATTGCTTCATTGATAGCTTCAGTTAAGGAGATATATTCTGCTTCTGTTGTTGACAGTGCTACAACTGATTGTTGTACACTTCTCCAGCTGATGGCTGTTCCAAATAAGGTAAACACAAATCCAGAAATAGATTTCCTTGTGTCTATGTTTGCTGCAAAATCAGAATCAGCAAACCCCTCCAATGCAACAGTACTTCCATCCACTCTCTTTTCAAACTTCAGTGACAAGTTCACTGATCCTTTCAAATACCTCATCACATGTTTCAAAGCTTCCCAATGCTCAACTCCTGGGTTTGATATGAACCTGCTTACTAAAGACACAGCATAGGCCAAGTCAGGCCTGCTACAAATCATTCCATACATAAGACTTCCAACTCCACTTGCATAAGGGATATTGCTCATATGTATGATTTCCACTTCAGTCTTTGGGCATTGTTCTTTGGAGAGTTTCTTCTGTAGATTAACTGGAGTGGAGAGAGGTTTGGCTTGATGCATATGAAACCTCTCCAACACCTTCTGTAGATATTGCCTCTGAGATAACCAAAGCACTCCAGCTTCTCTGTTTCTTAGAATGTTCATGCCCAAAATCTTCTTGGCCTCTCCCAGATCTTTCATGTCAAATTCAGTGTTAAGTTTATCCTTCAACCATTGTACCCTCTTCTTGTTCCTGCTGGCAATTAGCATATCATCCACATACAATAGAAGGAAGACTTTATCTTGCTTTGAACCTTTGTTGAAGTAAACACAACTATCATAAAGGCTTCTTACAAAGCCAACACTGATCATGAAGTCATTGAACCTCTTATTCCACTGTCTTGGACTTTGTTTGAGTCCATATAGTGACTTCTTCAGCAAACAAACTTTGTCTTCTTGTTCAGGAACAACAAAGCCTTCTGGCTGTTTCATATATATCTTCTCATTTAGTTCTCCACGTAAGAATGCTGTCTTTACATCCAGTTGTTGTAATTCCATGTCCTCTTGTGTAACTTTTGATAAAAGCAACCTGATTGAGCAATGCTTTACCACTGGAGAGAAAACTTCATTAAAATCAATTCCCTCTCTTTGTGTAAAGCCCCTAGCCACCAATCTTGCTTTAAACCTCACCTGTTTGGATCCTGCTGTCTCTAGTTTCTTCTTGTATATCCATTTAGAGCTTACAAGTTTCTGACCTCTTGGTTTATCCACCAATATCCAGGTCTTATTCTTTTCCAAGGACTCCATCTCTTCAATCATTGCCTGTATCCAGTGTTCACCTTCTTCACAGTCTAGTGCTTCTTTAAAACTACTAGGCTCTTGTGATTCCAGGTCTTCAGCAACACTCAAGGCATAGTAAACACTCCCTGCTTGACCATAGAAATCAGGTCTGTTGATTGTTCTTCTAGGCCTGTCCCTTCCAATGCTGTATTCTCTGACATTTTGTGAAGGTCCAGTTTGTTCTTCTTCTTCAGATGATGAATCACTATCTTGTAGATTTTCTTGTGGTTGAGGTGTGTGATTATCTTCAGCAGGATGCTCCACCTGAATTGATATCTCTTCTGTCTCTTTAGCACCATCAAATTCTTCCTTAGAGCCTGTAGAAGTGTAAGCCATCACATTCTCATTAAACTTTACATCTCTACTTGTGATTATCTTCTGATTTCCCTTTTCTAAACACCACAATCTGTAGCCCTTTATTCCATCCGGATATCCAAGAAATACACATCTTAGAGCTCTTGCATCTAACTTGTCTTGCTTGACATGGACAAAAGCAAGACAACCAAACACCCTTAAACCTTCATAACTTGGTTTCTGTCCACTCCACACCTCTTCAGGTGTTTTGAACCCAATCACTGATGAGGGTGACCTGTTAATTAGATAACATGCTGTAGCAATGGTTTCACCCCAAAATACCTTTGGCAACCCAGCATCCAACAGCATACACCTAACTCTTTCAAGGAGAGTCCTATTAAACCTCTCAGCAACTCCATTCTGTTGAGGATTCATTGGTACAGTCCTGTGTCTCTTGATTCCTCTTTCTTCACAGAAGTTTGTAAACTCAGTAGAGAGATATTCCAGTCCATTATCAGTCCTAAGGTGCTTCAGCTTCTTCCTTTTGACATTTTCCAGTTGAATCAACCATGTTTTGAACTTATGAAAAGCATCACTCTTATTCTTCATCAACATGATCCACACCTTTCTGCTGTAATCATCAATTAAGGACATGAAATACCTTGCACCACCATGAGACTCTGTCCTTGCAGGACCCCATATGTCAGAGTGAACATAATCTAATGGCTCTTGAGTTGTGTGAACACCCTTTCCATAGGGCAGCTTCTTGGATTTGCCCAAAGCACACTGATCACAGAACTCCAGATCTTGATTTCCCATATTTCCAATTACTCCACTTCTTGACAGTTTCTTCAACCCTTTCTCTCCTATGTGTCTAAGTCTCTTGTGCCATTTAACAAGCTCAGAACTGCTCAAGACCATATCTACACTCCCAACAACAGGTGAACCAATCAAGATAAACAACCCATTATGTTGTCTACCTTTGATCACCATTTTTCCATGTTTTGTGATATGCAAGAAGCCATTTACTGAGCTAAACTGACACCCACTAGTTACTAAAGAACCAAGAGATAGAAGATCTCTTTTAAGGCCAGGAACATATCTTACATTTGAGATGACTCTGACCACACCATCAAACATCCTTATGCTCACTGATCCAACTCCTTTGACCTTACATGATTGGTCATTTCCCAGGAGAACATTTCCACCATCTTCTCTTTTCAGTTCATCAAACCATGACTGGTGTGGACACATATGAAAGGAGCAGCCTGTGTCCAAGACCCATTCCTTTTCCATTCTTGATCCAGTAACATTTAATACCTCTGGAGGATCTTCTTGATGATCAATGGCAGCAGATTCTGCCCCTTGATTTCCACCTTTCTTATTTCTCTTAGGACAGTCCTTCTTCAGGTGACCAGGCTGCTTGCACTTGAAGCATTTCCTCTTCTCAACCCATTCATTCCCCTTCTTAGGATTAGAGTCTCCTGCCTTTGGATCCTTAGCATTCTGTCCCTTCTTGCCTTGCCAAGGTTTCTTGAATTTTACATTCAAACCTTCTCCAGATTGCATCATGCCTTTATCACCTTGAGTCTGGAAACATTTAGACCTTAGAGCCTTCACTATCCCATCATAAGATAGCTGCTCATCTCTCCCATACATCAAGGCATCCTTAAAGCTTTCCATGGATTTTGGAAGAATGTTTAACATCATCAATGCTTTGTCATCCTCCTCCAATTTCACATCCAGGTCTTCCAATTCTTCAACCATCTTAATGAACTCATCAAGCTGATCAGAAATTACCTTATCTTCAGTGATCTTGAAGGCCAACATCTTCTGCTTCAAGAACAGCTTGTTGGAAACTGACTTAGATTGATACAGATCTTCCAATCTCTTCCATGCTTCTGAGGAACTCTTGCATCTTGAGACCTCTCTCAAAGGTTTATCACCCAAACACAGAAAGATAAGACTGAGGGCCTTCTTATCCACTGATGCAAACTTGGGTTTCTCATTTTCTTCCCACGAATCCAGAGGTATCAATGCAAGATCAAGGCCATTGTGAACCAATACTGCATTCATCTTGATCTTCCACAGTGTGAAATCATTCCTTCCTGTAAACTTCTCAAAATCCATCTTCATACCAGCCATTCCTTCTCTTCTTCAAGCTGTGAGAGTTGATTCCCACAGACGGCGCCACTTGTTAGTGAACTCAACTCCTAAACACACAACTAGGCAGAATATGGAATTCGCACAAAGATCAAACTGAAAACACACACTCAGTTCGGCCAAAGTTATGGTCGAATTGAACTTACGCAACACAGGAACTGAAATTAAATCACACACAGCTTTTACGTGGTTCGTTCAAGATGAACTACATCCACGGAGGCAAGACACACCCCAATCCACTAAGATATCCAATCAATTACAGAGAATACACTCAATAAACGAAATGCCCAATTCTGTTTACAAATTAGGGCAGAAACGTTCAATCTCAAAATACTCTCTCTAATCTAAGAAACAAGGAAATTGCTCGACGTAGTGACCTTCTCCTTGATGAGAGCTTTACAATGATATAAGAATTGGAGCTCGAATGTAACCGTACAGAAAGTTCTAACTGAATCAAGTTGAGCTCAGCTACCGGACAAAAACGACGGTTTTTTTCGTCACAAACTCTGAAACTAATCCGTCACAAATGACGGTTATCCTCAACTGCCACGAACCCGGCTCATTCTGAACAGCTTGACTTCTTGATGCTCAAACCCGATTCAAACCTCCGGTTCTTCACTTCCTGATCCCGGTTCCACATTCCCAACACACCATATTACAAAGTATAGCTCACTTGATGAGATTGAACACCACCTCACATTGTCTAATGATATTTTTGCACTTTACATAACAACAGTAATTCTATAACTTGTATTGTTGAAATTAGTTTAAACTATAAGGTTTTTGCCCAAGGTCATATGTTCAACTCCATGTTTGAGCATTTTTTACTTTCTAGTTTTTAATTATGTAATAATTTTTTTTCAATAAAATGATGATAAATTAGCATTCGTCGTCACAAAAAAACAAAATATTGGTGACGATAGAATGTTGTCACTTAATTTTCACATGATTAATGATAAAACATCACACTGTCGTAAACTAAATTAAGATGAATTAATTTGTCATCAAACTTAAATATATAAGACGAACAAGTATCGTCACTTATTAATCGGACTATTTAATGACGAACATATATTGTCACTTATTAATTGGACTATTTGATAATAAAATAATGTGTCATCATGTAAAATTAGTATCCGCGATGATATAATTTGTCATAGTTTAGTAAGTTATCGTCTTTAATAAAGTCACTCTCTAGAACCTTATGCCTTGAAATAAATTAGTGACGAGCTATTGTCCATCGTCACTAAACATGAACAATAGTGACAAAACGACATTGTCAATACTTTTTAAAAATAACTAGTGACAAAATATAACATTGTTATAGAAAAATTATAATTAGTGACACCAAATTTCATCACCAGTTATTGTGATATTGTCACCGAAATATTTTTGTAAAAAAATTAGCAATAAATTCTACTTTCATATATTATCATGATGATCTTTTGGTTATTGTCATAACATAAGTAAATAAGTGACGAAATAAATTATTAATGTTCACAATGGTAAAATTTGTCATTATTGTGAACATTTTAGTGACGAAAATCATATTCGTCACTATAGGATAACAAAATGTGACAAAATTTCGCGCGTCGCAAAAACTTCGTCATAATATGTGCAGTTTCTTGTAGTGCAAGAAGAGATCTCAACAATAGAGGACTGTAAATGAATCAATCATTTCTTCTAGAGTCGTAGAAGATGAGGAAGTGGATGAAAGCAGTGCCGAGAAACATCCCCTATAAAAGAAAAGACGAAGGCCAGTCAAGGCCCACGTCAAGCAACTCTTTGATAAGCTTAACACAACACCCTCTCACCACGATCTTCTTCTCCCAATCGGTGAGTTAATACACGTAATGCAGGATAAAGGGTGCACAACTCTTGATTGCCATGTTGTTCTCTATGTCCGGCCTCTGAGCCAGTACCCATCCCTTGCTACCTCACAACCCAAGAAGAGAGAGTAGAATAATTTTTGAATCGACCCCAATAGTTGCAGGTTCCAGATGAGGCACCACCGAATAGCCCCCAACACACTACATAGGTAGAGGACGAACCCTGTGCAATAGAGGATGATTTGCAGCACGGGATGAACTTAGACTTGTTGCCGAACAAAATGTTACCTTCCCCAGCCTGAAGGAGATCAACTAATAAAGGAGCTTCTGCAGGAGGAGATGGAAAGGCACCATAGATGGTGTGCAAATAGGGTAAGGTTGTACCTTGGCATCTTGGACTGGCCATATTGGGGTAAGGAAGAAAAATGGGTCACCACCTGGGTATTGTGTGAAGACATTGCTGAATTGGCCTCCAAGGATTTTGTTGATCGCATAAGAGCAGTATGAAAGACATGCCTATAGTAGAAGGCAACCTTAAAATGCCTTACTGACCATGAATTCGATGATGAAGTAGAAATAGATAAGTAGAAAAGCCTTCGTTAAGTAATGGAGCAAAGAAGAAGAGATTTCAATCGGAGACATGAACTTCCAGTAGTAAGGGGACCATGAAGCTCATCATAGCAACTTGTTGATGATTTTATAGCAGTACAACCAACTACCGCAGAGAGTTCTAATGAGGATCAAATTCCATTATCTGCTATATTCAGAACTCAGTAGGATGCCAATGAACATACTGTAAGGGTGGACACAATAAGTGAGGCAGGAGTAACCTCTCAAAGGTCCCATGAAGCTACTCAAAATAAAGAACCAGTAGCTGAGGCAGATACTGCGGAAGCCAATGAATCTACTATAGAAGAGGTGGTTGTAGACAAGGTTGTAAACACTTCTCAGGCCGCAGATGAATCTACTGTAGCAGAGATTGCTGAAGACAAGCCATCGACTATCTCTCCAACATCAAGTGTATAGGAGCCAGGAAGTACACAATGTGGGGTCCAGGAAGTAGCAGGAGATGAAGCAGCTATTTCACCAAGGCATCAAGCAACTAAAGCAGAATTTGAGCAAGAACAAACACCACGTACCCCTGCTGAAGTTGTAAATCTAACTATTGCTGACCCAGTTTAAACTACTGATGGAGTTCCAAACACTGAAGAAACTCCAAATCCTCAGTCAGTTGAAAAAACTGAAGATGAACAACTTCTGAATTACGAAGATAACCCAATACATACTTCTTCCAAGAGTGTAGCAGATGAGGAAGAAGACTATCTATTGAAAGATAGGTACATGCAGATTGATCCAACAACTGAAACCATCGTTGCCAAGTTAAGCCAGAAGACAAATCTATCTCTTGATGAGGGATTAAAAACAATGGCAGCGTGGATGGAGGAAAAAGAAGAAACATTGGCTAAGGAGAAAGCTGATGTTGCATGTACTGAAGCAAGCTTAGCAAATGAAGCAACAACTCAAGCCACCTAAGCAGTAGAAAGGGTGGCTCAGGAGAAAGCTAACATTGACTATACTGAAGGATCAACAAATGAAGAAGTACCTCAAGCCACAACACAAGACGATTTGGCTAAGGAGCAAGCAGATGGCGCCTGTACTGAAGCATGCTCAACAAATAAAGTAGTGGCTCAACTAACGGAGGAACAAGGAGATTTGTCTAAGGAGCAAGCAAATGTCGTTTATACTGATGCAAACATCACAAATGAAGCAACATCTCAAGACAAAAAAAATGTTACAGTAGGAATTGAGTAGCCACTTTAGTCTACTGAACAACCATCTGGACCAATTGAGGGGGAATAACAATCAGCTGAAGGAATGGAGTAACATGAGCAAGCCACTACTGGTGGTGCGCCTACTGAACAAGCTCATGAAGAAAATGAAGACATTGTTGCAGGAGAACAAGAAGCTGCAGGAGTAGGAGAGCAGCAAGCTGCAGGAGTAGAACATCATCAAGTCTCCTCTCCGACAACCTTAACTGAAGAAGTCCAGAAGTTATTGAGATTCGAGAAGAAATTGATCAAGCGCTCCTGAGGATTTTCATTCACAGAAGCGCCTAAGGCACCTTTCTTCCGTAACTCATAATGCAAAGAAAAGGCACAAGAGACGAGATGAGAAGTCTCTTGAGAGAGAAAATGAGGTCATATGGACCTAAATTTGCAAGCAAGTGTTACGATGTAGGAAGTGATGGAAAGATTTGAGCGTACAATATCAGCGACTGAGCAATCAATACATCATCTACACAAATCTATGTCAATTTTTGAAAAGGATGTTTAACAAATATTATAAAAGTAGGTTTAAATTGTAGTTGTGTGAAATATTGTGATTTTTTTTTAATTGTTTTTTATTATACCACTATTTTTGTATAATTGTAATAATTATACTTATATTTTCGTAATAAAATATATATAAAGATCATTGTCTTTATATGGCTTTTGTTAAATTTAATATTTTGTAGTTTTGTCATTCCTGATAGCTGCATCTGTGTGTCAATTGATGAAGCAGTGGATAAAAATGCAAAGTTGCCAATACCAACTAGTGAGTTGGAAAGTGTCGGCGATGCGGTTGGATCATACGTGGCTTGGCCCATCCACCTTATGAAAGTTAGAGAACATGTAAAGATTGTACGTTAGAATTTCATTACTGATAACGTCAATACTATATTAACATATTATTGTATCTTTCTTGTAAACACAAAAGAAGCCGAAAAGGAAGATCAAGGAATCCAAATGTCCCACAATCGACAAATCAGATACGCCTAGGAGTCTGCACATGATCTATGTATATGCTAAAGCGAATGAAGAGATAGATGGGAACATACCCATAATCCTAGATGATGAAGTCTTCGGGCACAAGAAGACCCTCTATATTCACTTAGAAGATGTTAAACCATTCTGCCAATTGTTGCCAATATCCAGAACATGTATAACCGTCTACATATGGTATGTTTTCTTTTAACATAGCTTAATGTACTTTGTTTACCTTGATATTCCCTAATGTACTTTTGCTGGAAATATTGAATGTTTTTATATTATTAGGTTGTTGTATAAAAAGCTAGTGCATGACGAGATGAACCACAACTACATATTTGTGGATCCTGAGACTGTAGCTTATTTACGACCATCTCGAAAAGACAAAACATTTGAGGATGAGTAGTTGGATAAGAGGGCAAAGGCATTAGCATCTAGGATGAGGTGTACTACTCATAATCAACTCGTGATGGTGCCATATAATGTGTGGTAAGCACCTACTTAATATATCTTAATTTCGTTAATCATAATTGTGTCAATCAACTCTTCTAATGTATAGTTACATGATGCATACACAGAGATCATTGGATTTTAACTGTCATCAATCCCCACAAAGAGATTGTACATTTGTTGGATCCGCTCCATCATGGCATTCACGATTCTTTGTGGGCAAGAGTGGTGAATCTGTAAGTTTTATGTTTATGTTATTTATGTTTGTGTGGTCTATTATAAACAAAAAAAAAAGAAACATGTGGACCGTAAGACAATTATACCTTTACATTTGTTTAGTTTAATGAACATTGTGGAATACATTTCTTGACAAAGTAACCGTGTTACTGATAACGAAAATTAGTTTTGTTAATTTCTAGTATCATATATCAAATTAATGTGTAATTAATTTTTTTAGGGCCTTAAAAATATTAAATGCGGATATTGTCGGAAAGGAAGGAAAAAACCAACATGGGAAGTAATAAAGGTGACTACTTGATAATTTTTTTCTATGTTATAAAAATTAAAGAGCATTGGCTATATTAATATTATTTTTATGTAGGCTTCTCGATAGCCCAATGGGTTCCAGTGTGGTTTTTATGTACTGCAATACATGAAACAACTTATCCAATCAAATGCATCAGCGGACATGGACTCGCTGCAACCAATTGTAAGTTTTTTTTTTTTTTTTTTTTTACTTAAAGACAAAATATAAATTTGGTTGTCTGACTAATGGAAACAAATATATATATGCATCGTAGTTTACAGGATTAGTTTACACTAAGTCGGACATTGATGATTTGCGGGCGGAGTGGGCCGAATGCGTTCAAGACAACATAAATGACTAATCAGGTATTAAGAAATCTTTGTGATTGTTCTTTCTATACTTATGAAAATGAAATTGAGATTACTTGGCGGAAAATTGCTAGACATTTGATCAATTAGTTTTAGGTATTTTTTTGCAATAATGAATATTAGTTTGATTCTTTGCTTTTTCTTTTCATCCAATTTTTTTAGTTATGAAATGGTGGTGTTGTTGGTTTCTATGATGTGAAGGATGATGCAATTTTTAATATTTAATTCTTTATCATGATGATACATTATGAGTTCAAATGAATTTTTACATCCTTTCTCTATGACTTTGTACCCCCATTCGTCCAGAAAATTAAATATTCTCTTATCCAGATTTTTCCGTCTCTGTTAATAATGAGAACTTTGTATTATTCTTTCTTTTAAAATTAAATGCAGGATGCTATCACTTTTCAGAGAAGAATTCCCAAGGAAGACGAATAACATGAAATATTGTATGGGGAAATTTTTTTGGAACTTCATTTGCAATACAAGTGGGAGTTGATTAGAACCAATTGTTGTTTGCTTGATTTGAACCCTTGAACCCAACGTTGAATTATTGTAGTAATTGTTGATTGCTTGATTTGAACCGAATGGTGAATTATTTTAGTGATTGTTGATGTTGATTGTAAATGTATTCACATGTTTGAGAGAATGAGTTATCATTCATTGTCTATTTACTTATCTTTTTTTATTACGCAAAATATTGATCGTATGTTTAATTATATTTTAATTTCATTAATGTAATAAAAAAAATGTAATTCACAATTTCCAAATTACCAACAACCTTTCTTTTTTTTATTTTTATTTTTTTTTTAATTTTTAAAACTCTACCACAACGGTTGTAAACCGTAGTCAATAAATACCTATAAACCGTAGTCTTTCTTTATTTTTACTACATTTCAAACCGTGGTGAATTCGATAAGAAAACGTAGTAAATATACAACTATGATTACGAATTTCAATAACTACGGTTGTTAAATCCAATTTGAACCGTAGTCGTTAATATATATTACTACGGTTCCAACCGTATTAAAATGAAATTTTTTACCGTGATAGTACATACCGTAGTGGTAGACCCTCTACATATAACTACGGTTGTGACCGTAGGTGTTAGCCAATATTACTACAGTTTAACCCATAGTCAAATTAAATTTCTAACCGTAGTCATATGTTGTGCGAATACACTACTAGTACGACTACGGTTCATAACCGTAGTCTTTAGAATTAACCACTACGGTTTGAACCGTAGTTATATGTAGAGGGACTACGACTACGGTATGTACCACTACGGTCAGTATATGCCTTTAACTACGGTTTAGTGTTAAACAGTTTAGGCATAAATGTAAAGAGAGTGATGGAGAACCTTGCCATAAAACTCAGTGGTTATGTGAATGGACAAATTGAAGGCCTGGCATCAGTATTAGAAGAAAAGCTGAAAGAGCACAATAAAATACTATTGTCCTTACAAGAAGAAATCTCCCATCTCAAAGAAGAAAGCAAAGCTGATAGAACAATGTTGATGAATGTTGGAAGCACATACCAGGATCAATATTGATGATGTTAAAAAGGGGTAAGATAAGTTAAGGCAAAGACATGATGAATGCCAATAGAGGGAAGATCAAGAGGTTTTCCTTGCTGAGCAGTGGAGATAGGAACATGAAGCCAAGTAAAGAATAAGAGAGCGGAAAACTCATGAACAACAAGAGTTTGAAAGATCCATGCAAGATTCACAAGCACGAATGACGAGCGTACTTGAAAAATCTAATGCCAATCTGCATGAGATATACCTTGCTACAGGAATGGTCCCTCCTGATGAACTTGCTTATTCACAACCTTCTCCCTCAAGTAGACAGGATTCCACTCCAAATTTATCAATTCTCTCGAAGTACGAAGATTGGCTCAAAAGTTGCTCACAAGAAAACTTAGAGGATCTTTGAGTTTATCAAATTCCAACAAGAAGAAGTCGTTTAAAAATGAGATTGATAATTGGAGAATGACTAGAATTCTCAAATACTTTGAATACCTACTGGATGAAGAAACTTCCAATCATGTCAAAGGTGCAACTAGACATTGACTGCGAGCTTGCTCAGATGATTTACATGCTGTAGACTTCTATTCCAGATAGAGCTAAAATGAGCAAAGTGAGAACATTACAAGATATCCCTTTCTGATGAATGGTGGCTGATCAAAGGTCTAACACCGAGTGTGCAATATAAGACAGAAACTTTGAACAAACGATGTACTTTGTTGTTCCCAAGTGGTAGAGGTTTAGATGGGGGTGAATAAACGTCTAACTCGATTTTCTCCTTTTCAAATAATTTGAGAACAAGATTGTTGCTTACTACAAGAAACATGTTTATCCAGCAAAGCTAACACAGTAAGCTTACTTAGGTAGTAGGCACAAAGCAGACTCGGCTTAAGTAATTTATAGTAAGCAATGCTCAAGGGAGTTTACTTGTAGCAGAATATGCTTAAAATGTTCTCTTACAAATCTATGCAGTAGATAAGTAGCACGCCAGCAAAAATAATAAAATTAATATAAAAATAGACACAATATTTATAGTGGTTCAATGGTGGGGGTAATCCTTCTACGTCCACTCTTCCCTCACACAATGGGAAAATTCATGAAAAAGTTTACACACAGTACAACTTAGCTACTCCGAAGTCTAAGTCCAACTTAGATCATTTCAATAGTTTTTTATTATCCTTCAAAGGCTACTCCTCTATATAACACACATTCCTCAGAACATAAATCAACTTTGAATTCCTGGTTCAAACGAAGACTCCCCATTTCAAAAATCCCTCATGAGATTGGTTTAATGAAAGTTTCTCTTCAACTTTTGGTAGTCGCCACTAAACTTGAAAATAGTGAAGATGTTGACAACACTTTTTCTAATCCTAGTGTTACCGCAAGGATATGGTGGTAGCTACTAATAAGCAAGGTCGATCCCATAGAGACCGTTCCTATGTTCAATTTTATACCCCGATTATAATAGGTCAACCCTATCTAGACTCTCGAATAAAGATGTTGACTGATTATTAACTAAGTGTGGAAAAACAATGAACAAAGTAAATGGATGCTTAATAAAAGAAAACGAGCAATCGCAAAGGGATAAACCAGATGAAGAAATGTATCCTATGATTCGATTTCGGTTATGTTCTCCTATATTTAATTTTCTATACTTTTAGACTGGATTCAAATTATTATTAGGTGGCACTACTCTAGTTAACCCTTCTCTCAGACGATGTTAAGGTGTTGATTACGTACCAATAATTACCCTCTCGGGCTAACTAACACGTACGTTACTCCAAAGGGCTCCTAAAACCAATGCTTACTCAAGTATTTCACTCCTATCGGATGACTATTTATACCTATGCTATGTATTTTGTGCCTATTAACAATTCTCTCCTCTTGGACGTCGAGGTATTAAGCAAGTAGAATAGACTAATTCGCCAGGTCAATCAATTCATAAAATAAGAGCACACGCATACGATTAGAATATAGAACGGAGTCTAGAAATAAAATAATAATCAAAACATAGTCGTACAATACCTACTTTCTAGCCCTAGAACACAAACACGTTAGCTACTCATATCCATAACAAAGTCAAACATATGTTCATAAACAAGCATAGAAAGAAACATAAAATAAAAAAAAAACGACTAAACCTGGAGTCTTCAATCTCGATTGTCTTCACTTCGCGTTCCTTTGCTCTTCGATCCAAGCCTCCAATGTGTTTCTTATGATGTTTTTTCATGATTTTCGGACTTTGAGAAGCTCTATATATAATTTGGGAAGGATTTAGGTTGAAACAGGCTGAAATAGGCTAAAAACGCGTACAAAATACATAAAACTGCCATCGGACGCGGTCGGTTTCTAAACGCAGCCATGTTGGCTAGGTGAGTTTTCAAGTTTGTCTTCCAAGCCGTTTTTAGGGTCTTCTGATCATTTTTTAAAATTGGCTATTTCTGGAAAAGTTGTAGCCCTTCGAATTAGCTTTCCAACGCCATTAATTGAACCTCAATAGACTTGTAGATCACAAAATAAATCAAAATATTGGAGGTGTATCAAGCTGACATAAAAATATCACTTTTGTGAACACTTTTAGTGTGGTCGCGCTCATGAACGCTGCCGTGTTAGGTTGGCAGCGGTTTTTTTTTTTTTTTTTTTTTTTTTTTTTTTTGTGTTTCTTGGCACTTTTTGCACGGCCACACTAATGGGCACGGCCGGGCATGACCCTTTTTCTCTTCTAACTTCTTTTTCGTGTTGTTTTCACCCCTAATTAACTTGTTCTTTTCTCCCGGACCTTATTTCAAAAGATTTAATCCTAAATTACACAGTTTCCACTATAAAATAAGTAAACACGTTATTCGGCTCAAGATAATCAATTATAACACAAAAAGCACAAAATTTATATGCAAACACTACCAAAATACTCGTATAAATCGGCCTAAATGCATGCATACACTACGTTTATGTAGGCAAGCTTCCTGGTTTGAGAAGGATTAATACCGAAGTAAAGCTTGAGAGTTGTTGCAACTTTTGATCTTCACTTGCATGCTTGCTGATTGCTATCTTTCTCTTGTATACTTTGCAAAACACAAGTATGATTATTAGAGTGTATGCTTTGACGCTTTCAATAAGAATACTGAGTGCTTGATGCAAAGTAATTTTAAATGCTTGAGTTTCGGTAGCCTTTACTTCGTCCTTCATCTCCTTCTATTTGTAGCAGTTGGGATTCCTTCTCACTAAACAGAGAGAAATAATCTTGTTGACATTTAATGCTCCTTGTACGGAAAATAGTCGTTTGTCCTTTCTTGCAGGGAGTTGGTCAGAGTGGTTGGTGCTTGGTGTTAGTGTTTAGTGTTGCTTTTGCTTTTTGTCAGGTGACCTAGCCCCATGTTATTGGATAGTCAGTACAAGGTTTTAAACTTGTCTCCACTTGCTATATATTTGAACTCGAATACCCTGACTTTTGACTTTGACATTGTAGACATGACTCCTACTTGGTTGCACGTTGTATATTCCTTGTTGCAAGCAGTGTTGTATGTTGGATGGTCATAAGCAACCGTGTTGCATGCTCACTGCGGTCTTTGTTCCTTGCTGCGATAGCGAACTTGTTTCTTCAAGTAACCTTGATGATCTTGTTGTTTGCATACTAGGGCTTCTGCCTAAGTAGACCCCTATCTATTAAAAAGATTTACAGAATTTCTGGGGGCACTAGTTCCTACCTTACATAAGGTTTTGCCATCATTAATACTAAACACAAGTTTCCTAACATACTTTGAATGGTGGCGGTACACTGAGAATGATCCTGATAGATCCAGGAGGAGTAGGAAAAGAAAAATGAAGAATGAGTAAGAGGAAGAGAAAGTATGCCAAGCAACAATTCAAGAAGCGATACTGGAGGTAACGCAGAGGAGATGAACTGCTACTCGGTAAATTTTTTCATCAACCTCTTAAACCTCTTGATATAAGATATGTTTTTTGTTTGGCATGTGCTTATTGTAATTATAATAGAGAATATCTAATGAAAACAATTTCATTTACTGCCAATTGATTACAACTCATGATCTTGCATCGTATCTGTTGCATTTTATTATCTTTTGATAATTAATTATTTATGGTTCATTGTTTGTTGTTTTGTGAATTTTTTCTAATATCTTTTCCATCATCAAAGTGGGGGAATTGTTAGGAAATTTATGTATGGCTTTGATGATGACAAAACCACGATGTAAAAGTAGAAACTAGTGCCCCCACAATTTCTATAGTCTTTGTAATAGATAAGGCTAGTTTTACTTAGGCAAAGGTTACATCAGGCATACATCAAAGTCATCAAGGATACTTTCAGCAAGGAGTCCAAGTAAGAAGGAAGGAATAGAGACTACATTAAGCATGCAGTAAGATATCTTATGCTTTCAAAGCATACAACAATTCTTGCAAGAAGAAAGATCCAACCAACAAGTAAACAACAACTATGTCAGTAGTGGTAAAAGTCAAGTCAAAGTCAGAGCTTCGAAGATTAAAAAATATAGCAAGTGGAGACAAGATTAAAATCTTGTACTGACTATCCAATCACGTGTGGATACGTAACCTAACAAAAAGTAAAAGCAAAAGCAACTCTACAAACATTGACATGAAGTCGCAACCACTCTGGCCTATTTTTGCAAAAAGGAAAAACGACGCTAAAGCCATACAAGGAGCATTAAATGTCAACAAGATTCTTTTCTCATTCTTCAATGGGAAGGAACCCAATAGCTATAAATAAAACAAGATGGAGGATGAAATAAGGCTGCCGAATTATTGAACAACTGAAATTACTACGCTTAAACACTCGAGCTTTCAAATTCAAATCTTCCAGTGCGTACATTACTATGATATCTTACAAGTGGTTGGGTTTACTACACAAGAGCAACTAGAAAGCACATAATAAGCAATCAATAGGCATGTCAACGGGGCCAACCAAGTCAGGTTTTTTATTTATCCTCAGCTCCCTCCCCCCCCCCCCCCCAATGCACATGAAGGCCCATCCCGTGCAGAGTTTTGCAGCCAATGCTCTGCCCCGTACGGGGAGGGTAGCCCCATATAATTTTTTAAAACTGTTATTAAATTATGAAGATTAACTACAAGACGAAGAAAAGTTTAATGTTCAACAATTAAAGTATCATGCATTCATCAGACTCGTGAAAGCAACAACCACACAGATAAACCAAACGTCAAAGTTCAACAAATTTAACAATGATTTACTGGAGCGGGGGACTGACGCGGAGGCATCGGCAGAGTGGCTGCTGCAAAGCGACATGAGGACATAGACGGTGAGGGTAAGACTTGATAACATACTAAGAGTGGTGAGGGCTTACAAATTAAAATAAGAGAGAGAGAGAGAGAGAGAGAGAGAGAGAGAGTACATATAGGGTTTCATAAAAAAATTATGTATAATTATATATAAAAATATATTATATCTATATATATATATTATTACATAATATATATTTTAAATTTTTGAATTATATATATATATATATATATATATATATATATATATATATATATGTATATATATATTACGGGCCGGGGCGGGGCAGGGCGGCTTATGAGACACGTGATCCGACCCATGACATGGCAAGATTGACCTGTCCCATTCTCGAATGGGTCGGGGTTTCACTTGCCCCAAACATCTCGGGGCGGAGCGGATGGGGGCGGGGCGGATCAGAATTGACATGCCTGGCAATCAACAACTGAAGATTTAAGTTGCAACAACTTTTGAAGTCAAGCAAGATAGTTCTAAAGCTTGCCCACATCTTAACCGATATTCAAGCTTAGAGGCTACTACCAGAAGTTTAGAAAAAACTTTTACTAATCAAACTCTCACGAGCGGTTTTTGAACGGGTAGTCTTCATTAAATCCGGCATTTAAAGTAGACTAGGTGTTTTGAGGAACGTGTGTATAGTAGAGGAGTAGCCTGCCTTTCGAGGATAGGAAAAAAAAGTACTATAAAGAGCTAAGTTAGACTTAGACTTAGACTTCGGTGTAGCTAAGTCTGTACTGTGTGAATAATCTAGTGAATTTTCCCTGTGTGAAAGGGAAGAGAAGACATAGAAGGATTACCCCTACTGTCGAACCACTAGAAACTTTGTGTCTATTTTCTTATTGCTTTTATTACTTTTTCTGGCATTTTACATAGTTAATGCATTGCTTTGTAAGGAAACAAATTTGCGTATTTCGCTGGATAAATCTCTACCTAAGCATTGTTTACTGTAGGCAGCTTAAGTTCAATTTGCCTCGTGCTTGCTGCCTTAAGATTTCTTACTATATCAGCTTTGCTGTAAGAACAAATTTCTTACAGTAAGCAGCATATTCACGCTCAAAGCATTTCAAAAGAAAAATCAAAGTTAGAGGTTTATTCACCCCCCTCTAAATCTCTACCACTTGGGACCAACAACAACTAGGCCACCATCTATCACAAGCGACCATGTTGGTCTTTGATATAAAATAATAAAAAATAAAAAATAAACGTTATTATCTCATTTGATCACTCGTTGAAGCATACATTAAAAATGAAAGACCTTTGTTATCCAGTGACAATCACCAGAACAATGAACCAGAAAATGGGGACTTTGCTAAATTCGTAGCTTATTAGCTTCTCCATTTTCCACATTATTTCCTTTTCATTTCTCACCAGTACTTGATCTATCGCCCTCCTCTCTCTCTCTCTCTCTCTCTCTCTCTCTCTCTCTCTCAACTTCATAGTGACTCGTAGTGAATTTTGGGTTTATGTAGAAACTAGAATGATTTGGCAAACGGAACAGTGCCCTCATAGTCACAACTTTATCGTGCGCCTTTTCACAAACTTTCAATGGGCTACCATTGGTACGAGTCGTTGGACAGTACCAAATTAATTGTATATGTAAATATATACTTAACCTTATCCTAAAACTCTAACTATTAGAGTGGCAAGTAAGGGTCGATCCCACGAGGAACGGTAGTCTAGTGTCATTTTGATAGATTAAGCGATTGTAAAATTTAAACAAAGGTAGGAACGAAAGCAATAAAGGTGGGGGATTTTGATTATCAAACTATAAACTACTAGTGATTACCAAGAACAACTATTAAACTATGATCAAATAAACTTAAGATTCAATTAACATAAGATGACAAGATAAGTATATTGATTTTTGGGTTTTAAAATATGATTAAAGGATTCAACCCTTGATCAAGTATCCCCTTGTTTCGAATAATCTATGTAATTGATGTTATTACCCAATTGGTTAGCCTTAGAACTCCTACTCCAAGATTAATAACAAGCTCTATCAATCTTGTTGTCTCTTAACTATGATTAATCAAAACAAGCTCTTCAATTAATCCTACTCAACTTATTAATTCCTAAAACAAGCTATTTAAGAATCAATAGTCAAGTGCATTATGAATCAAGACAATGGAGTAGATTCGATATAAAACTCGCAAGCTCGGTTTAACGATAAAATTCTATGTTATCCCCAATAAAATAAATCTATTGTTTGCTACACGGGAATCGAATTCATAACAATTACGGATTATAAGCCCAATTCTAGCAACACACAAACAAATATCCAAATGGGTGATCAAACCACAATTCAATTCATAAGTGTAAATCAATAATCCCAAATAATATAGAACATTCCAAAAACATAATGCAATCGGTTAACAACCGAAAAAATTACATAAACATTCTAAATCCAAGGTTCAACTAATGATCAAGGGCTGAAATAAGGGAGCCAATCACCCATAGAAGGTAAAACAAACAGAAAATAAGTAGAAAAGCAAGAAAACATGATACTACAATAGATGAAACCCAAGATATCAATTGGAGAAGATGATCCTTCAATTTCTTGCCCAATATCCCTCCTTAGTGACTAGAAAATGGCTGGAATTGTGTTCTTGGATAGATCAAATTTGAAATGGAACTTATATATATAGGGGAAGAGTTGTCACTTGAGTTTAAAAGCAAAATCGCATTCACAATTTTAAAATAGGGCACAGAATCTCAGCCGAGATTCAAATATGTCTCTGCCGATACGAAGTAATGAGGATTTTCTGCTAGTGAATCGAAGGCTGATCTCGGCTGAGATGCAATTGTGTCTCGACCGAGATGTGAAAAAGAGGATTTCAGGGCTTGTTAGCGTTTGGCTCATCTTGGCCGAGATTGGATTTTATCTCGGCCGAGATCTTGATCTCTTGAAAATCTTGATTTTCCCTGGAAAGTCATCTCGACCGAGATGCATTGCCTGTCTCGACCGAGATCTTCAACTCTTCAAAACTTCAAGTTTTCCTTGAAAGGTCATCTCGACCGAGATTTGCGACCTGCCTCGGCCGGGATCTTTCTTTAGCCCTGTCCTTTGTTGCCTCGATCGATCCATTGACTCTGCGATCTTTTGATGCTATTTTTCGATCCATTTGCACCTGTTTTAATAAAAAAATGAACCAAACGCATTATTTTGCCCATTGAGAATTAAATGCACGAACTACATGTGCAAATTCACAAAAAGGTCACTAAATTGACACTTAAAGCATTCTAAAGTGTGTGCACGAACATGTGTACCAGCCATCGTGCTTAATGGTGATGAGATGGTGTTCATCCATCCTCTTGAAGGAAATTTGTATATCTTTCTCTACCTTGTATATAAGATATACAATTCGTAAGCTAACGAATTAGAAAGAGAAACATCAAAATATATCATCAAAATGTAATGATAACGTAACTTGTTTGAAGTCATATAAACTCAGCTACCATCTATTTTACAAAAACATCGTCTTTTGATTGTTGGACATATTTAGGCCACGTAGGTTAAGTAGGCGTAATATGAATGGCTACGATAAATGAACTTGCAGCACTAGAAAAAATCTAACCAATATTGGGTAAAATAGAATGGAGGCGAGTGTTGGACGCTCTTCTTATAAGATGATATTGCCCCATCCCCAATGCTTGCGATTCTACTGTAATTATCTTCAAGATACAACCACTCAGTTCTTGCAATCAAAATATAACAATGCAAGTACTACGGTGAACCAAACAACATCTCAAACTCTCTATTGGGAAAGAATAAGAATGAAGGATTATCGAAATATTTAGACCAAACTTTCCATTCGGAAAAAATAAAGCTGAACAAATATAAGAAAAATTAGACTGGTATCAAAACATAAGATGATTTTTTAATGTGAAATGAGAATGTCTATTTGGCTCTATTTCGTGAATGGGTGCACCATTTCGACTTGATCAATCAAATCATTAGATTGTACCTCTTTTTCAAATGTTCACGTCCTTTCATTTGAATCTATTCCTCTTGAACACACACTTTTCACAGATACCTTTTCGTCTAAAAGATATTTCTCTATTCACACCCCAAAATTCCAACATGTGTATGTATTGAATTCTTAAGTATGAAAAGGAGAAATTAGATGTAAGATGGTTGTAGAAAGAAATTATGCAGTTATGAATAGAATCTCAATTTGAGTTTTCTTTAAGTTTGACATATGAGGAAAATTATAATTACAGGGGCCAACTTTGAAACTCGACTCAATTCCAAACGTAGCTAGATGCAACCCTGCTTAGTTGTCCTTTTCAATCTTTGTTTTGAACTATTCATCTTCTTTCCAAATGGAGGTTTCTGATTGATAGAATTCCATTCCAGGAATAGCTTCCATTCATTAGCTTTAAAAAGAGAAAGAAAGGGCATTCCCCCGGGATCTACTAGTCATGGCCTTGACGCCCTCATCTAGCTTTTCTAGCTTCACAGTTGATTCCTCACCAGATGCTTAGTCAGAGGTGGCGGATGTGTGACGTTTGGAGTTTTCGTTCATGGGTTTGGAAATCCTTAGAAGATGGAGGGCTCAGTACTCGATCGATGGTTGTTACAGCTGCTAAAAGGCCATATAAAGCATGAATTATTGCCTCCTGTAGATGTAGAAAGCCTTCTGCTAGCCCTAAGGCGTGGGGAATCTGACCCTACTTACTCTCGAAGAGTCAGCTCTGACAAGACGTGAGTGAAGAAGGAAAAGTTTGGATTATTGAGACAGACGTTTCCTAGGATCAGAATGAGAATGAAGTTGCGGTCCATAGAACCTACAAAAAAGAGATGGTGGTGGCGCGAAGTACTCTTGTGCACCCTTGGTGATCCAGGCTGTAGTCTCTCTTCCTTTCACCGAATAGGGATATTGTGAAGATTGAGCACGTGGCTAGGCGAGAATTTATCAACAACGCGACTTATATTTTTATGTGAAAAGAGTGACGAACTCCTATATTTTATTAGGCTTTGGTTTTGTTTGTTCCTGGCATCGCAGGCAGGGTCTCTTTTCTGTCTTGGCACGACAGTAAGGTTCGTAGATGTCGGCCTAACAACACACTGTTTTTTTTAATTATAGGAGCCCTATTGGGCATTTCATCCAGCGTAAGCATCTGGATAATCTGGAATGCGGTGAGAGCATATTCGGAATCGACCCATGATTAGCTGTAAGGGACTCAAGCCCCGAGAGGTGCCATATCCCACCTTAATCGTGATTTTCATCATTTCCTTATGAAAGATTAGAAATTTGCAAATTAGGATTCTTCATTGTTAGTTTATTTTTTGGGATATCTTAATTTGTTTTTCATCTTTGTTTAATTTTCTTTTATTTCAGTTTTGATATTTTTCTCTAGAAATTATTTTTCATTTTTATTTTATATAAAAAATATATTTTATGTTTTCTTTTTTATCAGATTTCTGCTTTTTATGTCTTATCAAGTGTATTACCTTCCGTTTAATTCTTAATCTAAAGAATTAGCATTTTCATTTGATATGTTCCATGTAATAGAAAATCATTAGGAAACCCAAAATTTGCATATCACATGATGAGCATGTGCCATATTCTAATTAGTTTTGCAGGAATCCAAGCAATTATGGCACAAAATTGAAAAGTTAAATTTTGGTAATTTATGGAAAATGTAAAAGTTATGGGATCAAAAGTAATTTTTTTCTTATTGTGCATCTTTGAATAGTTGAGCCATATTATTTTTATTTCAAACTTAGTAGTTAAACCTCAAATTTATGTAGTTTAAGAGTCTTACTCTATATATTTTTAATTTTAATTATTATTAAAAATTCTATACACAATTTATGTATTTATGGATGTGATTGTCCAGATTGGGGGACTTGAGGATCTAGTTCAAAAAGAATTATAAATTATTATATAATTGCTTAAAACATTCTGCTAACTTTTTATAGGATGATTTTACAATAATAGTGTAGAAGATATGTTTTCTTATTAAATATTTACCACCGTAGTTACAAGTATTTAAAGCAAGATAAGATATAATCAATCTAGATCCTAGACTAGGGCCTAGACTTTTGGAGGTGAATATTCTCTAGAAGGATTTTATTTACATTTAATATTCTTTCGCAAAATGGACATATCATCAACAATGGAGATTTTGGAACGTAATAACTCAAATCAAGTACGTGGCAAGGACTTGGTGAGCAAATCAACAAGTTGATCTAGCATGTTGATATAGGATACACTTAGTAGCCCTTTAAAGGAGAGATCCCGCACAAAATGGATATCAATAGCGATATGTTTCATCCGCGATTGCTGAATTGGATGTGGAGCTAGACATATAGCTCCCATATTATCTCAAAGCAGTCAAGGAGAAATAGTGATGGGAAGGCCGAGGTCCTATAACAAGTGACTAATCCAACAAACCTCAGATGTTGTAGAAGCAAAAGCTCTATACTCAACTTCAGTGGAGGAACACGCAACAACAATTTACTTTCGTGAGCACCAAGAAATGGGGTTCAGAACGAGATAAGTGGAGATGGACTTTCCATCACATGTATCATTGCTAAAGTCAGAGTCAGAATAAGCAGTGATGGATAAGTTGGGGAAACGACGTAGAAGCAAACTGAAGTGAAGAGTCCCCTCAAGATACTGGAAGAGACGTTTAATAAAGTCCCAATTAGAAGAAGTTATTGAAGACATTTCTTGAGCCAAGCAATTTATGGTGAATGAGATATTAAGATGAGTGAGAGTCAAGTAGTGAAGGCCTCCAATAGCCCTTTGATATTCAGTGGGGTCCACACTTGTGGAGGCATGGCCAGCTTTGGAGGAGCTAGGAATAGTAATGGGTTTGGCACCATCTATGTGATGCCGCTAAATAAGATCCACCGTATATTTATGTTGTGATAGGATAATAACATTCTTTACATGATGCTGCTTCAATTCTCAAGAAGTATGAGAGATTGCCAAGATCCTTACAATAAAAAAAGACTACAAATACTTTGTAAGAGACTCGATATGAAGGACTTGAGCTAGTGATGATGAGATCATCCACGTATACTTGTACAACAATGCGAAGAGATCTTTTATGAAGAGTGAAAAGTTGTGTCTACTCTAGATTGCCAAAACCCAAGCGAAGTAAGAGATGTGCTGAGAGTTCGATACTAAGCACGAGGAGCTTGACAAAGACCTTAGATAAACTTCTGAAGAAGGCATACTTGGGATGGTCAAGACAGGTTGATGAAGTCGATCAATTGTTTCATGTAATGTTCTTTCGATGTATCTTGAAGAAACACACTGCTAATGTCTAGCTGTGGTAGGGACCACTGGTAAGTGAAAGGTAGAGATAAGCCAGTCCGAATGGTAACAAATTAAACAACCTGACAGAATGTTTCATGATAATCAACGTCGAGGCATTGGTGGAATCCTCTAGCAATGAAGTGAGCTTTAAAATTTTCTACCGTTCTATTCAATTTATGTTTAATGCAAAACACCCATTTGCATACTGTAATATTTACACAAGGTATATGAGGTACTAATTCCCAAGTTCAATGCTTTTGAATAGACGTAAACTCATTGGCCATGGTACATCTACAATGTAGATTAACTAAAGCTTTAGAAACAACGGTTTGGTTCAATGATATCAGGCAAGGGATATTTTGTAACTACGAAAATGTGTTTTGGCTTGTAAATATGGTTCTGACTTCATGTCCTCATTTGATGAGTTTGTGTGGCCTGTTGCTCGGATTAGGATGAGCCAATGGGCTCAGTGTTGGTCATGTGGCCCGAAGTAGAAGTGGGTTCATCCTACTGAGTTCTAGTAGTGGCAGATAGAGTGACCAAGTGGAGAAGTCGTCAGAGTGGGGAAAATAAGATTCTTGCTCAGTGTTGGAGAATTGGGTCGAGTAGTATTGCGCGACTCTTGAGGATGTAGGCAGAGCGGGTGTAGGTGGTAGGAGAAATTTACATGTTGGGCTAATGCCAGTTGAGGGAGCATAATTTGACCGACGTGTTCATGTCTGAATCTTGAATTTAAGGAATTTTTACATGTCCCGAAACATAGATGCGGCTCGTTTCTAGATCAAAACATTTATAGGCACTTGAAGTAGAATATCTTATAGAATATAAGGCATTGATGGGTAGGTCAATTTCCCCAAGAAAATAATACCATAACTAGAGGAAGCCAATACAGTCGAATGTGCGCAGCTTCATGTAATTCAACGACTATTAAATTAATACAGGAAACTAACTGTTATGAGCCAATTTATGCCTTTTGTGAACACAGATGAGGTCGTAGAGCCGAAAATTTCCATCTATTATCATTAAAGAAATTGTTGGGGTTGATGAATTTTTTCCCCCAGCGGTGATATTGACAAAATATATATTTAACTTGAGATTTTGCTTGTAGAGCATAAATCCAACAATACTGATTGAACAAATTAATAATCAAGAATGTAACGATAACAATCAATAGAAGAAACAGGTGCGGGTCACCAAACATCCGCATAAATAAATTCCAGCGGATTAGTAGCAACAAACAAAGAATCCTTCAAAGGCACTCTATGAGACGTGCATCTAACTGCAAGAAAAACAAACCTTGTTTAAAAAAAAAATACTTATTAAATAATGAATGTTTGAAATTATTAATAATAAAATAGTTGGTCTACATGGTCAGATGTCTTAACCAAGCATGTTAGTCAACGGATGAAGTACGGAGCCCAAGGGCAGCAAATTTTGAAGGTAGTTGTAAGAAATCGGAAGGCGGGCGTATGTGATATACACCATATTTACATGTTCCGCAAGCCAGCTGCGCCCCCATGACCTGATCCTTAATAAATAAGTAAAACAACGTTAATGGATTTTGTACTCATGCACATATAGAAAATTCTGATCAGCATTCAAAACACACAAAGCGTTCAATAATGAAAAATGGCGAGACACAAATTTATAGTGGTAGTACCAGTTGTTGCAATGGGAAGAATGGATCCGTCCGAGATCTGGATTTCATTAGTGTCATCGTACTCCGAAAGGATGGATAGTTGTGTGATGGGGAGAGTGGGTCCGTCCGCTATCTGAATTTGGTCAGTGACATTTGAAGAAAAACACATTTTTAATTGTCTCATTATATCATTAACTGACATTCATAAGTCAATTATTTGTTTATATACACAGAATATTAGGTCTAACGTCCTTTTCTATAATTCTCTAATAAATAATTTCGATTTCAATATACATTTGCACATGAAATTCTTTACATATTTTAATGTGAGGAAAAACTTCCAGCAACTTAGTATCAAGGTCCAACATCCAACTTTTGTCATGAAAGCTATTTTCTATTTTTTTTTAATATTATTAAGTATAACCCTCTTTAATATAATGTACTTATTGATTTAAGATTGCTTATTTCAATTTTCATTAATTATTTTCTCAATGCAACGTCGAAATTTAAAAATTATGTGTGATTTAATAAAAATCATACTATAGTATAATTTCAAAATAAATAATATTTTTTATGGAAGGTTGACTCTATACATAGTGTCTCACAATCTTCAATCAAAACACATGCTACAATCTATATAAAATATAATAAATGTTTTACATCTATATATATATAAAAGTAAAATGGAGGGCATTAAGGTAATTTTAGTTTTCCCTCCAAAAAAATTAGATCATAATTGGTAACTTTTTCTTATATTTGGTAAGTTCATAACTTTTTTTTACTTTTCTAAAATACAAATAACTTTTTCATTTTTAATCCGATTTTTATGCATAAAATACCAAATTATTCATCTTTTCACGATCTTCGATTTGACATCCATATCACATATATTATAATCTTCGATTTGACATCCATATCACATATATTATAATGAGATGTTTGATTTGAATAAACAAATAATTTGTTGGTTAATTATTTGTGCTAGAATTTATGTTTATTGTGAATTGGACTATAATATTTTGCTTTTAGGGCAACTAAAATTAGTAAAATAATTTCTTTATAAAAAATATGAGATTTTTTTTATAAAAATACAACTAATCAATTTATTTTATTTGACATGAATTTTCAATTTTTTTTAATCTATTTTATAATCAACTTATGAAATCATCAAATCTGCAAAAATATCTTTCTTATCACGACTTTGAGCATATATATAATTGTGGATTAAAACAGTTATTGAAATTATTTTTAGTTACCTATTTATATTTTTAATAACGAGTATTTGTTAAAATTACTCTATTAAGGAAATTTATTATTTGTAGCCTAAATTATGACTTTTATTATATTTGGCAATCTTTTTATTTTTTTACGTTTACTAAAACTTCAATTATATGTTGTTACACTTTCTAAGATAAATAATACTTGGTCGCATTTTACTCTTAACAATCTAAATAAATTTGTTCGCATTAATCAATTTTTATCTTCAAATAAATAAACTATTTATAAGAAGACTATAACATTTATATAAATAATTTACGATACCAAACAAAATACAGAAACGTCAAATATTTTGAAGAAACCAAAGACTTTAATTTGTTATTCGAATCATTAAATAAATTTTGAATTTTATTTTGTTAAAATAAGATTTTATTAAATAAAAATTATTTAAGTATATTTGAAATCACCAAATGAAATGTTAAAAGTTGCAAATGAAAATTCAATGTTATAAAGGACAAAATCAAATATTTATAATTAGAACTTAAAAGTTTATTTAGATAAATTAAAAGTTAAATCTATATATATATAAAATAAAAGCAGGGGCATAATGAGAAAAGTATTAAACTTTACATTACATGTGATCCAAATAAAATATTATTGTTCCTTTTATTACATATTTTATGGTTATTTTTAGTTATATATTTTCAGAATTTAAAAATTACCTTATAAATTAAAAAAAATCTATATATATATATATATAAGCCACAGTAGTGACAATTCTGTAAGTAACACTTTTCAGCCTAAAATTTTAGATTGTGATTGGTAAGTTGTTGTTACATTTGGTAAGAAACAAAATTTATTTTACTTTCTAAAGTTGCAAAAACCTTTTTTTCATCTCTAATCTATTTATTACATATACTATATTAAATTATTCATCTTTTGACGATGTTTGATTTGACATCCATATGATATATATATACATATATATATATATATAAATATAATTATAATTATAATACGATATTTTATTTAAAATATTATATTATTTGTTCGTTGATTATTTAAGTAAGATTTAAGTGTTTATTGTGTGTTGTACAAAAAATATAGTATTGGTTTGGAATAAAAGTAAAAATCATTCAAATAATTCTCTTTTACAAATTATTTTACTTGATTATTCATTAAAACCACAGCTAATCAGTTTGTTTTATCTGACATTATTGTCTCAAGTTAATATTTGATTTATAATCAGCTTATTAAATTATTGAATTTACTAATGCTTATCCGATATAATAATTATTTTTGTTGGTAAATCACAAAACTATTATTTTTGTTCATATATATAACTTTATATATGATAATTAATCAGAAAAAAAAAAATTATTATTTTTTTATATTTAGATATATTGATTTATTTTTTTATAAATAATTACAATTTGCAACCTATACTATGATATTATACAAGTTGCACCTAAACTTCTTTTAAATAAGAAAAATTAACCAACTAGAACTATATGTTTTTTAGACTTTGCAACCTAAACAATACTGGGCCAAATTAACCAATCTCAATTATGTTTTTTTTTTTTCCACATTTTGTAACCTAAGCAATTTTTTTTTTTTTTTTACATTAACCAATGTATATGTTTAAATGAATCTATGATTTACAATATAAATGTATAATTTAATTGAAACTTTTCAACATATATATGAAAGTATTAAGAAATATTGAAGCACTCATATGTTTTATTTTGTTCTTTAGACTATTGAATAACTTTTGAATTTTGTTAATTTGTTATTCTTTGTATATCGTAAATATCAAGTAAAGTACTAAAACTTGTAAATAAGTTTTTTTTAAAAGGAGATATTTATAGTTAGAATTTAAAACTTTATTTAGATAAATTTAAATATTTAAAGTAAAATGAAAAAAATTAAAGAAATAATTTTCTTATAACATTATCCAGTTTATTTTATTTAATAATATGAGTTGATAGTTTGGTATTTATGTTTGTTTTAACATTCATAATTAATTAAGCTATTATGCACATAGGTGAAGAATGATGCAGACATAATGAATGTGTGTTTGGATTTTAAAGATAAGAAATGATCATTTTGAAAAAGATTTTTTTTATTGTATATTTATCTTAATGTTAATCTATAAAATATATATATATATATATATATATATATATGTACCTATATATAAAGTAAGTTATATTAAATTCATATATAACGTGCGAGAAACTTATATTTACATTACTTATAATTTTATTTATGTTATATCCTATTTTTAAAAAAAAATATTAGGATGAGATGATCACATATTTAAATATTCGATTATAACATATTTAGTTTTATTAACATCATTAATTTTCAAATAAACTTCCGTGCATCGCACGAGAATATTACTAGTAATTTGTAATGTCTTTAATTCCTTATTTAGTTATAGTGAAATACTCCTAATTTTTTTCAAACATTGCACATCCATTTAAAAGTCTTATATATACATGATTAAACCACGCATTCCGATTTTATTTTTCTCATTTCATTTTTTATTTAGACTATACCGTACTTTATTCGACGTAATTATTTTTTCTAATCTATTGTCAAGTTAATATTAACATTCACATTTCACTTTCTTTATTTTTCAGCATGTTTTAATTTAATTATGTGATACTTATTCACATAGTACAATTGAATCAATCATAGTACAACTTAGTTCATTATTTCTTTATCGTTCTTTTTTATTCTTTATTGTACCCTATAATTTATATAGCATAGTACATTCATCTATCAAGTTATTACATATGCTTATTAAAATATATATATATATATATAATATTTTTATTGATTTAAAAATTTGTTTAATGTTAGATCTTAAATATTTAAAAGAATTGCAACTATTCATGTTCACTAATTTTTTCGTTTGCCATTTTATTATTTCTCTTATTAGTACAATAAAATTTCGCACCTCGGTCTGAACTCCAATTATTATAAATCTTGTGATTTTTATGTCTCTCTCCAATTTTCTACCATAACAGTTTTTTCTTTGGTCTACTTAAATTACATCAACTGTTAAAAGTATTACATCAGTGAGTATATTTATGTAGGTGTGTAAGGTATGTGATTAAAAATGATGTTCAACTTATAGACTTATTTAAATAAAATCGATCCATTGTATAGACCAATAGTACTTGAATTTACACAATATCACTACCGATGCATTTATAGTTTTTATATCTTCGTATATCTCTTTTACTGATTTCATATATAAGCTACTTTTATCGCTTTCCTCCATCTATATATATATATATAAATGACTTTATCGTATACTTTTTTGATTCAATAAAATTCGTAAATCAATTATTATTTTCTCTTGTTTTAATGTTTATAAATGTTACTTATGAAATATATCGATTTCATTCTTCTAAATCATTGAAAATAAATATAATATATAATCTCATTTCCTACAAGTATAATAATTCGATTTATATTTACTTAGGAATGCTCATACAAAGAAATTTAGCTTGTAAACATATATATTGCTAGTTTAATCTAAATTTAAACAGTAAGGCTAAATGTATGCCTAGTTTAATCCAAATTTTGAAATACTACATTGTAATAGTTAACTTGTATGTACATCTACCTATAATATATATAGATATTTAATTTTTATTTTCGTATACTTTTCTCATAGTATAATATGTCTAACTCTATCATATTAATTTATCCTTTGATTTTTCTATTATATTATCTGGACTCGTCTATTATAATTTTTTTCATAATGAAAATTTACTTAGACCCTT
Source organism: Ajuga chamaepitys (assembly GCA_958295605.1). Lineage (NCBI taxonomy): Eukaryota > Viridiplantae > Streptophyta > Magnoliopsida > Lamiales > Lamiaceae > Ajuga > Ajuga chamaepitys. The sequence continues at coordinate 24,618,878 of OY282506.1, read as the reverse complement.
TAATATTCATAATTTTTACGCTAGTTTTTTTTTTTTTTTATAATTTTGTTTATTATGTTAATAAAGTTATATCTACTAATAATAAAGTCTATTCATAAGTTTATGTTATCTTTCTTCACAATGCATTTTCTCGCTTCTATTCATTTTATCATCATATAGTTCTTATTCAATTGTTTTGACATTATTTTCTATTGTTGGACTTTGATAAAGTGGTATACACAAAAATACATACAATTATCCTTTTACTTACTCAAAAGTCAATTTTAAAATATAACTTAGCAATTTCACATGCAAAGTCATTTTATTCTTTCATTTTAGTACTTGCTTCAAGTTTATATTATAATGAAGTTTAAATACTATGCTCTAACATTTGATCAATTCAATAGTTTACACTTTAGTCTAAATATTACATATTCAAATCTTATTTTTCATTAGATAACTTATATAAATTGTATTATTGTTTTCCAGTGTTATAATATTGATACTTCAATAATTTAGAAATTTAGGGAGATTATTGCAAGTAGCATATTTATAATATTCAAATTTAGACAAATAAATTGTTACTATTAGATAAGTATTATTCTAATTTATATTTATAATAAGAGTTGACTGTTTTATCTATGACCAAACACTATGTAAGAATTTGTTAATAATTTATACATAGTAATATAAATCATTGTGAATCATTTACATATTGTTCTGACATATAATGTTTTCATTTTTTAAATAGACTAAAAGATTTATTTTAATTTCATCTATTTTTCCCAAAAATTCGTTAATAACATTTTTTTAATTTAACTTTCAATTATTTTTATATAATAAAAAAATATAAGTACGATCATATGTCAACAATCTTGTGTCTATTATTCTTAAAAAATAAAGTTACTATATTAGCCTTAAAATTTTGCTAATTAATGGTTTTTTTCTTTTTCTATAGTTTTTTTTTTTTTTTGACAATTATATAAACGAATCTCATCATAAAAGAGATAAGAAAAAAAAAGAAGCTTAAAAATAAAATAAATAAAAATAATAATATTATATATATTATTAAAAATAAAAAAATATATATAGAGTAGGATTCATATGTAGGTTTAACTTATGCCATTAGATGAATTACATATCATATCCATGAATTTTTTAGGGTATCATATCTATGAATTGATAGATGAACTATATAGGGCTCTAACCAAATAAATAAAACTTTGAGAATATTGTTAATAAACTAACCTTAAAAACTAAAATTCATTAATAATATAATAGGCAAATCAAATTTTGTCTAACTATATATAAAAAAGATTCAAAGATAAAACTTTAAAATATAGTTACCAAACTAACCTTAAAAATTCAAATTCATGAAGGATATAATAGGCAAATCAAATTTTGTAAGAAACAACTCACACTTTTATAATAGAAGTAGATATAAGTCTCGTGCTCGACGAGTTTGTCATGAAGTTCCTCAAACTTCAGTGGTATGTCAAGGGCGAGAATCGGACAAACGACTTCACGATAAGCATGGCCCAACCTCTCAAAGACGTGAAGGTTGAGTTCATCATTCGTAAGTGGGCGAGGTCATCGGCTTTTACTTTAATGTACTAGTGTAGGAACTCAGATACAGATTGAGACCCGATAGTGGCTTGTGTTACATCCGTGCAAAGTTGCATGGCTCGGGAACGGGATTTGCTGGAAAATAGTCAAGTGATGGTGTCCCAGGTGGCGACATACGTCGTTTTGGAGGACATAAGGAGCGTTAGTTCTTGCGACAGGGAACCTTGGATAGGAGCCAAAATCAATTGATCTTGTTGAAACCAAGGGTAGAGTTTTCACTAGTGCCAAAATCTGGGCCGGTAGTCTTACCAGTGAGGTTGTATCTGTTGAGAAAAACAAGGTTAGCACGCCACATAACAAATAGACAGCGATGTGGAGATTGGAATGGACATGGCAGCTCCAGAGCTTGTTGTGGAGTTGGTTGACATGGCAGCAGATAGGAGAAGGGGTTTAAAAATTTTTCTGATGCCATATAAAAATGTAGACGACATATTTTCTTGTTGATTTTTATCACAATAGTTACAAGTATTTATACATACACAAGAAATAGGTAAGAGAAATTAGAAATATAATCAATCTAGATCCTGGAATAGTGCTTAAACTCTTGGAGGTGAATAGAAAGATCTAATATATCCTTAATATTGACAATATCTTTTAATTTTATCACATTATGTTTCAAAACAAGCAATAGATCTAGAATTTATACAATAAAAATTTCACCATTAAATTTTTCACTTTGAGCAAACGTATGGCATGACATGTCCATGAAAGATACAAGGCACGATAGAATAATTTTGAGGACTCGGATGAAAGAAGAAAAATAAAATTGGGCCTTGTATATTAATATTTGTTAGGACTTATTGTATTGGCAATATTTTTGTCAAAATTCCTTATGTTATTTTTATTTAATTTATTAATTTTAGGAGATTTATATTCGTAATTAGTTATAATATTTTATTATTTTATTTTGATACATTGTTGTTTTTATAGGCAGATCACAAAAAATGAATAGAGTTTGATGAAGTATCTTTGAAAGAAGTATATGTATAAAAGGAGGTATGACGGTGGTACATGGTGTTGCGCAAGAAACAACAGAATCGTGAATTTAGTCACATTGGTTAATGAATGATTGCATTAATAGTTTATGGTTGACAGCATGGTTTGTGGAACCGGACCGGCCGGTTCGATCGGTTCAACCGAGAATCGGGCACGGGACCGGTCCGGTAGAGTTAAAAAAATCGGAAATTATATCAAACCGTTGAAAACTGGTCAAAACCGGTGAGAATCGGTTCGACCGCTGAACCGTCGAACCGCCGAATCGGTAGAACCGGATTATATTCAATTTTTTTTTTTTTTTTTTTAAAATAAAGTTGTGTTTTGACCTGTTTTAAGTAAAAAAAAAAAAAAGGATTTTCACCTTTATCTTCATTTGCCCTTATTATTCCCACCTTATTTTAAATTTGGCACTAGGATGTTATTAAAAAAATTAGAGTTAGAAGTATTTTTGGATTAATTGATATTGAAATATGTTGAATTTTTTTTTTACAAGTTAAACTCTAGTATCAAATTAGATTGTATTACATATAAGGAACTATTGAAATTCAAAAGTCAATAAGTTGCCTTTAACCGGTTGAACCGGTCGAACCTTGAACCGGTAACTTGTCCGGTTCGATCACCGGTCTGGTCCCACAAACACTGGTTGACAGTAGTGGATTTACATGATATATGTGTTTCTAGAATTTTAGTTTTTAGCAATTAGTGTGTTTTGCAAGTAGTGTTAATAGGATTTGTGGTGAAGGATCTTCAGGAGAAGGGATTTTAATTTGGGTTCGGGAGAGCTCGTCCAGCCTTCGGTGGTTTGCCGTGTTAGCGTCAAACAAGTCGACGGGAGTCCCCGGTATAGGTTAGGTATTAGGGAGTCGGGTCTCTTTGTAAAACCTATCGGTATACAGAATATCAATAATAAAAGGTCCGAGGGGTCTGAGAGATTCAACCCGGTTTTTATATTGATGTTCGTTTTTCTATTTTTATGTTCGTCAATTTCTGTATTGCAACAAAGACAGTGCAGACTATTAAACTACAATACTGATTGATGTGACAAACTATTTACACTTATATATATCCTGATGGAGCTAAATTAAGTCTAAAAGAAATCAATAAAACTCAAGCTCTAATAATTCGCCCCATAGAAGAAGATCTAACCCTAAACACATGCTCTTCACCGGTGCATTTATCCACCTTCACTACCCAGTTACTCTTACTACTCTTCTTAGCCGCCGCCGCTGCCGCTGCCGCAGCAAACCTCATCAGCAGCAGCCCCTCCCCAATCGGCAGCAGCTGCGTTCGCAATGGGCTATTTCTCCATGATTCCTTGCAGAATGCATTGTACCCCATAACAATGGTGTTTCTTTGGACCCTAAGTCTCTCTTGAAGTGTGCTTATGATCTCTTCGTGGTTTTCTAGATTGCAGTCGACGGCGATGAAATCGGATTCCTTGTAATCGTTGGCCAATAGCTTTGCGGCATCTCCGGTTACGAATTCGATGTTGCTTCCGGTGATGCCGGGGGCGGCTTTGGAGGATCGTAGCTCATCGTGGCCACGGAGAATGCAGATTATACGACCACCGGTCTGGTGGGCGGCGGCTAGGAGCGCTAAGGTGGTGGAATCGGCAGTGCCGCTGCAAGCAACCACCATGAACTGGGCGTTGTTGCCGGCTGCCAGGGCGGAGATGAACTCTGCTCCGTTTGGCTCTTTAGCGCTCTTTCCCTGCAACAAATAACAAATATTGGGTAAATAAAAATAAAAAAGCACCTTTTCAAATAGGTGAAGGGTTTGTTGTTATTGCTTACCATTTTCATGGTTCTGAGATAAGCCTTGGTGGCGTTTTCAGCTGACCAGCAAGCCATATTCTTTCTTTAAAAAAAATTCTTGAATATTTGCTGAATCTTAAAGAGGAGTAGTAGATTGTAATTGGGTGTTTGTGAAATTGAATTGCCTAAATATTGGAAATCTGTGTGTATATATAGAAGGTGCAGAGGGACCAGCTGGTTGCATGTGGGACTCTGTCTATCCAACTGGCCATGCTTACAAGGACCATTTAATTAATAATTATAACATGGATATCAATTTTGTATACCAACTAGTTTGTAAAGGGTAAATCTGTACACCTGTTGAAATAGAGCTCTTTCTACTGTACCTCCACTTAATATGTTGTCTTTTATATGCACATACTTTCAATAGTCTGTGAGTGTTTTCTTTACTTTTTCTTTAATAGTCACCTCTGTTCTAAAACTCCCCGACTAACTTCGATTAATCCCCGTCTAGGCGCTAGGCTTCCATTGACCGCCTACGTTTATTTTCCGATTCCTCCCGTCTAACTACGCCTATGTCCCGATTAGGCCCGTCCAGACTCCGACTAGTCGCTAGGCCCCAATCCACCGCCTAACTAGCGCCTAGCGACTTTTAGAACCTTGATAGTCACTAGTCAGATAGTGATCAGAGTAAGCATGTCAACATGTGTATATAACTCCGAAAAGTGTCCGTGTATATAATTGCTAAAATTACTTAATAAATACCAAATAATCATTCTCAACCTCCCATATTATTGAATGATTATGTTATGTGCTGTTCGACCATCAATGTCCTCATTTTTCGAGTTTGAACATTGATCCGTGTGTGCAAATATAGGTGATAAGGTTAATCATGCATCAATCTAATTAACACAACAAATAAACGGAATAATCATAAAATAACGGAATCAATTATCCATCATCCACATTGTAAAAGAAATCTATATTTCAAAACCCTAAGATATAAACAACTAATATAATGAAAACAATAAGCATAAATTGTTCAAAAATAATAAATCTAAATAATACAAGTCATCAGAGATGTAGATAGGCATGGTAGCGTGCTCCTCCCGAATACCTGCTGCTCCTTCCTTCTTACCAACTCTCTGAAGTCTCAAGAATATTGATGAGAAATTAGATAAGCAAAAAAAGTGTAGAGGTAAGATCCGGGGTATCTATAGGAGGACATAAACTAGGTTAAAGTTGGAAAAAGATCGAGTTTTAGCTTGAAAACACGTAAAACGCGTAACTTGAAATGGGCTTTTGCTCGGCCGGGCAATTTAGCAAAGGCGGGTTTTTGCTCGGCCGGGCAAAACATTTTGTTTTGTCTCTTTTAGTACTTTGGTCGGCCGGTCAATTTCTACTCGGCCGAGCGAATCCCTCTCTCACTCACTTCATTTCTCCTCCGTTTTGGGCCGGTTTAACTCTGTTTTAGGCTAGTCTAAGGTCTTTTTTAGGCCCGATCAATTTAATTTTTCTTGTTAAACCCTTTCTTCACTTGGTTTACTCTCACTTCACAATTACTCTAAATAAACCTATTTTTGTACCACAAAAGCTTAAAAATTAACAAAGAAGTCACTGCAAGAAAAAACCCCTTATAGGACACTTGTAAGCGTCCATTATGATATGTAATAGGACACTTCAGACAATAGGACACTTTTTAATTGTGTCCTATATCTAGGCGACACAATAGGCATAATAGGACACTTTATTTGATGGGACGCTTGTAAACGTCCTATTACATCTTAGATATTGGGACGTTTCTAAGCGTCCTATTATGACTAAGATATTGGGACCCCTATAAGAGTCCTATTATGACTAAGATATTGGACCCCTACAAGCGTCCTATGTCTGGATTATAAGGACATCTATAAATGTCCTAATAAATGTTCACTTCTTCTCACATACCTTCTAAGCACATTTGTGTATATGGATATATATTTCATATAAAATTATACAAACCGAATATACATAAATAAGTGCTCTAATAAATTGTCCTTAAAAGTAATTCAATTGTGCCAAATTTTGAACATCGTAAATCCGTGTTTAAGAAGTGATATAAACCCCAATTTAAAATATTCCAAATCTACATAAGCAATGGAGCAACTGTTACAATGTACATGTTCATTATTATAACAAAATGCACATCACTCCACAAACCTCCAATTTTACTCTAACTGCACAAGTTCCAGTTCCATCACCACCTGCATCTTCGGCATGACTCACCTATATCTAAAATAATGATAATCAGAACCAAACTGATATCTTGCATATAATAACCAAACTGAAAAAATTGAAAGGAAATGCAAAACCCAAAAATACACAATGAACAATAAGTATCCTATCGTATAGATCTTCAATAAAGACAATGCTATAGAGTTTATCTTGTCAATTACCAACAACATAAAATAAAATACAGAAACTCACAACACCGAATGCATAGCAATAAACGACACACTACTAAAAGCATTAGATTTAAGAAATTAGATGACTTACCAAGTTCCCAGGCCATGCAACGCAACTACCAAATGCATCTCCAATTATGGACAAATATGAATATGGCCTAATAAGGTCTTCATCCCATTCAAAGGAGCACGAAACTTAAACTTCGTACCAAATTGAGCCAAGTCGTTTTCCTCCAACTTCTTTATCTGGATCCGCACTACAAACATAATCTTTGGCCACAGTTTTACTTGGATTAAATATACTTTTCAACAATACCGATTCTCCATCCTAATATTTTTAACAAATGAACTATTAGATTAATTGAAAAACCTATAAAGAAAGAATACAATAAAATCAAAAGTGTTGTATACCTGAAGTCTATGTCCTACTTTACTGTGCTAGAAAATTGAATTGGTGATGTCGGTGGACGTGGTACTGAAATAGTCGTATTTTGTAGTGCTTGCATCTTTTGTTGAAAATCTGCAATAACACGATCCATCTTCTCTTCCACTCTCGCCAACACTTATTGGCTTTCCAAAACCATTCGATAGCATGCATTGCAGCTTGGAATTTCACCCCACATATCTGATGGGTTCACAGCTAACCCAAGCATGTGTACCCTGCCATCCGGATCTTTACCCCTAACCGTGGCGAATGAGTCATTGGGCCCAACTTTATCTTGTTAACCAGCTGGTAATTTTGACTGGTGTTCTTCCATTTTAGTCTACATAATCACCGAAGAGAGATTGTTTCAACCAATAAAAAAACCAAATAAGGAAGTAATTTTAAAATTTTAAATATCTCAAGTTAGAAAGTTTCTTACAAGTGCATCCTGAACTTCGACATTTGCTGGTTCACCACTAACATCTCTATAACATGCACCAAATATCTCCATGCATGTTGGAGATTGACCCAGCTGCTCTTTCTACCAAAAAGAAAAGAAGCAAAATTAGTAAGTGCATAGTACAAATGATTTTTTATGCAACATGAAAAAAATATCATCGTCTTCTTACTAATTCTTCCTCAACTTCAATGAAGCTCAACTTCCCGATAGTTTATTGCATAACTGACGATTCTCTATGATCTTTATTTCTTGCACTAACTTCCTGAAAAATGTTTTGTTACAACTAAATAAACTACAAATTAGCTTGTAATTCAGTATCAATTACCTGTACATCCTCCTTAGTCCAATGTGGCAACAAATTTTTGTAGCTGATCTTCGAACAACATGCATCACTTTGAAAAGAAAACAAGAGCCTTTAGGAATGGATCATCAAAAGGAAACTATAAACACAATAATATACTCACCTAAGCGACAAAGCTGGTATAAATGTGCAAGTGTAACCTAAGAGACTTTGCTCAGACCAAGTTTGTGCATTATATGATCAGATATTTTCTTCAAGAAGCATTAAAAAGGTAAAGCACGAAAAATGTTCGAAGAAATTTGCATACTGAAGAGTAATATTACAAGCAACAGGTTGAATAATGGTAACGTGAAAAAACACCTACACTAGCCTGTTTGCTTTGAAAAGGATTCTAAAAACAAGGGCTTTTCAATCTAAATTTCCACAAGCTTTTCATTTTCTTACGATCTACAATCTACCAGAGCATGACCATATGATTTATCATGGGAAACTAGTACATGACCATAGATGTATTTTATTGTTCCTGAGATTTAAAAAACACATGTATGGTAAGAAAAAAATACAAGCAAGACAACAAACAAAGGTAAGTAGACGTGGGGCTCTAATTTTCTATTTCTGTTTCCCCCTGTTTTCTTTTTAGAAATTATTAATCTGGTCTTTTTATCAATTATTTTAGCTCAGTGGAATGACCTTGCTTTAGAAGACTAGGTCATGGTTCGACTCCAGCAGCTCATTTCTATTAGTCTCTTTCTCTTTTCCTCATTATATGATCTGTTTCTTCTTATATTTTTGTTGGTTGGTTTTTTATAATATTACGAGAAATAAACTAACCAAAAAAAAAAAAAAGAAAAAAGAAGTTCCAATGTCTGATTAATATCTACCCTTAAAAATATTTATATACGTTGAGTTTCAATAACCATTAAATCTATTTAGAGCCATTATTTTAATCTCACATGGTCATTTAGATAAAATTTTGATTGCTTAAACTAGAATTTTTTTATTACCCCCGAGTTCATGTCGGCTTGATTAATTTCATGCAACTTCAAATTAAACTAAATTAACTTCAAATCATAAAAAACCAAATTAACTTAAAATTAAAAAAAAAAAAAAAAACAAACTGAATCATTCATGCAACTTCATTCACGAACTGAATCTCACAAAGTTCAAGAGTACCTTCTGTGGCTTGAGCTTGTGATAACTAAGCTTCAGCTGGGGTACGATCACTCATCCTTTGTCTCTTTTTCTTTGTCATTTTATATTGTAAATTAAACGTTGATCTGCAAAGATAACCAAATTATTTGGAGTGTTGCTATTTACTTCATCATATCAAGGAATGAAAACAGGGGATGATGGTAAAATAAATTTTGCAGTTTTGGTCTCTTCTCTTGCAGGTCGCAAAAATAAAGTATAATAGATATATCCAGTAATAATGGACTTTAAATTGTTTTCAGCCGATAACCACAGTTGAATGCAAACATATCATCTAAATGTAAGACCCATAAACATGAGCATTTATTTATCTCTTCACTCCTATATCACTACAGAGCCACTTCAATAACAATTCCTTAAGAAAATTAAAAAAAAAAAAAAGTAAAATGAGCAGCTTTACAAACTTTTCAATGGATCGGCTAGTGCAAAAATTGGACAAACCAAAACTTTTAAGGGCGCATGAACGGATTTGTAGAAGGCCAACTATTATCAACAAAAGAAATCAGAAAAAAAAAAAAGGTGTCATTTTCTATCACACGAGGGCCAAACAAACCCTCTCTCTTAGTCATAGCACAAAAAATGATCCATCCAAACAAGTGTTTCTCCACACGTGAGTCCCTTGACTAAGAAGCCCTCCTCTCAAATCTAAATCATATAAAGCGAAACTAAGTCACATCAAGCAAATATATTATATGCCCTCTTATAAAGCAAACCACAATTTTTTTCTCCAATATGCCCCCATCATTACCCAATTCATCCCTTTATCTCTTTGCATGAACTCAACAGCATTTAAATCTAAATAGTGGACTAACCTTAAGAACTTTTGTTGTCACCTGCTCACCAGCTTTAAACTTTGTTTCAATGTCATCTATATGATCATCAGATAGCTCTGAAACATGGCATAATCTAACCCACGCAAAAGAAGGAATCATAAGCAACAAGGTGACTCAATGATGCTATAAGGAAACTGGGAGATGTTGACACCCTGTAAAAGAAAGATTAAAGTAAACCCAATGTTTTAATGGACATAGTTTTCATAAAATGAGATATAAATGCTTATGAACTGGTAGTCGGTCGTTTCTTACCACCAAATTAAACGTATATATATAAGAATATGTGTACGCGATACCTAGCCTACGACTCTAACGAGTAGAGTGGTAAGTAAGGATCGATCCCACAGAGAACGGTGGATTAGTGTTCTTCGGATATTACAAGCAACTAATGATTTACGATGGATAGGGTAATAAACTTAAGGGTCAATTACCAAAAGCAACCTGTATTATGAGCCTTTTTCAGTTTTGCAACCTAAACTTTTTAGTTTTTCCGATGACAACCTGTATTAATTATTTTTTTTCAATTTGCAACCTCCGGCTATATTTCCGGCTATATAGGCCATGTGACTTGCACATGTTCTTTTTTGGACCAATAAGATGGCGACACGTGGCGGCTAATAAAATATTTAACAAAATATTAATAAATATTTTAAAAATTTCAGAAATTTCATTAATAAATCTAGAAAATTAATAAAAAAAATCTGAAATTCTTTTTGAAATTCTAAAAATTTATTTAAAATTTAAAAAAATTATTTAAAATTTTAAAAATTTATTTATAATCGAAAAAATAAAATAAAATAATTTTGTAATTAATTATAAATTTCTGAAAATTCATTAATAAATCTAGAAAATTAAAAAAAAAATCTGAAATTCTTTTAGAAATTCTAAAAATTTATTTAAAATTTAAAAAAAATATTTAAACTTTAAAAAAATTATTTATAATCGAAAAATAAAATAAAATAATTTTGTAATTAATTAAAAATTTCAGAAATTTCATTATAAATTCTGAAAAAAAAAATTATTTCTATAATTAATTTGAAATTCTAAAAATTTATTTAAAATTAAGAAAAATCATTTAAAATCAAAAAAAAAATTTTAAAAACAGAAAATAAAAAATAATAAAAATTTATTTAAAATTAAGAAAAATCATTTAAAATCAGATAGCTAATTAAAAAAATTTATTTTAGAAATTAATTTTTAAATACTAAAAAATAATTATAAATTGTAGAAAATTAGTATAAAAGAGAGGGAACTTCGTATATTCCGGTATAAATAAATTTAAGAAGTGCATTTTATGTATTTAATTTTTGGGATTATAAATAAATTTTCTGAATTCTTAATAAATTTTTAGAATTTCTTAAATAATTTTATTTTATTTTTTTTATTTTCTGGAGTTATAAATGTAATTTCCGGTTTTTTTATTATTTTTTATTTTCTGTTTTTAAAATTATTTTTTTGATTTTAAATGATTTTTCTTAATTTTAAATAAATTTTTAGAATTTCAAATTAATTTTAGAAATAATATTTTTTTTCAGAATTTATAATGAAATTTCTGAAATTTTTAATTAATTACAAAATTATTTTATTTTATTTTTCGATTATAAATATTTTTTTTTAAATTTAATTTTTTTTTTAAATTTTAAATAAATTTTTAGAATTTCTAAAAGAATTTCAGATTTTTTTTTTTAATTTTCTAGATTTATTAATGAATTTTCAGAAATTTTTAATTAATTACAAAATTATTTTATTTTATTTTTTCAATTATAAATAATTTTTTTAAATTTTAAATAATTTTTTAGAATTTCTAAAAGAATTTCAGATTTTTTTTATTAATTTTCTAGATTTATTAATGAAATTTCTGAAATTTTTAAAATATTTATTAATATTTTTTAAAATATTTTATTAGCCGCCACGTGTCGCCATCTTATTGATCCAAAAAAGAACATGTGCAAGTCACATGGCCTATATAGCCGGAAATATATCCGGAGGTTGCAAATTGAAAAAAAATAATTAATACAGGTTGTCATCGGAAAAACTAAAAAGTTTAGGTTGCAAAACTGAAAAAGGCTCATAATACAGGTTGCTTTTGGTAATTGACCCTAAACTTAAATAAGTAAACGAGGGGGGGGGGGGGGGGTTTGGATTGAGTTAACAACTAAATGCTAACAAGTGATCAACTAAAATTCTAGATAAGCAATAAATATTTTTGGTATTTTATATCAAACAAAGAAAGACAAATAACAAATGTTTTTCGGGTTTAGAATATGATAAAAGGTCTACCCTCAATCTAGTATCCCCTTGAATCCGACTACGTAATGATTATCGTTGATGTCCCAAATTCAATGCGATTTAAACCCTTATCACACAATCTACAAGGCCCGCTTATGTAGACTGTGTTGTCCCTTAATTGTGGATAAATCGAAGGTACGCTTATCGATTTATCCCTACCCAAATCAATTAGTGATCCAAACAAGCTCTTTTCACACTAATTGATATTGGGTGGTCATGAGCTAGAACAACGGGATAAATAAAGCATAAACCTCGACACGATCGGGTTTAGAGGCCAAACTCTATAATGCCACCAATGATATCAAGCATTATTTGCTACTAAGGGAGATTGAAGCTTCAACAATCACGAAAAGTGAAGTTCAATCTCTAGCAACATACAATAAATGTCTCCCAAAGGGTGATCAATCCTAAAACAAGCATCTAGGCATGAGACAATCCAATCAAGCATTATAGAACATTTAAATTGCATAAATAAGGTAATATCAAGAGTCAATAATCAAATTGTCATCATCAATCAAGGTTCAACATGATCAAGAGTAGAATTTAGGGTGCTAGCCACCCATTACACCTAATACAATCAAGAAATTGCAGAAAATACAAGAATTCATAAAGATAGAGTGATAAAACCCTAGGATGATCAATGGGGAAGATGATGTGACTACTTCTTGCCCTTCTCTCCTCCTTGGATGTGATGGTGGCTAAATAGTGCTTCCAAAAATATGAAAAAGTTAGGTTAAATTCGAATAGGTTGATATATATATAAAGGAAGAAAGTGCTAGTAAAAAATACGCAAAATCGCATTCAGGATTTTAAAACAGGGTAAGGAATGTCGGCCGAGACAAAAGTGTGTCTCGGCCGAGACGTGAAAAAGGGCTTTTCAGATTGTAAGCCGAGGGACAATCTCGGCCGAGATTGGGTTGCATCTCGGCCGAGACGTGAAAAGGGAATTTTTAGGGTTTGGCTTATCTCGGCCGAGATAGGGTTTCATCTCGGCCGTGATCTTCATCTCTTTGAAACTTTGATTTTCTCTGGAGAGCTATCTCGGCCGAGATGTCGTACCCGTCACGGCCGAGATCTTCAATTTCTCAAAACTCCAGGATTTCCCTGGAGAAGTATCTCGGCCGAGATTTTGCTCTGTCTCGGCCGAGATCTATCCCTCAGCCCTGTCCCTCATTTCTTCGATCCCTCGACTCCGCGATCGTTTGGTGTTCTTTTTCGATCCTTTTTCACCCGTCTTAACACAAAAACAACAGAAACGCATTATTTGCCCATAAGAATACAAAAGCACTAAATACACGTGATTATGCACATTATTGACACTAAAATGACACTAAAGTGCCCTAAAGTGCGTGCACGAGACACGTGTGTACCAAATCTCCCCAAACTTAGAACTTGTTCGTCCCGAACAATAAAGAGAAAAACAAAAGGACACGTGTTTAGGGCAGAGTTTAGTGGCATTTGATTTCAGAGAATTTTCATGAAAAAGAATAAGTGATCATGATAAAAGCGAGCATATGTTATAGACTAGATCCACTACTCTCGAGACATAACACTCTCAACTTAAGATCCTCACCGAGTGAGTGTATATCTCTCTCTCTCGAGTGCATTAAACGGGTAGTGTTTACACTCACATTGAAATGCACACAATGCCTACTATAGGCTTGCCAGTTATCTAAACCTGAAATAGTACTTTACATGTGTGACAATGAATCAATTAGGTCTTTAAGTGGGTTGTAATGTTGGCTACGGGTAAGGTGGGATAAAATTTAGGTAAAAGTGACTATAAAACGGACTAAATGAGTCGTGCACTACCCATCTACCCCTAAAACAATGGTCACTCAACCTCACTCTTTTAAGTCTCAATCAAGTCGAACTTAAGATTCGACTTCTTCACCTTATTCCTACCTACATTTCCCATATTTATCAATCCTGTCAATAATTATGCTTCTTAAGAGTTTTCTAAACAAGGGATTGTAATCACAAAATGATGTGATTTTCATTAACCTGTCCAAAAGAATGGTATATACACTTCCTCTTTCTTTCGTTTTTCTGGTTTTTACGATTTTTTTTGGAGAGGTTAATATTCTCGATTACAGCCTATTTCACGTTTTTCCTTTCACCCTTTTTTGTTTTCCCACTAGTTTACCGAAATTTAATCCCAATTTCCAAACTAACTACCTTCCAACAGCCTCCCTCATACCCAACAGTCCGTTTGGGTATCAAAGGCTAAATGAAAGGTAAATTTGCTTGTAGTGCTGGATATCAAACAAAAAGGCATAAGCTCAAAGGGGCTTAACTAGAGGCAATGTCAAATTTGGTGAAAAGGAAATATTTTCAAGCTTTTGAAATAGATTTTGATCAAGAATAGCCTAATATCATTTTCAAAGCCACAAATGTATTGACTTATTCAAAAGTAGAGAATTGGGGCATGTTCTAGAGGAAAATGCATGCATTCAATGAATTTTTGCACCGAAAGGAAATTTAATTTCACTCCAAAAATGGGAGTATGCATTAGGCTCAAAGACTCACTTGGTTGCAATTTTGATCAAAAGTTTTGAGTGTATGTTCAGTTTTGTTTCAACAAATCTATCATGCTCTACCATGTGCTTCTTTCAAAAATATTTGTTAAAATTTTTCATCATTAATCAATGCCACATTTTTCCTTCCTAAACTCATCCAATTGCTTTCTCGAGCTGCCGACTTGTACGAATCCCACCCCCTCCCCAAACTTAGTTGCAAACTAAGTTTGTGGAAAAAGAAGAGTACAAGTCGGTGCTCGTCGAAATCAACCAATTATTAACCAACTAACTAACTTAACAAAAATAATCGTGCTCCTAAAAATATACAAGGTATCAAAATTTAGTAAAGACAATATCAACATAACCAAAATAAACAAAAGATAGCAATTGGCTCATAGTGGGTCTCGGCCGAGATGAGTGTGCATCTCGGCCGAGATATCGTTCCAGAGATGTTTGCGAGTTTGGGCTCTCCTGAGTCTCGGTCGAGATGCTGTATGTTTCTCGGCCGTGATGTGCTTCCAGGGAATTGCCCAGTTGCGCCTTCACAACGTCTCGGCCGAGATTCCTCGTGCGTCTCGGCCGAGATGGCCTCCCCTGCATTTTTCCTTCATTTTGCTCCCCTTCACCCCCACTTCATGCTATCTCTCGATTATTCTAATTTATACATGCATATTTCTCAACAAAAACATCTAATATGCCACAAGGCATTTATTAAGCAACTAACTGGGAATTTGAAAAACGCAAATATTAAAAGATACCGTCGGGGTACCTCCCGACAAGTGCCTTTGTTTGACGTCGTTGGCTCGACGGACCTTGCTTAGTGCAGTGGTGGGTCTTCCACGTGCTCCTCTTCTCCGGGTGTGTCTTGAAAATGCTCTAGATAAGGCTTGAGAAGATGCCCCTTGACTTTGAACATTTTACCGGTTTTGCCACTTTCAATCTCGATGGCACCATGATCGAACACCTTAGTGACAACAAAGGGTCCTATCCACCTTGAACGGAGCTTGCCCGGAAATAACTTCAACCGAGAGTGATATAATAACACTTCCTCCCCAACAGGCTCTATGTTCAAGTTCAACCGGGAGATGGCATGGCTTTCCATAAATAAGTCGAAATGGAGACATACCAATTGGAGTTTTATAGGCGGTCCTATACGCCCATAATTCATCATTGAGCCTCAAACTCCAATCCTTGCGATTTGGTTGAACGGTCTTCTCCAATATCGACTTGATTTCTCGATTCGAAGTTTCGGCTTGCCTATTGGTTTGTGGATGATAGGGCATCGAAACCTTGTGCAATACAGCATATTTCTTCAGCAATGCGTCGATTGTTCGGTTGCAAAAGTGTGTGCCTGTATCACTTATAATGGCTTTTGGTATCCCAAACAGTGCAAAAATGTTGGATTGGACGAACTCGGCCACAACTTTGGAGTCATTGGTTCGGTGTGCTTTCGCCTCCACCCACTTGGACACATAGTCAATGGCAAGCAAAATGTACAAATTCCCATAAGACGAAGGGAACGGTCCTATGAAGTCCATACCCTAAACATACAAAAATTCACAAACTATAATCGGGTTTTGGGGCATTTGATTTCTTTGAGAGACATTGCCCATCTTTTGGCAGTTGTCATATGACTTGCAAAAAGCGAGGGCATCTCTAAATATGGTGGGCCAAAACAGTCCACTCTCAAGAACTTTGTATGTCGTCCTCTTCGGCCCGAAGTGGCCTCCACAAGCGTATGAGTGGCAAAAATTCAGCACCGACTGCACTTCGTCTTCGGGGATGCATCTCCTAATTACTTGATCTGAACCATATTCCAAAGGTATGGATCATCCCAAACAAAATTCTTCGACTCACTCTTCAACCTGTCCCTTTGAGGTTTACTCATCCCAATAGGAAACCTCTTGGACACCAAGTAATTCACCATGTTGGCATACCAAGGAACCTTCGCGCCTGTCATTGCTAGTAGTAGCTCGTCCGGAAAGCTTTCCCGGAGAGGCAAGTTCGTTTCCTATTGGGTTATTCTGCTGAGATGATCTGCAACACCATTTTCTGATCCTTTCTTATCCTTGATCTCTAGGTCAAATTCCTGGAGAAGTAATATCAAGCGAATAAGCCTGGGCTTCGCCTCCTTTTTAGCCATGAGGTGCCTCAATGCTACGTGGTCAGTATATACGATGATCCTTGTCCCAACAAGGTAAGACCGAAATTTCTCTAATGCAAACATAATAGCCAGCAACTCCTTTTCTGTGGTAGTATAGTTCATCTGAGCTGGATTCAAAGTACGTGAGGCATAATAGATGACATGGGCCACCTTCCCTCTTCTCTGTCCCAAAACTGCCCTGAAGGCTTGTTCACTATCATCGCACATTAGCTCAAAAGGAAATTCCCAATCTGGCGGTTGAATAATCGGAGGAGTAACCAATCTCTTCTTCAACTCATCAAATGCCAACTTGCATTCCTTGCTCATATCAAAATCCACATCTTTTTGTAGCAACCGGCACAACGGAGCAGCGATCTTCGAAAAATCTTTGATAAACCTCCTGTAAAATCTTGCATGGCCCAGAAAAGAACGCACTTCCCGCACATTTGTGGGGTAAGAGAGAGAAAAAATAATATCAATTTTCGCCTTATCTACTTCTATTCCCTTACTAGAAACTACATGGCCAAGCATAATTCCTTGTTCCACCATGAAGTGGCACTTCTCCCAATTTAACAAAAGATTTTTCTCAATGCATCGTTGCAAGATTTTTACCAAGTTATCAAGACAAATTTCAAAAGATGTACCGTGGACGCTAAAGTCGTCCATGAAAACTTCTATGAATTGACCAATAAACTCAGAAAAGATACTAACCATGCATCTTTGAAATGTCGCAGGGGCGTTGCATAGCTCAAAGGGCATGCGCCTCCACACGAATGTTCCGAATGGGCATGTGAAAGTTGTCTTTTCTTGGTCTTCAGGTGCTATAAGCACTTGAAAGTACCCCGAGAATCCATCCAAGAAACAGTAGAAAGGATGCCCTGCTAGCCTTTCGAGCATCTGATCGATGAAGGGTAGAGTGAAGTGATCTTTCCTTGTTACTGAGTTTAACTTCCTGTAGTCTATGCAGACCCTCCAACCTATCTGTAGGCGTGTAGGCATCATTTCACCATCCTTCCCTTCTATCACTGTCACTCCAGACTTTTTCGGGACCACCTCGGTCGGGCTCACGAACTTACTGTCGGATATGGGGTAGATGATCCCCACATCAAACAGTTTGATCACTTCTTTCTTGACGACCTCCATCATTGGCGGGTTGAGTCGTCGTTGAGGTTCCCAGCTAGGCTTGGCGTCATCCTCAAGCAATATTCGATGTATGCATAGGGCCGGACTAATGCCTTTGATATCGGCAATGGTCCACCCTATAGCTTCCTTGTTCACCTTGAGGACCCCGATCAATGCTTGTTCTTGAGTGGGTGTGAGCTTTGATGAGATAATCACCGGTAAGGTTTCTTCCTCCCCAAGATATGCGTATTTGAGATGGGGGGGGGGGGGGGGAGGGTTTTGAGCTCAAGGATTGGTGCCTTGATGGTAGAGGGTAGCACTTTTTCTTGAGATTCCGGCAATGGTATGAACTTGGGAAAGGACTTGGTTCGGAATGGCTTGGAGAATTGTGATTGTTCCACTGTCCCCACCAAGTCTTCCTTGGTGTCCATTGGCTCTGTCTTCTCTAGATCATTCGCCAATTCAATTGTTTCTTGGTCCTGCAATAATACTCAAGCACTTCCTCTACAAAGGGATCAATAACATCAATAACATCAATAGAATGCACACTATGCAAATCCTCAGGATACTTCATCGTTCAAAGATGTTGAATTGCACCACTTGGCCATCAAATTCCATGCTAAGAGTTCCCTCTTGCACGTCAATCTTGTTTGGGAGGTGTTCAAGAACGGCCTCCCAAGCAAGATTGGAGTGGAATTTGACGAATTTCTATGCATATCTAATATATAGAAATCCGCTAGAAATATGAGGTTATCCACCTCAACTATCACGTCCTCAGTCACCTCATCCGGAAACGAGGTGCTTCGGCCGGCTAATTGGTTGACTACCCTCGTATCCTTCAGCGGACCCAAGTTTAAGCTATTGAAAATGGAACGGGGCATCACATTGATCGATACCCCTAGATCCAACATGACTTTCTCTATTCTAGTGTTACCAATTTGCATGGAATGACGAACATTCCTGGATCCTTGCACTTCTGTGGCATCTTTTTCTGGAAAACTGCCGAAACACTTTCTCCCATTAGGACCTTCTCATTCCCTTGTAGCCGCCTTTTGTTAGTGCACAAGTCTTTCGGAAACTTTACATATCGAGGAATCTGTTTTACGGCCTCCACCAAGGGGATACTGATTTCAACCTTCCTGAATACCTCCATTGTCTCCTTGTCTCTATTTCTGTCTGGAATCCTCTTCATTTGACTCAGAAACGGATGTGGTGGAATTTCAGGATTGATTTGGGATTTCTGAGAATCTCGGCCGAGATTATCTTGTGTCTCGGTCGAGACAAGTGTGCAGGGGGTTTCTTCTTCTGGACGAGGTGGGCCATCTCGACCGAGATCTTGATGTATCTCGGCCGAGATTTCATTCTCAACAGACTCCCTTTCACTTTCGACTCTCCTTTCTCTATCTCTCAACTTCCCCTTTTCAAGGACCTTCCCGCTTCTCAAGACTCCCACGCTGACATTTTCAATTTCGCCTTGTGGAGAGTATTTCTTGGTAGGAAAAGGCAGTAGGTGATCGGGAAAGCATGCAGCTAATGCCTCCTTTTGTTTTCACAACTCCTTAGAAATCTTCCACTTAGGTGTCCGAATTTTAACTTCAGCCACATGGGGATTTGATGTCTCTTCTTTCCTCGGACTATCATCCAATTCCTCAGTCTTTCCCTGTGAAGCATACCCGGGCTTTTCAGGCTCTCCACGTAACTCCTCATTTATAACAACAATGGCACTCAAATTTTTCGGATTGACTTCCGGTTGAGCCGGTAACCTTCCTCCTTGTGCATTTTCTAATCAAGATACCGTTGATGCTATTTGACTGACTTGATTCTTAATACTCTGAAACCTAGAACTTGATTCCTTCTGCAATTGAAGCGTACTAGTGGCTAGGCTTTTCACTATGTCGGAAAGTGATGGATCAGAGGGTACCTGTTGGGGTCGTTGTCGCTGTTGGAACATCCCCTTAGGGTAAGGGGGTCGGTTGTGCCCACTTTAATCACCCTGTTGATGCATGTTTGGATTCTGGTTCCCATATTTGAAATTTGGATGGTCCCTCCATCCTGGGTTATATGATTGCAAATAAAGATCATATTTCCTCCCGATAGAGTTAGGATTGAAGTTTTGAACTGCATTTGCATGGGCTTCCATCTCTTCTCCGAGAATAGGGCAAGTGTTGGTGGAGTGCTCGGTTACTTGGCAGATTCTGCAAGGTTTTGTAGTAGGAGTGCCAACCGAAATCACTTTCACCAAGTCGGTGAGCTGGTCCAATCTTTCTTCAATAGTTGAATTGATAACATCTTTGACTCGCCTCACTGGTTCTCTACAACCGAGTGTTTAGTGTTGGCATCCATCTTGGAAATTAATACCCGGGCCTCGGTTGGGGTCTTGTCGGCCAGAGCCCCTCCACTGGCTGAATCAATCATGTTCCGTTCAGTTATACACAGTCCCTCGTACCAATACTGGATCAACAATTGTGGAGTGATTTGATGTGGTGGGCAGCTCCCTACAAGCTTCTTGAATCTTTCCCAATACTCATACAATGTTTCCCCCTGCATTTGCCTCACTCCACTAATTTCTTTTCGGATGGTGGTGGCTCGAGATGCAGGAAAATACTTTTCTAGAAACTATGTTTCCATCTGCTCCCAAGTGGTGATTGATCCGGATGGCAAGTAGTATAACCAAAACCTAGCAAGATCTTTTAATGAGAACGGAAATGCTCGAAGCTTAATTTGCTCTTCAGTTACCCTCGATGGCTTCATGCTCGAGCAAACCACATGAAATTCCTTTAAGTGTTTGCGTGGGTCTTCCCCGGTTAGCCCATGGAATGACGGCAGGAGGTGAATGAGCCCCGATTTGAGCTCAAAAGTGGTATCATTCCCTATCTCCGGGAATGTTACACACAAGGGTTCTTGTGCAACCCTTGTGTTGGCAAGTTCCTTCATGGTCCTTTCCTGACTCTGATCCTCAGCCATTTCTTCCAATCCGACGGTCTCTTCACTCTCTAAGTTCAAATCTTCAAATCCTCCTCGGACTTGTTCCAAATTCCGGGCTCTTCTTCTCAATAATATTTCCCATTCAACTATCTCTGGCTCAAAAAGATGTTCTTTCTCCCCTTGAGAATGCAACAACATTAACTACCTATCCAAACACAAGAAAACAAGAGAATATCAAACTACTAGATAAATAAGAAGTAGATAAACAACTAATAAACTAAACATAATGCTTGAACAAATAAAACAACACTATTCTTATCACTGTTCCCCGGCAACGGCGCCAAAATTTGGTAGTCGATCGTTTCTTACCACAAAATTAAACGTATATATATAAGAATATGTATATGCGATACCTAGCCTACGACTCTAACGAGTAGAGTGGTAAGTAAAGTTCGATCCCACAAAGAACGGTGGATTAGTGTTGTTCGGATATTACAAGCACCTAATGATTTATGATGTATAGGGTAATAAACTTAAACAAGTAAACAAGGGGGGTTTTGGATTGAGTTAACAACTAAATGCTAACAAGTGATCAACTAAAATTCTAGATAAGCAATAAATATTTTTGGTATTTTATATCAAACAAAGAAAGACAAATAACAAATGTTTTTCGGGTTTAGAATATGATAAAAGGTCTACCCTCGATCTAGTATCCCTTGAATCCGACTACCTAATGATTATCATTGATGTCCCAAATTCAATGCGATTTAAACCCTTATCCCACAATCTACAAGGTCCGCTTATGTAGACCGTGTTGTCCCTTAATTGTGGATAAATCGAAGGTGCGCTTATCGATTTATCCCTACCCAAATCAATTAGAGATCCAAACAAGCTCTTTTCACACTAATTGATATTGGGTGGTCATGAGCTAGAACAACGGGATAAATAAAGCATAAACCTCGACACGATCGGGTTTAGAGGCCAATCTCTATAATGACACCAATGATATCAAGCATTGTTCGCTACTAAGGCAGATTGAAGCTTCAACAATCACGGAAAGTGAAGTTCAATCTCTAGCAATATACAATAAATGCCTCCCAAAGGATGATCAATCCTAAAACAAGCATCTAGGCATGAGACAATCCAATCAAGCATTATATAACATTTAAATTTCATAAATAAGGTAACATCAAGAGTCAATAATCACATTCTCATCATCAATCAAGGTTCAACATGATCAAGGGTAGAATTTAGGGTGCTAGCCACCCATTACACCTAATACAATCAAGAAATTATAGAAAATACAAGAATCCTTAAATATAGAGTGATAAAACCCAAGGATGATCAATGGGGAAGATGTTGTGACTTCTTCTTGCCCTTCTCTCCTCCTTGGATGTGATGGTGGCTGAATAGTGCTTCCAAAAATATAAAAAAGTTAGGTCAAATTCGAATGGGATGATATATATATAAGGGGAGAAAGTGCTAGTAAAAAATAAGCAAAATCGCATTCAGGATTTTAAAACAGGGTAAGGAATGTCGGCCGAGATGAAAGTGTGTCTCGGCCGAGACGTGAAAAAGGGCTTTTCAGATTGTAAGCCGAGGGACAATCTCGGCCAAGATGTGAAAATGGGATTTTTAGGGTTTGGGTTATCTCGGCCGAGATTGGGTTTCATCTCGGCCGAGATCTTCATCTCTTTGAAACTCTGATTTTCTCTGGAGAGCTATCTCGGCCGAGATGCCATACCCATCTCGGCCGAGATACTTCTCCAGGGAAATCCTGGAGTTTTGAGATCTCGGCCGAGATCTATCCCTTAGCCCTGTCCCTCGTTTCTTCGATCGATCCCTCGACTCCGCGATCGTTTGGTGTTCTTTTTGGATCCTTTTTCACCTGTCTTAACACAAAAACAACACAAACGCATTATTTTGCTCATGAGAATACAAAAGCACTAAATATACGTGATTATGCACATTATTGGCACTAAAATGACACTAAAGTGCCCTAAAGTGCGTGCACGAGACACGTGTACCATGAACAAAGAGAGTGTATAGCCATTTGGAAAATTAAAGAAAAAAAGATACCCCTTCTACTATCTCGAGCATGTGGAGCTTAGATAATTCTCTAGCATGTGTTCGTCTCAAGCTTCACATGCTTGAGAAATTTTGCAAGTCTCAAGTCGCGTTGAGAGATGACTAAACTTTGTCTATTAAACAGTTACATTGGTCTTTAACATGTCATAATACATGGCTATAACCTATTTGTTTGAACAAGTGGTCATATCAGCCTTTATCGTACCTTAAATTGCTAAAGACTAGTAACTTGTTGCACAACAATTGCCTGACCGACTGATACACGTTGTGTATGCATGCATTTAGGTCGATTTTAGGTATGTATTTATAGCAGTTGTATGCATATATGGTCGAGAATTACTTATATTGTATACATTGGATCATTTGACGTGTTTTATGGAGTTTTGTGAATTTTAGGCCAAAATATCGAGTATATGGCGAACTAGAAACGAAACGGACCAAGAAGAGGTGACATGGGCTCGGAATAGGATTTCAGGTTTGACTTGAAACCATTTTTTTAGGGTTATTGCTAGGCATGAGTAGCTAAGCTATTCGCGTCCTAGGGTTAGAGAGTAGGATTATTATGACAATGTTTTGATTTTGATTTAATTTATTAATTCCGTTCTTTACGTGTTTATCTCAATGTTTGTGCTTATAACTAAATTTAGCTTGATCACCTAGATTTAGTAATTTAGTTTAGCAACTCCGCTTCGAGAGGAGGGAATCATTATTAGACTTATGACATAGAGCATAGTTGTCTATGACTGTGTAGGCCGTGGCTTAGGATCTTTTGGGAGTTATTAGGTTTAATTGATTTTGTTTTTATTTTTGTTTAATTTTTGTGTTCGCGGTAGTTCTTGTTTTTGGTGTTTCCAGGCTTTGCATGCAAACCAGATCGAAAGGGCAAGAAAGTCTTCTTCCTTTTGATCCTGAAATTGAAGCGACAGTCCGTAGATACTGAACGAGAAAGAATCCAGTTTTTGAGATGGAAAACCCACAGCAACCACAACCGAATCAAGATGAGGCAATGAACAGAGTACTGACAGCTCTGGCGCGCCTGGATGAAAGAGTCACTGTTATTTCTCAGTAGTTACCGCTACAGCAGCCACAGGTTCATGAGGAACCAAGGGAAGTAGATGAAGATGATACTCCCATCAGTGACTGCCTAAAGCCTAATCCAAATCAACAGGCAGGATGAGTTCAACCCCACCACTTAATGCCAACAACTTTGAGCTGATGCCTGCACTAATCAACATAGTGCAGCAAAACCAGTTTGGGGGAGGTGCTTTGGAGGATCCGAATGTGCATCTGATCAAGTTTCGAAGATTGGCGGACACAATCAAGATAAATCATGTGCTGCACAAGCGGGTCAAGATGAGACTGTTCCCTTTCTCATTGAAGGACAAAGCACTATAGTGGTTTAATTCACTGGAAGATATCAGAGATTGGGAAGACTTGAGTACTTCTTTTCTGTTGAAGTACTATCCACCAAGAAAGATGCTCGACCTGCAGAATCAGATCAATCAATTCAAGAGGTTAGACCAAGAACCATTCGGAGAAGCTTGGTAACGATTCCGGGATCTTATCTCGACTTGCCCTCAACATGGGTTTACCAAGAAGCAGCAAGTGTGCAAGTTCTACAATGGGCTGCTTACTCCGACCATAAACTAGGTAGATGCAACTGCAGGTGGTAGTTTGATGGAAAAGACAGTGAGGATGGCATTCTCAATCTTGGACGCTATGGCCAGGCTACCAATGGTCGAATGAGAGGAAAGTAGCGAATGTAATGAAAGTGGAAGCAGTCATCACTGAGCCGAAAGAAAGGCTGATGTCGAAGCTAACAACCTTGACGAGTCAGGTAGTTTTGCTAACTAGTCTGACGTTAGCACAACAGCCAGGGGGTCAGGAAGAAGTTGAAGATGTAAACTTTATGAATCAACGAAACTTCAACAACTTCCAGAACAATCAACCCAGATATAATTAGTACCCCAAGAATCGGAAACATCAGAACTTTTCGTATGGTAACTCACAAAATACACTTGATTTGCCACCCGAATTTATTGTTACAAATGGGATGATTCATGATGGCATGAAGCCCACACAAGAGGAGATTGTGCAGTACCAGTTTGCTAAATACGATGAGAAACTAGCTCAGTTGGAGAAGAAAGTAGATGGAAAGTTTATTGAGCTAAACAAGCACATAAATGGACAGGGGGCTGACATCAAAAGGCTCGAGAACATATTGGTTCAGACCCAAGCAAGCATTGGTGAATTGTCATCTAACATGAGCCAATTGATAAAGATTATAAGGGCTCAACACAAGCAGATTCAATATCCGAGTGACACAGCGGTTAGTCCGAGGGAGCACTGTAATGTTGTGAAGTTAGAGGAGCACTTGGTGAAAAAGAAGCAGCTAGAGGAGCAAAAAGATGTTGGGAACTCAAGTAAGGTTCAAGAAACCGAAGCAGACGAACCAGCATATGTGCCTCCACCGGTATATGTACCTCCTCCCCCATTTCCTCAAGCACTGAATAGAAGGAAGATAGCATCTAGTTGCAACAATGGTACTATGAGCACAAAGGACCATGAAGCGAAGAAATCAATTGAGAAAGTAAAAAACATTGAGAAGAAGGAGGAAGTCAATACCATTATAGATAAGAAAATTGCATCTCCTATTCTTGATGAGTCTTTTGATTTTCGTTTTAAAAAATTAGTCTTTGCTAACCTTGAGCCTTTAGAGCGCCCTAGCACTGTTGTAGAGAAACAGGAACTATTACAGGAGAGAGTCCAAGATAGGGGGGTAACAAAGAAGGAAGAGCTTCATCCCACCCAAGAGGAAACCAAGAAGAGGAAGGATGGAAAAGAGACAACGAAGAAGAAACCTAGCAATACCATAAAGAGCGCAAACACAAGCATGAAACCAAAAAGAGCAACAAAAGCAAAAGATCTAGGGAGTTTTACTATTTCTTGCTCAATTGGTAGTCATGATTTTCATAATGTCATGTGCGATCTGGGATTTAGCATAAATCTGATGTCTCTTAAGCTGTATAGACAATTAGGATTAAGGGAGATTAAACGATCCTTTACTACTATCCAATTGGCTAATGGATCTTCATTAACGCCATTGGGAGTAGCAGAGGATGTATTGGTGAGAGTGTTGAATTTTGAATTCCCTACTGATTTCTTAGTTGTCAACATGAAAGGGAATGATGAATTTCCTTTTATCTTAGGACGACCCTTTTTGGCGAATAGCCAAGCACTTATAGATGTGCCCAAGGGGGAGTTGATTTTTCGTGCTCATAACGAAACCATCACCCTCCCAATACATAGGTCGGGTCTAAGAGGTAGGCATAATTGTAGCATTGTTTATACTACCCAAGCTGCAGTAAGAAATCCACACGCCCCAATAGCTCGTTAATTGCTCATAAATTACCTAACTTGGGGCAGCTGGAAAATGGTTGATAGGAAAATGACGTCTGGCTGATGACATAAAAATAAGCGTTTATCAGGAGGCAACCCGACTTTTTCTTTTTTAGTTGCTATTTAGTTTTAGTTTTTAAATTTTGTTAATTTTGAGTCTAATTAGTTTTTTTAGTGTTTTAAGTTGTAGGGACCAACATAATTGTGGAGAAAAATGCGAGACGAAGAAGAAACGAGCCAAACAGGATGAAAAAGCCAACTCTGGGTGGTTTTCGACGAGGTCGCGTCACCCTAGGATGCAGTCGCGTTAAATTGTGCGTAAAAATATGAGTTTTCAGGCCCGATGAGGTCGCGTCTAGCCCAGCCCAGGTTCACTAAGTTGATGAAGGAAAGCTCAAGCCGATCTAAAGACGAGGCAACAGCTGAAGAGCCAGATCAGATAGTTGCCTTCCAGGCCCAAGTTGCAGCATTTTTCACCGAGCTCATCGATTTCGGGGAGAGAGCCGTGGAGCAGCCCAAAACTTAAATGAAAAGCTCGATCGACTCTTGGCGTGGGCCTAACATGGGGTTCTACCACCACCTCCACCACCACAATAGATTTGTAAGTTAAAGCACCCTTGTGAGCATTTGAGCCTAATGTGACTCCTATCGTTGGAGCAATATATTTTTCTTTCGGTGTGATGTTGATTGGATATATGTATCTGTTTCTAGAACTTGCCTTGAGTCTTTGTTGTGAATATGTCAGTGCATAATGTGACTTAGAAAGTGATATAGGCAGTTTTTGAATTGTAGCCTATGTTTGAGCCTTTTAAACGTTATCCTTTTTACCAAAAAGTTTGAAAAAAATTATCCCTAGTTAGCCCACTTGAGCTTCTAAGCCATTTTGTTTCATAGCCACATATTAGAAGCCAAGTACCTTTTAATTTTAGCCTTTGGCCCTATATTGGACTAATTGAGTAAAGAGGGAGGTGGATTGGAAGGTAGATTGGATTTTTGGGAACAAAATGGGCGAAATAAGGGATAAGCTGAAGGGTAGTAGGAATTTGAAGTGATAGGTGCAAATTTAAAGCAAGTATAACATCTCCTAGTTTGTTATTTTTGTTGAGTTTAATTTTCATAAGTAAAAAAAAAAATGGAAAAGTAAAAGAAAGAGTTAGCTGCAAATAAGTGAGGAGAGGTTAGAAGAAATAAGTGCTTAGTTGATTTGGAAAAATCGGGTAGTCCCATGATGTGGTACCCGAATACTGATTATGAAAAGCACTTTTGGGTAGGTGTAGAAGTTACCTAGAGAGGTGAGTTGCTGAGAATAGGAGAGTGAGATCGAGTTATTGTATTGAGGGGTAGTCAGGTTAGGTATAATTTGATTAGTCCAAAAGATAGTAACTTTTGTCCAAATTTATCCAACCTTATCTTAAGCCAACATTACAACCAAATGAAAGACCTACTTGATTCTTTGTCACTTATGCCAAGTACTGATTCTAGCTTAGACGATTGGCAAGCCTATGGTAAACTGTGCATGTAGTCTAATTTGAGTGGAATTATATTTTTAGCCTAAACACTTGAGAGATGAGAGAAACACTTACCTGGTGAGGATCAAATACAGTACAAGAAAAAACCCCTAATAGGGCACTTGTAAGCATCCCATTATGATTTGTAACAGGACACTTCAGACAATAGGACACTTTTTAATAGTGTCCTATATATGGGCGACACAATAGGCATAATAGGACGTTTTATTATATGGGACGCTTGTAAGCGTCCTATTAGGCTAAGATATTGGGACGCTTGCAAGTGCCTTGTCAAACTAGATATTGGGACGCTTCGAAGCGTCCTATTAGACTAATATATTGGGACCCTTGTAGGCATCCTATTACGTCTAAAATATTGGGACCCCTATAAGCGTTCCATGTCTAGAATATAAGGACACCTACAAATGTCCTATTAAATGTTCACTTCTTGTTCCAGGCACATTTATATATATGTTACTGCGTTTCATATAAAATAATACAAACCAAAAATACATGAATATATGATCTAATAAATTGACCTTAAAAGTAATTCAATTATGCCAAAATTTGAACATCACACATTTGTGTTTAGAAGTGATATAAGCCCCTATTTAAAATATTCCAAATCTACATAAGCAATAGAGTAACTGTTACAACCTGATATTCTTATAACAAAATGCACATCACTCTACAAAACTTCCAGTTTGTTAGAAGTGATATAAACCCGTATTTAAAATATTCCAAATCTATATAAGCAATAGAGCAATTTTTATAGCCTATATGTTCATTCTTATAACAAAATGCACATCACTCCACAAAACTTCCAATTTTACTCTAACTGCATGAGTTCCAGTTTAATCCACCACCAAATACAAATCATTCTGCATCTTCGTCATGACTCACCTATATCTAAAACAATGATAATCAGAACCAAACTGAAATCTTGCATATATAACCAACTGGAAAAGTTGAAAGGAAATGCAAAACCCAAAAATACACTATGCTTAGTAAGTATCAACAAAGACAATGTTATAGAGTTTATCTTGTCAATTACCAATAGAAAATAAACTACAGAAACTCACAACACCGAATGCATACTAATAAACAACACACTACTAAAAGCATAAGATTTAAGAAATTAGATGACTTACCAAGTTCCGTAGCCAAGCAACGCAACTACCAAATACATCTCCAATTGTGGACAAATCTGAATATCAGATCTTCATCCCATTCAAAGGGGCACGGAATTTGAACGTCGTACCAATTTGAGCCAAGTCATTTTCCTCCAACTTCTTGATCTGGATCTGCACTACGAACATAACCTTTGGCCACAATTTTACTTGGATCAAATATACTTTTCAAGAGCACCGATTCTCCAACCTAATATTTTTAACAAATGAACCATTAGATTAATTCAGAAACCTATAAAGAAAGAATACAATAAAATTAAAAGTGTTGTATACCTTAAGTCTACGTCCTACATTAACTGAGCTAGAAGATTGAATTGGTGATGTCGGTGGACGTGGTACTGAAATATTAGTCATATTTTGGAGTGCTCGCATCTTTTGTTGAAAATCTGCAATAACACGATCCATCTTCCCTTCCACTCTCGCCAACGACTCTTGTCTTTCCAAAACCATTCAATAGCATGCATTGCGGCTTGGAATTCCACCCCACATATCTTATGGGTTCACACCTAACCCAAGCATGCGAACCCTGCCATCCGAATCTTTACCTCTAACCGTGGCAAATGAATCATTGGGCCCAACTTTATCTTGTGAACCAGGTGGTAATTTTTACTGGTGTTCTTTCATTTTAGTCTACACAATCACCCAAGAGAAATTGTTTCAGCCAATAAGAAACCAAATAAGGAAGTAATTTCAAAATTTTAACTGTCTCAAGTTAGAAAGGTTTCTGCCAATAAAACAAATAAGAGATTTTTATATGTTAACTATTTCAAATTAGAAAGTTTCTTACAAGCTCATCTTGAACTTCAACACCTACTGGTTCACCACTAGCATCACTGTAACATACACCAAATATCTCCATGCGTGTTGGAGAATGACCCAACTGTTCTTTCTACCAAAAAGAAAAGGAAATGCAAATTAGTAAGTGCATTGTACTAATATTTTTTGATGCAACAGGAATAGAATACCATCAGCTTCTTACCAATTCTTCCTCAACTTCAGCAAAACTCAGCTTCCTAGTAGTTTGTTGCATAACCGACAATTCTCTATGATCTTTAGTTTTTGCACTTGTTACCTGAAAAGAGTAATGAACTAGTGTTACAATTAATTAAATAAACTTATAATAAGCTTATAATTCAATATCCATTACATGTGCATCCTCCTTATTCCAATAAGGCAACAAATTATCCCATTGACCTTCGTTTGCTCGACAAGGCCTATTATAAACCTGACCTTCAATCGGCAGTTCGGGTTTGAAATACTTAGTTTTAACTCTAGACCTCCAATGTCTTCTCTTTTTGGCTATGGACTTCAAGATCCAATGTTCTACTCCTTTGGGGATTTCGAACCTCTCCTACAAAACAGTATTTGAACATAAATCTATTTGCAATACTTTGTCTGAATTAAACCAAATGCAATAATATTATTACCTTCACAATTTGAATCATCTCATCTTTTCTCTCTTTGGGCACCTTATGCCAATCCTCAATGTCAAGAGGAGCAATCTTACCATTTCTTGCTATTGTACCTAAAAACCCAGTCAACTTTTTCTTGTTGGGGCCAATAGGCTGACTTCTTTTGTTGAAATTAACAAGGATGGGCCCTTCAGTTGGTTTTCTTGCCCAAACATCAAGCAAGTAAGTAGGTCCTCGTTTTTCTAGCCAAGAGAGAGAGAGAGAGAGAGAGAGTGGGGGGGGGGGGGGGGGCGGGAATAGAACCATCATTAGATATTCAATAAAATAATAACCAGAAATCACCATCAATTACGGAGAACCAATGACCAATTACTCTAGTTATTACTTTTGATAATATTTTAATCCTATATGTTATGTGAACGTACGTTGACATCATTAATAGTGTACGTTCATATTCTATAGTATTTACATATAGTATCATATCATTAATATATACATTTAACATGCACTTCATAAATTGAACATGAGATTGTGTCATTGGAACACGTAAATAGTAAATATGCCCCGGATCTCGTATTGGGTCGTTAATGTTACAGAAGAGATCCTCTATTTTTTATGGTGCATGTTTGATCTGATAGTACAAAATAACCACCACATATAATTTGTGTTTATTAATATCACTAATTAACATGTGTTATGTGTTATGTGTTACAAGCAGTGAAACGCTAAATGAATGTTGTGGCTAATAATTTTCATCCTCTTAGATCTGATTGTTGTGTTTCGGGTTGAGTTCGAACCTCTAACCTTCACCTGATGCCAACTGATCGTTCAATATAGGATAGTGATTGCAACAAATCTTGATATTCATATATCTATGTGTGTATTGTTAAAATGAACACAAACTCATTCCAAGTGCATGTTAGGTTGAAGTTTTTAACATACAGTAGACTAGATTGTCACTCAAGAATGGTTCAAATGCAAAGATGCGATATATTACTAATTGATTTACATAAATGATCTTTTTAATCTTGCATTACATTTCATTTAATTATTTGCTAATAATCCACAAAATTTCATGCAGTTGTTTCATGATCCACTTAATTGATTGTGCTTCAATTAACATAATTTTTCTTTCTTTTTCGTTTAAAAAAATAGATAGGGCTGGAGTGCGAGGTTAGTGTGGAGAAAAGATACTCGAATCTTTCTTTCTACCACTTTTAATCGTCCCTTTCTTTAACTTCATGTAAATCAAGCAAACTATGTGAGATTATGACAGTTTGTTTATGAGATCCTTTATTTTAAATGTATCATCTTTTATTTCCCCATTATCACCACAATGACATGGAAATCAATTATTTATCTTCAACTATCTATGCGAATAAAAATATCACTAGAAGCGCACATTCAACACGATAAAATCTCCACATAGACCACTTGCAAGTTTAATCAGTTACCACGTGAAAGGTAACAAGCAGACTCAATACACAAGAAATCCATGCAGAAACAATTAAAATATCAACAATCTGAAGCTGGATACAGAACACGAGCAGCAGATATAGTCCAAGTAAAAAGTGTGAAGACTAAAAAAAATCATAGTCGTCAACCCCTACATCACAAATCCATCTTATCAAGTTTGCCAAAAAAAATAATCGTGAAACCAAATGCTTAACCTGGCTTTTCAGAGTGTTGTTGAGAGGCTTGTTCATTTTACTCCCATCTAGGCTCCTCTACTTCATTCTCATCTCGTAACTCACTACTCACTGTTCTTTTTACAGCTGATCTTCGGACCCTAGGCATCACTATGAACATAATATTATTTGTAAGTAAGTAGGTCCTCATTTTGCTACTTTAAGATATAGTAAAGAATAGATTAAGGAAAAAGGGTAAAATTACTTATAAGCTAGAGAATAATATAAAATGAATATCTAACCTTGCTCCTCATAACCTTGTGGGTCGATTTGCAGCTGTGGTTGCCGCCTACTTGTTTGTTGGCTGATTTGTGGTTGCGGCATACTTTGCATTTGGCTTGGTTGTGGTTGATCTTGACTTTGTTGTTGGTCAATCTGCTTTTTGTTGACAGTTTCTTTTCGAGTCCTTGTGGCCATCACTACCCCAATAAAAAAAAAACACATGATCTATAATTCATTTACTAAATTTCTGCTTTCTTAGATGTCTATATTATCTGAGAATAAGTTATTTTGACCTTGGTCCTTGGTTGGATGTTGAGTGGCCAGTTCATTCTGCTCATGTCCAAGCTCAACTACTTCGTCTTCATCTTGTAATCCATGTTTTGCTTTATTTTGTACAGCAGATCTTCGAACCCTAGGCATCACTGTGTACAAAATATTATTTTAAACTATTACTGATAAGTAACTTATTTGTTGTACATATAACAAAAAAAGATAAATAGATAACCTTGTTTCTTGGTTGGTCTACCTCATCTTCATCTCGTAATCCATGTTTTCCTTTCTTTTGTGAAGCTGATCTTCGAACCCTATGTATCACTATGAACAAAATATTATTTTAGACTAACATTGATGAGTTCCTTATTTACAATACTTAAACATATGAGTATATAACCTTGTTTCTCGAATGGCTATTGAGTGACCTGTTGATTTTGCTCTTGTCCAAGCTCCTCTACATCATCTTCATCTCGTAATCCATGTGTTACTTTCTTTTGTGCAGCTGGCCTTTGAATCCTAGGCATCACTTTGAAAGAGAAATAACAAAAGGTAAATTTCAAAGAACCACTAATCACAATGATAATACAGATGAACAGATGCTTGATATAAATGAGCAGCATGAAAAAATGTTCTTGATGATAATGTTTTTAATCCTGAAGATATGGTAAATCTTGACCTAATTCCTAAGGTAATACGACTCCACAATTGCCTAATTTGGGAAGGGGAAAAAAACAAAGAATAGACCTATTTGTCTATTTTATTTTCAATGCAATAGTGTACTTGAGTTACAGTCCAGTTATGCACCAGGTAAAATTTCTTCAAGTAAGCCTTATTGCATTTTCTACTTTTCCATATATCGTGTCTAATAAATTTAGTGATACTTAATTGACTTCTTTGAGTAATGTACCACTATAGAGGAGCCACAATCATATAGACATGCCAACAAATCTGCAGGATAGATGCAAAATAGCTTGAAGCATTAGAGACGAACCAAACTTGTAGTTTGACACCTCATGTTTTAGAATTTTTTTTCTTGAAATGGTAGCATCATAAAGATTGTATACACAATTCAAAGAAATTGTGATAATTTTGATAATATATATTGGGCACATATCCCATTCTCAACGATAACGATTCATGGAATTTGAACAAGAAAATGCCAAGTGTTAAAATAGAAAAACCAAAATACGACATATACATGGCATCTACCTATATAGCCTCAGGTGTGTGTATAATCTTAAGAGATCACTTCTGAAATGATATTCGTGCATATATGAAATGATTTACATTCTTGCAGATTCTAAATTATGATTGCACCTAAAGTGACTGAATACGTATATAAAATTTTAAAGTTTCCGTATTCTTGTCATATTTTATATTTCCACAAATATCTTGACTAACATGATAGATTCCTCACCAGGTTCGAGTTCTGACACATCAAAATCGTCATCTTCAGGTGGCCCAGTAGCTTTAGAAGTTTCACCACTACCAGCGATATGTGCCTTCTTCCGGAGTTGATCCGCTAATCTCTTCAAACGCTCCAAATCATCAGGAGCTGAGTTATTCAGAATGAACCCTTGTGAGTTGGTGTTAATGAAGAAACTGAAAAAAAAAAAAAAAAAAAAAAAAGGGAATCCATAAAGGAAAGAAAATGACACTTACCAAATTCGTGAATGATTTGAGGAAGAATATCTTGCAATTATAGAACCATAAAAAGAAATGTCAATTTAAACTGAAGTTAAAAATAATAAATGTTGATGCTGCTTTTGATTCAAAAACCAAATACCATAGAATTCAATAGAAATTATTGTGGCTTGAGAGAGTGATGATGAAGCTTTAGTTGGTGTTTCACCGCTCGCCCTCGGCCTCTTTTTTTTTCATTTCAAACTGTGAAACGAAAATTGATCTTCAAATAAATAAAAGAGAGAAGTTTGAAAATAAAAAAGAAAGAAAAGAAAAACTTCAAACTATTGACATAGGCACATTAATCCATTACTAAAAAGGGTTGCAGGTCTGTAGGCCATAGAGTCAACATAGATAGTTTATATAAAGTTAAAATATACTCAAACACACTTACACCTTTATTACTGAATCCACTGTGTCCGAGTTGAGGGTCTGGGAAAGATTCCGATCACAAAAATAAGAATATAAAGAACAACCTCTGAAAGTATTCCAGATTATTGAACACAAAAATATAGATTAATTACAGATACCTCTGTGATAAAAAGTTACATCATGTTTTAGGCAATATACCATCCGCAAGTTTTTAAAGTAAAGTAAGAGATTACTTAGGGGCAATAAGAATGAAAATTGGAGTCATCATCAACGTTTGGTGGACAGTCTACTTACAGCTCAAATCACGCCAATTAAATCCCATTGTACTCATATCAATGTACGTATGGTCAAAACATTCTCTACAATAATGCAATGCACACCTCACACCTACAATTCAATCTCATCAATTCTTCACTTTCTACCTTACCAAAAATTTATCAAATCCAAAATTGAAAAGGAACAACAAAAAACAGAAGAACATCTATCTCAAACTTTAAAAACTATATATAGATCATAACTTTAGTTAAAACTTTGCTTTTTCCCAGAAAGAATGGTGTGAAGAAGATTCAGGTTCTCATCAGGTTTTCTCTTAGATAAGTATCTACTGAATATTTCTTCATAAAAGTATCTGCAGATAAGGCCAAATACCAGAAACACATATATATGAAAGCACATAAATTTTTTGATATACATGCTTCCAAGCTGCCATTCAGCAACACGCTTCCCTATTGTAATCACCTGATATGGCTATTAAAGACCAGAGGAAGTACATTTTCCCTCTAATCAAACTTAAAGTCAAAGTATATGATCAATACACTCATATGCACACAGAATCCAGGAGCAAATGATTACAAACAGTAAGTAATACATTATCGCAAATGCAGGAGCAAGATGTATTGGGGATTTTATAGGCAAATAGTCAGGATTGAGTAGAAGAAACACGTGTTTCGAATAAGAGAAATAGAGATCTTTGCTAGAAAGATACTTAACAAGAAAAACATAAATTAGAAAAATTAGGGCACACAACTCACTAAATCAGAGATCGATCAATATGGCGCTGCTTTTGGTGAAATTGGACTCAGTCTCGCCAATCTGAGGAACTCCGTAGCCAATGACTGCGACTCAACGAAATTACTGGTGCCGCTGCTGGATTCGAGTATTTTCGCTACCACATTCGCCGGAAGTGGATATAGAGAATCGCGCCATCATTGGAAATTCTTAAGTATCATCTACTGCTAGTGGATAGGCGAAAAGAATGGATCCACACATTGAGATCGATTTTATTATACAACGAGAGAGAGAACGAGAGAGTTTTGAGAGAAAGATGAGATAGAGTTAAAAATATGTGTTCTAGGGCATTCTTGTGAGTTGTACACTAAAGCAGAAAGAAAGCTTTACACAAATGTGAACCTCTCTGGTACAACCACCCCTGCTCGCGCGGAGGCTTCTCTCTAAGGCCGACAATTTGGCACCAGATATCCGGAGGTGTGGAAAGAGCAGCTGTAAGAAGCGGAACAACCATCAAAATCTCCATTCTTCTCTTTCAACGCCATTCCGAGGTTAGGATTCCACGTGTCCCATGCTACTCGGGTCAGAGCGTTCGACCTTTATTTAAGAGAAAAGTGCATGGTAACGGCAGCGACGGGTTCTCTGCCCCTGTGGGGATTTATTCAGGCCTAAACCTGATTGGAATAGTCGGCTCTTCGCCACCTGGGGCTGTAGTATGTTCCCGTTCTCAACCCATGACCAATATGAGCTCGAACTTGGAATCTTGCGCTGATTGTTCACGAGGCGCTTTTTCGGGGCATTGGATTCTCACCAATGTTTGCGTTTGCTAAAATTTTCCTTTTTAGCTATACGACGGTACCAAATCGAGGCAAACTCTGAATACTAGATATTTGCGGAGACCTGTGTTTTTGGTAAACAGTCGCCCGGGCCTCCTTCCTTCGTTCCTAGCCATCTAGAGATCGAGGGCAATCAATATCCCTAGATGGGTCTTCAGAAGCGGACAGAGTCCCAGGGTTTCAATACAAAATCCGTTTTTTCCTCTTTTCGGGTGGTAAATATTTCTCGGCGGACTCTTCTAGTCTCCCCGGTCACCGAGGGTGGCAGGAGCAGACACCGGCCCATAGCCCAGGCGCCGCGGATGAATCAATTATCAAATCTTTGATTAGAAGGCCTACTACGAATAATGAAATCCTGGACCAATCTAGAAAATAGAATACTACGATGTCAGCATTCTCACTTCTGATATCTCCAGGTCTTGTCACCAAAAACCTTCCCCGATTGAAACAAGAGAAATAAATAATTCAATAAAAAAAATATCTTTAGTATACTTTATTCCGGCAAAGGCACTTGGTGCACAGAAAGGCCGACAGAAGGAAGGTTTTCCGGGATCCAGAGGGGAGTACGTTCGATACAGTATATTAGTCTTTAATTTAATAATAAAAGTATCACTAAAAATTAATACAAATAAAAAGATTACGAAAATTATTTCAAGTAACGGAAAATGTAGCCCAGAAAATTGAAGATAAAATTGGCATGTTGAATTACTACCTCCGTTTTTTTTTTAGTTGTCATTCTAACTTATTTGGTTTGTTTGTAAATAGTTGTCATCTAAATTTTTTACCATTTTTTTTTTACAATACTAACCCTATAATTATGGGAAGTGTTAACAATATATTGAAATGACTAAAAAAGGAAAAAGAAAAGGTTATGGGTGAAAATACATTTTCTCCATCAGTACCTTGATTATACTCCATTAGTGATCTAGTAAAATAAAATTGTGGTATTAATTGGCATACTAATTTATTATTTTTTCCTAAAAAAAAAAATTATTATTTACCTTTCAAATATATGGTATATTAGTTAGTTTTTTTATTTTGTATTTTAACAAAGTAATATTTAACTTTAATTATTTTCATAATAATAATATATTATATCATATAATTTTAGAATTATTTAAATAATTGTTAATTCATTTTATATAGGACTCTCTAAAGCGTCCTATAAAGAGATGAATATGGGACACAATCCATCATAGGACACTCACAAAAGAGTCCTATAATCCTACATAATATGGGAATATGTTTTATTGGGACTTTTCTTAGACAAGTGTCCTATTATATATTTAATGGGACATTTAGAATGGAAGTGTCCTAATAGAGGTGTCCTAACAGGCCAATTTTCAAGTGGTGATACTTCGAAAGTTTAAGTCTCAAAAGTAGTTAATTTTTGCTCTATCACACATGCTCACTTGCACTATGATGTCTGGCCTTTAAAAAATCTGTTTGAAACTGATTCATCATCTAATCGCCCTAAATACATATTTCTTTGTTCTATTTTATGTTGTTCGGGATGAACAACAATTTAAGTTTGGGGGAGTTTGATACACGTTGTGTATGCATGCATTTAAGTCGATTTTAGATATGTATTTATAGCATTTACATGCATATATGGTCGAGAATTGCTTATATCGTATACATTGGATCATTTGATGTGTTTTGTGGAGTTTTGTGGATTTTTGGCCAAAATATCGAGTATATGGCGAACTAGAAACGAAACGGACCAAGAAGAGGTGAAGTGGGATCGGAATAGGATTTCAAGTCTGACTCCAAACCAATTTTTAAGGGTCTTCCGACCCATTTTGGGATTTTCTCCTTTCAGACAAAGTTGTAGATCTTTGAATTATCTTTCCAACGCCACCAATTTCACCTTAATCAGAGTTGTATAACTCAAGTTATGGCAAAATACTGGAGATATGTCAAGCTGACAGAAAATCACCATTTCGGGGCAAGAAGTGACGCGGCCTCGTCATCACCCTTCAAGGCCGAGTCAAAATGTGGCTCTTTATTCTGTTAGCACTATAAAGCTCGACGAGGCCGCGTCAAAAGCCTTTCGGAACACCAAATCGGGTTCTAGTTGGGCTTTTTGTCCTAATCTCTCAATGATTTCAACCCATAACTATAAATAGGTCCCCAAACTCAGGAATTAAAGGGTTAGACACTCTCTCACATACACTTAGAAGAAGAGTTATAGGAGCTCGGAGGACGGAGAAGACAAAGATCATCGAGATGGATTCATCTGGGTTTAGTCACAAGGTTGTCAAAGTCGCAATTTTAAGTAAAATCGGTGGAGTGTCTGTAAAATCGGATTGTAAAATTGAATCGTAAAATCGTAAGATTCTACTACATATACAAACTAACCATATATATATATATATCTAAATTATTCTATATATATTTTATTTACAACAAGTTCAGAATAGATATCCTAAAAAAATATATATATTATTGGGTCGGCAAACCAAAATTTGATCGGACCTAAAATCAGTCGGCCCGACCCAACCTATCAGGCTAGCCCACGGCCTGTTGAACTTTTGGCCATCAAATCGGGTCTGTCAAGCCAAATAGTACTTGAAGTCAAGATTTCTATATCCCAGCCCAACTAAAATATTGGGTTGGGTCGATTCTGCCACTTCAAATTATATCATATAATTTTAGAATAATTTATAGAATAGCTAATTTGATTTCATATAGGACACTCTAAAGCGTTCTATAAAGTGACAAATATGTGACACAGTCTGTAATAGGACACTCATAAAAGAGTCCTATAATCACACATAATATGAGGACATGTTTCATTAGGACTTTTCTTAGACAAGTGTCCTATTATATATTTAATAGGACTTTTAACAGGGAAGTGTCCTAATAAAGGTGTCCTAACAGGCCATTTTTCTACTAGTAAGTGAAATTTGTCACATACATGAAAACGAGGGTTATTAAGCATTATTCCACGTATTTTTGTACTGTTGTTACTATGAATTAGTGTCTAAAAATTACTTAAAATATGGAGTTATCATAATTCCCCAAACTACATCTATTGGGTATCCCAAACAACAAAATAAAAAGAACACTACCATATGCACAACCGTTATGATGGACAAATGTATATAGCTTTAGGCTTGAATTTTACAAAGACATACAACATGACAATATGGGCATATATCGACAAACACAATTCAACTCTTAGAACTAAATCCCTCGAGTAAGTGATCCTTACTAATTTTGTGTATCGATCTTCACTCAAGCGTATAAAATGACTTGTGTTTACTTTCGGGTTGAATCATGCATACGTCCTACCATATGCTTGCATATCGTCTAGTACATCATCGCACTTAAATGTACGTAAGCTTGTAATCAAATTGGACTCTTGGTTGTAATGTAGGCTATTTCGTAAAGGTGGGATTAAATGTTT
The DNA here is from genome assembly GCA_958295605.1 of Ajuga chamaepitys. Taxonomy (NCBI): domain Eukaryota; kingdom Viridiplantae; phylum Streptophyta; class Magnoliopsida; order Lamiales; family Lamiaceae; genus Ajuga; species Ajuga chamaepitys. Next base: position 24,578,763 of record OY282506.1, on the reverse strand, counting down.
GAAACACTAACTTTTGATTTGGACTAATTGAGTTACCTTGACTAATTGAGTTGCCTTGCTACTTTCAACTACCCCTTAGATAAATTTTCACACAAGAACCTTTCAGCTCTCAATAAAGCCTAAGATTAGCTTCCTCCACCTTATTTCTCCAAGTTTTGTTCATCACATCCACCAATTATACTCAATTGTTAGACTCTCTTGATTGTCTTGATTTTTTTTGCTAAAAACTTACAATGAAGGGGGTGTATTTTTGTATGATAATGTCATTTTATACACACCAGCCTCAAGATTTTTTATTTTATTTTTTAAAGGCAACTAAGATCATTTAATTCACCCTAACCTTTGAAAAGAAGAATTAACACAAAAAAGATAAAAAATAAAACTCTCTGCCTAGCCAATACTCACTCTTTTTAGTCGCTCACTCTCACTCACCCTTCTCCCTCATTAAAATGGCCCAGTAATAGGAGAAACGCTAAAATAAGTTATGAGCTTGTAAATTGGATATCGAGAATATACTAAGGCCTAACGTGCCTGAGTAGGGATATATTATCATTTTGTAGGGAATGTTTTTGCTAAAATAGGCTAGAATATATTAACATGGCCTAAGATAATTTTTCAAGCTATAAATGCACAAGCCAGTTCGAAAAGAACCAAGACAAGTTCTAGAGACACGATATGACATAATAAAAAAAGCACATAAGAAAAACAAATTTATTACTCCAAAAATGGGAGTATCAGTTAAAGCTCAAAATCTCATGGGTTTTTTTTTCGAAAATTGAGAATCTCATTAATCAATCTCAATTATAAGACTCTCAACCTAATCAGGAAAATCCGGACCTATCCACAAATGGATGGGCTGAAGAAAAGAAAAAACGCAAAAGCTTATAAGTAATTACATTAAATAATCCTTCAGTAACATAAGCTAAATATCATCCACAAGAAGCTCAATAGCAGTAAGACCTAATTAGTGCCTCATGACTGTAGGCACAACAAGCAGCGAATCAGAGAAAATCATGAACAACTACCTTTGACTCCGAAGCAAGATCATCAATCTTCATCAAACTTTGTCTTGGATGCTTGTCAAACACAATAGTCTTCAAAGTCGAAAGATTCATAGTAGACCGGAGATCGAAGGTCGCACAAGGCATGAAAAGACGCACAAAGGCGCGGAGAAATTTCACAAAGGCAAACCTAATGAGAGGAAAAAACTAAAAAAAAAAAAAAAAGACAAAACAAAATAGATAACCAATAACATGTTAGAAGTATTTCCCCATCCCTCCTATGATTGGAGGATGAGGGAAGAAGAAAGAGAAGATCTAAACTTTCAGGAGATGGAGGGAGAAGGAGGCTAGGGTTTTTTTTATCACTACTAAAAGCACAATTTTAATTTCATCTCTTTATGCCCATCTATGTCCTACCATATGTATATTTTTAGTTTAGCACAAAATCGACTCATCAGGAGCTCGCCACCAAGACCCTTTTACGGAGCTGACATTGTTACTAATCCCCACGCAATTAGACTCATTATTCTAATAGAGCAAATAAACATGCATAACAAAAAATAAATCTAAAAATATGCAAACTACATGTAACAATAAATACTAAAACTAAAGTACCAAATTAAACTAATTACTAAAATTATTAATTATTATAGGTCCACGTTTACAGGTAATCCAAATTTTAACAGCTTAACTTATTATATTATAGGCCAACTTAAACAAAAATAAGAACAAAAAAAGTACAAAAGCAAGAGGTACAGTGATAAGTGGACACATAAAAATAAGTATCACGGGTGTACCACCTCCATCCCTCCCCTAAACTTGTTTCAACAAGTAACAAGTTTTTGGCGACGAGTGGTACACTGTGGTTGGACTTACAGAACAGATAACTAATGTTGTGGTGGAAATGATGGATACTGCCAATGCCCTTAGGAGACGTGCCAATTATAGATTTGCTCTAACATCTTCGCCTGGTATCTCATGCTCGTGGTCGGACTAGTAAGTCAACCCGACCATTCTATCTTGATGATTACTCGTCCAATCTTGACTTCATCAAAGTGCCTCTCAAGCCTCTCATTGTTTGTCGCATCAACGACTCGAGGTTGCTCTACTCGTGCCCAGTTTAGCTCTTAGCTGGGCACCAAGGGCTCATCGTCTTTATTCTCTACCATTATGATCATCGGTAGTCAATGGTGGATGTCTAACTACAACTACCGTCAAGTGCTCTTCTCTTATTCCTCTAACGCAGTAGTGTGGTCAAACGTGTATTTGGCAATGACCTCCAATCTCTGTGTTGTTGGATGAAGATAATGTTTCATTAATTCTTGGCCTCCATAAAATTCATGCCACTCAGATCCTTAAGAGCCGACTCCACGGAACCCGACATTAGTTCTAATCCCTAAAGATCAATCTCCAGGTGCTCGGCTATTTGTCGTGATTATACCACCTATCACCATTCAGTCTTTTTGGTGTATGAGGACTCACTCGAAAGTAGCAGCGAGATATCTCACCCCATCCACCTTGTCCCTTGGAGCATGTACCAAAGAGAATAAATCCCGTCTGCACCAATGTAATCTGTTTCTTTGCACATAAAAACAAACAGTGCTATAATCTTCTGCATGTCTCTGAGTACTAGGTTGAGGATTGATGCCTTCCTTTTGTTCGTTGGTGTGCTTTTTATAGGCATTCAAAATGTTCGTAAACTGGCCAGTTTCTCCCTAATGGCTGACGTGGCCAATTTATCCTTATATATTCCCTCAGTTGGGAAGTCGAAGTACTTCTTCTTATCAATCCATTGTCATTTCATATTAGGTATTCTATGGTTAGAAGGAAATCTTGACCAGCCTTCTCTTGTTCTCTTATATGTGGTTAGAAACTCTAGAGAAAGGGACAAGTAGGTTCCCCATCTTTCTTCCATCATGTTGCTCCACGCAATTTATTTCAGCAGCTCCAACACGTCTTCGTGAATTCCAAGAAACGTAGTAGTGTGAATACTCGAATCATGAGGGGCTAATATTCCTATGGACCAGTTTATTCCAAGGTCCCTCTCGTCAGACGAGCACATGGTGCCATACTGTTCCGTCTCCTCCGAACTATAAATGTGTATAGATTTGCTTATATCATCCCACTCTATGTTTCTTGCATTTTGACCTTTTAGGAGGCTTACCTGCAGCTTAAAAACACAAGAAGTAAATTTGTGTTCCTAACAATGCAAAACAATTTATATATAAAAATAATCAACCAATGCAATCAATTATTCCCAATTAATCAATCATATAACAACTCAATTTGCTTATATGACAATAAACATAAATTAACTAGTCAATTAATTGCAAAAAAATCAGTTTTTTTTTTTTTTTTTTTTTTTTTTTTTTTTTTTTTTCTAGAATCTCCTTTGTATTTAGCCTGCCAAGTGCTCCACAAAATGCCAAAGTCAACCCAAAACATAAAAAAATAAACTCAGACTCCCATATTTCACACAAAATCATAAGCAATCGATTAAAAATAATTAAATCGCATCGCAACGTATATATAAAGATTAAAACCACAAGATTTAAGTCCTATAGCTCTGTCCCTATAGCTTACAACTATCAATTTCATTATATTCTAAAAAATCAGCATGCAATTAACAGTCTATTGGACCCGACAAGCAATCCATGGCACACGATGCAAATAATAAACATAGGTTTTATCAACACAAATTCGGCACTATGACTGCCCTCAAGTAGCAATAAATAACAATCTTATGTTGTAAATGTCACAATTTTCAAATTAGAGTACCCAAAACACAATAGAGTAATTGAGAACACGTTTTAGAGTTAGAAATGTACAATTCTCCAATTGGAATGTGAGAAGATGAGTTAATTCAAAAAATAATTTCAAAATCAATTAAATGCTCTAAATTTGACGAGAATTCTAATGATATGTTCGATTATATGTAGATGTGTGTGATGGGTGAGCTATCGAGAGTGGTGTTGTGAAATTTAAGAAAATTTGGGAATTTGGAAGAATTTATAAACTAGAATAGGGAAGAAAAATCTCCCCTCTCCAAACTCAATCCATGCAATGGTGAAGAATTTAAAACTTAGCTATTTTTCTTGATCAGGTAATTTTTGCTCGGCCGAGCAAATTTTAAATCTTTCCATTTTACTCGGTCGGGCGAATTTTGCTTGGTCGAGCCAATGTCTCTAGATGCATAGGAAATACCCATGTAAACATTTTGAACCTCTTAGTTTATTGAATGATTATGATGTGTGTTGCTTGACCATCAATATCTTCATCTCCTGAATTTCGGATAGTGATTTGTGTCTGCAAAATATACGTGATCAGACTAATCATGCATTAATTATAACATCAACACAACAAATAATAATGTACAGAATAATCATAAATCAACGAAGTCAAATATCCATCGTCTAAACCCCTAAGACATAAACGACTTATCCATGCTAAATATAATAAAAACAATAAGGGTTCATTTGGTAGGGGGGTATTGGATAAGTGAGTATTAGCTATCATGAGATTGTTTAACATGTTTAGATGGTATAAAATAACAAAGTCATTCATTTGGTAGGGGGTATAAGGTGTTATAGTTATTTTTATCTGGTGTTTAGTGGCCCATATTAGACTCATATTAGATTCAGATGAAGAGGTATATATATGTACATTTGTACCCTTCCTATAATCAACGAAATTAGTCCGTTACCATTTATATTTGACTTATGCTTGTATTATGAAGTGAATGAAACTAGTTACATTAAATTTGATGGACTGTTAAACGGGGAGTTTGCGAACATCTATGAGCCTAATTTCACATTTTTTAAGAAAAAGTGAATTTAAGGTGTATGCAAACTCTAAAAATGATTGACTAAATTAACATAAAGTTGATTTTCGCAATTGGCCAAATGCCGCTTCAAATTACTCAATAAATTATTCTTGAGATTTTTGTTAATAAATTGTTAAAAAGATTATTATTTGTGAAAACTTAACCTTTTGATATTTTTATCAAAATAAATTTTATTATCAAACACTACCTACTTGTGAGACACCCCCTTAATCCATCTTTCATATTTAACTATTCAGCAAAGTAACTAAACAGTAGCCATATTCCAGTGTTTACTAATGTTTGTTCCTTTTTGTTGCCTAATGTATTATGATCTCTCAATGCACAGTTTGATATATATCTAAATGACATCATGAATAAGAGGGAAAGTGGATCTTGATAAAGGTAGTTTGGAGAAAATTTGTTCTAATCTTGGACACTGTATAAGGCAGTAGATACTATCAGGTCAATTCGGCGAGATATATAATAGGGGTTAATCACGCCTTTTTTCTGGGCCTCTTAGTTTTACTAGTATATGTTATATTGGGAACCAAACGATCCATTAGGGGATATGCGGAATTTAATCAGCCCTTATATCCCATACCAAATTATCCCTAAGCATAAACCGTAACATTCTTCAAAACACAATAAATCTGAATAATACAAGTCACGGGAGATGTTAGTCGCGTTGCGGCATGCTCCTCCCAACACCCGCTATGCTACTCCTTCATTCTTCCGGGCTCTCTGAACTCTCACAAGTATGATGGAGAATTAGATAAGCAAAAAGTCTCTAGAGGTAGAGAGCTTTGAGATATTTATAGGAGTAAAAGAACTAGGTCAAAGTTGGAGAAGATTGGATATGGATTTGAAAACACGTGAAACGCGTCACTGGAAATGGGCTTTTGCTCAGCCGAACAACTTTTCTTCAATTAAGCAATTTAGCGAAGGGCACTTTTTGCTCAGCCGAGTGAAATGCTGCCCGGCTAGGCAAAAGATTATGTTTTTTTCTCTTTTAGTACTTTCCTGGATCGAGCAATATATTTGTGCTCAGCTGAGCAAATCTCTCTGTCTCACCTCCCTTTATTTCTCCTCCAGGCCATTCTAACACTGTTTTGGAATGGTCCAAGGTCCTTCTTAGTCTCGATCACTTTAATTTCTTCTAGTTAGACCCTTTTTTCACTCGGTTCTCAAAGGAACTTCACGGTTGCTCTAAATAAGCCCATTTTTCTACCACAAATGGTATGAAATCAACAAACAAGTGAAATCTACCAAATACATCAAGCATGATTTCACGTAGTTTTCCTCTATTTTTGCTTGAATTAGTGCCTAAAAAATACGTAAAATATAGAGTGATCAACATGCCTGGGGACCACCAGATATGCCATGTGGACAACCAAACAGAGCATAAAAAGACAACAATATTATCGTGATGAGCGTGTATCCTAAAGAATTCCATTGCCAATAGGTCAGCCCTTTTACGGTAGTGATTAATCTGATCCCTACTCTTGGTAACAATGCATGTGTGTACCATGCCCGTTTGACGATGAGAAAACGTAACCAAGGCATGTCGTCCAAGCTCTGGATACCAATTGATGCAGCAAAACGTTCTAAAGAACTAAGAAACTCGAATACAATTTGTTGATTCAAGGAAAAATATTGATTGTGGTAATAGAAGGAAAACTCATATTTTTATACAACTTCAGCAACTGCGTTCTTACTTCAAAAGACTATGGTATATTACCTCCATTTATTTTTTGATGCACTTTATTCTTGGTTACTTTTTATATAATAGATGTTTTCTAGCTTTTTCCCCACTTCCTTTAAATTCTACCATTATCACTAGTCTTAAAATATCTCTAATTTTCTTTAATCTTTCATATCTAATACAATAAACTAAAGGAAAGAGAACGGAGAAATTGAAGGGATTTGAGGGGTGACAAAAAAATTAGTTGAGGATTAATTTGTCTGTTTCTCCAATCACTTAATTTTCTTATCGAAAATTGAAATTGTATATAAATAAAAACAGAGGTGGTATATATATAAGAGATATAAGCTAAAACCTAATCTAACCTATATATGGTATAGATTAATAAAATTCTAGAAAATTCACAAAATATGTAAATAAAATAAAAAAAATTAATACTATTTTAATTAATTTTGAATCTCATTTCTCTACGTTTGCATTTTTGGAACATATTGCATCACCTATTAACGAAGTCGTGCGGTTTTTTTAGTATTGGGTATAAAATTGGACAAAATCTAAAATTAAACTGGTAATTTAATAAATGTGGTAGCTTAACCAGCATAAATTAAACAAAATTGAAGAAATGCATGAGTTTTTTTTTAAACTAGTAGTATCCCCGTGCGATGCGCGGTTTGTAAATGTATATGAATAAATAAGAAGAATTTTATATGTTTATATAATTTTAATATAATAAAATATTACAATCAACATATAATAAGAGATGATAAATTATATGATAATGAAAGAAGAGTCAATGAAAAATATTAAAAATAAAAAATATATAAATTTGAGTAAGTTATAGAATATTCATATTTGTTTTTCTTAAGGTATGAATATCATTGTCATCCATATCTGGAGGTCGTGTTGATCATCTTTTACAAATGATGATATTATATATTTGTATATTTATAATTTTATGATAAACGTTTATATTTATTCAAACTATCTGATTTTTTATTTTTTTCAAATATAACGTTCAAGAAATTTTCAAAAGTTTTTAGTGAGTAACAAAACACTACATTCTAATTTTATCAATTTTATTTGTTGCACAAGCACACTAATAATTAACCCACATAATCAACCAACAAACAATTATTTATCATTAATTCAATTTAATTTATTTATACAATATGGTCAAAATATAGATCGATAATAAATGATTAATTTAATTTATTATACAGAAAAATCACATTAGAAATTAAAAAACAAAAAAATTAGATTACTTTTTGAAAAAAAAAAATGTTGAAATTATAAAATATTTACTAAAAATAATTCAACTTTATATTTTTATATGATTAAAAAATTAAAAAAGAAAAATCATTAATAAAAAATGAAACAAAATTCAAATTAACATTAAATATAAAAAGGCTATTAGAGGTTTATTTAAAATCATACTAAATCTATTTTTCTGTTTTAATGTTTTCTTTATTTATTTTCCTTTCTATGTATGAATATACTTGATCATAAATGTTTTATACACATAAGTGATAATACACAATTTAAAGGACACATTAAGTAAAAATAAAATTAAATAGAAGAAGAATCACTACAACAAAAAGGTTCATTAGTGACACTTATGTAGTGACAAATTTTAAGAGCGTCAGGAGAAATTAGTACTTAATGACGCTTTTTAAAAAATGTATCTAATTTAGTGACACATACAATAAAGCGTCAGCATATTTAATAAATTCATGACACTCTTATGAAAGCGTCAACAATTTTATAAAAATTCTTGACTTTTTTTATAAGCGTCGTAACATTTGCAGATATTACTGACGCTTTTTTTAATTGTGTCATTAAGATAAAAAATTATTATTATTATTATTATTATTATTATTATTATTATTATTATTATTATTATTATTATTATTATTATTATTATTATTATTATTATTATTATTATTATTATTATTATTATTATTACTGCATATATGTTTTATTTTTTTCACGAATTTTTTCCTCGTATCTTATTCTAGAAAATTAACTTTTTCTAATATGCCGGATTTTTTTCCAAAATTATTTTACCTGTTTCTTTTGCTTCTCTCATCTCTACCAAAATCTTCATATTAAATTATACCAAAATTTTTATATTAAATTATCATAAATTTTGAATAGATAAAATTGATTCATAATAATAAATAAAGAGAAGATACATAATCTATAATCCAATATCATTTAATAGGATTGACAAACAAAATAGTTCTTGAGGATTATTCTTATATAAAATATTTTATTAATTTACCTACAAAATACCCTCTATTAAAAATAAAATTTAAGAAAGATATAGAAAATACCATTTTTATTTAGGATGAATTGAATATGCATAGTCCATATGATAAGCTCATTGATATAAATAGAGTTGGATTTGGATTTAGAAATTTAATAGATATAGGTGAACTCAAAACTTTCAAATTTATATCCAGTAATCTTCAATATTTCATATAAGGAGCTCATTTATATAAATAAAGTTGAATATGAGTTTAGATCTTAATAGACATAAAAAAATTAATAAATTAAACTAATAAAATATCTTATATAAGAATAATCCTTGAGAAAATATTTATTTTCTCAATCTTATTCAATTATATTGAAATTCTGGATTATGTATATTCTCTTTGTTTATTGTTATCCTTCAATATGATATATTTCAAAATTTATTAAAATTTAATATTAAGATTTTGGGAGAGAGATGAGAGAAGAAAAAACTTGATAAAATTAATCTTGGGAAGAAAAAAAATCTTGTATAGTGGAAAAATTGATTTTTTTTAGTAGAATACGATAAAGGATTCCGTAAAAAATGAAAAATAAATGTAGCGTGTTTTTTTTTGTGGTGAAAAATTAATTTTCAGAGTAAGATGTAAGGAAGGATTAAAAAATATATATAACATGTTTTAACTGGTGTGAGTGTGAGTGTGAGTGTGAGGTGGCAGAACATATTAACTAGTGGTGTGAATGTGAGGTGACAGAATATATCAACAGCTGAGCTCTATAAGAAAACCCACGGGTGGGTTTTATATCATTAGTGCATATATATAATCCAATATTTTTATGTGTAATGAATATATATAATTCTTCATTTTTTTACAATTCATTAGCAATATTTAAAATATTAACAACCTAGAGATTGAAAAAAATAACTATTCAGTACAACATTAAAAGTCACAGCCAATCCCACCCTTAACTAACCCCACCCTTAACTATTCAGTTTTATTAGAATTCGGAGAAATCCATTTTTAAGACGAAATAATTAGACATATATAGTAATCATTAAGCTAAAGGTAATAATATACGTCCAGCATAATTAATTCTTAAGATCTTTATTAAAATGTAAAATCCTATAACATAAATAAGCTAATACTTTTCTAAATCAATTTAATTTCTTTTTTAATTTCTAAAATAATTGTGAGATATAAAAAAAGAAATTTGAAAAGTGCACCCGGATCTGCAAAAGTGAATAGGATTAGGGATGACAATGGGGTGGGTATGGGGCGGTTTGTCTTTTCCCAAGACCCGTCCTGTATAGAAAGAATTAAATTCGTAACCCGCTTCGACCCGTCTTATCAGAAAATCCAATCCCGCCCCATCTCGCTAACCCGGCGGGTTACCCACCCCGACCCGTCATGTTGTTTTAGTTTTTTATTTTTTTCAATATATACAATATTTTTTAATATAAACATTTCATAATTGAAATATAATATAAGGTATACATTATTGATTAAAAAATCTATTAACGAATATAACTAAATAATTCTCAAACTAATCAAACACAATAAAACAATAAAAATGTGAATATATTGGTAGTAGAATTAGTAGTAAGTGAAATATATTATTATAATAAAAAATATAAAAAATATTAATATAGATAATATATACAAGGCAAGTTAGGGGCGGGTTTAACAAAACCCACAACCCAATTCAAACTCAACAATACCCTTTTGACTGGATTTGAACCCGTCGCATACGAAGCGAGTTTAGTACGAATTCGAGTTTGAACCCGATTCATTACCACCCTCAATAAAATTATAGTATAAAAATGTCAGTCCATTCTTAATTGCCTCAAGCCCCCAAATCTATAATACCTAAACCCCACACCCCAAATTTCCATTCTCCACTGATGCGTGAAACCCCAATTGAAGGAATGATTTCAACAGTTATTTCCCCACCTCCCTTCACATATGTTTACCATATTGCTCTTGTGATGATTTGTTGTTGGATACTTTTGCTTCTTCCAATATCCAGTCATACTCGAGTCCCTCCACATCCAAACACAGCCCTAGTCTCTAAAGGCCCAGGAATTTTTGGATTGCGCCAATTTTCTTTTTCACAAATTATGATTTACCGCTTCTTCTAGCACGTTCAGTTGCGCACGACTCGTGTATTCCTCTTCTCCCTCCCTCCTCTTTATTCTCTCCATTGATATTGATGCATAGAAGGTATATCTAGGTATATCTGTGCTCTCAGCGTTGACATCACAAAAAAATTCTTCAAGGAAAGTAAGTTTTTTTTTTTTTTTTGAATAATTTCGTCTCTTTTCTTCCAATTATTGTGATATTGTTTTCCGGTAAATCTGTACACTTCTAGTTTAGTGTGACCGTGAAATTATTTATTTGATGATTGGTACATTGTCCCACTTGATTCTTTTGAATAATTTCGTTGTTGGACGTAGCAGCTTAAGCCCCCCATGCCAATAATAATAAATTCAATAATTTTTCATTGTTCGTTGTGAGTTTTACAATGATAAAAATTTGTTTGACATGTAAGAAAGTATCAAAAGTGAGGCGTGAGCTTTGCTTTTGAATGACTTACAATTCTGTGTTTTCTGTTATTTCCATGTAATTGAAGTGGTTAAACACAAGTTGAGATGATGATGCAGCAGGTAACAGAAACGAAAGCCATACTGTCAAATCGTTGAGTAAGACAATTAGGTAACATTAAGGATGTACAAGCAACTCCAGCTTTATGTATCATACAATCTTTACAAAATCAATAACTGATAATAACTGATACTATGAAATGCGTAATATCTGCAAATATTCGAAAATAGAAAATCGGTGCTATCTTGATGGGTGAATTTTAGGCATATTATAAATATAGGTATTAGCTACTTTCATCCAAATTATACTCTTGTACCAATTAAAGTTTGTATTATGTTGTTTTTTAAATCAATCTTTAACACATCGATGATGGGTATATTATCTTTATTTATGATTCAGAATTTGCACTCAAATCTTCTTTATGTAAATTTTCAGAGATTTACTTGTTTTGATCTTTGGATTTAGATTAATGGCAAGAACAAAACGGGCAAGGGACCCTCATTTTACCGATTACGCCCTAACATGTGATACTAACCAAGAAGTTTCGGATGATGAAACTCAACCACCTGACAGCATAGACTCTGACACTGGAGGTCAAGATAACAATGATGCCGACAATGTTGAACAAGTCTACGAAGAAATTGAAATAAGAGGTACTATTGGGATGATCACGGTTTTGCATGTCTAGGACTGATTTATTGTGTGATATGGCCTATTTTATTTGTCTAATCTGGTGAATTTTTTTCCTCAATGGTTACATTTATTCTGTGAATAATTTATATTTACTAGCAATCATAATCTTCTTCTCCTTTGTGATACACTTGTTTTTTAACCCGTTGATTAGTTGAGATTTGACATTCCAAAAGTCTATTCCACCTATTGTTCATGATTTGGAATTATGCATGCCACAATTCATCAAAATCTAAGTAAAGGGTAGTTTGAGGTCTCCTTTCTATTTTCCAATGATAATATATGATTTATAGTCAATAAAATAGACTGTAATTATTGGATTCTATAATTAGATGTTCAAGGCAATGTGCATAAAAAACGAGGCTCCCGTGCGAAAGATGTGTGGACTCTACCAAAAGGCTCAAAGGTTGTGATCCAATGCAATAATATGGAACAACCAATAAAAAAAGGTGGTGGAATTTTGGGTAGTTGGCTTGGTATTGTTGCTAGAAAAAAGGAGTATTGTTCGATTGAATGGACAGATTGGAGAAAAATGCCTCGTCAGGATAAAGAAAATATATGGAAGCTGACTAAGGTACCTTAGACGTTGATTTCATTTTCGTTAGTATGGTTAAGAAAATTTAGTTAGTGTATCTTATATATTACATTGAAATTAAAGTGAGTTTATTATTTGATATAGACGTACTTCGACATTCCTGATAATGCAAAAATGAAAGGGTGGGTCTTGAAATCAACTAACAAGAAGTGGAAGAACCATAAGTTTGAATTGAAAGGTAAGCACTATCAGCCTAACAGAAAGACGATGGAAGAGACTATGGGATCAGTTCCACAAGGAGAGTCATCATTGCAATGGAAGAAACTTGTAGAGTATTGGTATTCAAATAAGTCAAAGGTAGGACGTAATCAATATGTGATTCATATAATACAATACAATTATTGTGTCAATTTGCTTTTTTGATATATATAAGTTCTTTCCAGGACCTCTCTATTAAGGGTAAAACAGCAAGGACGTACCACAAGACACCTCATACTACTGGTTCAAAGAGCTTCGCTCGGTCTAGAGAAGAATATGTGTGTTGAAAATTAATTTTTTATTATTATTTTTATATTAATTTAGTCAATTGAACATGTTACTTATAATTTAATGTTAGTGCAACAATTGTTTTCTTTTTAGATTAGATTTATGTTGCTATTTTATCTAACTTAAAATAATATCACATCAGATAGAGAAAAATGGAAAGGAGCCTGGACGCTTGGAGTTCTATGGAATCACACATCAGAAGAAAGATGGAACTTTCGTTAATCAAGAAGCTGGAAAGATTATGGTAACCTTCCCAATGACATCATTTGTGCTTAAGTGTAACTAGTTTATTCCGTATGTGATTTATGCTATTGGATTTCTCAATTTGTAGTTTCTTTAATAGATTCATAATTTTTGGATGGTTATAAGTATGACCGGTGTGTCAATATAATCTATCCCAAAAGTTACTATTATTTTTAATTAATGTCGAACATGTTGGTCCTATTAATTTAGCTCTATCTCTGTGGTTAGATCTCCTACTTGGATTCATGATTGTCTTGTTTCTGCTTAATGAATTGCTTATTACCTTCTTTAGACTGAATTAGCTATTCCATCAGTTATACTGGCTATCTTTTATTGTATATAGCTAAGGGGTATGTGTGCGTGTCTATATGCTGAAACAGATAATAGAGTTTTCAATTACCTTTTCTATATTGTCCCTTCGGGGATATCCAATAAAATTCCTTTGTGTATATTCATAGAATATTAATTTCATTTGTCCGCTTCCTATTTTAATAGGAGACAGGTATCAATATGGTTACTGAACGTAGTGAAGCGTTAGAATCTCCTGAAAAAAATGTTATTGAAGATGAAGTGTTTGGTGAACTCTTTGGGGAAGATCAATATGGGAGGGTTCGAGGATTTGGGCTAGGAGTTACACCAACACAACTGCTTAACCAAAATCATCGGCCAAGAGAAATAAGATGTAGTGAAATTGAAAGTGTGCAAAAAGAAATTGTTGATATGCAAGCACATCATGAAACGGAGATAGCAAACTTGAAGTCGGAGTATGAAGGTCAAATAGCTCAATTGAAAGAGGAGTATGAGGAAAAGATGGAGAACATGAAATTCGATTATGAGAGGAAGATGAGTGAATTCCAAATAGGCATGGATAACTTTCGAAAGGATCTCTTTGAATTTAAGAGAAATTTTTCTGAGGTTTGTACATAGTCAAGTATATATACATACTTTTCATATTATTATATTACTTTTTTACATAATAAATGGAAATTTTATGATGGACTCATTTCATAGTTTCCTTGTTTTCTTTTACAGAATATGCCATATATGACAAATTTCTCAGAATTTGGAATCACTCAAGGAATGTGAAATTTCAGGATGCTCCAATCAATTGTAAGTAAATTATATATTGTGCCAATATAAAATTAACCTTTTAAATATTTGTTTGATTCTTCATTTATTCTATTTTATGCTTTTGACTATGTTATATTAATTTTTTTGGTGACGTATTTGTTTTTGCTTGGAATTATTACTTTTGATTCTTATTGGTTTCATTTAGATGTAATTGAGTTATGTATATATCTTGGCCAGATAAAGGTTTTATATTTGAAATTTGATTAATTCTTTCCACTTTGTACGTAGTTGAGTTTGTGACTTATGGCTTAAATGTCTTCCACATTAGAGTGTAGCAGCATAACTTTATCATTCCCAGCAACTTGCATGTGTTAAATTTCAGTTTTAAGTTAAGCATGTGTGTTAGTCTCACCTGTTGCATTTGATGACTATCATAAGGCTTCATTTTGTTGTTATGGAGTATAGTCAAGATAAACTGCACATTGTAAGCTACATTGTGATAATGATGTATAATTCCCTCCATATTGTAAGCTACATTGTGATAATGATGTATAATTCCCGTACTAATAAAGAGATGTATGCTAAAGTAGAGGATATAAGTTCTTCATTAATTAACTAATTTTTCAACATAACATACAAAATTGACATGCTCTTATTTTTTTTCTTAATATTCAAAAAAGTTTAGTTTTAATGGATTTATTCTGAAATCTCACCGAATTATATAATGTGCTTGTTTGTTGGTCGTCGTGTCTAACTTTCACTTTCACTTAATTATTATAGATGCTAATTACTTCTTGTTGAATTGAAACAGGAAACTCGTTGATCGACTTACGAAATGATAATGGAAGCATATGATGTATCACATCTACCGTGCATCCTTGTGTTGAAGACTTTCTTTTTCATTTTAGTTAGTGCTTTGTATATGATAGTCTAGTATGAACTTACCTAATTGTTTTTAGATTAACTCTTTAATTTGTAACCAGATTTCTATTATAATACGTTTATTGTTGATTAATTTAAGCTTTATATATTAGTTTTTACATTAATTTTGTATTTTCTGAACAAAAGTTTTAGCACCCAAAACGTAAATACTGATAAATTTGTTATTAATTTCATGACACTTATTTGTGTCACAATGGATAAAAAAAAGTGTCATTAATTTTAGGACGCTTAGTCATGACACAATAGACAAAAAAAAAATGTCATTAATTTGGTGACGCTAATTAATTAATATGTCATTAATATCTAGACGCTTATTTGTGACACAATAGATTAAAAAAACGTCATTAAAGATGCCTATTAATAAATGTGGATTTTAGTAATTATGACACTAATTTGTGTCACCATAATAATATTCATGACACTTACCATAAAAGCGTCGCTAGATAAAATTTACCGACGCATCATTTTGTGTCATAAATATTTTCGTGACGGTAAATTTAGTGACATAATTTATGACACTTTTAGAAGCGTCGGTACTTATTTTATGACACTTATTAGCGTCCCTAAGCAAAATAAATAGTGTCACTAGGCGACCTTTTTGTTGTAGTGAATGGATACAGTAAACATAATACATATGATTTTGGAACCAAAAAAATAATAATTTTGTTTTAGTCGACAAACTTACTCCCATCTCACTCACTTCCCCACATTTTAGTTCGGAACATAATACAGTAAAAATAAATTGATTGCGCGGAACAAATTATGTGAGATATGAGTTCGGAGCTTTTTAGGAAGGTTGCGTGAGTGTCTCATTATACTAAAAATAATGTATTCTAGAAATGACAAGGGAATTTGGGCAGGAAAATTCTTAGGTTACTATTTTGGGTGAATTTTGTTATTATATAGATATAGATATCAGTAACTTAACGAACAAATTGAATGGAAGCAAGATAAGGGAAATTAACTAAAATTTTCCGAAAAGAGTTCCAGTGCTAAGGGGCAAAAAGCCTGTTGCCCCTTTAACCAGTTTAGATCACCTGTTTCACATTTATCTTACTCTAATTGTGTTTCATTACGAAATCGAGTCATACAACATGAATCGTGAATCCCGAACACATGAATTATGACCCCTATACTATGAATTATTGAATTATAAATACTGAACTATTAAATCATGAACCATGAACCGTGAATCTTGAAATCGTAAGTCTAGAATAAAATATACCATAATCGAAAATAGTCGAACCCTAACCCTTAAACATGGAATATGAACATGAATCCTGAATACTGAACCTAAATTATGAACTTTAGATTCACAAATCATAAAAAATAATTATAATTAGGATATTAGAGTGAGAATTGAAGTAGGGTTAAAGTGAGATAAATGATTGATGTGTCCTTGTAAGTATTTGTGTTTATAAGAAAGTTAGAAGAGTAATGTGTGTGGGAGGTTTCAAGAAAATGGTGTTAAGTAAAAGTAAGTGGTAGTGGAGTAGTATTTAAAGTACACAAGTTGGAGTAAGATATGTGATTGTACTGTGAAGGACGGTGTGAGGTTCCTATAATTAGCTGTAATGTTGTATCTCAGAGGGACACTAAACAGATATCCTCTAATGGTCAACTCCTGCAAAACCAAAACTATGTGCTCATTTGTTTACTTAGTTTTTCACTATTTTACTCAAACATACTTCTTCGCTACTCCTACGGACTTAGGATCCCTTCACTCAAAGGAAAGGACAAATCAATTTATTCGTCTCTAATTACATATATTTCTTTCCAAACTAAACTAGTATTGTTGCGTGTATTTAGAGATGAGTTTTAACTTAGACTAGATTATCGGATATAGGCGGACTATTTTTGCCTCTTTCTTTTTGTTCCTAATCGGATGTTTCAGTCACTATTCTGTTTCTCACTTAATTTTGTGTGGTTAATCGGACTCGAATGTTAAGAAAAAGTTGTTTTTGCTTTTAACTTGACTTTATCAATTGTGTAGATTGAGGGTGGAGATTTTGAGAAAAATTTTCTTTTAAGAGTGTGCAAAGATAAGTGAAACAGACGAAAAAAGTAAGTGTGCAAATTTAAGTGGAACGATGAAAGTATTATTTAGTAGTAGAAGCAATGGTGAGAAGAAACAGAAGGTATCATGGTTTCCAGTGCCTCCGGACAGGCTTACAGAGATCTAGATCGATCACATGATCTCAACTTGTTTAATATATTCCTTCTCAAACATAACAACACTTGCTGTCTCTTGGTCTACCCATCATCATGTCCCACCTGTCTTCATTAGTATTGGTCAATTCTGACAAAATCATACAATGAACTCGATCGATCATTTAATTTCTGATATGGAGGTACATGCTTGATCCGATGATGGTACCTACTAGGGGAGTCGTATTATTGATGCATGTTGCCGTAGAGGGAAGCAATTTGTAGATGATGAATCTGTGACTCCACCATATCTAGATTTCCCTGCTATATCATCAGCATGGGTTCACCAATTTCGGAAATTGGGCTTGGTTGGCACACACAAAATTTAAGTGTGAAAAATCAATATTTAAAATAATACTCTCGTGACAAATGATATATAGTGATATTTTTTAGTCACATAACATTGGAAAACTCAAACTAACTAATAAATGAATGGGCATGAGTGAAAACGCGCGGAAGGTAAATAGGTTCTTTTGTAGCTATAAGAAAAAAAAAAAAAAAAAGGAAAAAGTAAAATTGTGGAGAACACATGTCAGTCCCTCTCGAGGTAACAAAGCCAGAAAAATAATACCTCATCCATACCACAAATTGACAGGTATAATTAAGGATATAAATAGTAAATAAAACATAAAAGAATAAGTACGGTGCAGGACAAAGGTCAGCTAGACTATCCGAGACCGTATGAAGATGACAAAAGCATAAATGTCAATGAGCTCAAACTAACCACGGGTGGAGGTTAGCATCGGACATGTAGCAGAATTGGTCCCTTGCCCTATGACACAAAACCCAAGCACGACACAAATCCGGCACTCCTCACTCGAGTGTGAGTCCAGAAATCCAAGGAAGATTTCAATGCATTAGTTCAGGGTCAGTCAAACAGAGAGTCCAATAGAGCACCAAACGCACTGCTATGATCATGTAATCTCGCAGTGGGGTGATGAAAGCAGCGAGCCAAAGACTCGTTATGCGAACAAAGACGGATGAAGGGAGAATCGTTAATAAACGACGTCTCTTGATTGGAGTGCCATAAGAAAGCTAGGAATGTGATCGAGCATCACGGTTGCTGCCGTAAAGACAAAGGAGTTGCCCTTGGAGAGAAGTCACAAACGATCCAGGGAAGCTGATGGTAGTGCCATCAATGCAGGACAGCAGCCCAGATGCTACTGAAATTGCCATTAACAGGATAACAACATTGTCAGAAGGACAATAACAACCCAACAGTAAACAAACCAATGCGGCAGATAAAATAATAATTGGTATAACAGTGTATGCATGCGGCTAGGGCAGGAGACTGGAACAAGATCGGGATAGTAAATGTGTGCAAGAGGCCCTTGACGCATACCTTAACTCGCGAGCAACAAGCCTAGTGATAGGGGTCACAACAACGTGACTAAAGCGGGGCAATACGTAGCCTTGCCACAACAATAGCCACAGAGACGGTACAAGGCCAAAACAGAGCATTGTTCACCAATGATGAGAGAAAGAACAATGCTGGAGAATGAATACAGGAAAGTGGAGTTGCAAAAACCATAGAAAATGGGGTGATGATTAGATGTTGCTTGCAAGAAGCGAGGAGCACGAGACAAGATACACGTTGGATGACGTCGCCACCTATCATGTGCTTCTGTCAAGCAGAGCGTGATGGAGAAGAGGGTTAGTCTTCCGATCCTAACAGAGGGGTTGCATGATGATAGGAAGCGTTGATGCGTTACAAGCCCGATCTACTAAGAAACCAAGAACCCGGGGTTGGGTGAGGAATTGCTCACCTATACATATATCATCACTTAGGGTTCTTGAAAAGCTTGTGGTAAGATTTCGTCGCCTAGGGTTTAAAATCCTGTGACCAATTGCGTAACGATGAAGATGACGAAACTCAAGGTCATGAAGGATGCCTACGATCACCACGTTGAGCCGCTTGGTCATTGGAGGATGAAAGTCTATCTGTTCAAGTAGCCTTAGAAGATAAAATTAGAAACCCTAACTGAAGGTATAAGAAAATCAAAGACGTATGGTTTAAAAAAAAAAAACGATAACTGGTGAATTTTCGTGTTGAATAACATGTGTGGATCTGAAAAAAGAGTGGGTATGACCCACGGCGAAGAGCCAACAGCCATGGCGGTGGAGAATCGATTCCAAAAGAAGAAGAAAAATGGAACAGTACTAAAAATAGCTACGTGCATGAGTAAAAACCGAAGGCCTATAACAAGTGATACTTTCATTTTATTGACTAAAAAAAATTATGCATTACTTAAACATAAGAGTTATCCTCCCTATTGATACACGTTAATTATGCATGTAATTAGGTCGATTTATGATACTGTTTTATAAGAATAATGTGCATAGATGGTCAAGAATAGGATGAAATGTTATATAAGTGACCAATTAACGTATTCAGCTTGTTTTAAGGTGTTCTTGAGCATTTTCAGGATTAAAAGTCGTGATTTATGAGTACCGGACGAGAAAACAAGTTGGAACAGAGTGAAAGCCGATCCAAACCAGTGAAAACAAGTGAAAACCGATCCGAACCGTCCAAGAACCGGTCCAGACCGGCATGAACCGGTCCAGGAGCAAAACAGGGCAAGAACTGACACGGCCGTGTCACATAAGCAACACGGCCGTGTCAAAAGTGTTGCGCAAACATTAATTTGACGTTGTGGAGCAACACGGCCGCGTCAAATTGTGCGCAGAAAATGAAGATTTTACAAGCAACACGGTCGTGTCACTTGATCGACACGGCCGTGTCAAAAGTCTGTCCGTTAAAAGAAATCCTGTTTCAAAGAGGATTTGATTCCTAATTCCACGAGGGCTTGTCCAAGCTTTATAAAAAAAAGATCCAAGTTCGTTTTTTAGAAAAAGACACGGATTATTCGAGTTTTACATGCGATAGACGACTGGGACAACAACGAAGATTCAATTATTAAGACGGATTCATCCGGGTTTAGTCATTCTTTTCTAGTTTAATCTTTTACAATGTTTTCCGTAGAATCTTGTATTAGGTTATTGCTAGGGATGAGTAGCTAAGTTATTCGTGTCCTAGGGTTAGAGAGTAGGGATTATTATGACAATGTTTTGAGTTATTGATTCCGTTCTTTACGTGTTTATCTCTATGTTTGTGCTTGTAACTGAATTTATCTTGATCACCTAGATTTAGTAATTTAGTTTAGCAATTCATCTTTTGATGACATCGACCTTACTGATATGGAGGCGGTAAGAGGTGAAGTCCAATTCACTTGGGACTTGCTCGAATTAATGCAAGTTGTGGTCTTAGGTGACGATGGGACAATCCCATATGTGTACCAAAATGTTGGACCTTACCTTCGCTTGCCTTATGAGATTGGGACAGCGGTCACAGGTGTACATGATACAGCAAATCTTTCGCTTTCCACTGAAGACCATCTCCAGCTATCCCAACCACCGGACCCCGAGGTGTTCCAGTCCGGTCCCCCAGCTGAACACAGCAGCCACACTCCGAGACAACCCAGGAAGAAACGAGCAGCCACAGCAGTTGCCTACCAGTCGGAGTCAAATGAAGACATGGTCGGCATCATTACTTCTCTCCGGGATGATGTTCGTCTCCATAATGAGTCGATGCAGGCCTTTCGTACATCGATGGAGAGGCACCGAACAGAGGTCCGAGGATCTCTTCAAACAATTCATTCTGCATTGCATGATCAAAGAAGAGTACTTAACTCACTTCTTCAAAGAAGTGATGAAGAACGCATGTGGAGACAGCAGCAACAGACTCAATGGGAGGCAATGACACAATTTTGGAGACAATATGGGTTCCAACCCCCGCCTCCACCTCAGTGATTTTTAAGTTAGCACCAAGGCGTACCACTCTTTTCCTCCAAAACATTGGCTTTTAGCCAAGTTTGGGGGAGGGGGTGAATCATGGGACGTCTTGGCCGCTATATTTATTGTTTTGTTGCTATTTCTACTTTGTGGTCATGTTGGATATTTGGTTTTGTAATTGAACGTTTGAGTGTCGGTTGACTTGTACTCATGTTCAAGTGTCGGGTCTGTGAGCCCTTTGCATAATTGTTGCTTTAATTGTTAGGTCTGTGTACCCATTGTGCTCAATTAATTTGCTATTGATTTAGAGTATTGGTTCTGTGAGCCCGGTTTTATTATTTTTGTGTGTCCATGATTGAGTTTTAGGAGTCTAGAGTATAGAGTCTTATTTTTGGTTAAATTGTTAGAGTCATAGGAAAAAGAATGCAAACCCGAGTTGTAATTGTTGCAAATTTAGGGAACTAATGGATTATGATGTGTTAATAATGATACGATTTTGTGCATGAACTTGAAACAATTGACACATAGTAGAGCATGATAGGCAATTTGAGACGAAATTGAGTTAAACCTAGAACTTTGATCAAAATTACCCGTGTGAGAAATTGAGCCTAAAAAGTGACTCCTATTTAGGGAGTAATATATATTTTCTTTCGATGTGATTTGACTGGATATATGTCTTAGTTTCTAGAACTTGCCTTGAGACTTTGTTGAGAATACGTCAATAGTATAATGTGACTTAGAAAGTGATATAGGCAATCCTTGTTTTGTACCCGATTAGTGAGCCTACTAAGAATTAACCTTTTTACCAAGAATTTTGTGCAAAATATCCGTAGTAAACACAATTGAGCTTTTAGCTTTTTATTCCAAACCTTATATGTTACAAGCCAAATACCTTTTAATTTTAGCCTTTGACCCTATATTGGACTAATTGAGTAAGGAGGGAGGTGGATTGGAAGGTAGATCGGATTTTGGGTACAAAATGGGTGGAAGTATGGATAAATAAAAGGGTAAAATGTGTATGAAGTGTTAAAGTGCAAAAATAAGCAAATATAACCTCTCCTGGAAAGATTTTCAGTTTCCTGATTAATTTTCGTAAAAAAAAAAAAAAAAAAAAAATCGGAAAAACAAAAGAAAGAGCTAGCTGTGAATAAAGGTTTTATTGTTTAAGTATAATAAGAAGAGGTTAGAAGAAAAAGTGCTAGATTGAGTTGGAAAAAATGGGTAGTCTCACGATGTGGTACCCAAATAATTAAAAAGCACTTGGTTGACAAACAATGTGGGTAAGGTGAAGAAGTCATCTTGAGGGGTGATTTGTTGAGAAGGGAAGAGTGAGATTGAGTGATTGTATTGAGGGGTAGTTGGGTTAGGAATAACTTGATTAGTCCAATACATAGTCACTTATATCCCAATATGTCCAACCTTACCTTAAGCCAATATTACAACCTAATAAAAGTCCTACTTGATTCTTTGTCACTTATACCACTGTATTGCATCCAACTTAGACGATTGGCAAGCCTATGATAAAACTGAGCATATAGTCCAATCTGAGCGAAATGATAATTTTTAGCCATAAACACTTAAGAGATGAGAGAAACAGTTGCCTGGTGAGGATCAAATGCTTCGAAAGTTTAAGTCTCGAAAGTAGTTAATTTTTGCGCTATCACATATGCTCATTCATACGATGGAGTCTAGCTTTTGAAAAAATCATTCTGAGACTAATTCATCATCTAATCGCCCTAAGTACATGAATCGTTGTTTTTTTTTTATGTTGTTCGGGACGAACAACAGCTTAAGTTTGGGGGATTTTGATACACGTTAATTATGCATGTAATTATGTCAATTTATGATACTATTTTATAAGAATTATGTGCATAGATGGTCAAGAATTTGATGAAATGTTATATAAGTGACCAATTAACGTATTCGGCTTGTTTTAAGGTGTTCTTGAGCATTTTCAGGATTAAAAGTCGTGATTTACGACTACCAGACGAGAAAACAAGTTGGAACAGGGTGAAAGCCGATCCAAACCAGTGAAAATCGGTCCGAACCGTCCAAGAACCGGTCCAAACCGATCCAGATCGGCCTAAATCGGTCCAGGAGCAAAACAGGGCAAGAACTGACACGGCCGTGTCACATAAGCAACACAGTCGTATCAAAAGTGTTGCGAAAACATCAATTTGACGTTGTGGAGCAACACGGCCGCGTCAAATTGTGCGCAGAAAATGAAGATTTTACAAGCAACACAGCCGTGTCACTTGATCGACACGGCCGTGTCAAAAGTCTGTCTGTTAAAAGAAATCCTTTTTCAAAGAGGATTTGATTCCTAATTCCACGAGGGCTTGTCCAAGCTTTATAAAAAAAAAGATCCAAGTTCGTTTTTCAGAAAAAGACACAGATTATCCGAGTTTTACATGCGATAGACGACTGGGACAACAACGAAGATTCAATCATCAAGACGGATTCATCCGGGTTTAGTCATTCTTTTCTAGTTTAATCTTTTACAATGTTTTCCGTAGATTCTTGTATTAGCTAGGTTATTGCTAGGCATGTGTAGCTAAGCTATTTATGTCCTAGGGTTAGAGAGTAGGGATTATTATGACAATGTTTTGATTTATGTTTTGAGTTATTGATTCTGTTCTTTACGTTTTTTTTTATCTCTATGTTTGTGCTTGTAACTGAATTTAGCTTGATCACCTAGATTTAGTAATTTAGTTTAGCAATTCCGCTTCGAGAGGAGGGAATTGTTATCAGACTTGTAACATAGGGCGCAATTGTCTATGACTATGTAGGCCGTGGCTTACGATCGGTCGGGAGTTATTAGGTTTAATTGCCTCCAGAGAGTAATTAGCTTAATTAATCAACGGTTTAACTGCTTCGAGAGAAGGGTTAGATTATTGGTGTACCGCCTAATAAACACTAGAATTGGTAAATCTATAGGTTAATCATATTCAACATTGAAGTAATATCCTGAAATCGAAGCCTTAGGATAGCCTTTATCATTGATTGTTAGTTCTTTGTGTTGTTTGCTAAAGTTTGAAATCATAGTTAATTGAGTTAATTAGTTAAACTTTGTTAGGTTTAGTAAAATCAATCTTTTGCAATTTAGTATCTAGTTAGGACATTCCTAGAGTATTGAGGTATCGAACTACCTAAACTATTCCTTGTGGGATCGACCTTGATTATCACTACTACACCTACATACGTACACTTGCGGAACACTAGGTTGGAAACCGACGTGTCACCTATATATTATAACACTAGTATCTCTCTCTTTATTAATATTATTATTAAATTATTATTGTTGTTGTTGTTGTTGTTGTTGTTGTTTTTATTATTATTATTATTATTATTATTATTATTATTATTATTATTATTATTATTATTATTATTATTATTATTATTATTATTATTATTATTATTATTATTATTATTATTATTATTATTATTATTATTATTCCTTGTTTTAGTTTGTTGCTGCGAGAATAATGTTATGAATATGCAGATGAGTAAATTTTCATCAAATTTGCTGTGTAAGGCACACATGTGTGTCAACTTGCAATTCACATGACTCGGGACCATTTTCGCCTCATAGGGTGCCCATATTTAATGTCAAGGGGAAATTTTCATTTTTATCCTGTAATTTAGGATCGGTCCAGCAAAAGTATTGTATGTTTTGAATTATTAATTTTAATATTGGATGTAGGATCGAGTCCAATTTTAATCATGTATGTTAGTATCGAATCCAACTTAATGACAATTTTTTGTCGGAAATTGTAGAATTGGTGGGAAATTATTACTTTCACTGCATGTGTTCACAAATTTTGGGCTACGTTGCTCAATTACCCACAATGAACCCAAAAAAATTGATGCACTCTTCTACGCTCACTCTATATCTAAAGTCGAAACCCTCACCCCACTTTTCGATAAATTTCGAGTCACATTCGGCAAATAGGCCTACATTATTGTCTCGGGTGACACCTTTTGTCCGTGTGAAGAATCTGATATGACTGATCAAGATCCATAATCTCTTATATAACGACCCGATTTTTGTACAATCCATTTTGCTGCATTTTAAAAAGACAAATAATGTTATCAATGGAAGTTCTTTATTTTAATATAAGATTATTCATAAAAATCAAGCCCTTAGAAAAATCTTGAACATAAATAATTTCATAACAAATATACAAAATGATCATTTTATTATACGCAAAACATATCATATCATCCTATTTCATAAATCCTTACTTGTAGCAGCGGAAAATAATAGAAACGATTTTCTAGCTTAAACATATTAATCAATCCCAACATAAATATAAATCTTATTATCTAGCAGCGGAAAAATAGTTATCTTAACTAATTAATAACTAAAATCTCCATAAGCTTCAAAATTACAATCATACAAATCAAAGTAGATTTTTTTTGTTCATATAATCCTAATCAACTACTGAGACACTTTAAAACCCAAAAATAAACACAAAAAAGATAAATAAATAATTCAATTATTAAACATAAATATCCCTACAAGTTTCATATGCTTGACTGCCCGCCTCGACTACCATCACCCAACTCACAGTCAACCTGAAAATGTTAATTGTGGGGGGTAAGCTACCATAATCTCTTACAAGTCCCTATTAACAATACATAATTGAAACATAAATATGAATAACAATTAACTTAAACATAACATACGTGTACACAGGTTGCCCCAGGTCACACCAACTTATAACATATGCATGCAACTTAAGTCTTGTATTTCTTAAACATAAATCAAGCAACCATACATAATCAAATTTATAAATGCAACTTAGGTCTTGTATTTCTTAAACATAAAATGAAACTTAGATCTTGCATTGCATAAGTTAACAATTAATTACATAAATCAAGCAATCATACATAATCAGTAAGGAAAGTAAGAACCCCTACCTTATAAAGCGATTTGAATGGAAATCTCGAAATTCCACATGAAGACCTAACCATTGTGTTCTTGATCAGAGAAATCTACACAATAAAGGATCATGTCCTAATATTATGTGCTTAATGATTGTTGTTAAGTTATTGAATAAATAATTTACAAGTAATTAAAGAAAACCTATTGAGAATTGATGGCCTCACTGCCATCTTGGAAACGTAAACAAGAATAGGTATTCCTATTCTTTTTCTTTTATCTCCAATCATCACATTCAATTTCACATCTCAATTTCTCCCAGGCCCATATCTTCTCCCTCATCTTTCTGTTTCATTTGCCATCACACACACACACACATAAATTACTTCTTATCTCTCACCATATCACACACTTTACGAGTGTGCACACACATATATATGTATGTATATATATCCACGCTTATATGCACACACTAATATATCCATGCACACAAACACACACTGATATGTCCACACACATACGCACATTGATCCATTATTCTCTCTCACACACACACCCACATACGCACACACTTACACATACATCAACCCATACACACATCTGATTACACACATTCCTTATCTCAACACATGCTATAAACACACATCATATGCACCGTTGCATACACACTAACACATATCTACACACACCAGCGTACACTAATTGACACAGAGTCACACACAAACATACACACGAATCTGTATACACACACAATAGATCCGCAAAATGCACAAACCCCACTTGTACCAACTTAACATCCTTCTTCCCCTTGTATGTAGAGCAGCAACACCAACGACGTACACCACAGGTCGGGCTGATTTTAAAGGTTTGAGAAAATAATAATTATTGATCTAGAAAGGGACAAGATGAAAATGGGCAGTGGCCTCCGAAATTAGCCTGGGAGACCAGCGGCCCATAATTACATAGATAATAAGAGAGAAAATTGGGCATGGATTACCTCTACTGCTACTGCTCCGATATGAAGAGGAAAGAAAATCTACCAAATCAATCTCTTCTTCTTCTTTTTTATGGGTAGGTTTTCTCTTTTTAGGAGTATTTATTGTTTATTAAGTCTCTTAGGGTTAGGGTTATGGAATACATCTTTAGAGACTAGTAATACTAAATCTGGTATATATCGGTGGAATTATGATCAAGAAACACAATGTTATAGGATACTACACGGATATGTGGTTAAAAAATAAATTATGACTTGGGACAACTAACGGGCCATTTTCATATAATAAAAATAATAACTTTGGGCCCAAATAAAATTAAATAAAGAATTTGGTCTAAAATAAATTAAATAAAATAAATATTGATGCATGAAACATACTACTTAATATGAGAATAGAAATAATATCGTATATATTGGACTAAATTATAAACTCAAGATATAATTTCTATAATTGACTTATAATAGATATTATTATTTTGGCCAACAAATATAATTAGCCC
This sequence comes from Ajuga chamaepitys, assembly GCA_958295605.1. Lineage (NCBI taxonomy): Eukaryota > Viridiplantae > Streptophyta > Magnoliopsida > Lamiales > Lamiaceae > Ajuga > Ajuga chamaepitys. The sequence continues at coordinate 24,550,978 of OY282506.1, read as the reverse complement.
ATTGGAAAATATAATACGACGTGTAAAAAATATATTTAGCGAAATACTTATATGAAAATATCTGAATACATAAAAATATAATATAAAGAGTAACTAAATAAATTACGGGTAATGATGATGATGATGATGATGATGATGACGATGACGACAATAATAATAATAATAATGATGATGATGATGATGATGATGATGATGATGATGATGATGATGATGATAGCCGTTACAAATAAATTTTGTTAGAATAGTAGTTAAAGATAATACGTATTTGAAGTATTAATTTTAAACATAAAATTTGTTAAAGGATATTTTAGTAATTTAATGTAACCAGGTTTGATTCCTACACTTATTGCACTAACAAATAATGTGATTATGAATATATATAAAATATAATATAATTAAATAAATTACGGGGCGAAAAATATAATATAATTAAATAAATTACGGGGCATTACATATTACACCCGTTGCAAAAAAATTTGTCCTAAAAAATTACCATATATCATGAGTAAAGAAATTTGGTATCTACCTTAGGAAATAATTATTTAAAAATAATAATAATAATAATAATAATAATAATAATAATAATAATAATAATAATAATAATAATAATAATAATAATAATAATAATAATAATAATAATAATAATAATAATAATAATAATAATAATAATAATTCACATAAATAGTAGAAATAATCAGTCTTATAATAAGGAACCTATATGCATGCATATCATAAATGTCTTGCGTATACCATACTTATGCATAATTATAATGAATTTGCAAAATAAATGCAAAAAAATAAACATAGGTACCTTGGAGCTGAGGTGGCGTAAGCATATAATACAATTCTAACATATATATTTGAAATAAACCTTTCCACATATAAACGAGTCTACATAAATGTTAACCTGCTCTGATACCACTCTATAACGACCCAGTTTTTGTAAAATCTATTTTAAAACATTTTAAAAAGACAAATAATGTTATCAATGAAAATCCTTTATTTTAATATAAAATATTCATAAATCAGGCAGTTAGAAACCCTGAGCATAAATAATTTCATAACAAATATACAAAATAGTCATTTTTTTATACGCAAAACATATCATATCATCCTATTTCATAAATCCTAACTTGTAGCAGCGGAAAATAATAGAAACAATTTTCTAGCTTAATCATATTAATCCATCCCAACATAATATAAATCTTATTCTCTAGCAGCGGAAAAATAGTTTCCTAGCTAATTAATAGCTAAAATCTCCGTAAGTTTCAAAAGTAGCTAGAATTATACAAATCAAAGTACAAGTACTTTTCATATAATCATAATCAACTACTAAGACACTTTAAAATTCAAAAATAAACACAAGTAAGATAAATAAATAATTTAATTATTAAACATAAATATCCCTACAAGATACATATGCTTGACCACCAGCCTCGACTCCCATCACGCAACTCCAAGTCAGCTTGGAAGTGTTAATTGTGGGGGGTAAGCTACCACTAACCTCTTACAAGTCCCTATTAACAATACATGATTGAAACATAAACATGAATAATCATTAACTTACAATATAACATACGTGTACATAGGTTGCCCAAGGTCACACCAACTTATAACATATGTGTGCACAAATTTCCTTGGATCACAACAACTTATGGGAATTGATCAATCAAACTTACAAATGCAACTTAGGTCTTGTATTTCTTAAACATAAAATGCAATTTAGAACTTATATTTCGTAAGGTAAGAATTAAGCACATAAATGAAGCAACCATACATAATCAATAAGGAAAGTAAGAACCCTCCACCTTATAAAGCGATTTGAATGAAAATCTCGAAATGCCGCACAAAGACCTAACCACCGTACTCTTCATCAGAGAAACCTACATAATAAAGGACCATGTCCTAATATTATGTGTTTAATGACTGTTGTTAAGTTATTGAATAAATAATTAACAAGTAATTAAAGAAAACCTATTGAGAATTGATGGCCTCACTACCATCTTGGAATCATGGACAGGGATAGGTATTCCTATATTTTTTTTCTTTTATTTCCAATCCTTATGACATCCAAATTTCCATCTCAATTTCTCCCAGACCCCACATCTTCTCTCCCTCATCTTTCTATTTCATTGGTTGCCACACACACAAAAAAAAATTACTTCTTCTCTCTCACCATATCGCACACTGCCACGCGCGCGCGCACACACACACACACTCATATATATATCCGCGCACATATACACACACCAATATATCCATTCACACAAACACACACTGATCCATTATTCTCACACACACATACCCACATAAACACACACACACCCATTAGCCCATATACACATCTGATTACACACACTTACACACACTCCTTATCTCAACACATGCCATAAACACACATCATACACACCATTGGATACACACCAACACATATCTACACACACCAGCGCACACTAATTGACACAGAGAGACACACACAGACAAACAAGAATCTGTATACACACACAGCAGACCCACAAAAATGCACAAACCCCACTTGTACCAACTTAACACCCCTCCTTCCCCTTGTGTGTACAAGAGCATAACTGACGATGTACACCGTAGGCCAGGCTGATTTTAAAGGTTTGATAAAATAAGAACTAACGATCTAGAAAGGGACAAGAAGAAAAGGGACGGCGGCCTCCAAAATTAGCTGGGGAGACGAGCGGCCTTTAATTACAAATATAATGAGAGAGAAAATAGGGGGTGGATTACATCTACTACTATTCCTCCAAGATGAAGACTAAAGAAAATCTGCCGAATCAATCTCTTCTTTTTTTTATGCGTAGGTTTTCTTTTTTTAGGAGTATTTATTGTGTTTATTAAGTCTTCTAGGGTTAGGGTTATGGAATACATCTTTAGACATTAGGAATATCGAATCTGGTATATATCGCTGGAATTCTGATCAAGAAACACAATGTTATAGGATACTACACGGATATATAGTTGAAAAATAAATTATGACTTGGGCCAACTAACGGGCCATTTTCATATAATTAAAATAATAAATTTGGGTCCAATTAAAATTAAATAAGAAATTGGGTCTTAAATATTGATGCTTCAAACGGACTACTTAATATGAGACATAAAAATAATGTCGTATATATTGGACTAAATTATAAACTCAAGATATATTTTTTTGAATTATAATTGACTTATAATAGATAATATTATTTTAGGCCCACAAATATAAGTAGCCCAAAACTTGAAAAATATAATATGACATGTAAATAATATATTTAGCGAAATACTTATATGGAGACATATGAATATATAAAAATATAATATAAAAGACTAACTAAATAAATTATGGGTAATGATGATGATGATGATAGTTGTTACAAATAAATTTTGTTTGAATAGTAGTTAAAGATAATAAGTATTTGAAATATTACTTTTAAACATAATATTCATTAAAGGATATTTTAATAATTTAATGTAACCTGGTTCGAATTCCTACCCTTATTTTTCCTAACAAATATATAAAAAAATATAATTATAAATTACGGGGCGTTACATCTAAGAGTGGTGATCATGGTTGCGGATGTTAACCCGGATGTGAAGAAGGCATTGAAGATGGTAACGAAGGGGAATGTGAGTGGCTCGACATTTTTTTTTTATTGTTAAATGACATGGAGTGCTACACCAACAATTTTGGACAAGTCAGCAGCAATTGATCGGAAAGCCCCAAAATTTGTCCTCAAATTCCGGCCAACTTTACAATTTCCAGCAAAAATTATCCTCAAATTGGACCTGATCCTAACATACAAGACTAAAATTGAATTCTATCCTAACGTACAAAACTAAAATTTACAATTCAAAATAAACAGGACTTTTTCTAGACCGGCCCTAAGTTACATGACCACAAGTGAGTTTTCCTCTAATTTCAAGTATTACTTCTTTTCTGTTAATACAAATCTTGAGAAGAAATGGGCAGTGGCCATTTTAGAATTTTAAAATTAGGGTGAAGATAAATTACTTAAATTTATATATAAATAAAATAATTTTAAATTTAATATTTAAATATGTACAACTTAAAATATAAAGATAAAGAGATATTGATTCATTGTTTTAGTATGTTTTACCTTTCTTCCATTAAGGTGTTTTATAGCAAAGACCATTATTCTATCCTTTACAAATGAGTTTTTAGATGCATAAATCAACATTGATTTTAAATATAATTTAACCAAGAAAAATAATTCAACACAAAAAATTATAAGATTAATTAAATAAATATATAGATTATCAGTTTGGAACATAAAAATATGGGTATAGAACATAATTATGGTAATTAAGTAATTGAATAGAAATTAATTATTTAACTTGCTCAAGTAACTGAATGCATTTTTAAATTAATCTTAAGTCATAGATCTTATTTATTTGTTGTTCCACCTGAAACTTTACACCATATAATTTGTTAACTATTCAAATACACGCATTCACACACACCCCCACTAATAGGGAGGAATGGTTAGCTTCATCTTTGGAGCAGAGATGAAGTCCTTGTTCTCCACAGATGAGCGAGCAGCCCAACCCTAAAGCACCTCGGCTCGATGATGTATGGTCAGCCCTGAACTTGTTAGAGCTACATAGTTGAATGTCATCCTGGGCAATCAAATCTCTCAACCCTGAGACTCTGAAGTCAAAGTTGGTAGCTTTTACCAATCCTTGGAGTGGTGAAGATCAGGAAAGCTCGGCAGTTAGCCTCGTAGAAGTCATGAGGGAATAAAGCCAGCACTCTTCTCTGAGTTCATAAACTACGAATAAGATGACTTCTCCCCTACGCTGCACAAATGATCATCGTGACTTGGGGACCAAGATAAGTGTTCCCTCAACCCCAAAAAAAGTACCAGCCACTGTTAGTCCCTCTGAAGAAAAGTAATGTACCCTCTGACGGCGCTACCAGGTATAGAGGAACAGGTGTCACGATGACATTGGGTGAGTAGAAATGACTTTCTTGCCCTAATAATTAGTAAGTATAAATTGTCTTACATTTCAAAGACAAAATTTACATTCTTTCAACTAACTAACTATTTCATTGCTTTTGCTCCAATTCTTCGAGTGTTGTGAACTAACTTCAGCGTCAGAGGGTTTTCGCTGGGGCAACCCCCAGATCTGTTTTGCAGGACTATAGGCGCTAAAGGAGAGGTGAACCAATCCGATCCTTCAACCAACTTCAAACACTTCCTTAGGTATTCTCTCATTTTGTGCTCATCCGAGCATTGTTGAGGGTTGTCTTCAAAGAGTCCTCATCAACTGGCACCGTCTCTTGAAAAATCATTTTTGGCTTAAGGTGTGGGAGCCCTCATTCCCCTGAAAATATTTCACCGAGCCTTCACGGCTCGACGAAAATTTCTCTAAAAAGTTGTTTAATTTGAATTGCTTGTTTCTTACAAAACATGGCTACCAATGCTACGCCGCGGGACCTTGTTGCTGCCTTTGAAAAGGTGGCGATGGATATTGGTCCTCCTGGGGCAACAAATCTCAGCCCTTCGGGGAACACACCGACTGAAACTGTGGCGGGGCTACCCCGACTATCGAGGGGGGAAATGGAACTACTAAGAACCCCCACTCAGAAGCTCCAATCCTTACAGTCACTACTGAGGAGGTGAACTACCTCATTAGACTGGCCATGGATAGTGCTCTGGCTAATTGAGGTGGACTCTCGGGGCCCTCTCCTAGGTTTTTCCCTGCTGATATCCGGAGCTCAGAGAGGGAACTCTAAAACAACCCATTCCGGTGGTAGATCCCACTTATACTGAAGTGACCTCATCCAACAGTAGACAACTTGTGTTAGAGAAAATAACGAACTACGATGTGAGCTACATAGCTATGGTGGACACTGTTAATCAAAAGTTGCAAGCCCTCCAGAGAGAAATTGAGGACTTGCGAAGGAGTAGGGAGGCAAGTACCCGATGTTCCTTCAAAGTTGTCAGCTCTCATTAAACTGAAGAAGTGTTGGCCGGTCCTCTACCCCCAAACTTTAAGCCATTAACATATGAATACGACGGAACATCCGACCCTCATGATCACCTCTTGTGGTTCGAAAATGGTGCACTTCTCCACCAGTACACGGACGGAGTGAAATGAAAAGTTTTCTTGACGGTGCTAACCAAACAGGCTCAATAGTGGTTCAATTAATTTCCCGCGGCCTCAGTCCCTTCCTTCACGGAATTTTCGTCTCTATTCGTCCACCAGTTTGCCAGTGCAAGGCAACAACAAAAGTCGGCACTGTCCTTGATGAGCATCAAACAAGGTCATACCAAAATGCTAAGCAAAGTATGTAGCAAGATTTAATAGCAGCCTTGGAGGTGCCCTCAGCCACATCAAAGGTAAAAATGAATGCTCTAGCTCAGGGACTCATCTTGGACGGGGGTTTTTTTAGGTCTTTGGCAAAACGAGCCCCTCGAACTTTGATGAACTGCTGGAGAGAGCCGACAAATACACCAATCTGGAGGAGGCTTGCAGTGGAAGGAGGAAGGAAGAAAAAGTTGTGGAGAGAAAGAGGGAACCCTCAGAGAAGGAGCACAAATCTACTGAGAAGGGCAGATCAACAGGGGGCCCATGTTTTGGAAGCTATTCGCCCCTTATGCTGAGACCGTCTAAGCTGGTGGAGATAGTGGCTGATCATCTCAAGTTCAAGTACCCCACCTCTGCATATAAGGTATCTAAGAATCCTAGGTTAGACGGACAGTGCCGCCACATCAAAGATATGATTGAGAAGCTAATTAAGGAAGGACATTTAGTGGAGTATGTTAAGAAGAAGAGGAACAAAGAGTGGAATTATAAGCGCAAAGAGCGTGATAACAAGGCAAGGCGCCTTTTGATAAGCCAAGGGGTAGGGATGAAGCAGGCCACAAGAAAATTACATCCAAATGATCGTAGGAAGGCCGGAGGATGGTGACTCAACAGGGCCAGGAAAGCATCAATGTGCAGCTTGGGGAGCAACCCCAAGATTGAGGTATAAGAGGTGACGAACACCAGGAGAATCTCTCCCCGGATTAAGTTCGGCCTTGAGGATGCTGCAGTGATCTAGAATCTTTGTTAGGTTTAAGAACACTTACAACACACACACAACAAGATTCAACTCAGAAATGAACGAACAATGAACTGAAAAACGGCCACTCAAAAACCGAATGCAAAATCAGAAATGAAACGAAAAACACAAGGCTTTTACGTGGTTAGATCAAGGTGATCTACATCCACGGAGGCTCTATACACCTCAATTCACTCAACTAATCAATCAATTACAAGAAACAACCCAGAAAACTAGAAACCCCAATTCACAATCCGAATTGAGCTGAAGAACCCTAGCTCTCTAATTCTAATGATTGAGTAGTGTTTACAGAGGGGAAAATACGTGTATCAACTCATCTTTACAAGTAGAACAAATGTATATAAAGAGCTAAGCTCGAATCAAGAAACTCTGGGAGCTGGAAACAAAATCAGTTTCAACTGCATTTTAAACTGCTATGCGTCTTCAACAACGGTTTTCCATGCAACAGTCCAAAACCGTTGCGTATTTCTGTTATAACCGTCACCAACCCGGTTCTCCAATAACTTCCAAATCTGATCTGAAATTATCCCGGTTCTCCGGCCCGGTTCTTCCCAACCCAAACTCGGTTCCTGATCCTACTTAACCTCTACTACAAGCCATGCTCACTTGAAGAAATTGAATTAATACCTACAATCTTCATAACGACGCCATGGTAACTACAACGGATATTGGATGTGCAATTGTGGCGCAGGTTTTTGTGGACACTGGCAGCTCTGCCTATATAATATTCCAGAGTTGTTTCTTGAAGATGGACTTGAACGTCAAAATGACCCCTATAAACACAAAATTATACTGATTCATCGGCGATTCAGTACAACCATTAGAACAGGTAACGCTGCAGGTTGAGCTTGGGAAGGAGCCTGTGAGGAGAGTTCAGGTGCTGAATATAACGTCATCTTTGGATGACTAATGTTGAGTTGCTTTAAAGCCATAATCTCCATGGGCCATATGAAGCTCTAATTTCCAGTTGGGAATAAGGTGGGAGAGGTCAGCGGTGATCAGTTCACAGCTAGGAAGTGCTACACTAATATCGGGCAGAAAGCCAGCCACATGGTGCAAGGAATCCCCGATGTTTAGGGCAGAGCTCCAGAAAAGAAAATAAAAATGATGGAAGTAATGGAAGAAGCAGAGTTGAGAGTCAGCCCATAAGATGAGTTGCTGCAAGTTGAGTTATACCCCAACAAGCAGGGTTTCACTACTAAAATAGGGACCCAGATGAGTCATGACGTATCTAGAGCTGTGGTGGATTGTCTTAGAAGGAATGCCGATCTATTCGTTTTTTCTCTAATAGACATGGTCAAGATAGATTCGGACGTTGCCCTGCACCAATTAAATGTGGACCCTAATGTCAGACCTATGACGCAAAAGCTAAGGCAATTTAGCCCTGAGAAGGACAGGGCCATCAGAGAGGAGATCATCAAATTCTTGAAAGCGGGTCATGTAGTAGAAGTCCAGTTTTCCGAATGGCTGTTTAACGCAGTCATGGTGCCCAAGGGATCCGAGGCTTGGAGAATGTGCATTTATTTCAGGGATTTAAATAGGGCGTGTCCTAAAGACCACTACACTCTGCCCCGCATCGATCAATTGGTGGATTCCACGTCTGAATGTGAGTTACTCTCTATGATGGATTCTTACCAAGGTTACTACCAAATCCAACTCCACCTAAAGGATGTGCCCAAAGCTTGCTTTGTGATTTCCTGTGGGACTTATGGCTACGTCAAAATACCATTTGGGTTGAAAAATGCAGGAGCCACTTATAAGAGGATGGTGGACAAGGTATTCAAAAACTAGTTAGACCGCAACGTGGAGGCTTACGTAGATGACATGTTAGTGAAAAGTGTATTGGCCCCAGATCACCCTGCAAACCTGGACTAAGTCTTCGGGGTAATCCGGCAATGGGGAATGAGGGTAAACCTAGAGAAGTGTGTGTTTGGGGTGCAGGCTGGCAAGTTTTGGGGATATATGGTAACAAAAAATGAAATCAAGGTTAACCCGGCTAAGGTCAGAGCGGTGCAGGAAATGCAACCCCCAAAGAGCATAAATAAATTCCAAAGATTGAACGGAAGGAATACGGTCCTCAGTAGATTCATCTCTAGATCTGCAGAGAAGAGCCTCTCATTTTTCAAAATCTTGAGAAAGGTATCGAAATTTGAGTGGATAGAATAATGCGACAAGGCCTTTCAAGAATTGAAAGCTCCTCACAGCTCTGCCCCTGTTAACTAAACCAGTACAAGGAGAGGTACTGTACCTGTATTTATCACTAGGAGAATCCGCTCTCAACTCTGTGCTCCTTAGGGAGGAAGGGGTTATGTAGCGACCCATACATTACGTTAGCAAGATGATTCAGGGTCCAGATCTGAGATACACAAACATAGAAAAAATAACGTTGGCCGTAATGGTGATAGCACGACGATTGATACATTACTTTCTATCACACAAGGTAATCGTGAGGACAAACTCCCAGCTCCGACAAACTCTCAACCATCCAGACTTGTCAAGAAGGATGGTTAAATGGTTCATTGAGTTGGGAGAATATGATGTGGAATTTGAGCCCGGGGTGGCAATTAAAGCTCAAGCTGTGACAAACTTTATTCAGAAAACCACAAAAGAATCAGAGCTCGAACTCTGGAAGGTATTCGTGGACGCCTCCGTTTCCCAAACATGTTGTGGTGCAGGGGTGGTGTTAGTATGTTTAGGAGGAGAGGAGCTCCAATTCGTGATTAAATTCAAATTTTGGACCTCCAATAACAAGACAAAACACGAGGCCTTGGTGCAGGGGTAAAGATTGTTGCAGATTTGGGTGCACAGAGGGTTTTGGTTTATTCAGACTCCTATCAAGTGGCGCAATAAGTCCAAGGAACTTATGAGAAACATGTGAGCGGATGATAAAATACGTGGAGCATGTCTTAGAGTTGAGCAAATCATACGCATAACTAAGCATCGAGCAATCCTTAGGTCGGAGAACGACAAGGTGGATTACTTGGCTAAAATGGAGAGCTAGCCGAGGAAGTGAGAGGAAAACTCTCTATGTTGACGCTCCGGACGGGGTGTTAGAGGTTGACATAGCTTGCATAGAGAAGCAGCGTGACTAGAGATCTCCCATCCTACATTTTCTCAGAACTGAAAAACAACATGAGGGAGGACCGATAAGCACAGTGTATGTTAAGTATTTCCTTACAGACGATTGCTTATATTGGAGGTCATTCACCCAGCCCCATGCAAGGTGTTTATCTGAAGAGGATGAGTATTACGTCTTGAGGGAGCTGCCCGAGGGTTGTGTGGGTAGCCACACAGGGCCGAAAGATATAGTAAGAAGGGTATTGAGGGCAACTATTATTGGCCTACGATGGTTCACTACACGAAGGAGTTGGTCAAAAGATGTGATAAGTACTAGAGGCATTGGCCACTTATCCATGTTCCAACGCAAGAAATGGGGGTCATGTACTCTCCCTGCCCCTTTGACAAATGTGGGGTAGGTATCATGGGGAAGTTCCTTGCAGCAGCGGGAAACAAGGTGTTCTTAATAGTAGCAGTTGACTACTTCACAAAATGGGTCGAGGCAGAGGCTGTCGCTGAAATTGAGGAAGATAATATCTTAAAGTTTCTATGGAAAAGTATATGTTGCAGGTATAAAGTACCAAGGATCCTGGTATCAGGCAATGGCACTCAGTTCTATGGAGGGAAATTCGAAAATTGGTGCAGAAAGATATGAAGATCCAATAGAGATTCACCTCCGTAGCGCACCCCCGAGCAAATGAACAAGTGGAGGTCACCAATTTTACACTACTGGAGGCAATTAAAGCATGGTTGGAAAAGTCTGGGGGAAAATAGGTTGATGAGCTGGACAAGGTCCTCTGGTCATATCAAACTGTAACAAAGACTGCCACATGTGAAGCACCTTTTAACTTGGTGTAAGGGGCTATGGAAATGCATCAAATTTTAAATTACAACGAAGTGCAAAATGAGGCATTAATAAGAGAAAATTTGGACATGCTAGAAGAACTACGAGAAAATGCTCAGATCAGAGCTGAAAAGTACAAGGGGCAGATAAAGGCAGCATACAACAAAAGGGTGAAACATAGAGAATTCCAAGAGGGAGACTTAGTACTATGCAGAGCTGATGCATTGAAGGCCACAAGGAATCTTGAACTTAATTAGGAGCGACCATTTGTTGTGGCGAAGGTCCTGAAAGGAGGAGCATACGAGCTGTAGAATGAAGAGGGCAAGCCAGTGCTGAGGCCCTGGAATGTCAGCAACGTGAAGAAGTATTGCGTTTAACTAAAAAATATACATGCTTTCAATTAAAGAACATGTTGGTCATGTAAGATGTCTTTTTAAATTCATTGAAACAAGGGGCCTATGATATAAGGGTCTCTCCTGGAATCTCTAGACAAATTATGTTTGATAATAAGAGGACCATCCCTGAGGAGCATTGGCCTATGAGTGCTCCCCAGGGCTGAGTGTCAAGGGCATGGAAGAAACCATGCCTTAGCTAAAAAATGATGCGAGCCAAGAGCTGAAGGGGAACCTCAACATTGGCTGTAGGGCTGAGCGTCGAGGGCATGGAAGAAACCATGCCTTAGCTAAAAAATGATGCAAGCTAAGACCTGAAGGGAAACCTCAGCCTTGGCCTCAGGATTGAGCATCGAGGGCATGAAAGAAACCATGACTTAGCTAATAAATGATGCAAGCCAAGTGCTGAAGGGAAACCTCAGCCTTCGCCCCAGAGCTGAGCGCCTAGGGCCATGAGAGAACCTATGCCTTAGCTCAATTAGCAAGGAATTCCCTTCAGATGCCATGAAGGAAACTCAAGGGGGAGTATGTTGTGCAAGGAATGCTCTTAAGATGCCTTAAAGGGAACTTATGGGGGACTACGGTGCGCGTTTCAGTGTTGCGGTTGAATGCAAGGAATTCCCTTCAGATGCCCTGAAGGGAACTCAGAGAGGAGTAAGGGGAAAAGGCAAGAATGAAAGTGAAAACACAAGTAAATAACAGTTGAAGGCACATCTTTTATTAACCAGAGTTGCAAAAAGATTACAGAGAATGCTCAACCCTGCTCTATTACAAAAGCATCCTATCAACCCTCAGGATTTCGGTAGCCGAATCCACCTCTGTAGGGTCGGCCTCGCCCAGACGATTCCCCAGCTCTGGGACTTTAGTGTCTTCGATGTTGGGTAGCTCAGGAAGGTCAGCAAGAGGGCTGGATCCCTCCTCCGTCACCACAGAGAGATCCACAAACGGCTCCACTACAGCAGCAAGCTCAGGAGTCAGCGCTCCCTCTCCCGCAAGCTTGCTAGCAGCATTCTGAATGGTAGCGATCCACCATGAAGTGTCGTAGGGAGCGCCAGGGTCTCCCTTGTAGCTTGGGGGAGCTTTTAGATTAGAAGTGATCCCCCAAAGATCATAGGTCAGCTCCCTAGTAAAGCATTTGGCTTTGGCTTCAGCATAGGCCGCATCAAAGCCTGCACATATGAATTCCTTCAGGAACCAACATAAATCCTGAAGATAGGCAGAGTTGTGCCTATAACCCTCCATGAGGCCCTCCTGTAGCTCCTTCAGGAATAACTGGCCAGCTTTGTCGAGAGCAAGCGGAAGCGATAGACGTCGACTCCCTCAGCTCTCCCACGAGCAAGCCACTCTACTTTAGTTGCCCGGTGTTGCGCTTCAGCTTCAGTATAACGCGTCTCAGCAGCAGCCAAATCTGCCTTCAATCCCTCTTTCGCAATAGTGAGGGAAGATCCATGCTCCTTCAAGGAGTAATTTTCCAACTTCAGTGCTGAGAACTCCTCGGTGAGTTTGATCAACTGCTCCTGGGTCTTCTCAAAGTCAACACGAAGATCGCTCATAATCGAAGAGCTGGTGTGGCATCGGTAGTGGCAATAGTAAATTAGGAACTGAAAAGGGAATCAGAGGTCAATACCTTAACCAAATAATGATACAAGATATGGATAAGCCGAATACCCGAACGAGATGCTGGTCCATTATCTTAGCACTCCTATCATCACTTTCAGTACTCAGGGAGGCGTTGTCCTCCACAGCGGGGAGCTCCTTCAGCAGGGTGGTACACTGGGCTTTGGTCAAGCCCATGAAGCTCTTGGGAAGGATCAATTTGTAGTAATCATTACTGGAGCGGCACACATCGCTCTTGCTCTTACTTCGATGTTTCTTCGACCCTTTTTAGAGCTACTGCTCTTCCCTGACTTTGATTTCTTTGAAGTTGGGGGTAGTTTTGCTGAGAACGATGATAGTGGGTTGCCAGTAGCTCTGGATCGGATCACCAGAGTCCTCGAGAAATAGGGAGCAATAGTTTTCTTCCCCGCAACAGGGGAGGATCTCGTTGGGGTAATACTTGAGCTCACCGTTGCCAAGGGAAGGCTAAGGTCTGGTGTAGTTACAATGGTGGCAATCGAGGCAGCAGCATCACCGGTGGAGGGATTTTGGAGAGGGAAAAGACCATCCACCGACGCGTAGAGTAACCACAACCCGCTTGGGTTTCCACTCCCCATCGCAGCTCGGAGGTTTGCCCGCAAAGTGAGCAGGCTTAGTAGGGCGGGAGCTGAAATAAAGGAATTCACTGCTCACCCTCTTTAGATCGTGGCAGGGCAGGAAATAATCAGGGGTGCACTGAGCTCTGTTTGCCCACATCAGCACATAGAAAGCAAGAAGAAGACGGTCAGTAGAGGGCCCGAGTTGGAAAACGGGTATCCTATAGCGCAAACATATGCCTTCTACGAAAGAGTGTAAATGAAATCAGAACCTAGCATCCATATAGGCCCTCCAGATGGGAATAGAGGGAGGTGTGAGGAAATTGGGATGCTTCTCAGGTCCAGGGATGTCAAAAAGGAAACTAGAATTAAAAAACTCGAGATCTGATTATGAGAAAGTGGTGGCCCCCGCCATCATGTCCCAGTTACACCTCTCTGCAAAGGGAACTATGTTAATAGACCTCGCATCACAGAGGGGAATCCCGTGAGATGGTACAAGGCTGGTTGTGGGCCTACTCATATCTGAGAGAATTGCCAGAGCCCGAGCACGAGAAAAGGGGTCGTCGATTCCTTCATACACCACTGACGACGTGAACTTACCGTCAGAAGTGCTCAGCGACGAACATGAGGACCGCTCGGCAATCCTCTTCGCTGAGGAAGAACCTTCAGCCATGGACGAGGATTGGGAGTTGGTCATTTTTAAGGATACGCGAAGATCTTCAAAGGTTTTTTTGAATAAAAAGCACAGAAAGAAGAAATTAAAATGTAAGAATCCAAGAGGAACAAGAAATACCTGGAAGAGTTATGAAGAAAGGATGAAGAAACGATCACGGGAAACTGGAAGATTGCTGGAAAACCCTTCAGAGAATTTTTAATCGCCGAGAAAATAGTAAAGAAATAGATGGGTAAGAAGTCGAAATGACGGGGTATTTATAGGCAGGTGAAAAGGAAAAGAGTTCCCAGCATTTGAGCTTGACACGTGTATAGGCAAGAGCAAGAGAAGAGCAAAGGTCAGGGCACGTGGACGGAAGTTCCCCTAATTTCAAGTATTACTTATTTTCTGTTAATACAAATCTTGAGAGGAAGTGGGCAGTGGCCATTTTAGAATTTTAAAATTAGTGTGACGATAAATTACTTAAATTTATATATAAATAAAATATTTTTAAAATTAATATTTAACTATGTACAACTGAAAATTTAAAACTAAAGAGATATTGATTCATTGTTTTAGTATGTTTTACCTTTCTTCTATTAAGGTATTTAATAGCAAAGACCATTATTCTATCCTTTAAAAATGATTTTGTAGATGCATAAAATGATATTGATTTTAAATACTACCTCCGTCTCGGCTAATCTTGCACACTTTTCATTTTCGTCCGTCTCAAACGAACTTGCACACCTATTAAAAGGAAAGTTATAACACAATCTCCACCCTCGAAATCTCCAGCCTCAATCTCCATCCTCAATCCACATTTGAAAAGTCAACAAACACTAAAAACAACTTTTCTTAATACTTATGTCAACCTCCCCTGTGCAAGATTAGTCGGGACAAAGGTAGTATACTTTAACCAAGAAAAATAAATAAACACAAAAAAATTATAAGATTACAATAAATTATAAGATTAATTAAATAAATATAAAGATTATCAGTTTGGAACTTTAAAATATGGGCATAGAATATAATTTTGGTAATTAAGTTGAATAGACATTAATTATTTAACTTACCCAAGTAACTCAATACATTTTTAAATTAATCTTAAGTGATAAATCTTATTTATTTGTTGTTGCACCTGAAACTTTACACCATATAATTTGTTAATTATTCAAATAAACATATTCACACACAGCCCCACTGATAGGGACGAATGGTTAGCTTCATCTCTAGAGCAGAGATGAAGTCCTTGTTCTCCACAGATGAGCGAGCAGCCCAGCACTAAAGCACCTCGGCTCGATGATGTCTGGTTAGCCTGAAGTTGTTAGAGCTGCAGAGTTGAATGTCATCCTGGCAATCTGATCTCTCAGCCCTAGGACGCTGAAGTCAAAGCTGGTACATCGTACCAATCCTTGGAGTGGTGAAGATCAGGAAAGCTCGGCAATTAGCCTCGTATGAGTCATGAGGGAATAAGGCCAGTGCTTTTCTCTGAGTTCATAAACTATGAATAAGATGACTTCTCCCCTACGCTGCACAAATGGTCGTCGTGAGTTGGGGACCAAGATAAGTGTTCCCTCATTCCCTACAAAAGTACCAGCCACTTTTAGTCCCTCTAAAGAAAAGTATTGTTACCCTCTGACGGCGCCGCCGGGTATAGAGGGACAGGTGTCACGATGACATTGGGCGGGTAGAAATGACTATCTTGCCCTTTGCCCTCATAATCAGTAAGTATAAATAGTCTTCCATTTCCAAGACAAAACGTTACATTCTCTCAACTAACTTACTATTTCATTGCTTTTCCTCCTATTCTTTGTGAGTTGTGAATTGACTTGAGCATCAGAGGATTTTTGCCGGAACAACCCCCAACTCTATTTTGTAGGACCATAAGCGCTAAAGGAGAGGTGAGCAGACCCGATCCTTCAACCAACTTCAAACACATTCATAGGTATCCTCTCATTCTGTGCTCATCCGATCATAGTTGAGGGCTGCATTCAAATAGTCCTCATCAACTGCACCGTCTGTAGAAAAATCATTTTTGGCTTAAGGCGTGAGAGCCCTCATTCCCATGAAAACATTTCAACGAGCCTTCACACTACAAAAAAAAAAACGCTATTTCGCGACGGATTTACCGACGGAAAATATTCCGACGCTAATTCGTGACAGATTAGCGACGAAAACGGACATACAGAAAATTAAAAAATTAAAAAATAATTACTGACGGAATAGTGATGGAATTTACCGACAGATTTATTTCGGTCGGGAATCCGTCACTATTTCAGGTGGTAAATATTTTCCCCTAATTTAGCGACGGAAATTGGCGACGGAAACTATTTTATCGTTAATTAGTGACGGAAAATCCGTCACTATTTTTTGTGGTAATATATCCTTCACTTAGTGACAGAATTAGCGACAACATTTGTTTCGTCGACAAATAACAACGGAAATTTTCGTCGCTATTCATATTTTTGTGATGAAATTTTCTGTCGTTAATTAACGACAGAATATCCGTCACTATTTTTGGCTGAAAATTCTAGTCAGGTAAAATAATTATGTTTTAAATTAACGACAGAAAATTTCGTCGCTAATACTTTGACAATTCAAATATTAACATTTATTTGTGACGGAATGTTCTGTTGTTAATTACCGATTAAAAATCCGCCATCAGTGTTATATTACAGACGGATTTTGTGATGGAATTTCCGTCACTAAATGCATATTTATATTTTTCATGTATTTTATGTGTGTATTCACATTTTAAATACACTTATTAGTGTAAAATTTATGTATTGCACTACTGTAAAAAGAATATTGATATAATCATCATTACTTTTTACATTTATATTTGATAGAATCACTCTTGACTGTAAATAGAGATGACAATTCAGACGATCCAACCCAGCCTATCGTCCAATGCCATATTTCATGTTGGGCCGCGGCCAGGCCAAAATTAGTTAGGTCGATCTAGTACATCCCTCATAAAATACTAAGATTATCGAGCCAGTTCACGGCAAAGGACTTTTGACTAATCGGGCCGGACTTGCCGAACATTATAGTACTTCGAATCAGGATTTTTATGATCTAACCCATCAAAAAGATCAATCTGATTGGGCAGGCCCATCGTGCCGGATTGTTTTTTCATCGCTAGCTCATGTAACCAAGAGATCACGGGTTATAAATCTATCCCCACCCCTAATTACCTAATGTACTGAAAGAAAAAGTATTCTTGTACTTTTATTCCATGTGCAACCAAAATACCCAAAACATATTCTAAAAAATAAAATAAAATTATGTACTACAAAGATATTCTTGTACTTTTATTCGATGCGTAACTAAAATAACCAAAATATATTTTATGTTAAAAAAAAAAAATACCACATTATACTAATCTAATTTAAAATTAGAAAAAATTAATGTTTATTGCTAGGTTCAATCTCTAGCCATTAATCATAATATTAAGCCTATAAGTTTGACACAAATATTATATATATAATATCAGAAATGATATTATACATAATTAAAAGAAGCGGCAATATGAGCGACATAAATCTAGCATCCACGTCGGCTATTTTCGCTGATATCTTGCTTATCCGTTCTATTCTCCGAAACGTGTGACCTTCCTCATTAGAAAAAACGTCAAACATAAAGAGGGGAAAATAGCAGCTCTCTTACATACTCTTTCACACCGCCGGTTGTTTCAGTCACATCATGCCGTCAATTGGCTTCACGGCGAATAGCTTCTCGCCGCACGTACCTCCTCTCTTCCATCACCAACAGTTCCTTTCTTTCGCTGTCGAGGTAAAAAGAAATTCTTGATTTATGATTTCAAATCAGATTTCCATTAAATTATCCATTAAATTAAAGAAATTCTTAACAATCAGATTTTGTTAAGGTTTTCCTATTTCCCAGGATGAAGCTCCCAGATTAAGAAGAATCATTCAGTTTGGGCTGCTGAAGTGTCGTTGCTTCCCAGTCAGTCCCGATGGGTTATGCTGCTGCCATGGCCCAAAAAGTGATTCTTGTTGTAAATGTGCAATTGTAAAAGGGTGTTTTCCATTGCTTATTTACAATAACTTTTAGATTTTTATCTTTAAGTTTCCTGCTGATTTTTTATTAAAGTTTTCTTATTACTCAAATGAAGCTACCAGATCGGGCTCTCCTTAATTGGCAAATGAATTGACCAAGTTTTTACGCACAAAAAAACGCAACATTATTGTAGCTTATTGTAGCAAATAATTGGTTACTAAGGCCTATCTTAGTGTAGCAGCAACTTAGCAGGTTTATTGGTTTGAACTTATATTATTGGTTGTTGATTTATTCCCATACTAACATTAGCCTTGATGATGTAAATGAATCTGTTGGATCAAGAACTTTACATGATCAGATTCTGGTGAAATAAGAATTAAGCATGAGGCTTAATATGGTGAATGAAAGTTTGTGGGAAACCATATGTATTGTAAAAAGTTGTCCCTTTCTTCAATTGGCTCTTTCTTCTTTTAATCATATTTTTCTTATTGTGTTCTCCAAAATTATACTCCCTCCGTCCCGAATGAACTTGCACAGGGGGGTCGGCACACATATTAAGAAAAAGTTGCTTTTTGGGATTTTGTTGACTTTTCAAAGATTGATTGAGGGTGGAGATTTTGAGGGTGGAGATTGTGTTACAACTTTCCTTTTTGAGGGTGTGCAAGTTCATTTGGGACGGACGAAAATAGAAAGTGTGCAAGTTCATTCGGGACGGAGGAAGTATATCCTAACAGGATCAAGGCCATGGAGGTACAAAGGCTAAGAAGCCAACATGGACAGAAGAAACAACAAAATGCTTGTAAAGAAATGGTGGGATGTTTACAACGACGAATCCCTTGATTTCAAGGTCGAAGGTTCAATTGCAGGGGAAGAGACAATCTCCATGCTGTCGTTCATAGCCTCTCTCCCTGAACCTGCAGTATCATACATTCCGTCCCCTCTTCTACTTGAAAATCTACAAGCAATGAGGAGTTAATCCACAAACTTAGATGCAACTCCTATTTTTCCTAATGAGCAGTAACTATCTTTTGCTGGGCATTTCCTGTTTTTGGTGTGCAACTGAAAATTGTGGCATAAGTTTACTTTTGTTTTACTTCATCATACAATTTGTACCTTGCAGTAAAGTAATTTGTAATTGTTCTATTGCAATAATCATGAAGTTTTTCTTATTTATGCAATTTCTGACTACATCTTCACAACCAATTCCCTATTGCAAATTCTAGTTTCTAGTTCGTATACAGAGAATAAAAACTATAGCAAAAACTTGATATGTGGAACAGTTTCAGAACATTCTATTGGAAAACACAATTGAACTAATAAAAAAACAATGGAAAATTGCCATTATCTCTAATTTGGAACAGTTTCATAACATTCACATGGAAAACACAATTGAACTAATAAAAAAACAATGGAAAATTGCCATTATCTCTAATTTGGAACAGTTTCATAACATTCTATTGGAAAACACAATTGAACTAATAAAAAAACAATGGAAAATTACCATTATCTCTAATTAATAAGAAGTGTTTTCAGAACTGCAATAATCCATACATGAACCTAAGGAACCATCAACATCCCTGAAAGACAGTTCACCAGAAATAAAGTATATAATTCTTTTTTAAACGAGTAGCTGGAATCATTACACAATTAGGAACAAGATAGCATTCTGAGAAAACATGAAATAAGAAAGAATTTCTTCTTCTTCTTCTTAGACAACACCAAATGAACTCCATTCATCAAATTGCATTCCATTAGTCCTCATATGTCAGAACCTACAAAAAAGATTAAAATAAGCAAATATAATGTGCTATCACATAGCATGACAAAAAAATCAATTAAGCGTAAATAGTTCATATTTACCTTGTAATGATACAATATCCTCTTCATATAAGTCATCGTCACTGGTGTGCTTCTCCTCCACTGTCGATCTAATATATATATTTTTTACATAAAAACAAAATAAAATTAATGACACCAGTTGATTAGATATACACAAATAACAGAAGTTAGGAAAATGTATGATATATACCCATCAAGCAAATTAGGACAATTCCGTTTGTCATGCGATACTCCACGACGCCCACATCCATGGCATAACCTCTTCTTTGAAATTGACTTCTCTTTGAATGACTTCAATCTTTTCCCGCACCCCTTTGCTCTTACTTGCAAAGGATCATTAATGGTTGGAAGTACATCCACACTTTGTTTTCTTTGATTCTTGTGACTGAAGTCAAAGCCAATGTTTATCTCCTTTATTTTCTGGCGAGCAAACTTAAATTGTTCATTTAAGAAATGTGTTCCCTCATTAGTTAAAGAAGCATCATCTATCAATATTGATGCTTGAAATGACAAGCTCGCGTGTCGTGACATTAGGGACATGTTGGAATCATCATTATCCCTTATAGTGGATATTACTCCAATTTTTGCTTTCCTTGTCCATCGTTTCAAAATATACTTTTCCGGTAGCGCCGATACTTGATGAATGCGAAACAACGCTAGCATATGCCGGCACGGAATGCCTTCAAACTCAAATTTCCTGCAACTGCATGAAATATAATCTTTCTCTTTGTCATGCGTAAGTCGCCGAGGTCTCGATGAAGAGCTAGAATCAACAGCTTCTACCTCGTAAACAACATAATCTGGCCTTGCACTTCCCTCGTGTACATAATAGCCATGACTTAAGCCAATTTCAGTTTCAAACTCTAGCCATTTCTTCCTTGTGTACAATTTCGACATTTGATTCTCCATTGGCCAATGTGATTTCAGCTTTGGTTGTTCATTCACATCATTATGGTCAGCAATTAACTCATTGTGCCTTTGGTGTCTGAGTGCCCTATTAAAGCGAGTGATGAAATCCATCAACGAATTCTTATTTGACACGTATTTCTTGAAGAATGAATGTGAACTTTCAGCTCTTTGACTACTTGACATTCCTGCACAAAATACATGGTTTAGATAAGCCGGGACCCACTTATCTCGCTTCTCATACATGACTGAGAGCCATTCATTATCCTTCAACTTTGTGCATTGTAGAACCTCTTTCCAAGATTCCTCAAACTCATCAGGGGAAGAAGAATTGGTAATAGCATTCTTCATAATTTGATAATTCTCACGAAAAGTTAAAGGATCAATTTTCTCTGAAAATTTATTCAGTATATGCCACAGACAATAACGATGAACTATTTTAGGAAAAACATGTGCAATAGCCTTGGACATTGCTGGATCTTGATCCGTAATAATTACATTTGGCGCACCTGTAGGCATGGCTTCCATCAACTTGTTAAATAACCAAATAAAAGAGTCGGTCTTCTCATCACTTAAAAATGCACAACCAAAGACAATTGTTTGATGATGGTGATTAACCCCTACAAGTGGTGCAAAAATCATCCCATATTTGTTGGTGTTGTATGTTGTATCAAACACAACTGCATCACCAAATACACTATATGCCATCCTAGATGAAGCATCTGCCCAGAAACACCTAACCAGCTTATTATCTAGGTCAATCTCATAATCAAAGAAAAAATTTGAGTTCTTCTCCTTCTCAGACCTGAAGAACTCGATCATTGTTTCAGCATCAAGGCCTCTTTGTTCTTCTCTTAGTTGTTTCTTAAAGTTTCTAATATCTCTTTCTGTGCATCCTACAAACTCTAAGCCTCCACTATCTATCTCTAACAACCGCATTTGTTGACAAGTTGGTACATTAGCTTCAGAAAATTGTTGAGTTAAAGCTTTCTTAGCGGCTGATACTTTGCGATGTGAGGGTAACAAATGTACCTTCGTAGGAGTTGAAAGTGAATGGTTATGACCTTCCGCGAACATACTTACCTTCCATTTACTTATATTTTGTTGCCGGACAATTGTCATTTTTGCCTTACAATTAGTCCTCACTCTACCACGCGCTCTTTCTGATCTGTTGCTTGACCTAGCTTCATCAGTGTGACCCTCCTTGAAACATACAAATTGTTTCCATACAATTTCATGCGTTATCTTATCCACCTTGCTGTTGCTTAGTCTCACACTAAAACCAGCTACTCGTGCATATTGATTATAGAAAGCATACCCGTCCTCAATCGATGCAAACTCCATCCCAACTCTTGGCTTACAATCATCTGCTACTTGGGGATTATACAAACATGGATTGCTATCTTCTTCCATCACTATAAAACGAAAAAAATAAAAAAAAATATTAAATATTATAATAGAAACACCATCATAAAAAATACGATAATTTACTAATTATTTTCATATTTCTAATAGTGCTTATATAGAGACTCTAGTGTAAAAGTTTCCGGCTGGGTCCGACAAATTTTATCCTAGGCACTACTCTTATTAGCCGCCCATGTTTTTTTCCGATTCCTCCCCCACCTAACTACGTCTATACCCTGCTTAGTACGACTAGACCATATCTAAGCGCTAGGCCAAGTTTGTCGCTTGACTAGTGCTTTGCGAGTTTTATAATATATATTATATAAATAAAGTTGCATGTTCATGGATCAGCCTTAAATTTCATAAATATTCATTCAAGAATACACCAATATTTTTAGAGTAATTAGTTTAAGAAAATGAATTACATGAACAATCAACATAGAATGAAAACCAAGTTAACGAGATTATATAGGATGCAACAGGTGCTCTAGTCCAAGTTAAATTCTAGTTGATATTCAAACAAAAAAGACGAAGAAAAAATGCAAATATAGGAATTCGATATACCTGACGATTGACGACGAGACACAATCCAACTAGGAATCGATTTTTTTTTTCGAGTAACACCTTAGGTTTTATGCGTGTGAGAGCAGTACGACAGGTCAACGCAGATGAGTATTTCAATTAGCAGCAAGATGGCAAAAATTGTTATGTACTGTGATATTTCAATTATCAGCGAGCAATGGCGAGACAGGTGCACGTGAGACAACCAATTATCATAAGAAGTAAATAATGGTTGTTCTCTACATGTGATGTATTGTTGAGAAAAGATATTGGTGGAAAATACATGTGGATTGGCGCCATATTGAGAATAGAACGGATAAGCGAGATATCAGCGGAAGTAGCCGACGTGGATGCCAGATTTATGTCGCTCATATTGCCGCTTCTTTTAATTATGTATAATATCATTTCTGTATATAATATATATATATATAATATATATATATTAAATTAGAGTAAAGAAAAGAAAAGAAAAGGAAACAAAAATAAGTAATCCTCTCTCCCATTTCAATTTCACTCCCCGCGTCTTCAATTGTATAGAAAGAAAAACCCTCCGGCCCTCCTCCCTTTGCTGGCCTCACTCGAGACGCCTAGATCAGTTGCTCGCCGCCGGGACCATCGCTCGCCGTTGGGACCAGCCGCTCACTCTCCGTCATTTTTATTCCACCATTTTCTTCCTTCAGCCCCCGCCTTTGCCCTCGTTCCTCACATCACACCCTCGTTTTCTCTAGCTGCGCTCTCGTCGGATTATCATCTCGCTGGTCTTCGCAAAGCAATTAACAGGTTTTCCTTTGAATTAATTTTGCAATTTTATTCTGAAAATGAGTTGTAGTTAGGGCTTTTTAGGTTCTAATAATTTCGATTCGATTCCTTGATAGTGTTTTTCTTGAATCATCTTTCACAATTTTAGCTATCAACCATGGCTTCATTTTGTCTCTTAAAAAGGGGAAATAACGTTTAACTGTAAATTTGTGTGCAATTTTGTCTCTCAACCATGGCTTCATTTTGTCTGTATTTGTTGTTTTTCTCTGACTTGTTGTGAACCTGGAAGACTCAAATATGTATGTATATCAAATAATCTAAGGCATGCTAATATATAACTTATGAGAAAATTACAATACATGCCCAAAATTAGGCCCCATTGCATATATAACTCATTAGAGTATGGTTGGTTACTTGGTTATTTAATTTGCATGATCCTATAGTAAACGTGTGAAGGCTTTTTTTTTTTTTAATTATTTTAAGAATGTGAACAAGTGAAGGTTGATTTTGAATTCTCGAATGAATTTAGTGCATTATATACATGCTAATCGTTTAGTTCGACACATTTTTATGTCTCTCTTGTTTTTTTAGGACTATATAATCCTTTTGGATCTTGCCTTTTCTCAATGTTTTAAAAGTCGTTAGACGCTAGTCGAACTACCGAATAGGGTCTAGCAGCTAATAAGGGCCTAGACGGGTTAATCAGGTCTAAGTGGGTTATGCGGGGAGGAATCGAGGCAAAAATATTCCCGGTCAAGGACCATCTAGATCCTAGACGAGGTATAGTCGGTGGTAGACGGGGACTTTTAGAACATTGCTTTTCCATAGAACTAGATAGGAAGTATCTACAACTTCTTCTTTATATATATATAAGTACTAATTATATATTCCTTTTTCAATGTATGAGTTTTGTTTCAATATCAACTTGTGATGTTTTTTGTTTAATGATTCTTTTGCAGCTTGTCTATTTTCAAGAATGTGAGACTACAAGGTGAGACTGCTAATTAATTTCATCTAAAGTGTATATTACTTAGTTGAATTTAATTTCGTAGTTATTTGAATTAGATGAAACAAGAAGATATTCCCTTTATAACACATTTAATAATTGAAATTGTTTATATCTAGCCATGTGAACTCCTAATCCAGCATCATAATTAAAGAAGGAATGCACAATGTCTTGATTTCAAAATGATCTCATATTATTAAGCTCTCATTTATCAGTTAGGTATGTTGCTTTAAGTTTACAATATTTTGCACTTACCTTGTGTTGTCCCAAAATTGCGTGTCTAAAAACTTTATTTTAGGACGGGATCGGCTCAAGATGGTAAGGTGAATGAAAATTTCATGATTTGAGATTACAACATATAGGTACTCGCAATTTGGGTATTTTCTCATATTAAAACTTATTGTTCATTTTCAGATTCATTTTTTCCATATTTGTAGATGAATGATGTATCCAGTGTGTTTTATTAATGTGTAAATAGGCACTTCCCTAAGTGGAATCAATGTTATAAATGTGAAGGAGAAGATGGAGCAGAGACGTTAATTGGGGACCAATTTAGGAGGAGCAAAGGAAGATGTAGATGTTATGCAGTGATTGAAGAACTTCTTTTGGAGGAGTGGAGTGACAGAAGCATTTGCTAACGAATTGGATGATGACTAGATTTATTGGGTTGTGTTGCGTTGGATCAAAAGTTTTTCATTTGGATTTGTTGATCACTTTGTTCTATTTTTGTTTGGGTGTGTTTATCTAGCATTGAATCTAGAATTTCAATTTGAATTTGGATGATGTATACTATAATAAAATTTCAATGTGGATTTGTTTTTAGGATTTGGCGTACACTCTACTTTTGGTGCTAAATTTAAGTTTTAGTTGTACAGCTAAAGCAGATGAAAAAAATATTAGTATATAATACAGATGTATTTACAAATTAGTGGTACAAATTTGTCACTAAACAGAGGTAATTAGTGACGGAAATTCCATCAATAAATTGTTTATAAAGTACGAATTATAATAAATTTAGTGACGGAATTTCCATCACTAATTGTCGAGGAAACAGTTTATGTCGGCACTTAGTGATGAAAGTTCCGTCGCTAATTAGTGACGGAATTATTCGTCGCCAAATATGAAAATTCCGTCGATAAATTTTTAATAAATAGACCATTTTTTTTCATATTTAGCGACGGAAATTTTTCTTTAGCGACAAACGAATCCGTCGCTATTTTCGCGACGGATGAAAATTCGATCGGTAAAATTTAGCGACCAGCAATTTGCCGACAGAATATGTTCCGTCGGTAATTCGTCGCTATTAGTTTTAGCGACGGAATTTGTTAAGTTACCGACGGATTTTTCCGTCGCTAAAACACGTTTTTTTTGTAGTGTCATGGCTCGACAAAAATTTCTCTCAAAAGTTGTTTAACTTGAATTGCTTGTTTCTTTCATAACATGGCTATGAATGCTACGCCGCGGGACCTCGTTGTTGCCTTTGAAAAGGTGGCAACGAACATTGGTCCTCCTGGTGCGACGAATCTTAGCTCTCCGGGGAACACACCGACTGTTACTGTGGCAAGGGCTCCCCCGACTACCGAGGGGGAAAATGGAACTACTAAAAACCCCCCACTCAGAAGCTCCATGGTACACGTGTCCCATGCCCGCACTTTAGGGCACTTTTAGTGTCATTCTAGTGTCAATAATGTGCATAATCACGTGTATTTAGTGCTTTTGTATTCTCATGGGAAAAATAATGCGTTTGTGTTGTTTTTGTGTTAAGACAGGTGAAAAAGGATCGAAAAGGAACATCAAACGATCGCGGAGTCGAGGGATCGAAGAAACAAGGGACAGGGCTGAGGGGTCGATCTCGGCCAAGACAGGGCACAATCTCGGCCAAGATACCTCCCCAGGGAAATCCTGGAGTTTTGAGAAATTGAAGATCTCGGCCGAGATGGGTACGACATCTCGGCCGAGATAGCTCTCCAGGGAAAATCAGAGATTCAAAGAGATGAAGATCTTGGCCGAGATGAAACTCAATCTCGGCCGAGATAACCCAAACCCTAAAACTTCCCTTTTTACGTCTCGGCCGAGATGCAACCCAATCTCGGCCGAGATTATCCCTCGGTTTACAAATTGAAAAGCCCTTTTTCACATCTCGGCCGAGATACACTAGCGTCTCGGTCGAGATTCCTTGCCCTGTTTTAAATTCCTGAACGCGATTTTGCCTTAAATTGAAGTAACAACTCTTCCCCTATATATATATCCTCCCTTTCGAAATTAACCTACTTTGGGACATTGAATAACACACTTTTGAGCCACCAAAGCCACCAAGGAAGGAAGATTGGGCAAGAGATTGAAGGATCATCTTCTCCAATTGATATCTTTGGCTTCATCCATCTCAGTATCATGTTTCTTTATTATTCTACTTATTTTCTGTTTTTTTTAGCTTCCATAGGTGAGTAGCACCCTTATTTCTACCCTTGATCAAATGT
Source organism: Ajuga chamaepitys (assembly GCA_958295605.1). Classification (NCBI taxonomy): domain Eukaryota; kingdom Viridiplantae; phylum Streptophyta; class Magnoliopsida; order Lamiales; family Lamiaceae; genus Ajuga; species Ajuga chamaepitys. The sequence continues at coordinate 24,523,770 of OY282506.1, read as the reverse complement.
AAAACTTTGAGTGACAATGTTTACATGATTATTGCTAGTTGATGTTACCATTTGATTGCAATTTCAAGTGTTCTATACTATAAACTGTTATTGACTCATATTTGTATGCTTTTTCTTGGCTTGATCAACCTCTAGGAAGTGTATGAATGTGTTTCTAGAATTAGAAATCACTATCCGCAATTGTAGGATATTTCCGATTCCCTAGTAGCAAACAGCGAGTGGTTTCGTTGGTGATAGTGTAGAGTTCGACCTCTAAACCCGAGCTTTCGAGGTTTATGTCAAATCTGTTTCATTATCTTGGAGCTTTTATCATTCGATTGCCAAATTGAAGAGAGTTTGTTCGATATTTTGGTTTAATTGGATAGGGTTAGCCGAAGAGCTTATTTTGATTAGCCATAATTACGAGATAATACGGTTGCTAGAGCTTGTTAGTAGTCATGAAATAGGGACTTGAAATGTTTTCCATTTGGCATCAACAATAGTTAAATAATTCGCTGGAACAAAAGGGATACTCGATCAAGGGCAGATACTTTAATCATATATTTAAAATCCAAAAATCGATTTATCTATCTTGCTATCTTTTGTTAATTGAATCTTAGCTTAGTTGATCATAGCTAAATAGTGGTTCCTAACTTGACAAACAAACACCCCCCCCCCCCACCTTTATTGCTTTCCTTGTTTGCTTTTGTCCTTGTTTGAAGTATACAATTGCTTGACATATTAAGACAATATTGTTCAACCGTTCCTCGTGGGATTGACCCTTACTTATTGCTCTACTAGTTAGAGTTTTAGGTTAAGGCTTGGTGTGTGTGTCTATATATATATATATATATATATATATATATATATATATATATATATATTCATCTATATATCTATATATTTGTACTTAAATTAATTTGGTAAGAGACACACGACGATCGCCTTACCACTCCAACCCTGACAGTCACTGCTGAGGAGCTAAACTATCTCATTAGAATGGTTGTGGATAGTGCTCTAGCTAATCGAGGTGGACTCTCGGGGCCCTCCACTGGGTTTTTCCCTGCTAAGATCCGGAGCCCCAAAGAGGGAACACTAAAACAACCTGTGTCAGAGAAAAATGTCGTGCCACTGCAGAGGATGCCTCTGAGGGGAAGGGTTGTACCACCAAGGGAAGAAGAGATGGAAACAACGGACTACTATGTGAGCCACGCAGCTACGGTGGACACTGTTAATCAAAAGTTGCAAGCCCTCTAGAGAGAAATGGAGGACTTTCGAAGGTATAGGGAGGCAGGCACCAAAATAGAAAGTAACATATGAAGGAAGTAACATTAAAATTCATTTTGATTATAGTTCAAATAGAAATCCAAATGGATACAATATTAGATATGAAAATAACGACTTTTAGATATAAACCTATATGAAGGCAGTAACATTAAAATTCATTTTGATTATAGTTTAAGGTAATACGAAAAGAATTATTATTACATAACATAAAAATATATAGCATTGATATTACTACTGCTATTGCTACTACTGTATATATCACATTGCAACTTTAAGTATGAACCTTCCCTTTAGTACCTAAAGTAAATTGTACTCGTATTAATTTTCAGGAGTGTTCTAATCATTTCTCCCAAACAATTATTTTAAAATTATTTAAACAGTCTTAATACTATTTTATAGAATATTATATATATATTTAGAACTCTAAAAATAGATTTAAAATATCTGAAAATTCATTCAAAATGTTGAATTATTTTTAAAATTTTGAAATTTTCTTTTAAAGATTAGAATAATTCAGAAATATGAAAATTGTTTACAGATAAGAGAATATTTTTATTGTAAACCATATTTTCTACTAACCCTTAAATTCTCTTCTAAAAGCTGATATTATTTTATTAACTAAGAGTCTTCTTAAATCTAAAATTATTTGTAAAACACTTAAAGTACGAATAATAATATGAATTTTAAATAATTTTCTATTATAATTTAAAATTTAATAAAAAAAATCTGATAATTTTCATTCTATTTGGAATTATTTTTAGTGATTCAAGAAAATTCAATTATTTTAAAACTAACATTATGATGTTTTCTAATAATTTTTTTATATAATAAGATTCATTTTATGAAATAATTACATCTTCTATGAAAATTATCTTCCGACTTTTAAATAATTTTCATGTAAACTCAAAGTATTTAATACTTTTAAGAAAATTTAAACAAATTTAAAATTATTCCAACTTCATCAAAATAATTTTCCAATAGAAAAAATTATTTTATAGATTTTTTTCAAGAATTTTAGATTTTTTTATAAAAATAATATTAATATTTTCAAATAGCATTTTGAAAAATAATTGCAATACCTTTAAAATTTTGAATTTTCACCAAACAAAGTCTTCGAAGGTGGCAAAGAGATGAAACAGTGGACTTTAGGTGGTTATCGGGGAATAAATACTTTATTTATCAAAGTGAAAAAGCGTTGATACTGCAAGTTGCAAGTTGCAATATATTATTATTATTATTATTATTATTATTATTATTATTATAATAAGACGAGCTTGTTCGAAATCTTTTTAAAAATTAAGCTAGTCTCGACTATTCTTGCTCTGTTTGTCCATAACATAAATAACTTTATGTAACACTTCGTTGATAACGCTTTTAAAATTTTGACTTTTATATAACACTCATGAATACGTAATACTTCCATGCAATATTTTTGTAACATCCGTAAATATGTTACATATTTAGAGGTGGAAAAATTGGTCCGACCCTGTTGGTCTTATATTTTAGATGGGCTGAGCCATATAATCTTGGTCCGAAATACTATTGGCACGATAGGTCCGAACCAGTTGGCAAAAAGCTCGACGGGCCGCAAGCAGCCCCAATAATTTTAGTGTATTATAAAGGGACAGACTTGGCCGGACTGACTAATTTTAGATTCGACCAAATATTGATCCGGCGCGAAATAAGATGTTCACCCGGGCAATCAGACTCGACCGGGCCGAACTGCCCGAATTACCACCTCTACACATATTCATATAACACTTTTAGAATATGTAACACTTTTGATGTAATATATGTAAATTGTAACACTGAGGTAATACTTTTAAAAATGTAAAACTTTTTACGTAATATTTTTTAATAAGTAACAATTTAATGTAACACTTATAAATAAGTAATAATTTTAACTAAAAAAATTATTTATTTTTAACTTATTAAATATTTTTAGATTTATTTTTTTCCATGCGACTTTTGAAGAATTAAAATTTTCAATTGCTTATATTTTGTTAAATGACTTGAGGCAAAGCTTTATAAATTTGTTACACCTTAATATGACAATAGACCATTCGTAACATGGGATGGTAAAAATAAATTGACCCAGACCTACGAAAATAACAATTTATAGATCATCTATGGATTTGCTTACTAGTAACCTAAAAATAAATTTTGTTAGTTTGTGTTTGTGTATGTATATATAACAAAGATTTGTGGTTTGACAATTTAAATATATATCTTAGGTGTCTTAAAATTAAAATATAATAATTAGGTGTAACAAATTAGAGTGATAAAAATAAGTTATATAGATATATGAATGGACGAAATTGGAAAAATAATAATTAATGAAAACTTTGTATCAAACTAGCTAAAGTAGAATATATTAAATAAAATCAAATTAGGTTGTAATTTGATGAGAATCTAATCTTCAGAGTAGTTTGATGTTATATACAACAAAAAATCCTGTACATATAATTTTTCTTATAAATTAAAAGAGTTATTAAAAAAGGTAAAATTTACGGAATTAATTGCGTAAAATAAAAAAGTGATGGACCGAGTTAAGATTTTTTCCCATTATTATGGTTTTGCTTTGGTGGGTATGTTGTGATTTCAGTTCCTTTATTATGTGAATTTAGATGAATCAATGCAATACTCAAGGTAAAAGGTTTCCCAAAATTTTGTGGTGTCTGGGAGAGAACAATTTTGAGCCAAATAAGTTAAATTTTAATTATTTTATGAGCTTTTGATCATCATTATGTACATTAGTCTAAGGCATTCTAATAATTTGTGTTTTGCAATAATTTATTATGTGATTTATCGAGTTAATATGATTTACATTTCAACATCTTAGGTATATTTATTACCTCAAATCCAATCGAAGTCACTTTATTGTATATATGTGATTTTGTTTGAGAAAATCTATGTTTAATTTAGGACGTGTCTATTAGGGAAAGAAAATCTAACTCGTTTCATAACTTTTAACTTTTACGTAATTGATATCGTAATTTTTACTTTTTTCAATTTAATCTCGTAAATTGAAAAGTTGCTCAATTTAAGGCAGAATTTTGGTTGGAAAACGAGCATGAAGTATATGCACCGATTCACTTGTTTTTTCCAGTCAATATTAATTGGTCTTTAATTGAACAATTTCCCAACTTACGAGACTAAATTGAAAAGGATAAAAATTATGGAACCAATTCCGTAAAAGTAAAATGTTGACGAGACGAGTTAAATTTTTTTCCCCAATGTAAAATGTGATGTAACTAAAGATTATCCAAAGTGTTATTTTATACTTTAGGTAACCACAACAATGCAGAGCCGGCCCTGAGGATAGTTTAGGGGGACATTCGCCTAGGGCCCCTAAATTTTTGGGGCCCTAAAATTTGTAGTAGCGTTATATTATATATTTATTATTTTATTTTATTTTATTCTGTAATATACCTAATAAGATATTGTACATAATTTTACCTGTCTATCAAATTTTTATATCATCATTAGAAGGCCCATCAAATACTTAAATCATGGATGCAAAAGGCAGTTTAGGCGGCCGCCTAGCGCCCCGATTAAGGCCTCAGCGGTTGCTCTGGGTGTTTTTTCGACTTGGGCGCCGCCTAAGAGGCCTGGGCGGTCAAGGCGGTTTGGGCATTTTTTGAATTCTTTTTACTTGCTCGAAACGACGTCGTTTCCATTTAGTTTACTATGTTATTGACTTATTGTTATGTCTTGCCGACATTATTGTCTTGTTTAATTGTTTTGGACTTAGTAATTGACTTATGTTGACATCTTTTATTTATAATTTTATGTTGACTTCTTATAATAAAGTTTATGTTTTTGAATTTTCTTTTTTAATACAAATCCTTCGTAGCAAAAAAATTAGAATCTTTTTTAAAATATTAAACAAATTGATTATAGTGCTGTATCATGATTATTCTCTATATGTGCATATATATATATATATATATATATAATTGAATTAAATAATTAATAAAAAATACAAAATAATAATAATAATAATAATAATAATAATAATAATAATAATAATAATAATAATAATAATAATAATAATAATAATAATTTCTAGGCGGCGCCTAGGCGGCCTAGGCACTAGGCAGCATAGTAACAAAATACTCCGATTTTTTCAATTTCTCTCGTATTTATCCCGCAGTTTTAAATAAAAGTAAAAAATACGAATAATACTCGAGATTTTCAAAATATAGTCATATGTACGAATATATCGCAAATAATACCCGTATAAATCCCGAGAATTGTGAGACTTTATTTAATTTTTTTTTTATATTTTCTTTCCAAATTTTCAGTTTAGAAGTAATATATTCGTAGAGATAAAGATAGCACTTAGAATTATAAATTTGGTAAATAATATAAATTTCAATAAACTTTAAGCTTATGTTAGAATAATCAATAGTAATACATGTAGATATAAGAAAGAATCACGAATTCTGGACTCAAAATATGTTCTCTAAAATAAAGAGAAAATAAGTAGTACATATTAATTAATGAGCAATACAAAAATATGATATAATAAGAATACAATCCTAGTTACTCTAACAATAAAACAATTATGTTTGAAATTATTTCATTTAATGAACTTGAAATAAATAGCATAAAATCACAACAAATAACATGTGTAGTAATAGATAAAATTAGAAAAAATTAATAAAATTAACACCTAAACATAAGATAATTAATAAAAATTAAGAAAGATATCTAAGATTATGAAAATTTTAATTTAACGAATTAAACCCGATTTATTCCCGAATAATTTGCCGAATCTGGTCGATTAGACGCTATTTTCTCGATTTTATCTGTTTTATTCACGAATAAAACCCGAACTGCGAATAATTGATAGTGCCGAATAATATCCGTATCCAAATTTTGTTACTATGCTAGGCAGACAGAAACCGCTCCGCCTCCGTCTTGCGCCTTCTACAACCATGCTTAAATCTAGTGTAATCAAATAAATAAAACAGAAAAAAAATATTGCAAATGATGAAAAAAATGTAGATTTTTCCTAGTACCTATATAAGAAACTCGTGATTAAGCTAATGAGCGTCATCTATTGCTTTTTTCCATGTTCTTTATCCAAAATTCTTAGAAATTTTCATGTTTTTTCTCATTCCTTCAACTTTTACTACTAGAAAAAATCAAATTAGAGAGGGAAAAATTCGTCTCTAATTACATGGTAGCGGTTTCTAAATTAAAATAGTGACGGATTAGATACCAAGTGGTTGGTCTCTATAATGTTGGTCTCTAAAATTTAGACAGCAATTTTATTCCGTCTCTAAATTTAGTGACGGATTTTCCCTCTTTATAATGAAATTAGAGACCGAATTACCTACCGAACAGAGACGGATTATGTCCGTCTCAAATTTTCGGTTACTAATTCGTCACTAATCGGATACTAATGATTTTTTGCCACTTTCCGTCATTATTCTATTTCTATTCTGTTTTTATTTTGTGACCAATATCATCCGTTACTAATTTTCGTCTCTAATATGATTTTTTTTTTTAGTGTTTTATTCTATTAATTGTGATTTAAAATAAATTTCAAAATTATCTTCTACAAAATGTAGTTTTTATAATTCTTAGCGGATGAGTTTTTTATAGTGTAGAAATGGAATATTTATCTACCACTTAAAAATATTGACGCGATAATATTTTTTAATTAGTAATAATAAGGATAATTAATTATTCTTATTAATTTAAATAAAATGTTATGTTACTTTATATTGCGGTTATTTTTGTGTAACAAAAAAGGATAAGGCCCCTTTTCTGGTTTATGCCATGGGCCACCAAGATGTGAGGGTCGGCCCTGCAATAATTTAATTCCAAAAAAGTTACCTAAAGCCTATAATAACAATTTTTTAATATAGCATAATACTTTTTAAATGTTACATAAACTCATTTATGTTATCGTGAACAAAAATAAATTTTAACCTTTTTCCGTGAAACCAAATAAACAAATATGTGCTCACCGAAAGATACAAATTAATACAGCTTAAAGAATCTCCTACCTAGTGTTTGTTGGGCGTGGAGAAGCAACTGTTGACCCAAAAATGCCCCACCCCTGTTGCTTTCTGCGTTGCTCCACCAAGTGAACAGTTGGGGCTCGTTTGAGCGCCAACTGTTCACTGTACTTTTTATTATTATTATTATTATTATTATTATTATTATTATTATTATTATTATTATTATTATTATTATTATTATTATTATTATTATTATTATTATTATTATTATTATTATTATTTTGTTTAATTTAGTTTAGTTCCATATGTATTAATTGTGGTATTTTCGATTATATTGTTGTATTAAGTTAACATGTGTACCTATTATATTTTAAAGGTAAAATAAATTAGTTTCATTAAAATATAAAATTTGTCCTCGCTAAAATTAAATATTGTTAAATTTTTATACTATTAATTTAGTTACGTAATTCCCTCAAAAAATTAGTTTATTAAAAACAAATTATGAAATAATAGACTATTATAAAATAATACATTAAGATATTCATAAAATTACAACATAAGCAAATACTTAAACATTACTAATCAAAACAAATAAATAAGGGTAATACATTACTTATCGAAAGTACACCATAATCTATACTATATAATATAACAAAATCCGCCAAAAATAGTAATATCAACATTTTCCCGCCCAAAACAACACTGCTAATTTTGGAAAACTTTAATATTAGCTACATTAATTGGTTAAGCCTTATATATGGTATAATTGGCTGCATTAATTGATATTATTTTATATATGTTAAAACATTCAAACCATTTAATTCCGGAATTATATTTAAAGTTGGTAATAAGTTAGAATTGATTTAAACAAATCTCGCAACATAACCTTTTCAACTCGAACTCAAGGCAGTATATCATATTATAATTTTCAAAAATTATGATTGATAAGTATTCATATTCTGGGCTCGGTAATGAAGCCCAATTGATTTTTCTCCAGGAAGGTGTTTATATATTGAGGAACTATTGATTTTTTCTCCAGGAACCATTGTATTTCAATCTGTGTAGTTTTGAGTGTCAGAGTTTAATAATAAACCTCTCGGTAGTAAAAAATGAATCCTAAAAAATATCATAAGTAGCTAAGAACAAACCAATTAAAAAGATATAACTGAATGTTTCTTACTCTTGAATTCTTGAACTCTTCCTTGAATCCCTTGCTTGACACTCCAAATTATGACAAAAGATGTATAAAATTTTATTTTTAGGTCCCCCTTTATAGTTGAAGAATTAAGATATATGAGTTGAAGGGTGAAAATCCTCAAAAAATTAGGAAAAAATGTGTGTAAGACTCGACTCATGTCGCATGGGCCGTGTAATGGGCTGGGTAACCCAAAGCTGCATTTTTCTCCAACTTCAATGTCGTCATATTTGGAGGTCTTATGGTTAGAATTTGGAAACAACTATCTATAATTAATATAATAACAAAATCCACTGAATTAGTAACTTTGATGTTTTCCCGCCCAAAATCTATTACCAATTCTGGAAATCACAATTTTTGGGATATAAAATTTAACCCAATACACAATTATTGGCAATAACTTGCCATATATTAGCCTAAATAAATATGATAAAGCTATTTGGGCTGATTTTGTCTGGGCCGAAAAAAACATATTTTCTTAAAATTATTTTCTTTTTACAAATTTATTGACTATTATTAATGAAAAATTATTTATGAAGACGGTAACTAATTTTTAACATTACAAATATATCCTATGTCAACCGCATATTGCAATGCCAGCCTCAATCATCAACATGACTTCTATGGAAGAATGCTAGAGATATTCATACATTAAGAAAAATAAATATTCATTCTAATATATATTTTAGTCTTTAATACTTTCCACTGCACTCTTTTTCCATTAACATATAATTTTTCATATCATATTATTTATTGATTGTAATATTTTATTATATTAAAATTATATAAAAAATATAAAAAAATATTAATTTATTCATTTGCACGTACAAACCGTGCATCGCACGGGGATACTACTAGTAAACACCAAATAACACATACTACAAATATGAAAATACTACTAATACAAATCTAATATGAAAATTATTATCTTGAAAGTATAGAAAAATACAAAATTATATAAGTATATTAGCAAATTAGAATTGCTCACAAAAAATAATACAAAAAAGGAAATTATTAAAAAAGAATATTTGATGTAGCACGAATGCAGCGAAGACGGCTGGAGCTCTGCACTTCATTTCATGCTGGGTAGAGTAAATCGAACGGTAATCGCTGGAGATGCTCATAGCAATTTTGCATTAAGCCCGGTAATTTTGGTTGCATTTTGTTGAAATATAATTACATCCGACATGGTTACTCTAAAAATGTCGAAATTCTGTATAGTCTTTTAGAAAGGTTGCATGAGGAATAAAGTGAAGGATTTGATTTTGTTTGGTGGAGAGAGTAGCTAGCATGAAAAAAGATTTGAAGTAGAGAATTTATGTTAAATATAGCTCAAATCCTTCCATGAAACGCATAATTACAATTTTGTGGTGATTGGATGTTAGATTCCGTTGTAACCCTAAAAACATGCTCTTCACCGGTGAATCTATCGACTTTGACGACCCACCTGTTGCGCGCCGGCGCCCTTCTGCTCACCAGTAAGCCTTCCCCAATAGGCAGCAAATGTGCATCATCAAACTCAAACTCAAACCCCACCCCACAAAACGCATTGTACCCCAAAACCATGCTGCTATTCCTGCCCACACTCCTAACTATTCCTTGGCAGTTGCTAATCCTACAATCAACCACCACGCAATCTGCCTCTCTGTATTCACGCCCCATCACCTCTTCAGCGTCTCCCACCACGAATTTCACGTCGGATGCACTCTCTCCTAAAATATCCTTGGATAACTGCACGTCGTTGGGGCAACTCAGAATGCACACCACCGTGCCACCTGTTTGATAAGCGGCGGCCACCAGGGCCAGGGTAGTGCTGTCCGCGGCACCCGCACACGCAACCACCATTAGACGAGCATTCGTGCCTGCAACAAGCGCTGAGATGAACTCCGATGATGTATCTCTTTCCTTTGCTCTCTTTCCCTGCACCAAAATATATAATTACTAGAACAGAATTAAGAGGCAGTAGTAGTGCGAATAATCAATGTCTCACCATTTTGATTGCTCTAAGATAGGCATTAGTAGCATTTTCTGCAGACCAGGTAGCCATTTTTGATAGATATATATAAGTCTTGTTTAATATATATATAGTGCAGTGCAGAAGAAGATAGAAAAGCTGGTTCCCAAAGTATATCTAATTAACCCGTGAATACTTGTTTATTTTCTAATATCTTATTATAATTAAATTTTGTGAGGAACGTCTACGAAGTATCCAACTTACATACTATATTGTGTACCAAAAACAATGACAAAACTTTAAATTTCTGGTTGTGCATCTTAGACCCGGGACGCTAATTAATTAATAAAATTCACAAGGCGACATCATTGGTTTCAGTATCAATTGCAATATTCTTCAATTCAATCTTGCATCTTTTCTTCCTACACGCGTTTTCAAAATACATTTCACATGCAAAGATAAAAATAACGTCTATTGGTTAAAAATACATTTCCACGTAACATCAAATATATCAATCAACCATCAAACGCTCCTATTTATACTAATAATTGAACCATAAAACACTTAACAAAGAAAACAAATCAAATCAAATACTCCATCAATTATCAATGTTGGTCACCCTCTCTAATTTTTTTTAATTATAATATGAACTATATTTTTGAACATGTGATTGTGCCACCACCAACATCATTAGATTCCTGCGCTTTAATGAGACATTCATTTACCCTCCATCAATTTCACTATCTATTAGCTTTTAATTGAGAATGAAAAACATGACATATATAATAAGTTCAAACACCAATTTACTATAATTCTGATACAGTGGTTAAGGAACAAAATCAAGATATGAACATTATATTTTGGTAGCACGAAATACATGATTTTGGTTGTGGATGAAATAACTATATTAAGGTCCCATTAAATATGATTTGTGTTTGTCGCTGAGAATGCATGCAGTAGGAAAATGGAAGTATATTGTTAATGTTGGTAGGCAGGAAGATGTGTTGTGGGGAATGGACAAGTTATAGTGCGAGAATAAAGTGTTAATGTTGTGAGAAACATGGGAGTATGGGCGGAATCCGAAGATAGAGCTCTTCATTCATGTATTTATCCTTCTCATCGTGTCACCCTTCACCACTTATAAGTTTGTCCCCATGCCTTGTGTAGCTTCAAAATCATTAGTAATTGTGGTGCCATAATGGAGTTTATCCACCACGAAGCACCCACTTAGTATAAAAAGCGTTGGGTCGCTGCCCTGCTCCTCTGCAGAAGAGGAGCCCACGTCTGAAGCAAGAAGATCAGCTGGCTGGTTCTGGACTACTTGCATTGTGTATCGCGAACTGCGCACATAATACCCCCCCTCCCCCCCCCCCCCATCGCAGAAGGGTATGGCCCGAAGCACGAACCATCGTCCTGACTTTCCAACCAACACAGATCAAAAAGCACGAAGCGCGATCCCATGTTTTAAACCTCCACCGTGAACTATCTTTTCGTGTGAATGTCTCGATCCTACCTAGAAAAGCTCCTGACCAAAACGTGGGTTGACTGACAACATGCACCCTGCCAACCGTTTTCCCCCTGCCAAAAGGGTTGAGGACCACTGACACAAGTTCTAGTGGTCGTTGGTCTGAGCCAGCTGACTAGGATTAGGGCTAACGTGACATGGACTAAATGACACTATTACCCCAAACCTTCATTTTGGTAAGCATAAAAAGATTATCATTTCTTCTTCTTCAAGGTATGACTCATAAGTTTTACTATATATTCACTCAGCTGAACCATTTTCTGCCATCAAAATTCCTTCAATCTTTGACTTGAGCGTCGGAGGCTCTTCACTGGAGATCCCCTCCGGTGTTGGTTTTTGCAGGATTACAATCAGAATCCAAGCGAACTCGAAGAACAAAGTAACACTCCCACCGAGTATCATTCTAGGTAGATTTTGTAATATTGTGTATGTGCAGGAGCTGATTTGGAAACGGCACTACAGTCTCGCCATCTGTGGGAAGGAATCAATTCTTCTTGTTTTGAGACATGACGAGAGAATCCGTTCCCCCATTGTAGTATCTGATTCGGTGCGGATTGTTTTCTCATCTTTTTCCTTATGTTACATCATTCTAGCATGGCGAATGATGACTTGGAACGTGACCTACGTATTAAATTCGACAAGGAAGTCGGGAATCATCCTCGTAGGGACACTGAAACCCCACCACCAACGGAGGCACACAGGAGTGCAACGCAGACTGCTGGAGGCAGTAGGGTGCTTACACCGACCCAGGATCAACTGAATGATCTAATCAAAATGGCTGTAGAAAGTGCACTCGCCAATAGCGAAGGGATATCGGCCCTCCACAAGGCTTCGTGCCTCATCCTTCTACCACGCCAGCTGGGGGGACGAGCAACGCACCACCCGAAGAGGAGAACGAGGCAGAGGAGGTTCCGCCTTTCGAGACACTCGCGCCACCCTGCTGCCACCCCCGCACGGACTGAACATGAGGAAGTTGCTGATACTGAGGTTGCTCAGCCAATGAGTGTCGCGAACACGGTTGCTCAGCAGCTGGGAGCTCTGAGGCATGAGCTGAGGCATGCGCCAGAACAAGGAACCTAGGCATTTTCGCCGCGTAGTGGTTGCCCATTCTCGGAAGAGATCTTACAAGACCCTTTGCCGGGGAACTTCAGGCCTTTGGCATATGAATATGATGGGATCACGGACCAATACGAGCACTTGCTACGGTTAAAAAATGGTGCGTTGCTCCACCAGTACAGCGACGGGATTAAATGCCTCGTGTTCCTCACCACATGTCCAAAGCGGCTCAACAGTGGTATGGGCAATCAGCCCCGAACACAATTCAAACTTTCGCAGATTTCAGTTCCCAGTTCGTGCATCAATTCGCGAGTGCCCGTAAACACTACAAAACAACATTGTCCTTGCTCAGCTTCAAGCAGGGGGCAAATGAAATGCTCAGGGCCTATATTGAAAGATTCAATAATGTCGCGCTGGAGGTACCAACCATCACCGCCGAAGTTAAGATCAAAACGCTGGCACAAGGGTTGCATGATGGGAACATTTTCAAGTCATTGGCCAAGAGGGCTCCACAGTCCTTCGATGAACTGTTGGAGAGAGCGAACAAGTACATCAACTTGGAGGAAGCCCAGAGTGGTTAGAGAAGAGATGAGAAAGTGATGAAAAGAAGCCGATTCCAACCTGAAAGGAAGGAAACCACAACACATCAAATCTCGAAGCGGAAACCAGTGGATAAAGACAACTGCTATACTAATTACACACCATTGATCATACAGCAAACGGGGCTATTTGAGATAGCTCGCGATTATCCCAACTTCAGGCTTCCTGCCAGTTGAGAGAACGGGCCGCCAAAGAGGCTGACCAATGAGTTTTGTAAGTTTCACAACGAGTTCAGACATACCACCAACGCATACCGACACCTGGCTAATGAGATCAAGAGGATGATCCATGATGGCCAATTTGTAGAGTTTTTCAGGAAAGAGTAGGATAACCGGAACAAAAGGAAGGATAGTGAGGAAAAGGTAGAAGGCAAAGAGATTCAGGAAGGACCAAAAAAGAATACTAAAGAAAAGAAAGGCTACATACAGATGATATTAGGGGGACCCGTCGATGGAGACTCTAATCAAGAAAGGAAAGCCAATATGTGGAGTGTGCGGGCTTGGCACGGGAGCGTCGCGAAGTGGGTGAACTCAGTTTGTCACCCACAATAGAGTTTGGACCTCGTGATGTGGGCTTGACCTAGCAGCCACATCACGACGCTTTGGTGATAACCCGAGATATTTCCGGATATGCGGTGGCACGCATCTTTGTCGATACAAGAAGCTCAGTGGATATTATGTTTGAAGATTGCTTCAAACAAATGGACATTAATGTCAAGATGGAGCCGGTCGAGACTTCCCTCTTTGGGTTCACCAGAGGGGCCATACACCCGAAGGGACAAGTGACGTTGCAAACACAATTAGGCCAAGAGCCCCATGTCAAGATGAGGATGGTCAAGTTCCTGATAGTGGACGCGCCTTCACAATACAATGTCATACTGGGGAGGCCATCTCTCAACCTCTTCTAGGCTATCATCTCCACTTACCACATAAAAATAAAATTTGTGATAGGAAGAGATGTGGGGGAGGTAGTAGGTAACCAGTACAGTGCCCGGAGATGCTATATGAGCACAAACAAGGAGGTTGTAGGAAAGGGATGAACAAAAAGTTGAGAGCTATGGAATTAGATGAGGAAGATCAAGAAGTCAGATCTTGCCACAGGAGGAGTTAATGAGTGTGGAGTTGTTTCCGGACAGAACTAGTTTTTCCATGAAGATTGGAGCATCTTTGGCACCTGAAGTATTAACTGCTATAGTGGCGAGCCTCAGAAGAAATGCAGACCTATTCGATTTCTGTTTAGCAGACATGGGCGGTATAAACCCCAGCATTGCGATGCATTCGTTGAACTTGGATCCTGCTGTGAAACCAGTTAAGCAAAAGCTCAGACAATTCATGATGAGAGGGACAAGGCAATCCAGAACGAGGTGCTGAAACTACTGGAGGCAGGGCACATCCTGGAAGTGCAATTCCTGGAATGGCTGTCAAATGCTGCAATGGTGTCTAAGGGGCAAGGCGCATGGAGGATGTGCCATGATTTCCGAGACCTTAATAAGGCATCCTCGAAGGACCATTACCCTTTGCCTAGGATAGACTAATTAGTGGACTAAACAGCAGGACGCGAACTACTCAGAATAATGGATGCCTATCAGGACTATCATCAAATTACAATGAAGCCCCAAGATGTCTCGAAGACAGCCTTCGTGGCGGCGTGCGGAACGTACGACTATGTTTGTATGCCCTTTGGACTGAAAAATGCAGGAGCAACGTATCAAAGAATGATTGACAGTGTGTTCCGCCAATAGATAGGACGGAACATGGAAGTATATGTAGACGACATGCTCAATCGCAGTGAAAAGAAGGAAAATTACTCTGCTGATATGGAGGAGGTCTTCGGGGTTATCAGGGCTCACAGTTATCAGGGGTCACGGGGTTATCAGGTCTTCGGAGTCACATCAGGAAATTTTTTTGGATACTTGGTTACGGAGAGGGGGATAGAAGTCAACCCATCAAAGGTGAAGGTGGTCCTAGAAATACAGGAACCACGAAAATTGAAGGAACTACAAAGACTAAATGGAAGGAAAGTAGGTTCGAGTGGAACGAAGCATGCAGCCAAGCATTTAAAGAACTCAAGGAGCACCTAGCCAAGTTGTCGCTTTTAATGAAACCTGTCCCAGGAGAGGCACTATACCTATACATCTCTGTGGGTGAAGAGGCATTGAGCACTGTCCTCCTCTGCGAAGAAGAAGGGGTCTAGAGACCAATCTATTTCATAAGTAAGTTAATGCAGGATGTAGAAGCACGATATACCGAGGTAGAGAAAGTAGCCCTTGGTGTCATAACCACTGCACGAAGATTAAGGCCATATTTCCTATCACATGGGGTGATAATCCGAACAAATTTACCTTTGAAACACATTCTAAGTCGGCCAGATCTTTCAGGAAGAATGGTCAAGCGGGCAGTTGAGCTGGGAGAGTACGAGGTGGAGTACGAACCTAGAAGGGCGATTAAGGCCTAGGCCTTAGCGGATTTCATACTGGAAAACATGAAGGAACCTGAAGCACCCACATGGGAAGTTTATGTGGATGGTTCCTCGTCCAATATATGATGTGGAGCGGGAGCAGTTATCGTAAGCTCGGAGAAATACGAAATGCAATCTGCAATAAAATTTGGCTTCTGCATGTCCAACAATGATCAGAGTACGAAGCAATTCTAAGGGGAATGCAGATGACATTCGAATTGGGAGTGCAAAAGCTTAGTGGTCTGCTCTGATTCACGAATGGTAACTCAGTAGGTCCAGGGATCATATGAATTGAGACGCGAAAATGGCTTGGTATATAAGCCAAGTTGTGTACATGATGGCAAGAATCCAGAAGGTGGAAATCAAACAAATACCAAGAGAGGAAAACCGAAAGACGGACCACTTGGCAAAGTTGGCTAGTTCGGTGGAAAAGGAGGGTGCGGGGAAGATCACCCTCCTTATGGCAGGAAAAGATTTAGGGCAAGCGACAGTTGCAACGATTGAAGAGGAGGATGACTGGCAAGCACCAATCAGGGCCTACTTTGAACAAAAAAATGATGAGGATGGCCTATCCAAGTTAAAATATGCCAAGTATTGCATGATCGGGGAACACCGATATAAGCGAGCTTTCGCGCATCCTTATTTGAGGTGTGTGTCAAAGACGGAAGGAGGCTATGTGTTGAGAGAAGTTCACGAAGGATGCGCAGGAGCCATGCTGGATATAAGAATATAGTAAGGAAGGCATTAAGAGCAGGTTATTATTGGCCGACCATGCTGCAGGATGCCCAAAACTCGGTCCGAAGATGTGAGAAATGTCAGAAGCACGCTCCCTTGACCAACATACCAACTGAAGAGCTGACAAATATGCAGTCACCTTGTCCCTTCGATAAGTGGGAATTGATATAGTGAGAAAGTTCACAGCAGCCCCTGGAAAGAAGACGTTTCTTATCGTGGCAATCGACTATTTCACCAAGTGGGTGGAGGCACAAGTATTCGTGAAGATAAATGAGGATGCAGTGATCAAATTCCTCTGGAAAAACATCTGTTGCAGGTGTGGAGTGCCGCGCCTACTAGTTTCGAACAATGGAACGTAATTTGTAGGGGGCTAAGACAACGGAAAGGTGCAAGATGATGAAAATTACGCAGAGGAGGGCATCTATCGCACACCCTCGGGCAAATGGCTAGGTCGAAATCACGAACATAACCATCATGGACGAAATTAGGACACATCTAGAGAAGGCTGGAGGAAATTGGGAGGAGGAACTGGACTCGGTTCTTTGGGCATACAAGACTAGTCCACGGACCGGGACAGGTGAAGCACCCTACAACCTGGTTGACAGATCAACAACAGTGATACCAGCGGAGGTGGGCCTAGAATCTCACTGAATCCTCCACTATGATAAAAGTCAGAACCAGGCCCTAATGAGGGAGAACCTGGACATGCTTGAAGAGAAAAGACAGGTGGCTCGTTGCCGCGAAGAAAAATACAAAGGCTATCTCAAAGCTGCCTATGATATTAAAGTCAAGAAGCGACAACTGCGAAAGGGGAACCTGGTGCTGAGAAGGGTCAGTGCTCTAACGCCCACGGGGTAACTGGACGCGAACTGGGAAGGTCCATATATCGTATCCAAAGTTCTGGGTGGAGGAGGATATGAGTTGAAGACAGCTAAAGGGAAGAAGTTGCCTAGATCGTGGAGTATCACGAACCTAAAGAAGTACTATCCCTAGGATTGTAATGCGCGGGGCATATTTCATATATCTAAAGAAGGGAACATGGCTACCTATAGCTCATCCCATTTTAATGAATTATCATCAGGAGTTCGTGCCGTATAATGAAAACCCAAGTACTAAGCTTGGTGCGGGTAAACCGTGAGAAAGTCCAGAGTCGTTCTGGCACGAAGGTAAGCCCTGGTCTTAACCAGACACAAAGCATTGCTCTTAACCAAGTATTAATCACTGGTCTTAACCAGACACGAAGCCCTGGTCTTAACCAAGCACGAAGCCTTGGTCATAACCAGACATGAAGCCCTGGTCTTAACCAAGCACGAAGCCTTGGTCTTAACCAAGCATTAAGCCCTGGTCTTAACCAGGCACGAAGCTTTAGTCTTTACCAAGCATTAAGCCCTGGTCTTAACTGGGCACGAAGCCTTGGTCTTAACCAAGCATTAATCCCTTGTCTTAATCGGGCACGAAGCAATGGTCTTAGCCAAGCATTATGCCTTGGTCTTAACCAGGCACGAAGCCTTAGTCTTAACCAGAGACGAAGCCTTGGTCTTAACCAATTATTATTGTGCTTAGGTCTTAACCAAGCATTAAGCCTTGGTCTTAACCAGGCACGAAACCTTGGTCTTAACCAATTATTAAGCCCTGGTCTTTACCAATCACGAAGCGTTGGTCTTAACCAACCATTAAGCCCTGGTCTTAACTAGGCACGAAGCCTTGGTCTTAGCCAAGCATTAAGCCTCGGTCTTAATGGAGCACGAAGTCTTGGTCTTATTTAAGCATTAAGCCTTGGTCTTAACCACGCATGAAGCATCGGTCTTAACTAAGTTTTAAGCCTTGGCCTTAACCAGGCACGAAGCCTTGGTCTTAACCAGGCATTAAAGCCTTGGTTTTAAGCAAGCACGAAGCCTTAGTCAAAACCAAGCACGAAGTCCTGACCTTAAACAGGCATTAAGCCTTGGTCTCAACCAAGCACGAAGTCACAAACTTGAAAAAAAAAAAAACAAACAAACAACAAAACAACAAAAAACATTGACTATTATTAGATATAGCCAATAGTAGTCAAAGTACGAGGGAGGATAAGAAGACATAAATTCAAGCACGAAGTTTATCTCATAAATTGGAGGAAGCAAAAATGAAAATGAATCAAGAAGCACAAAGTTAAAGTACTCTAAAGAGAGCGAAAAAAAGGCACAACCGTGATCTGAAAACTTTTTTGGAAAACGATATATTTCATTAACAAATCCCCGAAGGAATATTTTGTATATTACAAAGCGGGTGCATGGTTGGCGACACCTACATTGGAATAGTGCTCCCTTCATCATACTAAAAAAAAAAGAAAAAAAAAATAAAAAAAAGACAAAGACTTCCAACCCTAACAGACCTAGGGTTCCTCTTACTCTGTCTCCTCCTCCTCCACCTCTTCCTCGCTTCCTCTCGCAGCAGGGTGACCGCCGGCTGCCTCATACCCTTCATTGACAGCGGCACCCTCCACATCAGGGGCAGGGGTGTCTTGAATTCTCTCCAGTTCAGGGGAATGTTCTGTTGAAGTTCCAACAGCAGGCGTCACGCTTCATACTCCAACTTCCCAGCTGGAGTCAACCCTTAGGTAGAGGCTTCGTGCAGGAATTCAGTGGTGACATCACGCATCACTAGCTGCCACCAGAGGAAGGAAATAGGAAAACTCTTATCCCCTTTGAATGAGGGGGGCTCCTCCACTGCTTTCAAAGCCTTTGATAGGCTAAGTTTGTGGGTCAAGCCCTGGTCGGCAGCCTGCTTGTTGGCCGAAGAAAAGCCAACCTCCACAAAGTATGACATGTGTGGCCACATATCTCTCAAGTACTACGTACTGAGCTGATACTTCTCAATCAGCCCATGGTCGAGGTTCCGAAGAAGAGTTTGCCTCGGTAGAGAAGTGAAGAGCTTCTCACAAGTCTCCTTAACACCCTGCGCGAAGCCGGCTTGGCGTGCTTTAGCCTCACGCGAATCATAGCGGAGGATCAGATACCCCTGAGTTTTCTCCGAAGTGGCAAGCTTGGACTTCAGCTCTTCAACCTCCTTCTCGAGGGCCTCCTTCGTCAAGACAGCGATGTTTAGTTGGGAGGCAGCAGCCACCACCTCCTCTTCTTTCTTTTGGAGAGCCTCTGTCAGCTCGTGAGCATGAGCAGCTTGCTCCTCCATCTTCATTAGGTAACTGTCCGGTCACCATCTAAACGAATTTGATGAATCATGATGAGAAAACACAGGAAAAATAAAGTGTTGGAAATCATGCCAAGAAAAGAGAGAGGCTCACCTGTACTAGGTCCCACACAATTGCTCTGCGGATCCTGTTGCAATCACCCTTCATAAGGACTTTAATGTCCTCGATAGTAGGTAACAACTTCAGGAACTTGCCAGCCTCCTCCTTGTCGAGCTCCAGTAGGGACTTCGGGAGCTCTTCTGTGAAGATGTCGTGGGAGGACTGCCGAACCTCCTTGGCTTTGCCTTTGGAGGAAGTATTTTGCCTCATATAGGAGGCTTCGTGCGAGACCTCGGATCCCGAGGCCCTCTTGTTTCATTCGGCGGTGTAGGCACGAACCTGTTCTGCGGTCATGGAATGCCCCCACTGGCAGCCTTTTCTGGAGGAGTCTTCGCGATCACAGTGGAGGAGGCAGGGGCTTTCCCTTTATCTCCTACAGAGGGGGCAGGAGGAGCTGGAGGGTGTTCCCCCAGGACCACCACCTCATCGTCATCATCCTCCTCTGGGATTAGACCCACTTTCCAATCCATCTCTGCAAAGACAAAGGGAGTACGAAGTGAGTAACTTGAAAGAATAAAACATGAAAATAGATCTAAAGATGATAATGCAGGATAAATACCAGCCCTGGGGAAAGGTCAATCTGGGTCTTAAGGAACCCGAAGTGGGAGAGTGTGGCTTGCTTCCTAAATAGAGGGGTGATCTTGAAAGAAGGACGCCTCCGAATCCAGGCATTCAGGTTCCTGAACACCGAACAGTTACAGGAGGAGACATAATCCACGTCAACGTTAGTATAACGGGGAAGACTATACAACCAAAGATCATGGGGAAAGGACCAGGTACCCGAAGTTGCGGTGACCATAAAATATCTATCTTTCAATTTTTTCTCTATACTAGGGGGTTTCTTTATGAAGGCACATAATCCGTTCTTCTTAGCAGAGAAGTAGAAGAAATGGTTTTTTTTCTTCATCTCATAGCATGCCATAAAGGTCTCAGCATCAGGTTCCCCCCCCTCCCCTCCCCCCGTTTCCCTTCACTAGTACGTAAAAAGCTATAACGATTTGGATAGAAGAGGGATTGACCTGATTCGGGGGCACGTTAAAGGCGTTGGCAACATCGCTAAGGTATTTACAAACACGAAGGAGAATGCCCACCTCAACATGCACTTTCCAGAAGGCTAAGGTTGGGGGAACTAGATGGTTAGGTCTTTCATCATCGTCGTGAACCTCCACCAGGAACTCCGAATCGGAGAAGGTTTCTGTTCCAAGACCGACTTATGGTTAAAGGAGGAGGGTCCCGCTA
Organism: Ajuga chamaepitys; assembly: GCA_958295605.1. Classification (NCBI taxonomy): domain Eukaryota; kingdom Viridiplantae; phylum Streptophyta; class Magnoliopsida; order Lamiales; family Lamiaceae; genus Ajuga; species Ajuga chamaepitys. The sequence continues at coordinate 24,502,479 of OY282506.1, read as the reverse complement.
TCTCATCCCACCTAAATCGGGCACTAGGCAGGATTCATTTTTTTACTCTACCAGTAAGAGGCTCAAAAGAGGAGGCCTTTGAACTCTGATACACTACCATAGTCCCACCTAAAGTAGGAAGAGTAGGGGGACGGCTCATGCTTCCTATAGCCAGGGTCACAGTAGATGGGAGGGGAATCCCAGAAGTCCTAACTAGGGCAAGGGTGTCTCTTCAGGGAGCAGGGGGAGTCCCCTCGGTTCTCTCACTATCAGTGGTGCAGGAATTCCTTTTTGGGGGATCTGCTACGACCCGAGGAGGAGGCTTGGCCGCACTGTCGGGTGCAGTCAAATAAGATGATTATTTAACCTAACTATTTCTAACAGTAGCTAGAGCAAGTCAGGGTCGATCCCACAAAGAACAGGAATTAACTAAATAATCGTACTAACCAATTCTATATAAATACTAATAATATAACTATAATAAGGGGGGGGGGGGGTTTGATTAGAGTTAATTAACTAATGCAAATAACTAAAGACGAATTAACTAGTGAATAAAAAGTATCCCGCCTTTAACCCAGTATCCCCCTAGCCTGAATATTCATGTAACTAATGCAACTACTTAACTAATTAGTTCTGAGACCCCTACTCCAAGAATTAACAGGTACGCTTAGCTAACCCTTGTTACCCCTTAAGTATAATTAATCCTAAGAACTTAGCAATTAATCCTATCCAATTAAGTAGTTCTAGGAGACGCTCGCTAGAACTATCGTAACTAGACGCATAGGGAATTAAGGCAACGGAGTAGGTACGGTGTTGTACTCACGAACGTGGTACAAGTGACCGCGACTTTGTGTTATCCTAGCGAGTAACCACTTTTTGCTACTTTTGGGCACAAACGCATAACAATTACGGATTATGAATTTATGACCTAGCGACAGCTATATGCCTATTACTAAGGTGATCAGTCCACATAACAAACATATAAAGATAGAGTAATCCAATAACACAAGTAATCTAAGAACATAATTAAATTAAGCAATTACTGAATTAATTACATGAATAACAGTCTAGGGTTCAACATAGTCAAAGACGGGAAAATAAATGCTTAGCTGATCATAGCGATCGCTAAGAACAAACTAATAAAAGAAAACATAAAACTATAAAACCCGAATCGCCGAATCTTGAGTCTTCGTGTTCTTCAAAATTCCCACGTCCGAGCTCTCGAATCAATGTAAAAGTTCTCCCTTGATGTCTAGAGCCTTGAGATGTTTATAGGAGTACATCTCTAGGATAAAGAAGGATAAAAGCTAATTGGAATAGGAAAATAAGTCTAAAAAACGTTTTTGAGCTTGTGGGCCAAGTAATGGGCCGACACTGCATTCCTTTTCCAACTTCAAAGCTGTTTTTGAGGGTCTTATGTTCATTTTTGGGTTTTTCTTCTTTCACACAAAGTTGTAGTTCTTCGAATCAGCTTTCTAACGCCACCAATTACACCTCAATCGGAGTTGTAGATCTCAAGATATGGCCAAAATAGTAGAGGTGTATCAATATGTCTCGGCCGAGAATGACTGTCTCGGCTGAGACTCTTCTACAGCCAGAAATCCGAATTCTCTGACCTTCTAGATCGGCCGAGCTCCCTGGCTCGGCCGAGACTGGTTCCCAGCAGCCTCGGATCGATTTTCTCTCGATTTTTGACTTGCGGAACTTGTTCTCACATCCAGTTTAAGTCGAGTTCGACTTTTTGGTCTAAATTCCCCCAAATAACTTCAAAACAAGTCACAAGCATCAAATTGTCCAATAATACAAATATGAGCAATACACGGTCAATTACGCATGCAAATGCCACTAAATAGACACTTAACTCGACCTATTATGCATGCATAAACACGTTTACCAAATTCCCCCAAACTTAAACATTTGTTCGTCCCGAACAATGCAAAACAAAGAAGAAACACAAAAGACACGCGTTAATGGCGACTTTAAGTGGCAAACAAAGTTTCAGAACATATTTTCATTAGAAAGACAATACGATAATCCGAGCATATCCATCATAGCAACTTAGACTACTTTTGAGACTCGATACTTTCAACAAGTGATCCTTACGGGTTAAGTGTATCACTCTTCTCTCAAGTGTATAAGGTAAAGTTAATTCACTCGCATTGGACTACATGCAACGCCTACCATATGCTTGCCCGTTATCTAAATCAGACCTCGTACTTGACATGTGTGATATAAGATCAAAAAGGTCTTTATTTAGGTTGTATTGTAGGCTTAAGGTAAGGTGGGAAATATTTGGATAAAAGTGACTAATCTTTGGACTAATCGAGTTTTTTCTACTCAACCACCCCTCAAAACAATCACTCAATCCTCACTCTCCAATTTCAGCAAACCTTCCCGCAAGAAAGTTTCTTCACCCCTCAAAAGTACTTACAATAACCTTAGTGCTTTTTCACGCTTCACTTGGGTACCACAATTTTGGGACTACCCAATTTTTCATAAACTCAAGCAATTAAGCTTTTTAGACTCCTAACCTCTCCTTTAAATAAAAAGAATAACACTTATGTACAACGAACTCTTTCTTTTCTTTTCTTTTCTTTTTTTTTTTTTTCTTTTTTTTTTCTTTTTTTTTTCCATATGAATAACTATTCAAACAATGGCCGATACGTCACACTTTACACCCCCTCCCCCAAACTTGATTGAAAATCAACGTTTGTGGGGAAAAGAGTGGGATGAATTGGTTCTGAACACATAACACTTAGGAGAGGTTAGTTAAAGCCCGATTTTTTCACCTATCATTTGTATTCTTTTTTTTTCCTTCCAAATTCTCCATCTTCACCCAAATTAATTCCCAACTACCTTCCAATCCTCCTCCCTCATACTCACTCTTAGTCCAAATGGGCCAAAGGTTTCATAATGAAAAGATGTGGCTTGTAAAGTAAGGCTGTCAAAGAAAAAGCTACATAGCTCAAATGGGCTAACAATGGAAAATGTAATTGGTCATAAAGGAGACATTTAAAGACTGAATAAATAGGGTCAACATGAAAAACGCCTAATATCATGTCCTACATCAGATCATATTCGACATATTCACAATAGAGATTCTGGGCAAGTTCTAGAGACGACTACACATAACCAAAGAATTCACACAGAAAGAATGTAAATATTACTCCAATGACAGGAGTACAAAATTCGGCTCAAAAACTCACAAGGTTATAGGTGATCACAAGTCTCAAGTACAAGCTCAATTTTATCTTCATTACATGTCATGCTCTATCATACGTCATTTTTCAAATTTTAAGCAAGAATCATGATCATCATTAACTAGTTGCACACTTATCAATTTCCCATATCTTGCCTTAAAAACACGCAGTTACAATCAAGGTACAATCTCGGGTTGACTCAATCCTAAACTCAACTAAAATGCAAAATACATAACAACTAAACATGACCCAACTTGCAAAGATAGTGGCTCACAGGCCAAACGATCAACCAAGCAATTGGCTCACAGGCCATACAACTATGGCTCACAGGACAACACTCAATAAATAAACAAGAAACTCGCAGCTAGCACAAAGCAAGAAAATATATGAAAATAAAGCTCGAAGCTAAAAGAGCTTAAAAGCGGCCAAATCGTCCCACTTACACTCCCTCCCCCAAACTTGGTTAAAAACCACAGTTTGTGGGAAAATAAGGGTACGACTTGGTGCTTACTTACAGTGCTACTACTAAAATGGTGGTTGGAAGCTATGCTTGCTCCACTATTTGGCTATCGCGCCTCACCGGATGTCCTTGTTGTATCCATCCTACTCCACTACTTCTTTGATTTCGAGTAATGTTAGTTCCTACATACTTTTCAAAAACAAGAATAAAACGCATCAAACTAAAAAAAAAAAAAAAAGCATTAAATAAAATAAAAATACGATAAACATCGGGTTGCCTCCCGACAAGCGCCTTTGTTTTACGTCGTTGGCTCGACCGGTTCTTTTCTTTTATAAAATATCCCAAGGAGGTTTGCGGGCTGGTCTTGATGATTGTGGCTCCTCCACTACCGTAAGAGTTTTCATTCTTACTCGTTTCCTTCTCAGGCATGCACTTGGAGCCATGTTCAAATTGTACCCGCACTTTAATTCTTTTTCACAGACTGTCTGTAACACACTAGGTGACCCACTGTGTGTCATAAACTCAACATATGGCAGGATACTGGACAATTCAGTGTGCGTCTTCAATACACTGTCTGTCAGCACATTTGATGACCCAATGTGCATCTCGCCTCCAATGTGCGTCTGTTCAGCCTGACTTTCAATGCTCTCTTCATTTTGCAGCACTTGTACGGGCTTTTCATCCTCTCTAGGCTGTTCTTCGCTCCTCAAAATCACGACATGTTCGTTCATTAGAATTTCCTTGGGTTGGGATGCCAATTTTTCTCTTTCTTGGCTTTCTAACCTGCATACCACGGTAACCAATTGACTAATTTGAGTCTCAAGGTTCCTTATTCTCAACCGTGTCTCTTACTGAAATTGCAGAGTGCTAGAAGCCAAGATTTTCACCATATCTTCCAATGACATATTGGAGCTTTGTTCCGTCATGACATCAAAAGAAACAGTAACAGTCCTGCAGAAAGTAGCACTTCGACAAACACATAGGATGACCCAAAGAGTACGAATAGTAATGAAAATAAATAATACTAATTAACAGAAGAAAATATGTATCTAAAATAGTAGAGAATATGATTAACACAAGAAACACAATTAATTTCAACTGTTCCCCGGCAACGGCGCCAAAATTTGGCCGCACTGTCGGGTGCAGTCAAATAAGATGATTATTTAACCTAACTATTCCTAACAGTAGCTAGAGCAAGTCAGGGTCGATCCCACAGAGAACAGGAATTAACTAAATAATCGTACTAACCAATTCTATATAAATACTAATAATATAACTATAATAAGGGGGGGAGTTTTGATTAGAGTTAATTAACTAATGCAAATAACTAAAGACGAATTAACTAGTGAATAAAAAGTATCCCGCCTTTAACCCAGTATCCCCCTAGCCTGAATATTCATGTAACTAATGCAACTACTAAACTAATTAGTTCTGAGACCCCTACTCCAAGAATTAACAGGTACGCTTAGCTAACCCTTGTTACCCCTTAAGTATAATTAATCCTAAGAACTTAGCAATTAATCCTATCCAATTAAGTAGTTCTAGGAGACGCTCGCTAGAACTATCGTAACTAGACGCATAGGGAATTAAGGCAACGGAGTAGGTACGGTGTTGTACTCACGAACGTGGTACAAGTGACCGCGACTTTGTGTTATCCTAGCGAGTAACCACTTTTTGCTACTTTTGGGCACAAACGCATAACAATTACGGATTATGAATCTATGACCTAGCGACAGCTATATGCCTATTACTAGGGTGATCAGCCCACATAACAAACATATAAAGATAGAGTAATCCAATAACACAAGTAATCTAAGAAAATAATTAAATTAAGCAATTACTGAATTAATTACATGAATAACAGTCTAGGGTTCAACATAGTCAAAGACGGGAAAATAAATGCTTAGCCGATCATAGCGATCGCTAAGAACAAACTAATAAAAGAAAACATAAAACTATAAAACCCGAATCGCCGAATCTTGAGTCTTCGTGTTCTTCAAAATTCCCACGTCCGAGCTCTCGAATCAATGTAAAAGTTCTCCCTTGATGTCTAGAGCCTTGAGATGTTTATAGGAGTACATCTCTAGGATAAAGAAGGATAAAAGCTAATTGGAATAGCAAAATAAGTCTAAGAAACGTTTTTGAGCTTGTGGGCCAAGTAATGGGCCGACACTGCATTCCTTTTCCAACTGCAAAGCTGTTTTTGAGGATCTTATGATCATTTTTGGGTTTTTCTTCTTTCACGCAAAGTTGTATTTCTTCGAATCAGCTTTCTAACGCCACCAATTACACCTCAATCGGAGTTGTAGATCTCAAGATATAGCCAAAATAGTAGAGGTGTATCAATATGTCTCGGCCGAGACAGTCATTCTCGGCCGAGACTCTTCTACAGCCAGAAATCCGAATTCTCTGACCTTCTAGCTCGGCCGAGCTCCTCTGGCTCGGCCGAGATGGGTTCCCAGCAGCCTCGGATCGATTTTCTCTCGATTTTTGACTTGCGGAACTTGTTCTCACATCCAGTTTAAGTCGAGTTCGACTTTTTGGTCTAAATTCCCCCAAATAACTTCAAAACAAGTCACAAGCATCAAATTGTCCAATAATACAAATATGAGCAATACACGGTCAATTACGCATGCAAATGCCACTAAATAGACACTTAACTCGACCTATTATGCATGCATAAACACGTTTACCAAGGCTTCGCTCTCCTTTCCCCTAGACCAGCCACTTGACAAGAAAGGGAAGAGGATCTAGTCATGGAAAGATAAGAGTTTAGGGGTCCAAAGCATGTACCTTATATCGAGGATTGGATCTAGGAGGTGGGAAAATAAATCGCAGTCAAGAAATCACCGTCGCCGGAGAGAAATCGGAGATATCGCCGGAAAACTAAAAAAATCTTCTCTCTAAAAAACACTAGGATCAGCATAAATGAAAAGAGGAAAGTGAATTCAAACCCTTGGTATTTATAGGGGAAAAAGAGGGGGGAAACCGAAGTTACGCCCAATGAGGACCGTGACACCTGTACCCATCTTGATCATTGAAAGGAACTGAGCCACCACGTGTACGGTCAGAGATGGGTTAGGGTTTCAAAAACATAATTAAGCGGGAAACAAGGAGATGGATTGGACATCTAAGGAATGACAGGATACAGAGAGCGTACGAAGCATGCTCCCGTGCTCATGATGTTTTTTCGGGGGGATACGTGGTGCCATAATGAAATTCATCCACCATGAAGCACCGAATTAATATAAAAGGCATTGGGCCGCTGCCCTGCTCCTCTGCAGAAGAGGAGCCCACGTCTGAAGCAAGAAGATCAGCTGGCTGGTTCTGGACTACTTGCATTGTGTATCGCGAACTGCGCACATAATACCCCCCCCCCTCATCGCAGAAGGGTATGGCCCGAAGCACGAACCATCGTCCTGACTTTCCAACCAACACAGGTCAAATGGCACGAAGCACGATCCCATGTTTTAAACCTCCACCGTGAACTATCTTTTCGTGGTGAATGTCTCGATCCTACCTGGAAAAGCTCCGACCAAAAAGTGGGCAGACTGACAACAAGTACCCTGCCAATCGTTTTCCCCCTGCCAAAAGGGTTGGAGACCACTGACACAAGTTCTAGTGGTCGTTGGTCTGAGCCAGCTAACTAGGATTAGGGCTGACGTGGCATGGACTAAATGACACTATTACCCCCAACCTTCATTTAGTAAGTATAAGGTTATCATTCTTCTTCTTCAAGGTATGACTCATAATTTTTACTATTCACTCAGCTGAACCGTTTTCTGCCATCAAAATCCCTTCGATCTCTGACTTAAGCATCGGAGGCTCTTCACCGGAGATCCCTTCTAGTGTTAGGATTACAATCAAAATCTAGGCCAACTCGAAGAAGAAAGTAACACTCCCACTGAGTACCATTCTAGGTAGATTTTATAATATCGTGTATGTGCCGGAGCTGTTTTGGAAATGACACTACAATAATATTTTGGCTTTAAGAGGTAAATATAAAAGAAGAACATTTTACACTCCTAGTTGATGTATTTACCAACTTTGCCCAGTTAGTCTTGACAAGAGCTAAATCATTCATCTGGATAAATTGGACCATATATATATATTTATTGTAAAGGGAAGGACGGTGTTGGAGACTGACTAGGGTATATGATTCGCCGAAAGATAATCTAAAGGATAATACTTGGTTGCGTATTGAAAAAATTGGTGGAAAATTGAAAGATGGGTGTGTTCGGGAGGCGCATTTCGAAGAGGTAGTGCACTATAAGAAAAAGGGTCTTTTGAAACAATAAAAAGTTATCATAAATAATAAGATATTGTCCCAAATAAGTTATTTGCCACAACATGTGATCACTAATTGGTCGTCTTTTAATATATTTGTGCGCACAAATGGTGGTCCCTTTTAATATTGTTGGTTTTTTGTGACAACAAATTGTCTCAAAAAGTATGTGGTGGCAATTAATACAAAAGTTTGGTCAACTTATATTGAGTACTAGTGATAAGATTGTTGTGGCAAATACACTAGTTTTTTAGACCACATTTTTATAGCAAATACTCTATATATATATATAAGTAACCACATGGTTGTGACAAGTACTCTAGTGTTTTGTGACTACATTGTTGTGGAAAATACTTTATATATAAGTGACCACATGGTTGTGGCAAATACTCTAGTTTTTTTAGACTACATTGTTGTGACAAATACTCTATTATATAAGTGTCCATATTGTTGTGGCAAATACTTTAAATTTTTGGGACAACATATTGTGACAAATGAGTGAACATTATTTCTTCTGAATTTTTCTTATTTAATTCCAATTTGTGTATGCCCATACTTAATTAATAAACACAACCATTGACATTATTTTATAAGAAAAAACGTAACCATATGCAACTAAACTATTAAGTACAACCATTGACATTATTTTATAAGAAAAAACATAACCATATACAAAAACATATACAAATATTATATATAAAGTCAGTCTCCTAAGTATATGAATAACATCAATCAAGTCACTTATATGAAGGTTAAAATCTATCCGCTCATAATCACATATATGAAATCCGAAATATTCCTATACTCAATCATTTAAATCAATCACCAGTAGAATTTATTAGGGCACTTCCATGTTAAAAGTCCTATAAAATATATAATATGACACTTGTCTAAGAAAAGTCCTAATAAAACGTGTCCTCATATTATGTGTGATTATAGGACTCTTTTGTGAGTGTCCTATTATAGATTGTGTCCCATATTTGTCACTTTATAGGACGCTTTAAAGTGTCCTATATGAAATCAAATTAGCTATTTTATAACTTATTCTAAAATTATATGATATAATTAGAAGTGGAAAAATTGACCCAACCAATATTTTAGTTGAGCTGGGTTATAGAAATTTTGGCTTCAAGTTAATTTGGCCTAACAGACCCGATTTGATGGGCCAAAAGTTCAACAGGCCACGGGCTAGCCTGATAGGTTGGCTATGGCCGACTAATTTTAGGACCGATCAAATTTTGGCCTGCCGACCCAAATCAGAATATGGTGTTGGCCCGACGGGATGAGCCCGACCGGTTTGGGCCAACCTTCCAAATTGGCACCTCTAGATATAATACACTACTCCCTCCATCCCAAATGAACTTGCACAGGAGGGTCGGCACACATATTAAGAAAAAGTTACTTTTTGGGATTTTATTGACTTTTCAATGGTTGATTGAGGGTGGAGAATTTGAGGGTGGAGATTATGTTATAACTTTCCTTTTTAAGGGTGTGCAAGTTTGCTTGGGACGGACGAAAATGGAAAGTATGCAAGTTCATTAGGGACGGAGGGAGTATTATTTTGAAAATAATTAAAATTAAATCTTACTTTATTAAAATGGAAAATGAAAAAAACTGATATACCATGTATTTTGAGGTGAAACAATATACTTAAAAAAAAAAAACAATGGTAAAATAATATATGAATTAGTATGATTTTTAGGGATATATATGAATTCGTATATCAATATATATGTATTATATTCAATATTTGATCACCTTTTCCTTTTTATTCTTGGTGAGACATCACTTCTAACATTTTAATTATATCATTACTTATTAGTTATAAAGCTAATGTCGAATAGCAGAATTGATCCAGTCCGGACCTTATGGTCCGCGACCGTCCGCGGGCCCAATAAAAAATTGCCAGATAGCAGTCCTTTTTTAAGGCGCGAAATTATTAAAAAAAAAAATTAATTAATTTCAGCAACTTTAATTTAATTAATACAATTTTAGTTTTTCTCTCCGCAATTAAATTCTGAAGAGTTCCTCTCTCTTCCCTCTTTTCGCTACCCCCGTCAAAGAGCTCCGCCACCGTCGCCCGCCGTCTGCCGCCTGTCGTCCGCCGTCCGCCACCGTCGTCTTCTTTAATCCCGATTCGTCTGTTTCAACGCCGCCCTTTGACAGTACTCTCCGGCGACAGAAATTGTAAGAACTGAATCTTGTTTTTTTATTTCTTCAGATTTTCTTTTTAGGATTTGAAGGCATTTATATGAAAAAATGCTGAAATTGTTTATCTTTTGTTAAAACTTTGGAATTGATTTCTGATTTGAGAGACGATATACTCGTGTATTAGATGTTGTTATTTCTGAAATTAGGGAATCTATAACATAAATTTCTTTTTCTTGATATCAAAATTATATGTTTGTTGGATTTCAACTGTAAAATTAGATGTTGGTGAATTTTTTATACTTAATTTCTGGCAAAATTAGATTTTGTTGGAATTCTTTGTGTGTCTAGAATCTAGATGAAAGCTTAATTTGGTTTATCTCGATCATGAGCTTAATTAATAAAAAAAACTATGAGAATTTTAACAAAATTGCTGAGAATTTAATAAATTTCCCACCAATTTGTACATTGAGTTCATTTTACTTGCACAAGATAATACAGGTGAAGGTAACAGTTTTGTTGTAATTATAAAGCAAATGTACATGAAACACTTCTGTATTGTTGTTATTGTTTACTGCAATTTAAATCTTTTTTGTTTACATAGCACCTTTATTTCATTGTTAATGGTTTTTTTTCTTTTGTTCCCTCTCATATATTGAATGAACAATTATATATCCCTGTAATGGTAATTCAATTTTAAAATGTTTCATGTATGATACTAGTTTCACTTTTGGGCTGCTTTAATGGTTGTACTTTTTTTTTTATATGATCATCGTTGACGAATTTTATCTGCTTCTCACTTTCTTCTGTCTGATTACAACCATCTCTCCTATGCAGCATAGAATTTGATCAAGATGATGAATTATTGCTACAGCTGGAGTATCACATCACATCTATATTTTTTAATATATTGTTGTTTGAAATTTTATACGGATGTCAAAATTTGTATTAAGTTGATTGCAATTAGAATTCATTTAAGATAGATTAATTCATTAGTTAGCCACAAAGATTAGATAATATTGTATTTATGTTTAACATTATTTGTATTTACTAAAGCATTTGTCGAGATTTTGTTGTGAAGCTATTTCTTGTTGAAACCCATGTATATTTATGGAAGATTAATTATGAGTGCATGAATTCTTGATTACTGAACATCATGGGCATTATGCTTGGAATATGAAGCATCGTGAGTAGACAAAAAAGCATATAAAAAGGGTCTTGCAAATTAAAAAAGAAAAAGAAAAAAAATGAGAAAAAAAAGCATATAAAAAGGGTATTTCATACGATAGCCTGTATTTTTTATAGACTTGATGATTACCAGTATTAGCAATGCTTCCTTCCACACACTGTGAATTATTTGTTATATGCTAAGATTGAATGAACATAATATTTATGCATTTCCAAGTTAAATCGATATGGTTTTATGTATTATATAGATGGATGATGACTATTCAAGTGAACTTTGCACTCCACAAGTTCCGAAAGAATGCAAACCTAAAATTGGTCAGGAGTTTCTTACCATTAATGAAACATTTGAATTTTATAATGCTTATGCAAAGGAGGCTGGTTTCAGTGTAAGATAAAATAGTAGCAAGAAGAATAAAGACACGGGCGAAGTGACATGGAAATCATTTGTTTGTTATAAAGAAGGCCAAACAAGGGAATCAAAAAATGGAGCCAGTGAGCGAAGCCGAGGAATAGTTCGTGTGGGGTGCAAAGCTAAGATGTCGATTGTAAAACGGTAAACAGGACCAAAATGGATTGTTAGTTCCTTTGTTGAGAATCACAGTCATGGGCTTACAACACCAAGAAAAGTACATCTATTGAACTCGCATCGTCATGTGTCAGCTGCAAAGAAAGCATTGAGTGAACATTTCTCCGAAGCAAATCTTCCAACATGTCAACAGGTTAGATTGATGGAAATTGAATCTGGAGGCCCTAAATTTATTGGATGTACTGAACGAGATATTAGGAACTATAAAAGAGAATTGAGGGAAGAATGTAAATAAATTGATGCTGAAACGTTGATTGAATTCTTTTCAATGGAGAAAGAGAAAAGCCCTGCATTTTTCTTTGAATTTGAGCTAGACCAGGACAAAAAATTTATGAGATGCTTTTGGGCAGATGCTGTTGGGAGAAGATCATATAATTTTTTTGGTGATGTTATAGTGTTTGATACAACCTATAATACGAATAAGTATGGCATGATTTTTGCTCCTATAACAGGGATTAACCACCACAGACAGACAATTGTATTTGGATGTGGCCTTCTAAGTGATGAGAAAACAGAATCTTTTGTTTGGTTATTTAAAAAGTGGCTGAAGGCTATGCCAGGCGAGCCACCTCTTGTAATTGTGACGGATCAAGATGCTGCCATGACAAAAGCCATTGCACAAGTTCTTCCAACCACCCATCATCATTATTGCATTTGGCATATCTTAAATAAATTCTCTGAGAAAATAAATGTGGCGACACATCGAGATGAGTATCACAACTTAAAGAATGTTATTATGGACTCTGAGTCTATTGCAGAATTTCAAGAGCGGTGGGTGGAGGTCATGACTAGTTCTACCTTGGAAGATAATGAATGGCTTCAGAATATTTATGAGTTGCGTAATAAATGGGTTCCTGCTTATGTCAAGCATGTATTTAGTGCTGGAGTTTTGAGTAGCCAAAGAGCAGAGAGTTGTCATTCCATTTTCAAAAGGTACATTACTGTGAAAAACTCGTTGATGGATTTTATCACGCGATTTAACAGAGCCCTCAGACATCAACGACATAATGAGTTGGAAGTTGATCATATGGATGTCACTGTGCAACCAAAATTGAGTTCCTTTTGGCAATTGGAAGCACAAATGGCAAAGATATACACAAAGAAGATTTTTAACATGTTCCAAGAGGAAATATCCCAAAGTCATGCCTATTTTGTGGATCGGAAATCTGAGAATGAATTGCAGGCAATCTACACTGTCTTCAGGACTGATGCAAGCTCAACATCAAGAAAACGAGAGCTTAACTTCAATAAAAGTACAGATGTAGTTTCATGTAGTTGTCGTGAATTTGAGTTCCAAGGTATTGTTTGCAGACACATTTTAGCTTATTTTCGGGTTAAGCAAATTTTTGAGCTACCATCCAAATATATTCTACCAAGGTGGACAAAAAGTGCAAAAGTTGAGAGAGTGCAAGATGATTATGGTGGAGAAATTGAGGATGTTCATAATAAATCACTTTTGTCAAGACACTCAAAATTGGCTCATTTGGCTTCCATTGTAGTTGATGATGCATCTCTCACAGAAGATGGGTCAAACTTGCTCATGAAACAGTTAAAATATGTGCATTGTGAAATAAAGAAAATGAATATTGGTCAAGGTGAGCAACAAAAATCTTTAGAAGGAAAAAATATGAATGAGAGGTGTCAAGGCATTAATGACCCTTCACAAGTTAGAGCAAAAGGATCTTCCAAAAGATTAAAATCGTCAAAGGAAAAAGCAATTTCCAAAGGAAGATCTTGTAGTGGTTGTGGCTCTAATGGACATGATAAGCGAAACTGTCCAACAGTGTCAGAAAGGTACATTTTTTTTATTTATATTACTTATAAGTAGTTCACTTTTAGATTTTTTTAAGGTTGTAGTCCTTTAATGATTTTTTTTTTCTTTTTATTATAAATTATAGAGAGGATGAACATGATTTTGTTTAACCTTTTTTTGAAAAATAAATATGCAGGCCAATCATATCTCAAAGGGACCCAGTGTCACAAGATTTAACTGAAGAAGATTTCGTATCTATTGCAGGTAAAAGAATTTGAATTTTTAATTTAATGAAGTCATAATTTTTATTTTACTTATATCTTCATATATAATTTTAAGTTTGGTATACTTTGCAGGATCCAATAATATTTGGGGTGGCGACTTATCACTGTGAGGATTATAGTGAAGATGTTGCTTTGAAGTTGGATAAGCTAGATGATCATATATTGCGTTGAATCTTTATGACAATGTTTTTCGTTTTGCAATTTGATAGACTCGTGAATTTTTAGAAGTTTAATTGGACTTAAGAATTAATTGTTATGAACGTCAGTATTAGGTTGTTTCTTTGGGTGATGACCTAAGATCGTTGCTGGTAAAGAGCTTGTTTCTTTAGGCGATGACCTAAGATCGTTACTAGTAAAGTACTAGTATTTTGTGGCTAATATGTTTTCATCTTTAGTTTAATATAAGTAGGTGGCTAAATTTGTTGGCCCTCTTCTTTTATTATTGGTTTGTATGTTTGATGGATTAAGTTTTGCGGATGAGCATTTTGAAAATCTTGTGTCTGATATGTTGTTATCGTCTTATCGATAATAAAAATGATAAATGTGTTTATCTTGGAAAGATTTGTATCGAGACAAATATAAATGTAATAAGAAAAAAAAGTGTCTTTACATTTATTTCCAAATTGACAGAAAAGAAAAAAAATTTACAGGTAATTGTACACTTTCTACCAAAAAAAAGAAATAAATACGAATGAACTGAGGATATTGCCTCCCAAGCAAAGTAATCATCATCTCCATATGATAATTACACTCAAAAGTAGTGAATAAAATTTTTTTAATAGCTAAGTAAGATAACGTGAATGCTATAAAGGTAAGATGAAAGCTAAAACAATTGAACAATGTATGCAGATTCTACATAAATCTAAACGCATCAATTATATTTGTGAAGATTAGCTCATATATGTATAAGTGTAGTGGCATATATGTAAAACTGGAGGGAATGCAAGGACAGAAAAGTCAGATCACTTAATCAATTCATGCATAGAAAACGCGTTCAACTTCTGCATGGAAACGGTTGTGACAGTTACTCAGCTTCAGGAAGTTTGTTACACCAGAGTTGGTTATGATGCTGTGACAGTTTTCTTCCTTGATTCAGCCTATATATGCGTGTGATTACTGAGCAGTTACTGGATGATTCTTGTGGAGAGAAAACACTGAAACTAGTGGAAGAAACTTAGTGAGAGAGAGTGCAATTTTTCAAATTGATTCTTGATAGTTTCAGCTAGTGTGTTGTGATTCATTCTCTTGTAATTGAATCTTGTATGCTGTGATGAATAAGAGATGCAGTGGTGTTTGCTCCGTGGATGTAGGGTAGTTTCTCCAGGCCTGAACCACGTTAAATCTTGAGTGTTCATTCTGTTTTTACATTCGTTCTCTTATTTCTGCATTTGCATTGTTAGTTCGGCCATTTAAGTGTTTGTATTTTGGCCTGAGTGAATCATATTGAGTATTATTGCTGGTTTTGTGTGTAAGATTGCTGTATCATCTCAACAATTGGCGCCGTCTGTGGGAAACCATGGGCTCTGCACGATTTGATGTGGAAAAATTCACTGGAAATGGAGATTTTGGACTCTGGAGAATCAAGATGAAGGCTCTCTTGGTGCAACAGGGCTTGGCCATAGCCTTAGAAGGTGAAGAAGGGTTACCTGCCACTCTCAAAGCTGAAGAAAAACAACTATTGCTGGATAAGGCACATAGCACCATCATACTCTGTTTAGGAGATAAAGTCTTGAGGGAAGTGGCAAAAGAATCCACTGCAAAAGGAATATGGCTCAAGTTACAAGCTACTTACATGGAGAAATCAGTGGCAAACCGTCTCTATATGAAACAAAAACTGTATGCTTTCAAAATGGCTGAAGACAAAGGTATATCAGATCAACTGGAAGATTATCATAAAATCTTGGATGATCTGGAGGATATAGAAGTGAAACTGGATGATGAAGATAAAGCATTATTCCTATTGAGCTCTCTTCCTAAGCAGTTTGAAAATTTTAAAGATGCTCTTCTGTTTGGAAGAACAGGGAAGTTGACTTCAACTGAAGTAGAATCCGCATTGAGATCTAAAGAACTGCACAATGGGGTCGAATCTGTAAAGCAAGAACAGATCGGAGAAGGCCTAATGATCAAGAAGCAGATGCATAAGAAGTTTCAAGGCCACAAACAGAAGCAACAAGGGAAGAAAGCAGATCACAGCAATTCTTCAGGACAGGAGACCAGAAAGTGTTTTAAATGCCATGAAGTAGGACATCTTGCAAAAGAATGTCCCAAGAAAGGGAAGCAGAACCAGAAAAATCAACAAACTACTCAAAACCAGAAAAACTATAAAGGCAAGAACACAGCTGATCTAGTTGAAGCAAATGATGGCTATGAATCAGGTGAAGTGCTTACTATCTCTCCTTCTTCTGATAATAGTGATTGGGTTCTAGACTCTGGATGTTCTTTCCATATTTGCCCAAACAAAGATTGGTTTTATAGTTTTGAGTATAAAGATGATGGAATGGTACTGTTGGGAAATGATCTTGAGTGCAAAATCAAAGGCATAGGATCAGTAAGGTTAAAAATGTTTGATGACAAGGTGAGAATCTTGGAAAATGTGAGATATGTTCCCCAATTAAGAAGAAACTTAATTTCTCTTGGCATGCTTGACTCTATGGGATATAGCTTCCACTCTGAAGGAGGAAACCTCAAGGTTTCAAAGGGACCTCATGATGTAATGAGGTCTGTGAAGAAAAATGAACTGTATTTTCTAGTGGGCAATACTGTTATAGGTGAAGCTTCATCCACTGAAGAGGTGAACAAGACATTGCTATGGCACAAAAGGCTTGCTCATATAAGTGAAAAAGGGCTTATAGAGTTAAGTAAACAGGGTCTGCTGGGCAAAACCAAAGTACAACCTCTAGACATATGTGAACACTGCATTTATGGAAAAGCACACAGGAAGAAATTTCCAAAAGCAACACATATCACTAAAGAAAGACTTGATTATGTGCATTCTGATCTTTGGGGGCCTGCAAAGATGCAAACCAAGAATGGAGGAAAATACTTTATGTCAATCATTGATGATTACTCCAGAAAAGTCTGGGTCTACATACTGAAAGCCAAAAGTGAAGCTCTGGTGAAATTCAAGGAGTGGATAACTGAAATGGAGAATCAAACTGGAAGAACTGTTAAGCATCTAAGAACTGATAATGGTCTGGAGTTTGTCTCAGAAGATTTCAATCAGTTTTGTAAAGACAAGGGCATTATAAGGCACAGAACTGTAGCAGGTACACCACAACAGAATGGCTTAGCAGAAAGAATGAATAGAACACTGTTGGAAAGAACAAGGTGTATGATATCTAGCTCAGGGATTGAGAAGAGTTTCTGGGGAGAAGTGGTGACCACTGCAGCCTATCTAATTAACAGATCACCATCCACTGCTCTTTGTTTTAAAACTCCTGAAGAAATGTGGAATGGCATAACAGCTGACTATTCAGTGCTCAAGGTGTTTGGATGCCTTGCCTATGCACACATAAAGCAGGATAAACTAGAGCCAAGAGCTCTCAAATGTGTGCTCATAGGATATCCAAAAGGGGTCAAAGGTTACAAATTATGGTGCATAGAACCAGGAAATAGGAAATGTATCATCAGCAGGGATGTTACCTTTGATGAAGAGACAATGCCTTTAAAGAATCATCAAGATTCTGGTACTTCTAACTCTAAATCTGATAATACTCAGCTGGAGGTGGAGACTGAGGAGATAGTGAGCTCAACTGATCCAGAGAATGCTCCTGAAAGGAATGAAGAACAAACATCTCCTGGAGGAATTGATTACAGAAATTATCAGCTAGTTAGAGATAGAAGAAAGAGACAGATAAATCCACCACAAAGATTTGGACATGCTGACATTGTTGCTTATGCCCTATTCACTGCTGAAGAACTAGAAAACTATGAACCTAGCTCATATGCAGATGCCATAACTTGTCATGAAAAGGAACAATGGATGCAAGCAATGCAAGAAGAGCTTATGTCACTTGAAAGGAATGATACATGGGATATTGTAAGCAAACCTACAGGACAAAAGCTAGTTGGGTGTAAGTGGATCTACAAGAAGAAATTAGAAGCTGGAAGTGCTAACAGAATCAGGTTTAAAGCCAGGTTGGTGGCTAGAGGCTTCACACAAAAGGAAGGTGTAGACTACAGTGAAATCTTCTCACCAGTTGTTAAGCATTGTTCAATCCGGGTTATGTTGGCTTTGGTAGCACAGTATGACATGGAATTACATCAGATGGATGTAACTACAACATTTCTACATTGTAGGTTACAGGAGACAATATATATGAAGATTCCAGATGGAATTGAAGGTATAGATTCAGACAAGCAAGCATGCTTACTCAAAAGATCACTGTATGGACTGAAACAAAGTCCTAGACAGTGGTATTTGAGATTTGATGATTACATGATGAAGATTGGATTCAGAAGAAGTCTATATGACAGCTGTGTTTACTTCAAGGAAGAGCAGGAAAAAACTCATATATATCTTCTGCTATATGTAGATGATATGCTGTTAGTAAGTGAAAGTATGGAAGGAATCCTGAAAATTAAAAGAAAATTGAAGGAAGAGTTTGATATGAAAGACCTTGGAGAAGCTAAGAGAATTTTAGGTATTGACATAGACAGAAATAGAGAGAAAGGGGTTCTATTCCTGTCACAGAAGGCATACATTGAAAAAGTGCTACAGAAATTCTACATGCATGAATCTAAGAGTGTATCAACTCCACTTGGGCAGCAGTTCAGGTTATCCTCACAAGATAGTCCAAAAACAGTTCAAGAGGAGCGATACATGGATAGAGTCCCTTATGCTAGTGCTGTGGGTAGCATGATGTATGCTATGGTGTGCTGCAGACCTGATCTAGCACATGCTATGAGTGTGGTATCCAGATATATGGGGAATCCTGGTAAAGTCCACTGGGAAGCTGTTAAATGGATGCTCAGATACTTAAAAGGATCTTGCTCAAAAGGGTTGAAGTTCAATAAGCATGGTGACTCAGGCAGTTGTTTGGTAGGATATATTGATGCAGATTATGCTGCAAATTTAGATACTAGAAAGTCACTTACAGGATATGTATTCACAATGTTTGGCACAGCTATAAGCTGGAAATCAACTCAACAGTCAATAGTAGCTCTTTCAACTACAGAATCAGAATATGTTGCTCTGACAGAGGGAATAAAAGAAGCACAATGGTTGAAAGGAATTTTAGAAGAGTTTGGTTTGGTACAGAACAGTGTTTCAATTTTTTGTGACAATCAGAGTGCAATACATTTGTCAAAGCATCAAGGGTTTCATGAGAAAACCAAGCATATTGATGTCAAGATGCATTTTGTGAGGGATGTGGTTTCTAAGGGAATTATCAATGTAGTAAAAATTCCTACAGAGATAAATCCAGCAGACTGTTTTACTAAAGCATTACCAACAGCTAAGTTTGAGTTATGTTTGAAGCTTATTGAACTAACTCACAAGTCTGAATGTTATTGAATTGCAGTGACAGGTTGAAGATGAGAGTAAACATTATAGCTGAAGTCTTGTATGAAGGCTTATATGAATATGAACTAAAGGTGGAGAATTGTGAAGATTAGCTCATATATGTATAAGTGTAGTGGCATATATGTAAAACTGGAGGGAATGCAAGGACAGAAAAGTCAGATCACTTAATCAATTCATGCATAGAAAACGCGTTCAACTTCTGCATGGAAACGGTTGTGACAGTTACTCAGCTTCAGGAAGTTTGTTACACCAGAGTTGGTTATGATGCTGTGACAGTTTTCTTCCATGATTCAGCCTATATATGCGTGTGATTACTGAGCAGTTACTGGATGATTCTTGTGGAGAGAAAACACTGAAACTAGTGGAAGAAACTTAGTGAGAGAGAGTGCAATTGTTCAAATTGATTCTTGATAGTTTCAGCTAGTGTGTTGTGATTCATTCTCTTGTAATTGAATCTTGTATGCTGTGATGGATAAGAGATGCAGTGGTGTTTGCTCCGTGGATGTAGGGCCGTTTCTCCAGGCCTGAACCATGTTAAATCTTGAGTGTTCATTCTGTTTTTACATTCGTTCTCTTATTTCTGCATTTGCATTGTTAGTTCGGCCATTTAAGTGTTTGTATTTTGGCTTGAGTGAATCATATTGAGTATTATTGCTGGTTTTGTGTGTAAGATTGCTGTATCATCTCAACAATATTGTCAAACTTAGTGCCTTCTCACGGCTACGTTGCTCGTCACTTCTTAATCTATTACATGGATGAACTGCCCTATCTAAACCTTGTCACTTAGTATCAGCTCAACATCTTTATCAGATACTGATACATAGGCTGAATGCACCGATCTGAAACTCTCAAGTAGAATCCCCTGCTTTTCCATGGATCATCTTCTAGAGAGGGTACAATGCTAATAACCTATATATAAACACCCACACACACACGTAAACATCATCCAAAAATAAACATTGAATGCCACAAGAACTGCTAAAAAATGCAATTCACATGTACATACAGAAACATACATGCCATATTCCAATTTCAAAACAAAAATGATGCTTCTAATGAGTAAAAGAAGTAATTTTTTCCTAATGCTTCATAATAGTATTCTTTAGCTCACCTCTCCCACCAGGTTCCACAGCAGATTTTAGCAGCAAAGCTCCATTAGCTGATTTCTGCACGAGAAGATAACCTATTATCAAAATGAAAGAGATTGCACTACCAATCCTTACATCTGAATGATTGCACGGTTTTGCAAGAATCAACATCATGCTCGTGCATTGCAACTCACAAGCTAAGGAAGAGTGCATTTAGAACATAATTATCAGAATCAAGCATGCTTTTGGAAGGATAACAAATTCGTCGATAATTCTCCAATAATTTGACAACAAAAGCAAACTTACAGTGTTAAGGTGAGAAAAATCCAGATTTTTCGCATCAATTTAATGAAGCATAAGCAACAAGGATAAGTTTTAGGGTCATATCAACGTTTTTCAAACATGAAAACATGCCTTTGAGTCTAGAAACGCAGAATTACAGCATGTTCCTAATTCGATAGTTAATCTCTGAATTAATTAGTCACCCAATACAGTAAGTTATATAATGATAACATTATGAAACCATATAGTAAACAAGAATACCTCTGGTAGCTCCTCAAGATGAATCAGATTTATATCAGCTTCTGGAACGACCTATAGGCACAAAACAATATCCTTTTTAGTTGTCTTTTCCATTCTTTTCTTCACAGAAGTTGTCAACGACAAAATACTGTTTCATATTTCCTCTCTCACATCGTGTGTTTTTGTGTGTGCAGCGAGAGAGAGATGGAACCTTGGCCAGTTCATATGTATTTGCAATTGTATTGACTCTCAAACAGCTCCTCTGCAGACCTCAAAACAAGAACGGCCACAACATAAAAAGAAAATCAATATCAGAAAATCCCCTAAAAGATTAAAAAAAAAAACAAATTAAAGGTTGAATCATAATAATAACAAGAATGTGAGGAATACTGGAAGTGCGATGGATTCCCTAATTTCAGAAATAACAATATCTAATACACGAGTATATCGTCTCTCAAATCAGAAATCAATTCCAAAGTTTTAACAAAAGATAAACAATTTCAGCAATTTTTCATATAAATGCCTTCAAATCCTAAAAAGAAAAATCTGAAGAAATAAAAAAAAAAAAAGAAAAAAAACAGGATTCAGTTCTTACAATTTCTGTAGCCGGAGAGTACTGTCAAAGGACGGCGTTGAAACAGACGAATCGGGATTAAAGAAGACGACAGTAGCGGACGGCGGACGACAGGCAGCAGACGGCGGGTGACGGTGGCGGAGCTCTTTGACGGGGGTAGCGAAAAGAGGGAAGAGAGAGGAACTCTTCAGAATTTAATTGCGGAGAGAGAAACTGAAATTGTATTAATTAAATTAAAGTTGTTGAAATTATTTTTTTTTTTTTAATAATTTCGCAGCCTTAAAAAAGGACTGCTATGTGGCAATTTTTGATTGGGCTCGCGGACGGTCGCGGACCATAAGGTCCGGACTGGATCAATTCTGTGTCTAATAGTATATCTTTTATTTTTAGGAAAGTCATTATAATACCTAAGAATACTCTAGAATATCATTCCCCTCGTTCTCATCGATGTCGTTCTCATTCTCGCTTTCATTCCGGTGAACCAAATCCATCTCCATCTCAGGCTCAACTCGTCGCGGCTATCGTCCATCGACAGAAAATGATGCTCAGAATATCCATTGGCGGCGGATGATACTAAAAAATCCGGCGGCTGATATTTGAATTTCCAGGGTAGGAAGATACACAGAATCAACCAGCGGCACCAATGATTTTGTTAAATCACATTCATCGGCTCCGGAGGTCCTTGAACTGGTGAGAGATTAAACAGGGTCAGAACTTATTTTTCACCAAAATGAGCTGATTGACCTCTTTAAATTGGTGAGTTGCGTGCCCTAGTTTTGTGTGCTTATGAATGTATGATTATATTCTTTGAATTTGACCTTGATTAGACAGTAATAGCTATGTTTTCTGAATTCATAACTATGTTCGCGAAATTCCTAGCGATGGGGATAACCTAGTTGCAATATTTGCAGAAAATTTTGAGAAATGATTAGTGAGTAATAGCTATGTTGAGCTTCCTTCTTCTCTTCCTCTCCGCCTCTAGATTCTTCACTTGATACCCCTTCCTAGCCATTCCCTTTCTGTATTTCCTATAAATATTTGCATTACCGTTGGTCGGTTCAGAATCTTCTGATGATCTTTTATTTTCTTCCACCTGAGGTATCATTTTCTCATTCATTTGTTGTTTTATTCTCTGTAAAAATGAGCATAGATATATAGCTACTTCATATTTTTTATTCTAAAATATAATAAGTTAGAAATTGGAAGTTGGTCAGCGAATCGAAAGACGGTGGTAAAGCATAAAATGCTTGTCAAGATTTATTATGATCATAAAATCATTATTTTAGACAATTTTCAGTTGTGTTTGTCTATTTTGGAGTACAAACTGAATAGTTGCTTTTCATTTCCATTTTTCCTGTTTATTGGAATAGTTGAGAAACTTGTACATAGCTATATGTGTATTTAGGGATGACGTTAGTCCGTGGCCTCTTTATCTACTCACGCAATATTCTTAACCTTATTATAGAAAACACTTGCTGCTATGCAATCTACATTGCAAGATTGTCAAATGTTATTTTGTTATTTTAATCTTTGGCTCATATCTACCTTCTGCACCTCATTTACATCCTCAACTTCTTGTCCATGTTTTTGGTTGTTTTCTCTCTATGATAAGAATTTCCGTGTGCGTGTTACATGAGCATCATACACATAGTCGGGTTTAAACTCTTAACTGCATATAGATTATCTTTACTTCGAACCTATGATTTTACTTTTTTGTGGGACTTACTGATAAGAATTCAATTAATTCTTTTCTTGAAATGTTCGGTCCATGCTTCAAATTCTTGAATGTGTACCATTTCAATTTCCATATTCTTAAGTTTCTGTTTTTAGCCACTATTCATCTCTCATTATGAGGTTGTAATATATATTTGTTAGCAGGTTCTCTTACCTCATTTCGAGCAGTTGATAGACCAACAACATAGTGATGTTTGTAATCTTACACATTCATATCAGCAAACAGAAGATGCTTTATCACAGGGCATGGAAAAACTCCACCACATTCTTGGCGAAGCCATAGCCAAGCAACTCGGCGAAGGGAACTATCTCCCACAGATTGGTGCTGCCATCGAGAAGTTAGAAGCTCTGGTCAAGTTCGTCAGTCAAGTAATAGTTGTGTGGTAAGTTACTAGTCTTTAGCTATTTAAGGTATGATAAAGGGTGATATGACCACTTGTTCAAACAAATGGGTTATAGCCATCTTTTATGACATGTTAAAGACCAATGTAACCATTTAATAGACAAAGTTTAGTCATCTCTCGACGTGACTTGAGACTTGCAAGATTTCTCAAGCATGTGAAGCTTGAGATGAACACATGCTAGAGAATTGTCTATGCTCCACATGCTCCATTTGGCCCGTTTCTTCATTCTTCGGATTTTTTCTTAATTTCTTCGACTCTCTTCTACTCGTCGACTCTTTGTACACCTGTTTTACCTACAAAATGCTCAAAAACAAAGTTTTTCCAACTAGAGAAAGAAAATATGAATTTTATGATAGACGAGAGCTTAGAATGTAATAAATACACGATAAACCCTCTATTCTAAGCGTGTTTTCATGATTGAAAACCCCGTTTGTCAACCCCCTCAAACTAAACCCTTGCTCGTCCTTGAGCAAATAATATCAAAAGAATGAGGATTTTCTTTTTCAGTTGGAAGAGAACTGTAGATATTAGTTCAATTTTATCAAGTGACTCATGGTATGAAGTAGAAGTTTTGAGGATTCCAGAACAGGGCTTGATGTGTAAGGAACCAGATCAGAAAATCGGGTTTTAGCCAAGATCAGTAACAAGGTTAAAAAGGAACCGGGTTTGAGGTGGTTATAACTGTCAGTTACAACGGTTTCATCCTGTTGCATGATAAACCGTTGTGAAAGCCCCGCTGCAGCAGTTTGAAACAACTTGAGTCAAAGTGGTTACAACTCCCTCAACTTCCAGATTCGAGCTCCGATACTTATATACAATGTAATCACTTGTAATTGCGAGAAAATAGAGATAGTTTTCCCTCTGTAAACATTACACAATCAAGAGAATTAGATATCTAGGGTTTCTGTTCCAGATCGAGGTGTGATTTGGGGTTTTGCTAGATTTCTGGATAATTCTTGTAATTGATTGAATAATGGAGTGAATTTAGGTGTATAGAACCTCCGTTTATGTAGATCATCTTTGATCGAACCACGTAAAATCCCTGAGTTCATCATTTTCATTTCTGTTCTTGGTTCGTTTGTGTTTGGCCGATTTCTTGTTTATTGTTCGTCCAAATTCTGTTGTGACTTCTGTTTTGTGTGAGATTGAGCTGATCCTAACAAGTGGCACCGTCTATGGGAAACATCCTCACGCAAGCAAAAGACAAAGATGTCGGGAATGAAGATGGATCTGGATAAATTCTCAGGGAAGAATGATTTCTAAATATGGAAGATCAAGATGAAGGCCATCCTGGTGGAACATGGGTTGGTGAGTGCTCTCAAACCTGAAAGTGACTGGGTAGAGACTGAGAAACCCAAATATGCAGAGATAGACCAAAAAGCATTGAGCCTAATCATTTTGTGTCTTGGTGATAAGCCTTTGAGGGAAGTTTCGAGGTGTATGAATGCAATTGAGGCCTGGACCAAACTGGAGGATCTCTATCAATCTAAGTCAGTATCAAACAAGCTGTTTCTCAAGCAGAGATTACTGGCTTTCAAAATGGTGGAGGAAAAAGACATCTCTGATTAATTAGATGAGTTTACAAAACTTCTTGATGAGCTGGGAGATCTTGGGGTAACAATGGAAGATGATGACAGAGCCTTGATGGTGTTAAATGCTTTACCAAGATCTATGGATGGGTTCAAAGATACTCTGATGTTTGGGAGGCAGAATAAGCTGAGTTATGACTCAATTATCACTGCTTTGAAGACCAAATGTTTACAAAATCAAGGAGACAAGAAGGCAACTCAATCTGGTGAAGGATTAAATGTTAAGTTCAGAAGAAACTACCAAAAGAAGAAGGGCCAAACCTCAAAGAACCTCAAGAGTGGCAACAATGCTCAGAAGAAATCTAGAGAATGGGTAGAAAACAGAAAATGCTTCAAGTGTAAACAAATTGGGCACCTAAAGAAAGATTGCCCATAGAAGATGAAGAAGAAGGAAGGCCAGGGTGCTGAAGCTGCTACAGTTGAACATGAAGAGGACACACCAGAGGTCTTGAATGTTACTGAGTCAAAAATGGAGATGGAGTGGGTATTGGACACTGGTTGCTCTTTCTATATGTGTCCTCATGAAGAATGGTTTCAGAATCTCAAGAAAGGAGATGGAGGGTGTGTACTGCTAGGAAATGACCAATCCTGCAGAGTTCAAGGCACTGGATCTGTAAACATCAATATGTTTGATGGAGTTACAAAAACAATCACAAATGTAAGGTATGTGCCTGGACTTAAAAGAACCCTAATCTCCTTAGGATCTCTTATTGCTACTGGGTGTGAATTCAAGTCAGTTGATGGTCAGTTACACATAACCAAAGAGAACAAACTGGTAATCCAAGGAAGACAACATAATGGCTTGTTTATATTGGTGGGAAGACCAGTGGCTGGAGATTTGGGAAACATTATAGGCAAGGATGAACTAACACTGTGGCATAAAAGGTTAGGACACATTGGGGAAAGGGGACTAAAGGAACTATCCAAGAAAGGCATAACTGGAGAGGTTGGAAACCAGACACTTGAATTTTGTGATAAATGTGCATTAGGCAAATCACAGAAATTGCCTTATGCCAAGGGGATACACATTACTCAAGAACCTCTAGATTATGTTCACTCTGATATCTGGGGACCATCCAGAACTGAAACTCATGGAGGAGGAAGATACTTTATGTCTGTTATTGATGACTTCAGCAGGAAAGTGTGGGTGTTTGTCTTAAGAAATAAGAGTGATGCCTTCACTAAATTCAAGACATGGTTACCTTAGATGGAAACTTTAAGGGGGAAGAAACTCAAGCATTTGAGAACTAACAATGGTTTAGAGTACTTATCTACTGAGTTTACAACCTTCTGTAATGAGAAAGGGATTACTAGACATAGAACTGTTTCCATGAATCCTCAACAGAATGGAGTGGCAGAAAGATTCAACAGGACTATCATTGAGAGAGTAAGGTGTATGTTAATTGATGCTGGATTGCCAAAGGTTTTCTGGGGAGAAACAATCAATACAACATGTTACTTAATAAACAGATCACCTTCATTATCTCTAGGGTTCAAAACACCAGAAGAAGTATAGAGTGGAAGAGTTCCAAGTTATACTAGTCTAAAGGTGTTTGGATGCCTGGCATATGCTCATATGAAATCAGATAAACTTGATCCAAGAGCATACAGGTGTATGTTTCTGGGATATCCAGAGGGAATAAAAGGTTACAGGCTATGGTGCTTGGAACCTGGAAATCAGAAACTAATGATAAGTAGAGATGTTAAATTCAATAAGTCAATTATGGGATATCACTTCTCTGGAAATCAAGAAGAACATGATGGAATTACTGAAGCAGAAAGACTATCAGTTCAGGTGGAGACTCATATAGATCCTGAGTCACAAAGGGTTGACAGCTTGAATGAACATTCAAGTGACAGTTCATCAGAAGAAGAGGATGTGCCACCCAGAAATACAAACTTAAGAGACTACAACATTGCCAGAGATAGACCAAGGAGGCAAATTCAAAGACCAGGCTTCTATGGACAGGCTGGAAGTATACATTATGCACTTAGTATTGCTGAAGACATAGAACACCAGGAACCACAGAATTTCAAAGAAGTTGTAAGTGGTGATGAAAGTGAATACTGGGTTAGTGCAATGATGGAAGAAATGGAATCTCTGGAAAGGAATGGCACTTGGAAACTGGTGGATAAACCAAAAGGTCAGAAGTTGGTAAGTTCCAAATGGATATACAAGAAGAAAGTTGAAGCTGGAGACTCAGAAAGGATAAGGTATAAAGCAAGATTGGTGGCAAGGGGTTTTACTCAGAGAGAAGGCATTGATTTCAATGAGGTTTTATCTCCTGTGGTGAAACATTGCCCTATCAGACTACTTTTGTCAAAAGTAATACAAGAAGATATGGAATTACAGCAGTTAGATGTCAAAACAACATTCTTACATGGAGACTTAGTTGAGAACATATATATAAAGCAGCCTGAGGGGTTTGTGATTCCTGGAAATGAAGAAAAGGTATTTTTTCTCAAGAAATCATTATATGGATTGAAACAAAGTCCAAGGCAGTGGAATAAGAAGTTCAATAAGTTTATGTTAAAGGCTGGTTTTGTCAGAAGTCTGTGTGATAGTTGTGTATACTTTGATAAGAGTACTAGTGTTGATCCTGTGTATCTTTTGCTTTATGTGGATGACATGCTTATTGCAAGTAAGAGTAAACATAAAATACATCTGCTAAAGAAGAAGTTGAGTTATGAGTTTGACATGAAAGATTTAGGAGATGCAAAGAAGATTCTGGGGATGAGTATAATTAGAGATAGAGTTGCTGGAAGTCTATGGTTGTCTCAGAGGCATTATCTTCAGAAATTGGTGGAGAGGTTTTAGATGCATGAGGCTAAAACATTGAGTATTCCAGTAAGCCAACAACTCAAATTATCAAAGGAACAGAGTCCTAAAACAGCAGAAGAGGTGAGATACATTAGAAATGTGCCTTATGCAAGTGGGGTTGGAAGTTTAATGTATGGGATGATATGCAGCAGACCAGACTTAGCATATTGTGTGTCTCTGGTTAGTAGGTATATGTCAAATCCAGGGAAAGCTCACTGGGATGCTTTGAAGCAGGTGTTGAGATACTTAAAAGGGACAGTTAATCTGGGGTTGAGATTTC
Source organism: Ajuga chamaepitys (assembly GCA_958295605.1). Classification (NCBI taxonomy): domain Eukaryota; kingdom Viridiplantae; phylum Streptophyta; class Magnoliopsida; order Lamiales; family Lamiaceae; genus Ajuga; species Ajuga chamaepitys. Next base: position 24,474,060 of record OY282506.1, on the reverse strand, counting down.
AGAAACAGGCAAATGTGTCTATTCCATTGGAAGGTTTTGCAGATGCTGATTTTGCTGGGAATGTTGACACCAGAAGGTCAATTACAGGGTATGTGTTTACTTTATATGGTACTGCAGTGAGTTGGAGAAGTGTACAGCAATTTGTGGTAGCTTTATCTACTACAGAAGATGAATACATAGCTTTGACAGAAGCAATTAAGGAAGCTGTGTGGCTGAAAGGAATTCTGAAGGATCTGGGAATTAAACAGGAATGTGTGACTATATATTGTGATAATCAGAGTGCACTACATCTGGTAAAACATCAGGCTTTCCATGAAAGATCCAAGCATATAGATGTCAGGTTACATTTTGCAAGGGATGTGATTGATACAGGGTCAGTAGAGGTTAAGAAAGTTCACACCAGTGACAATGCTGCTGATTTCTTAACCAAAGCAGTGTCTGGAAGCAAGGTAGTTCATTGCTCAAGCCTGATCAGGCTTGAACGATGTGGTTGATAGATAAAGAACAAAGTCAGGTTAAGGTAAGGACATGCACTTGAATTCATTGCGGTGGAGATTTGTAGATATTAGTTTAATTTTATCAAGTGACTCATGGTATGAAGTAGAAGTTTTGAAGATTCCAGAACCGGGCTTGATGTGTAAGGAACCGGATCAGAAAATCGGGTTTTAGCCAAGATCAGTAACAAGGTTAAAAAGGAACCGGGTTTGAGGTGGTTATAACTGTCAGTTACAACGGTTTCATTCTGTTGCATGATAAACCGTTATGAAAGCCCCGCTGCAGCAGTTTGAAACAGCTTGAGTCAAAGTGGTTACAACTCCCTCAACTTCCAGATTCGAGCTCAGATACTTATATACATTGTAATCAATTGTAATTGCGAGAAAATAGAGATAGTTTTCCCTCTGTAAACATTACACAATCAAGAGAATTAGATATCTAGGGTTTCTGTTCCAGATCGAGGTGTGATTTGGGGTTTTGCTGGATTTCTGGATAATTCTTGTAATTGATTGAATAGTGGAGTGAATTGAGGTGTATAGAACCTTCGTAAATGTAGATCATCTTTGATCAAACCACGTAAAATCCCTGAGTTCATCATTTTCATTTATGTTCTCGGTTAGTTTGTGTTTGGTCGATTTCTTGTTTATTGTTCGTCCAAATTCTGTTGTGACTTCTGTTTTGTGTGAGATTGAGCTGATCCTAACAAAAACATATAGGTATTATCGGTTTTACTTGGAAATGTATGTCTCAGACTAAGAACACATTCTATCTATGCAACATCACAAGTTAAGGACTTTTTGAATCATCACAATATCCTCACAGACAAGTGTATCACTCAAGCACTCAAGTGTATATAACAGGGTTGTGTATCGCTCAAGTTGTATACATATACATGCCCTACCATATGCTTGCCTATTGTCTAATCTCTTCGTCACTTTTGATAACTTATGAGCAAAGAATCAGAAAGGTCTTTATTTTGGTTGTAATATAGGCTTTCTGGACTAGGTGAGATATGTTTGGGTGTAGAGACTGAACTTGGATCGATTGAATTGCACTCAACTAGCCTTCTTATAAGTTTCACTCCCACTCCCTTTTCATCATTTCAACACTTCAATGTTTCTTTCACCTTCTCCAAATCACCACAACCAACTCTTGTGCATAAAATGTGAGTTAGCAATATTTTGACTTATAACTCAATCAAAGTAAGCTCTATTATTGGTTTCTTTTGACCCTTTCTTGATCCTAAACTATAAACATCCATTCGAAATGAAATGTAATAATTTTTTTTTATTTTTCTTTTTGGTTTTTATTCATTATCCCATTCTCATCATCTTTGTAGTCCTTACTCATATCTACCTTCTAATTTCCTCTTTCAACTCTTTCGATCCAAGTGTGGAAAAAAGGCTTAAAAGACGGATATGGCTTATAATTTTTGGCTATCAAGAATAAGGCTACAAGCTCAACTTGGCTTACTAGGGATAATTTGTATAAAGGGGTAGAAATGGATTTTTAGGCTAAAAAAAGGGGTTGAAATCCAAGATTGCCTAAAATTATTTTTGATGCTCATAAATATATCTCATGATTTCAAATAGACGAAAAGCAAGTTCTAGAGGTGTTATGCACATGATCAACACCACACAAATCAAGGAAAATATTGAACTCCAAAAGTAGGAGTTCCTCATTTTGGCTCAAAAGCTCACCGGCTTATATATTGTGATTTATCATTTGTTCCAAAACAAGTGTGTGCATGTATCACATTTTTGCTCAAAAACCATTTTATATATCATCATTGACAACATTTCCAATACCTCATTAACCTAATATCTTCTCCTTTTTTTTTTTTTTTTTCCATAAAGACCAACATACGATTTATTCAAACTATCAACACCTAAAAACAAACATAGCTTAACAAATTAACTAAAAATTAACAGTTTAAAACAAAAATTACATTAAAAGCAAAACATAATTGCAGTTTGGCAGGACAAACACAAGAGAGACGAGCAATCACCCTCAGAATTTCGCAACATACATCCCCCCTCAAAGTATTTTAAACTAAATTCCAAAATGCGTTAAAATAGTTTCAAAAAGTAGAGATGTTGCGAATAACTTACAAACTCCCCCTAAGGGGAGGGTGGCGTTGGATCATAGTGACCGGCTTGCACGTTTAAATCCTCGAGCTTTTGCAACATTTCAGCCATCCGCCTCTCTTCTTTAGAACTGACCTTCTGGGCTTCCAAGATTTCCGATAACACGCCCATGATGGTGGTCTGGCCCGTTGTCAAAATTTGCTGAGTTATCATCATATCGGTTTGGTTGGCCATAAGCAGTCGTTGTTGCTCTTTAAGCTCGTTGATGGCCGCCTCCACAACTCTCAACCGTTCCATGACTGTTGGGGATTCCCCGCGCTATCGGGAGGAAGACTCCTCCCCTCGCTGTCCAAGAAACCCCTCCTCGATATTCCAGATCTCCCGATCCTCTTCCATCTGTTCTTCTGTAGGCACTTATCTGGGCAGAAGTTGAGCTCCGGCTGGCCCCTTCTGAATCATTTCTACATGGGCCGGCATCATCATTAGCTAGTTTTCAGGCCTCATCACTGTGGTCAAGGTGGCGTTGGGTAGGGGAAATGGTCCACCCTCTCGTTACTGCCACATCCACACTCCCTCCTTGGATAACTTGATGTAATGAGATTGCTTAAGAATTTCTGTTGTTATCCTGGAGTCACCGGTCATCGGTTGATATCTTAACAAGTTGATCTTGAAGTGTCTTGCCAAGGCAGTGATGAAACCTCCAATTCGTATAGCACCTGTTTCATGTGCTATCGAATTGAACTGGCCCATAAGGTGGATTGCTGATCGGACCTTTTGGGGTGCCATCATGCACCACAACATATACAGCTCGTCCCTCCCCCCCCCCCCCCCGGAGGCCTCCTGTTTCATTCCTCACGAACAAGGTGTGCTGCATAATCTTAGCCAAATATCTGAATGTTGGATTTCGAATTTCGGTCGGCTTCGATCTGCTAGCATTGTAGGTATGGTGAGATTGGGTGGCATCCGGCTGATAGCTGATTTGAGGCCAGAATTCTTGGGAATTGAAATCTTCATGCTGTGTAAAATTGTCAGTGGTCCAAAACCGGAAGATCTCTCCCACTCGTCCCGAGTGTAGCTCCCGAGGCTGGTTCCCCAGCCAAAATGTCATGCTCAAGGCTTCCTCATGGTGCATGACAACATTGAGTGTTGAGAAGAACTCCAAGACCAGCTCATTATAAGTTGGGCAACACCCATAGAGAAAGTAACTCTAATCCATTCGTCGGATTAGAGTTTCTATGTCTTCCCGGATGTCCAACTCATCCATAGTTGGTGGGTCGGGATATAGAGTTGGAGTAATCCTTCTCTTGACCAACTTGCTCCAACGTTCCCGGACAGTCTCTAATTCCCACATCTGACCGAAATTGATGCCATACTCACTCGGACTAATTTCCTCGGGTTCACTTTGTTCAACGGGTTCTTGTGTGCCCCGTGAACTCGACTCTCCTACCCTTGCAGCTTTTCTTTTTGGACCCATATTCGGTATGAGAAGATGTGACCTACAATCACCCAAAACAACCCCCTCAAACTAAACTTGAGGCATATGTTAAAAATTAATGCGTTCCTAATTACATATGTCATCATATCTAGTTTGATCACCAAATAACAACAAATAACACACATAACACACAATTCCCACAATAAAGCTTTCCATTCTTGGGCAATCAAATGCATTTCATTAGTGCTTCCCTCAAACTAATTTGTACTATGTTGTTGAGATTAAGAATGTGTACAACATATCATACTATAATTTAGTTTGACTCAATTGCATTCAACAACTCCAAGTAAGTAACACATACCCTCAAACTAGTTTGGTGTTGTGTGTTTGAGATAAGACAAATTGTATTGCACTATAATCCCGACTATCTTGAGGTATGAGAGGTCAATTCTACGGATTAATGTGAATGATATTCATGAAGTGTAAGAGGATTAAAAATCATCAATTTATCAAGAAAAATAATATATCTTGCATCTACACATTCTATACACCTCAATATTCACGAATTCAATCATTAGTACAATTATTTGGAGCATATAATCGGACAAATCATAAGAATAGGCACCAATTGGCCTTGAATCAAAAAAAAAAAAAAAAAAAAGCACAAAAACCATTGCACATAAGGTGTTCGATAAAATGTCCCAACGAATTTATAACTCCAAATTGAACAATTTCAAATTCTATCTACTCCCTAAACTCAATCATCAACAATATATACTCAACAAGTCAATCTACCCACAACACAACAAGAAATTCGAAATTATATGCAAGATATACAACAAAGCCCTAGTTTGAGAAAATTGGCCAAAATTTTCGAATTTAATTGAAATTAAGTGGTCATACCTTGTGATGTTAGGGAGATTAGGACTTGAATGTGTTGATTCTCCAAGGATTTGTGTCGAATTTGTGTGTGTGTGTGTGTGTGTTTTTTTTTTGTGTGTTTTTGCGTGTTTGAGAGGAGAGGGAATGAAAATAGGTGTGTTTTCGCGATTTAAAACTGCCCCTGTCCAGGTCGTGCACGGTCCATGCACCCTTGCACGGTCGTGACCGTACACGACCCCAAAAACGAGGTTCTCACTGTGATGTTGCACGGTCCGTGCAACCACCGTGCACGACCCCAAATTTGGAGTTTTCACTGTTTTGCTGCACGGGTCGTGCAACGTGACCGTGCAACACCTGAAACTTGAGATTTTACCCCTTTTTTGAAGCCCTTCTCACCCATTTTGCATCCCAATCCTTTTCTTGTCATTCCTTGCATTTACCTGCCATTATTCAACAACTAAAAGCTTAGAAACACTTTAATTAAACTATCTACCTAATCAAAATACGAAATTAGAGAAATTGAATCGCTGGGTTGCCTCCCAACAAGCGCTAAGTTTAATGTCTTCAGTCGGACACCTGTTTATTTTGGCTCAATGCGGTTCAACCAAAGACAGTTGGTGAACTTCTCTTTCTTACGCTTGGGCAAAGTACCTCTTCACTCTTTGGCCATTCACCATAAACGTGCTCCCGTCGGTATTAAGTAGCTCGACAACTCCGCTTGGTAGCACTATCATGACTGTGAATGGTCCCGACCATTTTGATTTTAGCTTCCTGGGAAAGAGTTGGAGACAAGAATTGAACAAAAGGACTTGGTCTCCATGACAAAACTCTCTTTTGATGATCAATTTGTCATGAAACCTCTTGACTCGTTCCTTGTACACCCTTGAATTCTCAAATGCTTGATTTCAGAACTCATCAAGTTCGTTCAATTGCAACACCCTATTTGCCCCAGTCGATTGAAAGTCAAAATTCAACTTCTTTATCGCCCAATATGCACGATGTTCAAGCTCCACGGGCAAATGGCATGATTTTCCAAATACAAGTTGATAAGGAGACATACCAAGGGGTATCTTGTAGGTCGTTCTGTACGCCCACAATGCATCATCCAACTTTAAAGTCCAGTCCTTTCGGTTTCCACTTACTAATTTCTCGAGGACTTGTTTGATTTCTCGGTTAGCTAATTCGGCTTGGCCATTCGCTTGAGGGTGATATGGTGTAGTCACCCTATGCTTCACACCGTACCGGGCTAATAAACCATTGAGCCATTTGTTACAGAAATGAGACCCTCCATCACTAAGCAATGCTCTAGGTGCTCCATAACGAGTGATGATATTCTTCACAAGAAATCTTAGTACCACCTTAGAGTCATTGGTCGATGTAGGGATGGCTTCAACCCATCGGGAAACATAATCCACCGCCAACAGAATGTATTGATAGCCTTGAGATGATGGGAATGGTCCCATGAAGTCGATTCCCCAAACGTCAAACAGTTTAATTTCAATAGAATTGGCAAGTGGCATTTCATATCTTTTTGGGATCCCACCAGTTCGTTGGCACCGATCACATTGCTTGATGAAGTCGTGGCAATCTTGAAAGATCGTTGGCCAATAGAATCCATTTTGAAGCACCTTAGCTGCTATTTTGTTGACTGCAAAATGTCCTCCACTTGGTGAAGAGTGATATTGCTCGATAATCTCTCGACCCTCTTCCTCAGACACACACCTCCGGATAATCGAGTCAGCACATCTTCGAAAAAGGTATGGATCATCCCACATATAAAACCTTGCTTCGTGATAAAACTTCTTCTTTTGATATGATGAGAGATCGGGTGGTGGTGCTCCACAAACTAAGTAGTTCACAATGTTAGCATACCACGGGAGTCGAGCAATCGCCATCATGAGGTGTTCATCGGGGAATGTATCCTTGATCACCTCTTGTTGCCCCGTTTTGTCCACCTCATTCTCAATCCTCGAAAGATGATCGGCTACAACATTCTCACATCCTTTCCGATCCTTGATTTCTAAGTCGAATTCTTGTAAAAGCAGGATCCATCGGATGAGTCTTGGCTTGGCATCCTTTTTATCGAAGAGGTACTGGATGGCTGCGTGGTCGGTGTACACAATCATTTTCGTGCCCACAAGGTAGGTACAAAATTTGTCGAATCCATATACCACCGTTAACATCTCCTTCTCGGTTGTTGTATAGTTTGACTGAGTCGGGTCAAGGCTTTTACTCGCGTAATATATCACTCAGAAGATTTTATCCTTCTTCTGTCCCAAGACTGCCCCGACTGCTGTATCACTCGCATCACACATGAGCTCAAAAGGTTGGTTCCAATCGGGTGATACCAAGTATGGTGCCGAAACCAACGTTTCTTCAACACCTCGAAGGCCTGTAAATAGGAATCATCGAAAACATAAGCAGCATCTTTTCCAAAAGGTGAAACAAAGGCTTAGCAATTTTCGAAAAATCACGAATAAACCTTCGATGAAAACCGGCCTGGCCTAAAAAGCTTCGGATTCTCTTCTCATTGGTTGGTGGTGGTAGTCTTTCAATGGCAACCACCTTGGCTCGGTCTACCACCAACCCCGCAGCTGGAACCTTATGCCCTAACACTATACCTTCTCTTACCAGCATTTTTCCCAATTTAATACAAGGTTAGTGTCTTCACAACGCTGCAAGACTAGAGATAGGTTAAACAGGCAATGATCAAATGATGAACCGAAAACAGAAAAATCATCCATGAATACTTCCATCACATTCTCGATCAACCCACTAAAAATAGCCATCATGCACCGTTGGAAAGTAGCCGGTGCATTACATAAGCCAAAGGTCATTCTCCTAAAAGCAAAAATGTCATATGGGCATACAAAAGCTGTTTTTTCTTGATCCTCTGGGGCAATCATAATTTGATTGTACCCGGAGTACCCATCCAAAAAGCAATAGTAGTCATACCCGGCTAATCTATCCAACATTTGGTCAAATGGAAGGGGAAAATGATCTTTCCTAGTAGCGGCATTCAACTTCCGGTAGTCAATACAAACCCTCCAAGCGGTTATCAACCTAGTGGCTACTTCTTCTAAATCACTCACCTTAAGTACCGTTATTCCTCCTTTCTTAGGCACTACTTGGGTAGGACTCACCCACTTGCTATTGGATATAGGAAAGACTATGCCATTATCAAGCCATTTCAAAAAAAAATTCCTCACCACCTCTTGCATATTTGGATTTAACCTACGCTGACTTTGCACACTCGGTTTATAGTCCTCTTCCATTAGAATTTTATGCATGCAAATAGCGGGCCTAATCCCCTTAAGATCCGAGATGGACCATCCAATAGCACTCTTGTGCTTTTTCAACATTTCAATCAATTTTTCACATTCATTCTCATTGAGATATGCAGAAATGATGACCGGAAATTTCTTACCTTCATCGAGGTACTCATACCTCAGGTGGTTGGGAAGAGGTTTCAATTCAACATTGAGTCCTTCTTCTTCTTTGCCCTTAGACTCCTTTAGTTGGTTGACCCCTCATCCTCTAATTTTAACCAAGAAACTTCCTCTTTAGGCACCTCCTGCAAAGAATTCAATGCACTAACACTATCCACAATATCAACATTGTTAGCTTCATTGTTAGTACATGCAAATATAGAATTGTGCAAGCAAATCTCTAAAGAGTCAATATCACTAGAAGTTAGGAAATTTCTTGTATCATTGATATCTAGCAAGTCTAAAGCGTTACATTCCTTTATAACATTAACCTCATCCATGTTGTGAAACCACATTGCCTTATAAATTGAAAAAGTAACCTTTTCATCATTCACTCGTAAGGTGAGTTCTCCCTTTTGAACATCAATGAGGGCTCCACCTGTTGCTAGAAACGGACGGTCCAAAATCAAGGGGACTTCCTTATCCTCATTCATGTCCAAAACTACAAAATCCACCGGGATTATGAACTCACCTACTTTAATTAACACATCCTCCACTATCCTCTTCGGATAGGTCAAGGACCTATCTGCCATTTGCAAAGCGATAGTGGTAGGTTTGATGGTTCCAATTTCCAATTTATTGAATATAGAAAGTGGCATGAGATTAATGCTTGCCCCAAGATCACATAATGATTTTTCAAATTTTTTATCCCCAACAATACAAGAAATTGTGAAGCTACCTGGATCCTTCCTCTTTTTAAGGGATTCTTCTTTGAATCACGGCACTACACTCCTCAGTTAAGTTAACCGTCTCATATGCCTCCAACCTCCTCTTCTTCGATATCACCTCCTTCAAAAATTTAGCATAATTAGGCATTTGTTGCAAAGAATCAATAAAAGGAATGTTAATATGCAATTTTTTTAAGATTTCCAAAAACTTAGCAAACTGGTTATCCAACTTTTTCTTTTGATAAGTTTGTGGAAATGGGAGGGGAGGGAGATAAGTAAGAGGAATAGAGTTAGGAGTGGAGTTTGGCTTCACGGCCCCTTTTTCACTTGATTCCCCATGATCCTTGGGTTTGGTTTGCTCTTCTAGATGCTCTTTCTCAATCACTTGGTCACCATCCACCGGTAGCTTTGTTCCTTCATACTCGGTTCCACTTCTTAGCCGAATTGCTTGGCATTGTTCCTTTGAATTCTTCACCGTGTCACTCGGAAACTGCCCCTTTTGGTGTTGGAGGCTAATGGCTTGGGCTAACTGGCTCATTTGCAATTGCAAGCTTTTAATGTCGGTCCCATTCGTTACAATTCTCTTGTTGACATCAACTTGAAACTTTGCGAAAGAATTGTCCATTTGTGACATTCTTTCGTCCGTCCTTGAAATGAACGATGTCAAGAGTTCCTTTAAGCTTGGCTCCCTTCCTTCGTTTATTACCCCATTGGTAACAAAGAGTCGAGGTGGTGGTTGGATCGAATTGTTGGGGTTGCCATAGGAAAGATTTTGATGACCTTTTGATCCCGATTGGTAGTGACCCGATTGGTGTTGGTTGTGATTGTAGTTCGAATGTTGGCCTTGCCCCGGATGTGGATATTGGTGTCCCCTTTGATGGATGAAGTTACAACCCTTGGGGTCTTCTTGTGCAAAAACGGTCTTTGCACTTTGCTCCACTTAGACCGAAGAGGCGGCTTTGGTTAGTGACTCCAATTGTTTTGACAAAACCGCTATTTGAGTTGATAGTGAAGAGCTTGCCTCTTTTTCCACTACACTTGCAACCACCCTTGGTTTTTTCCTTTCGTTTGGCCATTGATATGAATTTGTGGCCATGTCCTCAATAATTGATGTTGCATCTCTTGCCGTTCTTGCCAACAATGAACCACCGGCGGCTGCATCCATGATTTCTCTTGTAGGCCCAAATAATCCGTTATAGAAGTAACAAATTTGCTCCTTATCTTGCAACCCATGTTGGGGGCACTTCCGGAGTAAGTCTTTGAAATGCTCCCATGCCTCCCATAATGGTTCAGCATCGAACTGACTGAATTGTGTGATTTCTCCTCTCAATCTAATGGTCTTACTCGCCGGGAAGTACTTCTGAAGGAACCTCTGATAGAGATCATCCCATATTCGGATATCTTCGTTGGCAAGGGAGTTGTACCACAACTTTGCCCTATCTCTCAATGAAAACAAGAAAAGGCGGAACTTAATTTGATCATGCGGGACTTGGTTGATTTGAATCGTCCCACATACTTCCAAGAACGTTGACAAATACAAATTCGGGTCTTCACTAGCATGGCCTCTAAACTGGTTCTGTTGGTTGATGTTAATGAACGCCGACTTTAACTCGAAATTTACTGCATTCACGGGTGCTCTACCCATCCCACCAAAATTCTGGTTTGCTACCGGTCTTAGAAAGTCTTGAATAGTGTCTTGGGGTGGAGGGTTAAGCACTTGCTCTCTCCAATTCCGGAGAGCATTCACCTCTTCTTGCTGTTTCCGCATCATCTCTATCATTTGATGATAGATGTTTGCTAGATCGGGCGGAATTAGAGGTGCATTCCTCTCAACTTGATTGACAACTCTTGGGTCGTTATCTCCGGCTTCCATGCTTCTTTCTCTATTCCTTCTCCCTTGATTGTGTCTACAAGTTGCTTCAATTTCCGGATCAATAGGTAACAAGCCTTCCAATCCTTGCAACCTCAAGTGCATCAACACCTTGCACAACAATTAAAAAGAGATCCCATAAGCACAATTAATGACTAATACACAAATAAAATAAACTAAACTAAGAACAAAAAGAAAGTGTCCAGAGTATCACTAAATACCTAGAACAACACTTTCCGGCTATCGTTACCGAATCCCCAACAACGACGACAAAAACTTGACACAAACTTAGTTTTTTGCAACTAGAATTTAGCAACCGCAAGTTTACGGCGTCAATAGTAGTACTAAGAGAGTACAAGGTCGATCCCACGAGGATTGGTATCGATATCGGAAAAGTGAAGTGACATAAACATTTAAATGGCTAACTAGACAATCGAGTGAGTGGTTGGTTTTTAGTATTTTAAGAACTAATTCAATTAAACAAGAAATTAACACTAATATGATGAACTAGAGAACAATTATAGGGATTAAACAATTAATAAGGGTGATCTAGGCTTAGATTCGATTACGGGTATCTAATCATTACTAATCCAATTCAATTCAACTTTTAACAGAATGCTATGTATTAAGGAACGATCACAAACATATATAAAACCCCCTCTCGGAGCGAATTACGTGTTGATTGTATAAGATTAATCACCGTCTCTGGTTGATTAATCAAATACAACTTCTAATCGATTCTAAGACCAAAGTTCCCACAACTAGCGCAAACCTCTCAGTTTTATTGCTTAATCATGTTAATTAATGTGATCTTCGATCAAATCCCCCCTCTCGGTTCCAATTTAATCCTCAATAATATTAAATAAGTGATCAATTCATTCAACATACATTTATAAACAATTAATTAATCAATAGCATAACACGGAGTTGAATTAATCGGCTAATAATAACTATTCACCCATAATTTACTCTCTAAACCTAATTTAAGGAAATTAGCCAACCATAATCATAATAAAAGATAAACACAAATATATAGACATAATCACGTTCATTCAAATATTAAATGAAAATGGAAAAATAAAACCTATTTTAATGTTGATAATTCTTAATCTTCATGTGGAATTCCCAAAAATGCTCTCAAGATTCCCTCTCTCTAAAAAGTAGCTATTGAATGTATGTTGTGTGAAAAACTGAAGTTAGGGCACCTATACACCCAATTAGAGCTTTTTTAGGGTCTTGGGCCAAAAAATAAGGTTTTGGGGCTGAAAAGCCCACTTTTCCGGCGTTTGTGCACGGTCCGTGCAACCCTTGCACGGTCATGACCGTGCACAACCCCGAAAAACCTAAACTTTTTGAAGTCGTGCAGGGGCGCACGGTCATGACTGTGCGCCCAGCTCTGGGCACTTCTTCCTTCAGCGCGCACGGGTCGTGCACGGTCCTGAAGGCTTCCACGGTTGTGACCGTGCACAGCCCATTTTTGGCCCGTTTCTTCATTCTTCGGATTTTTTCTTGATTTCTTCGACTCATTTCTACTCGTCGACTCTTTGTACACCTGTTTTACCTACAAAATGCTCAAAAACAAAGTTTTTTCGATGAGAGAAAGAAAATACGAATTTTATGACAGACGAGAGCTTAGAATGTAATAAATACACGATAAACCCTCTATTCTAAGCGTGTTTTCATGATTGAAAACCCCGTTTGTCATCGACCTAAGAGGAAATGGACATCTATGTTCCCTTGCATGTCAACAACTAGAAAATCACTAGGGAATTCAAAATTTTCAACTCGAATAGGCGCGTCCTCTACTACTCCCAATGGTGTTAGTATTGATCCATCCACCATTGGATAGTAAAAGCTTGCTTAACTACCCCTAGCCCTAATTGTGCATACATTTTAAGAGGTATGAGATTAACACTTGACCCTAAATCACACAACACATTCTTAAAAGCTTGACTACCAATAGAACATGAAATGGAAAAACTCCCTGGATCTTTTTTTTTTATTAGCCCTTCGTATGCAAGTATTTGTGTTCTTTAGGAGACTCATGTCTTTCTTCTTTGTGGCCTCTTTCTCAGAGTGCATTGTCGTTGAGTCTTTTAGCTCACAATCAGCTTCCTTCTCAAATTTATCCTGCACTACAGAAAACGTACTAGAGCATTCTAAAGGAACTAGGTTAGCAGAGACATTATCATACAAATCAGATGAATCGGTATAAGGAGAAGGTAGTATTTTCTTATCTTTGTCATCGCTGCCTTCTTTGTTTTGCTGTTCTGCTTTCTCTCTTGCTAGTCTCTCCATCTCTGCCCGTTCCTTCTTTGCCAACTTCTTTTTAGCTTCACGTTGTTCCAAGTGCTTAGCATGTTTGATGCAGAGTTGCTCATTCCTCTTTTTAACTACTGCTAAAGGAAATGGAATGGGAGGTATGTATGCGGGGACTTTTCTTCTTTTTGGTGGTGCAACCTCAGATTCGACCACCTCCTCTTGGTTTTGTTCGGTCTCGCCCCTTGAATGGATAGCATTACACTGCTCCCTTGGGTTGATAATAGTATCACTGGGAAATTGTCTCTGCTTATGTTGGGCCCCAACAATCTTAATCAATTGACTTAGGTTGCTGGATATTTTTTTCATGTTCTCTCTCAATTGTTTGATCTCAGCTCCTTGACTAGTTACTTGCTTGTTTAGCTCAATAAACCTTTCATCCATCTGTCTCTCTAGTTGAGCTAATTTCTCATCATACTTTTCGAACTGTGACTGTACTATTTCCTCTTGTGTTGGCTTTCAACCATCATGGATCATGCTATTTGTGAAGGCAAATCCGGGTGGCGGATTAAATGAATTCTTTGTGTTGCCATGAGATAAATTTTGGTTATTCCGGTTAGGTGGATACTGATTGTGCCTGGGCTGGGTATTCTGGAAATTGTTGAGGTTTCTCTAGTTTTCAAAGTTTACGTCTTCAACCTTCTCCTGACCTACAAACTGCTGAGATGTAGTGGCATTATGTTGTGCTAACGTCAGACTAGTTAGCAAACTTACTTGATTAATCAGAGCGGTCAGCTGAGATGTAAGAGTTTCAATCGGCTCATTCTTGACAGGCTCTGCTTCTTTGACACTAGCCACTCTTCTTGGCTGATTTCTCTCATTAGGCCACTGATAGCTGGTTCTAGCCATTGCATCCAAGACTGAAAACGCATCCCTCACACTCTTTTCCATCAGGCTACTCCCTGCTACTGCATCTACCTAGTTCCATGCTAGAGCAAGCAATCCAATAAAATTTGCACACCTACTGTTTCTTTGAAAATCTATGTTAGGGACAACTCTGGATAAGATCTCGAAATCGTTCCCAAACCTCGCCGAATGGTTCTTGATCCACTTGCCTAAACCGATTGATCTTATTTTGCAAAGTCTAACATCTTGCTCGGCGGAATGTACTTCAATAAAAATTATGTGCTCAAGTTTTCCCACTCAGTGACGTCATCCAATGAATTATACCACTGTAATGCTTTGTCTTTCAGAGAGAATAGGAATAGCCGCATCTTCACTTGCTTGTGTTGAACATGGTACATCTTTATAGTCTCAACCATTCTTCGGAACTTGTTCAGATGTACATTGGGGTCTTCTAATGCGCTTCCACCAAACTGCATCTGATGAACAATATTTATCAGCACAGGCTTCAACTCAAAACTGTTTGCATTCAGTGGTGGCGGTTGCACTCCTCCAATTGGTTGATTTTGCATGGGACAAAGACAATTACTTATGGGTGTGATGTCCTCATCTGTATCATCATGCGTAATCCGAGCTTGCCTCCACTGCTGTGGTGGTTGTTGCTGCTGCAAATTAGTGACTCTATCATCTAAACTGGCTAAGGCCCCCAATATTCAAGTCAGTGCTTCCTCTTGGGTCAGATTCTATGGAATGACTTCCATCTCGAATGTGGAATTTCTTTTCGTACAGTATCTGCAGGCAGTTGCTTCAATTTCAAGATCTAAAGGAACAAGATGTTCTTAGCCTTTTGATCTGGTTTGTATGCGAAACCTGAAAACACCGCCAAAAAGAAACACCGCGTAATATAAAAATTAAATAAATAAATAAAATGAAAATTAAATAATAAAATTGAAATTACGGGAAAAAAAAAATCTAGTCTAGTATCCTCCTATTACTAATGATAAAAACTAAGACACTATACCTATTCCCCGGCAACGGCACCAAAAACTTGACAGACACAATTCTAACACGCAAATACCGCAAGTGTACGGGTGTAGATGTATATGGCGGAAGTCAAGGTCGATCCACAAGAAATGAGGTTAGGTAGTTCAATACCTTAATTGTCTAGGATTATCCTAACTAGATACTCGAATTGTGTGAATGATTTTAAAAAAACAACATTGCATATATCAAAAACTAATTAATAATCAAATGGGAAGTTCCAATCAACAAGAATGTATCCTAGGATTTCGATTTCAGGAATTACGATAATGATAATTAGTTACTAATTTATAAACATTTAAACCAGTTAATATCTATTAGGCCGCACTTAATTAACCTAACCCTTCTCTCGAAGCAACTAAGTCGTTGATTGAATCAGATAATTACTCTCTCGAGTCAATTAATCCTAACAACTCCCAAAAGACCTTAATGTTTTGCCTACACGATCATAGACAATCGTGCTATGTTATCGTCTATAAATAATTCTCTTCTCTCGAAGTGGAATCGTTAAACAAGTAAATTAAACCTAATTGACAAAATTAAATTCAATTATAGGGATTAAACCAAAACATAGATAGATCATGTAATCTGGAGTCAATAAACTAAACAATTAAATTAACATTGTTGTAAAACCTTACTTTCTAATCATAGGACACGAGCAGTTTATCTACTCATGTCTACCTACAAATAAAAACAAGAATTTAAAGAAAACATTGTTAAGAAATTGAAATAAACAAAGAATAATTAAACCCGATTGTTGGCTCGTCGATCTTCGTCTTCTCGCTCTCACGACTTCTACTCCGATGTAAAAGTATGAGAAATTCTGACATAATGTGATACTCTATGATTTTCTATGAGTGTTCTCCCTCTAACATTCGAGCTTGGGGTCCTTTTTATAGAGTTGGGGAGGAATCTTTGGGAAGATAGGATCATAATCCTACTAAAAATTAGGAAATCTTCGTAAAACTGAACTTCTGACGTGGCCGCGCACAAGCTTTGACGCAACCGTATCAAGTTGTACCCAAAATATCTTAAAACGGGCAACTTTGGCTCCGTCACGAAGGACTTTTGATGCGCCCGCGTGCCTTTTGCACCGACGAGTTTTCAGGTCTGCCTACAAGCCATTTTTTAGGGTCTTTCGGTCATTTTTCTGGCTCCTTTGAAAAAGGTTGTAACTCTTTGGATCAGGTTTCCAACGCCACCAATTTCACCTCAGTCGGAGCTGTAGATCTCAAGATATGACCAAAATACTAGAGGTGTGTCAGGCTGACAGAAAACTTCACTTTCGTGACACTTTTCGACGCGATCGCTTTCCATATTTGATGTGACCGCATTGGTTAGGCAGTATATTTTCCATGTTCTAGGCCACTTTTGATGCGGCCGTGACCATAGATGCGTCCGTGGTCGACCCTTTTGCTCCTTTAACTCTCTTTTCATTTGTTTTGACCCTACTTGACTTGTTTCTTCTTCGAACTTCGTACAAATGAAATAAAATCACCTAATTAACTTCAAAACAAGTCAAAACACGTCAAATGACCCAATATGATAAATATAAATGAACGCCGGCCAAATATGCATGTAAATAATATAAAATGTGATCCTAAATCGACCTGAATACATACATAATTAACGTGTATCAATGCTTTTTTGTCACTATAAATAAATAAAGCATCTTTTTGAAGCAACCCCTTTGGTCAAATTTCTTCGTTTTGCAACTTGTGATCAATGCTTTTTATTCTTTTATTTATACATAATATGCAATTCTTAGCGAGGTAATACAACCAACCCATATCATTCTCATGCGAAAGTTCAACTCATTTATCTACATATTAAGCTACTCTTCTAACCAAGAATAGTTTATCACAGAATTACAAAGTCATAATTCTTTATCAATAATATAAAGAAATCAACAACTTTTAATTATATCCTCCCATGCAAAAATAACATAAATGGTTTGGTCTGAAAAATACAAATCTCGGATTATTATTAGTATTTTTTTAGAGGTAAAATCACATGCATTAACGATTATTTTAAAATGTGTTCTGATACAAGGTCTTCTAACCAACCAAAAAAGTCAATAGAAATTAAGAATAACATACAAATGGCAGCCACTATCCATCCAATCGCTTCTTTGTGGTCCTTAAGGACAACAATCAAAGCATTCTCTTGAGCATGTGTCAATCGTGCCGAAATGATTACCGAAAATGTGGACTTTTCTCCGAGATAAGCATACTTCAAATTATCAGGGAGTGATTTCAATTCAAGTTCAAGTGCTTGTACAATGGAAGGAAGTATTCTTTGGTGAGACTCGGATAATTTAATAATGTTAACCACAGACCTGGGCGGCAAAGGCACGGAAGCCTGTAGCACTGCAACGATGTTGTTCACCTCCTTAGAATTTTCTTCCTCCTTATTTCCCATGCTTCTTACTAACACGGTTTCCAGTGGGTCCCTGTAATTCAACTAAAAAATGTCCTCGATGAGAGGGTCAATAGAACTAATAGCAAAAACAGAAGTCGAATCATCAGGGAATTTCATGGCATCATAAATATTTAATTTAATGACTTGACATCGAATTCCATGGTAAGAGTGCCCTCTCATACGTCTATCTTTGTTTGGGTGGTGTTCAAGAATGTCCTCCCTAACAAAATAGGCATGGAATCCGGTGGACTGCCATTCATCTCCAACACATAAAAATCAACTGGGAAAATTCATTAATTTGCACAAATACATACTCAATCACCCCATCGGGGTATGCATTACTAGGGTCGGCTTAACTGAATAATTACACCTGCTTCCCTTAATGTAACAAAATTTAGAGAAGCATAAATATATTGTGGCATTACATTAATCGAATCTCCTAAATCTAGCATGGCTCGCTCAATGTGACTATTTTCGATTCGACAAGGAATAAATAATGTACCTGGATCCTGTAGTGGTAATTTCTTTTGGAAGATAGCAGACATATTTTATCCCATAAGAATCTTCTTGGTGCCTTTCAACTTCCGCTTGTTAGTACACAATTCCTTGAGGAATTTTGCATACATTGGGATCTGCTGAGTTTCATCGATCAATGGTATGTTGATTTCCACCTTCCGAAAAATATAAAGAACCTGTTTCCCCTTGTTTTCTTGTTCGGGTTTCTAATTCGAGAAGGAAACAGTGATGGGTTAATAATAACATAATTAAAAATAGGAGATTTTACTCAACAACCAATTCTGGACTCGACACATTGGATGACCCAATGTGCTCTTCTGATCCAATATGTTGTGGCACACTAGATTTCCCAATGTATGTCTATTGCACATTCTTCTCTTTCTTTTCTGTTTTTCTGCGCTTTCTTCGTTGATCCTGTTCCCTTCTTCTAGCCCGGTTTGTTAGGCTCTCCAAATTGTTTTTCACTTTGCAAAGTAATAGCACTTACATTCCTCGGATTTATCTTAGGTTGGGAAGGTAGTTTCCCGCTACATGCTTTCCAATCGGCTTACGGTAGTGGCCAACTGACTCATTTGTGTCTCAAGATTCTTTATGCTCAATTGCGTATCTTTCTGGGTTGCCATAGTTTTCATGGTGGCTTCCAAGGATGGGCTAGAGGTATGTTCAGCTGGCTGTTTTGGGTAATACATTCCCCTCTGTGGTCGTGGTCGGGTATGCTCACCCGCTTGTGGTTGCTGGTTTCCATACCTAAGATTAGGATGATCCCGCCATCCGAGATTGTAAGATTGAGAGCAAGGATCATATCTTCTCCCTTGAAAGTTCTCCGTACCGATAGCATTTGCATGTGCATCAATTTCAACTGTTAGCAGTTTGTAATTATCGATGGTGTACTCAAGTGTGTCGCAAATTCGACACGATTTCACCTATGGGGTTCCGGAGGCGGCTCTCTTTCTGAAAAAAGAGGTAATTTCTTCTAATTTATCTTCAACAGACGAAATACCTACCTCCCTTACCATTTTTGGTGGAAGATCTCTAACACTGAATCGTTCGGAATTAGCTGCCATGTCTGATATGAGGTTCTTAGTCTCTGCTAGAGTTTTATTATCCAATCTTCCTCTCACAGCTGCATCTATCATATTACGACCTATCAGTGTCAAACCTTCATAGAAATATTGGATAATAAGTTGCTTGGAGAATTGGTGTGCGGCAACTTGCTATCAGCTTCTTGTGCTCATACAGTGTTTCTCCATGCATCTGTTTTGCTCTGCATATTTCTTTCCGGATATTAGCTGCTCTGGATGCCGGTAAGCATTTTTTCAGAAAGGCGCATTCCATCTCTGTCCACTTTGTAATCGACCCTGGTGGAAGATAATACAACCAATCTTTCACCACATCTTTCAATGAAAAGGGAAAAGCTCGCAACTTAACATGTTCTTCAGTAACCCCATGTGATTTCATGTTAGAGCAGAAAACGTGAAATTCCTTCATGTACTTATGAGGATCTTCTCTAGCGTGGCTACGGAAGGATGGCAACAAGTGAATTAAGCCAGATTTTTGCTCAAAAGTAGTGTTCCCCCAAGGTCAGGGAATGTAATGCAAAGAGGCTGTTGGGCTAGCTCAGAGTTAACTAGCTCCTTCAGTGTCGGATCCGCTGCCATAATTGTCTCTTCACTATCTAATTTGCTAGATTCAGAAACTTGCGGAAAAGGCAATTGATTCAATGTTGCCTTAACTAAACGAGCTTGCTATCTGAGTACTCTGTCTCGTCTCGTAATCTTTGGATAATATTCCAAATCTTTCCTACCAGATATGTGTGATCATTCACAATTAGAAATTTTTGAAAGTCTAAGAAACGATTAAATCAGTGAAAGTCAGTAATAGTAGTCTAGTTCTGTAAAAATCTGAAATTTGACTCACACTGGATGACCCAATGTGTCGTACTAATGTGCGACTGCAGAATTCACTAATTGACGTAGAACGATAGCAATAATGAAAAGTGACTAATACTAAAACTAATTAACAAAGGAAACTAAATTAATTCAACACCGCTCCCCGGCAACGACACCAAAATTTGACCAAGCTGTAGCACGTCAAATTAACTACATTTTTTTTACCTCCACTAACTAGTAGCAGTGATAAGTAAGGGTTGAATCTCACAAGGAGCAGTTGGATTAATTATGTTTCTTAGTAATAGTAATTAGACGGTAAAAATAAAGGGGGGGGGGGGAGGGGGGGTTGAGTTGTAATAATCTACTTTCTAAACTAATCAAATAACCAACTAATAACTAAATACTCAATTAAACAAATAATAACCTAACTTAAATCAATATCAAAATAATACTAGACCTCAGTTCAGTATCCCCATATTCGTATACGAATTAATTAACTAATTACACCTGATTATCTATCCCACAACTCTCTAACACTAGACTCACAACAAGCTCTATCAACCCGAATTATCCCTTAATATTAGTTAACTAAAACAAGCTCTTAGCTAACCCTATTCAATTGAATAGCCTAGAACAAGCTCTCTATGTTTAATTCAGTAAACGCATTAATAATTAGGATAATAGGTCAGATTAGGCTCCAAATACATACGCCCGATTCGGATGGCCTAGATTTGTGTTACCCCTAACGAGTTAATCGACATTGCTACTAATGATTATAAAATAACAATTATAAAATTTCAATTTTATAATTTGGTATTGATAAATTACTAACCTAATTCGACGGGGCCTATCAAATTAAGAAATCAAAATATCATGGGTTATATGATCAAGTAACACAAATAAGTTATCGAATAGAAATCAGAATCTAATTACGGATCAATTAATCATAAAATACGTATATGGTTCAACATCCCTTCAAACTAGTATAAAACTAACTTAGCTACACATAATCATACTATTGTCTAAAATCTGATAAAAGACATAATTAAAATAAACCGAAATAAAAGAACCGAATTGAATTGACGACGATCGGAAATTAATTTTTCTTCCTCCCACGTAAAAGCTCAATTCTTGATTCTTGGATCCCCTACATCATACGCTGAATTCCTTATTTATAAGCCCTCATGGGCTTCTTCCCACTTGAAACATAAAGGCTCATAAGTCAATGCCAGGCCTGTTAGCCCTTTCTCCAATCATCAACACCTTTCCTTTCCACTTATAATGCCCGTTACCGTATCTCTCCACCAGGCCCAATCTGCTTCTTTCCGAATTAAACGACCTGTTGGCCTTTCATGGATCATCAGCAGCCCTAATGGCCTGAATTAAATCAAAAGCCCATTTCTTTACGGGGTCTCCTCCAACTGGCTAATTTCGGCCCAAGCCTTTACTTAACTTGTCAATCCAATCCAATTGATCCAAAATTGCTCCAAATCTACTACAATTCAACATAAAACACAAGTTTGGAGTATTTGACTTTAACGTGTAGATAAGTAGAAAAATAACGGTGCATAACAAATAAAATACAATAAAATCTCATTCCTATCAATATAAATAATGCACATTTTTCTACTCATCAACACACTAATTTATAATCTAGTGTAATGCAAGTATCTGCTGCTAGTGTAGCTAGTGGCAGACAGGTGGATCCACAGAGACTGTTCATATGTGTAGCTTAGTACCCTAATCGTAATATCTCTATCCTATCTAGATTTTCGAATAAGTGATTGTATTTAATAATTCTAAAACCTAATTTGCATAAACTAACTAATTAATGATGAATTACTTGGAAACAAAGAATCAAATATCAAGGGGAAACTCAGATAGATTAAGACGTATCCTAAGGTTTAGATTTCAATTACGACTTCATATGTATGATTCACCTAAATAATAGACTTTTAAACCAGTTATATTGTTTATTAGGTGGCACGTATATTGACTAACCCTCCTTCTTAGATGATGCTAGACTGTGATCAATTTAGAATAGTCACCCTCTCGAGTTGACCAAACCTAAAGACTCCCAAAAGTCCCTAAACCAATGTCTGCATAACTACCTCACTCTTCTCGAACAATATTGATAATTACGCTATGTATTGTAAGTCTATTAACGAAAATCTCCTCTCAAAGCCGAATCGTTAAACTTATAGGTAATATTTAATTGATCAGTTTAAACATATCATGGGAATAAAACAAACACATAGATAAACAAATAAAATGGAGTCCAGAATTAAAGACGTAAAATCAAAACATAGTATTTTATAACCTACTTTCTAACCCTATAATGAAAAGATGTTTAGCTACTCATAACTAGAGTTAAAAACAAAATAGATTCATAGACAAACATATTGGAAATTAACTACAAAGAAAAAAATAACAAAGCCCGAATCTTAATCTTGATCTTCGTCGTGTTGTTTCTTGCTCTTCTATCTTGTTCCAAGGTATTCTCCAATGATGATAGTATGTTTCTCTAGTCTTGGAAGCCTCTATTTATAAGTTTGAGATCATGTGGTGTTGAATTCAAGTAAGTTTAAGATAAAACGTGTATAACTTAAATCGGGCCGACCTACGAAGGCGGTCGCTCTCACCAACGCGGTCGTGTTGGGAGTCCAGGGCTCCTAAGCTTATAAGTTCAAACCAATTCAAGGCCAATTTTTCTCTTACTGTCCATTCCTTGGTCTTTTTCTTCCATTTTTGCTCCTACTTATCTCATGTCTTCGCCAGATTTTGTCTAAATGTCCTTTTGGCATATATTTACCTATTTTGGTCAAAAACACTCACAAACATGTTAAAACACTTAATACGAGGAATATTATATATTTCGACCAATTATACATGCAAATATCATAAGATACCTATCTAAAACGACCTAAAATGCATGTATACACAATGTGTATCAACTAATCGATTGTACATTTCCCCTCTTTCTGACCTAGCCCTCCCTTAAACCGATGAAATAACAAGATACTGTGATGACGGAGGTAAAGATGTCGACGACGACGGTGATAGGAATCAAGAGCACCCCTGAAAGGTGAAACGAGTATTGATTCAAGTCCAAAAGTTAAGTGAGGAAAAAATGTGTTTTAGTGAAAAAAAAAAAATGTGTTTTAATGAACAAAGTTGCTAAAAACTTCAACAAATTTTTTATTTTCGTATAAATAAGAAAAAAATGAAAAATATTACTACACTTTGAGACCGCGGTTTTGGAAACAAGGTGTATTACTTTTCACTAATACACTACGCTTCTATAGACCGTTGACCAAAAAGTGTAGTCTATTAGCGATGTTTTTCACAAATAGGCTACACTTTCCAGAAACCACAAACGAAAACATAGTATATTAACTACAAAAATTCGCTAATAGACTATACTTATAAAAATTCGAGGCACGACCGTAGTCTATTAGCGAATTTTTACGCTATTAGACTACACTTTCAACCAAAACCGTAGTTAATGCTCCAATAGACAACAATTTTTTTTAAAAATCAAGGTCTATTTGTGTAGTCTATTAGCATTATTCAAGTAGTGATAGCCAAAAGCAAGCGGATGTAAGAATAATGTCGAGAGGAGCACGTGGCATGTTAGCTCTTGCTTCTCCGACATAAAAGTACCATGGATCACCTTGGTACACTGACAGTCGTTATTTTCTGCCATAAATTGAAGGGGATCACTAACATGTCCCTATAAATTGTAAGCATACCATGCTAACTAGGATTAGGGCTTACTAGATATTTCTTGGAAAGACCTTTATGTCACTAAAATCCTAACAGGTATATAAACCTCTTAATTTCTTCATTTGCAAGGTAACTATTCATACTATTCCATTGCTTTTTCACTCATTATCTCTCAAACACATTGCATAGCAAGATTGCTGACTTGAGCATCGTTCAATGGAGACCTCCCCTCTGGTGTTGGTTTCTGCAAGATCATGCTTCGGAGTTCGATGCTATTCTGGAGCTATAAAAGATTCTTAAACTTTTTTTTTATGTATCATTTCACTTATCTTGTTATGTTCGAACTGAAATAGTTTTGGCACAACACGTATGATTCAAAGCCGTAGGATCAATATCATGGTTCAAAGTATCAAGGCAAGATTTTTATAAGATTATTATGCCTAACAATATGCCGAGAGTTTTGAAGAAATATAGATGACATACTATCAGGCACTGATGGATGCCCATAGGGGCTTAGCCGGAAAGATATGTGGCTATGAAAGATTTATATATGTATTTTATTCGATTTTAATACAACTTAATTAAATAAAATAAATAATACTATTGTTTAATTTAAATTAGATGGATGTATTATTATCTATATAAGTAATTAAGGTAAAGATGTTAAAAAATATAATGAATATAGAAACATTATATCTTTTTTTTAATAAAATAATTTGTTGATCTGATCTAAATTGCTAGTAATTCTTTAATTTTATTTATAGAGTTGACTATTGTTGAGGCTCATGGACATATTTACGGGGCACAAAACGCTAGAACTCCTTCTAAATTTTCTAAAATATTATTTTTTTAATGTAATTTATCTAATATTTTAAGTTTAGAGTCAAATATAAAAGAATTTGATTTTTGGCCTATTCGGAATTTGTCTCATATTTTGTTAAAATATGACACATATCCTAGAGCATAGTAAAAAAAAAAAATCGCTCGGTGAAACGAACTCCTAGAACCGTCTATAAATAGGCCCCCCTCGACTTAATTTCTGGGCCCGTCACTGCTATCTGGTTCCAAAACTTTTGTTGTATACATCTGAGCTTGTTGGACTCCTTCTTTTGTATGAGGAGGTCTCTTGTGCACCAGTTGCACGGATCCAATTCGGGTCATGTGTAAAAATATATTAATATTTACACCTAAATGTATTGCATGTTCTAAATGTATTAGTTCACATTATATTACGTGAAAATATAAAACTTTGAGTTCCAGTCAAATATGAACGTCTCCAAGTTTTTGCTATATATGTGGTCTGTTGGGGCATATGAAGCGTCAATGCGACGTGACAGATCAACTTGATGATGTGTTGCAGATACCAGATAATGAACTTCCTTACGGGGATTGGTTGCGGGCATCACTGAATAAACTTGTTCAAGTTCATGTGGAGAAAGCCCCGTCTCAGAAATGGGGGCTCGGTTAGGAAAACATTATTTTACGATTTTTGTCGGAGCAATACCTGAGGGTCTGTCCATGGAACTTCTACATACTATTGCGCCTCCGAGTGCCGAGCCCTGGGTTGTGTTCGAAGACTTCAATGAGATATTATGGTCGATTGAAAAGAAAGGCAGGAACTGGTGAGCCATTTCTCTCATGGCGAACTTCCAGAATGCCATGCAATGATCTATTGATGGAGGACTTAGGATTTCAAAGATACACATTTACTTGGTCTAGCAAGAAAAAAGGGGAGGATAACGTTCAATGTCGTCTAGACCATTTTGTCGCAAACCCGGCCTGGAAACATCTGCATCCTTATTTTAGAGTTAGATACTTCTGCGTATAAAATCTGACCACGCCCCTATAATTGCTAATTTGCAGGTCTTCCACCATACGGTTGGCCGTCGGAAAAATTGTCCGAAATTGTATCCTTTTGAGTAAATGTGGCTATTTCACCCCCAATGCCATTATGTTGTACAAGAATAGGGGGAGCTCACGGCTAGAAATTTCTCTCATAAGTTAGAATCTTGCACGTTAAAATTCAAGGAATGGGATTGTACCATGTTCGAAAATGTTCGTAAAACACTTTCGTCTCTTAGAGAGGAGCTCCGGCGACTTATAGCAAGTTAGCAGACGGAGGATACAGTCCAACGGACTAAGGATATCGAAGGGCAGATTGATGAGATGGAACGTCGGGAAAATATTTTGTGGGGACAGT
This sequence comes from Ajuga chamaepitys, assembly GCA_958295605.1. Classification (NCBI taxonomy): domain Eukaryota; kingdom Viridiplantae; phylum Streptophyta; class Magnoliopsida; order Lamiales; family Lamiaceae; genus Ajuga; species Ajuga chamaepitys. The sequence continues at coordinate 24,448,180 of OY282506.1, read as the reverse complement.
GGTCACGGGCCTTGTGGCTTAAGGCGGGAGATAGGAATACTCGATACTTCCATAAAAAAGCTAGTCATCGAAAGAAACGAAATACCATTTCTCAGTGAAAGACATCGGATGGCTCTTGGACAGATGATGAAGACCAGATTAGTAGTATTATACGCACATATTTTGTTGATTAATTCCAAACTGATCGTGTCTCGGAAGTGGACAGGGTCAGTTGCAGCAGTTCGGCCTTAGGTCATGGATCGAATGAATCATATCTTCACTCAACCTTATACGGGAATGGAGATTGAGAGAGCTCTTAAACAAATGCATCCTTTAAAGGCCCCTCGGCCAGACGGTATGCCTTCATTATGTTTTCAAAAATTCTGGAATGTTATTGGCTCTGATGTTATTGCTGCGTGTCTGGATATTCTTAATAATGCTTGTGATCCTGCTTACTTGAATAAGACATTTATTGTGTTGATCCCGAAAGTTAAAAATCCCGAGACCCCTAAAGATTTTCGTCTCATTAGCCTTTGTAATGTGATATCCAGGATTTTAACTAAGGGCTCATTTACTAGCTAGATTAGGATATCCGGTTCGGATTTAAATATGATATCTTAATAGGAAAAATATTGATAACCCTTTGTTTCAACATATACATGGCAGGATTAATGGCTACTCAATCACCCCCTCATCCTTCTGTAGCATGCATACTTGCTCTGATATCCGACTCAGAATTATTTTACTTTCTGCTGCACATTCCTATTGTTACATATGTACCCTCTATGCCATATCTTCCTGAAATATGTATAGAAAATGTTGAAATACAGAGTCAGCTCAAATGCTCAATTTTGACGATTGTGTTGTTCTGAATAAAATATGCTGACGCCAATATAGATGCAAATAACCAACAGTAGAAAAGGAGAGGCCTTGTATTACCATGAATCAAGCAATAGCGATTTGTGTACTGTTTTTCACATTGCTCATGTCTCACCGAAAAAAATAAAAACAACACAAATTGTAGAATGATACAATTTTTTCTGATGACAACTACATGGTCGAGGGTTGTACCAGCTCCCTTCCATACCCGAAACGAGGAGACTTCTTAATTACTTGTTACGTCGATTTTTCGTTCAAACAGTTCCTTCAGATATAGGAGGCTCGCATAGTTGTCACATAAATCTAACCATATGGTTGCTGGGAAATCACAAACTTACCTCAGTTGGCAAGTTTAATGGAGCTCCACTTCTTCGTCTCTTCCAAATCATGAATCAGTGAGTGGTATGCGTAGTGGGCATTTGACTTGTGTCTGCTGTAAATGCGAGACAACTATTATGGTAGTTTGGTTAATTTGTTTTAGCTCAGGGGCATATAGGTCACTAAAGTGTTATTGATAGGGGCCAAATGGTAAAATCACTTGCGCGGCTGTAAGCCTGATTAAAGAATCACACCTCCTTGGGTGGGATTCGTATCATGTGAACAGTGCCTAAAAAATGGTTTTATCTCGGGCTCTGGGATTCAGTAGGCAACGTTAACCTCACTAGTAAACATAATGCAGCGCATGCTTACCCTAGAAAATGGAATGTAGCAAACGAGCCCTAAAGTGATTGCTAATAGACTTAAAGGTTTACTCCCAGATATCATTTCATATAATCAGAGTGCCTTTATTCCTACTCGGTTAATTACGATAATGCTTTAATTGCTTTTGAGTTGTTCTATCATATGCGTTCTAAGAAGAGGGGTAAAAAAGGTGTGTTGGCTTTGAAATTAGATATGAGTAAAGCTTACGATAGAGCTGAATGGAACTTTATACAGGCTATTTTGACTAAATTGGGTTTTGCTCATAATTGGATTAATTTGGTTATGCATTGTGTGACTTCGGTGTCTTATTCTGTTATGGTTAATGGGGCCCCTACCGAATCCTTTTCCACTGGACGAGGACTCAGACAGGGCGACCCCCTTTCACCCTATCTGTTTCTTTGCTGCGTAGAGAGATTTTCTACCCTTCTTCATAAGGCCAAACAGGACAATACCGTACGGGGTCTGAAACTTACGCGTAACGCACCTTCTACACCTCTTTTTTGCAGACGATAGTGTTCTATTTTTTTGCAGCTCAACGAGATGAATGTGAGCATATCAGGCGAATTATTAACCAATATGAACAGGCATTAGGTCAGCGAATCAATCTGGAAAAATCCGAACTTGTATCTAGTTCGAATATTTCTATGGCAGAGAGGACCCAATTTGCTGAGATTCTAGGAGTTCGAGGGACAGAGAAATTTGAGAAGTACTTGGGCCTGCCCACAATTATAGGCAAATCTAAGAAAGAAGTCTTTCAAATTGTGGTTGATCGGGTGACTAGTCGAATGAAAACATGGAAAGAATCAAGCCTCACGAAAGCGGGAAGAGATATCTTAACTAAAACTGTATTACAGGCTATTCCTAATTATTCCATGAGCTGTTTTCTATTCCCCACTGGGACTTGCAGGGATATCGAGAAAGCAATTGTGAGGTTTTACTGGGGGTCCACTGAGGAAACTCGAAAGTACCATTGGGCTAGCTGGGAGAAGACGACTCGTTCAAAGTGCAATGGTGGTTTGGGATTTAGGGAGTTGTATTTTTTAATCTTGCTATGATTGCTAAACCATACTGGTGTATTCTTACACAACCTCACACACTGATGTCACGCTCATTCAAAGCGAAATATTTTCCTAACTCTTGAATTGACGAAGCACAGGTTGGGCATAATCCAAGTTAACATGGGTAAGTATTCTCTAAAGTCGAACTTTAATTCGACATGGCATGGCGTGGTGTGTAGGAGATGGGAATAGCATTCTCGCAGCTACATCTAATTGGATTGGAATCACTAACCCATTACCACCTTCTGGGAGTATATACCATATTCCGCCTAACACACTTGTCTCGTTTTTTGTGAATGCAGATACTAAGTCTTGGAATGCTGGAAAGATCCACTATTTCTTCAATCCATCTGATGCCGAAAAAATTCTGGCTACACCGTTGAGTCAACGGTGACCAAGTGATAGCCTATACTGGAAATTGACGAAAAACGGTACCTTCACGGTTAAATCGGGTTACCATGCGAAAATTCGTTTGTTTTCTGAGCTCGGCACATATTTACCGAGTTCAAGTCATCCCAATAAGGCGTGAATAAAATTGTGGAACATGCCTACTATCCCGAAGATCAACCATTTTCTTTGGCGAGCATGTGTGGAGGCACTACCGATTCGGGCTAACCTTGTACGCCGACATATAGCGGATGACCCGATATGCCATTTATGTGGCCTGGACCAAGAAACAACAGCACACTTATTCTTTTACTGTCCATTTATCATGGAAGTCTAGAGACGCAGTGGCATTCGGATTCGGCAACCCACTGCCTATCGTTTCTTTTGGGAAGAATTGTGGGACTATATGGATCAGCTGCTTGATGATGGAATAACCTTAATGGCAGCCACTTTTATTGTATGTATGGCTGGGTAGGAATAAATATTACATGGAAGGCCAGAGTATAGAAGGAGATGATATAATGGGTGCAACACTTCGGCTCGTTGCTGGTATGGCGGAAGTGCAGCAAGTGCAGGTGCCACCCGTTCCAACCACTGCCATATCTCGACAAAATTTGAGATAGGAACCCCAACAAGCAAACCAACGAAAACTCAATACTGATGCGACACTTTTTGAAGATAAGACGGTCTAATTGGGTTTCATAGTTCGGGGACGAACTTGTGGAGCCATTACTATCGGGATCGATTCGAATCCGGGCACATGGCACAGTCATGCTGTTTGAAGCTCTAGCTGTCCGGTTTGCACTTAATATGGTATATGAGGTAGGACTCGGCACGGTTATAGTCGAGTGTGACAACCGAGGACTGACTGAGATTCTGGCCAAGAAATCGAAGAGAACGAATTATTTTGGTGATATCCTTGATGACATATTTCATATGGCGTCCCATCTTTAGTGTACTAAGTTTAATTTTATTCCTAGAAAAGTAAATGTAGTAGCTCATGCTCTAGCTCTAGCTCATCTTAAGTTTGAATTAGATGATATTAGAATTTGGGTCGAAGATCCTCCACCACAAATTCATCCTCTTGTACTTCGGGATGTTGGACTTTAGCCCATCCTTTTCTACATAATGAATTGGGATTTAAAAAAAAAAAAAAAAAAGGAAAAAAAAAAAAAAAAAAAAAAAACATTTACCACTTAATCCCGCTAAGGGAGAAGGCGGCTTATTCCTTCACATACACATCCATCACCGCTACTTGCTCATTAAGTCAATTCAATCGAAATTTCTCTTTGGGGTTAAGTTAGGATCAGAGGAGATATACAGAAGATATTTTGGGATTGGAATTAATCATTCATATCTTGATCAGATTTATTCCTAACAGGGTTTATGGGGAATGCGAACTGTGTGTTGTGCGGGTGCATAGAGCAAGCCAGCGTAGGAGTGGTGGAGAGATGGGGCCGCTTTGACCGCGTCGCTCAGCCGGGCCTCCATTTCTTCAACCCTTTCTCTGGAGAATGTCTCGCCGGAATCATGTCCACCAGGATCAGCTCTCTCGACGTCAAAATCGAGACTAAAACTAAGGTCTCTTTATAATTCCTCTTGGATGCCGTCTTTGCCTTTCTCTCCGATCTCTTCATGACTTCTTCTTAATTTCTTATATATTTTCTTTATCGGTTGCGTTATTTGTTGGATCATGTTTCCGTGTTCTTAAGTGGATTGAATTTTGGTTGGTGGAAAGAGTTTACGGCGAAGAGAAGTAGTCGCTAAAATTGTCGTAATTGTTCAATTTGGGTGGATTCATTATTTGATATGGTCAGCAGGATCGTTTTATTGTTTATTCATGTGTGAGGGCATTAAGAGCATTTTTTGTATAATTCAATCCAAAATTATTATTATATTATTATTATTATTGGTGTTGTTTTATTGAGATGGACGAGGCATATTGTTCTTACAAGTTACACAGATGAAACATTGAACTTGTCTTTTCCTTATCCCCAATAATTTTAGTTCAGTGTTGATTGGGTATCCTGTGCAATCTAGAGGAATGTGCTTGCTGTAGTTGTTGTATGTGTTTTCCTCACAATACTGGTCCTCTAAGAGTTCTCGCTCCTGTTTTATAATGTTAAAATGTCATCCATTGCGGTAACGACTGTCAGATAATTGGTTGTTCTTCATGGATGAGCTTTTATGATTGAATATATGTGAAACATAATTCATGAAAGATCTATTCCCAAAAATTAACACTTCGTGTATAAGTCCTGATTCCTGTTTGGAATCCTGGAATAAGATTAAATGCTTCAGCTTTTTCATTCAAATGATGTACTGAGAATGTGCAAGCTTTCTAGTATCAACACTAAACAGCGAAACCCAGGTCTTTGAACTAAACGTAAAGGTAGTTGCAGCATTAAGTACTTACATGATTAATATTTAAATGTACAGTTAACCTCGAAAATAAAACTACTTTCAATTTCAAGATAGATAATCTCGTCAGGTAAAGAGATTCTCAATAACCATTTGAAAAATTTTATGCTACTATTTTCTTTTCTACACAGAAGATTCTAACACGTGTGAGGTGCAACAGGACAATGTCTTTGTTCAACTGCACTGTTCCATTCAATACAGAGTGATTAAGGAAAATGCTGATGATGCTTTTTATGAACTACAAAACCCTCAAGAGCAGATACAATCTTATGTATTTGATGGTAATTAATCCCGCCCAATTTTTTCAGAATCTTCCTAGTACCTGTTATATAACAGTTTTCTCATGTTGCATATACTTGGTTAATAGTGGTGCGAGCTCATGTCCCTAGAATGACTTTGGATGAGCTGTTTGAACAGAAGGGTGATGTAGCTCAAGCAGTATTGGAAGAACTTGAGAAGGTAAGTTTATATTTTGTAAACTTATTTAGATAATTTGGTCTTACCAAATACTCCCTCCGTCCCAGCTTAATTCGCCTACTCGACCGGCACGGAGATTAAGGAAAAACAGATTTTGTGGAATCTTTGACTTTTTCATTTTTTGGGCTGACAAAGTTATTTGGGACAAATAAAAAAGGCAAGTAGGTAAATTAAACCGCGACGGAGGGAGTATCTTTTTATCCGGAAATTTGTGGGAGTACAAATTCTTCTCATTCATAGAGAACTAGCAGTCTTATTATTATCACCTGAATGGTATAGGGTTGATATGGACTTTTCACTCGATGAGATAATGAAATCAGAATGTCGCTCAACATGCTTGATGGATTGAGAAGTTGTAGCTTATTTTAGATAATTATGAGAAGAACACCGTCTTTTTGGTACTCTAACATTACCTGATATTTTAGTCTAGCTTGATCCTCAACTTAAGTTCTGTGACCTTCACGTCATCATGCTCTATGGCTGCATATTTTCAGTTTCCAAATTATGTCACTTGTAACTGGATAAAACAAAATTTCAAAAAAAGAACAGGAAAACAAAATGTCGCACGAAATTAATACAAATATATATTGTTTGTAGAGGTGTAATCGAAAAAGATCATTTTCTTGTGGCCATCTCTTTTTTTTTTTGGTATAAAGCACGCTATGTGCAGGTGTCCACTCTGTACTCTTGAGGAGGATCTGTAACAATTCTTTATGAAGTTCTCTTATGCTGCCCGGGGATCTTATGTCTGTACATGGTTTATTTGAAATGGTCTGTGAGAAGAATATGCAGTTCAAAGCATAGCTAAGTTTATCTTATTTGTCAGGTAATGGGAGCATATGGATACAGCATAGAGCACATATTGATGGTAGACATCATTCCGGATCCCTCTGTGCGGAAAGCAATGAATGAGATAAATGCAGGTTAGTGTCATTGGCAATATTTTGTTCCCAGCATAGCTAGACTTCCATGGCAGATAAGAATAATGTCAAGGTTTTGGTTGTGGATAGCTTTTACTCTGATATTGCAAGTAGGTAGCTTTCCATTGGTACGCTTGGTCTTCAACTTTCTTTCTCCCAAATAAAGCTTTTGGGTTAATTTTGTTTCTCAACAAATTTATTTATATATGAGGTTGCTGCCCCTTGACCCTTTTAGGTCTTTGTATCTCGAGTCTGCGGGCAGTTTTATGCAGGCAGTATTCATAAATAAGTTTAAAATCTTAATTAGTAGGATTCCAGGAGTAGGATTTAAAATCTTAGATGGTCTGCGGGCAGTTTTATGCAGGCAGTATTCATAAATAAGTTTAAAATATTAATTACTAGGATCCAGGAGTAGGATTTAAAATCTTAGATGGTGGAAATTAATGTGATTATTCAGTAGTTGACTGAAGAAGCGAAGTTTTTTCACCCCCCTTCCCAAGCATGAATCCATAAATCCTGGCTCCGTCTCTACTCAGTCTTAGTGTGTCTCTGTGTTACTAGGAAGCATCTGATATATTGCTCGTTTTGATATGATATGACAGCTCAAAGGATGCAGCTTGCAAGTGTATACAAAGGTGAGGCAGAGAAGATTCTCCTAGTAAAGAAAGCAGAAGCTGAAGCTGAAGCCAAGTATCTTGGTGGAGTCGGGGTTGCTAGACAGAGGCAGGCGATCACAGATGGGCTTAGAGAGAATATATTGAACTTCTCCCACAAGGTTGAGGGCACTTCAGCCAAGGAGGTTATGGATCTTATAATGATAACCCAGTATTTCGACACAATCAAAGACCTCGGAAATGGGTCCAAGAACACTACAATTTTCATCCCTCATGGGCCTGGTCACGTCCGTGATATTGGTGAACAGATACGTAACGGGATGTTGGAGGCAGCAAGCGCAGATGTCAATGTTGCATAATCGAGCTCGTTTATCTGGATGTGTAGATTTCTTGACTAAAATTTGAGGTATTTCATTATAGAGTGTGTGATTCCACTTACTGGAGGAAAATAATATGGTATGTAATGTTTGATTGTGTGAAGGATAGTGGGATGCATTAAGGTAGCATGATCAGCCCAGAGCATGCTACAAATTTGTATGGAAGGGGTAAGGGACTAGGAGATATCTGGAACGCTAAAAGAAAATCAATCGGGTTGCTTGGTTGAAATTAAGAGCATTCATTCAACAACTTTGTTTGCATGCTTCTCTACATCACTCGTTCTGCTTAAGCTGATTCTCATTGCTCTACCATTTTTGCATACTAATCCTTCAAAACATCCAAAATCTCCTCAAAATTACTCCTTGTTTTTTGGTTAGTGTCGGGAAGCTACTAATAATTTTGAATTATTAGATCAATCCCATAATTCACAGATATATTGTAAATTATGATAGGTATTCAACTAATTAAATAATTTTGTATAAAGAAGCAATTGGATTATCGCTTGAAGAAGAATCTCTTGTTGTATTCTTTAGCACCTCAATCCTCGTATTCCGTTTGCTCCCATCAACCCTCCTCGATGTTCTCCCAAACTCACACCCCACACTTCTTGTGTGCGAGCCCAATGTATTTTCATGGGCTGATCAATATTATGACAAGTCTGTGTACAGAATAATAATAATACGAATCCAATATATATAGTCTCAAATAGCACGTATTAACTCCGTTCCGGCCTAATTTTCCTACTTTTAACAAAAAATAAATTTTGTGGAATCGTTGATTTTTTTAAAGGTGAATATTGAAGGTGAAAACTGTGAAAGAAATTTGTCATTTATGGGCTGACAAATTAAGTTGGGACAAACCAAAAAAGGAAAATAGAAAAGTTAGGGGGTGTTTGCAAACTCAACAACACACCCAAAATCAATTTTCGAAATCACTTTTAACAATCAGTTTTGTTTGCAAACTCATGTTACTTTTTCAGAATCAATTATGTGAAACACTTTTAAGCTGCTTTTGAGAATCAATGAGAGAGCAGCTTCTGTGAATCAATTCTTAAAATCACTTTTTTTCAAAACACTACCAAATTTTTATTTTACTACAACAATTAATTTTAATTACTTTTTCACGATCAGTTTTGTTTGCAAACACCTCCTTAGAACGGGACGAAGGTAGTTTATCTTTATCTTCAAGTTACATATCCGTATAATTATGGAAGTAGATGTCGAATAAAATAAAGACATATTCTATTTCACAATGTATATAAATGATTATCCTATGATATAACTAAAATATCATATCTCGATAAAATAAATCTAATTAATTATTTCAAATTAAATTAATTACACTCAACTCTATTGCTCGGATCCAATTAAATTAATCTTCAATAAATTAATTATGAATCAATCAACTCTGATTCATCCTAATTTATGATATCATTCTACTTCAATAAAAGAATAAAACGCTCATAATTTAATTGGAGTTACTGAAGCTAAACGAGTTCCTCTTTCAATAAATGTTATTCCCTTCGTCCTGGCCTAACTTGTCTATTTTGATCAGGCACAGAAGTTAAAAAAAAAAAAAAAGCAGATTTTGAGAAATCTTTGTATCTTTTAAAGATGGAGACTGAGAGTGAAGATTGTGAGAAAAATTTGTCATTCATGGATTGACAAGTTAAGTTGAGACAAACCGAAAAGAAAGTAGGCAAGTTAGAGTGGAATGGAGGTAGTACCTTTTAAGTATCTGCAAACATAACAAATTGGATCATTTTTTTAATTTAGACTACAAATTTTCGTCGTGCGATGCACAATGTAGAATATATATATATATATATATATATTTATTTATACGAACAAACAGAGCCAAATAATAGAATAATATCATTAAATAGTTTAGTTTTTGTTAAATAAAATTGATAGGGATAGCCCGATCAGCTCGGGTCGGGATAGCCCGATCAGCTCGGGTCGGGTTAGCATCAACCCGATCAGCTCGGGTCAGGTTAACAGCAAGGCCCACTACGCGTGGCGGCCCAGCAGGCCCCGGAACGCGTGGCGGCCCAGCGAGTGGTTTGATCCGTAAATCAAGGCCCATGATCTCTTCCCAACTGCCATGCAGATTTGGTGGGCGAGATTATAGGGATTTAGTTAGGGTTTTGATTTAGTAGTATAAATAGGTGAAAAGAACTCGGAATTAGGGTTCGCACTTTGCATTCTGTAATACGCACTGTAAACTCATCGTTCAAGAAAAAGAAACACCTCGGCTATTGCCGCTTTCTGCCCGTGGACGTAGATCTCCGGATCGAACCACGTATATTGTGTGTCTTTACATTCTGTTTGCATTAATTACTGTTCGATTGGGTGTTTTCCGGATTGTGTATTAACAAATTGGCGCCGTCTGTGGGAACGACAAGGCAGTTTTTTGAACGCGCTAACCGGTAATCTTTGACGTTCACATTGCATTCAAGAATCATGGTGACGACTCGTTTGAATCAAGCTCGCCGTGGAGACCATTCCGATCAAGATCCACCCGTGGATCAAGTTGCACCGCCGAGACAATTGCCGGCAGCGAGTGCATCCAATCATCAGGGTAATCAAAACCCTCCACCCCCTCAAGGCCAGCAAAACCCTAATATTGCTGCTGCTCAACCACCGGTAAACATTCAAATTACCCCAGAATTGCTTCAGGCTTTCTTAGAAGAACATGTACATGTTCTCCAAGATTGGGCAGCCAATCGCCCACATCCAGCGGGGCCTGCCGCGGAGCCTGCTAGCCATAATGATAATCCTGGTGTGCCTCCACCCCGTCCACGCGGTCTACGGGACCCTGGATACCGGGGGCGTCAGGATCGACGACGGGAGCGACCTGGTTCTTCCGAGGACCTTGGGAGTTCAAATGGATCCCGACCTCGGCACGAGGAACCAACTGATGTGGATCGCCGCCGTCCGCTTAATGTTGCTAAAAGAGTTCGATACGCTGATTCTCATGCTCTGGATCTCCAAGAGTATGAGCGAGTTCAACGCAGCGTTGAACTCGATAGAATCCTGGGCCTTGATGCCAATGGAGAGATCATCACGCCGTTCTCCTCAGAAATCATGGCCATAACTCTTCCCGAAGGGTTCAAACGGCCTACTATACCACCTTACAATGGCACTGGAGATCCGGCCAATTTTCTGGGCGCTTTTAGGCACAGCATGCTTAGTCATGATAACATCACATCCCTGCAGTACTGCAGGATTTTCCCGGAGTATTTACAGGATGAAGCTCGGGTGTGGTTTGATTCTCTCCCGCGAAACAGCATATCCTCTTTCAGAGAACTAGCCGAGCACTTTTGGGCACGGTTCGAAGCCCGGGCGAAACCCATGGCCACCATGGCCGACGTCATGACTATGGAACAACGGGATGGTGAAACCGTTACCCAATTTCTGGACCGTTTCACAACGGTAAATCTCAAGGTGGGAGATTGTCCCGACAACGTGGCCATCGGCGCCTTCATGAATGGGCTCCGCCCCGGAGCACTACACACCGAGTTAGCTCGGAACACACCGGTCACAACTCGAGCACTGTTCAAAATAGTGTGCAAATTTGCTAAGGCCGAGGAGCAGACTCGGCAGAAGCGTGAAAAGCACGCAGTCAAGCGACAGGCCGAAAAGGCACAAACTGGACCTAGTACACGAACTAGCGCGTTTTCACGCTTGACACCAGGGCGTTCAGAATCCCGGAGTGAAGTTCCGCAATTGACTCCACTGACGAAGTCACGGGCTGAAATTCTTTCACTCCACAAAAATGATTTCCGACCTTGCCCACGGATGACAGCACCTCCCGAAAAGAGGAACCGTGGAAAGTGGTGCGCGTACCACCGAGATCATGGGCACGAGACAGAGGAGTGCCGGGAACTTAGCAAGGAGATTGAGGAATGCCTCAAAGAGGGCCTCTTGCGGCAATACGTTGTGCGAACTAATAACCAACCTCGGGCAAACTACAATGGGGGTTCGTCCCATAACCGCGGAGGTTGCCAAAACCGAGACAATCAACAAAATCGGCCACCGGGGCAGAATAACCGACAGGGGCCTAATAACTACGCTCGACATGATTCTGGCAATCGCCAGCAACCACGTCTTCCACCACCACCTCCTCCTCCGGGGGGACCCGAAGATAATGCACCTCCTCATGTGATAAACGTGATTTACGGAGCCTTACCCACCGGGGCTTCACGGCATGCCTTAAAGGCAGAAGCTCGACGTCCTCCTCCCGAGGAGCCACGTCACAAACGCCTCCATCAATCTGAGACTATCAGCTTCACGGATAGGGATCCGGTTCCAGAGATAACACCCCACACTGACGCTATTGTCATCGATATGACTGTAGCCAACATAACAGTACGGCGGGTCTTCGTGGACAATGGGGCCGCAGTAAGCATCATATTCGCGGACTGCTTCGAAAGGATGGGGATTTCCCGAGATCAACTCAAACCAGCCCCCGGGCCACTACAGACTTTCACCCAGGGTGAAGTCCGGCCAGAAGGCATCCTTACTCTCCCCGCGTCTTTGGGGACCTATCCGAGGATAAAAACACTCTTCGTGGATTTCTATGTGGTGAATTCCCCATCACCATATAACATGATATTGGGCCGGGACTGGCTCACCCCGGCAAAAGCCATATGCTCCACGTATCACCTCGCGCTGAAGTTTCCCACCTCGCATGGTGAAGCGACCATCCGCGGGAGTCAGCGGGTTTCAAAAGAGTGCATGTATGTGGCACTCAAAAAGACTGCCAAGGCTCCGCCCAAACAGCAGCTTCAAGTAACATCACAGGTCCTAGAACCTCGGGAATGTACCCCGTTGGGGGATGCCACTGCTCAAATCCCGCTAGATCCGTCTTAGCCGGAGCAGACAGTAACCGTAGGGGCCGTAGATGTGCCATGGCTACATTAGGCCATTATTCAGACCCTGCGAGAATATTCCGATGTTTTTGCATGGTCTCCTCTGGATATGCCCGGGGTCTCTCCCGAGGTGATTACTCATAAGCTAAATATCGACCCTCGCGTTAAGCCAATCCAACAGAAGCAAAGGAAATTCGCTCCGGAGCGAAACGAAGCCATTCGGGTTGAGGTGAAACAACTCCTAGATGCGGACATCTTGTTCGAGGTATTCTACCCCTCCTGGTTATCCAATCCAGTAATGGTAATAAAAAGCAGTGGGGCATGGCGAATGTGCGTTGATTTTTCCGATCTCAATAAGCATTGTCCGAAGGACTGCTATCCTCTGCCTTCCATCGATCAAAAGGCCGAAGCCATTACGGGGTATGTGGCCCTTTGTTTCTTAGATCTGTACAAAGGTTATCATCAGATCTTTATGGATCCACAGGATGCCATCAAAACGGCGTTTATTACTGCCTTTGGGTGCTACGCTTTCAAGAAACTGCCCTTCGGGCTTAAGAATGCTGGAGCCACCTATCAGTGTCTAATGGACTTCGTCTTCCATGACCAGATCGGTCGCAATGTTGAGGTTTACGTCGATGACTTGGTCATCAAAAGCTCCTCCCATCCTTCATGTGTGCAGGATATCGCCGAAACATTGCGCACCCTGCGGCGCTATAACTTGCGACTCAATCCAGCAAAATGCACCTTCGGTGTTGGCTCCGGGAAGTTCCTTGGGTACATGGTTTCACAAAATGGCCTGCAGGCCAATCCAGCTAAACTCCGCGATGTATTAGACCTGCAGCCACCAAAGACATTCAGGGATGTTCAACGCCTTACAGGTGGCCTAGCGGCCTTAAACAGATTCTTATCGAAGGCAGCGGAACGCCAGCTCCCATTTTTCAAGATCTTGAGGCAAGCGAAGTCCTTTGAGTGGACTCCAGAATGTACCGAGGCTTTCGAAGCCTTGAAGCGTCATATACAACAGCTGCCTACTCTGTCAGTTCCTCTTCCCGGAGAGCCGCTGTACTTATATCTGTCTTCCGCCGAAGAGGCTGTCAGTGCCGCTCTTGTGCGCGAAGTGGAGGGGGTTCAACATCCCGTGTATTTTGCAAGCCGGGTGCTCCATGGGGCCGAGACTCGATATTCCGAGCTTGAAAAAACTGCCTTAGCCCTCGTTATGGCAGCTCGGCGTCTTCGACCATACTTCCAGGGACGTGAGATACGAGTCTTGACCAATCACCCTATACGCCAGATCCTTGTAAAACCCGAGGTGTCTGGGCGCCTCGCCAAATGGGCAATTGAGTTGGGCGAATATGACATCCAATTTCTCCCCCGCCGAGCAATTAAGGGTCAAGCACTTGCCGACTTCCTAGCCGAAGCCCCGGCAGACAATCATGAATCCCCCGCAGACAATGATACACAGCACCACGCCACACTCGCTCCCTCACCCCGGAAGTGGCAACTTTTCGTAGATGGAGCGTCTACAGTCCGAGGAAGTGGCGCCGGACTACTTCTCATCAACCCCGAGGAGGTTGAAGTTAGATATGTCATCAGATACAAGTTCAAGGTGACTAACAACGAAGCGGAATACGAGGCAGTTCTCGCCGGGCTCCGGCTCGCACAATCCTTAGGTGTTCGTCACCTAGAACTCTTCACGGACTCCGAGGTCGTGTCTAAGCAAATTCAGGGGACTTATGTCGCCAAAGAAGAAACAATGGTCAGGTACCGCGCTCTAGCACTCAAACTCATATCAACTTTTGATGCAGTTATTATCCAGAAAATCCCGCGAGCCCAGAATTCCAGGGCAGACGCACTCAGCAAGTTGGCCTCCGCGGTCCAAACTAATATATCCCCGGATATCAAGGTCGAAGACCTCGCCCATCCAGCAATTCATGAGGCTACAATTTCGGTGCTGACCGACAGTGACCCGAACTGGATGACTCCGATCATTCATTATCTCCAAGATGGTATTCTGCCCACTGACAAGCTACGAGCTCGACAAGTTGTACTCAAAGCCCCTAAATACTCCCTTCATAATGGAGTTCTATATCGACAATCGTACCTACAACCGAGCCTCCGGTGCCTCGCCCCTGCCGAGGCCATTCAAGTTCTGCGAGAGGTTCATGAAGGGGCCTGTGCAAGCCATATCGGTTCCCGAACTTTAGCCAAGAAAGTTCTCCGCTGGGGTTACTATTGGCCGACCCTATTTAACGATGCTCACGATCTAGTGACCAAATGCAGCAAGTGTCAGCTACACTCCCGGGTAAAGCATTTGCTGCAGACTGAACTCACCGGAATCCAAGGTGCATGGCCGTTCATTCAGTGGGGTATCGATATTGTAGGACCATTCCCTGTTGCTCCGGGAGGACTGAAATTCCTGGTCGTCGCCGTGGACTACTTCACTAAGTGGGTCGAAGCCGAACCACTTACGGCTATCACCGGACAGAATATTTTGAAATTTGTCTGGCGCAATATAGTTTGCCGCTTCGGCATCCCGAGCACTATTATCTCGGACAACGGTAAACAGTTTGCCAACGATCCATTCCGCTCATGGTGTAAAGAACTCCACATCAAACAGATTTTCACTTCGGTTGCCCACCCTCAAGCGAACGGACAGGTTGAGGTCACCAACCGGACCCTTCTCACGGGAATAAAGAAGCGACTGGATAGTGCCAAAGGTCTCTGGGCCGAAAACCTGCCACAGGTCTTATGGGCTATTCGCACAACGCCGCACACCTCCACCGGGGAGACTCCTTACAGCCTTACCTACGGATCCGAAGCCGTTATTCCCGCTGAAATCAGTGTGCCGAGTCCTCGCGTACTCACATTAGTTCCGGATGATAATGACGAGGCACTTCGCGCAAATTTGGATGAGCTTGAGAACCGCCGGGAACAAGCGTTCGTTCAGCAGGCTAAGTGCAAACAGCGAACTGCCCAGTACTATAACCTCCAGGTCCGAGGTACTCAGTTCAATGTCGGGGACTTAGTTCTTCGGCTCAACTCGGCCAGCAAAGCTGTCCCCGAGGGCAAATTACATGCTTCTTGGGAAGGCCCCTACCGAGTCGTTGCCGCACACGACTCCGGCTCATATCAACTTGAACATCTCAACGGGACCCCGATCCCCCGAAGTTGGCACGTCACAAATTTGAGACGCTTCTATCTGTGAAAGCCACACCGCAAGTACTATCTTTCCTTTGATTTCTTTTTTAGTTATTATTTCCCTTTGTACTTTTGAAGTTTGCTCCGGCACTTATTACTGAATAAAACATCTCGGTTTATGCATCTCGTTGTGTTTTTCTTTACGTTACGGGGACGCCGTAACGCTAACATATGATCGTTGTTAGTCTCCGGACCATCACAACTGTCCCTCGATCCGTCCGAGGAGATTCACATTTAGTCTCCGGACTCGTATCACTTTCTCGTCTGATTAATCGGAGAAGTGTTTTCTCCTGCCTGATCCGTCCGGGGAGACATTACTCCTGCCTGATCCGTCCGGGGAGTAACCTATTCATACTGTGTTTCCGAACACTCAATTAACTACTTAACGATTGAAACATTTAACAGTTCTCACTGTGTTCCCGAACACCCGATTACAGTTATTTATAACTTGTTGCTTTCTTTAAACTATAATGGTTTTATTATTTCTAAAATGGTACAACATCAAACAGTTTTCCTAACTAATAAAGCAAAAACCTTGCTAAAAGATATCAGTAATTGTTTATTTCTTTCCGAAGTCTTCCCCGAGCCAATACCCAAAACCGCGCCGTCTTGTCTCTGACTGAGCATGTCCCGTCCTCCGGGATGGTTCTTGCACGTTCCGACGGTGCTCGGCTCCACTTCGGCTTCGACGCTGACTCGTCATATGGGGACCCCGGTCACCCACCGTGTGCTCGGTTCTCGTCCTTGGCCCTGACATGGTGGCCCATTCTGCATGGCCCCACTCTAGTGGCGCCAGAGGATCCATCACTTCGGTGGTTTTCTTTATGCCTTCTCTCGTCTTGTGCCGAGTGGGCTTTGATGATCTTTGCGGAGTTGAGCTTTTCCTCCCTTCCCTCTCCCGAGTGTTGGCCCATTCTACAGCATCCCACTCATCGGCAGGCATTTCGTCGATCTCCTTGGTTAGCGCCGTCACTGCCGGACCACTAGCCTCTGGCTCTTCGGGGTGAGTCCTTTCCGGTTCTTGAGGGATATCAGGCTTTGTTTTCTTGCCCCGACATCCTTCCTTGCGGATAGGCTCTGGTTCACTTTGCTCAGCAATATTCAAAGCCTCATTCCGGGCCTTGATCTTCTTCTCAAGCTCTACTAGAAATCCTAACACCAGCCGGCTCCTAATGATCTCCGGGTCATTCGCATCACTTCGCTCACTCCGGTGTTGGATGTCATCCCGAACCTCGGCCCGCCGAGCTCGAATATCTTTCGTTGATACTCGACCGCTGTCCACAAGAAGATGCTCGCACTCTTGTTGGTTGATACGGAGTTGCTCTAGCTCTAGATCTTTCACAATGCAGTGTGCCTTGTACTGCTTATTCTGTTGTGCGGACTCTTTCCATGCGCTCTCCACCTTGGCGTATCTTTTCTCCATTAAAGCAAGAGTCCTTGACAGTCGGGGAACTTCATGCAACATTAACATATCCTGCTCTTTCTGCAACCAAACTATTGATGAGTTGAGTTGCTTTATTACCTCGTACGGGTTTTCAATATTTTCCTGGCAAAGGAGACACCTCGGTTTTTTCAGACTTTATTATTGTCCATACATAGCGTATATATGAGAGAAGTAGCATTTATCATTCATACAAAAGAAGATTTTTTTATTACAAGAGAAGACAGCTCGGGTTTTTCTTTACAAAGCAAGCGATTACATGAAATCCTATATACATGCTTATCTACTCTATATTCTGCTCATGAGTTGGGAGGTCACTGACCTCTCCGGGGGTAGGGTTGGCTTCATCTCCTCCCGGGGCCTCCCCAACACCACTTGTACCCTCAGTTGTCTTGCTGGGACCTTCGATCAGCGCGGGGGGAATTGTTGTCACCTCTGGACGCGGAATGGGAGCTCGGTCCCTCATCTCCCGTATGAAGAAGCCGTTGCGGAAGCCCAAGAAGTCCTTGTCCTCGTCCTCGTTGCACCGTTTTATGATGTCGGGAGTAAGGATGGTGTTCTTCTTCGCCAAGGCCTCGATCAGGGGCCACTTTGGAGCCTTGGTCAGCACGTCAAAGTAAGCACCGTCTTCGTTCCCGATAGCTTCGTAGTTATACCCGAAGCTCTCATCGTAGACGTTGACCTCCGGGTATTTGTCGTGAACGATTTCCAGCAGCTCGCTTCGAGTGGCCGTATCACCCGCAGCCACGAAGGAGCTCAGAAACTGCAGAAACGTCCCAGTTTGCATCAGCCTCTCTGCAAATGCTTCCAGCATTGCTCCCTGACCAGAGATGATCTTATTTAGCTCCTCCCGAGCTGCATAGAGGTCGCCTCGTAAACTGGCAACCTCGAGGGTCTGCTCGCGCAGTCTGGTCACCTCTCTCTCGGCAACCGCTGCCCGGTCCCGAGCTGCTTGGACACCCCTTTTAGCCTCCGCGAAGCCAGCTCTCAGCTTAGCCACCTCGGCTTCCAACTCGGCAACCATGCCTTGGCAGGATTCTTTCTCCAGCCGGCCCACCAGCCCGCGGATAGGCTCCAACAGCTTCTCCAGCTCGGCCCCTGTGGCAGACACCTCTCCTCCTTCCCCCTGCATCAACTTGCTGTTATAATGGATCTATGCAGAAAATAACGAAGTCATTTACGAGTATACCTCGTGAGCCGGGGTCACGTGTAGTTTCTTGGCAGGAGGTGGTGTCGTCGGGGTAGTGACCCTTCTCTTTGTGCTCGGAGTCAACCCAGAGAGGGGAATGGTGTCTTCAGGGTCCGCCCTGTGGCTACCCCCAGTTGTTGTTCTCTGTCGCTCCGGCGTCTTCGAGCTATCACCTCGGCCCCCCGAGCTGGCCTCGGTGCTTTTCCTGGCAGCGCTCTTGAACTTGCCCACTGCACGTAACAAACACACATTAAAGATGCTGACCATCAAATTACACAACTTATGAAGCAATAGGAGTCCTACCCTCTACTTCAGCCCGGGTTTTGATCTTCTCCCCCTCGGACAAGCTCGGTGTCCGGTCAGAATCAGACCCGGCAGGGGTGCCGCTTTCTTGGGAATCCGAGGTCCCACCGGCCCACTTGGAATAGTACGGACTCATTCCAGCTTTGTCCAGTACTTCCTCCGGGAATACTGACTCCAGCACACCGACCTTTTTCAGAACGCTCGCGCCCTGGGGTTCTCCTACCGAGGCACTATCCACCACCTCTAACCTCTGCCATATGGGTAATACGGCCTTGTGCCTGACATATATGAATCTCCCTCTCCACCCTTCTATTTTACTGGGGTTCTTAACCTTAAACTTCTTGCCCGGCCTGGGGTTAAGATAATACCACCCCTTATTTCTCCCCATCGTCTTCAGTTGGAAGAAATGCCTAAATAAGCTAATACTGGGCACTAACCCCCCCTTACTACACTCAACCAAAAAGCCCACCACCTGCCTTACAGCATTCGGACCTAATTGTCCCAGCGCTATTCCGTAATAATCCAATAATTTCACCAAAAATTCCCATAGAGGAAACCTTAAACCTACAGCGAGCTGATCTATATACACAGATATAAATCCTCGAGGAGGGCAGCAGGCCTTGTCGCTACCCTCGGGAATAATGAATTCCAGATCAAAGGGCAAGAAGAAGTTCGGCATCCATCGCTTTATCTGCTTCTCAGTTATCTTGGGTCTTACCCCGGCTACCTCGAACCCCTCAATTTCCTCCTCGCATCGGGGGAAATACACAGCTTCTACTCTTATTTCACTATGGTCGGCCCGATGAACCTGCCTACTTTCACTATTTACCGGATAGACTACCCTAATAGGAGGGGCTCTAACGGGCACCCCTTCAGGGACAACCCCTCTTACTGAAGATGAAGATGAAGATGAAGATGAGGATGAGTTAGACATACTTACTTGGTTGGAAAGAAGGTTGATCTGAGAAGTTTTGGTCTGAGATGAATCGCGAATGCAGAATTCCTCTTTTTCCCGCTTTCTAAAACGATGAATCGCAATGAAGAAGGTGAATAGTTGCAGTGCAGTTATTCCCTATATAAGCGCAAAAAATCAACGGCTCTGATGCAGCCTATTCAAATTCAGTGATTGAGATTCATGCGTGTCCTTCACGCGCTTTACAGTTGCCGAGGCGCGTGGGGAACAACCTTCTTGGGACTCGCAGAGCGTGTCACTTCACGTCCCTCTCTCTCATAATGGCGCCGCCAATCACATCAGACTCACCCTTCTTCAGGAAGATTCACACTACACCCCGGTGTACCCTCCACCTCGGTTAAGCTACTACACTCCGGTGTCCTTTCCATTGTGGCCAGAATAATCACCCCGGTGTACCATCCACCTCGGCTAAGTTGTCACGTCGCGCTTTTTCGCTTCTGAGAAGTCCGGTGTCTCACTATTTGCCCCGTGCACTTCGCCTTAGCTCGGCACCACGTTCGCGGACGACTCCGCAGGAGCCCCAGGCATGCGGATATGCTCGGTCTTCCGAAAACACTCTGGCCCGCCAGCGACCCCGGTCCTTCCTACTTACGGTTCCACCCCGGTGGTAACCGGAGCTCCAACCTCGCTCCGGCTGGGGGGGGGGGGCATCTGATAGGGATAGCCCGATCAGCTCGGGTCGGGATAGCCCGATCAGCTCGGGTCGGGTTAGCATCAACCCGATCAGCTCGGGTCAGGTTAACAGCAAGGCCCACTACGCGCAGGCCCAGCAGGCCCCGGAACGCGTGGCGGCCCAGCGAGTGGTTTGATCCGTAAATCAAGGCCCATGATCTCTTCCCAACTGCCATGCAGATTTGGTGGGCGAGATTATAGGGATTTAGTTAGGGTTTTGATTTAGTAGTATAAATAGGTGAAAAGAACTCGGAATTAGGGTTCGCACTTTGCATTCTGTAATACGCACTGTAAACTCATCGTTCAAGAAAAAGAAACACCTCGGCTATTGCCGCTTTCTGCCCGTGGACGTAGATCTCCGGATCGAACCACGTATATTGTGTGTCTTTACATTCTGTTTGCATTAATTACTGTTCGATTGGGTGTTTTCCGGATTGTGTATTAACAAAAATAATATTAAATTATCTAATAACTCTTAATTTTATTATATAAATTATTTTATTTATTTTTATTTGCAACTCATATTCAATATAAATAGTTCAATTCACAATAAATATTTAAATCTAAGCAAAATAATCAACCAACAAACAATTATTTATTTTATATTTTATATGTTATATCAAAATATTCAACAACAGTATCAAATTATATACTAACAAAAGATGTATACTTTTAACTATTGCAAATAAAAGGAATGAATTCAAAAAAAAAGAAAATTATTAGTAGGATGTTGGAAAAATTAAAATATTTGAGAGAGAGAGAGCTTAAAAAAATAAATCAGGTATCTAAATTTTTTCCATCTCTAACGTTGGTATTGTGTTCCTCTGTTATTCATTTTTTTCTTTATAAAAAATCCAATATTATCTGTGAATCTAGAAACTGGAAAACAATCCGTTTTACTATTTCTTAATAGTTATAATATTATAGGAAAAATACATATATGAGTTTTTTTTTTTTTTTCATAAAACAAAAACAAGGTTTTAAAAAATATAAACAAAAATTAATTGATATCTTAAAAAAACTAGTTAATAACTGTTAAAGAAAATATTCATAATATTTGTTTAAGTTTTATTTGTATCTCACACCCAATTAAATAATCAACCCATAGTATTACATAAACAACTGTAACCTAAATAATCGACAAACAAATTCATTTTTTTAATATAACTTATTTTGAAATATGCAGTATAGATGTCAAATTAAAAAGGTTATGAAAAAAATTAATTCTCTATATTTTACATTAAAAATGGAAAAGAACCATAAATCAATTGCTGTTTAATTTATTTTTATTATTTGCTTTTTAATCTAATTTATTTTTATTACAAAAGTTGTCACCTATAATTCTTTTATACAGCAAATTGCCAACAAAATTTAAATTTGGAACTAATTTAGGAAGATTTTACCATATATATACAAATATTTACTATATATGTACAAATCTCCTATTATGTTAGTAATGATGTAAAACTACTACTTTAGAAGATGAAACGGGCGGGAAAATATGTCTGATTTCCCTTTATAGAGGGTTCTATTTCATCATATAGTAAGATTTTATCTTATGTTGTATTTTCTAACACGCGTTATGAGTTAACTAATGATAAATACACGTGGTATATTATGATTATGTTGGATAATAAGATGAAACCAAGGACGAAAATATATCAGTCTTTCAATTTACGGAGATATCGGTGAGATCTCGATTAATATCGAAATATCGGTGCAATTTTTTTAAAAATGCCGGAAAATGTATCAAAACAGATAATTTATCATGATATTTTATATATTGTTATAAACCTACTTAAATTCAAATATTTAATCTAAAAATTAAGCCAAAATCACGCATATACTACTAGTTGCTAAATAAGAAAGAATGCATACGTTTGATTTATCGTTTTCTCTTAGAATATTTAACATGACTTTTTAGTTATTATCTAAAATGTATTATTGTAAACAAAGATGTTGGATTTGTATACTGAAAGTAAAACTTTTTATATACAATGTTTCCAGTTTTTCACTGTTTATCTCCTATCTGATTATATTTGCATTTTCACTATGTATGTGTCCCCATATCTCTTGCAAATAAGTAGATCTTATGGTGTGTTGAAGATCACAGAAGATCATATGATTGGTTAAACTTAAAGAGATATAAAATGTAAATCACAGCTTAGACAACTTGAGGACGAGTTGTTGGTTTAGGCTGCAGTATTAAGTAGAAATAGTTTATCTTGACTATTTACTTATACTGGTACTTATTTACGTATTGATAGGATCATAGTGAGATATGTTCTTCTACCTGACCTTAGTGAAGAACTAGAGATCTCGGTGACTTATAATAATCTAAAGCCTAAATAAGATTACAGTTATGAATGCTTGTTTGTGTGTCACTTTGATTTACTATGGGCAAGAGTTAAGATATAACTTTTATACTATGTATTTTGGGTGTGTATTTAAATGACCGTATCCGTTTAGGATGATGATATCCCCTTAAGGAGCTCAAAAGGTTTATTGTACTAAATCCTGCAGGTTGATTAAGTTCAGGTACAATAATAAGGTTGAGTGGTACTACTTAAGGAATAAATAAGAAATTAATTGATTTAAGATGTCAGAGGCTTTAATTAATTAATGGATATTCGATATCTTAAATACGGGGATTAATTAAGTCTAATTCAAGTCCCAACTCAACTCGGGAATAAAGGGGTAAGTCAGTATTAATTCTCTAGTGGAATGAATTAATATTTATGAATTAATTATGTTCTGGGCTGAACAAGGAAGAATTAATTCATAGTTAGACCCATCTTTATTTCTTGTATTTGATCCCTGGACTGGCCCATATAGACTCCTAGTCCAAGTAGGAATAGAGAATTAAATTCCTAATAAGGAATTAAATTCCTAATCCTAGAAGGAATTAAACTACCAGGCTTGACCCACACTCAACCATGTATTATAAATACATGGTCTCTCATTCTGTGAAAAAGAAGAATTAACACTAAAAAAAATCACTGAATAGAGAGAAAGAGAGAGTAGGCGGCGGCGGTTTAAGGTGTTCCTTCCCACTTGGAATTCTTCAAAGTTCCTCGTCCATCCGGCGTTGAGGATTGAGTAGGGGATACAGTCCAGAAGGTTAAGACGGGAGTCAGAAATCATTCAATCAGAAGTCGACCTCTTGTGTAAACAACTATCAGGTCAAATCCCTTAACTCCTATGTGTTATAGGCGCATGTTAGGGTTTATATAAATTTATAGATCCATCTCTAGGGTTAATTAATAAAGATACAAATTATGACAACCAAGAAGGGTCCTAGGTAAGGGGATTATTTATATTACTTTCTACAAGAGTATTATAATAGATATAAATCCTACAAAAGATGGATTTATTGTTTTCTTTTTTGGTTTAAAAAATATTATCTATTTATGAAAGAAAATTAAAGTCTTTATTAAAATTATTTCAACATTATGTAAGTTAAAAGCATTGAGAATATTTACAATATATAAAACTTTTCTTGATTGACCTATAATATTTTTTATTCAAGAGCAACACTAATTAAAAACTAGACACAAATAAATGAGGAAATATTATATTAAAAAAATTTAAGTGTTTAACAAAATATTTTAAAAATATTATAACGAACTTTAATAAATAAATTCATTATAAGATTATAAAGAAAACAAAATATTTAAATTTTTCATTTTGATAACTAATTATGGTATATATTATTGTAGGTAGAATTTACTAAATAGGTTATAGAAATACAATGTAGACATAATAACAAGTTGTTGATTTGGTCTAGTGGTTAAAGTTTTGAGCCTCATTCAAGAGGTCTTAAGTTTGAATCTCAGTTTGCGCGATCTATAAAAAATTTTGCTCTTAAGTTCGAATCTCAGTTTGCGCGATATATAAAAAAAATTGCTGAAGGCGATAAATTCGCGATATTTTGGCGAGAAAATATTGCGAGCGATTTCTCGCCAAAATCAGACAGCGCAGTGAGCACGTTTCTTGGCCGCGATTTTCAGCTGAGTTATCGCGAGAATCTCGGCGACACCATGACAAAACGCCACAACATCCGCATCTTGTCTCGGTCATTTCATTTTGGCGAGAAATCGGTGAGATTTCGCCGATTTCTCACGAAATTTTGAACCCTGGATGAAACACGAATTAAAATATAAGATACCATCGGATCATTTAAAGAGTTCAAAACTATAAATCTATATTTCATCAATAATTTGATAATTCCTCCGTCCCGGTTAAAGCTTCCACTTTGACCGGGCACGGATGTTAAGAAAAAACAGTTATTTGACTTTTTTAAAGGTGGAGATTGAGTGGTTGAGATTTTCAGGGTGAGGATTGGGGGAGTAGTTTCCTTTTTTGGGCTGGCAACTTTAAGTGGGACGGACCGATAAGGCAAGTAGGAAACTTTAACCGGGACGGAGGAAGTACATCTTTAGTACATGTGATAAAATTAATGAAATAATTCCTGATTTATATATTGATTCGGAAGGTCCAATTAGGATCCTGAATCTCATGAAATTCTTTAATGCTAATTCAATGGAGCCACCCTAAATATGTATAATCAAACATAACCTTGTTTCGGCAAAGATTGCGAATTATGAAAATGATCACCCACTATAGTAATATCGATTTAATTGAGTACTTCACAATTTCTGGTGGCAGTCCAATCATTCCTACCACATTGTATTTAAATATTGCCGCCGATTTTGTATTATTGCATATAATATAAGAGAAAATTTTGATAAATTTATCGATGTGTTTATTTAAGGATGAAAAGTACTGAATTAAATTTGACTGATAAATTTAATAAGTGTGCTTTAATTAAATTTGATCCCGTGAAAAAAATCACAAGTAAATACACCCGATGTCTTACCGACTAATCGTACTATATTTGTGACAGTGCTGGGTAGAGCTGTCAAAATGGTCGGGCCGGGCCAGCCCAGCCCAGTCGGGCCAGCAGATAAAATCGGGCCGGGCCGGGCCGGGCCAGATTTTTTCGGGCCGAGCTCAGCCCATCCTCGGGCCGTCGGGTTGTCGGGCCAGTTTCGGCTCGCTGTATTTTATACATTTTTCTAAGAAAATTCGTTCAATACCAAATTCCCACACACAAATTAAAATTATTAAAAATTCAAATACGCTTATATAATAAAGAAATAAGACGAGCATTATGAACTATAATTAAAATATTTTTATAGACAAGCAGTCACTTTCGGATTGATCGGGTTGGCCCATCGGGCCGGGCTCATTTTGACAGCTCTAGTGCTGGGGCATCACTAGTTCAAGTGTCATTTTACTGCACCAAAATCATTAACTAATAATTTAATAATTTATGCTCACTGTTAATAACTTATCAAAAAGTATATTCACGAAAACTTTTTTGCTGCTAGTCGTTATAATGGATTTCTTTTATCTGTTATTTATATTATAATCGGAGAACTGTTATGTGTATTATGAGCAGAATCCAAGAAAATTACTAGTTTAACTTGTTTATCTGAAAGTGTTATTTATTATAAGTGAAAAGTGTTACTTGGACCCTAAAAAGTATCACTCGTTAGTCTTTAAATAAGAATATTAGTTACCTAAAAGGTTTTATTAGAATATCTATAAAGTACTTGTTGCACAAAGAAAAAGAACGAAATTAGCGGATTTTTGGGTTGACTCATATACTAGGTCGCTCTCTTTAAGACGTTTTGTGACTCAGCCCAAAGTGTGCAAACAGTTTTCAGACTCGTCGTCCCCAAAATAAAATAATCTAGAAAATCACACCTGCCTCGGAACCTTTATGCACTAAAAAGGAAGCAAATTCTACCCCCTCTATTACTTGGAGTACTGAAAAACTCGGAACTCACTTTGTATTATTTTTGTTATCTCCGTAAGTATTTTTTTCCTTGGTCTCGCAGATTTCTTAAATAATAGAAAACGACAAGGGGTTATCGGGGTTTAGGGGGGAGGGATTAGCAGCAGTGGGATAAAATAAAGAGAGGATGTCGAGTTTGTTTGCTAAAAGGCTGACTATGTCTTTATTTTTCAAAACCTAAAATTTTAAATAAAAAATATACCCAAATATTTTTAGCAACAAATTCACGCCACTACAACATAAATGGCTTTAAGTAACATTTTGTTTGTAACACTTTTAAAATTTAAATTTCTATGTAACGCTTTGATAACACTTATGAATATGTAACACTTCCATATAATACTTTTGTAAAATGTGCTAATCTGTAACACATTAATGTAACACTTTTAGAATAGGTAACACTTTTAAAATAGTAACACTTCTGGAAACACTTTTACATAGGTAACACTTTTAAATAAGTAACACTTTCTAGGTAACACTTTCAATTAATAAAATTATAAATTTATTTTATTCTAAACTAACAAAATATCTTTGGATTTATTTTTCTCATATGACTTTTGAAGAATTAAAATCTTTCAATCGCTTATATTTAAGAATTGATTTTTTCAAGTAAAGTTGTATATACGTGGTAAATCTTAACTATCACAATAGAATATTTGTAACATGAGATGATGAAAACAATCGACTAAAATGATAATTTATTAGAGCACCTAAAAATTTACTTATCAGTCATATAACATAATAGTATGCTCTTTTTTTTTTTTTTTTTTTTTTTTTTTCCGCGTGTGTGTGTATAACTATACAAATATATATTTTACTAACAACGAGAAAGGAGTTTTGTAGGTTAAAATTTTGAATACATTTTAGTATAAAACATTGGACTTGAAATATTTTGTCATGTCTTCCATGTTCGTAAGTTTATTTTTGTATTTAATTTTATATTTTATAAAGCACAAGAAAAGTAATCAATTACTAATTATTCAAGGTGTCTTAAAATTATCTACTCATTGCAATTGAAATTAATGACAATGCCTTAATATTTTATAAAATTTTGATGTAACAAATTAATGTGATATTGAATAAGTTATAAATATGTGTGTGTGTGTGTATGAGTGGACGAAACTAAAAAAAAAAAAAAAAAATTAATTAATGAAAATTTTGTATCAAATTATATAATAGGATATGCTAAATAAAATTAAGTTATATAGGTTGTACTTTGGTAAAAAAATTAATCATGAGAATGGTTTATTGATGTTAGAGCAAAAATTCGTGTATATATTCGTATATAATAAAACAATAGAGTTATTATAGCTTAGTGGTTTGACATTTACAATTAAAGATCAAGCAAGCTTGCAACCTGGGTTCGAAACCCAGCAATGACAAATATTCAAAATTTTTTGTTTTTAAAAAGAGTGTTACATAAAGGGTTATATGTAACATTTTTTTAGTGTTACCATGAAGTGTTACAATTTAAAATCTAATGTAACACTTATGAAAAGTGTTACTAAAGATCATCCAAAGTGTTACTTTAGACTTTAGGTAGCACCGACAAATGTATCGGCAATAAAATGTTACCTAAAGTCTATTGTAACACTTTTTGGTATATATATAACACTTTTTAGGTGTTACATAAGCTCATTTATGTTGTAGTACGCTGACAATCCCTCACTTGAATTTTTCCAAAACATACTCATCAAACAATATTATAAAATTGTGCATAAGTAAAGGTATTGATCAACTTGAACCTTTACGTAGTGTGGATGATTTAGATTTTGCTAAAGTAACTCACAGTTTTGTATTCTCTAAAACATCATACACACAACTCTATTAGGGAATAGTTCAAAACGGCGGTGTAGTGAATGCTCTAAAGATTTCGTCCGCAATCTCATAGAAAATAACCTCACTTCCACATTCATATAGCTGGGTCTATCAAGAATATTGTAGCTAGTTACCCCAATCCAATTGGATTTATTTAAGAGTTAAAAAATAAACTCAACCTTATATCGCTTTCGGATTTTTCGCTTCAGCATAACACTATTCGAAAGGATTTCAAATTATAAACATAACATGGTTCACTCATATTACATATAATTTGATATTACCCATTGAACCTATTTCTTGGGATCTCCAGTCTATAGGTTGGGCTACCTCATAAGTCTCTCATCAATTAATCTAAGGGCAGAACTACCATTCCTTTCGAGGTCCTCCATATTTCCTCTCGTGATAATCCTTTAATTAAAGGGCTTGCTAAATTTTCATCAGTACGTAAGTCGAACAACCCTTATAGATAGGTATTCTCTAACAATGTTGTGTTTACGACGTATTTGTCGTATTTTACAGTTATAATAACAATTAGGAACTTTTGCAATAGTCATTGTACTATCGTAATGGCTCAATACTACTGGAATTGATTTTTCCCATGAGGGAGTATCACATAACAAACTTCATAACCATCATGCTTTTTCACTGGTTGTTGCTAGTATTATCATTTCAGAATTCATAGTGTACTGAGCAAAAATAATTTGCTTCTTTGTAACATCTCATAATATGTTTAACATGCATAACACGTTTAATTGATACATGAATTGTCATTGTATCCAATTTAGCTAGTTAACAGGATATATGTATCATATAATTATCTTAAGCTTGTGTTGTTAACCGGTTGCTTAAGTGTGTAGGAACATCCGTACAGACAAGTCTCGATTTGGAATACATAAAAGATTAAATATATAAAAGATAATAATTGGATAAGCATAAAAGATTAGATATCGAATGAACAATGCATAATTGGACTAATGACTTATCCGACTTAATTAATAAAATTAATAACAATTACATGTTTATTTGTTTGTTTATCTTTCGAATTATGTGACTTTAGTTGAATTAATTGATTTAATATTTTATATATCTACTTAGAATATCACATAATTAAATTACTGACTGTGTTAATTGAATAACATGATCATATATGCTTTATGAAATGAAATTTCCTGTTGTGCTTGTACCTTGTGACTTGTACTGTAGTTGTATAAATTCAGTTAGAAACATAAACACAAAGATAAACCCATAAATCGGAGTCTATAAATTAAAACATCATTCAAACTTTGTTGTAAAAATCCCTACTTTCTAACCCTAGGACACGAATAGCTTAGCTACTCATGCCTAGTATCAATTCAATACAATATTCTACGAAAAACATCATAAAGAACAAAACTAGAAAAGAATTAACTAAACCCGAATGAATTGTCTTGTCGATCTTCGTCTTCTTCGTCCTCCAAGTCTTCTATATCTTCTTATAAGTGTAAATGAGATTATGGAGTGTCTCCCTTTCAAATCGCGAGTTTGAGGACCTATTTATAGTTATGGGTTAAAGCCTTGAAAGATTAGGATAAAAAGCCCAACTTAAACCCGATTTGGAGTTCTAAAACGAATTTGACGCGGCCTTGAATGTTCTTGACGCGCCCGCGTAGGGCCACACTGAAATCTGTGTGGGCCGTTTCTGACGCAGCCTTGAACATTCTTGCTCAGAAATGTGATTTTCTATTTTTGGACCATCGCGGCCCATTTCGCCTCTTCTTGATCCCTTTCGTCTCTAGTCCGCCATATAATCAATATTTTGGCCTAAAATAAACAAAACTTCACAAAACACGTTAAGTGGTCCAATGTAACCAATATAAGCAATTCTGGACCATATATGCACACAAATGCTATAAATACACACGTAAAATCGACCTAAATGCATGCATACACGACGTGTATCAATAAGCCCATAGTTGCACTTCCAGTAGCACAGACTTGAGCACTTGTGTGCAATATAAATTCAAAGTCACGCCTATATCACCTTTTAAAAAAACTATTTGATGTCCTATGCACAATAAGTACCCACGAAAAGATTTAGTTATCCAACAGAATCTCCACTATGAATCAAAGGCCCGAGATTCGACTCTGGCCGTCACATTGCCTATAGTTCACAGCTCTGAATACCTCATTGCCCTACTTTCTAGCTTGACTCAGGCCTTAATTAGCTCCGAATATCTTAGGTCTCCACCATCTCCATGTTTGGAGTTTCAGTTGTCTCTAGGATAAAGGTCAATGATTTGGAACCCGAGCACACTATGAACTCAAGCTTAGATACCACGTGCTCTTGAACATTTAGTTGCAACTCTTGACACCCAGAATAGTAAAACTAAATCACTTATTTAAGTCACATGCTCATAGTTAACTTTGAACATATGACTAGGGGAGTAGTATGCCTAGGGAGGACCCGGCCCTGGTGGGTTCACCACATTCTATGAAATTGGAAAAAAATTCGCAAACATTGAATAGCTAAGATAGCCGGAGCTTAGAGTTAATTTTCAAGTTATAATTGTGTTTAAATACTTCACAATTATATAGCTCATGCATTTTGAATCAATTTCAATTCTTTCCTACACCTCTTTAGTTTCAGTTCTAATTGTGTTAGGATACCGTAGATTGTTTTGAAGACTGTGGAGTAACTTGATAATGAATCTCCTTCATATCGTCACGTATATCGACATAATTTCCATATTAAAAATTTAGGGCCATTAAGTACAGATATTTGGCTGCTTAATGCCTCTAGGGGATTCTTTATCTAATTGTTGTTTGCTAATCCCAATCTCACTTCCAGAATAAATTCTAAGCAATTTTCAATAGTAGCTTAGAACATATTTAGAATTCTTAGCTCTTCTATTAGTCAAGAAGTAATTTATGCATTTCACTGTTTAGATGCTCGTCATGTTAATTCGCTCTATTGTTACATAGCTCTCATACTTGGTCACTTGGTTTCAAATGGTTTTAAGGGCCAAACATCATTTTTTATCACGTAAGTATTGACTTTTTCGATTTTAGTACCATAACATATCTGTTTTTTTTTTTTAATTTAATCCCGTAACTGTGACAATTTCACCTAAAAACACGAAATTGACCGGAACTATTCACGTGACCCTAATAATTAATAAAATTCGGTGACTCGCAGTTATGTGGCAAAAATTAGCTGAGTTTAACTTGTTTCTCTGTCAAATTTAAATTTAAAATAAAATTAGTATTCATGTCATTAGAGAAAAATAGAATTATTTATAAAACTATATTACGTTAACTCAACTGAACATTAAACATCAGATAAAATAGAGGACGACTTTTCATCTGGCAATACACACAATTTCGTTTCACACAATTTCATTTATAAATAGAGGACGATTTATCTTGGAGTTTTATGAAATCGTTATTGAATATTCGTATTATTTAAACGAAATTATGTATATTCCCGATGAAAAGTCGTTCCCTCTTTAATATGATGTTTAATATTTAATTGGGTTAGTGTAATATGATTTTACAAATACTTCTATATTTCTCTAGTAAAATGGATAATAATTTTATTTTGAATTTAAATTTGACAGAAAAAAGTCCATCTCAGCTATTTTTTTACCACGTCACTACGAGTCACTGGATTTTACTAATTATTTGGGTCACGTAACTTGCACGTGACTATTTCCAGCCGATTTAGTACTTTTGGACGAAAATTATCCTCAAATTAGACAATTTTAGCACTTATGAGACTAAATTGAAAAAGCAGATACTTATCGATCTAAAATCGAAAAAGTAAATATTTACGGGATCAAAAATAATTTTTGGCCTCGTTTTACGTGTTATCATAATTGAATGTAGCTCTTGACTCTGATCATGCCCAGTTTTAGCTCACGGTATAATTGATGCTTACCGAAATTAAGCACAACTTGTGGGGCTAATGCTACTTTCATGAGAGATGTCATTTGATTATTTTAAAATTTGAGGGTTTGGTGTTGAATGCTTTCTTACCCGCAACACCCACATTCAATTTTGTTGGTTATTAATGTCTTGCACTAATTTCGACTTTGATTCTTCAGGCAGTTGATTTAGTTAGTGCAGATTGTATAATTCTGTGAAATTTTCTAATTGTTACTGTCTACTCTAAGTAACTTCGACGAGTTACTCAAAGTAGAGGGGACATCTGATATGGACTAACCAGCATTATAGCTCTTAAACAAAAAATAAATAACAGATGATTATTATTTGTTGAGACTTGTGCATTTTCAGAGCTGGATTCAGGTAAACTAGATCTGCAAGGCCAGCTCTATTGTTCCAAAAAATCCAACCTCGATACTTGCCAAAACCAGAGGAATAGAAGAATAATCTGGTTTGGACCTTTAACTCTGTGTTACAACCGTTTAGAGCTGAACCTGGCCTCGATAATCTCTTATAGCCCATTGAGGAAGCCAATTAACATGACCCAACAAAAGGTTGGCCATATTTATTTTATTATTGCATTTATGCCCGAAAGGGAATATATATATATATATATTCATGCACCCTTGTGGTAAAGGTAAACTCTTTTCAAGCGTCCCTGATCAGACTTGAGCGTCGGAGTACCTACATCGGAGGTCTCCTCCGGTATGTTTTTGGAGGTTGACGAATCAAGAACGAAAAGGACGTGATCATCGAAAGAGAACCAATTTTTTATGGTGGTTGGGGACAATTTTTTCCGGACGCTACTAGATACATATTCAGTAGGGGGGCACATTAGTAAAAGAATGTAACAAATGCTGTTAGATTCAGAAAACCAAGCTAATAATAAAACAACCCAATATAAATATATTTCCTCCATCCCGAGATAATTTGCACACTTTTCTTTTCGGAGTGTTCGTACATAATTTGCACACTCTTGAAAAGAAAAATTCCCTTACAGTCTCCACCCTTAAAATCTCCACACTCAATCTCCACCTTTGAAAAAATCAACTAAAAAGTAAAAGCAGCTCTTTCTTATTCTACGTGTTGGGAGGGGTGTGCAAATTATCTCGGGGCGGAGGGAGTATATATGTGGAAGGATTGAGTATTATATGTAGGGGTGAAAATAAACAACAAAAAGAGGTAAGTAATTTTTTGTGAAAGGAGTTTGAATTGAAAAAGAGAAGCAAGAATTCGTTAAGTGGGGAATAAAAGGTGAAATAGATGATGAGAGAGAGTGGGGACAATTATGAAAAGGAAATGGTGCAGATGATTGAGATTCTCAAAGAAAGGGAGTGTTGATGTACTATACTAATTATTATAATTCATTAGTAACAATAATTTAGCTAGTATTTCAGTTTTCCTAGCTTGAATTTGGTGAGTGGTCACTGTTAACCATCCTTACCACCAGACCAGGCTCATATGTCTCCACCAATAACCACAACAATTACCTCAAATCTTGTTACCTATGTCACACGGAGAATTAACAAACATCATTCACCTCTCTATATCTACATCATATGTTACCACAACTATCGTGACCACTTGTTTATGTAACATTTTTTTACATTAACTTACTGCATTATTAACACATCGACGAGTAATCACGAATTGCTCACTATAATGTGCGGCATATTAAAATTCTCTTTCAATTTTATTATCGCTAATAAGTTACTTCTATGATCGAATAAATTAATTAAACAAATAAAAAGTATATAAACAAGAATTTATAGTTTTGGAATTTTTTTTTAATCTTCATCAAATTGATCAAAATAGAAATTGCATCTCTGTAAAAAATGACCTGAGTAGTTCTCTTCTACACCAGTTGTAAGGATCTTATCCCTGGAATCCAGGCCATGGATAGTTTTTTATGAAAACGTATTAGTATTCATGAAAACGTTATTTATGTTAAAGATATTACGAAAAATTATTAGTGTTTATGCAGAAGATACACTTGTTCTGAGACAGGTGTCCTGGTGAAAATATACTATTGCTTACGTTGAAAAGTATTACTTCTTTGAAGAAAGGTATTGATAAAGCGCAATCCGGTTATCAAATAAATTCCGAATGTAAAACCCCTCTTCGCAATGTAAATCAATGCAAGAAATTTAAAGAACACAGGATATACGTGGTTCGATCCGGAGATCTACGTCCACGGGCTGGAAATATCACCTGCCGAGGTGTTTTCTTCAATATCCTTTTGAAATTACACGTAACTGTTTCAGAATGCAAAAAGCGAACCCTAATTCTGAGTACAATTCTCCAACTTATACTACTCAACTCAAAATCCTAACCAACTCCCTACAATCGCGCCTATTACCGTTGCATGGAAGTTGGGAGTAGATCGTGGGCCAAGAGCGTGGGGTACGCCGCAATTGGGCCACGCTATTTTGAGCGCACGTTTCTGGGCCGGTACGTTTCTGGGTCGGTTGTTGGGCTTATCCTCTTGGGCTCAGTTGCCTGGGTCGGGTTGATCTGGCCCGGGGTGTCAATCCAACCCGAAGTTACTGGGCCATACCTATCAGATGCCCCCCTCCCCCCCCCAGCCAGAGCGAGGAAGGAGCTACGGGTATGAGCAGGGTGGAACAGTGAGCAAGATGAGCTGTTGTCACTTGTGAGATGAAGTGTTTTGGGGAGCCGAGAATTTGCTGAGACCGCGGTGGGGTCCGCGGGGACGAAAATGAACCGGACTGAATGACCCCGAGGTGGTGGCTAGGGCCTGATCTATGGTGAAACCACCCGGAAGAAGGAAACTGACCAGAGCCGAACTAAAGTACCCCGAAGGCAATAAAGTGTAACGGAAGAGAACAGTAATCTGGCCGAGGTGAAGGGGGCACCGGAGAGCTTCCCAAAACTTCCTGGCCAAGAATGAGGTTGATGTGACTGGCTGCGCCATCATGAGAGAGAGAGATGTGAAGTGACACGCTTTGTAATTTCCAATGAGCTTGTTCCCCACGCGCCTTGGGAACTGTAAGGCGCGTGTTCAGCACGTTCAAATCTGAAACACAGAATTTGAAAAGGCCATATCTAGACCGTTATTTCCACGAGTATATATTTAGAATAATGGCACAGTATACTTCATCTTCCTCATTGCAATTTGCAAGTTACAGAAAGCGGGAAAAAAGGAGAATTTTGTGCTCTTGTGATTCATCGCAAATACAAACCAAGTAAGTATGCCTTCTTCATCATCTTCTTCTTCTATTAGGGAAGTAAGGACCGAGGGGTCTCCATTAGATGTACCACCCCTACGCTTCGTTATTCCAGAGAGGAGTGAAATTAGGACAGTGGAAAGAGCCGATGGCATGGAAACCAACATCAGGGTCGTCGGTTTTTATAAATGTACGGAGAATGACTTCGAAGTGTCCACTGTAGCGCCGCGGATGACGCGGGTGCAGATAGAATCCTTAATCCCCTCCTTCTATTTCCCATTTAACTTAGAATACATAGTTCCGGAACCCGGCGATAGGGCCTGTTGCCCGCCGAAGGGCTTCATCGGCGTATATATAGACCCACTGAGGATAGGTTTGAGATTCCCCCTTTCGGACATTGTTATCCTGCTATTGAGATATTATAATATTGCCCTGAGCCAATTAGTGCCAAATGCCATAAGGCAAGTAGTCGGGTTCACCGTGGTATGCATGAATGCCGGGGTGAAACCAACTGTAGATTTGTTTAGGTATTTTTTCCAACTGAAAGCGTTCGGGAAATCCAAAGGCTGGTATTCCTTCAGTCCCCGAGCATGAGGTGGTTTCAAAGTACAAAACCCCAGTAAGGTGGAGGGGTGGAAGGAGAAGTTCATCTTCGTGAAGACCGGAGTGGCCCTTCCGAGGTGGAGAAGGGATGAGGTGTTAGATACTGCCCCGGTGGGGGATCCGGAGGCTGAGGTGGTGGACGTATTTCGTACAGTGGGGACTTTCAAGACCCTTTGCACCAAAGCGGAGCTGGAGGAGGCGGGACTGAGCCCATACTACTCGGGCGATGCGGGGGGGATGTCCGCCCGGGGTCAAGAGTCGGGAACCGGGGTTGCCGAGGAGGGTAGGAGTTCTTATATCTTGTATAAAATTGTTGCCTTGTGTAGGACTAACTTCCATTCCTGTATGCAGTGGGACGCTTCGGAAAGGAGCAGGCAGGAAGCCCAGCTGTGGCTGCGGCAGCCAAGAAGAAAGGGAAAACGGCTGAAGTGTCTCCCCGGGGGAAGATGTCACCCAGTCCAATACCCTCGGCGGGGCCGGAGGAGCGAGTGGTGGCGGCGGGGTCAACCCCCGGAGTTAAAAGGAGGTCGGAACCATCCGGGACACCACCAGCGGTAGCCAAAAAACTCCGCACGGGGGAAAGCGTTGAGGTAAAGCTGACATGACTTTCTCCGTGAGGTGCTGTTTGCGTTGAGGTAAAAACTCCAGTACTGATTCCGTTTTTTTTTTTTTAAGGAGCAAGGGCCCACAAGCCTGCTGGGATTGGAGGGGGCGGACGCCGAGGAGCTGTTGCACTTGGCGCGGGGGATTATGGAGCTCGGCCGGAAAAGCGAGAAGGAGGCCAAAGAAGAGCTGGCCGTGGTGGCAAGGGAGCTGCGCGCGCGCAACGATAAGCTGACACAGGATCTGGCGAGGCGCGCAAGAGGGCGGCCTTGGTGGAGAATGAAGTTGCGCGACTGCGCGAAGTGGAGGCGGAGGCCGGGGCTCTCCGTGGAGAAACGGCTCAGCTGCGGGCAGAGATGAAGGCCCGAGAAGCGGCAATTGTTGAAGGCCAAGAGGCAATGCTGAAAGCGTTTGCCGAGAAGTTGTTCCAGACGAGCACATTTCTCGACTTCCAGACCAACTTTGCTGCTGTCGGGGACACGGCCACGCGATCGGTGTTGCTGGAGCAGGTTCGTCATTGCGTTGTCTTGACCCATTAGAACTCCCATGGTCCTCGGGAGAACCGGGCCGTTCTCGTCGTCGGTCCTGACGCCCATGGTGCACTGGATCTTGGTGGTTGAGCGGGTTCCGACGAGGTGGATGCGCTGCGGGATTGGTAGCGTGTCCAGCAGGTCCGCCAGGATTTAGGCGATTGGCTGCCCAGTCTTGGAGAACATGAGCATGTTCTTGTAGGAAAGCCTGGAGTAGTTCCGGAGTCATCTGAATATTAACCTGCGGCTGTGTAGCAGCGGGGTTAGGATTTTGTGTATCTTGTGGAGGTAGAGGTAAGAATTGGTCGTCCGGATTCATAGTCGGGGCCTTGATGGCCCTGATGATGAGATGTATCCTGCATCAGCGATTGCCTCGGCGGCAAAGTTTGATCCACGGGTGGATCTTTATTGATTTGATCACCTTGGCGAGATTGATTTAAACGAGTGGTTACCATGGTATAACAAGTGCAGTATCAATGTTAAAACTAGTTGTCTTTCCCACAGACGGCGCCAATTGATAAAGCGCAATCCGGTTATCAAATAAATTCCGAACGTAAAACCCCTCTTCGCAATGTAAATCAATGCAAGAAATTTAAAGAACACAGGATATACGTGGTTCGATCCGGAGATCTACGTCCACAGGCTGAAAATATCACCTGCCGAGGTGTTTTCTTCAATATCCTTTTGAAATTACACGTAACTGTTTCAGAATGCAAAAAGCGAACCCTAATTCTGAGTACAATTCTCCAACTTATACTACTCAACTCAAAACCCTAACCAACACCCTACAATCGCGCCTATTACCGTTGCATGGAAGTTGGGAGTAGATCATGGGCCAAGAGCGTGGGGTACGCCGCAATTGGGCCACGCTATTTTGAGCGCACGTTTCTGGGCCGGTACGTTTCTGGGTCGGTTGTTGGACTTATCCTCCTGGGCTCAGCTGCCCGGGTCGGGTTGATCTGGCCCGGGGTATCAATCCGACCCGAAGTTACTGGGCCATACCTATCAGGTATCATAATACATTTTAGCATATATAATAATATATTTTGGTAAATTGACATTTAACCCAGATTAAATCCATGCATCCAAGGTACATTGAGAGTTCGTGATATGAGTTTTTTTGGGCGGGTTACTTCTCTGGCCTTGCGACTTTTAGTAATTTTGCCAACCTTACAAACAATGATACCTGTAGTTTGTCGTTAAGTGGGGTAATGGAGAGATGTAGAAGGAATGATTGCAGGGAAAAGGGTGCCAACATTCCATCTTGCTCTCGTACTGCCATTTATATATATTCATCATTCTCATACTTTGCCTGATTACAACCTTTTACTTGACATCAGCTGCGTTGATGCCGCTATTCTATGTCCTCTCTTGCATGTGCACATCTCCTATAACCCCATTTCTGCTTTCAATCATCACATTCTACAAATATGTTTCAAACTTGAACCCTAGCTAGTAAATTTTGTATTTTGTTGTTTGATATATGCATATAAGATTATTTCGTACACTGCAACAAAAATTTAAATTAGCGATCAAAATTACAAATGAATAATACCGATCACTAAATAAATACGACATACAAATAAAACAGTGACGGAATTAGTGATAATTTATGGCAAAATAGCAACCGAATATTACACACTTTATGTAGATAATTTGGTCTCATGGAAATTCTATTACTAAATTTAGAGACTAAATAAACCCGTCTCTAAATTTTAGGGACAAGCATTATAAAGACCTGTTGGAATTTGAAGTATATTCTGAACAATGTAAACACCAACTAAAGTGAACTTGAAGATACAAATTGAGTTGTGGTAAACCCACTCCCCTTAAGACATATTACGTTCCGGCTGTTGCTCTCGGAATGACGTAAATGCCTCCAAAGGTAGAACGATTTACGTCTTTTCTGAAGTAGAACCACTATCAGAAAAGCTCCGGCGAACTAAGTATGTTCATCTGGACTGGAAAATTCCTTAAGTCTAAAATGCAGATGTAGAGAGATGAGAGCTTTTCAGGTAAATATTTCTTGTGTTTGTGTGCATGCAAGGAGCAGCTATTTATAGGCATACTGGGAGACAACCTTGTTTATTGGCTTTAACTAGAGCTGGCAAAACTGACCCGGCCCGATGGGCCGACCCGTTTAGCCCGAAATATAGAGCAGGCTGGGCCGAAATATTAGAGGCCCGAAAAAATTCGGGCTTTTTTGGCCCGGCCCGAACGGGCTTTTCTTTTGGCGGGCCAAGCCCGACCGGCCCGATGTAATTGAATTTTTTTTTCCCTCACTAATCGAATAAGAAAAATTTAGGAATTAGGTAATATCTTGTGTACTATTTGAAACATGTTTTTCTTTTTTCTTTTTCTAGCAGAGTATAAATGTATCTATTTACCGAGATATTAAAATATTTGACTAATTTAATACTCTAATTCTTCAGTTTTATTAGCCGAAGATGGAAAATGAATTGGATCCAAGCATGCTCATTAATTATTATGTGTCGAAAAATGAAAAATTGATTAACATGTAATATAGTACGTACACAAAAATTAAATAACGTGTGACGTGTAGTATATAATTATATATCATCATCCATTCCTTCTTTTTTTATTATTATTATTATTATTATTATTATTATTATTATTATTATTATTATTATTATTATTATTATTATTATTATTACTATTATTATTATTATTATTACTACTACTATTATTATTATTATTATTATTATTATTATTATTATTATTATTATTATTATTATTATTATTATTATTATTATTATTATTATTATTATTATTATTATTATTATTATTATTATTATTATTGTTGTTGTTGTTATTGTTATATCTGGGGTTTAAGACATCCATATAGATTAATAAATATCATTCCATATTGCAACGAATAGTAATATATTATCTTCCGATGAAGTTTTTTCTTAAGAGAATTAAATTGAAGTTCGCCTCAATATATAATTCTATTTCATGGTTAAAGTAATAAAAAAAAGAAAAACTCATTGATGGGCTTTTTTGACCCGATGGCCCGATGTCCTCCGGGCCGGGCCTAGCATTTCTAGGTCCGAAATAAACCGGGCCCGGCCCGACCTGGCCCGAACTTTCACTTGGCCAGACTGGGCCCGGCCCGGCCCGACCGGGCCGCCCGAATTGCCACCTCTAGCTTTAACTAGCCATAATACTGGCTGTTAATTGTGGATGTTACATGTTTAAATTTTAAATTTAAACCTTTCATGTTTATACTAGAACCCATCCGGCAAGTCCAGTCGTTTTGGGCTTCCAAAAAGATAAGAGCCCCCGGCCCAAGCCCCAAGGTCCGAGGTCGAAGCCTTCCCAAGGTCCAAGGAGCCCAGGCCCATGCCCGTGGCGTGGCCGTGCCCAACTGAATGCGCGCATGCGCGTGCGTGGTTGTGGCTTCCAATGGGACTCCCTCACAAGCATAATCAATATACTTCAAAGTGCTCTTATATTTATAGTGGTAATCAAGATACTTAAGTTCCACTGTGGGATGTGGGATGTTAAATATATTTAATCTTCCATCCCACATTAACCCATAATCAAGTGGCTAACTTTATGAATTAATTTCTCACTCACCAAAAATCGATTTTGAGAAATTCAAACTCCTACGATTATTTACTCCACACGTAGATTAATCATATAAAGTTTAATTCCTACAAAATTAATCTTTCCACCACTTAATTATTTCATCAAAGTCACTATTCACTCACTTTAATTAAATAAATATCCAACAATCCTCCACATGAGTGAAAAATTAATGCATGCATGTATGCAAATTCTAGTCCAGTCTCTTTTGATCAGCATAGCCTAAGGATCGGTAGTTTGTGGCTTTGAACCTGCCATAGCAACACATTATCGGATGAACCAGCGGCTTGGTAGATAGAAATCCTTGAACCGCTCCCCCTTAGTGTGCACCTAGTAAACAGCGCTTGCACCATACTGATCAGAACATGTTCTCACGTTTTGGTCGTTTCGATCATGGACACACTTTGTATTCATAAGTGTTTCTTTAAAAAGGCCCTTACTTCCCACTTACATCGGTGATTCCTTTATCGAGTATCCTGCAATACTCAATCTTTCTCGAGGTATCTTGGAATCATTAAAAGTCATACGACTTACCTCACCATTGTTACAGGTCTTTCACACTTGTCTTGCACTCTAGGGATGGATTTTAAAGACATGATCTTCCACGTGTTTTTTCCGAACTTTCAAAACTTAGTTTTTCCATTGAACCAAGTTTGTGGGATCTCCAATCATCATGGATGGGTATCCGTTTTAATCGTTCGCTAATTGGTGGGTTTTACTCCTATTCCCTCTCGAAACTTGATCAATTTATCTCGGTTTAAACCTTTGGTTAACGGATCCGCTATGTTATCCTTAGACCTTATATAGTCTATTGAGATAACCCCACTAGAGATCAATTGTCTCACGATATTATGTCTACGGCGTATGTGCATAGACTTACCATTATACATGTTATTCAGTGCCCTTCCAATCGTGGCTTGACAGTCACAATGAACCATAACTGCTAGCACTGGCTTACTCCAGTGTGGAATATCTTCTAAGAAGTTACGAAGTCATTCAACTTCTTCACCAGCTTTATCCAAAGTGATGAATTCTGATTCCACGGTAGATCAAGCTATACATGTCTGTTTAGTAGATTTTCACGAGGATGCTCCACCTCCAATCGTGAAAACATATCCACTCGTGAAGAGTGAGTCCTTCGTGTCAAAAATTCAATTTCCATCATTGTACTCTTCAAGCACAGGAGGATATCTCGTGTAGTGTAACCAATGATTAAGTGTATACTTTAAGTATCTCAAAATCCTTGTCAAAGCTTTCCAATGTTCTTGACTTGGATTGCTCGTGAACCTGCTCATTTTATTCATAGAACATGCAAGATCAGGTCTAGTATAGTTTGTAATGTACATCAGGCTTCCAATAACTTTCGCATATTCAACTTGAGCTACTGGTTCACCCATGTTCTTTTTCAAATTAACATTCAGTTCTAATGGAGTCTTGGCAGGTGGATTATCATAAGCGTTGAATTTTCTGAGTACTTTCTCTACATAATGAGACTGGATCAGAATAATTTCCTCAGATGTCCTGATAATCTTGATTCCTAGAATCACGTCAGCCAAGCCCATATCCTTCATGTTAAAGTTTCATTTCAACATCCGTTTCATTTTATTTCGTATCAATGATAATTTCATGGTTACTACCCATGATCAACATGTCGTCAACGTATAGACACACTATGACAAATGCTTCTGATGTGCCTTTTATGTGCACACACTTATCACATTCATTGATCTTGAAACCATTTGACAACATAGTGTTGTCAAATTTCAAGGGCCATTATTTTGGCGCTTGTTTGAGACCATATAATGACCTTACGAGTCTGCTTACCTTTTTCTCTTCTCCTGGTACTACAAACCCTTCAGTTGACTCCTATAGATGTCTTCTTCTAACTCTCCATTTAAGAATGCATTCTTCACATCCATTTGATAAATCTCAAGATTGTGAATTGCAGCAATCGAGAGAAGGACACGAATAGACGTGATCCTGCTCACAGGAGAGTATGTCTTCTTTAAGATCCATTTGCATGCTAAAGGCTTACAACTAGGTAGAAGATCAGCTAACTTCCACGTGTAATTTTGCATGATAGATTCAATTTCAGTGTTGATTGTCTCTTTCCGAAATCAAGCGTCTGAATTAGACAAAGCTTCTTTGAGTGACTTTGGTTCATCATCTAGCATATAAATGATAAAGTCAGAACCAAATAACTTTGTAGTCTTAGCTCTTTTGCTATGTCTCGGTCTCTTCTTCAAAAGATCGAGAACTACTTGTAGCATCAATAGTTCTTTTTAAGTTCGAAGCACTCCCTTTCTCGAAGGTATTCTCTTGACTCGAACCTTCTGGCATTCTTTCTCTGCACGGAAAGATGTTTTCAAAGAACACAACATTCCTTGATTCTATCGTTGTTCCCACGGTCATATCCGGAATTTCATACTTGTTGATCAGAAAGCGATAAGCACTACTGTTGAGTGCATACCCAACAAATATACAATCAACCGTTTTAGGGTCAATTCTAACTTGTTTAGGTAATGGTACCTCAACTTTA
Source organism: Ajuga chamaepitys (assembly GCA_958295605.1). Lineage (NCBI taxonomy): Eukaryota > Viridiplantae > Streptophyta > Magnoliopsida > Lamiales > Lamiaceae > Ajuga > Ajuga chamaepitys. The sequence goes on along the minus strand of OY282506.1, from coordinate 24,405,039 downwards.
GCCAAACACCCACACACTTTGAGGTATTTATATGACGGCTTGCATCCTTTCTATAATTCATAAGGAGTTTTATCAATAACTTTAAATGATATCTTATTCAAGATGTAATTTGTTTTGAGGACGGCTTTCCCCCACATGTTCTGGGGTAACCCAGAACTAATCAACAAGGCATTCATCATCTCCTTCAGAGTACAATTTTTGTGTTCTGCGATGCCATTCGACTGTGGAGGATAAGGAGCCGTAGTTTGATGAATTATGCCACTTTCAGAGCATAATTCCTCAAACGGGGCTACATACTCACCACCTTGATCACTCCGAATTATTTTAGTCTGAGTGCCAAGTTGATTTTCTGCTTCAGCTTTATAATTCTTAAAAGCTTCTATTGCTTCATCTTTACTTTTTAAAAGATAAAGATAACAATATCTTATGCAATCGTCTATAAAAGTTATGAAAAAAAAATTCCCACCTCTAGCTTGCACAAACTTGAGATCGCACACATCAGTGTGAATAAGTTCTAGAGGTGTAGTGATTATTTCTACTAAATAAAAAGGTAACTTTGTCATTTTGGCTTCAACACATGCTTCACAGTTGTTATGTGATTTTATTTGATTCAGCTTTAGCAAATCTAAATTTACTAATCTTTTTATAGCATTAAGATTTACATGTTCTAATCTAGAATGCCATAAACAGGAACACTCAAGCAACTAAGAAAGAGTTGAAGTTTTTCCATTCATAGTAGAGGTAACATTAGTGACTTGGTGTTTAGCCATTACATTGATTTTGAACAAATCATTCACTACAAAACCTTTTCTTATGAACACTCCTTGTTTGCTCAGAATAAACTTATCAGCTTCAAAGACCAAGCAAAGTCCGTGCTTGACCAGCATCCGAAGACAAGATTTTTCCAAATGTCTGGGACATGCAGCACATCCTTCAGAGTGAGCTTCTTTCCAGACGTCAGCTTTAAGACCACATTACCCATTCCATCCACCTCAGACAAGGCCTGGTTTTCCATATGAAGCTTCCTTCCAAAAGAAGCTTTGTAGCAAGAAAACACCTCCCTGTCAGAACAGACAAGACAGGAAGCCCCGGTATCAACAAATAATTCCCGATGGTTGTCTACTATGTTGGCTCAAACACCACAATTGTGAGGTCCAGATCATCTTGCTCTTTTTTCAAAAACATTGGCATTGGTCTTTTTCGTCTTCTGCTTGGGCACATGGCCGTTCTTCGCCATCAGGTAAACCCGTTGTAGCAATTTCTGCAAACTTAGGAGTATTTGCAGGCTGCTGCTTGCCTTTGCCATTGTTGTTGTTGGACTGATTGTTACCCCGACTGTTGTTCTCATTAGGGTGTTTCCTTTTATTACTCGAGGATCCCCTTTCCAACAGATTCGCTTTCGCATCTAGTTGTGCTCGATGTCTGGACTCAGATTTTCTGTTGTCCTCTTCAATTCTCAGCTTAAGAATCAGGTCATCAACTGTCATTTCCTTCTGCTTGTGTTTCAAGTAATTCTTGAAATCACTCCAGTCCGGAGGCAGCTTTTCGATCGAGCTAGCCACCACAAAGGGAACAAGGCAGCTTCATGTCTTCAGCAGAAGCATCATGCATTATCAACTGTAGCTCTTGGACTTGTTTCACAGCCGAATGGTTGTCCACCATTTTGAAATCAAGAAAACGAGCCACCATAAACTTTTTAGTTCCAGCATCGCCTATCTTGTACTTCTTCTCAAGAGCATCCAGCTCTTTTGCCGTCTTTGTGTTTGCATAAACATTATATAGAGAGTCGGCCAGTCCATTTAGGACATAATTACGACACAAGTAGTCCCCTTGTGTCCAGGCGTCTAGAGTGATACGTCTTGTAGTATCAGTGTCATCTTCAGTTGGAGTAGCTGGAGCTTCTCTTTCAGGAAAAAAAAAATAGTGAGGTAAAACATCATTTCCTGTTGCCACCTCTTGAAGTTATCACTGGTAAACTTCTCAGGTTTCTCAACAGTGTTTGCTGGAGGAGTTGGTACAGCCCGGGAGTTAGCAGCAGAGTCAGAAATGTTGGTGTTGGACGCCATTGCTCCGAAAATAATCTGTCTTAAGATTGCTGGAATTTGAAGTATATTTTGTGTAGATATCAATTCAATTTCATCAAGTGACCATAGGTTGTAGTAGAGGTTTTGAGGAATCAGGAACCGGGTTCAGGTTGGGAAGAACCGGGCTAGAGAACCGGGTTTTAGCCGGATCAGTTTTGAAGGTTAAGAAGGAACCGGGGTCAAAACGGTTATAACTGACTTATACAACAGTTTAGAACCGTTGCGTGTAAAACCATTGTGAAAGGTCCGTCTAACAGCTTTGTGCAGTTGGAAACTGAATTGGTTACAATTCTTGATGCTTCTTGATTCGAGCTTAGACCTTTATATACATTGGATCCACTAGTAGATGCGAGTTGATACACGTTATTTTCCCTCTGTAAACACTTCTCAATCATTAGAATTAGAAAGCTAGGGTTCTTAAGCTCAATTCGATCTGTGAATTGGGGGTTTCTAGTTTTCTGGGTTAATTCTTGTAATTGGTTATTTAGTGGAGTGAATTGAGGTGTATTGAGCCTCCGTGGATGTAGATCACATTGATTGAACCACGTAAAATCCTTGTGTTCTTCATTTTAGTTTCTGCTTTGCGTTCGGTTTCTGTTTGGCCGAATTCTTGTTTGGTTTTCATTCTTTCTTGGTTTGAGCATTATTTGTGTGTGTTGTAAGAGTTTTATTTCCTAACAAGTGGCACCGTCTGTGGGAAACTTATACACACATTCAAAGAGGAAGAGAGAATGGCTGGACTGAAGATGGTTGTGGAGAAGTTTTCAGGTAAGAATGACTTCACACTTTGGAAAATCAAGATGAATGTTGTATTGGTTCAGAATGGGTTAGACTCTGCACTTCTTCCTGTTGATCAATGGTCTGATGCTGAGAAATCAAAGTTTCCAGAAGTGGATAAGAAGGCTTTGAGCCTTATATTCCTCTGTTTGGGTGACAAAACCCTGAGGGAGATATCAAGGTGTAAAAATGCAGTGGAGCCATGGGGAAAACTAGAAGAACTTTATCAATCAAAGTCAATATCAAACAAACTATTTCTGAAGCAAAAATTGATGTCTTTCAAAATCACTGATGATAAGGTCATTTATGATCAACTTGATGAGTTTGTCAAGATGATTGAAGAGTTAGAAGACCTGGGGGTGAACTTGGAGGATGATGATAAGGCTCTGATGGTGTTGAATGTTCTTCCAAAGTCTATGGAAAGCTTCAAGGATGCATTAATGTTTGGAAGGGATGGAAAAATCAGTTATGAATCTATCCTATCAGCATTGAAGACAAAGTGTTTTCAAAATCAGGGAGAAAAGGGCTCTACATAGGCTGGAGAAGGTTTGAACATTAAGTTCAAAAAGAATTATCAAAAGAAGAAGTTTCAGGGATTCAAAGATAACAAATCTGGAACTCAAAATGCAAAGAAGCAGGGAGACTGGGTTGAAACCAGAAAGTGTTTCAAATGCAAGCAAGCTGGACATTTAAAGAAGGATTGTCCACAAAAGAATAAGAAACAGGAAAATCAGAGGGCAGAAGTGGCTGTGACTGAGCATCAAGAAGACACCCCTGAAGTTCTAAACATCACAGACACAAAGATGGAAAAGGAATGGGTTCTTGATACATGCTGTTCATTCCACATGTGCCCTAATGAATCCTGGTTCAAGGATTTACAGAAAGAAGATGGTGGATGTGTATTACTAGGAAATGATCACTCCTGCAGAGTTAAAGGCACATGATCAGTTCAGATAAAAATGTATGATGGAGTCATTTGGACCATCTCACAAGTGAGGTATGTTCCTAGCCTTAAAAGAAACCTACTATCCCTTGGATCTCTTGTGGCAAATGGTTATCAGTTCAACTCCACAGACGGTTATCTTCATATCACTAAACACAACAAGTTGGTAATCAAGGGAAGGCAACACAATGGCCTGTTTATTCTGATTAGATCTCCTGTGATAGGTTGTGTTGAATCTGTAATAAGTAGAGAGGATTTCATGAAGTGGCATAAAAGACTGGGTCATATTGGAGAGAAAGGATTGAAGGAGCTATCAAAGAGGGGCATAATTGGTGAAATAGGAAATAGAACACTTGAGTTCTGTGACAAATGTGCTCTGGGAAAGGCCAAGAAGCTGCCTTATGCTAAAGGGATACATTCTACTCAAGAACCACTTGATTATGTACACTCTGATATATGGGGCCTTCATGAACAGAGACACATGAAGGAGGAAGGTATTTCATGTCCATCATTGATGATTACAGTAGAAAAATATGGGTATATGTCTTAAGGAACAAGAGTGATGCATTCCTTAAGTTTAAAACATGTTTGAGCCAGGTGGAGAATCTAAGAGGGAAGAAATTGAGACATCTTAGGACTGATAATGGCTTGGAATATCTATCTACTGAGTTCACAGGGTTTTGTGAAGATAAGGGCATTACAAGGCACAGGACTGTCCCATTAAACCTTCAAGAAAATGGGGTTGCTGAAAGGTTTAACAGGACTGTGCTTGAGAGAGTTAGATGTATGCTGATTGATGCTGGATTACCCAAATCCTTCTGGGGAGAAACACTGAACACTGCATGTTATTTGATAAACAGATCACTATCATTAACTCTAGGATTTAAGACTCCAGAAGAAGTTTGAAGTGGAAAGGTACCAAACTACAATGACTTGAAAGTGTTTGGTTGTCAGGCTTATGCTCACATTAGGCAAGACAAACTTGATGCAAGAGCACAGACGTATGTATTCCTAGGATATCCCGACGGCATAAAAGGCTACAGGTTATGGTGCTTGGAACAGGGAAACCAGAAGCTCTTGATAAGTAGAGATGTAAGATTCAATGAGGATGTGATGGGATACAACTCTACTGGAAGTCAAGAAGAAGCTGATGGTGCTGTGGAATCTGAAAGAATTTCTATTTAGGTGGAGCCTACTGAGGAACATAAATCACTAGAGAAGAATGCTCAAGCTCAACCAGAAGATGACAGTTCATCAGAAGATGATGAAGGCCAAACTGAGATCTCAAATCTCAGAACTTATAGCATTGGTAGAGACAGACCAAGAAGACAAATCCACAGGCCTGATTTCTATGGACAAGCTGGGAGTGTCTATTATGCATTAAGTGTAGCAGAAGACCTGGAGTTTCAAGAGCCAAGCAGTTTCAAAGAAGCAATAAATTGTAGTGAAAGTGAACACTGGATAGGGGCCATGATGGAGGAAATGGAATCTCTGGAGAGGAACCAAACCTGGAAGCTTGTAGACAAACCAAAGGGGCAGAAGCTAGTCAGCTCAAAATGGATCTACAAGAAGAAGGTGGAGGCTGGAAAGGCTGATGAAATCAGATATAAGGCAAGACTGGTGGCTAGGGGCTTTACACAATGAGAAGGCATTGATTATAATGAGGTATTCTCTCCAGTGGTGAAGCATTGCTCTATTAGGCTACTCCTATCAAAGGTTACTCAAGAAGACAAGGAACTACAACAGTTAGATGTTAAGACAGCATTCCTGCATGGTGATCTAATTGAAAGGATATACATGAAGCAACCTGAAGGCTTTGTGATTCCAAGAAATGAAGAGAAGGTCTGTTTTCTCAGGAAATCACTTTATGGATTGAAGCAGAGTCCAAGGCAGTGGAATAAGAAGTTCAATGAGTTTATGATCAATGCAGGGTTTCATAAGAAGCTTATATCACAGCTGTGTTTACTTTAACAAAGGTTCAAGGTTTGAACAAGTATTTCTGTTGTTATATGTGGATGATATGCTCATTGTCAGTAAGAGTATGGATAAGATACAACAGCTAAAGGGAAGATTGAGTTCAGAATTTGACATGAAGGATCTTGGGGAAGCAAGGAAGATTCTGGGAATGGACATCATTAGAAGAAGGAAGACTGGAACACTATGGCTCTCACAGAAGCAGTATTTGCAGAAGGTTGTGGAGAGATTTCACATGCATGAGTCAAGGCCAGTAAGTATTCCAGTTAATCTAAAAACCAAGCTGTCCAAGGATCAGTGCCCTAAGACAAAAGCTGAGGAGATTCACATGAAGAATATTCCATATGCCAGGGATGTTGGCAGTTTGATGTATGGAATGATATGCAGCAGGCCAGATTTGGCCTATAGTGTATCTCTGGTAAGCAGGTACATGTCAAATCCTGGAGAGACACATTGGGAAGCTTTGAAGCAAGTCTTGAGATATCTGAAAGGTTCAGTCAGTGTAGGTCTAAAGTTTCAGAAACAAGAAGCTAGTGCTATACCTCTTGTTGGATATGCTGATGCAGATTTTGCTGGGAACCTGGATACAAGGAAATAAGTTACAGGATATGTTTTTACTTTGTATGGAATAACTGTAAGCTGGAAAAGTGTGCAACAATCTGTGGTTGCTTTGTCAACAACTGAGGCAGAATACATTGCCTTAACTGAGGCAATCAAGGAAGCTCTGTGGCTCAAAGGAATTCTCAAAGACCTAGGGATAAGATAAGGGTGTGTTACCATTCAGTGTGATAATCAGAGTGCTCTTCACTTGGTGAAACATCAAGCTTTTCATGAGAGGTCTAAGCATATTGATGTTAGACTTCATTTTGCAAGAGATGTAATTGAAGTAGGAACTGTTGAAGTGAAGAAGGTGCATACTATGGATAATGCAGCTGATTTTCTAACCAAGGCAGTTCCGGGGAGCAAGATGGTTCATTGCTCAGGCCTGATAAGGCTTGAACAATGGGTTAAACCTGGAACAAACAAAGCAGAATGAGGTGATAAAGTACACTTGAGTTCATTGAGGTGGAGATTTGTAGATATCAGTTCAATTTCATCAAGTGACCATAGGTTGTAGTAGAGGTTTTGAGGAATTAGGAACCGGGTTCAGGTTGGGAAGATCCGGGCTAGAGAACCGGGTTTTAGCCAGATCAGTTTTGAAGGTTAAGAGGGAACCTTCAAAACGGTTATAACTGACTTATGCAACGGTTTAGAACCGTTGCGTGTAAAACCGTTGTGAAAGTTCCGTCTAACAGCTTTGTGCAGTTGGAAACTGAATTGGTTACAACTCCTGATGCTTCTTGATTCGAGCTTAAACCTTTATATACATTGGATCCACTAGTAGATGCGAGTTGATACACGTTATTTTCCCTCTGTAAACACTTCTCAATCATTAGAATTAGAAAGCTAGGGTTCTTAAGCTCAATTCGATCTGTGAATTGGGGGTTTCTAGTTTTCTGGGTTAATTCTTGTAATTGGTTGTTTAGTGGAGTGAATTGAGGTGTATTGAGCCTCCGTGGATGTAGATCACATTGATCGAACCACGTAAAATCCATGTGTTCTTCATTTTAGTTTCTGTTTGGCCGAATTCTTGTTTGGTTTGAGCATTGTTTGTGTGTGTTGTAATAGTTTCATTTCTTAACATTTTGAATGATGTAAACACCAACTAAAGTGAGCTTGAAGATACAAATCGAGTTGTGAAAAGCCCACTCCCCTTAAGATATATTACGTCCCGGCTGGTGCTCCCGGAATGACGTAAATGCCTCCAAAGGTAAAACGATTTACGTGTTTTCTGAAGTGTCACCACTATCAGAAAAGTTCCGACGAACTAAGTATGTTCATCTGGACTGTAAAATTCCTTAAGTCTAAAATGCAGATGTAGAGATATGAGAGCTTTTCAGGTGAATATTTGTTGTGTTTGTGTGCATGCAGGGAGCAGCTATTTATAGGCGTGCTGGGGGACAACCTTGTTTGTTGGCTTTAACTAGCCATAATACTGGTTGTTACGGGCTGAGTAACTGCCCAATTGTTAATTGTGGATGTTACACGTTTAAATTATAAATTTAAATCCATCATATTTATATTAGAGCCCATCCGGCAAGCCCAGCCATTTTGGGCTTCAAAAAGATAAGAGCCCCAGCACCAAGGTCCGAAGTCGGGACCTTCCCAAGGCCCAAGCCCAGGCCCGTGGCATGACCGTGCCCGTGCCGAGAACGCGCGCGTGTGTGGGCTTCCAATGGGACTCCCTCACAAGCATCATCACTATACTTCAAAGTGCTCTTATATTTATAGTGGTAATCAAGATGTTCAAGTTCCAATGTGGGATGTGGGATATTAAATTTATTTAATCTTTCATACCACATTAACCCATAATCAAGTGGCTAACTTTATGAATTAATTTCTCATTCACCAAAAGTCGATTTTGAGAAATTCAAAATCTCACGATTATCTATTCGACACGTAGATTAATCATATAAAATTTAATTCCTACAAAATTAAACTTTCCACCACTTAATTATTTCATCAAAGTGACTATTCACTCACTTTAATTAAATAAAATCCAACAAGACCAAGCATTTTGTCTCAAGTCCGTCTCTGCTTTAGTTTAGAAACGGATATCATATGATTAGAGACGGACTTTTCGTAGCTAATTTGATTTTTTCTTGTAGTGAAGTCACTACTAGAATTAAGGCCTTTTGCCACTACAAAATGTAGTTACAAAAAAAGGAGAGTAGTCACAAAAATATTTACAGTAACTAAATGTCTAAATGTAGTTACTATAGGGTAACCACTTATAGTAAGATGTAAAAAGTTTTTTTCCAACTACTTAGTAGTTACTATGTATTTGTAACTATTTTTTGCAACTACTTTGTAGTTACTAATGTATTTGTAACTACAAGTAGTTGCAAAAGAACTTGTCATATTATAGCAATTTGATTAAAATTGTATGAAATATTTTATGTAACTACTAATAATTACAAAAAGGGTTATCTTTAGTAACCACTTTGTAGTTGCAAAAAGAGTAGCGGCAAATACCTTTTTTCTCTTGTAGTGATTAGATTTAGGGCCTTCTTGGTCGGGAGGTTTAGGGGTGAGGAATGAGAATGAATGAGGACTCATTCTCATTTATGGTGCTTGGTACATAATAAATAAGTTAATCATTACCCCATTTTATTAACGATTCTCCCCATTTCATTTTATAATATAATTGACCCCTCATTCATATTCATTATCATTATCGTTGATGATTTGCAACCAAGGAACCTATATTTCTATGGATTTCCAAAGCCTGTGTTCTATAACTTTGTTTTTGCCACTTAATAACTGTACACTCTTATTTATAAGTTATTGGGGTCCTTTATAATTTTGTATCTCTATTTATTAGTTATTCAGAATTAAACATATATATATATATATATATATATATATATATATATATATTCCCTCCGTCCTATTTTAATTGATCTATTTTCTGTTTTTGTTTGTCTCAATTTAATTGATCAGTCCAAAAATGGCAAATTTCTCACACAATCTCCACCGTCAAAATCTACACCCTCAATCTCTACATTTAAAAAAATCAAAGATTTCACAAAATCTGTTTTTTCTTAACCTCCGTGCCTGATTAAATAGGTCAATTAGATCGGGACGGAGGGGGTATATATTAGTTCAAAACTGTTAGGAATTTTATGCAGAAATTTTGATGATATAAACCTGAGAAATAGTAAGAACTAGGTAGATACCCACGGTATTGTACGTAATTGTAATATACAGTTATGGTTAGTTGGATGTACGAAGACAATTCATTATAAGAAGATGCAACAAACCGCAAATAACGAGCAGCAAGGTCATCTGTACATATAGACCGTGACAAACCCAATATATTTATCGCATGGGGTTGCCACTCAAAAACTAATCTAAGATTTCGCCTCATAGGAACAAATTCCTTTTTGTTATACAATAAAGTAACGAAGCAAATCTCTGCACCAAGTAAACTTTTTTGGATGAAGGAGGTATAGGTATGGCCTAACCTACCCGGGTCGGCCCAGTCCGCTACCCGGGTTACATGGGCCTAGAAACTCAAGCCCACGAAGAAGCCCATACACAGGCGCGCACAGGCCTATGCGGCCCAAACAAGGGAAGAACAAGTCAAAGGAATATTCTATCATTATCTCCTCAACCGCCATGCAAACGTGGCCCATTATCTCCTCAACCTCCCATGCGCAATTGTAGGCGCCAGAGTAGTGGATAGCTCACAACGGGCCTCCGGAGAAAGAGGAAATATCTGTATAGATTAAGAAAAAAGGATTAGCTGTAGGGTCTCGGATGCTGTTTTGGATAAAAACTGGAATAGTAAAAAGAATCGAGAGTGATTACTCTTGACGGTGGACGTAGATCTCCAAGATCGAACCACGTAAATCCTTGTGTTATTTACAATCCTGCCGTTTTTCTTATTCCGGGAGATTATCTTAATTGTGATTCAATAACTATTCGGGTCATCGCATTATCAGTTGGCGCCGTCTGTGGGAAACGAAGAAAAATCCTAGTATTCTTTATCATCGCACTGAGTTAACATGGTGGACACACGCCGATCCGTTGATCCAAACATTTCTCGCCGGAATACTCCTGTCGATCCAAACCCTCTGCGACAGTAGCCACCACTCCAGGGTATGCTCCTGGAACAGGTTGACCCATTGCTGCCTCTAGCGCCTACGAGTGTACCACCTCCAGCGCCAGCGGATCCACCGGCGCCGGCTAACTCCAAACAGGCTCCTGTATTAACTCACGTCCATGAAGAGTTTCTCCAGGAACATTTTGCTCTCTTCCAGCAGTGGGTTCGTTGTCGCACGGACTCCGATGCGCGCGTTGGAGAAGAAGAGGATCAAGCGGCAAGGCACCAACACCGACGCTGATCGCCAACGATCAATGACGATCCGCCCCGCAGGCCGAAATAGGATCGCCGTCGCCATCGATCATTATCACCCAGAGACACCCGAAGCTCTGCTGGTTCCGGGGTGCGCTGCACTGATCACGCCGATGTCGACCGGCTCCGACCTGTCAATGTCGCAAAATGGCCTTGCCTGGAAAATTCCCGTCTGTTAGACCCACATGAGCAATAGCAAGCCCAGATCGAGGCCGAACTAGACAAAGTGTTAGGCCTCGATCCCGATGGAGAAATAGTCACCCCTTTCTCTCCGGAGATTTCCAACACGCCACTCCTTACGGGATTCAAGCTTCCACCTGTTGCCTTATATACCGGCCCTACGGACCTCGTTAACTTTCTGAATGCATTCAAGTATGCTATGGTTAACCGGGGCTGTAATCAGAAGCACTTGTGCAAGGTATTTCTCGAATACCTTCAAGACGAGGCTCGACTTTGGTTCGATGCCTTGCCTCGAAACAGTATACAATTTTTCCGAGACCTCGCTAGGCAGTTTTAGACCCGTTTTTATACGCGAGCAAAACCTATGGCTACCCTAGCCGATCTAATGAATATTGAACAAAGGCATGGGGAGACAATCTCTCAGTTCCATGAGCATTTTACAGCGGAAAGCTTAAACGTGGGCGATCGGTCAGACGATGTTATTATCACTGCATTCATGAGCGGCCTCCGGGTTGGACCGCTTTACACTGAACTTTCCCGGAACCCTCCGGCCACTGCCCGAGCCCTCTTCGGGATTGTAACCAAGTTTGCTAAAGCAAATTGGCAAGCTCGCCGCCAAAAAACAACCAGACAAGATGCAAGCAGGGACCAACACCCGGACCAGCGCCTTTAACCGCTTAGGAAAAGGCAGATTAGAGCCCCGGAGTGACCGGACTCAACTCACATGTTAGGTTTGAGACCACTTACAACACACAAACAACAAGTTCAATCCAGAAACGAATGAAAACCAGATTGAAAATCAAACACTAAAAACCGAACACAAAACCAGAAAATGAAATGAAGAACACCAAGCTTTTACGTGGTTCGATCAATGTGATCTACATCCACGGAGGTTCTATACACCTCAATTCACTCAACTAAACAATCAATTACAAGAAACAACCCAGAAATCTAGAAGCCCCAATTCACAATCCGAAATGAGCTTAAGAACCCTAGCTCTCTAATTGTAAAGATTGAGTAGTGTTTTCAGAGGGAAAAATACGTGTATCAACTCGTCTTTACAAGTAGAACAAATGTATATAAAGAGTTAAGCTCGAATCAAGAAACTCTGGGAGCTGGAATGAAAATCAGTTGCAACTGTTTTTCAAACTGTTACGAGTCTTTAACAACGGTTTTTCATGCGTCAGTCTAAAACCGTTGCGTATTTCTGTTATAACCGTCGCTAACCCGGTTCTCCAATAACTTCCAAATCTGAACTGAAATTATCCCGGTTCTCCGGCCCGGTTCTTCCCAACCCAACACAACCTTGTTTTATTCCCAAGTCCTTGAGAATTCCTTTGAGCCATAAAGCTTCTTTGATTGCCTCAGTTAATGCAATGAACTCTGCTTCTGTTGTTGACAATGCAACCACTGACTGTTGCACACTCTTCCAACTCACTGTTGTACCATACAAAGTAAAGACATACCCTGTAATGGATTTTCTAGTATCCAAATTCCCAGCAAAGTCTGCATCAACATATCCTACCAAAGGTGTGGTATTTGCTTCTTGTCTCTGGAACTTCAATCCCATACTGACAGACCCCTTCAGATATCTTAACACCTGCTTTAAAGCTTCCCAATGTGATTCCCCAGGATTTGACATATATCTGCTTACAAGAGACACACTGTAGGCCAAGTCTGGCCTGCTACATATCATTCCATACATTAAACTGCCAACACCACTGGCATATGGAACATTCTTCATGTGAATCTCCTCAGCTGCAGTCTTAGGGCACTGACCCTTGGATAACTTTATCTGTAGATTAACTGGAATACTCACTGGTCTGGATTCATGCATGTGGAATCTCTCCACAACCTTCTGCAGATACTGCTTCTGTGAAAGCCATAATGTTCCAGTCTCTCTACTTCTAATGATGTCCATTCCCAGAATCTTCCTAGCTTCCCCTAGATCCTTCATGTCAAATTCTGAGTTCAACTTTCCCTTTAGCTGTTGTATCTTATCCCTGCTCTTACTGGCTATGAGCATGTCATCCACATATAACAACAGAAACACTTGTTCAGTGCTTGAACCTCTGTTAAAGTATACACAGCTGTCATATAAGCTTCTTATGAATCCTGCACTTATCATGAACTCATCGAACTTCTTATTCCACTACCTGGGACTTTGTTTTAACCCATAGAGTGACTTCCTGAGAAAACAGACCTTCTCTTCAGTTCCTAGAATCGCAAAGCCCTCAGGTTGCTTCATGTATATCTTTTCAACCAGATCTCCATGCAGGAATGCTATCTTGACATCTAACTATTGTAGTTCTAAGTCTTCTTGAGTGACCTTTGATAGAAGTAATCTGATAGAGCAATGCTTCACTACTGGAGAAAATACTTCATTATAATCAATGCTCTCTTTGAGTGAAGCCCCTGGCAACCAATCTTGCCTTATACCTGATCTTATCAGCTTTTCCAGCCTCTACCTTTTTCTTGAAAATCCATTTTGAGCTTACTAGCTTCTCCCCTTTTGGTTTGTCTACAAGTTTCCAGGTTTGGTTTCTCTCTAGGGATTCCATTTCCTCCATCATGGCCCCTATCCAGTGTTCACTCTCACTGCAACTCACTGCTTCCTTGAAACTGCTTGGTTCTTGAAACTCCAAGTCTTCTGCTACACTCAATGCATAAAATACACTGGCAGCTAATCCATAGAAATCAGGTCTTTGGATTTGTCTTCTTGGCCTGTCTCTTCCTATGCCATAGGTTCTGAGATTTGCCATCTCAGTTTGACCTTCTTCCTCTTCTGATGAACTATCATCTTCTTGCTGAGCTTGTGTATTCTCCTCTGGTGGTATCTGCTCCTTATTAGGCTCTACCTGAACAAAAATTCTTTCAGGTTCCACAGCTCCATCAGCTTCCTCTTGGCTTCCAGTAGAGTTGTATCCCATTACATCTTCATTGAAATTTACATCTCTACTTATAAGGAGCTTCTGGTTTCCCTGTTCTAAGCACCATAACCTGTAGCCTTTTATGCCCTCAGGATATCCCAGAAATACACATCTTTGTGCTCTTGCATCAAGTTTATCTTGCCTAATGTGAGCATAGGCTAAACAACCAAACACTCTTAAGTCATGGTAGTTTGGTATCTTTCCACAAAACACTTCTTCTGGAGTTTTAAATCTTAGAGTTGATGATGGTGACCTATTGATCAAATAGCATGCAGTATTCATTGTCTCTCCCCAGAAGGATTTATGTAATCCAGCATCAATCAGCATGCATCTAACTCTTTCCAGCACAGTTCTGTTAAATCTTTCAGCAACTCCATTCTGTTGGGGGTTTAAAGGGACAGTTCTGTGCCTTGTGATGCCCTTCTCTTCACAAAATCCTGTGAATTCAGTTGATAGATATTCCAAGCCATTATCTATCCTAAGATGTTTTAATTTCTTTCCTCTTAGGTTCTCCACCTGATTTAACCATGTTTTAAACTTGAGGAATGCATCACTCTTGTTTCTCAAAACATATATCCAGGTTTTTCTGCTGTAATCATCAATGATGGACATGAAATACCTTCCCCCTCCATGTATTTCTGTTCTTGAAGGCCCCCAAATATCAGAGTGGACATAATCCAGGGGTTCTTGAGTGGAATGAATCCCTTTAACATAAGGCAGTTTCTTTGCCTTCCCCATAGCACACTTGTCACAGAAATCCAGTGTTCTAGATCCCATTTCACCAATGATACCCTTCTGGGATAGCTCCTTCAACCCTTTCTCTCCAATATGACCCAGTCTTCTAATCCACTTCATAACATCTTCTCTACTTATCACAGACTCAGCACATCCTATAACAGGTGATCTAATCAAAATAAACAGGCCATTATGTTGCCTTCCTTTGATTACCCAGCTTATTGTGTTTAGTGATGTGAAGATGACCATCTAGGGAATTGAACTGACAGCCATTTGCCACTAGAGAACCAAGGGATAATAGATTCCTTTGCAATCCAGGGACATACCTCACTTGAGAAATAGTTCTGATGACTCCATCATGCATTTTAATTGAACTGATCCTGTGCCTTTGACTCTGCAGGAGTGATCATTTCCTACCAGTACACATCCACCATCTTCTTTCTTTAGATCCTTGAACCAGGATTCATTGGGACACATGTGGAATGAGCATCCAGTATCAAGTACCCATTCCTTTTCCATTCTGGTGTCTATGATGTTTAAGACTTCTGGGATGTCTTCTTGATGCTCTGTCATTGCCACCTCTGCCCTTTGAGTCTCCTGCTTCTTCTTCCTTTGTGGACAATCCTTCTTTAGGTGTCCTGTTTGCTTGCATTTGAAACACTTCCTGGTTTCAACCCAGTCACCTTGTTTCTTTACATTCTGAGTTCCAGATTTGTTATTTTTAACTCCCTAGAACTTCTTCTTTTGGAAATTCTTTTTGAACTTAATGTTCAAGCCTTCCCCTCCTTGTACAGAACCCTTTTCTCCCTGATTCTTAAAGCACTTGGTCTTCAATGCTGACAGGATGGATTCATAACTGATTTTTCCATCTCTTCCAAACATCAGTGCATCTTTAAAGCTTTCCATGGATTTTAGAAGAACATTTAACACCATCAGAGCCTTATCATCATCCTCCAAATTTACCCCCAGATCTTCCAGCTCTTCAATCATCTTGACAAACTCATCAAGTTGATCTGAAATGACTTTATCATCAGAGATTTTGTAAGACATTAACTTCTATTTCAGAAACAGTTTGTTGGATGTAGACTTTGATTGATAAAGTTCCTCCAATTTTCCCCATGCCTCCACTGCATTCTTGCACCTCGAAACCTCCCTCAAAGGTTTATCACCCAGGCATAAGAATATCAAACTCAGAGCCTTCTCATCCAATTCTGGAAACTTGGATTTCTCAGCATCAGGCCATTGATCAACAGGAAGAAGTGCAGAGTCTAAGCCATTTTGAATCAACACTGCATTCATTTTAATCTTCCAGACTGAGAAGTCATTCTTACCAGAGAACTTCTCCACATCCATCTTTACTCCAGCCATCCTTTTTCTTCTTTGAGTTTGTGTGTATGCTTCCCACAGGGCGCCACTTGTTAGGTTTGAGAACACTTACAACACACAAACAACAAGTTCAATCCAGAAACGAATGAAAACCAGATTGAAAATCAAACTTTAAAAACCGAACGCAAAACCAGAAAATAAAATGAAGAACACCAAGCTTTTACGTGGTTCGATCAATGTGATCTACATCCACAGAGGTTCTATACACCTCAATTCACTCAACTAAACAATCAATTACAAGAAACAACCCAGAAATCTAGAAGCCCCAATTCACAATCCGAATTGAGCTTAAGAAACCTAGCTCTCTAATTCTAAAGATTGAGTAGTGTTTTAAGAGGGAAAAATACGTGTATTAACTCGTCTTTACAAGTAGAACAAATGTATATAAAGAGCTAAGCTCGAATCAAGAAACTCTGGGAGCTGGAATCAAAATCAGTTGCAACTGTTTTTCAAACTGTTACGAGTCTTTAACAACGGTTTTTCATGCGTCAGTCTAAAACCGTTGCATATTTCTGTTATAACCATCGCCAACCCGGTTCTCCAATAACTTCCAAATCTGAACTGAAATTATCCCGGTTCTCCGGCCCGGTTCTTCCCAACCCAAACCCGGTTCTTGATCCTACTCAACCTCTACTACAAGCCATGCTCACTTGAAAAAATTGAATTGACACCTACATCACACCTCTCACACAATCGAGAGCAGACATATACGCTGTGCGCAAAAACGAACTGCGACCGTGCCCGCCGATGACTGGCCCGGCTGAAAAGCGAAATAGAGACAAGTGGTGTGCTTATCACCATGACCATGGACATGACACAGAGGAGTGCCAAGAGCTTATTAAGGAAATTGAAGATTGCTTGAAGCGCGGATCTCTTCGGCAAAATGTCCCCAGGACTGAAGACATGCCTCAGGACACCCGAGATGGGGGTTTTTCTCGAGGTAGGGGAGGTTACAATAATAGAGGTCAGGAATGTTCCCATCCACAATGGCGAAACAATGGGCCTAGGCATAACGACTACCCGCGGCAGGATCAATGCAGAAGTCAGCCAAACCCACCACCACAACCTCAGTTATTGTCGCCTCCACCGCCTCGTGGAGGTCCCGGGAGAATCCACCTAATCATGTCGTTCACGGCATAATTAACGTAATATATGGTGCAATGCCATTAGGGGCTTCCTGGAGCGCCCTAAAGCCGAAGCGCGTAGGCTTCCTCCCGAGGAGCCTCGTCATAAACGCCTTCATAAGATTGAAGCGGTGGCTTTTACTAAGGATGACCCTGTTCCAGAGCTCACCCCTCAAACAGATGCCATCGTTATTGACATGGTGGTCGCCAATATCACAATCAAGCGCGTCTACGTCGATAATGGCACCGCGGTTAGCATCATCTTTTATGATTGCTTCCACAAAATGGGCATATCTCATGAACGACTCCGGCCTGCCTCAGGGCCACTCCAGACTTTCACTCAAGGGAAGGTCCAACCAGAAGGAATTATCACCCTTCCTGCTTTACTCGGCACCTATCCCGTGATAAAGACCATCTTTGTGGACTTTTACGTTGTGTCCAGTTCATCTCCTTACAACATGATCCTCGGTCGAGATTGGCTCACTCCGGCCAAGGCCATTTGCTCCACGTACCATCTGACATTGAAATTTCCTACATCCTATGGGGTAGTAGCCGTACGTGGGAACCAGAAAGTATCAAAGGAGTGCATGCGTGTTGCGCTCAAAACAACAGTTGCAGCTCCCCCAAAGCCTCAATTTTAAATCACTAATCCGGAATTCGTTCCGAACGCCTCTGAGTCACTCGGAACTGATGTGGCTGAACTGCCACTAGATCCTGCAAAGCCACAACAAACTGTCAAGGTAGGCACTGTCTGTGTGCCCTCGCTACACGAAGCTATCATTCCAACACTGCGGGAGTACTCCGATGTCTTCGCTTGGTCTCCCCTGGACATGCCAAGGGTATCTCCAGACCTCATTACCCACAAACTGAATGTGGATCCTGCTGTGAAACCCATACAGCAAAAACAAAGGAAGTTCGCCCTAGAGCGAAATGCAGTTATTCGAAGAGAAGTCCAACAGCTCTTGGACGCGGACATCCTATTTGAAGTCCACTATCCGTCCTGGCTCTCTAACCCAGTAATGGTAAAGAAATTCACTGGAGCTTGGAGAATGTGTGTTGACTTCTCCGACCTCAACAAGCACTGTCCGAAGGACTGCTACCCTCTTCCACCAATTGACCAGAAGGCCGAGGCCGTAACAGGGTACAAAGTCCTCAGTTTTTTGGATTTATATAAGGGATATCATCAAGTTTACATGGATCGACAGGGATGCCCTTAAAACCGCTTTCATTACTGACTTCGCATTTTTGCATTTAAGAAGATGCCCTTTGGACTCAAAAATGCTGGTGCAACATATCAACGCCTCATGGACTACGTCTTCCGAGACCAAATAGGCCTTAATGTTGAGGTCTACATTGATGACCTCGTCATTAAAAGTCTTTCCTTCGATTCTTGCATACATGACCTTGCCAAGACGCTCAGAGCATTACGACATCATAACCTTCGGCTCAATCCCGCCAAGTTCACTTTCGGTGTTGGCTCGGGGAAATTCCTCGGGTACATGGTGTCCCAGCATGGCCTCCAGGCCAATCTGGCAAAAATCAAGGATGTAATGGATCTCCAGACACCGAAGAACATAAAAGGCGTTCAGCGTCTAACTGGCGGCCTTGCCGCCCTTAACCACTTCCTAGCCAAGGCAGCAGAGCGCCAGCTCCCCTTCTTCAGAATTTTGCGCCAAGCCAAGAACCTCCAGTGGACATCACAATGTAACTAGGCCTTCATAGCTTTGAAGCAGCATCTCAAGCAACTACCCACCATGTCGGTACCTCTCCCCGGAGAGCCTCTCCTCATATACTTAGCCGCTGCCGATGAAGCAATTAGTGCAGCCCTCGTCCGCGAGGACCATGGCACACAACAACCCGTTTACTTCATCAGCCGAGCCCTCCAGGGGATAGAAGCTCGCTACTCCGTAGCGGAAAAAACAGTTTTGGCCCTTGTCATGGCAGCTCGCCGCCTACGCCCTTATTTTCAAGGACATACAATCCACGTCCTCACTAATCAACCGGTCCGCCAAGTTCTCCTTAAACCCGATATGTCGGGACACTTTGCCAAATGGGCGATCGAGCTCGGAGAACACGACATACAGTTTCAACCTCGCCGTGCCATCAAAGGACAAGCCCTCGCGGACTTTCTTGCCGAAGTCCCATTTAATGGACCCGAGTCAACTACGTCTCCCAGGGATATACCCGAAACCAACCCCGCTGACGAAGCGAATATGTGGCACGTTTACGTTGACGGTGCCTCGGCGCAAAAATTCAGAAAGAATAAAAAGAATAAGTAATAAAAATAACTTTAAATTCTATTTAAGTTAGGTTCAATTAGTGCATATCTTCATTTTTTTATTGACTCCTTTCAAAAGAGGTAAGGTCCGGTGAATCGGAAACAATTAATATTAATTAAGAATTAAAAAACTTTTTTATGGAACAGACATATCAATATGCGTGGATTTTGCCTTTCGTTCCACTTCCAGTTCCTATGTAGGGAGTGGTGACGGGGTTCTCCTCACGAAACCCGACGGAGTGAATATCAAGTATGTCCTCCGCTTCAACTTCATAGTGACAAATAATGAAGCAGAATATGAAGCAGTAATTTCCGGACTGCGCCTCGCCCAATCCTTGGGAGCCACACATGTACAATTATAAACCGACTCCGAAGTGGTGTCCAACCAGATCAGAGGATCGTACAGCGCAAAAGAAGATATGATGAAACGGTATCTTGCCCTAACTCAGCAACTTTTGCTAACTTTGACTCCATTGAAGTTTTACAGATTCCCCGAGGAGAAAACACTAAGGCTGACACCCTTAGCAAACTAGCCTCCGCAGCATCGTCAAACATTTCTGCTGATATACTTGTCGAAGAGGCTGTGCATCCGGCAATACAGGAACATGTCATATCCGTGGTGACCGATGCTGAACCATCATGAATGATCCCAATCATCCAATACCTCCGGGATGGCATTTTGCCAGTTGACAAGGTGCTTGCTCGTCAGATCACACTGAAGCCGCCTAAGTACACGCCTCACGAAGGAGTCCTATACCGTCGCTCCTACTTGCGGCCAAGTCTTCGTTGTCTTGGTCCGGTCCAGGCCGACTACGTTCTCCGAGAACTCCATGAAGGCTCATGTTCAAGTCACATCGGATCTCGCACCCTCGCCAAGAAAGCACTCCGGTGGGGCTACTATTGGCCTACCCTGTTTAATGACGCACACAATCTTGTGTCGCAATGCGATAAGTGTCAGCGCCACTCTCGGGTGAAACATCTACCGCAGACAGATCTCATCGGCATCCAAAGCGCCTGGCCGTTCATCCAATGGGGCATTGACCTCGTTGGTCCGTTCCCCGTGGCTCCGGGTGGGCTTAAGTTTCTAGTTGTCGCCGTCGACTATTTCACCAAGTGGGTAGAAGCTGAATCACTTACTGCTATCACTGGCCAGAACATCCTCAAGTTTGTCTGGTGAAACATTGTTTCCGCTTCGGCATCCCGAGCACAATAATATCTGACAATGGAAAGCAATTCGCCAACGATCCTTTTCGCTCCTGGTGCGCCGGATTACATATCAAACATACTTTCACTTCGGTGGCGCATCCTCAGGCCAACAGCCAAGTTGAAGTAACAAACCACACTATCATCAATGGCCTCAAGAAACGGCTAGATCAGGCCAAGGGTTTGTGGGCCGAGAACCTTCCACAGGTTCTTTGGGCCTACCGCACAACGCCTCATACTTCAACCAATGAAACACCTTACAGCCTTACCTACGGCTGCGAAGCGGTCATTCCCGCTAAAATCGGCGTACCCAGTCCCAGACTGCTCAACCACGACCCCAAGATTAATGAGGATAACCTTCGCGCTAACCTCGACGTGCTTGAACATCACCGTGAACAATCATTATCCGACAAGCTAAATGTAAATGACCGATGCTGAACCATCATGAATGATCCCAATCATCCAATACCTCCGGGATGGCATTTTGCCAGTTGACAAGGTGCTTGCTCGTCAGATCACACTGAAGCCGCCTAAGTACACGCCTCACGAAGGAGTCCTATACCGTCGCTCCTACTTGCGGCCAAGTCTTCGTTGTCTTGGTCCGGTCCAGGCCGACTACGTTCTCCGAGAACTCCATGAAGGCTCATGTTCAAGTCACATCGGATCTCGCACCCTCGCCAAGAAAGCACTCCGGTGGGGCTACTATTGGCCTACCCTGTTTAATGACGCACACAATCTTGTGTCGCAATGCGACAAGTGTCAGCGCCACTCTCGGGTGAAACATCTACCGCAGACAGATCTCATCGGCATCCAAAGCGCCTGGCCGTTCATCCAATGGGGCATTGACCTCGTTGGTCCGTTCCCCGTGGCTCCGGGTGGGCTTAAGTTTCTAGTTGTCGCCGTCGACTATTTCACCAAGTGGGTAGAAGCTGAATCACTTACTGCTATCACTGGCCAGAACATCCTCAAGTTTGTCTGGTGAAACATTGTTTCCGCTTCGGCATCCCGAGCACAATAATATCTGACAATGGAAAGCAATTTGCCAACGATCCTTTTCGCTCCTGGTGCGCCGGATTACATATCAAACATACTTTCACTTCGGTGGCGCATCCTCAGGCCAACAGCCAAGTTGAAGTAACAAACCACACTATCATCAATGGCCTCAAGAAACGGCTAGATCAGGCCAAGGGTTTGTGGGCCGAGAACCTTCCACAGGTTCTTTGGGCCTACCGCACAACGCCTCATACTTCAACCAATGAAACACCTTACAGCCTTACCTACGGCTGCGAAGCGGTCATTCCCGCTAAAATCGGCGTACCCAGTCCCAGACTGCTCAACCACGACCCCGAGATTAATGAGGATAACCTTCGCGCTAACCTCGACGTGCTTGAACATCACCGTGAACAATCATTATCCGACAAGCTAAATGTAAGCAGCAAGCAGCCCGATATTACAATAATCGAGTTCGCGGGACTCAATTTCGAGTCGGAGACTTGGTGCTTCGGCTGAATTTTGCTAGTAAAGCCACACCCGAGGGCAAGCTACATGCCACTTGGGAAGGACCGTATCGTGTTACCGCTGCCTATGCCTCCGGGAGCTATCAGCTGGCACATCCGAATGGTACTCCGGTGCCCCGCACATGGCACGTCAGCATATTGCGACGTTTTTTCCTTTAATCTACTTCGTTCGACAATGTTTTTCTCTTCTTTATTTTCTGCAATATTCTTTTACTTCTGCAGTACCTTAATTATGTAGTCTCTCAGTTTTAGATTGCATTGTATTCATGTTTGTTCCGACAATGGATATTAATGCAATGTTTCCTTTACACATATGTTACTCCCTTTGCGCGTCGTGGGGACGCCCTGGCCCAATCTAATATACACTTAATGGTGTTAATTTACTACTTGTCTCCGGACCAGAGTTGCCTCTCGCCCGATCCGTCCGGGGAGGTCTCAAACCTTGTCTACGGACAAGACTTGCCTCCTGCCCGATTCGTCCGAGGAGGTCCTTCAACTTGTCTCCGGACGCGTTTCCATTTTTATTACGTCCTCCCGAGGGCTAGGACCACTACATCACATTGCATAATTGCATATTTAAAAACATTTTTACATACACACACACTTTCATTCCAAAAATATATCAAAATTTTCTCATTTATACAAGTAGATTTCATACATACAATTTCATCTTTTCCAATTCTTATACATCTTTACACTTTTTAAATCATGCTATCTAGTCTTGCCTCCTAGCCAAAACTCGGCACTCCGGTGCCCTGGCAAGCTTTGTCCCTATACCTGAACTCCTCCGGGACCTAGAAGCACCTCGGTGCACTCCTCTGCTCCTTGGACTCCCTTGGCTGCTTTGCCGTCCACGGCCCGGCTGGCTCGCCCTGATTTATTTACCCATTCTACTAGGTCCCACTCCGCCGGAGCCATTTCTTCGACTTCTTGTGCAAACTCCCGGACTTGTTCCGAGGACTCCAGGCTCCGGTCCGGCTCCGCATTTCGCCGCCCTGTGGGTTCTCTTATGGGCTTTGGCCTCTCCTTGCTGGCCCTGCTTGCCACAGCTGAGCTCGGTTCCTGAATTACGATCCCTCCGGCCCGCGCCGTGCGAGTCGGCCTTTTTCTACGCCTTTTGAAGGCCTTGGCCCGGCTGCAGCTTGCGACGTTCTCTTCCGGAGTGCGCCGCCATCTCCTCCGGTCTTCCAGGTTTTGATACATTCCGAGGAGGAGCTCCAACACCAGACGCTTCCTATACATCTCGGCCAAGTTCGGATCCCCGAGGTCCATTAATTCTTTTATCCCAGCTTGGACTTCCACAATTCGAGCCTCGAGATCCTCAAATGTCAACAGACCGTATTCTGTCAACATACGCTCATATTCCCGGTGATGCACGTACATCCGCTCCACTTCGGCATCTTTTGATAGAGCGTTGAGTTTGTAGTGCAGCGCACTCTCCTTGGCCTCGGTACGAGCCTTCTTTGCCTCGGCCAAATTCTTCTCGGCGGCAGCTAATTTTCTCTGTAGCCGGGGTACAACGTGCTTCTGCAGGTTGTCTCTCTCACCCCGGAACCAGTCCAAAGACCGCATAAGCTGCTTTATTACGCTATGCAGCTCCTCGGTGCTCTCCTGTTAGCAGCTAAACATTCAGTACTATACACAACAAGACTCATGGCCGTACAAATACAAATCAATGAATTTGTTCAACATCTATTACACATTTTCACTTCAAGAGTTCAATCAAAATACACAGTCATGGTGTTCGAATACATCAACAAAAATGTGCATACATCCGTTGTACTATGCGAATTTATACATCAATTACAATTTACACATATGGAGGGGGACTGACCTCCCCTTGCCCCGGTATGGTCCCCGACACTATTGCGGGTGCCAACGTCCCCTCAGCAGCTGCTGCTAGCTGTCCTGTCTCCTGCGGCAAAGGGTTGCCGTCCTAGGAGCTCTGCCCCGACACATCTGCTGCCGGCTCCATCCTCGGAGGCGGGGCCCATTTTCGTGGCTCCGGCACGAACAACCCCCTTCTGAACGCCAGGAACTCCTCGTCCTGGTCGGGTTTGCAGCTGGCGACCTCCTCGGCAGTCAGCACAGTGCTCTTCTCTGCCAGCGCCTCCACCAAGGGCCATTTGGGGACCTGGGCAAGGGCCTCGTCGTAGGCTTCCTCCATGGCGCCTACAGAGTTGTAGTCATACCCGAACTCTGGACGATACACGTCCACGTCCGGATAGACATCCTTCACTTTCTCCAGCAGAGCGGAGCGGGTGGCGGTGTCACCGACAGCCACGAACCTCATCTGATATTCCATGAACGTGCCCGTCTGGAGGAGCTTCTCCACGAAAGTATTCAGTAGGGGCCTTTGGCCCTCAATCACCGCCGCATGTTTGCCTTTGAGCTCGGCGCGGAGCTCCGCCACTTCCCTCTGGAGCAGCCCCATCTCTGCCTCCACGCCCCGAAGTCGGAGGACCTCCTTCTCTACCTCGACAGCCCTTTTCCGGGCCTCGTTTAGGTCGTGGGAGAGTTTGTCATTATGGGAATGGAGCTCCCGGAGCTCCGCGGCCAGCTCCTCCTTCGCCTCCCTTTCTCTTCTTCGCCCGAGCTCCATTATTCCTCGGGCTAGCTGAAGCAGCACCTCCGCCTCTGGTCCTTTTAGACTCAGAGTACTCATTTGCCCCTATAAAAAAGCAGTCCGTCAGTCTATTACAATATATAACCGGAGAATGCACAATCGTACGTACCTCGGGGGCAGCGTCTGCGCGCATCCTCTTTGCCTCCGAGGGTGGCGTTAATGATGGCTCCGGTCTCTTTCTTGACCTCGGCATCAGGCTGGTACCTTACGACCGAACATGTCCAGTGGACGCCCCTCCCTCCGGTGCCACCTCCCCAGCGACCACCTTTCTTTTCAGTACCAGTGGCATTTTTGGGCTCACAGAGACGTCCTTCCCGAATCGACCCACTGCGGACACAACAAAAAATGTTAGTCACTATTACATTATATACGCACACAACACAATACAAGGTCCTACCCTCCTCAGCAGCCCCACCAGACGAGCCCTGTGTTGGAATTATATCTATTATAATACTCTTGTAAAGAGTAATATAATTAATCCCTTTTCCCTAGGACCCTTCTTGGTTGTCATAATTTGTATCTTTATTAATTAACCCTAGAGATGGATCTATAAATTTATATCGACCCTAACATGCGCCTATAACACACAAGAGTTAAGGATTCGACCTGATAGTTGTTTACACAAGAGGTCAATTTCTAATTGAATGATTTCTGACTCCCGTCTTAACCTTCTGGACTGTATCCCCTACGCAATCCTCAATGCTGGATGGACGACGAACCTTGAAGAATTCCAAGTGGGAAGGAACACCTTAAACCTCCGCCGCCTACTCTCTCTTTCTCTCTATTCAGTGATCTTTTTTAATGTTAATTCTTCTTCTTCACATAATGAGAGACCATGTATTTATAATACATGGTTGAGTGTGGGCTAAGCCTGGTAGTTTAATTCCTTCTAGGATTAGGAATTTAATTCCTTATTAGGAATTTAATTCTCTATTCCTACTTGGACTAGGAGTCTATATGGGCAAGTCTAGGGATCAAATACAAGAAATAAAGATGGGCCTAACTATGAATTAATTCTTCCTTGTTCAGCCCAGAACATAATTAATTCATAAATATTAATTCATTCCACTAGATAATTAATACTGACTTACCCCTTTATTCCCGAGTTGAGTGGGCTTGAATTAGACTTAATTAATCCCCGTATTTAAGATATCGAATATCCATTAATTAATTTAAAGCCTCTGACATCTTAAATCAATTAATTTCTTATTTATTCCTTAAGTAGTACCACTCAACCTTATTATTGTACCTGAACTTAATCAACCTGCAGGGTTTAGTACAATAAACCTTTTGAGCTCCTTAAAGGGATATCATCATCCTAAACGGATACGGTTAGTTAAATATAAATTACCAATTATTATATGCAAGTTGCTATCACCCAAAATACATAGTATAAAAGTTATATCTTAACTCTTGCCCATAGTAAATCAAAGTGACACACAAACAAGCATTCATAACTGTAATCTTATTTAGGCTTTAGATTATTATAAGTCACCGAGATCTCTAGTTCTTCACTAAGGTCAGGCAGAAGAACATATCTCACTGTGATCCTATCAATACGTAAATATGTACCAGTATAAGTAAATAGTCAAGATAAACTATTTCTACTAAATACTGCAGCCTAAACCAACAACTCGTCCTCAAGTTGTCTAAGCTGTGATTTACATTTTATATCTCTTTAAGTTTAACCAATCATTTGATCTTCTGTGATCTTCAACACACTATAGGATCTACTTATTTGCAAGAGATATGGGGACAGATACATAGCGAAAATGCAAATATAATCAGATAGGAGATAAACAGTGAATAACTGGAAACGTTGTATATAAAAAATTTTGCTTTCAGTATACAAATTCAACAATCTCCCACTTATACTAAAGCAAACTTTTAGTATACTCGGTGTCTAACTATCTAGCTATTACATTCTCCCACTTATACTGAAAGTTTCCTAAGTGGGTGGCATCAATCGCAGTCCTAGTCCCTGAACATGCTTGTCATAGACTTTCTATGGTAAGCTCTTCGTGAATGGATTAGCTAAATTCTCTGTCGTACAAATCTTCTCTATCCGCACATCTCCTCGTTTTACGATTTCTCGTATTATGTGGTACTTTTTCTCTATGTGTTTTGTCGCCTTGTGGGTCCTGGGTTCCTTTGAGTTTGTCACTGCACCTGAGTTGTCACAATAGATTGTGATACTCTTAGGCAAACTAGGTACCATGCCTAGATCCAAGAGGTAATTCCGGAGCCATACTGCTTCCTTAGCAGCCTCTGATGCGGCTACATATTCGGCTTCCATAGTGGAGTCTGCAATGCATCTCTGCTTTGCACTCCTCCATGAAATGGCTCCTCCTCCCAAGGTAAACACATAGCCTGAGGTAGATCTCTTCTCATCCCGGTCTGCCTGGATATCCGAATCCGTATAACCCAAGGGATTTAGACTGTCTGCCTAGTAAACTAGCCTGTAATCTCTAGTCCTTTTCAGATACTTGAATACATGTTTTACCGCAGTCCAATGCGCCTATCCAGGGTTAGAATGATATCTTGCCACTATGCCGACTGCATAGCAAATATCAGGTCTCGTGCATAGCATTGCATATATAAGACTTCCCACTGCGGAAGCGTAGGGTACCTGTCTCATTTCCTCTTTCTCCTTTGGTGTCTTAGGACACATCTCCTTAGAAAGTGGAACGCCATGTCTGAAAGGTAGAAATCCTTTCTTGGCGGTTTGCATGCTAAAACGAGCAATTACAGTATCAATGTAGGCCGCTTGAGATAAGCTCAACATCCTTTTCTTGCGATCCCTTATAACTTTGATCCCAAGGATGTAAGCTGCCTCTCCTAAGTCCTTCATCTGAAACTGTTTGGATAACCATCTCTCTATGTCTGATAATACCTCCACATTGTTAACAACTAGGAGAATATCATCTACATAAAGTGCAAGAAATACTTTATCTCCGTCGACATCTATGCGATACACACAACTTTCGTTTTCACTTTGAGTAAATCCATAGGATTTAATCACCTCGTCAAAACGTAAGTTCCATGACCTAGAAGTTTGCTTGAGTCCATAAATGGACTTCTTGAGCTTCCAGAACAGATGCTCTTCACCTTGCCTCACATAACCTTCTAGTTGCTGCATATAGATGTCCCTACCTTCTTCAAGGTAACCGTTTAAGAAAGCGATCTTGACATCCATTTGCCAAACCTCAAGATCTAAATGAGCTGCTATGGTGAGAAGGATCCGAATGGACTTGAGCATGGCTACTGGCGAAAAGGTTTCGTCATAATCTTTACCCTCCACCTGGGTATACCCTTTTGCCACTAGCGTGGCCTTAAAGGTTGTAACCTCTCCATCCCCTCCTCTCTTTCTCTTGTATACCCACTTACTGCCTATAGCTGTACAGCCATCTGGCAGTTCAGTTTTCTTGTATACATCCATAGCAGTTATGGACTCATATTCTGAATCCATAGCACGACGCCATTCTTTCGCATCTTCGTCATTTACTACCTCGGCATAAGTCCAGGGATCGAGATCGGCATGTCCGTCTCCTGGGATCAAATCTGAAGATTCTCCCACAAACATGAACCGATCAGGCTAACGAACAACCCTCCCACTATGTCGAGGCTGTGTAGGCATTATGTCAACGGGTTGTGCAGTACTTGGTATTATTGCCTCTTGCACTTGTGGCTGTGGAATTGGAATCGTACTGACATTCCCTTCGAGTTTTTGAAGGATAATAT
The DNA here is from genome assembly GCA_958295605.1 of Ajuga chamaepitys. NCBI lineage: Eukaryota > Viridiplantae > Streptophyta > Magnoliopsida > Lamiales > Lamiaceae > Ajuga > Ajuga chamaepitys. Next base: position 24,376,581 of record OY282506.1, on the reverse strand, counting down.
CGGTTCTGGACTTGTGATTAATCATGTAGTCCTCTTCTAAGAATCAGGCGTTAGTGCTAATAACGACCTTCTGATCCTTAGGACTATAGAAATAACCACCTTTTGTTCCTTTTGGATACCCTATAAACATTCTTACCTTAGACCTAGATTCCAACTTACCAGCATCCTTGTTCAACACGTGTGCTGGACTACCCCAAATCCTTATATGGTTCAAGCTAGGCTTGCGCCCTGACCATAACTCGACAGGGGTCTTGGGTACCGATATGGATGGTACTAGGTTTAACAGATAAGAAGTTGTTTCTAAGGCATATCCCCAGAACGAAATGAGCAAAGATGCATAACTCATCATAGATCTGACCATCTCAAGTAAAGTTCGATTTCTTCTCTCTGCTACACCATTCTGTTGGGGAGTACCTGGTGTAGTCAATTGGGATGTTATCCCAACTTCTGATAAGTACCTTTGAAACTCGTTACTGAGGTATTCGCCACCGCGATCAGACCGCAATGACTTGATACTTTTATCTAGCTTCTTCTCCACTTTCGCCTGAAACTCTTTGAATTTCTCAAAGCATTCAGACTTGCAGCGAAGTAGATAAAACGTACCCGTATCTTGAGTAATCGTCAATGAATGTGACGAAGTACTCATAGCCTCCACGAGCTTGGGTGGACATTGGTCCACATAAGTCAGAATGGATCAGTTCTAACACCTCTTTGGCCCTATTCCCCTTTGCCTTGAAAGGCCTTGTCGACATCTTTCCCTCTAGACAGGATTCGCAGACTCTAGTCTGAATTGGTTGGAATGAATCCAACACTCCATCAGACACTAGTCTTTGGATCCGGTTCAGACTGATGTGACCTAGTCTTAGGTGCCAAAGATGTGTATGATCCTCTTGAGAAGATAATTTCCTTTTTCCTTGGGTTCGATGATGTTGATGCAACGAAGTTTTTGGTATTATGCAGACAAGTTATAGTATAAAGAGAATTGTTCAAAACACCAGTGCAGATAACTATGTTATTTCTCATGATAGAAACATTACTACCAAAAATAACTGAATATCCATCACAATAAAGTTTCGAAAAAATTAAATTGCGCCGAAAACTCGGCACAAACAAAACATCTCTTAAAACTAAAACAGTGTCATTAAAGCATAAAGAAAAATCTCCCAATTGCAACTGCTGTGACTCTTGCTGCATTGCCCATGGAGATGATGATCTCGCCATCTCTAAGTTGATTTGTTGGCTGGAAGCCCTGCAAGGTGTAACAAACATGATCAGTCGCACCTGTATCCACTACCGACGAATGGGCAGAAACAGCGGTTAAACATGTTTCAGTTACTAAAGTTAATGGCGTACCTTGGTCCTTTGACTTTAGCACTGGACAATCTTTCTTCCAATGCCCAGTCTTACCGCATTTGAAACACTTTCCCTTAGGTTTCTTTACTCCACCACTAGGGCCCCCTCCGTTACTCCCACTATTTGCCTTGGCATTGCACTTTCGCCTCTTTTTCTTGTTCTTACCTTTCGGTGGAACAGTGGGCCCATTGGCAGTGACCAAAGCCTGTGCATGCTTTCCCATCACCCCCTCTGCTGTAACTAGGTCATTAAGCAACTCGTTAAGAGTATAGTCTTTCTTGGCCATAACAGCATTGAGACGGAAGTTCTCAAAGGATTTGGGAAGAGTGTTGAGAATGATATCGACCTTGGCTTCGCCCCTCATTAAGCCACACCGAGCAGCTCTGTCCAATTCCCCATACACCTCTTGAAGGTTCAACATGATGTTGGCAGCATCGTCCATGTCCTGATGCTGGAGCTGCAAGGCAGACGACATAGTGTTCATAATGTAGCACTTGGCCACATTATTAGACTTGTACCACCTGTCATGCTTTGCCCGCTCCTCATCAGTGGACTGTGCAGTAAGGGGATCCGGACGAGGAGTAACTAACGCGAAATAGTGTTCCTCAGCGATAAGAATATACTCCAGATTACGTTTCCATTCTTTATAATTAGGACCGGTTAAGGGTGTTGTGCGAGAATATTTATAACAGACGATAACGACATATCTGAAAATATTAAACAATAAACATGTAAAAGCACAATCACATATATTTTGAATCAACAATATTGTAACATTTTGATAATACAATATTGATTGAATCCTCCAATAGCCCAAGAGATTTACATATAAGCCACGTGGGTGGACGTTTATATGTAAATCCCTTAACCAGACTAAAATACCTAGTCATTTTAATTTCAATCCATGTCAACCTAACCTTTTGACAAATGAAATTAATAACTGGACTTTTATACTAGACCATATTATTTTTAAGAAGTGACTCCGCGGGGAGTTGTACTTAAAATTAATATCTAAGCAGTGACCACGTCCTAACACTTGTAAACAAATTCTTGAATTTGACACACTTTCGTGGACTACGTCGCTTCCAATTTATTTAACCTTCGTTATCCCATTTGTTTCCAACTATCTAGAAAACTTGTGAAAATCATACGCGTATGCCACGCGTGTGGACATTTACGCGTGTAACTCCCACTTTTCTTTTGGAATTAAATGATTTATTTAGAAGTCCCAGCTAGCAAACTTATAAATAATAAATGTGAGCAAGCCACGCATGTGGACGTTTACTAAATTTATTATTTATTTTGCCTAGAGACCGGTTGTGGAGGTCTTTTGACTATTTTTAGAAATTAAAATTGTCGGGTTTTGCTTAGTCTTATACTTCAAAAGGTTTGTCCATGCAACAACACGTAATCCTAAACATAAATAAAAACTAAGCACAACAAATAAAGCATGCTCGGAGAATTTAAATATGCTAATATACGAGAAGGTCCTAGCATGATAGTCTAAGCGCAATTAATAAATCACGTAGACATAATAAACATGATAATAAATATCATTCATCCATTGAGCAATAAAGAAACGATAAAAATAAATAAAAATCATTCTTCGTGGCTCAACATGGAAAAGTTAAATCCTAAACTATTACAATAATTTAGGAAATACAAATCTTCAAGTCTCTTGGCCCTTCACGTCGGGCCTCGCATACTCGGGTACGGACCGGGCTAACACGAAAAACATACTGGGCTAGTAAACAGGCCGCATGGGCCAATGGGCTGTCGGGCAGAAACCTTAGCCCATGCCCACGCCACGGCCGAGGGTGCCGAGCCGTCTAGAGCCGTCGGGGCCTGCTGGGCCGAAGCCCAGCGCCTCGCGCATGCCCAAGCCCGTGCACGGCAACGATCTGCTAGGGTTTGCAAACCCTAGCCGCCGCCGCCCCTCCAACCGCAATCTGTCGGCCGCCGGGGCCAGCTGCTGCCGGGCGTCGGGGCTGCTGCTGCCGGCCGCCGGGCGACGGGGTTGCTGCCGAGTGCCGGGCGACGGGGCCTGCTGCTGCCGAGCACCGGACGATGAGGCTGCTGCCGAGTGCCGAGCGACGGGGCGTGCTGCTGCCGAGCGCCGGGCGCCGGGGCCGCTGCTGCCGAGCTCCGGGCGACGGGGCCTGCTGTTGCCGAGCACCGGGCGCTGGCTGCCTGCTGCCGGGTTCTTCACGTTTTTCGTGTTCTTCGTCTTCGTTCTTCGACTTTTACAGATATTTCATCAAAATACAAGTAAAAACGAACCTATTCTAACCACGGATTTTCTAGTGGTAAAAACAATCCAACACCAACAAACATGACGTAAAACTAGCCACGAAGAACGACAAAAATTAAACATACACAGCGCACATTTATAATCAATAAACAAATTATATCTGACAGAGCCAAGGAGAGAGACCTTGCTCTGATACCAGTTGTTGGAATTATATCTATTATAATACTCTTGTAGAAAGTAATATAATTAATCTCTTTCCCTAGGACCCTTCTTGGTTGTCATAATTTATATAAACCCTAGAGATGGATCTATAAATTTATATAAACCCTAACATGCGCCTATAATACACAAGAGTTAAGGATTTGACCTGATAGTTGTTTACACAAGAGGTCGATTTCTAATTGAATGATTTCTGACTCCCGTCTTAACCTTCTGGACTGTATCCCCTACTCAATCCTCAACGTCGGATGGATGACGAACCTTGAAGAATTCCAAGTGGAAAGGAGCACCTTAAACCTCCGCCGCCTACTCTCTCTTTCTCTCTATTCAGTGATCTTTTTGAATGTTAATTCTTCTTCTTCACAGAATGAGAGACCATGTATTTATAATACATGGTTGAGTGTGGACCAAGCCTGATAGTTTAATTCCTTCTAGGATTAGGAATCTAATTCCTTATTAGGAATTTAATTCTCTATTCCTACTTGGACTAGGAGTCTATATGGGCAAGTCTATGAATCAAACACAAGAAATAAAGATGGGTCTAACTATGAATTAATTCTTCCTTGTTCAGCCCATAACATAATTAATTCATAAATATTAATTCATTCCACTAGAGAATTAATACTGACTTACCCCTTTATTCCCGAGTTGAGTCGGGGCTTGAATTAGACTTATTTAATCCCCGTATTTAAGATATCGAATATCCATTAATTAATTTAAAGCCTCTGACATCTTAAATGCATTAATTTCTTATTTATTCCTTAAGTAGTACCACTCAACCTTATTATTGTACCTGAACTTAATCAACCTGCAGGGTTTAGTACAATAAACCTTTTGAGCTCCTTAAAGGGATATCATCATCCTAAACGGATACGGTTACTTAAATACAAATTACCAATTATTATATGCAAGTTGCTGTCACCCAAAATACATAGTATAAAAGTTATATCTTAACTCTTGCCCATAGTAAATCAAAATGACACACAAACAAGCATTCATAATTGTAATCTTATTTAGGCTTTAGATTATTATAAGTCACCGAGATCTCTAGTTCTTCACTAAGGTCAGGCAGAAGAACATATCTCACTGTGATCCTATCAATACATATCAGTATAAGTAAATAGTCAAGATAAACTATTTCTACTTAATACTGCAGCCTAAACCAACAACTCGTCCTCAAGTTGTCTAAGCTGTGATTTACATTTTATATCTCTTTAAGTTTAACCAATCATTTGATCTTCTGTGATCTTCAACACACCATAGGATCTACTTATTTGCAAGAGATATGGGGACACATACATAGTGAAAATGCAAATATAATCAGATAGGAGATAAACAATGAATAACTGGAAACATTATATATAAAAAGTTTTGCTTTCAGTATACAAATCCAACACCCTAGCCCCGGGTTGGCACATTTTCCTCCGGCAATTCCGAGTAGTAAAGGCTCAACCCCGCCTCCTCTTTACTAGGGTTTTTTACCCTAAAACCACCCTGGGGCCTCGGACTAAATGAGTACCACCCCTTTGCTTTCCCGAAAGCTTTTAACTGGAAGAAAAACCTAAATGTACCTACGTCGGGCTCTACCCCGATACTCTTGCAGACTACCAAAAAACCTAATACCTGCCTAATGGCATTCGGCGCTAACTGGCATAAGGCGATTTCGTAATACCTCAACAGTTGTACTACGAAGTCCCACAGGGGAAATCTTAAACCTACCTTCAGCTGGTCTATATACACCCTAATAAAACCTTTTGGTGGGCAACACACCCGGTCACTCGGCTCCGGCACTATATACTCTAAATTATACGAAAAATAAAACGACGGAATCAGCGCTTCTAGCTGCACCCGAGTCATTCGGGGTGCCTCCGAGGCCACCTCGAAGTCCTCCTCGAGGCAGTCGCTGAAATCTACGGCTCGGGTCTAAATTTCCCAAAACTTCGCTCGGAATACAGTCCTAATTTCCCTCTTCTCAGGGAATATACTTCGTATCGGAGCCGCATCAATCGGCCGTTCCATCGTTCCCACTTCCCTAATAGAGGACGAGTATGAAGAAGAATGCATACTTACTTGATTCAAATGAAAGTTGCTCTGAAATTGCAAGACGATTCTCCTTTTCTCCCGCTCTTTGTTTGTCGCGATTTGCAAATGAAATGGTAAAGTGAATCTTTCTGTTCACGCATTAATATATATATATATCAAATATCCAACGGCCCAGATTGGGACCTTTCACATTCAACGCATGCGATGCACGCGTGTTTTTCACGCGCTTTTTAGATGACCATGCGCGTGGGGAATCACGCGCCTTGTGGTTTTCGTCAACATCGGTTGACTACCTCACCCCGGGGTATTTTATTTCAACTCTGGTTGACTACCTCACCCCGGGGGTATTTTATTTCAACTCCGGTTGACTACCTCACCCCGGGGGTATTTCATTTCAACTCCGTTTGACTACCTCACCCCGGGGGTATTTTATTTCAACTTCGGTTGACTACCTCACCTTGGGGGTATTTTATTTTAATTCCGTTTGACTACCTCACCCCGGGGGTATATTATTTCAACTCTGGTTGACTACCTCTCCCCGGGGGTATATTATTTCAACTCCGGTTGCCTACCCCACCTCGGGGGTACACTATTTCAACTCCTGGCGGCTGTCTAACCCCATAGATTCATCAATTCACCTCAGCAACAACACAAACAATACCATTCTCGAAACCACACTGCAAACCGAAGCTCATCTCTCGCTCCGGCTGGTGGGGGGGCATCTGATAGGTATGGCCCAACCTACCCAGGTTGGCCCAGTCCACCACCTGGGTTACATGGGCCTGGAAATGCAAGCCCACGAAGAAGCCCATACGCAGGCGCCCACAGGCCTATGCGGCCCAAACAAGGGAAGAACAAGTCAAAGGAATATTCTATCATTATCTCCTTAACCGCCATGCAGACGTGGCCCATTATCTCCTCAACCTCCCAATTGTAGGCGCCAGAGTAGTGGATAGCTCACAACGGGCCTCCTGAGAAAGAGGAAATATCTGTATAGATTATAAAAAAAGGATTATATGTAGGGTCTCGGATGCTGTTTTGGATCAAAACTGGAATAGTAAAAAGAATCGAGAGTGATTACTCTTGACGGTGGACGTAGATCTCCGAGATCGAATCACGTAAATCCTTGTGTTATTTACATTCCTGCCGTTTTTCTTATTCCGGGAGATTATCTTAATTGTGATTCAATAATTATTCGGGTCATCGCATTATCAGAAGGAGAATTTCTTTAATTATACTATGGATGTGTTTGTTTATGGTTTCCCTCAGTAGATTTAGGGGACCAAATTTCAATAGAACATATTTATTAACTTCTTTAATCAGATTTGGCTCAGCATACTTCAGCCTTAAACAAACACACTATATAAGTACTGAGAAAGTTTCTAACAATATGTGCTTAACTTTGAGAACACTAGGGCTAACTCTTAAATATTATATTCCAAATTTAAAATATTCTTAAATCACATATAAAACGTGAAAAATCCCCCCACCCCCACCCCCACCACTCCTTCTACCCCATTATACAATAACATATGTCTTTAGTATAATTTTTTTAGATCATAATTATAATCACTACTAATAAGTTATTTATGACCATTTGTTACAAATCTCTCCACAAATTATTTGTGACTATTTTAAGATTACTTTTAGAGACAACTAGTTGTTGCAAAAAATATTTTAGACACATTTGAGACCACATTTTTATTCACAAATATATTATTTACGTCTCAATTATTGAGACAACTAATTAGGGATGACATATTGTCTCTAATAAAAATTAAGTTCTGACAAATACTCAAATACTCATTAATTGAGATATTTTTTATTGTCCAAAAAAACTATTCTTTTGTAATACCAACAATCTGTTAATGAGCCTCGTTAACAACACCCAACTTTAAAAGTTAAAATTAGAAATCAATCTTTTAATGTGCCTCATTAATAATACCCAACTCTAAAAGTATAAAACAAGAAATTACTAATAATAATTAAATATGATTACATTATTAGTATTAATTATGTTCATCTCTTTCTATTTTTTTTAAAAAAGTTTTTATCACTATTGTTATTACTTAAAATTACATCATTGATTATAAAATAATTATTCAAGTTCAATAAAATGGTTATATTATTTTTTTAGTTTGGTTGTATTAATATTAAAATACCACTACGTAACCATAAAAGTTCATTGGGTCATGGGAGCCCAATGTCTGTCCCTGCACTTAGATACCAAGGAGGTATCAATGAGCAAGGTCGGACGTGGATTGAAAACAGTGACGGACCCCAAAAAAATTATCGAGGGTCCGTCATGGGAAAATCTAGGTTTTTGTTTTATGGGGTGATTTTTTCTAATTATATTATGATTAGGAGATAGATTTTATTAAATTACAGAAAAAAAAAATCAAGATATAATGGTTTCTAAACATTTCATTCTATTTTTTTTAAATCTTTATCTCTATTAGATACACTTAAGAATACATTAATTGATTATTTTAAATAATATTCAAGTTAAACAATAGAATTATTTATTTTGTTTAATTTAAATTGAATTAAAATCGATTAAGATCCAGCTATGTAAAACCAAATTTCCAGGGGGGTAGGAAGGCCAGTGCCCCTTAGCCCCATTTGGGTCCGTCTATGATTGAAAATTATATATTCCACCTTTGAGGATATTCTTTGAAAAGAAGGAAAAGCTTAGAGCAGTCGCGCAAAGCTTGGTGATGATTTGGAAATAAAAAAATAGTATTCCGTAGATTTTAAATTTAGAGGTTAAAGAACTAAATGGCGAAGAAGTAAAATTTAACAAGGTCGAATCACAATTTTCTTCTTCTTTTTAACAGGACAAAGATGAATTTAAGATTTATAAGAGGACTAATTTTGCAAACTGTTTTCCCCAAATAAACAAAACATAAACAGTAACTAACTAGAAAGTAAATCGAAAAATAGAAAAAGTTATGGCTTCACCATCAAGGTATATATATGATTGAATTACAGTACGTGGTGAGTAAAAAAAATAATTAATTAATAAATTTGTAGATTGTGGTAATCAATTATGGGCATTAAGTTGGTTGAAATATCTATTTCAGAAAAAGAAAGCGTTGATTGTGGGATGCTCAAATTAGAAGACTTGTTACTTAACAATCATGCCAACCTAACTAATTACGGTTTCAAAATATTCACGTTTCTCAAACTTTACTCAATATAATAATAAAATTCGCTTCAAGTTTTTTCGTCCAAAATCTAATACTAATTCTGAAAATAATAATTTTTGGTGTATAAAATTCAACCCCAATATAAAACACAATTATTGACAATAACTTTCTATATATTAACCTAAAATAAATAGGATAAAATTATTTGGGCTGATTCCGCCCGTGCCGAAAAAAACATATTTTCTTAAAATTAATTTTTTTTATAAATTTATTGAATATCATTAATGAAAAATTATTTATGAAGATGGTAACTGAATTTTTAACATTACAAATATATCCCCTGTTAACCGAATATTGCAATTTCAACCTCAATCACCAACATGACTTCTATGGAGGAATGCTAGAGATATTCATACATTAAGAAAAATAAATATCCATACTAATATATATTTTAGTCTTCTTTTCATTGCACTCTTTTTTCTTAACATATAATTTTTCATATCTTATTATTTATTGATTGTAATATTTTATTATATTAAAATCATATAAAAATATAAAAAATAATAATTTATTCATTTATATTTACAAATCATGCATCGCACGAGAATACTACTAGTAAGTAAAAAAAACAAAGAGTATATTAAATGAACTGAAAAAAATAATGTATTATATATAGTATTATTGATATTTTTTTATTATTGTTATAATATTTTTCTTTTTTCTTTTTTTGAAGGTGGGATGCGTATTTGTGCTGGATTTGGATAATTGTTCGATTTGGGTAGTTATAGTAGATTAATTTTTTGGGGTGCGCTTGGGTACAAAAGTCAATTGAACACTTTTTTCATAAAATGAAAAATATTAAATTAGATAAAGAAAAGAATAATATTTTCTAAGCAAAGAGTATTTATATATGATTTATTTCGTGTTTTCATATTTTCAGTGTACTGTGGTCTCTTTTTCTTTTTTCTAAATTGTAGTTTTTCTCCTGGACTTTTTTTTTTTTTTCTAAATTTGGTTATTCTTACTCGATTGGACTATATACCAACATAAAAAAAAATAATAACAAAATATAGTATACTATGAATATAGAAAATATCAGAATATAAAAACTTAGAACTTTACCATTTAGTATTTCAGACACCAAAGACACACCAAAGTAATATTGTGTTTTTAAAATTTATATGATTGGCTAATTTTAAATCTATAGTTAGAGTATTTTTTACTGAACTTTTCTGATGCATCGATCTGAGCATAAAAATCACTTAAATATTTTTTTATAAAATAAAAGAATGTGAAGTTAAATTAAATATATATATATATATATATATATCGTTCCCTAAAGAAAGAGTACTTATATTTTATTTAGAGTGACACTCATGTGCATAAGATGCACACTAGTGTTATTGTACACATTGTGGGCCCCACTTATAATTCTTTACCCACTAGGTAAAAATAAATAAGCAAATTCCTGATTTAAATCAAAGGCAAAACCCTCATCTTCTTCATCAAACATGGCGATTATCAGCGCTATATTCATCAACCAGATCCTCAGGCCAATTTCTCAAGCCGATTTCGTCGATCTTCATCAACATACTGTCATTGATCCTCTGACAATTTTCGCAGAAAGAGATTTCAGCCAAAATCTGCAAAAATTCAATCATAGTAATTATCAATTGGCTTCGAAAAAATCATGAACATGAGCTATTAATGATTTTGATTTCATTATTTGAACATTACAATTCTGTTTTCATTACAAAATCGAAACTGTTTTGAAGAGGTTTGATTTATGATTTCACGTAGATATGGATACTGAAGTTTATAATGATAGAACAGTGCCAGAACATCAGAAAGGTAAAAACTCGACAGTACATGTTATTCTATATGACAGTAGCACATTTATTTACCTAACAGTATACTTCAATTGATGTATAAAAAACATATACTGCATCAAACAACTATGTATACTGTACCGTTTATTCATATATATTGTAGTGTTTATTAACATGTACTGTGTATATTAAATCATATCAACAGAGCATGTTCGAAAATAACAAATTATCAACACATACTACATCACATACATATATATACTGTACTGTTTACAAATATATACTGTAACTGTAAAACATATTGATGTATAAAAAATATATACTGCATCAAACAACTATGTTCATTGTACCGTTTATTAGCATATAATGTGTCGTTATTAACATGTACTGTGTATATTAAATCATATCAACAGAGCATGTTCGAAAATAACAAATTATCAACACATACTACATCACATACATATATATACTGTACTGTTTACAAATATATATATTGTAACTGTAAAACAGATTGATGTATAAAAAACATATACTGCATCAAACAATTATGTATACTGTACCGTTTATTAACATATACTGTGTCGTTTATTAACATGTATTGTGTCGTTTATTAACATGTACTGTGTACATTAAATCATATCAATAGAGCATGTTCGAAAATAACAAATTATCAACACAGAAGAACAGAGAAGAAGAATCCAGAAAAAAAAAACTCGAAAAACCACCATAAAAATACCTTACGAACTCGAGCAGCAGCAAAACGCAGAAGATTACTGATAGAAAATCTACAGACGAAATTTCACAGCCAAACTCGCGAAATCACAAGAGGTTAGAGAGAGAAAATGAAGATAGAGAGAGAGAGAACCGCCATATATATGACGGTAAAAATTTTAAAAACAAACGTAAAAAAGTTAAAAAAAAAACGGAGGTAAAATTGGTGGGTAAAAAATAAAGGTGAGGCCCACAAGGTGTACAATAACACTATGGTGCATCTTATGCACCCAAGTTTTTACCTTTTATTTATTTTGTGTCTTCATATTCTATGGATTATATGGTTCTTTGTGTCTTTAGTAATTATACTTTTCTGTTAGATTCAAAATCTTAATAAAAATTGCGTATGTTAATTGTATTTGGTAAAATAAATAATTATAGAAGTTCGGAGATGTTACATCAACCTTTAATATTAAAAGAAGGTTGCATAAAAATATGAAAAAATACACGTCGCTTTTACAAATTTTTGTCGAATTTATGTTTTATTTTAATTTCTTAAAACTACTTTTTAATACGTGGAGAACCTTTAAAAATGGGAAACATGTGTTGTTAGTTCTCGGTATGTAGAGGTGCATAGACGAAGATATATAAATGCAAATAAAGTCGAGGCTAGAGTTTGACTCTATGTCCGTAAGACGAAATTGTCATGTACTCAGGTGCAATACGTCTAATAGCAATCTCCTCCAAGATACAACGACTTTAAAACTTTAGATCGTTGCACTATGAATCGGAAGTTATCGGCGAACGTACTCGGATATTTGGAACTTTCGGACTCTACTAATGCAGAATTTGGAAGGTTTTAAATCTGAATGAACTTGTGAATTTTAGAATAAATGAAATGAAATCTGCAGGGGCCTATTTATATATATTGAAGAGTTGTGGTGCCTTTTTCGAAAGGTACCTCTTCACCCCTTGGTGGCACCCTTTTAATTGGACCCACCAGTTCGCTGGGCAATCGCACCCACAGGCTGACCCACGACCCGGGGGGCGACGGGTCGCGCCGGGTTGACCCGTCTGGCCTGCTGGCGGTTCGGTCCGACTCGACCGGGTGGGGTTGAACCTCCCGGTCCGAGCCGACCCAACCGCCACGAACCTGCGAGCCATCCGTCTGGACCACCTGGCCAAAACTTTAAGGCTCCTCCAACCCCTCGCGACGACGCGAAGTGCAAAGTGCGCATCTAAAGCGACTTAATGCGACATGTGCGACGTGCGTGTGCGGGCCCGAGCCCAGGCTCAGGCTCGCATGGTGCTTCACACCATCCTCGGGTCCATTTTAGCCAAAGGCTAAAATCCCACTAGGATCCACCATGAGGTCCACCATAGGGGAGCACACTTGATAACTCCTCATCAAGTGCTCTACTAAATAAGGAGTATCCATTTACTCTTATTTTTCTATGTGGGACAAGTTCCCATATTTCCTTTATAAACTCTTCAACTTCCAAGTTTAAGGCAACTTTTGACAATTAATATCTCATTCACCCGAAATTAGTTTTGAGCATATTAATACATTAAATTCATCTACTCGAAACGTAGATTATGAATTTGCAATTTGTTTCCATTTTTAACAAATGGATTGAAATAATTAAATTGGTCATTTTTGGGTCAAAACCCAAAATTTCAAACCAATCTTCAACAATCCCCCACATGAATGATATTAATGCAATGCAAACCTAAGAAAGTCCCAACGAGCCATCCCTTCATTAGGATAGGTAGCTTCAGGCTTTGAACCTTCCCTAGTGAGATGCCATCGAATTTACTCGCTGCTCAGTGAACACGATGGCTTGAACTGGTCAGCTTTTGTGTAAATCTAGAACAATGATAACCACAAAGTAACGACTCTAATACCCTTTTGGTTCTCACGTTGTTGTCCATTTTGGCCGTGGACCTTATCTCGGATTCATATGTGTGTACTGAAAATATTACATTTTTCAGTTTGAAGCGGCCCCACTTCACACTTATATAGGTGATCTCCTATAAAAGGTATCTTAAAATACCTCACCACGAAGGTATAGGAATCATTAAAAGTTGTTAAGCTTACCCTTACCACACGTCATCAGGTTTTGCACCACATAGGTACAATTAGCACTTGAGCGGAATTGAGAATGAGCTTGAAATTTATTTTTCAAGTGCAATACTGAGTGCTTCAAAGCTTAGTTGTCTCATTGAACCAAGTTCTTGGGATTCTCTAGTCATCATGGACGAGTTACCACTATGAACACTCTTTAGTGTATGGGTTTTAGCCCCATTCCCCTTACCGCACTATACATTTGATCTTGACCAATGCCTTTAGTTAGCGGATCCGCAATGTTTTCTTTTGACTTTACATAGTCAATGGGGATTACCCCACTTGAGATCAAATGTCTAACGGTATTGTGTCTCCTTCGGATGTGTCGAAACTTACCATTATACATGTGGCTTTGTGCCCTCCCTATAACAGACATGCTATCACAATGTATCATCACGGGAGGTACCAGTTTACACCAATTGGGAATATCCTCTAAGAAGTTCTTAAGCCGTTCTGCTTCTTCGCCAACTTTGTCTAAAGCAATGAACTCTGATTCCATTGTGGAACGAGTTATGCAAGTTTGTTTAGAGGATTTCCAAGCCACAGCTCCTCCACCTATAGTGAATACATAACCACTGGTGGATTTTGAATCTATTATATCAGATATCCAGTTTGTATCTGTGTATCCTTCCAATACGGATGGATATCTTGTATACAAAATTTCATGATTCATGGTATGTTTTAAATACCTTAAAACTCTCATCAGAGCTTTCCAGTGATCCTTGCCAGGATTACTTGTAAATCTACTAAGTTTGCTAACTGAATATGCTATATCCGGACGCGTACCATTTGTCAAGTATATCAGGCTGCCGATAATTCTTGCATATTTTAGTTGCAGCACTGGGTCTCCTCTATTTTTTACTAAGTGTAGGTTAACATCTACAGGAGTGTTAGCCGGGGGTACGTCATAGGCATCAAATTTTCTCAACACATTCTCAACGTAATGAGCTTGTGATAGGAAAATTCCATCAGGAGTTCTAGAGATTTTTATCCCTAGAATAACGTCAGCCAGACCCATGTCCTTCATGTCAAAATTTCATTTTAACATGTTTTTTGTATTCATGATCGAGTCATGATTACTCCCCGTAATAAGCATGTCATCGACGTATAGACACACTATCACATAATCTTCTGGAGTACCCTTTATATAGACACACTAATCGCACTCATTGATTTTGAAACCATTAGAGAGCATCACATTATCAAATTTTTAATGCCATTTAAGAGGTGCTTGTTTAAGTCCGTACAAAGATCTAACAAGTTTACACACCTTCTTTTCTTGGCCAAGCACAACAAACCCTTCAAGTTGTTCCATATATATCTTCTCCCCCAATTCCCCATTTAGAAAGGCCGTCTTCACATCCATTTGATGTATCTCAAGGTTATTTAATGTTGCAATAGTAACGAGAACTCTAATGGAAGTTATCCTCGTAACAGGGGAATACGTATCAAAGAACTCATAACCTTCTCTTTGTTTGAACCCTTTGGCTACCAATCTAGCCTTATATTTATCAATGGATCCATCAGCTTTATATTTCCTTTTTAGGATCCACTTGCATCCAAGTGGTTTACAACCTGGTGGTAGATCTACAATCTCCCACATGTGATTTTGCATGATGGACTCGATTTCACTGTTTATTGCTTCTTTCCAGAGAGGAGCATCTGGCCTAGACAATGCCTCATGTATTATCTTGGGTTCATTCTCCATCATGTATGATAGAAAATCTTACCCAAAGGACTTTTCCTTCCTGGCCCTCTTGCTGCGTCTAGGTTCATCATTAGGTTCCTTATTAACTTCAACAGGTGAACTGTTTGCAATCTCATAAGTTCTTTTACGAGAACTTACTTCTATGATTCCTTCTTAGGAAAAATATTCTCAAAGAGCACCACGTTCCTTGATTCAATAGTCATTCCTATGTTTATTTTAGGAACGTCTGATTTGTGCACCAAAAATCGATATTTACTACTTTTATGTGCATATCCAATGAAAATGCAATCAATAGTTTTGGGTCCTATTTTCACTTGTTTTGGCTTAGGTACTTCAATCTTAACTAGGCACCCCCACACTTTGAGATAATGGTAGGAAGGTTTTCTTCCTTTCCACAACTCGTACGAAGTTTTGTCCTTCTTCTTATGTGGCAATTTGTTAAGAATGTAGTTGGCAGATAAGATTGCTTCCCCCCACATGTTCTGGGGTAAGCCCGAACTTATCAACATAGCATTCATCATCTCTTTTAGAGTTCGGTTCTTGCGTTCTGCAACGCCATTTGATTGAGGTGAATATGGAGCTGTAGTTTGATGAATAATACCGTTTTGTTGGCAAACTTCTTTAAACGGAGCTACATATTTTCCACCTCTATCACTTCGAATAACTTTGATTCTTTTGCTAAGTTGATTTTCAACTTCCTTCTTATAATTTTTGAACGCCTCAATGGCTTCATCTTTGCTTTTCAAAAGATATACATAACAGTATCTTCTGCAATCATCAATAAAAGTAATGAAGTAATTCTTACCACCTCTAGTTTGCACAAACTTCAAATCATACACATCAGTATGGACAAGTTCTAGAGGTGAAGTACTTCTATTCACTAAATGGATTGTTGTTTTGGACAATTTTGCCTTCACACAGATCTCACACTTTTGTGAATCAAATTCCATGCTAGGAAGTAAATCTAAATTCACTAAACGTCGAAGTGTATTTTGATTTACATGTCCTAATCTACCATGCCATAAATTAGAACACTCAAGCAAGTAGTTAACTTCACATATATTAATATTACGCTTAATGTTGCGCTTTACAGTCATAACATTCATCTTGAAAAGGCTCTTTTCGAGATAACCTTTCCCAATAAATTGACGACATTTGGTTAGTACAAAATTATTTGCTTAAAAAACAAGCCTAAATCCGGCCTTACTCAAAGAACCGGAGACTAAATTGTTGCGAATGTCTGGGACATGCAGCACATCCACGAGAGTTAGTTCTTTTTTCCGACGTCAACTTCAACACAATTTTTCCCAATCCTACCATAAGAGACGTTGCAGAGTTTCCCATGAAGAGCTTTCCGCCATTGATCTCTTGGTAAGTGGAGAATAGTTCCTTGTCTGAATAGATATGACGGGTAGCCCCTGTGTCGATCCACCACTCCCTTAGATTATCTACCAAGTTAGCCTCGAACATGACGACAGACAGATCCATTTCAGACAGTTCTTCTAGCAAGGGCTTGTACTCGGCAAGGTTGGCTTGATTCTTTTGGCCATGATTTATCTTCTTTGGTTGTCGATATTCACTCGACTTGTGTCCGGGCTTATCACAATTGTAACATTTTTCCTCTTCTTGCCACTTCCAGACTCAGCCAAATTCACACGTGCCTCTCCACGGTTCTTGTTGCTTTTGACTTCAGATTTCCGGTTGTCTTCTTCGATCCGTAGTCTCATGATCAAGTCCTCAAGCCCGATTTCCTTGCGTTTGTGTTTGAGATAATTTTTGAACTCCTTCCATTGAGGCGGTAGCTTCTCTATTAATGCGGCTACTTGAAAGGATTCATAAGTTGCATACCTTCGGCATGAATCTCATGGAGGATCAACTGCAAATGTCCATGACCATCTTCGAGTCTACCATTTTGAAGTCGAGGAACCGTCTGACAATGAATTTCTTCATTCCTGCATCCTCCGTTTTGTACTTTTTATCCAAAGATAACCACAATTCTTTTGCGATTTTAAAATGGAGTAGACATTGTAAAGTGAGTCGTCTAATCCATTTAGAATGTAATTTCAACACAGGAAGTCACTGTGGTTCCAAGCGTCCAAAGCATTCATCCCCTCTTTGTCCCCTACTTCTACAGTAGGAGGATCTTCTCTCAGGAAACGAGCAAGACTGAGAGTTGTTAAATAGAACAGCATTTTCTGCTGCCATCTCTTAAAATCATTTCCGGCAAATGTTGCCGGTTTTTCACCGTGAGCAGCAGAATTTGATGGAGTAGAAATAGTAGAAGACATCTCCGAATATATAGAAAAATTTTGTCTTATGTTGTTAGTTCTCCGTATGTAGAGGTGTATAGACGAAGATGTATAAATGCAGACAAAGTCGAGGCTAGAGTTTGACTCTATATCCGTAAGACGAAATTGCCACGTACTCAGGTGCAATACGTCTAATAGCAATCTCCTCCAAGATACAACGTCTTTAAAACTTCAGACCATTGCACTATGAATCGGAAGTTATCGGCGAACGTACTCGGATATTTGGAACTTTCGGCCTCTTCTAATGCAGGATTTGGAAAGTTTTGAATCTGAATGAACTTGTGAATTTTGGAATGAATGAAATGAAATTTGCAGGGGGCTATTTATATATATTGAAGAGTAGTGGTGCCTTTTTGGAAATGCGCCTCTTCACCCCTTGGTGGCACCCTTTTGATTGGACTCACCAGTTTGCTGGGCGGTCGCACCTGCAGGCTGGGGTGACGGGTCGTACCGGTTTGACCAGCCTGTCCTGGTGGCAGGTCGGTCCGACCCAACCTGGTGGGGTTGAACTACCCGGTTCGCTGACGGGTTTGGGTTCGACCCGACCCGGTGGGGGTGAACCGCCCGATCCGAGCAGGGTCAATCCAACCCAACCCTGTACACGACACCGCACCACCTGACTCGAACCGCTACGAACTCGCGAGCTATTCGTCTGGACCACCTGGCCAAAACTTTAAGGCTCATCTAGCGACGACGCGTACGTGCGAAGTGCAAAGTGCGCCTCTAAAGTGACTCAATGCGACATGTGCGACGTGCGTGTGTGGGCCCGGGTCCAGGCTCGGGCTTGGATGGTGCTTCGCACCATCCTCGGGTCCATTTTAACCAAACGCTAAAATCCTACTAGGATCCATCATGAGGTCCACCATAGGGGAGCACACTTGATAAGTCCTCATCAAGTCCTCTACTAAATAAGGAGTATCCATTTACTCCAATTTTTCTATGCGGGACAAGTTCCCATATATGTGACTTTCAAACGATAATTATTTTTCTATGTGGGACAAGTTCCCATGACTTCTTATACTAATATTATATTATTTAATATATGTGACTTTCAAACGATAATTATTCAAAATATTTAACATTATTTTATCCTTATATGCATATGTAATTATTACAACCTGTACAATGCACACTCAAATAATAGGGAGAGAAATTAGTCAAATTTCAATTTAAAATTTTACTTAAAATATTCAGCATCATCATATCTGAATTCAAATAATTGAATTAACAAAATTTATGAAAATGTAATTGGTAGTTTCTATTTGTGATAATGAAAGGTATTAATAGTAAAAATATAAAAAAATTTAATAGTCAAATTTATGAAACTCTAACTGGTAGTTTCAATTTATGATAATTTGTAGATATTAAATGTAAAAAATACATGTAAGGAAGAAGAAAAATAATTAGACATAAAATATCAACTTCCAATTTTATATTCTTAAATAATATATAAGGTGATGATTTTATTATATATTTATTATTATTGAAAAATTACTCATCCCGTACATCGCAAGGGTGACATCTAGTATTTATAAATATTACTAACGTGTTACATGTAACGATTACATGTTTATTTTTTTACTACAAATCCTGGGGAAGTGGTTGGTGGGATTTGACCCCCGACTACTGACCTTGGTTACAAGTTACTCAACTAATTGAGTTATAAGACCATCTTTATTGGTGACACTCTTCCATCGGGTCACAGCAGCAAGACAGAAAATGAACGAGCGGTTGTGGGATGGGTTGGTCAACCAACCCACTCCGCAACCCAAGTCATCCTCACAACCTGCCACATGTCTAATTGATTGCATTAAATTATTTATTGGATTAGATGATAACTAAATGACATAACTTTTATTTTAAGAAAATTAAAAAATATATATATCAAAATTCCTATTGTTTACTACAAGTAGAGTATAATGTTGACATATTTTGAATTAAAATATGAAGCTCTCTATTTTCTCTCAATCTCAATCTCACTATTTCTTACATGTGCCGAAATTCTATCATATTGTAATTGCGGAATTAAAATATTAATTTATTTTTTTTAAAATATAAACATGCTCTCAAAATAATATGCAATTATTAAATAGTAGCTCAAAAATATTGGCTTGATTGGGAAATACGTTGTGTATGTGGATGAAAGAAATTAATACTTATTAAACTGTTGGTTTGGCTTGTTGATAAAATATAAAAATGTTGGAATTGGGTTGTGGAGTAGGTTTTGTATGTGTATGAGAGAGAAATGAATATTTTATTTGTAGGTTGAGGTGTAGGTGGTTGTTGATAAAGGTGATCTAAGTGATGGGTAATCTTTCCACTCCTATTTCATATCATTCAGGAGCAATCTACTAACTATTTTTCTTGCTATAAAGTGATAACAATATTTTCTTCTAGCGGAAATTTCCTACCTACCTGTAGGGTTAGTACCCCTCACTGCTGCATGTACGACACATGTATAGAAAAAGTGAAAAAAGTTAATTTTCTGCATATATGTCGTGCATCCAGCGATGTGAGGGCACTACCCCTGTGGATAGGTAAGAATTTCCATCTTCTAAGATTGCAAGAACAAGTCACTGCTATTTTTCAAAACCTCGTTGGATTTTAAACTATTTCAGAATATTTGGAGCACCTTTCTAAAAGGCCCCTAAGGCCTTGTTTAGTTTTGCATTTGGGATAAGTAAAACAGATAAAAAGGGTAGAATTGCACTATCCATTCTTGTTAGTAACTATGTTTGATTTTAAGTATAAATGAGTTAGGATCATAACATGTAATTACTGTAGCAAAGAATCGAGGTCAAATACTACATATATATTATCTCACCATGTATGTCGAGTGGTACACGTGAAAATGCATGCATTTTAGGTCGCTTTAAGTGTCGTTTTAATGATATTTTAATGCATATTTGATCGTGTATCTTGCATATTTGTATTATTGGGCCATTGCATATTCTTCTTCGATACTCGTTTTCCGGTCTTAATTCACCTGTTTGGTCCTGAAACGAGCTCAATACATTAAATGGCCCAATAATACAAATATGCAAGATACACGATCAATGTGCATTAAAATATCATTAAAACGACACTTAAAGCGACCTAAAATGCATGCATTTTCACGTGTACCAAATCTCCCCAAACTTAAATCTCTGTTCGGGATGGAAGGAAAGAAAAAGAAGGTAGGACACGTGTTAGGGAAGATTTAAGTGGCGAATTTAGTTTCAGACGACATTTTCAAAAACAAGGCAATCATGATAAGATGAGCATATATGATATAACAATTTCAGCTACTTTTGAGACTTGAAAAACTCTCAACTAAAGATCCTCACCGGGTGAGTGTATCTCTCGACTCTCAAGTGTATCAAATGGGTAGTGTATACGCTCACATTGAAATGCATAAAATGCCTACCATAGGCTTGCCAATCATCTAAACTTCGATGTATACCCGACATGTGTGACAAAGAATCAAAAAGGTCTTTAACGGGTTGTAATGTTGGCTTGGGGTAAGGTGGGAAAATTTCTGGTATAAGTGACTATAAAACGAACTAAATGAGTCGTGCACTACCCATCTACCCCTCAAACAATGGTCACTCAACCTCACTCTTTACTTCCTTAGTAAACTAATCCCAAAAATTGATTTCTTCTCCTTACCACAAAGTCCACAACCTAAATGCTTTCTCAATTCTCCCTTGGAGTGTATTTTCTTTTGAATTCTTACAACTTTGAGAACATCTATTAAAAGACATTTATATTACTAGCCTCTCCAAATCAAAAGCAACAATTAAGTATACACAACTAACTTTTTCTTTTGTTTTTCTGACTTTTCGATTTTTTTCGTTTTTCAACTTTTTTTTTTTTTATATATATATAACAAATATAAACAAAACTTGGAGAGAACTAGTATTCTCGATTCTTTTCCTATTGTTTCAATTCCTTTCACCCTTCAATATTCCTAATAGTTCACCCCTTTCAATCCCAAATTTACCCGACTACCTTCCAACTGACTCCTCATACTCAAATAGTCCAATTAAGGTCAAAGGCTAAATTGAAAGGTACTTGGCTTGTAGAGTTGGGCTGTCAAACAAGAGGCTAAAAGCTCAAGGGGGTAACTAGGGGCAATTTTCCATTTTTTGGTGAAAAGGTGTGATATTTTCAAGTTTACAAATAGGCTAAAAAAATTCAAGAATTGCCTAAGATCATTTTCTAAGTCACACACTGAATCATTCAAAATAGAGAATCAAGGCAAGTTCTAGAGACAACTAAATGCATTCAATGAATTTCACACCGAAAGAAAGTTTAAATTACTCCAAAATTGGGAGTACAATTGAAGCTCAAACACTCACAAGGCAAAATTTTCTTGATCAAAATTTTGAGTACAAGCTCAATTTCACCTCAAGTGCCTATCATGCTCTACCACTTGCCATTTTTTCAAAATTTATGTAAAAATCGCCTCATCATTAACCAATGCCATATCTTCTTCCTACACGGTCAAATCACTTTTCTCTCGAGCGACCAACTTGTATGCCTACCACCCTCTCCCCAAACTTAGTTTGAAACTAAGTTTGTGGAAAAGAGGAGTACGAGTTGGTGCTCGTCGAATTTGACCATTTTATTCACCACTTTACAGTTTATTAAAAATGCAACAGACTAATTCATACAAAGATACCAAACCATTTCAAGTCTAATAAGTCCAAAAGACAATAGAGTAGCATATGGAAAGTTAAACTCTTGGGCTGCCAATACGTACACCTACCAAGACTTCCCCAAACTTGGTTAAAAATCAAAGTTTGTGAGGAAGAAAGGGTACGAATTGGTGTCCTAACTCACAGTGATTTTTTTTTTTTGGGCTTCTTTAATCCCATTTGGTGCTATCTCCTTGAATTTCACGGATTGGTCGGTTCCTCATCATCATAGTCTCTGCACTCTAAAAGAAGATAATAAGACAATATCTAAATATAAGTAAACAACCTAAACTACGAAATTGAATATACGAAAAGCAATAAACGTCGGGTTGCCTCCCGACAAGCGCCTTTGTTTAACGTCGTTGGCTCGACGGATGCTCTTTAAATAAACAAAACAAACATCTATCTATGTAAATATATACTAACGCTTAACACATAAAACAAAATCGTTCTAAACCGTTCCCCGGCAACGACGCCAAAATTTGATAGCGTCGTTTCTCACTAACAAATTAATGTATACAAAGAATACACTTAACCTTATGCTACTACTCTAACTAGTAGAGTGGCAAGTAAGGGTCGATCCCACGAGGAACGATCGAACAATTTTACTTTTATGTATTAAGCTATTATGATCAAGAAATATAATGTAAATAAACTAGAAAACTATAAAGAAGTGGGGGGAATTTAATGAAATGACAACTAACACCTAAATAAACAAAGACAAATAAAGAGATTTGTTTTGGTTTTTGGTTTTTATATAGTAAAACAAGCCACCCTTGATCATGCTTCCCCTTGGTCTTAGACCATTGATGCAACTATTGTTAATGCCCTATTCAATTGTGATTCTAGCCCTTATCTCAAGGCTATTAACAAGCTCTAATAGCCTTGTTATCCCTTAATCTTAGTTAATCAAAACAAGCTCTTCGACTAACCCTATTCAATTTAATCGAATCCTCGAACAAGCTCTCTTAGATTCAATAACCAAATGCATTAAACACTAGGACAACGAGATAAATTCAACATAAAACTCGCAAGCTCGGTTTTAGTGGTTGAACTTTGTGTTATCACCAATAAATAAATCTATTGTTTGCTACACGGGAATCGGAAATCCTACAATTACGGATAGTAATTTTCTATTCTAGCAACACATTCACAAATCCCTTAAAGGGTGATCAATCCAATAATTAATTCATAAATGTGAGTCAATAAGTGCAAATAACACAAAACACTTGAATACACAATATTTTCGGTAACATTAACCGTAATAATCACATAAATGTCTTAAACTCAAGGTTCCACAATAATCAAGGGTGAACAAAAGGGTGCTAGTCACCCATTTAACCTAATACAAAGATAAAATAACAGAAAATTAAAGAAAACATGAAAATAGGATAGAAAGAACCAAAAGTTAGGGTGCTTCCACTGGGTTCTAGGTTAGGTCAAATTCGCAAATGACCTTATATATATAGAGGAGAAAGTGTTGGGCTGAAAAAATGGGCAAAAACGTGTTTCAGGATTGAAAACAGGGTATCGGGTCGCGGCCGTGAACCAAAGTCGCTGCTGCGAACCCTTCATTTTGCTTAAGTTGTAATTTGGTTCGCGGACACGGTCGCGGGCGTGACTCTGAGTCACGGGCGTGAACCCTTCATTTTGCTTAAGTTGTAATGTGGTTCGTGGACACGGTCGCGAGCGTGACTCTGAGCCACGGGCATGAACCCTTCATTTTGTTTAAGTTGTAATGTGGTTCGTGGACAAGGTCGCGGGCGTGACTCTGAGTCACGAGCGTGAACCCTTCCTTTCTCTTTGATAGGTCGCGGCCGTGAATCCGAGTCACGGGCGTGAACCCTTCCTTTCTCTTTGATAGGTCGCGGCCGTGACTTGTATTCGCGGGCGCGTCTAGTCGTTCGAACCTCTTCCCCCTTGTTCCATCCTTGGCTCGTTCTTCGTTTCGGACTTCTTCGATACTCGTTTTTCGGCCTTAATTCACCTGTTGTCCTGAAACGAGCTCAACACATTAAATGGCCCAATAATACAAATATGCAAGATACACGATCAAATGTGCATTAAAATATCATTAAAACGACACTTAAAGCGACCTAAAATGCATGCATTTTCACGTGTACCAGTAGTTTTCGGCATACTACTGTAATTACTGTAGCAAAGAATCGAGGTCAAATACTACATATATATTATCTCACCATGTATGTCGAGACAAATTGTCTCAACTATTAAAGGAAATTTCCTGGGCTTTTAAATAAAATACCAAAAGACAATTACTTAGGATAATTAACTTATTCCCAGCTAATCCATCAAACTGTAGCCCTTTTTCCAGGAAACTAAATGGTCAATATTGTAAAAATATTGACATTCTCGACATTATTGTTGACAAAATACGAGATGCTGAAATTTTGGCAGAGAACATTGCATAGTTTCCCGTTAAATAATACTTTCATAACCAGTCTATTTAGACTGTGTAATTTATATCAATCTGCAGCGCTATTGCTAAATTTGTGTGCATTTTTCGTTGGATAACCCAAAAGTTGCACATGATGAGTTCCCTGCGATCCCTATAAGTGGATTCCGAATGGTGAGTTTTATGTGGGTCCTACATGGAGTACAATTGGGTTTGAAAGAAAATATTTTTGCCACATCATATTTTTTCTTTACTCAGAAAGAGATTTTATGAATCAAGGAGCCTCAACGACATCATCACAACAACGGAAGGAACACAATTTGGAGCTATACCAACATAACCCCAATGAAAAGACACATCAAAGCCAAACAAGCAAGGCTATAAGCCAATTTGTTAGCCGACCACTTGACCCAAGAAAAAAGAAAATGAAGTAAAAAATAAACATAACGATAGGACATCACAGATAATATTTCCAAAATAAGAGGTATTAGCATGTTTGCGAGTCAAAATTGTCCGCACTCTCAACGAGTCAGTTTCGATCTCCACTTCACTCACATTCTAGCTAATTGCAAGTTCAACTGTAGCCCTTACAGCGAGAGCCTCTCCCACTTCTACCGAGACCATGGGTGTTTGAAGTTGCACCAAAGACGTAAGCACCCTACCTATATCATCCCATAAAGTAGCTCCCAGGCCCATGCTCTCCCCTCCAATAAACGCCACATCGACATTCAATTCCACAGCACCCCTTCTGGGCCTCCTCCACCTAACAGCAACCTCCCACTTCGGTGGCCAAATTACGGGCCTCTTCGACTATTGATACATACAATGTGATGCATTTAAAGCTTAGTAATACATTTAAAGCTACAACGCACATGTGGAGTCCCGAAGAGGAGAAGATGACAAATAGCCAGAACTCCAATATATATGATTGACCTCAGCTTTTCGGTGGTTCGACGGTAGCGTCCCTCTTCCGACTTCTTTTTTCGGTGGTCGAGGCTCTTCGACCTCCCTTACTTTTCACTACAAATATTGACATTTAAAGCTTATTAATACGTTTTTTTAAAACAAACTTAATATTTAAAAGTGTTACAAAATTTATTTATAGTATTGATGATGACAAAACCATGTTGTAAGGTAGGAACTAATGTACCCAAACACTCTGTAACCTTTATAATAGATAGGACTAGAACCTTACAGTAGTTTTTGTCTATCCTCGGAACGCTACTCCTTTACTATACACATGTTTCTTAGAACACCTAGTCTACTTCGAGTTTCGGATGGAAACGAAGACTCCTCATTCAAAAATCGTTCGTGAGAGTTGGTTTAGTGAAAGCTTTTCTTCAGCTTCTGGTAGCTACCTCTAAACTTGAATATCAGTGGAGATATGGGCAAGCTTCCTTGATGAGAAGGATTAGGACTGACACAAAGCTTTAGAGCTAGCTACCTCTTAACTTGTAGAGAATAGTTGATGCGTGTTTCCTATCTTGCTCTTATTTACTAAGAACAATCACTTGAAAATATCTAGAGTGATGAATGATTTGAAAGCTTTATATTTTAAGAGTGAGTTGATACTTAGTAATTTCAGTGGTTCTTAAATTCGGTAGTCTTTGCTCGTCCTTCATCTCCTTCTTTTAATAGTATTGGGTTCCTTCTCATTGAAGCGTGATATATTATTCCCGTTGACATTTAATGCTCTTCGCACAACTTTCTAGCCATTGTTGTCCTTTTGCAGAAACTGGTTTAGAGTAGGTGTGCCTTGATGTCAATGTTGTAGTGTAGCTTTCGCTTTTGTCAGATTATGTATCCCAAAGATATTGGATAGTTCGTACAAGAGTTGCATCTTGTCTCTAGTGGATATATTTTTTTAATATTCTTTTAATGTTTGAAACTCTAACTTTGACTTGACTTTATCACTGCTGACATGGTTGGTGCTTGCTTGCTGCAAGATCTAGTCTTTGTTCCTTGCTGCTTGCTTCGATTTCTTGCTACATATATCCGTGATGACTTCGTTTTATGCTTGTTGTGACTTATTGCTTGGATCTGTGCCTAGAATCTAATTGGGTTTGAATCGACATTTGTATCGAGGTAGAGGATTGAATTTGAGAAATTAAAAATTGACGCTGCAGAGTGGGGCGGCCGCGCCCATATTGCTATAGCTGAAGGAGACGCAACACGGCCGCGTTGGAAGGCAACACGGTCGCGTCACTTTGTGGCTGGAAAAGGAAGTTTGCCACTGGAAGGGTGTCTCGGCCAAAATAAGTCTTATTGGTGTTCTTCGTTTTGAGAGAATTTGGAATTATTTTGACTTTGAATTTGGTTTGATTGTTCGAGCGTTGTTAGTTTGGGTCGAGTATCTATCAATTGATACTCGATTATTGGTCTTTATTTGAACTCTCATTTGAATTTGATTTGGGATCCTTCCCTTTTGGCAGTGGACGTAGCTAACAAGTTGTTAGCGAACCACGTTAATTCTCGGTGTCTTTTATTTGTTTTCTGCACAGTTATTATTTGCTTGTTCGTTTGTTTTGTTCGCTTATTTCCCAACAAGTGGTATCAAGATCTTGGTTCGAGCTTCCATTGCGCTCGTGGGAAATATGGCTCCGATGACCGTGTAGATTGAAAGATTCACTGGAAGGGATAGTTTTAGTCTATGGTAGATTAAAATGAAAGCCTTGTTGAAGCAACAAAGATTGTGGGCGCCGTTGATGCCGAAGAAGGACAAGGACAAGGGCAAGACGGGCGATAAGGAAGAGGCCGTGGTCCCGGTGTCTGCCGAGATGGCCACTTTGGATGAGAAAGCGCACTCAACAATCATGTTATGTCTCGCTGACGACATCATCACCGAGGTAGCAGAGGAAGAAACTGCACTGGGGTTGTGGTCGAAGTTGGAGAGTTTGTACATGACAAAGTCGCTCACCAATAAGTTTCTTCTGAAGCAACATCTGTTCGGACTGCGTATGCGTGAAGGTCAGTCTCTTCGCGATCACTTAGATCAACTTAACAAAATCCTATTAGAACTGCGTAATATTGATGTCAAATTAGAAGATGAGGATGGTGCGTTGATCTTGTTGGTTTCTCTACCACCATCGTACGAGAATTTTGTGCAGTCATTTTTGGAAAGGATTATGTGTCTCTAGAAGAAGTGATGTCATCGCTACACGCTAGAGAGTTGCGCCATCAGGCGAATGGTTTGTCTAGGGAATCGGGTGAAACTTTGGTAGTTGGCAATAATCGAGGTTCAGGAAATTAGGGGAGGAGGTTTAAGAAGAATTCCGGCCCCAAAGGTCCTAAACCAGGAGATGTCTGCAACTATTGTAAGGAGAAAGGGCATTGGAAGTATGTCTGTCCGAGGTTGAAGGAGAAGCAGGAAGACACTGCTGATTCTGTTGTGGAAGTTGAAGCAGACTCTGATGGAGATGAGGTCCTAGTTGCTAAGAAACAGACATGTAAATTTGATTCTTAGGTTCTTGACTCTCGGGCATCGTACCACATATGTCTGTGTAGGGAGTGGTTCACAACCTACAAGTAGGAGGAAGGTGGCAATATCTCATTGGTCAATGGTTCCAAATGCAAGGCGGTTGGGATAGGCTCAATTAAGGTGAGGACGCATAATGATAGGTTGTGTACATTGAACGATGCTAGACATGTTCCACTAATGATGAAAAATCTAATTTCACTAAGTCGACTAGACAGCAGGGCTTTCAGTTTCAAAGGTGCGGGTGGAGTTTTGAACATCTACAAAGGTTCGAATGTAATTTTGAAGGGCATTAAGAAGGGAACTTTGTATTTGATGCAAGGTTCTACTTTGGTTCGGTCTGCTGCTGTTCGAAGTTGTTAGTGTCCCATTGTTAGGGACAAATTGGTACTTAAGGTGCATCTGGTACATTGGGTACAACTAGCGCAAATTGAATTTGGTTTGTTTGAAATTAGTTTGTTTAAATTTGTAAGAAGGTTTGATTTGAGGTGGAGCTTTGTTCGAAGAAGCTGCATCGTTTGGGGATTCAAGGCAAGGTGGAGATTGTTAGGATTTATGCCTTGAATCTAATTGGGTTTGAATCGACGTTTGTAATGAGGTGGAGGATTGAATTTGAGAAATTGAAAATTGGCGCTGGAGAGTGGGTGCAGCCACGCCATATTGCTATAGCTGAAGGAGACGCAACGCGGCCGCATTGGAAGGCAACATGGCCGCGCCTCTTTGTGGCTGGAAAAGGAAGTTTGCTGCTGGAGGGGTGTCTCGGCCGAGACGAGGTAGACTCGGCCGAGTCTACTTAGGCAAGGCAGTTTTTGGGCCTACGTGATTTTATGCCCAAATTGATTCCTTCTTGTATAGGATTAGGTTTGGGGGCTTATAAATAAGTCCAATTGGTGTTCTTTGTTTTTAGAGAGTTTAGAATTATTTTGGCTTTGAATTTGGCTTGATTGTTCGAGCGTTGTTAGTTTGGATTTAGTATCAATTGATAGATACTCAATTATTGGTCTTTGTTTGAACTCTCGTTTGAATTTGATTTGGGATCCTTCCCTTTTGGTCGTGGACGTAGCTAACAAGTCGTTAGCGAATCACGTTAATTCTCGGTGTCTTTTATTTATTTTCTGCACAGTTATTATTTGTTTGTTCGTTTATTTCCCATCACTTATGCCTATATAGAACTAGTCATATCTGTTATAAATATTACAGAGTTTGTGGGGACACTTCTTCTTACTTTTCATTGTGGTTTTGTCATCATCAAAATTATAAATAAATTTCCTAAAAATTATATTGTCATGTCATTATCTTTTAGGTAGTGGCATGAATATGATGATAATATAGTTGCAAATCAATAGGTGCTCCATAAGAGAAAGAGAAGAAAGAAAAACGTTAAAAAAAGATAATATAGTTGCAAATCTTAAAAAAAAAAAAAAAATAGAAAACTACACAAGTTTTTCTTGTGAGAATGAGAGATGAGAAATAAAACAAGTAATTTTTTTAACAAGAATAAGCATTGTTTTTAGTTTCAATTATATGGTGAGTTTTACTAAACTTAAAACATTTAATATTTTTTATCCACCAAACCACCACCTTAATAGTTTTCTGAACAATCAATATATATATACCTTTCTTGTTAACTAACTATTTAATATTTACTTACTCTAAGAGTTTCTATATATATATATATATATATATGATATTCTTAGATTACTTTCTTAAATTTTTTGTAATCCATCTTTCTCTTTTCTATGCAATTATCAAAGAAACCAATCATAGAGAAGATAAAAAAAATTAATGAAGATTCTAAGAAAATAAAAACAAAACAAAATGAATAATATAATGTATTCTCTAGAGAAGGAATAAGAATCTAAAATATTATGAATTAGATAGGCTCAAGACATGTCATTAGGTGAATTAAATATTATACGAAGTGCATTAGAAAATTTCATGAATTAATAGATGAGTTTGAACTATACACAAAACAAGGTTGCAGAACTCGGAACCCAATGACCGGACATTTTTACAGTGCCTAGTCGCTGCCTAGCTAATGTAGTTTTTTTGGCAACAATTATTCAACATCAACATTAATTGTTGAACATAAAAATTACTCAGTATATCAGTAAATTCTTCAACATCAAACAATTATTCAACATCAATAAGCTACAAAATTATTCAAAATGAATAAGTAAATTATTCAACATCAACATTCTAAAAAAAACAATTATTCAACAATGATTATGCAAAGAAGTTGAAAATTTTAATATAGATATATAAAAAAAAATACCTCCGGCAACCTTATTTGAGGCGGCGATTTATGACTAATGGGGTGGGGAAAGAGGCAGCGGCAAAGGAAGTGACGACAACAACGAACGAGGCGGCGGCAGCGGCTAAGGAGACAAGTAGCGACGCAAGTTTGGATTTGGAAGAGAGGGGCAAGAAGTTTAGCATTGAGAGATGAGGGCCTTTTCCCTCTTTACACATTGAAATTGTCAATTTATTTAATCTGAATTCCAATTGAAAAAAAACGTCTTTTTTACAAAAACATCCAAACCAAGTCGGACCGAGTTGGCTTCCAAAACTAAGTCGTCTACAAGGACCAATTTTCTTAAAAGCGGGTTGGATACCGAGGGAGTTTTGCATCACTAATATAACAAGACTTTTACCAAACAAATAAAACTCCAAAAATAAAGTTACTGAATTAACCTAAAAAAATTCATCCATCGACATTTCTTCTTTTTCTAAAATTACAAAAGAATCGCATTATAAAATAGATAAGAACTTTTTTAAAAAAACTTTAGACATAAAAAATAATAATAATAATAATAGTATGTATATTACTAAAAATGAAGAAAAATGTAAAGTATTATAAAAATATAAGTTCAACTTATGTCATTAGTTGAATTAAATAAAGTATAAATTCCACGAATGAATAGATGAGATTTAAATTATAAAATGACTATTACCAAATCAATAAAACAACAAAAATATAGTTAGTAGAATAACCCTAAAATTAAAACTTATAAAGGATATAATAGGCAAAAGTTAAAATTTCACTTTTATAATACTAGTAGACTAATGAAACTTCGAAGAAGAAGAAGAAGAAACAAAGAGAGAGATCAGCCTGAGGACGAGGAGGTAACAAAGAACTTTAAAGCCTCTCTTTCAGCATGGCGGGTGAAATCCAAGGCCTTGTGATGGACTTCACTTTCCACTATTCATGTTGGGACACCAAGAAGAAAAATAAATGCTCATTCTGATTTCACATAAAAAATTAGTTATATTTCATAAAAAATATGTATTAAATGCTCTTACTTCTAATATATGCTACTTAATTTCATTAGGAAAAATATTTGTATTTTTACCATCTTCAATTAATTATTTTAAATGAAGCGCTCTCCTATAAGACTGTCTTACTATAAGAGGTTAGTGACATTTTAAAAAGTATCACATTTCTTTAGAGAATATTTTTTTTTCCTTGAAAAATTAGTGTTTTTTTCTGCCCAAAAAAAAAATAAATAAATCAACTTGTTGGAAAATAATCCTTACAAGTAAAAATATTAATATTTCCTTAAAAGAATATTATTTTTTTCTCAAAAAGGTGATTTTCGAAAAGTGTATTAGTTTTTACAGACCAAATTAATACTTTAGTTACAAGTACTACTTTTTCCCCAAAATAATTAATTAGGTTTTTCCCAAAAAATATTATTTTTTTCTCATAAAATATGGTAATATGCATTTTAAAGTCCCCAAAGTATTAAAGTTTGTTTCAATCCTTACAGTATCGTTTTGTTTTAATTGATCCCTAAAGTTCTAAAATTTTATTTCAATTGCTTTTTAAAGTATTTTTTGTTTCAACTAGTCCATAATATTTTTAAAAAATTTCATTAGGTTCTTAAATTATTACGAAAATCTATCTTAAGACCTCTACAATAAAAATACATATAAAAATCTAAAATTTCCGATCTACTACAAAATGATACAGTGTCATATATTTTATTAAAGAAATATTGTATAATTTTTGTATTATAATACTAAACCCGTAAATGAAGGTGATTGTACTGGAATATGGATCTGAAAGAAGTTCTAAATTTGAATGTTTCAAGAAATTCATCCAAGGTCGAGAAATAATTTGAGATCATTTAATTTTAGTTGGAGACATTCTAATTTTATTTTATCATTTTTACCTCGATCTGTTTTGAAACTTAAAGGAAAATTGAATATTAAAAATGAAAGAACTTTAAGCTATTATTTTTAATACTTTAAGGACCTTCATATATAAGTGATTCTTTGAGGGCTTTTTGCAAACAAAAATAAACACTTCAAGTACCTTTTGAAATAAAATAATAATTTAAGTGCATTTTAAGATAAAAGTTCGTACATTAATGACCAAAAGATGTATTTTGCCAAAAATATTGTAATTGTAAAAGTAAATTGTAAAGAATAAAGAGAAAGAGAAGAAAGCAGAAATAGAAAGAAAAGCGGCGTATATTGTTTCACAATAGATGTCTCTTATATAGGCATACATGTAGGGTTTTATGTATACAAGATATAATGAAACGCCTAAATTGCCCCTCATCAGTTACTTTTGATGAAGGCACACTAATTGTGTTTTTCCTTCAACACTCCCCCTTGTGCCAAATCAAAAGGGTGGATGGTGCATGAATGTTGCCTCGTTAAAAACCTTGCCAAGTAACAAAACCCAATGGGAAAAATAAACCTTGGTCGAAGGGAAAAAGAGTGCAACGCACCTGTGTTGAGACTCTAGTCTACACCTCTCACCTGATACGTACATCTATCAAGTGAGCTCAGAAAGTCTACGCATCCCAATCCTTTTCACATGTTTTTCAAAGATTGTCTTAGGCAGTGATTTTGTAAACAGATCAGCTGCATTTTCTTCAGAGCTGACTTGAGTTACTTGAATCTTGAGCAAAGCTTGTTGTTGCTGGTTGTGGAAGAACTTCGGCGATATATGCTTTGTATTGTCGCCTTTGATGTATCCTAGTTTCATCTGTTCGATGCAAGCAGCATTGTCTTCATATATACATGTAGGCTCTTCAGTGGTAGAACTTAAGCCACTACTTCTCCGAATATGTGTGATGATCGACCTTAACCAAATTGACTCACGAACTGCTTCATGTAAGGCAATGATCTCCGAATGATTTGATGAGGTAGCTACAAGGGTTTGCTTAGTTGATCTCCAAGATATCGCTGTATTTCCAATGGTAAATACGTAACTAGTTTGGGAACGCCCTTTATGGGGATCGGAAAGATAACCAGCATCAGCAAAACCAACTAATACATTATTTGGTGTATTGGTGTAGGGGGTAGCTTCAACATTTGCTTTAGGGATTACAATTTCATTTGTGTTCCCTTTTCTCTCTTTGTAAGGAAAGAACAAGCCCATGTCAATGGTTCCTTTTAGGTATCGGAATATATTCTTGACACCATTCCAATGACGCTGCGTTGGTCCTTAACTAAATCTAGCTAATAAGTTCACTGAGAAAGCAATGTATGGTCGAGTACATTGAGCTAAGTACAATAATGCGCCTATTGCACTTAAATAGGGAATTTCAGCTCCCAATAGCTCTTCGCCGTCTTCCTTTGGATGAAATGGATCTTTCTTTAAATCCAAACTTCGACTAATCATGGGAGTGCTAACAGGATGCACTTTGTCCATGTTAAATCGCCTGAGCATCTTTTGGACATATGCAGACTGGTGGATAAGTATTCCACAAACTCGGTGCTCTAGTTCAATGCCTAGACAAAACCGAGTTTTCCCAAGATCCTTCATCTCAAACTCGGGTTTCAAATAGTTCGTGGTTTCTCTTATTTCATTAAGAGTACCTATTATGTTCATGTCATCAACATAAACTGCTACAATCGCAAATCCGGAACTAGTTTTCTTTATAAATACGCAGGGGCACTGTTCATCGTTCTTGTAACCTTTCCCAATCAAGTAGTCACTTAGACGGGTATACCACATCCGTCCGGATTGTTTCAATCCATAAAGTGAGCGTTTCAATCTGATTGCAAACGCACTCCGTGGTTTAGAGTCACTTGACTTGGGCAATGGAAGGCCATCAGGCACTTTCATATATATCTTTGAATCAAGATCCCCATAGAGATATGCAGTAACCACATCCATCAGCTGCATTTCCAGTCCTTCGGAACTACTAAGCTAACTATGTAGCGAAACGTTATGACCTCCATTACGAGAGAGTACGTCTCCTCATAATCAATTCCAGGGCGTTGTGAGAAGCCTTGTGCTACAAGGCGAGCTTTATATCTTAGGACCTCGTTTTTCTCATTACGCTTTCTAAAAAAGACCCATTTATGTCCTACAGGCTTTACACTCGGTGGGGCTAGCACTACCGGACCGAATACCTATCTCTTTGTCAAAGAATCAAGTTCTGCCTGGATTGCTTCTTTCCATTTAGGCCAATCTGCTCTTTGTTGACATTCTGCAACAGAGCGTGGTTCGATATCATCATGCTCTATAATTTCTTTAGCAACAGTATAAGCAAATACATCATCAATCTGTGTGTAGTGTCTGTCCATCAACTCATATGCACTTTCATAATCCATAGAGATTTCTTTATTCTCTGGAATCATATCAAACATCGGAGCGTCCTCCAGTAATGATTCTAGGACATAACTATAATCAGAGATAATCTCATGAGATGGATTCTCAACATTGATGATTAATGGGTTGGGTTGTGCCACACCTACCCTTTTCTTCCTTGGGTGGGTGTCAATCGAACCAAGTGGCCTCCCCCTTTTCCTTTTGGGAGCCACGGCCTCAACCACACCTCCACCAGGTGTGATTGCAACACCTTTATCTGCGGTGTTGTGCCCCTTATTGGGGACTTCTAACCTCGCAGGCACATTTGCAGCTGGTATATGAGACCTAGTCACTTTTGCGATATCAGCAAACGCATCAGGCATCGAATCTGCTACGTTCTAAAGATCAATTATTCTTTTTACTTCACTTTCACATTGTGAAGTTCGGGGATCAAAATGAGACAGAGTGGGGACAGACCACGATAATTCCTGTCGTTCCCTTAGAAATTTCTTTTTCTCATCTCCCCCTAACGACGGGAAGACTGTCTCATTAAAGTGACAATCCGCAAATCTAGTGGTAAAGAGGTCGCCTGTCAAAGGTTCTAAATAGCGGATAATTGTTGGAGATTCATATCCAATGTATATACCTAATCGTCTCTGGGGACCCATTTTTATGCGCTGTGGGGGCGCAATAGGCACATATACTGCACAACCAAATATGCGTAAGTGTGAAATGTCAGGCTCATATCCAGTTACCAACTGGTACGCAGAAAATGGTTGGTCAACAGTAGGTCTGAGACGAATAAGTAAAGCTGCATGCAATATTGCATAACCCCATGCAGAGATAGGCATGTTGGTGCGCATAACCAAAGCCCTAGCCACCATTTGTAGTCTTTTGATGGTGGCTTCTGCGAGACCGTTTTGTGTATGCACATGGGGTACGGGATGCTCTACATCGATCCCAATAGACATGCAATAATCATCAAATGCTTTTGATGTGAACTCTCCAGCATTATCAAGTCTTATGGACTTGATAGGGTTATCAGGGTGGTGAGCCCTTAAACAAATAATTTGTGCTAAGAGTTTTGCAAATGCAGAATTTCTTGTGGACAATAAAGCGACATGTGACCAGCATGTCGAAGCATCAACCAGAACCATAAAATACTTAAATGGTCCACATTCTGGATGAATAGGTCCACAATATCTCCTTGTATCCTGTGTAAGAATGGAATATTTTGTTTGGTATCTTTAGCATAAGACGGTCTTGGTGTTACTTTTGCTAAAGAACAGGCTTTGCAAAATGAGTGATGTGCCTTTGAGATTTGTAATGAGGCAGGGTGGGATGTAGATAGTGCATCTGGTGCTTCAGAAAACACAGGTTGCGATGGAGCAACAACATGACCGATATCATCCATCGTACCGGATTTGCGTCCCTTTCTATGGTTCACTCGAAAAAAAAAGGATGTCCGTGTGAATTTTTCAAAATACGGATCATCATATCACGATCGGGATGTCCAAGACGGTCATGCCAAAGCCTGTATAAACTAGTGTCACATAGTTCATCATTGGTGACAGCATAAGATTCGAGAATTCGAATAGTAGTGATGTACAACCCACTAGATTGACTCATTAGTTTCTCTAAGATGCGTTTTCTTCCACATTCATTAGAGGTAATATATATAAATTCAATTCCATTCTCACTGTGAGTTTCCAAATGGTAGCCGTTGGCACGAATATCTTTAAAACTTAACAGGGTTCGATTAGCTCTTGGTGCATAAAGAGCTTCTTTGATTTTAATAATTGTGCCGTTAGGCATCAAGAATTTGGCAGTACCTCGCCCTTTTATTAATTGGGAAGATCCAATCATTGTAGCTACAGATGAAGTGTAAGGAATAAGTTCAATGAATAATTGTCTATTCCTTAAAATTGTGTGGGTAGTCCCACTATCAGCTAAGCACTCTATTTCTCCGCGAGACATTCCTACAAGTAAATATGATGTATTATTAATTTAGTTGTAAATATAATCTCATTTTCCTTCTGAGTATTTCATTTTTGATAGAATGGTTTACTTTTCATTCAATCCTTTTATTCCTCATATGTATTACTTTACATTGGGATAGTGCTATTTTCGAACCATGTGTATTGATGTACAATAAATTCAAATAAATTCAATACTTTAGAATAACATTCAAATTTATTGAAAAACCAACGTCAATAAAAGTAAGTCTCATTCCAAATCTAACTAAAAAACAATCAGTCTAAGTAACTTGAGACTAAAAACAATTGTCCAAATAAAATGAGGCATAGTGCCTTAACATCATTCTTGAAAAAAAATGGAATTAATAAAGCAGATCAGTCGAAATCGGGAGTATCCATTGACTGAGCAAAGTCCTTGTTGCCATTGAAATCTGCAATTGTGAGGTTAACATCTATGGGTTGATCATCGCCTTCCATGTAGTGGGTCTCTTGTTCTTTAGATTCCCTATACCTCTTATAGTTGGCTGCTACATAGTTGCTTGCACGACAGTTACTATACCAGTGGTCGGTGTCTCCACACCTATAGCAAGGTTCATTGCCAACTCGTTCCTTTTTGTTCGAAGGATTTTTAGGTGCCTTTTGCACCTTGGCTCCACGACCACCGTGGCCACTAGGAGCGCCAATACCTACTTGTCGCCCTCCAGTGGGAGGGCCACCACGGCCCCTACCACGGCCTCTACCATGGCCCCCACGGCCCCTACCCCGTGGTGCATTATTCCCACGATGGTAAGGATGAGCACGTCCTGCCCCCTTTTCTTTGGGGTTCTTTCCACCATTTTCTTGATTAAAGTTTGCCTCGGGAATTTTCTTTGTCCCAGCAGGCCTGGCATTGTTGTTCAAAAGAACTTGGTCATGCCTCTCAGCTACTTGCAGCATGTTCATCAGCTTATTAAATGTTGTGATTCTTTTGCTATCATATTCAAGTCTATACTGGTTTGCCAGTATAAGTGATGAGGTAGGAAATGTGGAAAGAGTTTTTTGTATCATGTCATCTTCTGTGATTTTCTTTCCACAGAATGTAAGACGTGCTTTAAGGCGTAACATATCCTTGTTGAAATCATTGACCCTTTTGTAGTCAAGTAAGCGGATTTCATTCCACTGGACTGTTAGTTCTAGAAGCAGAGTGTCATGTATGTTTCCAAAACGTTCCTTTAGTGCATCCCACAATTCTTTGGGGGTTTTCAATTGAAGGTACTCCCAGCGTAAACTAGGATCGATATGTCGCCTAAGGAACATTAGGGCGTTTGCTTTGACCTTGTCAGACGGTTCTTTGTCATTTGGGTCAGTGGATGGTTTGATTGTGGATAGATAATCCTTCCCTAAGAAAGTAGTTTCCATATCGAAAACCCAACGATGGTACTCAATTCCTTCTGAGTCCAAAATTTCAAATTCAGGTCGAGTTGGTTCAGTCATCTTCTGTGAATAAAAAGGAATATGTATATCAATTATGCAAGCGTAGCAATATACAATTTTTCTTTTTTCAAGAATGTGAGTTGAGTTAGATTTTGAGACAAATTGGTCACATTATTTCGATGCTTTGTGAAAATGCTTTATCACATTAATTTATATTTATTTGTATTATCCATGAATTTTCTTTATCATGAAAGTACACAATAAGTATAATTCAAGAAATACGAATTACAAATATAAATATGTATCACATTTGGTTCGGTAATCATCTACAAGCTTGTCACAAAACATAAAAGAGGAAGAAATAATAACATTCTAATTTGAGGGTGCATTTTCGACAAGAATTTAATTATAACATACCAGGCAAAATAATAACATACGACATCAAGACCGACCAATCAAGACGCTCAAAACAAAATTACAGATAGAGTTAAAAAGAAAGATTGTGTTATGCAATCTGACAACTTTTATCACAATTCAAAAAACTCGTGCTGATAACGTGTAAAAGTAAATTGGAAAGAATAAAGAGAAAGAGAAGAAAGCAGAAATAGACAGAAAAGCGGCGTATATTGTTTCACAATAGATGTCTCTTATATAGGCATACATGTAGGGTTTTATGTATACAAGATATAATGAAACGCCTAAATTGCCCCTCATCAGTTACTTTTGATGAAGTCACACTAATTGTGTTTTTCCTTCAACAGTAATTAATATATCATCTCACCAAAACATGATCACACCCAAGTAATTGACTTATTGAATATGGAGATAACTAGAGAAAATAGTTGCTTATATAAGAAGGGTCTCGTAATCAAGATTTTTTCATAAAAAAACTCTAGCCTCCGTCTTCCTGCATCCTCTCAATCTCCTTAAATTTTAAATCTCCTCATTTCCCCATCCTCTAATAATAGGATGATGGGGGAATACTTCTAATATGTTATTACTTATATATTTTTTGATTTTGTTTTGTTTCGGCTTCTTTTTTGTTTGTTTTTTTCTCTCCTCGGGTTTGCCTTTGTGAGATTTCTCCGCGCCTATGTGCGATTTTCCACGTCTAGTGCAGCCTCCAATCTTTATGTCCGATTTTCTATGGATCTTTCAGCTTTGAATGTTGTTGTGATTGACAAGCATCCGAGACAAAATTTGATGGAGATTGATGATCTGGATTCAATGGTGGGCCCAATTTTATTATTTATGTTGAAGTCGAAGGTAGTTGTTCGTGCTTTTTCCGATTCGTTGCTTGACGTGCATGCAGTAATGAGGAAAAGAATCAAGTTTTACAGCTATTGGGCTTCTTGTGGATGATATTCAGTGTATGCTTTTGATGTATTACTATGCGTTGTGTTTTTCTTTCTTTATATAGTCGACCCGATTGTGTGGATGGATACTGATTTTCTTGATTGTGTTGAGAGAATTGTTCTAAAACTCAGCCTAGACGGCCTCCTAGGCGCTAGGGTCCCCTAGGCTGAACCGGTTAACCTAAAATCGGCCAAAAAAATGGGTCTCCATATTAGGTGGCGACCAGGGTGATTAGTCGACACCTAATTCGCCTAGGTACCGATTAATCCGCCTAATTACCCAAATTTTAAGTTTTTAATTATTATTTTTATTTTTATTTTTATTTTTTTAATTTAATTAAAATAAATTATTATTTTTTATTTCTTTTTATTTATTTGTGTATTTGACTGGTGGCCCTTTGAAATTTTAATTTCTTCTCGCACCCCTACTTTAGTAATTTCCCTTCCACCCACTGTAAATTATTTTAAAATTTGAAGGTGGTGGCGTGTAATTTATTTATTTTAATATTTTGTATGCATTATTTATTTATTAAATAATTAAATTATTTTTGTAAGGTGGTGCCGCCTAGGCGCCGTCTAGGCGTTGGCTAGGCGCTAGGCCCCAGTGAACCGACCGACTAGCGACTAGCGATTTTTAGAATACTGGTTGAGAGTCTTGCTTGAGATTGATTCATGAGATTCTTAATTTTTTTTTAAAAAAAGTTTTTTGTATAAGAGGAAAAAATAAAAATAAAAAAGTGCAAGAGTCGAAAGACAAAAAGAGTCCCATGCCAGAAAATGCACGACTACTCTAGACTCATCGTGCAAAACATGTATGCCTAAGTGCTGCTGCTACTACATGTCGATAACTAGCATCTAAACGTTGGCCTCGTTAAATCCCAACCATGGCAAAACCTAGTGGAATAAACTACGATTAGGAAAAATAGTGCCAACAAAACAACAAAGAAACAAACAAAGTAGACAACTCAACTATAACGAAAATATTTGGCATAAAAGTATTTATAAGAAGGTCTCGACATGCTGAGCTGGTGGATAAAACCGACTAAAATATAAATGAAGCTTCGAAAGTGCATCAGTGGGTTTGTTCCTTTCTCTATAAATATCAGTAGCCATAAAATCAATAGCAGCCAAACCCTGTAAAACACGTAACATCTGGAAAGGAGTCTCCAAGGGACCATACTCGATCGAGAATGGAACAAGTGTACGACAAAGTAGAATCGCACTACAACCATCACTTATGCCATCCTTTCTCCAGCGCTTTTTCCACTGCCAATTTAGCATTTTCTAATTCAGAATCAAACGCAAATCCTCATCCAAAAGAAATTGTAAAACTAACCCTATATAAACCCATACCTATTTCAAAGAATATTCCCACCATATAAATGACCTGGCGCGCCCTCCGCACTTCCATCGACATTGATTTTAACCTATCCCAGCAGTGGTGGAGTGTAGAACATAGAAAGAACCTATGGTAGTTTCCTAGGAATCAGGGTAACACCTAACTTCTTTAAACAAGATAGGTCTCCGATGGTATTAGCCATAAAACCGATCCAGATACACTACGCCTCTTGAATAGTCACCCAAATAATCACCAATCTGTGTTGCTTCAAAGGAACAATGTTCAAATATGTCACTGTTACGAGGAAAACTGCCCAAATAAACGACACGAACGCCGCTCGCCATAAAGTTTCCATTTGCCAGCTCATCACCTGGAAATCACACTATGCAAACCATAATTATGATCTAGAACAACATCAAAAGCAGAACATATTCTATGCAAGAAGATAAAGCAAAAGGACAAGTCGTGAATAAGTGATCAAGAGTCTCCCCTGTTTGTCGACACATAGTACAAATGGTAGGGCCTTGGAAGCCCCATCTATAGAGCATCTCCCAAATCGGAAGTTTATTATGTATTGCCCACCATATCGTAAGACATGCAAAGAGGAATATAAGGGGACCAAATCCAAGCACCCCTAGCAACTTTGAGGGAATAAGTTGCCCGAGATGTGACATCACCATGACATGTTCTTGTCAAAATACGGATGTCCTTGGGCTCCGGAGAGGCCACATACGATACAGTGTTCATAGAAATTTTGTGATGTCTAACCAAAAAAGCTGCCTTAGGAGACTAAACACTGCCAACAAAATTCTTAGAGATGTGGTGTTACAAAAATGTTCGACAACAAGAGGAATTCCAATATGATCCGAAATAATATAACCCAGTCAGTTGTCCAACTAAAATCTAACATGAGAAGAGAGGCCCAAAAGCTATCAAGACTCGTCACCCAAGCGGCCAAGAAGACAATGCATTCCACTAAAATCGATGACTTAACATGGTACATCCAAGGGGAGTCGTTATTACTGAGCAATCTCCGCCTTATAAAGGTCATCCCCATATTTTCACTCGTCAGACATCCCAGCAGATATGATGCAAAAAAGCCTCATTGGCAATACGTAAAGAGCGCTCGCCCAACCCGCCTTCTACCTTAGGAGCACATATTTTTTTCCGCAAAACGTAAAGATGCCCACCTTCTTTGTATGTCCTGTCCGTATAAAGTTATGCATTGCACTCTCAATCTCATTAAGCGAAACGTGAGGTAGTCTGCATACCATCATGGAGTGCACTAGAGAGCGCGTGACTACAAAATCCACTAATCAAACTTTTCCGACCATGGATAACGAAGAGCCCTTCCATCTAGAAAATTTTACAAGAATCTTATCCATCAAATTCCTAAAGTCAGCAGCCTTGGTGCCCCTCTATAGATAGGCACACCCAAATAACGAGTCAGGAAGTACCCGCCTGTCATGCCAAGTGCCGCACACACTGAAGTACAAAACCACCATGAAACATGCATACTATCAAACACCCGCAATTATGTCATACTAAAAATCTGCCTGGAGAACCGATTGATGAACGTGAAAATACTCATTTTTCTTGTGTACTTAAGTTCATATTCTTGTGTAAATTACAAGCATTTAAAATGCTTGAGTACGATTTTATGTTTTATCGCCTTCTCAAGCTTTATTTTCTTTTTGATATGATTTAATGCACTTTCGGGTATTTTTGAGTTATACATATTTTGAAGGATAGGAAAATCCGAGAAAGAAAGGAGGCCAATTGCATGCATTTTGGCCCATATACCGAGGCCTAAATGGGTCTGAATCAAGTAAGGGCTAAGCCCCATTCAAAGATCTTTGAGCCCGAACAAAGGTTGTGAAGGGACCGGGTCGAGAAAATGAGAGGAAAAGCTTTAAAAAGATAATAGAAGCAGATGGCGCACAACGGGAACATATTACACACGCCGCATGCGAACGCGGGGAAATTGAAGGAACACCCGCCGTCGATACCAGCCAGCATAGCTAAGGTACAGCTCCAGTATTCCAGGGACTAATAGCTGGGTCCGGTATCCAGCACCGGCCTACATTCGGTTGAGCGTAGCATCTCTATTTTTTGGCCATATCTCTCTTATCCGGACTCCGATTTGGATGATTCAAGTTGTCACGCATAGAAACTCGAAGATATATAAAAAATCAGTTGGGGTCGAGAGCTAATTCCAGATAAGGCAGTCACGGAATTTCCAAGAAGGACAAGTCGAGCGCATTTAGGGGGTCTGACTCAACATTTAAGGAGGCCAAGCATATTTAAGTGTGTTTTTACTATTTTACCCTTACTAAGACTAGAAATCTACAAATTGTCTTAAGGAGTGTGTGGGAATATGTCTCCCATAGTAACACTCCCCCAACCTCATTTTCTAGTAACTTACCTCATTTGTAAAATTTCCCAATTCTAATTACTCTCTCACTAGAATTCTCTCCTCCTTTTCTCTCTAGTAAGAAAACTAGGGTTCTTTATTTTGTTCTTAAGGATCCTGCCTAGGGTTCTTGATCTTTTGGAAGATTTTGGGGCTTTTTCTAGAATAATTGGTAGGAGTTGGCTACAAACAAGAAGTGGAGATTATCCGTGCCATTTTCAATATAAGACTAAACTTTCTCAATCTCTTCTTATTGATTTCTTGCATTTATTGATTCTTTCTCTCTTCTTTATTAAATGCTTGGTTGTTGCATTTATTGTGGTTTTGGATGATTTTATAGCTTGTGAATATTTAGTTTGTGGTTACTAGGTTAGGGAGTAGCCCAACCCTAGCTAGTTTGCAGTTTCTTGGTTTTGGAGTAGCCTAACCTAGGGTATATCGGTTCTCCTCGATGGGCCCAAGGGGGACGACGGGAGAACCTAAATCACTAATATTCATGCCAATGGATATCCTAAGGCCTCTCTCTTTAGACAATATTCACTTGGGTGGGTATTTCAAGATTAATTGAATACATAATGAGTTTGATTGCCTTGTCTTAGTAATTCTATCGTCGGTCTTTAGTAATTGGGATTAGGGTGAATTGTTGTGTAATTGGTTTATTTG
This sequence comes from Ajuga chamaepitys, assembly GCA_958295605.1. NCBI lineage: Eukaryota > Viridiplantae > Streptophyta > Magnoliopsida > Lamiales > Lamiaceae > Ajuga > Ajuga chamaepitys. The sequence goes on along the minus strand of OY282506.1, from coordinate 24,332,605 downwards.
CTAATCCCACTTGTTTGCCCACTTGGACTTCCAATATGGAACATGACCTTCCATCACAACCCTTAGATTAATTGGTAATTATAAGATCTTAATCTAAGGTTTAAGGTGAAAACATACCTTGGAAACCCATTTCTAGTCTAGAGTATCTTTTATATATTTTGTTGCTTGATTTATGTTTATTTAGTAATTAATCAATCTCAATCTTTCCAATTTTCCTAACTTAAGTGATTCAATAGACTTCAATTGTACTCTTCGATATTATCCTCCATGTGGATCGATATTTTTACTACCATTGTCTACCTCGTGCGCTTGTGGGTAAAGAAACCCTTTTCATTATTTTGAAATGGTTTTCGAGACAAGTTCCAACCATATTCCTTCGAAGTCTCCCATATCTCGCAAATACTATCAAGCACAGCAGTCGAAGTGATGAGAATATCATCCGCATAGAAAATAAAAGGCGGACAACAAATGCCTCTCTTGGCCAAAGCCAGGCATATCAAGCCATATATGATACGATCCATAAGAAATCTCCTTAAAACACCCTCCATTATACAAAATAATAGAGGAGATAATAGATCCCCTGGCCGAACTCTCCGCGAGAAAGAAAAGAAACCATGTGGCGACCCATTTAGCATAATCAAGAGCCTCACTCCATAATAGAATGGATAACTCACAAAAATATGTGAAAACTCCATGCTCTTTAAAACTTGCAGCAAAAAAATGACAGTGTGACATATCAGAAGCTTTTCTAATGTTAATCTTCAAGGCTACATTATCAGTGTTGCGGTGACGGTCCAAACAATTAATGCACTCAGAAGCTAAAGCAATGCAATGATGTATTTGCCTACCCGGTATGAACCCATATTGGTATTATGAAATACAGCAACTGATAAACCTGCCAAGGTGAGTAGGTAGAATCTTCGTAAAGACCATAAACATATAATTTCCTATAGTCGAACGAAAGTCTTCAACCCGATTAGCACCATCAACTTTTGAAATAAGGATGACAAAATTAGCATTAAGACCCATAGGAATAAAACTTATAGTAAGAAATATTGTTTGCATGCACAACATCTGACTCAACAATGTCCTAACAAGAATGTGTAACAATTCAGTGATCTCATTAAAGAATACTCAATAAATCTCTTTCAATTCACACTTGAAGGAGCCGCGAAAAAATGGCTTTGTGAAGAGTCATTCGGTCTCTCGTCTCTTTAGGAGGACGTCTCCACTTCATACCTCCATAGATTTTTCCCAGCGGGAAAAAATGCAAGGATTTAGCATGATATCTCCAATTTCACCCGATGTAGTTGCGAACGGTGGTTTGAGGCTTGGGAAAGGCTTTAGAACCTTTGTAGATCATGTCGCACCATGGATTTGATGAAGCATTATTTCTTAATGTCTTCTACGCTGGATTAACTCCTAGCGGAAGAGTTTTCTTAGATATAGTATTAGGAGGATCCTTCCTTAATAACGAAGTGGATGAAGCTCTCACTTGGCTAAAAGAGACAGTGTCCAATCAAAACCAATGGGACAAAGAAGACAAGAAGATGGAAAGGCTCAGCTAAGAAGAAAGTGCGAAGAGGGAAAAGCTCGAGTATATTGAACAAGGTGAATCATTTCTGCAAAACATTATGTATCACGGATTCAAGGTAAGTACCACTCTTCCCTTTTGCTTGGGATGTGGAAACAAGAATACCGCACTCTTGTATTAGGGAATCATTAATGTCGGTAGAACCTCATACTTCGGTGGTTACTAGGGATTCAAGTGAGGTGATACCGATGAGATTTCCTCTAAGGATCAAATACTTAAGTTAGTGTAAACTTGTTTCAAAAGAGTGGCAGTAAATAAAAAGGATATGCCCTAGCATTGAAAAACCTTTGTGACGTATTTGATAACCTTGATGAAGAAGGACTTCTCACTCAAGGTAACTCTCATTATGCTCTCTTAGAGAGTGGCAATGTCGTTATATTAAGGAGTAGTAAGCCTCTTTGAGAGCTTGAGTGGAGGATTCCCGAGCGAGTTTTGAATGATAGAAGCAAAGAAAAAGTGATTGAGGAACCATTGTAGGAAAAGAGTGACCCTCCTACTACGGCAAGTCAACTTTCCTTGTCAATCCTTAACCTCGATTACCTTTTTTCTAAAATGTGAACACGCATGTAGAGTAGGTTGACAGTCAAAGCTTCCTTTGATGCCATAAATCATTTAATTCTCACATTGTCGTTCGCCGAAACAGTTGCCACTATCCCCCACTTTGGAATTTTTTTGAAGGATATCATTAATAATAAAAATGAGAGGGGGCAAATAGAAAAGATTTATTTAGCCGAGGAAACTAGTGCTATAATTAAAAATAAATCCTATGCTAAGCTCAAGATCCATGTAGTTTTACTATCGTGTGTTCCATTTACGATGTTGTAAATAGATAAGGCTTTGCTTGACCGGGGTGCTAGTATTAGCTTATCTTCTTCTACTAAGTGGAAACTTAATGATTATGAGCTTAAAACCACTTCCATTTCTCTTTAATTGGCCGATAGGTCAATCAAGAAACATGTGGGAGTTCTTGAGGTATTGATACACGTTATCTATACATGTATTTAGGTCGATTTAGGTATATATTTTATAACCTTACATGCATATTAGGCCAAAAATTGTTTATATTTGTTATATTGGATCATTTGACGTGTTTTGACTTATTTTGGACTTAATTAGGTGATTTTATTTTTGGATAAAGTTTGGAGAAGAAACAAGTCAAATTGGGCAAAAATCGGACGAAAAGGGAGTTAAAAGAGCAAAAAGGTCGACCACGGCCGCGTCCGTGGATGTGGCCTCATTAAAAGTGGCCCAGAACATGAAAAACATCTTGCCTAACCAACGCAGTCGCGAGAATATGGCACGCGGTCGCGTAAAAAAGCTTCCTGAAAGAGAAGTTTTCTTTCAGCTTGACACACCTCTAGTATTTTGGCCATATCTTGAGATCTACAACTCCAGTTGAGGTTCAATTGGTGGCATTAGAATTTTGATTCAAAGGGCTACAACTTTTCTAGAAAGAGACAAAACCCAAAAATGATTGAAAGACCCTCAAAATTGGCTTGGAAGTCAGACCTGAAAACTCGCCTGGGCATCTGGCGCGCGGTCGCGACAAACCCTGCGTTGTTGTGCCAAAATCATTCGTTTTAAGTATTTTTTGGGTTAGGTTCAATGCAAACACACAATGCATGCGCGCGGCCGCATTTCCTTGCCGACTTTGATGTCCAAATCCTAATCTAAACAGGATTTCACCCCGATATCTCCCATGATTCGTCCCGAACTCTATAAAAAGGACTCCAAGCTCGAGTTTTAAAATACCATCTCATATAATTACATACTCTAAACACTCGGAGAGGCTTGGAAGCAAGGATTGAAGATCAAGGGGTGACACGACGAAGATCGGTGATTGAAGATTCGGGTTTGGTTTGTTCTTTCTTTTGTATTTAATTTTTAATGACGTTTGTCTATGAATTTCTATGTGATTTGAATACAATTATGTGTAGCGAAACATGTATGTATTCTAGTGGTAGAAAGTAGGTGACGAAGAATGATGTATTGATTTTTATCGTTTAACTCTAGACTCCAATTTGTGTGTTTATCTATGTGTTTGATTTCTTCTTATGATTTAATTTGAATTGATCACTTAAGTTACATCTACACGTTTAATAGTTCTACTCCGAGAGGAGGGCATTGTTAATAGGCGTACGACACATAATGTAATTTTTTGTGATCGCGTAGACGTTGGTTAAGGGTCTTTTGGGAGTCTTTAGGTTTAGTTGACTTGGAAGGGTGGCTAAGTCTAGTAGATCAACAACCTAATCGCTTCGGAAGGAGGGTTAGGTATACTTGAGTGCCATCTAATAAACACTAAAATTTGTTTAAAAGTCTAGAATTTTAGGTTAATCGGGATCATAATTGAAATCTATACCCTAGGATATGGTTTAATCTATCTGAGTCGTTCTTGATCAAGATATTACTTTTATGCAATTTAGGTTTAGAATTTATATCAACCTCTACAAATGTAGAGTCTAGTTATGAGAGTCTTGGATTAATCGGAGTATCAAACTAACATTTAGAGCAGGCAGATTTAAAGTATCCTATATAGTCCGGGGTGATAGGATAAATTTATCACCCCTAATCCACTATCTACTTTGGGGGTTTGGTTGCTCGATTTAGCCCCGGACTATACCCCGGCCCGGGTCAAAAGTAGCAAATTTAGGATAGATTGAGTGATTCAATCCCTCCTAAAGAGGAGGGACATAACTCATCCCTGTTACTGTAGCTTACACCAACCCTCTCCAAATACAATTTTCATACCACACTTTGAAACAAAATCAGTTTTAAGTCCTTCAACAGCTACAGCCCAAACCCTAACCACGATGGCGCACCCTTCAGATTCATTTTACCTGCACCTCTGCCCGACTTCAAAAGAGTCTATAAGAACTCCGTTCGATTGCGGAGTCGTCTCGTAGATACGAACAGTTCCTCGTTAAAATTTTTTAGCCAAGCTTTTACAGGTTATGTCGGATTTGCAACTTGAGTTTAAATTATTTTTTTGTTAAATTGAGTAGATTTTTTTATACGTTTTCCGTCTTTTGGAACAACTTTTGATTTCGAATATCTTCTTCACTATTTTTTTCCCCTAATATTAACTACCACCAATTTCTGTGATTCATGAACAGTCATACCGGATTGAGATCTCTGACATCCCGTCTTCATGCGGAGGAAGCCGTATACCTCAGTTGGTTGACTCAAAGCTCTTTTGGCCGTTGTCCACGTCCTTCTTATTTCATCATTAAACTCATCAGGTTTGTTTTGTTTAACTCTTGTAAACAACTTGATTTCAATATTCTCGCAAAAAGATTCGGATTTGGGCGAACTCATGCTTTATTTGACAAATTTATTACCTGCTTTTATTTGTTTGTGATTTTCATATATGTAGCTACTGGTTCTTGGCCTAGTGATAAGAATTTGAGGATTTTAGGTTATTTTGATATTCAGTGGATTAGTCAATATTGCTTTTTAAATTTTGAGATTGTTTCCATAATTCTTGGTAATTACAGCTACTTGGATTTTGGATATTCTAGCCGGTTTCAAATGTTATTTTACTACATAGTTTGATAAATAAGTGGGAAAGATTAGGGTGTACAATTTTGCTTAGTTATTTCATTACTAATAACATACTTGCTTCACTACAAATTGGTCTTTCTAGATTTTGGCTATGTACGCTTATCGGCAAAACCGTGTCTTGAATTTATGTACAGTTGTGGATATTGATGTTGGCGAGGAGGAATTAATGCTAATCTTGCACGAGATCATGAGTGAGTGCGTAAGATTCTTTTGTTGTATTTTCCTATATCTTTTACGTTGTAGCCAGATTCTCCACATTAGGTCACCATACAAAAAATATAGCCTTACTAGCAAAGTTTCTGATCAAATTAAACATTTGAAAGCAGTTTTAGGCACCGATGAGGAATCGTGTAATGATTTCTTAAGAATGGATAGGCCGGCCTTTGATAATATGTGTCATATATGCTCACAAAATTTGGAGGTCTAAGGTCTAATAGGAATGTTAGCATGAGCGAACAATTAGCAATTTTCCTTGTAATAATAGGCCACCATCACAAAATTCGAACTATTAAGCGCGAATATTTAAGGTATAGCCGTATAGTAAGTAAACACTTTCATGGGGTTTTAAACGCCATTATAAACATTCACAAAATGCTCTTAGCCAAGCCTGAGCCCGTTCGAGATGATTGCACCGAAACCTAGTGGAGTTCGTTCAAGGTACACTCTTATCTTAGCAGTTTTCGTTAACAAATTCGTAGACTCGTTGCTATTTCCATTGACTGAGATCTCATTTAATTTCTTCAAAACTATAGGTGTGTCTCTGTGCCTTAGATGGTACATATATCCCCATCCGGGTTGGTAGACTCGATCGTCCTTCTATCGCAATTGCAAGGGTGAAATTTCAGTTAACGTGTTGGGGATGTGCAATCGCGACATGAACTTCACTTATGTATTGACCAGGTGGGAAGGGAGTGCTACAGACTCTAGGGTCTTAAGAGATGTTGTAACTAGACCAAATGGCATACAACTACCAGCAAGTACCAAATACTAGTATGCGTAGCACCTTGATGATATTACTAAATAATTTTGTGCAACTATTGTATTTAAATATGTAAGTGATTTTTGCAGATGGCTACTACTTGTGTGACAATGGGTATACGAATGGCCCTTGTTTTCTCACCCCTTACAGAGGTTTTCGTTATCATTTGGATGAGTGGGGTCATGGTCGAAATGCACCTCAAAATAAGGAGGAATATTTCAACATAAAGCATTGTAAGGCAAGAAATATCATTGAGAGAGCTGTTGGACTACTTAAGATACGATAGGCCATTCTCCGAAGTGAATCATATTATCCGGTGCATGTACACAACCGGATCATCCTAGCATGTTGCTTCCTCCACAATTACATCCGTACTGCAATGCACAAAGACCCTTTAGAGCATCTTCTAGAAGACATGATTTTTTAAAACGACGACGGTCCTTTGGGCAATATCATAGATTTCGTCGAACCCTCTCCACAGTGGACCGCTTTGAGAGATGAAAAGAAATCCTCAATGTTCAGTAATTAGAGAAATAACCCGAACTAGTGTTGGGGTTGCAAGTTGTAACATGTTGGTTTTGTTGATATTGTACCGACTTTGTTAAATTTTACTTTTTTGCTATTTCATCTTTGGTTGGACACTAGATTTATGTGCTTTGGATTTACTTTGCTATAATTTACGAATATTAATTTTCTACGGGATTACTAAGAATTTGTATGTAATGTTGCATAGCGGCTCTTATATTGGATAATGCAGTCTATTGATTTGGTTGGTAGTTTGATGTTCATGCTATTAAATATAGGAATTGAACTTTTGAGTAGCTCTTGGGTGTAGTTTATATGATGATTTCAGATTGTTTTTTGGTAAATAATCTTGCCTTGTTTTGTATAGTGGGAGTATACTTCAATATGATCTTGTTTTACTTAATTTAGTTTTTGTTTGGAGTTTAGTTTCACATGATAGCTAATTATTGTAAACTTTCAGGAGGACAATGGAAGCTAAAGCAAGCAGCCGTCCTTCAAGGGGAGGGAAAAAATAGCCTCGCCGAGTTTGGTCTCTGGAAGAAGAAAAAGTTTTGATGGACGCACTGAAGGAGATAGCGGTAGGCGGATGGAAGTACAACAACGGCTTCCGGGCGGGCTATTTGAGAGTGTTGGAGAAAGCAATTCGGAAAGTCGTTCCGAATACTGATTTGAAAAGACAGCCTCATATCGATTCGAAAGTTCATGTCTGGCGAAAGTTCAATTTGATGTTAACTAACATGCTTAGTCGTTCCGATTTTGCTTGAGACTCAGCTAAAAGCATGATAAAGGTTGAATGTGATCAGATTTGAGATGAATACGTAAAGGTATCATGATATTTTAAGTTTTGATTACATAGAAATATATGCATAATTTCTATATAACAACCCCTAGTCTTTTGAGTTTTTTTGTGAAATAGACTGATACAAATGCGAAGGGAATGCGCTATAAGTCATTTCCTTTCTTTGCTGACTGGCAAAAGGTTTTTGGAAAGGAACGTGCAACGGGTGAAAATACTGAAGATTGCAACGACACCGAGCAGACACCTTTAGTTCCACCTAGTTCAACTCCACCAGAAATGTTGTCTAACAATATGCTAGCTGACGGGGACAATGATGAAAGTGAGACGTGTCCGTGTGTTAGCCGAGTAAAAGCAGTGAATCAAAGAGGAAGCGTCCAAATAAAGGTAAAAAAATAACGAGGGTCGGAGACCGAGATTATTGAGATGATGGGTAAATTATGTGTTCAAACAAACAACAGGCTTGGAGAGATAGCGAAATACGCCGGCTGTGAGTGCAAGATGTCGAAGAAGTGCATCAGTCTTTTTGATGCACTCGGCGAGCTCGGAGTGCTTTCAAACACCGAACAGATTTTCATGCATAAGTTGTTATTGAACAACAACAAAGATTATGAAGCGTTCTTCAACCTACCCGGGCCCGCGAGAGCGCAATTGGTCTGCATGATGCTCGATGGGCAGATGTAGTCGTGTCACTAACGGAAGCCATAATTTGGCTTAAGACTTAAAAAATCCTTTGATATAAATTTGCATGTCTTGAACGTTTCCTTTTGTGCTTCTACCCTAAACCATTTTTTGGGTGATTACTCTAATTTGTCTGCTAGCTTATGGACATTGTGGTTCTGATCAGTTATGATTATTTTGAAGCAGGGCTTGATTTCTATGAATCTTATGCAGGTTATTATATTTGGTAAAGTGTATTTCGTAGTAATGTCTTCGAACTAGTGGTGCCTGACGTCGGATGAAGTAGCTAATTTGATGCCATAAATGAATATCATTCAAATAAGCAGATGGTTGAATCGATCAGGTACTCATGGAAATATCAACAGGTGGCTATATCAATAAGTATATGAATGTGACATATATAACGAGACAACAAATTTAATACAAAGATGATATTATGGTAATGAGTTTATCAAACAACGCGGCTACATCAGAAGATATGATACCGTCGGATTTATGCAGCTACGCAACTCGGCTAATAAAAATAGGAATTTAAAATGTTCTACGGGAAAGGTACATCTGTTGGATCAGCCTCCGCAATTTGCAACGAATCCTCAAAGAGAACGGACATTGAAAAAAAATTTGGCTCGCCATTATGTTGATAACACCTGAAATATTTGTGCTCCTAATAAAAACAATAAAAAGAACCAAAGATAGTCAAGACTTTGAAATTTAAACATTTATTAGAAATAATAAAAACAGTTAGACTATATTACCCGAATTTACACAAACCTTGCAAATTTCTTTCCATGTCTCGCAGTTGTACTTCATCGTATTATCTTCTTGAGTGTGGCTTACTCTAGAAAAAACAAGTAGTTATTTAAACTCATAGTAGCATTTGCGGAGTCCAAGGTATTTCTTAACCAAATATTACTTTTGCATGATTCTGTTGAATTCAACACTCATTTGGAATGCGATTCGGAGAAAGGGATTGGCTTGTTTTGACCGTATGCACCATAAGTTGTCACGAGTTCGATGAATCTTGACTCGGCGACTGGAGTCCATAGGTTATCATAAAATGGAAGTTCATAGGGCGAGTTCATGATTATCTATGAAAGAATTCTTTTTTAAGTAAAGGCCTATTGTTTCATATGTATGAGCTAAGCTACTGCATCAAATATTAAATTGGATAATAAATGTGGTTGTTTAACCATATTTCTAACATTGGCACTAATTGTGGGTAGGAAAAATATTAAATAGGGGTCATAATCCAGATTTCATGTTTCTAGACAGTGCATAGTAAATGCCTTTTAAAATGGGAAGTGACAAGTGTGTTAGGAAACATTAATGTATCCTAACAACATATCAGTAAATAAAGTCAACCAACCCCCATATTACTTTTCTTAAATTTCAGCTAGCTAACACTTTCGCCACTGCAATTACATATTAACTTCAAATACTCACCACTAGTGTTGTGTATGGAGCTTCGGCCTGTACTACTCGTAGACCTGGGGGAAGGGTCTTTTCAATGTAAATTTTACACCAGATATGAAACGTAGTTGTTTGAAATGAAGGGGCTCGAGTGACTTTCTTACTTCGTAGTTGTGTACATATCTGCTATTTAAGATGCATACAGAAGCCATATAGATAGCTGCTCATACCCGCTTAACTAAAAAAATACTTGTTTCAATTTCTGTATACCATTCCGAATATATCTTTCAGGTCCGTTCCAGCTCAAGAAACAATTCTCTACTCCAAGAAATGGCCCAAAGAAGTTGATACGTTCTTTATCAATGTACTGGTGGGCAAGCGTGACGAGGAAAGGTGGGATAACAAGGGTGCTAACATGCATGCATTACTGACGGCGCAGGGGTAGATCAACGCAAAGAAAACATTCACCTTGGAAGAGATCGAAGCACGCAGGTGGAAACTTCTGAAGAGGTATACAACATTCAAACGGATCATAACTGACTCGGACGTGAAGTGGATAAGTGATATAAACCATGTTGATGCAGAATGGAGCTTCTGGAAAAAGATATTCAAGGTAAACTGTAAGCTCACTAAAAATATAAGCATGCAATTTTCTAATAGACTATCAATTTTTTTAATAAACCCTCGAATAAAATCATGTAGGAGAAGCCAATGGCGAAGTCTTATTTCCACAAAGGGGAATCCGAATTTGAGCGTCTGGACATGCTATTTAGTGGTCGGCTAGAATGACCAACTGCAAGAAGTAAGTAGATCATAACCATCAATAGCAATGATGATTCTTCCATCAAGCCCCAAGAGGCTGCACAAATGCTTGTTGTCTTTTCGGATTCCGAAACTGGAGGAGAAGTCGAGTCACCATATGTTGTTCTCAAGATCGCCGCCAAAAAAATTAAGTTTGGACCTTTTGGTAATATCACACCAAATCCCGAATTCTGCCTTGACGAGCATTCAACCAACACCCCCCGTCCATGTTGCTACATCAAATCCTAATTTACCACCAAGAAATGCATTCCCCACCAAACCAGATGACTGTTTCTACCACAAAGCATTATCATCAGGCTCACAAGGATCCAACAGTCCGGCCAAATTAGGTTCGTCGTCCTACCGCCGTGAGTAGTTCAAGTCTTGGACCAGCCCCCGTGGAAAAAAAATTAGAGACGCATATTAATATTTCTAGCTTTTGTTTTTAGTATCGTACTTTCTGTACAATTTTTAATTAATCAACCTAAGAAGTCCCCGTCATCATCTCGTAACAACGGTGGTGCTTTTTAGTTGAATCTTTCCAAACGGTTGTATATGAATTAATGCAACTGTCTTTCTCTTGTTGTCGTCCAAAAAAATCCAAAAAGTTTTGAAAGATAGCATCACCTTGTTTGCCTGGAAAGAAATTGGACACTAATCATCCGGGCATGTTTGAAGTCAGTTCATCGCATTCAGAATGAGACTCTTAACTAGTATTGGTACATCAAAGCAAATATAGAAGTAAAGTAGATTAACTATTTTAATTGTATAGAATCAATAAATTGATGGGATTCGTTATAAGCAACGATGGTACCCTAAACCACCCCGTGAACATTTAATTAGTTAAAGACCGCAGGAGGTATGAGATGAAACCTACACATAATACTATCACAAGCTGACTAACAAATAGATGTTGTTTTAGTTGATATACCCTATGATCTAACAAGTATTCTATAGTCGCCATGTCCCTAATTGCATTGATAAATTTAACTTCTCGTCTCTTCAATTCGTCATTTGCAGCCGATGAATAACATGCTTGCATTGAAGATCCTGGATTGTTGCTTCTTGAGCTTCAACTCTTTTCAACAAGCCATAAACGATATGCTTTGCTCGCGAAGACAGTTCGTTGTCATACCATTCGAAAAAATTGCAGCAATCAATACATTCTTGCAAGCTAATTAACACCGAAAATTCAATATAGTGATTTTCAACAAATTAAAAATGAGTTTTAATCGACGTGAACCGATACATTATAATTTGGACACCAAAAATATCTTCTTCCGTAAGTGTCGAGCTCCAAAGATGTTTTAATCGATGCTTGTATTTTGCAATCACACTGTACAACTTGACTAACATAATCCCGTTTTGGATTGGATATCTGGTTGCAGCCAGTTCCACTACAACCTGATAAAATGCAAATAATTGGAGAGATATTGAAGTAATAATCGATTATTCCCATAAGAAATGAATTTCTACCGACTACCAGGATGCAGCAATGTGAAAATCTGAAATTAGATTCTAAAAAATGACGTCGTACCAGTAAGTAAACCAATACTTGTTAAGCGGCAGAAAATTGCTCTATTTCGAAATAGATATGTATGGAATTGAAAATTCATTACCAGATTATTTTACTAATCTAAACTGCGTCGCCAAATAATGGTGTGTATAACATTATGAAATCGAAATATTATATCAATATTTCATAGGGATAACAAACAAACTCTCAGAATTTGCGCCCACCAACAATAAATCAGAGTCAATTCCTTCTTTATTTATTCTTTTTATCAAAGATACAATATATAGACCGTGAGATTCTGAATTCAAGGGGAATCTGTACTATTACCTGTAATGCTCGAAGACTGAGGGCTTGACGAACCATGCAGATGTTGGTTTAGCGGCATCGGTGTATGACGGCTTTCATCGGTGGCCATTAGAGTTGTAGTATGATGTATGTCGGCACTTGTTTTGAGAAGGGATGAAAATGGGGTAGCTGTAATATGAAGGAGCTAGGTGGATTATGATTTGAAGAAAACTTGTTTTACTGGCAATTCAGTAACAAATGTAAGCGGGGGGACTAAAAATATCCCCCACTTAAACCTAAAATGAGACAAGGGATAAAAAAGTCCCTCTTGAATCCCAAACCCCATTTTGTCCTTAGATTAGTCCTGTCCTATCCTAATCCTAAACTGAAAGGAAACGAGGTCTAATACTAATAATTATATATATAATTATAGAATGGGGGGTTCAATTGATTTGATGAATTACTTAATCTAGACGCAAGAAATAAACAAATAATATTAAGACTGAATCAAACTCAGATAATAAAGAAATATCAGCCCTTAATCTAGTCTCCCCCTAGTCGAATTACCCTTATAATTAATGCAATTGTTATCCGATTTTATTTATGAAACTCTTATCCCAATATTAGCAACAAGCTATGCTAACCTTGTTACCCCTTATGTTTAACTAACCAAAACAAGCTCTTCAGTTAGTCTATCCGATTGAGTGATCTTAGGAGAAGCTATACCTCATTAACAGAATGCATAGAGAACTAAGGTACGGGATAGACACAGTGTTGGACTCGCAAGCTCGGTACAAGAGATCGTGACTTATGTTATCCTAGTGATTAAATCACTATTAGCTACTAATGGTATACGTTCGTAACAATTACGTATTATGATAATTACCTAGCGATAAATATGTGATTACCTACCTAGGAGATCAATCTAAGCAACAATGCACACAAGAATTGAAATAAGACCAAATAACATAAAACGTTTCAATACTTAAATCCTCAAATAATTACTGTAAGAATTACACGATATTCGAACTAGGGTTTGACATCGATTGAGGACTGAAATAAACAACTAGCCGCTCATTTGACGATAAAAGACATGAATCTAATGTAAAGCATAAAACTAAAATAAATTAGAAAGATAAAACCGAAAATGTCGAATCTTGATTGCTCGTCTCCTCCGAAGTACTCCAAAATCAAAGATCCAAGTCTTTCTTTTGATGTCTAAAGCCTCGAGATATTTACAGGACTACATCTCTAGGATAATGAGAGAAACCTAATTGGAAGAGAAAAATAAGTCCAGAACTCATTTTTTAGCTTGTGGGCCAAGTAATGGGCCGACACTGTTTGCTTTTCCAACATCAAAGATATTTTTTGTGGGTCTTCCGATCATTTTTGGGTTTTACCTCTTTCAAGAAAAGTTGTAGCTCTTTGAATCAACTTTCCAACGCCACCAATTGCACCTCAATCAGAGTTGTAGATCTCAGTATATGACCAAAATACTAGAGATGTGTCAAGCTGATAGAAAACTTCACTTTTGGGAAGCTTTTGGTCGCGGCCGCAGCCTACATGTGTGGCCGCGGAGAGTTTCCAGGGCTTTTTAGCCCTTTTTAGCACACTTTTGTAGTGGTCGCGCATGTAGGTTGCGGCCGTGACTAGCTTTTTCACACTTGGCTCGATTTTCCTTCATTTTGGACTTTATGGGACTCGTTCCTTCATTCATCCTTTGCCAAATGCACAATTTTGGCCTTAAATCACCTAAATAGGTCAAATACAAGTCCGTGAACGTCAAATAGTCCAATAATACGAAACTAAGCCAATCACGGTCGGTTATGCATGCAAATGTCATTAAACGGACACTTAAATTGACCTAAAATGCATGCATATACACGTGTACCAAAATCCCCCAAACTTAAACCTTTGTTCATCCCGAACAAATCAAAACAAAGCAAAGCAAACAACAAGACACGTGTTAAGGCGATTAGGTGGCGATTCTAGTTTCAGACCAGTTTTCACAAAAGCAAGGCAACATGATAAAAATGAGCATATACAACATAGCAACATCAACTACTTCGAGACTTGCGACTTTCAACAATTGATCCTCACCGGGCAAGTGTCTCACTCATCTCTCAAGTGTATAAAGTAGGCTATATTTTCACTCACATTGACTTATGCGCAACGACTACCATATGCCTGCCAATTATCTAAATTAGACCTCGTACTCGACATGTGTGGAAAAGAATAAAAAAGGTCTTTATTTGCGGTTGTAATGTAGGCTTTACGTAAGATGGGATAAATTTAGGTAAAAATGATTAAAAATTGGACTAAGCAAGTTATTCCTAACTCAACTACCCCTAAATAAAATCACTCACTCCTCACTCTCCGATTCTCAGTAAATCAACCCAAAGAACGACTTTTTCACCCCACAAAAGTACGTACAACCTAAGTGATTTTCATATTCTTGATTGGGTACAACATTTTTTGGACTACCCGATTTTTTGAAACAATTCATCAATTAAGCACTTCTATTTCTAGCCTCTCCTCAACAAGAACACATATGTACATCCACTCTTTCTTTTTCTTTTCTGTTTTTATTTTTATTTTTTTTCTATTTTTTTTCAAAACACAACTATAAGTTCAACGAAAATTCTAGGAGAGGCTAATATTTTCCAACTTCTTTTCCTATCAAATATTACTTTCACCCTTCACCAATCCCATCACTAACCCACTTAATTCCCAAGATATTACCCGAACTACCTTCCAATCCTCCTCCCTCTTACTTAATTAGTCCAAATAAGGCCAAAGGTCAAATCAAAGGGTATTTAGCTTGTAATGTCGGGCTATCAAATGAAAACCTATAAGCTCAAGTGGGCTAACTAAGGGCAATTTTCAATTTTTGGTTAAAAAGGGTAATACTTTTAAAGCTAAAAAACAAGCTATAGATCAAGAACTGCCTAAGATCATCTTCCAAGCCATAACATGTACTGACACATTCTTAACAAAGATGCAAGGCAAGTTCTAGAGTCAATTACATTTAACCAACAAAATCCACACCGAAGGAATATACAAATTACTCCAAAGTAATGAGTACACAAATAAGATCAAATATCTCACAGGGCAATTTGTGATCAAAGTTTTAAGTCCAAGCTCAATTTGTGTCTCAATCACTTGACATGCTCTATCATGTGCCCTTTTTTTGCTATTTTAATAGAAATCATCATCAACTCATCGCCAACTTATCATTTCCTTATTTTTCTTCTTTTTTTTTTAATAAACATCAACAATTCTAGTTTTTCTTTCACGACTCAATCCTAGACTCAATAAACTAAAAGACATAAAAGTACCAAACTCTTAAACAAAATACAAAAACATAAAACAACTACTAAATTGAACTAAACATGACTTGGCTCACAGGCCAACCAACCAAACAAATGGCTCACAGGCCAAACAACCAAGCAAGCAAAATCAAACAACCAAAACAACTAGCAACTAGAGTAAAGCATAAATGTAAGAACATAAAACTCAAAAGAGGCCAAGTCTTCCCACTTATACTCCCTCTCCCAAACTTATAGTGCTACTACTGAGGTGGTGGTGGAGGTGGGTGACCCTCATTCCATGCTATATCTTTCACACTTCTCGACTTGTTGATTCCTGGTCATGTTAGTTCCTAAATGCAAAAGAAACTAAGAAAAGTACATGAAAAATTAAAACATGCAAAAATTAAAAGTAAAATACGATAAACGTCAAGTTGCCTCCGACAAGTGCCTTTGTTTTACGTTGTTGGCTCGACCAGTTCACTTTTCCTTTATCGTTTTTTCCATGGTGGTTTCCAGGTTGGCCTTGACTAATTCAAGCACTTTACTTCCTTTAGCTTCTCACTTTTCTTTTTCTGATGCCTCAAATATGTGGAAATATTCAACTGATTTCTGTATCTCATCTTAAATTTTCTTTCAACATGAGGGTTAATAACACTATTAGGGAAAATAGAATGGACATCTTCAGATAATTTCATCGCATCATATATGTTAAATCTAACAATGCGTCCATCAAACTCCATTATGAGAGTGCCCTCACTGACATCAATCTTTATTTTAGCGGTATTCAAGAGCGGACGCCCTAAAAAGATTGGTGGAGAAGTGGATGAGTCGCCATGCATATCAAGTACATAGAAAAGAGTAGGAAATACCAATTCATCTACCTCAACTAGGACATCTTCTATTAACCCATCAGGATATGTGTTACTACAGTCAACTGACTGTATAACGATCCTAGTTTCTTTTAATGGTCCTAGATTTAAAGAATGAAAGATAGAACGTGGCATGACATTAAAAGATGCACCTAAGTCTAACATGGCCCTATCAATATTACGATTACCTATCTTACAAGGGATGACGAACATACCTGGGTCCTTGCATTTCAGAGGGATCTTCTTTTGGAAGATAGCTGAGACGTTTTCACCCATTATCACTTTCTCGTCTCCCTTTAACTTGTGCTTGTTAGTGCATAGTCCTTTAAGGAACGTGGCATATCTTGGAATCTGTTTGATTGCATCGATCAGTGGAATGTTAACCTCGACCTTTCGAAACACCTCCAAGATCTCCTTATCCTTCAACGTCTTTGTCATTCGACTCAGAAATGGTAGTAGATGAGTCGGAAAAGAGTCCAAAACCTGATTTTGATCGAAGCAGGGGTCGCGGCCGCGCAGTCAGGACACGGTCGCCCTGAGTCTCCAGCGTATTTTTTATTTTCTGCGGCACTTTGGTCGCGGCCGCGTATAGTGGTCGTGGCCGCGCCCTGTCTTCCGAGATTTTCTTCAATTTTCTCTTACATACCATCTTCCAAACTTTGCTCGGACTTGTTAGGCTCCCCAAGCTGAGCTCCACTTCTCAATGTGATGGCACTAACATTCCTGGGATTAATTTCCGGTTGAGCCGGTAATTTTTCACTGTTTATGTTCTCTAATCCGTTCACGCTTGCCAACTGGCTTACTTGAGTTTCGAGATTCTTGATGCTCTATTGTGTATCCCTCTAAAACTGGACAATGTCCTTTTGAAATTGGACAATGTTTGTTGCCAAAGTTTTGACAATATCTTCCAAAGATGGACCTGGGGCTTGCTCGGTCTGTTGCTTAGTGTAGTACATACCTCTTTGTGGCGGGGGTCTATTTTGCTCTCCCGACTGTGCCTGCAGATTCCCATATCTAAAGTTGGGATGATCCCTCCATCCTGGATTGTATGACTGGGAGTAGGTATCATACCTTCTACCTTGGGAGTTTCCCATGCCAACTGCATTGGTATGTGCGTCAATCTCATTCCCAAGAATCTCACAATTATCTGTCGTATGATCAGTAGTATCACAGATGCGGCATGGTCTGACAGACTGATTACCCCCTATAGCAACCTTTGTGGCTAAGGTCGTTAACTTTTCTAGCTTCTCTTCAAGGGATGAATTGCTTACCTCTTTCACTGTTCTCTAAGATCTTTCCCGAGACCCGAATTGCTGCGAGTTCGTTGCCATCTTTGATATAAGTGCCTTAGTTGCAGTTGGGGTCTTATCCACTAAGACTCCCCCGCTATCTGAATCAATCATGTTTCGATCCGATAATGATAGTCCTTCGTAAAAGTACTGGATTAATAGATGTTCAGTTATCTGATGCTTCGGACAACTATAACTATTTTCTTGAAATGTTCCCAGTATTCGTACAAAGTCTCACTAGGCAATTGTACAGCTCCACTTATCTCTTTCCATATGTTCATTGCTCTAGATGCTGAAAAGTACTTTTCTAGAAACTGAGTCTCCGTTTCCTTCCATGTATTGATGGATGCCGGAGGAATATAGTAGAGCCAATCTTTGGCCAAATCCTTCAAGGAGAAGGGAAAGGCTCGCACCTTGATTTTCTCTTCGGGTTGGTTTCATGCTCGAACATACAGTGTGAAATTCCTTCAGACGCTTATGAGGGTCTTCACCTGAGAGCCATGGAATGAAGGAAAAAAATGGATCAGTCCAGATCTAAGCTTGAAAGTAGTATCCTCTCCCAATTCGGGAAAGGTGATGCAGAGAGGCTGATGTGTGACACTAGTATTAGTCAGCTCCTTCATGGTTCTTTCTGTTGCCATGTCTTTTAGTTTAGTTTCTGATTCAAAGAGATTTTCAGTAGCAAAAGAAATATGTAAATATAATAGAAGAAACTATGATTAAAACCAGAACACAATAAATCTAGCACCGCTCCCTGGCAACGGCGCCAAAATTTGACCGCACTGTCGAGGTGCAGTAAATTAATAATTCCTAACTTTCCACTTCTAATTTGTAGAAGTGGTATATATATATATATATATATATATATATATATATATATATATATATATATATATATATATATATAATGGGAGGTTCAATTGATTTGATGAATTACTTAATTTAGACGCAAGAATTAAACAAATAATACTAAGACCGAATTAAACTCATATAATAAAGATATCCCAACCCTTAATCTAGTCTCCCCTTAGTTGAATTACCCTTATAATTAATGCAATTATTAACCAATTTTAGTTATGAAACTTCTATCCCAAGATTAGCAACAAGCTCTGCTAACCTTCCTGTCCCTTATGTTTAACTAACCAAAACAAGCTCTTCAGTGAGTTTATCTGATTGAGTAATCTTAGGAGAAGCTCGCTAGGTCTCATTAATCGAATGCATAGAGAACTAAGGTAACAGGATAGACACAGTGTTGGACTCACAAGCTCGGTACGAGGGACCGCGACTTATGCTATCATAGTGATTAAATCACTATTAGCTACTAATGGTGTACGTTCGTAATGATTACATATTACGACAATTACCTAGCGATAAATATATGGTTACCTACCTAGGTAATCAATCTAAGAAACAATGCACACAAGAATTGAAATAAGCCCAAATAATAGAAATCGTTTCAAAACCTAAACCTTCAAACAATTACTGTAAGAATTACAAGATATTTGAACTAGGATTTGACATCGATTAAGGACTGAAATAAACGACTAGCTGCTCATGCGGTGATAAAAGACATGAATCTAATGTAAAGCTTCAAACTAAAATAAATTAGAAAGATGAAACCAAGAATGTCGAATAGCGATTGCTCATCTCCTCCGAAGTACTCCAAAATCTAAGTTCCAAGTCTCTCTTTTAATTTCTAAAGCCTTGAGATATTTATAGGAGTACATCTCTAGGATAAAGAGGGAGAAAACCTAATTGGAATAGGAAAATAAGTCCAAAACTCGTTTTTTAGCTTGTGGGCCAAGTAATGGGCTGACACTGTTTCCTTTTCCAACATCAAAACTATTTTTTAGGGTCTTCCGTTCATTTTTGGATTTTGTCTCTTTCAAGCAAAGTTTTTTCTTTGAATCAGCTTTCCAACGCCACCAATTACACCACAATCGGAGTTGTAGATCTCAAGATATGGCCAAAATACTAGAGGTGTGTCAAGATGACAGGAAACTTCACTTTCGGAAAGCTTTTGGTCGGGGCCGCGACCTACATGCACGGTCGCGGAGAGTTTCCAGGGCTTTTAGCCCATTTTAGCACACTTTTATCGTGGCCGCACATGTAGGTTGCAACCTCGACTAGCTATTTCGCACTTGGCTCGATTTTTCTCCGTTTTGGACTTCCGAGGACTCATTCATTTGTCCATCCTTAGCCAAATGCACAATTTTGGCCTTAAATTACCTGAATAGGTCAAATTCAAGTCCACGAACGTCAAATAGTCCAATAATATGAAACTAAGCCAATCAGGGCCGATTATGCATGCAAATGTCATTAAACGGATACTTAAATCGACCTAAAATGCATGCATAAACACGTGTATCAACAACACTAGACTGGACTTTAATTTTCCACATTTTACTTTCGATTATTTATTTTTGTTTTATCTTAGTTATTTTTCCTTGTTACTCCGAGTTTCTTTATCTTTGTTTTTAGGTAGTGCATGCATACTAGGTTAAAAGGGAAAGCACACCTCATCCCCTTTCATCCAGAAATTGAAGTGACTACTAGAAGAAATAAAGTAAAGAAAATGTTGACATACGAGATGGCTGACCTACCACAAGACTTGACTCTAGAGCAGGTGATCCAGAGACTATTCGAGATGAGGACAGCTTTGGATAACAGATTGGCTACTTTACAGCAACAACCACCACAGCAGCAGCAGTTGCAAGCTCAAGATGATCCTGACGAAGACATGATACCGGTGAGTGATTGTCTTCGATCTTTACCCAATCAGACCGTCAAAGGATTCCAACCACTACTGCTGAATGCTAATAGCTTCGAGCTGAAGTTGGCCTTGATTACATAGTATAGAAGACCCAGTTCGGTGGAGGAGCACATGAGGACCCCAATGTTCATCTGAATAATTCCATAGATTGTCTGAGACAATAAAGATCAATCATGTGCCACACAAGCAAGTCAAGTTGAGGTTCTTCCCATTCTCATTGAGGGATAGAGCACTCCATTGGCTCAATTCATTGGAGGATGTTACTGCATGGGAAGATTTGAGCACGACGTTTTTATTAAAATATTTTCCACCAAGTAAGATGTTAGAGCTGCAGAATAAGATCAACCAGTTTGGCGAGGCTTGGGAGCGATTCCGGGATCTTCTCCTAAGTTGCCCTCAACATGGGTTTATGAAGAAGCAACAGGTTTGTAAATTTTATAATGCGTTACTTGCACCCACAAAAGACCGAGTAGATGCAGTAGCAGGGGGTAGTTTAATGGAGAAGAGTGTATAGGCTGCATTTTCTATTTTGGATTCAATGGCTAGGATGAGTTATCAATGGCCAAACGAGAGAAATCAGCCTAGAAAACTGGCAAGCATTACCGACTCTGAGCCAAATGAGACGATTACTTCTCAACTGGCAGCTTTGACAAACCAAGTGAGCTTGTTAACTAATCTGATTCTAGCCCAACAGGAAGGATTTGACAAAGTCAATTTTTTTAATCAAAGAAACTTCAACAACTTCCAAGGCAATCGACAGCGATACAATCAGTGCTCACAAGGTAATCGGAACCATCTGATCTTCTCTTATGCCAATCCCAATAGTTCACTTCAACCACCACCGGGATTTTCCATCACCAATAGCATGATTCATGATGGATAAAATCCAACTCAAGAGGAGTTAATAAAGTCACATCTCGCCAAATATGACAAGTTAGTTCAATTAGAGAGAATAATGGAAAGCAAAATCCTTGAGTTAAACAAACAGGTGACTAGTCAAGGGGCGGATATCAAGGAGCTTACAATCAATGTGAGTCAATTGATACAACTTATAGGATCATAACATAAGCAGGAGCAATTTACCAGTGACACTATTGTCAATCCAAGGGAAAAGTGCAATGATGTCTATTCAACGGATGAAACTGAACATGAGAGCCAAAAGACAATTGCATCCGAAGATGTGATTGAGCAACACCAAGAAGAGGAAATCATCTTTGAGTTTGCATCGCCAAAAAGGATCATAATCGAGGATGGCCCCAAATATATACCTCATATTCCATTTCCTATAGCACTCTGTAGAAGTTGGAATGAGCAAATTCGCATCGAACATGCTAAGCTTGTGAAGGAACGTGAAGCAAAGAAAAAGATAGCAAAAAAGGAAGTTAAAAAGCAAAAGGAGGAAGTCAGCACTATCATAGATAAGAAAACTTTACCTTCCTTTGTTAATGAATTGTCTGAATTGTGCTTACATGATACATTCTTTGCCAAGATTGACTCTTTAGAATGCACTAGTATATTCTCTGTGATGCAGGAAAAACAAAAGGGGAACATTGAGGAGAAGGGGGTAATGAAGAAGGCTCCAGACTGACTTGTAGAGAAAGCTGACTGTGCTCAAGAGGAAAAGAAGAAGAAAGTCGCGAGTCCTAAAAAGAGCACGAACACAAGTATCCACCTAAAAAGAGCAATGAAAGCAAACGACCCAGGAAGTTTTTCTATTTCTTGTTCTATTGGTAATAATAAGTTCCAAAACGTGTTGTGTGATTTAGGGTCGAGTGTCAATTTGATGCCTCTTAAGATGTATAAGCAATTAGGAATAGGGGTAGTAAAGCAATCCTTTACCACTATTCAATTGGCGGATGGATCCTTACTAGCGACATTTGGAGTAGTAGAGGACGTGCTGGTAAGAGTTGCAAATTTTGAATTCCCTAACTTCCTAATTGTTGATATGCAAGGGAATACTAATGTCCCTTTCATCTTAGGTCGACCTTTCTTGGCGACTAGTCAAGCTGTAATCGATGTGCCAAAGGGAAAGTTGACTTTTCATATTCAAAACGATACGGTCACTTTCACGATTTATAATAGGTCGGGTCTAAGAAGAAAACATAAATGTTGTATCGTATACATTGGCTGCCAAAAAGCCCAAACTGTCGTAGGGAACCAGAAACCGCCAAATAGAATGTTAATAAACCAAAATGCATGTAAATTTGGGTGGTTAGAATTCAGCTGATAAAACACCAAAGATGTTATCTGGCTGAAGACGTAAAACATAGCGCTTGTCAGGAGGCAATCCGATGTTTACTGTTTTTCTTTAAATTTTGTTTTTATTTTCAGTTTTATGTCCTTATGTTTATTTTTAGTGTTTTTGTCATTTTATGGACCAACATGACATGAGGAACATGAAGCAATAGAATATGATTGAGATAGCAAGCAATGGGGGTTGACCGGACGAAAAGTAACACTAGGGATTGATTGGCCCATCGTGTCCGCGACAAAATTGTCCCAGAATCACAATCAGTACTGATGGTTCAACACAACCGTGACACTACTCATCGCGGCATGACAAAATTAACATCTAACATGCAGGTTTGAGTTTGAACTAATGCAGCCGCGTTGATCAGTCGTCACGGTCGTGTTCCCTTGTAATTAGGTCACATTCAGACTAAAACAGGTACAAAAACCCTATGTTGCGACTAGGAGTGAACAACAGATGGAATGAAGCCATCAGCAAGACATCCGGTGGGGTGCGATATCCTAATATTGGACCCAACATGGCTTTCAACCATCGTCTGAGCTATTGTCTGAGCTATAGCACGAAAAAGAACTTAGTTGAAAGTACTTTTAGGGGGTGAAGAAGTTATTTCTTTTGGGATGATTTGCTAAAAATTGAAGAATGAGGATTGATTGATCTAATTGAGGGGTAGTTTAGATTAGCTAACTCGATTAGTCCAAGATTAGTCACTTTTATCCAAATATATCTCACCTTACCTTAAGCCTACAAAACAACCAAAAATAAAAGACCTTTTTTATTCTTTATCACGCATGTCAAGTACGAGGTCTAATTTAGATGGTTGGCAAGCCTATGGTAGCAGTGCAAATAGTTCAATTTGAGCGAAAACACGTCCTTAATTAAACATTTGAGAGATGAGTAAAACACTTACCTGGTGAGGATCAAATAGTTTGAAAGTCTCAAGTCTCAAAAGTAGATTGTATTTATGTTCAATGTATTATGTTGCCTAACTTTTTGAAAAAAACCAGTCTGAAACTTGATTCGTCATCTAATCACCCTAATCACATGTATTCTTGTCTATTTCTCTTTTTATTGTTCGGGACGAACAACAGTTTAACTTTGAGGGATCTTGATACACGTTATTTATGCATGTATTAAGGTCGATTTAGGTATATATTTTAAGACATTTATATGCATATTAGGCCAAGAATTATTTATATTTGTTATATTAGATCATTTGACGTGCTTTGACTTACTTTTGAGTTAATTAGGTGATTTAATTCCATTTGGACGAAGTTCATAGAAGAAACAAGTCAAATAGGGTGAAAACGGACGAAAAGGGAGTTAAAGGAGTAAAAAGGTCGACCACGGCCGCGTCCATGGATGTTGCCGTATCAAAAGTGGCCTAGAACATGAAAAACATGCTTCCTAACCAACGCAGTCGCGAAAATATGGGGTGCGGTCACGTCGAAAAGCTTCCCGAAAGTGAAGTTTTTTGTCAGCTTGACACGCTTCTAGTATTTTGGCCATATCTTGAGATCTACAACTCCGATTAAGGTACAATTGGTGGCGTTGGAAAGATGATTCAAAAGGCTACAATTTTTCAAGAAAGAGACAAAACCCAAAAATGATTGGAATACCCTAATAAATGGCTTGGAAATAAGACTTAAAAACTCGTCTAAGCATCCAGAGCGCGGTTGCGACAAACCCTGCAGGGCCGCATCAAAATCACTCGTTCTAAGCATTTTTTTGGTTAGTTACAGTGCAACCATTCCATGCATGTGTGAGGCTGCATTTCCTTGTCCATTTTTATGTCCAAATCCTAATCTAAAGAGGATTTTAGCCCGATATCTCCCAAGATTCGTCCCCAACTCTATAAAAAGGATCCCAAACTCAAGTTTTAAGATACCATCTCATATAATTACATACTCTAAGCACTCAGAAAGACTTAGAAGTAAGGATTGAAGGTCAAGGGGTGACACGACAAAGATCGGCGATTGAAGATACGGGTTTAGTTTGTTCTTTCTTTTTTATTTAATTTTCAATGATGTTGGTCTATGAATGTCTATGTGATTTGAATACAATTATGCGTAGTTAAACATGTATGTGTTCTAGGGGTAGAAAGTAGGTGACGAAGAACAACGCATTGATTTTTACCGTTTAATTCTAGACTCCAATTTGTGTGTTTATCTATGTGTTTGTTTTCTTCTTATGATTTAATTTGAATTGATCACTTAAGTTAAATCTACACGTTTAATTGTTCTACTCCGGGAGGAGGGAATTGTTAATAGACGTACGACACATAGCGTAATTGTCTATGATTGCATAGACATTGGTTAAGGGTCTTTTGCGAGTCTTTAGGTTTAGTCGACTTGGAAGGGTGACTAAGTCTAGTAGATCAAAAACCTAATCGCTTCGGGAGGAGGATTAGGTTTACTTAAGTGTCGTATAATAAACACTAAAATTGGTTTAAAAGTCTAGAATTTTAGGTTAAATCATACATTAGGATCGTTATAGAAATCTATACCCTAGGATACGTTTTAATCTATCTGAGTCGTTCTTAATCATTCAATCTCTGTGTTCCAAGTTGTTCGTGGCTTATTTGTTACTTTTATGCAATTTAGGTTTAGAATTTATATCAACCTCTACAAATTCAGAGTCTAGTTAGGGGAGTCTTAGATTAATCGAAGTATCAAACTAACATTTATATTCAGACCTGGAGGATCGACCTTGACTACCACTACCTACACCTACACCTACACCATATACTTGTGGTAAATTAGGATTAGGAATACATCTGTCAGATATCACCATCCAAATCAACACGAATTGATATTCCGGTTGACTTCATAGTTCTCGACATGGACGAGGATCCCAAAACTCCGATAGTTCTTGGTCGACCATTCATGGTTATCGCTGGTGCCATCATTGATATGAAAGATGAAAGTGTGTCTCTTGAGCTTGGTGACCAAAGGGTTGAAGCCAACCTTAATGGTTATATTAACTAACCCTCCCAAAGTAAGAAATGTTTCAAGATCAATGTGCTAGAGAATGTTATTGAAGAAGAAGTGAATGTGATCCTTGAAAGTGAAACGTGGGAGAAGGTTGTGGAATAC
The DNA here is from genome assembly GCA_958295605.1 of Ajuga chamaepitys. Lineage (NCBI taxonomy): Eukaryota > Viridiplantae > Streptophyta > Magnoliopsida > Lamiales > Lamiaceae > Ajuga > Ajuga chamaepitys. Next base: position 24,306,869 of record OY282506.1, on the reverse strand, counting down.
ATGGGATAGGAAGAAGAATTTGAAAGCGAAGCAAGTTGATACACGATGGAATACATTACCATGTGTGAGGAGGTTGAACTCACCAAATAAGAAGTCAAAGAGGTGTGGGAAATGATCAAGAAGGAAGAATAAGAACCACCTAAGGTAGACTTAAAATCCCTCCCTCCACACTTAAGGTATGAGTTCCTTGGCCCTAATTTTTGTTTATCCGGTAATCATAAGTACTCACTTAGATATTGAATAAAGTGCTCAATTTCTAAAAGTCTTGAAGAAATATAGGCATACCATAGGGTACTCTATAAAAGACTTGAAAGGCATACATCCTTCTTATTGCGCACACCTTTTTTTGTTAGAAGAGGACCATAAACCGAAACGTCAACCACAACGCTACCCTTTATAGATCAAATATTGGGGCGGCTTGCAAAGCACTCCCAATTTTACTTTCAAGACAAGTATTTTGGTTTTCCAAATATCCATCCATCCTGATGACCAACATTTAGCTACCTTTACACGTCCCTTTAGCACGTTTTCCTGGAGAAGGATGCTATCGGGCTATAAAATGCCCCAGCCACCTTCCAAAGGTGCATGATGGGCATCTTCTCGAATTTAATTCAAAACATAATGGACATATTTATGGACGATTTCTCTTTTTATGGAACTAATCTATCCTTTTGTCTTGATAATGTAACTAAGGTGTTGCAGAGATGCTTAGAGGTAAATTTTGTGCTCAATTGGGAGTAGGGTCAGGTCATGGTGCAAGAAAGCATCGTGTTGGGATCTTTGATCTCTGAACGGGTAATCGAGGGGGACAAGGTCAAAGTGTCAGTTATAAAGGAGCTACCACCATTGATGTGTGTCAAGGACGTTAGGAGCTTTCTCGACTATGTCAGGATCTACCGGAGATTCATCAAAGACTTTTCCAAAATTGCTAAACCTTTGTCTAATTTATTAGTTAAGGATGTTGATCTTGCCTTGATGCATTTTACAGGTTGCAGGAGGCCCTTGTTTCGACTCCTAATATTCAACCCTCACTTGGGAGCTCCCCTTCGAACTCATGTGTGATGCGAGCGACTACGCAATCGAAGCAGTTTTGGATCAGATAAAGGATAAACAGTCGCATGCCATCTATTATGCGAGCAAAACCATGAACAAAGCTCAGGATTATACGATCACCGAAAAGGAGCTTTTAGCCATCGTCTTTACCGCCGAGAAATTTAGGGTATATATAATTGGGCCGAAGGTGAGAGTGCACACAGACCACTCAACCATCTAATACTTGATGGCCAAGAAGGATACAAAGTCACGTCTAATTCGGTGGGTGCTATTACTTCAAGAGTTCGATTTTGAGATCATCGATAGGAAGGACACCGAGAACGGCGGGGGAGATCATCTTTCCGAATTCGATTAGATAAAGAGGAAGGTTTCAGTAGTGTGAAGATAATTATTTTTTTCCGGACGAGAGGTTGTGTTCGGTGGGATATGCTTATGCACTATGGTACCCCGACTTTGCGAACTACTTGGTGTGCGGGTATCTCCCACAGAAATGGAACACCAATAGAGAAAGAAATTTCTTCCGAGCTTGGGTCATTACTATTGGAGTGAACCCTTTCTCTACAAAAAGGGAGAAGATGAGGTTTTTAGAAAGTGTGTACCCGAAGAAACGCAAGAGGCAATCCTAGAGACACCATCAGAGTCACAGCCAGATGCGACCCATGCCAAAGGGTGGGGAAAATTTCAAAGAAGAATGAGATGGCTCAATTGCTTATATTAGAGGTTGAAATATTTAACATTTGGGGCATCGATTCATGTGGCTCGTTTCCTCCGTTACTCGGGAAATCGGCGGGCATCAATTATGTGTCCAAGTGGGTAGAAGTCGTTGCTACAAGCACATGTGACACAAAGCTGGTGATTCAACTCTTTAAGAACATTATCCTTCCGGGATATGGGACACCAAGGTCGTTATCAATGATGGTGGATCACATTTTGTGGGAAGGGCTTTCACTAGCGTGCTTAAATCTTACGGAGTCGATCATATGGTGGCTTCACCATATCATCCCAATACCAATGGACAAGCCAAGGTTTCAAATTGAGAGCTAAAGGCCATGTTGAGCAAGATGATTTCTAAATCAAGAAAAGACTGGGCTATCAAGGTTAGTGATTCGTTGTGGGCGTATAGCACTGCCTTCAAGACGCCCATTGGTTAGACCTCATTTAAGCTCATTTAAGGAAAAGCGTGCCACCTCCCTATCGAGTTAGAGCACAAAGACTTATGAGCCATTAAAGAATATAATTACAATCTCAAAGAGGTCGGAGAGAAGAGGAAACCGACCTTGTAGGAGCTTAGGCTAAACACCTACGAGAACTCCTGGATCTACAAACAAAGAACAAAATAGTGGCATGATAAACACTTAAAACAAGAGCAAAAATTTCTCTTGTTCGATTCCCGACTATCGATGTTTCCCAAAAAAATTAGGTCTCTTTGGAGAGGACTATTTATTGTTGAGAGAGTGCACGAAAATGGAGCCATAGAGGTGAATTTCCGTGAAAGGGGGATTGTCATAGTAAACTGTCACGGGTTGAAGAACTACGTTAGCAATGACATGATTTACTCCAAAGGAAAGTCATACTCCGAAAGCGTCTGAATCAACTCCTCGTTGATCCGTGACCAAGGGTTAGGCTGATGACTGTAAACCAAACAGTCTTGGGAGGCACCCCAAGGATTTTATAATTAGTTTCTTAATTTTCATTTATTTAGTATTTTAGTTTAATTGTTAATTTAGATAATTTTTAGATTTTTGTTAGTAATATATTTTTTGTGTTATCATAGGTTAAACAATTGGGTATGATGTATCCAGTACGGGCTAGAGGTCAAGAAAGACAAGATTTCAAGAGTGGAGAATCTTGAAAGTCACACGTGCCTCTTACAAGATTTTTATTCTATTGAATGGATCCTAGAAGACAAGTTTGTGGGGTGGGACCCTTCGTTGCTTGAGTAAAGAGGATTGCATGCAGGCAAAGGCCAATCACACTAAAAGGTGTGAAGATTCAAAGTTGAAGTGAAAGCTCATGCCTTACCCCAACACTCTTTCACATGTGAATATTTGAAAATTCTACATTTTTCACCCCCCCCCCCTCCTCTATTTATACTTCATCCCTCACCCTTTCTCCAAGCACCAAGCACATCACTATCTCCTCCTCAAAGTTCTAAAAAGCTAACATCCCAATTTCACCCACAAGATGGCATCTATGGACTACCTAGATGAGAGGCAACCATGGGAGATCTTCCCAAGTCATGAGGAAAATGAGAGGAAGATAAGAAGCATGGGGGGTGATAGGTATGGCCCAGTGGCTCCGGGTCGGGCTAACCCGCCAGCCGGGTCCACTGGGCCCAGAAACGCGAGCCCAGCACAGTTGAGCCCAGTCACCGCATATTTGGATATTGAGATGCCTTTGATTTGACTGGAGACCACCTCGGAATCAGTGAAAAGCTGGATATGCGAAGCTCCGAAGGTTTGAGCGAGCCGGAGCCCAGCAAGGACTGCCTCGTATTCTACTTCATTATTGGTCACTTTAAACTTAAATCGCAAGACATACTTGGTCTCGACGTCGTCGAGGCCAATGAGGAGAACCCCGGCACCACTACCTGGGGTCGCAGAGGTGCCGTCCACGTATACCCGCCACATGCTGGCTTTAGCCTCGGGGCTGGGGTGGTGAGGAATGGTAGCACATGCGGTTGCCCCGGGGTCAGTGAATGGAATTTCGACCAAAAAATCCGCAAGAGCTTGACCTTTGGTGGCTCGGCGGGGCAGAATTTGTATATCATGCTCCCCGAGCTCGATGGCCCACTTAGCCAAGCGTCCCGACATATCAGGTTTGACAAAGATTTGACGAATAGGTTGATTAGTGAGAACCCTAATGTCGCGTCCTTAAAAAATAGGGCCGCAGGCGGGGAGCCGCCATAACGAGGACTAATATTGTTTTTTCTACCAAAGAATACTGGGTCTCCGCCCCCTGAAGTGCTCGGCTGACGAAATACATGGGCTGCTGACTCCCGTGATCCTCGCGGACGAGGGCCGCACTGATGGCTTCTTCGGTAGATGCCAAATACACATAAAGAGGCTCTCCGGGGACAGGCGCGGACATAGTTGGCAACTGCTTGATGTGTTGTTTTAAAGCCTCAAAGGCCTCGGTGCACTGCGGAGTCCACTCGAATTTCTTCGCCTGACGCAAGATTTTGAAGAAAGGAAGCTGACGCTCCGCGGCCTTACACAAAAAATGATTTAAGGCCGTAAGACCGCCGGTGAGACGCTGAACATCTTTCACCGTCTTCAGCAGCTGAAGATCCAATACATCTCTAATCTTGGCTGGGTTAGCCTGGAGACCGTGCTGTGAGACCATATACCCCAGAAATTTTCCTGAGCCAACACCGAAGGTACATTTTGCCGGATTGAGGCGAAGATTATAGCGTCGCAACGTGCTTAACGTCTCAGCAATGTCCCATACACATGTAGCAGGGGAGAAACTTTTAATAACGAGGTCGTCAACATATGCCTCCACATTGCGGCCGATTTGGTCTCGGAAGACATGGTCCATAAGGCGTTGGAAAGTGGCTCCAACATTCTTTAGCCCGAAGGGCATTTTCTTGAAGGCAAAGCACCCAAAATCAGTAATAAAGGCTGTTTTGAGGGCATCGCGGTGATCCATATGAATTTGATGGTATCCCTTGTATAAATCTAAAAAGCAAAGTGTCTTGTGCCCAGTAATGGCCTCAGCTTTATGGTCGATGGGGGGCAGAGGATAACAATCCTTTGGGCAGTGCTTATTGAGGTCAGAGAAATCAACGCACATTCTCCATGCCCCACTGGATTTCGTCACCATCACGGGATTAGAAAGCCAGGACGGATAGTGAACTTCGAACAAGATGTCTGCAGCCAGGAGCTGTTGAACTTCAGTTCGAATGGCTGCGTTCCATTCTGGAGCACATTGCCGCCACTTTTGTTGTATGGGCTTCACGCCGGGGTCAATATTCAACTTATGAGTAATAAGGTCTAGAGAGACCCCCGGCATATCCAGGGGAGACCACGCAAAAACATCAGAATATTCTCGTAAGGTCTGGATGATGTCATTGTGTAACAATGGTGTGTTTACGGCACCGACTGTAACAGTCTGTTCCAGTTTAGCCGGGTCGAGTGGCACCTTAACAGTAGCGTCCTCGAGTGACGCGGACGAACCCGGGGTAAGAGCCGAGGTGGCTATCTGAAACTGTGGCTTGGGAGGAGCCTTCGTTGTTTTTTTAAGTGCTACATACATGCACTCTTTGGAGATTCTTTGATTGCCACGGATGGCCACCTCGCCATGGGGCGTAGGAAATTTCAACGCGAGGTGATATGTGGAACAGATGGCCTTCGCCGGGGTGAGCCAATCTCGGCCTAAAATCATATTGTACGGAGATGGAGAGTTGGCCACATAAAAATCTACAAAGATGGTTTTTATCGCCAGATAAGTACCAAGCAAAGCGGGAAGGTTGATGATTCCTTCAGGTTGGACCTCACCCTGAGTGAATGTCTGTAATGGCCCGGGGGCTGGTCAGAGTTGTTCGTGAGGTATGCCCATTTTTTGGAAACAATCAGTGAATATGACACTGATAGCGGCTCCATTGTCAACGAAAACTCGCTTGATTGTAATATTAGCCACGGCCATATCAATGACGATGGCATCGGTGTGCGGGGTAAGTTCGGGGACGGGATCTTCATCAGTGAAACTCACAGTTTCAGATTTATGGAGACGTTTGTGGCGTGGCTTCTCGAGAGGAGGCCTACGTGCTTCAGCTTTTAGGGCACTTCGGGAAGTCCCTGTTGAAATGGCCCTGTAGATCACGTTTATAACGTGATTTGGTGGATTGGCTCTGGGTCCTCCATGAGGTGGCGGAGGTGGCAGTAATTGGGGCTGTTGAAGATTACCCTGGTCTTGCCGAGCATAGTTATTGTACCCCGACCTGTTATTCTGCCACTGAGGTCTGTTTTGCCTTGGACCTCGGTCATTGTAACCCCTGTGGCCTTGTTGCGAGCTTCCATTTTGATTTGACCGAAATCTATCCTCGGTTCGAACTACATATTGCCGCAAGAAAGCTCTTTTCAAACAATCCTCAATTTCTTTTCCAAGTTCACGACATTCTTCGGTATCGTGACCATGATCGTGGTGGTATGCACACCACTTATCGCGATTTCGTTTTTCTACCGGAGCAGTCATTCGTGGGCACGGTCGCAGATCGTTCTTGTGAACATAAAGTATTTCTGCTCTTGACTTAGTAAGTGGGGTGAGTTGAGGAACATCTCCGCGAGGTTCCAACCGTCCTCTGCTTAGGTAGCTGAAGGCACTGGGCCGAGTACTGGTCCCGGCTTGTGTTTTATCCAGTTGCCGTTTGGCAGCATGTTTGTCGCGTTTGCGATGGGTTTGCTCTTCTGCTTTGGCGAACCAGCTTACAATGCTGAAAAAAGCCCGGGTTGTGGCAGGGGGTGTCGCACAAGCTCAGTGTAGAGTGGCCCGGGTCGAAGTCCATTCATAAAGGCATTGATTATAAAATCATCAGATCGGCTGCCGACTTTGAGGCTTTCGGCGGTAAAGCGATCAAGAAATTGGGTAACAGTCTCCCCATCATTCCAGATTCATGAGATCAGCCAGAGTGGCCATGGGTTTCGCTCGCGTATAGAAACGTGCCCAAAACTGCTCGGCAAGATCCCGAAAGGAAGTAACACTGCCTCGGGGCAAAGAATCAAACCAAAGTCTGGCCTCATCTTGAAGATACTCAGGAAACACTTTGCACAAGTGGTGAGGTGTACAGTTGTGGTTGAACATAGCGTACTTAAAGGCGTTTAGAAAATTACTTGGATCTTCGGTGCCGTTGTAGACGGGCACAGGGGGAAGCTTAAACCCCTCGGGGAGTGGAGTTGCAAGAATCTCCTCGGAGAATGGGGTGATGATCTCCCCGTCAGCATCGAGGCCCAACACCTTGTCAAGCTCTGCAGCAAACTGGGCTTGCTCTTGTTCCAGAGGATCAAGTGCACGGGACTTGTCCAAGCGAGCTCGCTTTGGTGCATCTACATGTCTGCGATGATTCACGTCTTCGTGGTCATAACGTGGCCTCGAACCATTGGAACTTCGGTTTTCCACTGGAGATGATGATCGCTGTCGACGGCGATCATGCCTACCTCGGTAAGGTGGATCTTCATCCAATTCGCGAGATCGATCACGAGGCGGATTTCTTGCCCGCTGGTCGACGCCATTGTTGGGGCGCTCACCGGAGTTAGCGCGTCGATTGTTCCATTCTTGGAATAGAGCGGCATGCTCCCGAAGAAAGGCTTGCTGTACCTGCAGTAATTCGGGGGCAGGTTGAGGGTTAACTTGTGCCGGGTCATTGGCGGGGGCGAGGTTTTGCACATTAACGTACCCCGCGGGCGGATCCTGATTCTGTTGACGGGGCAACGGGGGATTTTGATCCACAGGGGGATTACGATGGGACCGAGTAGGGTTAGCAGATCGGCGGGTATTCACCATGGTTGATGTTACAACGCTGAAGTGTACTAGGATTTATTTTCAAATTGTTGTTCCCACAGACGGCGCCAATTGATAAAGCGCAATCCGGTTATCAAAGGAAATCGGAATAAAACCTGATCAATGAAAACTGTCCAACGCAAAAAAGACAAATAACACAAGATATACGTGGTTCGATCCAGAGATCTACGTCCACGGGCGGAGGCAATAACCTTCCGGGGAGTTTTCCACTATTTCCTCTTCAATCTTACAAATTGTTGTTTTAGAATACAAAGTGCGAACCCTAAATTCGAGTACAATTCTCCTATTTATGCTATCACAAACAAAACCCTAACTGAATCCCTATAATTGCGCCCACCAAATCTGCATGGGAGTTGGGAAGAGATCATGGGGATCTCAATATCCAAATATGCGGTGACTGGGCTTAGCTGTGCTGGGCTCGCGTTTCTGGGCCCAGTGGACCCGGCTGGCGGGTTAGCCCGACCCGGAGCCACTGGGCCATACCTATCAGGGGGTCATGAACACTAGTACCTGGATCAAGAAGTTATTGATGAGCTCCTCGTGGCATCTGACTTTGCGCAATCTGCTAGGGACAAATCGTGGTTTCAGATGATGACCGAGGAGTACCCTACATTTCTGGACTCACAAGACAGTTCTTATGCATCCTCCATCTCCATGATGAGATAGAGCGTTGCCTCAACAATTTTGGGTTCTCGCCCACTATCGATGGCATTTTTCATCTTCATGATGCGGAGAGGTGCACAATTTATCAAGATTTTGATGCAAAGGCGCTTTAGGAGAAAATCGCCCACATCTCCTACTTCGATCACGATGGAGCTCAAGCAATTCAAATTCGAAACTGGACATGAGGTACCTCCATTATTGCATCAATCATATTGTCTATGTTCGATCGAGGGAAGTTAATGCGATGTTTACTTGGAGTCTATTCACGCTTTGGTCTTGCATCGTCGGGAATGAGGTAAACATGGGCTACTTTTCCTCAAATATTTGGTCTTATAAACCTTCTTTATGATCCGGTCATCGTTTAAGGGGGCCTAATTTCATGCACCTTGTTCATCGTCGGAGTTAAAACTACACCTTATGCCAAGGCGAAGAGATCAATGAAACTCACAAAACATGACCTCATTCGGTTTGGAATGCTCAAGCAAAGCAAGAATGACTTAGTTAAGGTAAACATTGAGTCCCGAAGGAGGATGGTGCTCCCAAATTTCGGCCAAACATATATGGATGACCCGTTCAATTGGGAGATAGTGGCAAGGACCGAAGGTGATGAGATAGGTGAAGAAGGCTATTGAAGGGACAGTGGTGCCCTTTCAAGCCCTAACTAAAGTCAGTATTATATCGGCTCCCTAGTTTTAACTTTTATTTGCTTGTTTTGTTAGTTCATTGGTTGTTTTGTTTGGTGGGAGAAGGTATTTTAATAAACCGGAATCTAGTTGCATGCTTAGGGTTTTTTAACTTGCAATAATGGTTAGAATGGAAATATAGTGGTCGTGAACTTTTTGGTTGATGAATCACGATGAAATAGTGAGCATCACATGCATTTGATGATTTGTGCTTGATGTTGATATAATTGTTTGGGTTGTGCATGTTTCTCCAACCTTCCTTGCTTCCTGAGCTTGAGAATTTCACCCAAGTATGTGGGGAGGGAGGACGGATTGTCATTTCGATATGCTCGAAGAGAATGCTCCTCATAATTGTCTGAATTGTTCGTAACCATGATTTATGCCACTCTACCATGATGTTTGTTATGTGAATGCTTTAATGAATAATAGTGTTTGGTTTAATTTGTGTTGAGTTGATTTTTTTTTTTTACTAATGAGGGAGGAGTTGGAAGTGCCCCATGTCTTGTAAAAGAAAAAAAAATGAATTCTATAAGAAGTTGAGTGATAAAACTAGAGGGTTCCTTGCCTAATTTAACACGAGGATAGGTTGATGCGGTTTTTAAGTAAGGAAAATTTTTGCCATAATAAACATGATTAGAAGTGCAAAATAAAATAACCTAACCCGAAGTTATGTTGCTTGTGGGCATCACTTTAATTCCAAAACACACACTACACGACTAAGGATGTTTAGTGAAATATGGAATGAATTGGCTATAGGTGATGAAAAATGAAGGAGATGTAGGAGAAGTTATAAGGTGGATTAGGTCACCAGCCAAAGTCATTGCATTTTCTCGTTGTTGATGAACTCTAGTTGACATCTGTGTACTCCAACCATTAAGTTGAGCTTGTAAAGAAAAAAACATACGTTGTATGAAATGTAGAAAAGAAAACTCAAGAAAAAAATCGAGTGTTGTGATAATTGAAAATTTTATGTAACTTGAGAAGAGTATTGTGATCTTAAGAGGAACAAAACTGGAAAAAAAACGTCATCTTCTTTTGGACCTATCCCAGTGGAAAAATGAGTAATAGGGAGATAAAAGTAAAAACTAAAAAAAATAGTTGGCTCGAGTGAGAAAAGAGTCGCATCACCTACACCGGGTGAGTGTGTGGCATTTTCCCTTAAAAAGAACCAAGTCAAATCACCTATGGTCAATGTTATGAGCAGCTCAAGATCACACAAGATAAATGAAAACAAAATTTGAACGAAATCAAATGAAAATCGGCGGAACAGCGGTCATGCGCAAACAACAGAAACAAAATCAACAAACTCAGGGATTTACATGGTTCGATCAAAGGTGATCTACATCCACGGAAGTTCTATGCACCTCAATTCACTTCACTACACAATCAATTACAAGAATCACCCAGAAAACTAGTAAAACCCCAAATCACACATCAATTTGGAGCAGAAACCCTAGACTTCTAATTCTCTCAATTGTGTAATGTTTACAGAGGGAAAACTACATTATCTAGCTCGCATTTACAAGTGATTACAGTGTATATAAGTATTGAAGCTCGAATCTAGAAGATGAGAGAGCTATAACCAACTTTGACTCAACTGCTCCAAGTTGCAGAAACAAGTCTTCTACAACGGTTTTTAGTGCAACGGATTAAAACCGTTATATCCGGCAGTTATAACCAACTTCAACCCGGTTCCCTCTTAACCTCTTCACTGAATTGTGTTCAAATCCGATTTTATGTCCCGGTTCTTCAAATACCAAATCCGGTTCTGAAATCTTCACAACTTATACTTCATATAGTAAGTCACTTGATGAAATTGAACTAATATCCACAGTCAAGAATTTTGAAAAATAGCAATTCGTCAAAAGTCACCTACATAAGCACGTTTTGGGGTTGAAGTGAATCCTTACTGCATGGCCTAGGGTGAAGTGAAATGAAAATACCACTTGTATACCTAAGTCTTATGCCTCCCTATCTCTTTACTTGTATATCAAATTCCTTGAAACAAATTGATTAAGGCAAATGTGGTGAACTAAAAAGTTAAAAATGCTCAACCAAAAATTGTACTTCAAAGTTTTTTGTGGACTTCCAATTGCTCTCTGAACTCATTTCCTTATGTGCTTTATTATTTTATTTGCTCGAGGACAAGCAAAGCTTTAGTTTGTGGGGATGATGAACGTGAAAATACTCATTTTTCTCGTATATTTGACGTTCATATTTTTGTGTGAATTATGAGTATCTATAATGTTTGAGTGTGATTTTGTGTTTTATTGTATTCTCGGACTTTATTTTCTTTTTTATATGATTTAATGCACTTTCACATGTTTTTTAGTATAAGGGAAAGAAAAGAGGTCAATTGTTCGCATTTCTCCATTATGACCCACATACTGAGGCACAAACAGGCCTGAATCAAGTTTTAGATGAGCCTAATTCGAATATCGTTGAGTCCCGAACAAAAGTCATGAAGGGGCTGGGCTGAGAAAACAAGAGGAAGAGCTCCGAAAAGACGACGAAAGAAGACGGCGCACGACGAGAACACATTGCACGCCCGACACGTGCAACGCTGGTCAATTAGAGGAACAACCCCCGCCAGTACCATCCATCATAGCTCCAGTACCTATTCGGTATAAATTTTAGGGACTAATAGCCGTGTTCGGTGCCGGCCCTCACAGGTCCGGTATCCAACACCGGTCTGCCTCTGGTCGAGCGCAGCGTCTCTGTTTTTCAGCCATATGTCTCTTATCCGGACTCTAATTTGGTTGATTCAAGTTACCACGTAGATGACTAAAAGATCTACAAATTTCATGTTGAGGTGGAGAGCCAATTCAAACGAGGCAATCTCGGAATTGTTGAGAAGGATGAGTCGAGCACATTCAGGGGGTCCGACTCAACATTTAAGGAGTTTAAGTATATTTAAGTGTGTTTTAACTATTTTACCCTTACTAAGACTAGGATTTCAGCAAATTTTCTTAAGGAGTGTGTGGGCATATATCTCTCATATTAACACTCCCCCACCCCCATTTTCTAGTAACTTGCCTCATTTGTAAAATTTCCCAATTCTAATTACTTTCTCACTATAATTCTCTCCTCATTTTCTCTGTAGTAAGAAAATTAGGGTTCTTCATTTTGTTCATGAGGATCCTACCTGGGGTTCTTGATCTTGTGGAGGATTTCTGGGCTTTTCCTAAAAGAATTGATAGGAGTTGGCTACAAACCAGAATTGAAGATTATCCTTGTTATTTTCAATACAAGACTAAGCTTTCTCAATCTCTTCTTATTTATATCTTCTTTCATTTATCGCCTTTCTTTTTGTGGTTTTGGATGATATTTATGGCTTGTGAGCAGTTGATTTGTGGTTTCTAGGGTTGGGAATAGCCCAGACCTAGGGTTTTGATTTCTTGACGATTACTTGGTTGATTTTCTAGATAATTATGTTTGGAGTCGATATTGTGACATTGTATGAATTATATTGTAGGCGCAGCTAACCTAGAGTAAATCGGTTCTCCTCGATGGGCCTATAGGGGACGACGAGGAGAACCTGAATCACTAATATCGATCTCGATGGATATCCTAAGGTCTTGCTCCTTAGGCAATATTCACTTAAGGTGGGGATTAAATGATTATATGGAGTACTTAATTAATTTTCTTATCGTGACTTAGTGATTCCATTACCTTTTCTTAGTTATTGGGATTAGGGTGACTTGTTGTTAATTGGTTGATTTGTTAATCCCTCTTGTTTGCCCACTTGGACTTCTAATATGGAACATGAACTCCCATCAAAACCCTTAGATTAATTGGTAGTTACAAGATCTTAATCCTAGGTTTAAGGTGAAAACATACCCTGGAAACCTATTTCTAGTCTAGAGTATCTTTTATATATTTTGTTGCTTGGTTTACGTTTATTTAGTAATTAATCCATCTCAACATTTTCAATTTGCCTAAGTTAATTAATTTAATTGACTTTAAGTGTGCTCTTCGATATTATCCTCCAGTGGATCGATATTTTTACTACCACTGTCTATCCCTTTACGCTTACGGGTACAAGAAAGTATTTTCATTATTTTGAAATAGTTTTTGAGACAAGTTCTTCGACCATATTCCTCCAAAGTCTCCTATATCTCCCAAATGCTATCCGGCACAGCAGCCGAAGTGATGAGAGTAACATCCGCTAGAAAAGAAAAGACAAACAACAAATGCCTCTCTTGGCCGAAGGCAGATGAATTCAAGCCCTGTTTGATACGATCCATAAGCAATACCCTCCTTAGAACATCCTCCATTATACAAAACAACAGAGGAGATAATAGATCTCCTTATCGAACATCCCGCGAGCAAGAAAAGAAGCCATGCGGTGACCCATTTAGCATAATCGAGAGCCTCATTGATTCCATAATAGAATGGAGCAGCAAAGCAGAACAGGATATCACATGTACAAAGAGTACTGGGACACCACCTTGAATGGTGTTGTTGAGCAGATGTCCACGGAGATGGTTTCTCGTCATAGGATCCTTTCGCATTGCATCCAAATTATCGAGACAGCCACAATCCCTGCTAAGTTATGCAAGAGGGAAAGCACCAAGCAATTCCATGTCTCTAAGATTAAGTTCCCGTTGATCTTCCGAAAGGTCCGGCCCCCGACCAGGAAGCTCAAGACCACTTACAAATCAACCAGGCCCAACTTGTTTATGTAATTTTTGCTCGAGGTAGCTGCTTTTTCTTGTTAGAGTTTTATTCTATGTTCGAATGTGATCGCATATTTCAGAATTGTTGTGTGTTTTTGCTTAGCTATACCCAATTTTGACCCCTCATAGACTATTAGATTGAATTCTTGTAATCACCCGAAACACTATGAACATGATGAGTAAGTTGGTGAAATTATGCTTAAGTTGTATCTAAAACTCGCAGCAAAAAAATCAAGTGTGACGTGTCAAAGGCTTTTCTAATGTCAATCTTCAAGGCTACATTACCAGTGTTGCGCTACAATCCTGACAATTAATGCACTTAGAAGCTAAAGCAATGGAATGATGCATCCGCCTATTCGGGATGAACCCATGCTGGTATTATGAAATATGGTAACCGATAAACATGACAAGGCAAGTAGCTAAGATCTTCGTAAAGACCTTAAATAGAAAATTTCCTAAAATAGTCGGACGAAAGTCTTCGATCCAATTAGCACCATCAGCTTTCAGAATAAGCATGACAAAATTAGCATTAAGAACCGTAGGAAATAAAGTTGTAGTAAAAAGATATTGTCCGGCGTGAACGACATCGGACCCAACAATGTTCCAGCAAGAATGAAAATACATAGTTGTCTGGGCCCGGAGAGCTGTCCCCTGGAATTTATAAACTGCCGCTTTCACTTCCTCCATACGCGGCGTGCCAACAAGCACATTATTGTGCTCGTTGTAAAATGCTTAGTTAACAACTGCGGCAACAATGAGGAATACGCAGCCATAGATCCATCATCCTACATAAAAAGCGTGGTAAAATAATTCAAATGCAATAAATATATTTCTTAATGATCCGTGTGATATTTTAAAGTGAACTCTTTATGAGAGGAAGAGGGTATACACTTAGTACACAACATAAATACATACATACATACATACATACATACTCAATAACAAACAAGCATTTCTCTAATGTTCATTGTGATCGTCCTTCCTCAGTTGTCATCAGGCATATAGATTGATACAGAGTAAGAAGCAAACACTGTTTTCATCAAACTATTTGGACACACACTGCAGTTGCATATAAATGCTTTAGTTCCCAAAATATCATAATTTTTCACAGTTCCATGTTTTTGCAAGTAACATTCTTCTTATACAAAGGAAAAACATCTTCGTGTATAGTTTGGTAAATGCCTCAAGTTTGTGGCTATATAATTTGGCGGCGGCCACCATAAAATTTTCTAATTACATAATAATTTTATATGGGACAAAAATAATATTGAGATAAATGACTAAATTATTCTTTTGTATTAATAAATTAACTAAAGACATCACCAAATTTCTAAGTGCACCACATTATTTTTAATAAATGATTTGTTAAAACATGTCTTATAAGCGATTTTTTTCCTCATTCTCTTTCTTCCTTTACTCTCACACTCTCCTTCATAACCCTATTATTCATCCACCTATGTGAAAGACAACTAATTCGATTAAATAGTGATAATGGACAATACACAGTCCAAAAATCTGAATGATGTAAGTTATTATGTACTTTCTCATGGCTCAAATTCATGTTTTTGGCGTTTTGTATATGTTTCTCGATAAACATCGTTTGCAAAATATATTCTGAAATTTATTAAGTTTGTTCGGAAACTACAGTTCAAACGGGCAACTGATCTCTGGAATATACAACCCGAGTACTACATATCATGGTCGTAATCCAATTTCCGAAACACTTTGATAGTTGTTCGGAACGCATGTTTCGAACAGTTTCCTATACATTCATATTAATGAATTCAAGTGTACAAAAAATACTTCTGAATATGTTGCTCGATATTCGTTATTTATTTTTCGAATTGTTATCTAAGTGTTCATATTATTATCTTTTGCTTTTTATTACTTTTTTATTTTATGAATTTGTTTTTTGTTTTGCTTTAGTAGTAGCAGTAGTAGTATCAGTAAAAAGGAACTTATTGTGGTATGTAAAGAAAATACAAGTAGTTTAATTATGTAGTGTCTTAGTAATTGTGGTTTACTTAGAAAATTGTGTGATGACTTTAGTTGTCTCATATATTTATGCAATGAGGAGATGATGATGATGATGATGATGATGATGATGATGATGATGATGATGATGATGGTGGAGGACAAGAAATTAATTTTCTTTACTATGAACCACAAGTATGATTCTTTCTGTTTTTCTTTTTTCTTTTTGCCAAAGAAAAGATGAAGAACCAAGTCAACCCAACTTCCTCGTCCAAGTTTGGAAATTTGTTTGCAAACTGGAAAAGTACATAGATCAAAACTAAAATCCAAAGACCCCCTGATACAATTATTGGAGTTCCTCCTTTAAGCAAAATAAAGGGCAAATTGCAAAACGGATCTCCTACTCATTACTAATCCTAAAATCAGTACTCTTATTTTCTTTTATATTTTCATCATTTACTTCTCTAACTTCCAAATTTAAAATACTTGTCAGATAATTGCAAGTACACTTTATAGGACCATGTTAAATTGAGATTTTTCATTTTTCCGGCAGTATAAATAATGTAATTACACTACTCTAAGAAAACAATATAACATACACATACCAAAATTGACTATAAGATTATAAATTCACCAGGAAAATCGTATCCGATGCATATACAATTATCTGGAAAGCATCAATTCTGGCAAAAAAGTGGAGCAATTGAAAAATTACAGGGTCAATTTTGCAATGTTTTTGCAAACTAAATTCGGAAACTGAGATTTCAACCATCAGAAAACTAGACATATAACAATGAGAAAATAGAAATTGTGGCTTCTTTCTACTTGGCAGCCGCAAACTTAGGACATACCGAGAGTGTTGTATATATATATACACACACAAACATACAGATAGGTGTATAGATGATGGAGGGTTAATATTATTTTTATCCGGTATTTATACACTAATTCAGTGGTGTATAATACATGCGGGTAAGGTAGAAAAAACCAACATACAGATAGGGTGTGTTTACTTATGGTTTTCCTCAGTGAATTTAGAGGATCAAATCTCAATAAAGCACATTTATTAACTTCATCAGCACCCATAAAGTGCATTGTTGCAGTTTTGAGAGGAACAAACATAAAACTACTCCAATAAACAGTCGATCAGCGACTGATTCGCTACAAAGTCTGTTCTATATCTGCTTCATATTTGTAACAAGAAACAAGAATGCATTTTTACTATCTACACAACAAGAATAACACCCCCTCCCCCCACCACTTCATATCCTTCCTAAAAACTCTTAACTCCAAATTCTTCTATTCCACAACTAAACAAACCAATACAGAGGACAAATTAAATATTAAAAAAATCAATCCTACACAGATGAAGTATCTGCAAGAACTTCATTCAGCATATCATCCTCACCATTCATGGACCCAAAAAGATCATCATCCTTTTCTTCTGCACTACAACGGTCCCGTCTTGCCAGCTTTGCCTGAGCTGCAACAAATACCAGTTTCTGAGCCCTCTCCAGCCCTGATCTTGTGTGTGCTTGTCCATTGAACCATCTCGTCAAGGCCCAATCACACTTCACCCCGCACGAGGTCGCGTGAAGGAAAAGAAGCCTAACCGCAACTTTTCCCAACGATTTGAAATCCTTTAGGCAGGTTTCCCACACAAGTCTACTGCTCTGAGGATTCGCAATCTTCATCCTTCCCGTCACAGGATCCCGTTGCTTCACCTGTACGGCCCGCGCATATAATGGGTCCAAACCTTCCGATCTCCATTTCATGAGCTCCATTAACGCAACATGAGCTTCCTCTCTTGAAACCAACCGTGTTACAAGCTTGTCAACGTCCTTCTCTTGGTCGTTCGTCAAGCACTTGAAAGGCGGAAGGTACTTCCCACTTGCATCTCTCACCAAGTAAAATGGATCAAGAATGTACGCAGCTGACCACGCAGGATGATAGCTCTTTCTGAAACGCTGTTCTAGAACCTTCTCAACTGGCCCCTCAGCAACATTGTACTTGCTGCACCAATCCTTAACTTTATTCCTCAATTCCTCCCAAAGAGGAAGACACTGCCCAACAAACGGACGGTCAGCCTCGATTTGTTCCGCTATTGCCATGATCATCTTCATCAATGTATGAGAAGCTTCTACATTGTTCCAGAAACCAACATCCTGAATGACATCAGCCAGTTCTCTAGATATAACAATTTTATACGAATCATCCAGCACAATTAAATGTAATATTCGGGAGCAGCTTAATAAATCATCCAACATAGCAATAAACGAACCCAAATTCTTCGAGATGTCATGTTTAGGAGGAGGGACTCTAATAAAATTCGCAAGATCAAGACCTTGCAACCTAAACTTATGCAAACTACGCCTAATCTGCGGCGTAGAATTGATTAAACTTGCGATTCTCATACAATTATCACTCACAATCTTAAACAATTCAAGTTCTCTACAGAAGTCCTTAATCAAACTAAGGAATGCCTCAAACTGACAAGATAAATTAACCATCCAATGGTTCTGAAGTTCTAAATTTCTCAGTGCTTTAAATTTATACTTATCTGAAACAATCCCCACACATCTCTGTGCATTGTTACCGCATATTCCTCGAACCGTATCCCATAAAAGCTCCTCCGCATAATCTGATGGCACTAATGCACCATCACAATAAACTGCCCTTTGGAAAACTGTCGTGCCATTGGGAAGATTCACCATGAACTTAACCAAGTGTTGATTATCCGCATCACAATTCTTATTCTTCCAACCATAACAAGCAACCTGAAAGAATGCTGCATCTGTAATTCTAGCTTCTGACTCCATTCTAGCTTCCTCGAACTTAGAATCAAGCCTCACGGTTAAGAACTCCCTTCTAGAAACTGCAGGCAACCCCATTTGGTTAAGGAAAGCCTTAAACTTGGGATGTTCAAGGCTCGAAAACGACACTGTCCCACATGACTCGTAAAACCAATCAGCTAAGGACTCAAAGGCCTTATCGACCTGGTTCTTGCTCAAAGACGACGGGCCAGATGAGGCTTTCGGGCTTTTGAGCTTCTTCACACTGTTTTCCAACAGAGCCAATGGCCCCATATCCTCTCTTCCACCAGACAACGCCACCGGGGGCTCTGCATTCTGAGCTGGCAGAAAGCTTGTTACTACACTACTGAAACGAGAGGAATCAACCATGGTGATTGGATACACATCCAACGAAGTGGAGGGCTGAGATTGGGAGGTTCGCTTGCGATGATTTTTGCGCGAAGTAGGCGATGAAAGAGGGGGTAACTCCGAAATGGGCTTCAACATTAAGCTGAAATTAGGACAAGCTCCTTTCTTGAGATGCTCGGTGGCTGTTCTGGATGGGTTTGAAGCAGAAAATGCAGCACCGCAGAGAGTGCATTTGAGCTTCACGGCATCGGGGGCGTTCGTTTCGTGCTTCCTGATCAAAACGGGCTCCAGATGAGCCCAATACCAGGCCCCTTTCCCCTTCACTGCCTTGGTCCGTACGGCCACTAAACCTTCATACCGCTTATTCAACGCCTTCGCCGCCACGTCTTCCGCCGCCTCCATTGAGATCGATTGGTGGAGAAAAGCGGGGCTTTTGTTGGTGGTAGCTAGATGAGGGTTGGGTGTAGCATCTTGAAGGAGGAATTATTTTGACATTAAGGGATTAGTTCATCTGTGGATTATGGTCCGGCGGGCGGCATTTCGCCGGAGAACATGTCGAGTAGGTGTTGGACAAATTGAAAGGCGAGAGGCCTGTGTGTCGAAGAGAGATGGATATATGTGAGTGAGGGAAAGTAAGGTGGGTGACGTTGGGTGTCTGCTCTGCGAAGAAAATGGTGGAGTGACAGGTGACTATCTGGGACTCGGAATATAATTTGGTTTTTAATTAAATTTGTGTTGCCACGTGCTAATATTGGCGCGTGTGCAGAACCCACGAATGAAACCTTTTAGATTTGTCAACAGAAGGGGCCCACTTTAAAAGCTCTGTGGTCAGCGCCAGTGACGAGTTGTATAGCCTACTTTCAAAAATATCATTCCGATGTACATGTATAAATTATAATCTCTCCCACATTGCAAAACTCTATTCAAGAAAAACAAAACAAAAAAAGGCTTTACTTTGGACCACAACGCTCATCTTTTACGATGGTATCCTTAAAAACAAAATATTTATATCTCAAAATAAAATTTCTCACCCGAAAAAACATAAATATACCAGGACCCACTTCAATATCTTTTTTATTTATTAATCTATCAACTAAATTAATTATTTAATTTTCAGATAGATAATAGATAATTAATATTCCGACTATTTTAGTTTTTTTATATTTTATTATATTTCGAAAAAAAATTCCAAAAAATTATTATTAATTATTTTATTCATATAAAACGTAAAAATATAAAACGAAATCAGACACAATAAATAAAAAAATTCGAAGGCAACAAAGTAAATTTCGAGGGTTAACTTAATATTTAGCTAATTATTGTCGGATCGGGTCCAAACATGCTCAATTAAATCCTGTCGAAGCTAGT
This sequence comes from Ajuga chamaepitys, assembly GCA_958295605.1. Taxonomy (NCBI): domain Eukaryota; kingdom Viridiplantae; phylum Streptophyta; class Magnoliopsida; order Lamiales; family Lamiaceae; genus Ajuga; species Ajuga chamaepitys. Next base: position 24,286,769 of record OY282506.1, on the reverse strand, counting down.
GATATTTCTACTTATCCCGTAGTTGAACACCTCTCCTGATGTAGTCATTGAATGTTCCAGTTGATCCTTGACTTACTTGTGGAGGTGGTGTGGTGTGGCGTAATTAGGATCGTCGGACCAATCGGTCGCTGCATTTCCTTCATTTTCAATTATCATGTTGTGTAATATAATGCAATCTAACATTATATCCTTTAGGCTCCATTTGGATGGAGGGATTTGTGCTATGGATTTATAAATCCATTGTCAAATCCACTCCATATGTTTGGATAAAATACTAAATGAGTGGATTTGAAAATCCAGATTTTTAAATCAACCCATTTACAAATCCAGGATTTGAAATTCTCCATTTTACACTATATTTTGGTGGATTTCAAATCCTTTGACAAAGGTAGTCATTTACAAATCCCTCCTGACTCACACTTCTCTCTCCTCTCCCCCTCTCTCTCTCTCTCTCGTCCTCTCTCTCTCTATCTCTCTCGTCTTCTCTCTCTCTCGTCCTCTCTCTCTCGCTCTCTCTCTCTCTCTCTCTCTCTCTCCTCCCCTGCTCTCTCTCTTCTTCTCTTCTCCCTATCGCTATCTCTTCCTCTCGTTCTCCAATAAAATGCTCCTAATATTTTTTTTAATTCTTTTTTTTTCCTTTTATCTCCAATTAAATGCTCCCAATAAATTTTTGGGATATAAAATACATAATATGTATATATGTGTGTATATATATAATTAGAAAAAAAATTATTCGATTAATTTTGATGTAGATAAATATTATTTTATTTAATAAAAAATATAAATTGTTAGTTTAAACTTTAAAGAAAAAAAATTGAATTTTACAAATATTGTATCAGTGTTTTGCCAAATAATGGATTTGAAAATTTTGGATTTCAAAATCCTTTCACAAATCCACCATAAATCCAAACAAGGGATTTCAAGTCCATGGATTTCAAATCTAAGGATTTTGAAATCTATTCATTTCAAATCCCCTGACAAATCAAATCCCTCCATCCAAATGGGGCCTAAAGTTATTCTTGTACCAGAAATGACTTGGACATTTAATCATTGACCAACGAGCTTGAAGCACTCCAAATGCCCGTTCGACATCTTTTCTAGCAGCCTCTTGCAATTCCTTGAAATGCTTTCTCTTCGGATCTTGTGGACATGGAAAGTTTTTCACAAAAGTAGCCCACTCTGGATAGATTCCATCTGTAAGATAGTATCTAAATTATATTACTTACCATTGATTGTAAAATTAGCGGATGGAGCGCGACCTTGCAAAGTATACATGAATAAAGGAGACTGATTGAGCACGTTTATGTCGTTGTTAGATCCTGCATCTCCAAAGTAGGCATGCAATATCCACAAATCTGCAGAGGCAATCGCTTCGAGCATGATTGTTGGGCTGCCATGACGCGTGAACTTGGCCTTTCCAAGCAACTGGACATTCTTCCAGTCCCAGTGCATGCAATCAAGGCTCCCCAGCATTCCGGGAAATCCGTGTCTTTCTTCATGCATTTGTAACAACCGTTGACAATCCAGGACATTGGGCTTCCTCAAGTAGTACCCGCCGAATAGTTCAATCACACCGTGGCAAAAATTAAAGAGACATTCTATGGCGGTTGTATCGGCAACATGCAGGTACTCATCGTAATGGTCGGCAGGTCCACCATATGCCAATTGACGGATAGCCACCATGCACTTTTGTAGAGGGGAGAATCTTTTTTTTCCAGCTACATTGATCCTCCACCAAAAATAGTCATTGTGGGACTCCAATGCATTCACTATCCGCAAGAACAACTCTCTAGACATACGAAAACGTTGGCGAAATACATCACTTCCGTATATCGGATCTTCAGTGAAGTAATCAAGATATAGTCTTGCGTGTCCTGCCTCACGATCTCGTTCCACATATGTTCTTCGGTTTCTGACTCCGCCAGCAGAACTCCCAGCACCGCCAAGTAACTTTTGTTTTGTTTGAAGCAACGACTGTATCTTTTTCTCAGTCGTGTCATCAATTAAGAATTCAAGAAGACTCTCACTATTACTTTTCCCAGATAATGAGTGAGAAGACGACATGTTTGAGAGATGAATAGAAACTCAAGGGTAAAAAAATAGAGATGTGTAATGTTTTAAGATGAGAGATGCAACAATCCGATTGGAGTCCTTTAATAGAAAACGAAAGCATACAACGGCTAGTTTTACAACAACTAGTTTTATAACGGCTAGTTTAACAACGAAAGAATACAACGGCTAGTTTAACAACGACTACTTTTCAAACCTACAACCCCCAATTGTTCTTGATTTTGTCACACATGTGGAGGTGGATACAAAGTTGTTCTTCTGTCATCTTCGAGGTACCCTTCATGAGTATTTTATACTCACGAGAGGAGGCAATTAGTCCTTCAAGTTTTTTCTTGTTCTGTTCTTCTAAGACCTGAAGCCTTTACTCAATCCCGTCTCTATTATCATCGGAAGACGTGCTTGCTTTTTCTTTGCCCTTACCCATTCGCTTTGCCGCTTTCTGCCCCATTAGACGGGTGCGTTCTACTCTGACTTCCTTCCCAACGCTTAAGTCATTGATGGAAGATGTTACATACTCTCCAGATGCAGAGATTTTTTTAATTTTTTGGTCCACAAATATCATCTTCTGGATTGGCAAACTTCGAGCTATCTTTTAAAACATTCCAAGCACCTATATGCTTAAAAGCAGTGCCCTCGTGTTTTGCTTTGTATTGAGCCTTCGCCTTCTCTATAATATCCGCATCTCTACAACCACTACCCCAAGCCTTCTTCTCTTGATTAAAACAGCAATAGAACCATTTCACTTGTTTCTGGAGTGTATAGTAATGTGTCTCAACACATCATGATGTCTGAACGACGTGTTGCTTGGACGATTCCTGTTGTACGCCTCATCGATTCAGACCCACATTTGATCCAACTTTTGTGAGTTGCCGACCACAGAGTCTGTGCTAATATCGAGCTAATAACTTGCAAAAAGAGTGTTTTTTGCATCAGTGTAAATTTTCTTTTATACAGCAGGAATCTTTGGTGGATCACCGGCGGTTTTAAAGTTGGCAGCGAGATTTATCCGCTCAAGTCCAATTGGAGATAATTGAGACGAGAGAGGAGACGAACGCTGAGAAGTTGAAGTTGAAGTGTCTCTGTTTGTATCCGAACCATTAGTACTAGGTCTTCTTGATGTATTTGTGCCCATTGCCAGATGAAATCCGTATTGAGGAGCTGGCATGTAGGGAATTTAAGTTGGATACATGTAGAATGATGCTCCAGATGAATTAGGCAAATTGAATTGAGTGTTACTACCTTCTGAAAAAATAAAAAAATGGGTTGGAAAATTGTGGGGTTGAAAATTAGGATTTTCAGTATTGAAGTTGATAATTGGTGGCCGAAAGTTGATATTCGGAGACGATGCATTTTCTCCAGAATTTGAAGAATTAAACCATTGCATCCATGAATTTTTATTCATTTTTTCAGATGATAAGTGTGAAATTTGGCTAGAAATTTGAAATGTTAGAGTAGTGGACAATGTAGAAAATGGTAAATTGAAAGCATGTATTTATAATGAAAATTTAAATATTAAAAAAAAAATCTCTGAAAATTTCAATGTAGGTGTTGCAAATATTTAACTAGAAAAAAAAAAATGAAAGAGCTGATGCAAAACAAATGGCTATTTAATTGGATATATTCTTTGCACTCATCATACAAAACAAATAAAGAAAAGCACAAAAAAATTCAAAGAAGAAAAAAAGGAAAATTAGTGGGGGACAGCCTGCAGGAGTGGGACCCACGCCGCGCCTTGCCCACATGCACGTGTGGTCCATGCGCTTGGGCGGTCCCATTTTTCCCTGCACGTCGCCCCAATTTCCCTCTGTCGACTCTTCCTCCCCACCAAAATACCCAGGTAGCATTTTTGCTACCTCTTCAACATTCCTCACATCCAATTTTTACTCCTCATTGATAAAATACACACCATTGGGTATTTTATCAATGGGGAGAGGAGGTTGAGAGAAGGGGTATTTTTTTTAGGTAGCAATTTTGCTTCCTGGAAATGTTGGGGGAAGGGAGAGGGGGGGGGGGAGGGGAGGGGAGGGAGACGCACGCGACAGGCGTGTGGACCCCATGCACGTGCGGTGTGGGTCCCACGCCTGCAGGCCTGCCCACCACTCACTTAATATATATATTTTTTTCGTTTTTTTTATTTTTTATTTTTTATTTTTTTTGCTCTCCCATTTGGAACAATATTCATTGCCTTTAGTATAGGACTTTTGGAACAAAATAGCCATTTGCAACGGCTTTTTCTTCCTTTTTTTTTTTTCAAATTACCATCTTTCAACGACTATGTTCTATTTTTTTTTTTTTTTAATATTTAAATTTTCACTATAAATACATGTTCTCAATTCACCATTTTCTACATTCTCTACTACTCTAAAATTTCAGTTTTCTAGCCAAATTTCACACTTCTCATCTGAAAAAATAGATAAAGATTCATGGATCAAATGGTTTAATTCTTCAAATTATGGAGAAAATGCATTGCCTCCAAATATCAATTTTCGTCCGCCGATTACCAACTTCCATCCTGAAAATCCTAATTTTCAACCCCACAATTTTCAAACCCATTTTTCAATCTTTTCGGAAGGTAGTAACGTTCAATCCAATCCGCTTAATTCATCTGGAGCATCATTCTACATGTATCCAACTCAAATTTCTTCCATGTCAGCTCCTTAATACGGATTTATATTGCACAACATGATAATTGAAAATGAAGAAAATGCAGCGACCGATTGGTCCGACAATCCCAGTTACATCACACCACCTACACAAATAAGTCAAGGATCAACCGGAGCATTCAATGACTACATTAGGAGATGTGTTCAACTACGGGGTAAGCAAAAACATCACCAGTTTCGACAGGATTTAATTGAGCATGTTTGGACCCGATCCGGCAATATGAATTTAGCTAAATATTAAGTTAGCCCTCGAAATTTACTTTGTTGCCTTCGGATTTGTTAATGTACCGTGTGTGCTTTCGTTTTGTATTTTAAGATTTATATGAATAAAAAGATTAATAATAATTTTTCGGCTTTTTTTTTTGAAATATAATAAAATATAAAAAACTAAAACAGTCGGAATATTAATTATTTATTATTTATCTAAAAAATAAATAATTAATTTAGTTGATAAATTAATAAATAAAAAGGATAAATAAGATATTGAAGTGGGCCCCCACATATTCCTACTTTTTGGTATATTGTTGGTGAGGAGCTTTTTTTTTAGGTATAAGTATTTTTACTTTTGAGGTGGCGCTGATGTGACAAAATATATACCTACTTTTGAGGTATACCATTGGAGATGCTTTAAGCCTTAAGAATAAGGAAACCATATATATACTCCTCACTTGTCTTTAGAATTGGATCCACAAATTCTTTCCATTTGAGGCACAAAGTGAATACTATGATAATTTATAAGGAAAATTGGTAAAAATGTCTCTTAAGTTTGCCATAATTAAGAAAATATCCTTTAAGTTTTGCACTTTTTAAAAATGCCCCCTACTTTACAAAAGAATGATAAAAATGCCCAGTCACTGGCTACTACATGTTACGCAGCCGGTGACGGACTGACGTGGCATTAATTTTTTGGAAAAATTGGTATAAAAAAGAAAAAGTTGGTATAAATATCCCGTATGTTTTCACTATTTAGAAACAAGGACACTAAGTATACCACTTTTTAAAATGCCTTCTAACTTACAAAAAATTGATGAAAATGTCCCGTCACTGGCTATAAGCTGTAAACCATCCGATGACAATCTGACGTGGAGTGATAAAGGTGATGTGGCTCGTTTTTTACTTATTTTTATCTGACCTGTATTATTTATAAAATTATATCTTAAATTAATATATATTTATGTTCATCTTTCCAAACCCAAACCCAAACCCATCACCCTCCACCCCACACCACGTATTCTTAATAATATATATTTTAAACATTAATTTTCTAGTGGTAAAAGAATAGTATATATTTAAACAATAATTTTCTGCTAAATTTAGTTCTAAATTTTGTTAGACGTAATTTTTTGTTGTTGTTGTTGTTATTATTATTATTATTATTATTATTATTATTATTATTATTATTATTATTATTATTATTATTATTATTATTATTATTATTATTATTATTATTATTCTTGTTGTTGTTGTTGTTGTTGTTGTTGTTATTATAATATATCTTGTACTAGCATAAATAATCTATACAAACTATAATTATTATATAAGACCAAATGAATAATAAAAAAATAGCTTCTAATTTCTATTAAAACGGTCAAACCATCAGTTGAACCTCTAACTAGCAGCAGTGCCGGTTCGATTATCGGTTCAGTTATGACAACACTGGCTAGAATAATATGTTTTTATAAAACTGCCACAATTAATACGTTGACTTCAAAAAGTGTTAGATTTTGGTAGATTTTCACTAATAAATAACTAAATAAATGTATATTAGGAAAAGAAGCAGTTGATACACTTATAATAAGGATAGAATGTTTCCTTTTCTAGACATTCCAAAAAAAGAAAGTGAAACTACCTTTATAAGACAAAGCGGGTACTTACTATAGTCACTACCTATCTGTGTGTCTTGTGAACAAGAATGAACTCATCTTAATTGGTTATCATGAATACGGACCAAGGATAAAAATATTCATACGTATATGTAGAAATATAGTACCTTAATTTGACAAAAGTATTGTTATTTACCTTAACGATGATTTTTTATTTTTATTTTTTGTACATTTTTCCTTAATTTTTAAGAAAATATTATGAATATGATATATATAATACACAATATAATTTTTATTAGTATTACAACAAGAATTTCAAATAATTTCGTATAAAAAAAACAACAGTCTTATAAGTTCAATGCACATAATATGTTCTAATAGTATAGAATTATATCCAATATGGATTTATTTTATTTTACTTTAGCAAATCAAATAGTAAAATTCAAACTTACTAATTTCTTTTATATTTCCCGATCGAGTAATACTTGTGTGCCACAAGTGAATAGATCTAAGTTCATACAAGGGCTCGACCCCACCTTATCAGATTTCAAAGTTCCCTAAGTTCAAAAAAATAATGTTATTACATCCACAACAAGCACGTGAACCAACATTTGTTTTTTCAAAAGCATGTAAAAAATCTGAAAACTTAATAATTCATATATTTTTTCAATAAAATTATGTCTTGTCAAGTTTATATAATCTTGGTATTGAAAACTTATATAAACTTGACAAGACATAATTTTATTGAAAAAACTTGACAAGACATAAGTTTATATAAGTTTTGAATACCAAGATTATATAAACTCTCCATTTACAACTCACAAATTATATTCAACTGTTATTTAATTCTATTACTTTATAAGTATTGCTTTTGGAAAATGTAATAAGTTTTTTTCCAAAAAAAATTGCGTTTGGAAAACGTAATATTTTTTCTAGAAAATGTAATACTTTTCAGTAAATCGTAATACATTTTTATAAAATTTAATAATTCTTTTTTTTTTTTTAACTTTATGTGTTTTTATCAGGTTTTATATAAATTTCCACCATCGAGTATATGTAAAATACACCATTTAAACCCTCATATTCATATCTTCTCATCTATTTATGAATATACATTTTACAAAAGAGAGTAACATATTTTCTTTAAAAAAAAAGTATAATTTTTTCTCTGGAAAATATGAATTTTTTTTGACAAGATATTAATCATTTTGTATTATTGGGTGTGCGAAATTGATGCTAGATCTTTTATTATTTTGGTTGAGCTCATTTTTTTAAGTCTACCGGGTCGGTCAATGAGGATCGTTAATGTAACTTATTTAGTGTTGAATTCAACACGTTGTGTATATGAGAATTCATGCATATGAGGTGTATAAGTTTTTGTGTCCCCGATATAATCTAATATTTCTCATTATTCACCCATACTTCCCCATTTTCACCAGTGGTTTCTCGATATCTCGATATTCATCAATATTTCCTAATATCCATCGATTTGTTCTCGATATTTCACCGATTTCTGTACTTGTTCAATTTACATCTAGTTCATATTGAAGTCAATAGAAAAGGTATATAGATTTTCTAAACACACTCATACTTAATATTTGTTAGAACTAATCATTCATCCCAAGCACTCCATAATAAATAAGGTTATACAAGAAAATTTGTGGATAAAGTTGTTTCTCCAAGTGCATGAAAGATATTTTCTTTATATGTACGAAAAATGAGATATAATTATCTTTGTAATATTGGGGAGTATAGACATACAACAAAAACTATATTGGAACTCATTTGCACAGGGATTATATTAATAGGTTAGTACTTAGTATGCCAATAAGACATATTATCTCCATATTGGTTGATGTAACTGAATCGTGGTTCTGGGTGGTTGACTGTAAGATCACTATATGAAAGCAATGTTATTGTCAAAATTAAAAATTGGTGTTTCGGAAGATGACAAAATTAAATTAAATATGATTTCATATCAAATAAATATTAGCCAAGAATATAACCAAATGAGCTAAATTTTCACTAACCTCTCAATCAATAATATTTATTTCAATACTTGATGATGATGATGATGATGATGATGATGATGATGATGATGATGATGATGATGATGATAATAAAGGCATCATCAGATTATCTTCTTGTAAGAATCAGGGTATTCTAACGTGTTGCCACATTTTAAACACACACACTGTTGGTTATTTCTTTTGTAATTTTTACTTGAAATTAAGTGTTGCCACATTTTAAACACACACACTGTTGGTTCTTTCTTTTGTAATTTTTACTTGAAATTAAATTATATTGCTATTATTTATTTATTTTATTTATATTTTAAGATATCATTTTCTTATCCATATGTGGCGGTTAGGAAACTAAATGGCCGTTTGCCCACCCAACTCGCTGCAGTGATTTCGTGGAGGTTCAAAAGGTCAACTTTATCTATTTTCACCAAATCCTATCCATATTTAACTAATGGATTTTCCTATCTTTTCTCATTGAGTTTATCATATTTGTTAACCACCATACAGACGAGAAAAAATATATAAAGGGAGATGTGGATCATGACAAAGGCCGTTGTTCCATCAAAGAAAAATTAAGTCACAAAAGAGTGTCACAACACCTTATTCAAATACGTGTAACTACGCACACACACACACACACACACTTGCTTTTGCTTCTGAGATCTTGGAGATGTCTTTATCTACATCCTCCATAGATGTGTCTAAGTTTAGTTTGTCTCTTATATCATTGATGATTATGTTGTCATCGTGGTCTAGTGCTCTTGTCGTTCAATGTCCAAATCTTATAAACAATCAAATAATTCGTCGTGCGTTAATGGAAGATTTACTCAGACTTTGATTGTCCGAGTTTCTATTGTGAATTCCTACTATGTTACTATTGCTTGTTCTCATTGTAGTATAGTTATACTTTACTGTTTCAACTATGTAACATCTTGTACAACACCTCAGATAATCCTGGATCAGATTCTTATAATTGGCATCAAGAGCCTTCACTTGACATCACTAAGTGAGATCCTGGTATTTTCATAAAGAATCATAGATGTTTCAAAGACAACACTAATGTGACCTCCTATTCTCGATGTTTCAAATTATTCCATCCGGAAGATCAAGATGCAGGTATACATCAATGAACGTGTTTGGGAACCGATTGTTGTTGGTTAGATGCCTCCACGAAAAGAAGACAAAGATGATGGCTACATTGTTAAGGTAGAGGCTAAATAGACGAATGGTGAGTATATCTTTTCATGTTACAATTCAAAAGCAATCAATGCTATATTTAGTTCGGTAAACTTTTCTTGCTCAGGATGATTTAAAATTCTCTCAACTAAGGATGCATGGGAAACTTTGCACCGACAATGTGAAGGGCCAGAAAGTGTAAGAAAATCTAAGCTTCGGATGATTGCAACCAAGTTCGAGAACTTGAAGATGGAAGAGAAAGTAACAATTTCATCATACAATGCTAGATTGTGGGAATGGCGAATGACGCCCATGCTTTGGGAGATCCGATTAGCAATGAAAAGTTAGTCAACAAAGTGTTGAGGACACTTCCGGAAAAGATTAACATCATAGTGTACCCTTTAGAGGACTCTCTAGATACTTCCAGGATGTCGTTGGATGAATTCATTGGAATACTTCATACTTTTGAATTGAATTTGAACCAACAACTTCGAGGGAACAACAAAAACATTTCTTTCCAAACTCAATCTAAAGGTTCAAAATTAAAGAAAAAAGAATAAAAATATCCTACTTGAGGAAGTACAAGATGATCCAATTGCATATCTCACCAAAAAGTATCACAATTTTCTATCGAAATAAGGTGTCTTCAATTTTGTGACAAAAGGCTTTGAAGGACAAGGAACAAATGAGGGTGATATTCGTATGAGGCGGTCAAAATTCAATCTCTATGCAACAATAATCGAAATCCACAAGTTTCAAAAGATCTTAGATTGATTCAAAGTAGAGCATGCTCGGGATTTGGTCATTATGAAAATCATATGTTCAAATGATCTAATGAAAATGGGCACTAACTTGGTTGTAATGCTAGTGAAGATGAATCGGATGGTTAAGAAGGTTTGGGTAGGTCTCAAGAGACAACTGCCCTCATGGTTGAAGTTTATGAGATAGCTTGATTTCCACACTTAAAGGGAATCAGAAGATGAGGATATGGAATATGAACTTTTGTTGAAGGCTTTTTGTGAAATGCATGGTGAACTGGTGATGGCCTGAACCTGCTTTGAGGGATCAGATCAGAGAACAAAAGTTTGAAGCACAAGCTTGCCCATCAAGAAAAGATTATTTCTCAAAAGGATAAAGAACTTGAAAAGGTCACTTCTGAATTAAGGGATAAACTCCAATCAATTCACTGAATGAATTACAAAGGTACTCCAAAGCCTAATGATTTATTATCTATCCAAATGCAATAAAATTGGTCTAAGTGTTTTTTGACAAAATCAATGACGAGTATAAAACACCTATTTTAAAGAAGGAAAAGGAAATGGAGCTTAATCCTTTAATGTTTGCTAATAAATTGTGGCTTTAGAAATTGAATTATGATTCTGAACTATTGAGCTTGACTGAACAAACTAAAAAAGCTAAGTATTTCAGAGTTAAATTCAATTGTTCCTTATGATGATAATTGTGAATTGAACAAATTTTCAGACTATGTGGAATCTTAGATTCTGGATATCAAACATTTATATGTAAGTTTTGTTCACTTCTTGGTCATATCAGTCTTTACTGAGGAAGTATTTTTGCAAAAGAAAATTCAAAGGCGTCTAAGAAGTGTTACAACACTCATCACACAACACTCCTGTAGTGAAAGTTGACCTAAATTCAGAAGCTTAACTAAGTTGGCAAAGAAACTCTGAATGTGAAAGGACTTCCTATTTTGAGGAATGTCTTTCATTATGAGGGTTTAATGGCTAAATTGATTAGCATCAATTAGTTTTGTGATGATAACTTGCATGTGAAATTTGAGATAGACATTTTTAGTGTCTTTAACCTTGAAGATGAGTGTCCGACGATAGGTTCTCAAGCATTAGACAAATGTTATTCCATTGAGAATGGAATTGCTTTCCATAAAGCACAAATTGATGACTTTGATTTGTGGCACCAAAATCTTGGGTGTGCAAATTACAAACATCTGAAAATATTGTCCAATTTTGAGGCAGTGAAAGGTTCACCAAAATTCACTGATCAAGTTGATAGCGTTTGTAGTTCATGCAAAACAGGTAAGCAAAATCAAGGTACATCACAAAGTGTTGCGACGTCGTGGCATCACACGATGTTTTGAGTTAATTTATATGGATATTTCCTTCTAAAATATATAGCCTTTTTGGAGAATGATATGTTCTTGTGTCAGTAGATGACTTTTCAAGATTTACATGGGCATATTTTCTTAAAGAAAAATATGAAGCTTTTGAGTGTTTTAAAGAATTGGTTGTTAGAATTCATAACTCGCATGGAGTCTGGATTTCTGGAATTAGGTATAGTCAAGGTAGGGAATTTGAGAATTCACAATTCACAACTTTTTTGTAATAAAAAGGAAATTATTCAAGAATTCTATGCTCCTAAAATGCCTCAACAAAATGGAATTGATGAAAGAAATAATAGATCATTGCAAGAAATGGATCGTGATATTATGTGCTAAAAATCTTCCGAAACGTTTTTAGGTTGAGGCCATAAACATTGGTTGCCACATTTCAAATAGAGTATGTTTAAGATCAGGCAGTACCATGACACCGTATGAAATACTTAAAGGTAGAAAGCCTAATCTTTAATATTTTCATGTTTGTGGACATCTTCTACATTCTTAATGATAGAGATCATCAAGAAAATTTAATTCTGAGAGTGATAAGGGATTGTTTCTTGGTTATTCGGTTTATATTGTCATGCATTTAGAGTATTAAATTAAAGAACAATATCCAGTTAAGAAAGCGTCAATGTGATTGTTGATAATCTTTCTGATCTTGCAGGTAAAAGACAAGAATATGAGATTTTGGATCTAATTGGGAGATCTAGAATTCATAATTCAGACACTAGTAAAGATATTGGTAAAGAAAGTGCTAAAACACCTCATGCAACAGTTGAACATCTTGATCATGATACTTCTTGAGAAGATGCCAATTCTGAAAGTGATCAGGATATGCATGGTACCAGGTCTAATACTCTTAATGTATCTACAGTTTATAAAGACCCCCTAGAAGAATTGCAAGAATCATCCTGTGTCACAAATTATTGGTAATATTTTCGATAAACCTCGAACTCATGAAAAAGAAGGTGTGACTACTCAAAGATGGTAAAGCTTTCTTGCTACTCATCTGCATTTTTCGTAATTAGTGCAAGTTATTTTCTATCTAATCTTGAGCTTAAGACTGTAGATGAAGCTCTTAGAGATGAACATTGGATAAATGTCATGCATGAAGAAAATCATCAATTTGTTATAAATGATGCTTAGGATTTAGTACCAAGACCTCTTGATATGAATGTCATTGGCACTAAATGGATTTTCAGGAAAAAACAGATGAGTTAGCAAACGTGTCTCGTAATAACGCTAGACTTGTGGAGATAGAATATACTTGAATTGAAAGTCCAGACTTTGATGAAACTTTTGCTCCTGTGCATGTTTAAAGTCTATCAGAATTCTCAATGCTATTGCTTGTTTTGTTGATAAAAAATGCATCTGATGGACGTAAAAAGTGTTTTTTCTTAATGTTTACTTTGTTAATGAAGCATATGTAGCAGCCAAAGGATTTTGTTAATCCAAAAAAGCATAATCATCTTTACAAGGTGAAAAAGGCCTTGTATGGATTAGAGCAAGCCCCACGTACGTGGTATCATTGATTAACTGATTTTTTTGCTTTACTTAGGTTTCCAAGAGGAGTTAGTTCTCCATGTGAAAAACATTTTAATGAATTTGTTGCCGCAAAAATGAGTCTTGTTGGTGAGTTAATTTTTTTTCCTTAAGGCTACAAATCAAACACCTTGATAGTAGAGTTTTGTATCTCAGTCTAAGTATATGCTGACATTCTTCTGAAAAAAAAAATTCATGAACATGCACAGCATGTGAAAACACTACTAGATTCTAGTAAAAAAACGTGTGTAAGGATAGTTTTGGAGAAAATTTTGACATGTACAAAATGATAGGAAGCCTTCTCTATTTAACAACAAGTAGGCCTGGAATTTGTGTATGTGCTAGATACCAAGTTGATCCTAAGGTAACCCATTTAAATACTGAGAAACACATCATCAAATATGTTGCGGGTACTTCTAACTTAGGAATTTGGTATTATAAGGATGCTAACCTTGTTGGATTTAGTGACTCAGATTTGGCAGGGGATGTAGATGATCGTTGGAGTACTTCTGGGGTTGTTTTTATCTAGGAAATAATTTGGTACCTCGGCATATTAGAAATCAAAATTGTGCATCTTTGACCACTGCGACGTTCGAAACAAATTGACTTTCTAGTGATACCTTGGATTAAACAAATGCGGAAGGATTATGGGTTAGAAAGTGATACCTTGACCATTGTGACAGTCCTAGTGCAATGGATACCACAGAAAAACATATTCAACATCCACAAATAAAACACATTGATATTCAGCTTCATTTTATAAGATTTCAAGAACTCCTCCAAATGTTTCTACAACATGGTTTCCTAGAAGATCAACAGGTTTACTACTTTTATAATGGACTTTCTGAATAAACAAAAACGACTGCTGATGCCTCATCTAGAGGCGCATTGTTGGCCAACTCTACAAATGATGATATCGCCATACTAGAGAAGATGGATGCTAACAACTTTCAGTGGCCAGTAGATCGATCGATATTAAGAAAAGTATATCAGGTCTCTTAGAAGGAAACAGTCGCGATTCTTACTTAGAAAATTGCACAATTGGTCGAGCAAGTTAGTCTGCTGACAAAGCCTCGTGAAGAGGTTATAATAAATCAAGGAATGTAGTGCATGGAGGCCGGTTATGAAAAAACCTTATTAGATGGGCTATATGGGTAACACAAACGTTAATCCAAATTTTCTGCTAAACCAAATGAGGAACATGTACAATTTTGGGATGAGAAATTATCCAAATTTATCTTACACCAACCCAAACAATGAACTGAAATCACCACCATCAGGTTTCACGGTAAACATTGAAGTAATCGAAGAACAAAGAAGCCTAGCCTGGAAGAGTTGGTCACCTCGTTGGCAAACGAGACAAGAACACAAAATGGAAAGACTGAGGCCTGTATGGATAAATTGAAAGGCCAAATAGTGCATCTAAGCACTGCTGTGGGCAACATGGGGGCCAAGTGAGAACATTGGAAACGCACCTTGGTCAGCTAGCAAAGGAAATTGAAAACACTCATCAGCAACTAAGTGTAGTTGCATTTTCCGATGCTCTAAAAACTAACGAAAAATCTTAAAGTGTGCATTGCAGATACATGGAAGGAAATTCCTCATTGGGGAGGAAAAATAAAGGGAACCAGCAATGAGAAAAAGAAAGAAAAAAAAGAGGTCAAATGCAAGAGGATTGAAAGTTGTAGAGAAATCATTCAGAAGCAGCTACTGCAAAAACTTAAGGACCCATGGAGTTTTTCAATTACATGTTTCAAAGAGAAAACTAAATTTGAAAATGTGCTATGTGACCTAGGTTCTAGTGTAAATTTGATGCCTTTAATTACTTATAATAAATTGAGCATAGCAGAGTATAAGCAAACTTCTACTACTATACAAATTGTTGATAGGTCAATACTAAGCACAATTGGAGTAGTGGAAGGTGTGCTTTTACGAATAGGAAAACTTATTTTCCCAATTAATTTTACTATAGTGGACCTAAAAGAAGATAAAGGTTTATCCTTGTTAGTTGAACGTCCCTTCTTTGCCACTAGCCAAGTTATTTTTGAAATGAGATAATGATGTAACTTTTAGTGGTAACAAATAAAATGTTACTTTTACAACAACGAGTTGTTCTAGTAAAAGGAGAGGATATCATATAGTAGAACTCATCGATTTGGATATAGACTCTGACAAGAAAAATGAAGTAACCATAAAGACTATGTAGAACCTGCAACTAACGATGAGTTTATGAGCAGGTGTGATGAAGATGAAGCTAACAAAGTGCTAGAGAAAGAGAAGGAACGGATGGCTAAAGAAGTACTCTAATGGTGAGTAATTGTAGAGTCACTTGAACAAAGGCAGAATTGGGATAGACTCATGGAGTTAGAACACCATCCAACACAGTATGCCGATGACGAAGCTATGAGAAAGATGAATAGAATTTCTTGAGGGTCGATAAAACTGAAAGGTTGTTCCTTACACAAAGTTGAACGAGTCATACTTCCCACTACCCAACACATCATTGACCAATGCATCTAATGACATGGTCAATTGGTTGATGAATGAGTGATAACATATGTATGTCATGAAGGTTGAGCCGCCGAAGATACCATTTATATTATTTGATGATTATGTGGTTAACGAAAGAAAGAGGAATGAAAGTGGGGGAAACCTGGAAGAAAAGATACCTCCAACGAGAACAGATGTTGAAGCTTAGGTCGGACATCATTCATCTGATGCCGACTATTTTAAGGTAAAGCGGTAACAACATTTAGCTACATAAAATGTAGTGCTGAGGGGGAGACAACCCACTAGTTTAAATTTTTGCATTTCATTTAAGTTTGTTTTTTATTTGATGTTTTTCTTTAGTTTTGTAGAGAATTAAAAAGTATCCACAAGGACAAGGATAGCGAACCAAGTACGAGGGTCAAAGAATGGACAAAACTGAGCAAAAACAAAACTGAAAGGAGTGCAGACAGGAAAAATCAGGCTTATGCTGCAGCAAATGGATGACCGGGCAAAATTATTGCCCAGTTGAGCAAATGCTCGTGTAATAAAGTAGGTAGGTGATGACACATTTGAACGACCGAGCAAGAATCTTACTCGATCGAGCAAAATGTCAAATTTGAAAATTGAACGTAGAGCAAGAATGCTTGCTCAGTCAAGCAAAATGGTTATTGTTCCCTTTTCTCTTATGCGAATTATAAGTTTTGGAGGGGGGGGGGGATTCATTCTCCTTCATTCTTCTTAAATTCCTTTTGAATTCTAGTTTTCTCGAGCCCTTCGCACTCAAAATTCTTACTCCTTGCACAGACCCACATAAAATTGACAGTATTTTGATTGTTTGCGAAGAGTAGAACAACCAGTTCATTTTTTGAATTTGGTCGAGTTTTTACCGTTCAAGGTTTTTTAGTCTTTTCACTTTTTAACCTATATAATGGCACAAAGAGATCTCAAGGCAGGAAGCGCAAGACCGAGGAAGCTGCGCCTTCAATTCATATCTATGGATCGGATGAGCCAAAGCACTATTATATTCGGCTATCTGCAGCTGAACAAAGTATATGGACTCAATTAATCCAAAGGAAAATCAGCCCAACGGGCTATGTATGCGAGACAACAACACGAGAATTCGGGATTGCTAGAGACATCAATGAGCTATTTAAGGCAATTAGATGGGAGTACGTAGCATATAGAGACTGGGAGACCTATCTGTGTCTCACGCTGGAGTTTCTATCCACGTTCAATCTGCAGCGGACTGAGAAACTGCCCGATCAGATCCCCTTTAGGCTGAAGAACAGACATTACAACCTGTTAATGAAGGATCTGACATATGCTTTCATTTTCCTGCTAAGGGAGTTTATAGAGAAATGTTCCCAACAATCGACATTTGGGACAATTTGACTGTCTATGTTGCCGTGAACATGCCTCAAAGAAAAGTTGTGTTAAATAAGAGGAAGGCAACCACTATTTGTAGGCCAGTACCTCGTTATCTACAAAAGGTCTTGGCTATGTAGAGTTAGCTCGTCGGGAGACCAACAATGTGAGGGGCGATGAGCTTGATATCATGTGACACATGCTCGATGTAGAGAAAGTGGATGGGGCCAAGCATCTTCCTATCACTTTTGGGCGGGTGATCAAGAGCCAGTACGACTTGTTGTTATAGGTGCTCACAAAAATTACCTTGATCTTGAGGAATTGGATCCTATGCCCGGATCTAGGGATATGATGCTGAGGGATCTCTATGTTATTATTATGGTTGAGGCCATGAGTGGGACAAATATACTCTTTGTACAACAGTATGTAAACTGTTTTAGGCAATCCAACACCCTATTGACCACACTATTACCTAACGGGAACGAGATGAACCTACTAATGGACACCCCTAAGCATTAGGCACTCAGTATTATCAAGCTTTCGCCACCAAGCTGGTCACCTGTGAGCAGTTGAAAGAGGAAGAATCACCAATGCCAGCTGATCATGATGGCTCTGCTCTGGGAATATTAGAGCATCGATTCGAGGCATTTAAGGTTGCCACAACATTTGCCTAGATAACATTGACAAATCAGATGTTGGATATTTCCACCGATATGACCTGTTAAACCATACTTTTATGACGATTTTGAGAGTGGCGTAGGTGACATAATCAACATCCTCTCTGCATCCATAGTATATTTTGTTTTGCAAGTCCACCCATAGTATACCGCTTGTCCCCAGAAACTTGTTTGGGGGAGGGGGATAAAGTGGTACACCCGTGGGTAGTTTATATTTTCTTTTATCATTTTTTCTTATTTTTATTTGCTTTTCAATTTGTTAGGTGTTATTTTTTGTTAAGTTGATATTCGGCCTGTAATAGATAGTTTAAATTATTAAAATTTGAAGCCTATAGTTGTTAGTAAATTCGTATTGCATGGTTACATATACTTGCATTTTTAGGTTTATTTTATGCTATGCACGTTTAATTATTTTATTAGGATTAGAGATTCAAAGAGGCATGAAATTAGTAACCGTTATCATAATAAAAAGATCTTGGTGATGAGCTCGTGATAAGTCGATTTAATATAAAAGTTTGATATATACACATGGTGGGACATAGACGGACATATGTATACGAAATTAAGATAATTTTTTTAGGCAATGATAACAAAGCCGTGAATTTGAGACATAATTGATACTCCAAAATTTGGAGTAACATTTGCTTTTTCTTGTGTGTTTCATTCATTATGTTATAATGTGTATCTACAACTTGCCTTGAGTCTATTCCAAATTGTCTTGTGTATATAGCTTGGAAAATGATCTTAGGCATTCTTTGGGAAAAAAATTTAGTCTACTTTAGACAAATTTCAGTACCAAAATAAATATTTCATCCCTAGTCAACCAATTTTTTAGCCTTAGCCTTTTCTTGATAGCTTTAATTCAAGTTCATGCCTTATTTTAGCCTTTTTTTTCCTTATAACTTGGACTTCTTGAATGAAGGAAGGGGAAATAAAAGTGAGCGACAGAGACATTGGTTAATATAGAGAAAGTTTATGAGTATGAAAATTTTGAGGTTACATGTATATGAAAAGGTTAGAATATCTACTAGATAATTTTGGTTACCTTAAAATAAATAAATAAAACCGGAAATTTTTGTGTAGGTAGAGGTATACACATTACAAACTCCCTACATTGTGATTTTCGAGAGAAAAAAAAAATCTAAGGCAATCAAAAGAGTCTAGTAAGGACTGTTTATATAATTTGAAAAGAGTTAGCAAAATCGCTAACAAGAAAAGAGAAGTCCTAATATTTGGTGGTGCAGTGTACAAGGGTGAAAAAAGCTATAATTACTTAGCTATAGTGAGAGATGCGTAGTGAGAGATGTGATTGTATTGAGAGTAGTTGAGAGTGGCCAACTTAATTAGTCCAAGTCAAATCACTTTATCCATATTTTATCTCATTTTTACCAAAGAACCTACATTACAACCAAATAGAAAGACCTTTTTTATTCCAAGTTATGTACATTTAAGTCCGATGAAGGACTAGGCGATATGCAAGTATAGGGTAGGCATTATGCATGATACAACTTGTTGAGCGAATATTTCCTATTTTATACACTTTAGTGAAGAGTGATACACACACTCAGTGATGATCATTTGCTTAGAGGGATTTAGCTCTTAAGAGTAGTTGAAGTGCGTTTGTCACCACATGTCCATATTGCCATGTAATAGTATATATTTCAAAAAAAATATCAAGTCTTTAGCAATACTTGTCTTCGTTGATCCATAATAAAAGTTGTGTTTGTTCTAGTTTTCATTGTTTTCTTTTATTAGTTGTTCGGGATGCACAACGGTTAAGATTGGAGCATTCATGATCACTCAGTATTTTACATGATTTTTTGGCATATATTCATAGTTAAAACTATGCAAAAATACGTGAAATAGTACTTCCTAATCCTCATTTTGTATGTTTGACAAATTTCACTTGTTTGTTAATTTTTTAGTGTTTTCAGTACAAAACAACGCTATACAAAGCAACGTTTATTTGTACTAATGGTGGAATCCCGCTTCCAAATGAGTAAAATGAAGGCTTGGATTGAAGGAAGTAAAAAATTAGGCTAAAAATGATATTGGATAAGCCCAGAAGACGAGCTAAAAAGAGAAGAAACAACTAAAGCTTTTGCTTGATAAACAGATATGTTGCTCGGTTATCCAAATGAAACATGGTTCTCCATATGTTTGCTGAAGAGCATTTGCTTGACCGAGTGGAATTGCTAGCTCGGTTGCGCAAAATGTCGTCCATATTGACAGATGACACGTGGAATAGGGTTTTATCTGATTTGATCTCTAGTTTAACCTACTGTTGTGTACTCCTATAAATACCTAGACCTATAATTTTTCAAACATCAGTTTTTAGAGAGTTTTCATCAGATTTTAGAGAGTATGTTCATTGTTTTTACGTTAGAGAGCCGACGAAGGAGAAAAAGATTCATCCTGTCGTCTTCTATCGATGAACTGTAGTATTTCTCTCTTCTGTTTAGTTTATTGTTATGAACATTCTTACTTTTAATAAAGTTATTGTTTGTATTATTTGAGAAGGAAGTAGTTGATTTATAACTTAGGGTTTAGAAAGTATCTTTCAACTACAATGTAGACGTTTATATGTTATCCATGATTTACCGTTCTATTGTTATTTGGTGTGTTGAGATATAATTGTTGTTAGGTTAACCTGATTACGTAGTCTAGGACTGACAAATCACATACCCAAGATACCGAAATCTGAGGGTATTGATGGTCAAACAACACATAAAGTAATTTATCTGGGGGGGGGGGGGGAGTTGAGATAACAAATCGCGAAACATCATAACAATAGGAACTAGTGAGTTATGGATAGATATAAGTGTTTTACATATGCAGTTGTTTATAGTCGCAATTGGTTGATTATGAAATCGAAGATCCTAAGACATCTTTCATATTATTTGAGTCTTCTTATTTGTTTATCTGCAATTAGTTAATTAATTAGTTATTATGTCACTATTGTTTTAGGGTCTTGCCATTAGTAATTAGGATAACTACGAAACCAACTAGTATTCGATCCACTAAGATATTTCCGTTTTAACATATCTATATTAATTTGGTTTATGTCATCTTCACTAGTCTCTGTGGGACACGACCTTGATTGCCACTAGTTGCTACTATACCGTGCACTTGCCATATAGCTGGTTGAAATTAGAGAGGTCGAGACGCGGCAATGCTAGTCTGCAGACTTGCTTTTACTTTTGTCAGGATATGTGTCTTCACGTTATTGTATAGTGGCTAATTTTAAATTTTGAAATTGCTGACTTGTTGATTGCTTTCTCCTTTCTGTTAATTGTTTGCTTCTTAGAATGATGTACAATCCAAGATGCTATATTCAGTGGATTGTACAACTGGAAGATTTTCTTGTACGCGTTTCTTGTACGTGGACTGCCGATGTAGTCTTCTTATAGCGACTAAATACAATGATCTTTCCTTGGTGTTTGTTGCTAATAATTATGTTATATCTTCAAGATGCGTCTTTGGCCTAGAAACAAGCCATATCTATTACAATAGATTACATAATATTTAGGGGCACTAGTTCCTACTATAATTTAGTTTCACCTCATGAAAACTATACATAAATTTCCCAACACATATTCTCGCACTTACTTCAAGTAAGGTATAGAGATGTCTTGTATGAATATAAGATTCAACAAGACTAATAAGACCTATTAGTTTAGTTTCTTTTTAAGCATAGGTTAGACTACGAGCTTTAAATAGCAAGTTGAGACTTGTGTGTTTTAGTCATAAACTTGTAACTATGATTAATTTTTTTTTTTTAGTGGATTTCCTTTCAAGTTAAAAGAGCAGAGTGGACGTAAATGATTATCCCCACATTCGAACACTATAATCTTTTGCATGATTTACTTATTGTTCTTATATTTTACATACACACATTACACAAAAACACAGACTGCATTGCATTGTTTAGAATATATTTATTCCGCTACAAGAACTACAGGTTTCAACTCACTGTAAGTTTCGAACGACAACTAGCTAGCACTTGCTGTCAAATAGGAACTTACTACTGCAAGCTCTACTTTAAGAAGTATATCTTGCAGCTGACATAAAACACCATATTATTTAAAAAAGAAAAGTAGATTAGTAGAGATTTATTCATCCATCTGAATCTGTACAACTTGGCACCAAAAAAGGTTTTTATTTTTATTATTTATTTCTATTTCCTTCATATTTTTATAGGAAAGTTAGAAATGTACTAAGGGTGTGTTTGTTTAAGATTATGCCCAACCGGTTGTGGGTTGGACGAATCTACTTGGTATTTGATTAAGAAGATTGTGGAGGACCAGTACAACCCCACTCGCAACACCCTCTCTCCTCTTCTTCTTTCTCTCCTCTAACTAACGTGACAACACATTCCTCATTTTCTTACACTCTCTCTCTTCTGACTAACGTGACATTCCTTACACTTTCTCTTTTCTAGCTGACGTGATAACACTTTTTTTTTTCCTTTTCTTACACTCTCCCTCTCCTCTAAATGATATGATAACTTAATATGCTATATTTGCCACAAATGTAGATGGCTATTTATCAAATATGTCAAAATACATCATTAAATCCTCAATCTATTCAAATTCAGACTCTCTTTTGCATATCATAAAAATAATCTATCAGTAAGAGGGTGTTTGGCTGAGCTTATAAGCTCCTAAAAACATCTTATAAGATGTTTAGGAGCTATAAATTCTTACAAAGTGTTTGACAAAAAAAAGATGTTTAGGAGCTTACAAGACACAAAACTAAGCTCTAAGAGCTTATAAGATCTAGAAAAAATAAGTTGCTATACCTCATCTTATTTTTAAGATCTTAATTATTACACTCAAATTTCACACACAATTCACACACTTACACATAATTCACACACTAAACACATTTCACACATTACACATATTTCACACACTATACACGCTACACACACTACACACACTACACACACACTTCACACACTACACACACTATACACTTCACACACGACACACTACACATACCACACACACTTCACACACTACACACTACACACACTTCACACATTACATACATTTCACACACTACACACACTACACACATTTCACACACAACACACACTAATCAAAATGTGTATTTAATATTAACTTTAAATTAGACCCCAATTTTTTAGCTAAATCACTATATTCAATTGCAAGCTTATAAGCTCCTTTATCCAAACACTTTGTTAACTTATAAGCTCCTTAAAAAGTACATCTTATAAGTTCTTGAAACAACTTATAAGATGTTGGAGCTTATAAGATGTTTAAAATAAGTTTAGCCAAACACCCTCTAAGTCTATATTGAACATTTTTACATTTTTTTCAATATACACTATTAGACAGCCACTAAGAATTGACAAAACCCTCGGTGTTTATCTCTATTCTCATAAATATCTTCTCCGTCGTGTAGTTCATTGATCTAATGGGCTAAAATAGAAAGGAAAAAAAATTTATACTGAATTTTAGGATTGTTGGCCTTGTGGCCCATATGTTTAACTTGATGTTTCATAGGATGTGGGGTACGTCAGATGGGTGGAGGGAGAGGGGCATGAGTGGTATGACCCTCCTCACTAATAGGTTACCTCTGCCCCTGACAACGCCTATCATTTTTCTTACCAATTCTAATATTAGGAAGTATTCTAATAAATGAAGATAGTATTAAATAAAAATATTATGATCTAAATCGATTAAAATACTCAAAACAATTATTTAAGATTGTTTAAAAAATATAAAATAATTTTTGAAAGCTTTACTTTGAAAGACACAACATAAAAATATAAAATTTTAAAATATAAAACATTGACGTTCGTAAGTGATCATCCATCTTGAATTACTTTGGTAGTTTAATGGACCAGTTAGCCAGTCTTCTATGCCTGAAACTTTTTTTGATTGAGTTATGAGAATTTTGGAGTATGTCACAATATCAAAATGTCATGTTAGACAAATCTGTAATTTATTTTTTGAGAAACTGATTAAAAATCTTCAATAGAAGAAGTAATCTCAAAAGAGCTGGAAACTTAAAACAAGTCCCTATGAATAAAGAGTGGAAAAACTGAAAAGAAATTTAAATTAGAGTGAAATATATTCCACGAGACTGTCATAATTTCTTAATCCATTGTTTAAGAAAAAAGGTTTGATCGTCCGAAATACCACGTGTCACAGGTCAGCGACAATTATAATTATATTATAAATTAGAAATTCAAACTATTCTCATTTGGAATTAGGGTTTAATACCACCTGCCCTGGGCACCGCATTCTTGCCGCAGTAGGGTTTTAGAGAATTCTGCAATTGAGCCACTGCAATGTCTTTCTGGGGTATTGTGAATAACTCACACAATTCATTTGCTCATTTTTTTGTTCACTCTAATTTATAAAATACTTTTTGTTCTTGATCTTTTCCTCATTGATTTGATTATTGGAAAAAAAAATCAGGAGTTGAAGTAAAACCAGGCAAACCTTACATTCATCGGTCTGATGATGAGAGTGGAAGGCTTCATGTATCTCAGGTTTGTTGGCTACATGACATTATTGGTTATCTATTTCTTTGATTTGTTTTCATATTTAAATTTGCTAATCTTCGCTGAAAGCTTTGTTTAGGAATTATAATATGTACAGCGCTTCATCATTATTTTCTTTTCTTGAGTAGCCCATCATCCTAAATGTAATGGAACAGTTCCACTTGTTGGATGTAAATTGAAATTTGATGATGCAAGATTATTCTTTATAATACCATAATTACAATATATATGCTTTGTTGGTTTTAGGCGACGTTGGGTACTGGGTCTTCGACCAAGAAGAGCATAGTCCAGTGTAAGGTTGGTGATAAGAAGCCAATTTACTTATGCTCGTTGGTGCCAGAAAGACTCGAGAATTGTGCATTAAACCTTGAGTTCGAGGAGGACGACGAAGTAGAGTTTTCAGTCATTGGCCCTCAGAGTGTGCATCTCTCCGGCTTCTTTTATGGTGATAACGAGGATCAGGATAATCTTGAAGATGATTATGGATCGTATCCTTTCACTGTTGTGGCTAAATTTTATTGATACACTTTACGATTTTAGCATGATAACTATTTTTTGTAGTTTATTGAAAAGGAGCTCCAGTTTTATTTTTGCATTTGAATTTGAATTTTGCTAGTTTCTTTAACTCTATAAGGGATCCTTATGAGGGGAATATTATTGGGATGGATTCTGAAGATGAGGAGGATTCTGTGGACTACGATTCTGAAGCTGAAGATGAAGATGATGATGAGTATACTGATGATGACTTTGGCATGTATCCCCCTTCACCTATTCCCAACAGTGGAGGTATTTTCTTCATAGAATGTTTAGTTCATGTTATCCATTCTTAGAAACACCTGGCGAAAACATATATTTTCATTGTTGTTGAGACTGATGATTTGCTATAATGGCTTTGATGTGTAACTTCCATTACCTCGCTGTGGAGTTCTGTTTTGAATTAAATAAGTTTTAGATGAAAAGTAGCTTAGATAGGTTTTGTTCGTTCATACATTTTGATCATAGTTGACAATCTTGTTGTCGTTAGTTTCTGTATGTTGGGTTAAGTACATAACAATGCTGGGCCAAACTGGTTTGCTTGCTCATGTAACAGCGGAAAATTCTGTTTGGAAAATACTTTCTTGCATCGTGAATCGTCATACTGCATACTTTACAAAATGTGCCGATCATTTGAGTTCAATGACTCATATCGCCTTGAACTTTCACAAGAAAGATTCCTGGATGCTAATGGATGTATGTGTATCTTTTGCAATTCCTACCAAGTGTTTTAAATTGCTCTTTTTGTTTGGATGCTTAACTTTGATCTTTAGATTATATTCTGCCATAGGATACAGTGGCCAGCTAATATTTTTCTTCTGTTTTCTTTTCATCTTATGACAGTCAGAATTGAAGAAATAGTTGATGATGAAAAACCTACCAATGAGAATGGCTTCTCTAAACGAGCGAAAAAGAAGAAAGCCCAGTCAAGCATTTCTGCTGACAATGAGAACTCCAACAGTCAGATTGTTCCCAAGGCTGGAACTGGCGTTCCCATTTTTGAAAGTGAAGATGAAGATGGTTTTCCCATATCTGCACGTGGAAACAAATCTGATGTTTCTAAATCTGAAACAACATTTGAGCAAATAAAAAATGAGCCAATCAGTGTGAAACCCCATAAGAAGAGTGAAAAAAATGATGCTACTCCCGGAAAGAGTTTGAAAAGAAAGAGTGATGCTATTAATCTTGATGAAAAACCAGCAAGGTGGACAAACTTTTGACTTACTATATTAGAAGAATGAAATATTCTGCCTTTGTTAAGGATTATGATTGTTTCTTCTCTTACCTTGTCATTTTTGGCTAGAAATGTGGTCGATGCTTATAAATTCTTACATTTGGTTGTTACCATGTGTGCAGGGACAGTACTGAACCACGTGGTTCTTCAGTTCAACCTGATACTTTAACTTCTGAAAATGAAGTCAAGCAAAAAAAGAACAAGAAGAAAAAGGGAGGAGAGAAAGCAGAAAGTTATAAGGAGAATGGGATGTCAAATACCAACAATAAGAAAGAGTCTTCAGTAGCTGAAATTGCAAATGATCTGAATCCACCTACCGAGAAGTGAGATATGATCTGCTGTATCCCTTTCACTTTTTAATTGATATAGTATTTCAGAATAAATATTGCACGATTCTCTGAGGTATTATTGGTGTATATGTTAATGTACGGTTATCAAGTATTTAATCAAAATTAGTGTGTCATTTTAGCTTTTCAAATTTGCGCTATACGCTGAAATAGGCGTTACTTTGTACCTAGTTGGCTAACTTTCGTGAACTTTGACCGTCTTGCAGTTGCCAACTTTGGATACCTGAGACAGCAATACTAAGAATCGTGCTTTTCTCTTAGCAATATGTCATGTTTTATTGAATTATATGTTTTTATAACCCAGCTATAAGGCTGATGATTCATGGAATATTGGATTGGATACTGATGACATCTCTCTGATAATCATTACAGGAACAAAGAAAAGAAAAAGAAGAAAAAGAATAAACAGCAAGAAAATGCACCAACTCCAAATGCAGAGGGAAAATTATCAGAAACAAATGGATCTGTCCTGGAGAAACACGAGAAGGCAGAAGCTAAATCATTACAGGTGAGGTCGTTTCCAAATGGTTTGGAGATAGAGGAGTTGACAATGGGTAAACCTGATGGCAAAAGAGCGTCTCCAGGGAAAAAGGTGAAGTTGGCTACTTCTATATTCTACTGTAGTACTATAGGGTTTGTTCTAGATTTTAAAGTTCAATTTATGGACTCTCAAACATCAATTATTAGCTTTGGGTCGGAGAAAAATGAATTTTAGGTCTTCTTCCACCCATCCAGTCATTATCTCACAAACTTCAATGATCATACCCGCCATCTATTTCTCTCTACCAATCAAATACAGCAGTCCATCAGTCCCGTAATAAGAGTTTTGTTTCACATAGGTACAACGTTTTATACTTTGTCAATTAGATGAAGGTATCACTCTCTAAAAACTATCGATTCACACTTATACGGTTTATTTGTTTTTTTATTTGACTTACTTATTCATGAAATAGAAAATGCAATTTCTACTCGGACTAACGAAACTAGACTTTAGCTTTTGAATCAGGACTGTCATTTTGGGTAGGGATGATAATGTTCGCACTAAACCCGTTTTGTATGGGGCCCGTAAAAACTCGGTCAAACGTTTATGGGCCGGGGTCAAACGGGTTATGGGGCGGGTTTGAATCGGGTAGTGGATTTTGCTAAACCCACCCCTAACCCGCCCCGTATATATTATTTATATTAATATTTTATATATTTTTTGTTTATTATAGTAATATTCCACTAACTACTATTTTTTACTATCACCATATATACAATTTTATTGTTTTTGCTTGTTTTATTGTATTTGATTTAGTTTGAGAACTTATTTATTTTCATAAATATTTTTTTATTCAATAACTTATATTTTATATTATATTTCAGTTATGGAATCATTATATTAAAAAATATTGGCAACAATATTGTATATATTGGCAAAAAAACTAAAACATGTGGGGTCGGGGCAGGTAAACCGGCTGGGTTAGCAAAGCGAAGTGGGGGCGGGGTCGGGTTTTCTAAGAAGGCGGGGCGAAGCGGGTTATCAATCTAAATCTAATTCTCTCCATGCATGGTGGGTCTTGGGAAAAGCCAAACCCGCTCCATTGCCATCCCTAATTTTGGGACTAAAAAAGTTCTTGAAACAAGACTTCCATTATGGGATGGGGGGACTGTAATAATATGAGTACCCTACTTTTTTGCACATGGTTCAACATAGTTGTCTTTCCCCGATCATACAACAATGTTTCTTACTATTAATTTGACTCTAAAATACTCAGAACCTTAAATTCCAGAATAAGTCCTCCAAAAACCTGGCAGAGATACTTACATAGTGTTTTACCATGCAAGTAATTGAGAATATAAACTTTTGATCTGTCGCAGAAAATCCTAATGTATTTATGCAGGTTAGCGTCCGTTACATTGGCAAGCTGAAGAAGAATGGCAAAATTTTTGACTCAAACATTGGAAAAGCACCATTTAAATTCCGCTTAGGTACATTATCTGCAATCAAAATTGCATCGACCGTCATGTAATTTAGCTTGTTCCTTGTTAATTATGTTTATCCTGGTGCAGGTATTGGCCAAGTCATTAAGGGATGGGATGTTGGTGTTAATGGTAATGATTGCTACATTAAAGGTTTCCTTTACTATTTATTTTCTGGGTTAGCAGATGTTAAGTTATAAATCAAATTCATTTGAATGAGCAGGAATGCGCATAGGGGACAAAAGAAGGCTTACGATTCCTCCAGCTATGGGGTATGCCAATTTTTCTATTTGTGTATTCTGTGGTTTTGATGGTTCAGCGGCCTGTTGCCATTGGGAGGAGCTAATTAGATTTCAAACATTTAAATAATAACTAAGTTGTCGTACGGCATTATACTAACAATGTCTGTAACATCATAGGACCAAAAGCGGTAAAATAGAAGAATTGAGTCATTTTATTATCACCGTGCATAATCTAGCACAGAACAAATTTTACAGCACAATGGAAGTAGGAGAATAAAGTGCAGAAAACAGTGGTTATGTTGGTGCAGTAAATCCAGATAACAGCTGTTACATCTCAATTATTTTCAGCTTGCAGATATTTTATTTGCAAAAGCAGTAATGTCGTTTGATCCATGTGTGAATTTGCTGTGCATTAGTAATTTAACTAAGTAGTAGGGACTGTGTAACATGTTAATCACAATCTGGTTTACATGATAATGCAGTTATGGGGCCAAAGGATGTGGTGCAGCAATACCTCCTAACTCATGGCTGGTCTTCGATGTTGAGTTGGTAGACGTAAATTGAGTATGATTACATATCAGCATACTGTTGCCTCTGCTTATCATCACGTTTTTTGGAACTGGATGGTGTAACTTACGATTCGCTTTTTTATTAAAGCGGCCTCAGTTTTGGAAGTGTATCTTTGTATTGGTTGGAAGTGTACTTTTTTTTGAAATATTAACGCGATTTAGTGTATCCGAATGAAGCTGTTGTCTCACTTGGTTAATGGTTGAATATACAGGGAAAAGTCCGGTTCTTTTCGTGCGTGTTTGTAATACTCTACTTGATTGGCCTGACTCAATTTTTTAAAGAGGAATTCTGTGGTGTCCCTGAACTATCAGTGCACTTGTGAGTAACTTATTATTGCAGGTTATTAATTTATAAAAATTGTTTTGGATTATGGCTTTTTAGAATGCTATGCGTGAAATATGATGAATCAAATTTGAATTCATTCCTAAGGATTAATATGTTGAGTCCTCTAATATTTCATCTAAAGTAATTCTTGGAAAAATTAACTAAATTTACATGTTTTAACATTGATTTTTATAATATTTAAAAATAATTTTTCAATGTTTTGCATATTTTTTCATATTTCTAAACCATATTTCAATCTTTTTGTACATTGACTTCTAAAAAAGATCAATATATGACACATTGAACATCTCTTTAGTTCAATAAAAAATTAGATGATGATTCTCCACTTAATTAAAGAGACAATATTAGTTTATATTCCAATTAGTTTTAATAGAGAAGACAAATCCATTTGGGTATATATTGTGCCTTTTTAAAACAAACATAAAATGGTTACTAAGATGTTAACAAAATATATAGTATGTAAAGATGGGTTGAGGTGTGTAGCTGATAAAAAGAAAATGTTAAAAATGATTACTTAGCTACTTGAATAGAATCCCTACTTAATACTAAAGGAGGAGCGCAGTAATTTCTGTGCTGACACGTGTCCCACTGACGTGTCAACTCCTCATAAATTTAGGTAATTTGGTTTTACTTATAAATTAATTAAATTATATTGTTATACGTGTCAGATATATATCATGCATGTTATTTACTCTTTTTTTCTCACTAATAACGGATCCTTCAACGGTTTCCCATATTTTTCGGTCATGCCGTTTGCAACCTCCCTGTGTTTCTTCTTCATTATACAAAATTTATTCATTTGCTTCGCCAACAATTTTATTTTTCCTTTTAATCGCTCATCCTCCTTTTTATATAGAAACGCAAGAATCTACCATCTCAGCAAAAATAACCGCTTCTAAATTTCAATAAATCCAGAATTTGAACGAGGATTTCATGACATCATTTGAAATTCTGAAGATGCGCCTGGAGAAGAATCATAATTTTGATCATACCAGAGTAATGAGATTGCTTTGTGGCCCAGAGATGATTATGGCAGATATGATATTCCTATTTCTACTTAGATTTCTCTCTTTTGTAACCGCTACCAGTTGCCCCACCGTTTCCCCTAAATATGATATTTTCAACAAACTTATCTGCTTTTGGTGCGCAACCTCTCCGAGAAGTTCACTAAAAAATCTCACTTAACTAAATTTCCGCCTGGCTTCATCTCCATCCGTTGTCCTTAGATTTGCAGATATTTTCGACCAAGTTCTGTTGTTTCACTTTCATTTGCTATTGCCATCACCTTGCTTTTGCTTCAACATAATTTAAATTGATTATGTTTGTTCCCCGTACTTCCTCTGTACTCTTTTCCCCTATTGAGACGTGATCTTCAAATCTGTTTGTTGATGAAAATGATGAAGTCCAATTTCGATAGCGAGTAAAATAGTGTCGAGCGGCAATTTTTGTTGGAGATACAGAAGGGAAGATTACCATAGAAGCATTGGTAATAAAGTGGAGTAATGGTTTGTAAAATTTTTTATTGAAAGTTCCGAAAGCTATTATTCTGTAAAATGGTAAACTTGCTGCAAATTGTTTTGATCATGAATTAATATATATTTTTTGTGAAGGTCAATATGATTGGAGGGTGTAATTTACTTTGTTCATCTTCCACAGTTATAAGGTGACGTTACTGATTTACTTACATCACACTGGCATGTGTCTGAAACTTGATGAGTTGGGGAGATCTTTGGAAGACTACTTGATATATGGTACAAAAAAAAAAAAAAAAAAAAAAAACTCGCTTTGGCTTCTGATGCAAACTTGAGAACTTGGACGTGCTGCAGAATTTAATCCATTTTTATTACTATTATCAAATTTTGATGTACCAGAAAAGAATTTTTATGAATAATTTTTTTCTTTGAGAAGATATCATAGAGAGCTAATCTGCAAATATTCTTAATACGAATGGATATTGACTAAATTAGTCAGTTTTGACCATATTGCTTAACCTTTTTTTTTTTTTTTTTTTTTTTTTTTTGTTATATAACTTTATCTTCAGGTGCCATTATGGCCTCATATTTGGCTTTAGTTTTGTAGCAATTAATGGTTAAAGTTTTGTACCATAGATTTTTATAATACTAAGTAATGTTGTACCCTTTTTATATTTTAGTTTTTTCTAATATTATATTTTTCTTAAGTTATCTTTATAAATTTATATTTTATCATTGAGTTTTTCGGTAAATAAAAGAAATTTTTGATAAGTTGTAAAAGTATATAAATAAATTAGAGATTGTGATTTTGTGTGTGTCAAAAATGTTGTATGTTGTAGCTAGGAAGCAGACTAGTTCAGCTGAGAAAAGAAAAGGAGAATAGAAGCTGAAGAAGGAAGTAAAAACAGAATCAGAATAAGGGAAAGAAAACGGTTATTTTGTTAACTGAAGATTACAACGGTTTTCTGTTACAAAAACCGTTGTCTATTTCTGGTTGGCAGTTTCTGGAATTAGTTTTGTGAATCTGTTTTGGTGACGGTTTCTCAGCGGTTTTCTCTCATTCTTAGCTGAGTCTATACGCGTTGATGAGCAGCATAACTTCACATTGTAATTCTTAGGAGTTAAGCCAAGAAATGAGAGCTTGAGAGGAATATTAATCACATTATGCAAAGTGATTGAATCTTGAGTGTTTCTTGTATTGTGTAACTCATTTCTCATAGTGAATTCTTTCTGTTCTTGCCCGTGGATGTAGGCTTTAAGCCGAACCACGTAAATTGCTTGTGTTCTATTTTTCTGATTCATTGTTGTTCGTTTTTCTTTCTCAAAGAGAGAACATTAGATTGAGAGATTGAGGAGTGTGTTTTGAGTGGTTATTTGAGTAAGATTTACAACAGTGGCGCCGTCTGTGGGAAGCATCACATTGAAGATCTAAATCTCCATTCAGAATGTCAATCTCGAAGTTTGAAGCAGAAAAGTTCAATGGCAAGAACGACTACGGGCTCTGGAAGTTGAAGGTTAAGGCATTGCTGATTCAACAGGGCCTGGGAGCTGCACTCAAGGGAGATAAAGGATTTCCTGCCTCGGTGACCCCTGATCAGAGGTTAGAAATTCAAGAAAAGGCTCATAGCCTGGTGATACTTTGTCTCTCTGATAAGGTTTTGCGCGAAGTGGCCAAAGAAACGAGTGTAGAAGCAGTTATGGAAAGATTGGACCAGATATACCTCATCAAATCCATGGCAAATAGACTGTATTTGAAGCAGAAACTGTTCTCCTTCAAGTTTATGGCAGAGAAAGGGGTGGAGGATCAGTTGGATGAGTTCAACAAAACTCTAGACGATCTGGAGGCCATAGATGTAAAGATGGAGGATGAAGACAAAGCAGTACTGCTCTTAAACTCTCTACCTCAAGCACTTGATCATCTCAGAGATGCCATGCTCTATGGGAGAGACTCAAGGATTTCTTTAGCCGAGGTTCAAGCAGCTCTAAAAGGAAAGGAACTCCAGAAGATGAAACAAGTAAAACAAGAAAGCATCCCTGAAGGCCTGAACATCAAGAAAGGCAGGTTTCAAAAGGCTTCCCAATCTGGAGACAATTCTCAGAAGAATCAAAATTCAAAGCCAAAACAGGCTGATCAGAAGGAGTCCAGGAAATGTTTCTTTTGCAAGAAACCAGGACACTTGAAGAAGAATTGCTTCGAGTGGAAGAAGAAGCAGAACCAAAAGGGTGTCTCTACTTCAAATGTTGCAGAAACAGCTGAAGAATCAAATGATGAGAATCAGGTATTGAACATTACAGACACTAAATCTATGAATGAATGGATTCTAGATTCAGGCTGCAGTTTTCACATGACACCTCACTTGGATTGGCTTGAAAATTTCAAAGAAAAGAACACTGGAACTGTCCTATTGGGGAATGATCAAGTATGTAGTGTTAAAGGTATAGGTGACCTGAAATTGAGAACTCACAATAATCAGATCATCACCTTGACTGAAGTAAGGTATATTCCCCAGTTGAAAAGGAACTTGATAAGTCTTGGCACTCTAGAAAAGAAGGGTTGCTGGTTTAAGTCTGAGAATGGTTTTCTGGATGTCATAAGGAATCAGTCAATTGTCCTACGAGGGGTAAGAAGATCAAGCCTGTACTACCTAATGGGATCAGTGATCCTTGGAGAAGCTGATGCTGTGGAAAGGAGTAGTGCAGACATATGGCATGCCAGACTTGGACATGTAAGTGATTCTGGATTAAGACTATTGATGAAGCAAAACCTGATCAAGACAAGTGATGAGGGTCATAAGAAGCTTTGTGAAGACTGCATTCTAAGTAAGAGCAGGAAACTCCCTTACCCTGAAGGGAAGAAATGCTCAAATGCCCCATTAGAATACATTCATGCTGATCTCTGGGGACCTTCAAGAACTCCAACTCTTGGAGGAGGCAGATACTTTCTGAGCATAATGGATGATTTCTCAAGAAAGCTATGGTTATATGTTCTGAAACAGAAGTCTGAAGCCTTGGAGAAATTTAAAGCCTGGTGCAAGCAGGTGGAAAATGAGAAAGATGTATGTGTGAAGTGCCTAAGAACAGACAATGGTCTTGAGTTTGTGTCTGAAGAGTTCAACAGTTTCTGCACTACAAAGGGGATAAAACGGCATAAAACAGTCCCTGCAAATCCTCAACAAAATGGTATCATTGAGAGGATGAACAGAACCATATTGGAGAGGGTTAGAAGCATGTTATCAAGCTCAGGGTTGGATAAGAGATTCTGGGGAGAAGCAGCTTCCACAGCTGCTTATTTGATCAACAGGTGTCCTTCCAGTGCCATTGAAAACCTAACTCCTGAAGAAAAATGGTCAGGGAAGTCTCCCAGATATGAACACTTAAAGGTTTTTGGATGCAGAGCCTATGCTCACACAAAACAAGACAAGTTAGAAGCCAGGGCAATCAAATGCCTGATGCTGGGATATCCTGAGGGAACAAAAGGATACAGACTGTGGAATACAGAACCTGGAGCAGGAAAGATTATCATCAGTAGAGATGTGGTATTCTCAGAAGAAGACATGCCACTGAAAGAAGCTCAGAAGATCAGGATTCAAGCTGATAACACTAATAAGAAGTTATCAGTTAAGGTGGAGTCTGAAAATGAAGAAGAAGACTCTGAAGAAGGATCAGATACTGAATATGATGAACACTCAAGGTTACATGACTATCAACTGGTAAGGGATAGGGAAAGAAGGATACCTAGACCCTCTACCAGATATACTGATGAATATCTTACAGCCTATGCACTGATCTCAGCTGAAGAGATGGATAGCTTTGAACCCAGAAGCTATAAGGAAGCTATTGAGAGTAATGAAAGGACTCAGTGGATGCTTGCAATGAGGGAAGAGTTAGACTCTTTGGAGAAGAATCAAACATGGATTCTTGTAGACAGACCAAAGAATCAAAGATTGGTCAGTTGCAAGTGGATTTTCAAGAAGAAACTGGAGGTAGCTCAGACAGAATCCATCAGATTCAAAGCTAGGCTGGTTGCTAGGGGATTCACACAGAAGGAAGGTATTGACTTCAATGAAATATTCTCTCCAGTGGTAAAACATTCATCAATAAGAATCTTGCTAGCAATTGTGACTCAATATGATCTGGAACTGGAACAGTTAGATGTTAAGACAACTTTCTTGCATGGAGATTTGAATGAAAGGATATATATGGCTCAACCAGAAGGTTTCAGTGTTCCTGGAACAGAAAACAAGGTATGTTTGCTACAAAAGTCCCTATATGGTTTGAAACAGAGTCCTAGGCAGTGGTATTTAAAGTTTAATAGCCATATGCAAAGGATTGGGTTCCAAAGGTCAAAGTATGACAGCTGTGTGTATCTGAAATTCAAAGGAAGAGAAGTTGTTGTGTTTCTACTACTGTATGTGGATGACATGTTAGTGGCTAGCAAGAGTAAAGAGGAGATTCATAATCTGAAGAGAGAGCTTCAATCTGTGTTTGACATGAAGGTGTTAGGAAATGCCAGGAGGATATTAGGGATGGACATCATCAGAAACAGAACTGGTGGAGTACTTTGGCTAAATCAGCAGAATTATATTCATAAGGTGTTGACCAGATTTAATATGCAAGAGTCAAAACCAGTGTCAGTACCTCTTGGGTTACATTTTAAGCTGAGTGAAGATCAGAAGCCTAAGACCAGAGAAGAAGTCAATGAGATGAAGAATATACCCTATGCAAATGCAGTGGGAAGTGTGATGTATACCATGATTTGTACAAGACCAGATGTGGCTCATGCCATATCTGTGGTCAGTAGATACATGTCTGATCCAGGTGGAGCTCATTGGAATGCACTAAAATGGTTGCTTAGATATCTGAAAGGAACTAATGATTTTGGGATCATGTTCAAGAAAGTTGAGACAGAATCTGGAAATGTGTTGTGTGGATACTGTGACTCGGATTTTGCTGCTAATTTGGACTCAAGAAAATCTCAATCTGGTTATATTTTCACTATGTTTGGAGCATCAATCAGCTGGAAGTCTATGTTGCAATCAGTAGTTGCCTTATCTACTACTGAAGCAGAGTTTATGGCCATTACTGAAGCAGTTAAAGAAGCTTGCTGGTTGAAGGGTATTCTGGAAGAGTTTGGGTTCAGACAAAAGGCAATCAAGTTGTTCAGTGACTCACAAAGTGCCTTACATTTGTCTAAGCATCAGATGTTCCATGATAGGAGCAAGCACATTGATGTGAAGTTTCACTTTGTAAGAGATATTACTGAAAAGGGAACTGTGATTTTGGAGAAAATCAGAACTGAGGATAATCCATCTGACATGCTTACTAAAGCTTTGACTACAGAGAAGTTTTATCTTTGTCTGCAGTTGGTTCAGATCTCGAGTTTGGGAAGGAGTTAGCTCCTGGACAGGAGCAAAGGTTGGTGAGAACAGAAGTGGTTCAATATGGTTGAGTTTGCAGGTTTTTTGGTTGGTTTCTACATTGTTTGACAAGGTGGAGAATGTGATTTTGTGTGTGTCAAAAATGTTGTATGTTGTAGCTAGGAAGCAGACTAGTTCAGCTGAGAAAAGCAAAGGAGAATAGAAGCTGAAGAAGGAAGTAAAAACAGAATCAGAATAAGGGAAAGAAAACGGTTATTTTGTTAACTGAAGATTACAACGGTTTTCTGTTACAAAAACCGTTGTCTATTTCTGGTTGGCAGTTTCTGGAATTAGTTTTGTGAATCTGTTTTGGTGACGGTTTTTCAGCGGTTTTCTCTCATTCTTAGCTGAGTCTATACGCGTTGATGAGCAGCATAACTTCACATTGTAATTCTTAGGAGTTAAGCCAAGAAATGAGAGCTTGAGAGGAATATTAATCACATTATGCAAAGTGATTGAATCTTGAGTGTTTCTTGTATTGTGTAACTCATTTCTCATAGTGAATTCTTTCTGTTCTTGCCCGTGGATGTAGGCTTTAAGCCGAACCACGTAAATTGCTTGTGTTCTATTTTTCTGATTCATTGTTGTTCGTTTTTCTTTCTCAAAGAGAGAACATTAGATTGAGAGATTGAGGAGTGTGTTTTGAGTGGTTATTTGAGTAAGATTTACAACAGAGATGTTAGGCCAGTTAAATATAATAAAATTTTAATTCGTTTGGGCATTAATTATTGTTATTATTATATGTTTTTTTTTTTTGAAATGTGCATATTTTATAAATTCTTACTAAATTTGCATTGCATGTATTAGAGCAAAGACTATGATCGGAACTAATGTTCGTCGTAATGTGTTGATCTCAATGTTGTAGTTCACCCCATTTGATCTGAAACTAACTTCCAATTTTCAGCATCAACAATTTGTTATTACAATTTCATATGCAATCACATCCAATACTAGTTAAGGCCACTCAGTTGTAAATAATTCAAGAATCTTATCTCTACGAGGGGTAAAACATAGAGATTCAACTCTAAACTATGTATATATAGTTATATACAAGAAGAATCTTTCTGTAACTATAAAAGTGAGATATTTGATAGTGTAACTGTTAGTTTTTTAATACATCACTTTTTACTTGCTATGTTTGCATCATACATCTTACTTCGTTGTATTGTATTTTTAAGTTTTATGATATTTAAACATGTCGTAGTAGTAGTAGTAATAATAATAACAATAATAATAATAATAATACGCGATGAAATAATAATAATAGTAATAATACGCGATGAAATTATATTATTATTATTATTATTATTATTATTATTATTATTATCATCATCATAATCATATATACTATTATTATCGTAATCATATAATATATTCTACCCGTGGACATCTAGTACAAATAGAAATTTATAGAAATAATAAAAAATCCAACCAATTTTAAAATCAAAATTAGGTTCTTTGCAAATAAATCCTCCATAATCTGGTTAATGGTTTGATTTCAGGATTTTTTAGTTTCCAATCTCGCTATATTATGTTTGATTGCAGTTACTTGATTAGGCTCACTCGATTTATTTATAGATCAATTTTATAGTGCACCTGAATTATCGGTGCACTTGTGAGTTTAACATATTATAACAACTTATTAATTTATAATTATTATTATGGGTTATGAACTTTTAGAATGTTGAACTTGAAATATGATGTTGGATTAATTAAATCAAATTTGAATTTAGTCCTAAGGATTAATTTGTTGGATCTAATGTTCCATTTTAAAAATAATTCCTGGAAAACAAATCAAACTTACATGTTTATCATTGATTATTTTTTTGGATGTATTTAGAATAAATTTTCAATGTTTTGCATATTTAGATTTTTATTATATTTCTAAACCATTTTTTAATCTTTTTGTACTTTTTTTTTTCTAAAAGAAATCGATCAATGATTTGTACATTGATCATTATTTTAGTTCAATAAAAAATAGGTTAATTAACTTGATAAAAAGTTTTATTTATAAAGAGACAATATCAAATTATACTGCCACTTAATTTTAATTGAGAAACAAATTCCTTAAATAATGTCTGGACATATAATGTACGTTTTTAAAACAAACTTAAAATGATTTCTAAAATATTTAACAAAATATATGGTACGTGGAAGATGGATTGAGGTGTTTAGCGGCTAGAAAGAAAAAGTACGAAATGCTTACTTAGCTACTTGAATAAAGCACAAATAGAAATCTCTAGGTAAATAACCAAAAATCCAGCCATATTATAGATAAATAAATTTCGTCCATAATCAAGGTAATGGTTCAATTTAAGAATTTTTTAGTTTTCAATTGTTTATGTTGGTTACAATTACTTAGACCATTAAATAGAACAAATTAAAATTATTTTTTTGCATTTGCTTTATTCGAGTAAACCTTTTGTTAGCAAAGATTTCTTTTCGAGATTTTTTTTTTTCTTGTAAGATTTATTTACATATATATATATATGTGTGTAAATGTATGGTTATTAATATATAAAAAGATAAAAAGATTTAAACATGAAGTGTATATCTGTGTGATACTCTATTATTGATTAGACCCCACTCAATTTATTTAAAGAGGAATTCTATGGTTCACCTGCACTACCGGTTCACTTGTGAGTTTAACCTGTTAGAGCAGGTTATTAATTTAGAATGAGTGCATGAGCTTTTATAATGATACTGAAATATGATGTTGGATCAATTAAATCAAATTTGGTTTTATTTCAAATGATTAATGAGGATTAATTTGTTGGATCTCCAAATGTTTCATGTTAAATAATTCCTGGAAAACAAACCAAACTTACATGTGTTTTTATATATTTATGCATTCATCGCTAATTCTTGACCCTCTAGATGAGGAAAATTAGGAGCATTGGGGGAGATGGAGTGGGGGAGCCGATCGAAGTAGCTTTGAAAACTCACATCATGATAGTCTTCAAGACAATATATATATATATATATATATATATATATATATATATATATATATATATGTGTGTGTGTGTGTGTGTGTGTGCGCGCGCACGCATATGTATTTATATCATATATGAACTATTAAAAAATTAGGGTTTATTTAAATGCAATTTAACATATTGAGTCTTATTCCACTTGCATCTAAGGTAAAAGAAAGGTGTCCGTTGCAACCCATTGTAATCGAATTTGACCAATTGTAACTTTTTTTTCGCATGTTTTTTCGAGTAAGTTTTAAGCACATGACTTGCACACTTATTGACTAAGGGTATAGGTTGTAGCTTCCACCTTCCTCTCACTCAAAATCGCATCGTGTGGCTTGCACATTGATCACTCCATGTTTTACGTGATTTTTAGGCACTACTAAATCGTAGTTAAAACTGTGCAAAAGAACGTGAAGTAATATTTTCTGACCCTCATCCCTTATGTTTGGTGAATATCACTTGTTTATTTATTTTGTAGCATTTTTAGTACAAAAATGGACTAAATTGGAGTACTTATGGAATTTCGATGGGGATCGTGTGAAATGAGGGCTTGTCAAAATATTTGGAAGTGATTGAGATCATAAAAGACATTGGACACACCTAAAAGTTGGATTAACCCATAAGAGCCACGTAAATATATGTGGAGCTTCATCCAGCTAGGCAAGCCTTTGCCCCACCGAGCAAAATGCAGGAGAAAAGATTTAAAAGAGAGTCATAATACTTTGCCCAACCGAGCAGAATGACGACACGAAAAATGGCTCGATCGGGCAAGCCTTTGCCTAGCTGAGCAGATTCTCGTCTTCTGCACACGTTCTTTAAGTTAGTGGCCGAGATCCACGTTTCTCCTTACTTTAACCTGGTTTTGTGTACTCTTATATAAAGATAGACTCTTTTACTGTTTAGGAAAATAATTCATAAAAAATAAAATAGACTTTCAATTTTACGCAAGTAGAGAGTAGTTCAGAGAGAGCCAAGAAGGAGAAGTTGTAGCAGTAAGGTATTCGAGAGGAATACACCGTCACACCATCTACTATTCCTGGTGATTTGAATCAGTCTCTGTCTTTCAATTTAATGCATGTTTTTATATTTGTTTATTTATTTATTATGGAGTAGTTGTTTATATCTTACGGTTCTAGAAAGTAGGTTTTAGTTGCAATGTAAATGATTGTATGAGTTATATTTTAATTTATGTTTGATCCGTACATTGTTATTTATGTGTTGCATTATGATTGTTTTTTAATTAGTTTGATCACCTAGTTTAGCACTCATATCCAAGATCCGAGAGGTGAGAATATTGATGGTCAAACAACACATAACATAACCAATCAACAGAATCGAGAGATTAGTTTGTTGAATATGATCTACACCTCATGCGCTCCTATAGGAGGTTTGAGATACACATAGAGAAGCCTCATAGAAAGATGACCAATCTGAATTAGAAGTTAATCGTTTATCATTGAATTTGTAATTAATTCTGAAATTGACAACCTTGAGATAGTCATTTATTATTGAACTTAGTTAATTGATAAAATATTTCTTTAAATTGTCCAATTACTTTAATAGAGGTCATAGTTAGATTAATTAGGGCAGCACCAATCAATCGCTAAATTTATCTACTTAGATATATTAAGATTAGAACACTATAGTACTTTAGGTAGGTCATCTTCACTCTTCTCTATGGGGTACGACCTTGCTTGCCACTAGGATATAACCCACATCGTGAACTTGCAGTATAACTGGTAGAAAACAAAGCGATCAAACATGTTAATTCTACACCTAAAATGGAAATTTATAACTCTAATCTCTAATTGAAAAACAACACCATAGAAATATTCACAAAATTATAAAGAATCTCATTAAAACACAAAGAAAAATCTTAGGGCTTTTTTGGTTGTATAATTGAATAAGCGCCAATTGGTTGGAGAATAAGGTCTAAGGAAGGCAAAATGGGGTCCCTTGGTTATGGTATTCCTCCAACCTTTTTCTCCTTATTCTTATACGCTTTATTGACGAGATAGTGCAATTGTTTAGGGTTTAACTCGTAGTGCTACGTATATACTTGAATAAAATATGCTATGTGTGGATTTGTGTATTTTGTTTTTTGTATGTCTTTTACATATAGTTTCTTATGTTTTGTGTATGTTTAGACTAAAATAGGTTTATGTTTATTTGTTTCCCCTCCCATCAGGTTCTGTATCTACAATTGAGTTTTTTACAATTATGATGCATCATTCTGGAAAACTATTTAGGAATTTAGAGTATCCATGCTATTTGGGCAATGAGATCAATTATATTGACTTTTGTTATCTTGATGAGATGTTTTTACTTGAGCTTAAAGAAATGACATCTCAATTAGGGCTGAATGACATAGTCAATATGTTCGGAAGTAGGAGAGTTTGATGCCTTGAAGGTAGTTAGCTTTGTTGATGAACATAGGATCGTAGGGGTTTTGTAGAACATGTAAAATACTGAAGTAGAAAACAATGAAGGTTTAGAAGGGGTTCACAATCCGAAGATTATATGAGTAGTGTGCATGAGCAAGTGAACCCTGTTTGTGAAAATGAACATATGGTTGAAATTAATAAATCAATTGCTAAGTTGGATAAGAAACAAAAGTCATGAAGAAACTAAAAAAAGGAAGTGAAGCAAGCTAGTTTTATCATTTTTGAATAGTCTTTTCGTTCCTTTATGTGTGTACGAAGATTGTCATGAATGTTACCTATGACTTGTGATATTGGATGATTTCTTCGAATTCTACCTGGTGGATCCCTCCTTACCAAGAATTCTTCAGGTGAATCAGGATTATCCTCAGGAGAATTTGGATCACTATCTTGCTCAGTTTGAGAAGCATCTGGAATATTATGATTCTGTATTTCAGAGGGTGTTTCAACCTTTTCATCATCAAGATTCTAGATTTGGTTTTTCTTGTTACTCCAAAAGATCCTAAACATCATTTTCATCTCGTTTCCCTGCAATATTAGACATGTCATCAAACACAACATTGAAACTTTCTTAAATTGTCCTGGTTCTCAAATTGAATATTCTAAATGCATGACTGTTGCATGAATATTCAAGAAACAATCCCTTATCACTTTTTGAATCAAATTTACCTAGTAGATTTCGGTCATTAAGGATGTAACATATGCACCAAAAAACATGAAAGTACTTGAGATTTGGTTTACGACCTTTAAATATTTCATAAGGTGTCATAGTACTTCCTGCTCTAAGATAAACTCGATTCAAATGTAACAAGCAATGTTAATGGCTTCAGCCCAAAATCATTTTGAAAGAGTTTTTGCACATAGTATAACACGAGCCATTTCTTGAAGCAACCTATTTTTCCTTTCGGCTGCCCCATTTTGTTGGGGAGTCTTAGGAGTTGAAAATTCGTGATTTATGCCATTTTTAATATAAAATTTAGAAAATATGGTGTTCTCAAACTCCCTACCGTGATCAGTTCTTATTATTTTTATCCACGTACCATGCAATGTGTGTATTTGGGTTGCAAGTCTCTTAAAGAATTCAAAAGTCTCAAATTTTTGTTTCCGAAAATAAACCCATGTAAATCTAGAAAAATCATCAACATAAACCAAAACATATTGTTTACCTCCCAGACTATATATTTCAATAGGACCCATAAGATCCATATGACAAAGCTCAAAACAGTGAGACGCACCATAATGTTGCAACACTTTGTGTGTGCCTTTGGTTTGTTTACCTTTAGCACAGAAATTGCAAACTTTGACGATTTTACCAGATATTTTGGGTAGTCCTTTTACCGCTTCCATGTTTGCAAGCTTTTTGAGTTGTCCAAAGTTGACATGCCTTAATTTTTTATGCCACAACTCAACTTCATCAATTCGAGCTT
Organism: Ajuga chamaepitys; assembly: GCA_958295605.1. Taxonomy (NCBI): domain Eukaryota; kingdom Viridiplantae; phylum Streptophyta; class Magnoliopsida; order Lamiales; family Lamiaceae; genus Ajuga; species Ajuga chamaepitys. The sequence goes on along the minus strand of OY282506.1, from coordinate 24,243,298 downwards.
TGTGACAAGTTGCAACACCCTCTTCAATGGAATAACAGTTGTTCGACACTCGAAAACCTGTCATAATGCACTCATTTCCACGATTATACACACTGCACATATCCTTTTCAAACTTGCCACGAAGATTTTCATCATAAAGTTGACTAATGCTAATTAAATTAGCCATTAGTCCCTCACCATGAAAGACATTTCTAGGATTGGAAAGACCTTTCACATCAAGTATACCTTTTCCAACAATCTTACCTTTAGCACCACCTCCAAAAGTAACTTTTCCCCCATCTATCTTTTCATAATTTTGAAAGAAGGCTTTTGTTCCCGTGATATGACGAGAACATCCACTATCAAATACCAAATAGTAGACACATCAGCACTCAAAATAGTGTAAATAATGTTGCAACACTCTTCTGCCTGAGATTTTTCATCAGATGGTGAAATAGTTTTGGGCTTAGAACAATATAATAAAGAGTGTTGCAACACTTTCTTTGAAATTTTAGATACCTTTTATTGAAAGATTTTTCATTTTCTTCTATAGCAGAAAGGTCTAATGTGGCCAGGTACTGAGCAAAAGTCATAAACAAAGATTTTTTCATTTGAGTCAGTTTTAGTTCTAATTCTCTTCAAACTAGTTGAATTTGCAAGTTGATTTCCATTCAGGCTCAAGTTATCAAAGTGGACATAGGGAACAACTTGGTTTGAATCTGAAATATTTAATCTCTCGGTTTTTTTCAGTGAGATTCAATATCTCAGATTCATGTCTCATTTTTTTAGGACATGAGTCATCAAGTGAAAGTTATTGAAGCCCTATGCATTTCCTTAGTGAAAACCGGTGTTTTGTACTCATCATTTGAAGGAGAAAATAAATTCTGACTTAAGCCATCATATCCAAGTCCATGATACCCAAACTTTTGTATAGAAAGAATTTCATCCAGTTTAGATGTTCCTGAATTAAAACGATTCAAACATTTAGTTTTATCATTTAATTAAGATGTTACTTTCTCGAGATCTTTGTCCTTTTGAGACAAATTCTTCTCAAAATGATGAATTTTTACCTTAAGGTTGTTATTCTCTGACCTGACCTCCTCGAGCATTCTGTAAGTAATCACAAATTCTCCATGCATTTCTCTGAAGGCTCTCAACAACAGATCATATTTCGATAATTCAGCATCATCATCATTAAACTGCAGAAAATTACGGTTTTGGTCCCATAGGACACATGGCTGTTTCATTTTGGTCCTAGCCTTGGCAAAAGTGACCCCAATTTTTTTTTTTTTCACTTTTGGTCCCAACGTCACGTTTTTCATTATTTTTTTTTGCATTTTTTGTCCCACATGAATTTGCACTTTTGGTCCCAAATGTTGTATTACCATTTAAGGAATTCTTGGAGGGAAAGTTACCCATTTTGGAACCAAAAACTTGATGTTCTACTCACCACACTAGGCTTACAAAAATAAAATAACACTATAACACCATACACTCTCAAAACATAGAGAAAAAATACCAGAATGTCCTCTTCATCCAAATGGGGTCTGATTAAGCCCATGAAATGTTTGAGATCCTAGTTTAGCTGACTTCTTACTCATTGAATATCGAAGGAATACCTATGTAGCTAAGAAAATAATTTGCAAGGTATACCCCCAACCTGATGCAGCAGTTCTGCATTTAGGTTGATTATAGCAGTTCGAGCTCCTAGACAGGCCGGGCATATCTACACTCCCGGCATGGCCTTGTTAGATTGCATCTATTTATATTGCGGAAACACGAATATCTCATTCCCCTCTCTCTAACCTCTCAACAAAATGTGGTACCTGAAAGTAAGGAAGACACATCATGCAACCACACTAACTGATGACTTTCTTCATTTGGATGTAAAGCCTCCTTGGCAAGAATCTAACTTCATTGAGATCAAACAATGCGCTATATAATTTTTATGTAAATAAAATCCACTTCATTGAGATCAAATAGAGTGCTATATACTAACATATAACGATATAAACAATTTTCAGTATACAGAATTCTTGAAATTTGCGATTGAAAACTATGAAATTTGATTTTCAAATAATCTTCTTTGATAAGAAACAAAGAGCCCAAAATCAGTAGCCTTCAACATCGCCTTCTCATCCTTACTGGAAAGCAAGAAATTCTCCGATCTTTATGCATCATCCCAATAAAAAGCGAAAATCTAACAAGCTCAAATCTCAAAATTTGAGGCCATAAATGTGTGGAAAAAAATCATCAGTTCTTTACGATAGTGTGCAGAAAATCTTAAGACCCATATTTCGGATTCTCAAATTGTGAAGATCACAACTCAAAAAATCAAATAATTCAAATTAAATAACTCAAATCATAAAAAAATGGACAATCCAACATCAAAATAATAATTCAAATTAAATAAAGATTCCATCTTTATCAATTATAAAGTTATATTTATGAATTATGCTCATATAGTCTCCATTTTCTTGATTTTGACATATATTAATAGACGCCAAAAAAAAAGAAAAAGCAGGAAATCTTTTTCAAGGCCCAAATTCCAGATTATCAAATGGTGAAGATCACAAAATAACTGAACAACCCAACAACAAGATAATCTTCAAATTAATCAAAGATTCCATCTTTATTTATACAGTTATATTTATGCTCACCTAGCATCTACTGTTGATTCTAACATTAATTGCTAAAAAAAATATAGTATAATCATTACATACAGTAAACAAGCGTCACTCATCATCACCAGCATCATCTCACACTCACACACACACACACAAACGCACTTAATATGAAATCTCAATAATGCAAATGGAAAGGTACAACTAAATGAAGCACTAACCATCAGTTGGATCTGTGGCTCCATTTGTGAAGCTCAGAATTCTAATGTTGCACCACCATCAGGCTGGGTCTGGGTTTCAGTTTTAGTGATTCGGTTTTTGAATTTTGGCGACTTTGCTGATACCCTGTGGCGCCTGCCCATTCTAATCTATTTGTATTAACATCTCAGCTTGAGTATTTGCTCTTAGGTTTCTTGGAAAGAACGATAAGAACAATCTCAATCCTTACAATAAATCTGAGAACAATTTGTGATAAAGTGTGGAATTAGTGATAGAAATGTGCGATTAGATTTGGGGTAAGTGTTAGGGTTCTTGTTTAAGAGAAATTGGGGGTGTTTGATTGAATTATGTTTAATACGGATTTGTTTAACGTTTATTTATTTATTTATTTATGACATCATCTAATAGTCATGTCACTCTAATCATTAATTTAAATATTTTAGGACTGAAGTTTCTACACTGTGGGATTAATCGTGCAAGAAAAAACGTTTTTGGGACACAAAAACAAGTGAAAATTCTTGTGAGGTTATTTTTGCAGTACTTGGGGACCAAAATTAAATAGATCCGTGTCTTGTGGGACCAAAAGCGCAATTTTCTCCTAAACTGCATTGTCTCATCAAGTGTTTCAATACCTAGGTCAGGACTTAGAACATCCAACTTGACCATGAGTGCTGAGACTTCTTGAGAATTCTGAGGCTCTTCTTCATCATCACTTTCATCTTCGCTCATGGTTACAACAAGATTAGTCCCTCTTTTCATTAGATTTTTTGCACATTGATTTGCATAGTATCCAAATCTTGAACAAGCTCTACGTTGGACCTTTTTTCAAGTCCTTGGGGATGTAGGGACTGTGATTTGATTTGTTGAATCTAGAGGTCTGATTTTGACCACTCCTGCTACTAGACTTGAAAAAATGTTCTTTACCTGCATTGTGCTCCTCAAAACCTTTTGTGACGGGGTTAAAAACACCTTTGCAAATATTTTTCTTTTTTTTTTTAGACGGAAACCTTTGATACTTTTTAGTCCAATAAGCAATAGGGTCATCATGATTCTCATTTAAAAGTTAGTCTCCCTTTGTGTTTGAACTTGAGTCAGCAAATTGAAAAGGAAGTGCAATCGTTCTATTGTTTCCTCTCAAGGGTTTGAAGAATTCCTATGAGTTCATCTAAGGACATCTTAGATGTATCTCTTGAATCTTCCAATAGATATACCTTTAAATTGAATCTCTCAGGAAGAGTTCTAAGTACCTTATTTACTAACCTTCCATTGCTTATTGGATCTCCAAGAGCATGTGATTCATTCGCCAACTCACACGAATGAGCATTGTATGAGGATATGGTTTCAGTTTCATCATCTTCAGTGTTTCGAATCGTGTTGCAATCATTCCTAGTTTTGACTTTCGAACACTTTATGATCCTTCACATTGTCTTCGTGAAGTTTCCTATGCATCCATAGCATGAACACAATTTTAAATCATTCTAAATAATGATACATCCACTGATCCAAAAATTTCATTTAATGCTTTTGAGTTGTAGTGTGACAAAGTAAACTCCTCATTGTCCAATCTGCTTCAGATTTGGGAACAAAGTCACCATCTTCATCTTCTTTGCGAGGTGGTGACCATCCAACTATAATCGATCTCCATGCCCATTCATCAAGGGACTTAATATAAGCCCTCATTTTAATTTTCCAAGTCGAGTAATTCATGCCATCCAAGACGGGTGGACGCATTACTGCTGTGCCAGGGACATCTATAATTCTTCACTGTAGGATCTCACTTAGTGTAGTCAAGTGAAGGCTCTGATACCAATTGAAAGAATTTATGCGCTGGTATGGAAGGTGTTGCACACAGTATTGCAACACAATGTAGAAACAACTCAAAGTCGATGAAGAAAACTTGTACAAAATAATTGTTAAAATATCAGAGGGAATATCAATAAAACTTAGACAATCAAAACGTCTGAGAAATTCACATTTCTAATCACAGTGGAGCACTTTGTTCTGTACACGGCTTTCAAAATAGAGAATTGATTGAATAACAACAATCGAACAATTCCTGTCTCTCTCACTACTGATCTAACACACTTAGAAGACAATCCCAATACTAAGAATCCTCACAAAGTCTCACAGAATACAAGTGAATAAAAATTGTGTATACCCTTTGATTGCACAACCGCAAATGCTTTAGGTTTTGAAGCTCTGTGTAAGGTCAACCTTGTTATTGTCAACTCCCCATCTATTGCTTTATTTATTGCATTTTGTTTGGTGTCACCCTTGTTGGTGTCAATACTCCTTCTCTTGTAGTGTTTCAGCTCGTACATTTTTGCTTTGACAGTCATTTCTTTTGTCATTTGCATTTAACAATGTGTATTTTCTCGTATGGCACTTTGTTCGTTACCCTTTTTTATTCCATTAAAAAGGTTTGATAGTTCTAAGATACCATGTGTACATGGTGTTGAAACCTAGACTTCACAAGTTGTTGAACACTTAGTGTTGTATAAAGTGTCACCACACCTTGTGAAATACAACTAGGTTTTCTTCTCTTATTTTTACCTTGCTGATCTATCTTTTATTTTTGGTCACGCATTTCGTATAATATATGTATTAGGATATGTTAATTTTTACGTTACTGACTTGGTGTTTTTTCGGTAAGGATATGTTAATACGGTATTAGGATTTCGTCGCATATCTTTATCCATATTAACAATTCTTATTCATTAAAAAAAAATTAACTAACACACTTTCTTGGAAAGTTTTTTGGTTGTTTGCTTTTTTATCTTTCTCTCGGGAAACAGTTGAGATTTGTGTAGATCTACGAGAAGAAAAACTGAAAGAAGAGGGAGCGTTTAAGACAACCACAAAGTTGTTACTTTTCTTACTAGTACAAATATGAAAAGAAATTACAACTTACATTTCCAACCTGTTCACTTATATTCCCTCATTCATTACCTGTTTGATACTTCTATTTGTCCATTAACAATTTATGTTTTACTTTGCCAAATGATAGGCAAGAAGACTTCTGGCAATTGATACTCAGAGCTCCCAAGTGCAAGCAATTCCTTCCACAACCTCGGTTCAAGCTACCAACATTTTAGTGCCAACAGATCAGACCCCGAAAGTTTTAACTTGTCCATTCAAGCCTCCAGAGCAGCACTACAACCCAAGATCTTAGATTCTCCAACACCCAAAAAGGAAATGCTAGCAAGACTTTGGTAGGTTTAGTGAGTGATGAAGTAAAAAATTGTCCTCCAACATGCAAGTAAATGTAGTGGCTTAGTGTTTCTTTATGCATGTGGAACATTTTAGGTTTTGATTAGATTTGAAATCTTTGGGCCTCCTTTTGTTTTGGAACATATGTTGTTGGTTAGAGTTGAGGTATGTGAACCTCCCCATTATTTTTTAGGAATTATACTTTTGTCTTTTTGTCAGACTCACGGTCTGTGAATCTTGCGTTTAGATGAGGTAGAATTGTACATCATGATTTTGTTAGACTTGGAATGATTATCTTTTGTTACAATCAGAATGTTGTGTTGTTGTTACAATTTGGCAATCTGAATTATGTAAAGTCATTTGATGCAATGATATTAGTGCCAATGCTCAAATTATTTTAAACTTGTATATTTATTGTAATAGTTGCTTTCATTCAATTATGCATTTTGAATTCTTATCAGTGGACGATCTTAAGTGGCTTCGAATTGTGTATCTGCAAAGTCCGTGTCTTATGTTTTTGCAATATAAAAAGGATTACGGTGACACAAATTCATGTTCACTAATCATTAGATCAATTTGAGTCATTCATTACAATGAGATGTTCAAAGTTAACATGCTAACTCAAAATTGTAATTTGGACACAAATACAGTATTACAATGTAAATACAAACTAACGATATGAACTTACATACATATGCAACATCTTACATCGTAAGATACAAGATTAAGAGTGCCAAAATCAGAGCAATCCACTACGACCACACTCCCCTTCTCATCAATTCCACCTCTTCTTCAAGACTATTAACTCAGGTCAATTCTGCTTCAGGATTATTAACTCAAACCAGCTCAGCTTCAACATTGTTGTTGGCTCGAACAACATCCAATTCAAGATTGTTGATACATCTCAAAAGGCCAGAGATTATTTGACGAGCTCGTTCTCTTATGGGAGGGTCAAACCACACAAACACTACAAGAAAAGTTAGTTTTAGTGACCGAAAAAACTGTGGGTAAAAGTAAAAAAACCGTCACAAAAGACTTTTAATGATGGAAACTGTGGGTAATTGTATATAGTGATGGGAAACTGTCCCGTCACTAAAAAACAGATAGTGAGAAATTCTACTGTCACTAATTATATTTTTAATGATGGAAAATATTGTCACTAATAGAATTAATTCCCCTCATTATAAGGTAGCTATTAACTAATTATTACACTCACTATATATATATATATATCACTTCCCGTCACTGAATGTTATAATTTTTTAAGAAAATTCTCCCTCGTTATATAAAAAAGCTACAGATTATTATTATTATTATTATTATTATTATTATTATTATTATTATTATTATTATTATTATTATTATTATTATTATTATTATTATTATTATTATTATTATTATTATTATTATTATTATTATTGTTGTTGTTGTTGTTGTTGTTGTTGTTGTTGTTGTTGTTTGGATCTTCGTCACAATGGATTACTATGGTAATTTAAATGTAGAAAACATATATAATCAATAAAGCTAATTTTAATTAACAAACGAGCAAGTGGTAACAGAAGTAATGTTTAACCATTACTTTTATGAAGAGATACAATGTTTAACAAAAGCACTTCACGCTATTTGAAGAAAAAAGTAAATACAAAAATAAATTATGAGTTTTAAGCAGACAAGTCCAAAAGTAAAGTATTTAAACTGCTTGACAAAAAGCTTCCAATGTCTAATTTGTGTAGTTCTGCTTCAGATTCTTACTTTTTCCATCAAATAGCTTCCACCTAACAACATAACAACAACCACAAATTAATGCATTACTAAAAAATACATGGGTACAATTTCACCAACATTCAGCTGTAATTTTTCATAGTACAGTGAAGTAAGTATTGATATTGCTTAATAACTACAATTTATCCTGCTAGTACTGAGTAATACATAGTGCTGAGTGTAATAAATTAACCACCAGCTGGCAAACATGTATTAGTTTCCACTAAATACTTAGTGCTGGAAACTAACATATATAATGCTGAAATTGTTGACTTAATTTTGAGTAATAACATGATCTGTTCAAATGATTATCAGTGGTGGTCATAGTGCTGGAAATTGTTCACAGCTACATGTATCTGCTCAAACATATATTACCTAATAACTGAATCACCCGTCAACTAATACATACTTCTAGAAACTGAGTAAGACATGAACTCAACTCATCATTTTGAAGCTGCAACGGACAATCATTCGAACAAAAAATCATTTAACATTAAATCGGATCCAACAAGGACCACTAACATGGTCTTAGGTAATCAAATTGCATAATAAAGCCAAAACAAAATATATTTTAACTACACACCATCGGAATATAACAATACTTATATTAGGAGAGAATGCATACCTCTTGCAAAACAAAATACACCCTCGGAATGATAGGTCTCCTCATCTTGTCACATTCGATCCTCGTTAAGATTTCTCTACAACATAATATTCAAATGTTAGTGTCGCCTTAAGTTTTTTCAGTCCTATAAGACAAAAGAGTTCAAACCAAATGTTAGTTGTACCTGTTGAATGTTATTGTTAGTCGTAGTCGTAACTGAAGTTGGTTCATTATGATCTTTCTCCATTCGATCCAACCTACCTTTAAGCCCATCCATACGTCTCTTAAGATTATAATTTTCTTGTTCCTTATCGTGGAGCCTATCCTTTCTTGTTCCTTATCGTGGAGCCTATCCTGCAGTTCTTTGATGTAGGCTGATTTCGAATCATCGAAGTGTTTCTTTTCATACCACCTCCGTAGCCATATACTTGACCGTGGCGTTATGGTCCGAAATGTTTTTCAGAAATTTCCAAAATTTGAAAGTGATGGATTAGATTGGACAGTCTTCACAATTTCTTCCTACATAGTTTTAAAGTCTTAAAACCTAAATAAGTAAAACAGTAATAGGATAGCAAATTGGTAATACTTACGTATTTATTGTTTACTTCTGTCCCAGTTAACCTTCTATTTTCTTCCTTGTCTCGAAGAAAATTACACCCAAATCAGGTGTTTGGTTATCTTTACCACCTTACAAGTGAGAAATAAAATAATAAAATAATTAGATAAGTTTAAAGTACCGAGCTTTCATATAAAGATCAATAAGTAACGTCAGAAAACTAACACCGGTGCACGTACTAGCCAAGGCGCAAATCAACGGCTACATCTAAATGCATAAGATAGATGGCCCCCTCCTTTTCCCGCGTTGGAAGTAGACCTTCCAAGCATTCCATCTACATTCCAACTAAAGCCCGTTAATGTAGGTCGAAATAACAATTGTGGTTAACAACATTAAAAGAGGAAATCTAACCATAAAAAAAAAAAAAAAAAAAAAAAAAAAAAAAAAAAAAAAAAAAAACTAACCTATGAATTAAAGAATTCTATCACATTACCCCTCTGTCCGCCACTCATTATCCAACGGAAAATTCTAGGTCGCTGAGGGAGCTGGAGCGGTGGTACACGACCAAACTTCCTCCTAAATGTGGGTATAGCCTCCAATGCCCACGTCCAAAATCAATATATTGATATGATATGATATGTGTGGTATGTGTTCATTGAAACAAACAATTATTTGACACGGGAATAAAATAATTCGACAATTGGTAAATCCATACCGCAAAAGCAAACTCGGAGCCGTAAAAGTGATAGATGGCTAGTTTGTTCTTTCCAACAGGGTCGGGCGACAACTTAGTCGGGAGGTTACTGAGGTAGTAGGCAAGCTTCTGGAAGGTGTACTTACCCCAGGGGAAGGACTCAACTTTTCAGGCTGATCGACCAAAGCCCTCATCTATTTCTCGAATGATGCCTTTCTCCCATCGAGGCACAATAGTATGTAGTAAAGGACCAACAACTTCACCACCGTAACAACTGCATGGCAATTGTCCCGAAAGGAGCCACTCACGAATCTGTCATGAAGATCGTCGAGAGTTTTCACTTGAAGAGGCTGAATGACAGTACTGTAAAAACCATCATCTGCTAGGGCCGGCGCATTTTCAGGATCAAACTCATTATCCAAAAAACTTAGTCGGGTAACAATTGCATACTCAATGTGTGAGAATTTAACGTGCCTTGATCCGACACGAAACCAAAAATCGACCTCACCAGTACCCGGTTTTTTAACCTCCCTCAATAGTAAAGAGTGAATCCCCTTTTGGGACAAAGAAGCCGAAGACCACAGTCTAGGAAGTGACCAAAACATCCACTACGGAAACTCTGCTCAGCATTACCACCGGCTAACTGGAGTTCACTTATAATCTCGTAAAACATCTTTAGTCGGACATAAGCATTAATGATTGCCATATATCAGGCTTTTTCCAAGGCCACAAGTTCTACATACCGGACAAAACATGCAAAATACATTAAAGAGGCCAAAATAACAAAAAAATACTTTATATTAATTCGTAATCTTGTCGTGCATTACAAGTAATTTCGTGTATCACTATTAAGTGCATTACTGTTGCGAATAGGTGGTGCATTAGATTATGTCGAGCATCTACGAAGTAAAAAATATAGCTGTGTATCGTGCATTACAGTGTTGTCGTGCATCATTGTCGAACTACAGGGAGGTCGTATATCACATTTGAACATAAGATGTAATGTCGTGTACGATGTACTACAATGACGTCGTGCATCACATTACCACCTAAGATAAAATGTCGTGTATTACGTATTACGGTAATGCCGTGAATAAGTGGGTAAAGTCGTGTATCAAGTTTTACAGTAATGTCGTGCATCATCTTAGTACTTAAGATCTGATGTCGTATATCATGTACTACTGTAATGTCGTGCATCTAATTAGTAGAAAATATCTAATGTCGTGTATTATTTTATGTCGTTTATCATATACTACAGAGACCTCATGCATAATATTTGAACCTACGTTGTCGTGTATAATATGATGTCGTTTCTCGTGTGTTGTGTATAATAACCTATGTCGTGCATCAATCCCAATAGGGTAATATCATGTTGTACGGTGATGTCGTGTATCTAATGTCGTGTATAAAAACATATGTCGTGCATCAAACAGAATAGGCCAAAATTCAAATTGATGAAGTCTGGTGAGGTCGTGTTTCTAATGTCGTGTATATAGGTTTAGGTTGTGCATCAAACCCAACACGCCTAAATTCACATTCGTGCATCATGCCTCATACAAAATTGATAAAAATGATGAAGTACAAAGAGGTCGTGTATCTAATGTCGTGTATAAAAAATAAAAGGGCTAAATTCAAATTCGTGCATCACGGCTCATAAAAAAATGTTCATCTTTCCCAACTCTACCATGGTATTACAGGTAGGGATGTACACGAGCCGAATCAAGCCGAACAGTCTAAGGCTTGAGTTCGGCTCATTTAAATTTTTATTGAGCTCGAGTTCGGCTCGTGTTCGTTCGAACTTATAAAATTTTGTTCGAGTTCGGTTCGTTTTGTAATTACTAAGTTCGCGAATAGTTCGAGCTCGGTTCGCCAAAAGCTCGATAACGTAATAAACGAACATAGTTCGAGCTCGAGTTCGTTAAGCGTGTAATTCTAAGCTCGCAAATATTTTGAGCTCGGTTCGATAAATGCTCCGTTCGATTCCATTGAACCCAATTTTATGCATTATTTAATTTATATATATATATAAAAAAATATTCATGAATATTATCGAGCCTAGTTCGCGAGCCCTGCTCGCGAGCTTGCGAACCAAACACCTATAGGCTCGAGCTCGGCTCGAAATAAATTTCGAGCTCGATATTAAGCTCGAGTTCGGTTCGTTTAGGCCAACGAACAATTCTGAACGAATATTTTTCCGAACCGAGCCCCGAATAGTTCGCGAATAGTTTGGTTTGTGTACATCCCTAATTACAGGTCGATTTAAATGACATTAGATGAAAACATCATTAACAACTCGATTTCATCCCAGATGATAGAGCCTAACCTCTTTAGCCAAGTCCACCGCCGCGGTCGTCGGTGGCATCTCCTGACGGATTTAACTGTAAATTGGATTTCCCTTGAACATCCACAGAATTTGAAGCTTCGCCGACGTTTGAGTCTCTGGCGCCGGCGTGGGTGGCTTGTCGATCCACGACACTCTCATCCATAATCTTTTATTTAATGTTATATTAACGACAAATGATATACGATAAGAGAGAAAATAAAATCTTGATACACGATATTTGAGTCCCTTTGTTATGTCACAACCAATTGAGAATAATACCACTCAACAAAAAGTAAGGTAAAAAAGGGTATTGTGGGTATATTTGCAATTTTGAAGTGAAAGTGGCAGTTAAGATTTTTGGACTTTCTACGTGGGCCTGCGGCCATATTACCACATGTTTAAAATGATGAAATATGAATGTGATGAAACCTGAATTAGAATATTCAATAAAGAAAGTGACTAGGAGTGGCCATGTGGTTTGTTGGTATGTTGCAGTGACATTATTAAACACATAAAATATTTCAATAATCAAAACTGTGTGATTGTTAATCCCTCTGCGTCTTAATAATGTTGCCAATGTTTCCGAATTCTTTGTTTAATAATTTTATGAAAAGTTTATATTTGGATTGCTATAGTTCTCTCTCTTTCTTCTCTTTAAGATGGTATTAGAGTTTTATACTTTTATTAAAAAATATAGAATCTTTATACTTTTATATATATTAAAATTGTTATGACAGATATGAGAAAGAACACATAACAAGAAATAAATCGACACAAATATTTAATGTGGTTCACTAACAATGTGTTAGCTATGTCCACGGGCAGAAGAGATAAATTATTTTATTTAGATGTTCTTCACAATTATAGATGATCAGACATAGATAATTGACTGATTCAGATTAGCCTAAGCCTAATTAGAGTTATTAGATATATCCCCTAATTTGCTGGGCCTCAAACAAGCCGAATATTAACTAAACTGCTTGTCGGACGTGCTGCGTTGGACACTGTCGCGGCTGCGTTCTGAGTCCAGCTCTCGATGCCTTAGCCAGCCTCCAAACATCATCGCAATCGCGTTCACTCTAGTCGTGGTCGCATTTAGCTCCCAGATGGGGCCGTGTCCACGGGCAGAATAGAGGAATTATTTTATTCATATGTTCTTCAGAGTTACAGATGATCAGACACAGATAATTGACTGATTTAGATTAGCCCTAAGCCTAATTAGAGTTATTTATATCCCCTAATTAGCTGGGCCTCAAACAAGTGAATATTAACTAAACTGCCTATTGGAGGCGGTTGCATTAGACACTGTCATGGCCACATTCCGAGTCCAGCTCTCGACGCCTTAACGAGCCTCCAAATGTCACGACCGCAATCACTCCAGCCGCGGTCGAGTTCAGCTCCCGAACGCGGCCGCGTTTGCCAGTCAACCGTCCTAGACTTATCCACGCACCTTTTGTCGCGACGCCGTTGCGTCACCCAGACACGTCCAGCAAAAACCCAGATTCAAGGCACAATTCAACCAATCTTCACCTTGACTTGAATCCTCTTGGTAAGACGATGTCGTGTGTCGCTTTACCAAATTAATTGTGTACAAAGAATACATTTAACCTTATCCTACTACTCTAACTAGTAGAGTGGCAAGTAAGGGTCGATCCCACGAGGAACGGCCGAATAGTTTTGATCCCGATGTCAAGTAAATTATGATTAAATATGCAAGAAGTAAATTCTTAAGAAAGCAGTAAAGAGGGGGGAATTGGTTAAGGACTAACAATCTACTAGTAGCAAATAGAAGTAACTAAACGGAATTAAAAGCCTTTAACGTTCAAAATTAAAGAAACAAATAAACAAAGACAATAGAATAGATCTTTTTCAGTTTTTGTTTTCAAATAATAAAACAATCCACCCTTGATCATGCTTCCCCTTGGTCTTAGACAATTGATACAACTATGTTAATGCCCGATTTAATTGTGATTCAAGCCCTTATCTCAAGGCTATTAACAATATCTAATAGCCTTGTTGTCCCTTAATCTTAGTTTATCAAAATAAGCTCTTCGACTAACCCTATTCAATTTAACCGAATCCTCGAACAAGCTCTCTTAGATCCAATAACCAAATGCATTAAACACTAGGACAACGATATAAATTCAACATAAAACTCGAAAGCTCGGTTTTAGTGGTTGAACTTTGTGTTATCCCCAATAAATAAATCTATTGTTTGCTACACGGGAATTGAAAATCCTACAATTACGGATAGTAATTTCCTATTCTAGCAACACATTCACAAATCCCTTAAAGGGTGATCAATCCAATAATCAATTCATAAAAGTGAGTCAATAAGAGCAAATAACACATAACACTTGAATACACAATAATCTCGGTAACATTAACCGCAATAATCACATCAATGTCTCGACTCAAGGTTCCACAATGATCAAGGATGAACTAAAGGGTGCTAGCCACCCATATTAACTAATATAATCAGAAAATAAATAGAAAAATAAAGAAACATGATACTGATATGGATGAATCCAAAGATGTCAATTGGAGAAGATGATCCTTCAATCTCTTGTCCAATCTTCCTTCCTTGGTGGCTTTTGTGGCTGAATAGTGCTTTTCAAGTATCAAAAAGGTATCCAAAGTTAGGTTAAATTCGAATGGGATGATATATATATAAGGAGAGAAAGTGCTAGTAAAAAATAGGCAAAAATGTATTCAAGATTTCAAAACAGGGTAGTGAATCTCGGCCGAGACGGAAGTGTGTCTCGGCCGAGACGTGAAAAAAGGGTTTTCAAGATTTGTGGGTCGAAAGGTGATCTCGGCCGAGATTTAACTTCATCTCGGCCGGGAGGTAAAAAGGGGAAAATGGGGTTGGCTAGGGCTTGACTCATCTCGGCCGAGATTGGACTGCATCTCGGCTGAGATCTTGGTCCTTTGAAAAGCCTTGAAATTCTCTGGCAACATATCTCGGCCGAGATGCATTGTGTGTCTCGGCCGAGATCTTCAGTCTGTTCAATTCTTGATGAATGCCCTGGAGATTCATCTCGGCCGAGACTTCCATCCTGTCTCGGCCGAGATCTTCAACTGCCCCTTCCTTTTGTTGCCTCGATCAATCCCTCGATTCCGCGTTCTTTTGATGTTCTTTTTCGACCCTTTTTTCACCTGCCTTAATACAAAAACATCACAAATGCCTTATTTTGCCCATTAGAGTATAAAAGCACTAGATACACATAATTATGCACATTATTGATAGTAAAATGACACTAAAAGTGCCCTAAAGTGCATGCACGGAACACGTGTACCAAATCTCCCCAAACTTAAAACCTGTACGTCCCGAACAATAAAGAGAAAGACAAAAGGACACGTGTTTAGGGCAGAGTTTAGTGGCATTTGATTTCAGAATTTTCATGAAAAAGAGTAAGAGATCATGATAAAAGTGAGCATGTGTGATAGACTAGATCAACTACTCTCGAGACATAACACTCTCAACTTATGATCGTCAAATGGTGAGTGTAACTCTCGACTCTCAAGTGTATCAAAAAGGGTAGTGTATATGCTCACATTGAAATGCATAAAATGTCTACCATAGGCTTCCCAATCATCTAAACTTCGATGTATACCGACATGTGTGACAAAGAATCAAAAAGGTCTTTAACAGGTTGTAATGTTGGCTTGGGATAAGGTGGGAAAATTTCTGGAATAAGTGACTATAAAACGGACTAGATGAGTCGTGCACTACCCATCTTCCCCTCAAACAATGGTCACTTAACCTCACTCTTTACTTAGTAAACCAATCCTAAGAATTGATTTCTTCTCCTTACCACAAAGTCCACAACCTAAATGCTTTCTCAATTCTCCCTTGGAGTATATTTTCTTTTGAATTTTTACAACTTTGAGAGCATCGATTAACAGCATTTACAATACTAGTCTCTCCAAATCAAAAGCAAAAATTAAGTATATACAACTAACTTTGTCTTTTGTTTTTCTGATTTTTCGACTTTTTTCGATTTTCGACTTTTTTTTTTTTTTAACAAATATAAACAAAAATTGGAGAGGACTAGTATTCTCGATTCTTTTCCTATTGTTTCAATTCTTTTCACCCTTCAATGTTCCCAATAGTTCATCCCTTTCAATCCCAAATTTACCCGACTACCTTCCAACCACCTCCCTCATACTCAAATAGTCCAATTAAGGTCAAAAGCTAAATTGAAAGGTACTTGGCTTGTAAAGTTGAGACATGAATTCCAATCTCTTCGCTACTTGGGCTCGAGAATGTCGCCCAAGTTTGTGGGGGATGGGAGGATTGTTATTCTTATGTGCTTTTGAGGATGGTCCTCTTGTCACATGAAACTTTCTATAATTCTTGATCTTTGCCATTCCACCACTTTGTTCTTTATGTTTTAATTGCTTTTGTGAATAACACACTTGTGGATTGGTTGTTGAGTTGATTTCCTTTGTGATGGATGAGGAAGAAGGATCGGAAACCCCGATGTTATGTTCCAACATTTTTGAAATCTCTATAAATTGAGTACATAACACTAGAGGGTTCCTTGCCTAAAAATCAAAATGTGACTAATTGGTCGATGAGATTTAAGGGTAGGTGAATATTTAGATATAGTGAGGAGGATTGCATGAGTTCATGAAATAACTTATCCCGAAGTTATGTTGCTTGTTGGCATTTCTTCAATCCTATGATATACACTACACGACTAAGGACGAACTCGTGAAGAATAAAATGAATTGGCTTTAGGTGGTAGATTAATTAAGGAGATGTAGGAGGAGTTATAAGGTGGTGTAGGTCACTTGGTCGAGTCCTTGCATTTCATTGTTTGTGATGAATTCTAGTGATAAGTATATACTCCATTTGATTGAGCTAAAAAATAAATAAAATCCACGTTGTATGAAACGTAGGAGAAAAAAAGAGAGAAAAGCTCAAGTGAAAAGTCGAGTGTTGAATTCATTGAAAATGTCATGTAACTCAAAAAGAGTATTGTAATGTAAAGACAAAAGCTAGAATTATCATCTTTATTCTTTTAGACGAAACCCAGTGGAAAAAGGAGAAATAAAAAGATAAAAATTTAAAAATCAGTTAGCTCGAGGGAGAAAAGAGTTGCATCGCCTACACCGGGTGAGTGCGTGGCATCTTCCTAAAAAAGAACCAAGTCGAACCACCTAAGGTCGAAGATTTTGAAGGATAATGAGTCGTCCAAGGTCACCGCACAATTGCACATTTTAGGGTTGAAAGTAGGGCTCTTAGCATATGATCTAGGGTAAGCGAAATAAAAATGCTACGTGCCTTTCCAAATTTCTATACCTTTATATTCCCATACTCGTTTATCAAATCCTTGAAACAAATAGATTTAGGCAAGAATGGTGAACCGGAAAGTGAAAAAATACTCAATGAAAAGAGAAATTCATAAAAAAGAGGACTGCAATACCTTCTTAACTCTCATTTTCTTATGTGCCTAATTGTTTAACTTGCTCGGGGACGAGCAATGCTTAAGTTTTTGGGATGATGAACGTAAAAATTATCGTTTTTCTTGCACTTTTCATGTTCATATTTTGTGAAGAATTTCGTGTAATTGAGATCACGTGCAATTTTGAGATTTATTGCGTTTCCGGGTTGAATTTCCTTTTTAATATGATTTGATGCACTTTTGGGTGTTTTTGAGTCTTATTTTGAAGGTTAGGAAACTCAGAAGAATTTAGAAGATTGTTCGAGTTCATTTTCACACCTCGGCCCGCATCCCGATGCCCAAATGGGCCCAAGATGGGTCTGGGTCATGCCCAATCAAAAGACTATCGAGCCAAGAGAAGAAAGGTCGTGAAGAAGTCGAGGCAAGAAAATTGATAGAAAATCTCCGAATTGAAGAAAGATTGAAGACAAGGGCTATCACACATGTCCCACGTTCAAGCCCGTAAACTAAGGCCTAACCAGGTCCAAATATGACCCAAGAAAAGCTCAAATTGAAGTTCGCCGAGTCACAAACAAAAGTCGTGAAAGGGTCAGGTCGAGGAAACGAGAGGAAGGGGTCCGAAAAGGCGACGAAAAACGGAGGTGTAAAACAGGGAAAAGGGGGAGTACCAGGGTCACTACCAGATCGGCAGACCACTGGTAGTCGGTCGAGAAACTCACCCAAGCAACTGCCACTGCCATGACCGGCCCGGCTACCGGCCTGACAGTTGGCCCTATAGTCCGTGTGCCGGTCCTCTATTTCGTGCCATGTTCGTTTCTCGACCGTAACTTCTTCATCCGAGCTCCGATTCGACTGAGTCAATCTGCCACGTGTAGCCAAGACAAAGACCTACAACTTTCATGTTTGGACTGAGAGCCAATTCCAAGCCGAATTTTCATCAAGTTCGAGCCGAGCGCATGAAGGGGGGTTCGACCAACAACTTACAATCCCTTGTGTTCCAATTTGCTTTTGACTATTTTACCCTTACTAATAGGGACCTTTTCAGCATATTTTTCTATCTTTGTATGTTCGGGGAGTGGGTGTGTATAAATACCCCCTCCCCCTTTATTCCAAGAAACTTGTAATCATTCAACACACTTTTCATTTTCAGAATTTTTATTTACTCTCTCTCTAAAGTTTTCTCTCCCTTCTCTCTAGAATAGAACTAGGGTTCTTCATTTTGTTCTTGAAAAACCTATTAGGGTTCTTGAGTTTTATTGAAGGATTTTTTGGGCTTTTGCATGAGAATCGAGATTGGAGTAAATACGAGCATGAATTGAAGATTATCATCATCATTCTATATGAAGAATGCACATTCTTCTCCCAAACTTATTATTTCTCTTTGCATTTATTAATTTTTAATCCTTCTCTCATTAAATGCTTGAGTCTTGTATTTATTATGGTTGTTGGATGATTTTCATGAATTGTGAGTAGTTAATTGTGGTTTCTAGGGTTGGGAGTAGTCCAACCCTAGGGTTTATTGCTTTTATTAATTGTTGATTGGATTTTGGGGATTATTTGTGATTGGAATCGATATTGCGGGTATGTATGGCTTATATTCTAGGATTAGCTAACCTCGGGTATATTGATTCTCCTCGAGGGCCTATAGGGGACGACAGGAGAACCCGAATCGTATATATTGATCTCGATTGAATGTCTTAGGGTCTCGCCCCCTAGGCAATATCCACTTGGGGTGGAGATTTTAGGATTAATTATGTTATCTTCATAATTTACTTACCCTTGGGTCGTGGTAATTCTGTTATTGCCTTTAATAATTGGAATTAGAGTGAATTAGGCGATAACTTGTTAATTTGGCGAATCTCTTTTGTTACTTGTTTGGATTTCTAAATTGGAACAAAAATCTTCCATCACAACACCTTATTTTAATCGGTGATTAGTAGGCATAAACCCTAGGTAAGGTGAAATCATGCCTTAGAAACCCACTTTCTGGTTGAGATTATCTTTTATTTTATTGTTTGATTTATGTTTGATTAGTGATTAGTCAATTTCTACATTTCCAATGAGCCTAACTTAGTTTATCGATAAGACCTTCGGTGTGCTCCACGAGAGTATCCTCACTGTGGTTCAACAATCTTTTATACTACCACTGTCACAAGCCGTACGCTTGCGGTTTGAGAAAGGTGTTCCAATCGTAATGATTTAGAGCGCTTTTCGCGGACAAGTTCATTTTCCAGCTGGGAAGAATGTGTTCCAGAAGTACTTGGATTCAAAGGATGTGTATTTCGTTCTTATACTTCGGAGAAGAAAGTTGTAATGTCTCTTGGATATTTCCTTTTGCTTTGGTCGGTACCCACCGCCGAGTCAAGCTCTTTAATGTATATACGGGATTCCGACGCCGGAGTTAGAGAACAGGGCTTTTCGAGGACCAATGGACCTGCACCGCTTGATGAAGGGTCCACCTCACGAGCTCCCGCACTCGTAGCTGAAGATCCAGGCCCATCGTCTTTAGAGAACATTCAAGAAGTGAAAAAGAATTCTAGTTTGGAAGATTATGTTATTCAGCCGTCGACGGAGGTTCATGCCGATGGGGGGTGTAATGGTGGTTCGTTTTCATTGGTGTTGTGGTTGGGTTTCCTCAGTGCCTTGTTCTTGTGTGGTTGACCCAATTATTCTCCTAGTTAATGTTAGTGAACTATGTTAAGGCAAAGTTCTACAAATTGATGTAGTGTAGCTCGATGTAATGCAGTTTATGCAACCTTAAATATTTTCAATTAGTGCATTTGTGTTCAAGTTTGCCTGGTAATGTTTAGGTAAAACGTTAGAGTGCGAAGCCGAAAAATATGGCAAATGAAGTTGATTGATGTCCGATTGTATTAATAGTAAAGTACTGTCTTGAAAAAAGAATTACACCAGGTTCCTCAAGTTTGTTAATGTGTCCAAAAGCATCCAGGCTCATCATATTCAAATAGAGGACAACAGATCTGTAATTTTTTTTTTTTTTTTCCTTCTAAATTGCACTATGTACACAATGAAATTGTATAGTTGTTGAGTCCGTAATCCATAATCCATATTCCAAGCAATACCAAAGTGGTGTTTTTGGGCAGTAAAATCAATTTCCAGAAGTGAGTTAAAGCACCTTCTGCAAATCCAAGAAGGACCAAGGGGATGTTTGCAAATAATTGTGCTATTTAAAAAGTGCTTTGATTAGTTTTTATGTAAAAAAAAACTCGAATTTGATAGTGTTTAAGAAATAAAATGATGTTAAAATTGAAAGCTAATAGAAGATGAGTGTTAACAGTTTCTGAGAAGTAATTTTTAATTATTTCTCAGAAGTTATTTTGAGTCTCATTTATAAAGTTGCAAACAATCCCACTTGGGAAATAAATTTTGAAAAGAATTTGTTGGTTGTATTAGTGTAACTGGAGTTTCAATAATTTAAACTACAGATTTTTACTAGCGGCCACTTTTTTTTTCAATGTCCAGGCCCATTATTGATACCGATCAAATATTCCCGTTGTAGGCCGATTTTGTTGATCTCTTCGGCCCAACTAAACCAATAAGTGAACCCCATAAAATTGAGAGTTTCGAACTGCAATGTAAGATTAAAAAAAAAAATAATAAAAAAAAAATCAAACATTTGCTCAAGTGGAATTGATACCATTGGTAAGTGATGTATTACATAATTTCCAAAAATATAGTCTTATAATTATAGTAGCAGTAATTAGTGAATAATGTATAAGCAGTATACGTTGTTTATTTAGGCCGAAATTTGCAATGCCACTTGTAATCAGTTTCTTTAATGATCCCACATAAGGTGCACTGCGAATTCTCTACCACATTTTTGTGCAACATCTTCTACCACATCAATAGAATTTTACAATTTGGACTAAGTCGTCACCAGGGCCGGGCTAATGTTTTAAGGGGTCCGGTGCGAAAAGAAAATGAGGCCTCTTAAAATATTGTATAAAAAAAACTATTAAAGTAACGCTAAAGAGGTGGGTGTGAAAAATAAAATGAGGCCCCTTAAAATATTGGTTGGTAATATTGTATAAAAAAACTATAAAAAATAGTGCTAGAGAAGCATCGAACTAAAGACCTCATCTAAATGCAAGAACTTCCCCTACCAAGACAAACCAAATAAGCTACATCACCTATTGATATAACTATTCATCTGTAATTATTATATAACTTCTCTATACATGTGTATATATATATATATATATAATACTAAAAAAAATTCGGGGGCCCTGGCCGGCGGGGGGCCCGGTGCGGCGGCACCGCCTCGACCGCCCCAGGGCCGCCCCTGGTCGTCACATCGGCCCATGAAGTTTGCTAACATAATCTCCTTCACAGATCTATATCTTTTTTAAGGAAGGTGGTGGGTAAAAGGAAAAAAAGTAAAAAAAAAGAAAAAAAAAAAAAAGCAAAATTTGTACCTACCGTATCTTCTCACAGATTCAGCATTCTGAGAAAATCACTAACGACTTCTTGTAAAAAAAAACCAACATCAGAAATCTTGATAATCATAATTTACAATCCCTTTTGCTTAATATTTAATGATCAGAGTCCAAAATATAGATTTTATTTCCTTCTTGATTTCTATAATAGAGTCTCCGATAAAAGCAAATAGGAAAACAACATAAACAAGTTCTTGAAGTAATTATTTGGGATTACTTTGATAAGGCTTATGTAGTTATCGGTATGTAGAAGGTGTATAGATGAAGATGTATAAATGCAGACAAAGTCGAGGCTAGAATTTGACTCTATATCCGTAAGACGAAATTGTCACGTACTCAGGTGCAGTACGTCTAATAGCAAAACGCCTCCAAGATACAACGACTTTAAAAACTTCAGACCGCTGCACTACGAGTCGAAAGTTATCGGCAAACATACTCGGATATTTGGAACTTTCGGACTCTTACTAATGCAGAATTTAGAAGGCTTTTGAATCTCAATGGTCTTGTTTATTGGAATCAATGAAATAAAATATGGAGGGGCCTATTTATATATGTTGAAGAATTGTAGTGCCTTTTTGGAAAGGCACCTCTTCACCCCTTGGACTGGACTCACCAGTTTGCTGGGTGGTCGCACTCGCAGGCTGACCCACGCCCTGGTGCGTGACGGATCGCACTGCTCCGGTTCCTGACAGGTCGATTCGACCGGACCGGTCCACGTCACCGCATGAACCCGTGAGCTATCCGTCTGGACCACCTGGGCAAAACTTTAAGGCTCCTCCAGACGACGCGTAAGTGCGAAGTGCAAAGTGCGCCTCTAAAGCAACTCAATGCAACGTTCGGGCCCAGGCTCGGATGGTGCTACGGATCCATGCCTCTAAAGCAACTCAATGCGACGTGCGGGCCCAGGCTCGGATGGTGCTACGGGTCCATCCCACTAGGATCCACCATAAGGGAGCACACTTGATAATTACTTAGCAAGTGCTCTACTAAATAAGGAGTATCCACTTACTCCAATTTTTCTATGTGGGACAAGTTCCCATATGTTTGCTTTATAAACTCTTCAACTTCCAAGTTTAAGTTGTAACATTTGATAATTAATATCTCATTCACCCGAAATTGGTTTTGAGCATATTAATACATAATTTCATTTACTCGAAACGTAGATTATGAATTTACAACTTGTTTCTATTTTTAACAAATGGATTAAAATAATTAAATTGGTCAATTTTGGGTCAAAATCCAAAATTCCAAACCAATTTCCAATAATGACATCAATCTATTCATTTACTGTTCATTAAATCAAGAATACATTTGATTTAGAAATACTTTTTCCAGTAGGAGGTGATTCTACTTGAGTAGAGTTCATACTTGGAGGCAAGCTCATGACAGCGGGGTTATGACGGAATATCGGTGCGGACAGTACAACTATGATTATCAAGATTTCTGATGTTGGTTTCGTTTTTTCATTTTAACTTTTTTTTCCTTTTACCCACCAGCTTCCTTTAAAAAGGGTATATATCTGTTGAGGAGATTATGTTAGCAAACTTTATGGGCTGATGTGGTGACTTAGTCCAAATGGCAAAATTCTATTTATGTGGTAGACAAAAATGTGGTAAAAGATCCGCAGCCCATAAGGTGTGGTGGTATACATGCTAATAAGCTCCAATTAGTTCCTACTTATTCTGAATTTTGCAGTAGAATCTAGTGTTGTTATGTGTCCTCAGGGGGATTTTGGCACTTTTTAGGCATGGTTGGACGGGGTCGTGTAGACGTCATTATTTGTAATGTTGGACAAGGTCAATGGAGATTATTTTTACAGTGGAATGCTTATAATTGCAAATTTCGCCGGATTTACATACGTGTGTTGATGTTCTCCGATCTTCATAAAATGTGTGCATAAAATAGGCGGGAAAATACTTAAAAGACCATCTATAGTGCTCCATTATACTCTAACTTTCTACCATGCACATATTAGTGTCATTCTATAAAAGTGCATTTTTCCACGGAATATTATACCACTAGAATCAAGATTTTTTTCTATTACATGTTCTAGCTAAAAAAATGGGAGAGTGACCACAAAAATATTTATAGCCATTACATTTCTGAATGTAGTTACAATATGGTAGCCAGTTACAGTAAGATGCAAAAAGCTCTTTTGCATCTACCTTATAATTACTATTGTATTTGTAACAATTTTTTTTTTTTTTGCATCTGTTAATGATATTTTGCCACCTACACACATGTGCAAAAGAGCTATAACAAATATTTAGCAAATTTGGTTATAGTTGTATGGAATATTTTATGTCACTATTAATAGTTGCAAAATGGGTTAAATCTAGTAACTACACTTGTAGATCCAAACAGAGTTGCGGCAAATACCATTCTATTTGTTGTAGTGTTGTCACTGTAGCATTTTGTCCCAGTTTCAGACATTATTAATACTACTGAAATTTCTACATAGTTCTTTATAATATTAAATTAAGAAGGTGCGAGGCTATATAAAATAATAAATAAACGCTGTAGAGGAAAGAATGGAAAGGTGTTGTTGTTCATCCCATAATTTTTTATAATCTGTCTAAAATTTTAAAATGACACTTACTTATGAAAGGAAGGAGCGGGGTAGAATTAGCATTTTGTTGGTAGGCAATTGTTGTTTTAGTAAAGCTAGTTTGTTGGAAAATAAATTTATGTGGTTTTACATGAAAGGGTATATTACCGGGTTTTTGTAAGTAGCATTGACTACGAACTCTGTCATATTTTTCCATACAACTCTTTTACAGTTTTATTACTTTACTTTTTACCATAGTATTATCTCTGTTTGGGATTTAAAATTAGCCATTCATAACACGAAGACCGATGCTAATTTTAGACCTATTAACTTCACACGGCTGATTGCCTTAAATTGCAACGGATATCAGGTTTGTAAATTTTTATTTGCTCCGTTACTGGTGAATAGAGATTACGTTGCTGGAAATTATTTTAAAGTTATTGCAGAGTAATTCATCTGGATATGCAACAAGATTAGTACGAAGCTATATACCATAATTGTTACAACTTAGAAAATATAAATTTAAATTATTAACAGAATTTAATCACTGATTTAAAAAATAATCTGTATTCTCCCAATCCCTCATTCTAATACACCATAATCCCAGGGACCTAAAGATAGTACAGGATAATTCAAAATGATTTACTCAACTTGTAAATACTTCGACTCTCTCATCGTCAAATTTTTATCAGGAAATTGATTTTCCAAGTGTACATTTCTATGTTTATACTGTCAACAAACTCATTACATACTACTCCGTATTTCGTTTATTGATTAACGGTTGCTACAACATTCAAAAAAAGGGAAATATAATGGATATTGCACCCACTATTTTAGGTAACTACGGTTTACTCCATGTACTAGGGCAAAAATAGGATAATGAGTTCCCTCAAAGATGATGTATGGATTGTTTTTTAGACTTTATTTCATATGTTACCCCTACTAATTCACATCTTGTTGCTGAAATTTGATTCTGATTTTCATGGGACCACAAATTCCACCCTCCAAGAGCATATCCCACGTCACCCACAAGTTTCACTCTTTTTGAACACCGCTTAGCCGGCAAACTTGAGGAAAAGTAGATGTCCTCACGTGAGCAATGAAACCGCCCTACTCCTTAGGCTACAAATTTTGGCCAACTATTGTGAATTATTACGGGTTTCTTGATATGGGCTGTATCATATGATATTAGAACCCACTCTGAATAATAATTGTTATTAAAGGTTTAAAATAACGATGACACTCTTACAACATACGCCCTCAAATAAAAAAAATATCAACAAAATTGGAATATGAGATAAATAAATGTAGCCCTCAAATAATGTGATTTTTAGATTTACTGAATTCTTCTATGATCCCAAGAATGAAAAGTCCTAGATAATTCTGAATTTGTATATTGGGACAAAATAGAGAGAAATGGTTAAAAAAAACTTAAAACATTGTTTATTTTGGCAAAATTCATCATGCGCACCGAGAAACTTATACAAATTCCTATTAAATGACCGAGTGATGTGTACTCCAAATCAAATAATCGTTGGACCTTTAAAAATAATCTCGAATTAGGTGGGATGTGTTTTCATTCACGAAAGCCTATTAACAGTGTTCTCGTATTGATCAATTAGGTAATTGTTGATGATTGCCAACTTTTATTATACTTAATCAAAACTTTTTATCTAGATCCAATTTATTTACTTCTATTATAAAAGTGTGAATTGTTTCTTACAAAATTTGATTTGCCTATTATATCCTTCATGAATTTGAATTTTTAAGGTTAGTTTGGTAATTATATTTTAAAGTTTTATTTATAAACTTTATCTTTGAATCTTTTTTATATATAGTTAGACAAAATTTGATTTGCCTATTATATTATTAATGAATTTTAGTTTTTAAGGTTAGTTTATTAACTATATTCTCAAAGTTTTATTTATTTGATTAGAGCCCTATATAGTTCATCTATCAATTCATAGATATAATACCCTAAAAAATTCATGGATATGATATGTAATTCATCTAATGGCATAAGTTAAACCTACATATGAATCATATTCTATATATATATATATATTTTTAATAATATATATAATATTATTATTTTTATTTATTTTATTTTTAAGTTTCTTTATAAATTTCTTATCTCTTTTATAATGAGATTCGTTTATATAATTGTCAAAAAAAAAAAACTATAGAAAAAGAAAAAAATCCATTAATTAGCAAAATTTTAAGGCTAATTTAGTAACTTTATTTATTAAGAATAATAGACACAAGATTGTTGACATATGATCGTACTTATATTTTTTTATTATATAAAAATAATTGAAAGTTAAATTAAAAAAATGTCATTAAAGAATTTTTGGGAAAAATAGATGAAATTAAATTAAATCTATTAGTCTATTTAAAAAATGTAAACATTATATGTCAGAACAATATGTAAATGATTCACAATGATTTATATTACTATGTATAAATTATTAACAAATTCTTACATAGTGTTTGGTCATAAATAAAACAGTCAACTCTTATTATAAATATAAATTAGAATAATACTTATCTAGTAGTAACAATTTATTTGTTTAAATTTGAATATTATAAATTTGCTACTTGCAATAATCTCCCTAAATTTCTAAATTATTGAAGTATCAATATTATAACACTGGGAAACAATAATAGAATTTATATAAGTTATCTAATGAAAAATAAGATTTGAATATGTAATATTTAGACTAAAGTGTAAACTATTGAATTGACTTTTGAGTAAGTAAAAGGACATGTTAGAAAATTGTATGTATTTTTGTGTATACCACTTTATCAAAGTCCAACAATAGTAAATAATGTCAAAACAATTGAATAAGAACTATATAATGATAAAATGAATAGAAGCGAGAAAATGCATTGTGAAGAAAGATAACACAAACTTATGAATAGACTTTATTATTAGTAGATATAACTTTATTAACATAACAAACCAAATTATAAAAAAAACTAGCGTAAAAATTATGAATATTAAAGGGTCTAAGTAAATTTTCATTATGAAAAAAATTATAATAGACGAGTCTAGGTAATATAATAGAAAAATCAAAGGATAAATTGATATGATAGAGTTAGACATATTATACTATGAGAAAAGTATACGAAAATAAAAATTAAATATCTATATTATAGGTAGATGTACATACAAGTTAACTATTACAATGTAGTATTTCAAAATTTGGATTAAACTAGGCATACATTTAGCCTTACTGTTTAAGTTTAGATTAAACTAGCAATATATATGTTTACAAGCTAAATTTCTTTGTATGAGCATTACTAAGTAAATATAAATCGAATTATTATACTTGTAGGAAATGAGATTATATATTATATTTATTTTCAATGATTTAGAAGAATGAAATCGATATATTTCATAAGTAACATTTATAAACATTACAACAAGAGAAAATAATAATTGATTTACGAATTTTATTGAATAAAAAAAGTATACGATAAAGTCATTTATATATATATATAGATGGATGAAAGTGATAAAAGTAGCTTATATATGAAATCAGTAAAAGAGATATACGAAGATATAAAAACTATAAATGCATCGGTAGTGATATTGTGTAAATTCAAGTACTATTGGTCTGTACAATGGATCGATTTTATTTAAATAAGTCTATAAGTTGAACATCATTTTTAATCACATACCTTACACACCTACATAAATATACTCACTGATGTAATACTTTTAACAGTTGATGTAATTTAAGTAGACCAAAGAAAAAACTATTATGGTAGAAAATTGGAGAGAGACATAAAAATCACAAGATTTATAATAATTGGAGTTCAGACTGAGGTGTGAAATTTTATTGTACTAATAAGAGAAATAATAAAATGGCAAACGAAAAAATTAGTGAACATGAATAGTTGCAATTCTTTTAAATATTTAAGATCTAACATTAAACAAATTATTAAATCAATAAAAATATTATATATATATATATATATATTAATAAGAATATGTAATAACTTGATAGATGAATGTACTATGCTATATAAATTATAGGATACAATAAAGAATAAAAAAGAACGATAAAGAAATAATGAACTAAATTGTACTATGAATGATTCAATTGTACTATGTGAACAAGTATCACATAATTAAATTAAAACATGCTGAAAAATAAAGAAAGTGAAATGTGAATGTTAATATTAACTTGACAATAGATTAGAAAAATAATTACGTCGAATAAAGTACGGTATAGTCTAAATAAAAAATGAAATGAGAAAAATAAAATCGGAATGTGTGGTTTAATCAGGTATATATAAGACTTTTAAATGGATGTGCAATGTTTGAAAAAATTAGGAGTATTTCACTATAACTAAATAAGGAATTAAAGACATTACAAATTATGTAAAACATTTATTATATTTTATATAGATTGTAGCATGTGTCTTGATTGAAGATTGTGAGACACTATGTATATAGTCAACCTTCCATAAAAAATATTATTTATTTTGTAATTATACTATAGTATGATTTTTATTAAATCACACATAATTTTTAAATTTCGACGTTGCATTGAGAAAATAATGCAGAAAAATTGAAATAAGCAATCTTAAATCAATAAGTACATTATATTAAAGAGGGTTATACTTAATAATAATAAAAAAAAAATTAGAAAATAGCTTTCATGACAAAAGTTGGATGTTGGACCTTGATACCAAGTTGCTGGAAGTTTTTCCTCACATTAAAATATGTAAAGAATTTCATGTGCAAATGTATATTGAAATCGAAATTATTTATTAGAGAATTATAGAAAAGTACGTTAGACCTAATATTTTGTGTATATAAACAAATAATTGACTTATGAATGTCAGTTAATGATATAATGAGACAATTAAAAATGTGTTTTTCTTCAAATGTCAGTGATTTGGTGCAAAACATAAAAATATATGCCTCATTATTCCGTATATAGTTTTTCAATCATCGTATAACTTTATTCAAGATATATTAATGATGCTCGAGTCTGTGTATAATAAGAAGTAAACAATAGTTTGAATAAATCAAACTTTACATGTATAATAGAAAATTTTGTAAGACTAAATATTTCTACAATATATCATGGTATGTCGTTTTTTGCAAATCTTTTAATATTAATTATTATAACTTATTTTATTAAGACTAAGGTTCTTTAACTTTTCTATTTCTCTTTTGTGATTCTTTTATTTCTTAGTTGATTCAAAATTATGTTTGTTCAATGGATTAATTTTTATTACATTGAATAATCTACGAAATTATGTAAATATATTACAGTGATCACAATGTACAATTATTTTATGTTCAAATTAAAATTTTTTTTATTAAATAATAGTAAAAAATTATAACCACGTGCAACGCACGTGCGCTAGTAAGTAAAACATAGGATGATACACTTAATTTAACTGCAAATGAAAGCCCCTAGTTCGAAAATTGAACCTCAGCAACGAAACACCAAACGTGTACTAATGGGTATGCAATTAAAAATAATATTTATTAAATACTAAGCAGCACTGATTATGCATATGGATGTCATAAGGGTCTGGTCACTCTCAATACCCTCTTCAAATTTGGTCTTTAAAATCACTCAGAAGCCTCTCCGCTTCTGTATTGAAAGAAAAATGTCTTCCACCTCACCTACTGTCTACGATGAGGGTGGGTGGCTTCAAATGTGCACGACTGTC
This sequence comes from Ajuga chamaepitys, assembly GCA_958295605.1. Lineage (NCBI taxonomy): Eukaryota > Viridiplantae > Streptophyta > Magnoliopsida > Lamiales > Lamiaceae > Ajuga > Ajuga chamaepitys. Next base: position 24,213,209 of record OY282506.1, on the reverse strand, counting down.
CGATCATCACACCATGTGTGAGTTTGCGCGTGCATTTTTTGTGCTATTTGCAAGAGATAATCATGAAGATTCAAAAATTACGTGATCGATTTCTGTCATTCATCTGGCTCCTTGCGTAATCAGTTCATCCGTTTGCATAAAGGTGTTTAATTATTGTGCTAATTGAAGTATGTGTTATAATGGTCTGGCCAAATCCTCATGACAATATGGAGGATCATTTTGCTATGTATAATACCAATTTGGCTTCAGTTACAAAATTATTATTCCTTTGTACATAAGTATGCAATTTTCAAAGTTCTAATTTGGGTTCGTTCTATTATTACAAGCGTTAAAAGCTGTCAGTGGACAAGTAATGATTCTTCATTTGCAAATACACTCCTTCATTATTGGTATTCCACACCACAATCCACTAATTGTAACTGGTTTCTACTAACACTAAAATCAAATATTTTCAAAATTAAGAATTTTTTTTCCCTTTTTTTCTCACCTACGTAGGCACAATATCTATGGAATACAGTTAAATGAGAATGTTGAGTTGTTATCACTATATACCAAAATACAATAAATTCCAAGATGAAATTATTACCTAGAAATATAACTTATGAACTGGTTTGAATCTGTAGAAAAAGAAAGAAAATGATAGAAAGTATTAAAACTCTATGATAACATTGGTGAATTTTCTAATAGTTACGAGCTAAAAACTTTTTGGTCCCGTGACTTTTGACTAATTTCGTCGGAAAAGAGCGACCGGAATTTTTTAGCACCTGACCCACACGTGCTGTTTTCCGACGAAATTAGTCACCGCCGGCCAAATTAGGACCAAAAGGGATCTAATTCAAGAGTTGTGGAACTAAATTGAATTCATAACTTTTTCTGGGACCAAAATAGCACAAGCTAAAAGTTACGGGACCAAAAAAGTTTTTAGCCCTAATAGTTACCATCAAACTTTAAAATTACTGAACACAATTTGGATTTTGCCTAAGCACAGTTTGAAAATGATTTAAGCCACAGAAGAAGATCAGGTAGAGAATAATTAAACTTGGGGATAAAAGGACAATGATACTTCTTTATCCCAGGTCCTTTTCAATTTTGCTAAAAACAATTTTATTTCTGGGGTTGAACTACACCACAATTGCGGAAGCAATACACATAAACGGTAGGGCAAACATTGTTAGTAAAGTAATCTTCAACAGTTTTTTTAGGGCAGCAACCTCAACTGCCATCCCCCTTATATCCTCTCTCATTTCAGCAACAACACTTTCCAGCAGCTGCTCTAGCCCTTGCTGAATTTGATGAAACCCTTCTCTCATCGTGCCAAACTAAATAATCACAACCTCCGGCATCCACTAAACAAGCGACCTCTAGTACCTGGGCTCGAGGTGGCTTGCCGCAGTAGCAGAATGCCCCATCCTGAGATGAGGGATTGGATCTCCGACTAGTAGACACGAAGACTGCATTGTGTGGTGTAAGCTTTTAATATTTGGTCCCCAACTGTAGGTCCTGCGTTATGTAGTTATATAGGGGTTTAAATTCTTTTTGAAGAATTATTCCCTCCACTTGAAAAGTTTTCCCACCATTGCCAATCTCATGTTTTGCTCAACAGTAACTACGGCACATCTCCTGTCAACGATGTACATCAATGTAAGATATATGATATATCTATATCTATATATATATAAAAGTTAAATGAGGGGCATTTTTATAATTTACTATTTCCCGCTTAAAAGTTATCTTAAATGCATTCTTTATTTCTACTTTAAATATTAATAAATTATTTTTTTTCCTTCAAATTAATGCAACTAGATGTCCACCCGTGCGATGCACGGGTTACATATCTATTAATATAAAACGTTGGCACTATATTCACAAAACAAATTTCAAAATCATGTTAAAAAGTACTTAGTTTTCCAACTATGCAAACTGATAGGGATAACCCGGTCACTTCGGGTCGGGTTAACACTTGAGCCCACTGACCAGCCCAGCACGCGTAGGCCCAGGCCCAGCAGGCTCAGAAACACGCGCTGGCCCAACAGGCAGTTTGTTCCGCGAATCAAGGCTGAAGATTCGTTCCCAACCGCCATGCAGCTGGAAGTAGGCGTGAATATAGGAAGTTTGTTAGGGTTCAGTTAGGGTTGAGGAAAAATTAAGTATAAATAGGAGAAAGGAACTCTGAATGAGGGTTCGCACTTTGTATTGTGGATTGCTACCTGTAAACTCAAAATTTCAGTGAAAGAAACACCTCGGCAAGAGTGATTTTCTGCCCGTGGACGTAGATCTCCGGATCGAACCACGTAAATATTGTGTTTTTACATTCTGTTTGCGTAGTTTATCGTTAAATTTCGTGGTTACCGGATTGCGCTTTATCAATTGGCGCCGTCTGTGGGAACTGTAAGCAATTTTTGACGTTCATAGCGTGTTCCAGAATCATGGTGACAACTCGTTTGAATCAATCCCGCCACGGTGATCAATCCAACCAGGATCCACCCGTGGATCAGGTTTTGCCGCCGAGACAATTGCCGGCAAGAAGTACATCTCAACATCAGGGCAATCAAGGTCCACCCCCTCAAAACATGCAACACCCTAATCCCGCTGCTGACCAACAACCGGTTAACATTCAAATCACCCCAGAATTGCTCCAGGCTTTCTTACAAGAGCATGCACATGTTCTTCAAGATTGGGCAGCTAATCGCCTACATCCCGCGGGGCCTGCCGCGGGGCCCGCCGGCCATGATGCTAATCCCGCGGTGCCCCCACCTCGTCAGCACTCGCGTGATCAACAGGACCCGGGGCACCGCGGACGCCAGGATCGGCGACGGGAACGACCTGGTTCCTCCGAGGACCATGGGAGTTCTAACGAATCACGACCTCGCAACGATGAACCTACTGATGTGGATCGCCGCCGTCCACTTAATGCGGCTAAGAGGGTTCGCTATGCCAATCCTCATGCTCTAGATCTTCAAGAGTATGAGCGAGTTCAACGCAATGTCAAACTGGACATAATTCTGGGCCTCGATGCCAATGGAGATATCATCACACCGTTCTCCCAAGAAATCATGGCCACCTCCCTTCCCGAAGGGTTTAAACGGCCAGCCATACCACCTTACAATGGCACCGGAGATCCGGCCAATTTTCTTGGAGCTTTTAGGCACAACATGCTTAGCCACGATAACATTACATCCCTCCAGTATTGCAAGATTTTCCCTGAGTACTTACAGGATGAAGCTCGGGTGTGGTTTGATTCTCTCTCACGCAACAGCGTATCTTCTTTCAGAGAACTTGCCGAGCACTTTTGGGCACGGTTCGAAGCGCGGGCGAAGCCCATGGCCACACTGGCCGATGTCATGAACATGGAACAGCGGGACGGTGAAACCGTTACCCAATTTCTTGATCGCTTCACAGCGGTAAGCCTTAAGGTGGGGAATTGCCCCGACGACGTACTCATTAATGCATTCATGAATGGACTCCGTCCCGAAGCACTTTACACCGAGTTAGTTCGAAATACACCAGTCACAACCCGAGCACTGTTCAAAACGGTGTGCAAATTTGCTAAGGCAGAGGAGCAGACCCACCAGAAGCGTGAGAAACACGCTAGCAAGCGGCAGTCCGACAAAGCACAAACCGGGCCTAGTCCGCGACCTAGCGCATTTACCCGCCTGACCCCGGGGCGTTCAGAATCCCGAGGCGATATTCCACAGTTGACTCCGTTGACGAAGTCACGAGCCGAAATCCTGTCTATTCACAAGAATGATCTGCGACCTTGTCCGCGGATGACTGCGCCGCCTGAGAAGAGGAATCGTGGAAAGTGGTGTGCGTACCACCGAGATCATGGGCACGAGACAGAGGAGTGCCGAGAACTCAGCACGGAAATCGAGGAGTGCCTGAGGAAAGGTTTCTTGCGCCAATACATTGCGCGGGCCGATGACAAGCCCCGGACAGGTCAGAATGGGGGGTCGTCCAATAATCGTGGATATCATGACCACGGCACACAACAGAATCGGCCGCCGTGGCAGAATAATCGGCCGGGGCCCAATAACTACGCACGGCAAGATTTTGGCAATCGCCAGCAACCACGTCTTCTCCGCCACCTCCTCCTCCGGGGAGACCCGAAGACAACGCGCCTCCTCACGTAATAAACGTGATATATGGGGCCCTTCCCACCGGGGCCTCGCGACATGCCTTGAAGGCAGAGGCTCGACGTCCTCCTCCCGAGGAGCCACGTCATAAACGCCTCCATCAATCCGAGACTGTCAGCTTCACGGATAGGGACCCGATTCCCGAGATAATGCCTCATACTGACGCTATTGTCATCGACATGACTGTAGCCAATATAACAATAAGGCGAGTCTTCGTGGATAATGGAGCCGCGGTGAGCATTATATTTGCCGACTGTTTCCAAAGGATGGGGATTCCTCGGGAACAACTTCGGCCGGCCCCCGGGCCACTGCAGACTTTCACCCAGGGTGAAGTCCGGCCAGAAGGAGTTATCACTCTCCCGGCATCCCTGGGAACCTATCCGAAGATAAAAACCATCTTCGTGGATTTTTATGTGGTGAAATCCCCGTCACCGTACAACATGATATTGGGCCGGGACTGGCTTACCCCAGCCAAAGCCATATGTTCCACATATCACCTCGCACTAAAGTTCCCCACTTCGCATGGCGAAGTGGCTATCCGCGGGAGTCAGCGGGTTTCAAAAGAATGTATGTACGTAGCACTCAAAAAGACTGCTAAAGCTCCTCCTAAACAGCAGCTTCAGGTAGCATCATCGGCTCTGGAACCTCGGGAATGTACCTCATTGGGGGATGCCACTGCCCAAGTCCCGCTTGATCCGTCCAAGCCGGAACAGACAGTAACCGTCGGAGCCGTGGATGTGCCATGGTTACATCAGGCTATAATTCAGACCTTGCGAGAATATTCCGATGTCTTCGCATGGTCTCCTCTGGATATGCCCGGGGTTTCTCCCGACATAATAACACACAAGCTGAACATTGATCCCAGCATAAAGCCTATCCAGCAGAAGCAAAGGAAATTCGCCCCGGAGCGAAATGACGCAATTCAAATCGAGGTGCAACAACTCTTGGATGCGGACATCCTGTTCGAGGTATATTATCCCTCCTGGCTATCGAATCCAGTAATGGTGGTTAAATCCAGCGGGGCATGGCGAATGTGCGTCGACTTCTCCGACCTCAATAAACATTGTCCGAAGGACTGTTATCCCCTACCTTCCATAGATCAAAAGGCCGAGGCCATCACTGGGTATGAGGCACTTTGTTTCTTAGATCTGTACAAGGGATACCACCAGATCTTTATGGATCCACAAGATGCCATCAAGACAGCATTCATCACTGCTTTTGGGTGCTATGCTTTTAAGAAAATGCCCTTCGGGCTCAAGAACGTCGGAGCCACATATCAGCGTCTCATGGACCGGGTTTTCCACGGCCAGATTGGCCGCAACGTCGAGGTTTACGTTGACGACCTCGTTATAAAGAGTATCTCCCATTCTTCATGTGTGCAAGACATTGCCGAAACATTGCGCACCCTGCGAAGCTACAATTTGCGCCTTAATCCAGCAAAATGCACTTTCGGCGTCGGCTCCGGCAAGTTTTTGGGTTATATGGTTTCACAACACGGTTTGCAGGCTAACCCGGCCAAACTTCGGGATGTGCTAGAATTGCAACCACCTAAGACATTCAGGGATGTTCAACGTCTCACAGGAGGTTTAGCGGCTTTAAATCGATTCTTATCTAAAGCGGCAGAGCGCCAGCTTCCATTCTTCAAAATCTTGAGACAGGCGAAGTCCTTTGAGTGGACTCCGGAGTGCACCGAGGCCTTCGAGGCTTTGAAACGTCACATACAGCAGCTGCCCACTTTGTCAGTTCCTCTCCCCGGAGAGCCGCTTTATTTATATTTAGCTTCCTCCGAGGAAGCTATTAGTGCTGCACTTGTGCGCGAAGTCAATGGGGTCCAACATCCTGTCTACTTCGCAAGTCGTGTTCTCCACGGGGCGGAGACACGGTACTCCGTGTTAGAAAAAACCGCTTTGGCAATTGTTATGGCAGCTCGGCGGTTACGGCCATATTTCCAAGGACGTGAAATACGGGTTCTGACCAATCATCCTATCCGCCAGATTCTTGTCAAATCCGAGGTGTCTGGGCGCCTCGCAAAGTGGGCCGTCGAGTTAGGTGAATATGATATTCAATATCTTCCCCGACGAGCAATCAAGGGACAGGCACTCGCCGACTTTCTGGCTGAAACCCCGGGAGACAATCCTGAGTCTCCGACAGACAGTCATACACATCACCCCGCTACCCACGTACCCTCACATAGGAAATGGCAGCTATATGTGGATGGAGCCTCCACAACTCGGGGAAGTGGTGCCGGGGTACTCCTCATCGACCCCGAGGAGGTTGAAGTAAAATACGTCATCCGATTCAAGTTCAAGGTGACTAATAATGAAGCGGAGTATGAGGCAGTTCTCGCCGGGCTCCGGCTCGCTCAATCCTTGGGCGTTCGTCATCTTTAGCTCTTCACTGACTCCGAGATCGTGTCCAAATAAATTCAGGGGACTTATGTCGCCAAGGATGAAACAATGATCAGGTATCGTGCTCTAACACTCAAGCTCATGTCAACTTTTGATGCAGTTATTATCCAGAAAATACCGCGTGCTCAAAATGCAAGAGCGGACGCACTCAGTAAGTTGGCCTCCGCGGTCCGAACTAATATATCTCCGGATATCATGGTCAAAGACCTATCTCATCCAGCAATTCATGAAGCCACAGTTTCAGTATTGACCGATAGTGATCCGAATTGGATGACTCCCATTATTCAATATCTCCGAGATGGAATCCTGCCTACTGACAAGCTGCAAGCTCGGCAAGTTGCCCTCAAAGCCCCCAAGTACTCCTTTCATGATGGAGTCTTGTACCGGCGATCATATCTACAACCGAGTCTCCGATGTCTCGCTCCTGCCGAAGCTACCCAAGTTCTGCGGGAGGTTCACGAAGGGGCCTGTGCCAGCCATATTGGCTCTCGGACATTGGCCAAGAAAGTTCTCCGCTGGGGATATTATTGGCCAACTCTATTCAACGATGCCCACGACTTGGTGACCAAATGCAGCAAGTGTCAACTGCACTCCCGAGTGAAGCATCTACCACAGACCGAGCTCACTGGGATCCAAAGTGCGTGGCCGTTTATTCAGTGGGGTATCGACATTGTTGGCCCATTCCCCGTTGCTCCGGGAGGATTGAAGTTCCTGGTCGTTGCCGTAGACTACTTCACTAAGTGGGTCGAAGCCGAACCACTTACAGCCATTACTGGTCAAAATGTTTTAAAATTTGTATGGCGCAATATCGTATGTCGCTTCGGCATCCCGAGCACTATCATCTCGGACAATGGTAAACAGTTTGCCAACGATCCATTTCGGTCATGGTGTGAAGAGCTCCACATCAAACAAATCTTTACTTCGGTTGCTCACCCTCAAGCCAATGGGCAGGTCGAAGTCACCAATCGAACACTACTCACGGGCATAAAGAAGCGCCTGGATAATGCCAAAGGTCTCTGGGCAGAAAACCTTCCACAAGTCTTATGGGCTTATCGCACAACACCGAATACATCGTCCGGGGAGACTCCTTACAGTCTTACTTATGGCTCCGAAGCCGTTATCCCTGCTGAAATCAGCATACCAAGCCCCCGCCTCCTCACATTGGATCCAAAGAATAACGACGAGGCTCTCCGGGTAAATTTGGATGAGCTTGAAAATCGCCGTGACCAATCATTCATTCAACAGGCCAGGAGTAAACAACGAGCAGCCCAGTATTATAACCTCCGGGTCCGGGGTACTCAGTTCAATGTCGGGGACTTAGTTCTTCGGCTCAACTCAGCCAGCAAAGCTGCCCCCGAGGGGAAATTACAGGCATCTTGGGAAGGTCCCTACCGAGTCGTTGCCGCGCACGATTCCGGATCCTATCAGCTAGAGCATCTCAATGGGACCCCGATTCCCCGAAGCTGGCACATCACTAACTTGAGGCGTTTCTATCTGTGAAGGCCAAATCTCAAGTACCATCTTATCTTTAATTTCTTTTATAGTAGTTGTCTCTCTTTGTACTTGTAAGTTTGCTCCGGCACTTATCATTGAATAAAAATTCTTTGCTTATATATCTTGCTGTGTTTTTCTTTACGTTACGGGGACTCCCTAACGCAATCATATTATCGTTATTGGTCTCCGGACAAGTATTTCTCTTCCTTGGTCCTTCCGAGGAGATTCGTGTATCGTCTCCGGACTTACATCACTTTCTCGTCTGTTTAATCGGAGAAGTGTTTACTCCCGCCTGATCCGTCCGGGGAGATATTACTCCCTCCTGGTTAGTCCGGGGAGATTGGATTTATCCATATTGTGTTCCCGAACACCCAATTAAAATTGTTAATAATTTTTCCTGTCGTGTTCCCGAACACCCGATTAAAATGGTTTGTAGCCTAATGCTCTCGTTAAAGACGTTTGTACACACTACAACAATTTTATTACCTTCTGAATATTACAACATCAAGAAGTTTTTTTACATAAGACTCCAAACATAAAAAAAAATAAAAAAAGAGTCATCTGCGGCCCCCGAGCCAGTACTCCGCGCTCCGGCGTTGCTGCCTGCTCCTCGGCCTTTGCCGCGTCCTCCGGGACCTTGAAGTTCCTCGGCCCCGGGCTCCGGCTCTCTCTTCCCCGCGAGCTTCCCTACGCCGAGGACTTGCTCTAGGCGCTTGCCTGGGGACTTCACCCCTGGTCCGAGCTCGGCTACTTTGTTGTGGCGCGGACCTCGGGGTTTGGGCCCACTGCTTAGGGTCCCACTCCTCCGGAGCCATTACCTCGATTTCCCTGGCCAGCTCCTCAACTACCTCTTCGGCAACTGCTGCGGGTTCTTCTTCGGTTATGGTCACTGGAGCTGGCTCTAGGATCACTATGCCTTTGCTCTTTCCGGAGGGTTTTTTCTTATCCTTCCGAGGAGCTTTCCGCGTACTTTGGTCCCGGCTTGAGCTCGCGATGAATTCTTCGGCAGAAGGCCTCCACCTGCCTCGGCCCTTCAGCCCCTCATACATACTGAGAAGCAACTCCAGGACTTCTCGTTTCCTTACGAGCTCCGGTGACTCGACAGAGCTCCTTGACATTAATGCTGCGATGTCACCTTGGATTTCTACGACCCGTTCCTCCATTTCTTCAAAGGTCAGAAGACCGAACTCCGAGAGTATCCGGTCGTACTCCCTCTGATGAACAAGGACGCGGCTCATCTCGGCAGCTGTAGACCGGTATTTCATCTCGAAGTCTTTAGCTCTCTCCTCGGCCTCAACCACTTTCCTCTCTGCCGAGGCTACCTGCTTCTCTAGCTTTGGCACTACGTGCATTTGCAGATGATTCTTTTCTCCGCGGAACCACTCAAGTGATTGCATGAGCTTCTTTATTGTTTCGTGTAGCTCCGCGGTGTTCTAAACAAGAGAAGAGTCAACAAGATCGATTACTCTCAAATAAAAAAAAAAGGTTGGAGTTCAACTCAACAACAGACATAAATTGATCATGCAAATAAAAGGAGAAGTTCAAGAGTTCGAGAAACAGAAAGTTATATTTCACATCGCAGAAGTACAATTGTTTCAGATCAGTACATCGATTCCTAACATTCCTAAAAAAAAAAAAATAATATATACAACTTTAAATTTGCGGGGATCGACTGACCTCCCGCTCAGTTGCCTCCGTCTCTTCGGGCACTCCCTCTCGCCGGCCCTCAGACACTTCGGCTTCTTCTTCTTCAATTGCTGCGACGGCTTCGATCGCAGCTGGGGCTTCGACTTCCATCCGTGGAGGGGGCTCGATGCTCCGGGGTGCGGTGACCAGCTCTCCTCGGCAGAAGGCCAAGAATTCCTTGTCCTGGTCCACCTCACAGTTGGCAACTTCCGCGGCCGTCAGAAGTTGCTTTTTCTCCCCGAGAGCCTTCACCAGGGGCCACTCCGGCAGATTTGATAGCGCCGTATAGTAGGCCTTCTCCACTCCGGCCACTGACTCAAAGTCGTACCCGAATTCTGGACGATATACGTCCACATTCGGGTAGACCTCCTTCACTTGCTCCAGCAGCGCGGATCGAGTGGCCTGGTCCCCAATCGCCACGAACTCCGTCTGGAAGTCGAGGAATGTGCTGGTTTTGAATAGCTTATCGGCGAAGGCCTTCAGCAACGCTCCCTGCCCTTCGACCACGGCAGCTTCCCTCGCCTCCATTTCCGCCTGCAGCCGCAGCACTTCACCCCGGAGAACATTATTCTCCGCATCCACCCCGCGCAGACGCGCGACCTCGGTTTCGACCAAGGCAGCCCTCTTGCGTGCCTCGGTCATATCGTGCGTCAGACGGTCGTTGCGCGCCCGGAGTTCTCTAGCCACCTCGGCCAGCTTCTCCTTCCCCTCCTTCTCGCTCCTGCGGCCGAGGTCTAGGATACCTCGCGCCAAGCGCAGGAGCTCTTCGGCGTCCGCGCCTTCTAACCCCAACAGACTTGGGGGCCCCTGTTCCCTCACCTGAACCAATGATCGTAAACAGTGATCAGCACAGAAGCATATTCAATGCCATTGCATTAAACAAGACTGGCACTTACCTCCATGCCTCCCTCCGCGCGAAGTCTTTTCGCTGCTGACGGAGGAGTCCCAGATGACTCCGGTCTCTTTTTGGACATCGGGGTAGGCTTCGTTACCCCTACCTGCTCCTCCGACCCAGCGCTGGGCCGCGCACTGGGTGGTATCTTCCCCCGGGGAGATACCTCAGTGGCTTTCCCCTTCTTTTTGGCCGCCGCCGACGATGCGGGGCTTCCGGCAGGTTCTTTCCCGAAGCGTCCCACTGCACAAGAAAGGCAAAGATTAGTTATGTAAAAATCAACAGTTGCAAAAGGCAAGACGGAGAGACTCCTACCCTCTTCGGCGCCCGCATTGCCCGAATAATACGGGCTCAGCCCTGCCTCCTCCAATTTCTCCTCGGAACAGAGGGTTTTGAAAGTCCCCACTGTCCGGAATGTATGAATCACTTCAGCCTCCGGGCTCTCCACCGGAGCGGTATCAAGTACCTCGTCCCTCCTCCACTTCGGGAGAGCTATTTTATTCCTTATAAATATAAATCTCTCCTTCCACCCCTCTACTTTACTTGGGTTTTGAACCTTGAACCCACCTCGGGCTCGAGGACTAAAGGAGTACCATCCCTTGGACTTCCCGAAGTTTTTTAGTTGGAAGAAGAACCTAAAAAGCTCTACAGTCGGTTCTAATCCGGCGTTTTTACACACCACGGTGAATCCCACTACCTGCCTCACCGCGTTCGGCGCTAATTGGCAGAGGGCAATGCCGTAGTATTTCAGCAGTTGGATCACTATGTCCCACAAGGGCAGTCTCAAGCCTACTCTAAGGGGATCTATATATACACTAATAAACCCCTGCGGCGGGCAACAGGCCCTATCCTCGGGGTTAGGGATTATATACTCTAGGTTGAAGGGAAGGTAAAATGACGGGAGTTCTCTCTCAATTTGCTCTCGCGACATCCGTAATGCTACGGAGGCCACCTCCAAATCCTCCTCCGCGCATGGATAGAAAGCAACCATCATAACGTTGCATTCCCGGCCGTCGGCCCTGTCTATAGTCCTAACCTCATTCCTCTCCGGAATGAGATATGATAGGGGGGGAACGTCTAACGGGGTACTCGAAGTCCCTAATTCTTCAACAGAGGCAGAAGATGAGGCAGAAGGTGAAGAGGAAGACATACTTACTTGGGTTGAATGTGAGTGGGTTGATTTGAGAAGTTTTTGATCTGAGATGAATCACGAGTGCAGATTGCCTCTTTTTCCCGCTTTCTAAACTGATGAATCGCAATGAAGAAGATGAAAGGTTACTGTGCAGTTATTCCAATTATATATGCAAAATACCAACGGCTCTGATGCAGCCTATTCAAATTCAGTGATGGAGATTTAAACGTGCTCTTCACGCGCTTTACAGTTCCCAAGGCGCGTGGGGAACAGGTTTCTTGGAAATCGCAGAGCGTGTCACTTCACATCCCTCTCTCTCATGATGGCGCCGCCAATCACATCAACCTCACCCTTCGTCAGGAAGATTCAAACTACACTCCGGTGATTCCTTCACCTCGGTCATACTACCCCACTCCGGTGCTTCCTTCATTTTGGTCAGACTACTCACTCCGGTGTACCCTCCACCTCGGCCAGGTTGTTATATACTTCCAACGCGTTTCTTGCTTCTGGGAAATTTGGTATCTCGATAAATGTCTTGTGCACTTCGGCCTAGCTCGACTCCGCGTCCGCAGACTGCTCCGCAGAGTCCCCGGGGACGCGGATAGACTTAGTCAACCATAAACACTTCGGCCCGCCAACGACCACGGCCCTTCTTGCTTACGGTTCCACCCCGGTGACAACCGAAGCTCCCTCCTCGCTTCGGCTGGGGGGGGGGGCATCTGATAGGGATAACTCGGTCACTTCGGGTCGGGTTAACACTTGAGCCCACTGACCAGCCCAGCACGCGTAGGCCCAGGCCCAGCAGGCTCAGAAACACGCGCTGGCCCAACAGGCAGTTTGTTCCGCGAATCAAGGCTGAAGATTCGTTCCCAACCGCCATGCAGCTGGAAGTAGGCGTGAATATAGGAAGTTTGTTAGGGTTCAGTTAGGGTTGAGGAAAAATTAAGTATAAATAGGAGAAAGGAACTCTGAATGAGGGTTCGCACTTTGTATTGTGGATTGCTACCTGTAAACTCAAAATTTCAGTGAAAGAAACACCTCGGCAAGAGTGATTTTCTGCCCGTGGACGTAGATCTCCGGATCGAAGCACGTAAATCTTGTGTTTTTACATTCTGTTTGCGTAGTTTATCGTTAAATTTCGTGGTTACCGGATTGCGCTTTATCACAAACAGTTATAATATATATTGGGTAAAAAAAGTTGAAATACAAAGAAATCAACATCAATCTACAAATTACGAAAAACTTCTCTATACACAACATTTACAGTGGTATTGGCATGCTTCTTCTCCGGATCACATATGAGAACCTTAAGTCCTTTGCGGTTTGTAACTCTGGAAAATGCAACATATAACTGACCGTGGCTGAAGACAGGTTTTTTCAGAAACAGACTAACATGTGAGAGTGATTGACCCTGACTTTTGTTGATGGTCATTGCATAAGAAACCATTATTGGAAATTGTCACCGCTGAAATTTGAAAGGCAACTTTGCATCTGATGGTGTCAATGACAATCTTGGAATTAAAACCGTCTTTCCTGCACTTGATCCTGTCATAATCTTTGCCTCTAATATATGAGTACCAAGCCTGGTTAAGATAAGTCTTGTACCATTACACAATCCTAAAGTCGGATCTAGATTACGCAGTAACATAACAGGGGTGCCAACTTTTAGGTTTAATTCATGATTAGGGACACCGGAACACTTAATTGCATTTAAGAATTCTGGCGTATGGACTCCAGCTACGGCATCAACTGGAATATCAGACTTACTTATGCTGTCGGAGCTATAATAAGGTCGAAGTTCTGCATCATTCTTGTCAATCATGTGCTTATTTATTGAATCTACAATGTCAAGAGTTGGTGCGAGTATGGCTCTTTGTTGCAAGTATTCAGGATTATTGATGTTTTGTTGCAGATTTGGATAAGTACTTTCCACAATAACTGAGATTGGATCATCAGTATTCTGGAGAATCATGTCTTCCGGTATTTGTATAATTGATGCACCATCTTCACCTTCACCAATCACTCCATTACCAATATCCTGCAACCAGTTTGAAAATTCCTCTAACTCAACACTTTCACATTCAGAGCTAGTACTGCGCAATCTCATATTTTTTGTGAGTCTCAGGACCTGGCAATCTTTCCAGTTGAAAGATGAATTGATTGTTGCATTGACTATATCTTGCCTTGATCCTTTAGGAATGACATGTAATATTTGACGAAAGTCGCCACCAAAAACTACAGTTTTGCCACCAAAAGGCTTAGTACCATTACTCGTGTGAATGGTCTTCATTACATCTTTCAAACTTCTATCTAGTGCTTGAAAGCAAAACTTATGCATCATTGGGGCTTCATCCCATATGATAAGTTTAGCTTTTACGATGAGCTCAGCCAAATCTGTTCCAAGGGTGATGCCACATGTTGAATTAGATTGCGGAATGAGAGGAATCTTGAAGCGAGAATGAGCTGTTCTACCGCCCGGTAGGAGCAATGCAGCAATTCCACATGAAGCAACATTCAAAACAATATCACCTCTTGATCTTATAGATGCTGATAATGTTCTCCAAACAAAAGTTTTCCCAGTTCCACCATACCCATAAAGAAAAAACACCTTACCCTTGTTTTCATCCACAGAATGTAAGATAGTATCATAAACGATCCTTTGTTCATTAGTCAACTGCGACAGAAATTGTTCAAGCTCCTTTTGAAGCAAATATCTGTCATAATTTAACTCATCATGAACTAACCTATTTCTGCAAACTGAACTATCCTCAAAATCAGGAAAAGGCATTGTGTCATACTGTTTAAGTGATCGACCACATCTACGCATTAGTGTTTCGATTTCTATCAATGTTAGATTCTTGATTTGAGCATCCGTCAATTTCAAGTCTACAAAATAAAAAATATATATATACTTCAGGACATACAGTTACTATGCTAAAATTATTATTAATAAATAGGGTTAATTGCACCGAGTCCCCTTATGGTTTGGAAATGTTGCATAAAATCCCCTTGTGCTTTGAGAAATGCACGAAATCTCCATGTGGTTAAATAAATAAAGCACAAAATCCCTAATTTGGTCAAAAAGAACAGGTGTGTGGTACACGCGCGCCTAGTGCGATGGATATTCGTTTTTTTCACTTTTTGATGAGTAAAATGTGTTAATTTCTCTTATTTGACTATATAAAGGCCCCTTTATTTATTTGTGAGGTTTCGTTACAATTTGACGACCTGCCTTTTCGAAAAGGAAAACAAAAACCTACATTTTTCAATTAACACCAATATAATAACCAGCCTTGGTGCAGTTTTTGCTCTATGAGATTTACTTTTTTTTTTTTTTTTACATTTTTTGTTTCTTTTATAGGGAAATGTTTATATAATAATATTGATGCACACCTGTTTATGATTATTTTCCTCAACTGATAGCTCAAAATAGTATATTTCATTCAAAATAGAGACCATAACAGTATAATTTGTGTTCAGCATGTCAAGAAAAAGTAAATCTCATAGAGCAAAAACTGCACCAAGGCTGGTTATTATATTGGTATTAATTGAAAAATGTAGGTTTTTGTTTTCCTTTTCGAAAAGGCAGGTCGTCAAATTGTAATGAAACCCCACAAATAAATAAAGGGGCCTTTATATAGTCAAATAAGAGAAATTAACACATTTTACTCATCAAAAAGTAAAAAAAAAAAACGAATATCCATCGCACTAGGCGCGCGTGTACCACACACCTGTTCTTTTTGACCGAATTAGGGATTTCGTGCTTTATTTATTTAACCACATGGGGATTTCGTGCATTTTTCAAAGCACAAGGGGATTTTATGCAACATTTCCAAACCATAAGGGGACTCGGTGCAATTAACCCTTAATAAATATCAAACATAATTAGGATGATGCAAGTATAAGTAGTTATATAGACAATAATGTTTCACAATTATAATAATGTTAATAATAATAATTTTTAAACTTAAGAAAATAAAATAAATAATCATTGTAAAAAAAAAAAATACATACCTCGGTGGTTGAAAAACTTTCTTTGCCTATACAGAATGTCATCTGATAAAAATCCCCAACATTTTTCCCAAACATGTTCGGGCCTGCTAATACAACTTTCAATCATGAGTGTTGCAAACATAGAGCGTAAAGAATGAGCCGATGCCCAAAAGCTACCCTATGTTATTGCATCAATATACTATTTGTCATCTTCTAACAAACCATATGCATAGCAAGCATCACGGTAACTGTTATACTGAACTTCATGAGCAACTTTCATATCATCGTGACATTTTGCTCCTTTGATAACATTAATGAGGCATCTTTGGTAGTACGCATCACCGGTTCCAGGAGGTACATAGTATGGTCGTCCTAAAGAGAATCCTTTTCTTCGAGGAGACCATTCTTTTTTGTCAGGTTTCCACACAAATTTTTGTGGGTATTCAGCATATGTGAGGTTGTTTCCAGCTGGATAAGTTTTGTTGGATTCAAACCATGCTTCAAACATAGTTTTTCCCAAACTTTGACGATCAACTATTGACTCAATGTTATCTGAATCTGAGAAAATAACAGTTTGAGCACCTGGAAGATGAAAACTTAACCTCTCAACTGCGGGCTCTCTATGATGAATGTCATAACCAAATATCCTCCACATTAATTCACACGGAGAAATATATCTACAATCATAGAACATCTTAACCTCATCAACCTCAGTTCCCGTATGATCATCCTTTGCAGTCTTCAAAAATGATGCAGTTACACGATCATTTCCTTTATTAATGTACTTGAACAAATATTTGATCGATCGTGATTGATTGCAAAGCTCCATATTCAAGTGAGCACCGTACTTTAGCAGCAAGTACCGGTTGTGTGGCACTACAAAACGACTGTCCACATGTGTTCCATTTCTGAAAATAGTTCTACCATTATCAATTCGCTTATAGATTGGATAACCTTCATCACTAAATGTGGTGGCATCTACAAGTCCTTCGGAAAACCTTCGTACAACCTTTGTCGGACATGCACGGAGAAGATTTATTTGCATAACCACATGGACCGTGACTCATAAAATTCTTTATTGCTGCATAGTACTGAGGATTAGTGTTCATATCAGGAATCTCAGCTGAAATAACACGATCAATATCTTCACCAGTTGGAAATTTATGCTCAAGGAATAGTAAAATGTGTGCATGCGGGAGACCACGCTTCTGAAATTCAAATGTATAGATTACTGGAAAAAAAAAATTAAAAAATGTATGTGTTAAAAAAATATATAATGCCACAAATAAGGTATGCGTTTGTAATAACTTGGTATTCACCTGCTTTTACTCGGCCAAAGACTCTGTTCTTCTTCAGATAATTTATCAGACAATTCAATTTCATCTTGAACACACGACACACTATGTCTGGCCGGTCTTCAGGTTTAAGACCTCTTGGGTTCAAATACCGAGTAATCTCTGGCCACTTAGGATTACATGTAAGAGTAATGAATAGATTTGGATAGCCCGTCCATCCACAAATAGCCATTGCATCTTGATAGTTTTGTATCATATATCGCGGACCACCAGTGAAAGAAGGAGGTAAAACAATTCGACGACCAAAAAGAGAAAGATCACTATCCCCACGTAGTAAAGCATCTGCTAGTCCCTTATACATTTCACATCTTAATTGACGTTGATGAGTCCTAACAAATGTGAGTCGCGCCCATTCTATAATAGTGTACGAATCAACCGATATCTGTTGGGTGAGACGTCTGCAACAAAGAATGATTGAACAGTCATTTTCCTTATCGTGAAAGCGATAAGCGAAGAATTCTCTGATACTAACTCTCTTCCGCTTGGCAGATCCAGAACTTCCAGTACTCGATAATGAGATATCATCTCTGTAACCATCCTCTCCATAGGGAAATATAATCGGGTATTGCAGGCCAAGATAGGAGGGATGTAACTCATTAACTCTCTTCAACTTACCTGATCTTGATTCCAGAATAATATCCCTAGCACATAGACCTTCATCAAAATCGCCCACAACCAATGCTGCAACTTCAGAAACTGTTGGCAAACTGTAATTTCTGACATCCTTATTTCTTCCAGAAATTAGATGCAGTTTCACATCACAATCAACCGCTTTTTTAATTCTATCTGCAGCCATTCGAAATGATTGGACTAAGGTATTATTTTCATCAAGCATTGCCTTAAGATCCGAAAAAATATCTTTATCAAGATTATTGTCATTTGAATTTGACCTGTTTTAAAAAGTAATGAATAATAAATGATTAAAGAAATGAATATTCAGAAAAAAGTTAAAAATGTGTGCATTTATATAAATATACACACATATATATATATATATATGTGTGTGTGTGTTTGTGTGTATGTGTGTGTGCATTTACATTTATATTTATATATGAACAGATAGCAAAGACATTTGAAATCTTTAAAAAATGTCATATAATATAACCTGACAGATTTCATTCTATTGGAGATTTCGTTTTCTGTGTCGTAGATGTATAATTGCCCAAACTTTGGTGTCTCGTCAACATTAGGCAATAAGCTTCCAATTAGGTGGTAGTTCTGTCCATGAAGCTTAAAAATCGTGGAGAATTACCAACGTTTGGACTATTGTCAACTTTGCCTCCCATTGATGTAAATGAGAACATACTATTGTAGGAACGTATGTTCTTTATGAAATGCTTGCTTTTCTTGGATTTTCCATTGAGCAAGTCAAGCAAAAGCTTTGGAGGTTTTTTCGTTCGAGGCAGACTGATTTTTCCTTGTAAACAACATGTAGAGTATGTCGGTTTTTTTGACTTGGAATGAGACTTAAGCCTCTCAGCGTACCAAAAATATACACCACAGTACTCGCATATATATTTAGCATCCCCAAGATCGAAGTATTCTGTATAAGATAATCACTGATATCAGTATTTGTTGTTGGAAAAAAATCATTAATAATATAACTAAATTAAAAAATAATAAATAAGAAAGTTAAAATAAGATGTAACCTGGTGATTTTGTGAAAGAGTAATTTTCATCTATGTTGTCCTCTTCCTCATCACTTGGTATATCGACATCTAAAGAATTGTTTGGGATCTCGGATTGACTTCTAGAAAAAAATATATATTAAAGAAATTTATGTGGACTAATATATATACTTATATTGTTTTGATGTAGGTTAAGCATTTTAAGTATTTAATATATATACACATGTTTTATATATAAATATATATATATATATATATATATGTATATATGCATCGTAATAAAAAATACTTCAATTTTTTTTTTTTTTAATTTACCTTAAAGATTGTTGCGGATGAAATGTACTTGAGCTAGCAACTACATAAAAAAAAATAAAAATTAGACGTTATTAAGTTAATAATTTTAACTAATTTTCGTTGATTTTACATACCTCCTTCTGATGAGGCCAGTTCAATTCTGCTAATAGGTCTTAAACTGCAATTGCCTATGTGACCCCCTGAAATTAAAGTACATTATGTGGAAAAAAGACTAACATATTTTAAAAAATTAAAAAATAAGATGCACTGACCAAATGATTTTGTTGAGGAAGTGTGTCGTTTTTTTGTTGCTTCTTTGTTGGTACATTCTGAATGAACTGGTATTTCTGCTGCTTGCATAACTAAAATTGTTTATATATATTGATGATAAATCATTTAAAAAGTATTTTGAATAAAATTATAATAATAGCAGGTTCCAGTTAAAAAAATAGAGTAACATATGTGATGTCTTACCATTTGATTGTCTTCCCCTTTTCTTATTTTGCATCAAACTCCTTATCAAAGATCTTGCTTCTTTAACATTATTTTTATCCATCTATATGAAAATGATACATTATTAAATTAATTAATTGTTAAGTTCCAATTAAACAATAGTGGAAGTTATGTGTAACATAAGTAATGATTAAAATAAATTAGGAGGAAGGATAGTTAATATAAAAGAAATATGATTTAAAGAAATGAAAGAAAGGGAGCCAAAAAAAATAAAAATTAATGCAACAAAATATAATATTTTTATTAAAATTCCATTATTTTTACCATTTCATTAAGTACAACCTATACCAAGATTATATTTATGTTAACATATGAATAAACAGTAAGTTGGTAATTTAACAAAGCAAAAAAGGAATATACGATTGTAATTCTTAATTGAAGTATAAATTGAAAAAAAAAAAACGAATAAAATACTTCCTCCGTCCCAATCTAATTGTCCAACTTGTCATATTTGTTTGTCCCAAATTAATTGTCCAAGCCCATAAATGACAAATTCTCTCGCAATCTCCACCCTCAAAATCTCTACTTTTAATCTTCACCTTTGAAAAAGTCAAAGATTCCACAAAATCTGCTATTTCTTAGTCTCCGTGCCCGACCAAGATTGGACAATTAGGTCGGAACGGAGGGAGCATAAAATAAGAGATGCTTATCAAACTGATTAAGTGTCCCTAAATATTTGGACAGTAAAATCAGTTTTATTATTCAACAATACCTATTTTTTATTTTAAGCAATTTTGTATATAATATCAACTTTTAATCACTAATTGTAAAGTTAAAAAAATTGAATGTTTGCAAATCATTTCCCAAGTACTTTTCAGCTTGTAGATTGAGAAAAGTTGTTTTGAATGTGTTTGGAAAATAATTTAAACTTTATTAGAAGTTATTTTAGGCCAAAAAATAATAGTAAATAATTAATTTATGATACTTTTTGGTATTTTGGTAAGTAAATAAATAAAAGTTTTTCTCTCACCCATGAGTTATGGGGTTGTTTTCCTTTGCTTAACTTTTGAAGAATCCCTACTTAATATAAAAGTAGGATAGTTTAGGGTGATGTGTCTTCACTACCTTAATTCTAGGCTTTAAACAAAAAAAAAAAAAAAAAATAATAAAATAATAATAATAATAATAATAATAATAATAATAATAATAATAATAATAATAATAATAAATAATATATATATAGATAAAACAGCAAAGGAACCAACCAACGTCCCTCTTTCATCTTTTTTTTTTTTTTAATTTTAATATTTTCAATTATAATTTAAATTGCGATTAACTTTTTCGTTCCTAATCAAAATTTCAAATAATATATCAAATTAATTTTTTTGCTGAGATCTTTAGTTTGACACCCATATTAAATATAAAAAAAAATCAATTACTTAAGAACAAAATATTAGACCTAAAATATGAACTATAATTTTTTGTAGTATTGAATAATTTGCTTAGTTTTGTAATATGTACATAATTAAATTATTTTTACGAGTTTGAGCCACAAGTATTTAAATTTAAATTATAATAAAAAATAATCCGATTCTTAAATTTATAATATTGATTGTTTCATTATAATATGTTTTAATATATGGTTATTTCTATAAAAAAAAATTATTAACAAAAATTGTAAGTAAAAAATCCCCTTTACAATTATAGTAAGAGTTATACACATCCTCCTTTACTATTAAAAAAGAATCTGAGGACACGTGTCAATCAGCCATCTATTTAAATTTCTTTTTTTTTTAGCTGCGACACATGTCCTTTTTTAATTTTTTTTCTACAAAAATATATTATCTGTAACAATAAATTGTGTCGTTTAAATTTGAATTTTCAAAATTTCAAATTATTAAATGTCATAATATAAAACCTAATTATCCCTATTTTTTTTGGATGTTAACTTCTATCCTATGTCACGTTAGTTTCGGCTTTTTTTTCCTCTCAAATTTTAAAAGTGTGATAACTTTTCCGTCTCAACTCCGTTTTCTATGAAAGTTATATTAAATTAATTTTCTTTTCACGATCTTCGATTTGACGTACATGATGTACATATTTAATTTAAATATTAATTTTTTCAAATGTGAAATATATATTTTATGATTATTGTAAAATTAAAAGTAAAATATATAAATAAATACATATAAGATATGACATGGAAGGGGAAGAAAAATGATTGTATAATAATATATGGATAAGTTAATTCATTGGCACGTATCCACTTGATACTCTCAAAAGTGTATATGACATAACTCCATTTTATTTTATTAATAGAATAGAATATATTAATCCCGTGCATAGCACGGGCGGACATCTAGTTGATTAACAGTAGTGATTGTGGTAAAATTAGTTAAAATCAAAGGTAAGTAGTGTTTGATAATAAAAGTGAATTTGAAATTAGTTAAAATCAAAAGTAGGTAGTTGTTTTTTCAAATACTGTAACAACTTTATGAAGGTAGAAGCTGAAAAATACTTAAAAAAGTAATTGGAAACACCCTAAAAGCTACTCCCTCCGTCCCCCTCTAATTGGCCTACCTTCCGTTTTTGTTTGTCCCAACTTAATTAACCTAGCCCATAAATGACAAATGTTTCTCACTATCTCCACCCTCAAAATCTCAACTCTTAATCTCCACCTTTGAAAAAGTTAAAGATTCCACAAAATATATTTTTTCTTAGTCTCCGTATACGGCCAAGGTAGGCCAATTAGGCCGAGACGGAGGGAGTATTCAAGTATCAAACACTATAATTTTTACATTTATCCAAAATCACTATCATTCTCAAACACTACTATCAAATAATTTTACCACAATTTCTACTTTTTATCAATTTAATAAAACTTAAAACAAAAAAAATCCCGAAGGAAAACACCCCCCTTAAATTGATTTGTAATGAAAAGGTAGTGTTAACAACTGTAATGCTACATTAAATGAAATAGTTTAAATGAAACAGCTGTAATGCTTAGATTAATTGAAACAGCTGTAAAGATTATATTTAATGAATTACTTTATGGAATCATCATTATTGTCTCCAACTTTTTCTTGGAAGATGAACCGTCACATGCCCTCTATTACATTTTCAGATTGGAAACAGAAAAAGTGAACATCATTTCATTTGGTTCTATATTTTGTCATCCCCTTTAATATTTCTCTCTCTATCAAAAGGAGACGAAGAGATAGCATCTCCTTCGTATGATAAAGTTACTGATTTCAAGCAAAATCCCCAAAACCATTCCCTAATCCAGCAGAAATCCACTTTCAAGTTGCGTAGACTTTCGTTTGGAATCATTTTAGATGTTTTTTTTTTTTTTGTTTTCTGGGATTTCTACGGACACCATTTTCTTTATAAGAAATCTTTCTCCGATCTATCAAATTTTACTGAGGAAGAGTAGTAAGTTTAAAGTATGATATAAGATTTTGATTTAGTATGTAAACTTTATACTTTCATCTCTGTTTGTCCACCGCTTCAATGTTTCTCTCTCTATGAACTGAATAACAAAATACTTCATCTTTTTTTATGGATCTACTTTCATAATATCATACCCCTCTGATGATTGAAAACTTAAAAAATTTCCTATTGTAACCAAAATCCCCACAAATAATTTCTAAGTTCAGCACCGACCCTGTTTGAAATCATACATTTTCCGTGTTTTGATTTTTATTTCTTTATTGGGATATGTGCCAAAAATGATTTCTTCATATGAGAGAAAAAAAATTCGAATATATTTAGTGACAAAGTTGATTTAAGGTCGTGCTTGTGGTTGTGTATGCATCATCCCTGCCAAAATCGGCTGTTCGCTTGATTATTTATCGGATCTGGTGGAGAGTGAAGGTGTACAATACGTTGAAAGCAGTAACATAACAAAGAGATAAGTTTTCAACCATTTTTAGCTTTATAAGGTTTTTTCTTAACTACATATACCCTTATCTGCTATTTTTACTTTCGATCTTAGGTGCGAAAATGATGATCTAGGAAAAACTAAGCATAATATATCACATGCATAAGTGGAAAATAAATTAACACTCGAAAACCAACCTGACGATCTATTTATAAGGTAATTTGCAGTCTGTCTGTTCAATTGTCGTGTACAACATTGATCTGCAGTTTTTCCTTTCGTTTTTCGCTGACTCTTGAATTTTCGAAAAAAAATGTGGGTTTTTTTTTTTTTTTTTTTTTTTTTTGTGTGTGTGTAACAATAGATCCTTTTTTTGTTCTAAAAAATAAAGAAAATGAAGTATGCGGAAAGAGTTTGACTGATAAAAAAAGTGAAATAATGCTTGAGCAGTTAATTTTTAGGAAAATAAACTGCATAAATTATTTAAAACTTTCAAAAAATAATTAAGCAGTTGAAAAATTTGTGAAAGTGCACAGTCAACATGCTGCTTGCTAAGTTATTGTGTTTATATATGTTGCTCAAATATATTTGTAATTATGACATTGTAGTTTTTTGTAGGGTGCAACTTTAGAGTACTCTGTGCATCCACTGAAGAGAAAGGTTGAGAGAAAATCTGATAATTAATATTATCAGATTCCCTTACTGAAAGGTAAAAAAAGTATGTATTTTTTGTGTACAATAATCTTTTTGTCCTATATTTTAGTTGCATTTATAAAAGTTGTCCTTTAGTTTTGAATAGAAACTGTATGGTAATTTTGCTTCAAATGAAGCCGACCGCCGAGTTTAGATGTGGTAAGGACGAAGTTTCATTAGATCAGTTATGTTGGCTCAAGAAATTTTCCTCGTTTTAATTGACCGTTTTAGTTCCATGGAAGTGTAGTCATACAATTTTTACAGTTTTTTTTTTTTTTTTTTTTAATTTTTTGTTTTTTTCTTTATTTTTAAGTAAATAATAATAACCATAGGCTACTTTTTGTGATACCCCGAATCTTTGAAATCCAATAAAATATATATATTCTTTGCATCTTAAATATTTTTACCAATTTTATTTTAGTCTAAATTGTAAAGTTACTTGAGTTTTATGATTTTATTTTGGGAAAATAAGTATCATCGCGATGTACCAGGTCGGCTGCACTCCTAGCACCGAAAAGACAAGAATTAAAAATACATAATATAGGAACCCAAAACTAGTATCGGGCTTAGAAAATGTATACATGTTGAAACTAAGATAATTACTCTTAAAATTAATAACAATGAAAAAATTAAAATATATAAATATATATAAAATATATATATATATATACATAATAAAAAGGTATACATATATGCATGCGTATCCTAAAGATGATAATAATAATAATAATGTAATAAAACAAAACTAAAGACTTTCAATTTCTATTTATAGTAAAACATAATGATTATGCATGTTTTCTTCTTAAATATAATGATGTGGTTGAATAAAATTTTTACTTCTTGATCCCACATCGAGGAATAAAGGAAAAGAAAGACGTTAATACTACTATAAATATGATACCTCATTCTTGTTGTAAACAGAAGAAGTAGATACATAAAAAATAGTTATTATTTATATAATAAGGAATTCCTTTAACTAGGAGGTCCTTATAAGTTTATTTTCAACAACGCTCGGACCGGTGTTTTGGGAAGTTGTTGAATAATATAAACATCTTTTGAGGTACGTCTTCTTTAATAGTCTTTTTTTTTTTTTTTGTTGACATTGTCATTTATAGATTATATAGATTTAAGAATTTAATTATTTTCTTGATTTAAGTAGATTTATAAATTTAACTATTTTCTTAAGTTTGTATTAAATAGTTATGCATGTTAGTTAGTTTAAAATATTTATTAATGTAGGTAATAATTTAATAACATATTAGGCCTTTTTATCTAGGACTGTAATTTATAATAAGTTGGCTTATATGTTAGATATTGTAAAAGTAGACATAATTCAAGAATATTGTATCACACTTAATTATCTTTAAAATGTTAAATCAATAAGTAATACTAATTAATTAAAACAACATGTGCTTGGTGTAGTGCGAGTCAGGACTTGGGACATACGCGAAATACGTACTTTATAGCGAGCAAAACAAGGTGGGTGACTGGGCTATTCGTAAGTATATTATGCTACTGAACTTGTACTTTATAAATATGTTTGCCTTCGGGCTTATGATATGATACCTCTTAAGTCGTAAGATTGGCTTTTGAGTGGGACTTGGGAGTCGTAAGATTGACCCCTTAGTCTAGCAATATGGCTTTTGAGTCATAAGATGGGCTCCTAAGTCAAGGATGTGTTTATTATTGTGCACCTTCGTTAGTATAACTGCTTACAAGTTTCCACTGAGTTTATACTCATGCCCATAATTACAAATCTTCAGGTTAATTGAGCAAGGTGGCGGGGCTGTTGCGGCAAAGGTCACCGGGTTCCTTCTTCTACCCGCAACTCAAAGATGTTTTTACCTCTTCTGTGTATATTAATAAGTTTGTGTGTCACAAAATCCGGGATTTGCATTTTTTTTTTAGAAACTTTGGCATCACTAGTGTAAAT
Source organism: Ajuga chamaepitys (assembly GCA_958295605.1). Taxonomy (NCBI): domain Eukaryota; kingdom Viridiplantae; phylum Streptophyta; class Magnoliopsida; order Lamiales; family Lamiaceae; genus Ajuga; species Ajuga chamaepitys. The sequence goes on along the minus strand of OY282506.1, from coordinate 24,187,238 downwards.
ATGTTTTGACAGTATCTTATTGTCAATAAAATTTCTACTATTATCCAACAAGTATTTTATGTCACGCTTTCGCACATTTTCTGATTTATTATTTAATCAAAAGAAAAGAAAATTTAGTAGCACTTTAATCCCGAGCTGATGGGATTGGGGCGCTACAGAGTGGTATCAGAGCGGGTCTACTTTTCTGTATACTCGATTTATAAAATAAAACCAAGGGGGAACCGTGACTTTGCCAACAGACCGACACTCGCTCCAAGGTATGTATATTTTATTATGAGTTTTATATAGTTCAAAAATGTTTTGTCCTCGAAACTTTTACTACCAATTAAGAAGCCAGATTAGAGACTGACCCATATTTCTTCTTTATGATAGGATGGTTCGAAGAAAACAAACTGCTAGAAAAACAGTAGTATATAGACGAAGAATACTCGCTAACAGAGATTTACCACCCGCGATGTCAGTCTACCGGAGGACCAGACAGGGTGAGTATCAGAATATAGGCGAGTATATAAATATATTACGGAGACGTTGGAACAACGCCATACAAGAAGGACATCACATTACTGAGTACGAGGCTTCTATGCGCTTAGCAGACACTGTCCTCCCAAATTATAGAGATGTTGCCCATAGGTTGTTGGACGAAATGCTTGCGATAGACTCTACGGCTGGACTGACAATTAATTATGAACGTTTTAGTGTCCGCCTCGCTATGGTTATTAGAGAACGTCAAAGGTGCCTCGCAATTGCAGACCAGATGGAAATGGAGGCAGAGGAACAGAGGCAAAGGGCAAATCATTATGACGAGGTTGCCGCCAACAAGCGCTTAGAGGCTATTGCTGACGAACGACTTGCCGAACGTGCTAGGGATCGGGCGGAATACTGTCTCGAGTTCGCAAGATCGCAAAGGGAGGAAGCAGGTGTAGCAGAAGAGGAGGAGGACCCCTCAGAAGATACCGAGCCCAACGAGTCCATAGGATCAGTCCATGATGAGAGCGTACCATTTAGGGGTCGACGTATGCGTACCCCACCAGCAGAGAACCAGGCGGGTCCCAGTAATTGGTTCTGATATAGTTAGAAACCTAGAGGATGTACATATAGTAATAGTAGATAGTTTTTGTATAATGATGTCTAGATACATAACTAGATCGAAAATATCCTTTTGCAATAGGAATGTATATAAGTCATCCTTTGATCATGCTATCTTTTGCTCGTATAAGCATGATAAACTAATAGACTTTTTGTACGGGTTAGGGTATTAAAAACCAATGTACTTTTTTGTATATATATATATATGGATTTGAAAAACCTAATATCTTTTATGTAAATGTTTTGTTTACAAATTATTCGGTATGTTAAACAAAGGTATACATGCATATAATTAAGTGTTATTTCTCTTTCTCCCAAAAGTATGGCAGCGCGAGGAAGGCCACGTAAGCATGTGCAAAATGAAAATGAGCCATTTGTCGGGCCAGCTGCTGAGAGGCAACCTCCACCTGCTGTTGGAGTACCGGGAGCGGATTTTGCTCGGGAGTTCCTGAACTCTCTGCAGGGACTCATACAACAAATACCAGCTAACCAAAATATACCAAATCCACAAAACCAGGGTATTAATACTAATGTCATTATAGAGCAATTTCGTCGTTTTTCACCACCAAGATTCAGAGGTAGCGAAGGACCTATGGTCGCTGAGGAATGGATTCTTGAGCTTGAAAGAATCTTTGACCATATGGAATCAACTGAAAATCAGAAAGTTTCGTGCGCAATATTCCAACTTGTGGAAGATGCTGGACACTGGTGGAAATCACACGAGCGAACAATGACGAATGAACAAAAGCAAAACATGACCTGGAATGATTTTAAGAACATGATGATGGACCGTTACTTTCCACAGTCTATCCGTGACCAAAAGGAAATTGAGTTTGTCAATCTGAAGCAGGGAATTCTTCCAGTGATGGAGTATGAAAGACGTTTTAATCAATTATCTAAATATGCCCCACACTTGGTTGATACAGATGAAAGAAAAGCAAGACGTTTTGAAAGAGGTTTGCGTCCAGAGATCGGAGGTATCGTGTCGGGTTTGAAACTACCTACGTACCATGAAACGTTTGAACGAGCACATATTGTATCCCTTAGCCAGAATTTAGAATACAACCAGAAACCTCAAGAGCAACCCGGAAAAAGGAAATGGGATTTTAGAGATAAGAATAAGACTAACCACTTTGTGAAGAAGGCAACCCCAAGGGGGGGACCAGGACCAAATGCTGTTCCGATATGTCCTAATTGCAATAAGCACCACTATGGGGAGTGTTTAATGGGAAAGAATGTTTGTTATAAGTGTCGTCAACCAGGACATAGGTATTGGGAATGCACTGCCACACAGACCAAGGCACCACAAAATGTTAATACACCAGACAAGAAGACAAGGAAGGCACGCGTTTTTGCTCTAGGACAAGACAAAGTGACCGAGGAGAATGAAACCATGGCAGGTATGCTATTTGTCTACGATCTTCCAGCATATATTTTGTTTGATACTGGTGCATCACATTCTTTTATGTCAGAAGATTTTAAAAGAAAACTGGGTTTGAAAAGTAACACAAATGGAGAGGAGTTGACGGTAAGTATTCTCTCAGGAGAAACTATTAGGACTAAGGATATTGTGACTGGTGTGAAGCTTTTGATAGGTAACCAAGAACTGGAAGCCGATCTATATGTGTTAGAGATGAAATGTTTCGATGTTATTTTGGGTATAGATTGGTTGACCAAGAATAAAGCAACAATCCGATGCTTTGAGCGTGAAATAGATTTTGAAAGACCAATAGGATCCAAATTCACCTTTTACGGAGCCAAAACTAATACCAGACCGCGTATTGTGTCAGCAATGAAGGCTGTAAGAATGTTACGGAAAAAGGGAAGTGAAGGCTACCTTGTGAATATCATGGAAAATAATACTGGTAAGGTTACACCTGCTGATATATCAACGGTAAGAGATTATGTGGACATATTTCCAGATGAGTTGCCAGGAATACCTCCTGATCGACAGGTTGAATTCACAATAGATTTGGTGCCCGGAGCTGCGCCTGTATCTAAAGCACCTTATCGAATGGCGCCTAAGGAATTACAAGAATTAAAAATACAGCTTCAAGAGTTGCTGGACAAGAAGTTCATCAGGCCAAGTGTTTCTCCATGGGGAGCCCCTGTATTGTTTGTAAAGAAGAAAGACGGATCACTTAGAATGTGCATTGATTATCGGGAACTCAACCGCCTAACAATCAAGAATAAGTATCCCTTGCCCAGAATAGAAGATCTTTTTGACCAACTGAAGGGAGCTAGCGTGTTCTCAAAGATCGATCTCAGATCGGGCTACCACCAACTCAAGGTCAAAGAATGTGATATTTTTAAGACAGCCTTTAGAACACGATATGGTCATTATGAGTTCATAGTAATGCCTTTTGGATTAACAAATGCACCCGCAGTATTCATGGATTTGATGAATAGGGTATTCCATCCTTATCTAGATCAGTTTGTCATAGTCTTCATTGATGATATCCTAGTATACTCAAGAGATAAAGAACAACACGAGAAACATCTTAGAACTATACTAGGTACCTTACGACAGGAGAAGCTTTATGCTAAATTTAGCAAATGTGAATTTTGGCTAGATCGAGTTGTTTTTCTAGGCCATATTATCACGGCTAATGGAATCGAAGTGGATCCCGCGAAGGTTGAAGCAGTAATGAATTGGAAAGCTCCGAAGAATGTGAATGAGGTCCGAAGTTTTCTGGGTCTAGCTGGCTACTACAGAAGATTCATTCAAGATTTCTCGAGGATCGCTAGGCCTTTGACCCAATTAACAAAAAAGAGCAACCAGTTCCACTGGACTGACGAATGCGAAAACAGCTTTCAAGAGCTTAAGCAGAGACTCGTAACCGCACCAGTTCTAACTATCCCTGACGGATCAGAAGGGTTTGTCATTTACACCGATGCCTCAAAGTTAGGACTAGGATGTGTTTTGATGCAGCATGGAAAAGTCGTCGCTTATGCCTCAAGGCAATTGAAACCCCATGAGTTAAACTACCCTACACATGACCTAGAATTGGCTGCTGTTGTTCACGCATTAAAGATATGGCGTCATTACCTCTATGGTGGGAAATGTGAAATTTACACAGACCATAAGAGTTTAAAGTACTTTTTCACACAAAAAGAACTCAACATGCGCCAAAGAAGATGGCTGGAGCTAGTAAAGGATTATGATTGTACCATCCACTATCATCCAGGTAAGGCGAATGTCGTAGCTGATGCACTTAGCAGGAAAAATGAAGGACACATGATCGCTCTACCAACACAACAGCAGCAACTGCTGACAGAATTTGCAAAGCTGAATCTAGATTTTGTGAAGTCAGGCCATACTACAGCTATGATCGCAGCATTAACCATACAACCTACTTTGAAAGATCGAATAAAGGTAGCACAAAGGACTGACCAATTCCTTCTCAAGATGAAAGACCGGGCAATTGCAGGAACCATCAAGGGATTCTTCGTAACACCAGATGGAACTTTAACATACGAAGGAAGATTATGTGTACCCAAGAATGATGACGTAAGGAAGGAAATTCTTGAAGAAGCTCACAATACCCCGTACACAGCTCATCCAGGAGGGACGAAAATGTTCAAGGACCTAAAAGAGATCTATTGGTGGAGGAATATGAAACGATCAATAGGGCAATTTGTTGAAAGATGTTTAACATGCCAACAAGTTAAAGCAGAACACCAACGGCCTTCAGGACTCTTATACCCTTTAGAGATTCCCGAATGGAAGTGGGAACACATAGCAATGGACTTTGTTACTGGACTACCACGAACAGCAAGAAGGAATGAAGCTATTTGGGTGATCATTGACAGACTTACAAAGACAGCACATTTTATACCAGTAAGAATGACACTTAACATGGATCAACTTGCTCAACGGTACGTGGACGAGATTGTTAGATTACACGGAGTACCAGTGACCATAGTTTCGGACAAAGATACTCGTTTCACCTCTAAATTCTGGAGAAGTCTACAAACGGCCCTTGGAACAAAGCTCAACTTCAGCACATCATATCATCCACAAACTGATGGACAGTCAGAAAGAACAATACAAACACTCGAGGATATGCTCAGAGCCTGTGTACTAGACTTTGGAGGAAACTGGGAAACATATTTACCGCTGGTAGAGTTTTCCTATAACAACAGTTACCAGGCGACAATAAAGATGGCACCATATGAAGCACTCTACGGGAGAAGGTGTAGATCGCCGATTTACTGGGATGAAGTTGGAGAACGAAAGATTTTAGGGCCTGAAATCATCGAAAGAACCATTGGAGTGGTAACTAAGATTCGAGAAAGAATTAAGGCCGCCCAGGATCGACAGAAATCATACGCTGACACACGAAGGAAGGATCTACAATTCAATACAGGCGATAAGGTTTTTCTCAAAATGGCACCAATGAAAGGAGTAATACGCTTCGGAAAGAGAGGGCAGTTGAAACCAAGATATATTGGCCCATTTGAGATTCTAGATAGAATCGGGGACGTCGCCTATAAGTTAGCTCTACCGCCGGGACTTACCAATATCCATAACGTCTTCCATGTATCAGTACTTAGAAAGTATGTCCCAGATACGAATCACGTTATTCATCATGAAAATCTGGAGATCAATAAAAACCTCACTTATGAAGAGAACCCCATTGCTATCCTAGGAAGAAAAGTTCACACTTTGAGGAATAGAGAAGTTCCCTTAGTACTAGTACAGTGGAGTAGACATGGAAAGGAAGAAGCTACTTGGGAACGAGAAGATGAGATTTTAGCAAAATATCCGAACATCCTAAACCAAGTAAGTACAATTTCGAGGACGAAATTTTTTTAAAAAGTAGGGGAGACTGTGATACCCCGAATCTTTGAAATCCAATAAAATATATATATTCTTTGCATCTTAAATATTTTTACCAATTTTATTTTAGTCTAAATTGTAAAGTTACTTGAGTTTTATGATTTTATTTTGGGAAAATAAGTATCATCGCGATGTACCAGGTCGGCTGCACTCCTAGCACCGAAAAGACAAGAATTAAAAATACATAATATAGGAACCCAAAACTAGTATCGGGCTTAGAAAATGTATACATGTTGAAACTAAGATAATTACTCTTAAAATTAATAACAATGAAAAAATTAAAATATATAAATATATATAAAATATATATATATATATACATAATAAAAAGGTATACATATATGCATGCGTATCCTAAAGATGATAATAATAATAATAATAATGTAATAAAACATAACTAAAGACTTTCAATTTCTATTTATAGTAAAACATAATGATTATGCATGTTTTCTTCTTAAATATAATGATGTGGTTGAATAAAATTTTTACTTCTTGATCCCACATCGAGGAATAAAGGAAAAGAAAGACGTTAATACTACTATAAATATGATACCTCATTCTTGTTGTAAACAGAAGAAGTAGATACATAAAAAATAGTTATTATTTATATAATAAGGAATTCCTTTAACTAGGAGGTCCTTATAAGTTTATTTTCAACAACGCTCGGACCGGTGTTTTGGGAAGTTGTTGAATAATATAAACATCTTTTGAGGTACGTCTTCTTTAATAGTCTTTTTTTTTTTTTTTTGTTGACATTGTCATTTATAGATTATATAGATTTAAGAATTTAATTATTTTCTTGATTTAAGTAGATTTATAAATTTAACTATTTTCTTAAGTTTGTATTAAATAGTTATGCATGTTAGTTAGTTTAAAATATTTATTAATGTAGGTAATAATTTAATAACATATTAGGCCTTTTTATCTAGGACTGTAATTTATAATAAGTTGGCTTATATGTTAGATATTGTAAAAGTAGACATAATTCAAGAATATTGTATCACACTTAATTATCTTTAAAATGTTAAATCAATAAGTAATACTAATTAATTAAAACAACATGTGCTTGGTGTAGTGCGAGTCAGGACTTGGGACATACGCGAAATACGTACTTTATAGCGAGCAAAACAAGGTGGGTGACTGGGCTATTCGTAAGTATATTATGCTACTGAACTTGTACTTTATAAATATGTTTGCCTTCGGGCTTATGATATGATACCTCTTAAGTCGTAAGATTGGCTTTTGAGTGGGACTTGGGAGTCGTAAGATTGACCCCTTAGTCTAGCAATATGGCTTTTGAGTCATAAGATGGGCTCCTAAGTCAAGGATGTGTTTATTATTGTGCACCTTCGTTAGTATAACTGCTTACAAGTTTCCACTGAGTTTATACTCATGCCCATAATTACAAATCTTCAGGTTAATTGAGCAAGGTGGCGGGGCTGTTGCGGCAAAGGTCACCGGGTTCCTTCTTCTACCCGCAACTCAAAGATGTTTTTGCCTCTTCTGTGTATATTAATAAGTTTGTGTGTCACAAAATCCGGGATTTGCATTTTTTTTTTAGAAACTTTGGCATCACTAGTGTAAATATGTTTTGACAGTATCTTATTGTCAATAAAATTTCTACTATTATCCAACAAGTATTTTATGTCACGCTTTCGCACATTTTCTGATTTATTATTTAATCAAAAGAAAAGAAAATTTAGTAGCACTTTAATCCCGAGCTGATGGGATTGGGGCGCTACACTTTTATCCTGCAATTACTTTCTACAAAATTGTGACATAAATATTGTTGCTGTAATATGGGATGGAGTATTAATATATTCATATTTATGAAAATTTAAATTTGTTTTAATTGACTTCGGACAATATATCTTATTAAGCTTGTTTTAATTCATCGAGCAACTATCTTAATATAATTTCCATGTTGGTCATAGTGATGTACTGATTTTTTTATGTTTTAAACTCAATATATTGAAAAATTATTAATTTTGCTGACGTAGGTAATTGGATATGATTTTGCGGATCATGAACACTGGGGCTGCTAGAATATTAAAGGATATTATGAATTTTGATTGTCGGTTTGCTGAAAAAGAAAAGGACAAAAAATAAAAAGGTACTCCCTCCGTCCCGGCCTAATTTGCCTACCTTGGTCGGGCACGGAGGTTAAGAAAAAACAGATTTTGTGGAATCTTTGACTTTTTCAAAGGTGGAGATTGAATGTGGAGATTTTGAGGGTGGAGATTGTGAGAGAAATTTGTCATTTATGGGTTGACAAATTAGATTGGGACAAACCAAAAAGGAAAGTAGGCAAATTAGAGCGGGACAGAGGGAGTATTTATTATTTTAGTTTTTTGAATCCATCAGCTTAGGGCGTTACTAACTATGTTTTAACCAATTATATACTTAAAAAAATGTGTGTTCAACTTGCTATCATGATTTAGGCACAATAATTACTTGTTAGATTGAATTTGTAAGATAGAGTGTAAATTTGAATAACAAATAACATTCATAACATTCCAGTGATAGATTAAATAGGCAGAAAAAAAGGCGACAATGACGCGGACAACAAAACAGTATAGAGGAACATAGAATTTCCTAAAACGGGTAAACAATGTAATAAGGTAATGAAACAAAGACACTATGGCTCATGAAAATGAAAATTAACCTAAAAAAGGGAAACTGAATTTCATTTGGTAATAAAAGGAAAGTTTGGACGATGAAACTTGGTGACTGCCATGTTGCTTCCTTATCTTCTTGACATAGTCAAATTATTCGAACACAGTCCCTATCCCAGTAGGTTTGATGAACATTACCCTGTGCATTGGTAATGTTCACTGCATACCTGAACCTGCGTATTTAATAAAAAATCTATTTGTTACAACAATATTATTTATTTAATTATTTTTTGATAAAATGTGTCTTACTATACCTGTTCAAATGTTCTGGCCTTCTGGAAGTGCACATATTGCATAAAACGAAAGCATGATGTGCACTGACCCATGCTGCACAGTCACTACACACAACAGAACACCATGTTCTCAAACTGTCAACGTTAATGCGAGCATGGCGGAAAAAACGTTCTGTCTAAAATGAGAAAATTTAGTGTTAATATGGGGTATTCCACTCAATGTGTATAAAATTTGTGGGAAAAATTGAATTTTCAACGCAAAAAAAATAAAAAAAAAATAAAAAAATAAAAAAAAACGAAAAAAAAACCTGTTGCAATTGATGAACGTTAGGAGTATTTTTCAAAATAATTCCCCCTAGATCAAAGAATTCTTCACCAACTATTTCTTTTATAATAGTGTGTGTAGGAAATAGTAACTTGTATGTGTGTTCAGGTCTTCTAAACCTGTAATGGTTTCGAACAACATCAAAATTTTTGATAGCATATATCTTTCCTATTTCTGGCATTAGATCGAGGTTGTGCAAAGCACTCCCTGCAATAGTAGCCTGAATTGTTTGGCCCTACAAAAAAAGTAGCAATCAGTATAAAGAGTATATGATTTATGTTGTACATCAATTTTTTGCAAAAAAAAATGGTATTAACGAACATACATCTTTATCACCAAAGATGAGCTCCATGCTCTGAATCACATCCACATTCCCAAGCGTTGGAACATATTATCCATGTAGCAGTTGAACACATATAGCCCATGATGTTTTCCTAGAGTCGATTTGTTGTATAGTCGAAAAAAAGTGATCCATTTCTTTGAGCTGCAAATTTGTTTTTTATATATTTGGGAAATTCAGAACTTTTAATGGGAGAATATACGACTGCAAAATGGGTAGAATGTTGTTATATAGGATGTGAAATGCATATTGTTTTTAAATTTATTTTGCACGTCTATGGAGTGGACAAATAATTAAAGGGGATGCAAAGTAGTATTACAGTTTTATGGTGTAGTGGATGGGTTAGTGGGCAGATATAATATGTAAATTAAATTAAAATAAAGGAAAAAAAATCCAGAAAAATAGGATAATTGGTTTTTTGTAACAAACGTATAATCTTATAAATGTGGTGGGTCATTTAATTATTTAATTATATTTGGGCTTTAATTTTCAATACCCAATATAATGAAGTGTGAAGTAATTTTATTTGTGCTGATTATAATAATGTAAAATAGGTATAGTAATTGTGGTTACTTTTGTTATGTTCTTACATTATCGTTAGTCCACCTTTTAACGAAATTATATATTTTTTTTAATGTTAATATAAACAACATGACAAACTTCAACAATGTACAATTGTTAGGGAAAAAAAAATACAATTTAATGTTTACTAAAGTCTATGTGTTAAAAAACATAAGTTATTGATCTATGAGTGAAGTTAATATTAACAATTATAAGGTGCTGACCATTTACACAATTGCTTAATTTCAGGAATTAAATTTGAAGGTCTATACCAAAAACATAAGTGTTGATTAAGCATATGCTCAATACATGGAGAAAGGGAGGAAAAATAAAATCGAAGATAAGTAAAGGTATTTTCCGTTCAGAAAGAGGGTCAATATAATACGTTTCACATATCAAATAGCATGTCAAGTAGAAGAAACAACATTGAACACATGAACATGATATATTCCAAATCCAAACAGTTCTAAAACAAGAAAAGTAAGCCATCGTGTAAAAGATGGCAGCAAATTGTTCTAAAGCATAACTTGTAAAAAAAAAACATACATTGCATCACATTAAATTATAACAGATCACGTCCTAAGAATATACTGTAAAACATTTGATGAATGTGTTGTACGACCTCGGAACATTCATTTTTCTTTCTTGATAACCCTCTTGCGCTTATTTGTTGAATTGTTTTTGGCATCTTCAAAATGCATTAGTTTTGGTGGGGTCTGATCTTCAACAGTGTCTTCCTCATCAATTTCTCGTAATTGAACTTGGGAGTCATCTTCTTCATCATAATTAGGTGCATCCTCCGAGGGAACATCGGTCAGCTTAGAAAGTGTCATTAGAAAGGTAAAACGAATAATCAGTGTACAGTGATGGAAATGCTTAGAATGTAATAGATTGTTTAAATGTAAAAATGAATTTCTGTAGAATATGCAAAACGAACCTGTTTTGGAACATAGTTTTCCTCGTATAGTTTGAATACGACATCATCAGTGGTCATTTTGAGTACACTGTATGTAGTGCTATAGCTACTTAAGCCGGAGGCACGAAGTTGGATCTTGAATAGAGCTTTAACATCCAATATAGATTTTTCAACTTCCTTAGTAAAATCACCAGCTTTTCCACCCTTTATTAGAAAAAAAAAAAAAATATTTTTTTTGGTCACTATATCAATCAAATGATAATATATGGGGAAATTAGTAAGATGTAGAAATAGTATTTATTTTATACACTAACTTTGAGCATCTTCATTTCAGCAGCCGACTTCCATATAAGTTCCATGCACTCCTTGTCCCATAACAGAAAACGTGCAGTTCCACCTTGTTCAAACACACGTATTTCCATCTTTTACCTTTAAATCATTGAGAATATTAATTTTTTTACAAATTAACTTAAATGTGTGAAGGTAGATGAGAATCTTTATTCAAATCTTTAGTAGCAAATATAATATACCTGTAAATACCCCCTTTTTCAATACTTCCACATTTTGAACAACAAAAACCTTCTGATTCCATAGTTAGCTTCTTAGAACATTTTTTGCACGCCAGGTAGTAATAGTCCCCAACTGTTTCGATATCAACAATCATGGCTTTCACCTATATTGCACCCTCCTAATAAAGAATAAGGCATGCATGTTAGTTGATGTAAATATGATAACAATAGGTGTTTATCACAGAATAAAATAATTTGGATAAATATAGTGAAAGAAAAGTAATTGGCTACCTCACGACACAAAGACAGCTCTTTCAGTTGCTTAACAATTGCGGCACATGACCTAAACTCCTCCGATATTGAATCCATTGCCGTAGATTTGAAGGTTGTTATAGGAGTGAACCCTTCATTGATCTCAGACAGTCTATCAACATTAGGTAAATAGAAAAGAGGTTAGTTAAATTAGAAGGTTTGAAAAGGAGCAGTAATAGTAACATGTATTTAAGTTATTTATTTAACCTCTTCCGGAATTCTTTAACTGCACTGATGTTACTATTGATGACCAATTTAGTGACATGATAGCTGTTGGAGAAGGTGAGCTTTCTTGGAAAACAACATAAGAAAATACTAAATAAGTCAATTGAAGGTCCTTATGTTTTTATTTAAAAAACTTAGCAAAAGTACTTTGGTAGACTGTAGGTACCTGAATAGACTGTCGCTTTTCCAAACTGAAAAATAATTACCATGTCTTTGTCCGTTTCTTGCCCAAGATATGGTAAAAGCTTTCCAATATAAGGCTCCCATAATGTACATTCTACTACATTTAGCCTGAAAAATAGTGAATAGGCTTTAGGTATGTTTTGTTAATGAAATGACTACGTTTTGATGAGTGCTGGTGAAATGATCAATTTTTGATGTGTTATTTACAGGGAACGGGTAACTTTTAGATTATTTGTTGGTCTTTTTATAATAAATAAATGATAAATGATGGGTAGCTCAATTACATTAAAACACAAACTGAAATTAATTTTATAACTATGTGATAGATACTGTTGAATCATGTCAATGAATTAGTAAAGTATTATGACGTTTGATTTAGTAAGGTATATTCCATATATGGTGAAATTAAGGTTTTTGCAGCAATCAGCGCTTTTGTATACATAATGAATTAATTGGAAAAAAATGAAGATGTAATTTTGTACTTATGTGAAATTTCCAGTTTTTTTTTAGTGCGTAATCAATGGTTAGAAATATGAATTTGAATTGAAAAAACTAACTTGTAACTGTGTTTTTTAATAAAACTGAATGGATGTAGGACCTTAAATGTTGCATAGATAAGTATGTATACGATTACATGGATGCATTATCTTGGGTATTATTAAGTTACATGCTTATTACCTTGCCTTTTTAGTGAACATAAACTGAAATTCCTTTTATAAATATCTGATGATACTGTTGAATCATATCTATGAATTAGTAAAGTATTATGACATTTTTATTTTTTAAGGTATATTCCATGTATGATGAAATTAAGGTTTTTGCAGCAATCACTGCTTCTGTATACATAATGTATCAATTGGAAAAAAAATGAAGATGTAATTTTGCACGTATGTCAAATTCCCAGTTTTTTTAGTGCGTAATCAATGGTTAGAAATATGAGTTTGAATTGAAAAATTTAACTTGTGAATGTGTTTTTTTAACAAAACTAAATGAATGTAGGACTTCAAATGTTGCATTGATAATTATGTATACTATTACATGAATGCATTATCTTGGATATTATTAAGTGTAGTGTTAATTGTTTCAAAAAATATTGGATTGTAGATAAACTGGAGATATATTCATCTAATGACAATGACGAACGTACATCAGGAGGATGGTGTAGTGAACGTGACAAATTACACAACAAAATTGAGGTAAGCACAATAAATAGACATGCTGATATGTGGTTGTATTCCAACTACTTAACTAAGCAGTAATTGTTTTGGGAAACAACAGTTTCAATTTACATCAACAATTTAATAATTTGCATGTGTTGTGCATATGGACGGTTTGTAGTTTCGTGAATTATTGTGTGTACGATAAAAAATAGTATTAGTATCAGCAAGCAGTATTAAGCATGTAATTGCGGACTATTTCTAAGAAAAAACTATAAGACTTATCAGTTACATGAATTATTGGGTGTACGTTCGTCATGAACTATTGTGTGTATAATAAAAAAACTATAAGACTTATTAGTTATATGAACTATTGTGTGTACAATAAAAAACAGTAATTAGGATCAGCAAGCAGTAATAAGCATGTAATTGCAGAATATTTCTAAAAAAACTGTAAGACTTACTCGATGTCCTCCATACGGAAATCTAGCTTCCACTTTCCAGTCGAGTTGAGGTATGGTGGTTTGAATGAAACTACTCTTCCCATTACATCTAGGAAATCAGAAAACAGAAATGTATAAGAGTAGTTAGATGTTTTTATACTAAACTTAGAAATAATAGATTAATAAAAAAAATAAGTTATAACAATTTCCCTTCGATATAAGATGAGAGAAGTAACATTTTAGAATAGATGCTTCATTTTCGTTTGTAGGAGTAAGATATTTGAATCCGATGAAATCATACATACTTGTAGGGAAATCATCGTCAAAAACCTCAACGACCTGTGTTTTTCTTATGAACATAACCAAGAATTTGTTAGTAGTAGTTTTAAACTTCATGTCATTTTCTGTGACAATAAAATCTTTAACAGCATAAATATGGCCCTCCTTGATGTTGTAAGTGTTTGATTTCATAGCAGCACTCTTTAGGCTTGCATAAATTCTGTTTTCCTGCATAATAAAAAAACAATAAGTCCATATATATGACTCTTGAATGTTCACCTTCAACAATTTGAAATTGTGAGCAGATTAAACTTACTTCCTTGTCGTGGAAAATGTATTCCAGACTGCTTGTTTCATTATGACGCGATCAGACGGGAATCTCATAAGCACGAACACAGCGAACCTTCATTGCCCCATAGGTTACAGATGAATCGAGATCACGAATTAGCTTGAACAGCGGAGCCATTTTTCTGCTGAAATAGATGGAAAAGGTCTGAAGAATTTTTTTCTTTTATATATTTGTACACAGGCGAAATGGAATGTAACTGTACATTTAAAAGTAAGTGGTGTTAGTGGCGTAAAGCAGTTGTGTATAAGAGTTTTTTTAAAAAAAATACAGTGGTTACACGTGAGAAAACTCAGCTTCTTATTAGGTTTTATTTTTTAAATTTTTTTAATATAAATATAAATGTTACCCATATATTCAGCGGAAAACTATTACAAAAAAGAAGAGGGAGAAAAAACATATATCAACGAGAGAAAAGAAAAAGAGAAAAAAAAAATTACCTATAATTACTCCTGACATGACACATCAGCAAAATTATCTTGTTTTATATTAAAGGGGGATGTTACATCGTACTCTCATTAATTAATTTAATAAGGATGCAATTTTAAGTTATATTTTCCTTAATTTAATTTTTCTATTAATTGATTTGGATAATTCCTTAAATACGTGTTAAAACTTGCAGAATTTCAACTTTTCGTCTATATTATTACATCTTTATACTTATCAACTGTAACTATATATTGGTTTTGCATTACATGCCTTATACTGAAAAATTATCTTATACATCTAGAATATCAATTAAATTCGTAGGGCCTATAAACGTGCAATTATTTGTAGTCGAAAATTCACGCTTTCATTATTATCTTCTTTTTTCTTTTTTTTTTTTCAATCTGTTATCAATCATCTTACTCAACGTATTTGTATTTCATGACTCCAACATCCAATCTAATCCTACTTCTTATTTTAGATGCACTTCTATCTTTGGATAAGAGAAATGAGAGGTAGAGAGAATAAACAATAAATCATCAACTATATTTTATTATTTTCTCCCTTCATATCCTTTATATTATCTCTATTTTCATTAATTATGGTTGGCTAGAAAATTAGAGAAGTTTTAGGAATAGTGGTAGGGGTAGTATTAGAATAAATGGGGGGAGAAAAAGCTTAAAAGATATCTATTTATAAACATTTCACAAAAATCAAAACTGCATCTAAAGAAAATGGAGGTCGTAATATCTATATATATATAATAACAAAATATATTGTTACCACTTTTGGTAAAAGTTCATTTTCCCGCCCAAACTGCTTACTATTTTTGGTAATAAAAAAATATTTTTTTAATTAAAAAAAAAAGAACGCAATATATGCCTAAAATATCTCCGAATCTGGTACATATATATGCAATGGTAATGTTTTCGCAAAACTAGGGAAGTTGTTGCTGAATTTATTGGAATGAGTTTTTTGTCCCTAAATATAAGTAATAATTAGTTGTATCCAGATTTAATTTACAAATTTATCAAATCGTAAGATACAAATCAATCTTTAACCATAATTTTTTAGAATGAATCTTTACCAATATTATTTATGTCACAATACCCAAATAAATCAGCTGTTTTTTTTTTTTTTTTTTTTTGTAATCGAAACTACTATGTAGACGAATCTACAAATTTATTTTATCGCAGAAAATTAGGGTAAAA
Organism: Ajuga chamaepitys; assembly: GCA_958295605.1. NCBI lineage: Eukaryota > Viridiplantae > Streptophyta > Magnoliopsida > Lamiales > Lamiaceae > Ajuga > Ajuga chamaepitys. The sequence continues at coordinate 24,171,168 of OY282506.1, read as the reverse complement.
AATACTAATTACAAACCCTATATTCCAACTATAAAAAAATTTTATTATTTTTGTATCTGGAAATAAAACGTTTCATCCCCCCCTCCCTCTCCAATTTCTATACTTATTTGGGAAATAAATATTTTATTTTATTATTTAGCTGTAAATTTTAATTTATGGCTGACCCTCTGACCTACCATTTTACTCCGTTAAATTAGGAAAACGTTTTCCTTAACTAACTAATTTGGTAAAAAAATTAAACCGAATCACATTTTTTGTGGAAGTTATGATATCCCTCCCTAAAAATAAAGAAAAAATAAGCATATAGATTTAATTTACAAAATAAAATCTCTTAACTTTAGCAACTGACAATATTTGATTGAACACATAATCCATTTTAATTAATTGATGAATCTGTTAATATATTCACTTCGTTTCGAAAACTGAAATATATCAATCTTATCTTATCTTACTTAATAATAAGACATCCACCATTAATCTATTTTTTTTTTAGAAATTTGATATTAAAATCATTTATAAATTATTCAAATTAAAAAAAAAATTGAAATCCTTAATTTGTGGCGATAAAAATCGACAGATTTTAAAACTCCTATATTTTAGATTATTATGTTATGGGATTTTTGACCTAACAAGATATTATAAATATCACATCTTCACACTGCATTTCATAAGAAAATCACCATTCAACAAAAGCATCATCTCACTTATTTTCCAATGTATATTCATAATCCTCTTGAATTTATTATTCTCATTATCCAAGGTTTACTTGACAGCCTTACATCAATGACAATCTTGAGGAATGGCTTCGTGGAGCTATGGCGCATCTCGGGCACCTCCTGTGGGAGGGGCGTATGAAGATTTTGTTTGGCATTGCCAAGGGGTGAGTCTTTGTTGTCGGTATTTGGACTCGCTTGAGGGCATTTGTTCCTGTATTAACTGTTCATCTCTGAATATGCTTTTGTGCCTTTGCTTTATTTTATTTGCCATATGATTAATTAAATCAGTATGATTCTTGATAAATAACTTACAAGCGAGACAGATGTTGTTACTATTGGTTATTTTAGGGCATTTGTTTCTGATTCGGTAGGTTCTCTTCTTAGAATGACATCAATGTGTCATTGAAGCTAATGCTGCAGTTCGAGGTGGCAATTCGGATGGCCCGACCCGATTGGACCGGGTCCTTCGGGCCAACGCCATAGTTCGGGCCGGGTCGGGCCCTCCTGAAATTTGATCGGACCTAAAATTAGTCGATCCGGCCCGAATCGATTTTGCCACCTCTAGCTGCAGGTTGGGCTGCTCGAAATACGGGTTGTATGAGACAAACGGAGAATAGTTGCAAATTGTAAGATTAGGTATCAGATTTAATACTTACATGTTTTCAAACTCTTCGTCAAGTAAATTTTTTCTACTAGATCAATCAACTCCTATATTTCCAAATAACTCGTAAGTGATAATTAGAATATTAAAGTTATAGGACAATTATTTGATTTGTCCGACCAAAATTTTATCGTTGATCCAAATTTTATCAATTTTTATCAGGTTGATACTATAACGAACCAGGTCTGATAGACATCCACCCGAACTCAAAATTATTATATGAGTTTGTGTCTTGATAATCTTCTCATTAATTAATAAATCATTGTCCCTAGTTATGCATGATCATTTCGATGTATTATTATTATTGTTGTTGTTGTTGTTGTTGTTGTTGTTGTTGTTGTTGTTGTTGATGTTGTTGTTGTTGTTGTTGTTATTATTAGTATTTGTCTTATTATTATTATTGATAATAATAATATTATTGTTATATTTGTTACATATTATTATTTCGAAAAGCGAACAAAGAGAAATTAAAATAAAACAACACCCCAACAATTCATCTCTCATATTACACATAATATAATGTAGTTTAATTTCGTCCTCATTTGGTTTATTATTCTGGGCTTGAAAGTAGTTTAAAAACACGGCACTAATAACAAATAGTGGCAATTAAGTTTGAATACAAATCATTTTCATAATTATCTTACAAAATAATAAACCTCCCATATTATTTATCATAATCACCAATCATTATTTATCAATCAACTTCAACTTCCATCAATCAATCACAATTCTCAATACACTTTTTAATCATTTCTCAATCAACCAATCATTACGCACATCACCTATCACAATATTTTAATCATATCAACTACCCTAAAACCTACTGATGTGACATCTACAGTACACATCCTACCCTACACATTCCTTAAACAAAAATATATTTTCACTATTTAATTGGATGTGCCATCCCAGGACGTGCCACAGCCGACGGAGCACGTCCCACTACATCCCTGTCCAATAATCCCCTTATGAATATGATCAAATATATAAAACCCCAATATAAAGTAACTAAATCTCGCCTCTCAGTTCTTGCTTGCAATTCGATTTTGCACCAATTCATCCAAGTCACTTAACAAAAAAAATCGTATAAATATTAACTGATTTCCATGAGTAAGCTCTGAATACGTAATAGGAAAATAAGAATCTATCCGCCCTTAAACAACTTCCATCTTTTGCAACCAACATTTCAATAATTTAAACACACATATTATGGAAACTATGAGAAACTAAATAATGGTACGATACTCCACTGGTACACGTGTTTATGCATGTATAATAGGTCGATATAAGTGTTTATTCAGTGACATTTGCATGCATAATTGATCGTATATTGTTCATATTTGTATTAGTGGCAAATTTGAAGTTGTTTGACTTATTTTGAAGTTATTAGGGTAAATCTAGACTGAAATGTTGATCTCGACTAAGGATGGGGGAAGAAACAAGTCTGATAACTCTGAAATGAAGCATAATGGAGCCAAGCATGAGAAAGCTTTTCTCGGCCGAGACAATCAGTCTCGACCGAGACAAAAGAGCATTGGAAAACCATAGTTTCAGCGGGAGAAATGGCTCAGCCGAGACTGTCCTTCTCGATCGAGAATGTGGTACATGACTCTCGGTCAAGACATAAAATCAGTTTAAGAAGGATTTGCTCGAAGAATGCCCTTTTCAAGCCCAACTTAAGCCCAATTCATCCTCATCTATAAAAAATAAGGACCTCAAGTCCGAAAATAATACTTTTGAATTGATTTTGACACATGGACTAGGGGATTCTGGAGAGCACGAAGAATCAAGATTCACTGTCTTGTGGTTTTCTAGTTTCATGTTTATGTCTTTCATTAATACTTTGTTTTTAGCCGTCACTATGATCGGCTAAGTTCTTTATTTTTTGTTTTTAACTGATGTTGAACCTTGGAAGATGCTTTGGTAGTGCTTTGGTAATTGTTTGATTAAACTTTGTTCTGGAATTATTTATGTTAATCGATTTACGTATATCTTTTATGTGTGTTTTATTTGGATTGATCACTCGGGTATTAGTCACATAATCGTTTCTAGGCCATAAATCATAATCATTAATTGTTACGAACTTATGTCTAAGAGTAGTAAATAGTGAATTCATTCGCTAGGATAACATAAATCATGGTCACTTGTACCGAGCTTGCGAGTGCAACACCGTATCTATTTTGTTGTCCTGGTACCTTATGCGTTTAGTTAATGGTATTTTAGAGATCGTATCTTAAGACTATTTAATCAGATAGATTAATTACAGAGCATACATGTGATTAACTACACCTAAGGGGTAACAAGGTTAGCAGAGCATACATGTTAATTCTTGCGGTAAGAAATTCAGAACTAGTTTGTCAAACAGTTGCATTAATTACAAGAATAAATTGGACTAGGGGGATACTAGGTTAGATACGGGAATTCCTTCTCATAATTGAATTTATCTTTAGTTTATTAATTTAGTTGTTATCTGCATTAGTTACTTAATTCTAATTAAACTCCCCCCACACTTTATTATATATTATATATTATTACAATTAGTCACGTAACTTAGTTCAATACAATAATATAATTAGTTTCGCTATTTTCTATGGGATCGACCCTGACTTACTCTCTCTACTATTTAGAAAAGGAAAGCTAGGAATAGAAAAAAATAACTAATTTGACTGCACCAGACAGTGCGGTCAAATTCTCGGGTCTTTTGTGGATGTTATGAATGCAAAATGATGTCACACAATGATCCTTATATTGAACATACATCCTATATAAATGAGAAATGTCAGCAAGCCAAATTTTTCGGTCCCAGCCAAACATAAAAATGGAACGTAGTTAAAAAAGTTAATAAATATCAAATCCAGGAACATTAAAACAACAAGAGATATTTTTACTCTATGGATTTCATTTAAATGAGAACATTCTAATTAGCTTGTGAAAATCTATAAAAACTAATTATAAGTTGTATGATCTGAAAAGGTCTTCATTATTACTATTATGTACTTGAATAATTGCATGTAAAATGGTCTGTAACGTCTCATGTCACCACATTCTCAAATCCAAATTCATTTGAACTCCAACAAAAAAATACCTCATACATGGGATCATCAACGGTCTCCTCTATTTTAATCTACTATACTTTCACAAATTAATTTGTGTAGATCATGAGGGGCCCACAGGTGATACACGGGGCAAGGCTGCCCTTCAACAAGCCTTACTCATGGCTTCCCCTTACCGCTTCAATGCATCAAACTTGCCCGACCCGCATGCAAACCGCATTAGCTATTCTCTACATTATACTCACTTAGACCATGATGATTTCATCTATGATCAATTCCTTTTACCTCCCCTTCGAAAACCAACATAATGGGAGGCAGAGAACCCAAATCATATATCCTCCTCTCCCTTTGTATGTCCATCCATTTCCCATTTTGTTTGTGTCATCTTTCCTTCTCCATCCCTCCAGATCCAGCACCATCACGATCACCCCTATGTTGAAGTAACGCGCCTTCTTCCCTTTAAACAGGCCTGAATAAATTGGGTTGGGCCAATGTGCGACCAAAAAGAAAAGATGGGCCTGAAAATTGAAAAAACTTGGAGTGATAAATACTTGTGAAATTTCTTATGGGACTAAAAGTGCTAAATTTTGAATTTTTTGGATAAAGGTGAAACTTTGGGACCAAAATAAAATTGCCCATGTCTTGTGAGATTGAAAGTGCAATTTTCTCGTATTTATTACCTCAATTAACGGACATGTGTTATGCATGTGACTGAAAACGTTAATGATAAACGTCGTGGAAACTAGGACTATAAATGCTTGTGAAATTTTTCATGGAACTAAAAGTGTCCGGTTTTGTATTTGTGGGATCAAATGTGAAAACTTTGGGACAAAAATGTAACTGCCTTGTGTCATGTGCAGTATACTCCAAATTACAGATTCAACCACTATATTTTGCCCCTTCATAAATCTTGCGAGATTAATTCAAATTTTAAATTAATATTATTTTATTCTGTATATAAAACTAAAAAACAGTTACTCGATCATCTAGTAATGTTGTTGGTTTTTATTGCACATTAATTATCCGATATTGATACCAATAATGTAAATTACGTTACAAACCGGTACATAACTATAACTATTTACATAATTGAAGGCTTATTTGCATGTTTTAAGTGTCACTTGTATTACAACCATACAACGAATTACAAAACAATAAAATAAAATTAAAAAGTTATTCAGTAGTTGGAATAGTGTAAACACTATATGAATTCGTTCTACATTTCTTAATACTAGAGTATATTTCAAAATTCCAACTAAAATATACAATTATATTGTGAATCGTAGATTCATCATGAAGGTATACTCCAGTTAACATATTGAAAAACGCTTAGGTTGCAAATTGTGGAAAGAGTACACAATTGGGGAAAATTTCATTTTTAGTCCAGTATGTTAGGCCTTATCCAGTAAAAGTCCTGTATGTTAGAAAATTTCAATTTTAGTCCTGTATGTTCCAAAAGTTGTCCAATTTAAGGATACTAACCATCACCAACGACCAATTTAGTCGGAATCGGACTAATAAATTTGGGACTTTTGAGTGCTAATGCTTATGTGTTAAGTATTTGTCCAGATAACATGTCAAATCATTAAATTACTTTAGTAGCTCGCCCAAAAAAGAAAGAAAAAGGTAAACTCTAATTTTTTATGAGGTGCATTTCATTTTATTTTTTATTTTTATTTTCTTTCTTTCTTCATCTTTCTCAAATTTATTAGTCACGTGCAACGCACGTGATTAATTGTGGCCAAATTGGTCATTTCTGATGGTCAATGTCCTTAAATTGGACAACTTTGGAAACATACAGGACTAAAATTAAAAATTTCTAACATACAGGATTTTTACTGGACAATGTCTAATATACAGGACTAAAAATGAATTTTTCCCGACACAATTGAGATTGGTCAATGTAACCAAGTATTGTTTAGGTGACATAGTACAATAACACATATAGTTCATCTTTGTAAGTTTATCTTATTCAAAAGAAGTTTCGTTGCAAATTGTACAATAGATAAATGAACATGCTTAATTATATACACATTAGGTTTTCTAGCATAGTAATAAATGAATAAGATTCGAGACAATATGTTGGATCAAACAAACTGAGGTGTAGGAGTTTTAATGCACTAATCAAGGAAATTTATTTGTAAAAAATATTAATTTGAACGACTTTTTGTTAGGGTTATAATGCAAATCATGCTTTTAAGTGTTACTTTTCGATATACTGTTTCTTGCACTTTAATGAATGAGAATAAATTATCATTGTTTGCCTTAAATATTATGAATTTATAATTATTGCATATTGTTTGAATACTTTACATTGTAGACAATGTGGTGTGTGGTAGATCACAGAAGATCACATTGTCGATTCCTTGTAATAAGTATAATGATTCACAACTTAGATGGAACTGAACAATCCATTCGTCGAAGTTGATGTATAAGGCTCGGATTGGTTTGTCTTGACCAAGAGATTACACTAGTGCATTTGTTACACTGAATTGGACCAACAACGAGATAGTTTTTCTAGACTGACTTGACAGAAAAACTAGATCTCAGTGGTTATTGATTTCTTAATTTTTGTCACTTAATTAGGGTTGTATACAATTAATTACTGTTGCTTTGATTTATTTTGGGCAAAGAGTTAATGGGACTCAATGCTCTATACTTTGGGCAATATTATTAATTATATGACAGATTGCTAAATTCATACATAAAATCGTGTCTGGATAAAACAAGTTGATTATGTCCCCTTGATGGGCTCAGAATGTTTATCATATCAAACCTGTACAGTGGATGAACTTCCGATATGATAATAATGTTGAGATATTTTGTTCACAATGAATAAAATACATAAATTAATTAAAGTATTTAGTAGCTTAAATTAATTAATGAACATTGAATCTTAAATACGGGAAATAATAACCGGGAGCCATATTTCGTAATATGGATTAGGATGGGTAGTTCAATATTATTCTTTAGTGGAATGAATTAATATTAATGGGCTAGAATAATATTGATGGCTCAATATAGATATCTAGACCCATTGAGAGGCCCAATCCTATTCCTCCTAAAGGCTCATTGAATAGTCCAATAGAAGTCCATTAACTAAGAGGATAATGATTCATTAGAAGTAACATATAGGAAAGAAAAGATATAGATAAATTTGATTCCCAAAGGGAATATGGGTTTATCCATATTTTCCTCACTCAAGTGGGAGAGGATTTCGATCCAATCTCTTTACTTGGAGGCCAAGTTTTCGGCCCCTATAACTATAAATAGGGGATCAATCTTGGTCTCCATATGCCATATGAGATGCATAATTGAGTGGTTATTTTTCCATAGAAAATTAATCCTTCCTCGAGTGTTAAATAGTTCGTTTGATTTCCCACCGGATTGGCGAGCTTCGACTTAGGGAATACTCAAGAAGATCTTTGGGTTGAAAGATTAATTAATCTCAACGGTGTCTCTCCGATTTGAATGTAAAAATACAATAATCCCTTAGTTCCGCATGTTTAGGGCTTGTTGTATGATTACTTTTATTCAACTATATGAATTACGTGATTTGAATGTTCCATATCATCGTTATTTGATTATTGAAAATATATATTCGAAATTATATCCCGAATAGATCCTTGACACAAATTTCGATTCCCCACAAATGGTATCAGAGCTATTAATTCGGGCTCTGTAATTTTGAATTAAATTTAAAAAAAAAAAATCCAATTTACATCGTCATTGAAATTAGATATTAGAAGTGTTAGATCTATTTTGCAGGAATCCAATTATCATAGTTTTTTTTATGTATGTTTAAATTCATGTTGGATTGAATGTTTTTTTTCTTAATCTGATTCGTTTAGATTCGTTTTTATTGTGAAAAAATCCACGAGTAGACTAGGTCTATTTTTATGTAATAGATTAGTCTAGATGTTAGATTTATTCTTTTTAAATAAATTGTAACGGATCGAGGGCGAACACGGATTAAAAGAATCGGAATCGGTGTGATCTGGAGGCTGATTTGTGTCAAGGGTGTCGCGCCCGCGATCGTAAGTTGCGACCGCGAAGAATGCTGCGAAGGAGAGCATGTTCTGCGTCGGGGGCTTCGCGACCACGACGGTGTGTCGCGCCCGCGATATATGCTGCGAAGGAGGCTACACGATATTAAAAAACAGGGTTTCTCGTTTCAAAACGGGAAAATAAACTATGATAATTGGATTTAAATGTCTAATATGTGTTAAATTTATGTTTTGTTTTACTTTGTGTATGAGGAACCTAGAAAATCTCATTGATCAAAACTACTAAGGTGTTTATTTTAATTTATTATGGATAATAAATTAATTAATGGTCTCCATAACTGATTAATTAAAGTGAAGTTTTTGGTTATGCATTGGCATACGCCTTTCTCCTTAATGGATATACCAAAAACGAGTTCACTATAACAAATTTCATATGATAATTGTGGCTTATTTTAAGTGGCGATATGATTTTTCCAACGAAGGCTTATGCAAAACTGAGTAATAATCCTGTGTTAAGTTATGGTTAATATTTAGATATAAAATTGATAAAATTTACTTCCACACGAAGCCCCTGTCAATTTTATTTGGCCAAGAATAAGCCGACTATTAATTTGTGAATTAAAGGTTTGTGACTGTAATGTTTGTAATCTGCTTAAATGTATTTTAAGTAAACGTTCACATTCAACGTGTCTTACTTTTTAAGATGTTGGGCTGATGCATGTATATATCATTTTATGAGATTTTGATATATTACATGTGATCGAATTATGTGATAATATTTGTGTTAATTAAATATTGATACGAATGTATGTTTTATTCTCAGTTCAACATGCCAAGCTTTAATCCGCTGTTTAACATACTCAAAGAAAACAAATTAGAAGGGGAGAATTATGTAGATTGCAAAAGAAACTTAATGATAGTCCAGACTGCTGAAGGACACAATTTTGTACTTGATGAACCTAGACCAGCTGAGCCTACGAACAAAACTAGTGCGGAAGATAGGGAATGTCATAGGCAATGGTTAAAATCCGATGAACTGGCTAGGTGCACTATTCTGGCTTCAATGTTAGATGTGTTGCAGTACCAACACTAGAGCATGGGAACCGCTGAAGATATTATGATGAACCTTAATGAGCTCTTCTCACATAAGAATCGTACGGCTAGGCAAATGGCCATTCGGGATATTTTTTCGCAGAAAATGGCTAAAAAGACACCGTAAGGGATCACGTTCTCAAAATGATGGGATTCCTTAACAAGCTTGAGATTCTTGGTGCTGACTTCGATGCGGATACCCAAGTTGACATCATACTCAATTCTCCGCCGAAAAGTTTTGAGTAGTTTAAGCTAAACTATACCATGAATGGTCAAGCTAGCATATACGTTGGGGGGTGCTCATGTAGATTCGGTCGCGGTAGAGATGCTTATGGGGCCGAGAAGCCAAGCCTTGATAACTAGCAGTGCATCTTCCTCTTCTGTACCGAAAGGCGGAAAGAAGAAGAAGAAAACTAAAAGTAAAAGCCAGACTGATCTCAAAGGTAAGGAAAAGATCCCCGCTGAAGGTGGTATTAAGAAAAAAATAAACAAGGAAAAGTGTTTCAACTGCGGTCTGAAAGGACATTGGAGGGCCGACTGTCCCCAGCCTAAAAGGCAGGAAAACAATGTAAATCTCATGCAATTATTGAAACTTGTTTAGCGGCGTGTTCTTCCCAATTATGGGTGGCGAACACGGGAGTCATGGATCATGTTTGTTTCAATTCTCAGGGGTTCCAGTAAACTCGGCAACTTAGTGGGAGTGATCCTTGGGAAATGATGCAAGAGTAGCAGCTGTTGCAGTGGGAGATGTGTGTTTATCTTATATGAACAAGACTTTAATATTGAGAAATGTTCTTTATGTTCCAAGTTTTAGAAAGAATTCAATTTCAGTTTCTAAATTGTTTATGGATGAATATTCAATTTCTTTTAATAAAAATGTTATTACTACTCGTAATAATGAAGTTATCTACTCTGAAACATTAGTGAACAATCTCTATACTATTAACTGTGCACAACCCACAATCATAAAAAATGTGTCATATAACACATTTGTCGTTTCTAGAAAAAGAAAGTATTCTTCAAATATGAACGAAACACTTCTTTGGCATCTTAGACTTGGTCATGTTTATCTAAAAAGGATTCAAAGATTGGTGAGGTGACTGTTCGTTGGAATACTCCAAGTAGAGCCGTTTCCAAAATGCAAATCATGTTTAGAGGGTAAAATGACTAAGAGAGCTTTTGGGGCTAGGGGAATAGAACCATTGAAGTGTTAGAACTCGTTCATACTGATGTATGTGGTCCAATACCAATTCAAGCGAGAGGTGGTTTTGAGTATTTCGTTACTTTTATCGATGATTACTCGAGGTATGGATATACTTTCCTAATGCAGCATAAGTCTGAACTCTTTGATAAATTCAAAGAGTTTAAGGCTGAAGCAGAAAAGTATAGGGAAAAGAGTATCAAGTTTCTACGATCTGATCGTGGGGACTAATACCTCAGCAATGAATTTTTGAGTTACTTGTCAGAGCAAGGGATTGTATCCCAGTTAACTACGCCCGAAACCCCTCAACAAAATGGGGTCGCAGTGGTAAGGTCTATGATGAGTACCCAAATCGTTTTGGGGTTATGCCTTGGAAACAACGGCTTACTTTCTTAACTTAGTACCTTCTAAATCAGTTCCAAAAACTCCCTCAGAATTGTTGTCTAGGTGCAAACCCAGTTTGAGACACATGAGAATCTGGGGAGGTCCTGCATACGTGTTGGACAAGGCAACTGATAAGTTGGAACCTCGTTCAGAATTAAGGTTGTTTGTAGGTTATCCCAAAGGAACGAAAAGGGGTTTATTCTATAGTCCTAAGGATCAGAGGATCGTGGTGAGCACGTATTCTAGATTCTTGGAAGAAGACTATATGAGTAATCGGAAGCCCAAAAGTGAGATTACCTTGAATGAATTACGAGGGAGCACTCCTATACCAATTGTACGAGATGATATACCATGTGATCCACAAACACAACTAGAAACTCGTCGTAGTGGGAAGGTTGTTGATCAGCCTAAGCGATTCATGTTCGTGGGAGAGTCTTCCGACTTGGTCCTCAGTGAAGATGAATCTGAACCCTGGACCTACAACGAGGCAATCCAAGACAAGGATGCAAAGTCTTGGCAAACTGCAATGGAAGCAGAAATAAGATCTATGGATCACTGTATAGGGTGGGAGCTTGTTAAACCACCCAAAGGTGTAAAGCCTGTTGGATGCAAGTGGGTTTACAAGAGAAAGAGAGGAACTGGCGGTAAGGTTGAAGCCTTCAAGGCTAGGCTTGTGGCAAAAGGGTATATATTCAGAGAGAGAGAATCGATTATGATAAATCTTTTCACCTATAGCTATGCTTAAGTCAATCCGCATTCTCTTGTCGATAGTTGCACACCTAGACTTCGAGGTTTGGCAAATGGATGTCAAGAAAATATTCCTAAATGGGAGTCTTGAAGGCAACATCTATGTGTCAACCTGAAGGCTTCGTTAAAAAAGGATGAGAGAACCTTGTATGCAAGGTTAAGAATGCAATCTATGGCCTTAAGCAAGCATCGCGAGCTTGGAACCAATATTTGGTTCAAGTGATACAATCCTATGGATTTGATCATAATGAGTATGAGAGTTGTGTGTATAGAAAGTGTGTCGGAAACGTCGTGGTATTCTTAATGCTATATGTAGATGATATTTTGCTTATTGGAAACAATAAAAAAGGTATTATCAGATGTAAGGGTATGGTTATCAACGCAATTCGATATGAAGGACTTAGGAGAGGCTGGTCATATCCTTGGAATCAAGATTATTTGAAATTGCCAGAAAAGGATGATATGCTTATCTCAAGCCTCGTATATCGAAACTGTGCTAAAACGACTCAGCATGCAAGTAGCCAAGATTTGTACCTTTCAGGCATGGGATTCGTCTATCAAAAGACTTGTGTCCAAAGATACAAAATGAGATAGAAGAGATAAAGAAGGTTCCATATTCTTCGACAGTTGGAAGCTTCATGTAGGCAATGTTCTGTGCGAGACCGGATATAAGCTATGCAGTAGGCATGGTGGCAAGATATCAAAGTAATCCAGGAAGAGACATTGGACTGCATTTAGAACATTCTAAAATATCTGAAAAGAACTCGAGGTAGAATGTTAGTCTTTCAATCGGACAGTTTATGTCATGTGGGTTACACGAACTCAGTTTTCCAATCAGACATAGATTCTAGAAAATCTACCTCAGGAAGTGTGTTTATCCTAGGAGGTGGAGCCATCACATGGAGAAGTGTAAAGCAGAAATGCATTGCTGACTCTACCATGGAAGTCGAGTACGTCGTTGCTTGTGAAGCAGCCAGCAAAAGAGGCGGTTTGGCTCAAGAACTTTTTAGTGGACTTAGACGTGATTCTAAATTTGCCCAAAAGCATCACAATTTATTGTAATAATGCGGGTGCAGGTGAAAATTCGAAGGAACCACGAGCCCACAAGGCGAGCAAACACATTGAAAGAAAATACCATCTTATAGAAATCCTAAAGAGAGGAGACATAGTGATGGCAAAGATAGCATTGGAGGATAACCTAGCAGATCCATTCATAAAGAGTCTACCTCATAATACATTCGAGAAACATGTGGAAGGAATGGTAGTCAAGTGTGTTGCCACGCTGCTGTGAGTATAGCTGGGAGAATTATTTGGACATGATGTAGTATATTTAAAATCAGACTTTGAGTATAAGTGGGAGATTGTTAGGGTTATACTATAAAGCATGTTTTTAAGTGTTACTTTGTATATTTACTGTTTTTTGTACTTTAATGAATGAGAATAAATTATCACTGTTTAAATATTAGGAATTATATATATATATATATATATATATATATATATATATATATTGCATATTGTTTGAATACTTTACATTGTAGACAATGTAGTGTGTGGTAGATCACAGAAGATCAAATTGTCGGTTACTTGTAATAAGTATAATGATTCAAAACTTAAATGAAGTTGAACAATCCATTTGTAGAAGTTGATGGGTAAGGCTCGAATTGGTTTGTCTTGACCAAGAGATTACACTAGTGCATTTGTTGCACTGAATTGGACCAACAACGAGATAGTTTTTCAAGACTGACTTGATAGAAAAACTAAATCTCAGTGGTTATTGATTTTTTAATTTCTGTCACTTAATTGGGATTATATACAATTAATTACTGTTACTTTGATTTATTTTGGGCAAAGAGTCAATGAGACTCAATGCTCTATACTTTGGGCAATATTATTAATTATATTGCAGATTGCTAAATTAATACAGAAGATCATGTCTTGGTAAAATAAGTTGATTATGTCCCCTTGATGGGCTCATAATGTTTATCATATCAAACATGTACAGTGGATTAACTTCCGATATGATGATAATGTTGAGCTGTTTGTTCTCAAGGAATAAAAAATATTAATTAATTAAATAATTTGGTAGCTTAAATTGATTAATGGACTGAATCTTAAACACGAGAAATAATAACCGGAGCCATATTTCGTACTATGGATTAGGATGGGTAGTTCAATATTAATTCTTTAGTGGAATGAATTAATATTAATGGGCTAGAATAATATTGATAGTTCAATATGGATATCTAGGCTCATTGGGAGGCCCAATCCTACTCCTCATAAAGGCCTTTGAGTAGCCCAATAGAAGTCCATTAACTAAGAGGATAAGGATTAAGTAGAAGTAGGAGATAGGAAATAAAAGATATGGATAAATCTGATTCCTAAAGGGAATATGATTTAATCCATATTTTTCTCTCCCAAGTGGGAGATGATTTCGATCCGATCTCTTTACTTGGAAGCCAAGCTTTCGGCCCCTACAACTATAAATAGGGGAGCAATCTTGGTCCCCATATGTCATATGAGATGCATAATTACGTGGTTGTTTTTCATAGAAAATTAATATTTTCTCGAGTGTTAAAAGTTCGTTTGATTTCCCACTGGATTGGCGAGCTTCGACATAGGGAATACTCAAGAAGATCGTTGAGTTGAAAGATTAATTCTTTTCAATGGTGTCTCTCTGATTCGAAGGTAAAAATACGATAATCATTTAGTTCCACATGTTTAGGGCTTGTTGTATGATTACTTTTATTCAACTATATGAATTATGTGATTTGAATGTTTCATATCATCGTTATTTGATTTATGAAAATAGAAATCCCAATTACATCCCGAATAGGTCCTTGACACAATTCCCGATTCCCCAACACTTTTTACTTGTATTTTGAATCAATAGTGTATTTTTATCATTGTAGTTATTGATTTCGAATATGCTAAAATATTTCTTATTCGCTATTGTAATTTAAATATGCAAATGTAATGTTGTTTTTATGTGCACTTTATTTATTTGAAGATAAAACCTGATTATTGGGAACAAAATTATTTAGTTTGTTAAGTGTAAAAAAGACACTTGTATAGGATCAGCACGACAAAGTTTTCTTAATCTTAGAAAGTGTCTAATCATATAACTGAATTTGTATAATAATTAAATAAATAGAACAGTCTGCAAAATGTAACAATTGGCATAATTTAGCTTTCACATAATAAATTTTATTAAAATAGTGATTTTTAACAGAGTAGCAAATCATTAAAAATATAAATAGGTCATTAAAAATAATTCTAATAAAAAAAATTAATGGAAAATTATATATATGCTCAATGATTCTACACCACCTTGTGACTAAAAAAAATATATTTGTCTAGGTAGATGATATATTAAGTTAATTATAATACAAATATCGATTTTTTGCCTTGGGTTAATAAAGTAGGACTTTCTTGGTTTAAACAAGGGTTATTGACCCTCCATGACTTAAATAACAAAAATAGTTTAAAAATTCAAGTAATATGAAACAAAATGATAAGTTGTATGGATCGAACAAAAAAAAAAAAATTACTCATCTTTTTTTAATAAAGAAATTATTTTACTGACTTTAGTTACAACTCAAATCAAAATATTATAGTCAAATTCCCAATAAATCGCAATTATAGCACCAACTAATTAACCACTTAATCAATTAATTTCTGCAAATCAAATATCTCATTATAATATGCAAGATATGAATTCCAATCGAATATCTCAAAAAAAAAAAAAATGATATTGTGGAGAATTATGCATGAAAGTCGTTCTAAACTTTCAAAAGTTAATTGTATGTAAATAAATTAAAAGAATTTATTTTATTTAACAAAAAATAAAATTGGACCAATTATATCGTGTATAAATTTTGTATGGGAGAGTTAGAATGACATTAATACCCCCAAACAGTATTTTTATGTATATAGATTTGTGAATATATATATATATATATATATATATATATATATATATATGTTTATTGTCACACAGGCTATGTTTTACTGGAAGACCTCAATCTTCTCCGCTTAACCACTCTATGTCACCAATAAAGCCCGACGAGTACTGTCGCCTACTTTGATACTTACAAAGCAACACAACACCCGAGAATGTTAGACAAACTTTACCGATGACTTCATGATGTAGCATCTACCGTAGACACTTCCACATGACGCACTAAGATTGACAAACTATTGTAACTCACCAGCTTTGTTATGACAAGCTAAATATCAACGCTTTACTATATAATAACAATAATAAAAGTACACGAATATTCAAATATAGGTCTGACTCTCAAGAATATGATCACGTAATCGATTCCTATATGGTAGGATGAGAATTCGTTCACAAATATTCTTCAATATGGATTAGATCAACTTCTTCTCTAAGTACCACCATATCTTCGCTTCATATCTTTTTTTTTAATCCACTCACCATATCTCCTTGTTTTTTATGCCCTTAAATTTAATAATAATATAATATAAATGACAATATATTTTTTTGACTATAAGCAAAATATAATTCTTGCACTTCATGGTAATTAGAAAATTATCTTTCCTATTCCTTTACTTGGCCTAATTTCTTAGTAGATTTTTAAAGAACACGAAAATTTGGTTAAATCACAGTATGATTGTTCTTTATTTAAAGTAAATACTTGTGACTAATAGTAGAGTATGTTCATGAGAAACAAACCCGTGTTGTACAACCTACACGTTATACACCTGGTAACTCTATTACCCAAACATATTAGTTGTCTAAACAACTCGATTATTGAATGTGTTAGCTAATGAGTTTGTGTAAAAGAAAACCTGACTTATTAGAATAACAAGGACATTCTAGTTATGTAATACTTTGAATTTGAAAAGTTCAGCAATCCCCACAAGTACAAATATGGTTACCCCATCATCTAGGTCTCATTAATTTTTTTTGTACAATCCCCTAGAAATACTTGAACATGTCTATAAATTAGTAATAAACTTTGTTTATTCATGGAACTTGGAAAGAAAAATTAATCTTATTAATGGTACTAATGGTCCGAATTAGGTGTGTTCCTGTGCGCGCACACACACACATATATATATATATTTGCTACATTGTAAAGTGATATGATGTTGCCTTGTGTGTAGTGGTATTCAACGTTAATCTTTTTGGAAGCCATCTATCCACATCAGGTGATGGCAATAGGTGATAAAACAGATTTTGCATGGAAAATCAACCCAATGCCAACATAGGGGATTCACGTGAAGCCCCACAACCCCACGACACTAATCACGATTTTCAATTTTATTTGCTTCGGTCCGCTCGTTGCCATGATTAACTTGAGTATCTCACCACCTTGATAGTCCAATTTGCGAGGGCCTACTCTAGCCCCGGATAACAAAATCACGAAATAGGATTTTGTAGGACACTTAAAGGTTACAGAGAAAAAGCTCAGAGAATTTGAGATGAACGTACACCTTTAAAAAATACGTATTTTCATGTATTGTGTTTGATAAGTATCACATGCATATCCTAATACCTACAAAAATACAAGAACATGGGTATAAGAACATGATTAATAATGGTAACGGATAAGGGTTCGGTATAATATAGCCCTACTACGGTGGACGCAAGTTAGTGGTTGCCCAATAATTGGGCTTTATGAAATTTTTATTTTTAAATGAAAACGATTAGAAAATCCATTAAAAATTGAAAATATTAAATTTGATCGAAACTAGTTGCGAACTAAATAATTAAGGAATTTCCGTCAAAGTTGAATGGTAACCAACCATATTTTAAGATTGTTAATTGTTACACTATTTATCCTATGACTTCGAATATTGATACATTTATCGCTAGGTTGAAACCATGTATTAATATGGATTTAAATTCCTATATATTTCCACATAAATATTTATTAGTCCAACTTAATAGCACTAATATAATGGCTAGAAACAATGAAAAGGCATAAACACACACTTACCGAAACCATTGCCTCTATATTTAACGAAGGCATTCCAATCATCTTTCATACTACATACTGAGGCTAACCTCTTTCATCCGCTAGTCTCATTGCTAAAATTTACATTAGTTGAATCCCACATCATGCCCTCCATTCCTGACCACATCGTATACTCCTTCAGTGCCAGTAACCGGGCTGATGAGCTCTCCCTCCTTGTTATGTTGTATAGAGCATCGCTCGAAATGGATTTATGTAATCATCTGAATATGTGCGCATTCATGGTGCAAACAGCCGGAACCCTGCGTAGAGAAAGGGTTGAACCTTACAGTCTGAGGGAAGTAGTGGCAAAAATACAACATCTCCGTGATCGTTTCATTAACCTCATCTGGTTCATCCATACTCCTGGCGTCAAATTTCATGTCGCTTATAATATAGCTTGGGTCTGCGCTGCTATTCGAAGATGAGGTCGACAAAGACAACCCCTTGGCGTTGCTTTTCAAATTTTTGGCCGCACCCAATTGGGTTTATATGAATAATCTTTTCCGAAGGTTGCCTTTGGATACATTAGACTACGAGTGGCTACTTGAGGCGTGCGAGTGGCCGGGTAGTCCGTGGTTCGGCAATCCAAAGCATGGCACACGTTCATTTTGGGGGTTTTCATGGGTAGCAAGGAACATGGAAATGTTTCGTGTTCAACGAATTCGCCGTCGTGTAGTGTAATATCTTGGTTACTTTTTGAATCAGTTTTAAAATGTAACTAATTATATTTACTAGTTTTATCATGTATGTTTAGTGTGTCCACTGATGCGACTATCATTTATTGTGAAAAGATCAAGATCACATAAAAGAAAAAAACCAAAACTCTGTTCGGTCGAAAACTTAGGATTTGAGCCGAACACTCTTGAAACGCAGAATTCAAAAGAGAAATGAACAAAGGGAGTTATATGTGGTTCGATCAGTGATGATCTATGTCCACGGAGGTTCTATGCAACTCAATTCACTTCCCTACACAAGCAATTACAATAATTACCAAGAATCTAGCAAACCCCTAATTCACAAGCCGAATTAGGATACGAACCCTAGAAATCTAATTCTCTCACTAGTGTAATGTAAACAGAGGGAAAACTTAATGATCTAGCTCACAATTACAAGTGATTTATATATGTATAAGTGTTGTAGCGCGACTCCACGTGATGAGGGAGTTATAACCGATTGAAGTTCAAACTGCTGCAGGTTGCTGGAACAGCTTCTACAATGGTTTCTTGTGCAACGGATTATAGCTGTTGCACACGGAAGTTAATAAGCAACTCGAACCCGGTTTTCCTTGACCTCTCTCACTGCTTTGACTTAGAACCCGGTTTTCTGGACTGGTTCTTTAAGATCCAAACCCGGTTCTGGATTCCCAACATCTTATTCTTCATACAAATACTCACTTAATGAAATTGAACTTATGATCATAAATCTCCACCTCAATGAACTCAAGCGCATTTCCTTACCCCAAACCGCCTTGTTCTTCTAACAGTTTAAACACATTGTTCAAACCTAATTAGGCTCGAGCAATGCACAACTTTGTTACCAGGAACTGCCTTGGTCAAGAAATCAGCAGCATTATCTAGAGTATGAACCTTCTTGACTTCCACAAAACCTGAATCTATCGCATCTCTTGCAAAATGTGACCTTACATCTATATGCTTGGACCTCTCATGGAATGCTTGGTGTTTAACCAAGTGAAGTGCACTCTGATTATCACAAAAAATGGTCACACATCTCTGCTTAATCCCCAGATCCCTGAGAATCCCTATTAACCACAAAGCTTCCTTGATTGCCTTAGTTAATGCAATGTACTCAGCTTCTGTAGTGGACAAGGCCACTACTGACTGTTGCACACTTCTCCAACTAACTGCAGTCCCATATAGTGTAAACACATAACCAGAAATAGATCTCCTTGTGTCTAGATTTCCTGCAAAGTCAGCATATGCAAATCCCACCAATGGAATAGTAACATTAGTTTATTTCTCAAACTTCAACCTTAAGTTCACTGTCCCTTTTAAGTATATCAACACCTTTTTTAAGGCATCCCAGTGAGCTTTACCAGGATTTGACATGTACCTACTAACCAAAGACACACAATAGGCCAAGTCAGGCCTTCTACAGATCATGCCATACATCAAGCTACCAACACCACTTGCATATGGTATGTTTCTCATGTAATTCACTTCTTCTGCAGTCTTTGGACTTTGTTCTTTTGACAATTTAAGTTGTTGATTTACGGGAACACTCAAAGTTTTAGCCTCATGCATATGAAACCTCTCCACCACTTTCTGAAGATAATGCCTTTGTGACAACCACAAAATTCCAAAATCCCTATCACTTAAAATGTTCATGCCCAATATCTTCTTTGCCTCTCCTAGGTCTTTCATGTCAAATTATGTACCCAACTTCTTCTTCAACAGCTGTATTTTATGCTTAATTTTACTTGCTACAAGCAGATCATCAACATACAATAGGAGATACACTTGATCAGCCTTAAAATCTCTCTCAAAGTATAGACAACTATCATATAGACTCCTGATGAATCCTGCCTTCAACATGAACTCATTGAACTTCTTATTCCACTGCCTTGGGCTTTGTTTTAACCCATAGAGTGATTTCTTGAGAAAGCACACCTTCTTTTCACTTCCTGGAACCACAAAACCTTCAGGCTGTTTCATATATATGTTCTCAACCAAGTCACCATGTAGAAATGCAGTTTTAACATCTAGTTGCTGTAATTCCATATCCTCTTGTGTCACTTTGGATAAGAGAAGTCTGATAGAGCAGTGCTCCACCACAGGAGAGAACACCTCAGTAAAATCAATGCCCTCTCTTTGAGTGAAACCTCTTGCAACAAGCCTTGCCTTGTATCTTATCCTTTCTATGTCTCCAGCTTCAATCGTTTTCTTGTAAATCCACTTGGAACTCACTAGCTTCTGCCCCTTAGGCTTATCTACCAGCTTCCAAGTGCCATTTCTCTCTAGAGATTCCATCTCCTCCATCATTGCACTTATCTAGTGCTCACATTCACTACCACTGATTGCTTCTTTGAAATTCTGTGGTTCTTGATACTCTATGTCTTCAGCAATGCTTAGTGCATAGTACACACTTCTTGCTTGCCCATAGAAGTCTGGTCTTTAGATTTGCCTTCTTGGTCTATCTCTGGCAATACTATAATTTTTCAAGTTTGGATTTTCAGTTTGCACATCATCTTCTTCAGATGAACTTTCACTTGAGTGTTGATTCAAGTCATCAGTCCCTTGAGGATTATCATCTATTTGAGGCTCCACTTGAACTGATACCTTTTCTGCTTCAATAGCACCATCAAATTCTTCTTGACTTCCAGCGGAGTGGTATCCCATGATTGATTCGTTGAACTTAACATCCCTACTTATCATGAGCTTCTGATTTTCTTGTTCTAACCACCATAGCCTGTACCCTTTGATTCCTTCTGGATATCCTAAGAACACACATCTCTATGCTCTTGGATCAAGTTTGTCTTGCTTAATATGGGCATAAGCAAGACATCCAAACACTTTCAAATCTGCATAGCTTGGAACTTTACCATTCCATACTTCTTCTGGAGTTTTGAACCCTAGAGACGATGAAGGTGACCTATTGATTAAGTAACATGATGTACTAATTGTTTCACCCAAAAGAAAAAGGGTAAGTTGTATATATCTGGTGATAGGTACAACCCTTTGGGATGACATTCCCGTAGAGGTTACCAACACATATTTCATGCACATTGAACCAAAATTGCTTGAACTATTTGATAACACAAAGCCAAAAACATGTCATCCGTTCCTGATTTTGTCATTGCAGGGCTCGGCGTGTGGAGTGACGTAGATGAAAGGATACTGCTACATATGATGTGTATGGCTTCTGCTAATATAAACCTGGCTGATCATCATGCTATGTGTTAGTTCGTGGGGGAGACGGAAAAGGTCTTTGTGAGCAACCGTTTGTCATATTTCACCCCAGGGGCAATCGTCAGAAGATTCAACAATTACGTATCGTTCTATGAATTTCATTTGGTTTTTATCTCGATGGGGAGATATATGTAACCCTAGACTCAACTCTGTGTGGGTTACAAAGGATTACGAAAGTGATTGGCTGTACGATTCGCTGCAAAACCTAGTTTACTGAATTCAAGGCGAGAAAGAATTTGAGTTTCTAAATTGCATGTTCCGGCTGCTAAGCTTAGACACTCTCGATTTTAATTGGCTGCTCGTATCATGCCGTAATCATGACGACAACTGGGTCGGTGATCCAGTGCAAGGTCACTTAATGTTCTGGGGTAAGGGCTGGGGAGTATGCAACGAGTTTTATATACGGGAGATCAAGTTCAACCACTAGCCGGCCACGGTATATGGGGATTTTAGTTCTTTTAAAATTGTTGTTTGACATGATGGGTGTAGTTCTATTCTAGGCTCATACTTTGTTAAACACCGCTGCAGTTAGTTCATGTATTTGGGATAGTATTGTAACAACATGTTGTATGTAGTGTGGCCTCTTGTAGTACAAGTGGATGACTTGTGCATATTATTGTAATGTGAGGTTTTGCAGTAAAAACCTGATTTTTGAATTCCAATTCAAATTTTTTAATCATGTACTATAAGTGGTTGAATATTGCATTAAACATTATTATTTCACAATAAGATTACAAATTCTGACATGTAAAATATCAAATTAGTGGTGGCTAAAAAGTGAATGTTTACGTTGTAACTACCCTAATAGGAAAAAACCACTGAGGATGTAGAGTTAATAACATTGTTACAGTACAAATAGAGGTTCTCTTTATGTACTGTTAGACGACCTCCCATAAAACCAATATACAAAAATTCTCTATTTAAATAATTTAAATTATTGTTCTGTAACTAAGAACCAATTATTTTGCAAGTTATTTTATTATATAAAACTCATGTTATTATATTCAATAATCGTTGTTTCTAAAATAACTAACGGTAGACGCTTTATCACTAGAAGAATTGAGGTCACCAAACAAATTCTAATAATTCTTATATGTACCGCTATAGTTAATATACAATAGTTGAAAACATTCTATAGATATTTTCTTGCATTTACTTTTAGTGAAAAAAACATTTTGTAATTATTGCAAGATTTGTATTTTCCAATTAATTTATAATATAATATAAATTCATATGATATTCAATTAGATATCATATATTCTAAATCAACTAATTTAACTATATTTACCTTGATTACAATATGAATTTCAACCAAAAAAATAGAAAGAAAATAAAAACATGGGATCTAGATTTTTGTCGTATATTTTACCTGGCCGTTGATTTGGTGAACCTTGTTAGAATGGGCCTTGTAAATTTTGCTCGTATCTATCATTGACGATTTGATAGAAACTGTAAATGGGTCGTCAACATACAGTAATTTAGATTATGTCTTAAATCTAAAAAATAATACAAAATATATAATATGGGTCCGCTAATGTGTACTAAAGTATGAAAAAATTAAGAAGTTAAGTAAACGTAGTTATACACCAAATAAATGTAGGATTTGACATTGCAAACACTATTACAATTAATCTTACATGCCGGAGAGCTATAAAATCGGAGAAAGAATTAGGAAGTAGATTGGATATTAGGCCGCCGTACTTTTCAACCAACAAATTGTCATTGTGTATTTTATTTGAACAATTTAATACTTTTTATAGACATTCAAAGAAATTTCACTAACAAATTATATATGAATTATTAGACTACTATCTAAATAATAGAACCTTTTATTTATGTGTAGCTTATTGCTGAATACTACAATGAAAAAAAAAACGCAATAATGTCCCCTCGCAACCTAAAGAGATTTGGCTCATTTTTCTTGGGAAATCTAGTTGTAAAATTTCCAAATGCAAGCTCAAACGTTGACAATCATTAAATTTTAAAAAATGAGTCACAATACAAAACAGAGCGAATGGTTAAAACATTAACAGATCATATATTAAAAAGTCAAAAGGGAATCTACGTTCCGACTGGAATTACATCTAGAATTTCAAAGCAAACGGTTCATTCTACTAGTATATTCGACCAACCTCCAGTATCATAGGACGTAAATATGATAGAATGAAAGACAAAATGGAAAACAATTTAGACTGAGCAGTCCAGTCTGCTGAGTTGTATCATACTATCCAACTTACAAGTTTTAAACGCCACACTCCCGCAACTTATTCATTTAAATTAGGAATTTTTGAACTCGAAGCATTAGCAGACCGGCCTCTACGCCTACCACCTATGCCCCGCTGACCCCTGTTACCTCTAGCGCCGCCACGTCCTTCATTACCTGAAGGGATCCGACTACCCCTAGGCCTCCCACATGACCTGACTACTTCAGGGTTACATATTGGTGTACCATCAACATTTGTGTTAGCCATATAACTACGTTCCCGATGATCATTACTCTACGGGGAGGTTGTCTCCCATAGTAGCAAATCATTCCTAATTTCAATGCAACATTGTCTGACATATTCCATTTTGACATCACTTCCCATTGTGGTGTCAGTACACTCGTGAAAACATCGTTCAATTTCTTGATATTTCTTATACTCTCTGGTTATGTAAGGATACCCCCATCAACAAAGAGAATACCTGAATGGCGGCGATTTACGTCCTTTCTCCAACGGTGGATGATATAGCGAAGGTTCAAGTGCTGCACATTCTCCTTACCATCATTTTTATGATATGACAACAAATAATCCCTCTACTCTCGAAACTCTTGCAGTTGCAAGAGATATATTGACCGTTCGGCTTGTATTCAACCTTGTACGATAAATCTTTAAGGGAAAATTGGTGTAAATGTCCTTTAAGTTTCCACTATTTAGTAACTAGGACAGTAAGTATACCACTTTTTTAAAATGCCCTGTAACTTTAAAAAAATTGGTAAAAATGCCCCGTCACCGGCTATAGGCTGTAACACATCCGGTGACGGGTGACGTGGATTAAATGCGCGACGTGGAAAAGTTTTTCTGATGGGTTTTTTGTGACCTGGAATTATTTACCAAATAATGTGTGTAAATGACATGGCATTAGTCATTTAGGAGGGAAAATCAAGTTATTCCCTCCATTATCTTCCTCATTATATACTCTAGTTCTCAATTTTGCAAGACACTCTCTTCCCTACTGCAGCAGCCGAAACTCAGAGCTTCCCCAGCAAAAAATAGTTGAAATTTTGAGATGATGATAACAATTTTGTTACACTCTAATATTTTTGCAGATTCAATATTTCCGTAAATCCTCATAATAATATTTGTACATCCTTAAAATCAATATAACAATATTAATGACCACATCAGACTCTTCAGCCTTGATAGTAGGTACATAAACTATTGGAAATTGATAAAGTGTGAAGTAGCATAATCTCCGAACATAATCCGAAATTTTCTGATCAAATATAAATGGCCAAGAATCAGGAGAGATCCAATTCGGGAATTTATACTCCGCCTTCCCGATCTTTCTGTACATCTCCATAAGATTGGATCTTGAAACGGGAGATAACCGGCTAGCAAAACAAACAAGGTTACACCACAGGACCAGATATCAGCCTTGGCCCCATCATATCCTCTCCGGGTGATAACCTCAGGGGCAACATAAGCCGGTGTTCCACAAGTCGTGTGAAGCAACCCATTCTGTTGCTTGCATTCCGCCAGGGCACTCAACCCAAAGTCCGAAATCTTCAAATTCCCGTTTTCGTCCAACAATAAGTTCTCAGGTTTGAAATTGCAGAGCAACTATTTTTTGCTGGGGGAAGCTCTGAGTTTCGGCTGCTGCAGTAGGAAAGAGAATGTCTTGCAAAATTGAGAACTAGGGTATAATGAGGAAGATAATGGAGGGAATAACTTGATTTTCCCTCCTAAATGACTAATGCCATGTCATTTACACATATTATTTCGTAAATAATTCCAGGTCACAAAAAACCCATCAGAAAAACCTTTCCACTTCGCGCATTTAATCCACGTCACCCGTCACCAGATGGGTTACAGCCTATAGCCGGTGACGGGGCATTTTTACCAATTTTTTTAAAGTTACAGGGCATTTTAAAAAAGTGGTATACTTACTGTCCTAGTTACTAAATAGTGGAAACTTACAGGGCATTTACACCAATTTTCCCAATCTTTAATGTGGTGTCCCGTACTGTATATGGCCTCAACAACGTTGAAATTTTTAACCAAGTGATCGAGGGTACTAGTAGCCGCAATTTCATCGACCGTGTGATAATACATTGCCCTATTAATTTGATCTTGTAGCTTCACGAAAATGTTGTTGGTGTAGGAATCACACAGTTGTCGCTCCCAAGGAAATTCTGTTTTGCAATTAATCACCTTGTATTTGGGATCAAAATCCGCAAGAAACTCTTTGTGGATCTTATCTACTGTAGTGATCTCATATTGCTCCATAAACTGCTTGAGGGTACATCGGGAGTTTATATATCCATCAAAATAGGCATGCATTCCCTCGCTGCATTGGTTCGACGTCATCTCTGCCCAAAATTTATGGTTTAGATAAACCGGAACCCAGCTTAGTCTATCATCAAACATATCCTGTAACCACTCGTTAGTTTCTACACCGTATGTAACCAAGAACGCAAACCAACCCAACCCAATTCAAACGCTTCTATTGACAAACTCTCGTACACCCAATCTTTTGAATTCCTTCGTTTCACTATGATAGTTCTGAATCCCCTTGAACTTCACTGGTAGTTTGCACAGTATGTGCCACAGCCAAAAGCGATGAATAGTATTTGGCATCAGTTCTCTGATAGTAATCTTAATGATCTCATATTGATCGGTGATGATACAAGTTGGATGTAAAACACCCATTGCTTGTAGCCAGTTAGAAAATAACCATTTGAATGAGTCGCCATCTTCATGTGTAACTAAAGCACAACCCAGCAAAGTAGATTGCCCATGATGGTTAACACTGACAATAGTTGCAAAAGGCATCTTATACCTGTTTATGAGGCAAGTTGTGTCAAAACTTACCACGTCGTGGAAATCTTCATAGGCAGCTTTGCTACACGGGTGTATCCACAAGACATTTCTTAGGCGAGAATCCTTCCCGATATCCATAACATGGAAAAATTTACGTTCCTTGTCATGCAAACGCACAAATAGTTTACGCATGGCCTCGGCATCTCCGTCCCCTAACCTTAGTCTATGTCTCGCATCTATGTAGTTTCGACAGTCCTTTGGAATACAACACAAATTTTATGGGCCTCCGGCTTGTACCTCTACCAACCGAACATTCTTGCACACCCGGATCCCGAATATGTCATTTGCCTCTGCCTTTTAAGTTAATCGTCAAGCTCCGATGTGCAGGCATGAGGATTGAATCGTGGGACATAGCTCATGGTTATGCTCCTTCGATATAAGCCCTACTTTCCAGCTACCGTCTTCCTGTCGGATCCCGTTAACACGCGCCTTACAATCAACCCTTTGCGAAAATTTCTGTGCAGTAGACTTACATCCCCGTTCGCATTGCCATATCATATACTTATACCTATCATTTGTAAGTATTCTTCAAGCCCTCTTAGAAACGCTGAAATCACAATTCTTCGCGTGTGTCTGGTAAGCTTATACAGAGAATCTTCGTCAAGGTATAGACTACAGGGCTGTGGACACACTTCTGCGGCACTACTTTCATCGCAGTTCGTATTAATTGGTGTCGGAGGAACGATGCTGATAATTGAGGTTAGCATTAGAATGCTACTAATATTTGTGGCTAGACTATAAGCAGCCGATGAAATCTCGTCATCCTCCTCGTCGTGAGAACTCATATTACTCAAACTGTCGCTTGAGCTAAATAACTCGTATCCCATCCCCTTGGTGAATCCATCGTGGTTTTAAACTCTCAAACGACTACAGTTCGTGGAAATAAGTTGAGAGATTATTTTACAGCTACTCCCTATTGTTAAACTTTAGTTTCTTGTAAAAAAAATTGGCTCAGTTTGTGTATGGAGTAATCAATAGTTTGTTACGTTCCCTCTTCTACTTATAGAATGAAATAGTAGAAGAAATGAAAAAGACAGTAATAGCGAAAAGCAAGGAACAAAAGGGCAAAGGGAAAATAAGCAAAAGGCGATATCCCGAAAGGAACAACTGATAAATCATAAATAAAATGATAAAATTGGAATAAAGAAAAATTATCAGGCGGCAGTAAGAGGTAGTTTGGAGCCAAAAAAAAAAAAGGGGAGGGGGGAGGGGGGGCGAAGGTAAGATTGATATTTTCATTAATAAATTACAATTGGACTTAATTTTTAATTTTTGTGGCTAGCCACATTGTATCCCTTTAGCGGATTCCAAAGGAAAATTGGGCCATGCTATAAATCTTAACACCAATTATATGTATTGTTCATGGGCTGCAACACATATTTTACACTTTAATGTTTTTTTCTTTATTTGTTTGGGAGAAAGATATAATATTTGTACAAACCTATATGTGCATAACATATATATAAAAGTAACATAATAAAGGTGCAATTTGAATTATTAAAAAAAATAAAAAATTGTGTGAATATTTTCTATAGTGATCAACAAAAGTCAAATGTAATCATTGAGTGATGTAGGATTTTTTTGTCGTAAGTCAGTTTTTAGCTATAGTCAAATATATGTCGCTTTTCGGAAAGTGTTAAATTGTAACGGTCTAAATGTTATCATCTTTAATGATGATAAAATATATATAAATAAAACTATCAATATGTTGTGTACAAGAAGAATTTCTAAAATTTGTAGTGCCTAATATTTGTAGATTAATATTTTACATTTTATATAATTAATTATTACTAGTTCAATAAATTCATTCACCTTGAATTCACATATGTTTGTCATTTGACAATATCGTTATTAGTGGGGTGAGTGGTGAGGTGGCAAAACACTTCAACTATTGGTTCTATAAAAAAACCTATCGATAATTCTATATCATTATTATGTGTGTGTATATATATATGCACCACTTTAAAAAAAAATTCATTGGTAGGTTCCATATCATATACGTTCCAAAATGTGGTGCAGGCTAAAATGTAAAGCTACCGGTCTTAATGTTGTGTGAATTGTGGTCTACAGAATTTTATTTTGAATTTGATCTTTTTTCCCAAACTTATCGATCTATAACTGATATTGGTGATCCAATATGGTAGTGCAAATTAAAGCACATGCTAAATGATGAGCTGCACATACTTAAATTTTATTGACCTCCTTTACCTTTGGTTTATTCTTGGGTTCATATTTAGTGTGATCGTTGGTTTTCCTTGTCCCCTTTTGGAGGTTGATAAAAGTTAAAATCCGATTCACGAACCCCCGTCTCACTTTGTATAAAAGGTTTATCATGAATAGAGAGCATCAACAATAATTCCCAGACTAAGAGCAAATTAACACATGATAACCGCAATGTAAATTCTCAATTTATTCAAATTGTAATAGAAAATGATAAAATACATCCCTGCTATAGGTACTAGTAATATTCTCATGCGATGCACGCAAGTTCTTTAAAAAGTAATGATCCTAATAATTTTTTTTCTAATAATGTAGAATAAAATATAAATAAAATTATAAGTAATGTAAATATAAGTTTCTAGCACGTTATTATGAATTTAATGTAACTTACTTTATATATATATATATATATATTGTTAACATTATTAAATATAAAAAAGTCATTTTCAAAATGATTATTTCTTATCTTTGAAATCCAAACACACAATTAGTGTGTTTGTATCATTCTTCACCTATATGCATAATAACTTAATTAATTATGAATGTTAAAACAAACATAAATATTCAAATATCAACTCATATTATTAAATAAAATAAACTGAATAATATAATAAGAAAATTATTTTCTTTAATTTTTTTCATTTTACTTTAAATATTTAAATTTATCTAAATAAAGTTTTGAATTATAACTATAACTATTTACTTTTAAAAAAATCTTATTTGCAAGTTTTAATACTTTACTTGGTATTTTAGATATACAAAGAATAACAAAATAATAAATAAAATTCAAAAGTTATTCAGTAGTTGGAATAACAAAATAAAACATATGAGTTCTTCAATATTTCTAATACTTTTATACATATGTTGAAAAGTTTCAATTAAATTATACATTCATATTGTGAATAGTAGATTCATTTAAAGATATATAGTGGTTAATGAAAAAAAAATGCTTAGGTTGCAAAAGGTGAAAAAGCAAAAAAAAAAAATGACATAATTGAGATTGGTTAATGTGACCAAGTATTATTTAGGTTGCAAAGTGTAAACAAACATATAGTTCAAGTTTGTTAGTTTTGCTTATTCAAAAGAAGTTTAGTTGCAACTTGTATAATATTATAGTTTAGGTCGCAAAGTATAATTATTTATAGAAAAATAACTTTAATATATTTAAAATATAAAAAGTAATAAAACATTAAGATTAATGATCATATAAAGTTATATATATGAGCAAAAAGTCATAGTTTTTTTATTTATCAACAAAAATAATTATTATAACAAAGAAACATTAGCAAATTTAATAATTTAATATGCTGATTATAAGTTAAATATTAACTATCAGTTTTAATTCGATAAATGATGTGCTTAATTATATATACATTGATTATTCTCTCAATGTAATAAATGAAGAAATTTTGAGACGATATTTTAGATAAAACAAAATGATTAGTTGTGGTTTTAATGATATAATTAAGTAAAAATAATTTGTAACAGATAATTATTTAAATGATTTTTAATTGTATTCCGACCCAATGCTATATTTTTCTGTACAACCTACAATAAACATTGGAATCTTACTCAAATAATCAATGAAAAAATATTATAATATTTTAAACAGAATATCTTATTATTATCATTATTATTATTATTATTATTATTATTATTATTATTATTATTATTATTATTATTATTATTATTATTATTATTATTATTATTATT
Organism: Ajuga chamaepitys; assembly: GCA_958295605.1. NCBI lineage: Eukaryota > Viridiplantae > Streptophyta > Magnoliopsida > Lamiales > Lamiaceae > Ajuga > Ajuga chamaepitys. The sequence continues at coordinate 24,140,377 of OY282506.1, read as the reverse complement.
ATTATTAAATGTCAAATCAAACATCGTCAAATAATGATTAATTTAATATAGTATACATAATTAATAGATTATAAATGAAAAAAGAAAATAAATTTTGATTCTCATCAAATGTGACAACAACTTACCAATCACAATCTAAAATTTTACGTTGGAAAGTGTTACATATAGAGTTGTCCATATTGTGGCTTATATATATAAAAATATATAGATTTTTTTATTTATAAAATAATTTTTGAATTCTAACTATAAATGACTAAAAATAACCATGAAATATATAATAAAAGGAACAATAATATTTTATTTGGATATTCCATATGTAGTGTAAAGTTTAATACTTTTTTTTTTATGTCCCTGCTTTTATTTTATATATATATATTTTTTTAATTTATCTAAATAAACTTTTGATACACGTTGTGTATACATGCATTTAGGTCAATTTTAAGTGTATATTTATAGCATTTGCATGTGTATATGGTCGATAATTGCTTATATTTCATATCTTGGATCATGTAACGTGTTTGATTTATTTTAAGGTATTTTTGAGCATTTTCAGGATTAAATGCCGCAATTTATGATTAAGGGTCAAAAGAACAAGTCGAAGGGAAGGTAAAACAGATCAAAATCGGCCTAAACCGACTCAAACTAGTCAAAACCGGTCCAGACCGGCCTGGACCGGTCTAAAAACAAATCAGTGCAAGAACTAACATGGCCGTGTCACTGAAGCAACACGGTCGTGTCAAAAGTGTCTCGCAAAGGGACAATGGCGATGTGGATGGAACGCGGCCGTGTCACTTAAGCAACACGGCCATGTCAAATTGTGCGTCGTTTAGAAGATTTGAGTTAAAAGCAACACAGCACTTAACCCAAACGGCCGTGTCAGAAGTCCGTTTGTGAAAGAAAAGCCCATTCAAAGTAGGAATTGATTCATAATTCTCCCGGGGCTTGTCCGAGGTCTATAAAAGGAAGAAAAAGCTCGTTTTAAAGGGGAGAACATCAAATTCATACATTCGGTTAGACGACTTGGAAGACGAAGAAGACTACAATTGGCAGAACGATTTACATGGGTTTAGTAATTCTTCTTAGTTTTACAAATGAGCCCAGCAGCCCGCTAAAATGAGCCAGTCCTCCGCCCCTAACCCATAAAAAAATAAAGCCCAGTTAGGCCGAGTTATACAGGCCCGATTTTTTTTGGGTATCTTTTTTTCCACCCAGCCCATTATATATTTCACGCTACATGGATTGGTTAATTGGGTCGGTCTATTTTTATCCAATCTCTCTTCATATATATGTATAAAGGCCCTCAACACTAGCCCTACCCTATCGAATATGGATCCTCTGTAGTTGAGGTTGTGCATTTTTGTAGAGTTCTCTCACATTCTCTCTTTACAGTATGGATAACTTTGTAGAAAGAGAATGTGAATACTATATTATAGAGAGAAAATGTGAGAGAACTCCACCAAAATGTACATGCCTCAACTACAGAGGATCCGAGTCCCTACCCTATCTCGATCCTCCATCGTATCTCTCTATGTATTTATAAATATAAATGTACTGGTGTAGTACCCGTGAAATACACGGGTTATATAAAAGAGTATAATTTTTTTATAAATTTTACGACAATAATAATGATTTGCCTATTTGTGTGTGTTTGAATATGATATCACATTTCAGTATTAAAAATTATAATATAATTACCTAAGGAAGTATACACATTATCACAATATTTTGGGTAAATAAATAAAAAGAAAATAAACATGAAAAAGTGTACAATAATAAGTTTAATTTAGATGTATTTTAGAATATATTATCTTATTCACATATAAAGGGAATAGGGATGACAGTGAATCGAGTTGAAATCAAAATCCGCATTAAACCCATTTTGTGTGGTTCGGGTAAAAATTCGGTCAAACGGGTTACATGGCGGGTTCAAACCCGGTCAAATGGGTATTGGCGGGTTTGAATCGGGTAGTGGATTTTTCTAAACTCGCCTCTATATATTATTTATATTAATATTTTATATTTATATTTAATTTAAAGTAATAATATATTGCACTTACTACTAATTTTTCTACAAATATATTAACATTTTTATTGTTTTTGCTTGGTGTTTGCTTAAATTTGAGAACTTATTTAGTTATTTTGGTATACAGATTTTTCATTATATAATGAATATTTTATATTATATCTTAATAATGGAATCATTATACTAAAAAATAGTGACAACAATATTGTATATATTGAAAAAAAAAACAAACATAGCAGGGGGCGGGTCGATAAACCTGCTAGGTAGCAAAGCGAAGTGGGTTGAAAAAGAGAGGCGAAGTGAGTTATGAGTTTAATTCTTTTCATACTGGGCGGGTTTGGATGGTCTGAAAAAGTCAAACCCATCTCATACCCGTTCCATTATCATCCCTAAACGGGTAATGCATTTTCACCTTCAATTTTCTCGACCTCGTCACCTGCCTTTGTGGTTACTCTAATCACCCCATCGTGCAATGCACGATTTGGAATATATGTATTTTAAAAGAAAAAATAAAGATTAAATAATCGAAAATTAATTGAATAATATATTTTTTGTTAAATAAAAAATATTAAATATATATATATATATTATTTTATAAGAAAATTTTATATGTTTTTTTGGACCGGTCCATACTAAGATTATGTTTGATTAAAATTTAATCAACAAAATAAACATATCTCCTTAAAATATACTATAATTTTTGCAAGTATATTGGTTGAAACAAAAAAGATTCCCTAAGTTGTATTCTTGGAAAACACTAGACAAATTACTTTGGTAAGATATTTTCGTTGACTGACATAAATTGTAAAAGATTCACAATTATCATTAGTCTTTAGCATGGTGTTGTGTGTGTCTTTCATATAAAGGTAAACAGAATTATGGCATATCTTTAGCCTAATATCCTTCCATATTTTGATTTTGGATATCTCTCACTGGTCTTTAACATATATATTTCATAATCTGATTTATTTACCACATCTCTCCATGTAAATGGTTGATTAACTATTTGATTTGAATATTTTCGTTGATTATGTAGAACATATTTCCATATAAATCAGATATTTGATAATTTGGGCAGAATGTTTTCGCTAATTTTATTAAAACTTAATTCGGGACGTAATCTTTTTAATTTTGACAAAAATTAAACTGATCTACTGAATGAAAAAAACATAGTTTATAAACAAATCAGTGTTGAGTAAAATATTTTTCCCAGAAATAACAGGTGATTATAGGTGGGAAAATTCTTAATTTCCTATTTTAGGATAGTTTTATTATTATATTAAGTAAGACTGGAGGTGAATGTCAAATCAAAGTTTTATTAGGGGATATTTATAATATTAACAAATTTGTATATTTTCATCGAGATTTTACGACGGCTATGGTAAGAATAAAGATAAAACTATAATGATTGAGGTAGATATTTTGATGAGCAGACAGTTTTTTCCCTGGAATATTTTTCTCTTTTTCATATAAAAAATATATAGCCTACAATTTCTCTCCTTGTGACGCATGGCTTCAGTGGTTAATCATTTAGTAAATTAACCATAAAGTATATAAAATTATATATATATATATATGTATAATAATGGCCTTAATATATAAATTAAATAAATAAGGACTAGTAGGGCTTGTCCAACCCTTTATATATAAGGGTCCTCAAGGTCAGCCCCACTCTCTATATATACGTGTGTGTGTATATATATATAATTAAAATTATAAGAACCATCAGGATCAGTGATCCCTTAACCCGACTCGTTATATATACATATATATATATAATATAAATATATATATATATATATATATATGTGTATATCGGAAATGTTCCCTACCCACCGTGGACACACGTTAATATGCCCATCGCTGACGTGTAAATATCTTATTCCCAAATTAAGAATAAGGTAATTAGCTATATTCAAGGAGATCTATACACATCAGTTGGTGGACACATTAACTTGTGCACATCGCAGGTAGGAGAGCAAGATCGATATGCATATATATATGTGTGTGCGCGTGTGTGTGTGTTCTATATGAAATTATATATATGTTAGAGATATGGCTCATCAACTTAGCAATAAGTTCAGTTTGGCAGAAGAAAAGTGCTTCTGAAAAGCTAAGTGGAAAAGCAGGAAACAAGCAGGATTTAAAATTCAGTTAATTCTGTTATTAGTCATCCACAACGATTTTCAGAGGTCCGTGGTCTTTCTACCGTTGTCTTTGTTTGAGGCAGTTAATTTGTTGCTTAAGCTGTTGTGATTCATTTCCTGAGCGGATCTCATCCGCTCATCTTTCAAGCCCTTTTTCACTCTTGTTAATAGTTAGACACTCCATGTAGAGAGTTAAGAACACTAGAGAGAGAGAATTACGATTGAGAGAAGAGTGAGAGAAGAACTCTTGAGAGTAGCTAGTGAATCCTTCAACCATTGTGAAGTGATCACTTAGGGAATGAGTGATTCTCTGTAAACCATTCAAGCTAGTGAAGATCTGATAACCTCTCGTGGACGTAGGCATCTTTTTGGGCCGAACCACGTAACTCTTCTTGTCAGTTTTCTATTTCTTTTCTTGTTTGACACATTTGTGTTCAAGTGTGTGATCTTGCAATCTGTTTTTGATTGCTTGATTAGTTTTGAGCGTTACTGTGTTATTTATGTTGAGCTGAGAGTGACAAGGTCACCAATTCGCAAATTGGCGCCGTCTGTGGGAATTTGATTCGTGTCCACATTGTGTTTGATAATTTGCCAGAAACAAGAAATCGGCTAATTCAAGGAATTCTCAATCTTGAAATCAAATCATGGCTGCTGCAAAATTTGATGCAAAAAAGTTCTCAGGGAAGAACGATTATTGTTTGTGGGAAATCAAGATGAAGGCCTTGTTGACCCAACAAGGGCTTTCTAGTGCACTTCTTGGAGAGAAAGCTAAACCAGAAAAGATGGAGCAAGTTCAATGGCAAGAAATCTTAGACAAAGCACATAGCACACTCATTCTATGCTTGATTGATAAGGTTCTTAGAGAGGTCTCGAAGGAATCCACAGCAGAAGGCGTTTGGAAGAAATTCGACAACCTTTATATGTCAAAATCCCTGGCTAACAGGCTCTATACCAAGCAAAGACTGTACTCCTTCTGATTTACAGAGGATAAATCAGTAGAAGACCAGCTTGATGAGTTCACAAAACTCATTGATGATCTTTCGAGTCTTGAGGTGAAACTAGAAGATGAAGATAAGACTATTCTTCTGCTTAATGCTCTCCCTAAGTCCTATGATCATCTCAGAGATACTTTACTCTATGGAAAGAAGACTAGAATTAACATTAGAGGAAGCTCAGATTGAACTGAGGTCAAAAGAGTTGCAAAGAGAGAATGAATCAAAGTTGGGGATAGTAGGAGATGGCCTGAATATTACCAAGGGAAAACCCTTCAAGGGTAAGAAGAAACCTCAAGAAACAATCAAGAAAGACTCACAGAATAAGGCAAAGAGCAATGATGGCAAAGAAACCAGGAAAGGCCATCATTGCAAGAAGCCAGGTCACTTGAAGAAAACCTGTTGGGATTGGAAGAAGAAGCAGGCTGAGAAGGATCCAAGTCAGAACTCATTAGATCTTGTCACTGCAGACAATGAAGCCCAAGTCTTGAACATATCAGATGGAAATCCAGAGGACTTGTGGATCCTAGACAGTGGCTGCAGCTACCACATGTGCCCTAAGGTAGAATGGTTCCAAGACTACAAGGATCAAAACTGTGGATCTATGATGCTGGGAAACAATCAAATATGCCAAGTCAAAGGTATAGGAAACATTCATCTCAAAACCCATGATGGATCTGTGAAAGTGCTGACTGCAGTAAGGTATATTCCTGAACTCAAGAGGAATTTAATAAGCTTGGGTACTCTTGAACATAGAGGATGTAGTTTTCTATCTTACAATGGGTTCTTGCACATTGTAAAAGATAATAAGGTGGTGATGAGAGGTATTAGAAGGTCCAGCCTGTATTATTTGGATGGAAGTGTCATTATGGGATCTGTTGCTAGTATAGTAGATGCTGAGTCCCTTAAGTTGCATTCAAGGTTAGGCCACATAAGCCGGAATGGTCTGATTGAATTGCTTAAGCAAAACATGTTACAACACAAGGAGAAGTTCTCCATTAACATGTGTGAGACATGTATTCTAGGGAAAAGCAAGAAACTGCCTTATCCCACTAGCAAACATACCTCTGCAGCACCTCTTGAGTATGCTCACTCAGATCTATGGGGTCCATCTAGAACAGTTTCTCTAGGTGGAGGGAAATACTTTCTGAGCATAGTGGATGATTACTCTAGAAAAATTTGGTTGTATGTTTCGAAAAACAAATCAGAGGCTCTTCAAAAGTTCCAGGAGTGGCACAAGGAAGTTGAAAGTGAAACTGGGAAAACTCTTAAGTGTTTGGGAACTTATAATGGGCTAGAATTTGTCTCTGATGACTTTAACAAGTATTGTGCAGCCAAAGGGATAAAAAGGCATAAAAATGTGCCTGGTAACCCTCAACAAAATGGAGTCTCAAAAAGGATGAACAGGACAGTCCTTGAGAGGGTGAGATGTATGTTGCTAAAATCTAGTCTAGCAAAGAGGTTTTGGGCGGAAGCTGCTTCAACGGAAACCTATTTGATTAATAGATGTCCCTCCTCTGCAATTGGGTTCAAGACTCCTGAAGAGATGTGGTCTGGGAAGAAACCAAGTTATAATCACTTAAGGACATTTGGCTGTAAAGCTTTTGTGTATTCTAAGGGAGATAAGCTTGAGGCAAGAGCACTCAAGTGTGTCATGCTTGGATACCCTAAGGGCATCAAAGGGTACAGGTTGTGGTGTATTGAAGCAGGTTTAAACAAAATCATGATGAGTGGGGATGTTGTCTTCTGTGAGGAAAAAAACCCTTTCAAATAATAGAAACACATTGACAGTATCATCACTGATCAATCCACCAGTTCTCCACTTAAGATGGAGAAAACAACATTTTCTAATGATGATGATACTGAAGAAGAGCATCAAAGTGACACAGAAGTAAGCATTGATAATGAAGATCCAGGAAGTTATCAACTGGTCAGAAATAGAGTTAGAAGGATTCCAAAGCCTTCAACTAAGTATAATGAGGATTATCTCATGGCTTATGCTTTTGTAACTGCTGAAGAAGTTAACAGTAGTGAGCCCAGAACATACTCAGAGGCTATGGCCAGCTCAGAGAGAGATCAATGGCTAGTTTCTATGCAAGAAGAAATAGAATCTTTGGAAAAGAATGGAACATGGGATCTGGTGAAGAAACCTTCACATCAGAAGCTTGTTAGCTGTTAGTGGATATATAAAAAGAAGGTGGAGGTTTCAGAGACAGAAAAGGTAAGGTTCAAGGCCAGATTGGTGGCTAGGGGCTTTACTCAAAGGGAGGGGGTTGATTATAATGAAATTTTCTCCCCAGTAGTCAAACATGGTTCTATCAGGATCCTATTAGCCATTGTTACTCAGTATGATCTAATTCTGGAACAATTAGATGTGAAAACTGCATTTCTTCATGGGGATTTGAAGGAGATTATATATATAAATCAACCAGAGGGATCATTGCACCTGGAAATGAAGGAAAAGTGTGTTTGCTCAAGAAATCTTTACATGGACTAAAGCAGAGTCCTAGACAGTGGTATATCAAGTTTGATAACCACATGAAAAGCATAGGATACAACAGATGCAAATATGACAATCGTGTGTATCTGAAGAAGGCTGGAAAGACAGTGACACCCTATCTACTCCTATATGTTGATGACATGTTGATAGCTAGCAAGAATCCAGAAGAAATCAAGCTACTGAAGTCAAATCTTCAAGCTGTTTTTGAAATGAAAATTCTAGGATCAGCAAAAAGAATCCTAGGTATGGATATAATAAGGGACATAAAATCTGGGTGTTTGTGGCTAAGTCAACAGTCATACATTGAAAAGGTATTGAAGAAGTTCTATATGTATGAGTGTAGGAAGGTTTCTGTTCCATTAAGCCAGCAATTTAAGCTATCAGAATTAAAGAAACCCAAGGATGATGAAGAGAGAGTTGAGATGTGCAAAGTTCCATATTCAAGTGCAATTGGCTCAATTATGTACTCTATGGTGTGTACTAGGCCAGATGTGGCCCATCTAATCAGTGTAATGTACATGGCTGACCCTGGTAAAAGTCACTGGGAGGCTTTGAAGTGGCTACTTAGATATCTAAAAGGCAGCTCAAGCCATGGAATTTCGTACCAAAAATCAGAAGAAGTTTCAGAGAATTTCCTTTGTGGTTTTGTTGATTCTGACTATGCTGCTAACCTAGACTCAAGGAAGTCTCAGACAGGTTACATATTCACCTTGTTCAAATCAGCAGTGAGCTAGAAATCAATGTTACAGTCCGTTGTGGCTCTATCAACCACAGAAGCAGTAAAAGAAGCAATCTGGCTTAGAGGGATTCTCAGTGAGTTTGGGTTGATTCAGACTAGAGTTAAGGTCTTCTGTGATTCAAAAAGTACCTTGCACTTAGCTAAGCATCAAGTGTTCCATGAGAGATGCAAACATATTGATGTGAGACACTGCCTTGAGTTAGTAAGTGTGTTACCTCAGTAAGAAGGTAGGAAGGCCCCTTGTAAGTTGCAAGGGGCAAGGTGGAGGTGTTGTGTGTTTTTTTGCTTGTTGTGACTTGGTTGTGTTGGATAATCCTTGGCTTCGTTGATAGCCAAGGTGGAGATTTTTAGAGATATGGCTCATCAACTCAGCAATAAGTTCAGTTTCGCAGAAGAAAAGTGCTTCTGAAAAGCTAAGTGGAAAAAGCAGGAAACAAGCAAGATTTAAAATTCAGTTAATTCTGTTATTAGTCATCCACAATGATTTTCAGAGATCCGTGGTCTTTCTACCGTTGTCTTTGTTTGAGGCAGTTAATTTGTTGCTTAAGCTGTTGTGATTCATTTCTTGAGCAGATCTAATCCACTCGTCTTTGAAGCCCGTTTTCACTCTTGTTAATAGTTAGACACTCCATGTAGAGAGTTAAGAACACTAGAGAGAGAATTACAATTGAGAGAAGAGTGAGAGAAGAACTCTTGAGAATAACTAGTGAATCCTTCAACCATTATGAAGTGATCACTTAGGGAATGAGTGATTCTCTGAAAACCATTCAAGCTAGTGTCTGATAACCTCCCGTGGACGTAGGCATCTTTTTGGGCCGAACCACGTAACTCTTCTTGTCAGTTTTTTTTTTTTTTCTTGTTTGACACAATTGTGTTCAAGTGTGTGTTCTTGCAATCTGTTTTTGATTGCTTGATTAGTTTTGAGTGTTGTTGTGTTATTTGTGTTGAGCTGAGTGACAAGGTCACCAATTCACGATATAAGAGCCTTCAGGCTGACCCTATCCTACGTGCCCCCCATTGTCTCTTTTATATTTGTGTTTATGTGTGTATATATATATATGTAAAGTATATATAAAAATTCATATGTAGAGCAATTATATATATATAGTATTTAAAGTCTCACCCTATACAAAATCTTCAATACTAAAATCTACATTTCTGATAGTAAAATTACATTTATGTTAAATTGTGATGAAATAATTTTTTTGTCTATTTTATTAATTAAAAAATGATGGACTGATACTCGTCGTCACTAAATATGAACATATCTGATGGAAGAATATTGTCACTTAAATTTTTTAAAAGTTTAATGACAAAATTTAACATTGTCACAAATTAAACTATGACGAACTATTGTCCCTCGTTACCAAATTTAATTAAATAAGACGACACCTATTCATACACCTAACTAATAATGAAATAATATTTTTTTCACTCAAAAATAAGTATTTGTGACGATAAACATCATCGTAAGTTAATAATTTTTTTTGTGTTTAAATAAAATGGTAACAAATTGATTCACATCGTCACCAAATATAAGTATTGGTGACAAAAAAATGTTGTCATTGATTTCTTTAAACAATTAGTGAAAATAAATGCCATTGTCATGAAAGAAAACAATTGGTGACACTAAATGTTGTCACTAGTTATTTTCTAGTTGTCATCAAAAGGTTTTCCTCCAAAATTTTGGTGCGAAATTCTATCTCTAAAAATTATTGTGACGCATTTCTGGTCATCGTCATGATATATGCAAATTAGTGACGATAAAAATGATTCATAATGACAAAAATAAAAGTTGTCATAAAAATAAATATTTTTACGACGAAAATTAAATTCGTCGCTATTAAGCAACAAACAGTGACAAAATGTCGTGCGTCAAGAAAAAAATCATCATAAAATGTGTGATTCTTGTAGTGACTATAAGATGTTTAATTTTCTATCTTTTCTATTGATACATAAATATCTTTTGTGTAAATTTAAACTATTTAATATTCTGAGAATGCTTCGATCTTTCTCCTTTCTCTAGAAGAACTCAATTAAAAAAACTATAAGAAATTTACGAAAAATGAAAGAAAATAAAAATAAATAAAAAGAATAATATAATGTATTTACTAAAACTGAATAATGATGATATAAGATATTATGAATATTTAGGTTTAGCTTACGTCATTAGTTGAACAAAATATCATGTGAAATGTGATAGAAAATTTCATAAGTTGAGGTTTGAGGGATGAATAATATAATGTATTTTAATAATAATAATAATAATAATAATAATAATAATAATAATAATAATAATAATAATAATAATAATAATAATAATAATAATAATAATAATAATAATAATAATAATAATAATAATAATAATAATAATAATAATAATAATAATAATAATAATAATAATAATTTATGAATATTTAGGTTTAGCTTATGTCATTAGTTAACTAAATATCATTGAAATGTGATAGAACATTTTAGAAGAGGCTTGAGAGATGAATATATATTATAAAATGACTCTTAATTGATAAATAACACTTTAGACGTAAAGTTAATTAATTAGCCTTAATTTTTTTTTTCTACAAGTATATAAAAGAATCACATTATAAAAGAGATAAGAATCTTATAAAAAATAAAATTATAACGTTATGTATATTACTAAAAAGAAAGAAAAATATAAAATATTATCAATATTTAGATTCAAGTTAGGTCATTAGATGAACTAGTAATACACCCGTGTGATGCACGGAAGTTTATTCAAAAAGTAATGATTTTAATAAAACTAAATATTATATAATCTAATATTTAAATATGTGATCGTATTATCCTAATAATTTTCTTTTAATAGGATAAAACATAAATAAAATTATAAGTAATGTAAATATAAGTTTCTCGCACATTATATATGAATTTAATATAACTTACTTTATATATAGGAGTGTGTGTGTGCACGAGCGCGTATATATTAATATATATATATATATATATTATAGATTAACATTAAGATAAATATTAAATATAAATAAATCTTTTTCAAAATGATCATTTCTTATCTTTGAAATCCAAAGACACATTTAGTGTGTTTGTATCATTCTTCAACTATATGCATAATAGCTTAATTAATTAATTATGAATGTTAAAAGAAACATAAATATTTAAATATAAACTCATATTATTAAATAAAATAAATTGAATAATGTTATAAGAAATTTATTTTTCTTTTTTTTTTCCATGCTACTTTAAATATTTAAATTAATCTAAAATAAAGTTGTAAATTCTAACTATAACTATTTACTTATAAAAAATCTTATTTGCAAGTTTTAATACTTTACTTAGTATTTTATGTTAGTATTTGGTATGTGAAGATGTATAGACGAAGATGTATAAATGCAGACAAAGTCGAGGCTATAGTTTGACTTTATATCCGTAAGACGAAATTGTCACGTACTCAGGTGCAATACGTCTAATAGCAATCGGCGAACGTACTCGGATATTTGAAACTTTCAGACTCTACTAATGCAGAATTTGGAAAGCTTTGAAATCTGAATAAACTTGTGAATTTTTAATTAATGAAATGAAGTCTGCAGGGGCCTAAATATATATATATTGAAGAGTTGAGGTGCCTTTTTGGAAAGACACCTCTTCACCCTTTGGTTGCACCCTTTTGACTGGACCCACCCGTTCGTTGGGTGGTCGCACCCGCAGGCTGACCTACGCCCTAACGGGCGACGGGTCGCACCGATTCGACCTACCAGGCCTGCTGGTAGGTCGGTCCGACCCGACCCGCTCTGAGCCGATTCCTGACGGGTCGATCCGATCCGACTCGGTCCACGTCACCGCACCGCCTGGCTCGAACCGCCACGAACCCGTGAGCCATCCGTCTGGACCACTTGGCCAAAACTTTAAGGCTCCTCCAGCTCCTTGCGACGTCGCATACGTGCAAAGTGCGCCTCTAAAGCGACTCAATGCGACATGTGCGTGCAGGCCCGGGCTCGGGCTCGGATGGTGCTTTGCACCATCCTCGGGTCCGACTAGGATCCACCATAAGGTCCACCATAGGGGAGCAAACTTGATAACTCCTTATCAAGTGCTCTACTAAATAAGGAGTATCCACTTACTCCAACTTTTCTATGTGGGACAAGTTCCCATATTTTACTTTATAAACTCTTCAACTTTCAAGTTTAAGGTGCAACATTTGACAATTAATATTTCATTCACCCGAAATTGGTTTTGAGCATATTAATACATTAAATTCATCTACTCGAAACGTAGATTATGAATTTGCAACTTGTTTTCATTTTTAACAAATGGATTGAAATAATTAAATTGGTCAATTTTGGGTCAAAATCCAAAATTCCAAACCAATTTTCAACATTTCAGATATACAAAGAATAACAAAATAACAAAATAAAATTCAAAAGTTATTCAATAGTTGGAGTAATAAAATAAACCATATGAGTTTTTCTCGATTTTTCTTTATACTTTCATATATATGTTGAAAATTTTTAATTAGATTATATATTTGTATTGTAAATAGTAAATTCATTTAAAGAGACACATTGATTAATGTAAAAAAATAGTTTAGGTAGTAAAATATGAAAAAAAAAAAAAAGATATAATTGAGATTGGTTGATGTGAAAAAAAGACATAATCAAGTTGGTTAATTTTGCTTATTTAAAAGAAGTATAATTGCAAGTTGTATAATATCATAGTTTATGATGCAAAATGTAATTATTTATAGAAATATAACATGAATATATATAAAATATTAAAAAGTAATTAAAAAATTAAGATTAATTATCATATATAAAATTATATATATGAGACAAAGTCATAGTTTGATTTATCAACAAAAATAATTATTATAACAAATAAACATTGGCAAATTTAATAATTTAATACGCTGATTATGAATCAAATATTAACTATCGCTTTTAATTCGATAAAGTATGTGTTCAATTATAAATACATTGATTTTTCTCTCAATGTAATAAGTGAAGAAAACTTGAGACAATTCATGCCAGATAAAACAAATTGATTAGTTGTTGTTTTAATGAAATAATTAAGTAAAATAATTTGTAAGAGAGAATTATTTTAATGATTTTTATTATATTCCGAACAAATACTATATTTACTGTACAACCTACAATAAACACCAAAATCTTACTCAAATAATCAATGAACAAAGAAATAATATTTTAAATAGAATATCTTATTATTATTATTATTATTATTATTATTATTATTATTATTATTATTATTATTATTATTATTATTATTATTATTATTATTATATCATATGGATGTCAAATCAAACATCGTCAAAAGATGATTAATTTGATGTAGTATACAACCTCCGTTTTTTATATATTCTTTTAGATTTGGATAAGAAATTAGGGGGAGTAGGTAAATAAGCCCCTTTCTAGATTTTTCTCTCTCCCCTTAAATCCCTTAATTTTCTCCATATTTCCTTACTATTGTTATCTCATTATATGGTAGGTTACATAATGATTTTTTTTTTATGGATAGTATAGGAAAATTTGTGAAAAAAAGCTAAAAGTACATTTAATTATAAATAAAACACAAAAGCTAAAATAACATTTAATTATAAACAAACACAAAAGCTAAAAGAACATCTAAAAAACCGGAGGTAATACATAATAAATATATTAGAAATGAAAAATTATATTTGCAACTTTAGAAAGTAAAATAAATTTTGTTTCTTACCAATCACAGTCTTAACAAAATACACATTATTAAAAATATAAACAGGTAATTAAAAACAATTTCAATAACAGTTTCAATATATAATTATACATACGCTTAAAGCTTCTGTACTTTTGTGATAAAAAAATATATTAGAAAATTTGATGATTTAATAAGTTAGTTATAAAATAGATATTGATTTTTTTGCCTTTGATTTAATAAAGAAGGACTTTCATTATTTAAACCATGGTTTTTCTCCTTTTATAACTTAAATAACAAAAATATTTAAAAATTCACGTCAATTAAAATAAATTGATTAGTTCTATTTTTATAAAAAAAAAATACTCAATTTTTACAAAAGAAATTATTTTAGTAATTTTATTGCAACTCAAACCAAAGAAAATATTATAGTCCAATTCACAATAAACATCAATTTTAGCATAAATAATTAACCAACAAACAATCCATTTATTCACATCAAATATCTCATTATAATATACTCCCTCCGTCCTAGCCTAATTGTCCTACTTGTTTTATTTGTTTGTCCCAAGCTAATTGTCATACCCCATAAATGGCGAATTCTCCCACAATCTCCACCATCAAAATCTCCACATTCAATCTCCACCTTTGAAAAAGTCAAAGATTCCACAAAATCTGTTTTTTCTTAGTCTCCGTGCCAAGCCAAGGTAGGACAATTAACTTGGGACGAAGGGAGTATGTGATATGGATGTCAAATCAAAGATCGTGAAAAGATGAATAATTTGGCATATTATGCGCATAAAATTGGATTCAAAATAAAAAGAGTTATTTGTATTTAAAAAAAAAAAAAAAAAAGAAAGTTATGAACTTACCAAAAATAAAAAAAGTTAATAATTATATGGTGTAAAACTTTTGGAGGGAAAGTTGAAATGACATTAGTACCCTCCATTTTACTTATATATATATATATATATATATAGATTAGATACCATATCCATGAATTAATACATGACATTTGAAGTATATAGTGCTCTTACCAAATAAACAAAACTTTGAAGATATGTTACTAAACTAACCTCAAGATTTAAAATTCATTAAGGATATAATAGACGAGTAAAATTTTATAAGAAATAATTCAGACTTTTATAATAGATATAAGTAGATACATTCAATCGAAATGTAATTAGCGTCATTGAATAACTAACTCACATAACTACAACTTTATGAGAAGTAGACTGCTAACTTTCGGAAGGAAGACCGCCAAATATATATTTGAAATTGGACTAACAGTGTACACTGCATTACCACCCAGTCGGGTGCTAGCGCACACCGGGGTGTAGGGCAGCGGCAACAATGCTCGAGTTATCGGTGCAGGTGTACTACTTATTTTTCATTCTTATACATCTCCCTATTGATACTCGGGGCTATGAGCCTGTTTGTTTATGGTTGAATACAATCGTTCAAGATTTAGCTCAATTCATGTGCGTTTGGTTTTAAGTTGTGGTTAATATATATATTGTGCCCAACCTTAAAGCTCCTCAATAAATTATTTTAACCATCAAACAATCAAACATCAATTATCAATCCACTAATTATCTCATACACACATAATCAATCAAACTCAATTCTCAATACAACTTTAATCAATAATCAATTATTCATTAACTATCTCTTATACACATTATCAATCAAATTCAATTCACAATTCAACTTTAATAAATAATCAATCATTCACTAACTACCTCTTACACACACCGAATCACCTTTACCACATTTTATATTATAGTCACCCACAACCCAATCTCCAACCAACCTAAACAAACACTCACTTATAATTTTCTCCAATTTCATATTTCACTTTATTTTTCATAATTTACAGTACTTTAAGCACTCACAGTCATAAAATAGACCCTATGAAATTATGATTAGATGCGATATAAAATAGGGAAACAACGAAGGAAACATGAGTCCAGAAGGATGAAGCCACAACATGATAAATTATACTCCCTCCGTCCCGGCTTAAGTTTCCTACTTTGACCGGGCACGGAGGTTAAGAAAAAGCAGATTTTGTGGAATCTTTGATTTTTTTAAAGGTGGAGATTGAGTGTGGAGATTTTGAGGATGAGGATTGTGGGAGAAATTTGCTATTTATGGGCTGGAAAGTTAAGTTGGGACAAACCAAAAAAGAAAGTAGAAAAGTTAGAGCGGGACGGAGGTAGTAGGTTCTATCTTTTCCTTGTTTGATTAGACACGTGTTTATCAGGGTACCAAAGAGTCCTTGTTTTATTAGAAACGCGTACCAAAAATTAGTGCTTGCACAAATATTAGAAACATGTGTATTTGGGTAACAAAATGGAAAGATAGATTGGTGCCCTAATCTATGCTTATTTATTATCTTCGTTTTTTTAATTGTTATTCTATCTTTTTATAAAAAAATTAAGAGACTTAACAAATTGGCAAATCAATCCTCAAGTAATTTCCTTAAATGCCTTAATTTTTTTTAATCATTTATATATATTATTAAGATTTTTCATAACTATAGGATTAATATTGTAAAATAAGTGGTTAAAAAATTAGAATGATAATTATTTACAAACAAAATAAATAAGTTAGAATGACAACTAAATAAAAACGAAGGTAGTATGCCTATTCCACTGGAAAAAACTTAACCTACCCGGTGGGTAGGGTATCCATTGGATTAAAATTTAAAAAAAAAAAATTAATTAACCTTCATTCATGGTGGCTCCATTTATACAGGTATTTTCTTACTAATTATGTTTTTTTTTTCCTTTTCTTTTTTCATTTTCCAAGCAAACCATGTCACAATTGTATAGTATATAGCATCTATACAATTAAACCATATGATTTATACATTATATTTACTATTTTAGTATAATATAACATATATCCTGCTATAATAAAACTACTGTACTACAGTATATAATACAATATATATGACATACTATATTATGTAACATACCATTAAATAAATTCTGGAAATTGAGAAACATAAAACTACAAATAATAATGTGTAAGAGGTGGAAAACTAGAAAATATTACTGGAAATAAAAACATTTGGTTAATATAATAAAAGCAAATCAAACATTTGCAACCCATAGTAGAAATATTAATATATAAAAATTAGTACTACACATCCGCGTATTTGTAAAATCCAGTGAATATTTGTTAGAGTGAAAATGTTGAATAAATTATATTTCCAACCTCTACAATACTATACATGTGTTTTCCATTATAGAGCTTCACCAACGCTAACCTCGACTATTTATCGCCTATTTTTCATGCAACAAACTTAAAATAATTATTTCAAAAACCTTTATATAAGGAAAATGAAAAACAAATATATACCCTTGCAAAAACTCAATAATTTTATCAATTACCAACATATTTTGTAAATATTCAAGACTAAAAATGATCCCCAATAAATTACATACAAACTACAAATAAATTATGATAATAACAAACAAATAAATTTTGAACTTCAAAAAATTAAAATAGAAAATAAATACAAAATATAAAATTTAAAAAATGCGAAGATCAATAAATCTATAAAAGAAACAAAAGTTAGATGAATTTTTAAGAATATTTTAATAATTCGTGAAAACTTTTACCAAAAATTCTATATTCACTTTTATTTATACTGATATTTAGAGAGAGAAAAAAGAATTTACCCCGATGTTGATGTGAGTTTAGGTAGAACGCTAGTTAGGCCATTTGCAAATGTATAAGGGAAAACTGCAAAAGTTGTCCATCAAGTATGGGGGTGACAAATTTCTCTCCATTATATTTATCTCTAGCAATTGTTATCCATTAAGTAACGGAATTGCGCTATTTTTACCCAACACTCGCCAGAAGTCATAAAAAGTCACTTGTCGTGTCATGTGCCCGACAAGATTAAAAAATCCGGCAATTGCAGCCCACATGGCAGCTTAGCTGGATCCAACGTGACATTTCGGGCGATATTTGCCAAATCATCATAATTTAATGGACAACTGTTGCCAAATTATAAAAAAAAAAATTAAAAAATCAATAATAATAATAATAATAATATATGCTAAAAATTTAATAATAATAATAATAATAATAATATTCTAAAATTCATTTAGAATTCAAAAACTTAAAAATTTATTTCTGAAAATTATTTTGGAAAATTCTAATTTTTAAAATCCAGAAAATTTAAAAAGTTATTCATAAAATTATTTTAAAATTTCTAAATATCATTTAATATTTAGAAAATTAAAATATATTTTTTAAAAAAAATTCTTAAATTTACTAAAATTCAGAAAATTAAACTTAAAATAAAAATAAGAAATTTAATGAAAATTTAATTTTAGATTGATAAAAATAAAATTAATTCAGAAAATAATAAATTTTTGAAAATAACGGATAAAAAATATATTTTCGAAAAAAAAAAAATAACATATAAATTATATTATAAAATAAAATTATTTAAAAATTTCTAAAATTGATTTAAAATCCAGAAAATTAGTTTTGAAATAATTTTATTTCACGTTGGAGAATTTTTCAGATCCTCCATTGAAGAACAGAAAGGTTGGGTTCACCACCCTTTGATGAAAACAAATCTGCAAATACTTCATTGAAGAACATAATCGTGGCTGAGTGTGTTGCACTGAATGGTCGATGATGACGAGCAGATCGGCATATTTGAGGTTGATGGTGAGGCCGGTAGAACTGAGGTTTACTTTTCAGAAATAATTTTTGAGAAATAAATTTCAGATACAAGGTTGATGGTGGCGTCGGTAAATTTGATGTTTAATTTTGAGAAATAAATTTTTCAGATTTGAGGTTGATGGTAGTGTTGGTAAATTCAAGGTGGATGGTTGACAGCGCTGAGTACACCTTTAATTTTTAGAAATAATTTTTACTTTTCTTTTCTAAATTTTAAATAAATTTTTAAATTTTTAAATTATTTTTAAAAATACTTTTTAAATTTTTTAGATTTTAAATAAATTTAGAATTTTCAAAATAATTTTTAAGGGTCATATAAAATGGTTTGTTGGAACTTGGAAGTCAATACATGTAATTAAAGAAGCTACCTGTGCCCACTCGGAAAAACTTAGGGTCCGTTTGCTTAAGATTGGGGAGTGATGGACCAAATCTGACTGAGAAAGTTAATGAGTATGCTTTATTGAAATTCGATCCTCTATATCTACTGAGTCAAGTCTAAAGCAAACAAACCCTTAATAATTGCAGTAACAAAAATGTTGTACATGCTGTCTTGTTTTCTTTTGTTCTCTTTTTCTGTGTAAGCGATTTCATAGTACAAAATAAAGAACATAGATACCCAAATAATAATAAGGGTTAATTACAGAATGCAACCTGTACTATTGGCCTTTTTTCCATTTTTAGTCCAAAGTAAATATTTTTTCCGATTGCAACCTGTATAACGCATTTTTGTTGCAGTTTGCAACTCCGGCCATATTTCAGGCTATATAGGCCATGTGCCATGCACATGACCTACATGGGCCAATAATATGGCGACACGTGGCCACTAATTAAAAAAAATCGAAAAAAGAAAAAAAATACTTATAAATTATTTAAAATTTTCAAAATAATTCACAAAAAAATATAAAAATAATTAAAATTTATAAATATTTAATATAAAAAAAAATTGAAAATTTAGGAAATTAACAAAAAATTCTAAAAATAATTTAAAAATTCAGGAATAAATATAAAAAAAAAAAGAAAAATCGAAAATACTTATAAATTATTTTAAAAAAGTAAATTTTTTTATTAAAAATATAAAAATTATATACATATCAAAATAATTTTATATAAAAAAATAAAATATTCCGAAAATTTTGAAATTCAGGAAATTAACAAAAAAAAATTCTAAAATTAATTTTAAAAATTCTGAAAATAAATATAAAAAAATCAAAAATAGTTTTATTTTGAAAAAAAATCAAAAAATTAGTAAATTATTTTAAAAAATTTAATTTTTTTATTAAAAATATAAAATTATATAAAAATTTCAATAATTTTATATAAAAAATGAAAAAAAATTAAAAATTTTAAAATTCGGGAAATTAACATAAATCTAATTTATTTTTTTGTTAATTTCCTGAACTTTAAAAAATTTAGAATTTTAAGAATAATTTTTTTTTTTTAATTTCCTGAATTTTAAAATTCTCTCGTTGGCGGACACATTGAAGGAGATTCAGCTGTTCGGTGCAGACGTCAAACTAGAAATAGAAATAGAAAAAAGAAAAGAGAAGCTGGCCTTCCCTTTCGCAGTTCCGTCGTCGTCTTGCCGCTTGAATAGCTGTCGAGTTTCATTAGGCCGAGAAGCCAGGTCTTCAGAGAAGACCCACACTTCTACTGTCCATGATAATTATTATTGTTCTATGCGCGCGTAAAAAAAATGGAGAGGAATTGGAAATTTAATTCTCAATTCTCAAATTCATTTAAAATAACTTTCAGAAGTAATCTTTTTTAATTATTTGGATTTTAAATGAATTTGAAATTTTCAAAATAATTATTCAAATTTTATATTTAGTTCTAGAAATTTTAAAATAAATTTTAGATTTTTTGTTAATTTCTTGAATTTTAAAATTTTCAATTTTTTTTTAATTTTTTAAATAAAATTATTTAGAAATTTATATAATTTTATATTTTTAATAAATTATTTTAATTTTTTAAATAATTTACAATTTTTTCAGTTTTTTGTCAAAATAAAAGTATTTTTGATTTTTCTTTATATTTATTTTCAGAATTTTTTGTTAGTTTCTTGAATTTTAAAATTTTCAAAATATTTTTTTATTTTTTATATTAAATATTTATAAATTTAAATTATTTTTATATTTTTTATGAATTATTTTGAAATTTTGAAATAATTTATAAGTATTTGTTTTTTTTTTTCGTTTTTTTTTTTTTTGTTATTAGTGACCACGTGTCGCCATATTATTGGCCCATGAAGGTCATGTGTATGGCACATGGCCTATATAACCTGAAATATGGCCGGAGTTGCAAACTGCAACAAAAACGTGTTATACAGGTTGCAATCGGAAAAAATATTTAGTTTGGACTAGAAATGAAAAAAGGGCCAATAGTACAGGTTGCATTTTGTAATTAACCCTAATAATAATCACAAGATAAATTGTGTGGTGTATGTAGAGTATCGGTACATCTATAATATTTTACTAACGGTAATAGGTAGCCACCAAAAAACTAAGGCAATGTTTGGTTGGAGTTGGGGTGGCTGGGTTGGGGGAAGTAGCTGGAGTTAGTGGGTGGGGCAAGTAGCTGGAGATGTTTGGTTGGGTGGCTGGGGTTGTGATTGGAGTGTGATATTTAATTATTAATTGTAAAATGTGATGTGATATGTGTAAGAGATAGTTATTAATGATTGGTAAAATGATTAAAGTAGCGTTTGAATTTGTGATTGATGTCCCCATCAAATCCTAATACCCCGGCTCGCCAAACCAGCCCAAAGAAACATGAGGTTGGGTTGGCCCAACTGATGAGAGGTTGGGCCAACCCAACCAAACATGCCCTAAGATTTCTTTTTTATTTATTATTAAAAGGGTCAATTACCAAAAGCAACCTGTATTATGAGCCTTTTTCAGTTTTGCAACCTAAACTTTTTAGTTTTTCCGATGACAACCTGTATTAATTATTTTTTTTCAATTTGCAACCTCCGGCTATATTTCCGGCTATATAGGCCATGTGACTTGCACATGTTCTTTTTTGGACCAATAAGATGGAGACACGTGGCGGCTAATAAAATATTTAAAAAAATATTAATAAATATTTTAAAAATTTCAGAAATTTCATTAATAAATCTAGAAAATTAATAAAAAAAATATGAAATTCTTTTAGAAATTCTAAAAAATTATTTAAAATTTAAAAAAATTATTTAAAATTTAAAAAAATTATTTATAATCGAAAAAATAAAATAAAATAATTTTGTAATTAATTAAAAATTTCTGAAAATTCATTAATAAATCTAGAAAATTAAAAAAAAAATCTGAAATTCTTTTAGAAATTCTAAAAATTTATTTAAAATTAAAAAAAAACATTTAAAATTTAAAAAAATTATTTATAATCGAAAAATAAAATAAAATAATTTTGTAATTAATTAAAAATTTCAGAAATTTCATTATAAATTCTGAAAAAAAAAATATTATTTCTAAAATTAATTTGAAATTCTAAAAATTTATTTAAAATTAAGAAAAATCATTTAAAATCAAAAAAATAATTTTAAAAACAGAAAATAAAAAATAATAAAAAAACCAGAAATTACATTTATAACTCCAGAAAATTAAAAAAATAAAATAAAATTATTTAAGAAATTCTAAAAATTTATTAAGAATTCAAAAAATTTATTTATAATCCCAAAAATTAAATACATAAAATGCACTTCTTAAATTTATTTATACCGGAATATACGGAGTTCCCTCTCTTTTATACTAATTCTCTACAATTTATAATTATCTTTTAGTATTTAAAAATTAATTTCTAAAATAAATTTTTTTAATTAGCTATCTGATTTTAAATGATTTTTCTTAATTTTAAATAAATTTTTATTTTTTTTATTTTCTGTTTTTAAAATTATTTTTTTGATTTTAAATGATTTTTCTTAATTTTAAATAAATTTTTAGAATTTCAAATTAATTTTAGAAATATTATTTTTTTCAGAATTTATAATGAAATTTCTGAAATTTTTAATTAATTACAAAATTATTTTATTTTATTTTTCGATTATAAATAATTTTTTTAAATTTTAAATATTTTTTTTAAATTTTAAATAAATTTTTAGAATTTCTAAAAGAATTTCAGATTTTTTTTTTAATTTTCTAGATTTATTAATGAATTTTCAGAAAATTTTAATTAATTACAAAATTATTTTATTTTATTTTTTCGATTATAAATAATTTTTTTAAATTTTAAATAATTTTTTTAAATTTTAAATAAATTTTTAGAATTTCTAAAAGAATTTCAGATTTTTTTTATTAATTTTCTAGATTTATTAATGAAATTTCTGAAATTTTTAAAATATTTATTAATATTTTTTTAAATATTTTATTAGCCGCCACGTGTCGCCATCTTATTGGTCCAAAAAAGAACATGTGCAAGTCACATGGCCTATATAGCCGGAAATATAGCCGGAGGTTGCAAATTGAAAAAAAATAATTAATACAGGTTGTCATCGGAAAAACTAAAAAGTTTAGGTTGCAAAACTGAAAAAGGCTCATAATACAGGTTGCTTTTGGTAATTGACCCTTATTAAAATATTGTAGATTTAGCGACTTACGGTTATATGTAATTTTGCGACAACAATATAAAAGAGAATTCCTATAACCATCTTGTAACCAAGTTTAACTACAACAAATTTGACATTGGAAAGTGAGTTTAAAAATCACTTATGAGAAAATGCCATCTAATCATAGGTATCAACTATCAAGGCATTACCAAGTATAATGATAAGATAATTTTTTATACACAATTAATTTTCCAATAATTTATAATTAATGCAATTTCAAGTGCCTCCAACATACCCAGTTTCATTCAATTTATATTGCCTTTAATTGTCATTTATGGGTGTGACAAGTTAAGTGAAACAAACCGAAATGAAAAGTAGGACAAATTAATTGGGACGGAGGGAGTAATATTTATAAAAAGAGTTATTTTTTATAACCACTCCTATAATTGCAAAAAACTAGCGACAAATACCACTTTTTCTTATAGTGTCATTCAAATTAGACAAAGGGCTTTCTGAAGTTGTGATTAATGTTCCTACAGACTAGATGGTTATTGGATCTGGGAACAAATTATTTTTATTAAAAATGTATAAATTAAGTTGTGTTGTACATTATTCCTTAAAAATACATCATCGTTTCTTGTTTTATGACAACAATGGGCTAATAGCCAGACTCTGAAAACAGGGTTATGTGTAAAAATGCATAGTTGCAATTTTTTTTTTTTTTTTTTTAAAGTTAACTTTCATAATTTGTAATTTTAGCACGAGCTTTTCGATTTAGCAAAATAATTCTAATTCTAATATGAAATGAATGAGATGATATGATGATCGAATAATGTTGTATAGACACCATCTTCATCATTCTCCACTCAATTTTAAATTGTGGTTGATCTCGGTTCAAATAAGAATTACGGATTGTAGTTATAATCTAGTACCCTAAACAAGTGAAATCACCAAAATTGATGTGCTAACCTTCTTTATCCATTTCTTACCTCAATTTCTTTCCAAAGTAGCACGTCTGTCGCCTAAAAATACATTTATCCAATCTAAATCATTCACATTTTTACACTTATCACTTGCGCAATCTGTTTCTCCCAAAACCATATATATTATTATAGGAAATGTAATATAATTAATTAATTCTCACCACATAAATAGTAGGGTTAACTAAAAAAAATTACGACCTTTGCTCTAATTTTTTATTGCAATATGACCAATAAAACTTAGCAATATTATTCACCAACTATAAAAGAACAACATCAACCGTTTTTTTTTTTTTTTTTTTTTTTATCTAATTG
Source organism: Ajuga chamaepitys (assembly GCA_958295605.1). Classification (NCBI taxonomy): domain Eukaryota; kingdom Viridiplantae; phylum Streptophyta; class Magnoliopsida; order Lamiales; family Lamiaceae; genus Ajuga; species Ajuga chamaepitys. The sequence goes on along the minus strand of OY282506.1, from coordinate 24,115,758 downwards.
CACTGCGGCCACTACCATTAGATACACCGTGAAGGGATTGTCCTATATTTATGACCTACTTCCTCCGTCCCGACCTAATTTGCACACCTGCTCCGGCGCGTATATTAAGAAAAACTATTGTTTGCTTTTTAGTTGACTTTTTTTAAAAGATGGAGATTGAGGGAAATTTTGAAGGTGGAGATTGTGAGACAATTTTCCTTTTTATGGGTGTGCAAATTAATGTGGGACGGACCGAAAAGAAAAGTGTGCAAGTTAGGGTGGAATGGAAGTTAAATGAAATTCTCATCAAGGTGCTTTCACGATAGTCGTGGCGACACAATCGAATGTAAAAGAAATATAATTGATGTAAAAAAAACCTTAGTAGTTAGTGATCAACACTGACAAAATAAAAAATTGGACTAAAAGTCGTGACTTTTTTTAATCAACCCTTAATAGGATTTTAAAATTGATATTTAATATATTAATTTCCATGAATTTAATATTTGACGGGACACAAATTTATTTATTTAAACCGACAATTAAGTTGTATAACAACATACACAATGGAGTTTCCAAATTCAATTATCGACTTTAACGCCAACTACCTAGAGATATTGTGAGTATAAATAGAAGTAGAATTAAGTAATCTACCTACCAAAAACTAGTGAAACCTTTCAACCTTTTTACATTTTTGCCCACAATATCGACCAAAGTTGACGATGAGGGTTGCGGTGGTTGGTGGTGGCGTGAGCGGGCTAGCGGCAGCATATGTACTGGCAAAAGAAGGGGTAGAGGTGGTAGTATATGAGAAAGAGGATTTCTTAGACGGTTATGCAAGAACTACGATCGTTGATGGGATTGTTCTTGATCTTGGTTTAATGGTCTTTAGTCGGGTATGTCCTGCTTATTTTTTTTATTTTTTTTTATTTTATCTCTTTTATATTTCATATGATTCCACAACTTGTAAATGTGAATTCGTAAAACAATAAGTGCATATCTCTTATGAAGTATACAAATATTTTATTAAATTATTTATTTAAGGATACACATACGTGAATATAATATGTTCCAAAATGCATCGCCAAATGCAAACTTATATTGAATTTAATATTTTTTTGTAAAGTTATTTGATCTATCATTAATGTTGGTTTTCTAATTTTGTTAGAGCAAAACTAAATGATGAACTTGGGCTACCTCTCTTCTGTGTAAACGTACTCGGGGTCGGTCTAACATTTTGGAAGATCCTGCGCAAAAGATAAAATTGGACCCTAGTTATTTTAAAAATAAATATTTAAATTAATTACATGAATAATATTATATTACTCAAAAAGGCATTAAAGTATTTATTTTGGCTCTGTTTGTCGGTTGTTGAAGGGATGAATGACGAGCAATGTTCTAAAATCGCTAGTCGCTAGTCGGTCGGTCGATTGGGGCCTAGCGTCTGGAGCGCCTAGGCGGCGCCTAGACGGGGCCTAGGCGGCACCACCTTAGACGAATAATTTAATTATTTATAAATATTCAATAAGTAAATAATATATAAAAAATTTGAAAATAATAGCAACCTATCCTAAACAAACTATATTTTGCATGTTAGCTAACATAATCAAGGATAGTGCAATATTTACATGTACAAAAAACAAAGGATACTGCAAAATTCAATAGTCGATACTGAATAAAGCAATACGTGAAGCATTAGTCCATAAGTCAAAAATAAAAATATGTCATCCAAATCAATTAAGTGATTCAAAAAAAAAATATATATATATATATATATATAAATTTAAAAAATATATATATATATATATAAATAAATAAAAAAAAAAACTGGCTAGACGCCTAGGCGGGTTAGGCGCCGCCTAATCGGGCTCGGCGGCGCCAAACTCGCCCAGCGCCGAAAATGACCGAATAAGTAAAAAACGGGACGGACTGGGGCCGCCTAGCGCCTAGGCGGCGCCTAGGTGGCCGCCTAGCCCGTTTTTTAGAACACTGATGACGAGAAGTGGTTTATTATTTTAGGTATGATTTAAAATAAAAGGAAAATTTTGAAAGTGATGGGAAGAGTGTTTGAACACTATAACCTATTACTATGAGAAACCTTATTTAGCGCCCAATAACCAATTGGACACTTGATAACTTTGTTTATTGAGTACACTATAATAAATATATACAAAACTATATATATTTTTTAAAAAATGGGGGCCCTTGCCGACGGGGGCCCTGTGCGACAGCACTTGTCGCATCCCTTCCGACCCAATACGTACTTAACAACCTTTAGGTTTGATTTATTCTTGGGTTCATATTTAACTCGAACATTGGTTTCCTTTTTTCCTTTTTGAAGGTTGATGAAAGTCGAAACCCGATTCATTTATCCCTCATCTCACTAAGTTCTTTCTTTTTTTTTTTTCTGCAATACAAATAAGATGAAAAATATAAAGACCAATTTATAAAAATAAAATATTTTCTTATTTAAAAAAGATTTTTTTTACTTTTGGTTTAAAATGTTGTTATAACACCCTAATCCCAATAATCGGAACCGAGGTGCTACTACTATTTTTCTTTTTTTTTTTTTTTTTTTTTTTTTTTTTTTTTCCTTCGCTTTTATTTAAAAAGTAACTCAGAATTAATAACGGAAGCATGACATAAAAGATTTATCCAACAAAAGCAGTCATTTTATTTATAATAACTACTGCCAAAACAGCATTTACAGAAGTTGGTTCAAAAATGTCTGAGTAAAGGATAACACTCGGATTACAAAACCTGTTTACATGGTAAAACAAAAACATCCTTAAGTTGTGGGAGGAGGAAGGGATCCAGTGACCTTCGCCGCTACAGTCCCGCCACACCGCTCAATTAGCCTGGAGATTTGTAAATGAGGGCATGAGTATAAACTCAATGGGAACTTTGCAAGCAACTATACTAAGTGAAAGTGCACAATAATAAATATATCCTTGACTTATGTGCCCATCTTACGACACAAAAGCCTTTGACTTAGGAGCCAATCTTACGACTCGGAAGCCATATTGCGTGACTAGGGCAATCTTACGATTCCGAAGTCTGACTAGGAGCCAATCTTACGACTCATAGCCATATTGAAGATCACTTAAGAGCCAAACATGTGACTCGAAAGCATTCGACTGATGAGCCAATCTTACGACTCAAAAGCCCTACTCAAAAGCCCATCTTACGACTTGTGAGTGAATATACATATCAAGTACAAATCCAATAGCATAACATACTTACAAAGAGCCCAGTCACCCACCTTGTTTGCTTGCTTTAAAAACTAAAGGTAGGTCGCAAATGTCCCAAGGCCCGATCCTCACTACACCAAGCATATGTTGTTTGTTTAATTAGTATTACTTATCGGGTTCAGTTATATTTTAAAAATAATTAATGTGGTATCCTTTTCTTTGGATTATATCTATTTTCACAATATTTAATATATAAGCCAAGTTATTATAAATTATAATTTTAAACTAAAAAGCATAATTATCTACTAAATTTAAATTACAGACAACATTAATTAAGACATACTTAAAATTAACTAACATGCAAAATAACAACTACCTAATACGACCTAAAAGAAAATAACTAAATATATTAATCTATTTAAAACAATTAAATTCCTAAATTTAAATAAACTATAAAATAACGGAAAAGTAAAACTATTAAAGAAGACATACCTCCAAAGTTTTAGACACCGGACGACAACCTCCGGAATCTCTAGTTCGAACGTAGTCGCAAAATAACTTATAAGGATCTCCTAATTAAAAGAATTCCTTTTTATATAATATAATATATTTCTTACTTGTTTCCTTATGTTTTGGTAAAGGAGTTGATAACTCATTTTATACACCAAAATTGATGAAATTCTTCCAAAAACATAACGATGTGGGACTCAAGGCGTACAGTTAGTTATCGCTTTACTTCTTATTCACGTACAAATCATCAATCTAACTAAATATTATTATTATATTGTTACATTTATTTGTTTGAGTATACATACTTGTTAACTAAATAATATTATTTTATTACTATAATTATTTGTCTTAGTATACATATATCTAGATGTTTGTGTATTTATATTATGTTACGTATGCATATATAGATATGGTATTTAATTAATTTTATCTTATTTCTTAAACTCGATGTTAACTATATACTTTTATATTGTAAACTTTTAATTCTTATTTTTTTTGGTGCTAGGGGTACAGTCGGCCTGGTATATTGCGGTCATACTTGTTTTCTAAACATAAAATTATAAATCAAATAGCTTTGCAATTTAGACTAAAATAAAATTGGTTAAAATATTTGAAATGCCAAAAAAAATGTATTTTATTGTGTTTCAAAAATTCGGGGTATCACAATCTCCCCTACTTTTAAAAATTTCGTCCTCGAAATTGTACTTACTTGGTTTAGGATATTCGAATATTTTGCCAAGATCTCATCCTCTCGTTCCCAAGTAGCTTCTTCATTTCCATGTCTACTCCATTGCACTAGTACTAATGGAATCTCTTTATTCCTCAAAGTGTGAATTTTTCTTCCTAGGATAGCAATGGGATTCTCCTCATAAGTGAGGTTTCTATTGACTTCCAAATCTTCATGATGAATAATGTGATTTGGATCTGGGACATACTTCCTAAGTACTGAAACATGGAAGACATTGTGAATATTGGTAAGTTCCGGTGGCAGAGCTAATTTATAAGCAACATCTCCTATTCTATCTAGGATCTCAAAAGGACCAATATATCTAGGTTTCAACTTCCCTCTCTTTCCGAAGCGTATTACTCCCTTCATTGGTGCCATCTTGAGAAAAACCTTATCACCAAGATTGAATTGTAGATCTTTCCTTCGTGTGTCAGCGTATGATTTCTGTCGATCCTGGGCGGCCTTAATTCTTTCTCGAATCTTAGTTACTACTCCAATGGTTCTTTCGATGATTTCAGGCCCTAAAATCTTTCGTTCTCCAACTTCATCCCAGTAAATCGGCGATCTACACCTTCTCCCGTAGAGTGCTTCATATGGTGCCATCTTTATTGTCGCCTGGTAACTATTGTTATAGGAAAACTCTACTAGCGGTAAATATGTTTCCCAGTTTCCTCCAAAGTCTAGTACACAGGCTCTAAGCATATCCTCGAGCGTCTGTATTGTTCTTTCTGACTGTCCATCAGTTTGTGGATGATATGACGTGCTGAAATGGAGCTTTGTCCCGAGGGCTATCTGTAAACTTTTCCAGAATCTTGACGTGAAACGTGTGTCTCTATCCGAAACTATGGTAACGGGTACTCCATGCAGTCTAATAATCTCATCTATGTACCTTTGAGCAAGTTGATCCATGCTAAGTGTCATTCTTACTGGAATAAAGTGCGCTGTCTTCGTAAGTCTATCAATAATCACCCAAATAGCTTCATTCCTTTTTGCTGTTCGTGGTAGTCCAGTAACAAAATCCATTGCTATGTGTTCCCATTTCCATTCGGGAATCTCCAAAGGGTGTAAAAGTCCTGAAGGTCGTTGGTGTTCTGCTTTAACTTGTTGGCACGTTAGACATTTTTCAACAAATTGCCCTATCGATCGTTTCATATTTCTCCACCAGTAGATCTCCTTTAGATCCTTGAACATCTTCGTCCCTCCCGGATGAGCAGTGTACGGTGTATTGTGAGCTTCTTCAAGAATCTCCCTCCTGATATCCTCATCCTTGGGTACACACAATCTTCCTTCGTATGTTAAAGTCCCATCTGGTGCCATAAAGAATCCCTTGATGGTTCCTGCGATTGCTCGGTCTTTCATTTTGAGGAGGAATTTGTCAGTTTTTTGTGCTATCTTTATTCGTTCTTTCAAAGTAGGTTGAATGGTTAATGTTGCGATCACAGCAGCAGTATGGCCTGTCTTCACAAAATCTAGATTCAGCTTTGCAAATTCTATCAGCAGTTGTTGCTGTTGTGTTGGTAGAGCGATCATGTGTCCTTCATTTTTCCTGCTAAGTGCATCAGCTACGACATTCGCCTTGCCTGGATGATAGTGGATGGTACAATCATAATCCTTTACTAGCTCCAGCCATCTTCTTTGGCGCATGTTGAGTTCCTTTTGTGTGAAGAAGTACTTTAGGCTCTTATGGTCCGTGTAAATCTCGCATTTCCCACCGTAGAGATAATGACGCCATATCTTCAATGCGTGAACAACAGCAGCTAATTCTAGGTCATGTGTAGGGTAGTTTAGCTCATGGGGTTTTAATTGTCTTGAGGCATAAGCTACGACTTTTCCATGTTGCATCAAAACACATCCTAGTCCTAGCTTAGAAGCATTGGTATAAATGACAAATCCTTCTGCTCCGTCAGGAATAGTTAGAACTGGCGCGGTTATAAGCCTCTGCTTAAGCTCTTGGAAATTATTTTCGCATTCGTCTGTCCAGTTGAACTGATTGCTCTTCTTCGTTAATTGAGTTAAAGGCCTAGCGATCTTTGTGAAATCTTGGATGAATCTTCTGTAGTAACCAGCTAGACCCAGAAAACTTCGGACCTCATTCACATTCTTTGGAGCTTTCCAATTTATTACTGTTTCGACTTTGGCAGGATCTACTTCGATTCCGCTAGCCGTGATGATATGGCCTAGAAAAACAACTCGATCCAGCCAAAATTCGCACTTGCTAAACTTAGCGTGAAGTTTCTCTTGTCGTAAGGTACTCAGAATAGTTCTAAGATGTTCCTCATGTTGTTGTTTGCTTCTCGAGTACACTAAGATGTCATCAATAAAAACTATGACAAACTGGTCTAGATAAGGATGGAATACTCTATTCATCAAATCCATAAAGACTGCGGGTGCATTTGTCAACCCAAAAGGCATTACTATGAACTCATAATGTCCATATCGTGTTCTAAAGGCCGTCTTAGAAATATCACATTCCTTAACCTTGAGTTGATGGTAGCCCGATCTCAAATCGATCTTTGAGAACACGCTTGCTCCTTTCAGCTGGTCAAAAAGATCCTCTATTCTTGGCAAGGGATACTTATTCTTGACGGTTAGGCGGTTGAGTTCCCGGTAGTCAATACACATTCTAAGTGATCCATCTTTTTTCTTTACAAACAACACAGGTGCTCCCCATGGAGAGACACTTGGCCTGATGAACTTCTTATCCAATAGGTCTTGAAGTTGTATTTTAAGTTCTTGCAATTCCTTAGGCGCCATTCGATATGGTGCTTTAGATATTGGTGCAGCCCCTGGCACCAAATCTATAGTGAACTCGACCTGTCGATCGGGTGGTATTCCTGGCAACTCATCTGGAAACACGTCCACGAAATCTCTCACCGTTGGTATGTCAGTAGGTGTAACATTAACAACCTTATTTTCCATGACATTCACAAGGTAGCCTTCACTCCCCTTTTCCCGTAACATCTTCACAGCTTCCATTGCTGACATAATACGTGGTTTGGTATTGGTTTTGGCCCCATAAAATGTAAATTTGGATCCTATTGTTCTTTCAAAGTCAATTTCACGCTCAAAACATCGGATTGTTGCTTTATTCTTTGACAACCAATCTACACCTAATATAACGTCAAAACATTTCATCTCTAATACGTACAGATCAGTTTCCATTTCTTGACCACCTATCAAAAGCTTAACACCAAACACGATATCCTTAGTCCTAATGGTCTTTCCTGAGGGAATACTTACTGTCAACTCCTCTCCATTTGTGTTACTTTTCAAACCCAGTTTTCTTTTAAAATCTTCTGACATAAAAGAATGTGATGCACCAGTTTCAAACAAAATATATGCTGGAAGATCGTAGACAAGTAGTATACTTGCCATGGTTTCATTCTCCTCGGTCACTTTGTCTTGTCCTAGAGCAAAGACGCGTGCCTTCCCTGTCTTCTTGTCTGGTGTATTAACATTTTGTGGTGCCTTGGTCTGTGTGCCAGTGCATTCCCAATACCTATGTCCTGGTCGACGACACTTATAACAAACATTCTTTCCTATCAAACACTCCCCATGGTGGTGCTTATTGCAGTTGGGACAAATCGGGATTGTATTCGGTCCTAGACCCCCCCTTGGGTTAATCCTCTTAACAAAGTGGTTAGTCTTGTTCTTATCCCTAGCATCCCATTTCCTTTTCCCAAGTTGTTCTTGAGGTTTCTGATCATGTTCTAGGTTCTGGCTAAGGGATACAATATGCGCTCGTTCAAACGTTTCATGGTACGCTGGCAATCTCAAACCTGATACAATACCTCCAATTTCAGGACGCAAACCCCTTTCAAAACGTCGTGCCTTTCTCTCATCCGTATCAACTAAGTGTGGAGCATATTTTGATAACTGATTAAAACGCCTTTCATACTCCATCACTGGAAGGGTTCCTTGTTTCAGATTCACAAACTCAATTTCTTTTTGGTCGCGGATAGATTGTGGAAAGTAACGACCCATCATCATGTTTTTGAAATCATTCCAGGTCATGTTTTGCTTCTGCTCATTCGTCATTGTTCGTTCGTGCGATTTCCACCAGTGCCCAGCATCTTCCACCAGTTGAAATATTGCGCACGAGACCTTTTGATGTTCAGTCGACTCCATATGGTTAAAGATTCTTTCAAGCTCAAGAATCCATTCCTCAGCGACCATAGGTCCTTCGCTACCCTTAAATCTTGGTGGGGAAAAACGACGAAATTGCTCTATTATGACATTAGTATTGGCATCCTGGTTCAGTGGGTTGGGTACGTTTTGGTTGGCTGGTATTTGTTGTATGAGTCCCTGCAAAGAGTTCAGGAACTCCCGCGCAAAATCTGCTCCTTGTACTCCAACAACGGGTGGGGGTTGTCCCTCAGCGGCTGGCGCAACAAAAGGCTCATTTTCATTCGGAACCTGTTTACGAGGTCTTCCTCGTGCTGCCATACTTTGGAAAGAGAGAAAAATGACACTTAGTTATATTCTTATACGCTTCTATTTAACGCATCGAATTAATTTGGAAGCAAATCATATACGAAAACATCGAGTTTACGAATCCATAAATATATATAATGAGCAAAATGGAGTTAGCACCTTACCCTTACAAATGGATAGAGTAAAGAGTACATACAAAATATCAACTGGCTAACCATGCTTTTACGAGCAAAAGATAAGCATGGTCAAAAGGATAGTACATTTACATTCTATTGACATAAGTAGTTACAATCTAATCGTATATAACACGCCTCTACTCAATAACTAACCACTATTACTATACATATATACATCATTTGGGTTTTAGATTACATTAGAACCAGTGACTAGATCCTGCCTGGTTCTCGGATGGTGAGGTAAGGACATATCGTCTATCCCTAGTGGATACACCCTCATCATGGGCTGATCCTATGGACTCGTTGGGCTCGGTATCTTCTGAGGGGTCCTCCTCGTCCTCGTCCTCGTCCTCTTTTGCTACTCCTGCTTCCTCCCTTTGCGATCTTGCGAACTCGAGACAGAATTCCGCCCGATCTCTAGCGCGTTCGGCAAGACGTTCATCAGCAATAGCTTCTGAGCGCTTGTTGGCAGCAACCTCGTCATAATGATTTGCCCTTTGCCTCTGTCCCTCTGCCTCCATTTCCATCTGGTCCGCAATTGCGAGGCACCTTTGACGTTCTCTAATAACCATAGCGAGGCGGACACTAAAATGTTCATAATCAATCGTCAGTCCAGCTGTAGAGTCTATCGTAAGCATTTCGTCCAATAACCGATGGGCAACATCTCTATAATTTGGGAGGACAGTGTCTGCTAAGCGCATAGAAGCCTCGTACTCAGTAATGTGATGTCCTTCTTGAATGGCGTTGTTCCGACGTCTCCGTAATATATTTATATGCTCGCCTATATTCTGATATTCACCCTGTCTGGTCCTCCGGTAGACTGATATCGCGGGTGGTAGATCTCTGTTAGCGAGTGTTCTTCGTCTATATACTACAATTTTTCTAGCAGTTTGTTTTGTTCGAACCATCCTATCATAAAGAAGAAATATGGGTCAGTCTCTAATCTGGCTTCTTAATTGGTAGTAAAAGTTTCGAGGACAAAACATTTTTGAACTTATATAAAACTCATAATAAAATATACATACCTTGGAGCGAGTGCAGGTCTGTTGGCAAAGTCACGATTCCCCTCGATTTTATTTTGTAAAGTAGGTATACATAAAAGTAAACCCGCTCTGATACTACTCTATAACACCCTAATCCCAATAATCGGGACCGAGGTGCTACTACTATTTTTCTTTTTTTCTTTTTTTTTTTTCCTTTGCTTTTATTTAAAAAGTAACTCAGAATTAATAACGGAAGCATGACATAAAAGATTTATCCAACAAAAGCAGTCATTTTATTTATAATAACTACTGCCAAAACAACATTTACAGAAGTGGGTTCAAAAATGTCTGAGTAAAGGATAACACTCGGGTTACAAAACCTATTTACATGGTAAAACAAAAACATCCTTAAGTTGTGGGAGGAGGAAGGGATCCAGTGACCTTCGCCGCTACAGTCCCGCCACACCGCTCAATTAGCCTGGAGATTTGTAAATGAGGGCATGAGTATAAACTCAATGGGAACTTTGCAAGCAACTATACTAAGTGAAAGTGCACAATAATAAATATATCCTTGACTTATGTGCCCATCTTACGACACAAAAGCCTTTGACTTAGGAGCCAATCTTACGACTCGGAAGCCATATTGCGTGACTAGGGCAATCTTACGATTCCGAAGTCTGAGTAGGAGCCAATCTTACGACTCATAGCCATATTGAAGATCACTTAAGAGCCAAACATGTGACTCGAAAGCATTCGACTGATGAGCCAATCTTACGACTCAAAAGCCCTACTCAAAAGCCCATCTTACGACTTGTGAGTGAATATACATATCAAGTACAAATCCAATAGCATAACATACTTACAAAGAGCCCAGTCACCCACCTTGTTTGCTTGCTTTAAAAACTAAAGGTAGGTCGCAAATGTCCCAAGGCCCGATCCGCACTACACCAAGCATATGTTGTTTGTTTAATTAGTATTACTTATCGGGTTCAGTTATATTTTAAAAATAATTAATGTGGTATCCTTTTCTTTGGATTATATCTATTTTCACAATATTTAATATATAAGCCAAGTTATTATAAATTATAATTTTAAACTAAAAAGCATAATTATCTACTAAATTTAAATTACAGACAACATTAATTAAGGCATACTTAAAATTAACTAACATGCAAAATAACAACTACCTAATACGACCTAAAAGAAAATAACTAAATATATTAATCTATTTAAAACAATTAAATTCCTAAATTTAAATAAACTATAAAATAACGGAAAAGTAAAACTATTAAAGAAGACATACCTCCAAAGTTTTAGACACCGGACGACAACCTCCGGAAACACTAGTTCGAACGTAGTCGAAAAATAACTTATAAGGATCTCCTAATTAAAAGAATTCCTTTTTATATAATATAATATATTTCTTACTTGTTTCCTTATGTTTTGGTAAAGGAGTTGATAACTCATTTTATACACCAAAATTGATGAAATTCTTCCAAAAACATAACGATGTGGGACTCAAGGCGTACAGTTAGTTATTGCTTTACTTCTTATTCACGTACAAATCATCAATCTAACTAAATATTATTATTATATTGTTACATTTATTTGTTTGAGTATACATACTTGTTAACTAAATAATATTATTTTATTACTATAATTATTTGCCTTAGTATACATATATCTAGATGTTTGTGTATTTATATTATGTTACGTATGCATATATAGATATGGTATTTAATTAATTTTATCTTATTTCTTAAACTCGATGTTAACTATATACTTTTATATTGTAAACTTTTAATTCTTATTTTTTTTGGTGCTAGGGGTACAGTCGGCCTGGTATATTGCGGTCATACTTATTTTCTAAACATAAAATTATAAATCAAATAGCTTTGCAATTTAGACTAAAATAAAATTGGTAAAAATATTTGAAATGCCAAAAAAAAATGTATTTTATTGTGTTTCAAAAATTCGGGGTATCACAGTTGTCCTCTAGAGAGATCCTATATAAATTAGGTCTCAAATATTAGTACACAAATATATATTTAAATATAGTAAACTAGCAAAAAAATTCAATACTCCCTCCGTCCCAGCTAACTTTTCACAGTTGACCGGGCACGGAGGTTAAGAAAAAGCAGATTTTGCTTTTTCTTTGACTTTTTTAAAGGTGGAGATTGAGTGTGGAGATTTTGAGGGTGGAGATTGTGAGAAAAATTTCCTTTTTAAGGGTGCGAAAAGTTAAGTGGGACGGACTGAAATGGAAAGTAGGAAAAGTTAGCTGGGACAGAGGGAGTACTTTATAAGAAACAATACTTATATATATTTATCCCAAAAGTAGTACCAAACTCTGAAAGACTAAAAATAAATGAATGCAGGCTCAAATATTAAAAAAAAAAAAAAAGGCATAAAAGTTAAAAAGAAAAGAGAAAGTGAGTGTTGAAGCCACAACAACCACAATGCAATCAATGATACTATCCATCCAACTACAACAATTGTTTCCATCAAGAGAGTATGTCTATTATATAAACATGTTAAAAACACGTATCTTATGCTCAAGGTCGCCCTTGGAAGAGGTATATCAACAATGATCCCCAAATTGAGACCAAAACACATGGCAACCTTAATGCAAATTCTAAATTCATTAAAATTGTAAACAATTAATGATGAAATACATGATGGAGGTAGATTGATCTCATCAAAATATTTTTAATGATGATGGCCTGGGAAACAATTCTAGTGCGCATGTTCCATGAAATGTCTACCTCGACCCTAATTAGCTCCATTTTATTCTTTCGGACTATCCATCAGCTTTTGTGTATGAGGTGTCTCCACTTTTTAGCCTTTTGTAATTGAGACATTATCTACACTGAGTCTGACAAAATCTTTGTTGGTAGTAAAGATTTATTGTTTATAAAACTGATTTCACCACAATTTAGGTTATCATGGATTAGGATTTGATTAATTAACTTGGGAACAGGTTATGTATCCGGAGGTGATACAATTTTACGAGAGTCTTGGTGTTGATATGAAGCCCTCTAACTCATCATTCTCTGTAAGCTTGGATGAAGGCAAAGGATATGAATGGGGTACAAAAAATGGATTCTCAAGTTTGTTTGCACAAAAGAAGAATGTATTAAATCCCTGGTATTGGAATATGATTCGAGAAATCTCTAAGTTCAAGGGTGATGCAGTAACGTAAGTAAAACCCAACAGTCTTCCAAAATAATAACTAAATCTGCTTGATGAAATATTGAGTTTTCGGCTAATTGCAGTTATGTTGGACGGCTTGAAACCTACCCAAATATTGACCGAAATGAAACATTGGGGCATTTCGTTCAATCCCATGGTTACTTGGAGTTATTCCAGAATGCATTCCTTGTGAGATATCATCTCCTATCACATGTCCTCTTTGGTGTAGCAAAATGCTCATATTTTGAATTTCCCCCCTTTTTTTCCTATTTTCTTCTACAGATTCCAACGTGTGCTTGTATTTGGTCATGCTCTTCAGGAGTAATGAGCTTCTCTGCTTATTCCGTACTTTCACTTCTGCGCAATCTTGATGTTTTGCAGCTTTTGGGACACCCTCAAAGGCTTACTTCAGTATGGCTTTCATGTAGTTATGTCGATAGGGTAAGCCAAGTTTTTTGTGAGATTTATTAATTTTTAAACCCTCTTTTCAGTGAACCTTGTTTTGTTGAATCTGAAACTAGATCAAGAAAGAGCTGGAAAGTAGAGGCTGTCAAGTAAGAACAAATTCTGATGTACATTCAGTCTTGACAAACATCGAGGGTGAGTGGATGTCAAAACAATGTACTTTACATGTCTCTACGAAGTTTGAATGATAATCTTCTCTTATTTGAAGTGTTAGTAAACATAAAAAAACATACTGAATCATATCCCACATATTCCTTATTAAATTAAACTAAAAAGTGAATCGGAACTGTAATGCCTATACACCTTTAAGATTAATTAATTTCCCCAAGTTAGCTAGTACCTAATTACGAATGGTGATGACTTATCATCGACGATTAGCTACTAGAGTTATTCATCTTAATAAACATAGCAAGAAATTGTATAGATAGAGAAATTATGGTGACATCGGAAGAATATTGAGTTCATTACCTTTACCAAATCAATAAATGACTTGTTTCCTTTCTACACAATGTAGAATTATACTCCGACTAGACAACTTGATCTAGAGATTCATCTACAATTAATATAGATATCAATTAACTCAAGGGTCTGGTATCCTATCTAGCAATATAATATGAAGCATAAAGGCACCTCATTATATATAATTGAAAAAGTATGGCATAACATGATTTTTGGGAAAATAATATGCAGGTTGTATTGTAAAATGTATGGATGGCTTTGAAGAAGCATTCGATGGGTGTATAATTGCTACTCGTGCTCCTGATGCTGTTAAGATCTTAGGGAAGCAGGAAACACATGATGAACTAAGGATACTTGGTGCTTTTCAATATTCCAACAGGTTTTCTTATATGCTTCCTGGACAACATCAATGTTATATCAAGGCATTTATTATTTACATTTTTATATAGCCACATAAATGTTATTCCCTTTCTTAGTTCTTTTGTTTGTTCGGTAGCTTTACTTTATTCTTAAGAGAATATCCTAGGAAATTAGGTGTTTTTCTTTATAATAATGAATCCGTCTTAATCATTTACCACTTATGACAGTGATATGTTCATTCATTGTGACCACAATTTAATGCCAAGAAACCAAGCAGCATGGGCTTCTAGGAATTTTGTTGGAACTATCAATGAGAAAGGATGTGTAACATATATATTGGCTCAACAATGTCCAGGTTTATCAACATTTTTCTGCACTTTATGTGAACTTGGTATATATAAGTAAATTGAAAATCAAAACCATATAGCAATACGTTCACATATGCAATAGATAACTAATTGTAATTAAACTGCTAATTTCAACTAAGCAAAATTATTACTGAGCAAAACTGTTACTTATATGTAAGATTTAACATTTAAAGTTGTAACAGACAATAATTTGCAATATCTTGTTTCTTGCAATTTGGTACTTGTTTATGGTCATTCACTTGGCTAGGAAGCAAGCACTCAAATCAGTGATACATGAAAACTCCGTTGAAATATATTATTCATCCCCATACAGGAACTTTTTGTTTTTGTACATCGCTGCAATGCAATTTGTAATTGCAACATAATATTTACGACGACTTTGTTAACGGAATACTTGCCGAAATCCTCTAGTGCTCATTTTAATTATGGACTGTACAGGTAAATCTGGACCTCCATTTCTGTTAACTATAAATCCATGGTACACACCTAAAAGAACATTGTATAAGTGGTCAAGTAGCCACCTAATTCCATCAGTTGCTGCATCTAAAGCTTCATCTGAGCTCAATCTTATCCAAGGAAAAAGGAGTTTATGGTTTGCTGGGGCATATCAAGGTACGTTAAGAAAGCTTAGTAGTAGATTATGTGGGGTTTCACATCATGTATGCTGACTTAAATTTTTATTCTCTTTTGTTGTTTTTGCATTACACTATCTATCCTAAGGTTATGGCTTCCCCGAGGATGGAGTAAAGGTATACTATGAAAAAATATGGAATTAATTTGGTGGGCTGGTCGTAATTTTGTGTTGACAGGCAGACATAGTTGCTGCTAATGGGTTTCTTAGAAAAAGTGATATTGTTGAAAGCAAGCTTAGACAGATGGTTCCATCCTATCTTGAAATTGGGGCACGCATTCTTGTTGCAAGGTTTTTAGAACGATTCATTGCTACCGAATGTCTCATGTGAGTTTCTTCTAATCCAGGATTTGTAGTTTTGGATTGCTAAGAAAATCTAAAACACTAAAATATGTGGTGACACAGTCTAATGGACGAAGGAGGTTCAATGTTAACCTTTGAAGGTAAAAAGAGAGAGATTAATTTGAAGGTTACCTTGAGAATTCATAAACCCCAGTTTTACTGGAAGGTAAATAAGTATATATTTTCCAAGCAATCATGAAATTCTTAGTGGCTAAGGCAAAATCACTTGTAGTTCTCATTGTCACAGGTTGCAACAGAGGCTGAGATGGGGTTTGCGGATGCATACATTAACGGGGACTTTTCTTTTCTTGATAAGGATAAAGGTCTTCTAAACTTCTTGCTGGTAACCAGATTTATCATCTTTATTGGTTTTCAACTTTTAAACATAATAATAAGGGTAAGTAACAATTATTCTTCCTGGGGTATTGTAATTGCAGATAATTATAGCCAATAAAGAGATGAATACTTATGCCTCTAAGTTAAACAACAAAAGGTATCAATATCATATAAGACTATTTTTGTTTATCTATTTCATCAATATGTTCACCTTCTCTCATACCAATAGGGAATGGTGGAAACCATTATTTTACACTTCGGTAGCGTCGTCTGCAAAGTATTTCATTAAGCATGTTTCCAATAAGAACACACTATCTCAGGCGCGTCAAAACATCTCCCACCATTACGACCTAGTAAGTGGTTTCTACGTAGCCATGCATTTTTTATTCGTTCTAGATTTATTTATTTATTTGATATTGAGTTTCTAATCTAACTTTTCATATATAAGGATGGAAGTTACATGGATCCCATAAGGTTTTATATTAGGAGTTCTTCACCACAAAAAAATATTTTTCGGGTCAATTCAGTTGACACGAAATCATGATAATTAAAATTTTTGTTTTGTTTGTTTTCCTTTTCATTTTGGGTCAACTCAATTGACACGATTTTTTTTTTTTTTTGGAATTTTAATTGTCCCATGCATACATGTGATGTAAGGGTAGAAATATCACAAATGGTTAATGATAAAGCGCAATCAGGTATCCAATCAATTCAGCCTAAATCAGTGCAAGAAATATAAAAACACACAAGATATACGTGGTTCGATCCAGAGATCTACGTCCACGGGTAGAAAATCACTCTTGCCGAGGTGTTTCTTTCACTAGAACTTTGAGTTTACAAGCAACAATTCAGAATACAGAATGCGAACCCTAATTCAGAGTTCCTTTCTCATATTTATACTCAACTTTCCTAAACCCTAACTGAACCCTAACTAATTCCCTATTCTCACGCCTATTTCTCGCTGCATGGCGGTTGAGAACGGATCGTGAGCCTTGATTCGCGGAACAAACCATTCGTTGGGCCGACACGTGTTCCTGGTCCTGCTGGGCCTACGCGTGCTTGCTGGGCCGGTCAGTGGGCTCAGGTATTAACCCGACCCGAAGTGATCGGGCCATCCCTATCAGATGCCCCCCCCCCCCCAGCCGAAGCGAGGAAGGAGCTTCGGTTGTCACCGGGGTGGAACCGTAAGCAAGAAGGGCCGTGGTCGTGGGCGCGCCGAAGTGTTTATGGATGACTAAGTCTATCCGCGTCCCCGGGGACTCCGCGGAGCAGTCTGCGGATGCGGAGTCGAACTAGGCCGAAGTGCACAGGACATATAGCGAGATACCGAATTTCCCAGAAGCAAGAAACGTGTCGGAAGTATATAACAACCTGGCCGAGGTGGAGGGTACACCGGAGTGTAGTAGTCTGGCCAAAATGAAGGAAGCACCGGAGTGTGGTGGTATGACCGAGGTAAAGGAATCACCGGAGTGTAGTTTGAATCTTCCTGACGAAGGGTGAGGTTGATGTGATTGGCGGCGCCATCATGAGAGAGAGGGATGTGAAGTGACACGCTCTGCGATTTCCAAGAAACCTGTTCCCCACGCGCCTTGGGAACTGTAAAGCGCGTGAAGAGCACGTTTAAATCTCCATCATTGAATTTGAATAGGCTGTATCAGAGCCGTTGTTTTTTTGCGTATATATTTGGAATAATTGCACAGTAACTCTTCATCTTCTTCATTGCGATTTACCAGTTTAGAAAGCGGGAAAAAGAGGGGAATTCGGTGCCTGTGATTCATCTCAAATCAAAACTTCTCAAATTCAACCCAAGTAAGTATGTCTTCCTCTTCACCTTCTGCCTCATCTTCTGCCTCTATTCAAGAAGTAGGGACTACGGATGCTCCGTTAGATATCCCCCCCCCCTTCGATACCTCATTCCGGAGAGGAATGAGATTAGGACCGTAGACAGGGCCGATGGGCTGGAAAGCAACGTTATGATGGTTGCCTTTTATCAATGCGCGGAGGAGGATTTGGAGGTGGCCTCTGTAGCGTTACGGATGACGCGAGTGCAGATTGAGAGAGATATCCCGTCATTTTACTTTCCCTTTAACTTAGAGTATATAATACCGAACCCCGAGGATAGGGCCTGCTGCCCACCGCAGGGGTTTATTAGTGTGTACATAGATCCCCTTAGAATAGGCCTGAGACTGCCCCTGTGGGACATTGTGATCCGGTTGCTGCAATACTACGGTATTGCCTTGAGCCAACTAGCGCCGAACGCGGTGAGGCAGGTAGTGGGATTCACTGTGGTGTGCAAGAACGCCGGGATAGAACCCACCGTAGAGATGTTTAGGTTTTTTTACCAATTAAAAAACTTCGGGAAGTCCAAGGGGTGGTACTCCTTCAGCCCCCGAACCCGAGGTGGGTTCAAGGTTCAAAACCCAAGTAAGGTAGAGGGGTGGAAGGAGAGGTTTATATTCGTAAAAAACAAAGTAGCCCTCCCGAAGTGGAGGAGGGATGAGGTACTGGATACCGCTCCGGTGGAGAACCCGGAGCCCGAAGTCATACATGTATTCTGGTCAGTGGGGACTTTCAAAACCCTCTGCACCGAGGAAGAACTGTAGGAGGCAGGACTGAGCCCGTATTATTCGGGCAATGCGGGCGCCGAAGAGGGTAGGAGTCCTTCTATCTTGCTTTTTACAACTGTTGACTGTGTATATAACTAACTTTACCTTCTGTGTGCAGTGGGACGCTTCGGGAAAGAGCCGGCTGGAAACCCCGCGGCGGCGGCGGCGGCCAAAAAGAAGGGCAAGTCTGCTGAGGCATCTCCCCGGGGAAAGATGCCATCCGATGCGAGGCCCAGTGCTGGGTCCGAGGAGCAGGCAGGGGTAACGAAGCCTACCCCTATGTCCAAGAAGAGGCCGGAGCCATCTGGGACTCCTCCAACAGCAGCGAAAAGACTCCGCGCGGAGGGGGGTATGGAGGTAAGTTCCAACCGTGTCGTCAGCTACTGTTAATGCAATTACACTTTATATTCTTCTGTGTTGATCATTGTGTGCTATCATTGGTTCAGTTGAAGGAGCAGGGGCCCCCAAGTCTGTTGGGGTTAGAAGGCGCGGACGCTGGAGAACTTCTGCGCTTGGGGCGAGGTATTCTGGACCTCGGTCGAAAGAGCGAGAAGGATGGCAAGGAGGAACTGGCCGAAGTGGCAAGGGAGCTTCGGGCGCGCAACGACCGATTAACCCACGATCTGACCGAGGCACGCAAGAGGGCTGCCTTGGTCGAAAACGAGGTTGCGCGTCTGCGCGGAGTGGAGGCGGAGACCAATGTCCTCCGGGGTGAAGTGCTGCGGCTGCGGGCAGAGATGGAGGCTCGGGAAGCTGCCGTAGTCGAAGGTCAAGGAGCGATGCTGAAGGCATTCGCCGACAAATTATTCCAAACCAGCACGTTCCTTGACTTCCAGACGGAGTTCGTGGCTATAGGGGACCAGGCCACACGATCCGCGCTGCTGGAGCAGGTGAAGGAGGTCTACCCGAATGTGGACGTATATCGTCCAGAATTCGGGTACGACTTTGAGGCAGTGGCCGGGGTGGAGAAGGCCTACTATGCAGCTCTAGCGAATCTGCTGGAGTGGCCCCTGGTGAAGGCTCTCGGGGAGAAGAAACAACTGCTGACGGCCGCGGAGGTCGCCAACTGTGAGGTGGACCAGGACCAAGAGTTCATGGCGTTCCGCCGAGGTGAGCTGGTCTCCGCACCCCGAAGCAGAGAACCCCCTCCATGGATGGAGGTCGAAGCCATAGCTGCGGACGAAGCTGTCGCAGCAAATGAGGAGGGAGAAGCCGAAGTGTCAGAGGGCCGGCGAGAGGTGTTGCTCGGGGACATTGAGGCAACTGAGCGGGAGGTCAGTCGATCCCCGCAAATTTAAAGTTGTAGATTATAGGAATATATGCGAATCATTGTACTGAGTCCGGGACATTGTACTTCCATTTTGTTGAATATAATTTTTTGTTTCTCAGACACTTTGTCTTTCCTTTGCTTGCATGATCAATTTATGCTTGTTTTTGAACTGAACTTCAACTCTTTACATACTTGAGATTAATCGATCTGGTTGACTCTTCTTTCTGTTTAGAATACCGCGGAACTACACGAAACAATAAAGAAACTCATGCGATCACTTGAGTGGTTCCGCGAAGAAAAGAACAACCTGCAAATGCACGTAGTGCCAAAGCTAGAAAAGCAGGCGGCCTCGGCAGAGAGAAAAGTGGTTGAAGCCGAAGAAAGAGCCAAAGATTACGAGCTGAAATACCGGTCTACAGCTGCCGAAATGAGCCGTGTCCTCGTCCATCAAAGGGAGTATGATCGGATACTGTCGGAGTTCGGCCTTCTGACCTTTGAGGAAGTGGAGGCACGGATAGTAGAAATCCAGGGTGAAATCTCGGCGCTTACGGCAAATAACCCCGCGGAGGCCTTGGAGCTTGTGAGAAAGCGAGAAGTTCTAGAGTTGCTACTGAGCATGTACGAAGGGCTGAAGGGCCGAGGCAGGTGGAGGCCTTCTGCCGAGGAATTCATCGCGAGTTCAAGCCGGAGCCAAGGTGCCCCGAAAGCTCCCCGGAAGGATAAAAAGAAGCCCTCTGGAAAGAGCAAAGGCATTGTTATTCGAGAGCCAGCTCCAGTGACCATGATCGAAGAAGAGCCCGCTGTGGTTGCCGAAGAAGTAGTCGAGGAGCTGGCCAGGGAAATTGAAGTGATGGCTCCGGAGGAGTGGGACCCTGTGCAGTGGGCCCAAACCCCGAGGTCCGCGCCACAATCAAGTAACCGAGCGCGGACTAGAGACGAAGTCCCCAGGCAAGCGCCCAGAGCAAGTCCTCGGTGTAGGGAAGCTCGCGGGGGAGAAAGAGCCGGAGCCCGAGGCCGAAGAACGACAAGGTCCCGGAGGACGCAGCGAAGGTCTAGGAGTAGGCCTCAACGTCGGAGCGCAGAATATTGGCTTGGGGGCCGTAGATAATGCCTTGTTATATATATATATATATTTTTTTTTTTTTTGAAGTTTTATGTAAAAAACTTTTCGGTGTTATATCATTTAGAAGATAATAGAATCGATTTGATGTGCACAAATGTGTTAAGGAAAATAACAAGTTATAAACTGTTTTAGTTAGGTGTTCGGGAACACTATTCGATTAACTCTAATGTAAATCTCCCCGGACGGATCAGGCAGGAGTAAGTTCTCCCCGGACGGACCAGGCAGGAGTAAGTTCTCCCCGGACGGATCAGGCGGGAGTAAAGTAAGTCTCCCCGGACGGATCAGGCGGGAGTAAACACTTCCCCGGTTAAACAGGCGAGATAGTGGTATAAGTCCGGGGACGAAATGTGATTCTCTTCGGACGGACCGAGGGAGAGATTTAATTGTCCGGAGACTAATAATGATAATACGATTGCGTTAGGGCGTCCCCGTAACGCAAAGGAAAACACAGCAAGATGCATAAGCAAAGAATTTTTATTTAACGATGAGTGCCGGAGCAAACTAAAGAGTACAGCGAGAGATAACAATCATGAAAGAAACTTACAATGAGCATAAAGATAAGATAGTACTTGTGATTTGGCATTCACAGATAGAAGCGCCTCAAGTTGGTAACGTGCCAGCTTCTGGGAATCGAGGTCCCATTGAGATGCTCTATCTGATAGGATCCAGAATCGTGCGCGGCGACGATGCGGTAGGGACCCTCCCAAGAAGCATGTAATTTCCCCTCGGGGGCAGCTTTGCTGGCTGAATTGAGCCGAAGCACTAGGTCCCCGACATTGAACTGAGTGCCCCGGACCCGGAGGTTATGATACTGGGCTGCACGTTGTTTACACCTGGCCTGTTGAATGAATGATTGGTCACGACGATTTTCAAGCTCATCCAAATTTGCTCGGAGAGCCTCGTCATTATCCTCTGGAACCAATGTGAGGAGGCGGGGGCTTGGTACACTGATTTCCGCAGGGATAACGGCTTCGGAACCGTAAGTAAGGCTGTAAGGAGTCTCCCTGGTAGAGGTATGCGGTGTTGTGCGATAAGCCCATAGGACTTGTGGAAGGTTTTCAGTCCAGAGACCTTTGGCATTATCCAGGCGCTTCTTTATTCCCGTGAGCAGTGTCCGATTGGTGACTTCAACCTGACCGTTGGCTTGAGGGTGAGCAACCGAGGTGAAAATTTGTTTGATGTGAAGCTCTTCGCACCATGACCGAAAGGGATCATTGGCAAATTGTTTACCATTGTCCGAGATAATAGTACTCGGGATGCCAAAGCGACAAACGATATTGCGCCACACAAACTTCAAGATATTCTGACCAGTAATGGCCGTAAGAGGTTCGGCTTCGACCCACTTAGTGAAGTAGTCTACGGCAACGACCAGGAACTTCAATCCCCCCGGAGCAACGGGGAATGGCCAACAATGTCGATACCCCACTGAATAAATGGCCACGCACTCCGGATTCCAGTGAGCTCGGTCTGCGGCAGATGCTTCACACGGGAGTGCAGCTGACACTTGCTGCATTTGGTCACTAAGTCGTGGGCATCGTTGAACAAAGTTGGCCAATAATATCCCCAGCGGAGAACTTTCTTGGCCAATGTCCGGGAGCCGATATGGCTTGCACAGGCCCCTTCGTGAACCTCCCGTAGAACTTGAGTAGCTTCGGCAGGAGCGAGACACCGGAGACTCGGTTGTAGGTATGACCGCCGGTACAAGACTCCATCATGAAAGGAGTACTTGGGGGCTTTGAGGGCAACTTGCCGAGCTTGCAGCTTGTCAGTAGGCAGGATTCCATCTCGGAGATATTGAATAATGGGAGTCATCCAATTCGGATCACTATCGGTCAATACTGAAACTGTGGCTTCATGAATTGCTGGATGAGATAGGTCTTTGACCATGATATCCGGAGATATATTAGTTCGGACCGCGGAGGCCAACTTACTGAGTGCGTCCGCTCTTGCATTTTGAGCACGCGGTATTTTCTGGATAATAACTGCATCAAAAGTTGACATGAGCTTGAGTGTTAGAGCACGATACCTGATCATTGTTTCATCCTTGGCGACATAAGTCCCCTGGATTTGCTTGGACACGACCTCGGAGTCCGTGAAGAGCTCAAGATGACGAACGCCTAAGGATTGAGCGAGCCGGAGCCCGGCGAGAACTGCCTCGTACTCCGCTTCATTATTAGTCACCTTAAACTTGAATCGGATGACGTATTTAACTTCAACCTCCTCGGGGTCGATGAGAAGCACCCCGGCACCACTTCCTCGAGTCGTGGATGCTCCATCCACATATAGTTGCCATTTCCGAGGTGAGGATACGAGGGTAGCGGGGTGATGTGTATCACTGTCTGTCGGAGACTCATGATTGTCTCCCGGGGTTTCAGCCAGAAAGTCGGTGAGTGCTTGACCCTTGATTGCTCGGCGGGGAAGGTATTGAATATCATATTCACCTAACTCGACGGCCCACTTTGCAAGGTGCCCAGACACCTCGGGTTTGACAAGAATCTGGCGGATAGGATGATTGGTCAGAACCCGTATTTCACGTCCTTGGAAATATGGCCGTAGACGCCGAGCTGCCATAACAAGGGCCAAAGCGGTTTTTTCTAACACGGAGTATCGTGTCTTCGCCCCGTGGAGAACACGACTTGCGAAATACACGGGATGTTGAACCCCATTGACTTCGCGCACAAGTGCAGCGCTAATAGCTTCCTCGGCGGAAGCCACATATAAGTAAAGCAGCTCTCCGGGAAGAGGAACTGACAAAGTAGGCAGCTGCTGTATATGACGTTTCAAAGCCTCGAAGGCCTCGGTGCACTCCGGAGTCCACTCAAAGGACTTCGCCTGTCTCAAGATTTTGAAGAATGGGAGCTGGCGCTCTGCCGCTTTAGATAAGAATCGATTTAAGGCCGCCAAACCACCTGTGAGGCGTTGAACGTCCCTGAATGTCTTGGGTGGCTGCAGTTCTAGCACATCCCGAAGTTTGGCCGGGTTGGCCTGCAGACCGTGTTGTGAAACCATATAACCCAGAAACTTGCCGGAGCCGACGCCGAAAGTGCATTTTGCTGGATTAAGGCGCAAATTGTAACTTCGCAGGGTGCGGAACGTTTCGGCAATGTCTTGCACACATGAAGAATGGGAGATACTCTTTATAACAAGGTCATCAACGTAAACCTCGACGTTGCGGCCAATCTGGCCGTGGAAAACCCGGTCCATGAGACGCTGGTATGTGGCTCCGGCGTTCTTGAGCCCGAAGGGCATTTTCTTAAAAGTATAGTACCCAAAAGCAGTGATGAATGCCGTCTTGATGGCATCTTGTGGATCCATAAAGATCTGGTGGTATCCCTTATACAGATCTAAGAAACAAAGTGCCACATACCCAGTAATGGCCTCGGCCTTTTGATCTATGGAAGGTAGGGGATAACAGTCCTTCGGACAATGTTTGTTGAGGTCGGAGAAGTAGACGCACATCCGCCATGCCCCACTGGACTTAATCACCATTACTGGATTCGATAGCCAGGAGGGGTAATATACTTCGAACAGGATGTCCGCATCCAAGAGTTGTTGCACCTCGATTCGAATTGCGTCATTTCGCTCCGGGGCGAACTTCCTCTGCTTTTGCTGGATTGGCTTTATGCTGGATCGATGTTCAGCTTGTGTGTTATTATGTCGGGAGAGACCCCGGGCATATCTAGAGGAGACCATGCGAAGACATCGGAATATTCTCGCAAGGTCTGAATTATAGCCTGGTGTAACCATGGCACATCCACGGCTCCGACGGTTACAGTCTGTTCCGGCTTGGACGGATCAAGCGGTACTTGGGCGGTGGCATCCCCCAATGAGGTACATTCCCGAGGTTCCAGAGCCGATGATGCTACCTGAAGCTGCTGTTTGGGAGGAACTTTAGCAGTCTTTTTGAGTGCCACGTACATACACTCCTTTGAAACCCGCTGACTCCCGCGGATAGCCACTTCGCCATGCGAAGTGGGGAACTTTAGTGCGAGGTGATACGTGGAACATATGGCTTTGGCGGGGGTAAGCCAGTCCCGGCCCAAGATCATGTTGTACGGTGATGGGGAATTCACCACATAAAAATCCACGAAAATGGTTTTTATTGCCGGATAAGTCCCCAAAGATGCCGGGAGAGTGATGACACCCTCTGGCTGGACTTCACCCTGAGTGAAAGTTTGCAGTGGCCCGGGGGCCGGCCGAAGTTGTTCCCGAGGAATCCCCATTCTTTGGAAACAGTCGGCAAATATAACACTCACCGCGACCCCATTATCCACGAAGACCCGCCTTATTGTTATATTGGCTACAGTCATGTCGATGACCCGCCTTATGACGTGGCTCCTCGGGAGGAGGACGTCGAGCCTCTGCCTTCAAGGCATGTCGCGAAGCCCCGGTGGGGAGGGCCCCATATATCACGTTTATTACGTGAGGGGGTGCATTGTCTCCGGGTCCTCCCGGAGGAGGAGGTGGTGGCGGAAGACGTGGTTGTTGGCGATTGCCAGAATCTTACCGTGCGTAATTACTAGGCCCCGGCCGATTATTATGCCACGGCGGTCGATTTTGTTGTGTACCACGGTCATGATAACCTCCACGGTTATGGGACGACCCCCCATTCTGACCTGTCCGAGGCTTGTCATCGGTCCGCGCAATGTATTGGCGCAAGAAACCTTTCCTCAGGCACTCCTCGATTTCCTTGCTGAGTTCTCGGCACTCCTCTGTCTCGTGCCCATGATCTCGGTGGTACGCACACCACTTTCCACGGTTCCTCTTCTCAGGCGGAGCAGTCATCCGCGGTCAAGGTCGTAGATCGTTCTTGTGAATAGAAAGGATTTCGGCTCGTGACTTTGTCAACGGATTCAATTGTGGAATATCGCCTCGAGATTCTGAACGCCCCGGGTTCAGGCGGGAAAAAGCACTAGGTCGCGTATTAGGCCCAGTTTGTGCTTTGTCGGACTGCCGCTTGCTAGCGTGTTTCTCACGTTTCCGGCGAGTCTGCTCCTTGGCCTTAGCAAATTTGCACACCGTTTTGAACAGTGCTCAGGTTGTGACCGGTGTGTTTCGAACCAACTCGGTGTAAAGTGTTCCAGGACGGAGTCCATTCATGAATGCGTTGATGACTACGTCTTCGGAGCAACTTCCCACCTTGAGGCTTTCCGCTGTAAAGCGGTCAAGAAATTGGGTAACGGTTTCACCGTCCCGCTGTTCCATATTCATGAGGTCGGCCAAAGTGGCCATGGGCTTCGCCCGTGCTTCGAACCACGCCCAAAAGTGTTCGGCGAGTTCTTTGAAAGAGGATACGCTGTTGCGCGGGAGAGAATCAAACCAAACCCGAGCCTCATCCTGTAAGTACTTGGGGAAAATCTTACAGTAATGGAGGGATGTAGTGTTATCGCGGCTAAGCATGTTGTGCCTGAAAGCTCCAAGAAAATTGGCCGGATCTCCGGTGCCATCGTAAGGTGGTATGGCCGGCCGTTTGAACCCTTCGGGAAGGGAGGTGGCCATGATTTCTTGGGAGAACGGTGTGATGATATCTCCATTGGCATCAAGGCCCAAGATTCTGTCAAGTTCAACATTGCGTTGGACTCGCTCATACTCTAGAAGATCTATAGTATGAGGATTGGCATAACGAACTCTCTTAGCCGCGTTGAGTGGACGGCAGCGATCGACATCGGTAAATTCATCGTTGCGTTGTCGTGATTCGTTAGAACTCCCACGGTCCTCGGAAGAATCAGGTCGTTCCCGTCGCCGATCTTGACGCCCGCGATGCCCCGGGTCTTGCTGATCACGCGAGTGTTGACGATGTGGATGCACCGCGGGATTGGCATCATGTCCTGCATGCCCCGCGGGGTGTTGGCGATTAGCCGCCCAGTCTTGAAGAACATGGGCATGCTCTTGTAGGAAAGCCTGGAGCAATTCTGGTGTGACTTGAATGTTAACCGGTGGTTGGGCAGCAGCGGGATTAGGGTTTTGCATGTCTTGAGGGGGTGGAGGTAAATACTGATTGTCTGGATTCGCAACCGGGCCTTGATTGCCCTGATGATGAGATGTACTCCTTGCCGGTAATTGCCTCGGCGGCAAAACTTGATCCACGGGTGGATCCTGGTTGGATTGATCACCGTGGCGAGATTGATTCAAACGAGTCGTCACCATGATCTTTGATTACACTGTGAACGTCAAAAATTGCTTTACGTTCCCACAGACGGCGCCAATTGATAAAGCGCAATCCGGTATCCAATCAATTCAGCCTAAATCAGTGCAAGAAATATAAAAACACACAAGATATACGTGGTTCGATCCGGAGATCTACGTCCACGGGTAGAAAATCACTCTTGCCGAGGTGTTTCTTTCACTAGAACTTTGAGTTTACAAGCAACAATTCAGAATACAGAATGCGAACCCTAATTCAGAGTTCCTTTCTCATATTTATACTCAACTTTCCTAAACCCTAACTGAACCCTAACTAATTCCCTATTCTCACGCCTATTTCTCGCAGCATGGCGGTTGAGAACGGATCGTGAGCCTTGATTCGCGGAACAAACCATTCGTTGGGCCGACACGTGTTCCTGGTCCTGCTGGGCCTACGCGTGCTTGCTGGGCCTACGCGTGCTGGGCCGGTCAGTGGGCTCAGGTATTAACCCGACCCGAAGTGATCGGGCCATCCCTATCAGTTAACAATTTAGTAAAATTTATTGTTTAACAAATTACATTACAAGTTATAGAAAATACCATTTCTATACATTTTCATTATAAGATGTGCGGTTCAATTTTTAATATACACTGAAGTTAATATTGATAATATCTTATTATTTCGGGTTAGAATTAGAAACATATAAATTATCTCTAGTTATAATGTTAAGGGTTACTTGAAAAATAATTCATCAACTTTTAGTGAATTTCAGTTACAACACAAACATTAAAAGCTAGCAATTTTTTTTTACCAAATTTTAATATTCTTCAATAATCACCATGTTTTGAATATCAAATTGTGTTACCACCACCGCTATTAGATCTGCTATAATGTGTTCGTCTTATATTCACCACCTATTTTATCAAATATTGCCATCATTTTTTTGTGAATCGCGGGCTTAACTTACGGTTGTCATAACATGTACTCTAAATTCCTGGCGGTGTCAATGACAGATTATAAAAATCTGTAGATATATAACAATCTTGATAAGGCGAATCTAATGATGGTGGTGTAGAAACAATTAGATGTGGTTGCTGTATTTGAAAAAAGAATTGAAAATATTGCGAATTTTCTTGTTACCATTTAAAGTTCATGCTGTAATTGAAAATTTACCCGAAGTTGGTATACAAAAAAGAAAAAATGACACTCGATCCGGTCCAAAAAGAGTGTCACTTTAAAGAAGTTGAGAATGTTAAAAAAAAGTGTCGCTTTAGCAAAAAACCACAATTTTTTTCCGATCTTACCCTAAACAACCTTTCAGTTGACTATTTCTTTATTCAACAAAACATATATATTTGTTATTTGTACCCATCCTTAATTTTTCCAAAAATGTATAAAAGGACACTCTTTTTACCCTAAACAACCTACTTAATTTAGTTGACTATTTCCCTATTCAACAAAACATATATATTTGTTATTTATACTCATCCTTAATTTTTTCAAAAACGTATAAAACAACATTCTTTTTGGACTAAAGGGAGTAGTAAATGTTACAAAAATAGCTATTTCATATTTTTTTCTAAAATATGATATGTTTAACAAAAATAATTTAAATTGTGCTTAGCAATATTGTTGCTTATAAGATCACCTGTTTCATTTATGTGTTTCATCTTCTATTTCATCATCGTTGTATTTTATTTACCCATGACACGTGTATTGATTGATGTCACTAATTAACATGTGTCGTGTATTAAAATTTTGTAACCTAAGATGCAATAACTAGTATAACAGAAAATCTAAGTTGATATTCTTGTTTGTAATTTCATGAATATTTATCGCTATTGAGTGGATAACTATTATTTGGTTTGTGTAAAAACATAAACGGAAATTTCCATAGATTTGATAAATGTTCTTGGGTGTGTAAATATGACCAGTCTTTTTCTTTTTTTCTTCTTTCAATCTATGGCATCTTCTTCTTTTCCTTTTTCTTTCATATAGTTTTTAATCATCTTCTTGTGGATGCATACTTCATCACGATGCCAGTTTAGTCCACTATACAAATTCAGAAACTAGGAATTGAAGTTTACTTTTCTTTGATCTTCGCAGAGCAATGAACTCTACTCTCTATTTCTGGACGAAACAATGACATACTCTTGTCCCATATTTCAGGTTTGTAGTTTGCATTAATTTATTTGTTTATAACACGAGAAAAATGCAAAACTAGTCCAATAATCTATGGGTAGTTCAGAACTAGTCCTTTGTAATTTTAATTGTAGCTATCAAAGAAAGACAAAAAAGCCAGTGCCTTTCGTCTAAGCGCATCAGGCGCCATCTTCCTTTCTTCAAGAGAGAGATGATCGAACCAGCTGAGTAGTACGTACGGGCATGAGTAGCATGGAATAAATAGTCCAAATCTTCTTTCCCAAGGTAGCTCTTGGCACTGATGTTGCATACGCAGGGGCTCGCCTCCCTACTTACTCTCGAAGAGTCAGGCCATGTACATTTCGAGTAGTCTCTCGTCGAGTTGGGGCGGAAGCCTTAGCACCTGGCCTCAACTTGCCCCAGGAGATGTGGAGACGCGCGAGACGTGGAAAGAGATAGGCCAAGTGGAATCCGTTAAACATTAAGGGTTAGCCACCCTTATAGAGATAAAAGAAAACGCTCGGCTCTTTCCACCCCTCTTCCTAGTGGCTCCTCTATCACTAGTGGTATTCGCGGGCGCGCTGGTTCTCTTTATTGTGATGTATTCTGTCGGGGAGCATTTATTCCTTGCTTATCTACTGGCTACGTTTGACATTCCTAAGTTTCTCAGTTTGGGAACTTGCACGAACTGTCGGTCTGTTTGGACTGGACATCTTGACTAGCTTGGGCCCTTTTGTTACCATTGCCTTTGAAGGTTCCAATCTATCTTTCATAAATAAGCACTTGCATTTACACCCTTCGACACCGCCTTCAGAGTCTGTTCTCTCGCCTCTTAGGCTTCCGCTTTCTTTCTACCTTGAGGGATTCCGCTCTATCTGTTCCGAGTTATCTTATGATATTCTATCTATCATTGGGACAGGAATGGAGCGACCAAGCGATTATGATGAATCATCTAGATGAGCTCAAAACCTGGCTTTTTGGCACAAAGAAATTCCTACTTAGATCTTAGATCCAAAAAGTGAGGGCGTCCATATGCTCTTCGTCTTGATTCAATGGAGTGTTAGTTTCATCTTGTTTAAGTGGGTGATAAGTATGGGTACACAAAAATGCTCGTTCCATACCTATGAGGTCTAATCCACCTATGCGGGTGTGTTTTTACTCTATTCCTCCCTTTAGTCAAGAATAGCAGGCCGGAAGCTCTCCTGTCCATTTTGGTCATTTTTTTGTTGAAATTGAAATCCTCATCAAGTAATTACATGTTTACCTCTTGTCACCACCTCATGTTAGTCATTTATATTCTCCAGGTGAATATACCGTCCCATAGTCAATTTTCATAAGTGTTGGATGCATTTTTTTAAATGTAGTCCGTTTACGAGAGTTACTACACTAGAAAAAAAAACAATAAATAAATAAATATATATACATATATATATATATATATATATTTTAATTTAACACAAACTTATGAGATGTGCATCATTACATGTAATTATTTGGCAAACAATTCAAAGTTCGTCTAGAAGATGCTCAGATATGAGCAATTAAAAAGATTAATCACAGAATTGAGAAAGTAAAAAGATGAATGACTAATTTTCGGACCACCTATAAGTTACAAGACTAGTCGGATAGGTTGTCTACCATTATTTTTGTAACTCCATGGGATATTGATCTTCGTTTATTCTCTTTTCCAGACTACGGATGAAGACTTGAAAACCACACAAGTTAGGAAAATCCATATTTTGATTGAGAAGGTAAAAAAAAGAAAAACAACTTGGATGGACACATAAATTAGACGATAAAGGGTGCTCAATGTGTTGAAGTGTAGGCAAGAGTTAAAAAGGAGCATCACATTCTTGAGATTGGTTGCGGATGGAGAAGTTTAGCTATTGAAGTTGTCAAAACCACAGGATGCAAATATACCGGTATCACCTTGTCCGAGAACCAACTGCAATATATACAAGCCGAAGTTAAGAAAGCCGGCCTACAGGTATACATACCATTTGCTTCGAGGAAATTACAGAATCAGTCCTTAACTTATATTTACACTTTTTATATTTTTCATTGCTCAAATTCTAATTATTTTCTAATTGAAACTTTTTATCCCTATCGGATAATTGCACGTAGACCTCATATGAATGTGTTAACTTGTTAGGTTTTTTTTTTTTTTTTTTTTTTTTTTTTTTTTTTTTTTTTATATATAAAAATTCTCAAATTCATGATGGAATCACAAATTCTCCCGAAAAAAAAGTTCTTATTTTGATGCGGTCATATCCGATTTACATGTTTATCCAGCGAGAATTTCAAATTATGGTTAAACTGAGACTAAAATCAAGCAATTAAAAAGATAATGAATATGTTATGAGATCTCCTAAGATCACAGGACCAATTTTATGATTTCCCCCTTTGGTTCATTTAATTTATTATAGCGGTAGCTTTATACATAAAGAGAAAGGAACTATTCAATTCTTATCTATCACATTGATATGCTCTTTCTTTCAACAAGTGTAATACAATCATTGTATTGCTATGAAGTTAGTCATTTGTAAAATTATGATATCGATTTCAGGATCAAATTGAAGTTCTTATATGTGACTACCGCCAATTGTCAAAGAACAACAAATATGACAGGATAATATCATGGTAAGATATGGTTATATTATGTCTAATTTAACCATGATGAACAACTATTTTACTACTATGTCCAACATGGTGAGATTTTCAGTGAGATGATAGAGCACGTAGGGCATGAATTTATGGAAGAATTTTTCAGATGTTGTGACTCTGCATTAGCCAGAAATGGCCTTCTTATTCTTCAGGTATTTAGTGCATGCTATTTTTTAATTTTGAAAAGAGTTTTTTGTGCTTTGGATACCCTGTATCTAGATGATTCTTTTTCTTCTTTTTCCTTCGGTTCATATCTGTAAGATGGGATATCAAATAGTTACATATAGGAAATATGATTAACACAACTAACACAGTTGACCATAACTACACCATAAGTGGCTTATGTAACACCTCATTTGTAACTCTTTTAAAATGTTAACTTTTATGTAGTACTTTTGTAGTACATGAATAAGTAACACTTTTGTCATATCTACCAATATATGACACACTGACACCCACATATAACTCTTTTAGAATTTGTAAGACTTTATACTTAACATTGTTAAATAGTAAATAACACTTTTATGTAACACTTATGATAATTAACACCTTTTACGTAACACTTTTAACTAATAAAATTATATATTTCTTCTATTTTTAACTAATAAAATACTTTTTGATTTATTTATCTTATTTGACTGCCGAAGAATTAAAATCTTTCAATCAATAATTTTTTTGTAAAATAACCTTTTAATGAGGTAAAGTTTTATATATGTGTCACATCATATTTACACCAAAAACAAAAATATATATATTTGTAACATGAGATTGTGTAAATTAATGACTAGCTCATGCCTACAAAACTTACAATGGTTTAGAGCACATAAGGATTTACTTTTCAACTATCTATTATAAAATTTAATAGTGATATATGTGTGTGCGTACACAGACACACACATTATATTTTTACTAAACAACCAAAATGAGTTTTGTAACTTAATAATTTGAATACACTTATTCAGTGTGAGAAATCGAACTTGAAATATTTTGTCAGACATTTCATGTTCATAAGTTTATTTATTTATTTCACCATTTCAGTATTTTATAAATCAAAACAAAAGTAGTTAATTACTTGAATTTAAATTTGATTATAAAATGTTTTGAAATTATTTATAACAAGTAGATATATAAAACTATTGAAGTTGAAATTCATGACAATGCCTTCAAATTTTTGTGCAACAATTAGATGGAACAAATTAGTGTGATATAGAATAATTTTGCACACACACACACACACACACACACATAAATACATATATGAGTGGATGAAACTGAAAAAGTGGGTGAAATTGAAAAAAATATGATTAATCGAAAGTTGGTATGAAATTAGATAGTAGAATAAAATGAATAAAATAAACTTAGGTTGTTGTTTGATGGGAGTTTAATCTTGAGAACAACGTAAATGGCTTTATGTAACACTTCATCTGCAACACTTTCCAAATTTTGACTTTTATGTAAAACTTTTAACACATATGATAATGTAATACTTTCATGTAACTCCTATTTAATACCTTCATGTAACGCTTTAAAATATCTAAGACATTTTTAGTAACGCTTTTAGATAATTAAGTAACACTTTTCATTTAATGCTTTTGAATAACTAACAATTTCACAATTATATATAATTAACAAGGTAGCACTTTTATTAATCAAATTATATAATTCTTTTTTAAACTAAATAAATATCTCCGGATTTATTTTCTCATTTATTCAAAGAATTAAAATCTTTCAATCGTTCATATTTTGTAAAATAGCTTCTTGGGGTAAAGCACTACAAGAAAACTGCCAAATTCCAACCAGAAAAATTCCAACGGCATAAAAGCCGTTGGAATTTTTCAAAATTCCAACGGTAATTCCAACGGCAAATGAGCTGTTGGAATTTTTTCCAAATTCCAACGGCAAAAGGCCGTTGGAATAGCTGTTGGAAAAAAAATTCCAACGGTAAAAAGTCCGTTGGAATCATTTTTTCCATTGGAATTTAATTGTTGGAAAAAAAAATTCCAACAGCCACTTTTCCAACGGTTTTTGCCGTTGGAATTAAAATTCCAACGGAGATTTACCATATTCCAACGGTTTTTGATAAATTACCGTTGGAATTTTAATTCCAACGGCAATTCCAACGGTTTTTATGCCGTTGGAAAAGTGGCTGTTGGAATTTTTTTTTCCAACAATTAAATTCCAACGGAAAAAATGATTCCAACGGACTTTTTACCGTTGGAATTGTTTTTCCAACAGCTATTCCAACGGCTTCTGCCGTTGGAATTTTTTTCCAACAGCTATTCCAACAGCCTTTTGCCGTTGGAATTTTGGAAAAAATTCCAACGGCTCATTTGCCGTTGGAATTACCGTTGGAATTTTTCAAAATTCCAACGGTTTTTATGCCGTTGGAATTTTTTTGGTTGGAATTTGACAGTTTTCTTGTAGTGAAGTTGATATGTGTTACATCATAATTATCACAATAGAATATCGTAACATGAGTGGTGGAAGAAACCGACTCAGGCCTACAAAATAATAATTTATTAGAGTATCTAATGACTTACTTATTAGTTATCTAAAATAAATTTTATTAGTGATTTATGTGTGTGTAGATATATATGTAACACTTTTTAGGTGTTACATAAGATCAATTATGTTGTAGTGATAGTTTAGTGATGTTCAACAAAAAATGATGTATATATAGTTGCTCTTAAAGAACAAATCATTATTTTTAGTGTAGCCTAGTGATTTTGCCTTTGTAGTTGAGATCTTGTCGACTTACAACCTGTGTTCAAAATAGAGCAATAGTAAACAACCAATATTTATTTTTATTTTCTCTAAAAAAAGTATTACATAAAAGATTATTTGTAACATTTTATTAATGTTATAAAGTGTTACAATTTAAATCTAATATAACAATTAGAAAAAGTGTTACTAAAGATCATCCAAAGTATTTCATAGTAACACTTATAGAAAGTGTTTCTTAAAATCATTCAAAGTGTTATTTTAAACGTAAAGAATGACCAACATATGTAACATCACTAAAGTATTACCTAAAGTTTATAGTAATTTTTTTCTACAGTAACATTTTTAAGTATTCATATATAACACATATAGGTGTTGCATAAACTCGGTTATATTGTGGTGTAAATATTTAACTTATTGAACTATTCGTCCTACCATCATACAATGTTACAGAATTAGTTCTCTTTGTTTTTGTTGTTAGTTCATATCTATTGTGCATGAGAAGTATGATGAGGCACGACTCTGGTCGGGATTCATGACAATATATATTCCCAGGAGGATGTGTGCCTTCACTTAGCCATGTACTATCTGCCATGGCCGTTGGGGCTGAACGTAACTTTTCACTTGTACAATTTTGGTCCCAAAAAAAGTTAAAAATTTAATTTAGTCCTGTAACTTTGGAATTGGTCCAAATTTAATCCCTTTTTTCACCGTCGGTGATCAATTTGGCCGGAAAATCGCACGTGCTGGCCACCAGACTCATTTTTCCATCCAATTTTTTAATACCTGCATCGGCAAGTGATTTTGAAGTAAAAATAACATTAAAAATTAAAAGAAAGAGGATTTTTTTTATTTTTTCTCGTTTCTCATCACTTGTTGGTGCTACATATTAAAAATTATGTTGGAAAAATGAGTTATGTGAATGATACATGCAATTTTCCAGTCAGATTAGTCACTTTCGAAAGAAAAGGGACTAAATCTGAACCAATTCCAAAGTTATAGGACTAAATTGAATTTTTAACTTTTTTTGGGATCAAAATTGTACAAGTGAAGAGTTACGGGACCAAAAATGATTTTAGCCCTGGCCGTTGCATCCACCCTTAGGTAACATTTTAGTTTTTACAATATATTACGTTGAGTTTTGCTAACATCCAAGTGTATATCAAGTTGTTGAGGAATTGTAAATTAGTAATCCGTTGCACCTCATTTCACACCACCAAGTTTTTTCATAGTATGATGTAATGCGCAATTCTGATAAAAGAAATAACATCAATCACATATCAAAATTATAGGTTCACTCCATGTAATCCCCAATTTGACCATGTAAAATGGGGTGCACGTGCAATGAGACTATAGTTGTATTTACGTATATGGTTTTATACAGTGTGGTGCACCTTGAAGAAATAGGACCTCATTACTTTTACACCCTAAGGCGTTGGAGGGAAAACTTCCTCCGGAACCACTGGTAAACAATACACACTTCCACTATTGTTATTTTACAACTTACCCATTACATTTTATAATTTGAAATTTTCATATTTTTGGTCAATCTAAGGTCCCCCATTGCCCTTTATGTTATGTGCTTGATGCCATATTTTTTCCTCAAGCTAGTGCATCCACATCACTAATAATGCTAAAAAAATAAAAAATAAAATCTTAAATTTGACACATCACGTAATTATCTATCGGGATAAACTTTGCTAAAATGATTAAAATCGAGCAATTAAAAAATAAAATACGAAATTTTAAATATAAAAAAAATAGATGCATGACTGATTTTTGGGATCTATCATAGTTCTGTAATTTTCCCAACTTGCATGTACTGATTGTATGGTTTGCTAACAACAAATATATTTTTATCGAGTGGAGATCTCTCTATAATAACTATAGAAAATTAGTGGCATCACAGTAATTGATCGGATATATTTTTTGTAGTTTATACTCATATTGGATGATAACATTGCAGAATTGTTAACAACTTACTTCCACTTGCACTCTTATGATCAAAATTCCTATACTTGTTTCTTTTTAGTAAAATTCTGGCTCTAGGATTCAGCCAGAAGTTCACACGGACGTATGAATATTATTTTGACTATTGCGCTGCTGCATTTAAATATTGTACTCTTGGAGATTATCAGGTATGTTCCTGTTTATAACATGAGTTTTTTTTGTTAACTGTTTAGATAATGAATCTTGAAAATAAAAAAAATGTTGAGAGACACACAAAATTTTAGCAAATTACAAAATAATAAACCTTATAAATGAACATATGAGTTAATTACTTTTAGGAGATATTCCTTCACCATGCAAAATTCTATAAAAGGACAATTATTTTAGGGCATCAAAAGTTTGAGCTGCTTCTTCAATATCATGAAAATTGAAGAAAAGCACACTATGATAAAACATAGAAACTAATACTTTATTAATTTGGGGTTTGATAATGCGCAATTCGGTAATCACACAATCGAACAGTAATCAACAAGAACAGAATGTAAAAACACAGAATTTACGTGGTTCGATCCGGAGATCTACGTCCACGGGGAGAAAACGGCAATCGCCGAGGTGTTTCTTTTACTCGAATGTTGAGTTTACAGTGCGTATTACAGAAAGCAAAGTGCGAACCCTAGTTCAGAGTTCTTTTCCTCTATTTATACTACTAAACCCAAACCCTAACTAAATCCCTATAATCTTGCCCACCAAATCTGCATGGCGGTTGGGAAAAGATCATGGGCCTTGATTCACGGAACAGATTTGACTCGCTGGACCGAATGCGTGTTGCTGGGCCTGTTGGGCCTGGGCCTTCGCGCTTGCTGGCGTGTTCGCTGAACTGGTGAATGGGCTTAGGATTAACCCGGCCCGAAGTAACCGGGTCATCCCTATCAGATGCCCCCCCCAGCCGAAGCGAGGTAGGAGCTTCGGTTGTCACCGGGGTGGAACTGTAAGCAAGAAGACCGGGGTCACTGGCAGGCCGAAGTGTTTATGCGTGACGGAGTGTGTCCGCGTCCCTGGGACCTTGCGGAGCAGTCAATGGACGCAGTGCCGAGTTGGGCCGAGGTGTTTGGGACCTATAATGAGATATCGAATTTCCCAGAAGCGAAAAACGCATTGTAAGTATATTACAGTCTGGCCGAGGTGGAAGGTACACCGGAGTGAGTAGTTTGGCCGAAATGGTGGGGGCACCGGAGTGTGGTAGTATGGCCGAGGTGGAAGGTACACCGGAGTGTATCTTGAATCTTCCTGAAGAAGGGTGAGGCTGATGTGATTGGCGGCGCCATAATGAGAGAGAGAGACGTGAAGTGACACGCTCTGCGAGTTCCAAGACAGCTGTTCCCCACGCGCCTCGGTAACTGTAAAGCGCGTGAAGAGCACGCATGAATCTCCATCACTGAATTTGAATAGGCTGCATCAGAGCCGTCGGTTTTTTGCATTTATATTAGGAATAACTGCACAGTAACTTTTCATCTTCTCCATTGTGATTCATCTGTTATAGAAAGCGGGAAAAAGAGGAACTTTGCGTTTGTGATTCATCAGAGATCAAAAATTTCTCAAATCCATCCTTTCGAATTCAAATCAAGTAAGTATGTCATCCTCTTCATCTTCTTCATCTTCTGCCCCATCTTCGGCCTCGATCAAAGTAGTAGGAGATTCGGATAAACCGTTAGATATCCCCCCCCTATCATATATCATTCCGGAGAAGGATGTGATTAGAACCATAAACAGAGTCGATGGTTTAGAGTGTAATACCATGATGGTATCGTTTTATGAATGCCCGGCGGTGGATCTTGAGGTATCCTCCATAGGGTTACGGATGTCGCGGGGGCAACTTGAGAGGGAACTCCCATCATTTTATCTTCCTTTCGACCTTGATTACATAATTCCTACCCCCGAGGATAGGGCCTGTTGCCCACCGCAGGGGTTTATGACCGTATATATTGACCCCCTTAGAGTAGGATTGAGATTGCCGCTGTGGGGCATAGTCGTAGAGTTGTTAAGATACTACGGCATTGCCCTCTGCCAGTTAGCGCCGAACGCGGTGAGGCAGTTGGTAGGATTCACTGTAGTTAGTAAACAGGCCGGAATAGAGCCAACGGTAGAGCTTTTTAGGTTTTTCTACCAGCTTAAGAACTTCGGGAAGTCTAAGGGGTGGTATTCCTTTAGTCCTCGAGCCCGCGGAGGGTTCAAGGTTCAAAACCCGAGCAAAGTAGAGGGGTGGAAGGAGAAGTTCATATTTGTTAGGAATAAAATAGCCCTCCCGAAGTGGAGGAGTGACGAGGTGCAGGATACCGCTCCTGTGGAGAATCCGGGGCCCGAAACGAGGCACATATTCCTGCAAGTGGGGACTTTCCAAACCCTTTGTTCCGAGGAGGAACTGGAGAAGGCTGGGCTTAGCCCATATTATTCGGGAAATGGAGATGCCGAAGAGGGTAGGAGTTCTTGTGTCCTGTTATTTAAGTTTACTGTTTTGCGCAGAATTAACCATTGATATATATGCAGTGGGACGCTTCGGAAAGCAACCGGCATCGGGGAGCCCCGCCAAGACTGAAGCTGCCAAGAAGAAGGGGAAAGCCGCGGAAGTATCTTCCCGGGGGAAGATACCAACCGGTGCGCGCCCGTCGACGGGGTCGGAGGAAAGAGTGACGCCGGCGGGGTCTCCGGCGTTGTCAAAGAAGAGGTCGGAGCCTACTGGGACGCCACAGGCCCCATCCAAGAGGCCCCGGACGGGGGAGAGCTCGCAGGTAACACTAAAAAACGTTGCTCATTACGTGAACTTACGCGAGGTGTATAACCGAGGTCTAATCCATGTGCCGCGTTGTGTTTAACTTATCCAGGGAGAGCAGGCGATCCCCAGTATGCTGGGGTTTGACAGCACGGATGCCGAGAAGATTCTTCGGCTGGCCAAAGGGATTATAGAGGTCGGCCTGAAGAGCGAAGTAGAAGCCAAGGAAGGGCTAGCCGCGACGGCGCGGGATCTTCGCGCGCGAAATGACAAACTGGCGTATGACTTGACCCAGGCACGCAAGAGGGCTGCCTTGGTGGAGTCCGAAATCGCGCGTCTGCGCGGTGTGGAGACGGAAAATCATGGCCTCCGAGGTGAGCTGATGCAGCTGCGAGCGGAGATGGAGGCGAGGGAAGCAGCCGTGGTTGGAGGGCAGGGGGCTTTGCTGAGGGCCTTCGCTGATAAGCTGTTCAAGACCACGACCTTCCTCGACTTTCAGACGAAGTTCGTGGCAATAGGGGATAAAGCCACCCGAGCCATGGTGCTGGAGGAGGTGAAGGAGGCGTACCCGGATGTGGACATTACTCGTCCAGAATTCGGGTATGACCCTGAGGCAGCGGCCGAGGTGGAAAAGGCCTACTACGCCTCTCTAACGGAGCTGCCGGAGTGGCCGCTGGTGAATGCACTCGGGGAGAAGAGACAGCTCCTAACTGCCGCAGAAGTTGCGAGCTGCGAAGTGGACCAGGACGCTGAATTCCTGGCCTTCTGCAGGGGTGAACTGGTCCCAGCCCCCCAAAACACCGAGCCCCTCCCACCGATGGAAGCCGAAGTCCCTGCTGAAACCGAGGCCGTTGTAGCAGCCGAAGGGGGAAATGCTGAAGTGTCTGAGGGCCAGCAAGAAGAGTTGCCCGAAGAGATTGAGGCAATTGAGCGGGAGGTCAGTAGATCCCCGCAAATTTAAACTTGTAAATTTGTAGAAATGTTAGGGATGATGTAATTGAACAATTGTACTCTTGCAACTTGAAATACAATTCTCGTTTCCTGGACTCTTGCTTTCTGTTTACTTGTATGATCAATTTATGTTTGTTGCCGAACTGTATGTAACTTCTTACATACTTGAGAGTAATTGAACTTGTTGTCGTCGTTGTCTGTCTAGAACACCGCGGAGCTGCACGAGACAATAAAGAAGTTAATGAAATCACTTGAGTGGTTCCGCGGAGAGAAGAACCGTCTGGAAATGCACGTAGTGCCTAAGCTGAAGAAGCAGATAGCCTCGGCAGAGGAGAAGGTGGTCGAGGCCAATGAAAGAGCCAAAGACTTCGAGATGAAGTATCGAACCACAGCTGCCGAGATGAGCCGCGTCCGCGTTCACCATAAGGAATATGAGCGGATTCTGTCCGAGTTCGGTCTTCTAACTTTTGAAGAAGTAGAAGAGCGGACTGTTGAAATCCAGAGTGACATCGCGGCGTTGATGTCGAGGAGCTCGGTCGAGTCCGCGGAGCTCGTGAGGAAAAGAGAAGTCCTGGAACTGCTGCTCAGTATGTATGAAGGGCTGAAGGGCCGAATCAGGCGGAGGCCTTCTGCCGAAGAGTTCATTGCGAGCACAAGCCAGGACCGAAGTACACAGAAAGCTCCTCGGAAGGAAAAGAAGACCAAAGGCAAAAAGAAGCCCTCTGAGCAGAGCAAAGGCATAGTCATCCGAGAGCCAGCTCCGGTGACTATAACTGAAGAGGAGCCCGTGACGATTGCCGAAGAGGTAGTCGATGAGCTTGCTCAAGAGATTGAGGTGATGGTCCCGGAGGAATGGGACCCTGAGCAATGGGCTCAAACCCCGAGGTCCGCGTCACAACAAACCAGCCGAGAGCGGACCAGAGATGAAGCTCCTGGGCCAGCGCCTAGAGAAAGTCCTCGGCGAAGGGAACCTCAAAGGGATGACCGAGCCAGAGCCCGAGAGGGTAACAGAGCCGGAGCCCGAGGTCAAGGACCTTCAAGATCCCGGAGGACCCAACACAGACCGAGGAGCGGGTCCCAGCGCCGGAGCGCGCAATATTGGCTCGGGGGCCATAGACAGTAGCTTTGGTTTGTTTTTTTTTTTTTTTTTTTTTTTTTTTTTTTTCTTTTTCTCTTTTGGAGTCTTATGTAAAAAACCATTTGATTTGAATATTCAGAAGTTGATAATAAAACTGTTGTAATGTGTACAAATTGGAGTAACGAAGATAACTTGTTACAAATCACTTTAATCGGGTGTTCGGGAACGTGATAGAAAATTTGTTAATTGTTTTAAGTAGGTGTTCGGGAACACGGTTTGGATAAATCCTATCTCCCCGGACGGATCAGGCGGGAGTTAAAACTCCCCGGACAGATCAGGCGGGAGTGAAATTCCTCCCCGGACGGATCAGGCGGGAGTAAGCGTTTCTCCGGTTAAACAGACGAGAAAGTGATGTGAGTCCGGGGACTAAATTGCAAACCTCTACGGACGGACCGAGAGAGAGAGGTTTGATTGTCCGGAGACTAATAATGATAGTACGATAGTGTTAGGGCGTCCCCGTAACGTAAAGAATTAACACAGTAAGTTACGCAAGCAAGAAATTTTATTCAATGATAAATGCCGGAGCTAACTCAAAAGTACAAAGTGAAATAACAACTATAAAGGGAATTAAAGGAAAGATAGTACTTGCGATGTGGCCTTCACAGATAGAATCGCCTCAAATTTGTGACGTGCCAACTTCGGGGGATCGGGGTCCCGTTAATATGTTCAAGCTGATAGGATCCAGAGTCATGTACAGCAACGACTCGGTAAGGGCCTTCCCAAGAAGCATGTAGTTTGCCCTCAGGGGCAGCTTTGCTGGCCGAGTTGAGCCGAAGGACTAAGTCCCCGACATTGAACTGTGTACCTCGAACCCGGAGGTTGTAATACTGAGCAGCTCTCTGTTTATACTTAGCCTGCTGAATGAACGATTGTTCTCGGCGATTCTCGAGCTCATCCAGATTTGCGCGAAGAGCCTCGTCATTATCATCCGGAACTAATGTGAGGAGGCGTGGACTCGGCACACTGATCTCAGCGGGGATAACGGCTTCGGAGCCGTAAGTAAGGCTGTAAGGAGTCTCCCCGGTGGAGGTGTGCGGCGTTGTACGAATAGCCCATAAGACTTGTGGAAGGTTCTCAGCCCAGAGACCTTTGGCATTATCCAGGCGCTTTTTTATTCCCGTGAGAAGGGTCCGGTTGGTGACCTCAACCTGCCCGTTTGCTTGAGGGTGAGCCACCGAAGTGAAAATCTGTTTGATGTGGAGTTCTTCACACCATGAGCGGAATGGATCATTAGCAAACTGTTTACCGTTGTCCGAGATGATAGTGCTCGGGATGCCGAAGCGACAAACAATATTGCGCCACACAAACTTTAAAATGTTCTGTCCGGTGATAGCCGTAAGTGGTTCGGCCTCGACCCACTTAGTGAAGTAGTCTACTGCGACGACCAGGAATTTCAACCCTCCCGGAGCGACAGGGAAAGGCCCAACAATATCAATGCCCCATTGGATGAACGGCCATGCACCTTGGATTCCGGTGAGCTCGGTCTGTGGCAAATGCTTCACCCTGGAGTGTAGCTGACACTTGCTGCATCTAGTCACTAAGTCGTGAGCATCGTTGAACAGGGTAGGCCAATAGTATCCCCAACGAAGAACTTTTTTTGCTAAAGTCCGGGAACCGATATGGCTTGCACAGGCCCCTTCATGAACCTCCCGCAGAACTTGAATGGCCTCGGCAGGGGCGAGGCACCGAAGATTCGGTTGTAGGTACGATTGTCGATATAGAACTCCATTATGAAGGGAGTATTTGGGGGCTTTGAGCACAACTTGCCGAGCTCGTAGCTTGTCAGTGGGCAGAATCCCATCTTGGAGATACTGAATGATCGGAGTCATCCAGTTCGGATCACTGTCTGTCAGTACCGAAACTGTAGCCTCATGAATTGCTGGATGGGAGAGGTCTTCACCCTTGATATCCGGAGATATATTAGTTTGGACCGCGGAGGCCAACTTGCTGAGTGTGTCTCCCTGGAATTTTGAGCACGCGGGATTTTCCGGATAATAACTGTATCAAAAGTTGATATGAATTTGAGTGCTAGAGCGCGATACCTGACCATTGTTTCTTCTTTGGCGACATAAGTCCCCTGGATTTGCTTAGACACGATCTCGGAGTCCGTGAAGAGCTCTAAGTGACGAACACCTAAAGATTGTGCGAGCCGGAGCCCGGCGAGGACTGACTCGTATTCCGCTACATTGTTAGTCACCTTAAATTTGAATCGGATGACATATTTAACCTCGACCTCCTCGGGATCGATGAGAAGCAGCCCGGCACCACTTCCTCAGACCGTGGATGCTCCATCCACAAATAGTTGCCACATCCGTGGTGAAGGAGCGAGTGTGACGCGGTGCGGTGTATCATTGTCTGCGGGGGACTCATGGTTGTCTGCCGGGGTTTCGGCCAGGAAGTCGGCAAGTGCTTGACCTTTAATTGCTCGGCGGGGGAGGAACTGGATATCATAC
Source organism: Ajuga chamaepitys (assembly GCA_958295605.1). NCBI lineage: Eukaryota > Viridiplantae > Streptophyta > Magnoliopsida > Lamiales > Lamiaceae > Ajuga > Ajuga chamaepitys. The sequence goes on along the minus strand of OY282506.1, from coordinate 24,071,699 downwards.
TCACCTAACTCAATTGCCCACTTGGCGAGGCGCCCGGACACCTCGGGTTTCACAAGGATCTGGCGTATAGGGTGATTGGTCAGGACTCGTATTTCACGTCCCTGGAAGTATGGCCGAAGACGCCGAGCTGCCATAACAAGGGCCAAAGCGGTTTTTTCAAGTTCTGAATATCGCGTCTCGGCCCCATGGAGCACCCGGCTTGCAAAATATACGGGATGTTGAACCCCCTCCACTTCGCGCACAAGAGCGGCGCTGACAGCTTCTTCGGCGGATGCCAGATATAAGTACAGCGGCTCTCCGGGGAGAGGAACTGACAAAGTAGGCAGTTGCTGTATGTGACGTTTCAAGGCTTCAAAAGCCTCGGTACACTCTGGAGTCCACTCAAAGGACTTCGCTTGCCTCAGGATCTTGAAAAATGGGAGCTGGCGCTCCGCTGCCTTCGATAAGAATCTGTTTAAGGCCGCTAGGCCACCTGTAAGGCGTTGAACTTCCCTGAATGTTTTTGGGGGCTGCAAATCTAATACATCACGGAGTTTAGCTGGATTGGCTTGCAAGCCGTTTTGTGAAACCATGTATCCGAGGAACTTCCCGGAGCCAACACCGAAGGTGCATTTTGCCGGATTGAGTCGCAAGTTATAGCGCCGCAGGGTGCGCAATGTTTCGGCGATATCCTGCACACATGAAGGATGGGAGGAGCTTTTGATGACCAAGTCATCGACGTAAACCTCAACATTGCGACCTATCTGGTCGTGGAAGACAAAGTCCATTAGACGCTGATAGGTGGCTCCAGCATTCTTGAGCCCGAAGGGCAGTTTCTTGAAAGCGTAGCACCCAAAGGCAGTGATAAACGCCGTTTTGATAGCATCCTGTGGATCCATAAAGATCTGATGATAGCCTTTGTACAGATCTAAGAAACAAAGTGCCACGTACCCTGTAATGGCTTCGGCCTTTTGATCGATGGAGGGCAAAGGATAGCAGTCCTTCGGACAGTGCTTATTGAGATCGGAAAAATCAATACACATCCGCCATGCCCCACTGCTTTTTGTTACCATTACTGGATTGGACAACCAGGAGGGGTATAATACCTCGAACAAGATGTCCGCATCTAGGAGTTGTTTCACCTCAACTCGAATGGCTTCATTTCGCTCCGGGGCGAATTTCCTCTGCTTCTGTTGGATTGGCTTGACACTAGGATCGATGTTCAGCTTGTGGGTAATCACCTCGGGAGAGACCCCGGGCATGTCCAGAGGAGACCATGCAAAAACATCGGAATATTCTCGCAGGGTCTGAATAATGGCCTGATGTAGCCATGGCACGTCCACGGCCCCTACTGTTACTGTCTGCTCCGGCTTAGACGGATCTAGCGGGATTTGAGCAGTGGCATCCCCCAATGGGGTACGGTCCCGAGGTTCTAGAACCTGTGATGTTACCTGAAGCTGCTGTTTGGGAGGGACCTTAGCAGTCTTTTTGAGTGCTACGTACATACACTCCTTTGAGACCCTTTGACTTCCGCGGATAGCCACCTCACCATGCGAAGTAGGAAACTTGAGCGCGAGGTGATACGTGGAGCATATGGCCTTTGCCGGGGTGAACCAGTCTCGGCCCAATATCATGTTATATGGTGATGGAGAATTCACCACATAAAAGTCCACGAAGATAGTTTTCATCTTCGGATAAGTCCCCAAAGACGCTGGGAGAGTGATGATACCTTCCGGCCGAACTTCACCCTGAGTAAAAGTCTGTAGTGGCCCGGGGGCCGGTCGAAGTTGGTCTCGGGAGATCCCCATCCTCTCGAAACAGTCCGTAAATATAATGCTTACTGCAGCACCATTGTCCACGAAGACCCGCCGTACTGTTATATTATCTACAGTCATGTCGATGACAATAGCGTCAGTGTGGGGTGTTATCTCTGGAACCGGATCCCTATCCGTGAAGCTGACAGTCTCGGACTGATGGAGGCGTTTGTGACGTGGCTCCTCGGGAGGAGGACGTCGAGCCTCTGCCTTTAAGGCATGTCGTGAAGCCCCGGTGGGTAGGGCTCCATATATCACGTTTATCACGTGAGGTGGTGCGTTGTCCCCGGGTCCTCCCGGAGGAGGAGGTGGAAGTGGGAGACGTGGCGGCTGGCGATTGCCAGAATCTTGTCGTGCGTAGTTATTGGGCCCCTGCCGGTTATTCTGCCAATGTGGCCGATTTTGTTGAGTATCTCGGTCATGGTAACCTCCGCGGTTATGAGACGAGCCCCCATTGTGGTTTGCCCGAGGTTGGTCTCCGGTTCGCGCAACGTATTGCCGCAAAAACCCTTTCTTGAGGCATTCCTCAATCTCCTTGCCGAGTTCTCGGCACTCCTCTGTCTCATGGCCGTGATCTCGGTGGTACGCGCACCACTTTCCACGGTTCCTCTTTTCCGGAGGCGCTGTCATCCGCGGACAAGGTCGGAAATCGTTTTTGTGGAGTGAAAGAATTTCAGCCCGTGACTTCGTCAGTGGAGTCAATTGCGGAATTGCACTTCGGGATTCTGAACGCCCCGGTGTCAAGCGTGAAAATGCGCTAGTTCGCGTATTAGGCCCAGTTTGTGCTTTGTCGGCCTGTCGCTTGATTGCGTGCTTCTCACGCTTCTGCCGAGTCTGCTCCTCGGCCTTAGCAAATTTGCACACTGTTTTGAACAGTGCTCGAGTTGTGACCGGGGTGTTCCGAGCTAACTCGGTGTGGAGTGCTCCAGGGCGGAGTCCATTCATAAAGGCGTTGATGGCCACATCGTCGGGGCAATTTCCCACCTTGGGGCTTACCGCTGTGAAACGGTCCAGAAATTGAGTAACGGTTTCACCGTCCCGTTGCTCCATATTCATGACATCGGCCAGAGTGGCCATGGGCTTCGCCCGGGCTTCGAACCGTGCCCAAAAGTGCTCGGCGAGTTCTCTGAAAGAGGATATGCTGTCTCGCGGGAGAGAATCAAACCAGACCCGAGCTTCATCCTGTAATTACTCCGGGAAAATCCTGCAGTACTGAAGGGATGTGATGTTATCATGGCTAAGCATGCTGTGCCTAAAAGCGCCAAGAAAATTGGCCGGATCTCCAGCGCCGTTGTAAGGTGGTATAGCTGGCCGTTTGAACCCTTCGGGAAGGGTGATGGCCATGATTTCTGAGGAGAACGGCGTGATGATCTCTCCATTGGCATCAAGGCCCAGGATTCTATCCAGTTCAACGTTGCGTTGAACTCGCTCATACTCTTGGAGATCCTGAGCATGAGAATCAGCGTAGCGCACTCTTTTAGCCGCATTAAGTGGACGGCGGCGATCCACATCAGTTGGTTCCTCATTGCGAGGTCGTGATCCATTTGAACTCCCAAGGTCCTCGGAAGAACTAGGTCGTTCCCGTCGTCGTTCCTGACGCCCGCGGTACCCCGGTTCCCGTTGGCCGCGCAGGCGGGGTGGAGGCACCACAGGATTATCATTGTGGCTAACAGGTCCTGCGGCAGGCTCCGCTGGGCGTAGGCGATTAACTGCCCAATCTTGAAGGACATGTGCATGCTCTTGTAAGAAATCTTGAAGCAGTTCTGGGGTGATTTGAACGTTCACCGGTGGTTGAGCATCAGCAATATTAGGGTCTTGCTGATCTTGAGGGGGTGGAGGGTTTTGATTACCCTGATGATTGGACGTACTCCCCGCCGGCAGTTGCCTCGGCGGCAAAACTTGATCCATGGGTGGATCTTGGTTAGGTTGATCTCCTTGGCGAGATTGATTCTGACGAGTTGTCACCATGATTTCGGAAGGCAATGATATTACAAAATACTACCTTGTCGTTCCCACAGACGGCGCCAATTTGATAATGCGCAATCCGGTAATCACACAATCGAACAGTAATCAACAAGAACAGAATGTAAAAACACAGAATTTACGTGGTTCGATCCGGAGATCTACGTCCACGAGGAGAAAACGGCAATCGCCGAGGTGTTTCTTTTACTCGAATGTTGAGTTTACAGTACGTATTACAGAAAGCAAAGTGCGAACCCTAGTTCAGAGTTCTTTTCCTCTATTTATACTACTAAACCCAAACCCTAACTAAATCCCTATAATCTTGCCCACCAAATCTGCATGGCGGTTGGGAAAAGATCATGGGCCTTGATTCACGGAACAGATTTGACTCGCTGGACCGAATGCGTGTTGCTGGGTCTGTTGGGCCTGGGCCTTCGCGCTTGCTGGCGTGTTCGCTGAACTGGTGAATGAGCTTAGGATTAACCCGGCCCGAAGTAACCGGGTCATCCCTATCAGGGTTAATTTATGTAAATCCCAGAATTTATGAACATGGTTTTTTGTACATTAATGTGGGTGTTGGCAGATTGTATTCAGTCGACCTGGTGACGTTGCCATCTTCGGGAATGATCCATACAACTCTGTGCCTTGTGCTAATTAGCAGTTCTATTTATGATGACAATGTGGCTTTTTCAGGAAGTTCTATGATTATATCTGCATCTTCATCTTTTGATTTATTTCTTATTACGTAGATTTATACTGTGATTTACCTACTATCTAAATAAATACATTCGCACAATCACATGTATTAATGTAAATCTATAGGTTATAAGATACATGATGTAATTCTCTAAGTTTAGTATGGACATTATCTTTGCGTTGTAATAAACAACCGACACTATTTATAGTAATATAAAAACTTACGTAATTTCATCTAACCAGCAGATCAGTGTATGCAGAAAATGTTGGTACAAGTTTCAACTTTTTTTTGTTTCTTCTGAATTTTGTCTTTTCCTTTTTGTGCAACAAAAATGATCTTTTGTGGTCACTAATAAGAAGTTATTTGTAACCACTTATTCTCACAAAACCCTCTACGAATCATTTGAGGCAATTTTCAGCCTACAATTAGAGACAACTAGTTGTTGCGAAACATATTTGAGATAACTATTGTTGTCTCAAATATATTATTTGCGACCGAGCTATTAAGACGACTAATTAATGACGACATGTTGCCCCAAAATGATAAAGTTGTACAGAATAAAACGCAGAAGAGAAGAGATGGAGAAATGTGATTTCATATATGAAAAGCGAGAGTACAATCATCTATTCATTCAAAGAAAAGATAACAGTTTCTGTAATAAATCCTATTCTAGAACTTTCTCAATGTAACTAATTCAGCGTCACCAACTCTGACGTGGACTTCTGACTTGGCTATCTATCTTATTGAAAGGATTCAAATATCATAGTTTTCTGTAAATAATTGTTTTGTATTTCTGTATGTGTTTTGTATACAAGTGTATCACCTATTTATAATACAATGATATGTCAACAAAGGAAAAAACACAAGATCTGTTAAGATCCCTAATTAAACGAATTACAAATCAATCACAAGATTAATGATTAATCAATTAAAGAATTACTAATCTTTTCCTAATTCAACACTCCCCCTCAAGTTGGTAGGTGGAGGGTCCCACATGCCCAACTTGTCAAGAACTTTATGAAAGGCTCGTCCAGATACGGCTTTTGTTAAAATATCAGCAAGTTGGTCTTCAGACTTGACAAACGGAAGGGTGATATCTTCATTATCCAGTTTTTCCTTGATGAAATGTCGGTCGATCTCTATATGCTTGGTTCGATCACGCTGAACAGGATTATGAGAAATGCTAACAGCTGCTTTATTGTCACAGTAGAGTTTAAACGCTCTAGTTTCCAATAGGCCCATCTCTGTCATTAGTTTCCTTATCCATAATAATTCTGTAATCCCTTTTACTACTCCTCGGAATTCTGCTTCTGCACTAGAGAGTGCTACCACCTTTTGTTTTTTGCTCCTCCAAGTCACCAAATTTCCTCCTACGAAAGTGAAGTATCCTGCTGTCGATCGTCTGTCTGTGATATTTCCTGCCCAGTCAGCATCAGTGTACCCAAATACATCCAAGTATTTGTTCTTCCGAAAGAATATTCCTTTCCCGGGAGATGACTTTAGGTACCTCAAAATTCTTATGGCTGCATCCATATGTTCCACTAGCGGTTTATGCATGAATTGGCTTATGACCCCAACCGCATATGCTATGTCTGGCCTTGTATGTGAGAGGTAAATTAGTTTACCAACAATCCTCTGGTATTGTTCTTTTTCTGCTGGTTCATGACTCGAGTCTCCTCTTAGTCCATGGTTGACAGCTAGCGGTGTTTCTGCTGGTTTGCAATCGAGGAGCCCTGTTTCAGTAAGAAGGTCAAGAACGTATTTCCTTTGGGACAGAAATATGCCCTCCTTGGACCTCATTACTTCTATTCCGAGAAAGTACTTCAGTCCACCGAGATTCTTCATTTCGAATTCGGAAAACAAATTCCTCTGAAGGAGTTGGATTTCTTCTTCATCATCACCTGAAATAATCATGTCGTCAACATAAATGATTAAACATGTGATTTTAGAATACCTCTTCTTGAGAAATAATGTATGATCTGAATTGCTCTGAGTATATCCATATTTCTTCATGGCCGAAGTAAATCTTCCGAACCAGGCCCGAGGTGATTGTTTCAGCCCATAAAGTGATCTCCTCAGTCGACAAACTTCTCCTTCTCCAAATTCTCTCTCAAAGCCAGGTGGGATCTCCATGTATATTTCTTTGTTCAGATCTCCGTGAAGGAATGCATTCTTGACGTCAAACTGATATAGAGGCCAATCACGGTTTGCTGCTACTGAGAGCAACACTCTTATAGTATCCAACTTTGCAACAGGGGAAAAAGTTTCTGCATAGTCGATTCCATACACTTGAGTGTATCCTTTTGCAACCAGTCGTGCTTTGTACCGTTCCACTTCTCCGTCTGGATTATATTTGATGGTGAAGACCCATCTACATCCAACTGGTTTCTTCCCTGGAGGTAATCTACTTTTGTCCCATGTCCCACTTTTATTGAGTGCTGCCATTTCTTTATTCATTGCTTCTTTCCATTCTGGATATTTCTGTGCCTCTTCTGCATTCCTGGGTATCCACGCAGTAGATAACTTATCTCTGAACTGTTGAACTTTTCCATTTCCACCAGAAATAAAGTTAGCAATGGGATATTTGGAATTTTTAGGCCTGTATTCCGGACTATACTTTTGAGGAGGTACTCCTCTGTTCTGCCTTGGAGGAAGAGAGTAGGAGTTCTTGTTTTGACCTGTAATGTTAGAATCTGGAGGATAACTAGAAGTATCAAGATTAGAGTTAGAAACTTGTACCTCTGAGTTGTTCGGTGAGGGAGATATTGGGTTGGGGTTCATTGGAGTGGACTGTACTTCTTTAGTGAATGTACTCGGTTCTTCAGTAGGGTTTGGTTCCCAGTTTTCTTTAAACAACCAATCAGAGTGTTGATTAGTTTTCTCCCCCTCAACACTTGACCACGCAGATGCATAATAATATTCTGTTTCAACAAACTCGCAATCCATCGTAACATAAAGTTTCTTGGTGATGGGATTGAGACACCTGTACCCTTTTTGGTGAATCCCATAACCAAGAAACACACACTTGACTGCACACGGATCAAGTTTGTTTCGATGGATTTTGGGAATGTGTACATACACAGAACACCCGAAAACCCGAGGTGGTAACATAAGGATAGAAGGGAGGGTAAACTTAGAAGAGAGAACTGTGAGAGGGGTCTTGAATTTTAACATACGTGTAGGTAACCTATTAAGGAGGTAGACAGCAGAGGCAACAGCTTCAAACCAATAGGTGGACGGTACTTGAGATTCAAGTAATAGAGCACGGGTAGTTTCTAAGATATGGCGGTTTTTTCGTTTGGCTACCCCATTTTGTTGAGGTGTATATGGGCAGGTGGTCTGATGAATAATTCCATTATTTTGGAAAAAACTTTTGAAATCATGGTTAACATATTCTCCCCCATTATCAGAGCGTAGAACTTGGATTGTGCTATGAAATTGATTTTGTACAAATTTGAAAAAATCAACAAACCTATTATAGACTTCAGATTTTTGTTTCAAAAAATATACCCAAGTCATACGAGTGCAATCATCAATAAAAGAGACAAACCATCGGAAGTCAGTGTCTATTGAATCAGGGGCTGGTCCCCAAACATCAGAGTGAATGAGTGAAAACGGCATTTTATTATTATTTTTAGTATTAGCAGACGAAAAAGAAGTTCGGTGGCTCTTGGCCAAATGACAAGTATCACAAAACACACGATCATTTTTTGAAAATAAAGACGGAAACAGGTGTTTAAGGTAATCATCGGAGGGGTGGCCTAACCGACGATGCCACAACCACATCTGTCGGTTTTGGGATCCATGAGCTAAGTGGACATGTCCTCCGTCAGCTAGTTCATCAACATAGTACAATCCATTTTTTTCAGAACCACGCCCAATGATCTCCCTCGAACGAATATCCTGTAATAGACAGAAATTCGGGTAAATTAGCGCAGCACAATTAAGCTCCTTTGTCACTTGACTAATGGATAATAGTTTGCAGGACAAAGAGGGAACATAGAGACAATTAGACAGTTTAATTTTAGGAGAAATCTCAATAGTCCCTGCCCCACAAACCGGAAAAGAGCCCCCATTAGCGTTTTTAATGTACGTTTTATTTGGTTCTGAGGGGTCAATAATATCGTTTTGATCGAAAGTCATCGTGTCTGTTGCACCACAATCAAATATCCATTTCCTATTAATGTCGTTTTTAACATGAAAAGAAAAAGATGGCATATTGGGATTTTTTTAAAGGGAGGGAGTCATAATAGACGGTTTTAAAAAAGGGGGGGGGGCAGTTTGGGGGTTTTTAAAGGGGATGAGGGCAAAACCGGAATCTCACCCTTATTAGGGTTTAAAACCGGTCCCCCACCCCTTTTACCTCTATTATCCATCTCCTCTCTTCCTTGCGCCGCTGTTTCGACCCTTTCTTCTTCTGAGGCTCCGCCGAGGGTGAAGGCGGCGAGCCCACTGGTCGACGCCGTAGGGGTGCCGCCGCCGCCGCTGGTGGCCTGATTAGTGTTGCCGCGGGTGGCGGCCACCGCCGCCCTTCCTCCGCCGCTGTTTCTCTGTCTGTGTCGATTCTCGTCCCACCATTCCGGGAATCCGTTCAGCTGAAAGCAAGTCTCTTTCGTGTGTTTGTTTCCACCACAGTGAGTGCATCTAAGTTTTTCCTTATCGTTTGGGCGGGATGATGATTTTTGGGAACCTGACCGTCCGCTTCCGGAAGGACCTTTCACGACGAACGCCTCCCCCGGGTTTTGATGTTCTTCCGAGGACATCATCACTCCGAGTCGGAGTGCTTCTCGGCGGATGGTGGCGTAGGCCGAGGCCAGGGAAGGGAGTGGATTCTGGTTCAATATGTCTCGTTTCACGGGGTCGAATCTGTCGTTCACCCCGGCTAAAAACTGGTAAAGTCTCCCTTCCTGAGTTAAACGATTAAACAATTTTATGTTCTCCTCTCCTGTGAATTGATTGGGTTGCCTTTGGTCGATCTCGGCCCAGATTGCTTGCAATTTACTGTAGAATTGTTCTAATGTTTGATTCCCTTGTTTTGTTTGGCTGGCTCGAGTCATCAACTCGAAAATTTGCAGGTAGTTTGTGCCACTGTTGTATGTGGCTTCTAGTCCTTCCCACAATTCTTGTGCCGTCGAGTACTGTAAAAAGTTGGGTACGAGAGTCGGTTCGATGGAATTGATAATCCATCCTTTTACAGCATTGTCGATGGCGTCCCAAGTTGAGAAACCGGGATCACTGACGGAAGGGGGAGGAGGATGGCCTGTGATGTGGTTGCCCCGTCCTCTTCCTCTGATGAACATCCCCATGAGTTTCGACCAAATTGTATAATTTCGGTCGTTCAATTTAACATTCACCATTAATGGTGATGTTTCAATTGTTGGGTTCTAGTTCATGGTATGTTTCTGAAGATATTGGATAAGGGTTGAGATATCTGTTTCTGACGGTTGTGAGAGTGCTGTTTCGGTTGGGTTTGCCATGGTAGATGATGAGAACGAAAGTTCGACTTCAATGAAGATCGAAACTCCGCTCTGATACCATGTTGAAAGGATTCAAAATAATCATAGTTTTCTGTAAATAATTGTTTTGTATTTCTGTATGTGTTTTGTATACAAGTGTATCACCTATTTATAATACAATGATATGTCAACAAAGGAAAAAACACAAGATCTGTTAAGATCCCTAATTAAACGAATTACAAATCAATCACAAGATTAATGATTAATCAATTAAAGAATTACTAATCTTTTCCTAATTCAACATATCTTTCTTCTTCACGTGATCCACGTACATGCTTAACACACTTCCTTGGCTTAGAACGTCGACTGAGTCATAGAGAACTGTTGTCTGAGACGTAGAAACATCGGTTTAGCTAATGGCTTGATCAAGCAATCAACAACATGCAAATCTGGAAGAACAAACCTAGCATCGATGGCCTTAAACTGATTTTTCTCACGGATGAAGTTAAGTCAACTTCGATATGCTTTGCCCTGTCTTGATACACTAGGTTAGAAGTCAGAGAAAAAGCCCCACTATTGTCACACCACAACACAGAGGAACATAGAACAAACCCAAACCAGCTTAGTTGTAGATACTGCAAAACTCATGTATCCTAACTCAGTGCTGCTCCGAGCCACTACCTGTTGCTTCTTTGAACTCCTGCTGATTGGATTGGTACCCAAGAACACCCCATATCAACTTATAGATCTTATGTCATCTGGGCAGGAGGCACAGTCTGCATCACAGAACCCCTGGAGAAACATTCTGGAAGATGAAGTGCCTTTGAGATATCTCAACACCTTCTTGCAAGCTTTCCGGTGGGACTATGTAGGAACTGGCGCAACTTGTTGACATAGAAAGCTACATCAGGCCTGGTTATGGATAAGTAATGCAAGGCCCCAACAGTAATTTTGTATAGTATGGAACCAGTGAAATGTGGTTGTAAGTTTGATAAGTGTAAGATATTTCGCAGAAGCTGAAAACTTGTTCTTCATTTACTTAAATGAATTCGAATTACAAAATAAGAGGGGTAATGTTACTACTTATAGATGCTAGCTTTGAAATCTAATTGGTTGCATTGAGGTGTTCCATCCAATGAGATTAAGACACCTGGACCAAGTAACTAGCTTAGGTGCCAACTAGGACAACTAACACTAACACACACCTAGCTGAAGGAATTTATGCATGTGTATGTGTATAGCATGAACCCATGCACGTGTCCTATGATTTCCTCTTCACTTCTTCACCTCTTCGAGCTTTCTCATATCTTCATACTTTGTGGACTATCATTGAGAGAAAGTTCTTACTAGATGAAGATGGAGTAGAGCAAGGTTTGCAATCCTGCATTGGAGTTTTTTGTAGCAAACCTGGATATACTTGTCTTGATTCAGAATAATTCTAGAGGAAGTAAAGTGTGCTTCCATGCCGAAGAAATAGCTCAGTTGACCAAGATGTTTCAAAGAAAAACTGCTGTCCAACTCCTTAATAAGCTTCTGAATTTGACCATCACTATACTGATAAGTATGTCATCCACATACACTAGGACTAGTAACAAACTGGTGCCAGTCTTCTGAATTAACAAGGAGAAGTCAGAAACGGATTCCTTGAATCCCAAGAAACCAAGAATTTTTTTATCTTGTCAAACCAAGCCTTTAGAGCTTATTTGCGACCATATAGAGCCTTTTGGTTAACTTGAAAACATGAGTTGGTTTAGTGGAGCCAATGAAACCTTCTAGCTGAGACATGTAAACAGTTTTAGTCATATCCATATTAAGAAATGCATTGTTGACATCCACCTGTTGTACCGTCGATCCTCTAGACACAACAAGTGCAGAAACATACTTGATGGTTACTGGCTTTACAACAGAGGAAAAGGTATCAAAGAAATTAATTCCAGTAGTTTGCTGAAACCCCTTTGCAACAAACCTAGCCCTTCTGCTTATCTAAAGTCCGGTCTGCATTTATTTCATCCTGAACACCCACTTATGGTGAACAATGTTCATGTCTGGGGTACCGGGCACAAGCTCCCAAGTTTTATTTCTGATCAATGTACTAAACTTAGCTTAGATGGCGTTCTTCTAGTGATCTTAGGAAAATGCTTCCTTAACTATACCCAAGAAATAGACACTTTTCACTTCTATACTGCAGCTTAAGAGTTGTGATAGGGTCTTAGAAAGGGATAGTAAGCACAACCAAATGTTTTGAGGAAGCACTCAGGAGCTTTACCAAATAACAAAAGATGAGGATATTTATTTTTAACTACAGGAGTAGGTAGAGGATTTATGATGTATAAGCTGCAAATGAGAAAGCATCCTACCAAAACCTTGAGCTAATAAAGTGAGACTTATTCCTATGATGTGCATATGTTTTCTCTCCACCCTATCGTTTTGTTGGTGGGTATGGGGACACGAGATTCTGAATTTGATTCCAAGAGAGTGAAAAAATTTTGAAAAAAAAAATTGAAAGGCACTTATTTTTGTTTGGAATTGCCTTTCTACGATATAATTGAAGTGAACATAGGTGTTGTATACTTCATATTTTCGATGTAAAGGGTATACCCAGAACTACATACTGTTGTCAAAAGGAAAAGTAATGTAATATCTATATCCATCAGTAGAAGGTACAGAATAGGGACCCCATACATCACTGTTGATTTAGTGTCAATGGAAGGAAAATTCATTGAGTGCATTTTTCCAAGTTTGCAAGGTTCACAGAATTTAAGATTTGACAACTTTGCAGAGCTATCTGTTAGTTTGAGTACGGAAGATAAGGTTGTATTACATGGATGGCCAAGCCTTTTGTGCCATAAATTTAAATCACTGTCAACAAACATTATTTGTATACAAAGCTTTACACACAGAATTTGCAAAAGAAATAGGAGAACCAGCAATAGAAGGCTCGGTGGATGTGGATGTGAATGAGTGGGATAGGCTTTCTTGGTAGGAAGGCTAGACATATCAAGGATGTAAAGTCCTTCTCTAAGAGAACCTCTCAGCAGCTCCTTGTAACTGCTCTTGCCCTTAATAAAGCATAAAGAGTCATGAAATTCTAAAATGACAGCATTATCTCTTGTAACCTGCATAATGATGAGCTTTATCACAACAAATTTGCTCACTATTTTTAAGTATTCAAATGTAAATCTTGTTTTTCGGTACACCTAATGTTTGGATATGATAGGATTTATCACAACAAATTTTCTCACTATTCTTTTTTCATTCAAATAATTTTGAATTTGCATTCTTCTATTAGGACCTAACTTAAACAAATATATAGTGTTGAGAAATGACAGTATTTTTATTTGTCTATCTATATACATTTTTCCTCTCCTTATTCTATTGAAAATAATTGCTCGTAAAAAATATTAAGGGTTAATTGCTAAAAAAAATTACGAACTATGTTTTAATAGGTAACAACATAAATCGATGTGGTCACAGGTGAAAGTCTAATCAGCGAGCAAGTGGTGAGTTGGAATCATGATTTTTTATATCTAGTCAAAAAGTAAAATTAAATAAAAAATTAGAAAAATAAAGAAAAAAGATGCGAGGAATTACAAAACCAAGAAAAAAAGCCCACAAACCTTGAACCCTCTTCTAAACTTGAAATCAACAAACTTCTAGAGAATGATTTTGTTTTCAATGTGAATAAATTAAATTTCCTCAAGTATTTCAGACTAAATTGCGCCTAGAGTCGACAAGATAGAAATACTTAGAAAAAATGAATGAAAAATTATAAATTTAGACTAAAACTTAACCAGAGAATCCTTATCAAGTCATAGGGATTGTCGTATGCATGTGTTCTAAACGTTTCATAAAAGAAAAGATAATTTCAACTCACCACTTGTTTGATGACTGGACTTTCATTGGTAGCCACATCAGCGTAAAATTACAAGAATAAGTAATACTGATTAAAATTGCATAAAAAGTAAAGTTTGTGAAGGAAATTGCAACTTTAAATGTTTGTGTTGTAATTGCAAATCAATGCATAATTCGTGATTTTTTGACCAAATAATTACATTATATGCAACTATAAAAGCTTGGCTTATGTGAATTTTTTAGCAATTAACCCTAATTTTAACATATAATTACATTACATGCAACTACAAAAGCTTGACTTATTTTCGCCTATTAATGCTCCATTAAATAAAATTGAGATGTAAAAATGAAAATTTATAGTGTAATCTAAATATGAATAGTAAAAATTAATGTAGTATAAAATTTTTAAAGTTATGCCACGAAATTTATCATTATTTAAAAAAAGAAAAATTGAGAGCTTATCAGACTTAATTCGGTTATTTCTATGGCGAAATCGATTGGAGGATAATATTTCACCATCTTTATCGTCTTGTAATCGTTTGGAATCAGTTGACTTGTCTGAGACCACATTGACAGGCCCGTTTCCAAGTAGACTTTTATACTTAAGCAATTTAAGAGGCTTTTGCTGCTTTTAAAGAAGCTTTTGCTGCTATCGAACTAAGCTGACAGTGAATATTCAAGAACAGGACAATTTACTTACATGAAACATAATCTATATTCTATTATATATATTATAGACATAGTATAAATACTTATAAATAACTTAACTAACCATAAATTTAATAATTAGTGAGAATATTATAGGCATCACAAGAAAAGATGATCTTTTTAAAGACATCACTATTTTTTCTCTTTCACATCACAAATACTATCTACATGACACAAATCAATCCAAATTATCCAATATTAAACTTTTCTAAACACACCACATCATTTTTCCATTCTACCCTTTCACCAAATCTCAAAAAATTTCGTCTATCTTTATATCGGTCATCGTTTTGTCTTGGACATTCCTCCAACACAGAAAAATAATGAGAGAAAGGGTCGTTTGCCATGGATGAAGATGAAGGATATGGAGATTCTGGAAATGATGAAATTCGGCGGACCATTACTTGAAGAAACTAATAACTCAAGATTAACTCAGATTGCTTAGGCACTTACGCAGTGTTTCCAAAACCTTATTATAAGCACTTTTGTACTTTTGTCTTAAATATAGTAGATCGCTTATTGTTACAAAACCCTCTATTTTTTCTTAAAAACAATTTTTCCATAATTTCTAAATTTAATCAATTATAAAGTAGAAGTAATCACAAACACTCCCTAAATAAGCAGGTAAAAACAACATTTTACTGCTTACGACTTTTAGCTTCCAACTAATTAATTATAGCAGAGTGAGGCTCCACTAAACACTCTATATTAACTTAAATAAAGCTAGAATTGGTTAAAAATAGTGGAAGCCGCACACTTTGAATTCTAAGTGCAGAGAATTGGGGCAATGATATGAAAGTTTAACCAGTTGGGGAGAGAGAGAGAGCGCTTATGAGGGAAGTTATCATCCTTCTACGCTCGATCTTCTTCGATCAATTGAATTAGTTTGTTAATAAAATATTTCTTCAACACAATTTGATGACCTAAATTATTTCACCAAGTCATTGGTTTGTCGACTGAAATTAATACCTTCAACAAAAACAATCTCACTGGAAATTATATGGTTATTTAATTATTTAAATAGAGATAATTTTGTCATTTTAATTATAATTATTTTTGTTAAAAAACAAGAGTGATGTGTTTAGAAATGATAAAAAAAATTGAAACTTGTTCCAGTATCAATCTGCTGGTTGTTGTTCAAGTGTACATAGATTTAGAAGACAAATGATGTTTAGTATTGTGAGATGAGAGATGACATCAGAAACTCATCCTCGTACATAAGCACAAGGCACAGGGTTGTTGAATACAATCTGCCAACAAATGAACACTTACAAGTTTAACCTTAATTCTGTATTTATTAGACTTAATCTCCCACTTCACCAAAACTGCCTTCACTTCGCCTTCTTAAGTACTTGAACCCCAGGTCCAAGATTCAACTAGGGAAAACAAACTAAACTCGATTTCAGCTGTAAGGATATTCCTATCAGTAGCCGACCAATGGGAAACTAAGTCAAACTCATGAATCAACCCCACTGATTATTACAAAACTTATGGGCCATACTCATGATTATCGGAGAATAACAATACGTACAATCAATTATGTTTTATTTTTTGTCATTTGTAATGCCCAAATACAAACAGAGAAAGGGTGAAGCAAGCTACATACCTGATAATTTCCGAGACTACAATATTTAAAGCCAGCAGCAAAATAATCAAAGAAATATTCCCACGTCCGTATGAACTTCTCATCGAATCCCAAAGCCAGAACTTGACTAATTAAACAGAACAAGATTAGCAACTTATAACATGATATGCTCATGATGTTTAAGCTGAGGTTAAGCATCAAGGATAATTGTCATATATATATATATAGAGTAACCCACTAAACTCTATATATTTAATTCACTTTATTGTTGTGTTTCAGGATTATAACAAATGCAGTATATCATCATGGATCTCTGCTAAGAATTTCAGTGCATTCTTGATTCTTTGATATAATTATACATCAGAACAGTATTAACTCACCTAACTAATTGTTGTATATTTCCATAATCAATGGATCTTACAGCAATTTTCTTCATTTATTATATTTGGAATTGACAGTTGAAACTGCCTTTTACTAATTCTTTAGAATGGATTTGTCGTTCAAATTATTTTCACATAAAACCAAAGTATAGATAGCGCGCTTAAAGGATTACTAAATCACATATTATTACCTCTGGTTTTGGAGTAAGTTTTGCCGCCATTGCCGGAGGGTGTCAACAAAATGAAGTCCAATTTCTTCAAGGTGCACCACGCTGCATAAGATCATTTCAATACGGGTACACACACCAGGGAATATATAATGAGCGTTATTGTTACCTAAGTCTAGATGCAGATGTCACCCTGCTAAGCGAAGCCACACACCCACCAGGGAATATATATTACTTACCAAATCCCCAGCTTGTCATCAGCCATTGACGAGAACTAAACAAAAAATCAACAAGGTTCTATATTATTAAGATGATGAGGTAGGGTATGAGAAGCAGAAAGGCACGTTGATAACTTTAAAGCCCTTTATTACCTGAAGAACAAGAAGACCACTGTTGGCCAAAGCAGATTCACAGCATCTAAAATATTCTTCCATATATTCATGTCCCACATGTTCTATCAGTGGTCAATGCAAAATCTTGAACAAGTGGTAAAAAATATTTCAGAAAAGCTCTCACCATGATATAATCCTATCATATTTGCACTTCTTAGGCAATTGACGGTAGTCACACAGTAGAAGCTCAATTTGATCCTGAAATTATAATATAAAGGACGTCAAAGTAATGTAACATATATAAGAGGACCTCAAAGTAAAGTGATATAAATATAACCGGAACAAAGAATTATGTAGTATATGGATCATATTTTACTTATTCAAATGTAAATAGAATCAATACCAAGTGTCCACCCGCATTCTCAAAACACTCTTCCAGTGAGATTCTATCATCTTCATGTAACTCTTTGAATATTTAAACATATTATAGAATATTAAATTCATATTAGACGATGTTACTATAAGTTCACTAAATAATACTACCTTCGTCCCGCTCTAACTTTCCTACTTTCTTTTTCGGTTTGTCCTAACTTAACTTTCCAGCCCATAAATGGCAAATTTTTCTCACAATCTCCACATTTAAAAAAGTCAAAGATACCACAAAATTTGTTTTTTCTTAACATTTCTGTCCGATCAAAGTAGGAAAGTTAAGCCGGGACGGAGGGAGTATATCCTACACATATAAAGAAAGAGTAATTTAAATTTGTTTTGACCATACATGATTAAGTTGACCTAAAAGGAAAAAAGAAAAGCTTCAATTGTACTATTATTTTGGTGTCAGTTGAAGTACCCGAAAGTTTACTTTTCGTGGCAAAGGACTCTTTTACATAAAACCTTTGGATTCATGTATGTAAAATATTAAATAAGAAACTCAGTATTAAATAAAATATAAAAATTCCCAAGCCTATGCAGAAACCACTTACTGTATCGTAATGATGGGAGATGTTTCGACGTGCCTGAGATAGCGTGTTCTTCATGAAAATATTCTTAGTGAAATAGTTTGCGGAAGCTACTACCGAAGTGTAAAACAATGGTTTCCACCATTCCCTTCTGATTTCAAAAAAGGTATGTATATTCTCAAAATTAATGTTTCACGAAACAAAGAGATAGACTTCATTTTTTTTTAATACCTTTACTTGTTTAACTTTGAGGTGTAAGTATTCATCTATGTATTGGCTACAATTATCTGCAAAATATAGTATTCCACGAAGAATACGTATTACATTAAGAAAAACATTTTTACATTACCGTTGGAAGTGGATCTAGTGACAGACACACGTATTGCAGTACAAATCCTGGAAAGAATAGGGAATTGTTCCTAGGCCGTTAGGCTGTGTTATACGATGCTCAACTAATTGAGCTATAATCAATTCCGAGTTGACATATACCTATGTTAAGAAGTTGAAAACCATTAGGCCTTCCCCAATCATAATACCCAAAAAGCGGTATTTTGCTGACATCTCAGCGCCACCTCAAAAACAAAAATATCTATACCTCCAAACAAAACTCCTCCCCAACAATATACCCAAAATGTAGGTATTTTTGGGGGACCTACCTTAATATCCTATTTATCTCCTTTATATTTTAATTTATCATCTATATTATAATTATCTAATTTTCGGATAAATAATAGATAATTAAATATTTCGACTGTTTTAATTTTTCAAATTTTTATTATATTTTTGAAAAAAAACTCCAAAAAAATAATATGTTTTTTTTATTAGATAAAACTTAAAAATACAAATTGAAAGCACACACCGTACAAAAAAAAAAAAAATCGAAAGCAAGAACGCAAATTTATGAATGTCCAATTTAATATCTAGCTAATCATTTATTACACACTATAAAAAGCCAAGGAAATCCAAAAAAACCTAAAAAAAAGGGAAAAAACAAAAAAAAAATAAAGAAAAAGGTGAGTGGGGACAAAGCTGTAGGCGGTGGGGCCCACCACGCGCCTGGCTTGTCCTCCCTCTGCCCTGCGTTTCCGTCACTCTCCCTCTCCCCCACTGTCCCCACTCATTAAATACACAGGTAGTGATATTGCTACCTCTCAAAAATACCCAATCCCCCAACTACCTCCCCCATTGGCAAAATACCCATACTTGGGTATTTCTCTCTCCTCCATGTCAACAAAATACCTTCCATTGGGGAAGGCCTTACACGCATGTAAGTTATTTAGATAAATTTTCTTACCACAAAATAATTTAGAAGACATTTATCCTTATCAACAAAAGAAAAGTCTCAACTAACGTATGCATCCCCAAAGCCTAGATCAGGCTCTGTTGCAACCTGTGACAGTGATATCCAATTCAAACTACAAGTGATTTTGCCTTACCTACTAGAACATTCTATTTTTTTTAATTACTTGATGAACATATGTTTACCTTCAAATAAAACTGGGGTTTATGAATTCTCAAGGTGACCTTTAAATTATCCTCTGTCTTTTTACCTTCAAAGGTAAAAGTTGTACCTCCGTCTTCCATTAAACTGTTTCGCCATAGGTTTTATTAGTTTTAGTGTAATAGACTCTCTTAGCAATGCCAAAAGTTCAAATATCAATAGCGAACGAATAATTTAATACATTGTTTCTAGCACAACTGACTAATGCCAAATATTCATAAGATATAGATGACAGTGGAGGTCTAAAGGTCAGCATAATATCTTAGAAAATTTTAAAAAATATTAGCATTTTGACACATAAAATAGTCAGATAAACTTAACACTTGATGCAAGTCAGGGTAAGACGATTCTCAAAATATTTGTTACAAATACATTGTAGAAAGAAAAAAAAAATGATAATAGTATTAATAATAAGTCCAGGCAAAGAAACTCACATTAGGCTTCCAGTTGAAATGTATCGTTCCAAAAACCTTGCAACAAGAATGTGGGCCGCAGTTTCAAGATAGGACGGAACCATGTGTCTGAGGTTGCTCTGATTAATATAACTTTTCCTAAGAAAGCCATTAGCAGCATGTATGCCTGCCTGCCTGTGAAGGTTCGTCATGTCAATTGACTAAAACTGGCCCAATTAGAAGAAAAAATGTAAAACAGAACGAAAACGATAATTATGCCAGTATACACAATATGGTGCTCCATAATCAACTAGTGAAATATTTGTATGGTTTCTTAATGTACCTTGATAAGCCCCAGAAAACCATAACCTCCTTTTTCCTTGGATGAAGATTTAGATGCAGCAACTAATGGAATTGGATGGCTAGTGGACCACTTATACAATGTTCTTTCACTAATATTCTATGCAACCGATAATTATAGAAAAGTAATCAAAAAGAAGAAACACGATATCATTAAATGATGACAAAGAGTTACTAACTATAAAAGTTCAAGGAATTCTAGGCTACACATGAACATGACAGAGTACACCTAGGTTATATTAGAATCAACAGTTGATGAATTCACCAACTATTCCATTAACAAAGTCATTATCAGGGGCAGCACTGGGCTTCAGCCCAATGCAAACCACTGACAAGCCTTTTTATGTATACATAACAGTCATTATTGGGTCCATAGCCCAGCTAACATGTCTTTTCATTGTTTTTCTCTTTCTAATTTGAATATGTGGGCCTAACCTGGCAACAAGCATCAACGAATCTCCTTTTATTCGATCGTCCATCATTTTAGTATGATTTTGTTCCTAATAACGTTTTCTATTTTATTTATTTTTTCAAGGGCTAATTTTGTCTTCCAGCTATATCATATGTATACATTTTATACTACATATCAATATGGTTACTTATCATAGACGGAGCTACCCCGGGCATACAGCGAGCTCCAACTCGATTCAAAATTTGTAGAACCTCATTTTTTTGTACTGTAAATTTTATATTGTTCTAGTTATTGTTTTATTATTAGAGTGAGTCTTGTGTGTGACGGTCACACGTGTAACGGAATACGCTTTTACAGAAAAAAAATTGATACTTTTATAAAAAAAAAGTGATACTTTTACAGATAAAGGTGATACTTTTGCTACAAAAAGTAATACTTTTACCGATAAACGTGATACTTTTACCACAAAAAGTGATATTTTTTTCCCGTCACATCGTGTGACGGTCTCATATAAGTTTTTGCCTTTTTATTAAGCCCACATATTTTTATTTTTATTTTTTGTTCACAAATTCTGTCTATCCCACGAATAAACAGAAATGTCTCAAACCAAAGATCATGTGCAACTATTTCGTTTCAAATTGATCTATTAATTATTTTAGTAAATTTTCAATAAAAAAAATTAAATTTCCCATAGAGTCTGTTGCTATTAATTTTTCAGTTTGAAGAATTGTAAGACAACTTATTTTCAATTCACTTGAATTTTTACTAGCCCACCCCAAATAGACTGATAATACTAACTGCCACATACAGTTGCAACACTAAGGAAAATTAATACTTTAAAACAAAAAAGGCATTCCATAACCCGGTCAAGAAAACCCCAAATTTTCCCAAGAGTTTTACACTAACGTTGAAATTATATAGACGCAGCTCCGATAGGATAAATGGAGCATCGGAGCTGCGCTTCGAGGTAAAAACTCGTGGGGCATTTCATCGACCATGTAGTGGGCTACCTGGAGAGGAACTTTTTGCCAAATTTGAAGAGTGGTATTTAGCAAGGAAAATACAATTAATATTTCCATCCGATGATTTTTAAGTGTCTTTTGTCAATTTTTGATCGGTGATCATTATTACATGCACAGATATGCATAAAGCTGACAATGTGGTTTGACTCTTTGAGGCACTGAGTTAACCAACTTGATGTAGCTTCTATTGTTAAGACACTTGTCATGCCTGATATGGAGATGAAGCAAGCTCCCTGCGTAAGGCCTTGCCTACCTTATGCTAGTGACCAATTTAACTTTAATTTAAAAATTCTTAATTAAATTTTCATAGTTATATTTCATATTTAAATATCAAAATAGTTTTAAAACAGTAAAAATAAAATCTTTTTTATCGATGATAATATTTGTATTTGTCATATAGGAAAAATTATATTTCTTTAGTTTATGAAAAAATGTCTCGGAGAATATGGTTTTTTTTTTTTTTTAAAGTGTTATTTTAGTATTAAAAAACTACAATTCTCTAATCTTACTTTAAAAAATTACTTAATTTACTTGATTACATTTTCTTATATCACAAAATATATTTCAATTAAATATATTGTGTAGGAATATATTTTTCATTTTCACTCATCTTTAATTTTTCCAAAAACGTCTAAACTGATACATGTTTAGAAGAGTGAATAGTAGATAAATAGCATGTCATGTGTAAGGATGGGAAAATCGAGATATCTACTTAAGGTTTCTATCTCTCTCTTCTCTCTCTCTTTTCTACTTAAGTTTTCTCTCTCTCTCTCTCTCTCTCTCTCTCTCTCCAATCATCTTTCGATGATATTTTTCCTATATCCTAAAGACATGCATGACTTTTTTTATTTAATGTTCAATTTTATAATATTTAAAAATTAATCATATTTCTAAGTATTTAATTTGAGCTCATATAGAATATATCAATTATATTAATTTTAAAGCATACAATTGTTTGTGGTTGATTATTGGACTTAAAATTGAATATACATTGTGGGTTGAAATATTTGTATTTGACTTTGGCTACAAATAAAAATAATTTAAATAATATTTTATAAAATAAAATGTTATTAGATAATTTAGAATTCTTTATATTAAGAAAAAAAATTATTCAATTTATTTATTTAGTAAGTTATTTTATTTTATTCTTTTTTTGTAAATAATATATTTTAATACATACATCGCACCACGAGAAATTTTTGTTTTCAATCAAAACATTACTTTTAAAATTTATCAATATTTTTCACTAACAATTAAATTATTTCAGTAAAAACATCTACCACACTTTTTGATTTATAAATATTTTCCCGCCATCAACATTAGATACATCTTAATATGATCGAGCCTATATCATCGTTGATACACTATTCATGATTTACCTCTTCTACAAAATTCTAAAGACGGGGCAATGGCGTTCGTTGTGGATCGGGTTCAACTTTTATCAACCTTCAGAAAAGGAAGAAGGGAACCAAGAGTCGCACTAAATATGAATACGAGAATAAGCTAAAGGCTATTTGTTGTAGATGGAGGAAATAAAGTGATGTTGACTTGTTAAATAGAATAGTCGATACAAATTAAGCATGTGGATTCTCATTTATATTATGTGCATGTATTTTATATCTATACAATTCAGAGTGTGGGCAGATCAGCGGGTTATGTGGAATTTTAAATGGTAAGACTATTTATATTGAACGATATTACGCATCTTAAAAAAACAAAAACAATAATATATATATATATATATATATATATATATATATATATATATATATATATATATATACCTTCAACGTAATACCTGTTTTCAGACCAATTAATATTCTTTAGCATAACCACAAATATAGTTTAGCATAATGATTTTTTCAAATCAAGTGATATCTTTGAACATAAACATTAATACATTGTCCATAAAAATGCAAACGACCCACGGATCTGCTACAATCCAGACAGTACGGATCTAATAACTCTGCAACTAATGTACAAGAGAATTATTCATTGAAACACAAATACCAATAATGTATCAAATCAGTTTGCAAAACAATAATAACAACAACAACAACAACAACAACAACAACAACAACAACAACAACAACAACAATAATAATAATAATAATAATAATAATAATAATAATAATAATAATAATAATAATAAATTAAATATAAAATCCTGTAGATTACGATTCACAAGACATAAACTAAAATGGATAATATTAATATACACTTAATAATAACATTCATGTATAGTTATAATAATTTACATATACTAGTGGAAAATGTGGAATCATATGAAACACCAAAAAAAAGATAAAACAATTATAAAAAAATTGAGCAGCACATACCCAATTAAAGACCATTAAACCAAGGTCGATATCAGTGCCATCAATGGCAGCGGTTCTAGCACGACCGCCTAAGACATCCTCCTTCTCATACACTATCACCTCTACCCCTTCTTTTGAGAATACATATGCCACCGCAAGCCCACTCACACCACCGCCAACCACGGCAACCTTCATCCTGAACTTTGATCGGTAGTTTAAGCTTTAATAACCTTGAACTCTCTCTTTCTTGTGGCAAGAGTGTAAATGTTGTTCTTAGGTACCATATTCACTCCTACTTCTATTTATACTCACAGTGTCTAGTTAGCTGGCCTTAAAGTCAATGGTGGAATTTGGCCCCTTCACTCCTTCAGTGTGCTTGTTGGGATTCTAATACAACTTAATTTCTGTTGTGGATAAATAAATTTTGTGTACGATCGAAAAGTAACAGGTAGAAGTTAATATGTTAAATATTAATTTTAAAATATTATTCATATCCTTTAAATTTAATTAAATTTGATTTATGAAATATATAGTACTTGATGCTTTAATCTAGGCAAAAACTTATGTACATCATATGCATGGATCTTTTTTAGGTACAATGGATTGGACTATTATAGAAGTATCATTTTCTGGCAAAAATTATTGCTTAATTGGCTAAAGATTACTTTTTTTGTGATACTTTTATTAATACTTTTAAAAGAAAAACGTAATAATACTTTTGGCCAATTTAAGATAATTCCTATTACTTTAATAAATTAAAAACATATATAAATTTTGGGGACCATTCGTTTGGTATCCATTTTCACTTCAATAGTATGCTCGTAACTTTTGCACTGCCATAAACAAAGAAAATGTCTGTTTTTTCATCGCTGAATATCAAAGTTTGGCGTCATGAAGGTTTGGCTGACATAGTACATCGGTTATTGAGATCGTCGTCTTCACGAATTAGAATTATGCTCATTGCTTCATTAGAGAGTGCAAGATATAATTACAACTTTTTCCCTGCTAATGGTTTGGATAATAAAGGTGGTGTAGCAAGGAACTCCTTTAGCTTTTCAAATGCAGAACGGCAGTGGGCATTCCATTCGAAATTCTTGCCTTTCCCGATCGCTCCAAAAAAATAGCTTACAACCATCGGATGACGGATTAAAAGTCTGAGGTCCGCAACTTTGTTCGCCAGACTCTAGACATCTTTGACCTTTGGTGGAGGTTGCAGATCAATGATTGCGCATTTGGCTTCTATTTCTCATTTGCTGACCATAAATCCCAAAACCTGACTGAATTGACCCCAAAAGCACAATGTTTGGGGTTCAGTTTCATTTAGAATCTCCTCAGCACGTCAAAGTCTTCTTCTAGATGTGCAATGTATTCACCCAACTTTCATTTTTTACAAGCATGTCGTCAACATAAAACTTCCATAATTCGCCCGATTTGTGTGGCGAATATTTTGTTCACCAACCTTGGGTAGGTCGCCCCGGTGTTCTTTAAGCCAAATAGCATTTTAGTCCAACAGAACGGACAACGATCCGTAATGAATGATGTCTATTTTTCAACATCTGGATTCATAGGGATCTAGTAATATCCCGAATATGCATCCATAAAACACATTAGCTCGTGACCTCGCATCCACGAGTTGGTCGATGTGAGGCAGTGGGAAATTGTCCTTTGGGCATGCATTACTTTTATTAGTGAGGTCGATATACACATGCTCCCCCTTTAGGGTGATCACTAGGACCAGATTAATTAGCTATCCAATTTGAGTAGAAACTCTCGTACGAGCCCATTTGGCATGAGCTTCTGGACTTCGCACTCAAGGGCATCATACTTCTCTGAGGTGAATCTTCGTCGCTTTTGGTGGAATGGTCGAACCTCTGGATTAACATTCAGCTGGTGTGACATGATTTTGGCATCGATGTCAACCATGTCCTCATGCAACCACGCGAACACATCTAGATTTCTTTATAAGAATTCAATTAGGCGAGACCGATGCGGTTCCTGTAATTCAGCTCCGATCTTCATTTCGATCTTTGGCCTATCCACATCGGGATATATACTGGCGAGATCTTCGGTTGGTTCAACTCGCTTCCTCTTTAGCTCTTTCCTGGGATCAATATGATCCCATTCCAACTCACTCATGCCTGAGTATCTGTGGGAGGGGTGTAATCGTTCTTCATCCATGTGTTCTATGACGATCACATCGTTTATATTAAGTTTGTACGGTCCGATTCCAAATGAATAATCCTGTGAGTTCATTTGGTTTCCCTTTATCGTGATCGTCCCTTCTAGTGTGGGGAACTTAAGACAATAATGGTATATGAAGACCATGGCTCGGAACGTCATTAGGCACGGGGCCTATTGGTACACGTGTTCGTGCACACACTTTAGGACGCTTTAAGTGTCAATTTAGTGATGTTTTTGTGCAATTTCACGTATACTTCGTGCATTTAATTCTCATTGGGCAAAATAATGCGTTTGGTTCATTTTTTTGTGTTAAAACAGTTGCAAATGGATCGAAAAAGAGCATCAAAAGATCGCAAAGTTGATGGATCGATTGAGGCAACAAAGGATAGGGCTAAAGGAAGATCTCGACCGAGACAGGTTACAAATCTCGGTCGAGATGACCTTCCAGGAAAAACTTGAAGTTTTGAAGAGTTGAAGATCTCGGCCGAGACAGGCAATGCATCTCGGCCGAGATGACTTTCCAGGGAAAATCCAGAATTTCAAGAGATCAAGATCTCGGCCGAGATGAAACCCAATCTCGGCCAATAAGAGCCAAACCCTAACAAGCCCTGAAAATCCTCTTTTTACGTCTCGGCCGAGATTCAGTTGCATCTCTGCTTAGATCAGCCTTCGATTCACCCAGCAGAAAATCCTCATTGCTTCGTCTCGGCCAAGACACATTTGAATCTCGGCCGAGATGTTGAACCCTGTTTTAAAATTGTGAATGCGAGTTTGCCTTAAACTCAAGTGACATTTCTTCCCCTAAATATATAAGTTCCATTTCGAATTTGACCTATCCAAGAACACAATTCCAGCCATTTTCTAGCCACCAAGGAGGGATATTGGGCAAGAGATTGAAGGATCATCTTTGGTTTCATCTATCCTAGTATCATGTTTTCTTACTTTTCTACTTATTTTCTATTTGTTTTAGCTTCTATGGGTGAGTAGCACCCTTATTTTAGCCCTTGATCATTAGTTAAACCTTGGATTTAGAATGTTTATGTAATTTTTACGGTTGTTAGTCGATTGGATTATGTTTTTGGAATGTTCTATGTTATTTGGGATTGTTGATTCACACTTATGAATTGAATTTTGGTTTGATCACCCATTTGGATATTTGTTTGTGTGTTGCTAGAATTGGGCTTATAATCCATAATTGTTATGACTCTGATTCCCGTGTAGCAAATAATAGATTTATTTTATCTTTAAATACAAAGCAATCTTGAATTGGGTGACCAACAGCCGATGGCATTTGCAATACTTTGGGTCGTCGATTCTTCCAGCCTCTTCCGGTCGCTTCATTTCTGGCAACTCGATCAAACCTTCCTTGAGCAGGTCATCGAAGATCCCGGGAACATCCGAATCTAAGAAAGGGTATTGTTTGTTCTACATTTCCTTCAAGGTTGACTTTCTTTAAACCGTCTCTCGAGGAGTGTTCTTATTTTCACCTTCTCTATCATCATTCTTTGTTCGGAACTTGATGGATTTAACATTTACAGCCATGGATTCTTTGGTTGATGGTTTGACAAATAACTTGCCTCCTTTCTTGGTTTATTGTCTTTCTTTGGATTTCGGGAAGTCAAGGGTCGGTGGTCCTTCAACTCCACTTGCGGCCATACTTAGCTCCATATCATGCGCTCTAGTTGCTAGCTCTTCAAATGTCCTTGGCCGAATTCCTTGGAGGATGTACCGAAGACCCCATTGCATTCCTTGGGTGCACATTTCAATCGCGGAAGCTTCCGACAAACGATCTTTGCAATTGAGGCTTAGATTCCTCCATCGGTTGATGTAATCAACTACGGCCTCCTCTTTCCATTGACGTGTGTTGGTCAATTCAATCATGCTTACGGTTCTCCTGGTGCTGTAAAAGCGGTTGAGGAATTCTTGCTCCATTTGCTCCCAACTATTAATGGTATTGGCTTCTAAGTCTGTGTACCAGTCGAATGCATTTCCCTTCAATGAGCGGACAAATTGCTTTGCCAAATGATCGCCATACGTCCCAGCGTCATTGTATGTCTCGACGAAATGAGCAATATGTTGTTTCGGGCTGCCTTTACCATCAAAGAGTTGGAACTTCGGGGGTTGATAACCGGAAGGCATCTTCAAGTTGTCAATCCTCAGAGAGTATGGTTTGGTGTAAGTTGAAGATGACTTAGACGTCCCGTCAAACTTATCTTTTAGGGTTCCTAAGATGATCTCTTTTAGTTGATCAACATGGACCATGCCATCGGAGGAGACTTGCAGTTTATCCATTGTTCTCTCCTTCTCGTTTGGTTGATATTGATGCCCCGCAGATTCTTCAGCCTCATCTTGATCCTCAACAGGTGCTTTTTCAGGAGCACGACTTGTAGTACCGCTATCAACCTTGCTTCTTAGTTTTGCGATCAAGGAGTCTTGCTCTTGTGCATGTCTCGTAAGCCCTTCAATAGCTTTAGTCAAGCTCACGAGTTGTTCTTCAAGAGTTGAAGCATTTGTTGTCATGATCGGAGTTGCTTCTGAGCTTGATGAAGAACAAGGTGTAGAACATGCAGAGTTGTCCTTGTCATCCCTATTGCTATCAACAATGTCTCGCAAATCCTTCTTAGTAGCCCCAGAAGAAGTATTTTCCTCTGAAGATGCCAATGATCGCGAGCTGCTTGACATACTCCTTGTGACAACATTGACGTCTGCAGTTGGAGGATTTGTTGCAGCGATCTTCGTCAGCGTGATCTTATGAGGCGCCATAACACTATCTTCAGTTGTTGGTTGAGGAGAAGAGATGAGAGGTGGAGATGTCCCACTGGGCGTGCCAAAAATTTGTAACAACAAATTTTGTGTATAAACACAAAATAATTCGTACAAATTAAAAATCTCAAATCAAACAATATTGCGGTACGATCCCTAAAATCCCTCTGATTCTTCTCTTCAATTGTTTATGCCTTCAAATGAAGAGTTCACTTCGATCTTCTCCGATTTTGAGCTTTGACTTGAATAACATTGACCCAAAGGCTTGGAAGCTTAATTTTGGATCAAACGGTCTTTTTGGATGGATGTTCGAAGAACAGCTTCGAAGGTTTTGATAAACTTCGGCGAACACCTTCGGATATTTATCTCGAAAACGTTGATTGGAGGGGCTCAGCACCTTAATCTCGAATCAAAAGTTGTTTCTTGGAGAACGCCGAAGAACGCTTGGAGTTGTTTGAAGAATGCCGCAGAACTTTGCTCTGGAATTCTTCACTTGCTTCTTTACTTGTGTTCTTGTTGATGATTTTGGTGGAAAATGAGGCTCTATTTATAGTTGTAGGATGGAGAAAACCCTAATGGGCTTGAGTCTGAACGGAGCAATATGATTGGTCCGTCATAATATCATTATCCATAAGCTAATTATTAAATTAATTATATTTAATTTAATAATTACTGCTACAATTTGACACATGGAGCATTCTGATTGGTCCACCATGACTTGGTGTTTATCTTCATCTTCTTGGATAATTATAAATTAATTTAATTTAATTTAGTAATATCTGCATCATCTTTGACATGTGGCGGCTTCTAATTGGCCAATAAAATATATAGTAAATCACCAATTAAATTGATCATTTAATTTTAGTAATTTTATTTAATTAATTCCTAATGTTAAAATAATCAATATAAAATTGATTTTCAACTCATATTTTATTACGTGGTGCATTTTAATTGGATACAAATTTTGCGTATCAACACCTGAGAATCAGAAGCTCATGATAAGCAGGGATGTTAAGTTCAATGAATCTGTCATGGGATATCACTCTACTGGAAGTCAAGAAGAGTTTGATGGTGCTATTGAAGCAGAAAAGGTATCAGTTCAGGTGGAGCTTCAGATGGATGATAATCCTCAAAGGATTGAGAGTCTGGATCAACACTCAAGTGACAACTTATCAGAAGAAGAAGAAGAAGAAGAAGATGTGCAAACTGCTAATACAGACTTGAGAAATTATAGCATTGCCAGAGATAGACCAAGGAGGCAAATCCAAAGACTAGACTTCTATGGGCAAATAGGGAGTGTATACTTTGCATTGAGCATTGCTGAAGACATAGAGTATCAGGAACCACAGAATTTCAAAGAAGCAGACAGTGGCAGTGAAAGTGAGCACTGGATAAGTGCAATGATGGGAGAAATAGAATCTCTGGAGAGAAATGGCACTTGGAAGCTGGTAGATAAGCCTAAGGGGCAGAAGCTGGTGAGTTCCAAGTGGATTTATAAGAAGAAGATTGAAGCTGGAGAAGTAGAGAGGGTAAGATACAAGGCAAGGCTTGTTGCAAGAGGTTTTACTCAAAGAGAGGGCATTGATTTCAATGAGGTCTTCTCTCCTATAGTGAAGCACTGTTCTATTAGACTCCTATTATCTAAGGTGACACAAGAAGACATGGAACTACAGTAGCTAGATGTTAAAACTGCATTTCTGCATGGTGATCTGATTGAGAACATATATGTGAAACAGTCTGAAGGCTTTGTGATTCCAGGAAGTGAAGAGAAGGTGTGCTTTCTCAAGAAGTCACTGTATGGGTTAAAATATAGTCCAAGGCAATGGAACAAGAAATTCAATGAGTTCATAGTAAGTGCAGGTTTTACCAAAAGTTTATATGACAGTTGTGTCTATTTTGATAAGAAGTCTAAGGATGATCATGTGTATTTTCTACTCTATGTGGATGATATGCTTATAGCTAGTAAGTGCAAGCATAAAATCCAACAGCTCAAGAAGACATTAAGCTCAGAATTTGACACGAAAGACTTGGGAGATGCAAGGAAGATTCTTGGAATGGATATCAGCAGAAACAGGAAATATGGAGTGTTGTTCTTATCTCCGAGAAACTATCTTCAGAAGGCGGTGGAGAGGTTCAACATGCATGCATGAGTCCAAGAGTCTGAGTGTTCCAGTAAGTCAGCAGACAAAGTTATCCAAGGATCAATGTCCCAAGACCACTGAAGAAGAAAGACACATGAGACATGTACCATATGCAAGTGGTATTGGCAGTTTGATGTATGGAATGATTTGCAGTAGACCTGACTTAGCATATTGTGTATCTTTGGTAAGTAGATTCATATCAAATCCAGGAACAACTCACTCGGAAGCACTGAAACAGGTTCTGAGATATCTAAAGGGATCAATGACTTCATGGTTAAAATTTGAGAAGCAAGCTCTGGATACTGTTCCATTGCAGGGGTTCTTTGATGCTGACTTTGCAGTGAATGTGGATACTAGAAGATCAATGTCTGGATATGTATTTACACTGTATGGTACTGCAATAAGTTGGAGGAGCATACAACAATCTGTAGTGGCCCTATCCACTGCAGAAGCAGAATATATGGCCATCACTGATGCAATAAAGGAAATTGTGTGGCTTAGGGGAATTCTGAGAGATCCGGGAATTTTTCAGAAGTGTGTTAAAATATTTTGTGATAATCAAAGTGCAATCCACTTGTTAAAACATCAAGCATTTCATGAAAGGTCAAAACACATTGATGTTAGACTGCATTTTGTAAGGGATGTGATTGATTCAGGGGCTGTGGAGGTGAAAAAAGTACATACTGATGACAATGTAACAGATTTCCTGACTAAAGTTGTACCAGGGAATAAGTTGAAACATTGCTCGAGCCTAATTAGGCTTGAACAATGTATATGAAGCATGAAGTGAAGTGGCAAAGTAGGGGCAATGATACACACTTGATTTCATTGAGGTGGAGATTTGTGGGAATAAGTTCAATTTCATCAAGATAGCAATTATATGGAATATGATGTGTTGGGAATTCAAAACCGGTTTTAAGAGTCCAAGAACCAGGATGGAAGAATCGTAATTTTCAAGCTAAGGAAAGAGTATATCACTGAACCGGGTTTGAGGAGGTTAAAACGGACAGGTTGGCAAACTGCCAAACACAACGATTTTCAGCCGGCAAAACCGTTGCAAAGTAACCATTTTTGTAACCAACTTGAGCTCACAACTTGCAGCAGTTAGAGCTCTCAACTTACGAAGATTCGAGACACAATCCTGATATATATTTGAAGCTCTTGAGTAGGAGAATACGATTATCACATTTTCCCCTTGTAAACATCACTGTAGAAAGAGAATTAGATTGCTAGGGTTCTTGAGCCAAATTCGGATTCAGAATTGAGGCTTTGCTAGTTTCTGGATAATTCTTGTAATTTCTACTTTGGTATAGTGAATTGAGGTGTGTAGAGCCTCCGTGGATGTAGATCCTTTTGGATTGAACCACGTAAAACGTTTTGGAGTGATTTGTTCTTCATTTTCTACATTCTTTCTTGTTCAGCTGTTCTGGAAACATTAAGTTCGAACAGTTATCATTTGTTCGTTCAGTCTTATGAGCTGAGTGTTCGAACATCTTCTGAGTGATTGTAAGTGAGGTGATTTCCACAACACTTAAGTTGAAAGGAGATCGACCCTAGCAAGGACTATAGACAATAGGAGCATGCATCTACATACAAGGTTTCATCCATACTTTCAAGGTTGAGATTTCTAAACTATGGGTTGTTTGTCTATTTTTAATGTTTTGATTGTGATATTAATGTCTAAGCAGAACATACCATAAACTATAGGAAACATGTTATATATTATGCTATGTTATGCTTTGTGTTGTGCTATGCTAGTCAACATACAACAGGTTAATTACATTTTATGTTATGCTATGTGTTGTGCTACGCTATGCTCAACAAGCAACAGGGTTATGCTATGCTATGCTACGTGTTGACTATGTTATCATATATGTTACAGTATGTTGTATGCATTCATTAACTATTACGCTTGTGGCTTGCTACCCCATTCCACTTTTTAATTTCTACAAACCATTAGAACTCGGTCGCGGTACGAGGAGGCGGTGAATGTTATGGTGAAAGGTTTCTAAAAAAATTCCTTATCTATTCGAGTCAAAATTTCATTTTTGTAAAAAAAAAAAAAAAACAAAGGCTTTTACGAAGATCTCGAATTTATATTTCGAGTCAAGTTATAGAGTTCTATTCAAATAAGGCTTCCGTCAAATATTCTTTCTATAAAAATTCTTTTATTTGATATGTTTTAAAAATTCTGTGATTTTACTTTCAAATTTGTCTTTTCAATTGATCGAACAAGTTTGATTAGTTCAAAATATGTGATGTAGCTCACATCCTTCCAAAGATATCTTTTATTTAACGCTACAGAAATTGGGTGTGACAGAGTGGTATTAGAGCAGTGATCTTGTCAATCTCCTATCTTTTCTGTTCAACAATGTTAAATAATTTTATAGTGAGTCTATATTTTTGTACAAAAGCTATTATACTATCTATGGTCATCCACCTCCGCCATACCGCGCCAACTCCAACAATAGGTATGCTATGTTACAATGCAAAAGCTATACTTCTTCTACAATTCTCAATAAAAATCATTTTTTTTTTCAAATGTTCTATCATTCATGCATACCTATCATGCTAGCAACAAGAACTAGTACCATCACATGCAAAATAGAGGATAGTGATTTTTATGGTAAAATTAGGAATGACATATGCATTTCTATATTGAAGTCAAAACGAGTTTTGCTAATTGAATTTCGAGGATGAAATTTTTCTAAGAGGGATAGTTTGTAACATCCAAAAAATAGTTATATTATTATTAGATTGGGCTCCATATTATTTTAGGGTCTAATTGTTATTTTTAAATTATGTTATGATTTATTATTGGAGACTATATTCTAGAATCAAAGCTCAAGCCCATGAATTTTACTAGGGAACATGAAAACTTCTTTTTCCTAGTCCAATTAGGAGTTCTGAAACCCTAGGAATATAATTTATATATATGAGATTACCTCATTAATCAAAATCACTACCCAAATCATCTGATATTTCTCAAAATTTTCGTCTATAATATTTTATAGATTTTTATTGTGCCACTTTCATCTTCAATCGCTTCTCCTCTCAAGAGACATGTATTCTTTTTAAAAATTATGTTTCCCTATCTAGAAAACTTGAAAATTACGAAATTTTAGTATGTTCTGTATATATATATATATATATATTTTATTTATCTTCTGTGAAAATTTCAACTCCATTGAATGTATAGTTTATTTTATATAATTTTTATGCTACCTCAGTGCAGAATCTGAAAATCTCTCTGTTCCGATTTTTAAAATTCGTTATATGTATTTATACTTCTTCAAAAATCCCGATTTTTGGAAATGTTGTTCATAAACACGTCTTCTATCCTAATGTACAATTTAAAGGGTATCCAACTAGTAGTTTTCCATTTTACTACCGCTGCACATAATTTTCAGTTTCAATTAATCTGATTTCAAAAATTCAAAATCCTTAGTTATACGTCGTGAATTTGTTTGAAATTTTAATATGATCTTTTTAATCTAGTGCATTAGCAAAAGTAAAATTTCAAAAGTTTTATTCCATACTATTTATGAAAAATTAATTATTTATTTCACTATGGCGCAGCGAATCCATTCCTACAAATTCTCTATTACTTTCAAAATTTCTTAAAGTCTCTACCAAGCCCTAAATTTCCAATTTCCTCTCAATTTATAAATACCACACACACACACACACACACACACATATATATATATAAAAGAACAAGATAAGTTCATGCATTCTTAAGTGGAAATGAGATCGACGCTAGCAAAAACTACGGACAATAGGAGCATGCATCTACATACAATGTTTCATCCATATTTTCAAGGTGAGAATTTCTAAACTATGGGTTGTTTGTCTATTTTAAATGTTTTAATTGTGATATTCATGTCTAAGTACAACATTCCATGGGCTATAGGCAACAGACTATATACTATGCTATGATATGCTTTGTGTTGTGCTATGCTAGTCAACATGCAACATGTTAATTACATTCTATGTTATGCTATGTGTTGTGCTACACTATGCTCAACAGGCAACAAGATTATGCTTTGCTATGTTATGTGTTGGCTATGCTAACATCTATTTTACAGTGTGTTGTATGCATTCGTTAATTATTACATGATTTGTATTTAAGATTGACAAACATGTCCCCACTAAGCTTGTGACTTCTTACCCCATTTTACTTTTCAATTTCTACAGACAATTAGAGCTCGGTCGCGGTATGAGGAGGCAGTGGGTGTTATGGTGAAAAGGTTCTCAAAACTTTCCTTATCTATTCAAGTCAAAATTTTATTTTTGTAAAAAGAAAAAACAAAGGCTTTTATGTAGATCTCGCACTTATATTCCGAATCAAGTTATAGAGTTTTATTCAAATTGCGCTTCCACCAAATATTCTTTTTATAAAAACTCTTTTATTTGATATGTTTCAAAAAATTATTATTTTATTTTCAAATTTGTCTTGTCAATTGATCAAACAAGTTTGATTAGTTCAAAACATGTGATGTAGCTCACATCACTACAAAACTATCTTTTATTTAAAGCTCAGAAAATTAGGGTGTGACAGTGCTTGCCATTGGTTATTTACCTTGGACTTTGTGTTCTTCTACTTCAGTAGAATTAGTTGTTTGTGAACTCGGGATGCATTGTGGTTAATTTCATTTTGATCTTCGTGATCATGAGTATACTTTGTATATTCTCTTACATTTATATTTTCTTTATGAACTTACATGTGCATCGGCGATTATGAGTCCTCCGATTCCCCACATTTCTTAGTGCACCATCTTGGGCCAAAGGTGGAGACTGTAATTATGTTGGCCCAAAATTGTAGAGGCTCATTTTATATTCTCCTGATGCTCCACAAGCCCATCACCAAAACCTAGCCATACACCTCTCTATATATGTTATATATGGTTGTCTTCTAGCAAGGGGTGAGACAACAGTAAGAGACAAAAGAAAGGAATAATAATATCTTTGTGTTCATTAAGCACATTGACGTCCAGGAGAGAAATTTGAACTTTCACTATGCAAGAAATATGGTAAAACACAAGATGTATGTGGTTCGATCCGGAGATCTACGTCCACGGGCTCAAAATAGCACCTGCCGAGGTGTTTCTTTCACTATCTCTTTGAGTTTACACGTAATAATTTCAGAATACAGAATGCGAACCCTAATTCCGAGTTCTCTTCTCATATTTATACTATCCCCTACTAAACCCTAACTAACTCCCTATTATCGCGCCTATTTTTCGCTGCATGGCGGTTGGGAACGGATCGTGGGCTTTGAATCGCGGAACACGCCACAGGTTGGGCCGCGCCACATTATCTGGGACGCGTACTTCTAGACCTTCTGGGCCGGTTAGTGGGCCGAGGTATTAACCCGACCCGAAGTGACTGGGCCACACCTATCAGATGCCCCCCCCCCCCAGCCGGAGCGAGAAAGGAGCTTCGGTTATGACCGGGGTGGAGCTGTAGGCAAGATGAGCCGTGGTCGCTGGTGAGCCGAAGTGTTTTCGGGTGGCCAAGACTGTTCCGCATCTAAGGTACTCTGCGGCGTAGTCCGTGGAAGCTGAATCGAACTAGGCCGAATTACACCGAGGTGATAGCGAGATACCGAGTCCCCCAAAAGCAAGAAATTGTAGCGGAAGAAGATAATAATCTGGCAAAGGTGAAGGGAGCACCAGAGTGTAGTAGTCTGGCCGAGGTGAAGGGAGCACCGGAGTGTAGTAGTCTAAAACTTCCTGGTTAAAAGTGGAGGTGATGTGATTGGCGGCGCCATCATGAGAGAGAGGTATGTGAAGTGACACTCTCTGCGATTTCCAAGGAACTTGTTCCCCACGCGCCTTGGGAACCGTAAGGCGCGTAATGAGCACGTCCAAATCTGAAACGCTGAATTTGAATAGGCCGTATCAGGACCGTTGGTTCTTGGAGTATATATTTGGAATAATGGCACAGTATACTTCATCTTCCTCATTGCGATTTACCAGTTTTAGAAAGTGGGAAAAAAGGAGAATTCTGTGCGCCTGTGATTCATCTCAAATCAAAACTTCTCAAACTTAAACCACGTAAGTATGCCTTCTTCTTCATCTTCTTCTTCTGTTCAAGAAGTAGGGACTCAGAGCGCTCCGTTAGATGTGCCACCCCTTCGATATGTTATTCCGGAGAGGAATGAGATTAGGACAGTAGAAAGGGCCGACGGCATGGAAACCAACATTAGGATGGTCGGCTTTTATGAATGCGCGGAGGAGGACTTTGAAGTGTCCACTGTAGCATCGCGGATGACGCGAGTGCAGATAGAAGCCCTAATCCCCTCCTTCTATTTCCCATTTAACTTAGAATATATAGTTCCGGATCCCAGCGATAGAGCATGTTGCCCCCTGCAGGGTTACATCGGTGTATATATAGATCCGTTAAAAATAGGTTTGAGATTCCCCCTTTGGGACATAGTTATCCGGCTACTGAGATATTATAACATCGCCTTAAGCTAATTAACGCCGAACGCGATTAGGCAAGTAGTCGGATTCACCGTAGTGTGCAAGAACTCCGGAGTGGAACCAACCGTAGAGCTATTTAGGTATTTTTATCAACTAAAAGCCTTCGGGAAGTCCAAGGGGTGGTACTCCTTCAGTCCCCGAGCACGAGGTGGCTTCAAGGTACAAAACCCCAGTAAGGTTGAGGGGTGGAAGGAGAAGTTCATCTATGTGAAGACCGGAGTGGCCCTCCCGAGGTGGAGAAGGGAGGAAGTGCTAGATACTGCCCCGATGGAGGACCCGGAGGCCGAGGTGGTGGATATATTCCGTTCAGTGGGGACTTTCAAGACCCTGTGTACTGAGGAAGAGCTGGAGGGAGCCGGACTGAGCCCATATTATTCGGGCGATGCGGCGGGGAAGTCCACCCAGGGTTAAGAGTCGGGAGCCAGGGTTGCCGAGGAGGGTAGGAGTTCTCATTCCTGTCTAGAAATTGTTGTCTTGTGCAGGACTAACCCGAATTTCTGTATGCAGTGGGACGCTTCGGGAAGGAACCAGCAGGAAGCCCCACAGTGGCTGCAGCAGCCAAGAAGAAGGGCAAAACTATGGAGGTGTCTCCCCGGGGGAAGATGTCACCCAGTCCACGACCTTCTGTGGGACCGGAGGAACGAGTTGTGGCTGCGAGGTCAACCCCCGGAGCGAAGAGGAGGTCAGAACCGTCCGGGACACCTCCGGCACCATCCAAAAGACTCCGAACAGGGGAAAGCAATGAGGTAAATCTGAAAGGCCTTGTTAGTTATTTTTTACGCAAATGAAGTGTGTACTACCAGTACTGATTTCTGTTTTCTGTCTTGTACGATATTCTGAAGGAGCAAGTGGCCCCCGGTCTGCTGGGGTTGGAGGGCGCGGACGCCGAGGAACTTCTGCGTTTAGCTCAGGGAATCATGGAGCTTGGCCGGAAGAATGAGATAGAGGCCAAAGAAGAACTGGCCGCGGTGGTAAGGGGTCTTCGATCGCGTAATGACAGGCTAACTCAGGATCTGACCGAAGCGCGGAAGAGGCCGGTTTTGGTAGAGAATGAAGTAGCGCGTCTGCGCGAGGTGGAGGCGGAAGCCGGAGCCCTTCGTGGAGAAACGTCTCAGCTGCGGGCAGAGATGAAGGCCCAGGAAGCGGCGATTGTCGAAGGTCAGGAGGCAATGCTGAAAGCATTTGCCGAGAAATTACTCCAGACGACCACATTTCTGGACTTTCAGACTGACTTCGTTGCTATCGGGGACACGGCCACGCGATCGTTGTTACTGGAGCAAGTCAAAGAAGTCTACCCAAATGTGGACGTATACCGTCCAGAGTTCGGGTATGACTATAATGCTGTGGCCGGGGTGAAGGAGGCCTACTACAAAGCGCTATCGCACCTCCCGGAGTGGCCCCTTGTAAAAGCTCTGGCAGAGAAGAAAGTGATATTAAGGGCCGAGGAGGTTGCGAGCTGTGAGGTGGACCAAGACCAGGAATTCCTGGCATTCCTCCGCGGTGAGTTCACCTCTGGACCCCGAAACAAAGAGCCACCCCCCCCCCCCCCCCGGTCCCGTATAGAAGCTGCTGCTGTTGCCGTAGAGGAAGAGGCAAGAACGGCTGAGGGCCGACAGGAGGAGGTGCCCGAAGAGGCCGAGGGGACCGAGGAGGAGGTCAGTCGTTCCCCTCAAATTTGATGTAGTAAATAATAGGAGTAAATGTAAATCCCCTGTACGGGACCATGGATAATGTACTCTGATTGTATTGAATATAAATGTTGTTTTTGAACTGAGTTCCCTTTTATTATATGCTTGAGATTGATCTTTCTTGTTGATTCCGTTGCCTGTTCAGAATACCGCGGAATTGCATGACACGATAAAGAAGCTCATGCAATCATTGGAGTGGTTCCGCGGAGAGAAGAATAACTTGCAAATGCAAATAGTGCCGAAGCTAGAAAAGCGAGCGGCCGCTGCGGAGAGAAGGGCGAAGGAGGCCGAGGAAAAAGCCTGGGACTAGGAGTTGAAGTATCTGGCGAAAGTTGCTGAACTGGACCGAGTCCTCATCCATCAAAGGGAGTATGACCGGATACTGACTGAGTTCGGCTTACTGACATTTGAGGAAGTTGAGGCGCGGGTCGTAGAGATCCAGAATGAAATTTCAGCACTTATGGCGAAGGGCCCAGCCGAGTCCTCGGAGCTTGTAAGAAAGCGAGAGGTGTTGGAGTTACTCCTTAGCATGTATGAAGGATTGAAAGGCCGTGGCAGGTGGCGGCCCTCTGCCGAGGAATTCATTGCGAGTTCTAGCCGGAGCCAAGGTACTTCGAAAACCCCCCGGAAGGGTAAAAAGAAGCCAGCGGGAAAGAGCAAAGGAATTATTATTCGAGAGCTAGTTCCAGTGACTACGATTGAAGAAGAGCCAACTGTTGTCGCCGAAGAGGTAGTCGAAGAGCTGGCCAAAGAAATCGAAGTAATGGCCCCCGAGGAGTGGGATCCTGTGCAATGGGCCCAAACTCTGAGGTCTACCCCGCAGCCAAGTAGTCGAGCTCGCACAAGAGACGAACCCCCCAGACAAGCGCCAAGGACCAGTCCACGACGTCGGGGGGCCCGTGTAGGGGAAGGAGCCGGAGCCCAAAGCCGAGGAACGACAAGATCCCGGAGGACACGGCGTAGGTCCAGGAATAGGCCTCAACGCCGGAGCGCTGAATACTGGCTCGGAGGCCGTAGATAAAAGAAAAAATATTCTTTTTTGTTTGTTTTGTTGTTTTTTTTTTTTTTTTTGAAGTCTTATGTAAAAAACTTTTTGGCTTGAATCGAGAAAATGTAACAAACCGTTTAGTGTGCATAGTTGTGCTAAGGAAAACAACGAGTTATTAACCAGAAGTAATAATTGTATAACGGGTGTTCGGGAACACGATATGGACAGTGCCAATTTAAATCTCCCCGGACGGATCGGGCGGGAGTAAAATCTCCTCGGACGGATCGGGCGGGAGTAAACACCTCTCCGGTTAAACAGGCGAGAGAGTGATACGAGTCCGGGGACGAAACGTGAATCTCCTCGGACAGACCGAGAGAGAGATTTAATTGTCCGAAGACGAATAATGATAATACGACTGCGTTAGGGCGTCCCCGTAACGTAGAAGAAAACACAGCAAGATGCATAATCAAAGAGTATTTATTCAATGATGAGTGCCGGAGCAAATTAAAGGATACAAAGAGAGATAACAACGTAAAAGAAGTGTACAATGAGCATAAAGATAAGGATGATACTTGTCATTTGGCATTCACAGATAGAAGCGTCTCAAGTTGGTAACATGCCAGCTTCGGGGAATTGGGGTTCCATCGAGATGCTCTAACTGGTAGGATCCGGAATCGTGTGCGGCAACGATGCGATAAGGACCTTCCCAAGAAGCATGTAATTTCCCCTCGGGGGCAGCTTTGCTGGCTGAATTGAGCCGAAGTACTAGGTCCCCGACATTGAACTGAGTGCCTCGAACCCGGAGGTGATGATACTGAGCTGCACGTTGTTTACACCTGGCCTGCTGGATGAACGACTGATCACGACGATATTCAAGCTCATCCAAATTTGCACGGAGAGCTTCGTCATTATCCTCGGGAATCAATGTTACAAGGCGGGGGCTTGGTACGCTGATTTCCACCGGAATAACAGCTTCGGAGCCGTAAGTAAGGCTGTAGGGGGTCTCCCCGGTAGAGGTATGCGGCGTTGTGCGATAAGCCCATAGAACTTGCGGAAGATTTTCGGCCCAAAGACCTTTAGCATTATCCAGGCGTTTCTTTATACCCGCAAGCAGCGTACGATTAGTGACTTCGACCTGACCATTGGCTTGAGGGTGAGCAACCGAGGTGAAAATTTGTTTGATATGGAGCTCCTCGCACCATGACCGGAAGGGATCGTTGGCAAACTGTTTGCCGTTATCCGAAATAATAGTGCTCGGTATGCCAAAGCGACATACAATATTTCGCCAGACGAACTTCAAGATGTTTTGACCAGTGATGGCAGTAAGAGGTTCGGCTTCGACCCACTTAGTGAAGTAATCTACGGCGACGACCAGAAATTTCAATCTCCCCGGAGCGACTGGGAACGGGCCGACAATGTCGATTCCCCATTGGATAAATGGCCACGCACTCTGAATTCCAGTGAGCTCGGTTTGCGGTAGATGCTTCACCCGAGAGTGCAGTTGACACTTGCTGCACTTGGTTACCAAATCGTGGGCATCGTTGAATAAGGTTGGCCAATAATACCCCCATCGAAGAATTTTCTTAGCCAACGTCCGTGATCCGATGTGACTGGCGCAAGCCCCTTCGTGAACCTCCCGGAGAACCTGATCGGCCTGGGCAGGAGCAAGGCACCGGAGATTTGGTTGTAAGTACGACCATCAATACAAAATCCCATCATGGAATGAGTACTTGGGTGCCTTTAGAACTATCTGCCGAGCTCGCAGCTTGTCATTAGGCAAAGTTCCATCCCGGAGATACTGAACAATAGGAGTCATCCAATTCTGATCACTATCCGCCAATGCCGAGACCGTTACCTCACAAATCGCCGGATAAAATATATCTTCGACCAGAATATCCGAAGACACATTAGTGCGGACCGCGGAGGCTAATTTACTGAGCGCGTCTGCTCTGGCATTCTGTGTACGTGGTACCTTCTGGACAACAACCGTATCAAAAGTTGACATAAGTCGGAGTGTTAAAGCGAGATACCTGATCATCATTTCACCCTTAGCGGCGTAAGTACCCCGGATCTGATTGGATACAATCTCGGAGTCTGTAAATAGCTCAAGATGGCGGATAGCTAAGGATCGAGCGAGCCGGAGCCCAGCGAGAACTGCCTCGTATTCTGCTTCATTATTGGTCACCTTAAATTTGAATCGGATGACGTACTTAACTTCAACTCCCTCGGGGTCAATGAGAAGCACCCCGGCACCACTTCCGCGAGTTGTGGATGCACCATCCACATATAATTTCCACTTGCGAGGTGTGGGTTCAACGGTAGCAGGGTGATGGGTACCATTGTCTGCAGAAGATTCATGATTATCCCCTGGGGTTTCAGCCAAAAAGTCAGCAAGTGCTTGACCCTTGATAGCTCGGCGGGGAAGAAATTGAATATCATATTCGCCTAATTCGATAGCCCACTTGGCGAGGCGCCCTGACACCTCGGGCTTGACAAGAATCTGACGGATGGGATGATTGGTCAGAACCCGTATTTCGCGCCCTTGGAAGTATG
This sequence comes from Ajuga chamaepitys, assembly GCA_958295605.1. Classification (NCBI taxonomy): domain Eukaryota; kingdom Viridiplantae; phylum Streptophyta; class Magnoliopsida; order Lamiales; family Lamiaceae; genus Ajuga; species Ajuga chamaepitys. Next base: position 24,029,001 of record OY282506.1, on the reverse strand, counting down.
GCCGCAAACGCCGAGCTGCCATGACGAGTGCGAGTACTGTTTTTTCCAACATGGATTACCGTGTCTCTGCCCCGTGAAGTACTCGGCTTGCAAAATACACCGGATGTTGAACACCATTGACTTCTCGCACAAGAGCGGCGCTAATGGCTTCCTCAGCAGAAGCCAAATATATATAGAGCGGCTCTCCGGAGAGAGGACCTGATAGAGTGGGCAGTTGCTGTATATGACGCTTTAAGGCCTCGAAAGCCTCGGTGCACTGCGGAGTCCACTCAAATGACTTTGCCTGTCTCAAAATTTTGAAGAAGGGGAGTTGTCGCTCTGCTGCTTTAGACAAAAAACGGTTTAAGGCCGCTAAGCCACCCGTGAGGCGTTGAACGTCTCTGAACGTCTTCGGTGGTTGCAGATCTAACACATCCCGAAGCTTGGCTGGATTGGCCTGAAGGCCATGCTGCGAAATCATATACCCGAGGAACTTTCCGGAGCCAACGCCAAAGGTACATTTCGCCGGATTAAGTCGCAAATTGTAACGCCGCAGAGTACGCAACGTTTCAACAATGTCTTGCACACATGAAGAATGTGAGGCGCTTTTGATGACTAGATCATCAACGTAAACCTCAACATTGCGGCCAATTTGATCGCGAAACACGCGGTCCATGAGACGTTGATATGTGGCCCCCGCGTTCTTGAGCCCGAAGGGCATTTTCTTAAAAGCAAAACACCCAGAATCAGTGATAAATGCCGTTTTGAGGGCATCCTGACGATCCATGAAGATCTGATGGTATCCCTTATATAAGTCCAAAAAACAAAGCGCCACATGCCCAGTAATGGCTTCGGCTTTTTGGTCGATGGAGGGCAGAGAATAACAGTCCTTCGAACAATGCTTATTGAGATCGAAAAAATCGACACACATCCGCCATGCCCCGCTGGACTTTAATACCATCACTGGATTGGACAACCAAGAAGGGTAATACACTTCGAACAAGATATTTGCATCTAAAAGTTGCTGTACCTCGATTCGAATGGCCGCATTCCGCTCCGGAGCGAATTTCCTTTGTTTTTGCTGTATAGGCTTAACGCTGGGATCGATGTTCAGTTTGTGGGTTATTACATCAGGAGAGACCCCGGGCATATCCAAAGGGGACCATGCAAAGACATCGGAATACTCTCGCAAGGTCTGAATGATGGCCTGATGCAACCACGGCACGTCCACGGCACCGACAGTTACTGTTTGTTCAGGCTTGGATGGATCGAGCGGCACCTGGACAGTGGTGTCCCCCAATGAGGTACATACATGGGGTTCAAGAGCCGATGATGCCACCTGAAGCTGCTGTTTGGGAAGAACCTTGGTTGTCTTTTTGAGCGCGACGTACATGCACTCCTTAGAAACCCGCTGACTGCCGCGGATAGCCACTTCGCCATGCGATGTAGGAAATTTTAACGCGAGGTAATATGTGGAGCATATGGCTTTTGCGGGAGTAAGCCAATCCCGACCCAAGATCATATTGTACGGTGATGGGGAGTTAACCACGTAAAAATCCACGAAAATGGTTTTTATCGCCGGATAAGTTCCCAGAGACGCCGGGAGAGTGATGACGCCTTCTGGCTGGACTTCACCCTGGGTGAAAGTCTGCAATGGCCCGGGGGCCGGCCGAAGTTGTTCCCGAGGAATCCCCATCTTTTGGAAACAGTCGGCGAATATAACACTCACTGCGGCTCCATTGTCTACGAAGACTCGCTTTATTGTAACATTGGCTACAGCTATGTCGATGACGATGGCGTCAGTATGGGGTGTTATCTCTGGAACCGGGTCTCTATCTGTGAAACTAACAGTTTCGGATTGATGGAGGCGCTTATGACGTGGCTCCTCGGAAGGAGGATGGCGAGCCTCTGCCTTCAAGGCATTCGCGAAGCCCCAGTGGGGAGGGCCCCATATATCACGTTTATGACATGAGTGGGTGCATTGTCTCCGGGTCCTCTCGGAGGAGGGGGCGGTGGCAGAAAACGAGGTTGTTGACGATTGCCCGGGTCTTGCCGTGCATAATTGTTAGACCCCGGCCGATTATTTTGCCACGGCGATCGATTTTTTTGCAAACCCCGGTCGTGATAACCTCCGCGGTTGTGAGACGAACCCCCATTCTGATTTGTCCGAGGCTTGTCATCAGTCCGCGCAATATATTGTCGCAAGAGACCTTTCCTCAATTTCCTTGCTGAGCTCACGGCACTCTTCCGTCTCGTGCCCATGATCGCGGTGGTACGCACACCACTTTCTGCGGTTTCGCTTTTCAGGCGGAGCAGTCATCCGCGGACAGGGCCGTAAATCGTTCTTGTGAACAGAAAGAATTTCAGCTCGCGATTTTGTCAGCGGGGTGAATTGTGGAATATCCCCTCGAGATTCTGAACGCCCCTGATTCAGACGAGAAAAGGCACTAGGTCGTGTGCTAGGCCCAGCCTGTGCCCTATCGGACTGCCGCTTACTAGCATGTTTCTCACGCTTCCGACGAGTTTGCTCCTCGGCCTTGGCATATCTGCACACAGTATTAAACAGTGCTCGGGTCGTGACCGGTGGATTACGAACCAACTCGGTGTAGAGTGGCCTGGGACGGAGACCATTCATGAATGCATTGATGATAACATCATCCGAACAGCTCCCCACCTTAAGACTCTCCGCTGTAAAGTGATCAAGGAATTGGGTAACGGTTTCACCGTCCCGTTGTTCCACATTCATGAGATCGGCCAAAGTGGCCATGGGCTTGGCACGTGCTTCGAAACACGCCCAAAAGTGTTCGGCAAGTTCTCTAAAAGAGGATATGCTATTATGAGGGAGAGAATCAAACCATACCCGAGCCTCGTCCTGAAGATACTCGGGGAAAATCTTACAGTAGTGAAGAGAGGTAGTATGATCGCGGCTAAGCTTGTTGTGCCTGAAAGCTCCAAGAAAATTGGCTGGATCTCCGGTGCCGTCGTAAGGTAGTATGGCAGGCCTTTTGAACCCTTCGGGAAGGGAGGTGGCCATGATTTCTTGAGAGAACGGTGTGATAATGTCTCCATTGGCATCAAGGCCCAGGATTCTGTCTAGTTCGACATTGCGTTGGACTCGCTCATACTCTTGAAGATCTAGAGTATGAGGATTGGCATAACGAACTCTTTTGGCCGCGTTAAGTGGACGGCGGCGATCGACATCTGCAGGTTTGTCGTTTCGCTGTCTTGACCCATTAGAACTCCCATGGTCCTCAGGAGAACCAGGTCGCTCCCATCGCCGATCCTGACGCCCGCGGTGCACCGGGTCTTGTCGATCGTGCGAATGCTGACGATGTGGAGGCACTGCGGGATTGGTAGCGTGTCCGGCAGGTCCATCAGGATTCAGGCGATTGGCCGCCCAATCTTGAAGAACATGAGCATGCTCTTGTAGGAAAGCCTGGAGTAATTCTGGAGTTATTTGAATATTAACCTGCGGCCGGGCGGCAGCGGGATTAGGGTTTTGCATGTCTTGCGGGGGCAGAGGTAAGAATTGGTTGCCCGAATTCATAATCGGGCCTTGGTTGCCCTGCTGATGAGATGTATCCCGCATCGGCGATTGCCTCGGCGGCAAAATTTGATCCACGGGTGGATCTTGGTTGACCTGATCACCTTGGCGAGACTGATTTAAGCGAGTAGTCACCATAGTTTATCAAATACAATGCCAATATCACAATCACTTACAGTTCCCACAGACGGCACCAATTGATAAAGCACAATCCGGTATCCAAGAAACTCAACGAAAACCTATGCAAGAAATATGGTAAAACACAAGATGTACGTGGTTCGATCCGGAGATCTACGTCCACGGGCTCAAAATAGCACCTGCCGAGGTGTTTCTTTCACTATCTCTTTGAGTTTACACGTAATAATTTCAGAATACAGAATGCGAACCCTAATTCCGAGTTCTCTTCTCATATTTATACTATCCCCTACTAAACCCTAACTAACTCCCTATTATCGCACCTATTTTCCGCTGCATGGCGGTTGGGAACGGATCGTGGGCCTTGAATCGCGGAACACGCCACAGGTTGGGCCGCGCCACATTATCTGGGACGCGTACTTCTGGACCTTCTGGGTATTAACCCGACCCGAAGTGACTGGGCCACACCTATCAATGTTCAATTTCTTCTTTTCTTCCCTTTTTTTCTTTCTTGTGGTTTTGTGCTATTGTGGAGAGGGCTTGTGGTTTAGTATACCTTTTTGGTCTTGGTGGTGCCATGAATATTAAGAATGGGTGTTCCGACTCAAGATGTTCTGAGCTAACGTAGACGAGTCTGACCAACAATGGTATCAGAACCACTTGCATCCTCTCAACCTGTATCCTGATTCTCATATGAAGGCTCCTATCTGCCGCCTGTAGCTGCAGTAAGTTCATTTAATTAAATAAAAATAAAACAGAGAATTATTTAAATCAAAATGTTGATAGATCAACACTGTCCCATGCAAAAAATAGGGACTGTCGTGTGCAAATTGACTGATATATGTTACCAGCGATTTTTTTATAGTAAGCAAACTAATTTATAAAAATAAATAATATTTTCTTTAATATAAAAACAAAACCGTCTATAAATAGTAATCTAGGATTTTTCTGCCCAAACTCACAACCCATTTCTGGTAACTGCGTTTTTCTGGTAGGTAGCTAGGTATCAATTATAATAACGTAAGGAAAGTATCAATTCTGATTTATTCGTCTACCATATATATGGTGACTTTAATAAATAGAATGCATTAATATAAGAAATTGGTGCGTCCAATATGGAAAGAATGACCAATTTCCATATAACATAATAGCATGCCCTATTTTCCATCCCAATCAAATCGTGCCCGAATAGGGAAAAATCTGAATTTATTTAAAATCTTCCATGATAAAACAATGTCATAAATTAACGTCCTGATTTATGAAAGATTCCCGGGTATTTGACGACACAATCATTTCCATAAACAAATTCAAATGCGTCAATCACATTAATTTAGTAAAAGCAAGTTCAACTCTGATTTCACGTAAAGACGGATATGCATCAAATACCCAAATAATAAGGGCCTAATTTTCCTCAAGTCAAAGTATGCTTAAATTTTCTACTACACATCATCGCATTGAACTGGAGTACGACTATCAATTGGCCCATTTCCGATCTGGATTGTTCACATGCATCCATTACAGTATACCTTCCTGCTTATAACATTTGTTTCTTCTTCATCAACGAGTTTTGCATATTCTGGATTGCATCTCCCACACAATTTTCAATCTTCCCGGTCCAATTTCGCCTATTTATTCTGAATATTCTGTTGTTGTTCCTAGGCTACGACGATCTGTCAAGTAAGATTGTAGGTTATCGAATAGATCTCTGTAGTTAACACACCTTCTGCTCTCTTCTTTCTCATGAGTTCGGTGATATTAGCAGTCACAAAGATATTAATTAATATAAGTGAATTGTTTTCCGTTTGCTTATTGGTTTCATTGCTATACACCAATACAAGTTCATTGTCATGGATTATTAATTCTACCACCATATTGTCCCTTTTCTGAGCTCCTAGAGTTACTCTCATCTGGGCAAGCTTCATGAGTCGCTGTCCTAAATTATTGACGCGATCATAAAGTAATTGGTACAACAACATCTTTCTTTTGTTAAAGATAAACCTTCATTTTGCTAAAGATATGATATGAAAATGGTAGAGGAAGGTTAAGGTCGAGGGTGCTGCACATTGATGAAGATGATAAACTATTTGAGGGTCGCTTTATGTTATTCTTTATGAAAACATAAAAGATTAAGTATAAGAAATAGGGTAACAAACTAAGTCAGTTGTAATTTGTTATGTCTTATTTGAAAATATTGATTATTTAAGTTATACATATTATAAAGCACAATAATTACTAATTAAATGATTTATCCCACATTATATTTTAGACGGATTAAGTCATAGAAACTTTATCCGAAGTACCATTAGGATCGACCCGAGGGGCCGATGGCCGTCCAGAAAAAAAACTTACTATATTCTAGGTGTGTGGGCTTGACTCACTAATTTTGGACTAGATTGAGTGGACCTACTAGACTCGCCTGACATATGGCATTGGTACAATGGGTTAGGCTAGACCGATCTGCCCGAATTGCCACCTCTACTTAAGACACATAAATCATACAAAATTATCAACATAACTTTTGCACAATGATAAATGTATTTCATACTTATTCAAATAACTATGTTTTAATAGTTTTAATTGACTTTTTCTTTTTTAAGGAACATATAGATTTCAATCACTTATTAAAATTATAAATCGTGAATTACACGGGGATTATACTAGTTCTAAAAGTAAAAACAATTGTAAATAATCTCATTTTTCTATTTTTAAAAGAAATGACGATTACCACGTGTCTTAGTTATTTGTGTGGAGGCGGGGTAATGAGTAATGAGAGATCACGTGTTAGCACACCACAAAAACGCGGATCCTCCACGGCAGCTTATATAAATGAAATGCAAACAATTTGGTTTATGCGTACGTCATTTTCACAAGTCAAAACAAATACTCAGGCTCATCTGATTCTACACAACATCACAATTTGTTGCCGGAAAATGGTGAAAGCTCCTTACATCGACAAAAACGGGTTAAAGAAAGGCGCGTGGGGAGAAGACGAAGATCAAAAGTTGAGAGCCTATGTTCACCGCTACGGCCACTGGAACTGGCGATTGCTGCCTAAGTTTGCTGGTAACAAATAATTAATATCACAGATCTTATCTTATGTAGACTTCACACACACAGACTAACTCACTGTTAATTGCAATTTGAATTAGGTTTACGGAGATGTGGAAAGAGTTGCAGATTACGATGGATGAATTACCTCAAACCTGGGGTCAAAAGAGGGGAGTTTACTCAAGACGAAAGGGATCTTATTGCCAACCTTCATCAACAACTTGGAAACAAGTATGTATGTTTTATCCCAAATCCTACTAGTTTTCTTGCCGGAATTTCACAATTTTCTGTGTTCCCTCATTTTCCGGTGTCCTTTTCATACCTGGAATTTTTCAGGAATCATTTACTCATAAAACAATAAAATTGTGAAAACGACACCGGAAAGAAGACAGGTGATATGAATTAATAATTTGTATCTGGGAGCTTCAGAAAAAAAAAAAAAAAATTGTATTTGTGAAATAATTTACTTAAGAAATAAAAAATGAATATAAAGTAATATAATAAATTTTAAGGAATATTATGGAATATTCTTTTTTTAGTGTAAAAATAATGCAAACTGAGAATTAGTATACTTTTTGTTGTGAAGTTGCGTAAAATCTGCACTAGGTAGAGGAATCTGCTAGAGATGCTACTAGAGAAGGAAAAAAAAGACAGCCCTCGATGAAAATGGGACGGTTTTAGTAATTTGGCCTTAGAATTTCTGGTTCTGTTAGGTGGCGTTTGATTTTGAAATTTCCCATTGACACATCAATATGAAGCTCACCGGGTCATTAGTCGTCACTAATAAAATACTAATGATCTTTTACCATTTTTTGTTATTATATTATCCGTTAACGAATTTTCACCTCTAATATAAAAAATTCTTGTATTGCATTACTATTATAATCAAGTTTGAATAATGAAAAACTGATTTTATATGATTTAGCCCCCCAACCCGGCCCCCAAAAAATGATGATTATCCCCTAAAATAAAGCCCGAATAAGCAGCTGTAGTTATGTGTTGATACAGGTGGTCTGCAATCGCGGCGAAATTACCAGGAAGAACAGACAATGATGTAAAGAACTATTGGCAGACACTCATTCAGAGAAGTGAAAAGAGAAGTAATAGCACTACAATGTCAGCCCCACATTCTGAGGATAAAATACAACCAACAAAATATTATTGCAGAAATGTTGAAGCAGCTGTATCTACACTTACTGAGGTTACTTCCAGATCCCGAAAACGCGATAAATCTGAGGTATCTTGTGATGATATATTCATTCTGGAATCATCAAGCTCCAATTCAGTACTTTCTAATGCTGCTTTTGGATGGGACTTGAATCTATCTGTAGAACAAAATGGCTTTGAAATATCATGAACTTTTAGTTTTAGTTTTCAGGTTTTTGTCTTTTGATTCCATGAAAATTTGTGGACTCATCCATCTTTTTATTTTTTAGTTTGGGATTCTTTTAATGCTGTTAGTTGTAGATGTAACAAAAGATGATGGGAAAGATTATATATGTATGTAAAACAAATATATATTTCTGAGATAGATTATCATGTATATTCGTCTTCAATATATTTAAGATATAATTTTATGTATGTGTGATGATGCTGATTATATTATTTTCATAACAAGCAGCTTATTTATATATTACAATATATGGTATAATAAAGTCTATAAAATATGTGATGGACCAAAGTGCCCACAACCCATGCATAGGGAGGAACTACTCCTCACAATAAAATTTGTTAAATATTGGAGAAGATCCATATGCATATTGTTTAAAAACGACGTTGTATTATGTGTGCATGAGACATAGTTGGAATACTGTATTTGGGATGCTTTCCCCGAATTTTACCATGTAAGGGTCCAACAGTAGTAATTAAGTTCACTTATTTTGGTAGTTGAATGAGTTTGTAGTTGTTGACTCAAGTTAATGGTTTTCAATTCATGTTCAGGTTTATAGGGTTCAGATCTTGGTGATGAGGAACTCACTTTCATAATTTCATCGTTTCCAAGTTCACATTCAAGGTTCAAGGCTTTAAGTTGAGAGTGGAAAACAATCAAAATGGCAAGTGTGTGATGTGTGGATGCACTTTTTCTAACCAAACGTTAAATTTCTAAAAAGTGAACTGAGTTTGCATTTAGATATAAGAATTTGAAATCCACCAAAATCCCTTGGAACTTATAAGTTCAAAATGATTTTGATTCATCTCAATACAACCTAAATTTAAAAGATATAGATTTCAATTTGAGACCAAACAAGCTTTGTGGAATTCTAATTCAGTTTTCAAATTTCTCTATTTAAACACAATGTTAATGAATTTGAGGTTAGAAAGTCATTATCTTGAAGGTCACCATGATATTTAGTCATTATATGGTCATCCTTTAAGTGAATCATGATCATCTTAAAGGTAAATATACATATATATTTTTGTCTGGAAGGTGGACATACTCTATTTTTATAAGTGATCAGAAAAAGTCTATTATCATCATAATGTCTGGTTAGGATGAGCCATAAAATTAAATAGACTAGTAATTTTCTTAATCGAAATGGTCGCCCTTGTAATATAATAAATGTATAATTTGTACAATCCTCTAATTTGAAGGTAACAACAAGAAGCAGGTTAGGGCGACGTGGACGTGTATCTACTAATAGACATGTTTTGTTGGACTCATATACTTGTTTATTTAAATAATGATGACACAACTTCCATTGACTTTCTCTATTTCCACCCCCACCGACAATGAATAAATATATACTCTCCCTCTAAAAAATTAGATCATCGAAAATTAATTATAGATTAGTTGGTGGATCACTTTGTCACTCAAGTCATAAGTTCATGTTACATGTTACCAAACTCTCTTACCAATTAGGATTGTAGTCCAAAAACAGTAGATCATCTTTTTATGAGGTTTAATAATTTTCTTTATTAATTTAGCGAAGGTATAACATTTTAGATCTATAAATTATTATTTATACAACTTTTCTTCTTAAATAACTTGCTTAGAAATTCTTAAGCTTATATTTTGTATAATAAAACAAGGCAATGACTTTTAAATTGGCATCTCTTTTTCATAGATAGTAGATGATTTTGAAATATAAGTTTTGAGGGAGGAGTGAGTAGTGTACTAAATATTTGTTTAGATATTAACAATTGATGCATGTACCCATTTTCTTCTCTTTCGTACCTACCATAGATTTGTATTTACTATGTATCATTGTAAACGAATATGCAAACAGCCTTGTTTAGCTATACTCCATCAACTAATTTAAAAAATCACCATGGATGGAAATTTACATTTGATATTTCATCTAGTTTCCGTTTTATTTTCATACATATTAAGATACGACCACATATCGTAAAATCACCTTTCGAGCAGGTATAAGTTCCTAAGACAGAAGGAGAAGACGAGAGATAAAGGAGATTGTTAATTCATTCTTCAATAATTCTTTCTGCTGCAAAGTGTTACTATTTTGAGCTAATGAGGCTGGGGCGTATCATTTTGTGTCATTTAACATACTCAAACTTTGGTATAATAAATATTGTCGCTTTTGTTAATATCTTTATTTATAGTTGATGTTGGTATATCAAAAGCTCAATACGCTAAAATTTCTTGGTAAATTGAACTACTAAAAAACCAAAAGAGATTGTTATATCTATACATATATACTAAAATACGGAATGAACAAAACACTATTTTTTTTGGTATTCCACATAAAAAATTCTGAAAATTTTACGGTCTTACTCTAAAATTTTAGGGTTAATTACAATAATCCCATCAAACTATCAGTATTTTTGGATATAAATTATTAAACTTTTTTTCTTGGCACCAATACATACAAACTATGCGAGTTTGACAGATAAATCACTAAACTTATGTTCTGACCATTTTTTATCAGAATTACACCGCGACTTGCGCGTGATATACTTTTAGGGGTGTTTTTAATCCAAACAACATTTTTAGTAGGTAGATGAGCTGATCATCTTCAACAATGTAGATTAATCTTGATATTGAGGAAGAAAACCATTGATTTAAATGAATTGTTAAGGGGAAAAAAAGGTGCGAATAAAACTCACTTTTCGCCTACTAAAAAAATTGTTTGGACAAAAAGAAACCCTTAAAATTTTATCACGCGTAAATCACGTGCCGAATTCCGACGAAAAATAGTCGAAAAATAAGTTTGGTGGTTTATATGCAAAACCCGTATACATTGTATGTATTGATGTTTAGAAAAAAAAGTTTAGTGGATTACGTACAAAAACGCTGATAGTTTGGTGGGGTTGTTGTAATTAACCCAAAATTTTATTGTATTCCAATATATACTGAAGTACCAAAAAGATTGGATTCCATTACAAAAAATGGTCATAAATAATGAGTATTTGTCATAACATATGAGAATTAGTTTTGAATAATGAGTATTTATCACAACTTATGAGTATTTGTCACAAATTTATTATCATCTCAATAACTCGGACGCAAATAATATATTTTTTACGACAAAAGTGGTCACAAATGCATCTCAAATATGTTTTGCAACAACTAATTGTCTCTAAAAGTAGTATTTTAAAATGGTCTCAAATAATTTGTTAAGTTTTTTCACAACTTATCACAAATAACTTAGGAAAAATTGTCCATTTCGTCCTTTATGTTACCACCATTGACAAAATGTTCTTTAAATGTTAGCCAAACTCGAAGCGCCCTGTAAGTGAAAAAAAATTGTCAAAAATGTCCCACATATATATATGTCGCAAGACGTTTTTGACAAATGTTTTCCAGTTACAGGACGTTTTGAATTTGGGTAACATTTAAAAAACGTTTTGTCAAGGGTGGTAATAAAGGACGAAATGGACAATTTTTCAATAACTTATTGTTAATGACCACAATTATAATCTCAAAAAGGTTATACTCCCTCCGTCCCGGTTAACTTGTCACAGTTGACTTGGGCACGGATGTTAAAAAAAAAACAGATTTTGTGAAATCTTTGACTTTATTAAAGGTGGAAATTGAATGTGGATATTTTGAGGGTGGAGATTGTTGACATTAATTGTCATTTATGAGTGTGACAAGTTAAGTAAGACGGACCGAAATGAAAAATATGACAAATTAACTAGAACGAAGGGAGTACAAAATATCCTATTCAGATTTTACAGTATTCCAAATACCAACATTTTATGTTTCTCGTAGTCGTATTATTACTATACCCAAAAACTCTCAGTACAATACCATATCATATTGTAATTTTTAATATACCAAAATTATTGATATTTTTAATATTTTTGATGCGATAACTATTTCGATATTTTTTTGGACCCTATATGTAAAGTAGAATTTGGATATGTCAATCTATAGTGCCCCAAAATTTGGATAGCCTAGGTCAACACACTAGTTGCGTAGGCCCAGTGCCAATATTGGATAACAATTAAACTTGATTATAAGGTAGGTGAAAGTTATGGACTAGATTAGGATATGGGCTTTAATTATTATTAAGTTATACTAATTAATTAATTAAAGCAGGTCAGAATATTAGGCCCATATACCTAGGGTATATGCGCTATATATATGTCTATTCCCTATTGTAGGGAGAATGAATCTTGTCAGACAAAAACACCATATTGTTCAATAAGGGATCTCCTAGCGATCATTATTGAACAACTGTACCGAGGATAATTCCTGCGGCGGACGATATATACGCGTGGATACCTGAAGTGGTGAATCAATCGCGCAATTCAGTCCGATCAATTACGCAACAAGTAAGTATTCGATCTTTTGCGTTGTTATTGCTCAACGTTCAATTAAGTTATAAATCTAGATCGTTCTTCTCGATTAATTATTCCGCTGCGTACATTAGATGGAATCGAGAAATACTAACAGTGGTATCAAAGCCCGGGGCTCGATTTATAATTGATTTAATTTAATTATATGTGGATTAAGATTAATAAAAATTAAAATTCTGAAAATTCTGATTTAAATTAGTGTCAACTGCATCGGAATTTGGTTGCTCATCTTGAAACCTGTTATAACACATGTTTTAATTTCTATGTTTTTGAAACCTAGGTATACCACAATTCAGAAACAAAATTCTTCGAAACAAATTTGCTTTTGCATATAAACTGTACGGCCGCTGCGCTGTTGGTGTGGGTTCCGGCGACGGAGCTTCGCGACCGTCACAGCTTCAAGCGCGTTCAGCGACGGAGTGCGGCAAGGTTGCTGCTACTGACGACGGCGACGGCGACGTCCGTTGCTAGACTGGCTCGACGGCGGCGATGGCCACAGCGGCGTTTGTCGCTGTTGTTGTTACTGCATAACTGGTCTTGCTCGACGGCGACGGAGGCAGGAAGGGCGGTGGTTGCTGCGAGGTGCGCCGCTGCTGAGCAAGTCGGCGGCGGCGGAGCTTTCGCTACTGCTGCACTGTTGCTGCGTGCCGATCCACGACGGCGGCCGCCGGCGGTTCGCTGTTACTGCTGTTGCGACGCTCGGCGGCAGGGACAGCAGCGGCGGCGGGAGACGGCGGCGGCGGGAGGGTGAAGTTTCCAGCCTAAAACCCTAAAGGTTTTGGGCTGGACCGATTCAGCTGGGCCTGTTTTAAGACTGGGCTTGGACTGGTGTTTCGGACCGGAGGGGATAAAAGGCTGGGCTATCAAACTGGGCCTACTAACATTTTATGTTTTGGGCTGTCCTATAAAAAAAAAAAAAAAAATTAATTGATTAATTAAATAAGATTAATTCATAAATCCCAATAACAATATTAATTTGATATTTAGATTAATAAATCTTATTATTATTTCTTGAATAATAATAATAGACTTATACATTTATGTTAATTTGGAATTAACATTAAAGGTATACTTATATTAATTTGGAATTAATATATTAATCTAATTGACTAATATTAATTTGTTAATTAGATTAATAAATTATAATAGTATTATTATTTTTGAAAGAATAATACTAGACTTATATATTTATGTTAATTTAGAATTAATATAAAATGTATATTTATATTAATTTGGAATTAATATATATAATTTTAATCCACATTTAATTAAAGAATAAAATTTTAATTGGATTAATAATTTTCTTCGTTGAGCATTTATTTGATATTATGTGATAAGCTATTATCTGATTTTATGCTTATTCAATTTAAATTATAGTAATTTAAGACTGCTTTTTATGTTTGGGTAGGCGGCGCCCAAAACATGTAGTCCGCAACATTATATATGGGTAGGCGGCGCCCAATTTTGTGTGGTCCGCATTTCTTATGCCTGGGTAGGCGGCACCCAGTAATTGCGTTTAATTTAATATTAGATATTAAATTTAACAATTAGTATCACATATAAAAATCCCCAAATAAAACCAAGTCTTATTTAGAAATAAAAGCGTCGTCCATCATAATTGTATGAAATTCTTGATCTCTTCGTCCACGAGTTTTACACCAAAGTGTTTACTCTAAAACAACGAGGTCGAGGCTCATACATAGATGCATGGTTGGCATCGTATGATGGAATTGACTTGCTTAAATTATTTTGTGACGCCAAAGAGACCAAAATAGTTTAAGGACGCGAAATTAATTGGATTAATTAACCAAGAATTGCAAAATTGTTGTTGCAATTGGCTTAGAGGCCTACCTAGTGATATTGTTGTAGTCATCAACCAAAGCAGAGACTACAGTAATATAGACTTGGATCTTGGACCACTAAGATTTATAATTATTATAAATCCGTATTTTGTGTTTGGGGACGCATAATATGTTAAAATTAGTGGGAGCTAATCATTACAATAAACCCTTGTTTTGATTAGTGATATGAGTGTGATCTTTATTTACTTTATTCTAATTTACGTTTTCCGTTTGATTATTTTCTAATCAGATAAAAATGTCGAATTTGGCTTATAAATGTTTGATGGAATCAAACAAGTTAACTGGGTCCAACTTTACGGATTGGCTCCATTGCTTGCGCTTGGTGCTAAGGCAAGAAAAGGTTGAGTACGTCTTGGACGAACCAATCGGTGTCATCCCCGACAAAACTTCTCCTGAGTATGCTAAGTTTGACGCAGATACTCATAAGAAGCATGTTGAGGATGCCACGTCGGCTCAGTGTGTCATGTTGTCTTCGATGAGTATCGAACTGCATAGACAACATGAACACATGCTCCCTTATGAGATGATAAAACACTTGGAGAGTCTGTACGCCTCACAAGCTCAGACAATGGAGTATGAGATACTCAGTGACCTCTTTAAGTGTAAACTTCATAATGGGGCCCAGGTTTCTGAGCATGTACTGAAGATGATTGGATTAATTGAAAGGTTGACATCAATTGGAACGGTGTTACCCTCAAGTGTCTCAACTAATCTGATCTTGCAGTCACTTCCTAGTTCTTTTGAAAACTTCATAGTGAACTTCAACATGAACAACACGAAGGTGACTTTGCCTGAGCTTCACAACATGCTTAAGACCTATGAGTCTTCCACTTCTAAAGGCAAATCTGTGTTCATGGTGAGCTCTTCTGCGAACTCTTCCAAAAGGAAGAATAAGCAGAAGAAGAAGAAGAAGAAGAAGAAGAAGAAGAAGAAGAAGAAGAAGAAGAAGAAGAAGAAAGCATCTAGCGATGTGGCCTTGAAGCCTAAGAGTGGAGGGATTCAAAAGAAGCCGAAACTGCCAAAGGATGAGTGTCTATTCTATCACGAGAAGGGACACTGGAAGAGAGACTGCCCAAAGTTCAAAGCACAAGGTGCATTGAATGGGAGCTCAGGTATGTTTGTCATTGAGATAAATATGTCTATAAACAATTCACAATCCTGGGTATTAGATACAGCTTGTGGCTCACACATTTGTAATAATGTGCAGGGTCTAAGTGAAAGCAGGAAAGTGAGGACTGGGGAGGTCGACTTACGCGTGGGAAATGGAGCAAGAGTTGCTGCTGAACGTGTAGGGACTTATAGATTAGATCTTCCTTCAGGATATAGACTAGATTTACATGATTGTTATTTTGTTCCTATAATTTCAAAGAATATTATTTCCATTCTAATGTTAGACATTCAAGGTTTTTCCTTCCATTATGCAAATAGTAGATGCTCGTTTTCGCTTAATGGATTGTTTTATGGAAGTGCCTCTCTTTCGAATGGTTTATATATGCTTGAATGTGAACAAAATATTCTCAATGTACAAAACAAACGACTTAAGCTAAGTAATACGAATAATAAAACCTATCTTTGGCATTGTAGACTTGGTCATATCAATGAGAAAAGAATAGCAAGATTGAGAAAGTTAGACTATCTCACATCATTTGATTTCGAATCATATGGTGCTTGCGAATCTTGTCTCAAAGGAAAGATGACAAGTAAACCACTTTCTGGGAAAGGGCTACGTGCCAAGTTTGTGCTCGAGTTGATCCACACAGATGTCTGTGGACCGTTCCCAACTCAAGCAAGAGGTGGATATTCGTTCTTCATAACTTTTACTGATGATTTCTCAAGGTATGGATATGTGTATCTGATGAAACACAAAGTGAGGCCTTCGAGAAATTTAAGGAGTTTAAGTTAGAAGTTGAGAAACAACTTGGGAAAAGTATTAAGACTCTTCGATCAGATCGAGGAGGGGAATACTTGAGCCGAGATTTTCTTGATTACTTGAAATCACATGGAATCCGGTCAGACTGGACACCTCCAGGTACACCACAGATGAATGGAGTATCTGAAAGGAGAAATCGAACTTTATTAGATATGGTTCGATCCATGATGAGTTTCACCAGTCTCCCTATATTTCTTTGGGGTTATGCCTTACTTACCGCAGTTTATATTCTGAATAGAGTTCCCTATAAATCGGTCGAGAAAACACCATATGAATTATGGTGTGGCAGAAAGCCGAGTCTTAACCATATGCGGACCTGGGGTTGTCCTGCTTTTGTTAAGAAGATGATGACTGATAAGTTGGAAACTAAAAGTGAAAAATGTTATTTTGTGGGATATCCTAGAGAAACCAAAGGATATGAATTCTACTGTCCTGGAGACCACAAGGTGATAGTATCCAGAAATGTGACGTTTCTTGAAGATAATTATGTCTCCAAGGAACAAGGTTACAACACAGTAGATCTTGAAGAAATTCAAGAACCACAAGATGACATAGAGGATGAGGTATTGTCCAATGGAGTGGACAAGAACTCAGTGGGAGTTTTTGATGATCTATTGGGAGGGGAAATGACTCTTAGAGGGTCACCTCAAGACAATGAGATGCATCAAAGACAAGATACTGTATCAACCCCACCTCAAGAAGATCATAGTGAAATTCTTGAGAATATCCCAAATGTTGAAAACCTCAACACGCAGGAACCTCATCATGATCAGAATAAACCGCTTGAACCAACACAAAACCAACTCAATAGGCCTCAAAGAAATCGTCGTGCACCTGAAAGACTAAATCTATTGGTTGAGAACCAAGATGATGAGGTTGATTCAGAAGACGACGAACCTAAGACCTATATCGAAGCGGTGTCAGGCACCAATTCAAAGATGTGGCTGGCTGCCTTAACATCTGAAATGGACTCGATGTACCTCAATCTAGTTTGGGAACTAGTTGATTTGCCAGATGGGGCTCGCCCCATAGGCTGCAACTGGATCTTCAAAAAGAAGAGAGATGCAGATGGCAAGGTACAAACCTACAAGGCTAGGTTGGTGGCAAAGGGTTATAGTCAACGCGAGGGCATTGATTATGATGAAACCTTTTCGCCAGTCGCTAAGATCAAGTCCATTAGGATATTACTTGTAATAGCTGCATACTATGACTTTGACATTTGGCAAATGGATGTCAAAACTGCGTTTCTCAATGGAGAACTCGAAGGCATTGTGTATATGTCAAAGCCTGAAGGTTTTATATCCAAAGAAAAGTCGAATGGAGTATGAAAGTTAAAGAAGTCCATTTATGGACTCAAGCAAGCATCTAGGAGTTGGAATATTTTTTTGACAGAGCTATCAAATTGTTTGATTTTGTCAGAAGCAAAGAGGATCCATGCGTTTATAGTAAACGCAAGAATGGAAATGTTGTCTTCCTTATCATATATGTTGACGATATACTGATAATGGGAAGCGATCGTTCCATGTTGCAATCCGTGAAAGATTGGTTGTCTAGCTCCTTCATGATGAAGGATCTGGGTGAGGCTTCCTACATCCTTGGAATTAAGATCTATCGAGATAGACCTAATAGGATGTTGGGATTATCTCAGTCTACTTACATAGACAAATTGCTGAGACGCTTCTCAATGGAAAATTCTAAGAAAGGATTTCTTCCTATGGGACATGACATTATATTGTCTAAGAAAGGTTGCCCTTCTAATGACAAAGAAATGACTTACATGAAGAAGATCCCGTACGCTTCGGCTATAGGATCTATTATGTATGCCATGATATGTACTAGGCCAGATGTGGCTTATGCACTCAGCATGATAGGCAGATTTCAGCAAAATCCCGGTGAGATACACTGGAGAACTGTCAAGACTGATTAGAGAAATAATAGATAGGGGAGAAGTAAAATTAGATAGAGTACCCACTGATGACAACTTGGCTGATCCTTTCACCAAGCCGTTGTGTATAGCAAAACATAACAAGCACTTTGAGAGCTTAGGTGTTAGACATGTTAGTAGTTGGCTTTGATTCAGTGGGAGTTTATAGTTTGTATGTCTTAGAAACCTTTTTGTGAAGACATTCAAAACTTGATCACATTCTATGATAATATGATTATCTTATGGGTTTATGCATTTATTAGAATAATTATTTTGATGGTTTGTTATTATTCTTGTGATTGTTCCCTTGAATTATGACTGTCATTTATGGTGTGAGACATAAATGATATAGTATGATTCTAAAATTTCCATAACCGATGGTCATCAAGAATGGGATATTGATGACATACAATAGGTTAGCATGTGGTCTGCATCATATTCTTAGAGAATATAGTGGGTCTCACGACTATTAGATATTAGATATCTATGATGGACACATGGATACTTTAGAGAGTATTGGTACACCCTACTATTAAACCGTTTGTTTTAGTGTCTACGGTTTATTAGTGTGTGGAGTATGTAATGATCCTTTGACCTGAGGTCAATACTCATTTTGTTTGTTAAGTGATGAACTTTGACCAAGTACAACGCTTGCCTCCCAAAGGAGGATAAGACACGTCTTGTGTTGGGTTCATCATGAGGCAAATGGAAATGGTAGTTGAGCCAAGAATGGGATTCATTCCTCGATTGAAACTCGAGAGAACACTCATATTTCTCTATATTATTTGACAATAAAGTCATTGGCCAATGCAAAAGATATATTCAATTAAAGTAATTGAATATGATCGAATCTGTCATATAATAAAGATGAGAAAAATGATTGAGCTATTTGGATAGACACATGGCAGATCCTAGGCTCAATCGGGTGGTTCGTGAATGAAGGGATATTACATAAACTTCATATAAAGGCTGTTTTACGAATTCACGTAAACGTCCTTCATATATCGAGTTCGCTGCACAACGCAGTCTAGGAGTTTTGTGCAGACTTTAATTAGATTATCGTCGATAATGGGGGCCTGAAGGGTCACACTTTATGTGTATTGTTGTTCTGCTTAAGGGTACAATGTTGGTGTTACGAATTATATCTAATGCTAGTCCAAGTGGGAGATTGAAAGTTATGGACTAGATTAGGATATGGGCTTTAATTATTATTAGGTTATACTAATTAATTAATTAAAGCAGACCAGAATATTAGGCCCATATACCTAGGGTATATGCGCTATATATATGTCTATTCCCTATTGTAGGGAGAATGAATCTTGTCAGACAAAAACACCATATTGTTCAATAAGGGATTTCCTAGCGATCATTATTGAACAATTGTACCGAGGATAATTCCTGCGGCGGACGATATATACGCGTGGATACCTGAAGTGGTGAATCAATCGCGCAATTCAGGCCGATCAATTACGCAACAAGTAAGTATTCGATCTTTTGCGTAGTTATTGCTCAACGTTCAATTAAGTTATAAATCTAGATCGTTCTTATCGATTAATTATTCCGCTGCGTACATTAGATGGAATCGAGAAATACTAACAGTAGAACCCAAAGTTCTACAAAACAAGTGGTTCGTAGATTAATAGGATCGTTGTTATTATGTACCCAATCGACCGCTTATTCTGCACTACCCATTTGAGTAACATAAAATTTGCCCCAATATTCGATGCTAGACCCGTAGAGTCTCTACTCTTTCCTCTTACACATGTTTCTCTACACTCAACAATAGAGAAATATGGGTATTGTTCTAAAATTCAGGGGCTTCAGAAAATTAATAGCGGGCCTCTAAACCAGTCCATTCATGTGCCTCTCTTTCGTATGTAAGTTTTTTTCCTATAGTCATTTTTTGTGTTACTCTTTTAACTATTAGCATTCACGTACGAAGCACGGTTTGTAAATATAAATAAATAAATAATAATACTTTTAATAAAATAAAATATTACAATCAATATATAATAAAATGATGAAAAATTATATGTTAATGAAAGAAGATTCAATGAAAAATATTAAAAATTAAAAATATATAAATTTGAGTAAGTTACAGAACATTCATATTTGTTTTCCTTAATGTATGAATATCTCTACCATCCGTGTATGGAGGTCATGTTGACCGTCTTGTACAAATGTTGAGTGTATATATGTATATTTATAATTTTATGATAAACATTTATATTTATTCAAAGTATCTAAATTTTTTTATTTTTTCAAATATAATGCTCAAGAAATTTTCAAAAGCTTTTAGCGAGTACCAATGGCATTACATTCTAATTTATTAATTTTTATTTGTCACACATATTTTTAATTAATCCACATAATCAACCAACAAACACTTATTTTTTTTCATTTAATTTATTTATACAATATGATGTCAAATAATAGATCGATAATAGATGACTAATTTAATTTATTGTACAGGAAAATCACATTAGAAATGAAAAAATATATTTTTTTTTTCGAAAAATTAGGTATATTTTTGAAAAATAAAATGTTGAAATTATACACTGAAATTATAAAATTTAATAAATAATTCAACTTTTATATTTTTATATGATTAAAAAACAAAGAAACAAAATTCAAACTAAGCTATTTCCAAATAAAATGTTTTATACAAAAAAATTTAAAAAAAAAAACAATATGAAGTTATTTTCAACTAAAATGCTTTATACCAAAAATAATGTTTTCCAAATAAAATGTTTTATACCAAAAATAATTTTTTCCATAAATAACAAAGAGATTTGTGCGAGAAAATTCCTAGATTACTATTTTAAATGGATTTTATTATTATATAGATATAGATTAACTATTTTTATTGTTGAATTCATTTTTCTTTTTAAAAAACAAAACAAATGTATGTGATTGTGTTCAATGTTGTTTTGAGTTCATATAAAAGGAAATATAATTATGGATTCATTTTTATATTCAACTCAGGGTCCAACATTATTAAGTAGAATCCATATATACTTGAAGGAGGGGAAGATTTTGATAGCAAAGATAAACCGCTATACATTTTGATGTTGGTACCACTACCACACTTGAGAGAACTTTTATAGAAACCAGTAATTACCACGTGCGTTGTATCGTAATATGTAATTTTATTGAAATATTATGTTATTATGTAGTTTTCACTACTAGAGATTTGCAAAATAGAAAGGGAAATTAAAGACGGATTGGATTTGTTTCTAATTTGTGATAGAATATAGATAGAAACCGTAAACCATAGTTTGATATTAGTAACGAAATAGGTATGGAATAACAACTGAACTACTGACCGAAATGCATCCGTTCCTATTCCCTTTGTAAAGTCTTTTAGTAGCAACCAAATAGTCACCGAATTTTTTTCATCTCTATTTTCTAATCTAATAATTTTTAATAGCAACAGAATAGAAACCGAAGTTTTTTCGGTCTCTATTTCCTAATTTATCATATTTTTAGCAACCGAATTAATCGATATCTAATCTTAAATTTCATTTTTTAGATCTTTATTTTTAATTTATTTGTTTATTTGATTTTTGTTAGGAAATTGTATTTTTTTGCAACCGAATCGGTTGCTAATATTCAATTTCTAAGGAACTAACTTATTTAATTTATTATTTCAATCATGCACAACCAAGCCCATGATTTATATATCAAAGGAGGGACTTTTTTTGTATTTTTTTAATTAGTGAATCAAAGAAAAGCAAAAAAAAAATAATAAAAAAAAATATATCCCTCACATCTTTCTTCTCCATCACTCTCTCACCTCTCTGATCCGTACAAAAGTACAAATAGATCGTCCTCCATTTTCTCTCACTTTCTCTCACATCGGGTTCTCAGCTCGGATCCGCAAGGAAGCTTGCGCTCCCCTCAAGGTGATGTTCTCTATCTCAGTAACATACGTTTTTGTTCAAAATCGAAGAATGCTTATCTTAGTTCTTGCAACGTATGCAATTTAAGGATGGCAAATACGTTGATAAGCGAGCGGAGAACATTGTTGTAAGCGTATCTTTAAATTCAATTCTTGGCTTCAGCATCAAATCTCATTGTGTATGTGATTTTAAATTGGAAAATTTCCATATCATTTGAATTAAAATGAAATCCTGTTAGGATTAATAGTTAAGTGAAGTCTACGATTTTGGAATAAAAACAAAAGTTCTTTGTGATTACCAGATTGTGGGGAAAATAATTAAACATTATAGTTGTAGAGAGGGTGGATTAATTTATTAGTTAGCATAGTCCGTTATCTAATTAATTAATTCATTCATTCATTAGTGATATTAATAGCTTTTGTGGGATGGTATGCCTCCCAAAACACATTTAGTTCAACTTTCGAGAGCCTTTTTCAATTCAGCTTTTGAAAACCTTTTAAAAGGAAAGAAGATTCAAGTTATCTAAAATTTGTAAAGTCATAAAAAATCTGCATAGATCGAAAAGTTCTGCTATCAAAATATAATCTAGAAACGGGGGGTTAGTGTTTGTTTCTGTTGAGCATCAATATTCATGTAAGAAAAAAATAGAATTATGTGGGGCCTCCAACATTGGTAGTAATTCATGCATTATTTGAGAACAGGGAGGGATGATGCCAGAAAAGTAGGGGATATTTGATATAGGTCGTGCTAGTATGCAATTATTAGTCACAAGTCTTTGATCAACATCAAAAAGTGATTGATATGTAGCACCGGTTTGCTCTAAATTATGTTTGTGTGATTTATATATTGCATAATAGAGTACAAGAACATATCAATGTTATGAGTCTTATTAAAAGGGGTTCTCTTGAGGGCATTGATATGTCAAAGGCATATATAGAGACTGTTGGGATCGTGAAAGGAAACATATATGGTCTTGGCTCTTGGGGCCAAACACTTATCAACAGTGGTGCCAATGTTTCTACTAGTTCATTCGCCAATTAGGACAAATTCATCAAGAATTTGAAAGAGGAACTAGGGAAATAATTTAGAGCCGAGATAGAGACCTTAAAAGCTCAAATAGAGGCTCAAGTTCAGTCCCGAGTTCAAGAGGTGATGCTAGCATTGTTCCGCTTTGGAACGGTTCCTCCAACAACTGATGGTGGCAGTTCTTAAACTCAGGTATCCACATTTAAGGTACAGTCTAGCACATATATTTAAGTTACATAAATGTGTCTATAATCGTAAACCAGATTCATGCGGAACTTTCCACATAACAATCGGTGATGGTGGAAATAGAGAAGGTTTAACTCAAAAGTAAGTTTTCCCTTAGTAAGATTTGACTAAGCTCTTCCATATTTATGGGAGATTCATTGAACAGTAATTAGCCCTACCCGACCAGGATATTAAGTCCCATACCACCAAGGACGAAAATATCGGTGATTACGGAGATATCGGTATTTCAATTTAGAGAGATTTCGGTGAAATCTCGATAAATATCGAAATATCGGTGCAACTTTTTTAAAAATACCCGAAAATGTATTAAAACAGATAATTTATCACGATATTTTATAGATTGTTAAAAACCTACTTAAATTCAAATATTTGATCTAAATATTGAGTGAAATTCACATATTTACAACTAGTTGACAAATAATAAACAATAGAAACATTATCAGGCCACACAGATACATTATGAACTCTTATTATCATTAAGAATGTTCAAGTATTTTACAATAATATTCTAATTTATTAAATCTTTGGGTTGCATTAAGATAATTTAGAAATTTTACAACTAAGGATCATAAAATTTCACCGATATTAACCGAAATTTTACAACTAAGGCTACATTAAGAAAATTTTACCGAAATTCACTGAAATTTCACCGATATTAATCGAAATCTCACCGAAATTAATCAAATTTTACCGAAATCATCGATATTAACCAAATTTCACCCATATTAATCGAAATCTCACCGAAATTAATCGAATTTTACCGAAATTCACCGATATTAACCGAAATTCACCGATATTAACCGAAATTTCACCGATATTAATGGAAATCTCACCGAGATTAATCGAATTTTATCGAAATTCACCGAAATTTTAGTAAATTTTTCACAAAATTACAGCAAATTATACCTGCAGATGGCCCAAATCGAAATTTTCGGAGATATTTTGGAGATTTCGGAGAAATTTCGGAGATTTCGAAGATATATCGGAGATATTCTGACATTAATTTATTACATCCAAATTTCGTTTCGGTATCGCCAAAAAAGAGAGATATCGGAGAGATATCGGTGAATATCGGAGATATTTTAATCCTTGCATACCACTGCCCTTGTCTTCATCAAACTATGATATCATATCATACTACCTCCAATTACCTAAAATGTTCTTTCATACATGTGTGTGTATATATTCAATTAAACCTATTCTCTTACAGGAGAAATGAAAAATGAAAAAGGTATGGTTGCTGAATACTAAATTCGAAAGAGTTATTTCTCGGGAACTGGAAATTATGATGCTAGTACCCAAACATAAAATCGCTTGGGCCCAACAATGAAACCAGCCCATCGAAACATGTCATTTACTTGCCAACCATGTGATCAGGAAGATTTTATTTTATTTTTCCCTGCTGTTGTAGCTATGAACCAAGTAGGAACAGGATGGAATGTGTACTCTCATGTTCAATTAATTGAAGGATAGATTTGTTCACATAAATTATGATGGAAACGCCTGATTTAGCTATGTTTTTGTCCTCTATATAGTTCTATGTTTATGTGTGATTGAGAGAAAAATATGTGCCCTTATGTGATACCAAGATAAATAGAAATTATCTAATTCCGTTTTCTGTTTCAATTTCATCAATGCATACAGGGTTGGAATTCATCAGAGAGAACATTCACAAGCTTGATGATGAAGAAGAAGTGCACATGTCTGAGGATGCTGACTTAACTGATTTTGTGATCTATAGCTAAATTTTTTT
This sequence comes from Ajuga chamaepitys, assembly GCA_958295605.1. Taxonomy (NCBI): domain Eukaryota; kingdom Viridiplantae; phylum Streptophyta; class Magnoliopsida; order Lamiales; family Lamiaceae; genus Ajuga; species Ajuga chamaepitys. Next base: position 24,003,889 of record OY282506.1, on the reverse strand, counting down.
TCGTTGGATTCAACTTAAGTATATGTGCCGACTTAAGTGATTTTAGAGCCACTTACTACTTACGTGATTTTGTTATGAATAGTTTATTCTGATAAGCTAGGTACTTCGGATGATTCATGGTGATGGTTCTTTATGACTTTGGAGCATTTTTTGATAGCTTTGTATGATAACACTTTGGAACATTGATACTGTCGAATATATTTGGTTAAAGTAGATGCTTGCTATGTAGAAATATTAGAGAATTTGTTATTTATAATTGTATGCCATATAATATTGAATTATTATCTATTATATTAAAAAAGGAAAAGAATACTCCCTCCGTTCCGAGATAATTTGCACACTTTCCTTTTCGGGATGTCCTGAGATAATTTGGACACCCTTAAAAAGGAAATTTCTCTTACAATCTTCACTCGTAAAATCTACACCCTCAATCTCCACCTTTGGAAAAAAATCAACTAAAAAGCAAAAAACAACTTCTTATTCCATGTGCCGGGAGGGGTGTGCAAATTATCTCGGGATGGAGGGAGTATCTATTATATTAAAAGATGAAATGAAAAAGAATTTAGCAACAGATTTTGTAACGGAATATCGGTCTCAAAATGGTCAAAATAGTCAAATTCTACTGGTGGTAGGAAAGCAATTAGACACTGATTTAGTGACCTGAAATCGGATTATACTTGTCAAAATAGTCAAACTCTATTGGTTATAGGAAAAACAGATATAGACTGATTTATTGACGGAAAAATCGGTTGCTAAATTTAGCGACAGATTTTAACAAATAGAAACCAACTTTTTTGGGACAAAGTAAATCGGTTGCAAATTGGTTTCTAAATCAATTTAGAGACAAATTTTGATGTTTAGAGACAGATATTTTCATCTCTAAATTGTGATTTTCTAGTAGTGTTTGTTTATTTTTATATTAAAATATTTAAGTTATTTTTAATTAATTCCCATGTAGTTTGTTAAATATAGCATAACAATTTAAATTCGATAAAAATATTTTAAGCTGTAAGAATATAAGCACTAAATACTTTTGCGAATTTATATCATTTTTGTCATATTTTGATATTTTTCATAACATATTCCTAAATCATGATTAGAAAGTAAAACTATTATAAAATTAAAAAAAATATATTATTTAAGGAAAAATCATATTGAAACAAATTATATCCTTATCATAATAAAATTTACTATTGATATATTATATGTAATTCTATTTACATTTGAGGAATTTATAAAAAAATATAATGTTATTTCTTACTTCTGGTGTTCACTCTATTTTTCTTTTTTTTTTTTTTAAATTTTCCTCCAACAATAGAGTCCAATAAAAAATCAAATCTAAATGACACAATAGATTGAGAAAATTTGTTGTATACATTCAAATAATTTTGTAGTCACATAATTTTTTTAATACTTGAAAGTAGGATAGTAAAGTTTGTGAAGGTTTCAATACATCGACCTACTGGGCAGTGATGTTAGAATGTGACATAAAATACTTTTATCGCCGAATTGATTAGTAACACACTTTTTCTTGGGTTTGTACTTTATATCAAATCTAGCGGGGCTAACAGATCCTTCTTGACATTCATATTTTACTACCCTAGCTTTTGTTCATATCCATATTTAATCATTCAATGTGCTTGAATATTATACGACATTATAAATTCTAATATTTTTATGGATGATAGATGTAAAATGATGCAATTACTATTTATGTTATTACTAAAATTTAGTATCATGCAATTGATTTTAATTTACTTATTATAGTATGGCATTTTGTGTGCAACTCTCCACGCATCTAACTTATCATTTACTTTTTCTTCTTCTTCTGAAAGAACAATACTTCATACTTTTTCAAACTAATTATACTACTTTGAAAAGTATTAACCCCAAAATATTTAAGAGGGAGAACTATAAAAAAGTAACGTGCACTTTACATGTAGGTCGTGGAGCGCTTTCTTGGACTTGTACATGTAGGTGACACCACTGCAGTGTCACTTAAAAGTGCAATAATATCTTTGCTTATGGAGCATTCATTGAGTCCATCTAAGATTCGAGGGCAATGGTATGATGGGGCTAGCAACGTGAAAGGTGAGATAAATGGTCTTAAAACTTTGATAATGAGGGATACTCCAAGTGCCTACTATGTTCATTATTTTGTTCATCAACTTCAATTAATACTTGTTGCCGTTGCTAAAAAAACAATGATTGTGGTTGGCTTTTTGAGACACTTGCAAACTTGTTGAATGTGGTTGGAGTTTCTTGTAAGTAAAGAGAAATGACCGAGTAAGTCAAGCTCAAATAGTTTCTCAAGCCTTGGAAGTTGGTGAACTTGAGAGTGGGTTGGGTTTGAATAAAGAGCTTGGTCTGAAAAGGCCCAGTGATACTCGGTGGGGATCTCATTATAAAACTCTTTTGAATGTTATTCACTTGTTTCCTACAATTGTTGAGGTACTTGTGATGATTGGATAGAATGCTTCATGTTCGGAAGATAGGGTAAAAGCCTAAGCTATTTGTTACTCATTAGAGTCATTTGATTTTGCTTTTATGGCACACTTGATGTTGACTATTTTTTGGGTACACTGATGATTTGTGTCTTGCATTGCAAAGAAGGGATCAAGATATTGTTAATGTCATGTCTCTTGTTTCCTTAACTAAGCAAATATTGCAAAAAAAAAAAAAAAGAGATTATGGATGGGAAACTCTTTTGAATAAGGTCACTTTGTTTTGCAATAAGTACAAGATTGTTGTTCCCAATATGGATGCTCCTTATATGCCACCAGGAAGGTCAAGACGTTTTGTTTTAGAGGAGACGAACCTTCAACATTTCCGGGTACATTTGTTTCTACAAGTGATTGATTCCCAAAGGGAAGAACGCAATAACCCATTTGATGAGGTTAGTATAGAGTTGCTCACATGCATGGCCGGCTTAAATCCTAAAGATTTTTTTTCTTCTTTTGACAAGGGAAAAGTGCTTAAACTTACCACATTTTATCAATCCGAGTTTTTCAGTATTGATTTGATGGCTCTCGAATGTCAACTTGATGTGTTTATTGAAGATAAGCAAAGAGGTGATAGGTTTGGAGATTTGCATGATCTTGGTGCCCTTGCAATGATGCTTGTAGAAACAAAGAAGCACGTGACTTATCCGACAATTTATTTGCTTATCAAGTTGGTATTGATTCTTCCAGTTGCTACTGCAGGTGTGGAGAGAGTATTTTCCGGAATGACTTATATAAAGAATAAGTTGAGGAGTAACATGGGTGATCAATTATTAAATTATTGTTTGGTTACTTTTATTGACAAAGATGTGTTTCTACAAATTTCAGATAATGACATTGTAGATCGCTTCCAAAAAAATGAAGCCTCGATGGACTCAGTTGTAACTTATAATTGCAATTTTTAACTTTTATTTGCATATTTTTCCTGTACGAGTTTAAATATTACACAATATTTAAATATTAATCCATATTTATGTGCATATTTTTCTGTTATTTATAGTTCATACCTCCATTTCTAGAATCCTGGATCCGTCACTGCAAGTAGACCGCCGCCGCCGACAAAGACAACAGGCCCGTAGTAGCACCGATCGCTGTCACTGCCGATCTCTGTATAGCAGTAGCACGATCCTCGTCGGAGAAGCAGCGGCTGCCACCGCCAGCGAACGCCGCCACATTAGTAGCAGCAACGACGTCGTCGGTTTCGCGCAGCAACGCAGCATCAACGGTCGTCGTCACGGCGATCGCTCGCGCATAAGCTGTAGTAACGCGGCACCCATCGCTGGACTCCGCCTTGCACAACCGTTGCACAACAGCGGAGGATGCCGGCGCCGGCAGTAGAGGTGATGGTTGACCAGTTTTAGTTTCAAAACGTGATTTTAATGTTCACCCAAAATTATAGAACTGGTTTCATAAACTGGATTGCCAAAAAGTGATACCAGGTTTCATGATGATGAGTTTGAAAATTCCGAAACATTTAATAAAATCCAGAATTTTCAGAACTTCAATTTTATTAATCTTAATTCACAGATAATTAAATTAAGTCAATTATAAATCGGACTCTGGGCTTTGATACCACTGTTGGATATTCTCGACTAAATCTAATGTGCGCAGCGGAATAATAAATCCAGAATAACAATCTAGATTTATAACTGAGTTGATGTTGAGCAATAATTACGCAGAAGTTCGAATTACTTACTTGCTGCGTATTTAACCGGAAGGAATAGCGCGACTGAATTCACCACTTCAGGTATCCACGCATATGTCGTCCGCTGCAGGAACTATTCTCGGTATGCTAGAAAATCATTTATTGATTCTACAGTGCCTCTAATTTTTATATGATAAAACCCCTTAATTCTCTACTATAGAGAATATGTATATATATCACCATATAGTCCTAGATTCATGGGTTTAATATTCATGTATGCTTAATTAATAATTAGTGTGATTTATTAATTAATAAAGGCCAAATATCATAATCTAGTCCATATATTTCAATACGAATCTCGTGAAGACAAATCCTTAGGAGAAATTAAACAATGATAACGCAAATGGATTTATAGTGAAAATATAACATTTTGAGAGAAAACAAAGAACAATGAGGGCATCTGAGCTGTGATAAATTATTGAGAACATACCTCCTCATAGACAGGCATTCAAATAACATCTGTAAGCTCTGCATATATAACTGCCTTATTTACTGATTTTCAGTCATTGTCATGACGAAATTGGATAGCTCAAGTGGCAGACCATCTACTACCTATACCTTTGGTCCTGAGTTCGAGTCACCATGAGAAGGAGGGGAGGATTTTTTCTTTCTTTCTTAGATTAGAAGAAAAAAATAAGTCATTGTCATTCTATCAAACTCATATATTACGCTTCTGCTGATTTCTTCTACTTTTTTTCTATAATAATATCAATTGGGAAATTAATTGCTTATATAACACTTCTAATACATCTGGACTAATTATCACTCTTTTAATTATATAAATAAATCAAATTGATAATCATATACTCCCTCCATTTCATAAAAAATGTCATTTTAGACACTTTAAAAAATTTCACAATAAGTGTCATTTTAACATAAAAACTACAATTCTTCCAATATTAACTTAAACAATCTACTTAATTTAGTTTATTATTTCCTTATTTCACAAAACATACCAATTAAATACCAACACTTAATTTCTCCAAAAATAGCTAAAATGACATTCTTTATGAAACGGAGGGAGTATATTTTTTTTTCCATTTTCGATTACTTATAAAATCACTATATCATAAATTGATATATTTTTGTTTCTGAAACAGAGGAAATATCTCAACAAATTCATCAATTAATCAAATGAATTATATTTTCGGACAAATAATGAAACATGTTCAGTTACTACAATTAAGTGATTTTATTTTGTAAATTAAATTCCTTATTTTTAGAGATAAATATCATAACTTTTGAAAAATTGAGATTAGATTTAATCTTTGACATATTGGTTAGTCAAGGAAATAGTTTTCCTAATTTATCGGAGTTAAAAAAGGTAGGTCAGTGGACCAGCAATAAAATAAATTTTTTTGCCAAATAATAAAATATAATATTTTTTATTTCCAAGATTAATATATGCAAATGGACGGGAAAAAATCATTGTTTCCAAATCTAGTAAAAGTTCATTTTGTTATTAGACATATATAGACATAGATTTAAATTAAAGTAGATATATATATATATATATATATATATATATATATATATACCATAACATATTGGGAAAAATTAATTTCTAGTCCCGTATGTTAAGCCTTATTTAGAAAAAAAAAAATCAGTATATTATGAAATTTCAATTTTAGTCATGTATTTTTGGAAAAAATGTCCAATTTAAGGATACTGTCTAACTCAAACAACCAATTTGGCGGAATTAGGTGCATGTGATTAATTCTGGGCAAATTAGTCTTCGGAGCTGGGCATGTCCTTAAATTGGACTTTTTTTTAAATACAAGACTAAAATTGAAATTTCATCAAATAACTGAATTTTTTTCTTGACAAGATCTAACATATAGAACTAAAAAATGAGCTTTTTTACAAAGATACTCCCTCCGTCCCGGCTTAAGTTTCCTACTTTGACCGGGCATGGAGGTTAAGAAAAAACAGATTTTGTGGAATCTTTGACTTTTTTAAAGGTAGAGATTGAGTGTGGAGATTTTGAGGGTGGGATTGTGAGAGAAATTTGTCATTTACGGGCTGGAAAGTTAAGTTGGGACAAACCAAAAAGGAAAATAGGAAAGTTAAAGCGGGACAGAGATAGTATTAGTTTTATAGTTCCGCGTTTGCCAGCGATTTAATTAATCAAAAATATATAAAAGTTAATTCAAATTATTAAGGCCATTTATGTAAAAGAAATTAATATTGAAATATGAGTAAATGTAGTTAAATTTAATAAGTTTAAGTGCAAATAACAGTAAATATATCAAAAACTAATTTTCTTGTAATTCTAAATTAGAATTCAATTTTACATAATGAAAATTCTTATTTTAATTGAATTTGCGCGTTCACTAGGATCTCAGTATAAGATCGGATCGGAAAACTGATTTTGCCCAGCCCAAAGCTGCTTGCCTCCAATCCACCCTATATGAGCACTCTGGGCCGATGTGAGTTCAATTGGCCCATCATGTAGAGCCCAATAGATCTATATATATCTAATAAAAAAATGATCTTTTCCTAGAATTAGAAATAGGTATTTTTTCTTGTCTATTTGTTCTTACTAATATGGAAATATACCATTCTTTTATTCCAATAAATTAGAAAAATAATTTCATTAACTAACCAATATAGTAACAAATAACAATTGAATCAAATCTCAAATTTTTCTGGTATAAAATAAAATTTCTTAATTTTCGTAACTGAATATCTTTCAGTATTTAACAAAAATGTAATCCATTTAATTAATTAATGAATCTGTTCCGATATTTTCTCGGTTTCGAAAACTGAAATATATTAATACATAATAATATTATATAGTCATTAAAATGTGTCTACATTCATTTATATCTATATCTATATTTATATCTATACATATCTAAAAGTAAAATGGAGAGTATTAATGTCATTTTACTTTTTCCTCCAAAAATTTTACACCATATAATTATTAACTTTTCATATTTTTGGTGAGTTCATAACTTTCTTTTATTTTGTTAAAACAAATAATTTTTTTCATTTTTAATCCGATTTTTATGCATAATATACCAAATTATTCATCTTTTCACGATCTTCGATTGACATCCATATCACATATACTATAATGAGATATTTGATTTGAATAAACGGACTGTTTGTTGGTTAATTGTTTATACTAAAATTGGTGTTCATTGTGAATTGGACTATAATATTATGGTTTGAGTTGCAACTAAAATTACTAAAATAATTTCTTTTATAAAAAATATGAATATCTTTTTTTTATAAAAATACAACTAAACAGTTTATTTTAATAGACGTGAATTTTTAAATTTTCTTTTTATTTAAGTTATGCAGGGAGAAAAAATCATTGTTTAAATAATGAAAGTCCTTCTTTATTAAATGAAAGGCAAAAAAATTAATATCTATTTGATAATCAACTTATTAAATCATCAAATTTGCTAATTTTTTTTTTCACGAGAGTACAGAAGCTTTGAGAATATATATAATTATATATTAGAATTATTATTGAAATTATTTTTAATTACCTATTTATATTTTTAATAATGTGTATTTTGTTATGATGTCTCTTTTAAGAAAAATTATTCTTTGCAGACTAAATTATGACATTTGTTACATTTTGCAATCTTTTTCAGTTTTTTGCTTTTACTAAAACTTCAGTTATATGTTTTTACACTTTGTAAGCTAAATAATACTTTGACGCACTAATGAACATCAAATGTTTTTTTTACTCTTAACAATTTAAAGTACTTTGTTCGCATTAATCAATTTTTTTTATCAATAAATAACTATTTATAAGAAAAATACAACATTTATATAAATAATTTACAATACCAAATAAAATAAGAAAATATTCAAATATTTTGAAGAACTCACATGGTTTAGTTTTTATTCAAATTATTAAATAACTTTTGAATTTACTTTGTTAAAATAAGAATTTATTTAAACAAAAAATATTTAAGTATATTTAAAATTACCAAATGAAATGTTAAAACTTGCAAATAAAATCTAACCTTAGAAAGAGAAAATTAAATATACATAATTAGAACTTGAAAGTTTATTTAGATAAATTAATAAAACATAAAATAAAAGCAGAGACATAAAGAAAAAAGTATTAAACTTTACATTACATATGAAATATCCAAATAAAATATCATTGATCATTTTATTATATATTTCATGTTTATTTTTAATTATTTATAGTTAGAATTTAAAAATTATTTTATAAATAAAAAAATCTATATATATATAAGCCACAATATGTAGAATTCTGTAAGTTAAACTTTCCAGCCTAAAATTTTAGACTGTGATTGGTAAGTTGCAACATTTGGTAAGAATCAAAAGTAATTTTACTTTCTGAAGTTACAAATATCTTTTTTCATTTCTAATCTATTTATTATGTACTACCTCTGTTTTTTTTAGATGTTCTTTTAGCTTTTGTATTTTGTTTATAATTAAATGTTCTTTTAGTTTTTTTTCCACAAATTTTCGTATACTACCCCTTTAATAATCCCTAAAAATTCTCTCATTATGTAACCTACCATATAATTAGATAACAATATTAAGGAAGTACAGAGAAAATTAAGGAATTTAAGGGGAGGGAGAAAAATCGAGAAAGGGGCTTATTTGTCCACTTCCGCTACTCCTTAATTTTCTTATCCAAGTTTAAAAGAACATCTAAAAAAACGGAGGTAATATATTATATCAAATTAATCATCTTTTGACGATTTTTTATTTGACATCCATATAATAATAATAATAATAATAATAATAATAATAATAATAATAATAATAATAATAATAATAATAATAATAATAATAATAATAATAATAATAATAATAATAAGAAGAAGAAGAAGAAGAAGAAGAAGAAGAAGAAGAAGAAGATGATGATGATGATGATGATGATATTCTATTTAAAATATTATATTATTTGTTCATTGATTGTTTGAGTAAGATTTCAACATTGATTGTGGGTTGTACAATAAATATAGTATTGGTTTGGAACACAATTAAAAATCATTCAAATAATTCTCTTTTACAAATTATTTTACTTAATTATTTCATTAAAACAAAAAATAATCAATTTATTTTATCTGCCATGAATTGTCTCAAGTTCTCTTCATTTATTACATTGCGAGAAAAATCAACACATATATAATTGAACACATACTTTATCGAATTAAAAACGATAGTTAATATTTATAATCAGCGTATTAAATTATTAAATTTGCCGATGTTTATTTGCTTTAATAATTATTTTTGTTGATAAATCAAACTATGACTTTTGCTCATATATATAAATTTATATATGATAATTAATCTTAATTTTTTTATTACTTTTTTTATATTTTACATATATTAATGTTATTTTTCTATAAATAATTACACTTTGCATCCTAAACTATGATATTATACAAGTTGCAACTAAACTTCTTTTAAATAGGCAAAATTAACCAAGTTGATTATGTCTTTTTTTTTCACATTTGCAACCTAATTTTTTTTTTCTTTTTTTCTTTTTTTTACATTAACTAATGTATATCTTTAAATGAATCTACTATTTACAATACAAATGTATAATTTAATTGAAAATTTTCAACATATATATGTAAGTATTGAGAAATATCGAAGAACTCATATTATTTATTTGGGTTAATTACTAAAATCATCTTGTAGTTTACAACTTTTTAAGTTTTGCAACCTAAACTCTTTTTTTTACAGATTGCAACCCGAAGTTCACGTTTTTTACACATTCCCACCTCTGATCACGTTTTCCGGCGAAAAGACCATCACATGACCTGCACATGCAAAAATGGGGTCTTTTTGTTATTTCATATTCTTTAGATGCCAACTTATATAAAAAAAAAATATTAATAACATTAATTTAATGTTAAAAGGAAAGGTGAAAAAAACTTACCATCTGAATCACTCTTTCACGCAGTAATATTGTTTTTACCCATCTTCTTCAATCCAAAACCCAAAATCGCAGCAACTCAACACAAGGGCAAAATTGAAGCAATCATTTACCAGACTGTAACAACCTATCTTCGTAGCAATGGGTTGGGTAGTTCGAGACCCGAATTGCTACAAGCTTCGAGAAGATGAACTAACCCCCGATTATGGTAAGTGTTTTTGTCCCGGTTTTCTCTATTTCACAGTGTTATGTGGTGAACAAGTAAGGCAACAATTTCGTTTATGTCGTCGAAGGTGTATTTTACTTAAAATATGTTGCGTATTATGGTTCCGAAAAATGCTACGACTTATATTATATTAGTTGTGGTGTTTGGTGTATGATAAAATTATTAAACTTTTATGCTTTTTAGAATACTATTTGAAGGTTTGATTGTATATGTATGGTTGGTCAGATTCATTTGTTTTACTTTCTTAGGCCCTGTTTGGTTCAAGTTATTAAGCCTTATTAATTATTGTAACTGGGCTATTAGAGTGTTTGGTTGCTTTGTTTTGGGCCCTTGTTTTGTCACAAGCCCGACTGATGGAATATGCCCAGCCCGGTTGTTTGTGTCCTTGGGGAGGGGGGGGGGCTGGGTTGGTATAACCTGCTTTCAAATCCACCCATTACCAATGACCGGTTTTACGTTTTTACACTTGAATTAAAAGACTAAAACTTGGGGTTTCATCACAAATCATTTCACGCAGCCGCAGTAGCAGCAGCAAGAGCAAGGGCGAGACTGGATCCTGCGACCTGAATCTGGTAAGCTTCACTCCGTCATCGTCTTCGACTAGCTTTCTCTTTCCTAACGATTGTTATTCATATTTGATCAACACTTATTAATTCTCCTTTTTTCTTTTTTTTTGTTTCGCCACATTCTTGACCCATCTCCTGTTGAATCTGAAGCTGCGCCCTGAAGATTTGCAACAAACAATAACCAAGTAATCTTCATTCTTCATGTTCTATGATTTAGCGGGTCTAATGGCAGTTTTTTATGAAATTTTCCGTTTGGCGTCTTTACTGAGATGGTGTGGATTTGACTGTCCTATTAACCCCTTATTTGTTCCGTCCTGTTGAGTATAATGTTTTCTGTTGTATAGTTTTGTCAATGGCTACTTGGCTGTGTCTATGTTGGCTTGTATGTATCTGATTTTTATTTTTATTTTTTTAATAATTGTTAATTAATTGAGATTGCCATGTCTCTTGTCTTTGCCTAGCTGCTTTTGAATTATTCTGTGTTTAAAGTATAGCATCTTCCACAATAATGGCTTATTCATGTATCAATTTTTTTTTTTTTTTTTATTTTGAGAAATCTGACTGCGCCATTGTAAGGAATATATATTAAATAATTTGTTTGAGGTTTACTTTCATGCTCTAGGTCCATAGTAGTGCTGAAATTGGCAAAACAAGTATGGGTTGCAACAAAATGGATCATTTTGTATGTATAAATGCAGATACAGAAATTGCCATGTATTTTAAAATGTTAATTGGAACTTACTGTTATCGAAATTAAATTGTAGTGTTCATATTTACTATTGCGTAGGGTTGAAAGTTGTTTCTTTTTTTTTTTTTTTTTTTTTGCGCAAATTCCACCAACCTAGATGTGTAAAGACATTAGTGGTTGTTTTATGTTGTTTGTCTGCACCAATCTTGACTTATTTGTAATAAAGGGTATTGCAATGGCTAAAATAGGCAGACGAAGGGCTGAAATCTTTCAAATTGTCGAGGAAATTTTGTCCTTTAGTTTTGTTGTAATAAGTGATGTGCTTACTCAGCTAGATAGTGGTGCCTCTAGTCGTCGTATGTGTGAGCGTGAGATTAGGTATGTGATGGCCAACAAAATCCCCGATCAAATCAAACATTTAGATAGTCTAGTTACCAAAAATGACATCGACTGCCTTGAGCAACTGAGAGTGCCCGGGCAGCCTTCTACAGACTTTGTTTTCTACTGAAACACGTAGGTAGGCTGAAAGATTCTCGCTACGTTACTGTTAGTGAGAAGGTAGCTTTGCTTCTTTCAGTGCTCTCACACCATAAGAAAAATCGTGTAGTGAAATTTGATTTTAAACGGTCTGGGCAAACTGTAAGTATTCGTTTTCACACTGTTTTGGCGGCTGTAATTAAGCTACATCCGATACTCTTAGCTAAGCCTGTTCCAATTGATGAGGACAGTGAGAACTCCAGTTGGCGATGGTTCAAGGTACTAGTTTTAGAAAACTCCAGTTGGCGATGGTTCAAGGTACTAGTTTTAGAAACCATAAAGCTTTATAGGCTTAATAATCTATTATTTTAAAAGTAGTGCTCCCAAAAGTTTGACATTTAAACAACCTTCTGTAGGGCTGTCTAGGTGCTTTAGATGGCACCTACATCAAAGTAACTGTCCCTGATTCCGACAAGGGACGTTACCGGACAAGGAAGGGAGATATAGCTGTTAACATCCTTGGGGTATCCTTCGAAGCCCATCTTTTGAATAAACGATGGGCGATCCTTCGAAGCCCATCTTTTTACAAGCTAAAGGCACAAAACCGTATAATAATGGGGTGCACTTTACTACACAATTTCCTTCGTAATGAACTTCCGCCCATTACTTGATGACCTAGATGATGTGGAGGTGCTTCACGAAGAAGACGAACCTCAAACATATATAGAGTCGGTCGAGCCAACAATTGAATGGTCAAACTGGAGGGAAGCCCTAGCTAGGACAATGTTTGATGAATGGAGGATGTCTCGTTTCAGTTTGTAATTTAGTTTAGAATATGTATGAGCGAGCTAGTGAAATATTCTTTGTTGTTTTTGGGTGTTTCATGGGTTGTTTTGTAACTTCGGGTTCAGTGAATTCAAGTACTTGTCAATTTCTTTTAACCGTAGTGTTTTGTGTCAAGTATCATAGAATATGAAATCTGCATCATTATCCATTTTAGTTGCCATATTACTTCGTAGGAATCAGGTTGCTTTTTGAGCCAAAATTTTCATTACTTGGATTACCAAAAAATATGGATCTTGTTGGAACTTAGTATGCAGTAAATGATATTTGAGCAGTTTTCAATGTCACTAAATTTGTATTTCAGTTTCAGTATTTGCTTTCACATGCAAATCTGTAAAGTAATGACTAAACTATAAAACCTTGATAATGTCACCAAAGTTGATGTTTGTGATTTAATATTATATGAATTTTTTGTTGATTTTGAATGAAGCTACTGTATTTGGCTGCTTGATTATTATAATCACGTACTAATGTATGAAGTAATCAGTTTACACCCATTATAACTTAAGTTGACAATTATTATTTCGGTATAAATTTACATTGAGATAATTTCCTTCAGATGGAAGGTCCCAACAATCAAAATGCAAGACCGGTGCGGGTAAGGAACGAGAAAGGGTGTCGCTGCTAGAGTCGTCAAGAAGAGGAGACACTTATCGTCGGATTAAAGGAAATAATCTTGACTGGCTGGAAATCCGAAAATGTCTTTTGACCAGGCTATCTGAATGCCCTTGAGACATTTATGTGTAAGTCGTTCCCCGGTTCTGATTTGAAAGGGAATCCACACATAAACAGTAAGATCCATGGATGGAAGAAAAGCCATGGAAGCCTATTCTCGATGCTTGCTAGGAGTGGAATAAGTTATAATCACACCACTAAAATGATCGAGGCCACTCAAGAGGCGTGGAACGAGTATGTTAAGGTCAATACTTATGAATTTTGTCGTTTTGGGTATTTTCATACTTGTCGAAGTAGTGACTTAGTTAGTAAATTCCTAATTGTTGTTGCTAATTTGGTTATTGATTTCATTGTAAAAGGTTGAACCCGCCGCAAAAGTGGTGAGGTTTAAGTCGTGGCCATACTATGAAGAATGGTGCGAAATTTTCGAAAAAGACCGGGCAACCGGAGAAAACTCCGAGAGTTTTGTAGATGCAGTTAATCATGTCCTGAACGACCCTCAGCCCCAGGTTTGATTTGTTTCTGTCCCATTGCGGGTTTGTGCATCTTCTCTATTGAATCATTAATTGATTGTGTTGTATTTTAGTACATAGGCAATGGTCCAAGCTCAACTTTGATTGTAATTTTGATCCTGAAAGATCATGGTTTAGCTGTACACCAAAGCTGATAGTTTATATTTCGTTTTTAGCACTATATCTGTTAATAAAATACAAACTCTTTCCATCCAGGACGGTAGCAATATGTTTGAGGGATTTTAAGGATTATTTGACGAAGTCGGGGAGACGGGAGAGACTCCAAACAGGGCTGATCCTCCTAATAGCGTTGCCAAAAAGGGGAAGGGAAAGATGCCAAGTTCGTCTGAGGCTCATCAAACTGGTAGCGTCACGGAAAAGGAAAAGGAGGGAAGAAAAGGAAGGTGTTTGAAAACTCGGAGGCAGTCTGTGACCTCCTTGGTAGGTTCTGCGAGACCACAAGTGCTAGGCTGGGTCAGATTGCAACTCGCATTGGATACGAATACGACATTTCGTCTGCTAGAAAAGAAGTTTGGATATTTGTTGACGACATGGTTGGGCTTAACCTACAAGAGAAGCTACTTGTTTCAAAGCTTCTTGTGAAAAACACCGAGGACATGGAGCTCTTCTTCAGCCTGCCACTTCATGCCAAAGAGGAGTTCGTGAAGATGAAGCTTGCTGGAAATCTGTGAAATTTGGACCGAAAAGATTTTTTGTTGGTTCCACATTTGAATATCTTCCTCCCAGATTCCCTCATGGCTTGTCCAATGAACTTTTATGTGAATCTGACTTTGTGAAATTATTGTATATTTTGTTGAGGAAGTACTACAAATGAGGATTTTTACTAATTTTTTTGTGGATATTCTGCAACAGTGATTGTAAATTTGCAGAAGGTGTTTGATTTAGGAGCAAACTTGTGGTTTAACAAATCTTTGTTCGTGGTACTAATGGTGATTTTGATACAATGTATCGTCGCGGGTTATGATGAAATCTTCTGCAGTTGTTATTATGATATTGAGTTATTCATTGCTTGAATTTTCGTTTTTTTTTACTGTCATTGGTGTAGGTTGATAATTTTTATGTTTCAATGTTAAGAGAATAAATCATTTGTTGTGTCTACTTGTTTAGAAATGCGAAAGTCAATGAAAGAGTGGTAAATGTATGTCGATGGAATATTTTTCAAGTTTCTAGTGACTTGCATTTACTTAACATATTATTGGTTGTTGAATTATTGAGCTATGTAAGTAACCTTGTCATCATATGGTCCAACTCATTACAAAAAATAGTAATTAATAACTGCTGAATTCACAAGTACAAACGTAATTTTACCATAAATTGGGGTTAAGAGGAATTCATGTATTTCTAGTTGATATAACTTCTTGCCCCAAGTAAACTTCATATGATTAAATAGCAATAGTTCTACGTAGTTGTAATGTATTGGATGTAAGTGGTTACATTCATAAATTTGAGGATTGTAAATTTCCTACAGACTCGTCAGAAATTAAGAAACCATCATTTGGACAATTATTGACTTATTTTTTACTGGAACATGTACTATCTTTTCTTTTATGCTTCCTTTTACAAAATAGTTTGTTTTAAGGTGAACTGTAGCAGATACGAGGGGGTGGACAAACCAAAAAATTAATCAAAATAATGAAAGCATAATTCATTTAGACCAGTAGCAAAATAAGCAAAATACTAATTAGAATATTCATTCAACAAGATGACAGATAAGGGGAATATTGCCATCCTCAAATAGTGGATCCCAAACTACTACTTAGATGGGCACTCCATAGGAACGGAACGACTAAAATGCTAGCCTTCTTGGAACGAAAATGAAAATACTAGAACCCAAACAACGTCTCATTTCTTTAACACGCGAATGACTCAACTACACCCTCTTGTAAGGAGAGACAGAAGCAGTAGAACTTCCCTCACCCCCATCTCCCCAGCGGTGCCCCGATTTTTCGGAAACCTTTGTCACCTTGGCCTTCTTGGGGTCTGTAGTAGAGTTAGCAGATGGTTGGTTCACTTCACTGTCTGAGCCAACGTCCAAGTTGTATGTTCCTTCATCAGCAATTTCGTTCCAAAATTCGTCTTCGACCGGTTCATTAAAGAGACGACGCTGAGCTAATACTATGTCCCCGTCGTTGTCGTGGTCGCTTGAGATCTCAATAACTTCAGGTACTGCATCTTCGGCTGGATGGGGACCCTCCTGGAACAAGTAGGTAAGCGCATCGTACCTCTTCTCGCCTTTCTCCATATACGCAGCAGCAAGTTTTTCTTCCTGATAGACCAAAATATATGTCTATGTGTTAACAAACCATTGAAAGCTATGAAAAGTAAGAAGAACATAAATTAAAAAATGACCTGACAAATATGCTCCCACATTTCCGGATCGCACTTGACTTGGTGGGTAGTAGTGAACCCCACTTAGACTAGTCAGCCAACGGAACACCCTAAATCGGTTCTTGAGCTTCCTAACACGCATCCAACAAGTCATATAGTCTAAATTGGTGTTAAACTGAGAATTGATACCTTTCATCGAAGTGCGAATAGCCCCGCTGTTGTTCCCATCAACCTTGTAGTTTCCCACAAAGTACTCATCTAGTAGCAAATCAATAAATTTGTCTTCAACAGCCCGAGTCCATGAGGAGGTGTAGAAGACACTGTCTTGATCAAGAGGATGAGGCGCCATAACATATGAACCTCAAGTGTTTTTAGATGTGATTCATTTGATTTCCATAGGATGTTTTTATAGAAAACACAAGGCTAGAGGAGGGGTCACATGTAGCTACTTCTTGATAGGAATTTGCAGCTAGTATATTGTGTACAAAGAGCAAATAGACAAAAAAAAAAAAAAAAAAAATGAAGCTGATATTCTGATGAACATAAGATGTCAGCTTAGAAAAAAAAAACTTGCTGAAATGTAGTAAGGTGATCTCAAAAAGCAATCTATTTTTTCCAGTTTTGGCTTGATTTGTAGTCAACAAATAATACAGGAATATGTTCTTTCAATTCATATTCAGAAGCAACACCAGCATATAGACTAAACTCAATTCTTTTCATGCAGAAATTGGTCAAGAATAGCACCATTTACATACCAAATAGTATTTGCAGGGAATATATTCCTCCTAAAAGCCTACTATTATGTAACAATTTGGGAAAAGAATATATTCTTCTTACACACCCAATTCTCTCTCTCTCTTCTTTTCTTTTTTTTTTTTTTTTTTTTTTATTTAAAACTAACACATTCATGCATCCATTTTTCCTCAATTATAATTTGAGAGTGTAAAACAGTACCTACTACATACAAAAAGTTGTGAGCTCCAATTGTTGCTCAAAGAACTAGCAATCGATCCATTTCTCATATTTCTTAACATAAGACTCGAATTAACAGATTAAAAAGTATTTGTGCACAGGCTTAAAATTCATTGATATTCACGAGAAGACATGAAAATCAATTCGATGCTATTATACACAATAAAGACAGCACAACTAAAATTAAAATTACGTAGACATGCCTTAACCTTTTAACAACCCGATCATGCTCCTCCGTCACATACGCAATTTTTGCCGAAATAACGTTACCTTGTGATATTTCTGCCGACAACTTCGACTCTAGTTCGGAATTTAAAGTCGTCAATTCTACAATCCGCCAACTTAATTCTTCACTTATGCTTTCTTCTTTGCACAACCTTGACGACAAGTCAGACACTCGGGATTGGCTTTCGTTAATGCGCTGTAACAGACCAGGGATAATTTGTTTTGCACGCGCACATATTTCTGGATCAATCCACCCCCAATAACCGCAATTTCCCTCCTGACACAAGGAATAAGGTTTTAAACAGGATAAAAAAAAAAAAAAAATGAGCCAACATTCATAAAATTAGCCAATTTACTAATTAACACATCCCATTGTGAGGGCACTTCAGAAATCGGCGGCCTGGGTTAGTGGGTTTCCATGAAGTCAGCTGGACGACCTCCGATCCACAATCGCAATACGCTAGTAGCCTACTGCTAGTCCAGAATAAAGCGATCGTCCTGACCAAGAGCATATTCATTAAATTTGGTAAAAATGAGAACTGAACTACAATAAAAGACCCATAATCGCAAAGAATAACCAGCCCTCTGAATTAGTCTGTCTCGGATGTTCTGGTGGTGTCAATCTAGACATAATTCTGGGTCGAAGTAACTGGGTCTGTATCGTATGACCTAATTATGAAACAAAATTTAGGCAAACAAGAAATTATAATACAAATCTGAATGTAAGAAATGATTACACATATTACTGCGAAGGGATTGTTTTGAACAACATACCTTAACTCAACGTCGAAGTTTCCGGGCGATTTTCAGCGGCTGCGAGAGAGATTCGAAGGGCTTCGAACATTGCAGAAGAAAGGCAAATCTGTTTGCATTGTGTTGGGCCCAGACTGTTTTGCCCTCATCCCAATAATTTATTTTAGGGTTAATATTGTAATTTCAGTTACTATGTAATGGTTTAATATGCTGAACCAAACATATGATTTACTAAACTTAGGCTAAGATAATCTGTTATAACACCCTAACCAAACAACTTAATAAATAAACCTATGTCTTTTAAATCACCTCAAAAGCCTATTTGTATATAACAACCCAACTACTGGGATGGTGAACCAAACGGAGCCTTAATGTGTGACAGGATGTGTGTGATTAAATAATGATATTTTGATCATTTTTGTCTTGTTGCATATTACTATACGTACTGGGTTGGGGGGGGGGGGTGGTTGTTGGAGGTGGTTTGTTGAATTGTCAATTTTGTAAATTACTTTATCAACACTGGTGGGGTTATTTAAGTGGGAATAGTGAGGTTTATTAAGTGGGAGTGGTGGGGCTTCCTTGCTTATTATTTTGTGCATAACTTTTCTAATTTGTATACTGTGTTTATGAAGAAATAATTCATTTTCTGCACATTTTTTTCCAGGTGATAACCCAGAAAAATTCACCATTGTGTTGCATCATGGTGGGACATTCAAATTACTATGCTATGTGGTTGGTACTATAACCCACATAGATCATTTTTTACCCAGACGAAATATCCCTCTTAGAAATTGATGGAAATGACTAAGGAAATAGGTGTAGAAGGGGTAGAAAAGTTGTACTATAACAAGAATGGGCCTTATAATTGCAATTCTTTGTGGCCCATTGATGACGATGTAGATGCAATGTTGTTGGGTGGGTTTGCAGGTGGTGGTAGGCTGGTGGGAGTCTATGTTGCATATACTAGGGTTGTTGGTGATAATAGGACTTTTGAGGCTGGGTTGTGGATTCTGGGGCAAGTGGTGTTTCAAATGAGAAAAACAGTCAATTAGTAATCTTTGCAAGTAAGAAGAGGAATGATCAGCAAGTTCCTCCTGATTTCACCAACAACGATTACTTAGATGACAACACTAGTGGTGAAAGTGAGGGTAGTGATGGTGGCCAGTCGATTGGCAATTTGATGGGGCTGAAGAGGGTAGCACTAGTAGGAACCCCAACAAAAAGCAAACATTTAAGGGCAACCCTGTTTTCAAGCATGCCAAAGAGGGTCTAAATCTTCCCGAGTTTTTCCTTACTCAATGTTTTGAAGACATTTCTACCTTTAGGAAAGCAGTTAGGATTCATTCCATACTAATTGGTAGGGAGATTCAGTTTACAATCAATAACGTTGACAAAGTGCAAGCCAGGTGTACTCATCATCAGTGTCCTTGGTTTATTTTTGCTTCAAAAATCGATAGTGAAAAAACCATCCAGGTCAAAACCTACTGTCACACTCATAAATGTCCTAGGGCCCAACGGGTTAAGCATGCAAATTGTACAACCATTGCTGATATCTAAAGAGATAAGATTTACACTGACCCAAAATGGCCCATTGAGTCTATGATTTCTTAGATTATCAAGGATTTGAAGATTGATGTTAATCCATCAGTCTGTTACAGGGCAAAGCGGCTTGTAGCTAGCTAGGTACCATGTGCGAGGCCGAAGAATATGCTCTTTTTTGGTCTTATGCAAAAGAGATTACTGCCACCAACCCTTACACCACTGTTAAGATTAAGTGCAAGCAAACCGTCCAAGGTTGTTTGTTTCAAAGGATGTCTATTTGCTGGGGTGCACTTAAGAGGGGGTTTTAGAGGGTTGTAGGCCTATCATCTTTCTCGATGGTTGTCACCTAAAAACTGCAGCCAGGGGTATTCTACTTAGTGCGGTGGGGATTGATGGGAACAATGGGGTGTACCCGTTTGCCTATGCCATAGTCGAGAAGGAGAAGAAAAAGACCTGGGGTTGGTTCATTAAGCTGCTGTTGGATGACCTTGGTAGCCAAAATCATGCAAATTGGACTATAATGTCTGATAAACAAAGGGGCGAATTGATGCTTTAAAGAACTGTTTGTGGAAAGCCGCTAGAGCTTCTAGAATGTGTGATTTTGATAGGGCAATGGGAGTTAATGATACTGGACAAGGATGCATTCAATTGGCTTGTTGCTAAGCCACCTGCCCACTGGTCAAGGAGCCATTTTAGGACACATTGTGTTTGTGACAAGTTAGAGAATAACATGTCCGAGAGCTTTAACGCCATCATCCTAAAGGCTAGGTCTAAGAATATTGTGTCTATGCTTGAGATTATTAGGGTCAATTTGATGAAAAGAATATATGTAAGAAGGGATAAAGTTAGAGCCTACCACAGTGTTCTTTGTCCTGTTGTTGAGCAAATCCTTGAAGAGCTGAAGAAGAGAGCTATGGATTTCCATGCTCATTGGAATGGAAAAGACCAATTTGAAGTTGAAAGTACTCATGGTATGAGGTTCAAAGTTCATCTAGGTGTTTGGAGTTGTTCCTGTCGGAGATGGGAATTCAGTGGCATTCCATGTGCACACGCGATTTCTGCGATTTACTATCTACAGAAGAAGCCAGAAGACTTTGTGCATGATTCCTTCAAAAAAGAAACATTTTCGAGATGTTATAGTCATGTTCTTGGTGCACTAGATAACTCTGACATGTGGCCGAAGACCAACTGGCCACCACTTCTGCCTCCAATTCCTCAAAAAATGCCCGGAAGGCTGAAATTATACAATAGGAAGCCTCAAGTGGATGAACAGACCAAGTGTGGTGGAAAAATCAGCAGCCAAGGGAACAAGGGTAAAAAAGGAGGTGTTCCCAAGAAGATTTCTAGGAAGGGGGCAGTCGTGAATTGCTCTTTTTGCCATAAACACGGTCATAAGGCTAGGGGTTGTCCTACCAAACCAAGACCCCCACCTACTGCCCCGGAATTGGCTGAGACATACCCGCAACTGATGTAGTAGGGTCTTCGAGGCCGAGGAAACAGGTACACACCTTTAAGTTCGGTCCATGTACCTTTAATTTTGTTAAGTTCTTTGATTTGTTGTATTGTATTTTATATGATGCCATATTGCGTGTCCCATTATTGCAGTTTAAGAAAAGGAGGAAAAACACACCTGCGGGGGGTGATAATGTTGGACCATCTTATAGTAAGAAGAAAAATGTCAAGAGTAGATGCGAATAGTTCACTGATAATCAGTCCCAACTTACCCGGGTGAGTTTCTATGTAGACTTTTTGAATTCTGTTTTAGTAGTTTGAACTCAAGATTTTGTGTCTTGTTTATTATTAACTGTTTGGTTTGCACTTAGTTTTTGTAGATTGTGTGAGTCTGAAGTACAACTTTGGTTTGGTGTTTTTGTGAGGTTATTAGCTCATTGGTATATATGTGTTGCTGAATTTTGTAGTAAAAAATTTCAGCATTTCATTAATCATAAATTTCAGCACTTAGTTTCAGAATTTCAAAATGTCATGAACTTCAGAATACCTGAACTACGTTATTTCATTATTGTTTGTACTCAGCTGCTGTTTATAATGCAGAATTTCAGAAAATTCGGCTATTTCAGATTGTTTATACTCCAATTTTTCAGAAATTGTACTCCAGATTTGGTTATATATTCTGAAAAATAGTAGTGAATTTCATTGTTGGCACATTTATGCTGCTGCCAGGGGTGTAGTCCAGAATTTCAGCACTTAAATTTCAGAATGCTTGAACTTCAGTATTTCAGAATTTGAGAACCATGCTTCTATTTGTAATCCATAATTCAGAAATCAGCTATTTCGGTAATTTTGTACTCCAGAATTTCAGAATTTGTATTCCCGATGTAGTTCTATATTCTGAAGACATAGTAGTGAATTTCATTGTTCTTATATTTAGATTTTGCATTTTTTTGAGTTTGAGCTTCAGAATAGCATTCCATGTTGCTGAATTTCATGATTTGTTGCTTAGTTTCAGAATTTGAGTTTCTCATTTTCCAAAAATATGGTACTAAAATTTGCAATTTTTTGCGTTTGAATTATTGCTTTAGGATTCTGAAAATACCACTCAAACTCCTTCAAGAACAAGTAAAGCTGTAGAGCACAATGCAACTCAACAAACTGTTTCACCTAGGCGGACACCCCCTGGTAGAGTGGCTAAAAGGCTACACCTTGAAACCCATAATCCAAAATAGACTCAACAATCTAATACTGCTTCTCCAAAGCCAAACCCTGCAGCTCCAAGCAGGAAAACGTTACAGGTTAAATTCTCTGAAACAATAAATTTGTTAGTGTATTTTGAAGATTTGTATAATTAATCATTAACTATTCTGTCGGACAACAGGTAAGGAAAAGAGCCCCCCAAGAGTCCTTGGACCGTCCAGGGGAGATCATTGACAAGCCAAACCCCAGACACTTCTTAAAGTTAGTTGAAGCTGCAGGAATCAACACACTTACAAGTGATGTCAGATTCTCGAAAGCACCAACGAATGATCGTCCGAAGATGTTCGTTGGGCATGATACACCCCCAGATTGTTCGATGAAGTAGGAGTTAGGATGGAATTTGCATTTTTTAGGTGGTTGACTATTACTTTTGATATTGAAAAGGGTCTTTCTGACTGACCTCTTTTTTTGTAAAGCATTTTGCACAATTTATGTGGCCTTTGTGCTGCTTTTTTTAATGAGAGTCAGTTATCAAAACACTTAGCATTATGCTAGTGATCATGTAATTGATCTTCCTCGACTAATTGCTTTAAAATCAATGATGGTTGAATTATCCAAACATGAATTTTCTTGACTTAGCACCCATCGTCTATTTCAAGTTCAATTGTGCTAGTGTGGGTGAGTTTAAAAAGTGACTATTTACTGCAATTTGGTATTTTCATGCCTTATTATGCACCTTGTTACATTTATGAATTAATTTAGCACCTCACTTGAACCAATCAACATATACAACTAGAACATATTGAAATCATATTGAATAAATGGAAACCAATGCTACGCAAGACCAGTAGTGAAAACTTATTGAATAAAAAGATGTTATTATTTAGTTAAACTGATATACAAAATCCACCTTACAACAACAGTTGTCAACAGATTAAAACACTATAATAAAAAAAAAAAAAAGCAACCCCGAATTCTAGTTCACACTAATAAGATATTCTTCGGTACTAAAAAGGACATCATACAAGATCTTCATTTCAACAAAGTCACCAGTACAGACACTACTGCTAATAGCCACAACAACCTGTGTTTTTTTTTTGGCCCGTCTCAGCAAATCCTTCAAGATTGCATATTTGTCCCCTCGAACCACAACGCCATTCAACCGATGAACTTGATGACACGTCGGTTTCTAACCTAGTGTTCCGCAAGTGTACGGATGTAGGTGTAGTAACGATTATCAAGGTCGATCCCACAAGGAATAGTTTTAGGTAGTTTGATACCTCAATACTCTAGGAATGTCCTAACTAGATACTAAATTGCAAAAGGTTGATTTTACTAATTAAAGTACTCAATTAAATATAACGTCAAACTTAGGAAACACAAAGAACTAACAATCAATGAGAAAAGGGTACCCTAGGGCTTCGATTTCAGGATATTACTTCAATGTTGAATATGATTAACGTATTGATTTACCAATTCTAGTGTTTATTAGGCGGCACGACAATAATCTAACCCTTCTCTCGAAGCGATTAAATCGTTGATTGATTAAGCTAATTACCCTCTCGAGTCAATTAAACCTAATAACTCCCAAACGATCCTAAGCCACGGCCTACACAGTCATAGACAACTGCGCTCTATGTTCTAAGTCTGATAACGATTCCCTCCTCTCGAAGCGAATTGCTAAACTAAATTACTAAATCTAGGTGATCAAGCTAAATTCAGTTTTAAGCATAAACATAGAGATAAAACACGTAAAGAACGGAATTAATAAATTAAACCATAAATCAAAACATTGTCACAATAATCCCTACTTTCTAACCCTAGGACACGAATAGCTTAGCTACTCATGCCTAGCAATAATCCAACACAAAATTCTACGAAAAACATTGTAAAAGATACAACTAAGAAAGAACGACTAAACCCGGATAAATCCGTCTCGATGATCTTCGTCTTCTTTGTCCTCCAAGACTCCTTCTAAGTAGAATAATGATGTAATTGATGTTCTTGATGTTTTCTTTTTCTGATTCCCCTGATTTCTAAAGCTTGGGGACGAATCTTTTGGATGATAGGATCAAAATCCTATTAAAATTAGGAAATTCTCGTAGAAAATCCTTTATGACATGGCCGTGTTGGCCTTGTGACGCGGCCGCGTCGGTTTTGCTCAGGCAGATTTTCAGGTCTGACTTCCAAGCCATTTTTTAGGGTCTTTCCGGTCATTTTTGAGATTTTTTTATGTAGGTAAAGTTGTAGCCCTTTGAATCAGCTTTCTAACGCCACCAATTTCACCTCCATCGGAATTGTAAATCTCAAGATATGACCAAAATACTAGAGGTGTGTCAAGCTGACAGAAAACTTCAGTTTTGGCTCACTTCTGACGCGGCCGTGTTGGTTATTGACGCGGCCGTGCTGGTTGGCAGTGCGTTTTTACATGTTCTAGGCCACTTTTGACACGGCCGTGTCCATATTTGACGCGACCGTGTTGGCCCTTTGACTCCTTTAACTCCTTTTTCATCCGTTTTGACCCTATTTGACTTGTTTGTTCTTCGAACTTCATCCAAATGGAATAAAATTGCCTAATTAACTTCAAAACAAGTCGAAACACGTCAAATGACCCAAATATTATTAATATAAATAAATGCCGGTCAGATATGCACGTAAATGATATAAAATATGATCCTAAATCGACCTAAGTACATGCATAATTAACGTATATCACTTGAGCTTCTAGATTGTTCAGACGTCACGATAAACCAGGTACGATTTACCTAGATCGCTCACACATCGGCGGGTCTAGCCATTTCCGAAATTCGCAGTCGTTTTCAAGCTGATCAAGTTCGAGAAAACATAATCGGGGTTGGTTCATCTTCTCAAAGCTTGCAGCGATTCAGGTCTCAAACTACCCAACCCATTGCTTCGAAGATGGGTTGTTACAGTCTGGTAAATGGTTGCTTCAATTCTGCCCTTGTGTTGAGCTGCTGCGATTTTGGGTTTTGGATTGAAGATGGGTAAAAACAATATTACTGCGTGAAAGAGTGATTCAGATGGTAAGTTCTTTTCACCTTTTCTTTTAACATTAAATTAATGTTATTAATAATTTTTTTTTATAAGTTGGCATTAAAGAATATGAAAATAACAAAAAGACCCAATTTTTTATATGTACAGGTCACATGATGGTCTTTTCGCCGGAAAACGTGATCGGAGGTGGGAATGTGTAAAAAACGTGAACTTAGGATTGCAATCTGCAAAAAAAAAGTTTAGGCTGCAAAACATAAAAAGTTATAAACTATAGGATGATTTTGGTAACTGACCCTATTTATTTTGTTATTCAAACTATTGAATAACTTTTGAATTTTATTTTGTTACTTTTTTATTATTTGAATATCTGAAATGCCATTTAAAGTATTCAAACTTGCAAATAAGATTTTTTAAATGTAAATAGTTATAGTTAGAATATAAAAAATTATTTAGATAAATTTAAATATTTAAAGTAAAATTAAAAATTATAAAGAAAAATAAATTCCTTATAACACTATTCAGTTTATTTTATTTAATAATATGAGTTTATATTTAAATATTTATGTTTGTTATAACATTCATAATTAATTAAGCTATTATGCAAATAAGTGAAGAATGATACAGATACACTAAATGGGTGTTTGGATTTCAAAGATAGAAATTATCATTTTGATTTTTTTTATTTAATATTTATCTTAATGTTAATCTATAATATAAATATATATACACACACGCATGCGCGCACACTCACCTATATATAAAGTAAGTTATATTAAGTTCATATATAACGTGGGAGAAACTAATATTTACATTACTTATACTTTTATTAATGTTTCATCCTACATTTAAAAAAAAAATTATTAGGATAAAACTATCACATATATATATATATATATATATATATATATATATATATGTGTATATTAGATTATATCATATTTAGTTTTATTAAAATCATTACTTTTTAAATAAATTTATGTGCATCGTACGAGAGTATTACTAGTATATATAAAAGCCAAATGAAGGGCTTTTATGTAATTCTATATTTCCCGCCTAAATTTTTGGGCCATAAATGGTACTACCTCCGTCCCACTCTAACTTTCCTACTTTCCTTTTTGGTTCGTCCCAACTTAACTTTTCAGCCCATAAATAGCAAACTTCTCTCACAATCTCCACCCTCAAAATTTTCACCCTCAATCTCCACCTTTAAAAAAGTCAAAGATTCCACAAAATCTATTTTTTCTTAACCTCCGTGCCCAGTCAAAGTAGGAAACTTAAGCCGGGACAGAGGGAGTAATTTATAGTCACTTTTTGGTAAGTAATAACTTTTTTTTTTTTATTAAATGCAAATATTTTTTTTTTATTTCTTTTCTTCTTTTTATGCATAATATATCAAATTATTCATGTTTTCACGATCTTTAATTTGACATTCATATCATATATATTATAATGAGATATTTTATTTGAAAAATAGATTGTTTGTTGGTTAATTATTTATATTAAATTTGAGTGTTTATTGTGAATTGGACACAACCAAAATTAGTAAAATAATTCTCAAATAAAAATATTAATTGAGTATTTAAAAAAAAAATACAACTAATCAATTTATTTTATTTGACATGAATTTTAAAATATTTCAATATTTAAGTTACGCAGAGAAAAAAAATCATTGATTAAATAATGAAATTCTACTTTATCAAATCAAAGGCAAAAAATATACTTCGTTTATTAAATCATCAAGTCTGCTAATACTTTATCACAAGAGTATGGGAGCATTAAGCATATATATGATTATGTATTAAAAATGTTATCGAATTTATTTTTAATTACTTATTTATATATTTTTATAATATATATGTTGTTAGAATGACTTTTTAAAGAAAATTTACTCTTTGCAACTGAAATGATGATATTTGTTACACTTTGCAATCTTTTTTTTTTTTTTTTTGTTGTTGTTTACGTTAACTAAGAAGGTGTGTGGCTAAACTTATAAGCTTCTTAAAAAAAAGATGTTAAAATAAGGTGTTAGACAATTTAGAAGATGTAAAAATAAGCTCTTAGAGCTTATAAGCTCCAAAAAAAATAAGTTTATTAAGTCCATCTTACTTTTTAAGATCTTATAAGTTACACTTAAATTTCACGATATGGCCCCTCTCTCAAATTAAGCCTCCCCTCTTAAGCGTCTGAAAAATGTTTCTTCCCATCCACCCCACAAACCCACACCCATTCGGAAGCCTTTGTTTCCTAATAGTACGAACGTAGAATCAGGTGACACCTCCAAACCTATAACCATAAATGGATCACATACTCATACACTCCCCCTACATATAAGTGACCCCAAAAAAGCTACTGATATTTTGCTTGATATCACTGACTTTACTACAGCTCTAGAGAAGACTCTTACACCAAATCCCACTGATTCAAAACTAGCTCCTCCACCTAAACGACTTACCCCAATACCCAGAGCTACACTTCAGTCACCCAAATCCCAGACAACTACTTCTAAGAACCCCATTATTGAAACATCTCGTCCTTCCCCTGCTAATATCCTACATGCGTATAACATCACCCCCACCGCCACACTTATAACACAAATGACTCAATATGAAAAAGCCTAAGACTGACAAATCACTCCCCCCCTGATACTATTCACCAGATACCCCCTCATGAGAACACGGAAGCCCCTAAAGCCCCAACTGTCCACTCACCCAAAGCCATGACAGCACACCATGAACAGCTTGGCCGTACTACCACTTTGCTTAAACACACTGGAAAAGCTGAGAAATCACTACCTAACATGAAAAGTACCAAACGAAAGTCCTGGAAGAGATGTGCAAGAGAGAAGCATGCACTTGTTAGCACGGATCAGAAAGACTCCAACATGGCGCAGAAAAGGGGCCTTGATGAGACTGATGACATGCTGATAGACATTGACTATGGAGTTAAATGTAACCAGAAGAAGCAAAAGGAGCTCGAGCAAGCAGATACACTAACGGCGGAGGTTGCGGGAGAGCAACCCTGCCGATTTCAATGAGTTGCTTAGGGTGGAACTGTCGGGGGCTTAGGAACCCCGAGACAGTTCGAGTGCTGAAGCGGGAGATCCGTGATAAAGATCCGCTGATAATCTTCCTGTCAGAGACGCGGCTACTCGCTTTGAGATGAAGGATATCAGTGTTGTGTGTGGTTTTCAAAATCTGATAACGGTTGACTTGGATATGAGTGGTGGGGGAATGAGTGGTGGATTATGTCTAATGTGGACAGAATCGGCTGATATCAGCTTGAGTACAAAATCGGAGCATCATATAGACGTGGTTGTGGGGAATAGCAATGTTACGGAACAGTGGAGATTGACGGGAATCTATAGATGGCCGGAAGAGGAGACTAAACATCAAACATGGGAATTAATAGATGAGTTGTATCAACAAATGCAGATGCCATGGTTGATGCTAGGGGACTTCAATGAGATCATGTTTGGATTTGAAAAAATGGGGGCCGCAGTAGAGAGTTGGGAAAAATGGAGCTGTTCCAGAATGTGTTGGATAGGTGCGGTTTGGAAGACTTGGGATATGAAGGGTACAGTTACACATGGACAAATGGTCAAACAGGTGACCATAACATCCAAGAAAGGTTGGACAGAGGGGCTGGAAATATAGAATGGATTGCAAAGTTTCCGTCTTTTATTGTCGAACATGGGGTGAGGCAGGCATCCGACCACTGCCCTATCCTTATCAGTTGGAAGAAGAAGAGACGAGATTCTCGTGAACTAGTGGTGAGAAACTGGAAGAGAGTGAAACTTTTTAGATTTGAATCATTGTGGCTTCAAGACCAATCTTGCCAAAAAGTAATCGATGATGCATGGGAGAGGGACGGCAGGTCGTTTGCATGTATGGTGGCGCAAAAACTGGAGGTGTGCGGGAGGGCTTTAAGCAGTTGGAATACGTCCTATTTTGGAAACGTTGCAACAACTATTAAGCGAAACAGGGAATTGCTTGAGCAGCTAAAGAAACTTGAGCCGAGTCTGGAAAATATGTTAGCTAGTCAGCAGATAGAGGATAAAATAACGAGTCTAATGAAAAAAGAGGAAGCAATGTGGCATCAGCAGGCCAAGGTGAATTGGTAGCGTGATAGTGATAGGAATACTTCCTTTTTTCATAGGGTGGCGAGTGGGAGACGGAAATGAAATTTGATTGAACAGATAGTGGATGATAAAGGGAAAGTATGGACGGAAAATGTAGACATTGCTAGAGTGTTTCAGAGCTACTATGATGACTTGTTTAAGGGAGGTTCGGAGCTGGATATGGATAGTGTGATAGAGGCGGTTGAGACTAAAGTTACGGCTGAGATGAGGACTCTGTTGTCAAGCCCTTTACCAGAGCTGAAATCATAGTAGCTCTATCTCAAATGCATCCGACAAAAGCTCCCGGACCGGACGGTATGTCTGCTATATTCTACCATAAATTCTGGTCAATTGTGAGCTCTGATATTATTCCTCGTCTTCTTAGTATCTTAAATGAAAATGCTGATCCTAGTATCATAAACCACACCCATATTGTTCTGATTGCAAAAAAGAAAAAGCCGATTGGGATGAGAGGTTTTAGGCCCATTAAGTCTGTGTAATGTGGTATTCAAAATTATTACAAAAATCATTGCCTAACAGACTGAAAGGTTGTTTGGAGGATATTATTGACCCTTGCAAATCTTCTTTTGTGCCGAGACGCCTTATTACTGATAATGCATTGTTAGCTTTTGAAATTTTCCATGCTATGAAGAATAATAAAGCAAATAGACGAGGGAATTTTGCATTCAAGCTTGATATGAGTAAAGCGTACGATCGGGTAGAGTGGTCTTTCCTAGAACGAGTGATGCTTAAGATGGGATTAGGGGCACCTTTGGTTAGACTAATTATTAAATGTGTGACTACGGTGTCGTACTCTATTTTGGTGAATGGTAATCGGGGTGATCGGTCTGTTCCTTCTCGGGATCTCCGACAAGGGGCCCTTTATCCCCTTATCTTTTTCTTATATGTGCAGAAGCCTTTTCAGCCTTGTTACGAAAATAGGAGATGCTGCGACGATTGAGTGGGATTTGCATATGCAAGCAGGCGCCAACTATAACTCATCTGTTTTTTGTGGATGACAACATTATTTTTGGACGAGCGAATAGGACTAAACTGGAAGGAGTAAAGGAGATAATCCAAAGGTATGAAGGAGCATCAGGACAGATGATCAGCCTGGAGAAGTCTGAGATTGCCTTCAGTGGGGGTGTGCGGAGTGAAGCAGCGGCTATTTTAGCAGGCCAGTTGGGAGTGGTCTTTGGTCGAAAAACACCAAATTTATTTAGGGTTACCGACGTTTGTGGGCAGATCAAAGAAACATATATTACAGACGGTGGTGAACAGAGTTGGAAAGAAATTAAAGGATTAGAAAAGCAAATGTCTCTCTCAATTTGGGCAAACGGTGCTTGTCAAGTCGGTGGCACAAGCTATCCCTTCGTATGTGATGAGCTATTTTCTGTTGTTGAAAAGTACATGTGATAATATAAACTCAATAACGGCATGGTTTTTGTGGGGGAAAAAGGAGAAGGAAAGATAAATACATTGGGGATCATGGAGGAAGCTTTGCAAGTCAAAATTGGAGGGAGGATTGAGTTTCCGGGATCTTTCGGCTTTTAATAAGGCCATGTTGGCGAAACAGGGGTGGATCTTTCCCAAACTGTGAGTTTTTAGATGCGCCGGCGGGATACGAGTCGAGCTATACATGGTGGAGTATCTTAATGGACTGGGAGCTTCGGCGATGACCCACATCTCGGACTTCTGGGCTTTCAAACTCCTAACTATTTGACAGCCCCAGCAGATTGGAGATAGCAGCTGGACTCGCCCACCGGAGTCCTTCTTTAAACTGAATTCAGATGTAGCAATGCCGCAGCAAGGAGGGTCAGCAGTGGGTAGTGTAATTAGGAATGATCAGGGAGAAGCAATCAACATGTTTTTTCAACACCTAGAGGGCAGTTCGGATGTGGCTGTGGCGGAGGCAATTGCATGCAGGGAAACTGTTCGATTGGCAAAGGAAATGGAGTTGGACAGGGTGTTGATTGAGACAGATTCGATCCAGCTATTTTGGGCGCTGCAAAAACGAAAGGATGAGTTCTCATATTTTGGCAATATTATTCATGACATTCTTTCTATTTGTAAGTCTTTTCGGGTTTTTTCTTTTAGATGGGTCAAGCGACCGGCGAACACTTTAGCCTATGGCTTGGCCGCTTTAACTTTCGATTCTGCTTGGGATGGGTATTTTGTCGGTGCAGTCCCGTCGGTTCTGAACTATGTAGTAGCACAGGATGTTATTCTCGGTTAATTTAAGTTTTATCTGTTACTCTAAAAAAAAAAAAAAATTCACATACTATACAAACATACACATTTCACACACTCTACACACATTTCATGCACTACATACACTTAACACACAATTCACACACTTCACGCCCTACACATAGTTCACACACTTCAAACACATTTCACACACTACACACACTACACACTCTTCACACATTTTTTTTTCACACACACTTCACATATTTCACACTCTTCACACACTAATCAAAAGTGTGTCTGATATTAACTTTCAAATAAGACCACAAATTAATAGCTAAATCGCTTCATTTGATTGCAAGCTTAGAAGCTCTTTTATCCAAACATTTAACTAACTTATAAGCTCTTAAGAAATAACATCTTATAAGCTCTTTAAACAGCTTATAAGATGTTTAAAATAAGTTTAGCAAAACACCCTCTAAACCTCAATTATATTTCTTACACTTTGTAACCTAAACAATACTTTGTCGCACTAGCTAACCTCAACTATGTCTTTTTTTACTCTTACCAACCTAAGTAAATTTATTCGCATTAATCAATTTTTATCCTTAAATAAATAAACTATTTATAAGAAAAATACAACATTTATATAAATAAAATACAACATCAATTAAAATATGAAAATATGAAAATATTTTGAAGAACTCACGGACTTTAATTTAGTTTTTGAATTATTAAATAACTTTTAGACTTTATTTTATTAAAGTAATGATTTATTGAAGAATAAGAAGTATCTATGTATATTTGAAACCACCAAGTGCAATGTTAGAAGTTGCAAACATAACAAGAAAACTTTAAATATGTCTAATTAAACATATAAAAAAATATTTAGATAAATTAAAAATATAAAACTAAAGTAGAAAATAAAGTATAAAATTTTACATTACATTTGAAATATCCAACTAAATTATTAATGTTTCCTTTATTATATATTTCATGATTATTTTTAACCATTTATGTTTAGAATTGAAAAATTATTTTCATAAATTAAAAAAAAAAAAAATACATATGTGTGTGTGTGTGTGTGAGGGTGTACATATAAATAAGCCACATCAGGGGCATTCCGCAATTAACATTTTTCAGCCTAAAGTTTGGACTATAATCAGTAAGTTGTCACACTTGATAAGGATCAAAATTTATTTTACTTTTTAATGTTGCAAATAACCTATTCCAATTCTATTTTATTTACTATGTATAATACATCAAATTAATCCTCTTTTTAGCATCCATACCACATATATTGTAATAAGATATTCAATTTAAAATATTAGATTATTTATTCATTGATATTTGAGTTAGAGTTTATGATTTATTGTGGGTTGTACTGTTTAGTATTGATTTGGAATACAGCAAAAAATCACTCAAATAATTATCTTATTAAAAAATTTTACATGACTATCTCATTAAAACCACAATAAATCAATTTATTTTATCCGACGTGAATTTTTTCAAGTTTTCTTCATTTATTAAGTTGAGAGGAAAATCAATGTATGTATAATTGAACAAGTACTCTATTAAATTAAAAGTAAAATTTAATATTTTATTTATAATCAGCTTATTAGATTATTAATTTGCAATTTTTATTTGTTATATCACATGCCTATTACTTTCTCACATATATATTGCTTTACATATGATAATTAATTTGGAAATTATTTTTCATTAATTACTTATTGATTAATTAAGCTATTTGTGTATGCATTGTTGTGGGAAAAACAATCAAGAACTCCAATCAAACACCTAATGTGTAACTCTAAGAAAACAAACCAAGAAAAACTTCTAGAAAACAATCAACACATGGATGTACGTGGTTCAGCCAATTGACCTACGTCGACAGAGGTTTCTGATCTCTCTTAATGATCAACTGACGATACAAGCAATCGCAGTAAAGCCAAAACACTCAACAAAGAATCTCACTTTGTCACTCTAGTGTTTCTCCTCTCTATCTAATCGTTTTATCTCTCTCACTAGATGTGTTACAATGATCGAGAATAGAGTTACAAAGAAGAAAGTAAGCTCAGATTTGAAAACTGATGAGAAAAACGGTTGCAACAAACTGAAACAAAAAAACTGCTGCATTTACTGTTCCTTTTAACAGAATAACATCTTTTATTCTTTTCCCTTTCAATGCCAATAGCTTGACCCGGTTTTTGAACCAATTCAACACCCTGACCTGATTTGCTGAGTATAGTAAGTCCAAACACATTCCCTCACAAATCTCCACCTGACTTACATACAAAGCACTTGATCTCACACCCCAAAACTTGATCTATAAGACAAAATCAAAGCCCTCATCACATGTCCAAGCGTAAACATGCCTTCCCAGCAAAAATTCCTCAGCAACACTGAACTACTTGGACCAAATCCAAGCAGTAGTTGAACTTATCTGATAGCAATGCTTTAGTAAGCATATCAGCAACATTTTCTTTTGTACTAACCTTCTTCACACTTACATCACCCTTGTCTATCACACTTCTAACATAATGATGTTTAACATCAATACGTTTAGATCTTTCATGGTAGACTTGGTGATTAACCAAATGGAGGGCAGACTGAGAATCACACATTACTGTTACAGATTGCTGCTTCATCCCATACTCAGAAATCATCCCCTTCAACCACACAGCCTCCTTCACAGCCTCAATCATAGCCATATATTCTGCTTCTGTGGTGCTTAAAGCCACTACTGACTGCAACATGGATCTCCAGTTAACAGCTGCTCCAAATAGTGTGAATATATAACCAGATTGTGACTTTCTGCTGTCCAAGTTAGCTGCATAATCTGAATCCACATAGCCCTTTAACACTTCATGTGGTTCATCAACTCTTTTGAACATGATTCCCTTGTTTTCAGTATCTTTCAAGTTCCTCATAACCCATTAAAGAGCCTCCCAGTGTTGTTTACCAGGATTAGACATATATATTGAGACAACACTAACTGCATGAGCTATGTCAGGTCTAGAACACACCATCAAATACATTACACTTCCAACAGCATTAGAATATGAAATTTTGGACATTTCAAGCTCCTCTTTTGAAATGTTGTGCTAATGGAACAGTCACAGACGTAGCTTCATTCATTCTGAATTTAACAAGAATCTTGCTCACATAACTCTATTGTTCAAGCCATAACAGTCATTTCCTTCTGTCTCTGCAAATGTTCATCCCCAATATCCTCCTTACTTCTCTTAGCTGTTTCATCTCAAATTCTTGCTGTAAATCTAACTTGAGTTTATCTATCTCAGACTGATATCTGCTTGCAACTAGCATATCATCTACATACAACAATAAGAAACACAAAATCTCACTCCCTGCTCTCTTCATGAAAACACAGTTGTCATATTGGGATTTTGTGTAACCTATCTTCTTCATCATCAAATTTGATGTACCATTGCCTTGAGCTCTGTTTAAGACCATACAATGACTTGTTAAGTAGACATGCCTTATTTTCATTCCCAGGCATCACAAATCCTTCAGGTTGGTGCATCAGAATTGTCCCCTTGAGCTCACCATGGATGAATGCTGTTTTGACATCCAGCTATTCTAGTTCTAAGTTCATTTGAGTTGCCACTGCCAAGAGAATCCTAATGGAACAGTGTTTCACCACAGGGGAGTATATTTCACTATAATCTATCACTTCCCTTTGAGTGAAACCCCGGGCAACTAATCTGGCTTTGAATCACACCTTTTCAGTCCCACCGAATTCAAAATTCTTCTTGAATATCCACTTGCAACTGATAAGCTAGTGTCCAACTGGCTAGTCAACCAATATCCATGTCTCATTCCTTTCTAATGAGTCAATTTCTTCTTTCATGGCCAAAATCCAGTTTCTTTATCATCACTCTTGACAGCTTCATTGTAATTCCTTGGCTCAGAATATTTTGTATCCTCGGCCACACTTAAGGCATATGCAGTGAGATAATCATTGCCATACCTTGTGGATGGTTTCACAACTCTTCTTTCCCTGTCTCTTAATAACTGATATTGACTGAGATCCTTATCAGTTTGCTCTTGATCAGATTCTCTGTCTTTATCAGTTCTTGAATCTGTTTCTGTCTCACTATGCTCCACCTTGACCTGTGTATTATTGTCTTTCAAAGTCATTTCCAGTGGAACACTTTGCTTGGAATTCAGTGGCATTTGTTCCTCACAGAATTTTACATGTCTTCTTATGATTACCTTGCCCATTCCTGCTTCTGTACACCATAACCTATATCCCTTCACACCTTGTGGATAACCTAGCATGACACACCTCACTGCTCTAGCTTCCAGTTTATCCTGTTTGACATGTGAATATGCCAAATGATGGGTATGGCCCAGTAACTTCGGATCGGGTCGACACTCCGATCCGACCCGAGTGACCAAGCCCAGTAACCGGCCCAGAAGCATGCGGCCTAAGCACGAGGCCTAAATAACGTGGCCTAAATAGCGTGGCCCAACTGTGGCGTATCCCACGATTCCAGGCCCACGATCTGCTCCCAACTTCCATGCAACGGAAAATAGGCGCGATTACAGGGAGTTAGTTAGGGTTTGGTATTGAATAGTATAAATAGGAGAATGGTCCTCAGAATTAGGGTTCGCGTTTTTGGATTCTGAAATTGTTACGTGTAAACTCAAAGAGTATAGTGAAAAAAATACCTCGGCAGGTGCCATTTTTTCAGCCCGTGGACGTGGATCTCCGGATCGAACCACGTACATCTTGTGTTTTTCATATTTCTTGCTTTGATTTTTGCTGAGTCTCTTGGATAACGGATTGCGCTTTATCAATTGGCGCCGTCTGTGGGAACCGTAAGTGATTGTGATATTGACATTGCATTTGATATACTATGGTAACCACTCGCTTAAATCAATCTCGCCAAGGTGATCAGATCAACCAAGATCCACCCGTGGATCAAGTTTTGCCGCCGAGGCAATCGCCGATGCAGGATACTTCTCATCATCAGGACAACCAGGGCCCGACTATGAATCCGCACAACCAATTCTTACCTCTACCTCCACAAGACATGCAAAACCCTAATCCCGCTGCCGCGCGGCCGCAGGTTAATATTCAGATGACTCCAGAACTACTCCAGGCTTTCCTACAAGAACATGCTCATGTTCTCCAAGACTGGGCGGCCAATCGTCTGAATCCTGATGGACCTGCCGGACACGCTGTCAATCCCGCAGTGCATCCACATCGTCAGCACTCGCACGGCCAACAAGATCAAGTGCACCGCGGACGTCAGAATCGGCGACGGGAGCGACCCGGTTCTCCCGAGGACCATGGGAGTTCTAATGGGTCGAGACAGCGCAACGACGAACCTGCAGACGCCGATCGCCGCCGTCCACTTACCCCGGCTAAAAGAGTTCGTTATGCCAATCCTCATACTCTAGATCTCCAGGAGTATGAGCGAGTACAACGCAATGTCGAACTAGATAGAATCCTAGGCCTTGACGCCAATGGGGACATTATCACACCATTCTCTCAAGAAATTATGGCCACGTCCCTTCCCGAAGGGTTCAAAAGGCCTGCCATACCACCTTACGACGGCACGGGGGATCCAGCCAATTTTCTTGGAGCTTTTAGGCACAACATACTCAGCCGTGATCATACCACATCCCTTCACTATTGTAAGATCTTCCCCGAATATCTTCAGGACGAGGCTCGGGTTTGGTTTGATTCTCTCCCCTGTAATAGCATATCCTCTTTTAGAGAACTTGCCGAGCACTTTTGGGCACGTTTCGAAGCACGTGCAAAGCCAATGGCCACTTTGGCCGACCTTATGAATATGGAACAACGGGACAGCGAAACCGTTACCCAATTTCTTGACCGCTTTACAGCGGAGAGTCTTAAGGTAGGAGGCTGCTCGGATGATGTTATCATCAATGCCTTCATGAATGGTCTTCGTCCCGGACCGCTCTACACCGAGTTGGTTCGTAATACTCCGGTCACAACCCGAGCTCTGTTTAATACTGTGTGCAGATATGCTAAGGCCGAGGAGCAGACTCGTCGGAAGCGTGAGAAACATGCTAGTAAACGGCAGTCCGATAGGGCACAGGTTGGGCCCAGCGCACGACCTAGTACTTTTTCTCGTCTGAACCAGGGGCGTTCAGAATCTCGAAGGGATATTCCACAATTCACCCCGCTTACAAAATCGCGAGCTGAAATTCTTTCTGTTCACAAGAATGATTTACGGCCTTGTCCGCGGATGACTGCTCCGCCTGAAAAATGAAACCGCGAGAAGTGGTGCGCGTACCACCGTGATCATGGATATGAGACGGAGGAGTGCCGAGAGCTCGGGAAGGAAATTGAAGATTGTCTAAAGAAAGGCTTCTTGCGACAATACATTGCTCGGACCGATGACAAGCCTCGGTCCAGCCAGAATGGGGGTTCATCCCAAAACCGTGAAGGTTATCATGACCGTGGTTCGCGTCAAAACAGGCCGCAATGGCAGAACAATAGGCCGGGGTTTAACAATTATGCACGACAAGACCATGACAATCGTCAACAACCTCGTTTTTTGCCACCACCACCTCCTCCGGGAGGACCCGGAGACAATGCACCTACTCACATCATAAACGTGATTTACGGGGCCCTTCCCACTGGGGCTTCGCGAAATGCTTTGAAGGCAGAGGCTCGCCGTCCTCCTCCCGAGGAGCCGCGTCATAAGCGCCTCCATCAATCCGAAACCGTCAGTTTCACAGATAGAGATCCAGTTCCAGAGATTACACCCCATACCGACGCCATCGTCATTGACATGGCTGTAGCTAATGTTACAGTCAAGCGAGTCTTCGTAGACAATGGAGCCGCAGTGAGTGTTATATTCACCGACTGTTTCCAGAAAATGGGGATTCCTCGTGAGCAACTTCGGCCGGCCCCCGGGCCGTTACAGACCTTCACCCAGGGCGAAGTTCAGCCAGATGGCGTTATTAATCTCCCGGCATCTCTGGGAACTTATCCGGCAATAAAAACCATTTTTGTGGATTTTTACGTAGTTAACTCTCCGTCCCCGTATAATATGATTTTGGGTCGGGATTGGCTTACCCCCGCCAGAGCCATATGCTCCACATACCACCTCGCGCTAAAATTCCCTACATCGCATGGCGAAGTGGCTATCCGCGGTAATCAGCGGGTTTCAAAGGAGTGCATGTACGTCGCACTCAAAAAGGCAACAAAGACTCCTCCTAAACAGCAGCTTCAGGTGGCATCATCGACTTTCGAACCTCAGCTATGTACATCACTGGGGGACACCACTGTCCAGGTGCCGCTTGATCCATCCAAGCCTGAACAAACAGTAACTGTCGGTGCCGTGGACGTGTCGTGGTTACATCAGGCCATCATCCAGACCTTGCGAGAGTATTCCGACGTTTTCGCCTGGTCTCCTTTGGATATGCCCGGGGTCTCTCCTGATGTAATAACCCACAAATTGAACATCGATCCCAGTGTCAAACCTATACAGCAAAAAACAAAGGAAATTCGCTCCGGAGCGAAACGCGGCCATTCGAATCGAGGTACAACAACTTTTAGATGCAGATATCTTGTTCGAAGTCTATTACCCTTCTTGGCTGTCTAATCCTGTGATGGTAGTAAAGTCCAGCGGGGCCTGGCGAATGTGCGTCGACTTCTCCGATCTCAACAAACACTGTCCGAAGGATTGTTATCCTTTACCCTCCATCGACCAAAAGGCCGAAGCCATTACTGGGAACGTGGCGCTTTGTTTCTTAGACTTATACAAGGGGTACCATCAGATCCACATGGATCGTCAAGATGCCCTCAAAACGGCGTTTATCACTGATTTTGGATGTTTCGCCTACAAGAAAATGCCCTTCGGGCTCAAGAATGCGGGGGCCACATATCAACGTCTTATGGACCGCATTTTTCGCGATCAAATAGGTCGCAATGTTGAGGTTTACGTTGATGATCTGGTCATAAAAAGTACCTCCCATTCTCAATGTGTGCAGGACATTGTTGAAACGTTGCGTACTCTGCGGCGTTACAATCTGCGTCTTAATCCGGAAAAATGCACCTTCGGTGTTGGTTCCGGAAAGTTTCTCGGGTATATGGTTTCGCAGCATGGCCTTCAGGCCAATCCGGCTAAGCTTCGGGATGTGTTAGATCTGCAACCACCGAGGACGTTCAGAGACGTCCAACGTCTCACTGGTGGTTTGGCCGCCTTAAACCGCTTTTTGTCTAAAGCTGCGGAGCGTCAACTCCCATTCTTCAAGATTTTGAGATAGGCGAAGTCATTTGAGTGGACTCCGCAATGCACCGAGGCTTTCGATGCTTTAAAGCGTCATATACAGCAACTGCCCACTCTATCGGTTCCTCTCTCCGGAGAGCCGTTCTACATATATTTGGCCTCCGCCGAAGAAGCCATTAGCGCCGCTCTTGTGCGCGAAGTCAATGGTGTTCAATATCCGGTGTATTTTGCAAGCCGAGTACTTCACGGGGCGGAGACTCGATACTCCATGGTGGAAAAAACAGTGCTCGCCCTCGTCATGGCGGCTCGGCGTTTGCGGCCAAATTTCCAAGGGCGCGAGATACGGGTTTTAACTAATCATCCCATCCGTCAGATTCTTGTTAAGCCCGAGGTGTCGGGTCGACTCGCTAAGTGGGCTGTCGAACTAGGAGAGTATGATATTCAATTTCTTCCCCGCCGAGCTATCAAGGGTCAAGCACTTGCAGAATTTTTGGCCGAAGCCCCAGGGGATAATCATGGATCCTCCGCAGACAATGATAATCATCACCCTATCGCTCTTGAACCCACACCTCGCAAGTGGCAATTATATGTGGATGGTGCTTCCACATCTCGTGGAAGTGGTGCCGGGGTGCTTCTTATTGACCCCGAGGGAGTTGAAGTTAAGTATGTTATCCGATTCAAATTTAAGGTGACCAATAATGAAGCAGAATACGAGGCAGTTCTCGCTGGGCTCCGGCTCGCTCAATCCTTAGCTATCCGCCATCTTGAGCTCTTCACGGACTCCGAGATTGTATCCAATCAGATCCAGGGTACTTATACTGCTAAGGATGAAACGATGATCAGGTATCTCGCGTTAACACTCAAACTTATGTCAACTTTTGATACGGTTGTTATCCAGAAGGTACCACGTACACAGAATGTTACAGCTGACGCGCTCAGTAAATTAGCCTCCGCGGTTCGCACTAGTGTATCTCCGGATATTCTGGTCGAGGATTTATTTCATCCGGCGATTCATGAGGCAACGGTCTCAGTATTGAGCGACAGTGGCCCAAATTGGATGACTCCCATCGTTCAATATCTCCGAGATGGAACTTTGCCGAATGACAAGCTGCAGGCTCGGCAGATAGTTCTCAAGGCACCCAAGTATTCATTCCATGATGGAATCTTGTATCGCCGGTCATACTTACAACCAAATCTTCGGTGCCTTGCTCCTGTCCAGGCCGATCAGGTTCTTCGGGAGGTTCACGAAGGGGCCTGCGCCAGTCATATTGGCTCGCGGACGTTGGCCAAAAAAATTCTTCGGTGGGGATACTATTGGCCGACCTTGTTTAACGATGCCCATGACTTAGTGACCAAGTGCAGCAAGTGTCAATTGCATTCCCGTGTGAAACACCTGCCACAAACCGAGCTCACTGGAATTCAAAGTGCGTGGCCATTTATCCAATGGGGAATTGATATTGTCGGCCCATTTCCAGTCGCTCCGGGTGGACTAAAGTTTCTTGTGGTCGCCGTTGATTATTTCACCAAGTGGGTAGAAGCCGAACCTCTTACTGCCATCACTGGTCAGAGCGTTTTGAAGTTCGTCTGGCGAAATATTATATGTCGCTTCGGCATCCCGAGCACTATTATTTCGGATAACGGCAAACAGTTCGCCAATAATCCTTTCCGGTCGTGGTGCGAAGAGCTCCACATTAAACAAATTTTCACCTCGGTAGCTCACCCGCAAGCCAACGGTCAAGTTGAAGTCACTAACCGTACACTCCTTATGGGTATAAAGAAACGTTTGGATCATGCTAAAGGTCTGTGGGCCGAGAATCTTCCGCAGGTTCTTTGGGCCTATCGCACTGCGCCACATACTTCTACTGGGGAGACCCCCTACAGCCTTACTTATGGCTCCGAAGCTGTTATTCCGGCGGAAATCAGCGTACCTAGCCCTCGCCTCGCAACTCTGACGCCCGAGGATAATGACGAAGCTCTCCGTACAAACTTGGATGAGCTTGAATATCGTCGTGATCAATCTTTCATCCAGCAAGCCAAGTGTAAACAACGTGCAGCTCAGTATCATCACCTCCGGGTTCGGGGTACTCAGTTCAATGTCGGGGACTTAGTACTCCGACTCAACTCAGCCAGCAAGGCTGCCCCCGAGGGGAAATTACATGCTACCTGGGAAGGTCCTTATCGCATTGTTGCTACGCACGGTTCCGGGTCCTACCAGTTGGAGCATCCGGATGGAACCCCGATTCCCCGAAGCTGGCATGTTACCAACTTAAGACGTTTCTATCTATGAACACGAAATGACAAGTATCATCCCTATCTTTATGTTCATTGTACATTTCTTTTTCGTTGCAATTGCTCTTTGTATTTTTTAAGTTGCTCCGGCACTGACATTGAATAAAAGTTCTTTATTTGGGCATCTTACTGTGCTTTCTTCTACGTTACGGGGACGCCCTAGCGTAGTCGTTCTATTATTTCTCGTCTCCGGACAATTGTCTCTCTCTCCCGGTCCGTCCGGGGAGATTCACGTTTCGTCCCCGGACTCATATCACCCGCTCGCCTGTTTAACCGGAGAGGTGTTTTACTCCCGCCCGATCCGTCCGGCGAGATTTAAATTGGCGCTGTCCATATCGTGTTCCCGAACACCCGTTGAAGTAATTATTACTTCTGGTTAACAACTCGTTGTTTTCCTTAACACAATTTTGCAAACCAAAACGGTTTATTACATTTTTTCAATTAAAGGCCAAAGGTTCTTTACACATTACTTCAAAATAAAAAAAAAAAAGAAAAAAAAAAAAAAAAAGGGGTTCCTTTTCATAACTATCTATGGCCTCCGAGCCAGTATTCGGCGCTCCGGCGTTGAGATCTGTTCCTGGACCTACTTCGTGTCCTTCGGGATTCTGAGGCTTCACCGCGGTGAGCCCCGGTTCTCTCCCCTCCTCGGCCCACTCGG
Organism: Ajuga chamaepitys; assembly: GCA_958295605.1. NCBI lineage: Eukaryota > Viridiplantae > Streptophyta > Magnoliopsida > Lamiales > Lamiaceae > Ajuga > Ajuga chamaepitys. The sequence continues at coordinate 23,960,807 of OY282506.1, read as the reverse complement.
CGCTGCGGGCTCGTCCTTGGCACTTGTCTGGGAGTTTCGCCCCTTGCGCGGCCTCGAAGACTCGGCTGCGGTGTAGACCTCGGTGTTTGGGCCCATTTCACGGGATCCCACTCCACGGGGTCCATCACTTCGATCTCTTCGGCCAGTTTCTCCACTTCTTCTTCCGCAACAGCCAAGGGAACTTCATCGACAGCGGTCACCGGGGCCGGCTCTTGGATTACTATCCCTTTGCCTTTTCCCGCCGGTCTCTTTTTACTCCTCCGTGGAGCTTTTGCGATCTCTTGGCCCCGGCTGGAGCTTGCAATATACTCTTCGGCAGTGTGCTGCCACCTACCGCTTCCTCTCAGACCTTCATACATATTGAGGAGTAACTCCAGCACCTCTCGCTTTCTTACAAGCTCTGAGGACTCGGCCGGACCCTTCGCCATCAGTGCTGGAATTTCATTTTGAATCTCTACGACCCGCTCCTCAACTTCCTCAAATGTAAGTAAGCCGAACTCAGTCAGTATCCGGTCATACTCCCTTTGATGAATGAGGACTCGGTCTAGTTCAGCAACTTTCGCCAGGTACTTCAACTCCTGGTCCCAGGCTCTCTCCTCGGCCTCCTTCGCCCTTCTCTCCGCATCGGCCGCCCACTTTTCTAGCCTCGGCACTACTTGCAGTTGTAAGTTATTCTTCTCTCCGCGGAACCACTCTAATGATTGCATGAGCTTCTTTATCGTGTCGTGCAATTCCGCGGTATTCTGAACAGGCAACGGAATCAACAAGAAAGATCAATCTCAAGCATACAATGAACGACGACTCAGTTAATCAACAACATTTATATTCAACACAATCGGAGTACATTATCCATGGTCCGGTACAAGGGATTTACATTTTCTTCTATTATCTACTACATCAAATTTGAGGGGAACGACTGACCTCCTCCTCGGTCCCCTCGGCGTCTTCGGGCACCTCCTCCTGCCGGCCTTCAGCCGTTCCGGCCTCTTCTTCCACAGTCACTGCAGCAGCTTCCATGCGGGGGGGAGGGGGGGGCTGCTCTTTGTTTCGGGGCCCAGAGATGAACTCACCCCGGCGGAATGCCAGGAATTCCTGGTCTTGGTCCACCTCACAGCTTGCAACCTCCTCGGCCCTTAAAATTTCTTTCTTCTCTGCCAGAGCTTTTACAAGGGGCCACTCCGGGAGGTGCGTTAGTGCTTTATAGTAGGCCTCCTCCACCCCGGCCATAGCATTATAGTCGTACCCGAACTCTGGACGATATACGTCCACGTTCGGGTAGACTTCTTTGATTTGCTCCAGCAACACCGATCGCGTGGCCGTGTCCCCGAGAGCGACAAAGTTGGTCTGAAAGTCAAGAAATATGCTCGTCTGGAACAACTTCTCGGCAAACGCTTTCAGCATTGCCTCTTGACCTTCAATAATCGCCGCTTCTCGGGCCTTCATCTCTGCCCGCAGCTGAGCCGTTTCTCCACGGAGAGCCCCGGCCTCCGCCTCCACCTCGCGCAGTCGCGCAACTTCATTCTCCACCAAAGCCGCCCTCTTGCGCGCTTCGGTCAGATCCTGTGTTAGCCTGTCGTTGCGCGCCCGCAGTTCCCTTGCCACCGCAGCCAGCTCTTCCTTGGCCTCTTTCTCGTTTTTCCGGCCGAGCTCCATGATTCCCCGCGCCAAGTGCAACAGCTCCTCGGCTTCCGCCCCCTCCAACCCCAGCAGACATGGGGGCCCTTGCTCCTTCAACCATCACAACCGACAAAAGACAGAAATCAATACTGGTCGCGTACATGTCATTTACACATACAGCAACTAACAGGAACTTTCAAATTTACCTCTACACTTTCCCCGGTGCGGAGTCTTTTGGTTGATGCCGGAGGTGTCCCGGATGGTTCTGACCTCCTCTTTGCTCCGGGGGTTGACCCCGCCACCACTACTCGCTCCTCCGACCCAACAGGGGGTCCTAAACTGGGTGACATCTTCCCCCTGGGAGACACCTCAGCCGTTTTTCCCTTCTTTTTGGCTGCCACAGCCACTGCGGGGCTTCCCGCTGGTTCCTTCCCGGAGCGTCCCACTGCATACAGAAATTCGAGTTAGTCCTGCACAAGGCAACAATTTTTAAACAGATATGAGAACTCCTACCCTCCTCGGCAACCCCGACTCCCGACTCTTGACCCTGGGTGGACATCCCCGCCGCATCGCCCGAATAATATGGGCTCAGTCCAGCCTCCTCCAGCTCTTCCTCAGTACACAGGGTCTTGAAAGTCCCCACTGCACGGAATATATCCACAACCTCGGCCTCCGGATCCCCCACCGGGACAGTATCTAACACCTCCTCCCTTCTCCACCTCGGGAGGGCCACTCCGGTCTTCACAAAGATGAACTTCTCCTTCCACCCCTCAACCTTACTGGGGTTTTGTACCTTGAAACCACCTCGTGCTCGGGGACTGAAGGAATACCACCCCTTGGATTTCCCAAAGGCTTTTAGTTGATAAAAATACCTAAACAGCTCTACGGTCGGTTTCACCCCGGAATTCTTGCATACTACGGTGAACCCGACTACTTGCCTAATCGCGTTCGGCGCTAATTGGCTCAAGGGGTCCCAATAGCCGGATAACTATGTCCCAAAGGGGGAATCTCAAACCTACTTTTAAGGGGTCTATATATACACCAATGTAACCCTGCGGTGGGCAACAGGCCCTATCGCCGGGATCCGGCACTATGTATTCTAAATTAAATGGGAAATAGAAGGAAGGGATTAAGGTCTCTATCTGCACCCGCGTCATCCGCGGCGCTATCGTGGACACTTCGAAATCATTTTCGATACACTCGTAAAAACCGACGACCTTGACGTTGGTTTCCCTGCCGTCGGCTCTTTCCATTGTCCTAATCTCACTCCTCTCCGGAATAACATATCGAAGGGGTGGCACATCTAACGGAGAGCTCTGGGTACCTACTTCCTTAACAGAAGAAGAAGATGATGAAGAAGGCATACTTACTTGGTTTGAGTTTGAGAAGTTTTGAATTTGAGATGAATCACAGGCGCACATAATTCTCCTTTTTTCCCGCTTTCTAAAACTGGCAAATCGCAATGAAGAAGATGAAGTATACTGTGCCATTATTCCTAATATATACTCAAAGAACCAACGGTCCTGATACGACCTATTCAAATTCAGTGTTTCAGATTTGGACGTGCTAATCACGCGCCTTACGGTTCCCAAGGCGCGTGGGGAACAGGTTCATTGAAAATTGCAGAGCGTGTCACTTCACATCCCTCTCTCTCATGATGGCGCCACCAATCACATCAACCCCATTCTTGACCAGGAAGATTTGGACAGCACTCCGGTGCCTCCTTCACCTCGACCAGATTGCTGTCTTCTTTCGCCACACTTTATTGCCTTCGGGGTGCTCGGGCCCTCGCTATCACCTCGGGGATGTTCAGCCTAGTTTGATTCGGCCCCCCCGGACTTCACCACGGATCAACTCCGACTCTGAAAATTCTCGGCTTCCCAAAAATACTTCGGCTCACAAGTGACCGCGGCTCATCTTGTTGGCAACTCCTCCCCGGTCATAACCGAAGCTCCTTCCTCGCTCCGGCTGGGGGGGGAGGGCATCTGATGGGTATGGCCCAATAACTTCGGATCGGGTCGACACTCCGATCCGACCCGAGTGACCAAGCCCAGTAACCGGCCCAGAAGCATGCGGCCTAAGCACGAGGCCTAAATAACGTGGCCTAAATAGCGTGGCCCAACTGTGGCGTATCCCACGATTCCAGGCCCACGATCTGCTCCCAACTTCCATGCAACGGAAAATAGGCGCGATTACAGGGAGTTAGTTAGGGTTTGGTATTGAATAGTATAAATAGGAGAATGGTCCTCAGAATTAGGGTTCGCGTTTTTGGATTCTGAAATTGTTACGTGTAAACTCAAAGAGTATAGTGAAAGAAACACCTCGGCAGGTGCCATTTTTTCAGCCCGTGGACGTAGATCTCCGGATCGAACCACGTACATCTTTTGTTTTTCATATTTCTTGCATTGATTTTCGTTGAGTCTCTTGGATAACGGATTGTGCTTTATCACCAAACACCCAAAAGGTTTGAGATGAGAGTACACAGGTGGATTTCTACTCCACATTTGCTCAGGAGTAATGTACTGGTTAGGTGTGGAGGGGCTTCTATTTATCAAATATGTTGTTGTAGCAACTGCTTCTCCCCAGAACTTTTTCTGCATGCTAGAATCAATCAGCATGCACCTGATTCTCTCTAAAATTGTCTTGTTCATCCTCTCAGCAACACCATTTTGCTGAGGATGGGCAGACACTGTTCTGTGTCTTTTTATTCCCTTCATTTTGCAGAATGCCTGGAATTGATCAGAGAGGAACTCCAACCCATTGTCAATCCTTAAACACTTCAGAATTGATCCCTTCTCTAGCTCAACCTCATTGGACCACTCTTGAAATTTGTCAAAAGCATCAGATTTGTTCTTCAAAATGAAAATCCATAATTTTCTTGAGCAGTAATTTATAATGCTCAAGAAGTATTTTCCTCCACCTAATGTTTCCACCTTTGCAGGACCCCATAGGTCAGCATGAGCATAATCTAGGGTTTGTTTAGAGGTATGTTTACCTACAGGATATGGCTGTCTCTTGTTTTTTGCTAAAATGTAGATTTCACATGAATGTATCTTGAACGTTCCACTGTGGTTTATGACACCTTGCTTGAGTAGTTCATTCATACCTGCTTTACTCATGTGTCCCAACCTTTGATGCCATAGATTTGAATCATCATTAGCAGTATGATTGACACTTCCAATGACTGTCTCAGCTAACAGGTAGTATAGACTAGTTTTTCTTACACCTTTCATTACAAGATTTGAGTTCTTGAACACATATATGTATCCATTTTCAGATTTGAACTGCATCCTTTGTATTCAAGTGTGCCAAGACTTTATGATATTTCTTTTTGAGCAAAGATATGTACCTTACATCTGTGAGAGTTTTCATAGATCCATCAAACATTTTCAGCTTCACTTCTCCAATTCCTTCAATTGGACATGTATGGTCATCTCCAAGCATTACTAAGCCTTGTTTATGAACCCTTAGGTTCTGAAACCAACTGGCATTTGGGCACATATGGAAGCTGCATCCAGAATCTATAATCCACTTGTCCTCAGTTCTTCCCTCAATTAACACATCAACATCACCTTCACCCCGAGCCAAATCAACTTTGTTGGTATTCTATGATTTCAGGGCCTGTTTTTTCTTCCATTCTGAACAATTCTTCTTGAGGTGGCCAAGTTTCTTACAGTGGTGGCACCTCCTGGTCTCCTTCTCTTCTGAATTCTTTGGTTTGTTCTGATGAAGTTTCTTGCCTTGATCATTGATTGTTGAAGACTTCTTGAATTTCTGAAACTTTCTAGATTTTATGTTTAAACCGTCTGCCTGAGAATCACTCCTAGAATCTGTTGAATTCTAGAGTTCATTTGCTCTTAATGCAGTTTGCACCTCTGCCAGGGAGATCTTGGTTTCCCTTCCATATAGCATTGCATCTTTAGGATGCCCAAAATGCTTAGGCAAAGCATTAAATAGCAAGACAACCTTATCTTCATCTTCTATTTTGGCTTCAATTCCTTCCAAGTCATCAAGATATTTATTAAACTCTTCGAGTTGATCATCCATAGATTTATGCTCTTGAACCTTTAATGAATAAATCTTCTGTTTGATGTAGAGTCGGTTTACCATAGTCTTCTTCTTGTAAAGCCCCTCCAATTTGTTCTAAATAGCCTCTGTTGTCTTTTCTTTGGATACTTCCCTTAGGACTATCTCCCAGGGACAAAATGATGGCAGCATGTGCTTTATCAAGCACTTCAGCCTTCGTACTGGCCTCCATCTTCTCTGGTAAACCATTCAACCCCTTTAGAGCACCAGATAAACCCTGCTGCATAAGAAGGGCCTTCATTTTAACTTGCCATAGCCCAAAGTCATTTTTGCCATTGAATTTCTCAACATCGTATTTCATAGCTACCATTGCTTTATGTACAGGTTCGTTTCCAGAGATCTGAGTCCTTGTTTTTCCAATAGACGTCGCTAATTGTTGTTGAAAAAACAATCAAGAACTCCAATCAAACACCTAATGTGCAACTCTAAGAAAACAAACCAAGAAAAACTTCTAGAAAAAAATCAACACACGGATGTACGTGGTTCAGCCAATTGACCTACGTCCACAGAGATTTCTGATCTCTCTTTATGATCAACTGAAGATACGAGATACAAGCAATCACTTTGCAATCACAGCAAAGCCAAAACACTCAACAAAGAATCTCACTTTGTCACTCTAGTGTTTCTCCTCTCTATCTAATCTTTTTATCTCTCTCACTAGATGTGTTACAATGACCGAGATAGAATTACAGAGAAGTAAGTAAGCTCAGATTTGAAAACTGATGAGAAAAATGGTTTCAACAAACTGAAACAGAAAACTGCTGCATTTACTGTTCCTTTTAACAGAATAACAACTTTTATTCTTTTCCCTTTCAATGCCAATAGCTTGACCCGGTTTTTGAACCAATTCAACACCCTGACCCAATTTGCTGAGTATGGTAAGTCCAAACACATTCCCTCACACGCATATAGGTCAAGAGTGATACATATACACTAAATGTGTGTTTGGATCACAGATAAGAAACTATATTTTGAATATAGATATATATTATTTTCAATTTTAATAGTTTATCTTAATGCTAATTTATAGTATATAACATATACATATAAATATACAGTAAGTAATATTAAATTCATATATAATGTGAAAGAAACTTATATTTATATTACTTATAATTTATTTATGTTTAATTCAAAATTCCTAAATATTTACACTACAAGAAAAATCAAAATAGAAATAGAAAAGTCCGTCTCTAATTACATGATTGGTTTCTAAACTAGAGTAGTGACAAATTAGTGACGAAATCGGTAGTCTCTATAGTGTTGGTTTCTAAAATTTAGAGACCGATTTTATTCCGTTTCTAAATTTAGTGACGAAAATTTCCTCTCTATTATGAAATTAGAGACCAAATTACCTACCGAATAGAGATGAATTATGTCCGTCTCTAATATTCGGTTGCTAATTCGTCACTAATCATATACTAATGATTTTTTTCACTTTCCGTCACTATTTTATTTCTGTTCTATTTTTATTCTGTGACCGATATTATCTGTTACTAATTTCGGTCTCTAATATGATTTTTCTTTTGTAGTGTTATTTTATAGGATAAAACTGTCATATTTTTAAATATTATGTTATCTCATATTTAGCTTATTTAAAATAATTATTTTTTAAATAAACTTTCGTGCATTGCACGAGAGCAATATTAGTATATAAAAAAAGAGGAAGTCTCTTGTGCGCCAGTTGCACAGATAGATCCGTACAATTCGGATCATGGGTCAAAAGGTATTACTATTTATGTCTAAATGTATTACAAATGATAGGCAAAGATATCACAGTGAAAAATGTATCACGATTTACGTTTAAAGGTATTATATATTCTGGGTAAAAATATTTCTAATTTGAATTGCATCATGTAATTGGTGCACATAATACTTTGCCAAAAAAAAAAAAAAAGAATCATTTATAGTTTGGTAAAAAATGTGTTTTCCGCCCAATGCAACTTCTAAAAATGGTATTATTGTTTTTTCAGAAATTCCATTATTATGATTTGTTGATTTGATGGGAATCTAAGCTTTTAAGGGAAAATTTTATTATTAGTTCAATATGTTAGGACTTGTTCAGAAAATATCATATAACTTTTATTTGTTTAATTTTAGTCTCGTATCTTTTGAAATTTGTACAATTTAAGGATACAGCTCGTCACCGACGTTCAATTTAGCTGGGATTAGTCACACTCGCTGCACGTAACTATCAAAATTGGGGGTTTCTGGTTATTAAGTTGATGTGATAAAAACTAGTCAAAGATGACGAGCTGCCACGAGACCTTCGCTGTCGAAAACGCCGTTAGCCACCACTCCACTTAAGCCCATGAGATGATGTTGAATAATTAAATGATGTGGATTGTCATCGTGGTCTATATAATTTTTGACACATTAGCTTAGCTTAGTAACTAGAAAATCCTAATTTTAACAATCATGTGCAGCAAACGTGATTAATTCTGGCTGAATTGGATGCCGATGATGAGTTGTGTCCTTAAATTGGACCAATTTTAAATGATACAGAATCAAAATCGAACATATGAAAATTACAAAATATTTTTTGCACAACCTCTTACGTCCATGACTAATAATGATTTTTTGCGAAGCTATTAATTAGCCATATCAGTCGCATGATTGTTAATTCGTTTGATTATTATTTTGAATCTTGATATGCAATATCTTCCGTAAACTAGTTGTTTTAATATGGATTGAGTTAAAAACTATTGGTAATATCTTTTTATTATTTTGTTTTCAATCGTAAAAATTACTTCATGCGCTTACCAACATTTCCGGCAATTCAGTTTTGAGGCTCTTTAATATATAGAAGAGTGGGACTTAGGTGCATAATTGTATAAAAGTGTTATTATACACCCTAAATCCTAAAATCCTAAAAAACTCTAAAAAAATCATAAAAACCCGAAAAATTTCTAAAAACTCCTGGACTTGTCGCGAAAGTCGCTCTAAATCGATGTGATAACCGACTTCCTTGAATCGCAAATGTACGATTCGTGACATAGGTAGTATAGAAAGTATCGAATCCATAGGGAGGATATTCTCGTCTAGCAACTAAAAGTCAATTGATTAGTAAATTTAGGCTAAGTAGAAGAGTAAAGACTAATTGATTAAAAACTAGAAAAGCATAAAGACGTATTACGATTAAGAGATACTCTTGACTAAAAATAGGTTTCTAAGGCAAGGTTTCACCTACTTCCTAGAATCTATGCCTTGTGATTAGCAATTAAAGCTAGCGATTATATTGGAAGGTCTTGTTTTCTTTTGGGAACCCAAATGGGTAACAAAAGGGTTTTACCGAATCAACTAATTATCACCTAATTTACTCCAATTCCAATTATTGTAGACAATAATGGAATTACTAAGACTCAAAGGCCAGTAAATTATGAATAAAAACCTAGTCAATTCTAAAAATCCCACCACAGGCGGATTTTACCTTAGAATCGATGTCCTAAAATATCCTACGAGATCAAGACACACGATTCGGGTTCTCCTCTCATCCCCCATGGGCCCTCGAGGAGAACCGATATATCCTAGGTTAGCTACACGTAGAATATGAGACATACAATTCAATAGTATTGATTCCGAACTCAAACAATCCTCACAATTCAATCAGCAATCAACAAGAATCATAAATTTTAGGGTTGGGTTACTCCCAACCCTAGAAACCTCAAATAATTACTCACAAATCAAGAATACATCAATAAGAACATAATAAATGCATAAACTAAGCATTAAATGAGGTGGAGATGGGTGCAATAAATAAAATGAGAGATGATGAGAAAGCTTAGTCTAGCATAATTTGCTCCAATTGATCTTCAATCTTCGTTGGCAACTAAATTTCGCCCACAAAACTCGAAAAGTCCTAAAATCCTTCAAGTATTCAAGAACCCAAAGTGAATTCTAGAAAGAAAATGAAGAAGCCTAGTTCTAGAGAGAAAAGTAGGAGAAAATCTTAGAGAGAGAGTAATTAGAAAGTGTTGTTAATAGATAAAAATGAAGTATCAGAAAATAAAAGTGAAGGAGCCAACATACGGACCCCTTCCTCCTACAATATGCTGAAAAAGGACCCTTAGTAATGGTAAAAGTGTAAAAATACAAAAGGGAGTGCTTGGTCCTTTAAAATGTTGAGTCGAGCCTCTCGTGTGCGCTCGACTCGGTCTTCTCGTGATTTATGGGAAAAATACATCCAGAATTAGCCTTTGACTTCAACTAAAAAATTGTAGATCTTCGTCTTGGGTACACGTGACAACTTGAATAACTAGAATCAGAACTCGGCCGAAGAAGTTATGATCGAAATACAAAGATAACGCGTTGAAAACTAGGCGTCCGCGGTTCGCCGACTGCTGGACTGGCAGATGTGGCGGCTACAACTAGGGGCGATTCTGTACTAACTTCCAAAACCACTGTCGATCCGGTAATTTAGCCCCTCTCTTCGTGCCTTCATCTTCCGCTGTCGTTTTGAAGCCTCTCCTCTCGTCTTCTTAACCTGACCCCTTCACGGTCTTTATTCTTGACTCGATGAACTTCAATTTGGGCTCTTGTTATGTCTGATTTGAGTATGTTTGGGCCTCGATCTGCGGGTAGAACTTGGAGTATGTGCGACCCTCCTCCTCCTCTTCCTTTGCCAAATTGAGGTTTTTCTATCCATCTTCTTGGCCCAATTTCTTCACGAACTTTTCTCAAGACTTGATGATCTTTAGTTCGGGCCTAACCTAGACCCAGTATGGACCCGTTTAGGCCTCGATATACGGGCCAGAGTGTGCAAATGGATATGAACGATCTTCTAAATCCTTCTGAGTTTCCTAACCTTCAAAATACGACTTAAACACACTCAAAAGCACATCATATCATACTAAAATGGAAAAGTAACCCGAAATTACCAAAGAACGCATATCGCAAATGAATGCAACAACTACACGTAATTCTTAACAAAATATGAAAGCGAAAAGTGCAAGAAAAACGGTAATTTTCACCTTCATTAACCCCTAAAAATCCTTAAAAATCCTAAAACCCCGAAAAACCCCTAAAACCATAAACCCTAAAATCCTAAACCCTAAAAAAGCCTAAAAATCCTAAAACCCTAAAAACCCTTGGGTGTACAAGAAGGCTTATTGTGCATAAGATGTACACAAGTTTTTGTGTAATACCTGTTATATATTTAGTACTATTTTATTTAATTATCTTCTACTTGTAATTTTGTTTTTTAAAGAGCTAGAAGAATATAGACCTTCTTTGTTTGTACATCCAATTCCCATCAGACCCTATTTATTTGTTAAAGCCCTTAAGAATTTTTAATTCCTAGATAGGTTAGGACTAGAGCTGGCAATTCGGGCGGCTCGGTCGGGCCGGGCCGCTCGGTCGGGGCAAGGGGTAGTTCGGGACGGGCCGAGTCGGGCCGGCCCGATTTATTTTGGGCCTAGAAATGCCAGGCCCGGCCCGACGGACCTCGGACCATCGGGCCATCGGGCCAAAAAAGCCCACCAATGAGTTTTTTCCTTTTCGTTTTTGTTACTTTAACCATGAAGCAAAATTATATATTGAGGCGAACTTTAGTTTAATTCTCTTAAGAAAAAACCTGCTGGGAAGATAATATATTACTATCCCTTGCAATATAGAATCATATCTATGGGCATGTCTCAAACCCCATATATAACAATAATAATAATAATAATAATAATAATAATAATAATAATAATAATAATAATAATAATAATAATAATAATAATAATAATAATAATAATAATAATAATAATAATAATAATAATAATAATAATAATAATAATTATTATTATTATTATTATTATTATTATTATTATTAATAATAATAATAATAATAATAATAATAATAATAATAATAATAATAATAATAATAATAATAATAATAATAAAAAATAAAGGAATGGATGATGATATATAGTTATATACTGCATGTAACAAGTTATTTGTGAATGTACGATACTACCTGTTAATCAATTCTTCATTTCTCGACACATAATAATTAATGAGCATGCTTGGATCCAATTCATTTTCCATCTTCGGCTAATAAAATTGAAGAAATAGAATTTTAAATTAGTCAAATATTTTGATTTCTCGTTAATAGATACATTTATGCTCTGTTAGAAAAAGAAAAAAAGAAAAACTTGTTTCAAACAGTACACAAGATATTACCTCATTTCTAATTTTTTCTTATTCGGTTAATGAGGAAAAAAAATTTAATTCCATCGGGCCGACCCGCGGGCCTTCGGGCCGGGCCAAAAAACTCAAAATTTTTCGGGCCTCTAATATTCCTGCCCAGCCCACTCTACATTTTGGGCTAAAATGGGCCGGGCCAGTTTTGCCGGCTCTAATTAGGACTCATTCTCAAGCCCTAATACATATCTATTGATATATATTTCGTTCTTTGTTCAGCCGGTATTATTTTTAAATCTTCAGCTGACTTCCAGAAATAAAGGTACACAACTCCGACTCTTCTTCCTCGTTGTTGAAATTCGAATTTCCTTAATTATCCAATTTTTATATTTTATTTTCTCAGTTTTAATTGATATACATTTGGTTTTACGGAATTATCAGATCTTCATGAATAAATTATTACCTATATGTTAGCAGTAAAATATTGAATTCGGTATTGATGCTAGTTTGACTTGTTAAATTTAGATGTTTCGGGTGATTTGAATATGTGCAACCATAAATATTTATGTTACTGGAATATGTTTTAAAATATATTATTTTGTGTATTGATATTAGTTACAAATTGAAAGTTTTGTATGATTATTGTTTATACGTGTACCACCTTATTATGTATATAATAATTAATGTATGTCTATGCGTGTATAGGTGCTATATATAGGAAATGAGATGATTTTGGTGGTGTGTCGTGTATATATATATATATATATATATATATATATATATATATATATATATATATATATAACATGTTGAGGTTGCATTAATTAAATAATTTAAAATATGTAAATGTGTGTCTACAACATGTCCCCTAATTTATATGTATACATATATTTATCTAATGTGGTTGCATGTGATGTATGTATCGTATTGTGACCTCTATTATTGGTTTTTTTTAGAACTCTATTATTGTGTCATCAATTCTACAATCGTGTCTTAATGTTCAGAACAATTCCGAAGTTCATATTTTTTTTTCGATGAGTCTCTCAAACCGAAATTTATTCTTTTGAGCCTAAATATTTGTATTTATTATTATTTTTACATATGAGTCTATTTTAAGAGTAGCTTTCTAAAGCGGTTATAATTGCTATGGCAAGGCGACGAGGAAGGCAAAGACTAAGGACTATAGAACATTTGCATCTACATTGCCCTTTCTATTTAATCCAGGTGGGAATTTCTATTATATGAGTTGTTTGTCTACTTTAAATGCTTATATGTTATTTTAATGTCTAAGCACAACATTCGATAGGCTATAGGCAACAAGTTATCTACTATGCTACGCTATGCTATGTTGTGTGTTGTGTTATGCTAGTCAACAAAAAATGTTTTTTTTTTTATGTTGATCAACATCCATTTACAGTGTGTTGTATGCTTTCATTATTATTGCATCAATTGTATTTAGAGTCGACAAATTTATCTCCACTGAGCATGTGGCTTTCTCACCCCCATTTACATTTCAGAGCTTGGTGATGGTGCGAGGTGGTGGATGCAATTAAAGTCAATTTTTTTTTTTTTTTTGGGTCTGCTTAACTTTTAGTATTTTTCTGTTATTTATTTCGAGAATTTTAGTAGGAAAAGTTGAGCTTAGTAATACTTGAGTTGTTGAATATTTTGTGTTGTGGATTGAAACAAATTAAAAGTCTATTTTATATATATATATATATATATATATATATATATATATATATTGCAATAAAGTGTGGCAAATCAAGTTTATATTTACATTTTGAAACAAAATACTATTTCGAACCTTTAGGTACACGTTATTTACGCTTCCGCTTAGCCAAAGAGTAAATTTATTTTAATTTGTTTATAAACTGCAATTGGGAGTTTACCCTTTTCTTCCAAAATAGTGTTTAAAAATATTTTAGAAAAATCGGGGTGTTACAGTATAGTATCAGAGCAGTTTTCCTCCCGACCTGTTGTTGTTTCTATTTTCGGTAAAAAAGAAAATGGGTCAAATCATTTTTGTAACTGAGTCTTTTGAACAAGGGTCAGTCTATTAACTATGATTATCCGCCTCCACCATGCCTCACCAACTCCATCAAAAGGTATGCTATGTTACTATTTAATAGCTATGCAATGACTATAGTTCAATATTTTTGCAATTTTTTTCAATTGTGCATCCATATATACTATGCTAGCCTCGTTCACTTTTACTATGTCCGAGATTTATTCGATAAGCTATAGGTTCGTCTATGTGCTATATTTTATATTCTATATTGTAAACGAATGCAACAGACAGAAGTGAAGGACAACTATGTTTGTCTATTGATAAATGGCTCAAAACCAAGGACGGGGTCGGGGACGTGACCAACAAACCCAAAACCAAGCCAATGTTCCTGCCGTCCCACAACAGGCTCAAGCTGTTGTTGGCCATGCGGGACAGAACATGTTCAATGACTTCATGAATGCCTTTTAGAATGCTTAGAACCAAGGGAACAATCAGGCTCAAATGGTGAAGCTATTCCGCAGTTATGCTCCACCACAATTCAATGAAAGGGAAGACCCTGAATTTGTTGAGGATTGGCTGTTGGTCACTGAAGGGGAAGTCCTGTTGAAGAATGTGCAACTTTAACTTGGAATGGTTTCAAAGAGTTAGTGATGGAGAAGTATTATCCCAAATCCTACCGTGATCAAAAGGAAACCGAGTTTCTAAGTTTGATTCAGGAGAGGATGACCGTGATAGAGTACGAAAGAAGATTTAACCAGTTATGTCGATTTGCATCACACCTAGTTGACATTGATTTGAAGAAGGCGGATCAATTTCAAAAAGGTTTACGATCGGATATACGCAAAATTCTGGCTGGACATGATGGCCTAACGTATGCTCAGACACTAACCTGGGCACAGAAGATAGCTGTTAGTCAAGATTTTGACATTCAAAGTAGAAAACAAACCGAGGGCTTAGGAAAGAGAAAATGGGATGAACAAAACCAAAATGGAAATGGTAATACTAATATGCAAATAAGGATCGAGGGGAACAATAATTCAAGTGCTCAAACTGCGAAGGCATTATGTATGTCATGTTGTCATAACCATCTTGGAGAATGCCTACAAGGACAAGGTAAGTGTTATAGGTGCAAAAAACCTGGACATGATGCTTCCAAATATCCAATCTACAAACAGAAAAAACCGGAAAAGAGATAGCAAGTTTCAAAAGGAAATTCAAGATTGTTCTCACTTTACCAAGGTTAGTAATTAAATTTCGAGGACGAAATTTTCTAAGGAGGGTAGTATGTAATACCCGTTATATATTTACTACTCCCTCCGTCCCGGTTAACTTGTCATAGTTGTCCGGACACGGATGTTAAGAAAAAGTTGTGGAATCTTTGACTTTTTAAATGATGAAGATTGAATGTGAATATTTTAAGGGTGAAGATTGTTGCCTTTAATTGCCATTTATGGTTGTGACAAGTTAAGTGGGACGATCCGAAATGGAAAGTAGGACAAGTTAACTGGGACGGAGGGAGTACTATTTTATTTAATTATCTTCTACTTGTAATTTTTTTTTAAAAGAGCCAAAATAATTTTTATAGCCTACTTTATTTATTTTTCAAGTCCACCTTATTTTGTACATACAAGCTAATCAGACCCTATTTATTTGTCAAAATCCATCAGAATTTTAATTCCTAGATAGGTTAGGACTCATTCTCAAGCCCTAATACATATCTATCGATATATATATAATATATATATATATATATATATATATTGAGTTCTTTGTTCAGCCAGTATTATTTTTCAATCTTCCGCTGACTTCCAAAAATAAAGGTACACAACTCCGACTCTTCTTCCTCGTAGTTGAAATTATAATTTCTTTAATTATCCAATTTCTATATTTCATTTTCTCAGTTTTAATTGATATACATTTGGGTTTACGGAATTGTTAGATCTTCATGAGTAAATTATTACCAATATATTTGCAGTAAAATATTAAATTAGGTATTGATGCTAGTTTGACTTGTTAAATTAGATGTTTTGGGTGATTTGAGTGTGTGCAACCATATATATTTATGTTACTGGAATATGTTTTGAAATATATTATTTTGTGTATTGATATTACTTACAAATTGAAAGTTTTGTATGATTGATGTTTATACGTTTATCACCTTATTATGTATATAATATTTAATGTATGTAATCGAAAGCACTTACATGCCCTTCTGTGAAGAGAAGTATCGCCCCCATTCCGATGGGATTTTGGTTCTTTCCGATGGAGGAAGCTGCTAACGCACTACCAGGTTCGGTGTTACTGTCTGCCTAGGGTTCTAGTTTTGTGTCGTCTAGTTCTCTATAATGTTTGGTCTTTTTTCTTGTTGCGTTCCGCGTCTTTTCTAGCTCTAGGGTTTATCATATCTAGGTTTTCTGCCTAGTCTTCAGTTCTTTTTTGTTTGCGGGTCCACGGATTTTCATTATGTTTTCTCTTCTCTTTTTCTTTGTTTCTTTGGTTGTGTGCCCTATTGTGCCAAAGTGCAGGTAATATTCGTCTACCACCGGTCTGGAGATTGGGGCTCTAGGGAGGGCTAAACTAAGTTATTTTCTGTCCTAAGGCAACGTTGCTTGATGTGCCGCTACTGGGGTAATCTCTACGGATTCTGAGCATCTAAATTAGGTTTAGTCGTGGAGTATGTCGAAAGGGAAGGGAAAGGAGATTGCGGCTGAACCAATTGACCTAGATGAACTACTATCACAAGGGAGTTCGCATGGTGCTAGTCCACAACTGTGTCTTGGAGCAACAGTTTATCGCACTAAATACTGGAACCCTAGGGTAGTGGGAGAGGTGTTATCGGAGGGGTGGAAGAAGAAGGCTGGGGTGGAATCGATAGAATGGGGTCCGAAACTACTATTATTCAGGTTCCAGGAGAAGGAGGATCTAGAGACAGTATTGAGGGATCAGCCATGGCACTTTGAGGGTGCTCTTGTTGCGATTAAATGACTAACAGGGTTAGAACAACCTTCGGATGTTACCATATCGACAACATCTTTGTGGGTGCTATGATATTCTACTTGCATGCATGACGGAGAAAGTTGCAGAAATACTTGCAGCTCAGTTGGGAGTGATTGACATAATGGATACAAAGCTGGGTTCGAGTATCCAAAGGTTCATCCTTATGAAGATTCATATTGCTGTGAGTAGGCCGCTAATCCAAAGCATCACAATTAAATTAAGGGGGGAAGTTAGCCATCTTGCTGTGAAATATGAGTCCCTTCCATTGTATTGTTTTTGTTGTGGTCATATCGGACATATCGTCAGGAAATGCAAGGAATGTGACAGGAATGATTGTCCGGATATTGGCGACTTACCTTTCGGGCCACATCTGCGTGCATCACCATTAAGAAGACCAACTGCTGTTCATAAACAGATGGATCGTGGAGCTATTCGAAGTTTGTTCCAAGAGGAGAGACATGGGACAGAAAAGGAGATTTTGGATTCTGTCTCTCAACGTCGAACTTTGGATGATATTGTTGCTGGCCTAAGTCAGAAACTTGTTGTATCAGACCATGCGATAAGGACACAAACTCCCACTGTTATCAACCAACTTGAAACCCAATCCATGAGCCAAACTCTTTCCCAGCAGAACCCACCACACATCCCACATAACCCAACAGAGAACACTGTTGATTTACAAAACACACATAAATTCCCCATCCCGATAGCCATGGGTCATAGTCCCACTAAGCGTACTCTGAAACCAAATTCTTCACCCAAGTTCAAGCGAGCCCAAACCCCATCACCCTTGAAGGGAGGGTTATCTTTTCCTCTTTCAAAAACCTTACTTAAATCACCAAAACAGATACACAGGCCCCATCTTTCCCCAACAAAAACGTATAATACGAAAGCTTACCCAGACATCATCCGAGCCCAAATCCAGATTACACCTCTATCCCAAATCCAAGAAACCCTAGCCAATACTAGCTGGAACTACCCGATGAAACCTGAACCTATGAGCAAACCCAGAAAATGGACAAGAATACAGAAGCAGGTGAGCGTAACTGAGAAAAAGCCCAAGGAGAAGCTGCCCAGACGTAAAAGGAAGGTTGAAGTAGAGGTGGATGAAGAGCTTCCTGAAATAATGGAAATTGACAGGGAACCGAAGCGGGGGAAAGGGATGTCCCAGATCATACCAGACCTAAATACTATATCGGCGGAGACTGCTGACGGGCAGTCCCGCCGGGACCAATGAGTTGTTTAGTATGGAACTGTCGGGGGCTTAGGAACCCATCGATAGTTAACGAGCTCAAGCGTTTAATTAATTTGAAGACGCCCAGACTAATACTGCTAATGGAAACGAAATTGTTCTGAGAGGAGTTGTTTTATGTGACAGACCGAATAAGTTATGAAACTGTAGCGGTAGTGGATTACAGTGATTCAGGAGGTGGGAGAAGCGGCGGTCTTTGCCTGCTCAGCAAAGAGGATGAGACTATACAGGTGATTGAGGCGCATGCACATTGCATTGATACTGTTATAGATGATAGAGAGGGAACGAGGTGGCATTTTACTGGAATATATGGGTGGCCGGAAGAGCATATGAAACACCTCACGTGGGATATGATGAGTGAGTTATCTAATGGACCAGCTCTGCCGTGGGTCTGTGCGGGTGACTGGAATGAAATTCTTTTTAATCATGAGAAGATAGGTGGGCGCACAAAAGAGTGTAGTAAGATGGAGCGTTTTAGGGAAGCACTGGAGAAAGCTGCACTGGAGGATTTGGGGTATGAAGGATTCACTTACACATGGTCAAATGGACAAGATGGAGATGGGAATATTCAGCAAAGGTTGGACAGATGTGTGAGTAATGGGGCGTGGAAGGAACTGTTCCCTCATTATCATGTTGAACATATGTTCTCGCAGACAGTCTGATCACTGCCCTTTGTTGCTACGGTGGGAGCGAAGGACCCTGGATAGAAATAGGAAACGAAGAAGGCGTCCTCGCCAGTTTGAAGCTATGTGGAATCAAGATACTACATGTCGGGAGGTGGTGGAAAGGGTATGGACAGGGGGTGAGACTAATATTCTTCCAATAAATCTGGTTGAGAAGCTGCAGACCTGCACGATAAGTCTTACTAATTGGGAGAAAACACATTTTGGGAGTGTAACGGCCCAAATCTGCAATACCGAAGCTGCTCTTAAGATTGCCCAAGGGAATTTAGCAGTTGGATCCGTTAGCCGAATTGTTTCATTAAAAGAGGAACTGTCGGCCTTGCATACGAAACAAGAAACGATGTGGCATCAACGGGCTAGAACAAATTGGATGATGGATGGAGACAAGAATATAACGTTTTTCCACAAAACAGCCAATGGGAGGAGAAGTAGGAATACGATAGAGAGGATTAAACGGAATGAGGCAGAATGGGTGACTGCGGAGAGTGATATTGAGAGGTGCTTCATGGAATACTATCAGAACTTGTTTACGGCAGGAAATGTACGTAACATGGATCACGTGCTAGAGGCGGTAGAATCGAGAGTTACCCCGGATATGCAAGAGATGATGGCAAAAGCGTTCACCAAGGAAGAAGTGACTACGACCCTTTCATAGATGCATCCAACAAAGGCCCCTAAGCCAAACGGTATGCCTGCACTTTTTTATCAAAAATTCTGGTCTATTCTCTCTTCTGATGTTTTATCTGTAGTATTAAATGTTCTAAACGGCTAAACTGATCCCTCTGCCCTTAATCATACGTTCATAGTCCTTATTCCTAAGAAAAAAAAAACGGATTTAGTCACTGATTATAGACCAATCAGCCTTTGTAACGTGGTCTTTAAGCTGGTTACAAAAACCATTGCTAATAGAATCAAATCAATCCTTCCCCATGTTATTTCCCAGAATCAATCTGCTTTTATCCCAGGCAGGCTCATCACCGATAATGCGTTAGCCGCTTTTGAAATCTTTCATTACATGAACTATAACACTGCAAAAAAGGGCACGTTCACGTTAAAATTGGATATGAGCAAATCATACGATAGGGTGGAGTGGTTATTCTTGGAAAGGGTTATGTGGAGAATGGGTATAAACTGGGGGATGGTGCAGCATATTATGCGTTGTGTTCGATCAATTTCTTTCTCAATCCTCTTGAATGGTGCCCCGGCGAGACTTTCCGACCTTCTCGGGGAATCCATCAAGGGGATCCTCTTTCCCCTTACTTGTTTCTTTTCTGTGCAGAAGCATTCTCGGCTCTTATTAAACATGCGGAATATCAGGGGCTTCTTCACGGTGCTAGAATATGTCGAACGGCTACTCCTATTTCCCATTTATTCTTTGCTGATGACAACATTATTTTTGGTCATGCTACGGAGAATGAAATAGATGAGGTTGGGGCGATTGTGAGAAGTTATGAGGAGGCATCTGGTCAGCTTATTTCGTTTGAAAAATCTGAGGTTTGCTTTAGTAAAGGGGTGGGTGAGGATAGGAGACTGGTTTTGGCAGGTCGAATGGGGGTTCGGGTAGTTGACAAGCATGCTGTGTATTTGAGGCTACCTGCTACGGTGGGCAGATCGAAGGAGGCGGTGTTCAGCACTATTGTTGCCCGGGTGAACAAAAAACTGAAGAATTGGAAGAGCTCTAATCTATCTAATGTTTGTCGGTTAACTCTACTCCAATCAGTGGCCCAGACAATACCTACTTATGTGATGAGCTGCTTCCGACTTCCTCAATCAGTTTATAGGAGGCTGCGGTCGATTTGTTCGAGTTTCTAGTGGGGGCAGAGGGGGTCAGAAAGGAGGATTCACTGGGGGGGCATGGGATAAGTTGTGCCGGAGTAAGGAGGAGGGAGGGTTGGGATTGAGGGATATGGAGGCTTTTAACTTAGCGATGTTAGCAAAACAGGGATGGCGGTTGTTGAGGGGGGAGAGCTCCATTCTATCCAAACTATACAAAGCCCGATATTATCCAAATGGGAATTTCCTTGAAGCACCTATTGGCAATAATCCTAGTTATTCTTGGAGAAGCATAGTGGCGGGACGGGAGATTCTCAAGTAGGGATTAATATGGCAAGTAGGGGATAAATCTGGTGGTAACATATGGACGGATCCTTGGTTGCCGAACAACAAGGAGTTTCGAGTGCGGAGCCCGAAACCCCCAAACTGTAATATTGAGAAAGTGGGCGATCTTATGTCTACGCAACCAAAAAGATGGCGAAGGGAACTGATTGACTCGATTTTTTCACCAGATGACGCGAGCCAAATCCGTGCAATTCCATTGTATGACGGCCAGGAGTCGGATGAACTTATGTGGAAGTATTCTAAAAGGGGATTTTATGAGGTCAAGATGGGATATTATGTGGCCTTGGATCGAGTGGGATTTTCAAGACCGGGTACTTCGTCATGTACGAATTCTAAACGGTTGTGGAAGTTTGTGTGGAAGCTAAATGTGCCACCTAAAGTACGAGTTTTTGTGTGGAAAGCGGTGAGGGATTTCTTGCCGGTTATGTGGAGTCTAAGGAGGAGGGGAATGGATGTGGATGGGGATTGTCGGTGGTGTGGGGAAACGGTGGAGACACGAGAGCATGCTCTTCTTGATTGTCCATGGGCGAAATCCTATTGGTAAGCCTCTGTGCTGCGTCTAAATGGAGAATGGTTAAATAGCGAAGCCTCGATGGCGGACTGGATAGAGAGAGTAGCTGATGTTGATGAGGCTGCATGGCACAAGCTGTTTGTGATGCATCTCTGGATGTTATGGCGTGCAAGGAATCTGCTATACTTTGAAAATAAACAGTTGCCCAACTCCGAATGTTATAGGGCACCAATGTCGATCCTCAATGCTTATCAGACTGCTGCCATGCCCCCGGAACGAACGATGGTGCAGCCAACGGATGCAGTGTGGAGACCACCGCCGATAGGAAGCTTAAAGCTGGATTCTGATGCTTCGATCAGTAGGGAAGGAGTGACAGGTCTGGGGTGCATGCTTCGTAATGGCAGAAGGGAGGTTGTAGTTTCAAGAATAGAGAGAATACAAGGTAGTTTGGCGCTAGATACAGCTGAGGCACTAAGCTGTTTAGCAGGGGTGAAAATGGCAATCCACCAGGGGGTGACGCAGCTGATCGTCGAGACGAATAATATGAGGCTATTCAAGATGCTGGATTGTGCGTAGCCGGATGCTTCGTATTGTGGTTCGATTGCTAAAGTATTATTATCCTTTCGGTCTAGTTTTTGTGTCTTATCCTTTTGCGTTTTGCTTTTTCTCATGGTTTTGATGGGGTGAGGGTTGGAGCTGTTCCGGACTCACTCGAACATTTGGTTTTAGCTAAGGCAGTTGTGCCATAATAAATATGTTCCCATTGCTAAAATATATATATATATATATATATATATATATATATATATATATATTCAATGTATGTCTATGCGTGTATAGGTGCTATATATAGGAAATGAGATGATTTTGGTGGTATGTGTCGTGTATGTATATAGATATATAACTTGTTGAGGTTGCATTAATTAAATAATTTAAAATATGTAAATGTGTGTCTACAACATGTCTCCTAATTTATATGTATACATATATTTATCTAATGTGGTTGCATGTGATGTATGTATCGTATTGTGACCTCTATTATTGGTTTTTTTTAGAACTGTATTATTGTGTCATCAATTCTACAATCGTGTCTTAATGTTCAGAACAATTTCGAAGTTCATATTCTTTTTTTTTTTTCCGAACAGTCCCTCAAACCGAAATTTATTCTTTTGAGCCTAAATATTTATATTTATTATTATTTTTACATATGATTCTATTTTAAGAGTAGCTTTCTAAAGCGGTTATAATTGCTATGGCAAGGCGACGAGGAAGGCAAAGACTAAGGACTATAGGACATCTGCATCTAGACTGCCCTTTCTACATAATCCAAGTGGGGATTTCTATTATATGAGTTGTTTGTCTACTTTACATGCTTTATATGTTATTTTAATGTCTAAGCATAACATTCGATAGGCTATAGGCAACAGGTTATCTACTATGTTATGCTATGCTATGTTGTGTGTTGTGCTATCCTAGTCAACAGGAATTTTTTTTTTTTTTTTTTTGTTGATCAACATCCATTTACAGTGTGTTGCATGCTTTCATTATTATTGCATCTATTGTATTTAGAGTCGACAAATTTATCCCAACTGAGCATTTGGCTTTCTCACCCCCATTTACATTTCAGTGTCTACAGGTTAATTGGAGCTTGGTGATGGTGCAAGGTGGTGGATGCAAGTAAAGTCAAGTTTTTTTTCTGGGGGTCTGCTTAACTTTTAATATTTTTCTGCTATTTATTTCGAGAATTTTAGTAGGAAAAGTTGAGTTTTACCAATACTTGAGTTGTTGAATATTTTGTGTTGTGAATTGAAACAAATTAACTATGTTCTAGAAATCCTCGACTAGCTCCGTTTAATCCCCGCCTAAGCGCTATGCTTCCATTGACCGCCTGCGTATATTTCCCGGTTCCTCTCCGTCTAACTACGTCTATGCCCCAATTAGTCCCGCCCAGACTCCGACTAGTCGCTAGGCCCCAATCCACCGCCTAACTAGCGCCTAACGACTTTTATAACCTTGCAAATTAAGAAGTCTAGTTTTTATTTATTTATTTATTTATTTATTTATATATATATATATATATATATTTTAAATTAAGTGTGGCAAATCAAGTGTATATTTACATTTTGAAACAAAAAATATTATTTCGAACCTTTAGGTACAAGTTATTTATGCTTCCCAGAACAGGCCTTTCCCCGGGCCATTCACCCCCCCTTATTCTCGACATGCTATGGTGCCCCAAGGTGGCTAGGAGTGGGTTGAGTCTGTAGCGCCGCAATCAAAGGGTAAATTTATTTAAATTTGTTTATAAACTGCGATTGGAAGTTTACCTTTTTCTTCCAAAATAGTGTCTAGAATATTTTAGAATAATCGGGATGTTACATTTTGCCTATATAGAAACTTGTACAAATTCAAATCATGGAAGGATCTTCTACATAAAAAATAAAAATAATCTTCCGCTAATTCAAATTCAGTCAAATTCACCTACTCTGTTCACGGCTAAAAACACATCAGTTCTATCTCCTTCCATTTGTCTCTCTCATTTTTTAATCCCTAATATCTTGTGATCGCGGCTTCTTATAAATCTCTAGCCACGTCAGAAACGATGGTGGCTAAACAAAAATCGTCTGACTAGAATTACGACATTGTTGGAGAATTCATAGATTAATTAGGTAAGTAGTAAACCCTAACTCTTACTTTAATTTTCTTGCTTTTATTTTGTTGATTATGTATATATATTATAAACGAATTTTCCACCATGGATGATGTAAAGTTACTTCGATCAAGTACCATACCTCATCCATCTAAGAGCAACCATGGGAACGATTTTCTACAACAGATATTGTCCCCGCCTCTTTGTTGTTGCAACATTCCCTCTTTCTTTTGTATCATGATCTTTTTAGACTATTTTAGAATAAATACATAAACTGATTTCTATGGTAGGCGGTCGGTTTAGTTTATGCAATTTTCTACACTTAACGAACCACACGTTGCACGCATGTTCTCAGATTCTGGTAGGAGGAGGTGAAGTATCCATTTAATTTTTTTTTATTTTTTTTCAGATTTCCTTAAGTGTATCATTATTTAATAATTTTCTCCCAGTGCATTGACAGAATAAGAGCGTATGGCACACGGCAACTGTCGATGGCAATTCTTGCAAATCATGGCTCAGTCCATGCCCATAGCAGGTGATTTCCAATGCTTCAATTTTAATTATAATATAGGCTTAAAGATTTTATGTTTATTCATCCCCAATCCTTTGTTGTATTATTGCAACTATTTGATAAAATTTTGGTCTGAATATGGCGATTACTTTTCTTTTTACTATAGGAATTATTAAGTTCAGTTTGAGTTGCACGTTATTCTTTTAGATTATATATGAATTAAAAGTGTTGCTTCTTACAAATAAACAATGACGTAGAATGTATTTCTTGATGATAATTATATTTCTGAAAAATCAAAATTAATATTTTATATTTGAGAGAATATTGTGTTTTTAGTATTCTTTTTCTTCTGAAAGATGGTAGGATAAAATTGTGAAGAAAGAGAAATGTTACTTAATTTGTCTAACAATGGATGGCCATTTTTTGAGAAAACCCTACGTCCTTAAACACATGCTGGAACATTGTTATAGATATTACTGCAATGTATGATGCAAATTTATTGTTGAACCAACACCAACTCATTCACCAAGAGCAACCACTGACACATACTTGGTTGATCTCAAGACATTTTTCTGGGACAAATACAGCCACCGCCTATTCATCTGCTGCCTCATTCTCCGCGCCATTGCCAAGAAAATTAAAAAAAGAATTGTATTGAAGGCCTAGGAGTAGGCAGTGGCATATACATCTATAAGTAATGTAAGACTCTTTATACCATATTCTGATTTTTAAATTCAAAAGCAAATTCACAAATTCCTTTATATGGTTTTTTCACAATGCATGGTAGATATCCATCAACCATGGCTCCTCCAAACCACTCGATTCTTGCCTACAATAGATGATTCCAAAGGTTTACTTTTAATTGCTTTTCATATTTGTCAATTTTTTTTATGCAATTCTTCTGCACTCAAGACTGTGGTAACCACACTCAAGCAACTTCTCGCTTATTAATTAGTACATTTAAATAGAAATGGAGAATCCATATAAGAATCATTCTTCATTCTTGGAGAGATCTCCATAAGTTTCGGAAAAAACATCTTTAACGATTGCTTTCCTGAATCAATACAGTATGTCTATGAAAAATAAGTAACATGATTTATACAAGATTCATGTAGTTTGATTGCCAATAGCTATTAAAAGGATGCATAATTCATTCTGAGAATATAATGATTGGAAATTATATTACCCATGACAAGTATATTCCACGAACTTCATTTTTCTTAAAGGAATTTAATTATGGTTTGAGGTTTGTGTTCTTTCCCTGAATTATTACTCAACTCATGTACACTATGTTTTAGTAATTTATATATATTTTTTTTGCATGTTACTGCCTTTAGGGGGTAAATGTATATTACTGTATTTTTTATGATTTTGAAATTTTGATTGGGTTGTGTTCGATAGACATTAAAGTGATACTATCAATGTCCTTTTTTTTTTTTTAGTTGATTATGTTCATTAATTAAAATTTGATAAATATGTTTGTTTGTATTTATATATAATATTATGGGATAAGAATTTAGAGTGCCTAATCCACCTGGGACGGGAAGCACATTCAAGATTCGCTGTCAAGTTCTCATATTTGTGTTAAAGCACTTCGACATAGTGAAATCTATGGTAGCCAGATGTGGCTTGTGATTTAAGTTTAGAAATAATGTTCGGAGTGATGTAGAGAAACATTAAAGTTTTTAGTTGTGAAAGAGGAAAAACCTCTTGTGAGAATAATGTTGTTTAGATATTCGATGTATTGGCTTTGAAGTAAGAAGAGGAAGTATTTGCTCTACTGCTATTTAACATGTTCTTTTATGCCTAAGATATGAGGGATGATCATATAAGAAATGCATCTGTGAGTGCCTTGACGTAAAATTTAGAATGTGTTGAAGTAGTTTAGAGGTGTATTTGATCAATATTATAGAGGTTGAAAGTGTTAGAACTCTATGTATATTTTATATTGTATTTATAGGGCTATATATATATATATATATATATATACTCCCTTCGTCCCAACTAAATTTGCACACTTTCTTATTCGGTTTGTCCCACTTAAATTTGCACTACCCAAAAAATGGAAAATAAAGTCAACATAATCAGCCATATTAAATTTACAGAAATGCCACTTACTAATCCTAAAAAACTTAATTAACCTAAATTAACCCCCACTAATTCAGCCCATCCCCACCCACTCAATTTAATTTACTAACTCCCCCCCCCCCCCCCTCCCCTCACACATTCTCCAAACCAGAATCACAGCCCAGCCCACAATTTATGAAACCCTAATCTATCTCTCTTCTTAGTTCATCCCACTTCACCCCCAAACCCAGATTGTGAGTCTCAGAAACCCTAATCTATCTCTCTTCCAAGCTCATCCCAGCGCCGCTGTCCTCATCTCTGATACCAGTTCCATACCCTCATCTCTGAATCTCATAAACCCCAGATCTGAAACCCCATACACTCTCCCTTTTATCTTTGCCGATGGCAAATGATTCTGGAAGTTACGACGACGTGATAGTTTTTTGTTCCGAGGAGGCTATCGTCCCTGAATCGGAGCTAGAAACGGGTGTTTTTAGCGATTTGGAGGCTGCGCTGGCGAAAGGCCTTGCTTCCACCTCCGATCTGATGGTGTATCCCCTTCCTGGGGATGGATGGCTCGCGGATCCAGGCATGCGCGAGTTTTTCTCCGCATGTCTTGCAAATTGGTTCCCAATTTTGAGGTTATGCTGCTCTAACCTAATTTCTCATTTATGAAATCTTGTTGGATCTGTGAATCCTTATTTCTTTACTCGAAGTATGTTATTGGGAATCTATGTTCCTGGCTTTGCGTGTTATTAGATCTGAAACTTTTGGATCTGTGTATCCAAATCTTTGTGATGATTCTTTTTTTTCGGATTTGTGAATCCATGTGTGTTGGTTCTTGTTATGCGACTATTTTTCGGATATGTGAATTCGGAATCGGTATTGATGCTTTTGATGCGTTTTTTTTTTTTTGGATCTGTGAATCCAAATCTGTGTTGAAGCTGTTGATGCGATTTTTTTCAGATTTGTGAATCCAAATATGTGTTGAAGTTGTTGATGCGATTTTTTTCGGATCTGTGAATCCAAATCTCTGTTGAAGCTGTTGACGCGATTTTGTGCGGATCTGTGAATCCAAATATGTATTGGAGCTTTTGATGCGATTAAGCATGGATCTGTGAATCCAAATCTCTGTGATGATGTTGTTTATGTGGTTTAGTCTTCGGATCTGTGAATCCATTATCTGTGATTTTGTTGAAGTGTGGCCAATTATAATGATGTTTTCAAAACTGAAATTTCGTTGCTGCCCAACAAACATACAATATGTGCAATTTTAATCTAAGTGATGAACTGATTTAGTGTTGGTTTAGGTTCCTTAAGTTATTCCAGGCTGACTAACTTAATGTTACAACCAATACTTGTTTGGGCGTGGTTTTTAGACCCTATGATGAATAATTTCTGAAGGTAAAAAGCATTAAAAAAAAATTCAAACAAAATATGATCATTTTTTTATCAGTTTTTGATAACTTCAATAGGTTTTATTGTTTACAATATAACCAAAAGAAACACGTCTATTGTGTTTATACCGCAAACAACAAACTCAAAACGTACTGTACTTACCCTTTTGTCTTCACATATACCCCAGATCAGTGAGTATCCCACCCACCTCATAGTTTCCTTCTGCGTTTTCTTGAGCCATGAGACATTCAATTGCCTCTCGCACTGTTTCTTCTTCCACTTCCAATACTGTTGGTAGTGTTCCTTGTCTTACATATGCTATTTTTCCTATGTGTGGTAACTTGTAATTATTACCCCTTTTGTCTTTCATAACTTCCACTAAACATGCTTGCAAGCTCAGAAACACGTAGTTGAGCTTGATAGGTTCAAGATCTGCAAATGATTTTAGAACATTGTCATTGCTTGGAAGTAGCCTAAGTCTAGGACATTAGTGTCCGGGGAATTTGGTGGTTGACACATCAATTGAATCCGAAATTCATCACTTGTAGCAGCATTTCTGAAATCTATGTCATAGTTTCTTAAGTGAGGTCTTGCGTTGTCTTGTTGTATGATTATATGCTTACTTGCATGAACCGGCCATTTTGACTTGATTTAAATTATAGCAGGGAAAAAAAAGGGTGGGAAGTGTTAATACACTAATTCCTCCCTTAAAAAAACTGATTAGAGACCCTCAAAAGTCAAATAAAAAGCAGTCAGTTACTTTTTCTTAACATCCGTGTCAGGTCAATCATGCAAATTTAGCTAGGACGGAGGGAGTAATTTTTGTGTAAACAATTTCTGAATACTACCATGAAATTAAGTTTTGGATATTTTTTCCATCAATTTTAGTTATAATTTTCATTGAATTTTATCAGTTTCTCGCAGTTTTTTGTTTAATATTCACTGATTTCATTCTTTGATAATAAATTTTGGTTGCATTAATCTGGTGGGTGCCAATAAATGAGTGTATTCATCATATATGGATTGAGGTTTGGCGACTAAAGGAGAAAATATGAGCTTTTTGGACAATGTAGTCGTATGAGATCTTGGTTGTGGTATGACCCGCTAAACAAGGTAATAATGAGATGGTGGAGGAGTGGAAAGTCTAATAATTTGGGTGTGTTTGTTTCTCTCCAAAAATTTTGATAGAGCAGTTTGTCTTATGTGTTTCTCTAGTTCTCTCATACATTGATTTTTTTACGTCATCTTAAGGTATTTGTTTTATTAATATTTGTGGTTCTTATCTGAAACTACTTTATTTTGGATGTGTTGCGAGACATTTTATCATTTGTTGGGTTATTCAGTATTATTTCAATAAATTTTAGTTACATTAATCTTGTGGGTGCCAATAAATGAGTGTATTCATCATATAAGGATTGTGGTTTGGCGACTAAAGGAGAAAATATGAGCTTTTAGGACAATGTAGTTGATGAGATCTTGGTTGTGGTATGACTTGCTAAACAAGGTAATAATGAGATGGTGGAGGAGTGGAAATCTAATAAATAGGGTGTGTTTGGTTCTCTCCAAAAAATTTGATAGAGCAATTTGTCCTATGTGTTTCTCTAATTCTCTCATATATTGATTTTTTTACGTCATCTTAAGGTATTTGTTTTATTAATATTTGTGTATCTTATCTGAAACAACTTTATTTTGGATGTGTTGCGAGTCATTTTATCATTTGTTGGGTTATTCAATATTATTTCAATTGTGAGTTTACTCGATTTTGGAGTCATAAATTCAGTATTATTTCAATAATGAGAAAGTTTAGTTTTTCTCTTAATTGCAAGTAGTATCTCATGGTCTTCATATGTTTTAGTTATCTAGCAAATACAAATGAATTAATATCAACTATGATTGCTTACCAATTTTCAATTTTTGTAGCATATTTTTTCGTTATCTTTTCACTACGTGCGATGATGTTGTATTAATTAAAGATTGCATTGGATGATCATGATAAAGTTAGCTTGGAAGCAATGGGACGATAACGTGGATGGCTATCGATGTAAGTGGTGGTGTTGTGTGAGAGTTTGATGGTTTGCGCGCACACACACACATAATATTCACTTTAGTATATTATAATTTCTTTTATTGTCTGTCTTGCTTAAGTATCTCTTATGTCAACCGTGGCTTACTTTTTAACTTGAACTCTTCAAGCTTAAGAGAAAATTTCAAAATATAGCTCTCAATGTAATTAATTTCTATGTTGCTATCCTAATATGTAGCGCCCCAATCCCATTAGCTCGGGATTAAAGTGCTACTAAATTTTCTTTTCTTTTGATTAAATAATAAATCAGAAAATGTGCGAAAGCGTGACATAAAATACTTATTGGATAAAAGTAGAAATTTCATTGACAATAAGATACTGCCAAAACATATTTACACTAGTGGTGCCAAAGTTTATAAGAAAATGCAAATCCCGGATTTGCATACACACAAACTTATTAATATATACAGAAGTGGCAAAAAAAAACATCTTTGAGTTGCGGGTAAAAGGAGGAACCCGGTGACCTTTGCCGCAACAGGCCCGCCACCTTGCTCAACTAACCTGAAGATTTTGTAATAAATTATGGGCATGAGTATAAACTCAGTGGGAACTTTGTAAGCAGTTATACTAACGAAGGTGCACAATAATAAACACATCCTTGACTTAAGAGTCCATCTTATAACTCAAAAGCCATATTGCTAGACTAGGGGGCCAATCTTACGACTCCCAAGCCCTACTCAAAAGCCAATCTTACGACTTAAGAGGTATCATATCATAAGCCCGAAGGCAAACATATTTATCAAGTACAAGTTCAGTAGCATAATATACTTACAAATAGCCCAGTCACCCACCTTGTTTGCTTGCTTTAAAAACTAAAGGTAGGTCGCAAATGTCCCAAGGCCCGATCCGCACTACACCAAGCACAAGTTATTTGTTTAATTAGTATTACTTATCGGGTTCAGTTATATTTTAAAAATAATTAATGTAGTATCCTTTTCTTTGGATTATATCTATTTTTACAATTTTTAATATATAAGCCAAGTTATTATAAATTACAAGTTTAAACTAAGAAGCATAATTATCTACTAAATTTAAATTACAGACAACATTAATTAAGACATACTTAAAATTAACTAACATGCAAAATAACAACTACCTAATACGACCTAAAAGAAAACAACTAAATATTAATCTATTTAAAACAATTTAATTCCTAAATTTAAATAAACTATAAAATAATGGAAAAGTAAAATTATTAAAGAAGACATACCTCCAAAGTTTTAGACACTAGACGAGAACCTCCGGAAACACCAGTTCGAACGTAGTCGAAAAATAACTTATAAGGACCTCCTAATTAAAGGAATTCCTTTTAATTCATTCACTGAAATGTTTAGTTATTAGTTCATTTCCTATAACTTATTTATAAAGGAATTTTTCAACAATGTTTCAATTTTTTTTCGATGTGGGACGATCCCAAATTCATGTTAGTGTATGTATACGTTTTGTTTGTTAATATTATTTTATAATTTGATTTATTTGCTAAATTTAGTATGTGTGTGCAATTTACTATATTTAGTATATTATTATTATATTATTATTATTATTTGTAGGTTAGATATGTTATTATCATTATTATTATTATATTATCATTTAGCTTAACGTTTTAGATATAGGTATAGGTATGTATTTATATTATTATTTTATTACTATAATTATTTGCCTTAGTATACACATATCTAGATGTTTGTGTATTTATATTATGTTACGTATACATATATAGATATGGTATTTAATTAATTTTATCTTATTTCTTAAACTCGATGTTAATTTTAAACTTCTGTTTTGTAAACTTCTAATTCTTACCCCTTTAGGTGCTAGGAGTGCAGTCGGCCTGGTACATCGCAGTCACACTTATTTTCTAAAATAAAATCATAAATCAGATAACTTTGTAATTTAAAATATAATGGGTAAAAATATTTTAAATTACAAACAATGTATTTTATTGTGTTTCAAAGGTTCGGGGTATCACAGTCTCCCCTACTTTTAAAAATTTCGTCCTCGAAATTGTACTTACTTGGGTTAAAATATTCGGATATTTTGCTAAGATCTCCTCTTCTCGTTCCCAAGTAGCTTCTTCCTTCCCATGTCTACTCCACTGCACTAGTACTAAGGGAATCTCTTTATTCCTCAAAGTGTGAACTTTTCTTCCTAGGATAGCAATGGGGTTCTCATCATAGGTGAGGTTTTTATTGATCTTCAGATTTTCATGATGAATAACGTGATTCGTATCTGGGACATACTTTCTAAGTACAGATACATGGAAGACGTTATGGATATTGGTAAGTCCCGGCGGTAGAGCTAACTTATAGGCGACGTCTCCGATTCTATCTAGAATCTCAAATGGGCCAATATATCTTGGTTTCAACTTCCCTCTCTTTCCGAAGCGTATTACTCCTTTCATTGGTGCCATTTTGAGAAAAACCTTATCGCCTGTATTGAATTGTAGATCCTTCCTTCGTGTGTCAGCATATGATTTCTGTCGATCCTGGGCGGCCTTAATTCTTTCTCGAATCTTAGTTACCACTCCAATGGTTCTTTCGATGATTTCAGGGCCTAAGATCTTTCGTTCTCCAACTTCATCCCAGTAAATCGGCGATCTACATCTCCTTCCATAGAGTGCTTCATATGGTGCCATCTTTATTGTCGCCTGGTAACTGTTGTTATAGGAAAACTCTACCAACGGTAAATATGTTTCCCAGTTTCCTCCAAAGTCTAGTACACAGGCTCTAAACATATCCTCGAGTGTTTGTATTGTTCTTTCTGACTGTCCATCAGTCTGTGGATGATATAATGTGCTGAAGTTGAGCTTTGTCCCAAGGGCCGTTTGTAGACTTCTCCAGAATTTAGAGGTGAAACGAGTATCTCTGTCCGAAACTATGGTCACTGGTACTCCGTGTAATCTAACAATCTCGTCCACGTACCGTTGAGCAAGTTGGTCCATGTTAAGCGTCATTCTTACTGGTATAAAGTGTGCTGTCTTTGTAAGTCTGTCAATGATCACCCAAATAGCTTCATTCCTTCTTGTTGTTCGTGGCAGTCTAGTAACAAAGTCCATTGCTATGTGTTCCCACTTCCATTCGGGAATCTCTAAAGGGTGTAAGAGTCCTGAAGGCCGTTGGTGTTCTGCTTTAACTTGTTGGCATGTTAAACATCTTTCAACAAATTGCCCTATTGATCGTTTCATATTTCTCCACCAATAGATTTCTTTTAGGTCCTTGAACATTTTTGTCCCTCCTGGATGAACTGTGTAC
Organism: Ajuga chamaepitys; assembly: GCA_958295605.1. Lineage (NCBI taxonomy): Eukaryota > Viridiplantae > Streptophyta > Magnoliopsida > Lamiales > Lamiaceae > Ajuga > Ajuga chamaepitys. The sequence continues at coordinate 23,927,446 of OY282506.1, read as the reverse complement.
GGGGTATTGTGAGCCTCTTCAAGAATTTCCTTCCTTACGTCATCATCCTTAGGTACACATAATCTTCCTTCATATGTTAAAGTTCCATCTGGTGTTACAAAGAATCCCTTGTTGGTTCCTGCAATTGCCCGGTCCTTCATCTTGAGGAGGAATTGGTCAGTCCTTTGTGCTACCTTTATTCGATCTCTCAAAGTAGGTTGTATGGTTACTGCTGTGATCATAGCTGTAGTATGGCCTGACTTTACAAAATCTAGATTCAACTTTGCAAATTCTGTCAGCAGTTGCTGCTGTTGTGTTGGTAGAGCGATCATGTGTCCTTCATTTTTCCTGCTAAGTGCATCAGCTACGACATTCGCCTTACCTGGATGATAATGGATGGTACAATCATAATCCTTTACTAGCTCCAGCCATCTTCTTTGGCGCATGTTGAGTTCTTTTTGTGTGAAAAAGTACTTTAAACTCTTATGGTCTGTGTAAATTTCACATTTCCCACCGTAGAGGTAATGACGCCATATCTTTAATGCGTGAACAACAGCAGCTAATTCTAAGTCATGTGTAGGGTAGTTTAACTCATGGGGTTTCAATTGCCTTGAGGCATAAGCGACGACTTTTCCATGCTGCATCAAAACACATCCTAGTCCTAACTTTGAGGCATCGGTGTAAATGACAAACCCTTCTGATCCGTCAGGGATAGTTAGAACTGGCGCGGTTACGAGTCTTTGCTTAAGCTCTTGAAAGTTATTTTCGCATTCGTCAGTCCAGTGGAACTGGTTGCTCTTCTTTGTCAATTGAGTCAAAGGCCTAGCGATCTTCGAGAAATCTTGAATGAATCTTCTGTAGTAGCCAGCTAGACCCAGAAAACTTCGAACCTCATTCACATTCTTCGGAGCTTTCCAATTCATTATTGCTTCAACCTTCGCGGGATCCACTTCGATTCCATTAGCCGTGATAATATGGCCTAGAAAAACAACTCGATCTAGCCAAAATTCACATTTGCTAAATTTAGCATAAAGCTTCTCCTGTCGTAAGGTACCTAGTATAGTTCTAAGATGTTCCTCGTGTTGTTCTTTATCTCTTGAGTATACTAGGATGTCATCAATGAAGACTATGACAAACTGGTCTAGATAAGGATGGAATACCCTATTCATCAAATCCATGAATACTGCGGGTGCATTTGTCAATCCAAAAGGCATTACTATGAATTCGTAATGACCATATCGTGTTCTAAAGGCTGTCTTAGAAATATCACATTCTTTGACCTTAAGTTGATGGTAGCCCGATCTGAGATCGATTTTTGAGAACACGCTAGCTCCCTTCAGTTGGTCGAAAAGATCCTCTATTCTAGGCAAGGGATACTTATTCTTGATTGTTAGGCGGTTGAGTTCCCGATAATCAATGCACATTCTAAGAGATCCGTCTTTCTTCTTGACAAACGATACAGGGGCTCCCCATGGAGAAACACTTGGCCTGATGAATTTCTTGTCCAGTAACTCTTGAAGCTGTAATTTTAATTCTTGTAATTCCTTAGGCGCCATTCGATAAGGTGCTTTAGATACAGGTGCAGCTCCAGGCACCAAATCTATTGTGAATTCAACCTGTCGATCAGGAGGTATTCCTGGCAACTCATCTGGGAATACGTCCACATAATCTCTCACCGTTGATATATCAGCAGGTGTAACCTTAACAGTATTATTTTCCATGATATTCACAAGGTAGCCTTCACTTCCCTTTTTCCGTAACATTCTTACAGCCTTCATTGCTGACACAATACGCGGTCTGGTATTAGTTTTGGCTCCGTAAAAGGTGAATTTGGATCCTACTGGTCTTTCAAAATCTATTTCACGCTCAAAGCATCGGATTGTTGCTTTATTCTTGGTCAACCAATCTATACCCAAAATAAGATCGAAACATTTCATCTCTAACACATGTAGATCGGCTTCCAGTTCTTGGTTACCTATCAAAAGCTTCACACCAGTCACAATATCCTTAGTCCTAATAGTTTCTCCTGAGGGAATACTTACCGTCAATTCTTCTCCATTTGTATTACTTTTCAAACCCAGTTTTCTTTTAAAATCTTCTGACATAAAAGAATGTGATGCACCAGTATCAAACAAAATATATGCTGGAAGATCGTAGACAAATAGTATACCTGCCATGGTTTCATTCTCCTCGGTCATTTTGTCTTGTCCTAGAGCAAAAACGCGTGCCTTCCCTGTCTTCTTGTCTGGTGTATTAACATTTTGTGGTGCCTTGGTCGGTGTGGCAGTGCATTCCCAATATCTATGTCCTGGTTGACGACACTTATAACAAACATTCTTTCCCATCAAACACTCCCCATAGTGGTGCTTATTGCAATTAGAACATATCGGAACTGCATTTAGTCCTGGTCCCCCCCTTGGAGTTGCCTTCTTCACAAAGTGGTTAGTCTTATTCTTATCTCTAAAATCCCATTTCCTTTTCCCGGGTTGCTCTTGAGGTTTCTGATTGTATTCTAAATTCTGGCTAAGGGATACAATATGTGCTCGTTCAAACGTTTCATGGTACGTAGGTAGTTTCAAACCCGACACGATACCTCCAATCTCTGGACGCAAACCTCTTTCAAAACGTCTTGCTTTTCTTTCATCTGTATCAACCAAGTGTGGGGCATATTTAGATAATTGATTAAAACGTCTTTCATACTCCATCACTGGAAGAATTCCCTGCTTCAGATTGACAAACTCAATTTCCTTTTGGTCACGGATAGACTGTGGAAAGTAACGATCCATCATCATGTTCTTAAAATCATTCCAGGTCATATTTTGTTTTTGTTCATTCGTCATTGTTCGCTCGTGTGATTTCCACCAGTGTCCAGCATCTTCCACAAGTTGGAATATTGCGTACGAAACTTTCTGATTTTCAGTTGATTCCATATGGTCAAAGATTCTTTCAAGCTCAAGAATCCATTCCTCAGCGACCATAGGTCCTTCGCTACCTTTGAATCTTGGTGGTGAAAAACGACGGAATTGCTCTATAATGACATTAGTATTGATACCCTGATTCTGTGGATTTGGTATATTTTGGTTAGCTGGCATTTGTTGTATGAGTCCCTGCAGAGAGTTCAAGAATTCCCGTGCAAAATCCGCTCCCTGTACTCTAACCCCAGGTGGAGGTTGCCTCTCAGCAGCTGGCTCGACAAATGGCTCATTTTCGTTTTGCACATGTTTACGTGGCCTTCCCCGCGCTGCCATACTTTTGGAAGAAGGAGAAACAACACTTAATTACATGCATATATATCCTTGTTTAACATACCGAATAATTTGTAAACAAATCATATACGTAGAAGATATTAGGTTTACAAATCCATATATATATACAATAGGTACACTGGTTTTTTTTTTTGATACTCTTACCCGTACAAAATGTCTATTAGTTAATCATGCTTATACGAGCAAAAAGATAGCATGATCAAAGGATGACTTATATACATTCCTATTAGCAAAAGGATATTTACGATCTAGTTATGTACCTAGACATCATTATACAAAAACTATCTACTATTACTATATGTACATCCTTTAGGTTTCTAACTATATCAGAACCAATTACTGGGACCCGCCTGGTTCTCTGCTGGTGGGGTATGCATACGTCGACCCCTAGATGGTACGCTCTCATCATGGACTGATCCTATGGACTCGTTGGGCTCGGTATCTTCTGAGGGGTCCTCCTCCTCTTCTGCTACACCTGCTTCCTCCCTTTGCGATCTTGCGAACTCGAGACAGTATTCCGCCCGATCCCTAGCGCGTTCGGCAAGTCGTTCGTCAGCAATAGCCTCTAAGCGCTTGTTGGCGGCAACCTCGTCATAATGATTTGCCCTTTGCCTCTGTTCCTCTGCCTCCATTTCCATCTGGTCTGCAATTGCGAGGCACCTTTGACGTTCTCTAATAACCATAGCGAGGCGGACACTAAAACGTTCATAATTAATTGTCAGTCCAGTCGTAGAGTCTATCGTAAGCATTTCGTCCAATAACCGATGGGCAACATCTCTATAATTTGGGAGGACAGAGTCTGCTAAGCGCATAGAAGCCTCGTACTCAGTAATGTGATGTCCTTCTTGTATGGCGTTGTTCCGACGTCTTCGTAATATATTTATATACTCGCCTATATTCTGATATTCACCCTGTCTGGTCCTCCAGTAGACTGACATCGCGGTGGTAAATCTCTGTTAGCGAGTATTCTTTGTCTATATACTACTGTTTTTCTAGCAGTTTGTTTTCTTCGAACCATCCTATCATAAAGAAGAAATATGGGTCAGTCTCTAATCTGGCTTCTTAATTGGTAGTAAAAGTTTCGAGGACAAAACATTTTTGAACCTATATAAAACTCATAATAAAATATACATACCTTGGAGCGAGTGTCGGTCTGTTGGCAAAGTCATGGTTCCCCTTGGTTTTATTTTATAAATCAAGTATACAGAAAAGTAAACCCGCTCTGATACCACTCTGTAGCGCCCCAATCCCATTAGCTCGGGATTAAAGTGCTACTAAATTTTCTTTTCTTTTGATTAAATAATAAATCAGAAAATGTGCGAAAGCGTGACATAAAATACTTATTGGATAAAAGTAGAAATTTCATTGACAATAAGATACTGCCAAAACATATTTACACTAGTGGTGCCAAAGTTTATAAGAAAATGCAAATCCCGGATTTGCATACACACAAACTTATTAATATATACAGAAGTGGCAAAAAAAAACATCTTTGAGTTGCGGGTAAAAGGAGGAACCCGGTGACCTTTGCCGCAACAGGCCCGCCACCTTGCTCAACTAACCTGAAGATTTTGTAATAAATTATGGGCATGAGTATAAACTCAGTGGGAACTTTGTAAGCAGTTATACTAACGAAGGTGCACAATAATAAACACATCCTTGACTTAAGAGTCCATCTTATAACTCAAAAGCCATATTGCTAGACTAGGGGGCCAATCTTACGACTCCCAAGCCCTACTCAAAAGCCAATCTTACGACTTAAGAGGTATCATATCATAAGCCCGAAGGCAAACATATTTATCAAGTACAAGTTCAGTAGCATAATATACTTACAAATAGCCCAGTCACCCACCTTGTTTGCTTGCTTTAAAAACTAAAGGTAGGTCGCAAATGTCCCAAGGCCCGATCCGCACTACACCAAGCACAAGTTATTTGTTTAATTAGTATTACTTATCGGGTTCAGTTATATTTTAAAAATAATTAATGTAGTATCCTTTTCTTTGGATTATATCTATTTTTACAATTTTTAATATATAAGCCAAGTTATTATAAATTACAAGTTTAAACTAAGAAGCATAATTATCTACTAAATTTAAATTACAGACAACATTAATTAAGACATACTTAAAATTAACTAACATGCAAAATAACAACTACCTAATACGACCTAAAAGAAAACAACTAAATATTAATCTATTTAAAACAATTTAATTCCTAAATTTAAATAAACTATAAAATAATGGAAAAGTAAAATTATTAAAGAAGACATACCTCCAAAGTTTTAGACACTAGACGAGAACCTCCGGAAACACCAGTTCGAACGTAGTCGAAAAATAACTTATAAGGACCTCCTAATTAAAGGAATTCCTTTTAATTCATTCACTGAAATGTTTAGTTATTAGTTCATTTCCTATAACTTATTTATAAAGGAATTTTTCAACAATGTTTCAATTTTTTTTCGATGTGGGACGATCCCAAATTCATGTTAGTGTATGTATACGTTTTGTTTGTTAATATTATTTTATAATTTGATTTATTTGCTAAATTTAGTATGTGTGTGCAATTTACTATATTTAGTATATTATTATTATATTATTATTATTATTTGTAGGTTAGATATGTTATTATCATTATTATTATTATATTATCATTTAGCTTAACGTTTTAGATATAGGTATAGGTATGTATTTATATTATTATTTTATTACTATAATTATTTGCCTTAGTATACACATATCTAGATGTTTGTGTATTTATATTATGTTACGTATACATATATAGATATGGTATTTAATTAATTTTATCTTATTTCTTAAACTCGATGTTAATTTTAAACTTCTGTTTTGTAAACTTCTAATTCTTACCCCTTTAGGTGCTAGGAGTGCAGTCGGCCTGGTACATCGCAGTCACACTTATTTTCTAAAATAAAATCATAAATCAGATAACTTTGTAATTTAAAATATAATGGGTAAAAATATTTTAAATTACAAACAATGTATTTTATTGTGTTTCAAAGGTTCTATAGATATGGTATTTAATTAATTTTATCTTATTTCTTAAACTCGATGTTAATTTTAAACTTCTGTTTTGTAAACTTCTAATTCTTACCCCTTTAGGTGCTAGGAGTGCAGTCGGCCTGGTACATCGCAGTCACACTTATTTTCTAAAATAAAATCATAAATCAGATAACTTTGTAATTTAAAATATAATGGGTAAAAATATTTTAAATTACAAACAATGTATTTTATTGTGTTTCAAAGGTTCGGGGTATCACATAATATTAGATTAAGTAGTTGTTGAATTATGTGTTATTCGCTTCCTTTAATTTCCCATTGCTATGTACTATATTATATGTCACTAGTAGCCAATACCCCTACATTGTAGGCGGAATATCAAGATTAGAAGAATTATATTAGAAGTTAAAGAAGCAGCTGTCATCATATGAGAATATAAAAAGGGGAAAAACCGTCAAACTTTTGTTTTTCTTTAGATTGGTTAATTGTTATAGAAATTTTACTTCTTTTTGGGTTGATGTTTAAGTTTTGGGTTTGTATCTTAACTATGTCAATATTCTTATTTTTTGTTCTTGAATTGTCTAATCTTTTCATTCATATCAAATGAGTTTTTATCTTCTGTAATGTATAAATCATGTGGACAATAGATTAATGTGTTGGGAATTCTCGATTTCATCTAATGTGCACAGTGGAGTAATAATCAAGAATAACGATCATGATCTATAATTTAATTAATGTTTGAGCAATAACTATGAGAAGTTCAAAATACTTACTTGTTCGCGTAATTAATCGGAAGGAATAGCACGAGTGAATTCACCATTTCAGGTATCCACACGTATGTCGTCCGCCGCAAGAACTATCCTCGGTACAATTGTTCAATAAGTGATTGCTAGGAAATTACTTATTGATTACACATTGTCTCTATAATTTTTATCTGATAAAAACTCTTAATTCTCTACTATAGAGAATATGTATATATAGTACCATATAACCCTAGGTTTATGGGCCTAATATCCATGTCTGCTTAATTAATGTCTAACTTATTAATTAATAAAGTCCAATTATCCTAATCTACTCCATATCTTTCAATCTCACACTTGGACTAGCATTAGATATAATTAGAAGCATTAATCTTGTACCCTTGAGCGGAACAACAATACACATAAAGTGTGACCCTTCAGGCCACCATTATCAATGATAATCTAATTAAAGTTTGCACAAAATTCCTAGACTGCGTTGTGCAATGAACTCAATAAATGAAGGACGTTTACATGAATTCGTAAAAAAACCTTTATATGAAGTTCATGTAATGTCCCTTCATTCACGAACCACGCAATTGAGCCTAGGGTCTGCCATGTGTCTATCCAAATAGCTCAATCACTTTCTCATCTTTATTATATGACACATTTGATCATATTCAATTACTTTAATTGAATATATCTTTTTCATTGGCCAATGACTTTATTGTCAAATAATATAGAGAAACGTGAGTGTCATATCGAATTTCAATCGAGGAATGAATCCCAATTTTGGCTCAACTACCATTTCCATTTGCCTCATGATAAACTCAACATAAGACGTGTCTTATCCTCCTTTGGGAGGCAAGCGTTGTACTTAGTCAAAGTTCATCACTTAACCAAAAAAAATGAGTATTGACCTCAGGTCAAAGGATTGCACTGTTGTCACTATAAAACGGTATTGCACTGTTGGCACTTAGAACGACACCTAGTTCTTTATGAACTTCAACAAAGCAACAACTCCTTTTGGCAGCTTCAGATGTAGCAATATACTCGACTTCAATAGTGGAAACGACAGTTCTACTCTGTTTGAAACAATTCCAATTCACTGCACCACCATTGAGAACGAGAACATATCCAGACTGGGACTTGAAGTCATCATGGTCCGTTTAGAAGCTAGCAATCAGTATACTCGGTAACTGATGACTCTAGTTGCCCACTGACACACGCTTAGTTATTTGTAACTAAATCGAACAAGCAAGTATACGACATCAAAGTAGCACTACGTGAGCACAAGGTCGATCCCACGAGGAATCAGCTCAATATCGGAAAGATGAAGTAATCCAAACATTTAAGTGGCTAACTAGACAATAGAGTGGTTGGTTTTGGTATTTTTAAACTCTAATTTAGATCAACAAGCAATTGAAACTAATAAGATAGACTAGAGAACAGTTTATAGGGAATAATCGATAAATAAAAACAATCTAGGCTTAGATTTCAATTAAGGGAGCAATTATTATCCCGATCAATTCAACCTTTAAAACGAATGCTATGTATTAGGAAACGGTCACAATTATATGCAAGATCTCCTCTCGGAGCTACTTACGTGTTGATTGTATAAGATTAATCGCCGTCTCCGGTCGATTAATCAAATACAACTCCCGATTGGTCCTAAGATCAAAGTTCCCACAATTAGCTCAAACCTCTCGGTTTTATTGCTTAATCATGTCGATTAATGTGATCTAGGATCAAATCTCCCCTCTCGGTTTCAATTTAATCCTCAATAATGTTAAATAAGTGATCAAATCATTCAACAAGCATAATAAACCATTAATCAACTAATAGCATAACACGGGATTAAATTAATCGAGTAAAATCACTAATCACCCATAATCTACTTTCTAAACCTAGATAAAGGAATTTAGCCAACCATGATCATCATAATAAATAAACACAAATATATAGATATAATCATGTTTATACAAAATTTAAATGAAGATGGAAGGATAAAACCTATTTGGGAAGAAAAATCTTGATCTCCAAGTAATTCCCCAAATGCACTCCCTAGCTTTCTCTCTCTAAAAAGTAAGTAAATGAAAAGTGTGCTGTGTAAAAAATCTTAAAATCCAAGTCTATACCCCCCATTTGGGGCTTTTTACAAAGTCTTGGGCTCAAAATTACATAAATGGGCTGAAATTAAATCATTTCCAGAGTTTGTGCACGGTCATGCCCGTGCGAGGCTGCACGGACCGTGTACAACCCCTGAAATCGCCTATTCTCTAGACACTCTTGCACGGTCCGTGCACGGTCGCACGGTCATGACCATGCGCCTGTGCATGGCTGCCCCTGCCTTTTGCGCGCACAGGCCGTGCACGGTTTGTGAGGGCATGCACAGTTGTGACCGTGCACGGCCCAATTTTGGGCCGGTTCTTCATTCCTCGGGTTTTTTCTCGATTTCTTCGACTCCAATCTACTCGTCACCTCTTTGTACACTTTTTTACCTGCAAAATGCTTGAAAACGAGGTTTTCCAACAAGAGAAAGGAAATACGAAGAATATAACAAATGAGTGTTTAAAAACTACAAATGTATGTTAAAGACATATACTTTAAGCCTATTTTTCACTCTAAACAGCCCATTTGTCAACCCCCTCAAACTAAACCCTTGCTCGTCCCTGAGCAATTAATATCAAAAGAATGAAGAATTTCTTTCTCAGTAGGAGGAAAACATATAGGTATCATCGGTTTTACTTGGAAATGTAAGTCTCAGACCAAAAGCACATTCTAATTATGCACATCACAAGTTAATGAACCTTTGAAATCATCATACTATCCTCACAGATAAGTGTATCACTCAAGCACTCAAGTGTATAAAACAGGGTCATGTATCGCTCGAGTTGTATACATATGCATGCCCTACCATATGCTTGCTTATTGTCTCATCTTTCCGTCACTTTTGATAAATATGAGCAAAAAATCAGAAAGGTCTTTTGTTTTGGTTGTAATGTAGGCTTTTTGGACTAGGTGAGATATGTTTGAGTGTAGAGACTTAACTTGGATCGATTGAGTTACACTCCACTAATTCTCACATAAGTTTTACTCTCACTCCTTTTTCATCATTTCAAAACTTCAATGTTTCTTTCACCTTCTCCAAATCACCACAACCAACTCTTGTGCATAAAATATGAGTTAGCAATATTTTGACTTCTAACTCAATCAAAGTAAGCTCTATTATTGGTTTCCTTTGACCCTTTCTTGGTCATAAACTATAAACATCCAATCGAAATGGAATGCAATTTTTTTTTTTTTTTTTTTTTGTGCTTTTCCTCCCGAGTTTATATTCATCAATACACTCTCATCATTTTTGTAACCCTCTCTCACATCCACTTTCTAATTCCCTCTATCAAACTCGTTCGATCCAAGTGTGGGAAAAAGGCTAAAAAGATGGATATGGCTTGTAATTATAGCTATCAAGAAAAAGGCTACAAGTTCAACTTGGCTAACTAGGGATCATTAATATAAAGGGGTAAGAAGATTTTTAAAGCTCAAAATGGGTTATAATCAAAGATTGCCTAAAATCATTTTTAATGCTCATAAATATAACTCGTGATTTCAAGTAGACTCAAAGCAAGTTTTAGAGGTACTATGCATATGATCAACATCACACAAATCAAAGAACATATTGAACTCAAAAAATAGGAGTTCGTCATTTTGGCTCAAAATCTCACCGGCTTATATAGTATGATTAATTTCTTTGTTCCATAACAAGTGTGTGCATATATCACATTTTCAATCAAAACACAAAATTGTGTATCATCATTGACAACACTTCCAATACCTTATCAACCTAATATATCCTCTTTCAAGAATTTTTTTTTTTTTAACAAATTAAAATCAACAAACTAACAAGTTATCAACAACTAAAGATAAAATAGCTTAACAAATTAATTGAAACTAAAAGTTCGAAACAAAAACTTCATAAACGTCAAAACATAATTCAGTTTGGCAAAACAAATGCAAGAAAAGACAAACAACCACCCTTCAAATTTCGCAACATACATCCCCCCTCAAACTATTTTAAACTAGATTCCAAAAGGCGTTAAAATAGTTTTAAGAAGTAAAGATGTTGCGAATAACTTACAAACTCCCCCTAAGGGGAGGGTGGTGTGAGATCATAGTGGCCGGCTTGCACATTTAAGTCCTCGAGCTTTTGCAACATTTTGGCCATTCTCCTTTCTTCTTTTGAGCTGACCTTCTGGGCCTCCATGATTTCCAACAACGCGTTCATGATTGTGGTCTGGCCCGATGTCAAATTTCTCTGTGTTTGCATTATATCAGCGTGGTTGTTGATAAGTGTTTGTTGCTACTCTTTAAGCTCGTTGAGGGCCGCTTCCACAACTTTTAACCTATCAGTGACTGTGGAGGATTCCCCGCGCTGTCAGGAGGAAGACTCCTCCCCTCGCTGTACAAGGAATGCCTCCTCGATGTTTTGGATCTCCCGATCCTCTTCCATTTGCTCCTCAGTCGCCACTTGCCTAGGTAGAACGCCAGCTAAACCCTTCTGAATCATCTCTGCATGGCCCGGGGTCATCATCAACCAATTTTCACGCCTTAACACCGTAGTCAGAGGAGGTTTAGGCAAGGGAAAGGACCCTCCCTCTCGTTGCTGCCACATCCAAACTCTCTCCTTGGATAACTTAATGTAGTGAGATGTTTTGAGAATTTCTGTCGTTATCCTGGACTCACCGCGCATTGGTTGAAATCTTGAGAGATTAACCTTGTAATGCACCGCCAAGGCAGTGATGAACCCTCCAATTCGGATAGCACCTGTTTCGTGTGCTATTGAATTGAATTGGCCCATCAAATATAGTGCTGATCGCACCTGGTGAGGCTTCATCATCCACCACAGCAAATAGAGTTCGTCTGCCCGAAGACCTGCCGCCTCGTGCCTTGCAAAGAGAGTATGCTGCATAATCTTAGCCATGTATCTGAATACTGGGTTTCGAATTTCGGTCGGCTTTGATCTGCTAGCATTGTATGTGGGGTGAGAAGGTGTGGCGTCTGGTTGGTAACTGATTTTGGGCCAAAATGCTTGAGGATTGAAATCCTCATGGTGAGGGAAGTCGCCAGGGGAGTGAAACCGGAAGATGTCTCCCAATTGTCTAGAATACATCTCACGAGGCCGGTTGCCCAACGGAATGTCATGCTCAAGGCTTCGTCGCGATGCATGACAACATTGAGATTGCAGAAGAATTCCAAGACTAGTTCCTTGTAGGTGGGCCAATATCCATAAAGGAAGTGACCCCAATCCATTCGTCGGATCAGAGTCTCCACGTCTTCCCGGATACCCAACTCATCCATAGTTGGGGGATCGGGGTATAGGGTTGGAATGATCCATCTTCTGGCCAGCTTATTCCACCTTTCTTGAACCATCTCCGACTCCCGCATCCGGCCAAAATTGATTCCATAATCACTCGGGCTTATGTTCTCGGCCTCACTTTGCTCAGTAGGGTCTTGTGTGGCCCTTGAACTTGACTCTCCCACCCTTGCAACTTTTCTCTTTGGCCCCATGTTCAGTGTAAGAAAATATGACCTATAATCACCCAAAACACGTGAGACAATTTCTCATCTTGCATTTACACATTCTACACACCTCAACGTTTACAAATTTATTCAATACTACATTCAATGGGAGTACATAATCGAAAAAATTCATAAGAAAAAGGCACCAATTGGCCTTAAATCAACAAAACAAGCACAAAAGCAATTGCACGAAAGGTGTTCGACAAAATACTCTAATGAAGTTCTAACTCCGAATTGAACAATTTCAAGTTCTATCTATTCCCTATACTCAATCACCAACAATATGTTCACAACAAAGCAATTTATCCACAAATCACCAAGGGATTCGAAATTAAAGGCAAACTACACAACTAAGCCCTAATTTGACAAAATTGGCCAAAAATTCGAATTTAATTGAGATTCAATGGGCATACCTTGTGAATGTAGGGAGATAATGACTTGAAAGTATTGATTTTCCAAGAATGGCGTTGAATTTGTGTGTGTGTTTGTGTTTGGGTGTTTTTTCGCGTATAAGAAAGGGGAAGAATGGGAGGGATATGTTTTTCCGCGTTCAAATATGGTTTTGTCCAGGTCGTACACGGTCCGTGCAACGGTGCACGGTCATGACCGTGCACGACCTCAAAAACGGGCTGGTCTCGGGAAAATGATATTGCACAGTCCGTTCACCCGTGCACTGTCATGACCGTGCACGGTCCCAAAATTGGGCACTTCTGTGGAGAAGGATGCACGGACCGTGCACGCCTAAAATTTGAGATTTTACCCAATGTTTTGAAGTTGTGCTCATCCATTTTGCATCCTACCACTTTTCCTATCATTCCTTGCATTTACCTGCCATTATTCAACACTAAAAAATTAAAAATGCTTAAATAAAACTATCTAATTATTCAAAATGCGAATTTAAAGAAATTGAACCGTCGGGTTGCCTCCCGACAAGCGCTAAGTTTTACGTCTTTAGTCGGACGCCTGTCTATTTCGGTTCAAGTCGGTTCAACCAAAGACAGTTGGTGAACCTCTCTTTCTTGTGCTTGGTCAAAGTACTTCTTATCTCTTTGGCCATTCACCATAAATGAGCTTCCGTCGGTATTTAGTAGCTCGACAACTCCGCTTGGTAGCACTCTCTTGACTGTGAATGGTCCGGACCATTTTGATTTTAACTTCCCGGGAAAAAGTTGGAGACGGGAATTGAACAAAAGGACTTGGTCTCCATGACAAAACTCTCTCTTGATGATCAATTTGTCATGAAACCTCTTAACCCTTTCCTTGTACACCCTTGAATTCTCAAATGCTTGATTTCGCAACTCATCAAGTTCGTTCAATTGCAACACCCTATTTGCCCCAGCCGATTGAAAGTCGAAATTCAACTTCTTTATCGCCCAATATGCACGATGTTCAAGCTCCAGGGGCAAATGGCATGATTTTCCAAAAACAAGTTGATAACGAGACATACCAAGGGGTGTCTTGTAAGCTGTTCTATACGCCCACAATGCATCATCCAACTTTAGAGCCCAGTCCTTCCGGTTTCCCCTTACTGATTTCTCGAGGACTTGCTTGATTTCCCGGTTAGCTAATTCGGCTTGACCATTTTCTTGAGGGTGATATGGTGTAGTCACCCTATGCTTCACACCGTACCGGGCCAATAAGCCATTGAGCCATTTGTTACAGAAATGCGACCTTCCATCACTAAGTAATGCTCTAGGTGCTCCATAACGAGTGATGATATTTTTCACAAGAAATCTTAGTACCACCTTAGAGTCATTGGTTGATGTAGGGATGGCCTCAACTTATCGGCAAACATAATCCACCGCCAACAAAATGTATTGATAGCCTTGAGATGATGGGAATGGTCCCATGAAGTCGATTCCCCAAACGTCAAACAGTTCCACTTCAATAGAATTGGCAAGTGGCATTTCATATCTTTTCGAGATCCCACCGGTTTGTTGGCACCGATCACATTGCTTGATGAAGTCGTGGCAATCTTGAAAGATTGTTAGCCAATAGAATCCACTTTGAAGCACCTTAGCCGTTGTTCTGTTTACCGCAAAGTGTTCCCCACTTGGTGAAGAGTGACATTGTTCGATGATCTCTCGACCCTCTTCCTCCGATACACACCTCCGGATAATCGAGTCAGCACATCTTCGGAAAAGATATGGATCATCCCACATATAAAACCTTGCTTCGTGATAAAACTTCATCTTCTGATGTGATGAGAGATCGGGTGGAGTTGCTCCACAAGCTAAGAAGTTCACAATGTTAGCATACCACGGAAGCCGAGCAATCGCCATCATGAGATGTTCATCAGGAAATGTATCCTTGATCACCTCTTGTTGCCCTTTTTTGTCCACCTCATTCTCAATCCTCGAAAGGTGATCGGCTACAACATTTTCACAACCTTTCCGATCCTTGATTTCTAAATCGAATTCTTGCAAAAGTAGGATCCATCGAATGAGCCTTGGCTTGGCATCCTTTTTATCGAAAAGGTACCGGATGGCTGCGTGGTCGGTGTATAAAATTGTTTTCGTGCCCACAAGATAGGCACGAAATTTGTCGAACCCATATACCACTGCTAACATCGCCTTCTATGTTGTTGTGTAGTTTGACTGGGTCGGGTCAACGCTTTTACTCGCGTAATATATTACCCGGAAGATTTTATCCCTCTTCTGTCCTAAGACTGCCCCGACTGCTGTATCACTCGCATCACACATGAGTTCAAAAGGTTGGTTCCAATCAGGTGATACCAAGACTGGTGCCGAAACCAACGCTTTCTTCAACACTTCGAAGGCCTGTAGACAAGAATCATCGAAAACATAAGCATCATATTTTTCCAAAAGGTGAAACAAAGGCTTAGCAATTTTCGAAAAATCACGAATAAACCTTCGGTAAATACCAGCATGGCCTAAAAAGCTTCGGATTCCCTTCTCATTGAGGGGTGGTGGTAATCTTTCAATGGCAACCACCTTGGCTCGGTCTACCTCCAACCCTGCAGCTGAAACCTTATGCCCTAACACTATACCTTCTCTTACCATGAAATGGCATTTTTCCCAATTTAATACAAGGTTAGTGTCTTCACAACGCTGCAAGACTAGAGACAAGTTAAACAGACAATGATCAAATGATGCACCGAAAACAGAAAAATCATCCATGAATACTTCCATCACATTCTTGATCAACCCACTAATAGCCATCATGCATCGTTGAAAAGTGGCCGGTGCATTACATAAGCCAAAGGGCATTCTCCTAAACGCAAACATGCCATATGGGCATACAAAAGCCCGTTTTTCTTAATCCTCCGGGGCAATCTTAATTTGATTGTACCCGGAGTACCCATCCAAAAAATAATAATAGTCATACCTGGCTAATCTATCCAACATTTGATCAAGAAATGGAAGTGGAAAATGATCTTTCCTAGCAGCCGCATTCAACTTCCGGTAGTCAATACAAACCCTCCAAGCGGTTATCAACCTAGTGGCTACTTCTTCTATCGGATATAGGCACGACTTGGGTAGGACTCGCCCACTTGCTATCGGATATAGGAAAGACTATGCCATTATCAAGCCATTTCAAAACTTCTTTCCTCACCACCTCTTGCATAATTGGATTTAAACTACGCTGACTTTGCACACTCGGTTTATAGTCCTCTTCCATTAAAATTTTATGCATGCAAATAGCGGGGCTAATCCCTTTAAGATCCGAGATGGACCATCCAATAGCACTCTTGTGCTTTTTCAAGATTTCAATCAATTTCGCACATTCACTCTCATTAAGATATGCTGAAATTATAACCGGAAATTTCTTACCTTCATCAAGGTACTCATACCTCAAGTGGTCGGGGAGAGGTTTCAACTCAACATTGGATCCTTCTTCTTCTTTGCCCTTAGATTCCTTTAGTCCGGTCGACTCCTTATCCTCCAATTTCAACCAAGAAATCTCCTCATTGCGTACCTCCTGCAAAGAATTCAATGCACTAACACTATCCAAAACATCAACACCATTAGCTTCATGGTTAGCACATGCAAAAATAGAGTAGTGCAAACAAATCTCCAAAGAGTCAATTTCACTCGAAGCTAAAAGATTTCTTGTATCATTGGTATCTAGCAAATCCAAAGCATTACATTCTTCTATGACATTAACCTCATCCTCATTGTGAAACCTCATTGCCTTATAAATTAAAAAAGTAACCTTCTCATCATTCACACGTAAGGTAAGTTCTCTTTTTTGAACATCAATGAGGGCTCCACCCGTTGCTAGAAACGGGTGGCCCAAAATCAAGGGGACCTCCTTGTCCTCATTCATGTCCAAAACTACAAAATCCACCGGGATTATAAACTCACCTACCTTGATCAACACATCCTCCACTATACCTTTCGGATAGGTCAAAGACCTATCCGCCATTTGCAAAGCAATAGTGATAGGTTTGATGGTTCCAATTTCCAATTTATTGAATATAGAAAGTGGCATGAGATTAATGCTTGCCCCAAGATCACATAATGCTTTTTCAAATTTTTTATCCCCAATAATACAAGAAATTGTAAAGCTACCTGGATCCTTCCTCTTTTGAGGGATTCTTCTTTGAATCACGGCACTACACTCCTCGGTTAAGTTAACCGTCTCATAAGCTTCCAACCTCCTCTTTTTCGATATCACCTCCTTAAAAAATTTAGCATAATTAGGCATTTGTTGCAAAGCATCAATAAAATGAATGTTAATATGCAATTTCTTGAAGATTTGCAAAAACTTAGCAAATTGGTTATCCAACTTTTTCTTTTGATAAGTTTGTGGAAATGGGAGGGGAGGGACATAAGTAAGAGGAATAGAGTTAAGAGTGGAGTTTGGCCTCACGGCCCCTTTTTCACTTGATTTTCCACAATCCTTAGTTTTGGTTTGCTCCTCTAAATGCTCTTTCTCAATCACTTGGTCACCTTCCACCGGTAGCTTTGGTCCTTCATACTCGGTTCCGCTCCTTAGTCGAATTGTTTGGCATTATTCCTTTGGATTCTTCACCGTGTCACTCGGAAACTGCCCCTTTTGGTGTTGGGGACTAATGGCTTGGGCTAACTGGCTCATTTGCAATTGCAAGCTTTTAATGTCGGCCCCATTCGTCACAATGCTCTTGTTGACATCAACTTGAAACTTCGCGAAAGAATTATCCATTTGTGACATTCTTTCGTCCGTCCTTGAGATGAACGATGTCAAGAGTTCCTTTAAGCTTGGTTCCCTTCCTTCGTTTATTACCCCATAGGTAACGGAGAATCCGGGTGGTGGTTGGACCAAATTGTTGTGGTTGCCATAGGAAAGATTTTGATGCCCCTTTGATCCCGATTGGTAGTGACTCGATTGGTGTTGGTTGTGATTGAAGTTCGAATGTTGACCTTGCCCCGAATAGGGATATTGGTGTCCCTTTGGTTTCCATAACCCCTTTGATGAATGAAGTTACAATCCTCGGGGTCTTCTTGTGCAACAACGGCTTTTGCACTTTGTTCCATTTGAACAGAAGAGGCGGCTTTGGTTAGTGACTCCAATTGTTTTGACAAAGCCGCTATTTGAGTTGAAAGCGAAGAGTTTGCCTCTTTTTTCGCTACACTTGCAACCACCCTCGGTTTGTTCCTTTCGGTTGGCCATTGATATGAATTTGTGGCCATGTCCTCAATAATTGATGTTGCATCTCTCGTTGTTCTTGCCAACAATGCACCACCGGCGGCTGCATCTATGATTTCTCTTGTAGACCCGAATAATCTGTTATAGAAGTAACAAATTTGCTCCTTATCTTGCAACCTGTGTTGGGGACACTTCCGGAGTAAGTCTTTAAAACGCTCCCATGCTTCCCACAATGATTCAAAATCGAACTGCCGGAATTGCGTGATTTATCCTCTCAATCTAATGGTCTTACTCGCCGGAAAGTACTTCTGAAGGAACCTCTAATAGAGATCGTCCCATGTTCGGATATCTTCGTTGGCGAGGGAGTTGTACCACAACTTTTCCCTATCTCTCAATGAAAATGAGAAAAAGGCGGAGCTTAATTTGATCATGCGGGACTTGGTTGATTTGAATCGTCCCACATACTTCCAAGAACGTTGACAAATGCAAATTCGGGTCTTCACTAGCTTGTCCTCCAACCTGGTTCTGTTGAATGATGTTAATGAGTGCCGGCTTTAGTTCGAAATTCACTGCATTCACAGGCACTCTACCCATCCCACCAAAATTTCGGTTTGCTACCGGTCGTAGGAAGTCTTGTATAGTATCTTGTGGTGGTGGGTTAAGCACTTGCTCTCTCCAATTCCAAAGAGCATTCACCTCTTCTTGTTGTTTTTGCATCATCTCTATCATTTGATGATAGATGTTTGCTTGATCCGGCGGAATTCCCGGTGCATTCCTCTCAACTTGATTGAAGACTCTTTGGTCGTTATCTCCGGCTTCCATGCTTCTTTCTCTACTCCTTCTCCCTTGATTGTGTCTACAAGTTACCTCGATTTCCGGATCAATAGGTAGCAAGCCTTCCAATCCTTGTGACCTCAAGTGCATCAACACCTTGCACACCAATCAAAAAGAGATCCCGTAAGTTCAATTAATGATTAATCAACAATTAAAATAAACTAAACTACTAATAAAAAGAAAGTGTCTAGAGTATCACTAAACGCCTAGAACAACACTTTCCGGTTATTGTTACCGACTCCCCGGCAACGGCGACAAAAACTTGACACACGCTTAGTTGTTTGTAACTAAATCGAACAACCGCAAGTATACGGCGTCAAAGTAGCACTACGTGAGCACAAGGTCGATCCCACGAGGAATCGGCTCAATATCGGAAAGATGAAGTAATCCAAATATTTAAGTGGCTAACTAGACGATCGAGTGGTTGGTTTTGGTATTTTTAAACTCTAATTTAGATCAACAAGCAATTGAAACTAATAAGATAGACTAGAGAACAGTTTATAGGGAATAATCGATAAATAAAGACAATCTAGGATTAGATTTCAATTAAGGGTAATTAGCAATTATTATCCCGATCAATTCAACCTTTAAAACGAATGCTGTGTATTAGGAAACGATCACAATTATATACAAGATCCCCTCTCGGAGCTACTTACGTGTTGATTGTATAAGATTAATCGTCGTCTCCGGTCGATTAATCAAAAACTCCCGATCGGTTCTAAGATCAAAATTCCCACAATTAGCTCAAACCTCTCGGTTTTATTGCTTAATCATGTTGATTAATGTGATCTAGGATCAAATCTCCCCTCTCGGTTTCAATTTAATCCTCAATAATGTTAAATAAGTGATCAAATCATTCAACAAGCATAATAAACCATTAATCAACTAATAGCATAACACGGGATTAAATTAATCGAGTAAAATCACTAATCACCCATAATCTACTTTCTAAACCTAGATAAAGGAATTTAGCCAACCATGATCATCATAATAAATAAACACAAATATATAGATATAATCATGTTTATACAAAATTTAAATGAAGATGGAAGGATAAAACCTATTTGGGAAGAAACATCTTGATCTCCAAGTAATTCCCCAAATGCACTCCCTAGCTTTCTCTCTCTAAAAAGTAAGTAAATGAAAAGTGTGTTGTGTCAAAAATCTTAAAATCCAAGTCTATACCCCCCCCCCCCCCATTTGGGGCTTTTTACAAAGTCTTGGGCTCAAAATTACATAAATGGGCTGAAATTAAATCATTTTCGGAGTTTGTGCATGGTCATGCCCGTGCGAGGCTGCACGGACCGTGCACAACCCATGAAATCGCCTATTCTCTGGATACTCTTGCACGGTCCGTGCATGGTCGCACGGTCATGACCGTGCGCCTGTGCATGGCATGGCTGCCCCTGCCTTTTGAGCGCACAGGCCGTGCACGGTTTGTGAGGGCATGCACGGTTGTGACCGTGCACGGCCCAATTTTGGGCCGGTTCTTCATTCCTCGGGTTTTTTCTCGATTTCTTTGACTCCAATCTACTCGTCACCTCTTTGTACACTTTTTTACCTGCAAAATGCTTGAAAACGAGGTTTTCCAACAAGAGAAAGGAAATACGAAGAATATAACAAATGGGTGTTTAAAAACTACAAATGTATGTTAAAAACACATACTTTAAGCCTATTTTTCACTCTAAACAACCCATTTGTCACCCACCATAGACTTTAAGAAATATTCTTTGTCCTTCTAAGATACTTAGAATAGTCTTGACAGTTCTCCAGTGTTCCTCACCGAGATTTTGCTAAAATCTGCTCTTTCACGGAGTGCAACATGGAATGATTGCTCCCCATTATCAATATATCTGTGACATATATGATAAAGAAGACAATATTTCCATTCTTACGTTTACTATAAACGCATGGATCCTCTTTGTTGCTGACAAAATCAAACAATTTGATAGCTTTGTCAAAGCAAATATTCCAACTCCTAGATGCTTGCTTGAGTCCATGAATGGACTTCTTTAACTTGCATACTCCATTCGGCTTTTCTTTGGATACAAAACCAGCAGGCTGTGCCACAGTGCCTTCGATTTCTCCATTGAGAAATGTGGATGATGGTTTTGACATCCATTTGCCAAATGTCAAAGTCATAGTATGCAACTATTGCAAGTAATGTCCTAATGGCCTTGATCTTAGCAACTAGCGAAAAGGTTTCATCATAGTCAATGCCCTTGCGTTGACTATAACCTTTTGCCACCAACCTAGCCTTGTAGGTTTGTATCTTGCCATCTGCATCTCTTTTCTTCTTGAAGATATATTTGCAGCCTATGGGGCGAGCCCCATCTGGCAAATCAACTAGTTCCCAAACTAGATAAAGGTAGATCGAGTCCAATTCAGATGTTAAGGCGGCTAGCCACATCTTCGAGTCGTTTCTCGACCCCGTTTCGTTATAGGTCTTAGGTTCGTCGTCTTTTGAAGCAACCTCATCATCTTGGTTCTCAACCAATAGATTTAGTCTTTCAGGTGCACAAAAATTCCTTGGAGGCCTATTGAGTTGGTTTTGCGTTGGTTCGTGTGGTTTATTCTGATCGTGAGTTGGTTTTCAACATTTTGGGATATTCTCAAGAATTTCACTATGATTCTCTTGAGGTAGGACCGATACAATATCTTGTCTCTGATGCATCTTATTGTCTGGAGGTGATCCTCTAAGAGTTGTTTTCCCTCCCAATAGATCATTAAAACTCTCACTGAGTTCTTGTCCACTCATTTGGATAATACCTCATCATTTATGTTATCTTACGGGTTTGATACAATATCTTGTTTTGATGCATCTCATTGTCTTGTGGTAACCCTCTAAGAGTTATTTCACTTCCCAATAGATTATCGAAAACTCTCATTGAGTTCTTGTCCACTCCATTAGACAATACCTCATCCTTTATGTTATTTTGTGGTTCTTGAATCTTTCCAAGAACTACCTTGTTGTGACCTTGTTCCTCGGAGATATAAATATCTTCAAGAAAAGCCACATTTATGGAAACTATCACCTTGTGATCTCTAGGGCAATAAAATTCATATCCTTAGTTTCCTCAGGATATCCACAAAATAGCATTTCTCACTTTTAGTCTCCAATTTATCAGTCGTCCTCTTCTTAACAAATGAAGGACAACCCCAGGTCTGCATATGGTTAAGACTCAACTTCTTGCCACACCATAACTCATATGATGTTTGCTTGACCAATTTAAGAGGAACTCTATTCAGAACATAACCAACGGTTAGTAAGGCATGACCCCAAAAGAATAAGGGGAGACTGGTGAAACTCATGATGGATCGAACCATATCCAATGAAGTTCGATTTCTCCTTTCGGATACTCCATTCATCTGTATTGTACCCGGAGGTGTCCAGTCTGACCGGACTCCATGTGATTTCAAGTAATCAAGAAACTCTCGGCTCAAGTATTCCCTTCCTTGATATGATCGGAGAATATTAATACTTTTTCAATTTATTTCTCGACTTCTAACTTAAACTCCTTAAATTTCTCAAAGGCCTCATATATGTGTTTCATGAGATACACTTATTCATACCTTTAAAAATCATCAGTGAAAGTTATGAAGTACGAATATCCGTCTCTTGCTTAAGTTGGGAACGGTCCGTACACTGCTGTGTGGATTAGCTCGAGCACAAACTTGGCACGTAAACCTTTCCTAGAAAGTGGTTAACTTGTCATCTTTCCTTTGAGACAAGATTCGCAAGCACCATATGATTCGAAATCAAATGTTTTGAGCTAGTTTAACTTTCTCAATCTTATTATTCTTTTCTCATTGATATGACCAAGTCTACAGTGCCATAGGTATGTTTTATTATCCGTATTACTTAGCTTAGCTCATTTGTTCTTGTACATTGAGAATATTTTTTTCATATTCAAGCATATATAATGCATTCAAAAGAAAGACACTTCCTTAAAACAATCCATTAGGCGAAACAAGCATCTACTGTTTGCAAAATAGAATGAAAAGCCATAAATGTCTAACATTGGAATGGAAAATAATATTCTTTGAAATCTAAAGAACAAAATAACAATTATATAAATCTAATTTATATCCCGAAGGAAGATCTAATCTATTATAATTTCAATGTACAAAATAAACTACCTAAGCTCTCATCGAATGCACCATGTGCTTTGAACTTCGGGCAGTCTCTCTTCCAGTGTCCCTTCTTATTGGCACTCATCCTTTGGTATTCTCAGCTTCTTTTGAACCCCTCTACTCTTTGGCTTCAAGGCCATATCCTTAGATGCTTTCCCCTTTTTCTCCTGCTTATACTTCTGCTTGGAAGATTTCGCAAAAGAGCTCACCATGAGCACAGAGTTACCTTTAGAAGTAGATGATTCATAGGTCTTGAGCCTGTTGTGAAGCTCCGGTAGTGTCGTCTTTGTGTTGCTCATGTTGAAATTCACTATGAAGTTTTAAAATGAACTTGGAAGAGATTGCAGAATCAGATTTATTGAGACACTTGAGGGTAGCTTTGTTCCATTCGATTCCAACCTCTCAAACAATCCGATCATCTTAAGTATATGTTTAGAAACCTGACCCCCATCATGAAGCTTACACTTGAAGAGATCTCTGAGTATCTCATACTCCGTGGTCTGAGCTTCTGAAGCGTATAGACTCTCCAAGTGTTTCAGTATCTCATAAGGGCACATGCTCCCATGTTGCCTATGCAGTTTAATACTCATAGAGGACAACATTAAGCATTGAGCCAATATGACATCCTCAACATGTTTCTTATGAGCTTTTTCGTCAAACATAGCGTACTCAGGAGACTTCTTGTTGGGGATGGCACTGATTGGTTTGTTCAGGACATACACAAGCTTGTCTTGTCTTAGCACCAAGCACAAGCAACAGAGTCAATCCGTAAAGTTTGACCCAGTCAACTTGTTTGTTTCTATCAAACATTTATAAGAAAATTCCACATTTTATTTGACGAGAAAATAATAGAATGGAAAGATACATCAGAATAAAGTAAACAAGGATCACATTCGTATCACTAATCAAAACAAGAGTTTATTGTAATGATTAGCTACCACTAATTTTAACATATTTTGCGCCCCCAAACACAAAATACGAATTTATAAAAGTTTTAAATCTTAGTGGTCCAAGATCCAAGTCTATATTAATGTAGCATTTGCTTTGGCTGATGACTACAATAATATCACTTGATAGACCTCTAAGCAAATTGTAACGACAAATTTGCAATTCTTGGTTGATTAATCCAATTAATATTGCGTCCTCAAACTATTGTGGTCGCTTTGTCGTCTCAAAATAATTAAGCAAGTCAATTCCATCACGCGATGCCAACAATGCATCTATGAATGAGTCCAGTCTTGTCGATTTAGAGTAAACACTTTGGTGTAAAACTCGTGGTCGAAAAGATTAGGAATCTCAAACAATTATAATGGACGACGCATTTTATTTCTAAACAAGACTTGGTTTATAGTGGAAAATTGTTATGTGATACAAATTATTTAATTTAATATCTAATATTAAATTATAACACAATTACTGGGTGTCGCCTACCTAGACATAAGAAATGCAGACCACACATATTAGGCGTCGTCTACCCGTACATAATTACATGGACGACATGTATTGGGCGCCGCCTACCCAAACATAACGCGAACTTAACTACTATAGTAAATGGAATAAGCATAAAATCAAATAATTATTTATCACATAAATTGTTAAATAAAAGCTCAACGAATGAAATTATTAATCTAATTAAAATTTTATTCTTCAATTAAATATGGATTAAAATTATATATTAATTCCAAATTAATATAAATATACATTTATTTTTAATTCCAAATTAACATAAATATATAAGGTTATTTCAAACACAATAATAATAAAATTTATTAATCTAATTAATAAATTAATATTTGCAATTTCGAATTTAGAATTAATCTAATTTAATTAATTAAATTAAATCAACTTTTTTGTCTTTAAGATGTAACAACCCATTAAATGGGCTCAGGTATAAGTAGCCCAAAAATCAATACGGTCCAGTTCAAAAGTCCAGCAGTAAAATTGAGCCCTTTTTAGTTAATACCAACAGACCCATTAATTTAACAGGTCCAGCCCTTTAAAAACCCAACAGAATGGGCCCAAACAATCTGGCCCAGTCCAGGTCCAGGCCAAGTCCAAAATTCAGCCCCAGCCCAGCCCAAAACCCTAGGATTTGGGTTGGGTGCCGCCTTTTGCCGCCGCCGCCGTTAGTCGCGCAGCAGTGCACCTGCCGCCACGGCCATGTCGTCGTCGTCAGCAGCGCATAGCAGAGCCGCGCCGCCGCATCAGCAATAACGACAGCACCCGCGCCGCCTAGGAGTGTTGCCCAGAAGGCGTGCAGCAGCAGCGAGACGTCGAGAGCTGCCGTCGCTGCCGGTATCGTCCAACGATGCAGACCGGCAGCGCAGCAGGATCAACGACGATCGCTGCGCCTCCGCCATTGTCATCGACGCCCCCGTCAACGCAGCAGTACCAGGGCCCCGCCGCCGCCTCGCGCTGACGTTTTGAAAGCCCAGTTTTCATTTTTCCGGAATTGTTTCAAAAATAATTAACAATGGGTCCAATTGTTGCGTAAATGGGTATATTGCAAATTTTCCAAAACAATTTAGTTTTGAGACTGTTTATGAAACAGTATTCAATTTTTTCTGATTTTCAATAATTATCAGGATTTCAAAACTGGCTGCGTAAATTTTAAGCTTTTGTTTAGAAATTAGTTTGCAACAATATTCAAAATAACTGCAAAATCAATTCCAAAACAAAAGGTAGAATATTGTTTTATAAAATTTTAAACCATAATTAATCTAACTATTAAATCAATTATAAATCGAGCGCCGCACTCTGATATCACTGTTGGGAATTCTCGATTTCATCTAATATGCATAGCGGAATAATTAATTGAGAATAACGATCATGATCTATATTGAATTAACGTTTGAGCAATAACTATGCAAAAGTTCGAATTACTTACTTGTCGCGTAATTAATCGAATAGCGCGAGTGAATTCACCACTTCAGGTATCCACACGCGTCTCACCACTTCAGGTATCCACACGCGTATGCCGCTGCAGGAATTATCTTCGGTACAATTATTCAATAAGTGATTGCTAGGAAATCACTTATTCATTCTATGTTGCCTCTATAATTTTTATCTGATATAAACCCTAATTCTCTACTAAAGAGAATATGTATATATAGTAGCATATAATCCTAAGTTTATGGGTCTAATCTCCATGTCTGCTTAACTAATTAATTAGTCTAACTTATTAATTAATAAAGTTCAATTATTCTAATCTAGTTCATATCTTTTATAATGATCAAGTATTTTTTTTTTTTTTTCTTAACTTTGTTGTTTGTTCTCTTTATGTTTAACAATATATTAGGGGAAAGAATTATAATAAACATTATGTTGGATGAAGCTCTCAAGAATGGTGGGGGTAAATAAAACTTTTTATTATGTTGATGATGATGGTTCTAGTCCCTGCAAATTCTGTAATTTAGACTTGTCCGTAAGCATTTGATTTTAAAATATAAGTTTTTTTAATGTTAATAGATTTATTAAAGTTGAAGAATAAAAAATTAGTTTTGTTTATCACTAATATTGTTTTAAGGTAAAATCTATTACTATTAATTATCAAATGAATACTCCCTTAAGCAATGCAGAATGTGACAATAGTAGATATAGGGCGCATGAAAAGGGCTGCAAAATTAATGTGATATATCCCAATAGTTTTTATTAAAATTTGTGTTGAAGTCTACCACTCACCAATGAAGAATAAAGTGAATGTAAAATGAAGAACAGTACAGTAGTCTTGAAAGGAATTAGAGAGCAAATCTTGAAGCAATAAATAGAATGAAGCCCAATCATAAGTATATGTATAACTAAAACAAATCATTAATTTTGAAACTTAACTTCCCTCATTTCAACAATAAAGAAGATGGGACATCGTCTACATCTTTTGGAACCTGTAGTTTCAGTGAAAAGCTTAAAATAATACTTCATCTCCCATATGTATCCATGAATTTTGATGGCCACACACGTTTGCGATACTCCCCAAGTGCCAATAGTGGAAACAGGTTTCTGAATTGCGCATAGTGTAACATACAGTTCTTCATGTAAACACATGTGATTTCCTACAACAATTAACAAATCAATGGAAGAAATTGCAAACTTAGTAAACTCACAATTGTGTACTTGCAATATTGCTCCCATGTAAATTCAAATTTGGCCGTAAATCACTAATCTCACGTCTGGTTTACCTCGTGAATGCCTTTTCTTGATTACGTACTAATTACGGCAACTAAACTGGGGCCACACACGTTAATTTTCAGCTAATTTTCACTTCTCCCTCACCAAATTAGGACCAAATTTGCAAAAAGAAAAATTGTTATGGGACTTAATTACAAATTTTAATTTGTCTAAAACTGCAATCATAAATGTTTACAAGAGTAATTGTGCAATTTTCTCATATTTGGGGGCAAGTGTATGTAGACAAATATATACCTGTTGAGGGAAATCTCCATCGTCCAATTGCGCGTTAATCAACAACCTTGCTGCTCTATGTAGAGGCTTCGGATCCCTCTCCGCCTGATATAGATTAACAACAAAAACAATGACCCATCCATATTTTATTTTATTATTACCTTTTTATGGTAATTAATTTCACCTTTGTGTTCAAACACATCATTTCAGAAAAAATACAAAAACAATAACACTAAATATTTTCGCTAGTAAATTTGGAAAATATTTTCTTAAGGTTCTGCACATTGAAGAAAAATCCGGCCTCAAACCTTGAATATCAAACACTTTGTTGATTTTGATGGATTAATTTTATTTTATTTTTGCAAAAAATAAACTTATATATTAGCACTTTATTCTTGTTTCAAGTGGTTTTTCATTTTGATAAAGAAATTAATTCTTTTTTACTTTCACTTTTCTAGAGATTCTTGTTTTCTTTTATCTTTTTCTATTTAATTTTTGCACCTTTTAAGTAGAAATTAAGAATTATCAATAGAGGCACCACCTTACACGAATAATTTAATTATTTAATACATAAAAAAATTAAAAATAATAAAATAAACACTACCACCTTCAAATTTTAAAATAATTTACAGTGAGTGGAGGAGAAATTACTAAATAATTTATGTGTGGATTAGAAGAAGAAGGAGACAAGCAAACTAAAGATGATAGAAATATACATGCATCTACGTACTATGTTTCCACTTTCCACCATTTCTGAAGTGGAGATTCACTACAAGAAAATCTGTTTTTTAAAACCACAAAAAGTGGTCTCAAATAATGAGTATTCGTCACAACTTTATTATCGTCTCAATAACTCCGAAGCAAATAATATATTTGTGACCACAAAGCTGGTCTCAAATACGTCTCAAATATTTTTTGTAACAACTAGTTGTCTTAAAAAATAGTCTTAAAACGATCTCAAATAATTTGTATAAAGATTTGTGACAACAAACGATCATAAATAACTTATTATTAGTGACCATAATTGTGATGGTATATAAAAGACCTCTTTTGTTATATTTTAATGAATTTTATAAGTTTCTTTTTTATTTTTTAACTTATTTTACAAATTGGATAGCTTTCAAAATTATATTACTTTACATACGAGTATCTCCTTTCGATTAATAAATAAACTTTATTTTCAAATCGATCCAAATATTTAGTACCTGTTTTTTACCATACTCTTAATAATTAATGTGATGGCCCAGTACCCCTAAGAAATACCCCATCATTTTGTACAGTACTATATAAGTAATTTGAAAGAACTAACCTGTCCACCATGCATAAGGCCTAGCATTGCCCATGACGTCTGTACAAAATTTGTACGGTTTCCCTTCAACGGTGTGTATTTCTGTAGCAAGATGATTAGATGAAAAAATGAGTTAGTTAAGTATTTCGTCTTAAAAAGAGCCCTTGTTATTCTAGAAAAAATATCTATATTCAACGTCTATGTTTCGTCTCCTATTTTAGCCATAAAATTGGAGCCACATATGTTTTCGAATAGCTTATATTTTTGCTAGATGGCCATATATACGTTAAAGAACAAATTGGAAAAGGTGTCCTGTAATTTATGAACGGTCTCAAAATCATTTATTTATCTTTTTAATCACTTGAATTTGGCTGCTTTTCTTTTCAATTTCTTGAATTTAGTTGTTTTTCAAACCGGAATTTGAAATTATCTTCAGCTAATTTCATACGTATGGAATATGACCCCATCAAACTGAGGGTTTCTCGATTTTTTGGCGTTGCATGTGACATGGACAAGTTACATTGATAAACAACATGACATCAAAAGCATACAAAAATTGACAATGGAGACCACGAATTCACTGGAAAAATTAATATCCTCAATTTTTTTGTAGTCTTGAGCAGTACATACACAATTATCCGACATAAATTTTAAATATTGACAAAAAGAACATCTAAATTGGAGCAATTAAAATATAAATAAGTTTTATTACGACTATCCATAACTTAGATGACATGTTTTTTTGTACTTTTACCATCTGTCAAGTGGGATTTAAGAAAAAAAAAAAAAACTCACAGAAACACAAGGCAATCCATTGACTAGTGTAGGAATCTGCAACTTGATAATTTTCTAATAATTTGTTCTTTTTTTTTGGGGGGGTTGAAAAATAAAAAATAAGTTACCATGGTTGGGCAGGACTCTAAGCTTTCTCCCCATCCACCTTCTTCATTTTGTGTTGACAAGAAAAAGTTGACACCATTTCTAACAGCTTCACTATTCTCATATGTTCTCCCGCCTGCAGCTAAACCTCCAAGAGCAAAAAATGTTCCATAGAGAAAACAAATGCCCCAATATCCATACCTAAATATTTTATGTTATTGTAATTAAAAACAATATGACAGTTTTAAATTAATAATACATAATAAATTAAGTAGTAATTATTTTAATATTCTAATTTTCTCCAATCTGAATTTGAGGCTTTTAAGCCAAAGTAGTACTGATAAATTAGTAGCTCTTTCAAGTAACAGGCTATTAACACCCCCATTTTTTTAAATATTCCCCATAGTGGTTACTTTGGTCGAACAAATACAATCGTGTTCGATTACATCAATTGTTCATATTTTAAGGTGACCAGCTAGTATGATCGAACACCTCATTTTACGTTTTAAAAATGTTCGATCAACATTAAGCGAACACCCCCCTACCCTAAAAAGTATTCAGTTGCTTTTGCCGAACAAATACAAATGTATTTTGTTACACCAACCAAATATATTTTAAGGTGTTTAGTTGGTATGACCGAACACCTCATTTGCATGTTTTGAAAGTGTGGCCAGTATCAACCGAATACTAGAAATGATTAAGTTTTCTCATGAGGATAGCCCAATGTCAAATAGTGTTTGGCTTCTTTGGCTTGTACTAAACCCATTGTATACATATGTTCTTAATTATCAATCGTTATTCCCTCTCTCTCTCTCTCTCCCCCCCCCCCCCCCCTCTCCCTCTCCCTCTCTCTGTGGATGCTTACGCTTAAGGAATCGAAGGGGGGGTTGAAGGAACACTGCTGGAATTTGCAAGTGAATTCTTGAATGCACTATGATGTGTGCTTGGTGATCACTTCATGTTTTACGTGATTTTTAGACACATATTCATATCTAAAGTTGTGCATTATTGTGTAAATTAGTACTTTCTAACCAACGTTTTCGTATGTTTAGTGGGTTTCACTTGTTTGTTAGTTTTGTATTGTTTTCAATACCAATGCATTTTTGAGTTAATGGTGAAATCCCAAGTCCAAGCAGATAAAATAGGCTTAGAAGGAAGGAACTAAAGAATTGGGCCCAAAATAGCTTTTGGATAAGCTGAGATGGAGAGAAGTCTAAAGATGAGCTAAAAAGAGGAGAAAGCCGAGCAGCATTTGCTCGACCGAATAAGCTAATGGCTCGGTTGTGCGAAGCTGTATCGAGAACACAAGGTTCAAATAGCTTGAAGAAAGTTTGCAGATGAAGAGCGTTTAGTTAACCGAACAACTTGGTGGTTTGGTCATGCAAAATGTTGTGTTTTATGAAGGTTGACACGTATTTATGGGTTTTTATCCGAATTAAGCCCAATCTGAACTTAATGTTGTGCATTCCTATAAATACTTAGCCTTATGAATTGTTGAGACATCATTTTTACTTAATGTTTTAGCAGTATTAATTACGTTCGTAGTCTAGGGTATTTTTTAGAGCACTTTGTCAAAGAGCAGAAGAAGACGACGGAGATTCTTCTGCCGGAATTGATCAGTGACTGTAGTTTTTTACTCTTGTTTTTAATTTAGTTTTTATTTATTGTTGAACAATGACGTTGGTTATAAAATTTCCAGTTTTTTTTTTTTTTTTTTTTTTTTCTTTTTTTTTTATGGAGTAGTTATGTTATATCTTAGGGTTAGAAAGTAAGTTTTAGTTATGAATGTGATGTTTATATTTATGCTTTAATTATGTGTTCTTGTTCGATGAGTTGAGAATTTATTGATGTTAGAGTAGACTGATCACATAGCCTAGCACTCTAGAATTACATACCTAAAATAAGACAGAAAGGTCTCTTCCACATTGATGAGGGGAGGGAGAGAAAGAAGCCCACTAAAGGAAATGTTGTTAGATGATGAAAATAAATTTCTTTTATAATGATCAATGTGGAAGAACAATCACATGAATGATCAACATGTTTCACCTGAAGAAATGGGTAAAAATAGAAAACAAGATAGAACCTTGACAACATATAATTCAAAATATAAATGAAAATACCTGAAATAAAGAAAAGGAACTCTGAAAAAGATCCTAAGACCATGTTTATCAACAATCTTCTACAACTCAACCTACAAATAAAATATTCATTTCCACATATATAATCTACTCTGCAGCCCAACCCCAATCTTTTTATACTTTATCAATAACTCAACTCATTTAATAAAATATTACTTTCTCTCATCCATATACACAACCTGTTTCCGAACCAATCCAATATTTTTGAGCTAATATTTAATAATTGAATATTATTTTGGAAGCCTTTTCTAATATAATTAAAAGATATAAGAAATAGATAAAGCTTTAATATTTTAATTCCACAATTATTATAGGAGAATTTTGTTACCATACGCTTAAAATTATAATAGTTGGAATACGAAATAAAAAAAAAAAGAATTAATTCAAAATATGTCAATATTATGATCTACTTGTAGAGGAAAAAAATAGGAATTCTAGTAAATTAGAAAAAGAATTAGATAAAAGTTATCTCATTTATTTATCATCTAAATTATATCCATAAAAGAATTTAATGCAACCAATAAAAATGAGACATTTGGCATAAAGTTAGGTGGCTTTGGTTGTGGTGTAAGTTGATCAACCAACCTAACCATAATCGTTATGGGAATTTATTTTCACTTATTTCTTTTCTAAATTTTTATCTTCTTTCCATGACCAAAGCTATAGGGTCGTTGATAAATATGATCTAGAAGTAGGAAAAAGATGCTTACCAGTGCCAACACGAAAACATCAGTGAGTGAATGGGGAAAAATAAACACTACCTTTAACCAATATATGTGGAATCGGATTGGACCGACCGATTCAATCGTGAACCCGTCACTGATCTGGTTCATTAGTAGTACAAATCGGTGACAATTTTAAACCGATCAAAACCGCTAAAAACCGGATAAATCCGGATCTATTGAACCAAAAAGTTTGTTTCTATTGAACCGAAAAAACTGTTTCTTACTTTAAAAGTTTACAATTTTATTTGGAAAATAGTAATTATACGATATTAAATATTTTGTTTAGTCTCATATCTTTATATATATATATATATATATATATATATATATATATATATATATATATACACACACACACTAGTCATTTAAACTTTTTTAGTATTTTTTAAATACAATATATGTTATGTTACTAAAACATATAATACAATATGATTTTAAAATTTAATAAATTATCATTATCGATCGTACCACTGATTGATCTTGTCGGACCGATCAAACCGTGAACCGACGGCATTCCGATTACACAAACATTGCATCCAACTCCCATTCTTGCCATGCTCCCCACCCCCCACCCCCCTCTCTCTCTCATATTTTAATCATTAATCAACATCATATAATAACATCTTGTACAATTTCATCACCTTTTTCAATTAAACATTATAAACCAACTAACAATCTATTCTACAACCACCCAAAACAAACACCAACCTACTTAGCATAATCAATATACTTCAGTCAATAATTCCACAACCCCTTTCAGCCGCAACTAAATCCAACCTAGTCCCGAGATTATTGATTTTTTAATAAAGATTTACTATTTATTGAAAGTAAAAGATAGAGCTAACCATGAACCATCAGGTCGTTGTCTCTGTTGGAGGAAGCGCAGTGCCTTTGCCACAGAGAGTTCTATTTCTTTGTGGCGGTGGCCTGGATGAAGGCGCATGAATGACACTAGAGCTTGGATTATAGAACCCGTGCATTCCACATGCCTATACCACAAATATTAGGGGATTTACAATTATATATGGATCTAAACAAATCAAATATTTTTTATTCGATTTGTGAGTCGAATTCGATTAAGATGATTCAATTTTGATTAATATTCGATTTGAATTCGAATTCATATTTACGAATTCGAATCGAATTTCTCAATATTCGATGCAATTTGATTCATTTGCATCCCAACATTCATCCATATATCAAATTTTTTTTATTTTAAGAATAAAGTTGACAAAGATATTAAAGGCTAATATGAGGCCCAATTATCTCACTCTTGTTCAACAACAATGTCTGCAAAGAGCTCTGAGGGGTTCAACACCTGGAGAGAGAGAGAGAGAGAGAGAGAGAGAGAGAGAGAGAGAGAATGGAAAGGTGTCAAAATATAATTAATAAAAGAATATATAAAACAAATAACATTTTAAAGGGAAAGTGTGAAAACTAGTTTTTAATTTAGTACTCCGTGTTCAACTTGAATTTTAGAAAATGTCAAATAAATTCCTAAACTTCTAATTATGAAATAAATAGGAAGGTTTTCAATATTAATATCACTAGATAACCCTAAAGTTAGGCACTCGAAAAATTGTAATAAATTAGAAATACTATTAAATAAATGAATAAATTATCAAGTAACGTTTGAAAGTATTGGATACTCTAAAAATAGATTTGATAAATTATTTATTAGATCTATAGAATCATAAAAGACTTCAGAAATAAGTTTAGGAATAATTAAAAAAAAACATAATAAACTCCCCAAGACTGAACCATTTCTTTTTTACGTTTATTAAATAGTTTTGAAATTGTATTTGGTTAAAGTATTGATGTGTTTAAAGATATTTATGGTTTGTATTTTAGGATCTAGTTGAGCTTTTAAAAAGTTGATTATATGATTGAAGGGCATAATTTACCTGAAGATATGGGTGCGGAATTGGGGGCTCCCACACACCAAATCCACCACTCACAGGGCTCTGAATACATAATATTATTTATTAGTAATTAATCTTTTAATCAACGAAGATAAAAATCTAAGATATGGGAGTTCATACTTGCAAATAAAGGAGCACATTGACAGCCTCGTATAGCCACTCCACATCAGCCTTTTCTCCAGAAATTTCTCTTGGCATTTCTGATAGCAAAAGCAGACACTGCAATAATAATAATATACACTCACCTAAGACTTACAAATATATAATACCAAATGTTTACTCACTTTGCCAAAATTCCAGACCAAATTACCGATAAAAATATACGTTGATAACCATATTTATAATACTGCTATTAGATAGATGGTTAAACCATTGACAATTGTGGATACTCGGAGCCTTCTATATAAGTGGTTGGGCTTTTATAAGTTGTAAGTACCAAGTGGCCAATATGCATGTCCACAAACTTACTTCAGCTCCAAGAAAGGCGGTCAAGCTTAGCTTTTAGATAGACTCGGCTATAAAAATCTATATATGCAGGTCTATCGGGCTCAACAGGTTCGATTCGATTGGTCAAAAATCCCAACAGCCTTGGACCGTCCCGAAAATCTTTGTATATTTAAGAGAGATGGGTTAGGCTAGACTTAACAATTGTTGGCCCAATAAAATTTCAGCCCAATCCGTCCCAATATATGGTCTTGGCTCACTTTGATCAGATCGGCCAAGCTTGCCGAACTGCCACATCTAAGTATGTATATACATTTATAAATATGGCTATCATGTTTGAGAATAAACACAAATAATTATGAATTTTGAAATTAGTACCTTGAGAGCTTCAGATGTACAATCTGAGACAACCCAACCGTGATCTTGATCAGAAAAAGTCCACCCCCCTTTAGTAAAATGACGATACATGCTTTTAAAATCACCCCTTGGGTTTTCCTTAATCTACATACATACATAATTTAAATTAGTCACACAATTATATTACCACTTAAATAAATGAAATTTTCATTCTGGAAACCTGGGCTTCTTTTATATAAAAATTGGCCTTCTTGAGACAGTCACCATATTCCTCAACCATACCACTCCCAATAATTGCTTGAGTGATTAGAGCACAGTCCCATAATTGACTTCCAAAACTCTGTAATCACAATAGAGGAGCAATTTCTAGTAATGTAGTGATCACATTTTATTGAAAGATCATAAACATCAATCAATCTGTCATATACACATTGGATCAATACATGTCAAGTTTGATGTGTGTAGATGTCTTATGGTGGCTTGAGTTAAGTTGTATACTAAGAATATAATTTATGGACCTAAATAGGTATAATAATCATGGGCTTTATGTGTACCATAAGAGATTTTTAATTTTTTAAAGACAAAATTGAGAACAAAGAAAACTTATTGCTATAAGTTGAAGTTATGGTTGCTCAAACATTAATTGTTCTATCCCATATTTTGCACTCTCTTGAGAAGGTGACCATACTGGATCCCATACAAGAACAGATTTGGTTTGAGGTACGCTTCTATTTACAAGATTCATTTGTTATTCACATCTCGCACTATCAAATTCGTAGAAGGTATTTAAT
Organism: Ajuga chamaepitys; assembly: GCA_958295605.1. Lineage (NCBI taxonomy): Eukaryota > Viridiplantae > Streptophyta > Magnoliopsida > Lamiales > Lamiaceae > Ajuga > Ajuga chamaepitys. The sequence goes on along the minus strand of OY282506.1, from coordinate 23,891,368 downwards.
ATGATTATTGATGTGCTAATGGTGGATTAATTGTTTATAGGATTCTATTAATTTATATACTTAACATAAATAATAGCTTTTAGTAGATATTTCAATAAGCGAATGTCCTGCCCAAGCCATAGTCCTGAATGGTTAGAGCTGACTCATGCCATATAAGTTCACATATTTCACCTAGGGTAATTAGAGCATTCCAAAATACAAACATCCTAATTCACAAATATTAATATGAAAAAAATAACAAAAGCTAAGTAGCAAAGTATGGTCTCTTGTAGACATTAACAAACCCAATAAGATTATGTCTAACAATAAGAAAGCGTGAAAAGCTGTCGATTAAATGAAGCCCTAAATTTTATTTATGCAATATTATATTTAATGCATATCTATATATTATACATAATCTATATATATATATATATAAGAACTTTCAGCCCAGCCCTACCCTAATCCAACTCAAGTCTTAGTAGGTCTAAGGGCCAAGTAGGATTGGGCTAAAAGCCTATAAAAACTAAATTCCAACCCTTGTATTTTTATGGCTAAACGTACTTTGACATCTCTAATTGTGGGAATGTTGTATATTAATGGAGTCGAAGCTACTTAACATGTTATAATGTGGTGGGTATGTACAAGACCCTAAGAGCTCATTTGGTAGGGGGTATGGGATAAGGGAGGTTAACCTATCATAAGATTACATAACACAGTTTGAGTGTATAATTTAACTAGTCTTGCATTTGATAGGGGGTATTAGGTTTTATGATAAACTTGCTTGGATGTTTGTTAGCCTACATAATATTATTGTTACATACAGATTATGTCATTGTAGGTACACTTTTACTCCTACCAAATCTGAAAATAAGTCATTTCTCTTTCCTCATTTTCATACCACGGTGGTTGTCGCCTCAACTTGCCCTAGGTGGAAACCTCATAAGAACAAATGGATCGCTGCTCTCGACCAGATGCTATGAAGATGATTTTGCTTTGTTACCCGAAACGTAGCTTTTATTAGATTTTAAATAATAATAGTAATAACAACAACAACAACAACAACAACAACAACAACAACAACAATAATAATAATAATAAGAAGAAGAAGAAGAAGAAGAAGAAGAAGAAGAAGAAGAAGAAGAAGAAGAAGAAGAAGAAGAAGAAGAAGAAGAACAACAACAACAACAACAACAACAACAACAACAATAATAATCAAAATTGGTTATCTTACTTTACTATTCACTCATGAAATGGGCTAATAATCGGGCCCCCTAATTTAACACATATAAACAATAAGAGCTACCAAATGATCGATTAGGCCATATAAGTAATACACCCTCCGTTTCGTCCTAATTTGCACGCTTTCTTTTTTCGGCCATCCCACCCTATTTTGCACACCTCCAAAATCTAACGAAATCTTACAATCTCCGCCCTTAAAATCTCCACCCCTCAATCTCCACATTTGAAAAAGCCAACTAAAACGCAAAAAATATTTTTTTCTTAATATACGCACCGGAGCCAGAGCAGGTGTACAAATTAGGTCGGGATAGAGGGAGTATAATATGGACTTATCACCCCTACCGAATGAGCCCTAAGAGTATAAATAGGTGTGTCAGGTCCGTTTTGGCTTGTCTTTATACTGACTCAATCTAATGAAGCTAAATTTGGCATAATCGAACCAAATATGAACAGGCTTTCTGAGGTTACATGTCTCTTAATTGCCAAAAATGGATTTGGAATGAACCTTAACATTTACTTCTTCTATTTCAAAATAAGTGTTGTTTTAGACAAGATGAAAATTTTCAAAATAAGTATCGTTTTAGCAGAAAAAACACAATTTTCCAATCTTACCCTAAACAACCTACTTAATTCAGTTGATTATTTCCTTATTACATAAAATGTATCCCAATTAAATGGATTATGTCTGGATATATTTGTCTTTTTTAACCATCCTTAATTTTTCCAAAACAAGCTAAAGTGACACTTATTTTGAAACGGGGGGAGTAAGTCATCATCTACGATGTGTTGGAAAATCTTATTCTACATCAAATAGCTGGGTGAAATTCTTATTTAATATAGGAGATGGTACACTACCTGCATTTTCATGCCATCTTCTGCGATCCACAAATAATCAGGGACTCTAGCTAGATGATGTTTAAATTCATCGCCATTTGGATCATGGGCCCACCAACACATCATCTGCAGACTCTGTATCAACCGACATGTTAGTTCATTACATACGTACTATGAGTATGTTTGGAATGGGTTGTGTCCAATCGATTGTGAGTTCATGTAATAAATTATGATGAGATGGAAATAACATACTTTTTCAACACATCCAATGGTAATATATCTGGTTTCCTCAGCTTCATAGCGCATATATCTAATTGTTTTATCAAGGGCCTTTTGTCTGATCTTGTTCAACGGCCAATGCTTCATTAGTGGCTCGGTAAAGTAGTTAAATGTATCCCAAAGTAAATCTTGTATGAATGTGTGGGGATAGAAAAGATCATCCTGGAACACAACCCCACAAATTAATCCAAAAAGTTAAATATTTGAAGGAAAAATTCAAATAATGTTGGATAGCTGAAGTACACAACTTAATTTTTTTTGCAATATACCTTACAACAATTATGGCGCGCCTTATTCCAATCAATTTGGTCATAGGGCTTGACATGAATTTCATTTCGAAGGGATAAAATCAGGTCGGTGATAGGTCCGTGGTATTTTGAACCGTAAAGATACGACATTGGCATGTAGGTCGTGCGACAATAGCACCACATTTTTGCTGCATTTGTTTATTAAGAATGTCGACATTTGGAATAATGCTACATGAAGTTTGTGAGTTCGGAATAATTTGATCCTGCAATTCTTTTTGCAAAAATGCCACTAAACAGTCGTACACAGAGTCAGAAATTCTTACCAGGTTATTTTAACGGCTGACTCTATACACTACGTTCGTGGATTTGTTCTTAAAAAAAGAACAAGAAAAAAACTGCGACGGGCATCTTTGAAATCTTAAAAACTTTTGTTGCATTTTGGCACTTGTAATTGTGTTTTGCCACTTGTAAATGAATTATTTTTTTTTTTTTTTATAATTTCTCTTTCTATGTAATACCTGGATGAAAAGGTAAAAATGAAGGAAATAGCCAGAATTCTGGTGGAAGAGGGTTGCAACCATTCCAATCATACACTCCAAGAACCTGATTCAGTAAAAGCGTATTTAATTTGGTTACCACATTTAATTTTAACACTTGATAACTAGTGCTGGTTGGTTCCAGCTAACGAATGAAACTGTCTTTCGATCTAAAAATAAAACAATTGATAGCATTTTTGGGGTAATAAGACTTCCATTTTTTGAGTTCCAGTCCCATACAATTTAAATTTGACATGGGAATTATAATTGACATTTTTAAATGATCTTTTTGTTCTTTCTCTTTAATTTGGAATGTTGAAATAGAATTTAAGACTCACTAAAATACAATTATAAAAAGAAAATGTAAAAACACAGAATTCAATATTACAATATAATAAACTTGCAAATAAATATATATGATAAAAAAAAAGTGTACAAAAGTGGAGGAGGAATCCATTAAACTTAATAAAACTTTTTCACATAACACCTTAAATCAGCCATTCAGTGATTATAAAAACACATGAAGCCACAGAATTTCATAAAACTGTGAGAAAATATATAAAAGAAAAGAATTAGAAAAAAAAAAAAAAACAATTCATATGGTTAGAGAACGTATTATTTTATGTAGTATAGTTTTTGTTTTAGAAGTTAATTCTAATAGAAAGATAAAGAATTCAGTTATTCTGTTATTGAGGTGTGGACTCTGAAGAAACATTGGGGCTATTAATCAAAGCAGTACGGGACAAGAAACAAGCTCACAATTGCCATGTTTTTTTCTAGAAGGATCCAAGGTTTTCATGACAAAAACCAAACACAATTTAGTCTGTTTCATATTGCAAATCAACCAAATAGTGCAATAATAAACACCCTACTATTTTGTAGGTACTCTTCTAGAAGGCTCTATTTCTTTCCTAATATGTCACCTCCATTTTCATTAGCGCAACTATTAATTGGTGCAACACTAATTCTACTAATATATTGACTCAATTTTGGGTGCACCCAATACAAAATAAATTTATTGTGCACTTTCTTTTTTCTTTTAAGCAAATAATGGAATAGATAATAAGATATGTTTAGTAGCAATAAGAAGACGTTAGCTAAAGTGGTTGGGCCATCTGTCCATTCTGCAAGAGGGGCGGGTTTGAATCCCCGCTACCCCTGTTGCTTTGAAATTTTTTTTTTCTTATTATATATATATGTATTACTCCCTCCGTTTCATATTATTTTGACGTTTTAGGATGTTCTTCTCTTTTTCTCTTTTCCTATTAATTGACGTTTTACATATTTTTCACTAATTCTATCAGTTTTCTCCCTGGACTCAATCCTAAAAAATCTCTATTTTTCATATTTTTTATTTGGTCATATCTTTATCCCCTAAATTAGGTGAGAATATATCTGTCAAAAAATTTCATTCATAATCATTCTTTTCATCCTAAAACGTCAATTAATATGAAACGGAGGGAGTATTATTTATGTACATAATATATGTGTGATAGTTCTAATGAGCTTGAGTGATCTGATGGTAAGCAACCCATTTAAATTAAAAGGTCATGGGTTACTTTGCAAATTTTATTATCTATTTTTATCAATTATTCTTTGTATGTTTGAACTTATTTATATACTATTCCAATAAAAAAAAATTGTACTTTTTGGTAAAATAAGTTACTCCCTCCGTCCCGCCTTAATTTGCACACTTTCCTTTTACGGACGTCCCATCCTATTTTGCACACCCCTAAAATGGAAAGGAATCTTACAATCTCCACCCTTAAAAATCTCCACCCTCAATCTCCACCTTTAAAAAAGTCAAAGATTCCACAAAATTTATTTTTTTCTTAATATACGTGCCAAAGCAGGTGTGCAAATTAAGTCGGGACGGAGGGAGTATACTATAACGATTTGCAAATTTCATTATCTATTTTTTTTTAGTTAACTTTTCTATGTTTGAATTTATTTGTATACTATTGGACAATATAATATATATTATTGGGCAACATAATATAATATATTATTCAAAAATATATGTGTCGTTGTAACTAATAAATATATACTATTAGGAAACATAATATATACTATTAGGCAATATAATATATACTATTGGACTATATAAAATAAAATTAAAAAAATTATACCTGTAACTTTATTGTATACTATTAAAAACATAATATATACTATTAGGCAATATAATATATATATTATTGGACGATATAATATATTATTAAAAAATTATATCTATAACTATAAACTTATAATATTAGGCAATATAATATATACTATTACGCAATTTATAATATTAAGCAACATAATATATATTATTACGCAACATAATATACACTCAATTAGACAACATAATATCTTATTTAATAAATTAACAATTAATTATATTAATTAATTAATAATAAAAAAAGGGAATAGAACCGCCTGTGCAAGAAACAAAGGATCAGCACTTGGAGGGAGCGAGATTCGCGGGGTTCAAACCGCAGAGCTCAGCACCAAAGCCCTTAAGTGCGCGCACAAAATTACTACGCCTCATGCTACTATTGTTAGCCCAAAGACGACTTTAAATATATAATTTTATATGAATAAGTGTACAATAAAATTATTATATGTTGAGTGATACATTATGTATGTTTATTTTATATTATACATATGCCTTGTGTTGATGCAACAATTTGCTTTGAAAAATGCACTTCCCACTAGGAATGGAGTATCAGATACTTTATTCTTACTCGATAAATTTATAGAGATTCTTATTAATTTGTATTCTTTAAATATCTGAATCTAAAAATGTATTTTGATGTATATTCGATTTGAATATATTGGTATCTATTCAAACGTTGGCGTTGAAAATTTTGAACATGTATTATTTTTATTTTTGCCCCATAAAACGAAAAATATTTATTTAATAAAAATGAAATGCTTTTAATTATTTCAGATAATCAGGTTTTTTTACTTTTGATAAATTCATATAATCAACTATTGGAAAACGTGGAAACAGTTATCCATACAAACGCATGGAAAAAAACTTAAATAGTTCCATAACTTTTTATCTTTTCAGATTTCATTTCATAAGTTATAGTTTCGATTTAGTCTCACATCTCTAATAATTGCTCAATTTTTATCTAATTTAACTAGTTGACTGAAAAAGGACATATGTCCCTCACGCCGACGCGATTTTGGAAATTCCGACGACTTATAACACGTGTCGCCGGAAATATGAGGTGGATTTATTTTTTTTTTTTTTATTTTTTTCATTATAACACATCAGCTTTTCAATTCTGAGATTAAATAGACTGCTATAATCATTCATGGAGTTCAACAATCCCATATTAGTCTCTGTAACACTCACCCCTTGCGCCTGTTGCAACACCATTGATCCGAACTGGACCAGACTGAACCTCCGCGCTCCAAATAATTCCAAATCGCCTACTCTCTGCCCGCCGGCCACCTTGTATTGTCATTCCTACTGCCTTGCCATTGCTAAAACCATCTAAAAACCATTTTCCCATGTTGTCAGCACCTGGCGCCACCGCCCACATGGCGGGGGGGGGGGGGGGGGGGGGGGGGGGGGAGCCATCATGTAACTCGAACCGGCTTTAATTTGGCATGCCCCCTTTTCATGCCCTTGGGGATGTTTACCCCATTTTAGCTGGTGTTTTATTGATTGTATCTTCTCTGAGATCTTTTTTAATGATATTGTCATATGGATGATCTTGTGTAAGATGAGTGTTGAAGGTGAACGGTGGTGGAACATAGCATGGCGGCGGCGTACCTGAAATTGTGGTACAGCCGCTGCGGAGAGACACATTGAGAGTGGAGAAATTCTGGGGGAGTTTAAGCCGCGACTTTCAGATAGAAAAGATTGAAGAGAAAAGTTAGGGTTTTTTTTCTTGAAGAAGAAGAAGAAGAGACGGGATCCAAATTCTTTTTTATGGGTTAGAGATCGATAAGATATTTCATTTTCTTGTTTTTTATTTTTTTTTTGGAGTTTAATTCAATTGAGGCTAAAGAAGATAAGCTGATGTGTTAATTGAAGAACTGATGTGTCTTATAATAGAAAAATAAAATAAAATAAAAAAAAATCAACCTCATATCTCCAACGACACGTGTCCTAAGTCGCCGGAATCTCCAGAATCGCACTGGCACGTGAGGGACACGTGATCTTTTCCGGTCAGTTAGTCAAAATTGGATAAAATTGGAGCAAAATTGAGCAATTACTAGATATGTGAAACTAAATCGTTAAAGCAATAACTTATGGAATGAAATCCATAAAAATAAAAAGTTATGAGACCATTTAAGTTTTTTTTTCCCAAACGCATAATTATTAACTCGTGTTTTCTAATATTGTATATTTTTTAAAATTTTATGATTAAAATTTTATTAGTAAAATTCATTTAATTTTGTAACTTTTTATTTTATCTTTTTGCCGACAGGTTTAGAGTAATTTAGGCGGGACTTTACATTCGTACTATTAATATTTATATTCAGTTACGGTCTCAGAAATTTTGTTAAGCGGGGCTCATCTATAGATAATCTAGGTATTCATTTTATCAGGGTAATTTTTTTAATTATATTTTAAGATTTGGAGGTATATTTTATACCAAGTAGGTGGTTCACTAAAAAAGACTAGAAAACAAACTCTCATACATTATACTCTAAATTTAATACTCTCTCCGTTCCGGCCCAATTGTCCAACCTTGGCCAGGCACGGAGACTAAGAAAAATCAGATTTTGTGGAATATTTGACTTTTTCAAAAGTGGAGATTAAAAGTAGAGATTTTGAGGGTGGAGATTGTGAGAGAATTTGTCATTTATGGGCTTGGACAATTAGCTTGGGACAAACAAATATGACAAGTTGGACAATTAGGCCGGGACAGAGGGAGTATATGGTTAAATTACATTTAAAACTAAAAATTTTAGCAAATCTAAAAGGGGCGGGGCGTCTCTAAATCTGCCATGATCTTCAACAATATTCACTATATATATATATATATATATAACTAAAAAATACTAATGATATTGATAAAATTAATAGAATGATTCAATTATTAGAATAAGATAATCAAGATTTAGTGTGTCAAATCATTTCATTTTGTTTTTTGAAATGTTTATCTCTATTGTGCACAGTTAAGAATACATCAATTGATTATTATTATTAAATCATATTCAAGTGAAACAATAAAATTATTTATTTTATTAATTACGTTGTATTAGAATCGATTAAAATACACTTATATAATATACGTTTTGACAGGACAAGGAAGGGCAGGCCCCCCTTGTCCCATGTAGATCCGTGTTTATACCACTTATTTTTTCCAAACAAAATTAGAAAAACAAAACTTATACCATTTATAGATGAATAAAAAGTATGTAGCTGCAAAGATCTTTTTAGTTTGTTGATGTCACTCTTTGTGTATAATTACGAGGTCCTAAATATTAGAATTAATCCTTACCCATAATTATGTTCTTGAGTAATTTCCAATAGTTGATATGACATGATTCGTTTCAAAAGAGGGTGGAAAAAGGAATAAAAATAAACACGTCTTCTTATAAATTTGAAGAAAGTGAAGATGAAATTAAAGCGTAATTTTAGAAGGAAATGTTACTCAACCAATTATAGCAGAGACACTGAGGTAGAAATGTAGTTCCTAAATTTAAATAAGATTATTAAGTTTGGTTTATAAGATTTTGACTTAACTATACTTATAATGTGCATAGTAACATGGATGCATAGACATGATATTACCGAAAGATAGGTCTTGCCCCAGGAGGGAATTCCAGTAGCACCACCATGATCAATTATCCACCGGCGTCCCCTTGCTACAGCGCCGTTCCCATCATCTGGTTCCTCTCCCAGCAATCGTAGGGCCACATAACTAAGGGCTGATCCTATCATAGTACTGTGCCCTTCTATGTAAAATCCCCACCCGCCATCCTCATTCTGCAAATTACCATTACATTCACTTATTTTATAAATTTACTCATGTATATACATAATTAATTTTGGAGAGATTAATTATTAATTACTTAAACAAAATCATATAGCGTTTGCAATGGACCTTGTGTTGAGACCGTTATTCATTTTGGGACAAAAATCACTTTTGGTTTCATAAATATTAATTTTTTTCTATTTTAGTCTCATAAGTATTGTTTTTTTCTAATTTAGTTTCGTAAGTCCTAAAATTATCTAATTTAAGGATAATTTTCGCCTAAAAACACCAGATCGGCCGAAAATAATCACGTGATCCAAATAATTAGTAAAATATGATGACTCGTAGTGACGTGGCAGAATTTATTTGAGTTGGACTTTTTTCTGTCAAATTTAAATTCAAATTAAATTATTATCCATGTCATTAAAGAAAAATAAAATTATTTATAAAACCATATTACACTAACCCAATTGAATATTAGACATCAGATAAAATAGAGGACGACTTTATATCTGGAAAATAATAGTTAATGTTTAATTGGATTTGCGTAATACGATTTTATAAATAATTATATTTATCTCTAATGACATGAATAATAATTTTATTTTAAATTTAAATTTGAGAGAAAAACAAGTTTAACTCAACTAATTTTTGGCACGTCACTACAAGTCATCGGATTTTACTAATTATTAGAGTCACGTGACTATTTTCGATCGATTTGTTTTTTTTTTGGCGAAAATTGTCCTTAAATTGGATAATTTTAGGATTTACGGGATTAAATTTTTATGATACTAAAATCGAAAAAACAAATAGTTACGGGTCAAAAAATGATTTGTCAATTTTGTAAGGGGAAGTGTAAAAGTAATTAATGTTTGAGAAGTAATGCTTGGTAAACGATATTCTGTCCTTCCGACAAAATTGTAGATTTTAAGTAAAAATTGGGAGGTTGGTTTTGAGGTTTTGATTTTGTTGTAATTATTTTTTTAGCAAACAGTAAAAGTTGTTTGAAAGTTGAGTGTAGCAAAGGTGGAATTTATAAACACACCTGGTGGTTGTAGATGTAGCGTGTCATCTCTTTTTTGTGCTCTGATGTTAAGCTTGTCTTCATTGCTCCACTTATGTATAATGCAATGATCTGTCAGATTCAAATAATAACTCTATTTTCACAGATGATAATAAAACAACATACAAATTATCAAGTTTATATGTTATAAACTCGTAAAACTCGAGAATTTACCAATGGCGGAGTGAAAAATAAAGGGCCACTATTTTCAGCTGGCCAATGACCGTCACGCGCTTGGATTGCCCGATGTAACCGCACTGCTTTCTTCACACAAATCGTCACACTTTCGAAGCTCATCTCCTCATTCTCTCCTATTCTAACTGCCGGAAGCCTCAGTAAATCTATTCCACTTTCCTTTTTTAGCTGCTCAGTAGAAAAACTAATTTATAATTAGAAACAATAAATGCGAATTAAGTTGATATTGTTACCTGCATTCGCATGAACAAATCAGCAGAGCAGTGAATTCCGTTTTTCCTATTTTCATTCCATTCCTGACGAGCTTTGTCGATTGCTTCGTGTTCATCAGGAGTTCCGGCGTTGGGATCATACTCCCAAATCTGTCTTCCGACGAAGTTGTTGGTGCTGTATAAATACGGGCCGCGGCCCTCACCAACTTTCAGTTTCCACATACTCTAGCACGATGTTGTACGAGTGTAAAACCCCCTGCATGTCAATTCTTTTATATACTGCTACTAACTATTTTATCTCTGTTTCGTGTGGCTCCTATTCTCTATTACAGTAGATGTTTCATTGTATGTTACACTCAATTTATTAATGAATATAAACGAATAACCTAATGGGCTTAACATAGATGTCATTCTTTATTTCAAATGTATTTTATCTCGTCTTTCATCACTTTAACATATATCACATACGACCGGTTCGACCTTACACCGGAGCTATGCTCCAGGGTGTCTTTTCTCTCTTCCCTCCCCAATCCTTCTCTCCATTTCCTTGTTACACCACGCGCCCCACTCCCCTTTTTTTCACAACTTTTCTTTTTACTTTATGCTAATTAATGTTTTTCTTGTAATTGTATCAATATTCATACATGAGCTTTTTTTATTATATTATTACAATATTCATATCATATTTATTTAAATATAAATCTCAGGAAAAATTAAATTTCATATTTCTTACATATGAAAATGTGTGATTTATTTTTTAAAATTAACAAACATAAAAAAGTAAATTTCCAAACTCATTATTATAACAAATATAACAAAATAGCATATGAGTCTCCTGAAAATTTTGTATCAATTTTTAATCTTGTAAAAAATTATAACAAATTTGTTATTTTCAATAATTATAATATATTCAAATTAAATATAAAATAATTTTATATTAATTATGAAAACAACTAACACACAAACAAATATATGAGGGCTAAGGGGGGTACTGGGCCCTTTGGTCCCATGAACAATTGTTATTGTATATGTGTATTTAACTGTATTTTAATGTAACTTGATTAAATAAATATTATATTGTTTAATATGAATAATTATGTAATAATAACCAGCTTATGTATTTTTATATGTAAGCGGTAGAGATAAATATTCTAAAAATAGAATGAAACGAATATAAATATTATATATATATCTTGACTATTCATTTTTAGAATAGATTTAATTTATCAATTTTATCAATATGATTAGTACTTTCTAATTTTATTTATTGAGTTGGGTAGAGGTTCATGGACATATTTAGAGGATGCTAGGTAGTGGTTTTCCTTTTAAGATTTTTTAAGATAGTATTTTTTAACGAAATTTTATGAAATAAGTCACACCTTTTTAACATTTATTAATTAAAATTAAAATTTAATTTTCCTTAGATTTATATTTAATAAATATGCAAATACAGTTTTATATAAGTACTGCAATAATATAATAAAAAGACAATTACACAAGTAGAAGAAAGTAAAAGATAAAATAAGATAAGGAAACAATTAGGTTTAGGTTTAGGTTTAGGTTTAGAGAAAAATGAAACAATTAGAGAAAAAATGGTTCATCTAATTATTTAATTTATCATATCTGTATAATTTAATTTAGGTTTAGAGAAAAATGAAATAATTATTTTTTAAAATCTCTAATTATCCAATTTATCATATCTATATAATCTACTTAATCTTTTATTTATCAATTTTACCTTTAAATTTTCTTAGTCGAAACTTAAAAAATATATAATAAAAGAAATACTTTTAATTAATGATATCCCTAACACGTTGCATGTCCTAATTATTATAGATAACCAGATGGAAGACTTAAAATAGAATATCCCATCTGATCTTAAGACGGCTGACAAGTAGTAAAGATTGATGGGTGGGCTCATTGTTGTTGTTTTGTTTTTCTTTTTCTTTTTTCCTTTTAATATTTCTACGTTTTCTTTCTTTCAGTTTTAGGAATGGGCATTGCTTACTAGATAATGCTTGATAATATACACACACAAACACATACTATATTAGTGAAATGTATGTTTATTTAATATTAATGAATACACTTCTTATATGTCGTTAAGGAGCATGGTCAAACACATTTACGAATATTTTTGCTTACAAAACCCAAAAAAATAATATATTAATAAAATAAAATAAAATGGTTCTTTCATTCCCAGTTTAACAGTTGATAAGACCGGAAAATCTTTAGTCTTCCTATTTAAGCAACTTAATTGCTTACTATTGAAGAAGATTGATATCCTACATCACTTTGAGATAAGAGGTTGGGGATCTCTTATATCTATTTAAGAGATATCCACATCGGATTGAAAACAAAGGGGTTGGGGTTCTTAGGCCGATTTAAGAAACTCATTAGCCTTGTTCATAATGACACTAACCAATACACTTTAGTCTTTGTATTTGATTCCTTCTAAATTCCTATCTTGTATTTTTTTTAGAGTTTGTTCTCTAGTACAGATGATTGGAAGAAATGTGGTTTCCAGGTTAAATGCTTGTGTTGTGGCTTGTTGCTTCTTTTCATCTTATTTATCGGTTATTTTCTTGCCCCTATGCATGAATGTGCAAAAACTGGATCCCAGAATAATGGTATCAAAGACTATGTCCGGGTAGCTTAGGAGGGTTTCTTAGTCTCTAACTGGTTGTAGCGCAGATTGAGCCTCCACATCATAAAACTTTTGGAGATGGTTATTCATAGGTTAGGGGTGTATAAAGTAGGCGTGTCGAACAAAGTTTGGAATGGAGAAATTTAATGGAATGATCAACAGTGTTTTGCGGAAATGCAAGTCAAAGATGTTGATACAATTCGGATTACACAAGTGGTTGAAAATATGTCGAGTTTGAGTACTGCTGGAAGTCCGGAGAATCCAAGATTGAGGTTCAGATAGTGTTGAAAATACGGAGAATTGGGGAATATTGCTTGATCTATGAAGATCAAGGTGGAGCTAATCAGGCAGATAGTTCTAATGCTAACATAACGATTAAAGAAGATTTCCTCTTGGTAGGAAATGTGCATCCTTATAGCATGTCAGTGGCTGCTAAGAAAAAGGATGTAATGGTGTTAGCTGGTCCACATAATTACAGACATGGCATTGCGTTGACATGGATGTAAGGTGTGTGGTGGATGTAATATCAATGACTGAAGGTTTCGAGGGGAGCCAAGAGATGGGAGTAGCACCATAAATTTCAACAACGTTTTTTGACATGTGCCCATGAAATTCTTAAAATGGGATATTCTAATTGATCTACTCATATGGTAGAATATGATCGTTCTCTGGCTTGAGAATGATTATTTTCGGTGAAGACAATGGATCTTCTTTTCTTTTTGTCAATGTGGAGTTTGTTGTGCTTGGTGCTAAAAATTAAAGAAGGTAGGTGTCACACATCTCTTTGAGAAAAGAGGTTGGGGATCTCTTATGACTATTTAAGAGATGTTTATTCTGCTGGATTGAAAAAAAAAAAAGGTTGGGTTCTTAGGCCTATTTAAGAAACCCATTAGTCGTGTTTACAATTGCACCAATAAAATACACTTTAGTCTTTATATTTTCTTTTCTCTAAATTCATTTCTTGTATTTAAGAAATGTGTGAGTCATTAAAGACTTTTCATAGTGTGGTAAGATTAGGTGTGGAGAGAGAAAGTCTATGTGATGTTTTTATTTCCGTGGGGTCGTGGTTTTTCTTCAGTTTCGAAGTTTCCACGTTAAATTATTGTGTTGTGATTTATTGCTTCTTTTCGTCTTATTTATCGATTATTTCCTTTCCCCTATGGGTGAATGCGGATCTATGGATCCCAACACTTTCTAGTACAAAATACAAATATATATTACTTTGTTTAGGGTTGTAAAAAAATATAGCGCTCAATGGACAACTCGTGGACAAGGCTATTTATTTGGTTAATCAGTAAATGAATAAGAGTTTGAACATTGATTGATTCATTTATTAATAGTTCACGAATATGCATGTTTAAGGCTCAGTTAATAATAATATTAAGAATAATAAAATAATGAAAGCAACAATATTCATGTTATATATACTCCCTCAATCCCATCTTTCAACAATTTTGCTGTAAAACAATGAGAGTCTAGCATCAAAGTCCATATCACATTTTATCGATCGAGTAGAAATTTAATTTTTTAACTCATGAATTAGTCACATAAGATTAAAAAATTCAAACAAAAAATAGAATAAATTATGTAAATGTGAATCGATGGTTTTTAGAGATTTGTACTTTAACCAAATTGATCAAATATAAAGAGTTGTGTAGTTTGAAACGTGACTCTTATTATAAGACGGATGAAGTATAATCTAGTATGCTCATATTATCTGTTATCCTAGTAAATTTTGTTGATTAATTTGTATATAGTTCTAAAAGTATGTATCTATTTGATTTTTTTGAACAAAATAAAGTTAATTAATTGTTCATGATATGTTCACGAACGTGTTTAAACATTTCATAAATGACCGTGTTAAAAAATGTTATGTAGTAGTTATACATAACGATAAGTGGATAAATGATGTGTTGTAATAATTTTTAAGAATCGATGTTTTATTGTTTCATGCACTCAATGTTATGTTATAATAATATTTATTGTTTGATGAGATGTTTGTTTTAATACTATATTTTTCAATTTGTGAGAATATTGATGTTTGTGAGGCTCTGAAATCTTGATCTCTTAGTCCTACGTACATGCTCATATTGTTGGTAATAATATATGTTATGATCTTGCAAATCCTCAATGAGCAAATATATCAAAAAAAATATATGATTTATAACTTTTGTATTTAAATATAAACTTTTGAAAAATTGAGTTATGGATGAATAATGGATAGATTAGCCCGAAAACTATGATTAGTTCACAATATTGTTGGATAGTAAATTTTGACCCGATTAAGATCTTCAGTTTGGTAATGCTGATTAAAATGGTAGTTTCATTTTTTAAACATCTCTACTTTTTACTTTTCAAATTTTCAGAAATAGTAAAAGATGTTTGCTCTGTAGCTAGCAGATTCTCCTAAAAGACAGAAAGTAGTCGGGAGTTACTTTTCTCAATTCAGTTTTCATTTTCTTTTAAATGTTAATAGTTTTTTAGTTAATCTTTACCCAAAAAATAATTATTGGCCAAACACTTTAACTTGTCGAACTTAGACAAAGTTACTTTTATCTCAAACACTATCTATTTTTATTTGAAAGTAATTTTCTTCCCAGTATCTAAGGGGATTTTTTTTTTTTGGAATGTCCCCATCCGGGTGACGCATGGTCCATCCTCAACGTATTCATTTTATAGTCAGTATAATTCATTCATCCACATCCACATTCTATTACATATATCACCTTTTACAATTCCAACACACATTTTACAATTCTCAATACATTTTTTACAATTTTCAAAACACATCATATCCTACAAATCCCTAAAACAAAAAATACATTTATACTATTTAAACAAGTGTTCCAAAAATGTGCCACAATAAACGTAGCACTTGTGACTACATCTGAGCAGAAGTATACCGTAAAGTCACTACAAGGAAAAGGGTCTTTTGAGACCACAAAAAAGTGGTCTCAAATAATGAGTATTTGCCACAACTTAAGTAAAGTGGTCTCAAATAATAAGTATTTGTCACAACTTATGAGTATTTGTCACAACTTTATTGTCGTCTCAATTACTCGGTCGCAAATAATATATTTGTGGCCACAAAAGTGGTCTCAAATGCGTCTCAAATATTTTTTGCAACAACTAGTTGTCTCTAAAAGTAGTCTCAAAGTTGTCTCAAATAATTTGTAGAGAGATTTGTGATAACAAGTGGTCACAAATAACTTATTATTAGTGACCACAATTATGGTGTCAAAAAATCTTATGCAAAAGACTTCTTTTGTTGTAGTGAGTTTGATCATTTTAGGAAAACAACAGTCGCTTTATCCCCATATTCCTCGGAAAATGTAAGGCAGTGTTTGGTTGGGGTTGGGGTGGCTAGGCTGGGGGAAGTAGCTGAAGATGTTTGATTGGGTGGCTGGGGTTGTTGTTGAAGTGTGATATTTAATTATTAATTGTAAAATGTGATGTGATATGTGTAAAAGATAGTTATTAATGATTGAGAGAATGATTAAAGTAGTGGTTGGATTTGTGATTGATATCCCCCACCAAACCCTAATACCCCCGATTTGACCAAACCAACCCAAAAAAATATGAGTTGGATTGACCCAACTGAAGTTAGACCAACCCCAACCAAACATACCCTAAATGAATATAAAGCATTAATGGTAGTGGGTAAGGCCCTGAAATTCGTTGGGAGAGTAGCAGGTTGTGGAGACACCTAAATTAGTTCATTAATGTACAGGGCACATCTTATCATCATTTAATTTTCTTGGAAATGTTTACATAATTAGATGTACGTTGACCCATACTTCATTCAATTCCCCATTATTATCATTAGTTATTCTTGTCCATCGATCCATCCCTTTCGGCTGCAATGATTTAGAGGTCATATTTAATTCACAATATACTGACAAAATTTTTTGAATTATTTTAATTTTTCTGTATTTATCTCATATTTTTTAATAAAAATTAAAAATATAATTAATATTCGAGATTTTTAAATATATTTATAAATAGGAATACATTATGAATAATACTCGTATAATTTTCGAAAAATGTGAGGCTCTTTTAATACTTTCTTTTATTTTTTGTATATTTTTTTTCAAATTTTCAATTTAAAAGTAATATGTTCTAAAAATTTATAGAAATAGTAATACAACTTAGAATTATAAATTTATTAAATAATACAAGGTTCAATAAACTTTACGGTTAATCAATAGTAATACATGTAGATCATAAGGAAATTTCACAATTTCGGGACTCAAAATATGTTTTCTAAAATAAAGAAATATAACTAGTTTATAATAACTATTAAAAATTATAAAAACATAATATAATAAGAATCTAGTCCAAGACATTATAACCAGTGTTTGTGGGATCGGACCAGTGATCGTACTGGACAAGCCACCTGTTCAACCGGTCATAGACAACTTGTTGACTTTTGTATTCCACTAGTTCCTTATGTGTAATACAATCCAATTTGATACTAGAGTTTAACTTGTAAAAAAAATTTCAATATATATCAATATCAATTCATCCAAATTTAAAATAAGAGGGGGAAAATAAGGGCAAATGAAGATAAAGGTGAAAATCCCATTTTTTTACTTAAAGCAGGCCCAAACACAACTTTATTTTTAAAAAAATTGAATATAAGGCCGGTTCTACCAGTTCGACGATTCGGCGGTCGAACCGGTTCTCACCAGTTTTCAACGGTTTTATATTATTTTCGGTTTTTTAACCTTACCGAACCGGTTTCAGGCCAGGTTCCCGATTGAACCGGTCGAACCGGCCGGTCCGGTTCCACAAACCATGATTCTAACGATAAATTACAATACTTATAAAGATTATTTTATACTACTTATGTTTGAGATTATTTCATTTAATGAACTTGATACAAATAACATACACAACAAATAACATGTTCAGTAATTGATAAAACCTGAAAAATTAATAAAATTAACACCTAAATATAAGATAATTAAAAAAATTAAGAAACATATTTAAGATTATAATTTTTTTAATATAACTTATTAAACCCATTTTATTCGCGAATAATAAATTGAATTTGATCGATTAGACGTTATTTTCTTGATATTATCCATTTTATTTGTGAATGAAACTCAAACTGCGAATAATGGACAGTACCGAATAATAGCGTATCCAAAAATTATTACCCTTCAAATCTCTTCAAATCTCTACATATTTTGAGCAGAAACTGTAAAGCATATCCATTACATTAGGGGGGCTGTGGACTTTTATAAACATCATGTTTAAACCATCTAGTACTATTGTAGCTCAATTTTGTGTCATCGAGAAACATAAAAACGTATGCGAGAAATCATATGACACTCATTTTTCGATTTTCAGTCAGCCGATGTGGACTTTTATTAGGATGGAGAGAACGCTAAGGAAAATTGGAAACTAAATAAAATATTAGAATCATTTGAAAAATCTGAAAGATGAAAAGAAAACAAATTCAATAATACCAAATATAAATCTAATATAAAAAATTTAATTGTAAAATCTGAAAAGTAAAAGAAAATATCAAGATCGTAACTAAAACCTAAAGTTTATATTGAAAACCTAAAACAGTTATTTCAATTTGGTAATTGAAATTTTTAGATGATCTAATTTTTTTAATAAACTCTAAATGATAATTAATATAATTAAAAAGAATTATTTATATTTAACCTTCTTTTCTCAAAGTTTAAGAAAATTTAGTAATTGAAATTCTTTTAAATAACTAAAAATTATCTAAAACTCTAAAAAATTAAAAAATGATAATAGTTATTATATAGAACCAAATATAATATAATATATAAAAAATCCATTTTTAAATTTGGAATCTAAAAAAATACAAAGACCATAAATATATTTTAATAATTCTTTATCTAAACCTAAAAATCTTATTTAAAATCTAAAAACAACTTGTTTAGATTTCGTATTTGAAAATACAATGATTATACAAAGAATACAAAAACGTACAACATAATAGATGGCATGATGTATTAAAAAATACTAAATAATTTGTTAAACAAAAATGAGATTAAAAAATATAAAAAAAAACTTAAATAAACTATAAAATCTAGAATTTACTAAAATCTCTTGGAAAAAAGCAATCCCACACCCAACCCCAATCCCCCACCCCACCTTCAT
Source organism: Ajuga chamaepitys (assembly GCA_958295605.1). Taxonomy (NCBI): domain Eukaryota; kingdom Viridiplantae; phylum Streptophyta; class Magnoliopsida; order Lamiales; family Lamiaceae; genus Ajuga; species Ajuga chamaepitys. The sequence goes on along the minus strand of OY282506.1, from coordinate 23,872,062 downwards.
CTTCCCCAACCTTACAAACACTATAAATCTTCCCCCAAACTCTTCTTCTTTCTTAAACCTTTCAAAATTCAAACAACAAACTTGATAATAACATTAGAAAAAGACAATATGCAAGATTTGTATTCAAACAAAAAAAAAACCTTGAAGAGAAGATTGATATTAATGTCATTCATGAGGAGTTACTGAGGTGAAAAAAATAGTAAATATTGAGGACTAAATCTTACTTATTGGACTTGTAGTGTGTTTTCTACAGTATGGATGTGAAGAAGATCAAGGGACATGAGAGATCGATGAGATGGATTATTGGGGAAGAAGATAATGGTGGTAGGCGGGGAGGGGGGTGACGGTTGCAGGAATATATATGTATAAGAGTTTTCAACGGTTACCTCATGCTTGTCACCATGGATGGTCACAATGTTGGAATTATTAATCACAAACAACATGCCTTAACAATTAATATACCAAAATCAGATCAAATAAGCACGTACATCAACAAATAAATTAATCCCCTATACGATGATAATCCGGGATAAGAAGAACAATAATTTAGAAAGCGGAACTGTACCTAAATCCATATCCGACTTTGTACAAGAATCGCTATGGTCTTCCATGCGATCAATTTCATCCGTAATTACTTTTCTGCAGAGGGAGTACAGAAGGTGGGACAAATCAGCTGACGTTTGAGGACCATAACCCTAACTTATGATAACAAGTTTCCTTTATTTTCAATTTGGTCCCACAACAAATTGAAAATCCCTTATGGTATCTACACTTGAAGCCCATGATTATGTAATATTCATCAAGACCCATAACTTAAATTTGTAGCAGACCACTTTAATTAGGTCATCATAAAACAACTATACACATCAAACTTGATATATGTTGGTCCGATATGTTAGATATTTCCAACAATCTCTGACTTGGGCTACAGAAGTCACCCAATAAATGTGTATTACCTAAATGAGCTCAAATATTGGTGTCACATTTGGGTATTCCTTAAACAATTTTGTCAACGCTAAATATTGATACAGGACTAAAGAGGCTTTCTTGATTTTAAGCGTGATTCAACCAATAATAATCACATATATCAATACAACCATTAATAGATCAATCATGGATTGTAGCATGAAAATTTCAAACTGGTCCTACCTTATTGCTGAGTGAGATCAACCAAACCAAACAAAAAAGAATGGAAAATCAAAAACTTTATTTTAGTACAAAATTAACCAAAGTAACTAAAATATCTATAGCACAATATATTGAGCAAACCACCTTATACAAACTCCCACTAAACCAAGTATAACAAAACAATATTACATTCATATGAGCAGTATGCTCATAAAAGACCTTGGGTGGTAATCCCTTTGGTTGGCGGATCCGCAATTATTGAATCTATCCCAAGATGCTCAATATCAACATGCCCATTCGGTACCTTTTCTTTCACAAATAGGAACTTTAACTTACTGAACTTTGGCTAAGTTTCCTGTGGTTATTGGAATATAACACTATTGTCACAATACAACTTTAGTGGTCTTTATACTTCCAACAATTAGCAGCCTAGTGATAAAACTTCGCAACCATAACCCATGATTGAATGTCTCATAACATGCTACAAATTCTATAGCATGGTAGAAGGTGCTACTAATGTCTGCTTAGCGCTTCTCTATGGAATAGCTCCCTAGCCAACATAAAATTGTAATGATCTCCAACTGATTTGATCTCCTATATGTAAGCATGAAATATTTAGTTCTTTGTAAGTACCTCATAACCCTTTTCGCTGCCTTGAAGTTATCCAAATTGAGGTACTTATATCTGCCCAAAATACCAACAACAAAATTAATGTCAAGTCTTGTACAGACTTGAGCATACACCAAACTCCCAACGACCGAAGCATATGGAATATTTTCTATTTCTTGAACCTTAATATCTATTTTAGGATACTAAATGAGACTAAATTTATCTCCCATAGCCATAGGGGTGTCTGCTGAAAAAACTCTACTCCCACTGAACTTGTGATGCACACAATCATCAACAAGATTTGTCTCAAAACCATACAAGACAATAACTTGATGAAATTTATGATTGTACTGACGAGAACCCTGCATGAGCCCATAGATGGATTTCTTTAATTTGCAAAACATAGTCTTGGATCTCTGGACACAAAGCATTCTGGTTGCACCATAAATCCTCTCATCCCTATCACCATCGAGAAAGTCGTTTTGACATCCATCTAATGTAGCTTAAGATCAAACTATGCCCTTAATGCCATAATTATCCCGAAAGGATCTTTAGTGAAAACTGGATGAAAGTCTCTTCAAAATTGATGTCTTCCCTTTGAGTAAGGTTTTTAGCTACTAGACGTCCTTATGTCGTTCCACGTTACCATTTAAATTCCACTTGGTTTTAAAAATCCATTTATAACTGAACTTGTCTGGAAAATCCGATCAAATAATCACACTAATCGAAAAGACTTTCATCTACCCGCAAGCGAACGAGATAGACAGTGGTAGTATTAAGAATGTCGAACCCACAAGGAGGATATCTCGGAGGACATACTTAAGGTCTAATGATTTAGTTAAGTTGGACAAATTAGAAATGTGGAGATTTTTTAATTACTAAGTATGCATAAATCAATCAATTAAATAAGTAAACGATACGCTCAACTAGAAAGTGGGTTTCTAAGGTACAGTTTCACCCAAAACCTAGGAGTTAAATCAAGTGATTAACAATTAATCTAAGGCTTTGATGAACGGTCATGTTCCAAGTTAGAAATCCAAGTGGACAAACAAGAGAGATTCAAATTAGTCAATTACATAATAATTCACCCTAATTCCAATTACTAAAGATCGATAACAGAATTATGAAGCCAAAGACAATCAAATTAATTATATAATCCAATTAAACCTAAAATCCCCTCCCAAGTGGTTATTGCCGAAGGAGTGAGGCCTTAGGATATCCATCGGGACCAATATATGCGATTTGAGTTGTCCTGCAGTCCCCCATGGGCCCTCGAGGAGAAACAATATATCCTAGGTTAACGACGGCTATGATATAAGCCATACAATTCTACAATATCGAATCCAATCACAAATTACCCTTTAATCAACCAAATAATCAACAAGAAATCAAACTCTAGGGTTGTGCTACTCCCAACCCTAAAAACCACTATTTAACTACTCACAAGCCGTAAACATCATAAAAATACCATTATAAATACAACAACCAAGCATTAAATAGAAAGGAGAGAGAGGATAATAGAAATAAATCTTATAAAGAAAGCTTAGTCTTGAATTTAATAGCAAAAATAATCTTCAATTTTTGCTTGCAATCGACGCCTCTCGATAATCATCACAAATGCCCTAAAATTCTCCAATAAACTCAAGAACTCTGATTGGATTCTTCAAGAACAATGAAGAACCCTAGTTTTCTTCTAGAGACAAAAGAGAGAGAAAGTTTAGAGGGAGAGGAATTCTAGAGATAGAGTAAATAGAGTGTGACATTTTTACAAATGAAAAGTGGATAATGAAATTGAGGGGGAGGAGACTCTAATATGGGAGACATATTCCCACCCCTCACCCTTAGAAAATCTGCAAAAAACCACCTAGAAAGTAAGGGTACAATGTAAAAATATAATAAAGTAGCTTGGCCCCTTTAAATGTTGACTTTGACCCCCGAATGTGCTTGACTCGGCCTTCTTGCAAAATCTGGGAAACATTTATATGGAACTAGCTCTAGGCACGAGCACAAAAGTTGTAGATTTTTTTCTCACCATCACTTGACATGTTGAATCGCTTAAATTCGATTCCATATGAAGAAGTTATGGTCGAAATATGGAAGTGCTATACTTAATTGCGCAAAACCGGACCGGATGTCGTCCAGTACCGGAGGACGCGAGCAACTACTGGATAGACTGCTACACTGGCTACCGCTGGTACCGGGTCTAGCGGTGATGTTTTGCACCCGTTGCATGCTCGTCGGGTGTGCAATGTGTTCCATTTGCGCGCTGTCTTCTTCCGTCGCCGTTTTGGACCTTTTTCTCTCGTTTTCTTGACCCGACCCCTGAAAGACTTTTGTTTGAGACTTGATAATCCTAGAGTCAGGATTTGGTGGGGTTTGATTTGGGCCCATTTGTGCCTCAATATATGGGCCATAGTTGGAATTGAGTGCAAATGACCTCCTCTTTTCGTTATTCGTTATTTTGAGGTCTTTCCACCCATTTTCTCGGCTCAAATCCTCCACGAAGTTTGTTTGTGACTTGATGAAATCTAATTTGGGCCTACTTCGGGCCCATTTCGAGCCTTTTTGGGCCTCAATTAGCGGGCCAGGATGAGAAGATGGGTGCGAATGACCTTCTTGATCCTCCGGACTTTCCTAACCTTCAAAACATGACTCAAAAACACCAAAAGGTGCATCAAATCAATCGAATAGGAATCTCAACCCAAAAATATACTTAAACACGTAATTTCACTTAAACATAATAAAAACTTGTATTTTTAATCAATTATGAACGTTGATAATGCGAGAAAAACGAGTATTTTCACGTTCATCAACAACGAAAGAGTTTTGAACCTTCTTGTAATGAGGCAAGATCCAAAACTTGATTGTCTTGCTGACAGACCTAATTTCTAACCCTAAATACCGCAAGTATACGAATGTAGATGTGTATAGGATAAGTCAAGGTCGATCCTCAAAGAACAGGCTAACGCAGTTCGATACCCCAATTTTATAGGATTACCCTAACTAGACACTCGAATTGCAAGGTTGAGTTTAAGAAACTAAATTACTTATACTAATTAACGTAACTTGTCAAACGATTAAATTCCAATTAACGAAAGTGTATCCTAGGGCTTCGATTTCGTGAATTACTTCAATGTCGATTAAGTTTAACTTATAAACTTTTAAACCAAGTTTTTGTATTTATTAGACAGCACTTACGTAACTTAGTCCTCCTCAAGAGACTAAGTCGTGGATTGATTAGGACAACTTCCCTCTCGAGTCAATTAATCCTAACAACTCCTAAAAGACCTTTAACCCTTGCCAACACAGTCATAGACAACTGTGCTATATGTCGTACGTCTATTAACAATTCCCTCCTCTCGAAACGAAATTATTAAACGTGTAACTAAGCCTAAGTGATAAATTTATGCTTAGTAATAAAACAAACATATAGATAAATACTTAAAACTGGAGTCTATAAATCAAAACTTTAAATCAAAACATTGGCATAAACACTACTCTCTAACCCTAGGACACGAGTAGTTTTGCTATTCATGCCTATTATTAAATCCTTAAAATAATTCAAAGAATACATCATAAAGAAATAAAGACTAGTTAGAAATAATTAAACCCGGTGAAGTCGGCTTGTCAATCTTCGTCTTCTCGTTCTTCAATCCGTATATGATATAATGTGTGTTCCTTCTAAAAACGAGCACTGCTTGTCTTTTTATAGACTTCGGAATAGTCCTGGGGAGATTAGGAATCAGTTCCTACTTGGGACAGGAAAATTCTTCAAAAAGGGCCTTTTGACGCGGCTATGTTGTGCTTCTGACGTGGCCACGTCTCCTTGAACTCGAAACTTCTTCAAAACGTCACATTTTGACGCGGCCGTGTTGTATGTTGAACGCGGACGCGTTGCAGCATCAGTGCAGAAACATAATGCGAGCGTGTTTTGACGCGGCCGTGTTATATATGTGACACGGCCATGTCAGTTCTCTTCTGATTTGACTTCTGGACCGGTTCAGGCCTGTCTGAGCCAGTCTAGGCCGGTTTTTTATTGGTTCAGACCGGTTTTCGCCGGTTTTGTCCATTTTTTACTTCGCTTCGATTTGTTCTTTTGTCCGTTAGTCGTAAATCACGACTTTTAGTCCTGAATTGCTCCAAAAATACCTCAAAACAAGTAAAACACGTTAAATGGTCCAATTTATATCAATTTATCTAAATCTTGACCAAATCTGCACATAATTGCTATAAAATACTATCCTAAATCGACCTAATTACATGCATAATTAACGTGTATCAAATCCCCCAAACATAAATTGTTGTTTGTCCCGAACAACATAACAAAAGACAAGAAAGACAAGTGATTTATGCAATGTTTTAGGGCGATTTGATGATGATTCAATTTCAGACTGATTTTCTTTCTACACACTTTAGGCAACACAATGTACTTGAGCATATGCGATAACATGAAAATCAACTAATCTCGAGACTTTGAACTTTCGAGTTATTCAATCCTCACCAGTTATGTATTTCACTCTTCTCTCAAGTGTTTAGGCTAATTTCATTTCCACTCATATTGAATTACATGTAAAGCCTACCATATGCTTGTCAATCGTCTAAACTAGACCTCGTACTTAATGTGTGTGAAAAAGGATAAAAAGGTCTTTTTCTTGGTTGTAATGTTGACTTAAGGTAAGGTGAGATATGTTTGGCTAAAATAACTACTTGGACTAATCAAGTTATACCTAACCCGACTACCCCTCAATAGCATCACTCAACCTCACTCTTCAATTTTCAGCAACTCATCCCAAACGAGATGACTTCTTCACCTTTACTAAACCTTTACAACGAAGTGCTTTTCAATTCACAATCAATACAAGGGTGCCACATTTTTTTGATTACCCGACTGTTCTAATCAATCCAGATAATATTAAGCACTTTTATGATTTCCTACCCTCTCTTCTTGGCAATTTATTAACAATCAACTTGATTTTCTTTTTCTCAATCGATTTTTCCTTCTTTTTTTTTTCAGCTAGCAGAGGCTATTTTTCTCTTCGTTTTCCACCCATCAATTTTTCTCATTTCCTTCATCTTTGAAATTATCTCTACTTTTCTCATTCATTCCCACAAATTGTTCACCCAAAATACCTTCCAATTCTCCTCCCTCTAACTTGATTAATCCAATTAAGGCCAAAAGAGTTAAATGACTGACATTGTTAGGCTATGAAAGAATAAGGCTTTAAAGCTCAAATGGGCTAATTAGGGATAGTTATTGACTTTATGATCCAAAGGCAGCTTTTCACAGTTCAAATAAATAGGCTTCAAAACAAAAATGTCTAAGATCACTTCCTAAATCACACCAGAAATTTGACACATTCTTAGTAAAGACTCAAGGCAAGTCTAGAGACTAGTACATGTATTCAATCTAATTCCACACCGAAAGAATGTATATTACTATGAAAATAGGAGTACAATTAGGCTCAAATTCTTACCAGGGTATGTTTTGATTGAATACTCTAGGTTCAATTTCGTCTCAACTCACTTCTCATGCTCTATTATGTGCTTTTTCATCTACTTCTCAAAATCAACTTATCATTAACTATTCACCATCCATCTTTCCCTATTTTTTCTTATTCTTTTCACTAAAAACCTTTTTTTCTTTTTCTCGGCTTTAATTCTTTTGACACTAAAAACTAAAATAATAAGATTCTAGACTCCTAAGACTCAACATGGTAACTAAATAATCAAAATTGGGTTCACAGACCCAACAACACCAACAAAACAGATAAACGGGCTCACAGACCCGGTACTCCAAATCAAAGCAAGTATACATGATCAAACTGGGCACACAGACCCGACAGTCACTCAAAGCAACAATTATGCAAATGGGCTAACAGACCCAATACTTAACCACAAATAACGAAATAACAGGCAAATCAAACGATCAACTAAACAACAAAATAGCAAAAAAGACCAACTAAAAGTAAGAATAACAACAAAACTATAAATATAACTGCCAAGACGTCCCACGATATACCCCCCTCCCCCAAACTTGGCTGAAAGCCAATGTTTGGAGGAAAAGAGTGGTACACCTTGGTGCTAACTTACAAATCACTGTGGTGGAGGTGGTGGTTGGAACCCATACTGGCTCTAAAATTGTGGCATAGCCTTCCACTGGGTCCTCTACTGTTGTCTCCACTCTTACTCTTCATTACTCCTTTGAAGAAGTGTGTTCAAGATTCCTCTTTGATTTTGCAATTCTGTGTGGATCGTTTGAAGTGCTCCCCGGACCTCCGTTCGCTGCATTTCCATCGAGGTGCGAACTGATTGCACCGATTCATTACAAATGCGAAAATCGTCCCACAGAGAAGTAATGATGCCTACCATGTCCTCATTATATTCGGACTCGGAGGCAACAACGGCTGCTGCCGTTTCTTCCTCGATTGTCTTGGGGCTTGGCTGCTGCCTTCGACTGGTGGCTCGGCCTGAAAAACTTCAGAATCAGGTGAGTGGGACAGCTGAAGATGCTCTTCAGTGGATAAGGAAAGACTATCATTGACACTCATGACAACCGTCCCAAGATCAAACAGAAGGTAAATGTAGGGTCCAACATTTTGATACACACATATGGGATCATCCCATTTTCACCTAGGACCACGACCTGCATAGCTTCTAGCAAGTCCCATGTAAATTGGATCTCGCCCCCTTACCGACAATATGTCAGTTAAGTCAATATCATCAAATGCAGTTACTATTGGAGTAATCAAACCCCCAATCATGATGTTATCCTTCTATTTCCGGATGACACTCGCAAAGTGCTCCATCAAAATCTTTGCATAATCGACTTTGTACCCGTGTAGTATGTTCTAGAGCATTTGGAGTTCATTTTGTCTCATGGCCCCTATTTCACCCCGTGCAAATAATGTGTGGGCTAGCATCTTCTGTATGTATTGGATGACGGGATTGCGAATCCACGAAGCTTTTGCAGACTTGGATACATATTTTTGTGTTGCCACAAGGGGTGGAGCAGCTATCAGCAGACCCCAGAATGCTTGGGGATCGAATAGCTCCAGTGGCTCCTCCCTAGAGGCTTTCGGAAAGCCATCAATTTGGTCCAGTTGGCTATATGTCAACGACCGAGGTTTCCCCATTAGCTAGAAGGTGATGCCATCCAGTCGGTGTGAATCAAGGGAGCTAGCCACTGTGATGCCAAAGGTGCTCAAGAACTCGATGGTGATCCTCCTATAAGTCTATTGGACACCCATGAACCGAAGTAGCCCGGCTTGAGTAAGTAATGTCGGACATTATCGTGGATGCCCATTGCCTGAGTTAGGGCGTCACTGCTGAATCTAGTTGGTAAGATTATGCGAAGACGGAGCTCATCAAAACAAGTCTTGTGTTCATCTCGGGCCAAAGAAAACCGTAGAGAGCTTGACTGTCATTTAGATTGACAGCCGGAGTGTCCTCTACCATCACCTGCTTACCCTTGCTTCTACTGGAACTACCTTTTGGTGGTGCCATTTTAGTGAACCTATACACACAACCCAACAGTACACAAATCAATAATCACACAACCTCAAGACATCACAAATAATGTCTAGAAATGATCAATTCCTAGTTAATCAACAAGATAATCATATGTTAGCAACAACCTAACAAATTTCACATCGTGTACCCCCTATTATATGCTCAACTTCTAAACTCATCAATCGAAGTTATTAGATGGTGAACTTTGAATCCTAAAAATTAAAGACATGCATCTTAAACTCAATTCATCATTGTATCAAAAAAGAAAGCACACCACAAGAGGCAACAACTAAGCAAAAAGCTTATTCCAAATCATGCACACAACATGTTCGATAAAAGTCCCCTATGACCAAACATATAAAATTCAATCTTGTTGTTATTATTCCATTCCAACCACAATTTTTTAACTTCAATTTCATCTATAATCAACACAAATTCTATTCATAACTCAAGACCCAATCGATTTCTTTGCAATTTCCTACTACAATTATCAATAACCCTTAATATGCACTACAGTGTTCTCCAAATTCTAAATTAAACATTCTTCAATATAAATCAAGCATCAACAATAGATTAGAAGAATACAAGTTCAGGTTAGCTTCACTTACCGGAGAAGTTTAGTAAAAAAGTTTGAGAATCGGAGTTTGCCCTAGTTCCGTTGGGTCGAAAAATTACGAATTTGTTGGTGCAATGAATGAATAAGTGTGTGTTCTTGTGTTTATGATCGAATGTGTGTGTTTTTTAGTGTGTTTGTGCTAGATTTGGTGAAGTGTGTGTGTGTTTTCGTGTATGCAAGAGAGAAGAAGTGAAAAGAAAGAATGAACCTGGACTCGTGTTTTTAGCTTGCTGAGGAGTCGACGCGGCCGTGTTGGTTGGTTGCCGCGGCCGCGTTCAATTAAACTGAATACTGCCTTATTGGACGCGATTTTGATGCGGCCGTGTTACTTCTGTGACGTGACCGCTTTGCATGTCCAGTGCCAAATGTAAATGCTGAGGGATTTTAACGCGGCCGCATCCAAAGTGTGACACGGCCGTGTTATTTTGGGCTTGAAAACTGACTTTGGGCTGGTCTTTTGCCGCGACAGCGTCCAAAGTGTGACATGGCCATGTTGGGCCCACAGTGCCAAAACGCATTCTAGGTTATTTTTTTACGCAACCGTATTATGTATATGACACGACCGTGTTGATTTATTCCCTCAGCTCGAGTTTTTCGTCTCTTCGGCCCCCGTTTCTTGCAACACTTGTCCATGTCTATTCCTAAAAACATAAAACACTAAAAATAAGAGTAAAACATATAACTAAGAGAAATTCTTGAAATAAAATAAAATGGTAAACATCAGGTTGTCTCCCGACAAGCGCTTCATTTTACGTCTCAAGCTGGACGACGTTTTGAGTTCTAATTCGGCTGCTTCAGCCGCACTTTCTTCTTAACCGCTTCCCTCATCATTGGATTTGGCTTTAGATGCTTAGGAAACAGTTTAATGTTTTTGCAGCCTTTGTTCTCTTTTAATGCCTTCTCGAATTTCTTTTTCTTTTTATGCTTTTTGGACGACCTTCTTTCCGGAAGTTCCTGTAAGACATCTAGAACACTAACACTTTCCAAAAGCTCAAGATTAGCAGAATCATGATGATCAAGATTAATTGTAGAATCGACAAAGCATACTTTAGGGATATTACAATCACTAGGTGATATAAGGTTCTTATTTATTGTGACATCTAAACATTGTATAGAGCCATATCTAGGAGCACAAAGTCAACGGGGATTATAATCACCCTCGTGTTGCTTTTGAGCTTCATATATTTAAAACGTGACTTTCTCCTCTCCTAAACTCCCCCTTTTTAACGTCTATAAGTGCGTTACCCATTGCTAGAAACGGGCGACCTAAGATTAAGGGAATTTCCTTGTCCTCTACCATATCTAGGACTACAAAGTTAACAGGATTATAAAATTTCCAACTTTTATCAAAACATCCTCTACGATGCCCCATGGCCACGTTATAGAACGGTCGGCCATTTGAAAGGCAATTGTAGTGGGTTTTAATGTGCCTATTCCTAATTTTCATATATAGACAGAGGCATTAAGTTCATACTCGCTCCTAGATCACACAATGCTTTATCAAAAGTTAAATTACCTAATTTGCATTCAAGAGTAAAACTACCTGGATCTTTGCACTTTGTTGGTAACTTCTTTTGAATAATTGCACTGCATTCTTCTGTTAAGTTCACCATCTCATAGTCCTCCCATTTTTTCTTTTGAGCAATCACCTCTTTTAAGAACTTCGCATAGTTAGGCATCTGTTGTAGTGCCTCGACAAAAGGTATATTGATCTGAATCTTCTTCAGCACATCCAAGAACTTTGCAAATTGTTCATCTATCTTTTTTTTCTTCACTGCTTGTGGGAATGGAATTTGGGGACATATTCTGGTAAATTGGCTTTTGGCCTCTTTTCTTCTTCTTTTACCCCTCTTTCTTCCAATAAGTATTCTTTCTGCACTTCCTTATCAGCCTGTAGTTGTGAGCTTTCATGCACAATATCACTTCTCACTCGAATTACGTGACATTGCTCTCTCGGATTCACCACTGTATCACTTGGGAACTGCCCCTGCTTATGCTGAGCTCCAATGGCCTTTATTAGTTGACTCATATTGGTAGAGATTTCATTTATACTGGTCTCGAGTCACTTGATGTCTGCTTATTGACTAGTCATCTGCTTGTTTAGCTCAATAAGTTTACCATCCACCTTTCTCTCCAATTGAGCTAACTTTTCATCGTACTTAGCAAATTGGGACTACATTATCTCTTCTTGTGTTGACTCTTTACCATCATGAATCATTCCATTCGTGACGGCGAATCTGGGGGACGGATTAAGTGAATTCTTTATGTTGCCATAAGAGAAATTCTAGTGGTTCCGATTAGGAGGGTACTAACTGTACCTTGGCTGATTATGTTGGAAATTGTTGAAGTTTCTTTGATTTACAAAATTCACATCTTCAACCTCTTCCTGGTCCACTATCTGCCGATCAGACTAGTTAGCAAACTTACTTGATTCGTCCGAGCGGTCAATTGGGATGTCTGACTTTCAACTGGCTTATTCTTGACTGGCTCTGCTTCTTTGACACTAGCTACTCGTCTCAGCTGATTTCTTTCATTAGGCCACTAGTAACTTATTCTGGCCATGGCATCCAGAATCGAGAATGTATTCTTCACGGTCTTCTCCATCAAACTTCCACCTGCAGCTGCGTCTACATGATCTCGTGCTGGAGCAAGCAACCCATTATAAAATTTGCAAACTTGTTGCTTCTTTGAGAACCCATGTTGAGGGAAACTCCGGATAAGATCCCGGAATCGCTCCCAAGCTTCACCAAACGGCTCTTGATCCATCTGCTTGAATTGGTTTATTTTGTTCCGTAGATCCAACATCTTGCTTGGCGGAAAGTATTTCAAGAGGAATCTTCTGCTCAGGTCTTCCCACTCTGTGACATCATCTAGTGAGTTGTACCACTGTAAGGCTCTATCTTTTAAAGAAAACGGGAACAACCTCATCTTGACTTGGTCATGTGGCACATGATTGATCTTTATAGTGTCTGCCAACCTGTGGAATTTGTTTAAGTGCACATTCGGATCATCTAGAGTGCTACCCCCGAACTGGTTCTGATGCATTATATTAATTAGTGATGGCTTTAATTCAAAATTGTTTGCGTTCAATGGTGGGGGTCGTACTCCTTCGTATTGCTGATTCGGTGTAGGCCGAAGACAATCAGTGATAGGAGTGACGTCCTCATCTGCGTCATTTGGTGCAACATGAATTCTTCTCTGCTGCTGCGGTGGTTGCTCCTGCTGCAAGTTGGTGACTCGATCACCCAGATTAGCAAGATCCCCTAGTATCCGAGTCAATGTTTCCTCTTAGGCCATATTTTGTGGTATGTTTTCCATCTCGAATGTGGGATTTCTTCTCGTTTGGTATCTGCGAGCAGTTGCCTCAATCTCAGGATCTAAAGGGACAAGATGTTTCTTCCCTTTTGATCTGGTTTGCATGCGAAACCTGCAAACCCTCCAACAAGAAATACCACGTAATACTAAAATATAATAAATCAATAAAAACACAAATTAAATAACAATATTTAAAAATACGAAAAACAAAGTCTAGTCTAGTATCCTCCTTTTTCTCGGGATAAAAACTAGGACGCTATACCTATCCCCCGGCAACGGCGACAAAAACTTGACAGTCCTAATTTCTAACCCTAAATACCGCAAGTATACGGGTGTAGAAGTGTATAGGATAAGTCAAGGTCGATCCTCAGAGAACAGGCTAACGCAGTTTGATACCCCAATTTTATAGGATTACCCTAACTAGACACTCGAATTGCAAGTTTGATTTTAAGAAACTAAATTACTTATACTAATTAACTTAACTTGTCAAACGATTAAATTCCAATTAATGAAAGTGTATCCTAGGGCTTTTACTTCGTGAATTACTTCAATGTCGATTAAATTTAACTTATAAACCAAGTTTTTTGTATTTATTAGGCGGCACTTAAGTAACTTAGTCCTCCCCTCGAAGAGACTAAGTCGTGGATTGATTAGGACAACTACCCTCCCGAGTCACTTAATCCTAACAACTCCTAAAAGACCTTTAACCCTTGCCCACGTAGTCATAGACAATTGTGCTATATGTCATACGTCTATTAACAATTCCCTCCTCTCGAAGCGGAATTGTTAAACGTGTCACTAAGCCTAAGTGATCAATTTATGCTTAGGAATAAAACAAACATATAGATTAATACTTAAAATTGGAGTCTACAAATCAAAACTTTAAATCAAAACATTGTCATAAACACTACTATCTAACCCTAGGACACGAGTAGTTTAGCTATTCATGCCTAATATTAAATCCTTACAATAATTCAAAGAATACATCATAAAGAAATAAGACTAGGAAGAAATAATTAAACCCGGTGAAGTCGGCTCGTCAATCTTCGTCTTCTCGTTCTTCAATCCGTATATGATATAATGTGTCTTCCTTCTAAAAACGAGCACTACTTGTCTTTTTATAGACTTCGGAATAGTCTTGGGGAGATTAAGAATCAGTTCCTACTTGGGACAGGAAAGTTCTTAAAAAATGGCTTTTTGACACAGCCGTGTTGTGCTTCTGACGCGAACTCCTTCAAAACGTCACATTTTAACGCGGCCGTATTGCATGTTGAATGCGGCCGCGTTGCAGTATTAGTGTAGAAACATAATGTGCGCGTGTTTTGACGTGGCTGTGTTGTGCATGTGACACGGCCGTGTCAGTTCTCTTCTGGTTTGACTTGTGAACTGGTTCAGACCGGTCTAAGCCGGTCTAGGTCGGTTTTTTACTGGTTCGGACCGGTTTTTGCCTGTTTTGACTTTCCTTCGACTTGTTCTTTCATCCGTTAGTCACAAATCACAAGTTTTAGTCCTGAAATTGCTCCAAAAATACCTCAAAACAAGTAAAACACGTTAAATGGTCCAATTTATATCAATTTATCCAACTCTTGACCAAATATGCACATAATTGCTATAAAATACTACCCTAAATCGACCTAATTATATGCATAATTAACGTGTATCACTTGCATTGACTTAGACACGTCGTTCATGGCAATTCTCCAATTCTGAGAGTTTTGGCCCTGTATAGCTTGATGAACAGGGATAGGTCATCTTTCATCATTCCAATATTATCCTCGCTCCCCTAGAGATATACCTCATAATTATCTGGAAACGCATTCCTCATGTTACTAGATTATATCTTTTATAGCACTAGTTCTTGAGGTTGTTCTTCCTAATTGGAAAAATCTTCAATATTATCTTGTTGAGGTTCTGTGACAATAACAGGGATATTTTCTTGATGTCTCCTTAAAGATAATATCCATAACCTTTATTCTTCCCCCAAACTCAACATCCTCAAAGAATACCGTATTTCCCGTCTCAAAATAGACCTATAGTGGGATCATAGAACGCGAAACTGCTGGAGTGTTCTGAATAACCAATAAAGTAGCTACTAACTATTTTGGAGTCCAATTTCTTTTTATTTGGCCTATAAGGTCTAGCCTTAGTTGGACATCCCCATATGTGAAAATGGTTTACACTAGGTTTATGCCCAGCCGAAAGCTCAGAAGGTGTTTTAGCAGCTGCTTTAGTTGCTATCCTATTGAGAATATAAATTGCAATCTTTAGTGCCTCTCCCTAGAGTGATTCTAGTAAGAAAAAATGACTAATCATACTCCTTACCATATCCTCTAGAGTCCTGTTTCATCTTTTAACTACACCAGTCATGCTAGGCATTCCCAACATAATGCATTGTGGGACGATTTCACATTCCTCTAGGAAGATAGCAAAAGGCCATGGACATTGTTCTCCTGAATCGTCATATCTACCGTAGTACTCACCACCACGTTCAAACCTGGCTCTTTAAATTCTTTTTTTGAGTTGATTCTCTACCTCAGACTTAAAATACTATGAACATGTCCAGTGCCTTAGAATTTTCATGAATTAGATATAGATACGCGTATCGTGAATGATCATCTGTGAATGATACTAAATAACTTTGGCCATTCCAAGAAGCCTTAAGGAATGATGCACTAATATCTGTATGTATCATGTCTGTAGCTCTATTGACACCTGATCTCTTTATGTCGGTCTGTATATCTTTGATTTAGTCATCACATACATCAAGATCCTAAATCAAGTGTATCCAAAATACCATCTGACACAAGCCTCTCAATTTTGGTTCTTGAGATGTAACTTAAACGTTTGTACCAGAGTTTAGCCGAATTTTATTTACTTAATTTTTGGTCAGTGCCCTTAGACTCAACATGCAAGCACTCATAATATGAAAATACAACAATATCAAGCATTTATAGATTGTCAAAAGCACTTAAGGAACCAGTGCCTACAATGTTGATTCAACTTCTACCAACTTGTCATCCCCACATAAATGTATCTTTCACCATCACTTGGATTTCAATAGCTTAGTCAACCATGCGTTGAAAAACTTATGTGAGTGGTAGCACCAAAATCTAACTACCAAGTGCCATTATATCCCAAAGCAAAATTAACCTCAGAACAAATCAAAACTTATTACAGAATTTTCTTTATTGTTGTTATTCCTTATGTTGTTGATTTAGCAGAAACAAAAGTAACAAACATCATAACTAAACAAATAACATAACCAAAAAACTGTCATGCTTACATTAAACCGTATAATCAATTATTAAACCGTAAGCACCGCCACATATGTTTGTATATCTCGGGCCAGATATCAACCTTCCTTTGGGCCGATTAATATTCACATGAAAATACACAATCACAGCAGTCCTAATATTAACAATGAAAAAATATCCACAAGAGAGGTCACTTTGGCGACTTCAAGCTTTAATTAGCTAGAGCAGTTGAATCTTGAATATTAGTAACAATTGAAGGGAGCATGAGATGCCCAAACAAATTTAATTTAAATAATTGATTGTACTATGCTTTTACATAAAATCCTTATACTTACCCAAACCTCAGAAAATCGAAATTAAAAGCACATATATACATGTGTATTAACATTATAACAACCATGAAAATGTAGGGAGCAAATAATTTATTCCTGACTATATCAAACATAATATCAAATTTAAATTTAATTGTATCGTAGAATATTCATGCATCATTAACTATTCCGAGAAAAATGAAATTCTAAACTATAGTTTAGAAGTAACACCGTATAGTAAAATAATTAACTCATAATTCCTCAGGTCTTAATAACTCGTTCACCGACAACACCCAAAAATATAACTATAAATATTCAAACATATGTCCTAGTTTTCATATACACAATGCCCTAACCTATAATAAGTTTACACAATGCCATAACTATACACGATGCCCCAACAATGCCATGATTATATAATACCCATTAAGACCCATAACTTAAATATTTAGCGGATCATTTTAAATGAGCCACCATAACGCAACTACATACATTAAACTTGACATATGTTAGCCCAATATGTTGGATATTTCCAACATACCATGGATATATGGCAGTATTAAATATAATTTTTGTTGATATTAAATGACATTAGCTGATGTGGCACCCCACTTTACCTATTATAGTGGGTCAAAGATAAATTTTTTAAAATTTTTTAATTCATTTGATAAGATTCCTTAAAAATCTTTTTAGATTTAAAGGTTTTTTTGGTATTTTAAAGATACAAAAATAATATTAGTTTATTGAAAATCACAACTCCAACTAATATCACACATTCAGTATTCAGCTTTTCTTTTAGTGTATTGAGAAAAAAATGTTTTTTGAATTAATTCAAATATATTCTTAATTATTACTATATAAGGATAGTATTAATATCTTTTTATTTTCGTGTACATTTTTATGTTAAAAAATTAGTAACTCATCCAACGCAAAAAAAAAAATAATAATAATAATAAAATAAAATAAAATAAAATAAAATAAAATAAAATAATAATAAAAAATTATAATTATAAGTAATATTACGTAAACTATAAAATTTTGTTTATGATAAAAGTGATTCCAAGTAAAATTACATTATAAAATTACAGTTAGTATAAAATATAAGGAAAAATTAAAAAATATGAAAATCTCATTACTTTGTGTGTAAATTACATAGAAAATCAGTAGTTTCACAATATCTGTTTGACCCGATTAGCAGAGTCAACAAGTACCATCTACTTGACTCGTTTGACTTATCGGATCAACAACTATCCATTATTTGATCCAATTCAATTGATCGGATCAACATATACCACTATTTAAACATTTTTGGCTTATCGGCCAACCAATATCCACTATTTGACCTGATTCGGCTTATCACATAAACAAGTAACTATTTGACCTGATTCGTTTTATCGGATCAATAGGTACCCATTATTTGACTTGTTTCGGCTTATCAGATATCCAAGTTTCAGTATTGAACTATTTTCGGCTTATTGGATCAACATGTAACCACTATTTGACCTGTTTGACTAGTCGAATCAATATGTACCCACTATTTGATCCGTTTCCACTTATCGGTTAACAATGTACTGACTATTTAACCCAATTCGACTTATAGAGTAAACATGTACCCACTATATGACCCGATTTGGCTTATCGGATCACCAAGTACCCAATATTTATCCTGATTCGGTTTATAGGCTCAATATGTCCCACTATTTGACCTGGTTCGACTTATCAGCTCAACAAATGTCTAGTTTCAACTTATGAAAATAACGATTACCCACTATTTGATCTGTTTGGCTTATCGAGTCAACAAGTATCCACTATTTGACTCGATTTGACTTGTCGGCTCAACAAGTACCAATTATTTGGCCAATTTTAGCTTGTTGGATTAACATGTACCCACTATTTGACACATTTTGGCTTATTAGATTGCCAAGTACCCACTATTTCATCCGATTCAGCTTGACAGATCAACATGTACCCGCTATTTGACCCGTGTTAGCTTGTCGGATAAACAAGTACCCACTATTTGATCCATTTTGCTCATCGAGTCAACAACTACCCTCTATTTGACCTGATTCAGCTTATTGGCTCAACAAGTACCCACTATTTGACCTGTTTTGGCTTGTCGGATCAACATGTACACATTTGACCTGTTTGGCTTATCAGTTCAACAAGTACCCACAATTTAACCTGTTTCGACTTATTGGATCAACAAGTACCGACTATTCGACCTGCTTCGGCTTACGATAATCTATATATATATAAAAAAAGCTAAATGGGGGTTGTTTATGTCATTTTCACTTTTCCGCCTAATGTTTTACTGCATAATTGGTAACGTTTTATCATTTTTGGTAGGTTCATAAGTTTCTTTCATTTTTTTAAACACAAATAAGTTTTTCATTTCTAGTTCATTTTTTATGCAGAATATATCAAATTATTCATCTTTTCACGAGCTTTAGTTTGACATCCATATTGAATATATTATAATAAGATATTTGATTTGGAAAAAGTTGATTGTTTGTTGGTCAAATATTATGCTAGATTTGAGTGTTTATTTTTATTTGGATCATTGTATTTTAGTTTGAAGTGCATCTAAATCATAGTATAATATCCCATATAAAAAATGTTAATTGAGTTTTTTTATTTCAAAAAAAAGACACAACAACTTTTTTTATTGGCTCTAATTTTTAAATATTTTGTTATGCACGATAGAAAAATCATTTTTGAAAAAATGAAAGGCATAGCATTAATATCTATTTTATAAAAATCATCAAATTTGACAATATTTTTTACTCCATAATAACAACATTTGTTTTATTAGTCACGAAAGTACGGGAGCTTTGAACATATGTATAATTATATATGTATATTAAAATTATTATTGAAATTACTTTTAATTACTTATTCATAATTTTTTATAATGTAAAGTTGTTGAAATTATCCTTTTAAGAAAAATTACTCTTTGCAACCTTATTATAACATTTGTTACAATGCGATTTTTTTTTTTCTTTTTGTTTTTTAATGTTAACTAACCTCAACTATATTTTTGTTACACTTTGCAACTTAAACAATACTTTGTCGACTAACTTATCTCAACTATATCTTATTTTACTCTTAACAAATTAAGTAATTTTGTTTGTATTAATAAATTTTTACACTTAAATAAATGAGCTATTTATAAAAAAGATATAAAAATTATTTAAATGAATTACAGTACCAAATAAATATTTAAATATTTTGAAGAGCTCATAGACTTGTTATTATTTGAATTATGAAATAAATTTTAGATTATTTCTTTTATATAAGAATTTATTTAAAAATAAGAAGTATTTAATTATATTTGAGATTACTAAGTGAAATGTTAAAAATTAAAAATAATAATCTAATTTTAGAAAGAAAATATTTTTAATTTATAACTAGAACTAGAAAATTTATTTAGATAATTTAAAATAATAAAATAAAAGCAAGAGCATAAATGAAGAGTATAGTATTTTACATTATATATGGAATATCCAAATAAAATATCAATATTTCTTTTATTATATATTTCATGATTATTTTTAATTATTTACTGTTAGAATTTATATATATTATCAGCCATAATATAGACACCCACTTAAACGTTCGGAATATAATTGATAAGTTCTTAGCATTTGGTAAGAATCAAACTTTATTTTACTTTTTAAAGTTGCAAATTGATTGTTTTTTTCGTGTCTAATCTATTTTTATGTATAATATATCAAATTAATTATTTTTGTACGATGTTTAATTTGACATTCGTATCATATATATAATGACATATTATATTTAAAATATTATGTTGTTACTTCATTTATTATTTGAGTTAGATTTGAGTGTTTCTTCTGGGTTGCACTACATATTATTGGTTCGGAATACACCTAAGAATTAGTCATATAATTCTCTTACAAAAAATATTTTACTTGATTATTCTATTAAAACACAACTATTTAATTTATTTTATCTGACATGAATTTTCTCAAGTTTTCTTTGTTTATCACGTTGAGGGAAAAATAATGTATTAATAATTGAACACGTACTTTATTAAATTAAAATTAAAAGTTAATATTTAATTACTGTCAACTTATTAGATTATTGCATATATATATATATATATATATATATATATATATATTGTTGTAATAGTAACTTTTTTTATTAATCACGAGACTACGACTTTCACTCATATGTATAAATTATATATGAGAATTAATCTTAAAATTATTTTTATTTTCTTATTCATATTTTATATTTTATATTTATTAATATTATTATTTTATTAAGAATTACATTTTGCAACCTAAACAACAATTTTATACAAGTTGCATTATAAACTTCTTTTAAAAAAAGTAAAGTTAACTAATTTGAACGATATATATTTTTTTAGACGTTGCAACCTAACAATACTTTATATATATATATATATATTTTACATTTTGCAATTTGAGTTTTTTTTACATTAATTAATAAATGTGTATCTATAAATGAATACTCTATTTATAATATTAAGGTATAATTAATTTATTTTAAAATTTTCAACATATATGTAAAAATATAAAGAAATATTGAAGAACTCATATTTTTATTTTATTATTCCAACCATTGAATAACTTTTGGATTTCATTTTGTTATTTTGTTAATATAGTATATTTTAAATCACCAAGTAAAATATAAAACTTGCAATTAATTTTTTTTAAGTTAAGTAGTTATAGTTAGAATTCAAAATATTTTTAGATAAATTAAAATATTTAAAATAAAATGGGAAAATACAATAAACGTAATTTCTTATGAAATTATTCAACTTATTTTATTTAATATATTTAGATGAGTTGATATTTAGATATTTCTATTTGTTTGAATATTTATAATTAATTAAGCTATTTGTGGTATGCATATAGGTAAGAGTGAAACAGATACACTAAATGTGTGTTTGGATTTTAAAGAAAAGAAATGGTCACTTTAAAAACAAATATTTCTTTTTCATATTTATTATTATATCTTAATGTCAATTAAACAATATATATATATATATATGTGTGTGTGTGTGTGTGCGCGCGCGCGCGCATGTGCACGTAGTAAATTATAGAAAAATCATTTATTACGTGGAAGAAACTTATTTTTACATAACTTATATTTTTTTTAGGTTTAATCTAAAATTTAAAAAATATTTATTTTACTAGGATAAAACGATCATATTTTTAAGCATTCAATCATATCATATTTAGAATAAACTTCCGTGCATCACACGTGAATAATACTAGTTACATACAATACCTACAAGATTTCTATTGTTTTATAAGTAAATCACTTAGTAAGTCAGTAGTTTCACGATATCCCTTTAGTGAAATGATAATTAAATTAACAAAAGTCATATCTTGTTCCATGTGTCTTCTCCATTCTTTTTCAGATATTTCCACACTTATTTTCTTTATTCCTTATCTTACCTACCTATGATAACAGGAAGTATGTTGAAAGGATATTTAATTTGTGAGCTCTTCATTTATTGTGAGATTTCTCCGTAAACTAGAAATATTAATAAGGATAGTTAAAGATGCTCAATAATTTTAATATCCTCATTTATTGTTAGTTTCTTTTTACTCGAAATACTAATCATAGTATTTAATGAGCTCAATAATTAGTCTCCTAATATTTTGAGAAATTTTTTTGTATAGTGTAATAATTAACTATTAACCTAAAAAATTAATTATGATGTTTAATGATCCTCATCAATCAAGATAAGTATAGTGCATTTAATAAGACTCGAGTGACAAAAAAACATGGAATCTTTAATTTTAGTCCTTTAAAATTTAATTCAAAAATTAAGAAAAATAACACATCATCATGGTAACCTACATTAAATGTGTTGTATTCTTTTTACGTAAATAAATGCATGATCCAACTACTCAGTCAATCTCATCCTTTGATTTTTTATCTAAGGGTTAATTTTGGTAACCATATATCCATGATGACAAAAAGGAGGTAACAATTAAAACATTGCCCATATATGTGTGTGTATATATATATATATATATTTGCTTACATATATATATGTGTGTATATATTCATATATTATATTTGTTAAGTTTATTTTAAATGAGATGTGGCATTTTTATCTTTTGAATATTCCAACTAAGATGTCACATTAGCAAAGTCGTCGGAATTCTACTCGTGTGACCGGCCATGTGTAATTTCCGATATTTTTTCGCTTTTTCGGTAAAAATTGGGCACAAGTTGAGTTGTAGTAGTACTCGATAGGCAATAGATGTTACGCCTCAACATGGCGGTTTTGAATGTCCACACCCGACATTGTTTATTTTATTTTATTTTTGTATCTTACTCATACTTTATATTATATATATTTTTATTTATAGAAACACTATTGGTAAAAAAAATATGAAGAACAGCTAAAAAACATCTCATTATCAATAAATCACAAAATTTAAAATTGCATCGGAAGAAAATGGAGGTAGTATTTAATTTTACAGTTCACTTAAATATGTCATAACTATCTCATGTTATGTTTTCAATAAGACATGTGACACTAACCAAGAATAGTTTTTTAGTATTAAAAAGTAACTTATTTTATACGACACTGAATAAATTTTTTGCAATTCATCATCAAATTGTATACATGATCTAATTTAATCATAATTAGAGTTTAGTGTTTTTGTTGCCCAATATCTACTAACTAAGTACACAATTATTTATAGCTAAACTTTATTTAGAGAATTCAATTTAAGATGTGGGTTGTAAGCTATACTAATAAATAATTTTAAATAATTACAACTAGTTAAGGTCACAACTGGTACAAACATGCACGAAAAGATTCTATAGAAACACTTTTAATTATATTTCACCTAAGATTTCAATATAACTAACCACGCTTTTGACCGAGTTCTATTTTCTATAAGATAGTCAACATATGTTTGAACCACCTCTTAGAGCCAATAGACTGTGCATCATATGTAAGAGTTATTACCAATAATCAACTATTATACATGCAACTCCTTAAAGAGTCAAAGGTCAAAACCCTTACAAAAGTCTCAACTTCTCATTTCTATTGAATATTTGCGTTATGTGTTTGAGAATTAATAATAAATCTCATCTCCCTTATCTCGATTCGTTATATCTAAGATGCTCAAAACTTGATCAGGGAATTAATATTCAATTAAAGCATGGACACATAACAAAGATATAGAAAGAAACTTAATTAACTAAACATCATCAAGTTATCCAAAACAATCTTCATCATCTGCTAGCATCAATAAATCTAACTAGACATAATAAATGTTAGAAAATTTATGTATAATTTTGATGTTGCCAAACCAACGAGGCATTCTATAATCTATTGTAATATATAGGGCTAGTTTATGCTTGGGCAAAAGTCACAACATGAAGTTACAAGAATGTCACAGCAAGAGCAGCACGCAAAGTTTGTTGTAGGATGGTAGACTCAATCGATGTAAAGAATACTACAACAGTAGTCTGTGTAAATGAACACATATGACAAGTCTACCAGCGGCACGATCCACTACATACAACATCCAGGATCGTGAGCAAACTATTTAGCAATCAGTCTTTAAAAGACACAGTCATTCAGCAAGACAACAATTTCAAATTCAGTATTGCCAATAGCGACAAGAAGCTCTTTTATAAAGACTAAGAAATAACGTGAAGACACGTATCCTGATAAAAGTAAAAGCATGACTACATACTGACATTACCATAACCACTATAACCTATTTTCCCAGCTCAAAGACAACAACACTTTGTCGTACAAGAACATTAAATGTCAATAGGAATCTCCTTACCCTTCAATAAGGAGATACCCTACTGCTATAAATAGAGAAACTTGAAGATCAAGAAAGAAACAAATGCATGAGTAACTAGTTGCAAGATAACAGTTAATTCTCATGAGCTTACATTTCTGAACTGCAACGATTATCAGGTATCTACAAATCAAGCACTCGAGAAGCTCTCTCAATCTCAACATCTCTCACTGAAGCTTGCCTCTCTCTGAAGTTATTCAAGAACATTTTTAGGCAGCTACAAGTTAAAGAGAACATATATACTCAATTCCAACGAGTGGTATACTAGGGAATCTTGTTCAAATCTGAGATTCAATTGGGCTAGATAGTTTTGAGGAACCGGTACAACTAGAATTGTAGTCTTCCGATCATATGTGAAAATTAATTGTAGATGTCAAATTGAGATTTAATCTTCGAGTACTAACGTTGTAAGTAACATAATGAATTTTCTCTTAGAGTGGGATAATAGTGGACATAGAAGGATTACCCCTACCTTCAAACCACTATACTCTTTGTGTATTTATTTTTTGTATCTTTCTGTTTATATTTTTACTACTAGTATAACTTGCTATTTTTGTTAACTTGATTTAAAACTAGTGTACTAATTCCATTGTGCATAAAATTCATAAGATATTCCTTATTATAAATTAACAAGAGAACAACTTGTTGTAAGCACATTGTTCTGTAGTACCTTGCTGGTGTAAGCTCTGTTATAAGAACCAACTTCTTACAGGTGACCATAGTTACTGCCTGTCTTTCAAAGAAAAAGTTGAGTGGTGGATTTCAGACACCGAACATCTTTTGTCACTTAACCAGATTAAAAAAGAGTTTTCAAGTTATATTTGCATAAAAACCTATTTTCTAAAACATAGCCATAACAATGGGAACCCTTTTTCTAAAGCTCCGATGTTTTCCTTTGAGGAGTATATCAATTGAGTTATTAGGATGCAATCATATTTTTCATCTATGCATGATAAAATGTGGGCAGTCATTACAAAAGTTCCACTAGTAATCATGAAGATGAATACAACTGCTAGAGTGGATGGTGAGTCAACATCTCCTCTCATGGTGGAAAAGCACATCGTGAATGTACTGTTGATGATAAAAGAAGATCTAACTTGGACAACATAGATTAGAACACTACCTTTGCCATGCTGGACAATGGAACCTTCAGTAAAGTTAGGATATGCAAGATTACTTAGGAAATCTGGGATACGCTGAGAGAGATTTGTGTAGACTTAGCTATACTTTATGAGAATAGGGTTGAAACAACAACCCTGAAAGTTCCAGATTTATAAGGCAAAGGCTGGAGAGTCTCTAAACGAGATAAATACGAGGTTTATAGAAATTCTAGACAAGTTAGACTTCATTGGGAAGGTTTACACCTAAAATGAGATTAGTACAAAGCTATTTAGGGCTCTTCGTTCAGGCTGGGATGTACATACCATTCCGGTGAGGAGTTCCAAAAATCTTGGTAGAAAAAGCATCCATGAACTGATCTCTGACACATTATGAAATTATTACACATAAATAAAATTACACGACATAAAATTACAATGACAAGATCAATAAATAAAATTCAATACTTAAACAAACACAAATTACTGTAATAAAAATACAACTAACTTAAGAAATATAATATATTTTCTAGTAATCTCCCAATCCACCTCCAGACCCTCCTCCAAGATCAGGATAATAATTTTCAAATATATTAAATTTCTTGTTATGTTGTTTTGCTGCTTGTGTTGCCCCCCGCTTCTGTAAAATATGTTGTTCCTCTATTCGGAAGTACCCATGGAGTACGAGATCATCAACGTTCTCAAAACTTCATCCTCAAAGTTTCGTTTTCTTCTTATGTATTATCTGCTTCAGCCCTTTTGTTTTCATCCATTAATATTACTTCTCTAAGTGCAACATTCTATTCGGTAAATGTTTGCACGATATCATCATCACTTTCATCTCGTTTCCTCTTTAATTCAGCCTTTTTCACACCTCCGGGTTATTGCGATGACAAACAACAACACCACCACCACTACCACTGCAATTATCATCACTTAAATTTAAAGAAAATGAAGATAACGAAGGATTAGGTGAAAAAAGGGGACTCTCGATATTATTTTTTCCAGTCACATCTTCAGACTGCACACACGCTTTCATAATGGGTCAAACATGGTTAAATTTGAAACCCAATGTAGATCCTAGCCGTGATTTCAACATAACGTGTGCTTTTTTCTAACTAAAAAATCTAAAAATATAGTGTTAATTAGAATATGTAATTTACGGAAAGGAACTACAAAAAGTGGAACATAAAATTACTACTTACTATATTTTGTTCATTTGCAACACTTAGATTATGTAGTTTGACACGTCGGTTTCTAACCTAGTGTTCCGCAAGTGTACGGATGTAGGTGTAGTAACGATTATCAAGGTCGATCCCACAAGGAATAGTTTTAGGTAGTTCGATACCTCAATACTCTAGGAATATCCTAACTAGATAATAAGCTGTAAAAGGTTGATTTAAACAAAACTGAGGAATTTAACAAATAACTATGTAACTTATGACTTGGCAAACAAAAAGAACTAACAATCAAGGAGAAAGGGTATCCTAGGGCCTGGATTTCAGGATATTACTTCAATGTTGAATTTGATTAACCTATAGATTTACCAATTCTAGTGTTTATTAGGCGGCACGACAATAATCTAACCCTTCTCTCGAAGCGATTAAACCGTTGATTAATTAAGTTAATTACCCTCTCGAGTCAATTAAACCTAATAACTCCCAAACGATCCTAAGCCACGGCCTACACAGTCATAGACAACTGCGCTCTATGTTCTAAGTCTGACAACGATTCCTTCCTCTCGAAGTGGAATTGCTAAACTAAATTACTAAATCTAGGTGATCAAACTAAATCTAGTTATAAGCACAAACATAGAGATAAACACGTAAAGAATGGAATCAATAAATCAAAACATTGTCATAATAATCCCTACTTTCTAACCCTAGGACACGAATAGCTTAGCTACTCATGCCTAGCAATAATCCAATACAAAATTCTACGAAAAACATTGCAAAAGATTAAACTAGGAAAGAACGACTAAACCCGGATGAATCCGTCTCGATGATCTTCGTCTTCTTTGTCCTCCAAGACTTCTTCTAGGTAGAATGATGATGTAATTGATGTTCTTGATGTTTTCTATCTGATTCCCCTGATTTCTAAAGCTTGGGATCCTTTTTATAGAGTTGGGGACGAATCCTTGGGAAGATTGGATCAAAATCCTATTAAACTTAGGAAATTCTCGTAGGAAAGCCTTTCTGACACAGCCGTGTTGGCCTTGCGACGCGGCCACATCGGTTTTGCTCAGGCAGATTTTCAGGTCTGACTTCCAAGCCATTTTTTAGGGTCTCCCGGTCGTTTTTGGGATTTGTCTATTTCAGGAAACATTGTAGCCCTTTGAATCAGCTTTCTAACGCCACCAATTGCACCTCAATCGAAGTTGTATATCTCAAGATATGGCCAAAATATTAGAGGTGTGTCAAGCTGACAGAAAACTTCAGTTTTGGCTCACTTCTGACGCGGCCGTGTTGGTTATTGACGCGGCCGTGTTGGTTGGAAGTGCATTTTTACATGTTCTAGGCCACTTTTGACGTGGCCGTGTCTATATTTGACGCGGTCGTGTTGGCCCTTTTGCTCCTTTAACTCCCTTTTCATCCATTTTGACCCTATTTGGCTTGTTTCTTCTTCGAACTTTATCCAAATGGAATAAAATTACCTAATTAACTTCAAAACAAATTGAAACACGTCAAATGACCCAAATATTATTAATATAAATAAATGCCGGTCAAATATGCACGTAAATGATATAAAATATGATCCTAAATCGACCTAAGTACATGCATAATTAACGTGTATCATAGTTCAACTTGACTAATAGATCCATTGAATTATCTACAATCTTTGAGAATGGTTAGCATGCGACATTCAAATGATCTTTGGGTACGATCTTGCATCCTAGGGTTCGATTTTTCAGCATGATACTTCTCTGAAATAAGCCTGTAGAATTCATTTTTGATTGGTATGCACCTATAATTGGATCTTGAGAGATGTCAAGAAACATATTCGCAAGAAATCGATATTCATGATCAGTGAAATTAGAAGTGTGTGGCTTAGGGGCCATTTTAAAATAGAATGTGTAGGAGTAAGAGATATAATGCAGAAGAAGAAGTGGGTTGGAAGGTTGTCATGTCATGTTTTACATTTATAGAAAAATGAAGGAGATGAAGATTTGGAGATTTATCAACGGCTAGTGGTGAAAGCACACGGATTGTGCTTTCTACTTTAGTTGTAGGACTGAGATTTTACAGTTTTGGTGAGTTAGCAATGGCTAGTGGAAAGCATACGAATTGTGTTTTCTTCTTTAGTTGTAGGGCTGAGATTAAAAGTATCTATATATTGAGCATATACCAACCATTTATTCACACCACCATCCTGCAAGCTTTTCTTCTTTTAAGAGTTTATTCTTATTAGCTTTGGATCTATACTTTAGCTTTATACTTTATCTTCTCTTCTTTTCAAGCCTGCCAAGATCACTTTGTTTGTCTGACAGAAAGAAAATGAATTCTCATCAGGAAGCCGTTCTACAATATCTTCTCCTTTCTCTTCACGTTCATCTGATGAAGAGCATTAGAAGGCTATATATATGGAAGAATAAGTATTGTTTAACAATAAACAAGAACAATTGCATGCTAGCTAAAAATCTTAGGCATCGACGGAATGCTCAATCCACTCATGGAGGCTCAGTTCCGGGTTGTAGAACAATATGGCGTGATCGAGAAGCAACAACTAGAAACCTTTTCAGAGAATACTTCTTTGAAAACCCAACATATAATGAAGATCAATTTCATCGGCATTTTCGGATGTCTCGGAGTTTGTTCCTCCATAATGTGAACGCTATCAAAAATCATGATCAATATTTTATACAATGAAGGAATGCAGCAGTAAAACTTAGTTTTTCTACTCTTCAAAAGATAGCAGTTGCATTTTGAATCCTAGCGTATGTTATTCCAGCATATGTAACTAATGAATATATCAAAATTGGAGAGTCTACTGCAATTAAATGTGTTAAAAAAATTGTAGTGCTATCGTAGAAATAGTTGGGGAGAATATTTAAGATCGGTCACTGCTAATGATGTTACTAGATTACTCTATATTGGAGAGCAACGTGATTTCCCAGGAATGTTAGGAAGTTTGTGTTGCATGCATTGGAGGTGGAAAAATTGTCTGATAGCATAGGCAGAGCGATATTCTGGCCGTAGTGGACATCCAACAATCGTTCTTGAAGTTGTTAAAGATTATAATCTATGGATATGGCATGGTTATTTTGGAATGTCAGGATCTAACAACAAACGTGTTTGAGACATCCCATCTTTTCTCAACCTTGGAAGAGGGGTTGCTCCTCCTGCCAATTATGCCATTCAGGGAAAAAAGTTCAACTTGGGGTATTACTTAGCAGATTGAATATATCGAAATTGGCAACTCTTGTGCAAACTATCCATAAACCAATTGGTCCAAAGAAGCGTGTAGAAAAGATGTGCAATGTGCATTTGAAGTCTTCCAAAGTCGATTTACGATTGTGGCAAATCCAGCTCGTTTTTTTAGCAAGAATGATTTGAAAGATATTATGACTATGTGCATACTAATGCATAACATGATAAAAAGAAAATGAAGGAGAACTTGAGGCTCCAATTAACGAAGCAAAAGAAGTGCCAACTCCAGACACTGAATTAGTTGAAAATTATCATACACATTTGTAAAGTTTTGTGAGGTGGTGTTCAATGTCATCAAGTGAGCTATACTTTGTAATATGGTGTGTTGGGAATGTGGAACCGGAATCAGGAAGTGAAGAACCGGAGGTTTGAACCGGGTTTGAGCATCAAGAAGACAAGCTGTTCAGAAAAACCGGGTTCAAGGCAGTTGAGGATAACCGTCATTTGTGACGGAGCAGTTTCAGGATTTGTGACGAAGAAAACCGTCGTTTTTGTCCGGTAGCTGAGCTCAACTTCATTCAGTTAGAACTTTCTGTACAGTTACATTCGAGCTCCAATTCTTATATCATTGTAAAGCTGTCATCAAGGAGAAGATCACTACGTGGAGCAATTTCCTTGTTTCTTAGATTAGAGAGAGTATTTTGAGATTGATCGTTTCTGCCCTAATTTGTCAACAGAATTGGGCATTTCGTTTCTTGTGTGTATTCTCTGTAATTGATTGGATTTCTTAGTGGATTGGGGTGTGTCTTGCCTCCGTGGATGTAGTTCATCTTGAACGAACCACGTAAAAGCTGTGTGTGATTCATTTTTAGTTCCTGGTCTGCGTAAGTGCAATTCGGTTACATCTTTGGCCGAACTGCATGTGTGTTTTTCAAATTGATCTTTGTGCGAATTCCAGATTCTGTTTAGTTGTGTGTTTAAGAGTTGAGTTCACTAACAAGTGGCGCCGTCTGTGGGAAACAACTCTCACACCTTGAAGAAGAAAAGGAATGGCTGGTATGAAGATGGATTTTGAGAAGTTTACAGGAAGAAATGATTTCACACTGTGGAAAATCAAGATGAATGCAGTACTGGTTCACAATGGCCTTGATCTTGCATTGATACCTCTGGATTCGTGGGAAGAAAGTGAGAAACCCAAGTTTGCATCAGTGGATAAGAAGGCCCTCAGTCTTATCTTTCTGTGTTTGGGTGATAAACCTTTGAGAGAGGTCTCAAGATGCAAGAGTTCCTCAGAAGCATGGAGGAGATTGGAAGATCTGTATCAATCCAAGTTAGTTTCCAACAAGCTGTTCTTGAAGCAGAAGATGTTGGCCTTCAAGATCACTGAAGATAAGGTAATTTCTGATCAACTTGATGAGTTCATTAAGATGGTTGAAGAATTGGAAGACCTGGATGTGAAATTGGAGGAGGGTGACAAGGCATTGATGGTGTTAAACATTCTTCCAAAATCCATGGAAAGCTTTAAGGATGCCTTGATGTATGGGAGAGATGAGCAGCTATCTTATGATGGAATAGTGAAGGCTCTGAGGTCTAAATGCTTCCAGACTCAAGGGGATAAAGGCATGGTGCAATCTGGAGAAGGTTTGAATGTCAAATTCAAGAAACCTTGGCAAGGCAAGAAGGGACAGAATGCTAAGGATCCAAAGTCAGGAGATTCTAATCCTAAGAAGAGATATCAATTCAGGTGGAGCATCCTGCAGAAGATGATCACACACCTCAACCACAAGAAAATCCACAAGATAGTGATTCATCATCTGAAGAAGAAGTGCAAACTGGACCTTCACAAAATGTTAGAGAATACAGCATTGGAAGGGACAGACCTAGAAGAACAATCAACAGACCTGATTTCTATGGTCAAGCAGGGAGTGTTTACTATGCCTTGAGTGTTGCTGAAGATCTGGAATCACAAGAGCCTAGTAGTTTTAAAGAAGCACTAGACTGTGAAGAAGGAGAACACTGGATTCAGGCAATGAGTGAAGAGATGGAGTCCCTGGAAAAGAATGAGACCTGGATATTGGTGGATAAACCAAGAGGTCAGAAACTTGTAAGCTCTAAATGGATATACAAGAAGAAACTAGAGACAGCAGGATCCAAACAGGTGTGGTTTAAAGCAAGATTGGTGGCTAGGGGCTTTACACAAAGAGAAGGAATTGATTTTAATGAAGTTTTCTCTCCAGTGGTAAAGCATTGCTCAATCAGGTTGCTTTTATCAAAAGTTACACAAGAGGACATGGAATTACAACAACTGGATGTAAAGACAACATTCTTACATGGAGAACTCAATGAGAAGATATATATGAAACAGCCAGAAGGCTTTGTTGTTCCTGAACAAGAAGACAAAGTTTGTTTGTTGAAGAAGTCACTATATGGACTCAAACAAAGTACAAGACAATGGAATAAGAGGTTCAATGACTTCATGATCAGTGTTGGCTTTGTGAGAAGTCTTTATGATAGTTGTGTTTACTTCAACAAATGTTCAAAGCAAGATAAAGTCTTCCTTCTACTGTATGTGGATGATATGCTAATTGCCAGCAGGAACAAGAAGAGGGTACAATGGTTGAAGGATAGACTTAACACTGAATTTGACATGAAAGATCTAGGAGAGGCCAAGAAGATTTTGGGCATGAACATTCTAAGAAACAGAGAAGCTGGAGTGCTCTGGTTATCTCAGAAGCAGTATCTACAGAAGGTTTTGGAGAGGTTTCATATGCATGAAGCCAAACCTCTCTCCACTCCAGTTAATCTGCAGAAGAAACTCTCCAAAGAACAATGCCCAAAGACTGAAGAGGAAATCATACATATGAGCAATATCCCTTATGCAAGTGGAGTTGGAAGTCTTATGTATGGAATGATTTGTAGTAGGCCTGACTTGGCCTATGCTGTGTCTTTAGTAAGCAGGTTCATGTCAAACCCAGGAGTTGAGCATTGGGAAGCTTTGAAACATGTGATGAGGTATTTGAAATGATCAGTGAACTTGTCACTGAAGTTTGAAAAGAAAGTGGATGGAAGTACTGTTGCATTGGAGGGGTTTGCTGATTCTGATTTTGCAGCAAACATAGACACAAGGAAATCTATTTCTGGATTTGTGTTTACCTTATTTGGAACAGCCATCAGCTGGAGAAGTGTACAACAATCAGTTGTAGCACTGTCAACAACAGAAGCAGAATATATCTCTCTAACTGAAGCTATCAAAGAAGCAATCTGGCTTAAAGGGATTTTGAGGGATTTGGACATCAAGCAGAAGTGTGTGGCAATCTACTGTGATAATCAAAGTGCTCTACACCTTGTGAAACACCAAGCATTTCATGAAAGGTCAAAACACATTGATGTTAGGTTGCATTTTGCTAGAGATGTCATTGATTCTGGTTCTGTGGAAGTGAAGAAGGTACACACATTGCATAACCCTGCTGATTTTCTTACTAAGGGTGTACCTGGGAACAAAGTGGAGCATTGTTCGAGCTTGCTGCAGCTTGAGCAATGTCATGAAGAGCATTAACAGAAAGGCAGTGATGAGGCAGGAAGAGGCACACTTGATTCATTGAGGTGGAGATTTGTGAGGTGGTGTTCAATCTCATCAAGTGAGCTATACTTTGTAATATGGTGTGTTGGGAATGTGGAACCGGAATCAGGAAGTGAAGAACCGGAGGTTTGAACCAGGTTTGAGCATCAAGAAGACAAGCTGTTCAGAAAAACCGGGTTCAAGGCAGTTGAGGATAACTGTCATTTGTGACGGAGCAGTTTCAGGATTTGTGACGAAGAAAATCGTCGTTTTTGTCCGGTAGCTGAGCTCAACTTCATTCAGTTAGAACTTTCTGTACAGTTACATTCGAGCTCCAATTCTTATATCATTGTAAAGCTCTCATCAAGGAGAAGATCACTACGTCGAGCAATTTCCTTGTTTCTTAGATTAGAGAGAGTATTTTGAGATTGATCGTTTCTGCCCTAATTTGTCAACAGAATTGGGCATTTCGTTTCTTGTGTGTATTCTCTGTAATTGATTGGATTTCTTAGTGGATTGGGGTGTGTCTTGCCTCCGTGGATGTAGTTCATCTTGAACGAACCACGTAAAAGTTGTGTGTGATTCATTTTTAGTTCCTGGTCTGCGTAAGTGCAATTCGGTTACATCTTTGGCCGAACTGCATGTGTGTTTTTCAAATTGATCTTTGTGCGAATT
Organism: Ajuga chamaepitys; assembly: GCA_958295605.1. Taxonomy (NCBI): domain Eukaryota; kingdom Viridiplantae; phylum Streptophyta; class Magnoliopsida; order Lamiales; family Lamiaceae; genus Ajuga; species Ajuga chamaepitys. The sequence continues at coordinate 23,837,784 of OY282506.1, read as the reverse complement.
CCAGATTCTGTTTAGTTGTGTGTTTAAGAGTTGAGTTCACTAACAAGTTTTCTTGGTCGTTTTAGAGAAATTAAAAATGCAGAACACATTATATACTTTGTAATAGATTAATTGATCAGTTGTGGGCTCAACTAGGTAATTCTCTGTTTTAAGCAATGTAATGTATGTTCGGTTGCAATAGTATTATGAATTCCAATTTATTTTGTGTCTTCAGTGAACTTTGATTATTTTAGAAAATATAAATGTAACATTTATATGTAGTAATATTGCATGCATAATATAATTTATAAATAAATTAATATAACTAGTTGTAAAAAACTAATTTAAGGAATATTCTTTTTTAGTGTGTAAAGTAGTACAAACTGCTAGAGAAGGGGTGCAAATTTTACTGTAAAGTAAAGCAAAATCTACTAGAGAGTAGAGCAATCTGTTGGAGATGCTCTTAGTAATTATTTTAGATCGTCTAGTTGTACTTACAAATCTCTCTAACCATTCATCGTAAACCTAAACCTCGCCGCCGTCTTCTTCCTTCCCATATTCCTCGTTGGAAGATGGAGAAGGTTTCATCTTTTATTTTTGTTTTATTTTTCTCTGTGTTTCCTTCATGGAAGTTTTCGTCTCCCCTCAACAAGTGGGAGTATTAATCTCCAAATAATGAGAGACCCATTTTTCATAGGAACGACTTTAAAGATTCAGTTATAATTGAGTTTTTCAATATTGATTTGCTCATTTCTTTAGGTTTTTACCAGAAAATTAGTGAAAATTCGAGATCAAATATTGGCTACTTAATTTGTCCATCGCAATAAAAATTTGTTTGATTTACTAAATTTGGATGTAGTTTTGTGTTTCAATTATTTCATGTCTATTTATATTTTGTATTTTTTTTTTACTATTTCTTGTTATCAATCAGTGCTAGTTAATTCTAACAACTTAATGATATTTTATTTTCTATAAATGCATACATAAGTAGCTCCTAAAATATCAAGAAAGGAAACTCAAATATATCAAACTTATTACAATTTAACATATAATATTATGTTTGAATTAATTAATTAATTAAACATCTTAACGTTACACTAGACTTCAATATCATGATCCACATATAGAGCAGATTAAGTCAGAATTCTCTCTCGAAAAATTCATCTCCAATCTAAACTTAATCAAGAATTCTTTCTCTAAAAATTCATCTTCAATCTAAACTTAATCGTTGTCTTCTTCCCTAATCTTCGGTCACCCATCTTTAATTCTTCTTTTATTTGTCTCTTTCATCTCAGTTCATGGAGATTTTTCAATCTGTCTTTGTAGCTACGTGAGATAATTAATCTACGAAATAACAAAAAAAATCATTTTTCATGGAATCTAATTTAAAGATTCAGTCGTCAAGAAACTTTTCAACATTGACTCGTCTCTCGGGACTTATACCAGAAGATTAGTGTCAACCCCAAATGATACACAGTTTGTCCAGCGCAATAGCAAATCATATCATTTACTAAATTTAGATATGTACAAGTTCAAATCTAGTAATTTTCTACTTTTATTGTTTCATCTCTTTATCTTATTTTAGAGTGAGGCTTGGATGCATCAGGTGTACAATAGGGCTTATTGTACACTTGTCTCAATTAACACATGGATGTGAAAAATTCACTAAAATTCAACTTTGGACACATTTCACGTCCGCTAATTAAAGATCTGTGCGACCCGCGGGTTGCGAATATATATATTAATATTCGGCGAAGCTTTAAATAGATTTGCTTAACAAATATTTCAGTGGCGCAGTGGACAAGTGTGTGGTCTTTAGATGCACGGGTCTCAAGTTCGAGTCTACTGCGAGTCGAGTTATTTACATTTTTTTAATACACAGCGGTTATATTTAATAATGAAACGCCGCATTTTGTTGGTGTAGATTGCTTGGTGACCTAGAGGTAGGTTATCAGCGCAAACAACCTTGAGCTCTTGGTTTGAAACCCAGCGTTGATATATATTTTTTACTCTTTCTACAGAATTTTATTATATATAACAATTAAGCATTTATTACTCATAAACATGGATGCAAAAGGCGGTTTAGGCGGGCGCCTAGGCGCTAGGCAGCCTTGGCTGCTCTGATTAAGGTTTAGGCGGTTGCTCTGGGCGTTTTTTGGCCTAGGCGGTCTGGGCAGTTTTCGAATTCTTTTCATTTTTTATTTTAAAAAAAGGCTCGAAACGACGTCGTTCCCATTTAGTTTATTTTGTTATTGATTTATTGTTATGTCTTGCCGACATTATTGTCTTGTTCAATTATTTTCGACTTAGTAATTGACTTATGTTGGCCTCTTTATATTTTAATTTTATGTTGGCTTCTTATAATAAAGTTTATGTATTTGAAGTTTCTTTTTTAATACAAATCCTTCGTAGAAAAAAAATTAGAAGCTTTTTTAAAATATTAAACAAATTGATTGTAGTGATATATATATATATATATATAGAAGATAATCATGATAAATAATAATAATAATAATGATTCCTGGGCGGCGCCTAGGGCGCCTAGGCGGATAGAAACCGCTCCACCTCCGCCTTTTACAACCATGCTCATAAATGTGTTGTGCTCTAGTGGTCTAGCACATGAACTATATAAGTTCGAGGTCTTGGGTTCGAAAATTGTATCTATTTTTTTGTACTTTTTTATGTATGTGTTATATTTGTATGTTAATTTATAAATTTAATAATAATAAATTGTTATTATTGTTATTATTGTTATTATTATTATTATTATTATTATTATAAAATCAACTTATATTTTAAAGCAAGATTGGATATACCATAAGAGAACAATAATTATACTGTGGGTAGGAAAAATAAAAATACAGTAGTGTACTACAAAAAGAAAATTATACTGTTACTAATAAACATATAATATTAGGCAACATAATATATATTATACGGGGACAATAATTATACTATTAGGAAATATAATATATATACTATAAGCAAGCATACTATTACTAAAGGGAACAATAATTATACTGTGAGTAGTAAAAATAAACATACAATGATATACAACAAAAAGAAAATTGTACTATTAGTAATAAACATATATTATTGTGCAACATAATATATACTATTCGGGAACAATAATTATACTATTATGCAATATAATATATACTATAAGCAAGCAGTAAAAGAGAAAAAGAAACAATAATAATATAACAAGTGGCAACAAGTGGAATTCAAACTTGCACTCACCACACCCAAGCACCTGTATCACTGGGCAATTACCGCTAAGACACTTTATACCTTGTTGGACAAATGATCCCTTACAAATATAAATGCACTGCTGAATTATAGAAAGAAAAAAACCTATATAACGTTGTCAGCAAGAGTCGAAACCCAGTACTCGCCAACACTTGCACCCTTAAGTTAAGGGGCACTTACCACTAGGACACCATATATATTGCTTAGCAAGCACGCCCTTATTTTTATAAACACTTCGCCGAATTAAAAAAAAAAAAATATATATATATATATACTGACCCGTCGGGTCGCGCTTGACCTGCACGCGAGTCAAATAATTCAGGTGCATATTAAGGTTTAGTGTGCACTTGATGCACACAAGATTTTGCCCTTATTTTAATTGTTTCCTCTTGTGAATCAATCAACGATTTATCTTGTCAATCACACAGCAATTTAATAATAGACGGCGACTATTGCCACCACAAAAAGTTCCTCATATACTACATTTTCTAAACACACCACACGCATAATTTTTAAATTTCTACAATTTTTTACACACCACATGAATATCCAATCTTACTCTTCTCCCTATAAAACTAAAAGGAAAAAGATGATTGAAACATTAAAATAAAATCAGAACTTATTTCTTCTTAATCAAGATTCCAAAATACTTGCATAAGAAGATTTCCTTCTCTGATTGGTAGCAAAAAATTGAGTTGAAGCCGTGGAAATTAATGGAAGGAAAGATGTGGAAATGAACTTTGTGGTTGCGCCCGGTTGATGACCTCCATTAAGCACAATGAGCTATTGGACTGAGAGGCATCATAGTTAAATGAAAGTAAAGTCGGGGTTATCTCTTATCTCATGGTAAATTCCTAGGTAAGAAAAAACTACTGCTACAAGGTTAGAAATAAAGTTGGAACAAAATGGTGACATGCTGATGATCCATCCATGACGGGAAAAAAATGAGAAACCCATCCAGTTGTTACACACTACAAAATAAATTAGAAAGAACGAGTTCTAACTTAAGGTAAGATTCTGGTAAAATTTTGCTCTTCTGTTGAGAAAATAATGCTGAAAAAGGGAAACAAATTGAGGGCTTTTTTTTTTTTTTAATGCAAGTCAACTATGTTAGATAAATCCAACATATGTTAGGCTTCCACGTGTCAAATTTAATGTGTATAGCTGTCTTAAGGAAGTCCAATTAAAGTGATCCACTAAAATCAGGTTATGGGCTTATATGGGTATCATAATATTCATGGGCTTTTATGTGTAGATACCGTTTGGTGATCTTCAATTTGTTGAGGGGACCAAATTGAAAATAAAGGAATCTTATTATTACAAATAAAGGGTTATGGTCCCCAAACGTCAGTTTTTCAATCCCATGTCCTGTATTCTCTCTGCAGAAGGTTCTCAATGGTGAAACTGATCGTTTAGAAGATCACACCGTTTTTTCCTCTAAACCTAATATGTATTCAGGTACGCTTCCGCTATTTAGATTATGGCTTCTTTATATTCGGAATATCATCATAGAGTATATAATTTATATAATTTAGTTGTCAATTGGCATGCTTATTTTGGTTCAATTAATGGTATTATTAAAGCATGCAATTCGGGATAATTTAATTCTAACAAGTGGTATCAGAACCACTCTACGAATGATTTTCTGAAACTATGGTTGACGCATTTGATCCTATGCCATGATTCTGGGTAGTCAATGTTGCCGATTCCGAGTCCGATCCAGTAGAATTTAATTATGCATTACATTTGCTAAATCGGTTAATTATTTAATGATAGCATGGTATGCATGCTTTTGAAAAGATTGAATTATGTTTTTGGTTCTTTTGAATTCTGTTTGTTACAGAATTTAAAAAAGAAAAAAAGAAAAAAAAGTGAGATTTATTTTATCATTTGGCATTTTGTGTAATCATTATTATGTTCTGAAATTGGTTTACAGCAAACTCATAATATTAAGTTTCTGTTATAGGAATGGATCCTTTATTAATAATAAAGTATCGAATTGTTCCATCGGAACAATTATGTTGTGACATCTTGATTAAGATTATTTATTTTATTATGGTAATTCTATGAATTCATTCCAAGCATAGTACAATCAAGTACTTAAATTAAATTTGTTTGGGCATCTCATGTTTCTTTTAGTTATTATTAATATTTTATATGAATTCATTGAAACAAGATGTCGCCAAAGTGACCTCTCTTGTGTAGATTTATTCATTGACAATATTAGGTTAGTTGTGTGTGTGTATATTCATGCGACTATTAACCGGCCCAAAAGAAGGTTAATAGTTGGCTCGAAATACACACAATTAGTGGTAAATATGTGATAATTATTGGGTTATCCATGTGAACTATTAGTCGGCCCAAAGGAAGGCTAATGTTTGACATGATTTATTATCAGTGTTTGATCACTATATATAGATGTACTCACTTACAAGTTGATATTATTGTCCAAAGACTTGATATTAATGTTGTGCTAAATGCCTCGAGATGTTACCATCTTATTTAAATTTAATGATTGATTTTAAGTTTCCGTGAGCGTGACAATTATTTTTGGTTTTGTTCTATGGATTCAGCCCTGATGTCTGCTATTACTTTTTCTGCTAATACGAACAACATTCCCATACTTGATGGGTCAAACTTTAAGGCTTGGAAGGAAAACATCCTGATCATCATGGGTTGCATGGACATAGACTATGCACTACGGGCTGAGCAACCCTCTTCTCTTACGGATGCAAGTTCTGCAGAGGAAAAGCATAACTTTGAGAAGTGGGAGCGCTCAAATCGCATTAGTCTGATGAATCATTAAGTGCGGCATTCCTAAAGCCTTTCGAGGCACAGCTTTTGAGGAATTACTTCTGCCAGTGAGTACCTTGCTGAAATTGAAAAACATTTTTTGAAAAACGATAAGGCTGAGACAAGTACGCTTTTAGCTAACCTGATCTCTCTAAAGAATAAGGGCAAGGGTAACATAAGAGAGTACATCATGCAGATGTCTCACATTGCTTCAAAGTTAAGAGCACTAAAACTCGAGGTGTCTGATGACTTACTCGTGCATTTAGTGCTAATATTGCTTCCTGCACAATTCAGTCAGTTCAAAGTAAGTTACAACTGTCAAAAGGAGAAGTGGACTCTAAATGAGCTCATTTCATACTGTGTGCAAGAGGAAGATAGGTTGAAGCAAGATATAACTTATGTTGCTCAATTGGCAAGTACTTCTAAGGATAAGGGCAAAAGAAAGAAGGAAAATGAGAAAGCTGATAAGGGTCCAGCACAGAAGAAACAGAAAGGTGAAAAAGTCAGAAAACTATTTCTGTTGTGACAAACCTGGACACAAAAAGAAGGATTGCACCAAATATCATGATTGGCGTGTGAAGAAAGGTATTTTTCTTACTTTGGTCTGTTCTGAAGTTAATTTAGCTTCAGTTCCTAGAAACACTTGGTGGTTAGATTCTGGTGCTACTACTCACATAAGTGTTTCAATGCAAGGTTGCCTGAGCTACCGAAAGCCAGCTGATGCTGAAAGACACATCTTTGTGGGCGATGGAAAATCGGTGGAAGTAGAGGCAATAGGGCATTTTAGATTGTTGTTAGGAATTGTTTTCTTTTTGGATTTGAAAAACACCTTTGTTGTATCATCGTTTCGGCGGAATTTGGTTTCTATTTCTACTTTGGACAAATATGGTTTTTCTTGTTCATTTTAAAATTGTCAGTTTAGTCTTTCATTTAGTTCCAGTATTGTTGGTACCGGTTCATTAAGTGCTTATGACAATCTATATATGCTTGATACTATTGTTTCATATAATGAATCTCTGCATGTTGAATCAAGATGAACTAAGCGAAAATTAAACAACGAAAATTCAGCTAAATTATGGCACAAGCGTTTAGGACATATCTCAAAAATCAGAATTGAAAGACTTGTGTCAGACGGTATTTTGTATACACTTGACTTTTCTGATCTTGACGTTTGTGTTGAGTGTATTAAAGGAAAACATACCAAAATAAGGAGATTATATGCCAACAGAACTACAGACGTCTTGGAATTGATACATACAGACATTTATGGTCCATTCCCTAAGGCTTCTTGGAATGGTCAACTTTATTTTGTATCATATATAAACTATTACTCACGATACGGGTACATATATCTAATTCATGAAAATCAGAGGCACTGGACATGTTCAAAATATTTAAAGCTGAAGTTGAAAATCAACTCAACAAAAGAATTAAAGCTATTAGATCTGACCGTGGAGGTCAGTACTACGGCAGATATGATGGATCGGGAGGACAACGTCCAGGGCCTTTTGCTCTCTTTCTAGAGAAATATAGAATCGTCCCACAGTACACCATGCCGGGGACACCCAATATGAATGGTGTTGCTGAAAGACGAAACATAACTTTAAAGGATATGGTGAGGAGTATGATTAGTCATTCCTCTTTACTAGAATCACTCTGGGGAGAAGCACTAAAGACCGCAGCTTATATTCTCAATAGGGTACCAACTAAAGCAACTGCTAAAACACCTTTTGAACTTTGGCCTAGTTTAAATCATTTTCATATATGGGGATGTCCAGCTGAAGCTAAGCCTTATAGGCCAACTGAAAGGTAATTGGACTCCAAAACTATTAGCAGCTACTTTATTGGTTATTCAGAAAAATCTAGGGGTTTTAAGTTTTATGATCCCACTAAAAGGTCTATATTTGAGACGGGAGATGCAGTTTTCTTTGAGGATGTTGAGTTTGGGGGGAGAAATGAGGTTAGAGACATTACTTTTGAGGAGGAGTCGATCTTGACACCTATTACTATTTCTGATGATTTTCAGGTTTATATTCCTGTTCTTAGTCGAGAAGTAGATTTGGAACCTCAACAAGATAATGTTGTTCATCCCACTCCGGCTGATACAGTTGTTCAAGAAGAACAAACTCAACAACCTCAAGAGCTAGTGCGATTAAGGAGGTCCACTAGAGATAGAAGGAATGCTATTTCGAATGATTATGTAGTATTTCTTCAAGAAAATGAGGATAATGTTGGTTTTCTGGAAAATGATCCTATCAGTTTTCGTCAAGCCATGCAGGATCCAAACTCTCAAAAGTGGATCGATGCCATGAATGAAGAGTATAAGTCAATGCAAGACAATCAAGTTTGGGATCTTGTCCCATTACCTGAAGGTACGAAACCCATTGGTTGCAAATGGATTTTTAAAACCAAGAGATATTCGAGGGGAAATGTGGAAAGATATAAGGCTCGTCTTGTAGCGAAAGGCTTTACTCAAAAGGAAGGCATTGACTTTAAAGAGACTTTCTCTCCAGTTTCGTCAAAAGACTCTTTTAGGATAATAATGGCATTAATTGCACATTTTGACTTTGAGCTACATCAAATGGATGTAAAAACAGCGTTTCTTAATGGTGACATTGATAAAACAATTTACATGGTGCAGCCAGAAAACTTTGTGTCTGGAGACCCAAAGTCTATGGTTTGCAAATTAAAGAAATTCCATTTATGGGCTCAAGCTAGCTTCTCATCAGTGGTACCACAAATTTCATCAGGTAGTACTCTCGTTTGGATTTGAGACCAACCTTGTTGATGATTGTGTGTATCATAAGTTCAGGGGGAGTAAGTGTATTTTTCTAGTTTTGTATGTGGATGACATTCTGCTTGCCAGTAATGATTCAGGATTGTTGCACGAAACCAAGAAATTTCTATCAAACAAATTTGAAATGAAAGATCTTGGGGAAGCTTCTTTTGTGTTAGGGATTCAGATACATCGAGATCGTTCTTGGATTGTCACAAAAGAGCTATATAGAGAAAGTGGTACAAAGATTCGGCATGCAGAACAACAAATCAGGAGATACCCCTATAGCTAAAGGAGACAAGTTCAGTATCGATCAGTGCCCTAAAAATGATCTGGAAATTAAGGAAATGCAGAAGATTTCATATGCTTCGGCAGTAGGGAGTCTTATGTATGCTCATGTATGTACAAGATCTGACATAGCGTTTGTTGTTGGTATGTTAGGCAGATATTTAAGTAACCTTGGTATAGATCATTGGAAAGCAGCTAAACGGTGAGGTACTTATAGAGAACAAAGGATTACATGCTCACATATAGGAGATCAGATCAGTTAGTGATCATTGGATATTCTGATTCTGATTTTGCTGGATGCCAAGACAGTAGAAGATTTCAGGCTACATTTTTCTGTTAGCTGGGGGAGCTATAACATGGAGAAGCGCTGAGCAGACACTCGTAGCGTCTACTACCATGGCAGCAGAATTTGTAGCATGTTATGAGGCATCAAATCAGGGAATATGGCTACGAAACTTTATCACTGGGCTGCGTGTTGTAGGAAATATTGAAAGACCACTTAAGTTATACTGTGACAATAATTCGGCAGTGCTATATTCCAATAACAACAGGAGTTCCATAAAGTCAAAACACATTGACATTAAGTTCCTGGTTGGGAAGGAAAGAGTGCAGAGTGGTCAGATGTCTATAGAGCATATTGGGACAGACTCAATGATTTACCACCCAAGATTTTTCATGAGCATACAACTCAAATGGGTGTTATGCTATTTCAGGATACTTCGATTTAGTGGGAGTCTGTATTTAGCTTTATTGCTCTAAATTTTATTTTGAACACATTATTGTGTACTTGAATTATACTACGCAAATACTAAGTTTTGATTTATTTGCACTCTGTTATTTTATATTTTATGTTGATCTCACTATGAAATAAGGAAAGGACCAGTTGGAAATAGGCATGTCTGATCACATTACATGTAATTTCCATGCTAATCGATGAATGATATGTTGTTGATTGTAATGATATACGTGATTACTGATGGATTTAGTTGTGATTAAAGTGACGATTGCCTCCTTAGTCATATGTCAGTGCACTTAATAACAAGATTGCTTAACGGATACTCGTACATATGACAACAAGGTTTTAGCTCACTTAGGCCGGGACGGAGGGAGTATATAATACCATATTACCCCTTTTCACTGCAGGAATTCTTCAGCTTGACACTGTCATGATATAGAAAGAAAAAGGATCTAACGTCGAATATAAATAATAAATAAAGACAAGAAGCGACTCAGAATGAACCAGAAACTCCAAAATGTCCATACAATAGAACAGGCAAAATTGTTGCAGATTGTGGTTCCAGCATACATCTCTACCCTATGATTTCCCATCTCAAAACGAACTGGGAAACAGTATTCTTCGTCAAACTAGGCTTCATCACCACCGCCCCTTCCTCTGCCATAAACATAACCCCGCCCTCTTCCTCTCCTGCCGCCTCTGCCTCTTTCATATCCGCCACCTGTTGAAGATAACACGGCATAGATAATTGAGTGGTATATATGGTCGACATTAACCGTATAATTTATAACATATTTTTGTGAAGATCAAAATAACCTTAATTACACCGTCTCACTGACCAGAAGAAACATAAAAACAATTTGTTCCTTCCACCTCAAAATGATTATCACCTTCCAAGTTTTGCACAGATTAAGAATGATATATATAGATAAATATATACAAATTGTTCCCTCCACCTTGCAATGATATATATACAAATTAAAGAATGATAAATATAAATGATATTTCAATTAATTATATAGTAGATGTATATTAGAAAAGGCAGCATATAATACACTCTTAACAAGGAAAGATTTTTTTTAGATATCCAAAAAAGAAAATAATGGACTATTTTCGTTAGACAGAAGGAGTATTTTCATATGTTGCATCCATTCACATTATGGAAAGTTCAGTGGTTCAACTTATAGCTTCTATCAATCGGTGACAACATTAATCAGTTCATAGTGTCTTTTTTTGATGGGTAAGCCAGCAACAAACTAAGAAGCCTTAAATCTATAATTGGGACTTCACTTTTTGTAGAAAAAGAATTATATGCTTTGAAATTACAAATAACACAAAGGGTAAAACAAATGTCGATGATGAAATATGGGGTTATTCCGTAATTAGGCTAAACCTCAGTTTTTTGTACTTAACCTTTAATATTTATGGTAATTTGCATTTAATTTTTCCTACTCAAATGTAATGCATCACAGGCTGTGGGCCCAAACAAGATTTATAAAACTTACCACTGTACCCCCAGCCTCTGCCTCTGCCTCTGCCTCTGCCTCGCCCCCTTTCAGCACTCCAATTATAATATCCACCATTATCTGCGAGTACAGAAAGATAGATCAGTATGCAGACAGTAAATGAAAAACTAACATCACTAAATTCCTCGATACAAATATAAGATAGAACAGGACCTTGATAGTTACCGTACCCACCCCTTGCTTGGCCACGACCTCTACCTCTACCTCCGCCTACACTTCTGCCTCGACCTCTACCTTGCCTATGGCCACCGACATAATCTACACATCATAAGTTGCAACAAATTTATTGCTTCCTCTGTCCCAAATGATTGTCATGTTAGAAAGTTTCACAAATACAAAGTGACTTCCTCCATCTTATTTAAGTTTTAATCATTATATTGAAAGATTAAGAGAAAGTTTCACACATACAAAGGTCAAAGGGACTTCCTCTATCTTTTTCCATTCCCAATACTCATCTATAGTATGAGTAATTTTGAAAGACTAGTGGAAATAACGTCTTGAATTCCTAAAATAACATAGAATGCCAACTATTTTGGGATGGAGGGAGTAGTCTTCAAGCTGGTTATCAAGTTGAACCTTTATGCACCAAACAAACATCCATCTTTCTTTCACAAAGAAAAGAACAGTTCCCCACCCCCCAACAACAGCTTAATCTCAAATCATCCAATTAAGTGTTAATACCTTCACCGACATCTGTAGATGACATAACATGTGTATTTTGCTGCTCTTGCTGATTTTCACCGTTTGCCTGCTTCACACTTGGACCTTGGTACCTATACGCAGTAATTTCTACCTATTTCAGAAATACAACATAAAAGAAATATGAACTAGCAAAGAAACAAGTTCCTCGGTAGTTAAAAATTGTGCTTACCCTGGAGAGTCCTTGTTCAGTTCAACGGTCGATAAAGCAACAGTAATTAGGGAGACTTGTCGCTTCATCTCCAAGCTGCAAGATAAGAGAATCAACGGTAATTGTTTGCTATCTGATGCATTATCTGGAATTCTTGAGTAACTAGAATCACTAGATATCCGAACTTACGGACTTAGGCCTTCTTCAATTGGCTCATAGGCATCAGTTATAGTTGTTGAGCTAGTTACTATATTTTGATGCAATCCAGGTATTCTCTTCTGTATTTATACACACTTACCCATGTCAATATATTTGCGTAGAAGAATATTCTGAAATCTAACACGCGTAAAAATTTAGTTATAAAGAATATATATATGAGATAAGGTGGGAAATGAACATAAAAATAAGATGACCTTGATAATCTCGGCAATGGATACAGCCTTACTAATAGCCTGCCCCATTGCCTTAAGTATAATCTCCTTCTCCTGCTTGTCCTGAACATGCAAGTAGGAATTATGATGAGTTCTTTTGATATTCGTTTTTTACATAATAATGCAATAAACAACTAAGAGATGCAATATATAATCAATTGAAAAAACGAAAAGATGTTGAAAATGCAGAAAGTGACAATTAAAAGATGAAACTTGAATCACAATAAAAGAAAGAGCAAACTACATGAATAAAAACACACAAACACTCATTCACAAGCATAAGAGCCCAGCCCCACTTAAGGGTTTTTTCCAAGTGATTTTTCACTTTTGGCTTGAAAAAAAGAAATCTAATTTGAATGTTTCGAACTGCAGCTTCTGCTGTGAGATGTTACGGGTTGTTTTTTTCCAGCTTTTTACTATTCTAATAAACAAACAGAAGTTCTCTTCTCACTTTTATGATAAAAGCTACTTAAACATCAAACAGCCAACTATCGAATTTGATCAAACTCACTTTAATTCTCAAGCACTACCTACTTTTAGTTATAAGTAATTTTACCACAACCTTTAACTTTAATCACTTCTTTTGAAGCAAGAAAATACCCATTAATCTTGATCACACTTTCAAAAGTTGAAGCAAGGGAAAAAGCCACCTTAAAAACATGCTACACACATATCTACAAGCATATGACAAGACTCAATAGATTTTGCGCTACTGAAACAAAAATGAAGAAACAAACTAAAACAATATATATTTTACAAATTTCTCTTTGACAGTATCTTAAAATTGAGTATAACACGATTTCTGCACCACTGCCAAATATCAATATGAAAGCAGAAATAGCATAATCCTAGCTGAAATAAAGCAGTTAAGCTGCTAAATGAAGAGGATATTAGCAGAGAAGTATAAGATTTTAAAATCAAACACAAACACCTACTGAAACTCAAAGAACAAATCTAATACTCTAAAACAAATTAATTCCATGAAAGCACTACAAAAAGCATCATAAAACCTGCAGGAAATAAAGATAACCAATTTTAAATAAAAGGATGTAAAAGTTTTGAGTATGAAAAAACCTGGAACAACGAAAGGGCATAAGTAACGTAATTACGAATGAGACCCTGAGCAGTGATTCGGATTTCGTTTTCATTAATTGGCTGCTCCGGTTTCGGCTTCTCTATCCTCTGGTATCTTTCCATTTTTCTGCTCAGTGTGAGTTTCTGGAGGGTTCTTGTTCTGTCCTTTGGAGCTTGTTTTGGTACGGGAAATAGCGGTAACGGGAATAAGTGAAGGTTGCCGCTTTAAATACTTGTTCTTTTTGAGGTTTAACTTGTGAAAGAAGGGTAATATTCAGGCGGCACATCAACTTCATTATTAACATTATCCGCTACATACATTATTTATTTTTTAAACCAAATACAAAATTATTACGCCCCTCGTCCCAACCTAATTGTCTTACATTGACCTGCCACGGAGACTAAGAAAAAATAAATTTTGTGAAATCTTTGACTTTTTCAAAGGTAAAAATTGAACGTGGAGATTTTGATGGTGCAGATTGTAGGAGAATTTGTCATTTATGGAGTAGGACAATTAGTTTGGGACAAACAAATAAGACAAGTAGGACAATTATACAGGACGGAGGAAGTATTACATAAATCAACTTTTTCATAGATACTTTTTAGTAATAGTAATATAAATACAAAATGAAATAATTTATTCTCCTAATCAAGAAATCTGAAAGTTGTTTAATCATAATTTCTTTTTCAAAGACAATTTTTTTGTCCTATATCTTTTCGAAAATCATATTGTTTTCATAAATATATAATACTAACATATATATATACACACACATATAGGGTTCATTCAGTGGGGTGATAACCAACAAGGCTTAGTCGTCCGTTTGTTAGCTCATACATTTTGTCTTCACTAAATTAAGGGGCCCCAACTAAGGGGTCCCACAGATGTCCATGATTAGCCCATATATGTTATCTGCCCAAATTGAAAAGAGAATTTTTATCCACTTATCTGATATATTATACACTCTACCATATGAATGACATGTATATTATACCACCTAAATATGTTACATTATCAAATGATAGCTACTACCCACTAATTTTACACCCCTTGTCGAATGAGCTCATAGTGTAAAAACTATAGTAAAAAACAATATATCGTAGATCTTATTCTTCAAGTGGGCAGATCGCTAAGCGCATGATTGATCCTCGCCACATAGGTCTATGCATGGCCAACGTATGTCCACCCAAGATGATGACAACCACGTGTCTACCACCCTTAGCCCACGTTGGCAACACATGTCCTCCCCTTGGTGGACACTTGTAACCCACGCTGGCACCACGTTTTTTACACTTAGCCGAGGGGTGTAGCCCACGCTTGCCACTTGGGGGACACGTATCATCCATGCAAGGTGAGACATTCCTATCTCCCTTAGCTGAATAGTTAGTTGTATAAAAGAAAGAAAAGAAAACAAAGTATTTTACAAAAATAGTAGCAAGCCTAAAAACACTCTAAGAAAAGCTAAAAACAAACACTACGCTACGCAGAGCGCGTGACTATAATGAAAAGTCGAAACTACCACAACCCGATAGCAGACTGAAAAAATCTAAAAGATCTAAGGCGCAAACGTGCAAAGGGGAGACAGATATGATCAAACAGATCTATATGTGCCAAGAGTGGGAGGCAACACTCCGGAGATAGTGAGGCATGAAATATCCAGTGTGAAGGGCCACCAGGTAAATCAGCATGGAACAAGCTAACTGGAACAAGCAAGTCAATTGCAGAGACGACAGAGCAACGAGTGCTGGGATAGACCAATCCGAAGCTGATAGAATTTTCAGGAGTTTAACACAAAAGAATACACCCGGGAACCAATGTCCAATGCTTAAAAAACATCTGTAGGTGCTCCCGATGTGGGAACGACCGTGTTGACCTCGTTAAAACTCCCTATTGGAAAATACCAGTGGGAAAAAATTAATAGTGGGAAAAAGAGTACGAACATGTTGTCAAAGGCAAAATTCCGTCAATACCATATATAAATCCAAAGTGCAAAGGACCTGCAAAATCAGCACTGGGAAGGGTGGATAAGAAAACAAGGTAGAACCGCTTATATCCTCCCAAATTAAATACTACCACCCTGCAAAAGAAATAGGGGAGGGAAACATTAAGCAGCTCAAAGAATACAATAGTACTGAGTATGAAAGGAGAGGTCCAACACATGTGGAGGTAAAGGATTCCACCAATTGAATGGAGTCCGAAGCTTGGTCAAGGCATCTGCCGGATGATTGTCTTCTCTATAGACGTGAGAAACCCTGAACGTCATGTCAGTGATGAAATGCAGAGTTTGTTCCAATCTTGGGCTTGAAGTTTCCAAGGAATATCCATGGTCTACGATTGGAATGCGTGCACAATATACATGGAATCACACTCTAGCCAGAGTTTGTTCCAATCACGTTCCTTAGCCAGCTCCACCATGCTTGAAGCTCTGCCTCAAAGGCGAAACCACGGCCAAAGAAGGCCAAGAGGCCACCAGTGAAAAGACTCCGCAATTCCTAAAAATGCCTCCACCAAAGGAACTGCCTGGCACACTCTGCACTACCATCAGTGTTTACTTTGATCCAATCAGGAGGGGTGGAATCCAAGTAACTGCAAAAATTGTCTGAGGCTTAGGAGGGATACCCTGCACACCAAGCTTTTTTGGAAATGCCAAGATCTCGGACTGAATTGTACATATGACCTAGACTCTTACTGCTAGTTTCCCTGATGCAAGAAAGAGTGATAGAGAGTTCGTGTGTAGGGGAAGTCGTCTTATTAAAAAATGCAGCCATTACGTGTGGCCCGAATAGCCCATATAGTAGGAACAAATGCCACACGCCATAAAGACGTGATATACGGGCTGAAAGTGACCTACATAGCTTGTAATAACAATCTATGGAAACCATCATGAAAAGCAAGAGTCGTATTAAAAGTCCAACAATTTTTAGCAAAGATAGCAATAAAAAAAGAGCAGCTAGAAAAAATATGATCAGAAGATACTTATACGCAAGATTAGAGGTAACCATGGCATTAGGTGAACGAGTCTAAACCATGTCATAGTAGAAGGAGAGATGACCGTAGCAAGAATATCCTTGGCCACCTGAGGAAAACTTTGCACAAAAATCGCATCCAACTCCTAAGCACCGTCAATATGATAATCAGAGATCAGGTGCTAAAACAGAGAACACTCTTCCATACGAATGCCAATGTGACAGCAATACAATAACCCAGCCAGTTGTCCAACCAAAATCTCATCGTGGGATTTGTCCCGACAATCCATTGGGATTCCAAAATGAGCTCAAGAATGAAACGCCGAGTGGATCCAAAAATAGAGGAAGGAACATAGGATGTCTTGAGTCATTATGATTCCGAAAACCAGCGAGATCGTAAGAAGTCCATGCCTTTATCCTTCAAGGTCAAAAGATCCCAAGCGAATATAAGTAAAAAGTCGCATTAACCTTCGAATGAAATGAATACCGAGCCTATCTTCCGTCTTAGGAGCATAGACATGTTTCCAAGAAATGTTAAACATTCTGCATTGTGCTATCGAACCTGTCCAAATAAAGTTATGCGTGGCTTTTCTATATCAGAGATCAAGGACTGGGGCTAGCTACAAACCATCACGGAATGCAAAAAAGAACTAGCAATCACCTAATCCACCAAGCACGCTCTACCAGCCATTGACAGAGATGAGCCAATCTATGTGGAAAACTTTGCCTAAACAGAGTTAGCTAAAGCTTGAAAATGAACGAGTCTAGGTGCACCTCTAAAAATGCGGACGCCTAGATACTGCATAGGCAAAACACCTTCCCCCATACCCATGATACGAAGAACCCTGCGCTTGATGTTAGTAACAACTTACTCTCTGAAGAAAACCCTAGATTTATCAACATTGAAATGCTGACCAGAGATCTGCCCATAAATCTTTAGAACATCACACAGATTACGCACATTAGACACATCCTCATTCAAAAAATAAGGATGTCATCAGCATAAAAGAGGAAGGGCGGACAAGAAACAACCCTCATGGCCATGGCCGTTCTAATAGACTGTCTTTGATGATAGTATACTTTGAATAGCCAATGAAACTGCCAAGACGAGTAGCCAAAATCTTCGTGAACACTTTGAAAAGGAAGTTGCTAAGCATAATGGGCAGGAACTCCTCAACCCCGTAAGCACCCTTCTTTTTAGGGATGAGAACAAGAAGCTGGAATTAAGACTTGCAGGAATGAAACCATGGTAAAAAAGGAAAACTGCCACGGAAACTACATCCTCACAAATAATATCCCAATAAAGCTGAACGAAGCAGCCAGAATAGCTATCAGGACCCGGGGAACTGTCAGTTGAATGGCCATAAATAGCTTGTGAATCTCTTCATGCGTAGGATCAGCTAAAAGAGTGGCATTCTCCTCGTGAGTGATGGAAGGCTCCACCAAAGCATCCACTCGAGCGAAATCCACAGGAGACGTACTCTGAGGCTCTCCGAACAAGTCAAAGAAAAATTGGACCACATGATCACCTAAACGTGCACGACCCTTCACAAGAACACCATCTATCATGAGGGATAATAAATGAAGTCTAACTTTGGCGACCACATGCATCTTGTGAAAGAAAGAGGTATTACAATCCCCATCTTTTGACCAGGTGAGTCTGTTCTTCTGGAGCATAAAGTCATGCTGGTAAGCCAAAATATGATTAATTTGAACCTGCATATCTACCTCCTGCTCAAAAAGCAAACCTGAGTAGCCTTGGGCATATATCATCTCTTAAATGGCTGCTAGATCAGAGTAATGATTAGCTAGCGTGCCGTAAACATTGCGAAAGGTAGTAATATTTCAATCTTTCTTAATAGCCTTAAGTCTCTTCAATTTCTGAACCACCCGAGTAATAGGATCAATATGAGCAAGAGGGGTGGACCATGAATCATTGAACAAGACTGCGAAATCCTGATAGACAGTCCACATCTTTTGAAAATGAAAGGGCCTCGGCCTAGAGAACACCGAGTCGGAACAATTGATTAAGAGAGGGTGGCGATCCCAATTATTCCGGGGAAGAGTCAACACCTGAATAAAATTCCAAATAGAAGTGAACTCACTGTTGACGAATCCTCTATCAAGTTTAGAAGCCTTGAAAGCACCCAAAGTACGACGAGAACACCAAGTGTAAGTGCACATTTCGTTCTCAATCTCAATCAAACCAGCCTTATCAATTTGCCTGTCTAAACTCAAAACAAGCAATAAGGGGAGGGCGTTCCATACCTATGCACTCATGAGTGTCAAATACAGCGTTAAAATCACCAATAATGCAACAAGGTAAACTAGCAATATCCAAAAGATCATGCCAAAGAGAGTGGCGTAAAGTATAACCATTACACGCATGAACAAAAGCTAAATACACAGCACACCCTGAACAGAAGATAAAATACCTTATGTAATACCTTGAGACCGCATTGCAATTTTATGATAAAAGAGAGAAAAAAGAAAGTAATCAAGAGAATTGTATTGAGATATAGATCGCATAACTGGTCGATCACTAGACATATGGTTCGCATAAAAGGGAAGTATTTCTAAATATCAATTTAAGGCTTGGTCGCTTGTTGTCCTTTATTAAATTTCACTTCGCCATCTTGTTATAAATTTCAGTTGTAGATTGGTGATAGAATTAATACATCCACACTGTCACGATTACATAAACCAGTTATTATCAGAGATCGTTCGTCCACACTTCAAGAGCATGCAATATAAAGATGTCGGACAAAAGTTACCAAACATTAATCATTTAAAAGAAAATCCAAAATAAATTCACCATAACAAACAAAAAAAATTATATTTATATATGTATATACATAAATAGAAGAGAGAGAGAGAGAGAGAGAGAGAGAGAGAGAGAGAGAGAGAGAGAAGTTAGATAAAAGAATACCCAAAATTTACCAAAGTAAGCCAGTTAATGAGCGGTTTGTCAAAAAATCAATAAACCTTGATGCTCTCAAATAACACAAACATAAAGCATTACCAAATAAAGGTAAACAACACATATAC
Source organism: Ajuga chamaepitys (assembly GCA_958295605.1). Classification (NCBI taxonomy): domain Eukaryota; kingdom Viridiplantae; phylum Streptophyta; class Magnoliopsida; order Lamiales; family Lamiaceae; genus Ajuga; species Ajuga chamaepitys. Next base: position 23,818,067 of record OY282506.1, on the reverse strand, counting down.
TCTCAAGCAACAATGTTATATAAAAAATTGAGAGAATAAAAGAAATGTTGCCATTTAAATAGTTTAGTTGATTTGGCACAACTGTTCATTTAGCCAGTGAAGTTCTCTTTACTCTTTGTTAGTGTCCTGCATTATTGAGAGACTAAGCAAATGAAATAAATATATATAAAAAATAAAATAAAAAACAACCATAAATCGTACACATGCATCTAAAAATTTCATCATCTAAAATATTTTTAAAAGAGGTCTATTAGCATAACTAAAAAATAATTTCATCGTACACACACACACATATATATATTATATGTGTGTTGAAGGAAATAGATTTATTAAGCGAATAACAACATTTAATTATATATGGCATGAGGTTAACATCCTTACATAATGACACTTATTTTTTCCTTTAAAATATATAACCATGTATTGAGCTTATATATGTAGTTAAAATTGAAAGCAAAATAAAAAAAAAATGGTGAATAATGAAGATTGATTGAAAAGGTGAAATATGGAAGATCAACTAAATTCTTAAAAAAGACAAAAACAAAAAACAAGAAACAAAAAACAACTAACTAATCAAGATCAATCTTAAAGCGGATAAATCAAATTCATTCAAAATAACAACTATAAATCACATAGAACCCCAAAAAAGAAGATGAGATTACTGAGAACAATGTGAATTGGTCTCGTAATAAAGTAAACGTCCAAAGCACGAATTTTTCATTGTTCATAATTATTCCCCTTCAAGATGATATGAGTCGGTAAACGAAATTAGGAAAGGAACAATAAAAAAGGAATAAGATATTACCTGGAGAGTCTATTAATAATCGTTTACATTCAGGGACAGTGGTGCGAGAATAAGAGGCTGTAGAAAATGAGTCACTGCATTTGATGTCCTAGCAATTGTGATCTTTCATTATATCTTAGATTTTCAAGTGCTAACACCTGCAAAATAGAGTAGGTGGCGACCTAAAAAAATAAATACATCAATAAACAAAAATTTCAACATCCAAATAAAAAAAAAAAATAAAAAAAAAAACATTGTTTGTCTTCATCATTTGGTTCATTGGTCGCTCCTCTCATCCTCGAGTCAACCATTTTGTTATAGGATTTGTTTCTGACCAACTGCAACAGAGAGAATTACATGAAGGAAAATAACATGAAATGATTAAGAATTATCCCATTAGAGGCTCAAATGTGCGTCAGTGCATACACTTTGTAAGTGGCGAAGATTGGTATAATGACAGTGATAGGGAACTAGCTCAATTAAGATTCAAGCCCTTGGATATGTGGCATGGAAGATAGGAAATCGTAATTATTTTCCAGATCAAATGCCATCAAAAGAGTTTTAACGAGTTTTCATGAATAATATTCATGATACACGATGAAACATATATATAAACAAAGACTATGCTACCACCTTACAAATGACCTACAATAACAAACAAAAAATAGAAGATTTTTAATTAAAAATAAAAGAAAATTAAAAAAGTAAAGAGTAAAAAAAACATGTCTGATTGGGGTGAAAGAGGGGATGGAGAGGAAGAGGTAAATTGACACAGTGAATGGAGGAATAATGAACAATGTAAAAAATTATGTGATTAAAAGATTGAATATGGAGTAAAAAATTTGGATTGTTTGAAAAACAATAAAATAAAATAATATTTTTTTTAAAAATAATAAAGTGCATAAAGTAGGAAAACTACTTTTTGGATAGGATGCTTGATAAGTTGGCTGGACATGATACTGTTTTCTTGATGGTTAATCTGGGAATAATCAAATTATGATTGCTCCGGAGGACCAAGAGAAAACTACTTTTTTACTTGTCCTTATGACACTTTTGCATTTTGTAGAATGCCATTTGGGATTTGTAATGCTTTTGCCACTTTTCAAATACGTATGATGGCTATATTCGATGGTTTAATTGAAAATATTATGGAGATGTTCATGGATGATTCTAAGGTTTTGGTTCTTCTTTTGATCACTTTTTACATAACCTTTCTTAAGTTTTTCGACGATGTGAGGAGACTAACTTTATACTCCCTCCGCCCCACCTTATCTTGCACAATTTCCTTAATCGGCCGTCTCACCTTATCTTGCACATCCTAAAAAAAGAAAGTTATAACATAATCTTCACCCTCAAAATCTTCACCCTCAATCTATCTTTGAAAAGTCAACAAACAACCAAAAAGCAACTTTTCTTAATACTCGTGCCGACCCCCCTGTGCAAGATAAGCAGGGACGGAGGGAGTATTAAATTGGGAAAAGTGGCATTTTATGGTAGTAGATAGTATCGTTCTTGGTTACCAAAAATCTGCTTGCAAATTTAGAGGTTGATAGAGCCAAAGTTGTAGCTATTGAGAGACTACCACCTCCGGCGAATGAAAAGTTGTCAGAAGCTTCTTGGGGCACGCGGGTTTTTATAGACAGTTCATTCATAACTTTTCTAAAATTTCCAAAGCCATTATCTCGCTTGTTAGAAAAAGATATTGCTTTGGCTTCAATGATAAATGTTTACAGGCATTTGAGACTCTTAAAAAGACATTAGTTTATGCACCAGTTGCACCAAATTGGACTCAGCCTTTTGAATTAATGTGTGATGCTAGTGATTTAGCAGTGGGAGGTTCTTTAGGTCAGAATATAGATAAGCTTTTTCGGGTAATCTACTATGCAAGTAAGACTCGATTCTACTTAAACGAATTCTACCACCATGGAGAAAGAGATATTGACAGTAGTGTATGCATTTGACAAATTCAGATCCTGTTTGATCGGAACAAAACCAATTGTGTATACGACCATGCAACAATAAAGCATTTATTTGATAAAAAGGAGTCCAAGCCACGATTGATCAGATGGTTATTGCTACTGCAAGAGTTCGACATTAAGATAAAGGATAGACAAGGCAACAAGAATGTAGTGGTGGATCACTTCTCTAGGGCAGAGAATAAAACAGATAAAGAAGGGTAAAAAGATATCATTAAAGAGAATTTCTTGATGAGCAAATTTTGTGAGCAGAAGCTAAAGTACCATGGTATGCGGACATAGTTAAATATCCAGTTTGTGAAGTTGCACCGCCGGGTTGGACATCACATCAAAAGAAGAAAGACTTTCATGATGTTAAATTATAAGCGGCATGATCCTTATTTGTTCCGACGGTGTACTGATTCAATTATACGAAGGTGTGTACCTCAAGAAGAATACTATGATATAATGAGACAATGTCATTCATCACCAAGTGGGGGTCATATTGTAGCTAATCGCACGTCTCTGAAGATTCTTCAATGCGAATTTTATTGGAAATCCAATTACAAAGATTGTTATACCTTCATTCTCCAGTGTGATAGATGCCAAAGGATATGGGTATTTCAAAGAGACATGAGATGCATCTCACAAGCTTGATAGAAGTGGAGCTCTTCAATGTTTGGGTAATAGACTTCACAGGACCATTCACATCTTCAATGGATTTCAATACATACTTCTGGTGGTTGATATGTGTAACTATAGGTAGAAGCAATTCCAACTCAAACTAATGATTCCAAGGCAGTGTTGAGGTTCTTAAAGAAAAATATCATCACACAATATGGAGCACCAAGAGCTTTAATCAGTGACGAAGGATCCCATTTTTGCAACAAATGGTTGGCTAGTTTACTAGCAAAGTATAGGGTCAATCTATAGAGTGAACACCATATCATCCACAAGCAAATGGAAAAACGGGATTAACTAATAGGGAAGTGAAGAAAATATTGGAGAAGTCGGTAAATAATAACTAGAAAGATTAGGCTATGAAGCTAGACGCTACTTTATGAGCCTATCGGACTGCGTATAAGACATCACCAGGAATGTCACCGTATCAGTTAGTTTTTGAAAAATTATGCTACTTGCGATTGAGTTAGATCATAAGGTCTAATGAGCAGTTAAGAAGTCAAATTTTGACTTCAAGTGGAAGGGGAGAAATGCATGCTCCATAACGACTTGGATGATTTTTCGTACCAAGCCTACGGAAATTCTTGACTTCACTAGGAAAATACATAAAGATTTCAAGACAAGTTGATAAAGAAATGGGAATTCTTCTCCTGTGATCTAGTCCTATCGTTCAATTAGAGTCTTCAACTCTTTCCGAGCAAGTTGAGATCAAAATGGTCTGATCCGTTTGTCGAAATAAAAGAGACACCGATTGGAGTAGTTGAATTATTAATTTCTTATGGGAGCTCGTTTCTAGTAAATCAGCAATGAATAAAGAGTTACTATAATCCAGAGCAAGTAAAATGTGTGCACCATATTCATTTGATCGAGCTATAAAAAGAGAGAAAAGATGCCTAGCTGAAAATAAAACTTAGCGCTAGCTTCTTGGGAGGAAACCCAATGGTTTATTTTATTATTTTCTCTAATATATCAGTTTTAATATTGCAGGATAGTTAAAAAAATGGCGGCAACAGGCGAAAGAAAGAAGTTTACATAATCTAGATGGCTAAGCTGAATCGAGACTACCTGTTCCCACCACCACCCTATATCGGTAGCAAAAAGTGCCACAAAGATGTATCACATCTTCCCACAAACTTATTCACATAACAAGTTCGAGGGATGGGGGTAAGTGGGACATCTTGGCTATTTTTATTTAGAAAATCCAATCATATTGTGTATCTTGAATCATAGGTTGATAATAGAATTGGTGATGATGGGTCAATGATGAGTCGATTTTCTAAATAAAAAAAAAAAATTAAATAGTAGAGCGTGATAGGTATGTGGAGACAAAACTGAGCATGTACCTGGGATAGTGATAATAAGCCTATGAGCTTTTGAGCCTTAAAAAGAAACTCCCGTATTTGGAGTATATAAATTGTCCTTTTCAGTGTGATTTGTTGGTCATGTGTCATTGAGTCTCTAGTACCTGCTTGGTTCTCCTTGAAGATGCCTAGTATGTGTGTAGAAAATGATATTAGACCATCTTTCGTTTAGCCTACTATAGCCATACAGTTCCCTACCAGATTGCATTATAATAACTAGTCAACCACTTTGAGCTTTTAACATTGTTCTTGATAGCCGTATATTACAAGTTTTTATCCTTTCTTTTAAAAAAATTCCTGTTACTTAGATTAATTGAGTGCAGGAGTTGGTTGAAAATTAGATAAAGGTGAGAGGCAAGAAGTGAAGTGCAAATTAAGAAAATATATGATGAGTGTTGTGTGGGAAAATATTCAAATTGTGTAGGTGAGTATTGGACTACTTTTGACCCCCTTATATACGTTTTAAAAAACAAAAGAAAAAAAAAAGAAGAAGAAGAAAGAGGCTGCTGTGTAGGAAATTTGCGACTCATATTTTGCTCAGAATAGAGATCGATTGATGTAGTGTGGCAGAAAAGTGAAATGAGGTGAAAAAGCTAAACCTTTCTTGCTGAGAGTTAAGCTTGAGGATGTTGTGACTTTAAATTGAGGGGTAGTTAAGAGAAATATCTCAGTTAATCCAAGTTAAGTCACTTGATCCATATTTATCCCACATTGTTGTTCGCCTATTTTATAACCTAACGATCCGCAAGTGTACGGGTGCAAGTGTATATAACGGCAAGCAAGGTCAATCCCACAAGGACTGACTTAATGACCAATTTGATACTCAAAATATCCTAAAACACTCCTAACTAGGCTCTCGATTGGATTGATTTGGTTATTAAACTAATTTTCCTAAACTATTACTTAACACTCAAGTTCAAAAATAAGAAAACACTTTATCAAATAATCAAATTGGAAGACAAATTCTAGAGAATTGATTTCAAAATTAACTAAGTATGACAATCGAATTACTCTAAACTAGCAATGATAGTTGTCGTTATTAGATGGCACTTATATATATTAACTCTCCTTTCGAAGCAATTAACTTGTAGATTCATTATCCCTAGCCACCCTTTCAAGTCGACTAGACCTAATGAACTCCCAATCGATCTTAGACCAATGCCTACGTACTTATCTCACCTCCTTTCAGAGCGCTCAACAAATACGCTATATATTGTCTTTCCATTCACAAATTCCTCCTTTCAAAGCGAACTTATGAATTATGTAGAAGTAGTTACGTGATCAAGTTAACTATTCATGAAAATAAATCACAACACATAGATAACGAATAACCATCATTAACTAGAATAGAAAAACTTCAATTAATCAAACATTCATTAAAACATACTTTCAAAACCCTAGAATAATAAAGAACTACTCACTCATGTTCATGTTCATAACACACTAATGTTCATAGACAAACATGATTTGAAATAAAGAAATGAGAAAATGAATAAGCACCCTAATCGTCATCTTGATCTTGACCCTTTGATGTTGCTTTCCTCTTCAATATGCCATGTAATGATCTCTAAGTCCCTTTTTCGAGTTTGGGAACCTCCTTATATAATTAAGGCTAAATTGAGCTCAAGATGGGCTCAAAATCATAAAACGCGCATAACCAGTTTTGGACTCGGAAAGCTGCCTCGACCGAGTCAGAATCCCCCTCGACCGAGTTGGAATCTCTGACCAACTTCATGTTTTGCTCTTCATTTCTCACTCGACCGAGTTGCTAAACAACTCGATCGAGTCAGAACTTCTGACCATGCTTCAACTCCTCTTTGCTATTTCTGACTTTTCTTGCTCGTTTTTCATCCGAACATTGCCCAAATGGACATTTTGGCCTTTTTATAACTGAATAACACTAAAACAAGCAGAAACACATCATCTAGCTCAAAAGATTGATTTTAATCACTTTTCACCCAAACACACATGCATATGTCACAAATTACGACCTTTAATTGACCTAAAATACATGTAAAACTAGCATGTATCAAAAAACCCAAACTTAACCATTGTTCGTCCCGAATAATAAACACAAAGGATAACATCACAATGACCACAAAATTTTAGGGCAACTAAATGATAGTTCTGGTCTCAGAAATTCTTTCTTTTTTTTTTCATTTCAAAACCACAACATAACATTTGAGCATTAGTGACATGGCAGGTTTCAACTACTTTCAAGACATTAAACTTAAAACAACAATCCTCACCGGATAAGTGTATCGCTCATCTCTCAAGTGTATGATATAGAAAGTATTTGCACTCACATTGAATCACATGCATCGTCTACCATATGCTTGCATGTTGTCTAAATTAGACCTCATACTTGGCATGTGTGACAAAGAATCAATAGGTCTTTATTTTTTGCTGTAATGTTGGCTTATGGTTAGGTGGGATATATTTAGATATAAGTGACTATGCATTGGACTAATCAAGCTATTCCTAACCCGACTACCCCTCAACGTTGTTCACTCAATCTCAATCTTCAATTCTCAGAAAAACCAATTAATATGGCTTCTTCACCTTACCAAAGCATTTATGCATCAACCAAGATTATTTATGCCACTTTTACTCAGGTACCACTTTGGGACTACCCGATCGAGTACCACATTTGGGACTACTCGTTCTTCTTTCAACTCAAGCACACTTAGGCATACGTATATTCTCATCATTAACCCCTCCTCCAACTTTCTCCTTTCTATGTTTTTTCTTTTCTTTTTCTTTTTCTTTTTTTTTTACTAGAATACAACTAGGAGGCAATTTTTCTCTCTCTTCTTTTTTTTTTTTTTTTTTTTGTCTCCCCGAATCTCCTTACCACATCATCCCAAACATCCACTCCACCTTGATACTCTTACCCCTCTACCTTCTAATCCACCTCCCTCTTACTCAATTAGTCCAATTACTCGGGTCAAAGCTAAAAGAAAGGTATAAGCTTGTAATGTATGGCTTTGAAAAACAAGGCTTTAAAGCTCAAAATGGCTGACTAGGGATTTTTTCAAAGTTTTGGGTACAAAAGATTATTTTTAAAGGCTCGAAAATAGGGCTTTTACCAAAAGAATGCCTAATAACATTTTCTATGTCACAACATGTACTTGACACATTCCTATAAAGACGCAAGGCAAGTTCTAGAGACTAAATACTATGTGATCAATCACTTCACACCGAAAGAATGATAAAATTACTCTATAGATAAGAGTACATATAAAGCTCAAAACCTCACATGTTAATTTGTGATTATTTTTCAAGTTTAAGCTCAATTTTATCTCCAACTGCCTATCATGCTCTGTTATGTGTCCTACCCTCATGTACTTCCAAAAATCAATTTCATCATTGACAAATTATCATCTAATACCCTTTTTATGCTTATCAAGAACCAAGATTATGACTCCTAATCAACGAAATTTAAAATCAACCTAAAAACATAATTAAAATGTAAAACATAAAATAACACTAACTAATACGACGGATCAATCAAATCAGCTATTTGGGCACACAGACCCGACACTACTCAATACTCAATAGGGCTCACAGACCCTTTACCAATTAACACAAACAAGACATAAAATATGAAACACAACCAAGAACAACAATGAACTCAATAACACTGAATGAAATAACGAGAAACATAAAAGCGGCCAAGACGTAACACTATCCACCCCCTCCCCCAAACTTGGTTGAAACCAAGTTTGTGGGAAAAAGAGTGATACGCTTTGGTGCTTACTCACAGTGCTACTGAGGTGGAGGTGGTGGTGGTGGGGTAAAACCCCATGGCTACTAGAACTGAGCCGTTGCATCCAACTGTTATTGTTGATAAGCTTGTCTCTGCTCATGCCGGATCCACCTCTCATCTTGTTGTAATCTCCAAGTTGTCTCCGTATTCCATCGATCATCCTGCTGAGCCCACCTTTCTTCTTGCCGTACTCGCCACTGTTTGTCTTCATCAATCCTCTAATGCTGCTGTGTCATCAAATTGTTCAAAGATGTAATCAATGGAGGGAGCACCTGAGCCATGTTCTCTTGGCCTCCTTGGCCCGATCCACTAGTTCCTTCACCTTGACTCTCAATTCGGTGCACAGCTTGATAAAGTCGAGACTCATCAGGAGTAGGGTCAACTCCTTGTGCACGATGAGCTGGGGAGTGTATCTTCCAATTATCTATATCCTCAAGCCCCTCAATCTTAGTCAGGTAGGCATTAGGAAGACGAAGGAACCCACCTCGATTCTGTAACAGCAAATATTGATCCTCATGTTTGCTCCAAAAAATCATCTTCAGCCTACAAACATCATCCAACGGTATAAACGAGTCTTCGGGCACTATCTTAGCTGAGTCATCATCATAGACGACTTGGAAGTGTTTATCTATAAGAGTAATAAGACCCCCAATCGAAATATCCCCCGGTTGTTTCACTGCTTGGCGATCAAACTGCTCCATCAGAATTTGGCTAAGATCAATCTTTCGTCCCGTCGCCACACGCCATAAAAGAAACATCTCCTTCTGAGTCACAGTGCCCATCTCAGGGCGAGCAAGCACCGTATAGGAAATTAAGTGATGCAAATACTGGAAGACCGGATTACGAATCCAAGACACCTTATTCCTCGATGGATCGCTCTTCATCCAAGGCATAAGTCCAGGGACTTCTACCATATGATTCCAGAATGCGTGCTCATTGTATTCATCTGGCAGGGTGCAATTTCCGGTGTTTGGCAGCTTGTAGATATCATTTAGTTCAGCCCGAGTAAGTGTGTAGGTCTTGTTGCGAAGCCAGAATGACATACTGCTCGGCTTCCTATCTTGAGTAGAGGTAGGGTGTAGAACTAGAGTAGTGAGAAACTCTAAGGTATCATTCCGGTATGTTACCCGACCTCTTCCCAATAATTTCTCCCAACCGACCCTCTTTATGAGCATCCATAAATTCCTGTGAATGCCAAACCGTTCTTCCACTAAAGAGACAGTAAATTTAGTGGGGACGATCTTTCTCCCAATGATTTTCTTCCATCGTCTCTCTTCTTCAGGTGATTGCAATCTGATGTTGTAAAATAGAGGATTATCAGGCGAGAGTTCCGGTGGATTAGCCGAAGATGTTTCACCTGCAACCTTCCTCTTTTTTCCTTTAGGTGGCATTATATACCCTATAAAACAACATTTTTCAATTAGTACCACAGTACACACAAGCAACACCTACAATACTAGGCTTTATGAACTTTTAATTCATTCACCGACTATGTTAATTATAAATTTGCATCAAATTAGCACACAAGAGATGTAAACATCAATAACACTATCAATACGAACTTCTCTATTACTCTTCATTAACATAGAACATAATTGAACCAATTAAAGCCTAGTCTTCACTCAAGAATCATAATGCACTCAACCTATTCGATAAAATGCCACAATGTCCCTTTCATGTGAATTAAATGAATGTTGCTCTAAATTCAATTCCCATAACATAACTACTCAACTATATCTGCAATTCACACAAGTAAACTCATGATAAGTTTTCCCCAACCTATACTTGCTACAAGGTTTCACTACAAGTGCAAACGTCAATGTCATGCTCAAAACTTAACAATAGCAACTACAATCCCAACTAATAAACACAAGAACTATCTTTGATAAACAAACAAGTTCAAGTTAAGCATTCTTACCGGAAATTTTTAGTTGCAATACCCTTTTCGAAATTGAGCCCTAGGTAGAGAAGAAAATCCCAATTTGTCTCTTTCACAAAATCAAATTGGTGAACTTTGAAGATTATGACGTGGGTTTGTGAATTTCGTGCATTTTTGCAGAAGATTAGAGGTAATGGAGGGGAGGGAAGGGAGAGGTTTCGATTATTTAGAGAGGGAGAAGAGGGAGGAGGTGAAAAAGATTGAAAGAAGAGGGAGAAAAAATCGTGTTTAAACACTGGTACTGCGACTCGACCGAGTTACCTGAGACTCGGTCGAGTTATGTCATTTCTGAAAATGGTCTTGTTTTGGCCTGTACTGCGCCTCGACCGAGTTAAGGTGGCCTCGGACGAGTTATGGCTTCTGACTCGGAATAGTAGCAGTGGCCTCGATCGAGTCCAACTTGCTAGAACTGCTCCGTTTTTTCTTTCAAATTTGCCTCGGGCGAGTTATCAACGCCTCGGCCGTGTTTTGGTCTACAACTCGGTCGAGTTTCTGTGGCCTCGGCCGAGTCAAACTTGCTGGGACTGCTCCATTTTTGCCTTCAAATTCACCTCGGGCGAGGGTGTTTTTGCCCCGTGAATATCCTTTGTTTAGCCTTCTAACTCCGTTTTTACTCCTTTTTCTCGCATCTTTTCACTTCTTTCCTTGCTTCTTCGATGACGTCGTATTTCATATGCATATTAACAAACAAATTAAAAAAATCAAAACATAAAATTTAAAATACGAAAATTTAAAATAAAACAAAAGCATCGGGTTGCCTCCCGACAAGCGTACTTTTATCATCTTTAGCTCGAAGACCTTTTAGATTTAATTCAGCTAGATCAACTGTAATCATCTACAGTTGCAACTTGACTTGGGTTGTAGTATTTCGTGAACCTCTGACCATTTACAAGGAATGTGCTTCCTTGTGCATCCATCAATTCCACTACGGCCGACTTTCGAACATCCTTGATTTGGAAAGGTTCCGTCCATCGTGACTTCAACTTTCCAGGAAACAATTGCAGCCGCGAGTTGAACAAGAGAACTTGTTCACCGGGTTCAAAGTGTCGATTCTTTATCATTTGACCACGGACCCTTTTTGTGCGCTCCGGTGGCTTTTTCTCAAGATCACGAAATTCATATCTCAGATGCTCCGGTAATGGTTTTAGCTCAGGTCCGCGTACCTTCTCCTCGGATATTTTTTTCACAACTTTCTCAGTGATGTCCTCCTTCTCTGCATCTTCCATCTTCTTTTCCTGCAAATCATTCAAAACACTAAGGGGTTTCCACGAGATCAAGATTAGTAGCATCACTGTCTTTCACAGAAAAATTTGAATTGGTAATACGACTCTTTAATGCATCAGAATCACTTGGTGTAAGAATTTCTCCATGAAAGGTAGTATCTAAACTATCTATAACATTACATGTTTGAACTTGATTAACCTCTTCATCATCATGCATTTTCATGGCCTTATAAATAGAGAATGTCATTTTTTCCTTATTTACTCTAAATGTGAGTTGTCCTTTTTGGACATCAATTAAAGCACTACCCGTTGCTAAAAACGGGCGACCTAGAATTAAAGGAACATCCCTATCCTCCATCATATCTAAGACCACAAAATCTGCAGGAAATATGAATTTATCTACTTGCACAAGAACATCTTCTACTATTCCCCTAGGATAAGTCAGAGATCTATCAGCCATTTGAATTGCAATTGTGGTAGGTTTAAACGTGCCTATTCCTAGTTTTTCGAAAATAGAAAAGGGCATAAGATTAATGCTAGCTCCTAAATCACAAAGTGCTCTTTCAAATGTGTCATTAACTATTTTGCAAGCAATTGTAAAGCTACCTGGATCTTTCCGCTTCAGTGGAACTTCCTTTGAATCACTTCGCTGCACTCCTCAGACAGGTTGACAGTCCCATAATCCTCAAGCTTTCGTTTCCTTGCTATCACTTCCTTGAGAAATTTTGCATAATTGGGCATTTGTTGAAGTGCATCCATGAATGGGATATTGATTTGAATCTTTTTGAAGATGTCCAAGAACTTAGCGAACTGGTCGTCCACTTTCTTTCTTCTCAGAGCTTGAGGGTATGGAATGGGAGGAACATATTTTAGGCCACCTTCAAATGTAATCCCCCTCTCTATCAGTTTCTCCGCTTCTTTGCCTTTTTCTTCCGGCTCAGCTTGTTCTTCCAAGTGCTCTTTCTCAATGACTTTGCCTTCCACCACAGGCTTCTTCGGTCCTTCATATTCAGTCCCACTCCTCAACTGAATGGCTTGACAATGTTCCCTTGGATTAACCACTGTATCACTAGGAAACTGTCCTTGCTTATATTGAGTTGTTGTTGCTCTAATCAAGTGCTGGATGTCCGATGCCACACTTTTCAATTCTGCACCCATGCCCGCTATGTTTTTACTCAGCTCATTATGCTTTCCTTCCATTTTCTTCTCCAGCTGAGCTAACTTCTCCTCAAATTGTGTTGTTTGTGCTTCTCTTAACTCTTCCGGAGTTGGGTTTCTTCCATCATGTATGATTCCATTTGTGACTTTGAACCCTGGTGGAGGAGTAAGGGTGTTCTTTGAATTTCCATAAGCCAAATTGGAGTAATTCCGATTGCCTTGCGGATATTGGTTACCTTGTGAATATTGATTATACCTTGGCTGATTACCTTGGTAATTATTGAAATTTCGCTGATTCACAAAGTTCACATCTTCCATCTCTTCTTGGGTTAGCTGCGGATATGATTGCTCAGAATGTTGTGCTAACGTCAGATTAGTTAGCAAGTTCATTTGGGTAGTCAAAGCTGATATCTGAGAAGCCAAATTTCGATTTGATTCCACTTCAACTACACTAGCCACTCTCCTCGGCTGATTACGCTCATTCGGCCATTGATAACTGGTTCTAGACATAGCATCTAGAATAGCAAACGCAGAATTCACACTTTTCTCCATCAGACTCCCTCCTGCTGCAGCGTCTACATTATCTCTAGTTGGTGCAAGTAAGCCATTGTAAAACTTACAGATTTGTTGTTTCCTTGTGAACCCATGCTGAGGACAGCTTCGGAGTAAATCTCTGAATCTTTCCCATGCTTCACCCAGTGGCTCATGATCCAACTGTCTGAACTGTGTGATTTTATTCTGCAGCTCTAGCATCTTGCTGGGTGGGAAGTACTTCAATAGAAACCTTTCACTTAATTCATCCCACTCAGTGATCTCCTCTAACGAATTAAACCACTACAGGGCCCTATCCTTTAAGGAAAAAGGAAAGAGCCTCATCTTCACTTGCTCATGCGGTACGTGGTTGATTTTTATCGTATCAGCCAATCTCCGTAACTTAGTTAAATGAGTGTTCGGATATTCCAAAGCAGTACCGCCATACTGATTTTGTTGCACAATATTAATAAGCGTTGGTTTGAGCTCAAAACTGTGTTCATTGAGTGGTGGCGGTTGTACTCCTCCAGGATTCTGATTAGGCAGAGGACGAAGACAGTCACTTATTGGAGAAGTGTCCTCATCATCATTCTCATTATTATTTTGATTTCCTACTGGAAGTACTGGATTCTGTGGAGGTTGTTGTTGTTGGATACTTGTGACTCTGTCATCCAAATTGGCCAGTGCCAACAGAATGCGGTTCATAACCTCTTCTTGGTTCGGCGGATTTTCCATCTCAACCGGTTGATGTCTCCTTGCTCTGTGTCTTCTAGTTGTAGCTTCAATTTCTGGATCACACGGAACAAGATGTTTTTTTCCCTTAGACCTGGTATGCATGCACAATCCCTGAAAACACTAACAAGAAAATACCCTAAACACACCCTTTAGTTTTAGGACTATTTTATAAATAATTTCGTAATTACAATTTTTTATAATATATTAATTTTTCTTTTTAATATAAATGTTGGGCTACACTAAAATGATAACAAAAAGTATAGTAGATTCCGGAAAAAAAAAAGCCACTTTATTGTACAACGTCAAATAATACAGAACATGCTATATTAATATATGAATATCTAACTAAATAAAAATATGCAAGTATAGTAAAAAGAAAATATAAATAACACAAATATAATTGCATAAACAAAAATACAAAGAAAACATAAACAACTTACTTTATTTTAATAATCTAGAGGAAGATCACTTCAAGACCCTTCAGAATAAGGAAAATAAGATCGTTTCGTTTAGGTATAATATTTAATTATCTTTTTTTTTAATTAATATCATATTTAATTATCGTTTGTTTTAAATTGACTAATTTAAATATATATTAGTTAAAGTATATATTTAACAAAATAGAGAATAACATAAACATGTTTATGAGAATATTTTTTTGGTGCAACAAATTAAAGATGAATGGATGAAAATGATTTTCTGCTTGCAACGAACTCTATAATTAACTTTGGAAAACTCTGTTCCGATAAGCAGTAATGCTATTTCAGAAGATTAAATAGTTATCGTGTCATAATAACTTAAGGAAAGAATTGGAAGGATGTAATTTGTCAGATTAACTGAACAATAAAATTCTTGAGCTTCGAAGAATAAACTTTTAAAGATATATACCAAAATACAAATAAGCTCAAGGAAGGTAATTGTAGATGCCTTAATTCAGATTTTTATAGTTTTGTTTTCTCTAACAAAAAAAATTATAGCTGATATTTTACAGATAACGATATCAAAATTGAAAATAGAACACATTTCTTCAACCTCATCATCAATCGTGGACACATTGAATCTAAATTAAAATTTATGTTTCCACAATCAAACTATATACATTGGAATTAATATATGATATATCTCTAACGATATCATTTTGAGGCCTAGATAAGAGTAAAAGTTTCTTGATCCAATTAATTAAAAAAAAATATATATATATGCTTCTAATTCTACCATCAAAACGAAATGAATTCAATTGGAAATAACATGTGACATAACGATAAAAAGGAGATTAATAATAATAATTTGAAAAGGATGATAAATGATTAAGTGATTTTGCAGTCAAAAGAAAAAAAATGGTAACAAAATAAAAAGAAACCAAAGGTAGAAAAAGATTACAATTATTTAAATATCTATTATTTATTTAATAATATTATTAGAAGTATTACAAATCGCGCATCGCACGGGTAAAATACTAGTATGGTTAATAGGGGAACTCTTATAAGTAATAATCTAGTTTTAAAACAATGCACATGTAACAAAACAAACATAATTAAACATGAATAGCAATTAGAATTTCTTCAAAGCTGGGTAAGTGATAATTCATTAAAAATAATTATCATTACATTCAATGATTGATATAATCTTTAATTAGAGAAATTCAAATTTAAAAAAAAAAAAATTACAGGAAAAAAAAAAAACAAACTTACTGTTATTCGAAGACATCTTCCTTGTACGGGCAATTTATTCAGTTAGCGCTTGAAGTAAAAAAATAGGTGGAGTACCTATTGGAAAATATCATTATCAAATCAGTTATTACAATATTCAAACTAAAAAAAAAAATGATTAAAAAAAAAATAATAACTAAAACATAAACTGAAATTTTAAAAAAAAAAGTTTTATAATATCATAAAAAACATAACAAATAAAAATATGCAAGGATTCTTGATTAAAAGATATTACCTTTTGTGCAAAATCAACTCAAGATTTATTTTGGAACAACCTGTAAGATTTGTGAGTGGATATATCATTAAATAGTTAGAAGTTAAAACACTAAATAACATTATCAAAATAACACCACAAATACCAAATACCCTCAGATTCAAGGTTTAAGATCATTATTAAAAAATGACATGTAAATAACATGCAATCAAAAAACATAACAACAAAGATAACTCATAAAAATCTAAATTAAACTTTAATAATACAAATCAATACATGTTGTCATTGGTTGATAACTGCTCGATTGAATGTCAAAGAGCTAGAAAAAACATAAAAAAGATTCAAAATTAAGAATGAATATGTCAATATTTACAACCAAGTCCTTTTTTTAAAAGAGAGCTACAATTCTTGATTATAAATCAAGCTACCTTTACTAACAAAAGCTTCATAACCTGCAAAAATTAAAAAGAACAACAAAACAAAAAAAAAAAAAAAAAAAAAAAAAAAAAACCAACAACAAAAATAACACAAACTTGATGATAATCAAAATAAAAAATATCAAATTTTGCTCATTAATTGTACCATTGAATGTTTAAAACAATCAAAATTTTATCTGACCATGAAATAGAAAATAAAGAAAAACTAATGTCAATAAGATCATAATTAAACAAAAAACACTAAATATTCGAGGATTCTTGGTTAGAAGATACTCCCTCCGTCCTGTTTAAATTTGCACACTTTCCTTTTCGGTTCATCTCACTCAGATTTGCACACCCTTAAAAAGAAAATTTCTCAAATAATCTCCACCCTCAAAATCTCCATCTTCAATCTCCACCTTTGAAAAGTCAACTAAAAAGCAAAAGGCAGTTTTTTCTTAACCTCCGTGTCCGTCCCTACATGCAAATCTGAGCGGGACAGAGGTAGTATTACCTTTTGTGCAGAATCAACTAAAGATTTATTTTGAAACAACCTGTAAGATTTGTGATTGGAGAAGATAAAATACTAAATAACATTATCAAAAGAACACCACAAATATCAAATACCCTCAGATTCAAGGTTTAAGATCATTATTAAAAAACGGCATGTAAATAACATGTAATAAAAAAATATAACCAAAGATAACTCATAAAAATCTAATTTAAGCTTTAATAATATAAAACAATATATGTTACCTTTGGTTGATAGCAACAATTCTTTATTATAAATCAAGCTACATTTACTAACGAAAGCCTCAAGGTCCAAAATCTGCAAAAAAAAAAAAAAAAAAAAAAAAAAGGAAAAAAATAAACAACAAAAATCACACAAACTTGACAATAGTATAAAAATATCAAATCTTGCTCGATAATTGTATGATTCAATGCTAAATTGTGTTAACAAAATTAGTAGGAATAATAATGATATTGATCAACTAAAACAAACAACACACTGCCAAATTCACAAGAAAATTAACGATGATTCAAGAAATATAAATGTAAAGCGCTCATAAATATTATAGTTTTATGTAAAAAATATTCACAAAAAATAATTAAAATAATAAATAATATTAAACCCAATTGGAAAAAATTAAATAATACATGATCACCTTTAAAATATACCCCAAATCTATAATTATGATAAAATAATAGCAAAAAGTAACCAAAATCATAATCATCAAAGAAGAAATAACATAATATCAGAATCAACAAAGAAAGATAAACAATTAACTTAAAGGTGCAACAATAATTGATTAAAACATTACACCTATTAGCTAATACCAACTCAAGATTTAAAATTTGATTCTGTTCTTTTACTTAATAAACAAAAAAATCCTAATCACCAAAAGTTTATCAATGTAAAAAATATGCAATATACATCTTAAGGTCCTTAAAGTATGAATATTTGTTTCAAATGGTCCTTAAAGTATTACTTTATTTTAATTGGTTCTTGAAGTTCTAAATTTTAGATTCAATTTAGTCCCTGATTTATTTTTTAATTGATCCATTATGTTTTAAAATTATTTCAATTGGTCCTTAAACTATTCCAAAAGTCTATCTTAAGGTCCCTAGAAGAAAAAATACATAAAACATGTGAAAGCACTGATTTAATTCAAAATGATATTTTAACATATCTTTTATTTAATAATTATCGTGTACTTTTTTTTTTATTATTATGATACTTTTACCCGAAGTGAAAACTATTAGAATATGGATTTGAATAAAAGTTCGAGATTATAAAATTTTAATTTTATCCAAACTTTAAGAAATATTTTGTGGTACTTTAATTTTAGTTAGAAACGCGCTAATTTGATCTAAATATTGTGAATTATGGTTATCTTTAATTTCAAGTAAAATTTAAAGTCCTTTCGTTGATAATGTTCAATTTTACTTTCAATTTAAGATAGACAAATTTCAAAATGTCTAGATCAAATTAGCTCGTTTCTAACTAAAATTAAAGTACCACAAAATATTTCTCAAAGTTTGGATGAAACTCTTGAAAAATTATAATCTCGAACTTTTATTCAAATGCATATTCTAGTATAATTAATTCACCTTCATTTGGGGGTAAAAGTATCATAATGAAAAATTACACAATATTCATTTAATAAAAGATACTCCCTCCGTCCCTCTCTAATTTGCCTACTTTCCTTTTCGGTTTGTCCCACTCTAATTTGCCAGCCCATAAATGAAAATTTTCTCTCACAATATTCACCCTCAAAATCTCCACATTCAATCTTCACATTTGAAAAAGTCAAAGATTTCATAAAATCTATTTTTTCTTAACCTCCGCACCCGGCCAAGGTAGGCAAATTGGGTCGAGACGGAAGGAGTATATTTTAATATCATTCTAAATTAGATCGGTGATTTAACATATTTTATGTACGTTTTTCTTCTAGGGACCTTAAGAGAGACTTTTGTAAGAGTTTAAGGACCAATTAAAATAATTTTAAAACATAAGGGAACAACTGAAGCAAAAAATACTTTAGGGACTAATTGAATCAAAAATCTAGAACTTCTAGGATCAATACAAATAAAAAAAAAATACTTTAAGGACCATTTAAAACAAACCTTAATACTTTAAGGACCTTAAGATGTATATTGCCTAAAAAATAAGATCACAACACAATAATTTAACAATGTAATAGTGGAAATTCAAACATGAATGCAAGATTAAAACTTGAAAACTTGGATGATTATTTTGTAATACAAAACTAGATATCTAGAATATAAGAAACTAAATAAAATAAGATAAAAATATCTTAAAAAAAACTAAAGTATAATTGACGGTAAAAAATAATGCATAACTCGTGGTTGCATGAATATTGTCATTCATAACAATGCATACAAAATCAACCTATCAACTCATAGAGTGAGTCTTGTGCGTGACTGAATACATTTTTACAAAAAAAAAAAATTAATATTTTTACAAGAAAAAGTGATACTTTTACATATAACACTGATACTTTTACAAATAAAGATGATACTTTTGCAAAAAGTGATACTTTATTTTTTTCCAAAAAAATGATATTTTTACAGATAAACGTGATACTTTTACCACAAAAAGTGATAATTTTTTCCCGTAACACCGTGTGACGACCGTGTGATGGTCTCATATAAGTTTTTGCTCAACCTATAATACTAAAAGAAGGTTCCTTAAAAATAGGAGAAAACACGTGTCGCTCCCACATTTTTTCGCCGAATTTTTGTTTGATTTTTATTTTTTATAATTGATCTTAAATACATGGATAGTCCCTAAAAAGAGGGAGACATGTGTCTCATCCACCTTATTTTGTGGGCTATTCTCCAATCAATTCTTTTTCTTTAATCTTTTCTCTTTGAAATTTCAAGCCATTATAACTTTTTCGTTTCAACTCAATTTTTCATAATAAATATATCAAATTATTACTCTTTTACGATATTCGATTTGACATCCATAATACATATATTATAATAAAAATATTAATTTTTAAGTATAAAATACATTTTTAGAATTTTAACGATATAATTTTTTTTTCCTACAAAAATGACATACTTTGATTTTTAGACATTGGTATATAAAATGATATTTTTGCAGATAAAAGTGATACCTTTACTACAATGATACTTTTACATTTAAAAGTGATTTTTTTGTTAAAAAAAATGATAGTTTTACAGATAAGTAATAATTTTACTACAAAGAGTAATACATTTTTTCTGTCATACGACCTCCACACGGTGTGACGGTTTCACACAAGTTTTTGTCAAATTAAAATATGATATAATTCTAAAAATGATTTTTTTTTAACGGATTGAAATTTTTAAGAAGATTAAAATTATTTACTTTATTTTACCTTTTTTATCTTAATAATTTTTAGATAGTTTAAATTATTTGGTTTAAAAAAATCATAAAAAATATAAATTGTTAGGTTTACACTTTACAATAGTAAAAAAAAAAAAAAAAAAATTGATATATTTGCTAAAGTGATTTGTTGATTGAATTAGTTTGCTTATTATTTTTCTATTTTGTGAAAACAAAAATTATGTTGCGTACAAAAATAATTAGTCAATTATTTTTTATTTGAATATAACATGATAATATAGTTTACCACTCATATACTTAAGTAACTAATATGTTTGTAGCTTTTTATACTAATTTTATATTATTTAATGTATGTGGCTTTCAAGCGATAATTATTCAAAATATTTAACATTGTTTTATCCTTATGCATATGTAATAGGGAGAGAAATGAATCAAATTTCAAGTTTGTATTTAAAATTTTACTTAAAATATTCAGCATAATCAGATCATGCAATTAACAAAATTTATGAAAATATAATTGGTAGTTTCTAATTGTGATAATAAAAGATATTAAAAGTAAAAATATAAAAAATTGAATAGTAAAAATTTATGAAAATCTAACTGATAATTTCAATTTGTGATAATAAAAGATATTACTTAAATGTAAAAAAATACATGTAAAGAGGAAGAAAGATAATTGGACAAAAAAATATGAAGTCCCAAATTTACATTCTAAAATAATACATAAACTGATAATTTTATTATTATTATTATTGAAAGTATCCATGCACGGGGGACATCTAGGGTTGTGCATCGGTCGGTTTCGGTGACCGAACCGACCGAAATTACAAAACCGACCATAACCGACCGCTATTGAAACAATAACCGAACCGCCCGAAATTTTTTGAACAACCGACTCTAACCGAATCGACGAAATCGGTCAGTTTTTCGGTTATAACGACGTAAATAAATAAAATTCCTGTTTTTGGGTCTATGTAACCGAATTTTTCGGATAAAACCGAAAATCGACCAAAACCAAAACCGACCGATTACTAAAAAAATCGACGAAAACTGACAGAAATAAAGCAAAAGACCTGTTTTCAAGCATTATCAAAATGCAACATTCCAACCGACCGACCGACTTAACCGATTTTTTATAACACATAACCGATGACCGAATCGAGCACAATAACAACCGAACCGACCGACAATTTTCGGTCGGTTTTTTTCGATTTTTTCGGTTATAACCGAATTTTGCACACCCCTAGGGACATCTAGTCTAACCTTAAATAAAGGAAAGACCGGACCATTGTTGGAAAATAAGTGAACAATCCAAACGAACAATAATCGAGTATCTATCAATTGATACTCGACCCAAACAAATTCCAACGCTCGAACAATCAAGCCAAAAATAAAGTCAAAACAATTCTAAAACTCTCACTGTCAAAGGACTCCAATACGACCTATTTATAAGGCCCCAAAACCTAATCCAATACAAAGAAGGAATCCAATTGGGCCTAATCTGCGTAGGCCCAGAAAACTGTCCGCCTAAGTAGACTCGGCCGAGTCTATCTCGTCTCGGCCGAGACGCCCCTCCAGCAGCAATCTTCATTTTCCAGACACAAAGTGACGCGACCGCGTCGATTCCTGACGCGACCGCGTCGTTCTTCCAGCTTCAAATTCCAATTCCTCCACCTCGATACGAACATCAATTCAACCCCAATAAGATTCAAGGCATAAATCCTAACAATCTCCACCTTGCCTTGAATCCCCAAATGATGTAGCTTCTTTAGACGAAGCTCCACCTCAAATCAAACCTCCTCACAAATTCGAACAAAACCAAACTCAAACAAACCAAATTCAATTTTGCGCCAGTTGTATCCAATGTACCAGATGCGCCTTAAGTACCAATTTCGCCCCAAACAATGAGACACTAACAACTTCGAACAACAGTAGACCGAATCAAAGTGGAACCTCGCATCAAACACAAAGTTCCTTTCTTAATGCCCTTCAAAATTACATTCGAACCTTTGCAGACGTTCCAAACTCCACCTTCACCTTTGAAACTGAAACCCCTGATGTCTAGTCGACTCAGTGAAATCAGATTTCTAGTCATGAGCGGAACATGTCCAACATCGTTCAATGTACACAGTCTACCATCATACGTCCTCACCTTTATTTATCCTATCCCAACCGCCTTGCATTTGGAACCATTGACCAATGAGATATTTCCACCTTCCTCCTGCTTGTAGGTTGCGAACCACTCCCTACGCGGACATATGTGGTACGACGCCCCAGAGTCAAGAACTCAAGAATTAGATTTTTACTTGTCAATTTCTCAGCGATTAGGGCATCATCTCCATCAGAGTCTGCTTCAACTTCCACAACAGAATCAACAGTGCCTTCCTACTTCTCCTTCAACCTCGGACAGACATACTTCCAATGCCCTTTCTCCTTACAATATTTGCAAATGTCTCTTGGTTGAGGACCTTTGGGGCCGAAATTCTTCTTGAACCTCCTCCCCGGATTTCCCGAACCTCGATTATTGCCAACTGCTAAGGTTGCACCCGATTCTCCAGAAAAACTATTCGCCTGATGGCGCAACTCTTTAGAGTGTAGGGATGACCTCACTTCTTCTAGAGACACAGAATCCTTTTCAACAACAAATTACTGCACAAAATTCTCATACGATGGTGGTAGAGAAACCAATAAGATCAACGCAACATCCTCATCTTCTAATTTAACATCAATATTACACAGTTCTAATAGGATTTTTTTAAGTTGATCTAAGTGATTGCGAAGAGACTGACCTTCGCGCATACGCAGCCCGAATAGACGTTGCTTCAGAAGCAACTTATTGGTGAGCGACTTTGTCATGTACAAACTCCTCAACTTCGACCACAACCAAAGTGCAGTTTCTTCCTCTGCTACCTCGGTGATGATGTCGTAATCGAGACACAACATGATTGTTGAGTGCGCTTTCTCGTCCAAAGTGACCATCTCGCCAGACACCAAGACACCTCTTCCTTTTTCGGCATCAGCAGCACCCACAATCCTTGATGCTTCAACAAGGCTTTCATTTTAATCTGCCATAGACTAAAACTATCCCTCCTAGTGAATTTTTCAATCGGCATGGTCATCTTAGACATATTTCCCACGAACGCAACGGAAGCTCGAACCAAGCTGTAATACCACTTGTTGGAAAATAAGTGAACAATCGAAACGAACAAACAAACTATAACCGTGCAGAAAATAAATAAAAGCACACCAAGAATTAACGTGGTTCACTAACAACTTGTTAGTTACGTCCACAGCCAAAAGGGAAAGATCCCAAATCAAATTCAAACAAAGAGAGTTCAAACAAAGACCAATGATCGAGTATCTATTAATTGATACTCGACCCAAACAAATTCCAACGCTCGAACAATCAAGCCAAAAACAAAGCCAAAATAATTCTAAAACTCTCTAAGACTCTCACTGTCAAAGGACTCCAATACGACCTATATATAAGCCCCCAAAACCTAATCCAATACAAAGAAGGAATCCAATTGGTAATCCGCGTAGGCCCATAAAACTGTCCGCCTAAGTAGACTCGGCCGAGTCTATCTCGTCTCGGCCGAGACTCCCCTCCAGCAGCAATCTTCATTTTCCAAACACAAAGTGACGCGACCGCATCACCAAGCGACGCAACCGTGTCGTCCCATTCTGTCGCGCCCGCGTTCTAACAATGACGCGACCGCATCGTTCTTCTAGCTTCAAGTTTCAATTCCTCCACCTCGATACAAACATCAATTCAACCCCAATAAGATTCAAGGCACAAATCCTAACAACCATTATTTGATGAATTTCACGAAATTGCCTAATGGAAGGTTTTGGAAATCTACCAATTATCATTAGTCTCCCCACTCCTGCATACAATAAATAAATCTACAAAAATTTATTTTTTCATCACACAAATATCTCCTTTATGCTTTATGTGGATGTGTGTCCCTAACTGCTTTAGTTAACTGAGTTACTTAAAGGTTAACTAATGTAAAATGGATGTTTTGAGTAACGATCGCTTTCCACAAAAGATTGGACCGCTCCCGTGGTCGTCAATGTAAAGTTATAAGATTGAAAACAGGAAATTTGTAAAAAAACTGTTTCATTTATTGAGTAGACATGATATCATTCAGTTATAGGTACAATATTTCTTCCCTCGGATTTGAATCTCTTAATCTTTTCTCTCTCTTTCTATTTTCTGATGATCTATTACAATGAGGGTGTTGGGAACGAAAGCTGCACCCCCTCCCCCCCTATGATTGACATGTGTCTGCCAAGTGTCAAAGTCGCTGGCTGATGACCACGTGTCACCTTTTGCTGAGTTGGTACATCATTTTGTCCATGTGTTTTCTTTATGTTGTAATAAAGACTGCAGTCGGCGGTCTACATCTACCTTACGCATCCTCAGAACACCCCCGACGGACGGAGGTTGTGGATCGGAGCGGTCATGAGAGGAACATAGTTTGAGTTAATAGTTGGTAGGTCGTCAAATCATATGATAGCGGTCTGTAGTAGGCGAGTCAAGAAGAAGACAAAGCAGCCCCCTCGGGCCGATTCAGTGATGCTTAAACCCAGGATGCTCGGATTCTTTTAATCGAGGTTTTTCACCTGGTTTAAGTAAATGGTATCTACAAGTGCCCCCCTGAGTTAGGGGAGCGGAGTGATTCATGACGATCTTCTAACTCGTATTATCTCGTATTTATTTATTTATTTATTTTGGTGGGAAATCGGTCTATTTTGAATATTAAATCTCTGTTTTGGGAGGGTTTTGATGACACGCCATAGATCGCCTGTGACGTAGATTGAACTGACATTTTACCTTTTCAGGCGCGACATTTCGTATGTGTGCGTGTGTCTTACGCGCGGCCACATGTCAAACTGTGATTGATCCTTCACTGCGATTGCATCGTAGCCGTTTAAGCCCTTTTAATCTTGACCGTTGATTCCGTTGAAGTTTTCTTACTATATATAGCTTGCAATTTGACTCAGTTAGAACTTTTTTTACTCTTGAAGAGAATTTCTTATTGCTGCTTGCTATAGCGTGACTGGCTGGTTTGGGATTGAAGACTGTTCGTGGTGGTTTAAGGTAACTCCTGTTTTGTTTTCATTTGTTTGGTTGACACGTCTTCGTTGGGTTCTAGTTCTCTGTCTTCTTCTCCTGAGATGATTAGTGAAAAGGAATTTAGAAGTGCTCTTGGGAAATCTCCCGTTAAGTCCGATTTTGAGAGTGTGGGAGAAGAAGAGATCATTTCTAGTTTCGATTGGGAGAGGAGGTGTCTGAAGAACGGAAGAAGCATATTAAGGATTTGAGGGGTGCTGGGTATACTGATGAAGATATCAGATGGGCTTTGGAAGGAAATGATGCTGACGCGGTTCGCCGTGCGAATCAACTCTTGGAAACCCCTTCAACTGCACCTATCAATGAAGAAGAGGTTGACGCGTTTATGGATGAATTGGAAAGAAGTTTGGGACTGGGTCATCATGGTGATAGGGAGCCTGAATCTTCCCCTGCGGAGTCTGGATTATAGGATTGCGTTGTATGGGACATGGGTTTAGATTTGTGTGCTTCTGTGGTGGGTTTTCCTTTCTGGAAATATCCAAAGGAACTTGCGCTCGCAAGGGGAGTTCGTGTTTTTTATTTTGATCTGGGCTCCTCACGTCGACCGCCAGTTAGAGCCTCTGACAGTCTATCTCGATTTAGCGTGGCTGAGTTTGTCAGTTCAGTGAATGTGAATGAATTGTTTGACGTTGCACTTGCAGCGAAGGTTCCTAGAAACGTTCGTTTTCATATTCCATATCCCTCAGAGAGGGCTGATCAACCGCCAAAGGAATGTGTCGCGATCACGATGTGGTCAATGTAGGGAGGAGTCCGATTTCCTCTACCGATGATCCTTAGTTCCTATTTGAGATTTTGGGGAGTTGCTCTGTCTCAGTTAGTTGCAAATGGGTGGCACATTCTTTGTGCCACCATTTGCCTATTTCGTTCTAAGGGATTCGCTGCTCTGACCCCTGAGGAGATGGGCAACATATATAAGTTGGTGGAGCGCGATCGAACCTTACTGGGCTGGTACTATGTAACTCCGCGGAGGGGTAAAAAACTGATCGGCAATCTGAAAGACACGATCGCCGGGTGGAAGGACAAGTGGTTCTTTGTTGGGGGTGATTGGGCTTCGCCAGCCCCAGTTGATCAAGGCGATCGTTATGATCGCGTTCTTATTCCTACTAATTATGCTTTCTGCCGTGGTACGTTTGTATACATTTCTTTTGTTCTTAAATTTTGCTGATCTTACTCCCCTCCCCCTCCCCCTCCCCCTCCCCCCCGTTCTTTTGTTTTGCAGATCGTAATAGTTCAGTGGTTCCATCGAGAGAGTTCAAGAAGAATCTGAAGGAGCTCCATGACAAGAACCAGAACAGACCTTACGACGTTTTAGAATTTACCACACAGAAAAAGCTTCGCGAGTGTGGGGTTTGGATCGCTCCTCACCACACTCTTCCTCCAGATCTTAGTATGCGATTTAATTTACTTCCTGTTTTTATTATCATTATATCTGAATGTATTGACCCTACTTCTATTTTGTTTGTCCTGATGGCCGCAGATTTTGATATTCCTCCCCCAATGCCAATCCGGAGCCATCCATCCTTCTTGGCTCTCTTCAACTTGCATTGCTTCCTCTTGTTGAGTGAACGGGGTGTCTGCCTGAAGGAACACTAGTGTAGTTAAGTTTTCTGCTCCTCCAGAGGTTGCTAGCCGGGCCAGAGCGTCCTCCTGCGCATTTCTGGTCCTCGAGATTTGCTGAAATTTTATTTTGTCGAAGCTCTTAGCTTCCTCTCGAACTATCTTCAGATATTTCGCCATTTTTTCTTCCTTTGCCTCATAATCTCCATTTATTTGGTGGATTACCAAATGAGAATCATTGTAGATCCTTACCTATTAATGCCTAATGCTCTGGCGGTATTCATCCCATAAAGGATCGCCTCATATTCCGCTTCGTTGTTGGTTGTGTTGAAATCGAATCGTATTATGGAGCTTCAATATTGTTCGTGTGGACTTAGGAGTACCACTCCTGCTCCGGCTCGTTGGGCGGTCGAAGATCCATCAACATAGATCTCCCATGGGTCTTCCTCAATCGTTCGTATGTTTATTGGCAGGGTGAATTCTAGAATGAAGTCGGCCAAAGCTTATCCTTTGATGGCGGTGCGGGGGGCGAACTATATGTCAAACTGTCCGAGTTCAACCACCCACTTCAATAATCTTCTTGCTGTGTCTGGCCTTTGCAGGATTTGCCACAGAGGATAGTTCGTGAGAACTTCTATTATGTGCTCGTAGAAGTAGGGCCTTAGCTTGCGAGCGGCGATCACCAATGCGTAGGCTAACTTTTCAACAGCGGTGTACCGAATTTTAGCCTCATGTAAAGCTTGGCTTACGTAGTAGACTGGATGTTGTTTTCCTTCGTGGTTTCGGATGAGGACCGCACTTATTGTCTCCTTCACAACAGCGAGGTACAGGTTGAGTTTTTCTCCATCCAAGGCTTTGGATAAGAGAGGCGGTGACTAGAGGAATTCTTTTAGTTTCTCTAGAGCTTGGGCACACTGGTTGTCGCAAGCGAACACTTTTCCCTTCTTTATTTTCCAGAAGAATGGCTTACATCTTTCAGAGGACTTGGAGATGAATCGGGCTAAAGCTACTACTTTACCCGCAAGGGACTCAACGTCCTTTACTTTTCGCGGTGGTTGCAAATCCAGTATCGCTTGGATTTTCTGTGGATTGGCCTCAATTCCTCTTTCACTTACCATGAATCCCGGAAATTTTCCTGAGGCAACTCTGAATGCACACTTTTTTGGATTAAGCTTCATTCGGAACTGTCGCAAGATCGTAAAAGCCTCCGTCAAATGGGCCACATAATCGTATTTGTGTAAACTCGTTACCAGCATATAGTCGACATACACTTCCATGGTTTTTCCTATCTGTTGAGCGAACATTTTGTTTACTAACCTCTGGTAGGTTGCTCCAGCATTCTTTAGGCCAAATGGCATTTTCGTCCAACAAAATAGAACGCGATCTATGATGAAAGTAGTGCTTTCTTGATCGTCTAGATGCATCGAAATTTGATGATAACCCGAAAAGGCATCCATAAAGCTCATTAACTCATGTCCTGCGGTCGCGTCCACTAGCTGGTCAATGTGTGGAAGTGGAAAACTATCTTTTGGACACGCTTTGTTCAAGTCCGTGAAATCTATACACATGTGCCAAGTAAGGTTAGGTTTTATCACCAAGACCGGATTGGCTATCCGTTCAGGATAGAAGACCTCACGTACAAGTCCATTTGCTAATAATTTTTGGACTTCGCACTCAAGTGCGTCGTACTTTTCAGGGCTAAACCGACGATGTTTCTGTCTAACCGGTCGAGCTTCCGGGTTTATGTTTAGTCGATGAGTAATGAGCTCAGGGTCCACACCAATCATGTCTTCATGAGACCATGCGAAAACATCTAGATTATTTTGCAGCAATACAAGTAACGATGTTCTTTCCGGTTCTAGGAGTTCTGCTCCAATGATAACTTCAAGTTCCGGTAGATCGGAATCAATCGGGATATTGACCAGTTCTTCTACAAGCTCAGCTCTCTTCTTTTTTTTGGAGCCTTTCGGAGGTCGATGTGTTCCCATTCTAAATCCCCCAAGCCAGGGAAATTCAAAATGGGTTGAGGCTTCTCTTCGGTCTCCATACAGACCGGTTCCATCATGTTCAGTTCGTACGGCTAGATATTGTAAGTGCATTCACGGGTGTTCACCTGGTCGCCCTTCACAGTGATCTCGCCGTCTGGGGTAGGATACTTTAAGCAGTAGTGGTAGATCGACACTGCTGCTTTGTAAGCCTTTAAGCAAGGTCTACCCAACATGCAATTGTAGATCGACGGTTGATCTACGACCTTAAAAGTTAAGTTATGGGAAATCCCTCGCCCATTCTCTTCGAGTCGTACGGGTACCGTTATTTGTCCTATGGACGGACTACCCCGGTCCTAATGCCTCGGATTACTTCAGGACAAGGCTCCAGATATGAATGAAGTTATCCCAAACTCTTGAATGTGCTGAGAAACAAAACGTTACCATAAATTCCTGTGTCCACCATTGTTCGGTGGACCACAGTTCCATTGATCTTTACTACGATCACTAAAGCATCGTTATGGGGAAAAACCAAACCAATTGCGTCATCGTTGGAAAAATGAATATCTTGATTTACGGACATAGATTCATGGACCGCTCGGTTATGTCCGTACTGTGCTTGTCGCATTATTGTGTCAATGTCCGGCCACGAGGTCTGTCATTTAATTCGTGTTGTTCGTACCTTGTTGGGTTGGATGACCCTTGGGCCTCCTCTTGAGGATAAGATGTCGGGGTTGGGCTATCACAAGGATACATGTCACTTTGGCGAAATCTATACATCGGTGGGCCATTCTGATAACTATTTTGTGCTGCTCGCAGTTGCGTCCTTCTTGCCCTTTTGCTATACCGTGCATACGGATAGCCAATTGGACCCATCATCAAAATCTCTTGGGACGGATTCATCTGGGTCTATTCCGTTTCATTGAGGAGGTGCTATCCTCTCTATCAGCGGTCTTGGTGGTGCAGGATCTGCTATTCTCTATCGTTGATTTCGGGCTACCGTTTTGGTGTGATGAACCGGTCTAGTTTTCCATCCTCATAAAGTGCATAAAGTTGTGAGATCAAATCTCAACATTCATTTGTATTGTGTCTGACCGACTCGTGATATTTACAAAATTTTCGTCGGTTCAGCTTGGACGGATCAGCTTGAATCTTTCGGGGTTCCTTTAAGAGCCCCTGTCCTTTTATTTGAAGAAAGACTTCCTCCAGACTGATCGAGAGGACTTCATTTAGCTCATCCATTTGCTCCTGATTTTCTACCGCATAGAGATTTTTTCCCTCCCGTGCTCTGGTATTCGTTGCTCTCTTCTTTAATGCCGATTCATCTTTTTTCTGGGGGACTTCTAGGCTTTCCTCCGCACCTATATATTGATCCGCCCCCACCATGAAGTCCGCAAAAGATCGTGGACCTTCGATATGTGCGAACCAACAAAATTGAGTGTCCGTTCATAAGCCGTGCATCGCGGCGATCAATACCGTGCCTTCGGACATTCTCTCGGTTTCCAATAGTAACTTGTTGAACCATTCCAAATATTTATTCAATTTTTCGTCCTTTCCTTGGACGATCGTTGTCAGTATTTCTTTTGGTGTTGTGCGCGTTTTAAAGCTCATGAAATTTGCTTTAAAAAGCTCCGCTAATTGATCCCAGCCTAAAATTGAGTGTGGTGGTTGAGATCGGAACCAACATTGTGCCCTATCTCCAAGTGTTGCTGGAAATACTCGGCATAGCATTGCATCAGTTGGTGAGAGCAACTCCATACATGATACATAGGTATTCAAATGTGTTGATGGGTCAGTAGCATCATTGTACGACATAATGTTTGGTGGTCGTACCTCATTGGGCAATCTGGCGAACATAATTGAAAGCGCGAATGGTGATCCTGCCCGGGATGTTAGACTCTCACCCAATGGTGATGGTTGTGCTCGTGATCGTCCTTCTAACTGGCTCAAACGGTCTTTGAGCCTGACAATTTCTTCCTGGTCTCCCTCATGGTGATTATAATACGGTTTCTCTCTCTGCCGGTCTTCAGTTCTTTGCTGCTGCCAATATTCATTACGGGGTAGTTGCTCATTGGAGTTTTGCTCCCGAGGAGGAGAAAGCGGTCGTTGAGGCCTTTGCTCTGGTTCCTTTTAGCTTCCGAGTCTATCGAAGACCATTGATTCGGCCACTGTTGCAACTTTTCGTGGTTGGACCGGCTCTCTTTCATGAGGGCGTCCGTTCTTAGCCATAGCCGGAGGACTTGGCTGACGGGGTGCATTTCGATCAAGTATCGGGGTCGGGGATCAATAGACTCTCTTTTTCTTCCGATCTTGATCTGCTGCTACAGGTGGAGGTTCTGACGCCCTTCCTAATAAAGCGATGTCTTTTTGAACCGTGAAGGTTCTGCTGCGTGGACCGCCCTCTTTTTCTGCAGTTGTGCCAACTATTCTGTTTTGTTGGCAATGTCACGAAGTAACTCCGCTTCCATTGGATTGATCGGTGGTTGCGAACTATTTTCTCGGCGGCCCTGAGATGGCTGTCGCGTAGATATGACCTCAGGTGAGGTCCTTCGATTTCGTCTAGATAATGTATGTCTAGACGGTGTGTGAGAAGACGTTGATTCATTCACCATCTGAGCGATTTTTAATAATTCGGAGGTTCAACCCCCTCTTTCTAGCGCCAATTTGTGGATGCGTGTACCTAACTACTTTAGTTAACCGCGTTACTTAAAGGTTAATTAATGTAAAATGGCTGTTTTGAGTAACGATCGCTTTCCACAAAAGACTAGACCGCTCCGGCGGTCGTCAATGTAAAGCTATAAGATTGAAAACAGGAAATCTGTAAAAAGATTATTTCATTTATTGAGTAGACGGGATATCATTCAGTTATAGGTACAATATTTCTTCCATCGGATTTGAATCTCTTACTCTTTTCTGATGATCTATTACAATGAGGTGTTGGGGTATTTATAGCCTTTGAAAGTTGTTCCCGCATGATTGACATGTGTCTGTCAAGTGTCAAAGTCGGTGCCAGGTGGCTGATGGTTGATGACCACGTGTCACCTTTTGCCGAGTTGGTAGATCATTTTGTCCATGTGTTTTCTTTGTGCTGTAATGATGACTGCGGTCGGCGGTCTACATCGACCTTACGCATCCTCAAAACACACCTGACGGACGAAGGTTGTGGATCGGAGCGGTCATGAGAGGAACAGAGTTTGCGTTAACGGTCGGTCCTCGAATCATATGATAGCGGTCTGTAGTCGGGCCGGTCCAGTGATGCATAAGCCCAGGAAGGCCTTGCTCGGATTCTTTTAATCGAGGTTTTTCACCTGGTTTAAGTAAATGGTATCTACACTTTCTCCTAAATATATGTTAAATCTCCAGAAACCCTTCGTCTCTCTCTACTACCTACTTTCGCGCCTCTTTGAGATCTACCGAAAATTGTGCATGATGATCATACGATTCGATGTTGAAAATATGCAAAATAAAAAAACATGAACGATAAAAAAATTAAAAATTTAATCACATCAACGATTCAGTTAAAAAAATAAAAAAAATGACGAAGCAAAAAAACGATAATGGATGAATAAAAAAACCTTCATGAGTGTAGCACAAATATACCCAGCAGAGGAGAGTGGAGAAAAAGATACATTTGATTCCAAGAAGGATTGTGCGTAAATATATTTGGTGTGTTAATAATATTAATTAAGGTAAATGTAAATATGGAAGGATTGAAAATCTTAATTAGAAGATATATTGCTTAAAGTCAAATCTGCCGTTTTATATCAAATCTCCCATTTTATCTTCCAGATTAAAAAAAAAAAGAATTAATTAATTTGATGCCTTTAAAAAATGGTGTAGGTTGACTTTTCTCTCATTAATCGGCTGGCTAATTCAATTGTATTAACAATTAGTAATAATTTCCATAATTAACATAGATAATGGACGAACCGGTGGTAGCACGTGTCCTTTCGGTTTGGGTAAGAAATTTTGGACGGAAAAACACAATCCTTGTCAAAAGTGGTAAGAATTGTGTTATATATATATATATATATATATATATATATATATATATTCATATAAGGACAAAATAATGTCAAATATTTTGAATCATTATTGGTCGTGTTGTCGAGGCACGCAAAATTAAATTCCTTAACTTCCCCTCTACAATTCAGTGGTAGTGGTAAGTAGGGTCGATTCCACAATTCGATTTATTGTATTTTACGTATTAATTAAACAAAAGAACAAAAATGAGGGATTGGTTGGAATTTATCTACTGAACTAATAAACTAGAAAACAAATTGAAAAAAAAACAGTAAAGATAATAAAAATTAAATAAGTATAAGATTTCAGCCTTCAATCTAGTTTCCCCCCTAGTTAGATTTATCCTTATAACTAATGCAACTACTTCTCAAATTCGTCCTAGAATTTATATCCTAAATCAACAACAAGCTCTGCTGACTGGAATTATCCCTTAATTGTAATTAATCAAAACAAGCTCTCTTATAACAGATTAATCTAGAACAAGCTCTCTAGATTTAATTGGTTAAACGCACAGGGTACTAGGATAATAGGGTAGACACGGTGTTAGACTCACACGCTCGGTTCAATTAACCCTGATTTATGTTATCTTAACTAATTAATTCACTAATTGTTACTAACAGTTAGACTTAATTGCAAAATAAAACACGAAGTTTCACCAGATTGCATATTTAACATAACATTTCATACTTTGTAAAATAAATCACGAACTTAGCAAACTTTTGCAATTTTAATCATCAAGTGGTACATAATTGAACAATTCATAATAGACCTTTCTTCTCAACTCGATTTTTTTTTTTCTCTTTACTAATGCAAGAGCATTATCCGATTATATGAACTAAAAATTGTTGTGTGAGTCATAAAATTAGTTTTCGCTTTAATACAAACATGGCATAATTTTTTTATTTGTGATTCTTTTTTCTAAGATAAGTGATTTTTAGTATCAAATACTCCCTCCGTCTCGGCCTAATTGGCCAACCTTGACCAGGCACGGAGACTAAGGAAAAGTAGATTTTGTGGAATCTTTGAATTTTTCAAAGGTGGAGATTGTGAGAGAATTTGTCAGTTATGGGCTTATACAATTAGGTTGGGACAAACAGATATGGCAAGTTGACCAATTAGGCCGGGACAGATGGAGTAATCAATAAAGTATGAGAAATTAGGTATCAAGTTGAGAATACAAGTTCGTCGTGATTTCTGGTTTAATAAAAAATAACTCGATCCGTAATTTCATTAATTATTTTTTAGTTTTATTTTGTAGCTCAGCATTACACCCTATATCGTATTACATGGCGTAAATAGTTATACACATTGACAATTTATCTTTGACGAATGATTAATGATGAAATTGCAAAATTATGTTAAGTTCGTGATTTATTTTACAAAATTTGAAAAGTTGTGTTAAATTTGCAATTTAATGAAAGTTTGTGTTTGTTTTCGCAATTAAGCCTAACGATTATTAATTAACAAGAAGACGAATTATGACTATACTCTAGCTCTAAATATGAGAAAAATCAAAATAGGCGACCAATCTAATTTAATAACCTACACATAAAGACAAATAAAATAGATAACATAAATAATTTCAAAATACAAGTGGAGAAATTGCCACCATAAGAATTACTAAAAAATCATATTAGGGTTCAAACATCGATCAAGCGAAAATTAAAATCTAACCTCACATATCGGCGTTAAAAACATAAACAAAATAATCAACATTAGTTAGAAATAAAAATTAATTGAAAGCGAAAAGTCGACTCGTATCGGCAACTCGCCGCCGATTGCGTGAAGTTGAGATCCTGAGCATAGGTGATCCTTCCTTCAATGCAAGACTTATATAAATAAGCCCCACGTGGGTTTTTTTTCCCTCTTTCCACAATTAATGGGCTTCGGCCCTTCTCTAAATTTTTGGCGGCTTCCTGTTGGTTGGGCTCGACACCACTTAACTTAGTGTCAGGCCCAACTCGAATTATGATCTTTCATTTTGATCTAAGAAACCTCCAAATTTAATAAAATACACACTAAAAGAGCAATAAACGTAATTTAAGCCAAGAAAGTGAGATGTAAAAAAATAGTGAATGCAATCACTAAAATGCGAATAAAACTGCAAAATTAACAACTCAATTAATGCACAATTTTCTACCTATCAATTATAGTTTAAAAGCCACATATTTATTAAATAACATAATATTAGTATAAAAAACAACAAACATTTTATTTAGTTAAATATATGAGTGGTAAACTATATTATCATGTCATATTCAAATAAAAAATAATCGACTTATCTTTGTAGTTAGCATAATTTTTCTTATAAAAAATAGTAAAAAAAAAAAAAACGAAAAAGCAAACTAATAAAACAATCAACAAATCACTTTAACAAATATATCTAAGTTTTTTCTACGTAAAGTTTAAGCCTAACTAATTTATGTTTTCTTTATCAATTTTTTTAAACAAAATAGTTCACATTATCCAAAAATTATTGAGATTAAAAAAGGATAAAATTAAAGTAAATAATTTTAATCTTCCGAAAAAAGTAAATAATTCAACTCGTTAAAGAAAACTATTTTTTAAATTATATTACATTTTTATTTTATACACAAATGTTTAAAACTCAAAATATATTATAGTCATCCTAAAAAATATTTTGCACTTAAAATCAATATTTTAATTATATATATGCATCATGGGCATCAAATCGAAGATCATGAAAAGAATATTAATTTATTATATTTTCATCAAAAATTGAGTCGAGAAGAAAAAGTTATAAGACCTTTAAATTTTGAAGGGAAAAGGCAAAAAGAAAAGAAGATTGATTGGAAGAGAAGCCACAAAAGAAGGAGAGAATACATGTCAACGGGACATGTGTCAGAACAGGGATCACTGTTCTCCTCCTTTAGTATTAAGTAGTGATACTGATACCGGTTTATCACATGAGAGTAACTATGAAATTAGTCATTTAAATGTCACTCGTATGTTTCTTTATATCTCCCAACAGTTATACCATGAATCACATAGTTTGAATTGACCTAATAATCATATTGTTGATATATGTTTTGACCTCCATACAACATTCGAGGGGATGAGTAATCTGATGTACTTTGATCGATCGAATCACCCTCACCATTCCCACTGAAAAAGAAATCGATATGTCACCAATATTTCGACGATATCACGACAGATGTACATCATAGATATCGCAATCGATAAAAATTGAAAGTATTTCCTAAATATCGGCGAGATATTTACAGAAATAATTTGTACCCACAATTTCATTTTGATAACGTAAAAAAGTTGAAACTTTTCGCGATATTCACGTTCCTGGTTGAAAGTGAACCATTCTCAATTTGAATTATCGGGATGAATTCATGCTCTAATTCAGATTAATGGATTGTATATTAAATATTATTTATAGTTTATAATTATTATATTTTAAAATAAATTATCGATTTTGACAACTCAGCTCAAAATTAATGTATCGTGTTAGTTTCATATTTCTCTTAAAAAATTCAAGGAGAATCAAGTTCGTATTGCGATATCGGACCAGTATTTGTTAGAAGTATAAAATATTCGCACATCATCTCCAGCACCGATTTTGAGATATGTTGAAATTTAATAACAAATAAATAATCCTAACCAAGTAAAATCAAAATCAGTATTTAGCAACAAAACAA
This sequence comes from Ajuga chamaepitys, assembly GCA_958295605.1. Taxonomy (NCBI): domain Eukaryota; kingdom Viridiplantae; phylum Streptophyta; class Magnoliopsida; order Lamiales; family Lamiaceae; genus Ajuga; species Ajuga chamaepitys. Next base: position 23,781,360 of record OY282506.1, on the reverse strand, counting down.
ATCCGCCTTTAATATAAAAACAGGATAATCTCGCTGAGGTGTCGGCTCAGGAGCAATTTTTGGATAATTTCCTTTTTTTTTTTTCTTTTTTTGCTTTTGCAACTCTTCTCGCTAAATTTTCTTTGTTTCGCTTTTTTCTTTTAAATTACGGTTTACCCTCACGTTAGAGCCATTATGATTTTGAAAATTTTTGGTTTCCAGTTTTGCAAATGCCTATTTTCCCGCACATGTTTATCTACTTTCAGTTTACGAATATAAAGACATTAAAAGAATCAAAATTATTCAATCTAATCCTAATCGATACTCTCCCCATTATTCGCACAAATACTGTCCCTTAACAATTCAACACATTTATTAATTTACATATTTAAATATTAATATTTAATACATTCCAAACAAAATTTCTACTCCTACAATTTAACCGCCTGCCACTTAGAGTACAACAATACAAATATCAATATTAAGAGTAACTGCAATTGCAATTATTCTTCAGTTTTTTCACATATTAACAGCTAATAAAAATGATAAAAAGCCTCAATTTTATTGTTAAAAGGCCTCAGGATTAAATTCGGTTAACCTCACTACCGTTTACCCTCTACATGTTTGACATGTGTCCCTGCGGTTACAGACCTTTCATGTGCAACACTTTCATCAATTTAACTGCGAATTTGTTTCTCACCATTTGAAAATTTAATTTTTCCAGCAGCCGCAAATATTATCATTAGCTTCTTACAATCACTCCACATTATTGGCTTCATTCTCTTCGTCCAAACCGACAATTTGTAAGATGCCTCCTTTGTTCAGTGTCACTCGAGATCTGGATCTATAACGCCCCAATCCCATTAACTCGGGATTGAAGTGCTACTAAATTTTTCTTTTCTTTTAATTAAGTAACAAATCAGATAAAGTGCAAAAGCGTGACTTAAAATATTTATCGGATAAAAACAGAAATTATATTGACAATAAAACACTGCCAAAACATATTTACACTAGTGGTTCCAAAGTTTCTAAGAAAATGAAAACACCCAAATTTCGTGACATAAAATTATTTATATACATAGAAAAGACAAAAACATCTTTAAGTTGTAGGTAGAAGAAGGAACCCGGTGACCTTTGCCGCAACAGCCCCACCACCTAGCTCAACTAACCTGTTGTAATTATGGGCATGAGTATAAACTCAGTGGGAACTTTGTAAGTAGTTATGCTAAATGAAGATGCACAATAATAAATACATCCTTGATTGAGGAGCCCATCTTACGACTCAAAAGCCATATTGCTAGACTTAGGGGACAATCTTACGACTCCCAAGCCCTACTCAAAAGCCAATCTTATGGCTTAAGAGCCTTTCTCAAAAGTCAATCTTACGACTTAAGAGGTATCATATCAATAAGCCCGAAGGCAAACATACTCATCAAAGTACGTGTTCAATAGCATAATGTACTTACAAATAGCCCAGTCATCCACCTTTTTTTACTTGCTTTAAAGTAGGTAAGTCGCGTATGTCCCAAGACCTGACCCGCACTACACCTAGCACATGTTGTTTAATGAATTATTATTACTTGTCGGGCTTATTATTAAAAATAATTAAGTGTGGTATATTATCCTTGAATTATATTTATTTTTTACAATCTCTAACACATAAGCCAAGTTGTTATAAATTATAGTTCTAAATTAAAAGGCCTAATTATCTATTAAATTTAAATTATTAACTACATCAATAAATATTTTAAACTAACTAACATGCATCTTAAACAACAACTACTTAACACAACCTAAAAGATATAACTAAACTTATTAATCCACTTAAATCAAGAAAATAATTAAATTCTTAAATCTATATAAACAATAAAAGAAAATTATTAAAGAAGACATACCTCAAAAGATTTTAACACTATACGACAACTTCCCAAAACACCGGTTCGAGCGTTGTCGAAATTAAACTGATAAGGACTTCCTAGTTAAAGGAAATCCAATATATATATACTGTAATATCTAGTTTTGTTTTTATGTTTTTCAAAGAAGTAGTTTAACTTCTTTTATAGAGAAAATCTAGATATCTTACATATTTTTTTTCCGATGTGGGATCACAATATAACAGGTATAGTACTTAGTTTTCTTACAAAATCTTTCACTTAATAATTTACTAAAAATAGTAACTGTAGGTGTTTTAGTAACAATTATTTTGTTAGTTTTAGATACGTACGTAGGTTGTTTCCAAAACATAGTACTTATTAATTATTATTATTATTTTACTATTATTAATTATTTACTTTCTAAGTTCTTATATTGGTTATGTATATATATATATTTTTTATATTTTAGTTATTGCGTTATATATATAGTATCTAATAAATTAACTTCGTTTCTTACTTCCTAAGCCCGATGATAATTTTAGGTTTTTATATCATATATATATATATATATATATATATAATTCTTTTTTTTTTGGTGCTAGGTGTGCAGTCGGCCTGATATATCGCGATGATACTTATTTTTTAAAAATGATATCATAAGTCAAATAGCCTTGCAATTCAAAATAAAATTAAAATTAGTAAAAATATTTAAGATGCAAAGAATGTATTTTATTGCATTTTCAAAAATTCAGGGTATCACAGGATCCCTAAAAAAAGATGTGTTCGTGCTTCCGAGATACCGCCCTACTTGGGAAATTCCTCAAGAAACATACAAAACCTGGATATATGTATTCCACGATAAGGAAATAAGTTTATCTTATTAGGTCATTCAATCGTCAACATGTATAGAGTTGTAAAGTTAATAATATGCATGATAATTTGTTTTATACAGAACACAGAATTCATGCATTTGTGAAGGAGTCTGCTTTGAAATCAGTTTACTACAAGTGTAAGGAGGGGGCATCTAAATGAAGTGAAAGACTTCATAGTGACAGCGTATGATATGAAATTTAAGACGACTTCTAACAAGTTCAGTGCGTTGTTCTTCAAAAACACAAGGTACGGAGGTTTATGATGACAACTTTCCTCTGCATGTACAGTTAAGGCAATTCTTAGACTTAGCTCCGGGAAAATTTCATTTTTAGTCCTATATGTTAGATCTTGTCTAGTAAAAGGTCTGTATGTTAGAAATTTTTAATTTTAGTCTTGTATGTTCCAAAAGTTTTCCAATTTAAGGACACTAACCATCAACGAAGACCAATTTAGCCGGAACTAGACTAATAAATTTAGGGCTTTCGAGTGCTAATGCTTATGTGTCAAGTATTTGTTCAGATAACATGTCAAATCATTAAATTACTTTAGTAGCTTGCCCAAAAAAGAAAATGAAAAGTTAAACCCAAATCCCCGTATGAGGTGCATTTCATTTTATTTTTTATTTTATTTTTCTTTCTTTCTTTCTTCATCTTTCTCATATTTATTGGTCACGTGCGTCGCACGTGATTAATTGCGGCCAAATTCGCCGTTGGTGATGGTCAGTGTCCTTAATTTGGACAACTTTTGAAACATACAGGACTAAAATTAAAAAATTTTAACATTCAAGATTTTTACTAGACAAGACCTAATATATAAGATTAAAAATGAATTATTACCGACTTAGCTCCTAACAAAGAAATCGAGGAGACTACTTTGAAAGGTCATAATTTTATTAGTTCATTTTAACATTTAAGATTTTTGTTAAAACAAATCTGACAAAAATATTATTTTCTATATCAATGGATGTTATCGGGAGGATTGTGTCATTCAACCCGCCTTTTTTGAACTCATCTGGAAATAGGAAAGCTAGATTTCCCCATTGTGGACATGGAATGAAATTACCCGTTTTCTATCATATGCAACATTTCTACTGTTCTAAAGTTTTTTCAAAACAAACATACAAACTGTACTTTCATCATACATTATTTTACACACAAGAATGCAATTAGTACAATATGCACTGCCCATGTATGCAATAAACAATCACGAAAAAAAATGCAATTTCTACAATATGTGACAATTATGTTTCGTAGCAGTCCTATTTTTTACTTTTTAGCCTTATATCATCAACTATCATCAATTTCAGTTGTGTCAGCATTCAGTGCTCATACATCCAGTAAACAAAACTGCAGAACATGCATGTAATTAGTCCGCCGTGTATACTTATATGTTTATTACAATTTATATTTTATTTTTCTTTAATCATATATCATCAATATCATTAATATCATCAGTTTCATGATTTTATGTCATCATTATTGCCTATAAAAGCAATAAACAAACATGCAGAAACCATATTGTGCACTTATCTATTTCTTATCTGATTTTGCAACTGTGTTGGTCTTACATCCATCTCTATATGCTTCCCCTATAGATAAAGATAAACTTTATGATTTATGACAATATAATATATTTTATTTTACACTGGAAAAACACACTTTTATAATCATATTTAATTTACAACAATTATTCATCTCAATATATACAAAAAAGAAACGATTACTAATCTTTCTTTTATTTTGGCATTTGACCAACTGTGTTGTCACCTTTTGCATGATGCCACTTTTGTGCCTCATCCTACGAAAAAATCCATACTTAATTAATAAAGTGTTATAAAAAATATCCTATAGACCTTATAGCTTATCCCTGCAATTCAAAACAAAATATTTTAAACTATTATTCTGAGAAATTACACTTTAATTTATGCAATAACTTTATAATATAAATATTCACAGTTAAAATGTAGAAGGCTAAAATAAAACATCATATATATTAAAAAAATATTGTTTATATATTTTAAATTATAGCAAATATATATATGTAAATATTTCCAATTTGTTGTCCATTGATTTTCCAAAATCAAGGAAAAAAACTGTATATTAAGTTAAATTTCCTCTAAATCTAATTTTCGCGCTACCCATAAAAAAAGTTGAAAAAAGAGGAAATTGGAGGAAAAGATTTGCATAATATGTAGTTGAGATTTGTAAAACCAAATAACGTTTTTTTTTTTTTTTTTTTTTTTTTTTTTTTTGCGTATGTAATGAGATATATATCAACCATTACATGCAACCAAAAATTGATCAGATCTGAAACTTTTAAGCAGATTGAAGCTGCAAAGTCATGATCTAACCTACATTTAGGTTTCGACCTGAATAGTGACTGAGCTACGAGTTTCCATGGTTGACTGTAAAACCGAAGCAATTTTAGTAGATGATATAAAGAGGAAGAAATAGGATTGCAATCATAGAAGAAGATGAAGTAATGTGGTCTTAGGAGAGACAAGATTGATTACTGCATCTGCAAAGAGAGACAAAAAGGTCAAGAAGAGTGTAGAAGCTGAAGAGATGGTAGAGAGAGACCAATTAAATTAGTTAACCCACAAAAATGAGAATTAGTCTGGCAATTTATGTAAGGTTACATTTGGATAAAATGATTTGAAGATGCATTTGTAATTCTTAGTCTTAAATTTATAATTTTATTTTGAGCTATTTTTTAGAAATTTGAGTGAATTTCAAATCTTTTCTAACTTGAGTGGATTTGAAATCTATCCATTTTAAATCCTTCAATCCAAACACAATCCAAAGAAAATAAAGGTTGTCTATATAAAAGTGATGGCCGTGTATTGGGCTTTTTCAGATTATTCCACTAGGCCAAGTTTCCACTTTTCCCTTTACCATAATAATATCAATTTGTATTAAAAAATTGGACCTCTTTACATATTTATTTTATTTTTATTTATCGCACCTTAAGATATAGATTTACTCTTAATAATTATTATTATATAATTTCATGTATCACAAACTTATTCAAATGTGTGGTTTACTTAAATAATTTCTTTTTTTATTATTTTAATAGTGTGTAATTTAATTTTTTTTATATTCAGTATTTATTTATTATTACTTTTATCTTAATTCCAATTTCCTATCATATTTATATAGGTGGATGTGAATGAGGTCAGACAAACATTATTAGTTAGGAATACATGTGTAAAGAAAAAAAAAAAAAAAGGAAAGGTCAGCAAACGGTTAGTTATTCTTTTATTTTTTTAATTACTGTCATTATGAAATATGAAATTATAATATATTGTTATAAAAATATGAAATTATAATAGATTATTATAAGTTATATTTAATTATTAACAAGAGTCAAAGACAATCATTGTTCACATTGGATTGTTCATGAAAAATTCCTTTTTAGCCACAGAAAATTATATATTACACGACGAATCAAAAGAACAAAGATTTTCATATGTGAATATACTTTTATATTCTTTACTTTTATTATTCAATACTCCCACTCTTTAATTAAAAAAATAAATACTACCACTTTTCACGTTCTCGAAATCACGTAGCACTTTGTACTTGATTTGTAATTTGTTTAGTAATAAATACACGGGTAGCTATAAAAACATAAGAATGAACGGCAACAAAGCTCTCACAGTATCGCGCCAATACTACTGAAATCTTGCAAAATAAATTCTTTCAATCGCTCCAAATTCCTCCACGTATCTTCCCAACCACCAATGGTGTCCAGTAATCCAACCCCCACCCTCACCCTCACCACCTCCCTATTTTGCTGCTCATTTAACTATTCACACTGTCTGCAACTGCAAGTTATCAATAATAAACGCACAGATTTTCTACTTTTTTACTCCTCCACACAAGTCCATTCCGCCTACTCTCTTCTTGCACTATTTTGCGCACTCCAATTTTGATTTTTGATTTCCAACTGAAAAGATTGCCGACATGGACGCAGCTGCGCAGCTGGTTCACTGCAGAATAGATCACCTCCACCACCCCTCCCTGTATTCCTCCGCTGGCTGGACTAGCAATTCCAGGAATCACCGGTTTTTCCCGAGAATTAAGCGAAATGCTGTAGTCAGAGCCATTGCCACCGAGCCTAAACCGTCGGACACGAAGCTGCCAAAACCTGTCAAGGGGACCTCTAATACGGCGTCGTATAAGATGGTCAACGGTGGATCAACTGTAGGTCTTGATTGCTATCATGTTTTACTTTTGTTAGGTTTGAATTTTTTAAGACAATTAGAGTATTGTGTTTAAGGTTTCCTCTTAATAGTTAATAGCTGATTGATGAGGATCGAAGGTGGATGAAAAATCAGAAGTATATGAGTGATGCTCACATTTTGTAATTCCAGAATGTAAAATTTAGTAGTTCATTGAACTCATAACAAAATTTAAAAAGAGTTGTTAAATGTTCATTCAAGTAAGTTGTGAATCAATTGATGAATTTTGAATAATAGTGCACTTCTGCGAGTTTGGTCCCTTGTTTCTCTTACATACTAGTCACATTAAGACCAAAAGGTTAGATGGGTGTACTACATGGATTCATATCGATGCATAAACTTGACTCTTTACAATCCCTTTTTGATTGATTTTATTTACTAGAAGTGCGGCGAACTATCTTTTACGTTATGTGCATTGTTGATATACTGAGGTAGTAATTCATGCTTTGGATTTGTTTTGGAAATGGCAGAGAATGTCAGATGTTTCACAGGAGATTAAAAGAGTGAGGGCGCAGATGGAAGAAAATGAAGATTTGGCTATCCTTATGAGAGGGCTTCGGGGACAAAATTTGAAGGACTCTCTTTTTGCTGATGATAATATCAAGCTTCGTCTGGTTGAGGTTAGTCACACGAATTTGATGTTTATTTCGATCACCATACTAAGTGGTCTCTTTCTCTATCCATCTGGATAATTGTTTAGAGTGGTGCATTGCTGTCGACGTTATTAATTTTATACGTGTATTTATGTTGTATTGGCGTCACGCAATAATGGCTCAAGTATCACGAATAACACTTTTTATGGCCTTAATAATTTTCGGCACACCTTGTGTTAAGAATTTTATATTTGTTGTCATTATATGATAATTGAACCTTGGCCTAGCCAGACTATTTTGTTGGCTTAGAAACTGGCTTCTCCTAGCATTAGTTCTATCTAATACATGCTGGTGGAAACTGGCCACTTAAATCAAGCTGCATAAGTGCTTGCCTTTACGTGGATAAGTTATTGCTTGGCTTTTCTCTATTTGTGCAATGCTGTGCTAGTACTACAGTCTACTGCACTTACTCATCTGAGAAGTTTGAAAGGATGACCTATGGTCCTGGCAAAGCAAGATGCTGCTGCTGCATGCCTTCAGACTAATTATAGCTCTAAATTTTCTTAAAAGATAGATTAAAATATGTGAAGCATTTATTTTCACATGTTGCTGTTGATATATCATAGAAATTTTAGTTAATAGTAATACTAGAGTAGTTCTGAATTCCAAAAAGATAGAAATTATGATAAACATTAACTTTCACATAGCCTTATTTGTTTAATTTACTTTCTTAGACATCTAAATTGATATCTTGCAGCGTTTAGATTGTGGAGGAAGTTCAATTAGAATGAAACATTAATGACTTAAACATTCCTTCTCCTTCAGGTTGATGAGAGCAGTGAGTTTTTACCATTAGTGTACGATCCTGATACTATTGCAGCTTATTGGGGAAAACGACCACGTGCTGTTGCTACTCGTATTGTTCAGTTGACGTCTGTTGCTGGAGGCTTTCTCTCTCGACTTGTCTGGGATCTTATCAATAATAAAATAAAGGAGGTACGACTGAGAGCTGCTTCTCTTCTTCGAATTGCAAACATGCATTTTGTTCTATATCATTTTGCAGGTGTATTAACTTAGCAATTGATTTGATACATTTCTGTGAGCTATAATCCGTAGGTTCATGATTTTCAATGTGTTGTTAGTTACGGCTTGGTACAGATGTAGGTCTGCTGTGTTCATCTGGCTCATCAATTTCATGATTGGGCTTCTTTAGAACTGGAACATCTTGCATGGGGGCAGAGGTGCAATTCCTAAGTCAGTTTTCAAAATTGGAAAACAGCAATACAAAAAGGCTATCTCAGAGTAGCACCATCTTAATAGAGAAAGCAAGGATGATATTGATATTGTTTAGTGAGTTCCCAAGGAAGCCAAGAAATTGGAAGAAGATGTTCAGGGAACATTTGGCAAAGGCTTCGAACTTGAGAACTGAATTTACTATATGAACACTCTCAGGGACTGCTCTGCCTAATCTTGTGTAGATGCGTGTGAAAGGTTTGTGAAAGGACTATATAGAAGATTTTCCTCCATCTTTAGAAACCCTTTTAAGAAAAACATGCTACATTGACTTTATGTACTATACACATGAAAACACACTCCAAAGTGGAGAAGCTCTTCAGTCCAAGTATATATTTTACTAATTGACTTAGGTGGCTGCACAAGATTATGCACAACCTTGAAAATATATCTGTGGTTATGATATATAGGAACTGCGACCCATTATTCAATTTCCTGGTGAATGTTAAGGTGGGATTGTAAGACAATACTGTACCTATTCCATGCCTACAACTGTATTACTCTACTATAACAGGAATCAAAGTGGAAACCATATTTTTTCGTACAGCAGTTACATGTTGACCAATTAATAGAGTGAAAAAGTTGCAGTCGGAGCTCTGTAATTTCCCTACAACTTTAAACAATTAAATTGTAGATATTTCTTTTCCAACGTGAAAAAAGATAGCAAGAAGGAAAGAAACAATGAAATTAGTCCTAAATCTTGACTGGTTCCTATCTTGACACTTTTAGGGATGAGCTCTGAGTAAGCAAAGGTTGGAAGAAGACTATATGACAAGGGTCAGCATCAATGTTGTAGACTGATAAAGGACCATCATCTTTTACACTAGCCAAAATAGGAAATTGCATTTGGTAACAAAAGGCACGAGTTACAAGTCATGGATGAAATATGTAATATTATGTAGCAGTGTAGCTTCACTAGACTAAATCTTTAGTACATTATTAAGTGGTTATTTATGATCACTAAGTTTCATCTTATGCTTTTACCACAACCCAATTGTGTTTTCTGTTCCCACACAGAATGAGGTCGCTCGAGCTATTGAGTTGAGGGAGATAGTTACCTCTTTGGGTCCTGCATACATAAAACTTGGGCAAGCATTGAGCATCCGACCTGATATATTGTCGCCTAGTGCAATGATTGAATTACAGAAGCTTTGTGATAAGGTAACAAGTTGTTCTTTTTATCTTCCCGAGTTTTCCACTGACATTTGGTCTTAGTTATCCACTGCTGATTGCAACCCTCCTCCTATTCGGTCATATTACAATTAGGCATTTATATAATAGGAGGACAAGTATAGCTGGGATTTTTCAATTCATTCAATTGGGGCTATCATCTTCTGCCACTTATATTCTTTATGAACCAAAATTTCTAGCTAATCAGGGTTCAGAATTGTTAGTTCCAGTCAAATTTCTTCGTACTTACCATATCAATTATGGGGAGATATAAATTGTGTTTCAAAAACTTTGCTTCCATTGTATAAAGCATGTACGTGCCTAAGCGGATGAAGATATGAATGCTAACTTCTGTACTTCCGTTATCTGTCAGTCATACCTATCTTAGATATATTAAAATGATCTTTTTCCTTTATATCAATTTCAAGTCCAAGTTCAATGCATCCTACATAAAAACATTTTTCCTGTACTAATAACTACCTTTTGCATGTTGTTGAGGAAGACAATCTAATTGATAACCAAGAGGAGATATTGTAACAACAATTGTTTTCTTCTTTTCAGTAATGGATTACTTAGCCCATTATGTTTGTAGGTCCCATCATTTCCAGATGATGTAGCTATGGCTCTTATTGAAGAGGAGCTTGGACAACCGTGGTATAATGTCTACTCTGAGCTTTCTCCTTCCCCTATTGCAGCTGGTAATTTCACAGTATTTAGGCCTCTACTCTTGCTCTTATAAATCACGTTGGTTTTTGTTTTTAATTAAAAGGGTTCAATGTGCTAACAATATATTGTTCAGAATGTAATTTTATTTTGTTATTTTGTCTATGTCCCTGAAAGTTCTTTACTTTTTGTTCTCTGAAAATATATTGCAGCATCCCTCGGCCAGGTTTATAAGGGCCGGCTAAAAGAAAATGGGGATTTGGTAGCTGTTAAGGTACAGAGGCCGTTTGTTCTTGAGACTGTGACTGTCGATCTGTTTATCATAAGAAAATTAGGTCTTGTTCTTCGAAAATTCCCTCAGGTACGGATTGTGCTTTTCCTATCCTTAGTTACTTGTGAGAGATATTTGGATCCTGATTCAATATTGTTCAGGTCTCAATTGATGTTGTTGGATTGGTTGACGAGTGGGCTTCTCGTTTCTTCGAGGAGCTTGATTATGTTAATGAAGGGGAAAATGGAACATATTTTGCTGAAATGATGAAGAAGGACCTTCCTCAGGTAATTTGCTGTTCAAATTATTTTTCCCTGTTCTTCCCTATGTTATTCTAATCCAGCAAAGCACAGAAATACCCAACAACGAAGTATGCTTTTGACATTTCCATAGTACTGACGATATTATGCTTTTTAGGTAGTTGTCCCAAAGACATATACAAAATATACTGCTAGAAAGGTTCTCACGACACAGTGGATAGAAGGAGAGAAGCTGTCACAAAGTACTGAAAGTGATGTTGGTGAGCTGGTAAATGTTGGAGTCATATGCTACCTTAAGCAGGTAATTATTAGTTTAATTAGTTCGTGAAACTTATTATTTGGGAATGTTAGATGCTTTCCATGCTTTGTAGTTTTGGATTGGGTGGATTTCATGTGGCTCCCAATGATTGATTAATTCTCTACTGAATATTTGTCCAAATTTTTTTATTGTTATTGCATTATTTTTCCTTTCATGGTCTTTTTAAAAAATGTTCAAAGATAATCTGGTTGACCACATAACTTCGGACCATTTTGTCCAACCTTCGAATGTCATTGTGTGATTGGACCAAAATCTTCTTTGGAGTTTATTTATGTGAAATACTGATATAATATTTTGTTTGAAACCTCTTGAGATATGATTTGAATATAAAATTTACTTTATTATAATTTTTGAAATACTTAAGTTGCAACCTAAAAAAATACTCTTAATTTGGAATATAAAATGTCACCTATTTAGATAAAATTATACATCATAATTATTGGAGTATATTTATCCCTTCTCTTATACTTTTTAATTCTTATTAATTAAGGTTATAATAGGTAACTTACAAACTGCACCAAAATAATTTATTAATTTGTAAATTACTTTATTGTCCTTGTCATTACATAATATAAGGTTGTTTTTGTCACTATATTACTTTGTAAACATAAAATTAAATAAAATTAAATACAAAATAATAATAATAATAGGGGATTAGGACTTAACTAAACCGTTGAGGTATCCATTTGATCTTTGTGCAAAAGATGAAATTTGAACTCCTGAAGTTAATATCTGTTAATGAAGATGATCGATTTAGTTTAAGGCCATAGGATTAACCCTTAAGATACTATGACACCGTACAGGTGTTGCTGTCTGAACAATCATTTTATGAAAGTAACATAGTTACATAAGTACAGCTATCTCATTGTTCTTGTTTCCATTTGGATCTACAGCTGCTTGATACGGGTTTCTTCCATGCTGATCCACATCCTGGAAATTTAATTAGGACTCCTGATGGGAAGCTGGCTATACTGGATTTTGGTAAACCTTCACTACCTTCTTGGTTGATAAGCTTCATGCAGGACAATTTCTTTTAGTAACATAAACTCAGAGACATAACTTTTGATTCTTCACCATGAATTATCACTCCCTCCCTCCCCTAACCATCCATCTATCTAAGTTGGAAACAGGGGTGGGGTAAGAACTCGAACTCGACCTCCCTAATAGAGGAGACTAGGACGCTAGATACCAACTCTCCTACTATGAGTTGCTTATCTCATGCCTTACTGGAATTTATATATTCTGAAATTCCTTACAGTTTCCTATTAATCTGTCTTACAGATTTGATTTCATGTGTTATCTGTACCTATTTTTCTGTGCTTTTGTTCTTCTATTAATGGGAACATGAAAATGGCAGGGTTGGTTACAAAATTGACAGATGATCAGAAATACGGCATGATTGAAGCTATTGCTCACCTTATTCATCGAGATTATTCCGCTATTGTAAAAGATTTCGTCAAACTTGGTTTTATCCCAGAAGGGGTTAATTTAGACCCCATTTTGCCTGTACTGGCCAAGGTTTTTGATCAGGCACTTGAGGGTGGGGGAGCCAAGAATATCAACTTCCAGGAGTTGGCATCAGATTTAGCACAAATAACATTCGATTATCCGTTTCGCATACCACCATATTTTGCGCTTATAATTAGAGCAATCGGAGTTTTGGAGGGCATAGCTTTGGTAGGCAATTCCGATTTCGCCATCGTTGATGAAGCCTATCCATATATTGCACAGGTACAGAAACACAATGACTTTTCTGACTGGAATATAAAAACTACCTTGAGGTTTAGCCTAATTGCACAGAAAATAAAGCTTGTGTTATTACGTTATCCCCCTTATCCAACTGCCTCAGGTCTTATTCTCCTTCCCAATTGGTGCAATCTGTAAGTAGACAAACTTTTTTTTCCTTTTAGTAATTAGCCTAATCCTCAAGGCTAGTTATTGTAATTATCTCTGGTTATAATGCACTGTCCTTTCTGGATTAGATGATATGACTGATAAATAGTTTTCCTAGCTCCATCAACTCTTAGAAGTTATCACGTAATCAAAGTATTATGCTTAGCCACCTGTATATACTGAGGGAAGAAGGCTTTTTTAGACAATCTAGATCTAGATGTTACTCCCTCAATTCCAAAAAAGAGTCATGTTTCACGGAGGTAAACCATTTTATTTTGGTCAATATGATGAAGGCGCAATCTTCTAAAAAGGCTATAAATTCTTGATTGTACGACTTCGTTTATTTGTTGATTTACTTATTCGACCATATATAACGTATTAGTAAAACTGAAACTTAATTTTTTTTTTATGACTAATAAAATAAGATATTGATTTTTGAAACCAAACTCCTTTTTCTGGGATAAGAAATTATTCTGACATATGACTCTTTATATGGGACGAAAGGAGTATAAGACTGCCAAAATAAATTTAAAAAGCACAACATATGAATCCTGCAGTACATTGGAATTTCCTCTAGTTTCAATGTCCATTATTAAATTCATATTTTTGCATTTGAGTTTTAACTGTATGTATTGACCATGGTAATTATATACTTTTACCTGTGATGATTATATAACCTAATGCACAGTTTTCTCCTTTTGTTTTACATCAAAAAAATTCTGAAGTTGATTCCCATTTCCCTCCCTTCTGTGAATATCAGAGGCTACTCACTGATGAATCTCCCCGCCTAAGGTCCGCTTTACGTTACACAATATATGGAAAAACTGGAGTATTTGATGCTGAAAGATTTATAGATGTCATGCAAGCTTTCGAGAATTTCATAGATGCTGCAAAGAGTGGAGGTGGGGAAGATCTGAATGGAAGAATGGCAGAGCTTGGCGTTCTACAAACTCAAACAAATAACTTGGTTCCTGCTTTTACGTCTCAAATGCAGCCCATCCAAACAAGAGCAGCCTTGGGGTTTATACTATCTGACAAAGGGAATTTTTTCCGAGAATTTTTGTTAGACGAGGTAATACTTTTTAATCTACAATCGCTAAAGTTATAACGATATTTTTACTGACAGATTTAAGTCGTTCTTATAATATTATTTTTCGCTTGATATAACAACAGATTGTGAAAGGGATAGATGCTGTCTCAAGGGAACAACTGGTGCAGATAATGGCATTTCTTGGAATTAGAAATGTGACCCCAGTTTTTAGCTTGGTACCTACTCTGGGGCCTTTTAGGACAGCAGCACTTCTTCCCACAGTAACTGAGGAAGACAGAGTCATTTTGAACAACGTTCAAAAAATTCTCGAATTTTTAGCCGCTGGAACTGCTGCTCCCTCGAATCAGGTAAATTCACGTTTATGGTTTTTTTGTAACAGTTTCTAATAATAATAATATTATTATTTAAAAAAAAGGAAACTGAATTCAAAGGTGACACTTTATAATGTGATACACGTAAATTTATAAAAACAAATATATAATAGCTAATTAAATTGAATTGACTAAAATAATTAAGGTGCATCGTAAAAAAAAAAGAAATAGTTAGATGATTAAATAAACTAAAATTTAGAAAATATATATATATATATATATATATATATTATAGAAAAAAAATATAAACACTTAAAAATTTTTGCTTGATTTATGATCGTGCAGCATGTAAGGTCTTATAATTGTGTTTGCGTGGATTATTATAAGTTTTATTCTTTTTATTTTTGTTTTTAATTTAGACTTCTAGATTGTAAAGTTTATTGTGTTGCATATGGTATACATGAACTTTCGTAATTATATTTTTAGAACTTTCTAGAACAACTATTGGTGTTTTATGACTAAAGGATTTAATTAGATGCTTAAATATACTTTGAATACGTTCATATCAATACAAAAGAGGTTTTGCTTGATCTATTATCACATTATATATGTAAGCTTTTATATGTTATCTTGGATTTTCATTGTTTTTTTAAATATTTCCATTTTATGTAGATGCTGTCATGATTTCTAGTAAAAATGATTAAATGTATATAATCAAAAAGTTACTAAGCTTTATAGTTAGAGGACTAAATTTTGAATTTCACCAAATAATTTTAGATGTCGGAGCTAATAAGCCACAAATATACATATTTATCTTGAGTAATTTTTATTTACTTAAACTAAGGACATTCTAATATATATGAATGATTATTGGAATCTTACTTATAATTAAACCTACTTATTTCTATTTTGAAATTTTCATTTTTCTCGAGAGTAATAAAAAAATTAATTTTTATTGTTCTTCTTCCTCTTTCTTTGCAAATTTAAAAATTATTTTTTAAGTATACTTTATCCTAAAGATATATGTTGAGAACCATAACTAATAATCAAAATAATTTTTGTTCACAATATTCCTTTATCTTTTAAACTAATTATACTTAATTTTACATGAAACTCCTTTAGTTTATTATATGTTTATATATGTGTGTGTATATATGTGTGTGTATATATATATATACCCTTCCTTCGTTCACAAATAAGTGTCATTATAGGAAAAATCATTTTTTCATAAGAATGTCATTCTAGAATTTTTTACATATTTATTCCAATAATGTCCTTAGCTAAATTTAAGGAAATTTCCATACAAATGTTAATAATATTAAATAAAGAAAGTTTGGAGAAATTTATGGTAATAAAGAAAATGATGGAGACAAAATTGGAAGAGTGTTATTGTCTATCCCATAATTTCTTAAATTACACTTTAAAGTCTAAAATGACAGTTATTTGTGAATGACGAGGAAATATTTCTTTAGTTTAGATTGATTTATAATTAGGGACATTTTCTTTTAAAAAACATCAAAACTAAAGAATTTTTTCCTTGATATATGACCATGCAGTGTAAATGGTCTTATTTTTGTGTATATATTACTTTTTTTATTCTCTTTTATTTTTGTTTTTTCTTGGACTTCTATTTTTCCATGTTCATTGCGTTGTCCATTGTACACATGAATTTCAAATTATATTTTTTTAATACGTTGATTAAATAGGCTAGAAAAATCCATGGAGGTCCACGACTAAAGAATTAATTAGATGATTAAATATACTTAGAATACTTTCGGTACCCTTTTTTCCATCAACACAAAATAGTTCTTTGCGTGATTTATTAGCACACTATATGCGTAAGCACTCATTTATGCTTTCTTCGATATTCTTTTTAAAATTTCATCGTAAGGGGATTGTTGATGTTTTCTAGTAAAAATGGTCAGACACACGTAACTAGAAAAGTTAGTGGACTTTATAGTTAGAGGACTATATTTTGAGTTTCAGTCATTAATTTTAGATATCAAAGCTAATAAGCCAAAAAGATACATTTTATGTATAATTTTAAGTGATTAATTTTGTTTATTCAAATTAAAGACCTTCTAAAATCCTTGAATGTTTCTCGGAGACCTACTTATTAACCTACTTATTTCTATTGTGAATTTTTTTTTACATTTTCTTTGATTAATAATAAAATTATTTTTGTTGTTTCTCCTTCCTCTTTCTTTGCAAATATGAAATTCGTTTTTGAAGTAATTTTTTCATCCTATATATAAACATATATATACATATATATATATATATTATTTAGATTTATTTAAAATCAGAGACAATGTTTCTTTTACTTTTTTTTCCATCACATGAAACTCTTATTAGACT
The DNA here is from genome assembly GCA_958295605.1 of Ajuga chamaepitys. Classification (NCBI taxonomy): domain Eukaryota; kingdom Viridiplantae; phylum Streptophyta; class Magnoliopsida; order Lamiales; family Lamiaceae; genus Ajuga; species Ajuga chamaepitys. The sequence goes on along the minus strand of OY282506.1, from coordinate 23,764,209 downwards.
TTTCATAATAAGACATGACACAACTAAGTAATTAAATTAAATCATCCAACAAAAAAAGGAAAAAAATAATTTAGTACATTAAAATGTTTGTCATGTTTCCTTAAATTTTATTAAACATAAATATTAAATAAAATTAATTATAAAATCTCCTCATTAGTCTATTAATTTTCTTATTTTTACATCCATAGTTAATTAAAAACGATATATATATATGAAATGTCGATAATCCTTAACTTAAAAATGATGAAAATAACATCAAATAAATTCTTACATAAGTGCTTATGATAATCCTTTTAAACTTTTCATCTAAAAGATATGACATAGCTAAAATAATACTACCTCCGTCCCGATCGAATTTGCCTACCTTGACTGGGTACGGAGGTTAAGAAAAAACAGATTTTGTGGAATCTTTGACTTTTTCAAAGGTGGATTTTGAGAGTGGAGATTGTGAGAAAATTTTTCCATTTATGGGCTGACAAATTAGGTTAGGACAAACCGAAAAGAAAATAGACAAATTAGTGCGGGTCGGAGGTAATAAATTACTACAAATATTTCTTAGCACCTCTGTTATCTTAACTCACTTTGAGGGTGTTTGGCTGAGCTTATAAGCTCCTAAAAACATCTTATAAGATATTTAGAGCTTATAAGCTCTTGCAAAGTGTTTGGCAAAAAAAGATGTTTATGAGCTTATAAGACAAAAAAATAAGCTTAAAAGCTTATTAGATCTAAAAAAAATAAGTTGCTATACCCCATCTTATTTCCATTTTATTTTGTAAGATCTTAATTATTACACTCAAATTTCACATACAATTAACACATTACACATTTCACACACTACACACCCTTCACGCACTTCACACACTACACACCCTACACATATTTCATATACTACACACACTTCACACACTACACACACTTCACACGCTATACACTCTTTACACACTACATACATTTCACACACTAATCAAAATGTGTGTTTAATATTAACTTTTAAATTAGACCTCAAATTTATAGTTAAATCACTATATTCAATTGCAAGCTTATAAGCTCTTTTATCCAAACACTTTGTTAACTTAAAAGCTCCTTAAAATTTACATCTTATAAGCTCTTGAAACAACTTATAAGATGTTGGAGTATATAAGATGTTTCAAATAAGCTTAGCCAAACACCCTCTTTATTAGCTTGAAGATTCATCAATAAACCTATTCTTAATTATCTCTAAAACGATATAATTTTAACTTACATTGTTAAAATTGAAAAAGTAATGTTAAAATTTTAATAATCCTTGACTTAAAATAATAAAAATAAATCACGTCAACTAAGTATGTGCTTATGATATATATATATATATATACACATATATAGTTAGTAAGCTCTTATAATATAATTTGATGTGGAATTAACGGTATTTAAAATTTGAAAAACATTAAAGTTATAAATCAAAATTGTTGAACTCTTGTTTACCCTTCTTAATATATTTGAATTCGTGTTCAGGATTGTTATGATAGACATCTTAACCATCCAGTTTAGGGGTGAAATATCACATTTCTCATTTAATTAATTAGGAGAAGGTAGCATGATAGAAACATAATTTGAAGTGTAAAAGTGATTGGTCAAGAAAATTACATTACCTGCATCAATGATTTGGAAAATAATTTCGTAAAAATTGAAATGTGCTACTCTATAAACTTAATTTAGAAAACAACCAAATAAACTTAAATTAAATAAAATTCCACCCACTTGAAATCTCATTTTTACAAAAATCAAACAAACTAATACTAATAAATATAAATATATCATATTACGGCATGTAATAAGAACTTAAATATAAATAAATAGGTAATTCCTTTTGTTTTTGTTTTTGTTTTTATGAGAGTTTTATACTAGTTATTGATATATGTTATCTTTCCAACATTATTGTTTTGGAATTGGAATTAATTAGTGCAACTTTATTATATAATAATTTACTTACTTTTGTCCATACATTATTTTGTAAGAAATACCCACATCTATAAAGGTAGGGGATTAGCCATCCAATTTTTGCCTCTTTCTTTATTACATTACATGTGGGCTTGCACTGTCAGAAATGTGGTATTCCATGTACCGACATTTCTATTTATGTTGTTTCCTTCAAAGTTATGCCACACATGATATTTTTTTGAAAATAGTATACTGCTCCAGTGCCCAAAATACCCTTTTTTCCCCATCAATTTAGAAAGAGAAATACAAATACTGTAGAGGCAAGAGCTGCAAAACCAATAAAACGATTTAGGTTTGAGTTACCTGTTCAAACAAATTTTTTGAGCCTGATTAACAACATAATGAACGTACTCTGTGGTTGTACAGGGGGGTCTAAATGTTGCTCGAGTGGTCCAAGAGCTGCTTCCGGTTTTGCCTGGTCTCTCTGCTAAAGTGCTTCCGGAGGTGCTAAGTCGGTTATCCTCACGAATATTGGCACGTGTAATTCGTGATACGCTGATGTAATGGGGAAGCAGTGGCTTTCTGTTTAAAATTGTTATTTCCACACATTTCAATTGCAGACAAGATATATCATAGATGGTAAGTAGTACCTTTCGCAACGGCTGATAGATTACTCTGATTCCTTTGGAATGTGGAACATGTATAGTCGACTTAAACAAGTGTATATTTACTCGTAAAATGCAATACAAAAGCTGGCAATATTTCTTCTATTGATTCATGGACTGGGTGTATAGCCATTAGCCAAAGAATCTCCTTCCTACTTTAAATTCCCACAGTTGGTTTATTTGAAGTTTATTGAATTCAGATAGTGTTGTATAGTTTCTAGAAGGAGAAGTTTCTCGTAAAATTAACTATATATTAAAAAATCAAAACATTACAAATAAATAGAACGTTTTCATCAAACTAGAGAAAGATCTTTCTTTCGCAGCCCTACTGTAATTGAAGTACTAGTACTTGTAAAAACTACACAACACCACGTTATGCACAGCAGAGGATCCAATGCCAAGCTGACAGCAAAAAACCACCACTGCTGCAAAAAGTGGAGGATGTATAGCTATATTCCAGGCCAAAAGACATCACAATATGAAAAAGAAACTTTTGTACATGAGTAAATTATGTAAACAATGGAAGCTTCCTCGAGAGTCAATCTGCTGCTAGCATACCAAAATTGGTAAACTGTGCATAGTGAAGCCAATCTTCTGAGCCTTTGTTTGTCGGCATACCTTCTTTAACCATTTCATCGCGCTCAAAAGCGTTGAAAACGGGATTCCAACCCTACTGCTAAAAAGAGACCAAACAACTCCAAAATGACAGCTTCAAATCTTCTGTTCCTTTTTTCCTATTCCACCACCTAGATTCATGACGCGCTTATATTGCAAAATATTGAGCATTCTATGTTAAATATCATATACATGTGGCATGAATTCAAGTAATGGAATACAAGTCGAAAGAAAAATTGAACAGATTTGAAGCCCAATACCACTGAATAAGCATGTGGCATCAATATCAATCTGTAGGATACGGTCACTTTGTAAGAATCCCTTATAAAGAAAAATGCCATTTAGTAGCCACCCGAACCATTTGATCTCACAGCATTGCATATCAGTTGTTTTTAAAAGCTTAAGTGCTCGAGTCATAAAGAAACACCAGACAACATGGCTATACGGGAGTGGATCTCCAAAAGGCAAACATAATGCTCGAAGGTAGGCTTTATACCGTAGCCATCAACCATGTAATGGAAGTATCTACGACCCTTCTCAAAATCGCCCGTTTGCAGGCAAGCTGATAGCACACCTGCAAAAGTTATGGCATCAGGCATTACATTCATTTTCTCCATCTCTTCCAAAAGTTGAATGGCTTCCTCACCACGGCCATGAACTCCAAGACTAGTGATCATCGAATTCCAAGTAGCAACACTCTTCTCGTCCATTGCTTCAAATACTCGTTTAGCATAATCTATACTACCACATTTGCTGTACATATCAATGAGAGCTGTTCCAAGAAAAACCCCAATCTCAAACCCGTTCTTGATCGCAAAGTCATGGACCCAACAGCCCAATTTGAGGCTACCCAATTCAGTAGAAGCCATCAAAAGACCAACTAATGTGTACTCATTTGGCTTGGCATTATGATGCTGCATCTCAGCGAACAATTCAAACGCCTTCTCGGGTTTCTCACTTTTGGCATAGCCATTGATCATTGCTGTCCAAGAAACTACATTTCTAACCGGCATTTTGTCAAACAATTGTTGCGCTATATCCATTCGTCCATGAAGAACAAGGCCCGCAATTATAGTGGTCCAAGAAACAACAGTTCTAAACCGCATTTTATCAAACAGCTTCAGTGCATCGTCTAAAACCCCACACTTCATGTACAAATCCATCAAAACGTTATCCAAGTACACATCTCCACAAAACCCAGTTTTCACAGCGAGCCCATAAACCTCCTTCGCCTTCTGCACACAAGAACGCGCTAAACACGCTTTCATAACAAATGGGAAAGTGAATTTATCCACACTAATAGTTCGACAAATCATTAAATTGTATAAAAGAATAGCTCGGCGTGAGCAGCCATTCACAGTGTACGCTCTGATAAGCAAATTCCAAACGAATGTTGATGGGTTTTCGATTTGTTGAAAAACTAAAGTGGCATAATCGAGCTCCCTGTAGGAAGAACAGAGCCTAATCAATCTTGCGACAATTACTTGGTGCTGTTGGAGGCTGTTTCGGACGATTTTGGCGTGAATTTGCTTCAATTGTTTGAAATTGGCGCATTTATGGAGAAATATGAGGGCTTCTTCCGAAGCGAAACTTGATTTGGAAGTTTTGCGAAAATTTCTGTCGCGTAAAACATCGAGAGTGCTCAATGAAGAACATGCAATCATTATTGAGTGATAGGTGTTTGAAGCAATGTCTGTTTGAGACAGAGAGAAGGCTAAAAATGTCCAAATGAGCCGAAACAGTAAACACACCACATTCATTCATTCATTCATTTTTAAAAGTGATCCGAAATGTACACAAATCAATTACTCCCTCCCTCCTCAAATAAAAGTTGTGTACATTTCTTTTTTAACTTTGATCAATTATTACAAGTTATGTGCAATTTTTAGTTTTGATCAATTAATAAAAACATAGACAGTTAAAAAAAAATTGAAAATCTCCGGAAACAAACCACAGTTTGAAAATATTTAGAGATTTCCAAAACAAAAAACTGGAGAATTATTGCATTTATATGTTCCATTCCTTCCAAAATATTTGAGCATCAAATCGGTTCGTCGAATACTTAAAGACTTCTCAAATTAATTTGTAATATGAAAGAAATATTCAAATCAAATATTACATAGTGCAATGTTTAAGATAATGCAACATTCTTTGCAGGAGAAAAAAGATAGCACAATATTAAATAACTTATATCTCAATACTAGTAAATCACCCATGCGATGCACGGTTAAATTTTTTTTATAAATATGGCTATAAAACATCATCGCAATTTAAATTTTTGTTTTTTTTATATAAATAAACATATACATAGGTTTTCGGTTAAGTAAAACTCATATAATACGAAGGCATAAATTACATTTGAAGAAACTAATAGATCCAAGGAGAGATAAACAATATGACGGGTTTTAAATTAATAACGCAATTACACATTTCTAAACACTTCCTTATAAACAACGTTTGTTGTTTTGTTACAACTTTTATTTTCTTGATCACAAATTAGTATCTTCAACCCTTTCCGGTTTCTGACCCTTGAAACTGCAACATAAAGTTGGCCGTGACTGAAGACGGGCTTTTTCAAATACAATCCAACGTGTGATAATGATTGCCCCTGGCTTGTATTTATTGTCATTGCATATGAAACGATTATAGGAAACTGTCTGCGTTGGAATTTGAAAGACAATGTGGGGTCAGATGGTGTCAAAGATATTCTTGATATTAATACCAAATGTCCAGTATTGCTTCCCATCAAAACTTTTCCTTCTAGAATATGAAATCCCAATTTCGTAATCACAAGTCTAGTGCCATTGCACAAACCAATAGAAGGATCTATATTTCTCAAAAGCATGACTGGTGTACCAACCTTCAATGTCAACTCATGATTCGGAGTACCAGAACAACGTATTTTGTTTAAGAATTCGGGTGTGTGAACCTCAGCCATTACATCTCCATTTGAGTCAGATTTGCAAGCACTATCAGAGCTGTAGTATATTCATGCATCATTTGCATTCTTCTCAATCATGTGTTCATTCACTGTACTGACCATGTCAAGAGTTGGACATAGAATAGCTCTCTCTTGCAAATATTTGGGATCACCCAACCTATTACAGAAGTCAGGATACGTGCTCTCAACAATGGCTTCAACTGGGTCATTATGAAACTTCAGCAAAATGTCCTCGGGAATGTTGATTTCAGTATTTCCATGGTTTGGACATCCCACTGTACCATCCCCTACACTCGCAACCCAATCTGAAAACTCTCTGAGTTCGTCAGTTTCATGCCCTGTTGCTGACTTCAAAAGCCTCATATTGTTTGTCAACCTCAAAACGGTGCAGTGATCCCATATTTCCGAAGAATTAATTGTAGCACGAACTATGTCTTGCCTGGTACCTTTGGGAACAACTGGTAAAATCTGTCTAAAGTTGCCACCAAAAACTACAGTTTTCCCGCCAAAAGGAATTACCTTGTTTCGTGGATCCTTCAACTGCATGACATCCTTCAATGATTTGTCAAGTGCTTCAAAACAATGTTTGTGCATCATTGGTGCTTCATCCCAAATTATCAGTTTGCACCGGATAATCAACTCAGCGAGTTCAGTTCCTTGAAATATGTGGCACATTGTGTTTTCCTGTACACGAATTGGTATAGCAAAACGGGAATATGCGGTTCTTCCACCAGGCAGTAACAGAGAGGCTATGCCACTCGAAGCAACGTTCAACACGATATCTCCCTTTGATCTAATTGAAGCAGATAGAGTTCTCCACAAATAAGTCTTTCCTGTACCACCATATCCGTAGACAAAAAAGATTCCACCTTTGTTTGAATTTACCGATGACATAATTGTATTGTAAACATTTCGTTGCTCTTCGGTTAAATTTGGCAAGAGATCATCAAGCTCCCTTGTTAAAGCATCTCTATTGTAGCTCATTTCCCTAGCAATCAAACTGTCTACATGTAGGTTTGATGCATCCATCTTTGCAGTAGGCATAGGTTCATAGTTGCTTAAACTCTTGCCAAGATTCCGCATCATCTTTTCGATCTCAATCAGTGCAAGATTTTGAATCTCATCTTCACCGAGTTGTAAGTCTACACGAAAAAAAAAAAAAAACTACAATTTATCGAAAGAGTATACGATATCATCATGTTTTAATTAAGGTTGAAGACATTAACAATAAAATATAAATATGAGTATATAAATGGTTTATTAATTATATGAAAAATAGTGCACCTTCAATTTGAGTGATCGAGCGTTGCCTGTAAAGTACATCTTCTGATAAGTATTGCTAACATTTCTCCCAAACAACTTCAGGACGACTCATACAGTGTTCTGATAGCAAAGCTACGAAAAGAATCCTCATGGAATGTGCAGTTGACCAACGACTTGCTTCTACTATCCCATCAATATACTCCTTATCATCCTCAAGCAATCCTCTCGCATAGCATGCATCACGAAATGTCTCATACTGAACGGTATCAAAGAACATCAAATCTTTGTAGCATTTTGGACCGCGTACTTCATTAAGAAGTAGCCTTAGATAATATACATCGCCACAACCAGGAGGTACATAGTTTAATCGTGCAACCGCAAAACCCCTCGTCCTTCGTATCCACTTTCTGTACTTAGCATCCCAAACAAAATGTCGAGGAAACTCAACATACAACAGTTCTTCAGCTTCACGAAATTCTTTATTTGCTTCGAACCATCCCAGAAACATGCTTTTATTAACAGAAGGACGTTGAAGAACAGAGTCAATGTTATCATCATCTTCGAAAATGACTGATTGCTCATTTGGAAGATGGAAGCTCAACCGCTCAACTGATGGATTTTTGAACTGAATCTCAAAAGTAAAGATTCTCCACATGGCTTCACACGGAGATATGTATCTACAGTCATAGTACATGCTTATCTCATCAACTACTTTACCCGTCAGTTCATCACGAGAGCTCTGATAAAATGATGCAGTCACTCGATCGTGCCCCTTGTTAACATACTTAAATAAGTATTTAATAGCGCATGATTGATTGCACCATTCAACATTGATATGACCTCCATACTTCATCAACAGGTACCGGTTGTGCGGAACATAATATCTACTGTTCAATTGAATGCCATTTTTTAGAACAGTTCGTCCTGTGTCTCTTCTCCTATAAATAGGGTACCCATCATCATCAAACGACGTACTATCAATAAACTTCTTGGGAAAATGTTTTGTACATTTATTCTTGGACATGCACGGAGAATTCGGATTGACTAAGCCACATGGTCCATGAATCATGAAATTTTGTACAGCAAAAAAGTACTTTAGATCCGCTTCTTTATCAGGTATCTCCGCTATTATAAAATGATCAACATTTTCAGGAGTAGAGGTCCTGTAGTCTGTTGAAAGGAACAATAGAATATGGGCATGCAGAAGGCCACGTTTCTGAAACTCAACCGTGTATATTCCTGCAATAAATAATAAAAATTTAGCCTCACAACAAAAAAATCTGATGGTACAGTTCAAATAAAACTACTCTTAAAATATATAAATGCACATAATTATTTTCACCTGATTTAAGTTTCCCAAAAAATTCATTTTGCTGAAAGTCCCGAATAAGACTGTCTAATTTTATTTTGAACACCCGACAAACAATATCCGGCCGATCTTCTGGATTAAGTCTTTTGGGTTGAAGAAATCTTGTAATTTCAGGCCACTTGGGATTACAGGTGAAAGTTATAAAAAGAGTCGGATACCCCAATCACATATTGCCATGGAGTCCTGATAGTTTTGTATCATATAACGGGCCCCTCCAGTATATGATGGTGGCAGAACTATACGTTTACCCTGCGAGCGTGAATCGGTCTCACCACGAAATAAAGCATCTGATAATCCTCTGTACATGTAAGTACGAAGTTGCTTCTAATTAAGGCGGATATATCGTAACCTCCAGATTCAACCATTGTATAACCATCAACACTTATCTATTGAAAAAGCCTCCTAGACAACAACATGATAGACAGAACACCTTCTCTTTCTTGAAAATGATAAGCGAAGTATTCTCTAACGCTCACTCTTCTTCTTCCTCCAGGAATTTGAAGTCGGGCATCGGAGAATGGGATATCCTCTCTGTAACCATCTTCACCATATGGAAATAAGAGCGGATATTGTAAGCCAAGATATGATGGATTCAGCTCATTAATACGTTGGAGTTGGCCTGACCGGGTTTCGACTAAAATGTCCCTACTCTCTAGAGAAATGTCAAAATCACCAACTATTAAAGCAGCCACTTCAGAGGCCGAAGGGAGATTATATCTCCTCGCATCACCACCTCTTTTTCCCAGTAGTTGCAACTTGACATTATTATGACCTTGCTGTATCTTTTGTCCAGCCATTTGAAATGCCTTTGCAAAAACATTATTTTCATCTAGCAACTCCTTCAATTCAACAACAATTTCTGCATGGAGGTTGTTTATCTCATTCCTTTGCCTACAAAAAAATAATGATAAATATATCAGATATAGAATATGACTTGAATCACAACATAAAAATTTTAAAAAAAGTTCTGAAAAAAAATTAATAAGTACCTTACAGAATTTATACGATTGTTAATCTCATTATTCGTGTCATAAATATACAGTTGTGCAAACTTTGGATTATTGCCTTCCGTAGGCAGCAAGCTCCCTAATAGATGGTAGTTCTTTCCATTGAGCTTAAATATTGGTGGTGAGCTTCCGTTGTTATGACTCCTATCAATCTTTCCCCCAAGTGATGTAAAGGCAACCATGCTGTTATATGATCGAATGTTCTCCAAAAAATGTTTACTCTTTCTAGTGCCACTTGAAAATAATTGAAGCAATCCCTGAGGTCTTCATTTCAGGCAACTGCACCTTACCCTTCATGCAACATAGAGAGAACTTTGGTTGATTCGATCTATAATCAGATCGTAAACGCTCATCGTACCAGAATATTGCCCCGCACCATTGGCATTTAAATCGTGGATCTCCAACATCCATATACTCTTCAGCTATAAAATGAAAAAAAATAATAGTTAAAATATTATTCCATGTTATATACTATTTACAAATTATAGGAAAGTCAATGAGTGAAAATGAAGAACTTACAAAAAATGTAATTTTGTCCTTGACATGTTTCATCGAACTCATCATACAGATCTTCATCAAAATCACCACCTACCTCGTCAACATTTTCCTCCATGGAATCTTCAGTCAAATCAATTATCGTATTATCATTTTCTCTAGTGGGCTCTTCGTCAGTTAGGTCAATTATTTCATTAACACTTTCATGATTGAACTCTTCTTAAATTAAATTAATGATCTCAGACGATTGTTTATTGGCGGATGTAGAACTTGACAGCACATTGATATCTGAGAAATTAGTCCTCCCAAGATGTCTGTTACCGCAGCTAGTATCTCCAATAACTGAGAAATAGACCTTCATCAAATATTTATTTTAAAAGTTATAGATTAGGTATTAAAATAATAAAATATAATAGTGAAAATTCTCGAGTACAATTAAAAACAAATTATTACCATTAGTGATATCACTAAGAGGAGTAATTAGGGAATTTGACGAAGCATTTTGACAAACATCTCCAAAAACATGGCGAACTCGTGTGTTGCATCCTTTCATAGGAGCTTTATGCCAAGCTAGTGCCGATAGTTCTATATAACACATTTGTTAGTAAGAATTCAAATTCATAAACAAATTTATAACGTTACCAAAACATAAACATTAGACAAACGTATATTACTGTATGACATAAATCCACAATACATGTTAGAAACAATCATAGTGTAACAACAAATATATGAATTAAGGAAATAACAATTTCAAATAATGAAATTTATAAGTACTTCACTACGACATGATGTTTTTAGTATGTAGGTACGGAAGAATTATTATTGATCATGTGATATTTTAAAAACATTTATAAAAAAATTTGCATCATCTTATCAAGAACAGTGATTTAGACATGATGTTGGACATGTTTATAATAATCACACAAATTTATGATAAGTTTACTATAAGTGACATTGAATCTACATACTTAATTTATTCAATATAAGTAAATTTTTTTATTTTTTTTAAATACCCACTCAACAAATAATAAAGTAAAACACGTACTACACGATCGCTGGAGTTGGATTATAAATATTCACAACACATCCAAGTGAGCACATAAAAAATACCATAATAAAAAATGTTTCTATTTTGGAGAGAGTATAGATATCAAACAATTAAATAATACACCCCCCGTATCCTTTATGAAAAGTATATGTTTGGTTGGGGTTGGCCCAACCCCTAATGAGTTGGCTCAATCTCTCCCTATGTTTGTTTATAAAGGTTAATCCAACCACCAAATTACCACAAATTCCAATATCATTTTAATCATTAAATCAATCATTATTAATAAATTCTTACACACATTATAGCACGTTCTACAATTAAAAATTATATCCTACACTATAATCACTACCCATCCACCCAAACAAACATCACTTTTATACTCTCCCAACCACTAACTCCAGCCACTATCCCAACCAATAGTACCCCAGCCACCCCCCGCTCCAACCAAATATGCATATTCTTGTCACATAATATAGTGTCTTGTTGGAAAAGCCAAAGTTTGTTATCATTAAAAATTACTTTGATGGCCTTTCTGTAAATATTTTGATGCTATCAGATGTTGATTGGATTACATTATTAATAAAGGTTAAAAGTGATAATCGAATACTTATACAGGGTTGTAGCTTAATTAAATTGATAAAAAAAATACAAAAACAATACATCCAACAAATATAATTTTCTATATGCATGGTACAAAGGAAATATTAGATAAATTGTAAAAAATGCATCACTCTTTTTCTTGTAATAAAAAAGTGAAGAGTTCTACACCCATTCACTACATCTATTTTACTTACTACCTCCGTTTTGTTTAGATGTTCTTTTAGGTTTGGATAAGAAAATTAAGAGGTATGGAACATGGACGAATACGTTCTCAATTAAATTATATAGATATGGTAGGTTAGATAATTAGAGTTTTTATACGAATAATTATAGGGGGTACTATTGAAAAAAATGTAGAAAAAAAGTTAAAAGAACATCTATTTATAAACAAAACATAAAAGCTAAAAAGACATCTAAAAAATGGAGGTAGTATTTTTTAATATATGGAAAAGAAAACTTATAAACCAAATGTTCATGTGTAGAAATACCCGTTATTTTTACTATATAAAAAAAAAGGCATGTTATTCGATTTTATAGTAATATTTCATAATTTTTCTTTTTAAAACTTATTTTTTGACTCCCAACATCATAATCATCTAGCACTCTACGCATCTTGTGCAATAAGAAAAAACCTTGTGCAGTAAGAAAAAACCAAGGCTTTTTAATTATTTACGTTTTCTTCTCTCTCTCTCTTCTTTTAGCTGTTTTGTTTGCTTATTACTTTCTTTCTTCTTTAATTTTGTTTCATTAACATTTTTTTATTGATAGTCCAGTTTATGTATAAAAATAAATAAGTAATATATTAAATATATAGCTGATTATAAAAAATATATTTCTTAGACGGGTAGGATAAATGTATAATATAATAACTGAATGTGTTACCTGTCATTCGTCGGTTAATCTTACCCACGGGTAAAAGTGACATCAATATCTCTGGATAACGTTGGAGAAATGGAGGTTACTTGAACTCGATATTTTAGTGGTCTGATAGAAAATGGTACGATATATGATACTATACATTTACCTACGCGCCCACCAAATTACACAAATATATATAGCAATCTATTTAAAATATTATGTTTATAACATACTGCCTCCGTTTCATATTAATTGTCATTATAGGCTTCCAACTATTTCTTCCTTATTTCAATTAATTGACTCTTTAGCTATTTTTCACCAATTCTACCAATTTTCTCCCAATCAATTCAAGAATATCTCTACTTTTCAACATATCATATACTCCCTCCGTCCCGGCCCAATTTGCCTATCTTGGCCGGACACGGAGGTTAAGAAAAAGCAGATTTTGTGGAATCTTTGACTTTTTCAAAGGTGGAGATTGAATGCGGAGATTTTGAGGCCGGGTGGAGATTGTGAGAGAAATTTGCCATTTATAGGCTGCCAAATTAAATTGGGACAAACCAAAAAGGAAAGTAGGCAAATTTGAGCGGGACGGAGGGAGTATATTTTATTGGTCAAATCTTTATCCCCTAATATTAGCTGAGGGTATATCTGTCAAAATATTTCATCCTTAATTCTCTCATTTTTTTCTAAAACACAAATTAATATGGAACGCAGGGAGAATTATTTAACATACAAAATAATATATAATATAACATTTACATATTATAGGTACAATATATTATTTATTGTATCATATTATATATATATATATATTTTATATATTAATCAAGTTTTTGGATTATTCACAGATTCAATAAAAGAAAATGTTAATAAACAAAAAAAAAAAATGGATGCATGATTGGAGAATAAAAGTAAAGTAAAAAAAAAAGAAAGAGAAAGTAAAGAGAAATATAATAACAAAAGAAAAGGCTTTGTTTTGTTCCTATTGCACAAGGTGCAACTCATTAGCAAATGCACCAGATCACAATCCCTCTCTCTATCTCTATAACACGATGCACTGTCAGAAGCCGTAACCCTTCAACATCGCCATCTCCGTCCAGAAGCTTTATCTTCTACAATCATATTTCGCCCTAACGAATTCAGATACCTTACAACGTTTCCCTTTTCCACACAATCTAGGGTATAGTTTTGGGCTTCTGAAACCTCAATTACCAATTCATCTTCCAGGTCTCCCTTCAACTTTTCAAAACCATATAAAATCACCACCACTACGACCATCGAACTTATACGTGAAGACCCGACCACCGATTTGAAATATAAATAGAATAACGGTGACGACGACAACCAATTACAGACTCCTCGTCCCAATAATTCCCACGGCGGCCACCCCTGAATATTTTTTCAAGGTTATGTATTTATTTATTTTGGAAAATTCTGAGTGCCTAGTTTTCTTAATTTATTCTTTATTTTTTTGTTAAAGATGTTAATATTTGTATATTGATGATATATTAAAACTGGTTATTGGCTTGATTGGTGGGTCATGGATTTTTATGCAAGCACGGGACAAATTAGTGATTTAGTGAGTGGAAATTAGTGATTTTGGGAGTGTTTTCCATTGCTTTTGCTTATAAAGAATTGACTAAAATTAGTATATGTTTCTACTTACTTATGGTTAAAAGTGAGTAGAATTTGAGAATGAAGTGATTTCGGTAAAAAATTATAATGAAAGTGTTTGATGAATAAGTACTTTTAGTCTTTTACCCTCTTAATTTTACAATTTAAAAAATAAAAAAATAAGCAGAAGCAATGTTATAACTACTTAAACTTATGACAGAAGCTATAAAATGCAAATACTAATAATTAACTTAAACTTTGTTAGAAGCGAAAAAGTAATCAAACAAACATTGTGAAGTATATAGTTGTGTCTTCAACAATCATAGGATCAATTTTGGAAGGTGTCAAGAAGCTGGTTAAACCTGAAGCACAAGAAAATCAGCTCAAAATCAGTTTTGAATCTGGAAACTGATTTCAGTAAAAAGACAACGGTTTTAACTAACTTAACCGTCAAAACCGTTGTCTATCAGGGAAATTTCTGTTGTCTTTCTGGTGTGGTTGTTCAGCTTTGACAGCAAGCTAATATTGATGTGATTGCGTGGATTTTCTGATATAACTTCCATTTCCTGATAAAATCAAGTCAAGCAAGTGGATAAATTCGGTTGTAACTTGCGGGTAGTTATTTTTGGCTAGATTGGTTATCTCTCTTGAAGTTAGTAGTTACAAGCAAGGAAGAAAAAATCGCGAGAAATCGGCGATTTCTCGCCGATTTCTCGCCAAATCAGAGTAACCGAGACGATTTCAGTATTACATTGCGTTTTGTAATGTTCTCGCCGAGATTTCGCGATATCTCGCAAAAATTTCGGCGAGAAATCGTCCATCATTCGCGCTCAGGCTCTGCTGTGATATTTCGTCAGTTTCTGGCGATATTTCGGCGATATTTCGCTAAAATGTCGGCGATATTTTTCTTTTTTCCTGTGTATCATCGACGCGCTCTCTCTCTCTCAAGCACACATATGAAGAGGCTATGATGATGATTGTTGATTTCCCTGAGCTTATGAATCGGGCAATGAGATTTACTGACACGCATCTTGGCGAGGCGATCCGGTCTCTGATTTCGAAATTTTTTTCTTCCTTGGTTAGAGGCAACCGGTAATCTTGCAGCCATGGCGTGCTTGATTTCTCGTTGTCTGATTAACACCACAGATCTGAGCCTCCATTCCATATCTTTTCGTTTTCCCCTTCGATCTCTTATTTTAATTTTCTATTTTGTACTATGTGATTTTTTCTTTTATTGTGTATATATTTTGCTGGTAAAAGTATTAAGGTGTGGAATCTTTAACATTGATGAGGTAATTAGGCATGTGAATTTAATTTTTAATTGGACAACACTCTAATTCCATCTAAGTTTTTTTGATTTTTTCTGTTCAGTTTTTTGTACTATGTGATTTTTTCTTTTATTGTGTATAACCAATACTCTCAGGTTGAGCCTCTCCGGAATTCATTTTAGTGTTAGGAGGTAGTATTGTATGATGAAAATAGTTCATAATGGTTATCCCATCAGCGGACAGTGTATGTAATGTTTCTTCTTTATCGAATAGGTGTAAATGTGTGTATTTTGATCTATGTTACTCCATTAGAAACTAGAGTTAAGCTATTTTATTGACAGTCTAACAAATATCGTGATAAATTAAGTGTTTTAATACATTTTACGCCGATTTTCAAAAAATTTCACCGATATTCCGATATTGATCGATATCTCACCGATATCTCCGTAAATTGAAAGACCGATATCTCCGCGAATACCGATTTTTTCGTCCTTGGTTACAAGTAGTTAGAGCTTAATTAGATAATCAAGCTCTTGGAATCATTTGTAACTTGTATTCTTCTGATCTATATAGTGGAAATCTCGCTCTTCTTGATCCGTGGATGTAGGCATTTGCCGAACCACGTTAATCCTGTGTGTTCAAGTTCAGTTTCTTGTTTTTGGTGTGTTTAATTCATATTGAGTTCACAAAGTGAATGTAGAATTGTTTGTGAGAGTTAGGAAGTTTATCTTGTTGATTTCTTTGCATCATATTGCAACAAACATATTAAATATTAACCATAAGGCTATGTGTGCTAGGAAAATACACGTATGGACAAAAATTGAGAAAACATTGAAGATTAGACATAATCAACTTTATGTAGGAAAATTCATGCATGGAGACATGGAGAAAATTGAGAAAACATTGAAGAATAAGAAGCCTTATGTTTAATATGTCTATTTAATCATTTAGAGCTGCTAACGAAATTTAAGTTGATTATTAGTATTTGCATTTTATAGTTTATGCTTAAACTAATTAGTTTTAGTCATTGTAAGCAGCTACAACCTTGCTTCTGCTTATTTTTTATTTTCCAAATAGTAAAATTAAGAGGATAAAGGTACTTACTCATCAAACACTTTCATTATAAAATTAAGACCGATATCACTTTATTCTCAAAATCTACTCACTTTTAAGCATAAGGGATTTTTGCACAAATACTAATTTCATTCAATTCTTTATAAGCAAAAGTAATAGGAAACACTCCTAATACTACTTTGTCTTCTTCAAATTAGTTCTTTTGGATGGCTATTTCTAAAGATTTGGATTTATCCAGTCTTGTACAAAATCTTGCTCTACTTAATTTTAAAGTAACGAGTGAATGCCAAAAAGCTAATTTATATTATATGGAGGTAGTGGGAATATAAGATTCTAAACTTGTCTTTGAGTTTTTTAGACCCTATATCAATTTGTCTTTGTATATACAAACTCAAAACTTATCTCATCTTAAATATATACAACCTTTCTTCCAAACAGGAATCATATTCAAATCTTGGTTTACAAATCGTAAAATGTAATTTTCCTTTTATCAAATTTTTCTTTTATCAAATTTAACATTTCATACACTTGCTGGTTCTTGATTTATTTATGGAAAGGAAAAAACATCAGAGTGCACTAACAAATGGGATTTTCATCCTCATCATTACTGTCAGTTTTTTTATGGACACGATGTTCGAGTTAACAAATAATGTAGAAACAGTGATAGCAGGTTAAATAGCCGATTAAAGGTGACCCCTAATGGGCCAAATCAGAAAAAACCCGATACCCAAAAAGCTAAAATATTTGGTTGCGGGGTATGGATCAAGCGTGGTTATGTGTTTATTTAATTTCGTTCATACTGTTGTGATATTGGTATCTGGATATACGAATCAGTTAAATGTATGAGCATCGTCTTTTTTCTTATGAATGGGAAAAATATTAGCTTACATTTTGTGAAAGAAACCTAATATTATTAATCTCTTTTAGAATTATTTACATATTTTTCAGATATAGATCCAAAATTAACTGCCACCGTTTACAGGTTCAGATCCTAAAATCTATTTGGAGATGCATTAAGTTTTATAGAAACGATATTGCATATGGAGGGACATAAAATTTCAAGGATCCCATTTTACAGTGCACAAAAAACATTACAAAAAAGTACATACTCAGTCTCCAAACTGAGATATTATATGCTTATTACATGCTTATTACACATTCTAAGTCCTAACATAGATTTAGTTGTGGAAAAAGTAAGCATTTGATTGAATATAGATCGGAAAAAACTACACAGAGTAAAATTCAAGGTTACCTGAAACGAACTCTCCATCCTTCCGATGTTTCTGACTAATTGTGCTTGACTTTTTTATTTGCTTCATGTCCGGAGAATGTGTAATGCACGCAGAATATATCGGTATTGAGGTGTTTTAAGATATATCCCAAAAATGATCCAAGTATTGAGGTCTTTTCGAGTTACATGTATAGTTGTGAAAGAGTAGATTTGGATTGACAATCTAAAATATGGAGTATATTTGTTGTTGATTGTTGTTATGCGGGAGATAAGTAGTTAAATATGATGAATAAGTTATGTTGTAGTGTTATTATTTAGGTCTGTGAGAAGTGAAGGGTAATCAATATATTTTGGAATAATTATTTATTATTTGACTTCCAAATGAGTATAAGGAAAGTGTAGGATTTGGATGCATAAAGAGCTCTACAATACCATATTAAGAGGAAGTTATTTTTAATATTAAATACACATACCAAATTCTTATATGTCTGAAAGATTACATTTTATTTTATTTAGACATGATACTCGGTATTTAAGGGATCTGGAAGATGTTGCCATTGATTGAGTAGTTTATTCCAACTAACATGTCTTTCCTAAAACTTTTGACATGATCGTAAAGCTTTTTTAGTTATAGTAGGCATATATATTATATGTATGATGAGAATATTATTATTTGCTAGCAGAGGTTAAAAAATATACTCCCTCCATCCCGAATGAACTTGCACAGGGGGTCAGCATACATAATAAGAAAAAGTTGTTTTTTGAGATTTTGTTGACTTTTCAAAGATTAATTGAGGGTGGAGATTTTGAGGGTGGAGATTGTGCTATAGTTTTTCTTTAAAAGGGTGTGCAATTTCATTCGGGACGGATGAAAATGGAAAGTGTGCAAGTTCATTCGGGATGGAGGAAGTATCACATTTCATACAAATTATGATGCCGAAAATAATAGATTTCAAAGTGGGGTACAGGATATATATATTTAAAAAAGATAATGTGTACGGTTTGAGGTTTATGCTATATTACATATGTTAGTAATTCTCGATTCCATCTAATGTACGCAGCGGAATAACTAATCGAGAATATTGATCGTGATTTATAACTGAATTAAACGTTGAGCATAAATTACGCTAAAGTTGGAACAACTTACTTGTTGCGTAATTGATCGGACCGAATTGCGCGATTGATTCACCACTTCAGGTATCCACGCGTATATATCGTCCGCCGCAGGAACTATCCTCGGTACAATTGTTCGATAAGTGATCGCTAGGAAATCACTTATCAAATTCTATAGCGCCTCCAATTTTTATCTGATAAAACCCTTAATTCTCTACTATAGAGAATATGTATATATAGTACCATATAACCCTAGGTTTATGGGCCTAATATCCATGTCCACTTAATTAATTAATTAGTCTGACTTATTAATTAATAAAGCCCACATATCCTAATCTAGTCCATATCTTTCAATCTCCCACTTAGACTAGCATTAGATATAATTCGAAGCACTAACCTTGTACCCTTGAGCGGAACAATAATACACATAAAGTGTGACCCTTCAGGCCCCCATTATCGGCGATAATCTAATTAAAGTCTGCGCAAAACTCCTAGACTGCGTTGCGCAGCGAACTCGATATATGAAGGACGTTTACGTGAATTCGTAAAACAACCTTTATATGAAGTTTATGTAATATCCCTTCATTCACGAACCACCCGATTGAGCCTAGGATCTGCCATGTGTCTATCCAAATAACTCAATCACTTTTCTCATCTTTATTATATGACACATTCGATCATATTCAATTACTTTAATTGAATACATCTTTTGCATTGGCCAATGACTTTATTGTCAAATAATATAGAGAAATATGAGTGTTCTCTCGAGTTTCAATCGAGGAATGAATCCCATTCTTGGCTGAACTACCATTTTCATTTGCCTCATGATGAACCCAACACAAGACGTGTCTTATCCTCCTTTGGGAGGCAAGCGTTGTACTTGGTCAAAGTTCATCACTTAACAAACAAAATGAGTATTGACCTCAGGTCAAAGGATCATTACATACTCCACACACTAATAAACCGTAGACACTGAAAACAAACGGTTTAATAGTAGGGTATACCAATACTCTCCAAAGTACCCATGTGTCCATCACGGATATCTAATATCTCGTAGTCGTGAGACCTACTACATTCTCTGAGAATGTGATGCAGACCACATGCTAACCTATCGCGTGTCATCAATATCCCATTCTTGATGACCATTGGTTATGGCAATTTTAGAATCATACTATATCATTTATGTCTCACACCATAAATAACAGTCATGATTCAAGGGAACAATTATAAGAATAATAACAAACCAGCAAAATAATTATTCTAATAAATGCATAAACTCAAAAGACAATCAAAACGTCATAGAATGCGATCAAGAATGAATGTCTCAAACGAAAAGGTTTCTAAGACATACAAACTATAAACTCCCACTGAATCAAGACCAACTACCAACGTGTCTAACACCCAAGCTCTCAAAGTGCTTGTTGTGTCTAGCTATACACAACTGTTTGGTTGAAGGATTAACCAAGTTATCATCAGTGGATACTCTATCTAACTTCACATCTCCCTATCTATTATTCTCTAATCAGATTATATCTACAGGGAATATGTTTGTTTCTGTTCGTGGCTCTCGATTCCTTTTGCTAGAGCAACTGCACTTACCGTTGTCACAATACAACGGTATCGCACTGCTGGCACTTGGAACGACACCTAGTTCTTTTACGAACTTTAACAAAGCAACAACCCCTTTTTGGCAGCTTTAGATTTAGCAATATACTCGGCTTTAGTGCTGGAATCGACAGTTCTACTCTGTTTGGAACTATTCCTATTCACTGCACCACCATTTAGAACGAAAACATATCCAGACAAAGACTTGAAGTCATCATGGTCCGTTGGAAGCCAACATCAGTATACCCAGTAACTGATGACTCTAGCTGCCCATCATAGACCTTAAGAAATATTCTTTAGTCCTTCTAAGGTACTTAAGAATAGTCTTGACAGTTCTCCAGTATTCCTTACCGAGATTTTGCTGAAATCTGCTCTTTCACGGATTGCAACATGGAATGATTGCTCCCCATTATCAGTATATCGTCGACATATATGATAAGGAAGACAACATTTCATTCCTACGTTTACTATAAACACATGGATCCTCTTTGCTTCTGACGAAATCAAACAATTTGATAGCTCTGTCAAAGCAAATATTCCAACTCCTAGATGCTTGCTTGAGTCCATAAATGAACTTCTTTAACTTGCATACTCCATTCGGCTTTTCTTTAGATATAAAACCTTCAGGTTGTGACATATACACAGTGCCTTCGAGTTCTCCATTGAGAAACACGGTTTTAACATCCATTTGCCAAATGTCAAAGTCATAGTATGCAGCTATTGCAAGTAATATCCTATTGGACTTGATCTTAGCGACTGACGAAAAGGTTTCATCATAATCAATGCCCTCGCGTTGACTATAACCCTTTGCCACCAACCTAGCCTTGTAGGTTTGTACCTTGCCACCTGCATCTCTCTTCTTCTTGAAGATCCATTTGCAGTCTATGGGACGAGCCCCAACTGGCAAATCAACTAGTTCCCGCACTAGTTGAGGTACATCGAGTCCATTTTAGATGTTAAGGCAGCCAGCCACATCTTCGAAACGGTGCTCGACACCGCTTCGATATAGGTCTTAGATTCGTCGTCTTCTGAATCAACTTCATCATCTTGGTTCTTAACCAATAGATTTAGTCTTTCAGGTGCACGACGATTCCTTTGAGGCCTATTGAGTTGGTTTTGCGTTGGTTCATTCGGTTTATTCTGATCGTGAGTTGGTTTTCAACATTTTAGAATATTCTCAAGAATTGCACTATGATTCTCTTGAGGTGGGACTGATACAATATCTTGTCTTTGATACATCTTATTGTCTTGAAGTGACCCTCTAAGAGTTGTTTCCCCTCCCAATAGATCATCATAACTCCCACTGAGTTCTTGTCCACTCCATTGGACAAGACCTCATTCTCTATGTTATCTTGCGGGTTTGATACAATATCTTGTTTTGATGCATCTCATTGTCTTGAGGTGACCCTCTAAGAGTCATTTCCCCTCCCAATAGATCATCGAAAACTCCCACTGAGTTCTTGTCCACTCCATTGGACAAGATCTCATCCTCTATGTTATTTTTGTGGTTCTTGAATCTTTTCAAGATCTACCTTGTGGTGACCTTGTTCCTCGAAGATATAAATATCTTCAAGAAACGCCACATTCTTGGAACTATCACCTGGTGATCTTCAAGGCAGTAGAATTCATATCCATAGTTTCCTGAGGATATCCACAAAATAACATTTCTCACTTTTAGTCTCCAATTTATCAGTCGTCATCTTCTTAACAAAACAGGACAACCCCAGGTCCACATATGGTTAAGACTCGACTTCTTGCCACACCATAACTTATATGGTGTTTGCGTGACCGATTTAAGAGGAACTCTATTCAGAACATAACAATCGGTTAGTAAGACATAACCCCAAAATGAATAAGGAAAGACTGGTGAAACTCATCATGGATCGAACCATATCTAATGAAGTTCGATTTCTCCTTTCGGATACTCCATTCATCTATGGTGTACTCGGAGGTGTCCAGTCTGACCGGATTCCATGTGATTTCAAGTAATCAAGAAAATCTCGGCTTAAGTATTCCCCTCCTCGATCTGATCGGAGAGTCTTAATACTTTTCCAAGTTGTTTCTCAACTTCTAACTTAAACTCCTTAAATTTCTCGAAGGCCTCAGATTTGTGTTTCATGAGATACACATACCTATACCTTGAAAAATCATCAGTGAAGGTTATGAAGTACGAATATTCGCCTATTGCTTAAGTTGGAACGGTCCGCACACCGCTGTGCGGACCAACTTGAGCACAACCTTGGCACGTAACCCTTTTCCCAGAAAGTGGTTAACTTGTCATCTTTCCTTTGAGACAAGATTCGCAAGCACCATATGATTCGAAATCAAATAATGTGAGATAGTCTAACTTTCTCAATCTTGATATTCTTTTCTCATTGATATGACCAAGTCTACAGTGCCACATGTAGGTTTTATTATCCGTATTACTTAGCTTAGGTCGTTTGTTCTTGTACATTGAAAATATTTTGTTCATATTCAAGCATATAGAATCCATTCGAACGAAAGACATTTCCTTAAAACAATCCATTAAGCAAAACAAGCATCTACTGTTTGCAAAATAGAAAGAAAAAGTCATAAATGTCTAATATTAGAATGGAGATAATATTCTTTGAAATCTCTAGAACAAAATATCAATTATATAAATCTAATTTATACCATGAAGGAAGATATAATCTAATCTACTTTCAACGTACAAAATAAACTACTTAAGCTCTCATCCAATGCACCATGTGCTTTGAACTTCGGGCAGTCTCTCTTCCAGTGCCCCATCTCATTGCAGAATAGACACTCATCCTTTGGTATTCTCGGCTTCTTTTGAACCCCTCCATTCTTAGGCATCAAGGCCGCATCCTTAGATGCTTTCTTCCTCTTCTTCTGCTTATTCTTCTGTTTGGAAGATCTCGCAGAAGAGCTCACCATGAGCACATAGTTGCCTTTAGAAGTAGATGATTCGTAGGTCTTGAGCATGTCGTGAAGCTCTGGCAGTGTTGCCTTCGTGTTGCTCACGTTGAAATTCACTATGAAGTTTTCAAATGAACTTGGAAGAGACTGCAAAAATCAGATTTATTGAGACACTTGAGGGTAGCTTCGTTCCAATCGATTCTAACCTCTCAATCAATCCGATCATCTTCAATATATGTTCAAAAACCTGGCTCCCATCATGAAGCTTACACTTGAAGAGATTTCTGAGTATCTCATACTCCATGGTCTGAACTTCTAAAGCGTACAGACTCTCCAAGTGTTTCAGCATCTCATAAGGGAACATGCTCCAATGTTGCCTATGCAGTTCAATACTCATAGAGGACAACATTAAGCATTGAGCCGATGTGGCATCCTCAACACGTTTCTTATGAGCTTCTTCGTCTAACGTAGCGTACTCAGGAGAATTTTTGTCAGGGATGACACTGATTGGTTTGTCCAAGACATACTCAATCTCGTCTTGCCTTAGCACCAATCGCAAACAACGGAGTCAATCCGTAAAATTTGACCCAGTCAACTTGTTTGTTTCCATGAAACATTTATAAGCCAAAACGACATTTTTTTCTAACGAAAAAATAATAAATGGGAAAATAAATTAGAATAAAGTAAACAAAGATCACATTCGTATCACTAATCAAAACAAGAGTTTATTGTAATGATTAGCTCCCACTAATTTTAACATATTTTGCGCCCCCAAACACAAAATACGGATTTATAACAATTATAAATCTTAGTGGTCCAAGATCCAAGTCTATATTACTGCAGCCTCTGCTTTGGCTGATGACTACAATAATATCACTAGGTAGGCCTCTAAGCCAATTGCAACAACAATTTGCAATTCTTGGTTTATTAATCCAATTAATATTGCGTCCTCAAACTATTTTGGTCGCTTTGGCGTCTCAAAATAATTTAAGCAAGTCAATTCCATCACACGATGTCAACCATACATCTATGAATGAGCCCCAGTCTTGTTGATTTAGAGTAAACACTTTGGTGTAAAACTCGTGGTCGAAAAGATTAGGAATCTCAACCAATTATGATGGACGACGCATTTTGTTTCTAAACAAGACTTGGTTTTTAGTGGGGAATTGTTATGTGATACTAATTGTTTAAATTTAATATCTAATATTAAATTATAACACAATTACTGGGTGCCGCCTACCCAGGCATAAGAAATGCGGACCACACATATTGGGCGCCGCCTACCCATACACAATGTCGCGGACTACATGTATTGGGCGCC
Organism: Ajuga chamaepitys; assembly: GCA_958295605.1. NCBI lineage: Eukaryota > Viridiplantae > Streptophyta > Magnoliopsida > Lamiales > Lamiaceae > Ajuga > Ajuga chamaepitys. The sequence goes on along the minus strand of OY282506.1, from coordinate 23,739,295 downwards.
GCCTACCCAAACATAAAAGCGGTCTTAAATTACTATAATTTAAATTGAATAAGCATAAAATCAAATAATAGCTTATCACATAATATCAAATAAATGCTCAACGAATAAAATTATTAATCCAATTAAAATTTTATTCTTTAATTAGATGTGGATTAAAATTATTATTAATTCTAAATTAATATAAATATACATTTAATATTAACTCCAAATTAATATAAATATATAAGTCTATTTTATTTGTAATTGGAACTTTGAATTAATCTAATTAATTAATCCAATTTAATTAATTAAATTAAAATATTTTTTTTTTTTTTTTTTTTTTTTTAACGGCCCAAACATGCTGTCTTGGCCCAGCTACTGCTTAAGCAGCCCAGTCTTGGGCTGATCTTACATATGGGCCCAAATCCGCGGCCCAGTCAAGAAATGTCCTAGCCCAGATTTGACACAAAAAATCGGCCCAGTTAGAGGACCCAGCTCCAAGCCCAGGTGCCCAAAACCGGCCCAAGTTAAATTAGCCCATCTGAAGTGGTCCAACCCAGCCTTAGCCCAGCCCAAAACCTTTAGGGTTAGGGCTGGACAACAGCCGCCACTTCCACCAAGCCACGCAACCGCCGCGATCGCGCCACCACCGCCGCGCTACCGCCGCAGCTTCTCCGGCCGCCGTCCAACGAGCAAGATCACCGGCACCAGACACACGCCGCCGCCGCGACCACCGCCGTCGCCGAGAGACAACAGGCTAGCAGCAGCAGCAGCAGCGAAACATCACCGCCGCCGCCGCTACCGTCGTTGCCTTCGAGCAACATCAGCAGTCGTTGAACGCCACCTCTCCGGCGACTTTGCGCGGCGAGCAAGTCGCCGCCGTCGGCGTCGTGTTCAGGATCAGATCGCGCGCTGCAACAGCAACGCCACCACCGGCTCGCATAGCAGCAGCACAGTGGCAGTGAGCGCCTCCGGTGGCGAGGCACGCGCAAACGAGCCCAATTGTTGACAATCACATAATATGAAAAACAGCTCCAGTTTATTCAAAATACAATACATCTACTTTAAAATTATTAACCTAATTAATATCATTCCCAATTACAAAATTCAATTTGACAGAATTTAATCCACATGAAATTAAATCAATTTCAATTATAAATCGAGCCCCGGGCTCTGATACCACTGTTAGTAATTCTCGATTCCATCTAATGTACGCAGCGGAATAACTAATCGAGAATATTGATCGTGATTTATAACTGAATTAAACGTTGAGCATAAATTACGCTAAAGTTGGAACAACTTACTTGTTGCGTAATTGATCGGACCGAATTGCGCGATTGATTCACCACTTCAGGTATCCACGCGTATATATCGTCCGCCGCAGGAACTATCATCGGTACAATTGTTCGATAAGTGATCGCTAGGAAATCACTTATCAAATTCTATAGCGCCTCCAATTTTTATCTGATAAAACCCTTAATTCTCTACTATAGAGAATATGTATATATAGTACCATATAACCCTAGGTTTATGGGCCTAATATCCATGTCCACTTAATTAATTAATTAGTCTGACTTATTAATTAATAAAGCCCACATGTCCTAATCTAGTCCATATCTTTCAACATAACGCTATAGACATGTACTATTAATTACGTTTCCAATAATATTTACGTTGATATAAGTCTTACTCCGTCCGGTGCAAAAGAATTACCGCTTAGACTTTTTTTTTCAAAAAATTATGTTGTTTAGGGAAAATAAAAAAAGTTGTGATTTTTTTATAAGATGACATTTTTTGAACAATTTTATGTCTTATAAAGTAACATAATTTTTTTTGGATTGAGTGAGTATATTCTAAAATATTAAAGGTCAATTAATATAAAAAAACAGAGCTCACCCTGTTTTTTTGTTGTGGTTTTTTTTTTTTTTTTTTTTTTTTTTTCCATGTGGATGATAGTTGTAATACATGTTCAACAATATTCCCAAGTCTTACATTTTCATTATTGTATTTAAATGGACAGTTTGTATAACTTTTACTATCTTAGTTAAATATTGACATAATTTATCTTATTTCATTAGCACATCCTGTATAATTGTACAAAACTGGTATGATAAATTATTCACTTAAATGAGAAAATTATTTGCATTCAACTCAAACCAAGTTGAATGTGATAACTGAAAACGTAATATGTTCTATGACAAAGCAATAACAAAAGTAAATTCAAACAAAAACAAATCCCAGTTAACATATTATGTAGGGCAACACACTTTATTCATTCATTCTATATCTTGAGTTTCTTTCTCTCAGGTTCTTTGACACAGTTAGAATCCTCATTTTTGTCGTTGCATGTCATTGAGTCTATGACATTATACTTGGGTTGTTCCTGAACATCCTCCTCCAGGATATCTTCGCCGTCCGGCAAATTTATTGGAGGATCAACATCGAAATCCTATATTAACAATTTCAATTAAAAAAATCAGAAGTTCAGTAATTTTGCGTAGTAAGTATAATTAATGAGTTAAATTTATCAAATTTCCTTTACACAATACATATCTAAACCTTTTGACACGAAATTGGTGTTTAGTATCACCATATAGTATTTAAGATCAACATACCTGATAAGTTGACTTATTAGAATAAGCATTCAACAGCGACCTAGCGTAGCAGACATCACGATATGTCTCATACCGTATATTTTGATAGGTCAGTAAATTATTGAATGTACTCGGAACGGAAATTACACTTATAAGTTGCCTAAAAAAATATAAGTCAGCACAGTCTCGATCTATTGTGCTTGGAAGTACAATCTTGCATCCTTTGTTTCCCCTCTTCAAATCTGCAAACAACATGTAAAATGAAGAACGTATATATTGCATATCCGATTTTGAAGTTTCATTGAACTTTACAAAGAACAGTTGAGAAAATTACCTGATAATTCATAATCATCATTTCTGTTATTTTTCATCGCACCGAATGATTCTTGTTACTCAGGAATTGAAAATAAATAAGATGTGTATAAATTAACTAAAATGCCTAGTAATAAGTGTGTGGCAATACATTTATATTTAAAGGGGTGAATTTATTCATTATGTTAGCCGATTCAAATTTTGAAATGTTATAATTTATTTGACTAACTAGTTGTATCCCCGTGCGATGCACGGTTTGTAAGTGCAATTAAATAAATTATTTTTTTTATATTTTTATATAATTTTAATATAATAAAATATTACAATCAATAAATAATAAAATATGAAAAATTATATGTTAATGGAAAAAGAGTGTAGTGAAAAGCATTAAAGACTAAAATATATATTAGAATAGATATTTATTTTTCTTAGGCAATGTTTGGTTGGGGTTGGGGTGGCTGGGCTGGGGGAAGTAGCTGGAGTTAGTGGCTGGGGGAAGTAGCTGGAGATGTTTGGTTGGGTGGCTAGGGTTGTGGTTGGAGTGTGATATTTAATTATTAATTGTAAAATGTGATGTGATATGTGTAAGAGGTCGTTATTAATGATTGGGAAAATGATTAAAGTAGTGTTTGGATTTGTGATTGATGTCCCGCCACCAAAACCCTAATATCCCCGTTTGGTCAAACCAGCTCAAAGAAACATGAGGTTGGGTTGAATTCCAACTGATGAGAGGTTGGGCCAACCCCAACCAAACATGCCCTTAATGTATGAATATCTCTAGCATCCTTCCATAGAAGTCATGTTGATGATTGGGGCTGGAATTGCAATATGCGGTTGACAGGATATATTTGTAATGTTAAAAATTAGTTACCGTCTTCATAAATATTTTTTCATTAATATTAGACAATAAATTTATAAAAAGAGAATAATTTTAAGAAAATATATTTTTTTTGGCCAAGACAAAATAAGCCCAAATAGCTTTATCATATTTATTTAGGCTAATATATGTCAAGATATTTCCAATAATTGTGTTTTATATTGGGTTGAATTTTATATACCAATAATTGTGATTTCTAGAATTGGTAATAGATTTTGGGCAGAAAAACTTCAAAGTTACTAATTTCAGTGGATTTTGTTATTATATTAAGTATAGATAGTTGTTTCCAAATTCTAACCATAAGACCTCCAAATATGACGACATTGAAGTTGGAGAAGAATGCAATTTTGGGTCACCCAGCCCATTACACGGCCCATGCAATATGAGTCGAGTCTTATGTGTGTTTTTTCCTAATTTTTTTAGGATTTTCACCCTTCAACTCATATCTTAATTCTCCAACTATAAAGGGGAACCTAAAGATAAAATTTTATACATCTTATGTCATAATTTGGAGTGTCAAGCAAGGGATTCAAGGAAGAGTTCAAGAATTCAAGAGCAAGAAACATTCAGTTATATCTTTTTAATTGTTTTGTTCTTAACTACTTATGATATTTTTGAGGATTCATTTTTTACTACCGAGAGGTTTATTATTAAACTCTGACACTCAAAACTACACGGATTGAAATACAATGGTTCTTGGAGAAAAACACCTTCTTGGAGAAAAATCAATAGTTCCTCAATATGTAAACACCTTCCTGGAGAAAAATCAATTGAGCTTTATTACTGAGCCCAGAATATGAATAATTATCAATCACAATCTTTGGAAATTATAATATGATATACTGCCTTGAGTTGTAAAAGTTATGTTGCGAGATTTGTGTAAATCAATTATAACTTATTACCAACTTTAAATGCAATTTCGGAATTAAATGATTTGAATGTTTTTAACATAGATAAGGTAATATCAATTAATGCAGCCAATTATACCATATATATATAAGGCTTAACCAATTAATGCAGTTAATATTGAAGTTTTCCAGAATTAGCAGTGTTATTTGGGCGGGAAAATGTTGATATTACTATTTTTGGCGGATTTTGTTATATTATATAGTATAGATTATTGGAAAAGATGTAATTGATATATGTACTAAACATAGCAATAGTCTTAATTAACAGTTAACCATGTTTTTTAGGTATGTAATGTAATTTTCGTGCATAAACATAGTGCTATTTCCAGCTAAATGACAGTTAACAAATTAATTTGCAAGATTGTCGTTTGACTTTCAGATATTTTGGAATAAAAGGAAATTGATATATTTACTAAACTTAGCAACAATATTCCCTAATAGTTGACCAAGTTTCTTTATTGACAGCTATCAGGAAACATATTTTTGGAAAGAAATGAAATTGAGATGTACATACTAAGTTTTGTTTATTCGATTTTGTAGATCTATGGTGCAAGATATTTCAATCATTGTTTATGGATCCATACCGGACTGGCTGGTTCAATAGGTTTAACCGTAAACCGAATAGTGGCCGGCCCGGCCCGATATGGTATAAAAATCGTAAATGGTACTAAACCGTCTAAAACCGAGTAAAATTGGCCGAAACTGTTAAAAATCGGAAAAATCGGATCGGTTAAACCGCAAAAAAAGGGAAAATCGGATCGATTAAACCCCAAAAAACTGTCTCACACTTTAAAAACTTTTAAAATTTATGCTAAAAAATATTAATTATGCCACATATAATATTTTATTTAGTCTCATATATTTGATTGTTGTAAATACATATTTTTGGTATTATTAAAATTTATATCATATTCCAAATAATATATATAATATATTATAATTTGCAATCTAATTAATTTTTATTTTCGGTTGAACCACGGTTAAATTGGTTGGACCAGTTGAACCGAGAACCGGTAACATGGCTACATCATATCAATTCGATTCCACAAATACTGATTTCAATTACAAAATACCAAAGTACATAATTGTAAATAGTGATAGATCATGGCAGTATGATATAGAGCACATATGATTGATTATTAATTTGATCTAATAGATATATATGTAAATCTTTTAATTGACCAAAATTAATTAGACGTCATAACATATAAAATAAAAATCACATATAGTTTATTTTATTTCATGTGAGAAAATCGTTGGTTTTGATTCCAAAATTGCAGTGTGTCGTCATGCACGATAATGATGTTCCATTCACACTATGGAATTTATTTTACATTATTTTACCTAGAAGACATCTTGGGGGACAAAGAAGACGAAGATCAGCGAGACGGAGTCATCCGGGTTTATTTATTCTTTTCTAGTTTAATTCTTTACAATGTTTTTATTAAGATTTTGTATTGGATTATTGCTAGGCATGAGTAGCTAAGCTATTCGTGTCCTAGGGTTAGAAAGTAGGGATTTTGATGACAATGGTTTGATTATGATTTAATCTATTAATTCCGTTCTTTACGTGTTTTATCTCTATGTTTGTGCTTAAAACTGAATTTAGCTTGATCACCTAGATTTAGTAATTTAGTTTAACGATTCCGCTTCGAGAGGAGGGAATCGTTATCGGACTTAGAACATAGAGCGCAGTTGTCTATGACTGTGTAGGCCGTGGCTTAGGATCGTTTGGGAGTTATTAGGTTTAATTGACTCGAGAGGGTAATTAGCTTAATTAATCAACGGTTTAATCGCTTCGAGAGAAGGATTAGATTATTATCGTGCCGCCTAATAAACACTAGAATTGGTAAATTAATAGGTTAATCATATTCAACATTGAATTAATATCCTGAAATCGAAGCCCTATGATACCTTTTCTCTTTGATTGTTAGTTTTTACGTTTCCTAAGTTGAAGTTATATTTAATTGAGTATTTTAATTAGTACAATCAATCTTTTGAAACTTAGTATCTAGTTAGGACATTCCTAGAGTATTAGGGTATCAAACTACCTAAAACTATTCCTTGTGGGATCGACCTTGACAATAGTACTACACCTACATCCGTACACTTGCGGAACACTAGGTTAGAAACCGACGTGTCAAGTTTTTGGCGCCGTTGCCGGGGAATAGGATTAGACTAGATTTTATTTTTTCGTAATTTTAATTTTAATTTTCGTTTTTATTTTTGGGTTAATTTTTGTATTACGCGGTAGTTCTTGTTTTTGGTGTTTTCAGGCTTCGTATGCTCACCAGATCAAAAGGGAAAGAAACCCTTCTTCCTTTCGATCTGGAAATTGAAGCGGCAGCTCGCAGACACCGAACTAGAAGAAACTCCGCATCTGAGATGGAGAACCCACCACAGCATCCGAATCAGGATGACGCACTTAACAGAGTACTGACAGCTCTGGCACGGTTGGATGATCGAGTCACGAACATACAACAGCAGCTACCTCCACAAGGGCCACAGCTACAACAGCAGTATGGCCCAATTCAGATAGACCCAGCTGCAGGCGATGAAGATGACACGCCTATTAGCAACTGCTTGAAGCCCAGTCCAAATCAGCAGGCAGGAGGAGTACAACCTCCACCACTCAATGCCAACAATTTCGAGCTGAAGCCTGCACTAATCAATATAGTGCAGCAAAACCAGTATGGGGGAAGTGCGTTGGAGGATCCGAATGCGCATCTGATCAAGTTTCGCAGACTGGCCGACACAATCAAGATCAATCATGTGCCGCACGAGCAAGTCAAGATGAGACTGTTCCCTTTCTCACTGAAGGACAGAGTATTACAGTGGTTCAATTCACTAGAAGACATCAGAGATTGGGAAGACTTGAGTACTTCTTTCCTGTTGAAGTACTTTCCACCAAGCAAGATGCTCGACCTGCAGAACCAGATCAATCAGTTCAAGCAATTGGACCAAGAGCCATTCGGAGAGGCTTGGGAGCGATTCCGGGATCTTATCCGGAGTTGCCCTCAACATGGGTTCACCAAGAAGCAGCAAGTATGCAAGTTCTACAATGGTCTACTTGCTCCAACTAGAAACCAAGTGGATGCAGCTGCGGGGGGAAGTTTGATGGAGAAGTCAGTACGGATGGCATTCTCAATCCTGGACGCAATGGCCAGAACAAGCTACCAATGGTCGAATGAGAGAAACATGCCAAAGAGGGTAGCAAGTGCCCAGAGAGTCGAGCCCGTCAATAATGAGCCAATTGAAAAGCTCACAGCACAAGTAACAGCATTGACGAGCCAGGTGAATTTGCTAACCAATCTGACGTTAGCACAACAGCCAGGGGGTCCGGAAGAAGTTGAAGAAGTAAAATTTGTGAATCAACGAAACTTCAACAACTTCCAGAATAATCAGCCTCGGTACAATCAGTACCCTCAGAAACAGAACCATCAGAACTTTTCATATGGGAACGCGCAAAATACACTTAATCCGCCACCCGGATTTGCTGTTACAAATGACATGATCCATGACGGTAAGAAGCCATCACAAGAAGAAATTGCGCAGTCACAATTTGAAAAGTAGGATGAAAAGTTAGCTCAGTTGGAGAAGAAAGTAGATGGGAAATTTATGGAGCTAAACAAGCATATCACTGGGCAAGGGGCAGACATCAAGAGGCTCGAGAACACACTGGTGCAGACCCAAGCTAGCATTGGAGAATTGTCATCAAACATGAGTCAACTGATAAAGATAGTAGGAGCTCAACACAAACAAGGCCAATATCCGAGTGATACAGTGGTTAACCCGAAGGAGCACTGCAATATTGTGGAGCTAGAGGAGCATGAAGAGAGCATGAAGGACCAAGAGGCGAAGGAATCAAGCGAGGAAGTCAAAAACATCGAGAAAGAGGAGGTTAATACAATCATAGATAAGAAAAGTTCATCTCCTATTTTTGATGAGTCTTTTGATTTTTGTTTTAAAAATTCGTTCTTTTGCTAACCTTGATCCTTTATAGCAATCTAGAAATGTGGTTGTGAAACAGGAACCACTAAAGGAGAGAATCCAAGATAAAGAGGAAATCAAGAAGAGGAAGGATGGAAAAGAGACGACGAAGAAGACACCGAGTAGGCCCAAGAAGAACGCAACCACAAACATGAAACCGAGAAGAGCAACAAAAGCAAAAGATCCAGGGAGTTTTACTATTTCTTGCTCAATTGGTAGTCATGAGTTTCATAATGTCATGTGTGACTTGGGGTCTAGTATAAATTTAATGTCTCTTAAGCAGTATAGACAATTAGGATTAAGGAAAATTAAACGGTCCTTTACTACTATCAAATTGGCGGATGGATCTTCATTAACGCCGTTGGGAGTAGCAGAGGATGTAGTGGTAAAAGTGCTAAATTTTGAATTCCCTAGTGATTTCTTAGTTGTTGACATGAAAGGGAATGATGAATTCCCTTTTATCTTAGGAAGACCCTTCTTGGCGACTAGCCAAGCACTAATAGATGTACCTAAAGGGGAGTTGGTTTTTCGGGTTCAAAACGAAATAATCACACTCAAAATACATAAGTCGGGTCTAAGGGGTAGGCACAATTGTAGCATTATTTACACTACCCTAGCTGCTGTAGAAAATCCTCATGTCCCAAATAGCTCTTTAATTGGTCAGAAAACATCCGACTCGGGGTGGCTAGAAAATGGTTGATAGAAAAAGGACGTCCGGCTGATGACGTAAAACAAAGCGCTTGTCGGGAGGCAACCCGATGTTTATCGTTTTATTTTTATTTCTATTTTTATTATTTCGTTAAGTTTTATGTTTTACTTGTGTTTTAGTGTTTTATGTTTTTAGGAATCAACATGGACGAGTGTTGCAAGAAACGGGGGTCGAAAAGACGAAAAATCGCGTTAAAAGGAGCAGAAGAGGCAACACGACCGTGTCACACTATGAACACGGCCGTGTCATGAAGGTTCAACGCAACACGGCCGTGTCACACAATTGACACGGCCGCGTCAAAATCAGGCCGAGAAATTAATTTTTGGTTCAACAGCAACACGGCCGTGTCAGCCTTATAACACGGCCGTGTTAACATCAAGCTCAAAACGTGAATCAATGCTGGAATGCAACACGGCCGTGTCACACAAACGACACGGCCGCGTCAAAAGTGTCCCAGAAACGTCAATTTTGGCAAAAAGGTGACACGGCCGTGTCAAACCTTCAACACGGCCGCGTCATTACTTCAGCAGAAAAAGATGCAAAAATTCAGAGCGTGATGCGCAGACGGACGAACCAAGATTCAGTAGGGGTTTCAAAACGCCGCCGTCGTCGAAACGATTTGTAAGTTAGCACCAAGGCGTACCACGTTTTTTCCTCCAAACATTGACTTTCAGCCAAGTTTGGGGGAGGGGGTAGACCGTGGAACGTCTTGGCAGCTATATTTCTAGTTTTGATTTAATGTGTTCGTTCGAGAATCTTGATGTTAATTGTGGGTCCGTGTGCCCATTGTGCTGATTTTTATTGTTTTGATTGATGTTATCGGGTCTGTGAGCCCAGTTATCTGATTTATCGATGTTGTTGGGTCTGTGAGCCCGAGTTTGATTGCATATTGTTTTCATGTTGAGTCTTAGGAGTTTAGAGTTTAGAGTCTTATTAGTGTTTTAGTTTTTTGAGTCATAAGAATAATAAACCCGGAAATAGGTAACAAGTGAAAAAAAATAAAAAGAGAATAATAGGGAAAGATGGATGATGAATAGTTAATGATGAGATGATTTAGATGAAAAAATGTCACATAATAGAGCATGAGAGGTGTTTTGAGACGAAATTGAGCTTGAACTTAGAATATTCAATCAAAAGTAACCTTGTGAGAATTTGAGCCTAATTATACTCCAATTTTTGGAGTCATATACTTTCTTTCGGTGTGAATTTGATTGAATATGTGTACGAGTCTCTAGAACTTGCCTTGAGTCTTTACTAAGAATGTGTCAAGTATGTGTTGTGATTTAGGAAATGATCTTAGGCAACTTTTAGTTTAAGCCTATTTCTTTGAACCATGAAAATTACCTTTGAACCATAATGAAAAAAATTGTCCAATTGAGCCTTATAGCCTTATTTATTCATAACCTAACAATGTCAGCCGAAACCTTTTGATTTATCTCTTTTGGCCCTAATTGGGTTAATCAAGTTAGAGGGAGGAGAATTGGAAGGAATTTTTTGGGTGAACAAATTGTGGGAAGGAATGGGAAGTAGGGATATTTTCAAAAGATGAAGGAAATAAGAGAAAAGTGATAGGTGAAAAACGAAGAATGGCCTCTCCTAGAAAAAAGAAAAAAAAAGAAAAAGAAAAAGAAAAAGAAAACAAAAAGGAAAAAAAGAAGAAAGGAAAAAAAAAAAAAAAAAAAGAAGAAGAAGAAAAGTTGTATTATAGAGGAGAGGCTAGAAAATAAAGTGCTTAAATTGTGAATTTGCTTAGAACATTCGGGTAGTCCCAAAAATGTGGTACCCACAGAATTGAAAAGCACTTAAGTTGTATGGACTTGGGAAGGTGAAGAAGTCAACTTGCGGGGTGATTTGCTGAAATTTGAAGAGTGAGGTTGAGTGATTGTATTGAGGGGTAGTCGGGTTAGACGTAACTTGATTAGTCCAACGAATAGTCACTTATATCCAAATGTATCCCACCTTACCTTAAGCCCACATTACAACCAAAATAAAGACCTTTTTGATCCTTTGTCACACGTATCAAGTACGAGGTCTAGTTTAGACGATTGGCAAGCATATGGTAGACTTTGCATATAATTCAATATGAGTGGAAATTATTCTAGCTTAAACACTTGAGAGATGAGTGAAACACTTACCCGGTGAGGGTTGAATAATTCGAAAGTTCAAAGTCTCGAAATTAGTTGATTTATGCGTTATCACATATGCTCAAATAAATTGTGTTGCCTAGTTGTTGTAAGAAAAATCAGACTGAAACTGAATTCATCATCTAGTCGCCCTAAACAAATGCATAATCACTTGTATTCTTTGTGTCTTTTGTTATGTTGTTCGGGACGAACAACAGTTTAAGTTTGGGGGAGTTTGATAACACGTTACTTATGCATGTATTTAGGTCAATTTAGGATCATATTTTATATCAATTACGTGCATATTTGACCGGCAATTATTTATATTAATAATATTTGGGTCATTTGACGTGTTTCGACTTGTTTTAAGGTATTTTGAGCATTTTCAGGCTACCGGACGAGGAAACAAGTTGGAAAGAATGAAAACCGGCCCAGAAGAGTGAGAACCGTCCAAAAACCGGTCCAAACCGGTCCGAACAGGCTTGAACCGGTCCAGGAGCAAAACGGGGCAAGAACCGACACGGCCGCGTCACAAAGCAACACGGCCGTGTCAAAAGTGGTCCATAACGCGCTGTTAGTTCTGGAATAGAACACGGCCGTGTCACAAAGCAACACGGCCGTGTCAAATGTTGTGCAGAAATTGAAGAATTGCAAAGCAACACGGCCCTGTCACTTAAGCAACACGGCCGTGCCAAAAAGTCCACCGATAAGGAGATCCTGTTTAAAAGGAGATTTTGATTTCCTAATAGGATTTTGAGCCTATCTTCGCCAAGATTCGTCCCCAACTCTATAAAAAGGACCCCAAGCTCTAGGAAAGGGGAAGCAATCACGGAAGAACACCAATTACATTATTTTACCTAGAAGACATCTTGGGGGACAAAGAAGACGAAGATCAGCGAGACGGAGTCATCCGGGTTTATTTATTCTTTTCTAGTTTAATTCTTTACAATGTTTTTATTAAGATTTTGTATTGGATTATTGCTAGGCATGAGTAGCTAAGCTATTCGTGTCCTAGGGTTAGAAAGTAGGGATTTTGATGACAATGGTTTGATTATGATTTAATCTATTAATTCCGTTCTTTACGTGTTTTATCTCTATGTTTGTGCTTAAAACTGAATTTAGCTTGATCACCTAGATTTAGTAATTTAGTTTAACGATTCCGCTTCGAGAGGAGGGAATCGTTATCAGACTTAGAACATAGAGCGCAGTTGTCTATGACTGTGTAGGCCGTGGCTTAGGATCGTTTGGGAGTTATTAGGTTTAATTGACTCGAGAGGGTAATTAGCTTAATTAATCAACGGTTTAATCGCTTCGAGAGAAGGATTAGATTATTAACGTGCCGCCTAATAAACACTAGAATTGGTAAATTAATAGGTTAATCATATTCAACATTGAATTAATATCCTGAAATCGAAGCCCTATGATACCTTTTCTCTTTGATTGTTAGTTTTTACGTTTCCTAAGTTGAAGTTATATTTAATTGAGTATTTTAATTAGTACAATCAATCTTTTGAAACTTAGTATCTAGTTAGGACATTCCTAGAGTATTAGGGTATCAAACTACCTAAAACTATTCCTTGTGGGATCGACCTTGACAATAGTACTACACCTACATCCGTACACTCGCGGAACACTAGGTTAGAAACCGACGTGTCAATATCTCTCTCGATTGTGGCGGCATAACCGAAATAACTCTAGCAATAACATCTGACAATGAAAAATTATAAATTACAACATTAATAAATATAGAATAGATATGCAAATAACTGTGATAATTATTATAGAATTACCAATCGGATGACTCTCGTCCAAGTTATCGAGATTCAACAGCCACTCGACTGGCACAAAATCATAAATATAACTTGGAAACGTCTCATCGAAAACTTCGATCAACCGAGTCTGAGTGATGAACAACAACTTAAACCTATTTTTTTTGGTTTTGTATCGCATATTGTTGTCGGTAACAACAAAATTCTTAAGGGCATACAAATGACCTTCAATAAGTACCCTAGTATACAAATCTCTCTGATTCTGTCTGATTGTAGCATGGATCCGCCCACCCTTAAGACAATACATAAAATAAAATAAAAAGTGCATTAATAAGCAAAATACAGAATCCTATATGAACTTCCGATAACAATAATAGTATATTCAACATTCAGATAAATATTGAAAAAAACATATAAAATAAACCTCTTCATCATGAAAAGCGCATTCTGTATTGATGATATTGCTATGTTGTCCATATGCTGGGCAATCAAAGCTTCATTGCCCACTGGGTCTTTGCTAGGTTAACGTTCTTGATAAGCGAAAAAAGTGGTGCCATTTTTAGACAATAGTTGAGGGTGATGCAATATCAGGATTAAAGCAATCTCGAACTTCGTTGAACGTGGTAAACAACAATTGCAGAGAATACTATATATTTATATATGCAATTTTTTGAGTCACAATTTAAGAATTCACTTGCTGATTAACAGTAAATTGCGTGATTTGTATAAATCACGATGACATTTTTTAAGAATTTATGATATTTTAGGCATGTACTACTTTGTAGACGTATTCTGATATTGAGACTGATTATGATTGATACTTTGATATGGTATTTTTACTGAATTATTGCAGATGTTTTTGTGATAGATGTAAATTATATTAATTGTGGTATGTATTATTTATACGCGTGATTTTCTCTAATCTGCACATATTATACAGATTACATCATATCAATTATTATTTAGAAAACAGGAGTAATCATTGCTGATATGAATAAAAATCTGATTGATTATAATCCTAAAATTTGTGCTAAAGATTGTCAAACATGGCATGATTAGCAAGAAAATACTTCTTGACGTATTTTTTTTGTTGACAATTTTATTTTATTACAATTATAGAAAGTCAAACTTGCTCCAATCAATTATTATTGCTAGGAAATTGCTGAAAATATAGGAGTTTATATGTTTTTTGTGTGGGGAATCGTATAAAAAAAAAAAAGAACGTTCGATCTCGGACATAAATACTGGTTGTGCACCTCTAACTGTAACTCACTTTCAATACTCCCTCCGTTTCAAAATAAGTGACGTTTTAGAATGGAAGAGAACAATTAAAAATTAAAAATCTTGACAGATATATCCCTCAATTATTCTTCTTTCTCTCATCTATTATTCCTAAAATCACGTTCCAATAATTATATTTCCTCTCTCCCTTTATGTTAGAGCGCTATACTCCTTTTATTTCTCCCTTTATATTAGGACGTTTTACTACTAACTTAAAAGATACTAAGAGAGATTTTAGGGCAGTGATAGGGATAAAGTTGGAAGAAATCGTGAAAAATATCTAAAATGACACTTAATTTGAAAAATCATCAACAACCTAAAACGTCACTTGTTTTGAAACGGAGGGAGTATATTATAAAGTAACTTACCAAATTTGTACTCAATGTAAGGTATAGATGGACATCTCGTAATTTATCTTCAGTCCTATATATTACCCAACAAAGTTTCGTTTAATTCTTGTTGTTGTAAATTTAACTTTATTTGATTTTAAAAAAATGGCGGAATAAAATTTCGAATGTCATGCATTTTCATGAGTCAATTTATTTTAAACATTTTCACATACTATCTCGTCAAACATAAGTTAACAAAATAAAATTGTTGTAACCCACAATCAAAGGATGAACTGAATTAAATAAAACTTAGCATGAAAAGATAATGTTCAATACTTATCCCCAAAAAAACATATGAACATCACTCTTAAAGCGCTTATTCATATTTAATTATATGTTTTCAATTATATATTTATTGTATACTATTTTTCCTGACTGAATTGATATGTATTAGTAATTTTCACATTTAACATGCATTAAATTAAAATTTATTCCTATATTTTGGTCCTTTCTTTAATTTGGCTTTTTAATAAAAAAAAATATTACGAAAATCAAGATTTGTTGCTATAAAAAAATGTAAAAATCTTTAAAACCGAAACTGATAACCGAACCGAACCAAACCGAAAAAATTCATTTCGGTGCGGTTCGGTTCGATTTTAAAAATATGAAAAAATTCGATTTCGGTTCTTAATCGAACCGACCGAATGCTCACCCCTAGTTAAAAAAATAACTCCACAGCGTTGAATTATTATGTCATTCCGTAAACCGTGACTTATTTTTATTTTTCTAAAACATAAAAGTTGTTTACATTTTTTTCCAGCTTAATTAACGGGAAAACTGCCATAAAATTACATGCATCACTATATTAGATTCTATTTCTAGATTTAGTAAGATTATTTAGGCGGAAAAAACAGAAAATGCTATTTGTAAAGGGTTACATTATATTATTATATAGTAAGATAAGTTGCAAACTGATAAAAATAAATTATCTAAAGTAAATGTTTATAAACAATAACACTAAATTATAAAGTCATCAATTTCCGATCTATTTGTTCAGACTTCTTTTTATTAGCTTTTTCTTCAACTTTAACTTTATATATCTTTTAGTTGTGCAAGGAGTTTTCCGAATCCTATAACATAAGCTAAGTTTCATTTTCTCTTAGCGTTAATGATTTATATGGTGATGATGTATTATGATCTGTCATACTGTTAGTTCTAACCCATAAAAATAAATTTATCTCAAAGTGATAAGTAGAAAAAATATACATCAAAGTCTTTCAACATATTATGCAAATTAACAAAAAAAAAAAAAAAACGTATTTAAATAAGCAAAAAAAGAAAAAAAGTGAAATGTGTATACATGAATTTAAATATTATGAACTCAAAAAAGAAATTAAATATATATATATATATATATATATATATTTTTTTTTTTTTTTAAAGAGCAAATTTTCCCTATGTTTGACTCAAAAAGAAATTGCAATTTTTTTAAATAATAACAATTTAAAAAAAGAATAATAATTTCAATAAAAGAAACTACAAAAAATTTAAAATAACAAATTAAAAAAATGTAGTGGAAGACTTTTGACGTATATTTTTTTTCATATTTATCACTTTGAGACAATTTCATTTTGTGGATTTTGCAATTTTCCAAATATGCTCTGTAATGGTTTTGATTTATGAGTCTTGCATTGAGAGTTTCAAATATTTTAGGTCCTAAATTGATAGAAATGAAGAATTTCACGTGCAAAGAAGAAGAAATGTGGGAGTTGATTTTTTGTATATTCAAGCATAAAGTTCTGATACATAATACAAAGAGTATACAATACATATATACATCTAGCAGATCCCTATAATTGTGCTATAATTATTCTAACATATTGACTAAATATTTACAAACCAAAAATAGAGAAGATATTATCCGAATATTAAGGAAGAGATTATGATAGATCATGTGATCAAATCTTTCACTCCCCCTCAAGTTGGCGCATAGAGATTATGAATGCCCAACTTGCCATCAAGGTATCGAAACCGAGCAGCTCCCAAGACCTTTGTGAACGAATCTGCAACCTGAAGTTCCGTAAAGATTTTTCGTGGAATGATTTCATTTGACTCAACTCGTTCACGAACAAAATAGCAATCCATTTCTACGTGTTTCGTCCATTCATGAAAACTGAATTATTTGCAATATGCCTCACTGCTTGATTATCACAAACAAGTGAGGTTGCCCCAAGTTGGTTTGCCTCGATATCCTTTAGTAGCCATCGACCTATACTCCGCCTCTGCCGAAGTTCTTGAGACAACAACTTGTTTGTTAATGCGCTAGGAAATCGATGCTCCCCCTTAAGGATATGAAATATCCCGTACAAGAACATCTTGTCATAGGACATCCTCCCCAATCAGCATCACAATAGGCTTCAAGCTAGAAATCAACATTTGCTGGAAGAAATATTCCTTGCTCAGCCGTAGATTTAAGAAAGCGTAGGATTCGTATTGTTGCATCCATATGTTTGCTACGAGGTGCTATAATGAACTGACTTAAGTAACTCATAGAAAATTGAATATTCGGTCTTGTAACAGTTAAGTAGGGAAGCGGACCAATCAACCGTCTATAACGAACAACATCAACATGAGGACTATAGTCCTCATTATTTGGTCGTAAATTCTGCTCCATTGGAAACTCACTCGGACGCCTACCTTGCAATCCACTTTCTTCCAAAATGTCGAGAGTATACTTCCTTTGGCTAAGGACCATGCCATCCTTCGTACGTGCAACTTCTATCCCAAGAAAGTACTTCAAGGGTCCTAAATCCTTGATACTAAAAATCTTGTTCAAGTAGTCCTTTACGTGAGTGATCTTGTGATTATCATTGCCGGCTAATATAACATAGTCAACATAAATGGTGAGGGTACATACGTGCCACTTCTCTTATAGATGAATAAAGAATGATCTGCTCGTGATTGTCAGAAACCTATATCAAGCAAGGCTCGAGTAAATTTATGATGCCAATTTCTCGAGGCCTGATGAAGACCATACAAAGATTTGTATAACTTGCATACCCGAGTTTCTCCACTCTTTGCAAACCCTTGAGGCACCTTCATACAAACGAGATCCACCAAATCTCCAAGAAGGAATGCATTATTAACATCTAATTGGTGCACCGTCCAATCTTTCTTCACCATTACAACAAGTAAACTTCTCACAGTAACAAGTTTTGCAACTGGAGCAAACGTCTCATTGAAGTTTATTCCTTCAATTTGTGTGAAACCCTTCGCTACTATTTGTCCCTTCTAGCGTTCCACTTCTCCATTAGGCTTGTACTTTATTTTATAGACCCACTTTGAGTCGATGACTTTCTTTCCTGGTGGTAGCGGTTCCAAAGTCCATGTACCATTCTCCCTAACGCTTTAATTTCTTTCTTCATTGCCTCTCGCCACCACTCATCCTTAACTTCTTGATGGTAATACTTAGGCTCATCAAGCGATGTGATGGGCGCAAGATATGCTTTGTGAGCATTAGAAAATTTACCATAAAAGACATAGTGAGAAGAGGATACACCTCAAAGGTTCCTTGATTAGAGGTGGCACACGAATGGTCTATCAAATTAGGTAATTTAGTTACATAAGATTCGAGATGCTTAGGCTTCTTCTTTGCTCGATCACTTCTTCATAAGGCAATACTCGGCTGTTGTAGACCTTTAGTTTTAGTGATACCAACCTGATCAAACTCCCCACTGGAACTGGCTGTTTCTGTTTTCCCTGCTGGACTGAGTCTCGGTTCCCCAAAGTGGGTATGTCATGTAGCGAACCATTGTTGCCTATTTGCTCATACCCATTCATCGTGTCTTTGATTGTTCACCTTCTCAATCATTTCTCCCTCTTGCTCACCTGTTTTGTAAGGGAAACATGTCTCAACAAACTTCACATCACGTGAAGTATATATCAGTTTTATTTCCAAGTCAAACACTTGATACCCTTTTTGAGAGTCAGGGTATTCAACAAACACGCAACGACGTCCTCTTACCCCAAACTTATCTCCCACTTTTTTATTATCCTTAGCATAAGCTCGAAGATTCTCATATAATGGTTTTTCCCCAAATAGAACTTCATAGGGCATTCTATTTTTTTAAGATTTAGATGGCAACAGATTTATGATATAGGTTGCGGTCAACACTCCCCTCTCCCCCTCCCCCCCCCCCCCCCCCAAAAAAAAATCTATGGGTAATACCGCCTTAAAACGTAGGGCCCTCACTACCTCCAATATATGCCTATCTTTTCTTTCCACCGCGTTTTGTTGAGCTGTATCGGTACAAGAGGTTTCGAGGATTATCCCATGATCACCATAGTAGTTCATCATATAATTAGATTGAAACTTAAAACCATTATCAGTCTGGATTCTTTAGATACTTATCCCAAATTGATTATGAACCATATTGCAAAAAGTAGACAATAAATTTCCTACATCGGACTTTTGTTTCATAAGAAATACCCACATGCCTATACTGAAATCATCAACAATTGATAAAAATTAATGCGTACCCGAAAAAGATGGAGAACGATAATTGCCCAAAATATCACAATGTATGAGGTCAAAACATGTACAAGTTTGTATGCTACTACGTGAAAAAGGGAGGCAAGTCAATTTCACCCTGAAACAAGAATCACAATGTTCGCCGAAATTATTATTAACACCATCAATGAACTGTGATTTTAAACTTGATGCATGCCATAATCTCTTGTGCCAAATTCTTGAGTCAACTATCACATACATGGCCACACCTTTCCCAGTTGTCGACTCCAAGCAATAAAGACCATCGCGATGCCTACCCACTCCAATCAGGTTCCTCGAAGGTAGGTCCTATATTACACAAAAGTACGGAAAAATGTGAGAACACAATTGAAGTCCCTTCTTAAACTGCTGACTGAAAGCAAATTGCATTTAAAAATAAGAATATTTAGAACACAATTCAACTTCAATCCATTTTGTAGACTTGTATCCCTAATGCTCCTAACAGGTATGACATCCCCGTTTGCAATTTTAACGGACACTTCTGATCCAATACCTCTCTGATTAACAAGTAATTTTCTATCGTATGTAATATATTCAGTTGCTCCAGAATCAATTATCCAGGGCTTCAAGTCAGTTATCTTACCCCCCATGTTTATCGTAGAGGGATTTCATCGCCAACAGCCTGCTCTTTACCCGTGTTCTTGCTGAAATACTCCACAAGCTTAGAATACTAATATAGTGTTAAGCCTAGTATGGGACTACTGCTAGCAGCAACATGTGTCGACTTATTTCTGCCTTTGTGCTTGTTCCATTGGTCATCTCTCTTTCCACCGTCATGCCCTCATTTCTCTCGTTGTTTTGGGTATCTAATGAGTTCGTAACATTCATCTATTATCTGATGGAGTCTCTGACAATGAGTGCACCTCTTGATTTCTCGGCCATTTTCTTTATGGTCTCCTTCATCCTTTTCTTCGCGTCTTATTGCTTAGGTTTGGAATGCAACTGCGTCAATGTTTATTTTCTCGGATGCTGTGATCTGATTTTGTCTTTCATCCTCAGAAACAATATGGAATGTTGCTCCTAGTGAAACCATTGGCTCTGCACTCAGGATTTGGAGTTTAACTGTACCAAAGCCCTCATCCAACCCCATAAGAAATTCATAAATACGCTCATTCTCCCTCATGATCGTCAGTTGATATTGGGAATATTACAGGTGAGCCAAAAATTACTTTTGGTCCCGTAAGTATTTGCTTTTTCGATTTTAGCCCCATAAGTATCTGCTTTTCAATTTAGTCTCGTAAGTGCTAAAATTGTCCAATTTAAGAACAATTTCGCCCAAAACACCAAATCGGCCGGAAATAGTCACTTGCGAGTCACGTGACCCTAATAATTAGTGAAATTCGGCGACTCATAGTGACGTAACAAAAATTAGTTGAGTTGGACCTGTTTCCCTGTCAAATTTAAATTCAAAATAAAATTATTATCCATGTCATTAGAGAGAAATATAATTATTTTTCATATTACACAAACCCAATTAAACATTAAACATTATTTCCCAGATGAAAAGTCATCCACTATTTTATCTGATGTTTAATATTTAATTGGGTTAGTGTAATATGGTTTTACAATTATTGGAACCTAAAAATAATTTTTATTCATCCTCAGTTGACTACACCTCTAGACGTACCATTTCCTTGGAGCGACACTAATCTAGTTTGAATACGTGTGATTCAAGAAAAAAATTCCCGTTATACTACTTGATGAGTTGGGTATAAGTATTTTTTCAACTTAAAGCTACCCCCAAACGTTCTTGAATGACTTCAGAGATGGGCTAGGTTCAGTGAGAAAAATTGAGATTGAAAGAGAGCTTCTCGAGAGTTTTCTTTGTAGATTATTACAGTTTCAGAATTGTAAGCTCACGAGAAGTTATGATTGCTTGATTGTTCAGTTAAGTGCATGGATAAGTATCGTGCTCTTATTGGTCTTCCCCGTCGTCTATTTATAGAGGTAGGGATTCTCTTTGTTGAAGGTTAAAGAGATTATATTAACATTGAATATATTTGTATGACAAAGAGCCATAGTTGTCCTTTAGCTGGGAGAGTAGGTCAGAGTAGCCATAATTGAACCTAAAAAGCACTGTTAGTAATTCCATCCTATTTCATAGTGTACTTTAAATATCACTATTATCATTAGAAAAACAAATAAGCAGCAAATGCCTTCTTTGATTCTTTCTACTTTAAGAAATCTGCTAACCTTATTCAACCTTAGAGGATTAAAGAAGAGGTTGTGCTCTGTTTTGAATTCGTTAATTTGATGCCTATTCTTACTTTAGTTGGTGTACATACTCCGTTTTGATTTGCATATGTTTCACTAGTGGAGTTCAGTGGACTTCTAATTATTAAATTAAGTAATTACTTGGTGTAGTAGTTTAACTAGATTTTTTTGCTCCATTTACTTAATTTAGCGTATAGTCCAATATGATTTTTTGTTTTTTTGTACTAATGTATATTTTATCATATGTTTATGTATTCAGGATATGAGTATCGGTTTTTTAAGGGGAGCTTTTATGTATTCTAGTGTATCCATTCAAGGGATCAATGCAGGACGAAACCAGTGGAGCCTTCACTTGTAAGGTTGAGACTATAGATAGAGGGGCTAATTTAGATCTTCAACGTTGTGTAATACTTTTTTTTTTCATAGTTTATTCTTTTTTCTTAACACTTTGTACAATTATACTTTTGTTAATATTGAGAAACAAATTTTGGAGCAATTTTTCTTCATTGTCCATTTTTTGTTTATATATATGATTTTACTAATTTAAATTATTAACTATTTATACATCAATTATTAAATATTAAAAAATACCAATCATAAAATAAATACAATTATGTAAAGACAATATTTTATGATGAATAACAACGGTTATCAACCGTTGTCTTTATTTTTAATAACTACGGTTCATACCGTAGTAAAAAAAAATCACCAACCGTGGTCATACATATCGTGGTGGTAGATATTAAATCTACCACTACGATTGTCAACCGTAGTCGTTAGTATAAATTACTATTGGTTGAAACCGTAGTCAAAGGAAGT
Source organism: Ajuga chamaepitys (assembly GCA_958295605.1). Lineage (NCBI taxonomy): Eukaryota > Viridiplantae > Streptophyta > Magnoliopsida > Lamiales > Lamiaceae > Ajuga > Ajuga chamaepitys. The sequence goes on along the minus strand of OY282506.1, from coordinate 23,716,821 downwards.
TCCCAACCGTGGTCATACATACCGTAGTCGTAGAAGCTACTAGTACGACTACGGTTCACAACCGTAGTCTTTATTATTAACCACTATGGTTCATTAAACGTAGTTATTGTTGGTGGGTCTACGACTACTGTATCTACTACCACGGTCGCTCTATGCCTTAAACTACGGTTTTTTACCGTAGTCTTTTACGTTTTTTATAGTAGTTCATGTTATGTTTAAATAGGTATAGATGTACAACTTTTTTTATCTTTGGTTATCTTAATCAATGTACAACCCACTAAGTGGATGATTGTTAGTTTTACCAAATATTAATTTATTAAATCCATCAATATCTTGATGACAATCAAAGTATTAACAGGATTTTATAAGGGCATCAAAGTACTTAACTATTAATAACTAACTTTGAATTGTCACACCGGACTCTTTTTATGTTACAAGAAATATTTTTGATACATGACTTTTTTATGGGACGGAGGGATTTATATCACATTATATATCACATATATACATATTATATATTTTATGAAAAAATGTTCAAACAATTCAAATCTACTCATTTAAATTCAAACACTCAAATAAAGAATTTGAAATGAGTGAATTTCTAAATAACAAAAGATTTTAAATCAAATCATTGAATTTCCAAATCCCTCTATCCAAAAGCAACCTGAAGAAATTCTATTGGCATTAAAATTTAATAGAGACGGTGTTAGGAAATTAATTATTAAATTAATATATCCTACTATCTTTATAAGCAAAAGAAGATTGCTAATTATACAATTCTAAAACACATGCTATCCCTTCTTATAGTAAAATGCTATACCTATTATTTTATCTTCAACATATACAATAAATCACAGTATCATATCAACCTACAAAGTAATTTTCGTAGTTTCACTCTAGCTAGTGATCTTCACTTGAAACTATTGTCAATATTCCCACCATGAAATTATAAATTAAAAGGAAACTATATCTTTAATCAATCTACAATGGGAGAATAAAGGAACAAAAAGAAATTAATATAAATTTTGGTATGATTTTGCAACCACTGTAACTGTATCAATAACACCTACTTCTTACAAATCATATATCATATATCATATGTAATTCAACTAGACTGAATTACTGTGATCTAAAATATCAAACTAATGTACAAAGTAGACCCAAAATCCAAGTAAATCAACTCCCATCAATAAATTAACAATTCAAATTTGAGATAAATTTTTTATCTAACGTGCAGAAAATTAAAGAGCCATAAAGCAAAACCAAAATTCTCTATTTTCTCAAGGTGCAACATCACAAATTCAATAAGAAAATGACAAAAAATTCCCAAATATTGTCTCTGTCAAAATTATTCTACAAATAGATAAAGAAAACAAATAAACAATAAATATACCATGCGGATTTTCACAGATGATGAATCAGACAATAAAATATGGATGGAATTTCCAACAGATCGGGGAAGGGACCAAAGTGAGTACCTTTAGAATCAAAATTTGGTTGACAAGAGAGAAGAGAAGACCGGACTAAAGTCGAAATCGATAGTATATCGTCTTTCTCTTTCTTTGTGCGTCGCCTTCCTCTTCTTTTTTGCACTGCCTTCCTATTTCGTGGGTCGTCTTCCTCACTCCAGTGTCACAGATCCACCGGTTGAAGAACAAAAGACCAACCCTAGCAATTGAGTTTTTCGCCCAGTCGTGTTCTCTTATTTTCGAGGGCTTTGTGGTTTTGGTACTTAATAGAATTTTCAAGTAGAAAACAAAGAGGTCATATGGTTACCGTATATAAAAGGTCATTTTTTTTAAAAAGTTAAATAAAAGAGGTAGCCACAACACCTAATCGAGAACGGTTACTATATCGTTGTATTTCAATGCATCAAACTAACAAAAAAATATTAAATAATTTAATAAGCAAATAGTCAACGATGATTAAACAACAGAAGATACAACCGTTGTCTTTTAGCAACAAAATATAAATTCACAACGGTTGAATGACAACGGTTATCGAGAACCGTTGTCTTTCAGCGAAAAAAATCGCACAAAGACTACGGTTGTTGCTACAACAACAACTATTTGATAAAAGACAACGATTTTCAGGAAAACCGCTGTCGTTGCAGGGTAGTCTTTCAACATTTTTGTAGTAGTTAACTGTTGTCTATTTATATTTTTGCGGTCATAGACTACGTCTTCAAGTTCCGTTGTTGTTTTGTCATTGTCTATCTGCTGCTTCATTCATTTTATAATTTTTTCTTTGGTTACTCCCTATTTTTTGTTATTTTGTATTAGTAAACACATGTATTAAGAGAATTAATTATAACATCCTTACCTTAAGAAAACTGAATAGCGTCAGCGGTTCCAAAATCTTCATTATTGTTTCTTATGTGAAAAATTCTGATTGAATTTGTCCAAGTCTGGAACACGTTCTCACACATCGCACCATCCTCTTCCCACCTGAAATCCACCGGCACCTAATTCTTTGTGCTTAGCTCTAATTCGCAGCCATTATCCTTTGCAAGTCGCCGCTCCCACGCCGACGTTCACTGTCGGTCGCTGTTGTTGCTATCCACCGCACCTTGGTGTTAGCCTAGCGCTCTATGTGGCAGCTCTCGACTGTGTTCACCAACATTCCTTTTCTTTCTACAACCGTTGTTGCTCAGTCGACACTGCTATAGTCCGGTCGTAAACCCTAGGTAAGTACTGATTTTGAACATTGAGTTTGTGTCCTAATTTCTGATTATATAAATTAAAAGATTATAGTATTAATATCAGCTACGATCTCTAATATTCAATACTTTATAGATTATGGTTTATTGAAAATTATAGGAAAGTGGAAATAGTGATAATCGAGAAGTGGCGACTGCATATTATACACTATATCACTTGCTATGAGTTATTAGAATTCGAGTGCTGGAGATTAAATATTCTTTTGCTTCCAGTTTGTAATTAAATTTGATGGTAATTTGATCCTACTTGTCCTATACGTTAGTCATCATTGGCTTTCTATGAAATTATATAACTATTGGCAATGTGGTGGATGCACTAATAACAATAGTAATGAAAACAAATTGTTGTAATCATCTAGTTTTACTTTAACTATGGTATTTTTTGTTTTTGCTGCTATAAATTATGTACCCTTGAACAACTTCCCCTTTCAGCTGATATTTGTTTGAAACTATTTTGGTCATTGGGGTTTACACAAGAATGGTGTTTCTTAAGTGCTCATGTTAATGAAAAAAAGGATTTGTATGGGTAAAAGCTTGTTGAAACAGTTAATGGAAACTCCAAGAATATGCAGATGCTTGATGCAGATGAAATGGAGACTTAGGTTTAAAAGGGGTTTTCTTTTCCTTTTTTTCTTTTATTTTTCTTGAAAAACGAATGGAAATAAACATTGAAAGACCTGAGTTCTTCAATCTTTTTTATGCAAAATCTAGAGAGTGTATTCCCAATTACTATGCTGAACAAGATTTGGAAAAAAAAGAACTCAATTTTGTTGTCATTTAAGGAGCACTAGACTTATCTTTGACTTGCTTGAAGCTAAGAAGTGCTTCTCTCTTTCCCTCTACACATCATATTTCTGCTGAAACAAACTGAAATCATATAATTATTACATTTTAAGATAAATTATTAATTTCAAATCATTTCGGGTCAAAATCGAGTGGATCAAGTTCGTATCAGGTTGGCTTTGAATTTCTCTCCGTAAAATTTGGGTTGAGTTGGGTCGGGTCCGTTGAGTCGGGTTAGGAATTGCCACCGCAAGGAACTAAATGCTAATAAACATTTTCTTTTTTATCTGGTTTGAAATTAATGTTACAATGGATAACGAGTATCATGGTTCTGAAAGTTTTATCGGTTTTATATATTTACACACTTAAAGTGCATGTTATGGAATTAGAACCAGCAATATGTTTCTTCATTTCATGTACGTTTGGTTTTTTAGTTGCTTTGCTTATTTCTATATTTATTAAAACATGTAGCTTGATTTGTTCATTTCAAACTTGTCATATTTAATGTGTTGCAACAGACTTTCTCGGACAAAAATGATTTTTGGTTCCGTAAGTATTTGTTTTTTTTATTCTAGTCTCATAAATATTTGTTTTTTCAATTTAATTCTGTAAGTGCTAAAATTGTTCAATTTAAGAATAATTTTCGCCCAAAAGCACCAAATCGGCCGGAAATAGCCACGTGCAAGACACGTGACCCTAATAATTAGTAAAATCCGACGACTCATAGTGATGTGGCAACAATTAGTTGGGTTGGACTTGTTTCTTTGCCAAATTTAAATTCAAAATAAATTTGTTATCAATGTCATTAGAGAAAAATAGAATTATTTGTAAAATCATACTCCCTCCGTCCCAAATGAACTTGCACAGGGGGGTCGGCACACATATTAAGAAAAAAATGTGTTTTGAGATTTTATTGACTTTTCAAAGGTTGATTGATGGTGGAGTTTGAGGGTGGAAACAAATATAATTATTTACGCTTGAAGTTATTAAGACGATAATAAAATTGTGACAAATACTCATTATTTGAGACCACGTTTTGTGATCTCAAAAGACCCTTTTTGTTGTAGTGAAATAATCTATTTAAGTGTGTTAGATAAGTTGTAATCACATATGATTATGCATGGTTGTAGTGTTTCAAAACTGTAAGCCATGGATGAATTGTTAGTCTTGTCTCCCATGCATATTCCATTAAGTTAGTTTTGTCTCTCATGCATGTTCTATTAAGGATGTTTCAAAACTGTAAGCAAACAATAATAAGCATTCTCTTCATACTACATCATCTAAGGAAGGTTCATCATATATAGCTAGACGAATCTGATTGAGGATTAATATATATTTTGATTCGAAATGGAAAAAAGAAGGCTTTATTTTCCTAACATTTGGGGGCTCCCGGATGGCAATCCCTAACTAGAATCTATGAATCCAACCCAACATGAATAGGTTAACCTGATTCTAACCTGAATTAACTTGAAATTAAGAATGTATTTTAACATATAATAATTATTCATTTCAATTATCTTTTGATCGATCCGAGATCAAACTCAAACCCGACATGCCCGAATTGTCACCCTCTCCCGCCATATATTACAATAACATATTTTGTAAAACCATAGTCATTGGGGGCTCGCGGATGGCCTTCGTCTCTCTCTTTGCAAGGTATCATCATATCTAATCGCAAATTGACGCTCGCTTGCTGCTGTTCACTGACCGTCGCTGCTATTTTCCTATGCTCGGTGCTGCTGTCAACCTCTAGCCAATAGATTTTATGTTTCTTCTGTTGTTATTTTATTTATTTCTCTCTCATTAGGAGAGTTAGTAGGGTGAAGCATCCTTTTGTTAATTGAATAAGTTTCTCCCAAATAGTTGATTTTAATGTTTTTTATTTTAAAGGTCGAAGACGCAGCCGCACCATCCTTTTGAAGCTTGATTTGTATGGACGATCATCAGTTGCGAACGGAATATTGATTGAGGTAGTCTCATTTTGTCTGTCCTTCCAAGCAATTTTGGTTTTGCAGCATGCTTATCATAGATACGAGGGAGAGAAACTAGAACTATTTTCTGTAAAAGTGATAATGATCATGCTTATGGTTAGTTTGTGTATGTAAAATTTTGTAGAGTTTCCATGTGAATGATCATTATAGAATATTTATTTGTTACTATGACACAGAAGAATACAATAAATTGGAAGATGTTAGTGATATTAAAATTCTGAACTTAAAAAATGCTTACTCTCATCCAAGTTGTAATCAAAATCAATATGATCTCTTTTTGCAATCAGAATATATGTTATTCACTCATTGGGACACATTATTTTAGATGGCCGGTGATAACCAAAAAAAGAAAAAAGAAAAAAAAATGCTTATGCTAGTCTTACTATGATTTTTCTTGAAATCTTTCTTGATTGAGGAAGCCGCCTAGGCCTTTTGGTGTGCTGGATCCATTAGAGAAAGTAATCAAATTCTAGGAGTGCAAAGCTTGGAACTATCTGGTGCTTTTTTGCTAAATTATTAAATGTTTCTTGAGCTATGCATATTTATTTCAGAAGCGAATCTTGCTGCAACTTTATTATAATTGATCCGTAATCTGAAATTGTTCAGATACAAGCTTCTATTTGCTGCACCAGACCTTATCATGTATCTGAAATAAATATTATCTATCTGAGCTCTATCTTTCTTGTCGGTTTTTGCAGTGAGGTGAGGCTTGAAAACTTCCTTTCATATGTTTGGACTGTCTTTTTGTTCCATTATCTCTCTGTTTCTGTTATGACTTTTTCGTCCTCTATCTTATGGGCAAATTTTTCTGAATTATTTTGCACATACGTCTAGGCATTTGACTTGTGATGTCTCTGGTCTTTAAAAGATAATCACTATATTTTGGCTTCGTTTCATTTACATGGATAAACATATGCCTAGGCATTCCGAATCCCGACTATCTTATGTATTTTCTTAATATATTTCAGTAGTACCATTACTCTTATATTCTTCTATTGTTTTAATGGTGGAGAAACTAGCATTGTTTCCTTATCATTAGAGACTTAATATATGTAATTATTAACGGTTCTCTTTGTTTAATTCTATTTTTATTTTTATTTTTTGGTTGCAGGATAATGATAGATGATTCAAAAGGAAATGTGGGACTCTTGCCAATATTTTGATTTAACTTGCATTTTTTTTCCTTTCTAGACTTGAAACTTAATGTAACTTTGATATTTAATAAATAAATTGTCTCTCTATCTAATTTTTTAATTTTTTATTTGAAATGTTATTATAGATTAAACAATATAAATAAATATTATTATTGTTATCATTATTATATATATAAGAATTACAAAAGAAATATATATATATATATATATATACACACATATATAAAGAATTATAAAAGACAAGCATATATATTGGTGTTTGGAAAACTTAAAGACAACGGTTCTTAGCTGTTGTTATAGAGGGTTTATATAACTTTAGTGATTTTCTTTGGCATTGTCACCTTGGGTCATTTGCAGTCTTTGAAGTCCTTCAGTGACTCCTTGTATGGAGCCTTGGGTGTTAGTCTCTATTAGAACCCATGCCTTGTTTACAACAGTATCCTTGTTGTAAGTGCCATTGGTTCCTTGAGCAATGGGCTACTATAATGGTTCAGCTTACTTCTTGTATACCTTCGAAGGTTTCTCATTCTTAGGTGTATTGTAGGCAGATTATTTCCTAGGTTGAGATGAACTACAACAGTTACTTGAATCTTTTCTGGAAATACTTGAATCATTTTCATATTGGTAGTCCTTGGATTTATCTTTATGGTCCCTAGGTTTCTTAGGAACAACACGGTTGGTCTTCTATAGTATGGATATAGGCTGCTGCAAGTTATCATTGATTTGCAGCAAGCTGGGCTTGCTGTAAGCTCTAGTTTTCTACAGTGTAGTTGCCTCGTTGGTCCATAACAGGTGACTTCCCCTGGTTAGGTCTCCCTTCTAACTTCAGATTAGTTAGCCCCACATGGATATTAACTATCCCTATAGGTTCACCTAGTTGTTGGGGGTCCGCCTATTCTCACTTGTACTCACTACTGGAACATCGGTAGGCTTATCAGCTGCTGGACAGTTAGCAACTATAACAAACAAACTATTCATGTCATGCCAAATAGATTCCCTTAGATATTCAATATCTCAATCATATTTTGTGACATCAGTCCCTTCTCCTTCTTTTCTCAAAGGATTTGAGACTCTTTCAACTTACTACATTCCTCTTAGGAATAATTGCAGTCAGTGGCTTCAGCTATACATTTTTCAACTTCAGTTGTAATTACTACATTCTCTTTAAGACGTTGTGTGTTCTTAGTCTTCAACTCTCCATATGACTAACTGACTAGGTCAAAGTCAACCATAATCTATATGAACGAAGTGAGTAATTTTTCAGTGTCTCTATTCTCAATACGTGAAGGGGTGAGGAAAAAACCACCTCTTCATGGCTATCTACTTCCTTTGCCATGAGGCAAACGCGTGCTTCACTATACGAGGAAGAATCATTAATGTTGAACTCAGATTCTTCACCAGATATGGGCTCCCTTGAGACAAGTGGAATGGCTTTGATTGCTTTTGTACCTTCTAGGAATTCCTTGAGATGGGCTTTCTCAATCATCCTCTTCTCTCTCAGTTGCTTCTTGGCATCTTCATCATATTTGTACATCTTAGGATGTGGGCAACCTCTTGCAAAGTGTCCAGGTTTTCTGCAGCTATAATAAAGATCTGCAACATCCTTTGCCAACTGCAGATTCTGTAGGTTTGGGTGTAGGACTTTGATGGGCTGCCTAATCATGTGAACTTCTTCATGAGAAGAGCCGTCGCATCAGTCTTGAAGTCTAATATGAAGTTGTTGCTGCGACACTATGGTGGTTACATAAACCATCTATAGTTGCTGATGACATGTTGTTGTGTACAAGAGCTTTCGTAATAACATAATTTCATTATTCTTCCCTCCTTCTCCAGTAAACACCATATTAAAATGATTTGAGGTCTGAGAAGAGTCCATGAATGCTCTTTGTACCAAGCTTCATAGAACTCTTCATTGAAATGGTACGAATGTTTCAATATTATGTAAGAGCCCTTGGTAGTTTTGTGTTAATCTCCTTCTAGATGTAAACCATCCTAATAGAGTCAAACTTATTGAGGATAGCAGTAATCCTCACGTCTATCTCATTTAGAGACTCTCCTAGCTTCACCTTGAAGAGCAAAAAGTTTAGGGTTGTATCTCAACCCTGTTCTCACAAAGTAGAGCTGAGCCTAAACAAATCTCTCAACAAGTCCCAAATAACCTTAGTATTCTTTCACGCTTTGACCTTACTGAAGGTTCCTTTGTCCGATAGAGAAAATAGAGCATTCTTTGCCAAGTTGTCCAAGTTTGATCTATTTTGATGTCAGCAATCCATCCGTGACATGTTTTTTCTACTACGGATGTAGATGTTAGTTCAATATCATCAAGGGTTCATGGAATGTAGTAGAGGTTTTGAAGATTCTAGAACCGGGTTTGGAATGCAAGGAACCGGGTCAGAGAACCGGATTTTAACCAGTTCAGGAAAAGAGGTTAAAATGGGAACCGGGTCCAAGTTTGTTATAACTGCCGTTTGCAACAGTTCTAAACCGTTGCATGAGAAACCGTTGTAGAAAGCCGGCGGCAGCATTTTTGCGTTCTTGAGTCAAAATTGGTTACAACTTCCTCAACTCCCTGATTCGAGCTTCGGCATTTATATACATTGTAAACACTTGAAGTTACGAGCCGATCAACGTATCTTTCCCTCTGTAAACATTACTCAATTAAGAGAATTAGAATGCTAGGGTTTTATGCTCAATTCAAGCTGTGAATTGGGGTTTCTGGTTTTTTCTGGATATTTCTTGTAATTGATTGATTAGTGGAGTGAATTAAGGTGTATAGAACCTCCGTGGATGTAGATCACATTGATCGAACCACGTAAAAATCCTGTGTTCATCATCTTTCTTTCCTGTTCTTATTTCGGTTGCAAGTGGCCGAGTTCTTGGTTGTTTTTCATTCAATACTGGTTTGTGTGTTGACTGTGTGTGAGAGTGACTTGATCTTAACAACGGAGGAGGTGCTGGACCACCATCTATTCTAGCAGCCGTATTCAACATCATGATTACTGGTGGACATTATATAATGATGGGCCATATTTCATCATGCATAGATGAAACATGTGCTTGCATCCTAATAGAGAAGTCCTCCTAATTCTCAAAGGAAAACATCAAAGTATTAAAAGAAGAGGTATATTGATGTAACTATTTTTTTAAAAATAGGGTTGAGTGTAAATATGACATTTGAAACTTTATGGATCTAGTTAGATTGCCAATGACGTTTGGTGTCTGAAACTAACTGCTCTAATATCACCTGTTGGTCCCAAGTGGTAAAGTTTTATATGGGGGGATGAATAAACTTGTTGCCTTTATCAATTTTTCTTTCGAAAATAGCATTAGTAACTTGTTGTAGGCTATGAGAAATTGGTTCATACAACAGAGCTTACAGTTGCAAGTTCCTACAGAACAGTCTACTTACAACAAGTTGTTCTTTTCGAGACTTACAACTAGCAATGTCTTATTAGTTTTATGCATAACTAAATAAGTACAATAATTTTCAAATCAAGGAAAGTATAGACTATATATTACAATAGTAGTAAAATAAATAACAACAACAACAACAACAACAACAACAACAACAACAATAATAATAATAATAATAATAAGGAAAATAACACATGAGAATTATAGTGGTTCGAAGGTGGGGTAATCCTTCTACGACCACCTTCGCGAACATGGACAATCACTAAATTGCTCACACAGTACAATCTTAGTTACATGATGCTCAAGGCTCAACTTGATACCTACAACTAATTTCCACCTATCTTAGGAAGGCTATACCTCGTACTTTACGAGTTTCTCATTACTACACTTGTCCATTTGAATCCCTAATTCTACAAAAGACTCCTTGTTATACCACCTGATGAGTGGGTATAAGAGATGTCTACAATTTAAAGATGGCTCTAAACATCCTTAAATGACTTCAGAGATGGGCTAGCTTCAGTGAGAAAGATTCAGATTGAGAAAGAGCTTCTCAAGAGTTTGCTTTGTATATACTGAGAATCTTTGTAGTTTAGAGTGGTAAGTGCGGGAGAAATAATGCTAGCTTGATTGTTTAGTTTAGTGTGTGCCTAAGTATTGTGCTCTTCTTGGTCTTCAATTTTCTCTATTTATAAAGATATGGTCTCTCTTTTGTTGAAGGTTAAAGAGTCTCTTGTTGAAATTTAATGCTCTTGTACGACAAGGAGTTGTTATTATCTTTTAATTGGGAGGGTAGGTTAGCGTAGATGCGGCAATGTCAATCTATAGTATTTCTTTTTACTAGTGTCAAGATACGCGTCTTCATATTATTATATAGTCAGTGCAAGAATGTTTCTTGTCTTTACTAGCTAAGTGAGTTTTGAAATCATTGACTTGATGACTGCTTGTCCCTCATGCTGACTGCTAATTGCTTAGTGTATTATACGATCGAAGATGTTGTATGCAGTGGGTTGTGTTGTTGGCAAAAAAATTTGTATGTTTTTCTTACAACGACTGAGTCAACTTCCTACAACGAATTTCCTTGTTGTTTGCTATTGAATGATTATGTTGTATCTTCAAGTCGTGACTTTTGCCTAGAGACTAGCCCTATCTGTTGCAATGGATTACAAAGTATTTGAGGCAACTAATTCCTACTACAATTTAATTTTGCATCATCAAAACTATACATAAATTCCCAAACATATTTACTCATTTCCTGTTCAGACCCTACAAACTTATTACTACTAATTAGTTGATTTTTGTAAAAACTGACAAAAAATTAAAATTCAATAAGTAGCACATCTATTCCTAGCTAGTTAATTTTTATTCACATAATAAATGAAAAAAATACATACATAAAAAGGAAAAGAAAAAAAGTGTCACAACAAAGGCGGACTCATTAAAGAAAATGCTTCCAAAACGCTTTCAAATTCCTTAACAAACCTTTCACTTTAGTAAACTAGTGTTGGGCCCCATGTCGAAATCAAACTCTATTTCAAGTAATTTTTTTCTTATTGATCAATCAGCTCCAGTCTTTCAAAATAAATATCATAAATTAAAATATTATTGAAAATACTATTATTATAATATCATAAGCACCACAATTTTCAAATTTATTTTCCGTAGATGAAGTCGCAGAAGCTCTGGCTACTGATCGTAATTGTTTTTTTAAACAAACCTATCGAGCCATTATTGTGCTCTATCGGGTTGGTCTGATAAGACTCAAATTATATCGTGCCTTATCGGATTGGTCCGATAACGACCTAATCCCGGTAGACCTCAGCTCAAAACTGAAAATATAATGTGGTTTCAAGTCGTGCTATTGAAGTGTGCCAAAAAATTGGCATCCCTACTACTTTACTAGAAATAAGAAATTGTTCTCTTGTCAAATAAGATTTTTATTTGGAAGGGAGAGATGAAGCGTTTCGTATCTATTTAGGCCCCTTAATATATTGATGTATTAATACATAAAACAATGTGGAATGAATAAAATTGAAGATTCCAGTAGAAATAAAAGCTCCCAATTATCTTCTTTAATATAAAAACAAAACCATCTATAAATAGAATCTAGGATTTTTCCACCCAAACTCCATATTCATTTCTGGTAACTACGTTTTTTTGGTAGGTAGGTATCAATCATAATAACGTAAGGAAGGTATAAATTTCTAATTATTCACCTATCATATGTATGACAAATTTAATAAATAGACTGCATTTAGCATAAGTAATTAGTACGTCCAATATGAAAAGAATGACCAATTGTCATTTAACATAATATTACGCCCTCTTTTCCATCCTAATCAAATTGTGCCAGAATAGGAAAAAAAATCTAGATTTATGTAATAATCTTCTATGATCAAACAATATCATAAATTGACGTCCTGATTTATTAAAGATTCCCGCATAGCTGCACCACACAATCATTTCCATAATCAAATATTAAATGCCTCAATAAAGGCTAGTTCAACTCTAATTCCATGTAAAAGGCAGATTTGCATCAAATACCCATTTAATAAGGGCCTAATTTTCCGTAAGTAAAAGTATGCTTAAAATATCTGCAACAGATCATCGCATTGAACTGGAGTATGGCTAAAAATTAGTTCATTTTCGATTTGGATTGTTCACCTCAAGTACGATATACCGTCCTGCTTATACCATTTTTTTTCTTATCCATCAACCAATTTCGCAGATTCTGTATTGCATCTCCCACGTGATTTTACATCATCCTGATCTAATTTTGCCTATTTATTCTAAATATCTCATTGTTGTTTCTGGGCTCCGTCGATCTGTCAAGTAAGATTATAGGTTATAGAATAGATCTAGGTAATTGACATATCTTCTGCTCTCTTCTTGTTGATGAGTTCGGTGATATTAGTCATCACAAAGATATTAGTTAATACAAGTGAATCATTTTTCATTTGCTTATTGGTTTCGTTGTTATACACCAAACATAAATTCATTGTCATGAACTTATTAATTGTACCACCATATTGTCCCTTTTATGAGCTACTAGAGTTATTTTCATCTGGGCGAGCTTCATGAGCCTCTATCCTAAATCATTGGCGCGATCATAATGTAATTGGAATTAAAAAAAAAAAATCTTCCTTTTGTTAAAGATAAAATATAAAACACCTTACTTTTGTTGAAGATGTAATTTGGAAATGGTAGAGAAAGGTAAGGTCGAGGGTGCTGCACATCGATGAAGATGATGGACTATCTGGGTTTGCTTTATGTTTTTCCTTAAGAAAACATAAAAGATTAAATTAAGAAATAGGGGTACACAAACTAAGTTAGTTGGAATATTTTATGCCTTATTTGAAAATATTGATATTTAAGTTATACATATTGTAAATCACGGTAATAACTAATTAACTCATTTATCCCACGCAATATTTTAGGTGAATTGAGTCAGGAAATTTTATCCAACGTACCATTGGGTCCGATTCGATGGGCCTATGGCTGGACAGGAAAAGCTTACTACATCCTAGGTGGGTGGGCTTGACCCACTAATTTTGGACTAGATTGAATTTTGGTTCTACCAGACCTGGCCTAAACATGGCGTTTGTAACATCTAAGAAAATACGGAAAGGAAGATATAATCTCATAAAATGTTTACATACGTCAGTATTTCAAGCATGATTTATTTGAAATATAAAATGCATATATTTCATTAAATTGCATTATCTTGCAAAATATTCCGTCTTTTTGAGTTTTCAGGGAGAAGTGATCCGGAGCTGAGTTCGACTGCATAAACGGTACTATCAAATAAGAGATAAAATATCATAAATGATAAATAAATATTTATATGCGATGATTTTTATGAATGAATTTAGTTACTTCCTTAGAAATGGTTTATATTAATTAAAAACTAGTTAAAAATGCCAATTTTTTAATTTCTATTTGTGATTTTCAACCATCTTATGTGCCAATAAATATGATTAAATATTATATGACATGCATGTGGTGAAATATGACGAAATTAAATTAAACTAATGTAGAATGAAGAAAAAATGAGTTTAAATTTCACTATTTTAAGCAAAATAAATCTATTTAAATAACCCCTTGTGCAACTAAAATTTATTTAAGGACTCCATAATATTATTTAAATATTATGAGGAGTAAAAGTGAAAAAAATCTAAAGAAAATAGCAGCATTTATATTTTTCACATCAAGTTGCAATAAATCATTATTTTTAATCCTAAAACCCTAAAATTAAAGAAAATACCACTTAGCCCTTTTAGTTGTCTATAAGACCAATGAGTTTTTAACCCAAAAACTCACACCTACACTTACAAAATCATTAAGAAAAGTTTAAGGAGCAAGAAGACTTTCAAAAGTGTAAATTCAAGTTTAGAAAAAAAATTCTAAAATTCATTTCTTGGGATTTTTGCCTCAAATTTTCACCATGATCATGTCATACTTGTAATTATCATATGCTTAGATTGGGTAGTTTATTTCTAGAACTTAAATGAAATTAAAATATAGGAAAGGAAACAATAAAAAGGCCAAAACCTTATGTGAAAATTTGAGCATGATTATTTGCTTGAATCTTGTTATGAACTTGTTGTATACATGTTATGCAATAATATAGTTGAAATCCATGAATTTATAAGTACGATCTTATGGTTCTTAATTTTTTTCAAGTTGAAGAAAACATGTATGAACTTGTTGAAGACTCGTGTTAATGATCATGGGAAGTATGTTAGAACATCATAATCTTGCTTAAGAATGACTTGAAATTGAAATAAAAAATTATGGGCAAAAGACCAAAGACTTCGAAAAAAGAAAGAAGAAAAGAAAAGAAGGATTAAGATTTTTGTGATGATTTTGTATTTTTAATTCCTATGGAAGCATGTTCATATGATTCCATTATGAATTTGAGTATGTTGAAATCATATGCCTGTTCTTAAAAATTAGTGTGTGGAAGTGTGTGAAGTTTTTGAAGAAAAACATGAAGATTTGAAGGTTTGAATGAAATATGAAGATTTGAAATCTTCAAATTTTCTTAAGATGTGTGTATGAAAGTGCGTTTTAGTGTGTGTAGAGATTTGAGTAGGTGTTTTAGGTGAATTATGTGTGTTATGAATTTCTAGGAAAAATATTAAGAATAAAAATAAAAGAAAAAGAAAAAGAAAAAGAAATGGAGGCACCATGCTTAGGTGGCCTCCTAAAAAACCCTAAACCTAAAGAACCCATAAGAGTGGAACACATCATGGTAGATGTGGCTCCACATGAATAATCCATATAAGTGTGGTAGGAATTTTGGACACATATGCATTATGTGTATAAATTTCTACCAAGTATTCCATAATATGTTATAATATGTATTATCTAAGTTAGTAAATAGTTAAATCATACTACAATTATGGAGTCTTACTTCAGTGCAATAGTTGCACATATGCAACTTTCTACTTTCAATCATTGGATCTTTTAAAGTGTTATCTTGACCATTCATTAGTTTAAAATTTTATGAGAAAAGGAAAAGGGTGAAGTTGGTATTTCCCTCTTTAACTCTTCCACATAACTCTGCTTGATTAATAAACCAACATACTTTACTGGGGACAATAGGCCACCATTTCTGCTCTTGTTTTTTCAGTCTTTTTGTTTTGCTTTTTTCTTTTTCCCTTCTTTGAGCAAGTATTTTTTTTTATGTGATTACTTATTGCATTAAGTAATTTTTTCATAATACTCCAAAATATTGGCATGCGGAAAATTTTTGGATTAGAAATTTGGTATACTAAAATAACGGGTTGAAATTATTTTGATCCCTTAGATTTTCGCTTATACAATTTTAGTTCCAAAAAAGTTAGAAATTCAATTTAATTCCGTAACTTTAGAATTGGTCGGAATTTAGTTCTTTTTTTGTTGCGGTGACAAATTTGCACGGGAAATTACGAGTGCCGATCACGTGACTCATTTTTCCGGTCTATTTTTAAATACCTAGCACCGACTAGTGAGTTTGAATCAATAATAAAAAAAACAAAAGAGGATTTTTTTTTTTAATTCCTCGTCACTTGCCAGTGCCACGCATTTAAGAATCACCCAGGAAAATGAGACACGTGAACGCCAAAAGGGGTTTTCCAGCCAAATTGTTTATCAACGAAATAACCCTTGGTAATTTATTCGCCTGTCATCAATCCGCCTCAACTCCACAGAAACTCTAGGCATACGACCGTCCCTGAGTTTCCACACTGTCTCTCCACTATCCAAATCATAGGGAGTAGGAAAATTCTGACAATTCTAGTGTGCTAGAATAAATAACTGAATGAGCCCATATGCTGAACTCTGAAAATTAACTAAATTACCTTTTAGTTCATTAGTTGCACAAGTGCAACTATTGCACCCTAGAATGACCCACAATTTATGATGAAAGTATGTAGGTATATAAGAATTATATTTTTCAATAAGAAAAAGAAATAAAATATGTATAGGGAAAGTAATATAGTCATTTTCGAAAAAATGGGAAGAAAAGAAAAGAAATAAACATTTATTAATTAATTATTAATAAATAATGCAAACTTTGAAAGTTTAAATAAATTTCGAAATTTAAATAAAATAATTTAATATGAATTTTCCATAATTAATTAATTACTTAATTATTAATTAATAAATAATATTTTTAAAAATTAAAATTTATTTCGAAAATAATAAATAATTAAATAAATATAATTTTCTTAAATAATTAATAAAGGAACTTATTCTAGAAAAATAAAATAGACTTTGAAACAATAATAAATAAAAACAATCATAAATAATTTTGAAAAACAAAGATTGTTGGAAAATAACGAATTAATTGTAAAGATTGTTGGAAAATAGAATAAATCAAGTGTTAGTTAAATACACCAACACTAATCAAATAAAACATTCTTTGCAAATAAATAAATAACCAAGTAACAAGTGCTATAAAATGGATAATACATGTCTAGGCAAGACACGCGTCTTAAGTGTGTCCAATGTGACCCGCCTCTCTTACCTGGAAATTTACCTGGTATGTTATTCAAACTATAAGTACTTGTGAAGGGTTAAGACAAATACAATGATTATACTAAAGAAAGAAATAAATTTAGCCTAAGTTAAATTCGTAAGTATGTAAGTAATGTTCTAAGTAAATATTAATACCTAATTTGTGGAAATGAACCAAGGATAGTAATTTTAGAAGTGAAATTATACCGAATATTGAACAATTAAAATGAAGTCGAATCTAAGCTCAACGATCACCTCAACCTAAGATAGAACCTCAAGAAAGAAACTACAAAGGTGGGTAATCACGATCTGTAAGTAAGTTAATCTTATATTATTATTTGATATGCATTCTTTATGTTTATTCGAAGCTGCTTATATATTCAAGGATTAACGTAAAAAATGGAGAATTATCCATTAGTACAACGAGTCTTGTACTGATCATACTTGACTCGGGATCCCCTATTTTGTATGAAGCATTATTATATATGCTCACGATTCTAGGGCGTTGAAAGTAAACCTCTAATTGAAACTTTAGACAAGGGTTGAATTAAGTCAGGGCTTCTGGCCGATTGAAAGTACCCGTCTTAAGTCTGTTAGTAATTCTCGATTCCATCTAATGTACGCAGCGGAATAATAAATCGAGAATATTGATCATGATTTATAACTGAATTGAACGTTGAGCAATAACTACGCAAAAGATCGAATACTTACTTGTTGCGTAATTGATCGGACTGAATTGCGATTGATTCACCACTTCAGGTATCCACGCGTATATGTCGTCCGCCGCAGGAACTATCCTCGGTACAATTGTTCAATAATGATCGCTAGGAAATCCCTTATTGAACAATATGGTGTTTTTGTCTGACAAGATTAATTCTCCCTACAATAGGCAATAGACATATATATAGCGCATATACCCTAGGTATATGGGCCTAATATTCTGGTCTGCTTTAATTAATTAATTAGTATAACCTAATAATAATTAAAGCCCATATCCTAATCTAGTCCATAACTTTCAATCTCCCACTTGGACTAGCATTAGATATAATTCGTAACACCAATATTGTACCCTTAAGCAGAACAACAATACACATAAAGTGTGACCCTTCAGGCCCCCATTATCGACGATAATCCAATTAAAGTCTGCACAAAACTCCTAGACTGCGTTGTGCAGCGAACTCGATATATGAAGGACGTTTACGTGAATTCGTAAAACAACCTTTATATGAAGTTTATGTAATATCCCTTCATTCACGAACCACCCGATTGAGCCTAGGATCTGCCATGTGTCTATCCAAATAGCTCAATCACTTTTCTCATCTTTATTATATGACATATACGATCATATTCAATTACTTTAATTGAATACATCTTTTGCATTGGCCAATGACTTTATTGTCAAATAATATAGAGAAATATGAGTGTTCTCTCGAGTTTCAATCGAGGAATGAATCCCATTCTTGGCTCAACTACCATTTCCATTTGCCTCATGATGAACCCAACACAAGACGTGTCTTATCCTCCTTTGGGAGGCAAGCGTTGTACTTGGTCAAAGTTCATCACTTAACAAACAAAATGAGTATTGACCTCAGGTCTAAGGATCATTTCATACTCCACACACTAATAAACCGTAGACACTAAACAAACGGTTTAATAGTAGGGTATACCAATACTCTCCAAAATACCCATGTGTCCATCACGGATATCTAATATCTCGTAGTCGTGAGACCTACTACATTCTCTGAGAATGTGATGCAGACCACATGTTAACCTATCGCGTGTCATCAATATCCCATTCTTGATGACCATCGGTTATGGCAATTTTAGAATCATACTATATCATTTATGTCTCACACCATAAATAACAGTCATGATTCAAGGGAACAGTTATAAGAATAATAACAAACCATCAAAATAATTATTCTAATAAATGCTTAAACCCATAAGATAAACATATTATCATAGAATGTGATCAAGTTTTGAATGTCTTCACAAAAAGGTTTCTAAGACATACAAACTATAAACTCCCACTGAATCAAAGCCAACTACTAACATGTCTAACACCTAAGCTCTCAAAGTGCTTGTTATGTTTTGCTATACATAACGGCTTGGTGAAAGGATCTGCCAAGTTATCATCAGTGGGTACTCTATCTAATTTTACTTCTCCCCTATCTATTATTTCTCTAATCAGATGATATCTCTGGGGAACGTGTTTGTTTCTGTTCGTGGCTCTGGGTTCCTTTGCTTGCGCAACCGCACCAGTGTTGTCACAATACAGCGGTATTGCACTGCTGGCACTTGGAACGATACCTAGTTCTTTTACGAACTCTAACAAAGCAACAGCCTCCTTGGCAGCTTCAGATGCAGCAATATATTCAGCTTCAGTGGTAGAATCGGCAGTTGTGCTCTGTTTGGAACTATTTCAACTCACTGCACCACCATTGAGGATGAAAACATATCCTGACTGAGACTTGAAGTCATCATGGTCTGTTTGGAAGCTAGCATCAGTATACCTAGTAACTGATAACTCTGGCTGCCCACCATAGACTAAGAAATATTCTTTAGTCCTTCTAAGGTACTTAAGAATAGTCTTGACAGTTCTCCAGTGTATCTCACCGGGATTTTGCTGAAATCTGCCTGTCATGCTGAGTGCATAAGCCACATTTTGGCCTAGTACATATCATGGCGTACATAATAGATCCTATAGCCGAAGCGTACGGGATCTTCTTCATGTAAGTCATTTCTTTGTCATTAGAAGGGCAACCTTTCTTAGACAATATAATGCCATGTCCTATAGGAAGAAATCCTTTCTTAGAATTTTCCATTGAGAAGCGTCTCAGCAATTTGTCTATGTAAGTAGACTGAGACAATCCCAACATCCTATTAGGTCTATCTCGATAGATCTTAATTCCAAGGATGTAGGAAGCCTCACCAAGATCCTTCATCATGAAGGAGCTAGACAACCAATCTTTCACGGATTGCAACATGGAAAGATCGCTTCCCATTATCAGTATATCGTCAACATATATGATAAGGAAGACAACATTTCCATTCTTGCGTTTACTATAAACGCATGGATCCTCTTTGCTTCTGACAAAATCAAACAATTTGATAGCTCTGTCAAAGCAAATATTCCAACTCCTAGATGCTTGCTTGAGTCCATAAATGGACTTCTTTAACTTGCATACTCCATTCGGCTTTTCTTTGGATATAAAACCTTCAGGCTGTGACATATACACAGTTCCTTCGAGTTCTCCATTGAGAAACGCGGTTTTAACATCCATTTGCCAAATGTCAAAGTCATAGTATGCAGCTATTGCAAGTAATATCCTAATGGACTTGATCTTAGCGACTGGCGAAAAGGTTTCATCATAATCAATGCCCTCACGTTGACTATAACCCTTTGCCACCAACCTAGCCTTGTAGGTTTGTACCTTGCCATCTGCATCTCTCTTCTTTTTGAAGATCCATTTGCAGCCTATGGGGCAAGCCCCATCTGGCAAATCAACTAGTTCCCAGACTAGATTGAGGTACATCGAGTCCATTTCAGATGTTAAGGCAGCCAGCCACATCTTCGAATCGGTGCCTGACACCGCTTCGATATAGGTCTTAGGTTCGTCGTCTTCTGAATTAACCTCATCATCTTGGTTCTCAACCAATAGATTTAGTCTTTCAGGTGCACGACGATTCCTTTGAGGCCTATTGAGTTGGTTTTGCGTTGGTTCAGGCGTTTTATTCTGATCGTGATGAGGTTCCTGCATGTTGAGGTTTTCAACATTTGGAATATTCTCAAGAATTTCACTATGATTTTCTTGAGGTGGGGTTGATACAATATCTTGTCTTTGATGCATCTCATTGTCTCGAGGTGACCCTCTAAGAGTCATTTCCCCTCCCAATAGATCATCAAAAACTCCCACTGAGTTCTTGTCCACTCCATTGGACAATACCTCATCCTCCATGTTATCTTGTGGTTCTTGAATTTCTTCAAGATCTACTGTGTTGTAACCTTGTTCCTTGGAGACATAATTATCTTCAAGAAACGTCACATTTCTGGATACTATCACCTTGTGATCTCCAGGACAATAGAATTCATATCCTTTGGTTTCTCTAGGATATCCCACAAAATAACATTTTTCACTTTTAGTTTCCAACTTATCAGTCATCATCTTCTTAACAAAAGCAGGACAACCCCAGGTCCGCATATGGTTAAGACTCGGCTTTCTGCCACACCATAATTCATATGGTGTTTTCTCGACCGATTTAGAGGGAACTCTATTTAGAATATAAACTGCGGTAAGTAAGGCATAACCCCAAAGAAATATAGGGAGACTGGTGAAACTCATCATGGATCGAACCATATCTAATAAAGTTCGATTTCTCCTTTCAGATACTCCATTCATCTGTGGTGTACCTGGAGGTGTCCAGTCTGACCGGATTCCATGTGATTTCAAGTAATCAAGAAAATCTCGACTCAAGTATTCCCCTCCTCGATCTGATCGAAGAGTCTTAATACTTTTCCCAAGTTGTTTCTCAACTTCTAACTTAAACTCCTTAAATTTCTCGAAGGCCTCAGATTCGTGTTTCATCAGATACACATGTCCATACCTTGAGAAATCATCAGTAAAAGTTATGAAGTACGAATATCCACCTCTTGCTTGAGTTGGGAACGGTCCACACACATCTGTGTGGATCAACTCGAGCACAACTTGGGCACGTAGCCCTTTCCCAGAAAGTGGTTTACTTGTCATCTTTCCTTTGAGACAAGATTCGCAAGCACCATATGATTCGAAATCAAATGATGTGAGATAGTCTAACTTTCTCAATCTTGCTATTCTTTTCTCATTGATATGACCAAGTCTACAATGCCAAAGATAGGTTTTATTATTCGTATTACTTAGCTTAGGTCGTTTGTTTTGTACATTGAGAATATTTTGTTCACATTCAAGCATATATAAACCATTCGAAAGAGAGGCACTTCCATAAAACAATCCATTAAGCG
This sequence comes from Ajuga chamaepitys, assembly GCA_958295605.1. NCBI lineage: Eukaryota > Viridiplantae > Streptophyta > Magnoliopsida > Lamiales > Lamiaceae > Ajuga > Ajuga chamaepitys. Next base: position 23,694,762 of record OY282506.1, on the reverse strand, counting down.
AAAACGAGCATCTACTGTTTGCAAAATGGAAGGAAAAACCTTGAATGTCTAACATTGGAATGGAAATAATATTCTATGAAATTATAGGAACAAAATAACAATTATGTAAATCTAGTCTATATCCTGAAGGAAGATCTAATCTATAAGTCCCTACACGTTCAGCAGCAACTCTTGCTCCATTTCCCACGCGTAAGTCGACCTCCCCAGGCCTCACTTTCCTGCTGTCACTTAGACCCTGCACATTATTACAAATGTGTGAGCCACAAGCTGTATCTAATACCCAGGATTGTGAATTGTTTATAGACATATTTATCTCAATGACAAACATACCTGAGCTCCCATTCAATGCACCTTGTGCTTTGAACTTTGGGCAGTCTCTCTTCCAGTGTCCCTTCTCGTGACAGAATAAACACTCATCCTTTGGCAGTTTCGGCTTCTTTTGAATCCCTCCACTCTTAGGCTTCAAGGCCACATCGCTAGATGCTTTCTTCTTCTTCTTTTGCTTATTCTTCCTTTTGGAAGAGTTCGTAGAAGAGCTCACCATGAGCACAGATTTGCCTTTAGAAGTGGAAGACTCATAGGTCTTAAGCATGTTATGAAGCTCAGGCAAAGTCACCTTCGTGTTGTTCATATTGAAGTTCACTATGAAGTTTTCAAAAGAACTAGGAAGTGACTGCAAAATTAGATTAGTTGAGACACTTGAGGGTAACACCGTCCCAATCGATGTCAACCTCTCAATTAATCCAATCATCTTCAGTACATGCTCAGAAACCTGGGCCCCATTATGAAGTTTACACTTAAAGAGGTCACTGAGTATCTCATACTCCATTGTCTGAGCTTGTGAGGCGTATAGACTCTCCAAGTGTTTTATCATCTCATAAGGGAGCATCTGTTCATGTTGCCTATGCAGTTCGATACTCATCGAAGACAACATGACACACTGAGCCGACGTGGCATCCTCAACATGCTTCTTATGAGCATCTGCGTCAAACTTAGCATACTCAGGAGAAGTTTTGTCGGGGATGACACCGATTGGTTCGTCCAAGACGTACTCAACCTTTTCTTGCCTTAGCACCAAGCGCAAGCAACGGAGCCAATCCGTAAAGTTAGACCCAGTCAACTTGTTTGATTCCATCAAACATTTATAAGCCAAATTCGACATTTTTATCTGATCAGAAAATAATCAAACGGAAAACGTAAATTAGAATAAAGTAAATAAAGATCACACTTATATCACTAATCAAAACAAGGGTTTATTGTAATGATTAGCTCTGACACGTCGGTTTCTAACCTAGTGTTCCGCAAGTGTACGGATATAGGTGTAGTACTATTGTCAAGGTCGATCCCACAAGGAATAGTTTTAGGTAGTTTGATACCCTAATACTCTAGGAATGTCCTAACTAGATACTAAGTTTTAAGGGTTGATTTTACTAATTAAACTACTCAATTAAATATAACTTCAAACTTAGGAAACACGAAAACTAACAATCAAAGAGAAAAGGTATCCTAGGGCTTCGATTTCAGGATATTATTTCAATGTGGAATATGATTAACCTATTAATTTACCAATTCTAGTGTTTATTAGGCGGCACGACAATAATCTAATCCTTCTCTCGAAGCGATTAAACCGTTGATTAATTAAGCTAATTACCCTCTCGAGTCAATTAAACCTAATAACTCCCAAACGATCCTAAGCCACGGCCTACACAGTCATAGACAACTGCGCTCTATGTTCTAAGTCTGATAACAATTCCCTCCTCTCGAAGCGGAATTGTTAAACTAAATTACTAAATCTAGGTGATCAAGCTAAATTTAGTTTTACGCACAAACATAGAGATAAAACACATAAAGAACGGAATTAATAGATTAAATCATAAATCAAAACATTGTTATAAAAATCCCTACTTTCTAACCCTAGGACACGAATAGCTTAGCTACTCATGCCTAGCAATAATCCAATACAAAATCTTAATAAAAACATTGTAAAGAATTAAACTAGAAAAGAATAAATAAACCCGGATGACTCCGTCTCGCTGATCTTCGTCTTCCTTGTCTTCCAAGGTGATGTAATTTATGTTCTTGATGATTGATTCCTTTTTTCTAGAGCTTGGGGTCCTTTTTATAGAGTTGAGGACGAATCTTGGGAAAGATAGGCTCAAAATCCTATTAAAATATGAAATCCTCGCATAAAAACCCTTCTGACACGGCCGTGTTGCTTAAGTGACACGGCCGTGTTGCTTTGCACAAAATTCACTTTCTGCTCAACATTTGACACGGCCGTGTTGCTTGAGTGACACGGCCGTGTTCTGTTCCAGAACCCACAGCGCGTTATGGACCACTTTTGACACGGCCGTGTTGCTTTGTGACGCGGCCGTGTCGGTTCTTGCCTGGTTTTGCTCCTGGACCGGTTCAGACCGGTTCAGACCGGTTTGGACCGGTTCTTCGACGGTTCTCACTCTTTTGGGCCGGTTTTCACTCTTTTCCAACTTGTTTCCTCGTCCGGTAGCCTGAAAATGCTCAAAATACCTTAAAACAAGTCGAAACACGTCAAATGACCCAAATATTATTAATATAAATAAATGCCGGTCAAATATGCACGTAAATGATATAAAATATGATCCTAAATCGACCTAAATACATGCATAAATAACGTGTTATCAAGCTCCCACTAATTTTAACATATTTTGCGTCCCCAAACACAAAATACGGATTTATAATAATTATAAATCTTAGTGGTCCAAGATCCAAGTCTATATTACTGTAGTCTCTGCTTTGGCTGATGACTACAATAATATCACTAGGTAGGCCTCTACGCCAATTGCAACAACAATTTGCAATTCTTGGTTAATTAATCCAATTAATTTCGCGTCCTTAAACTATTTTGGTCGCTTTGGCGTCACAAAATAATTTAAGCAAGTCAATTCCATCACATGATGCCAACCATGCATCTATGTATGAGCCCCGACCTCGTTGTTTTAGAGTAAACACTTTGGTGTAAAACTCGTGGACAAAGAGATCAAGAATTTCATACAATTATGATGGACGACGCTTTTATTTCTAAATAAGACTTGGTTTTATTTGGGAATTTAATATGTGATGCTAATTGTCAAATTTAATATCTAATATTAAATTAAACGCAACTACTGGGTGCCGCCTACCCAGGCATAAAATGCGGACCACACATATTGGGCGCCGCCTACCCATACATTTTCTCGCGGACTACATGTATTGGGCGCCGCCTACCCAAACATAAAACGGTCTTGAATTACTATAATTTAAATTGAATAAGCATAAAATCAAATAATAGCTTATCACATAATATCAAATAGATGCTCAACGAATAAAATTATTAATCCAATTAAAATTTTATTCTTCAATTAAATGTGGATTAAAATTAAATATATTAATTCCAAATTAATATATACATATACTTTTAATATTAATTCTAAATTAATATAAATATATAAGTCTAATATTATTCTTTCAAAAATAATAATATTATCAAAATTTATTAATCTAATTAATGAATTAATATTAGTTTATTAGATTAATATATTAATTCCAAATTAATATAAGTATACTCTTAATGTTAATTTCAAATTAACATAAATGTATAAGTTTATTATTATTATTATTTCAAAACCAATAATAATTAAAACAAATTAATCTAATTAATTTTTATATTTTCTGAAAATCTGGATTTTTTTTTTTTTTTTTTTCGTATTGGCCCAAAATGGGCCCAACTTAAAACCAGTCCATAAATCTCATAATCTGGCCCAGGTTACCTCCGGCCCAAATTCAAGCCCAAAAGATTTTATATTTGGTCCATTCCTTTTCAGCCCAAAACAGGATTATTTCGGCCCAAAACCCAGCCCAGGTCCAACCTGAAAATCCTAGGTTCAATACTGTCACCTGCCGTCGCCAACTCCGACGCCGCCGTCACCGCCGATTGTCGCGGGCAACAGCAGCCAAACCGCCGCCGCCACCGTTGACGATCGTTGCGCGCAGCAGCAGCCAAACTCCCGCCGCCGCCGTCGTTCGACAGCAGTAACAGCGAAGAATGTCGCCGCTGCTGCCACCGACGAACGTTGCACGCAACAGTGACAGAACTATCACCGCCGAATGTCTTATCATCAGCAAAGCATGGCACCCCGCCGCTCGGGCGAGCGACAACGTGCGCCGCCACCGTCGTTGTTGGCGAGCGTACGCACAGACAAGCAGGGTTGGTTTCAATAATGATTTCAAAAAACATTCATCAGTTTTCAAAATTCGTGGACCATTGAGTTAAAAGTTAATGGTTGAGAAATGATTTTCTAAATTCCAAATTGCAAGATTGATTCAGAACCATATTGCACTAATATTATTTCATAAAATTTTATCCACAATTAATTAGAAGGTAAAACAATTATAAATCGAGCCCCGGGCTCTGATACCACTGTTAGTAATTCTCGATTCCATCTAATGTACGCAGCGGAATAATAAATCGAGAATATTGATCATGATTTATAACTGAATTGAACGTTGAGCAATAACTACGCAAAAGATCGAATACTTACTTGTTGCGTAATTGATCGGACTGAATTGCGATTGATTCACCACTTCAGGTATCCACGCGTATATGTCGTCCGTCGCAGGAACTATCCTCGGTACAATTGTTCAATAATGATCGCTAGGGTATATAGCGCATATACCCTAGGTATATGGGCCTAATATTCTGGTCTGCTTTAATTAATTAATTAGTATAACCTAATAATAATTAAAGCCCATATCCTAATCTAGTCAATAACTTTCAAAGTCGACATCCAAAATGGTTAAGGTAGATGTAGAGGTGTATTATCTAATTGATATAGCAGCTTACAGGATTATCCACTCAGTTTTTTCAAAACTCATGCCTTCCATAACAGATATCTTGGATCGGGGGTGTGAGACCGTTGATCAAGTCGGCAACTCTCCCTAGATGCAAATTTAAATAAAGGAGAATCTATCTCCGAGCCTGTAACACGATTTCCTATTTCGAGTATTATGAAAATAAGTTTAAGTTATGAAAAAAATTATTTTCACATTTTCACAGTATTTACATAACAAATGAATGATAGGTTGCTTGGTAGCACACTTAGATCGGGAGACTGAGCTGAGTGTGTTATTGTAGTGGCGTCTTCAGTCCGGGTAAGCTGGGCTGGGGCGCTACAGTGTCGGCCCACGGGATAGGCTAGGTCAGCCTGGCCGAATTGTCACCTCTACTTAAGAAACATAAATCATACAAGATTATCAACATAAAATTTGGGCAATGATAAATGTATTTCATACTTACTCAAATAACTATGTTTTTAATCATTTTTATTGACCTTTTCTTTTTTTAATAAACATATAAATTTCCATCACCTATCGAATATTTATTATAATATTTCACTATTTATAATAATGTAAATATATGAATTTATATTTATGTTAAATTTATAGACCGTGCATCGCACAGGCAGGGCTGTACCTAGAAATAGTTACGCCTGAGTCGAGTTTACTAAATAGGCCCATAATATTTTTTTTTTCTAATGTACAGACTTTAAAGACAAACTTAAGAAAGTTGAAACATTTGCAACATTATACACACACACACACACATACACACACACACACATATATATATATATATATATATATTATCATAGGAAATAAAAAGCAAGGAGTTTTTCAAATGGGTCCATAATTTTATCACAGATAAAAACAAAACACAAAGTTAAAGCTAGAAGGAAAATTTGAAACCCTATCTTTAAAATTGTTAAAATAATACATTAACCATTGAACTATATCAAATAATTGTTTAAAAAACATATCTAAATATACCTACATATTACATATGGCTACCTAAATAAATCTGAGCCCCTAAAATATTACAATTTTTTGGGGCCCGATGTGAAGGACTTTTCCGACTAATGGAAGATCCGGCCATGCACACATGATTATTATAGTTATGATAAAATGACAATAATTTCACAAAATTATTTAAAAATTGCATGGATATATATAACACAGGCAAAGAACACCTCAAGTGGACCTAATAAGGGAACTACCAAAATTAATTGTTAGGGGCAGACCATAACAAGTTGGTGTAGGGGCCATTGCGAAGCCAAGAACTATATATGAAATGTACCTAACTTAAGGATTGATGTTAACATTGATAGAGGTCCAAGTTTTTCTAGATATTAGATAAATAAATTATAGGGGCTGTACGTGCCTGAGATTATACTTCATTTAATTTGTTTTATTCGAAATTGTTATCAATCGCTTATAGAGGTGTATAGACAAAGATGTATTTAATGCAGACAAAGTCGAAGCTAGAGTTTGACTCTATATCCGTAAGACGAAATTGTCATGTACACAGTTGCAATACATGTAAAAGCAATCGCCTCCAAGATACAACAACTTTACAACTTCAGATAGTTGCACTACGAATCGGAAGTTATCGGCGAACGTACTCGAATATTTGGAACTTTCTGACACAACTAATGCAGATTTGGATGCTTTTAAAATCAGAATATAGTGAATTTTCAGTGAATGAAATGCAAATTGGAGGGGGCTATTTATATATATTGAAGAGTTATGGTGCCTTTCTGGAAATGCACCTCTTGACCCTTGGTGGCACCCCTTCGGCTAGGCTCGAACCGGTTCGGACCTGGACCCACCAGTTCACTGGGCGGTCGCACCTGCAGGCTGACTCGCGCTCCGTCGGGCGACGGGTCGCACTGGTTCGTGGATCCAGGTTCGCACCCGCCCGACCCGCATCGGTCGCTGGTGGGTCGGTTCGACTCGGTGCAGGCTCAAACCACCCGATCCGCGCTGGTCCCTGACTTGTTAGTCTGACCCGACCTGGTACATGCCACGTCACTGCGCTCCGAACCGTCGCGAACCCACGAGCCACCCGTCCGGACCATCTGGCCAAAACTTTAAGGCTTCTCTAGGATGCACCATAAGGTCCACCATAGGGGAGTATATTTGATAACTTTTTATCAAGTGCTCTACTAAATAAGGAGCATCAACATGCTCCTAGTTTCCTATGTGGGACAAGAGAAATAATATTTTCCCCATAATTTCTCTTCAACTTTGAATCAACAAGTTGCTAACTTTGAAGATTAATATGTGATTCACCCGGAATTAATTTTGAGCATATTAATACATTAAATTCATCTACTCGAAACGTAGATTATGAATTTATAACTTATTTCCATTTTTAACAAATGGATTAAAATAATTAAATTGGTCAATTTTGGGTCAAAACCCATAATTCCAAACAAATTTCCAACAATCCCCCACATGAATGATATTAATGCAATGCAAGCCTAAGAAAGTCCCAACGAGGTGTCCCTTCATCAGGATAGGTAGCTTCAGGCTTTGAACCTTCCCTAGTGAGATGTCATCGGATTTACTCGATGCTCAGTGAACACGATGTCTTTAACTGGTCAACTTTGTGTAAATCTTCTACAAGGACAACCACAAAGTGACGACTCTAATATCCTTTTGGTTCTCACGTAGTTGTCCATTTTGGATGTGGACCTTATCTCGGATTATAAGTGTGTACTGAAAATATTACATTTGTCAGTTTGAAGCAGCCCACTTCACACTTACATAGGTGATCTCCTATTAAGGGTACCCTGAAATACCCCACCACGAAAGTATAGGAATCATTAAAAGCAGTTAAGCTTACCCTCACCACAAGTCATCAGGTTTTTCACCAAGTAGGGACAATTAGCAGTTGAGCCGAATCGAGAATGAACTTGAAATTTAATTTTCAAGTGCAATACTGAGTGCTTCAAAGCTTAGTTGTCTCGTTGAACCAAGTTCTTGGGATCCTCCAGTCATCATGGATGAGTTACCGCTATGAACACCCTTTAGTGTATGGGTTTTAGCCCCATTCCCCTTACTGCACTATATATTTGATCTCAACCAATGCCTTTAGTTAGCGGATCCGTAATATTTTCTTTTGATTTTACGTAGTCAATGGAGATTACCCAAATATCTAACGGTATTGTGTCTCCTTCGTATGTGTCAAGACTTACCATTATACATGTGGCTTTATGCCCTCCCTATAGCAGACATGCTATCACAATGTATCATCACGGGAGGCACCGGTTTAAACCAACCGGGAATATCCTCTAGAAATTTTCGAAGCCTTTCCGCTTCTTCACCAGCTTTGTCTAATGCAATGAACTCAGATTTCATTGTGGAACGAGTTATGCAAGTTTATTTAGAGGATTTCCAAGTCACAGCTCCTCCACCTATAGTGATTACATAACCACTGGTAGATTTTGAATCTTTTGTATTAGATATCCAATTTCCATATGTGTATCCTTCCAATAGGGCTGGATATCTTATCCTACAAAATTCCATCACTCAGGGTATGTTTTAAATACCTTAAAACTCTCATCAGAGTTTTCTATTGATTGTTATTAGGATTACTTGTAGATCTACTAAGTTTGCTAACTGAATATGCTATATCAGGACGCGAACCATTTGTCAAGTACATCAAGCTTCCGATAATTCTTGCATATTTCAGTTGAAGCACTGGGTCTCCTCTATTTTTGGCTAAGTGTAGATTAACATATACAGGAGTGTTAGCCAGGGGTACGTCATAAGCATCAAATTTCCTCAACACATTCTCAATGTAATGAGCTTGTGATAGGAAAATTCCATCAGGAGATCTAGAGATTTTCATCCCTAGGATGACGTCAGCCTGACCCATGTCCTTCATGCTAAAATTTCGTTTTAACATGTTTTTAATATTCATGATCGAGTCATGAATACTCCCCGTAATAAGCATGTCATCCAGGTATGGACACACTATCACATAATCTTCTGGAATGCCTTTTATATAGACACACTTGTCACACTCATTGATTTTGAAACCATTTGAGAGCATTATCTTGTCAAATTTTTCATGCCATTTAAGAGGTGCTTGTTTGAGTCCATATGATGATCTAACAAGTTTACACACCTTCTTTTCTTGGCCAGGCACAACAAACCCTTCAGGTTGCTCCATATAAATCTCCTCACCTAATTCTTCTTTTAGGCCGTCTTTACATCCATTTGAGGTATCTTAAAGTTATGCAATGATGCAATAGTAATGAGAACTCTAATGGAAGTGATCCTTGTAACAAGGGAATATGTATAAAAAAAAGTCGTAACCTTCTCTGTTTGAACCCTTTGGCTACCAATCTAGCCTTATACTTGTCAATTGATCCATCAGCTTTGTACTTCCTTTTTAGGATCCATTTGCATCCAAGAGGTGTAGATCTACAATCTCTCACGTGTGATTTTGCATGATGGACTCAATTTCACTGTTTATAGCTTCTTTCCAGAGAGGAGCATTTGGACTGGACAATGCCTCATGTATTGTCATGGGTTCTCTTTCCATCATATAAGATAGAAAATCCGGCCCAAAGGAATTTTCCTTTATGGCCCTCTTACTGCGTCTAGGTTCATCATTAACCTTAGGTTCTTCATTAACCTCAATAGGTGAACCATTTGCAATTTCATAAGTTCTTTTACGAGAAATTACTTCTATGTTTTCCTTCTTAGGAAAAATGTTCTCAAAGAACACCACGTTCCTTGATTCAATAGTCATTCCCATGTTCATTTTAGGAATGTCTGATTTATGCACTAAAAATCGATATGCACTACTGTTATGCGCATATTCAATGAAAATGCAATCAACAGTTTTAGGTTCTATTTTCACTTGTTTTGGCTTAGGTACTTCAACCTTAGTTAGGCATCCCCACACTTTGAGGTAATGGTAGGAAGGTTTTCTTCCTTTTCACAACTTGTACGGAATTTTGTACCTCTTCTTATGTGGCAATTTGTTAAGAATGTAGTTGGCAGACAAGATTGCTTCCCCCAACATGTTCTGGGGTAAGCCCGAACTCGTGAACATAGCATTCATCATCTCTATTAGAGTTCGATTCTTGCGTTTTGCAACGCAATTGAATTGAGGCGAGTATGAAGCTTTAGTTTGATGAATAATACCGTTTTGTTGGCAAAATTCTTCAAAGGGAGCTACATATTCTCCTCCTCTATCACTTCGAATCACTTTGATTCTTTTGCTAAGTTGATTTTCAACTGCATTCTTATTATTTTTTAGCACCTCAATGGCTTCATCTTTGCTTTTCAAAAGATATACATAACAGTATCTTGTGCAATCATCAATAAAAGTAATGAAGTAATTCTTACCAACTCTAGTTTGCACGAACTTTAAATCACATACATCAGTATGGACAAGTTCTAGAGGTGAAGTACTTCTATCCACTAATTGGAATGCAGTTTGACCAATTTTGCCTCCACACAGATCTCACACTTTTGTGAAACAAATTCCATTCTAGGAAGTAAATCTAAATTCACTGAATGTCAAAGTGTATTTTGATTTACATGTCCTAATCTACCATGCCATAAATTAGAACACTCAAGCAAATAATTAACATCACTTATATTAATATTGCGCTTAATGTCACGATTTACAGTCATTAGATTCATCTTGAAAAGGCTCTTCTCGAGATAACCTTTCCCAATAAATTGACCACATTTGGTCAGTACAAAGTTGTTTTCCTAAAAAACAAGCCTAAATCCGGCCTTACTCAACAAAGAACCGGAGATTAAATTCTTGCGAATATCTGGGACATGCAGCACATCCACGAGAGTTAGTTCTTTCCTCGACGTCATCTTTGACACAACTTTCCCTAATCCTACCACCGGAGACGTTGCAGAGTTTCCCATGAAGAGCTTTCTACCATTGATCTCTTGGTAAGTGGAGAATAGTTCCTTGTCTGAACAAATATAACGGGCAGCTCCTGTGTCGATCCACCATCCCTCGGATTGTCTACCAAGTTTGCCTCGAACATGACGACAGATAGATCCATTCAAGACATGTCTTCTAGCAATGAATTGTGCTCATCAAGGTTTGCTTGATTCTTATGACCTTGATTTGCCTTCTTTGGCTGTCGACATTCACTCGACTCGTGTCCAGACTTATCACAATTGTAACAGTTACCTTTGAACCTTTTGTTCAAGGTCTTCTGTTGCTTATTAGAGCCGGCACTGCGCTTCCTCTTCTTGCCACTTCTGGATTCAGCTAAATTTACTCGTGCCTCTCCACGGTTCTTGTCGCTCTTGACTTCAAATTTTCGATTGTCTTCCTCGATCCTTAGTCTCACGATCAAGTCCTCAAGTCCCATTTCATTGCGTTTGTGCTTGAGGTAATTTTTTAACTCCTTCCACTGAGGCGGTAGCTTTTCTATTAACGCGGCTACTTGAAAGGATTTAGATAGTTGCATACCTTCGACATGAATCTCATGGAGGATTAACTGTAACTCTCGAACTTCATCCATGACCGTCTTTGAGTCCACCATTTTGATGTCTAGGAATCATCTGACAATGAATTTCTTCATTCCGGCATCCTCCGTTTTGTACTTCTTATCCAAAGACAACCACAACTCTTTTGCGGTTTTAAAAATAAAGTAGACATTGTAAAGTGAGTCGTCTAGCTCATTCAAGATGTAATTGCGACACAGGAAATCACTATGGTTCCATGCGTCTAAAGCATTCATCCCCTCTTTATCGCCCACTTCAACAGTAGGAGGATCTTCTTGCAAGAAACGAGCAAGACTGAGTGTTGTTAAGTAGAACAACATTTTCTGCTGCCATCTCTTAAAATCATTTCTGCCAAATTTTGCCATTTTTTCAGCGTGAGTAGCAGGAATTGAAGGAGTAGAAATAGAAGAAGACATCTTTAAATATACGTGGCAATTTCGTCTTACGCTGTTAGCAATCGCTTATAGAGGTATATAGACGAAGATGTATTTAATGCAGATAAAGTCAAGGCTAAAGTTTGACTCTATATCCGTAAGACGAAAGTACCATGTACATAGGTGCAATACGTATAAAAGCAATTGCTTCCAAGATACAACGAGTTTACAACTTCAGACCATTGCACTACGAATCGAAAGTTATCGGCGAACGTACTCGGATATTTTGAACTTTCTGACACAACTAATGTAGATTTGGATGCTTTTAAAATTAAAGTATAACTTGTGAATTTTCAGTGAATGAAATGCAAACTGGAGGGGGCTATTTATATATATTGAAGAGTTGTGGTGCCTTTCTGGAAAGGCACCTTTTGACCCTTGGTGGCACCCCTTTGGCTGGGCTCAAACCGGTTCGGACCTGGACCCACCAGTTCGCTGGGCGGTCGCACCCGCAGGCTGACTCGCGCCCCGTCGGGCGACGGGTTGGTCCGACCCGGTACGGGCTCGGACCGTCTGATCCGCACTAGTCCCTGATGGGTTGATCCGACCCGACCTGGTTACTACCACGTCACCACACCCTGAACTATCGCGAACCCGCGAGCCACCCGTCGGACCATCTGGCCAAAACTTTAAGGCTTCTCCAGACGACACGTACGTGCGAAGTGCAAAGTGCGCCTCTAAAGCGACTAAATGCGACGTGCGCGTGCGAGTTCGGGCTCGGATGGTGCTTCGCACCATCCTCGGGTCCATTTAGCTAATGGCTAAAATCTCACTAGGATCCACCATAAGGTCCACCATAGGGGAGCACACTTGATAACTCCTTATCAAGTGCTCTACTAAATAAGGAGCATCAGCACACTCCTACTTTCCTATGTGGGACAATGGAAATAATATCTCCCCCACAATTTCTCTTCAACTTTGAATCAATAAGTTGCTAATTTTTATGATTAATATCTCATTCACCCGAAATTGGTTTTGAGTATGTTAATGCATTAAATTCATCTACTCGAGACGTAGATTATGAATTTGTAACTTGTTTCCATTTTTAATAAATGGATTGAAATAATTAATTTGGTCAATTTTTGGTCAAAACCCATAATTCCAAATCAATTTCCAACAGAAATGTCGCTTAAGATTTATTTATTTCTTTTCAAAACATAGAAGCATTAATTCAATGGGAAAAAAATATGTTTTTTGTCCCGTAACTTAGGTCCAGTACAAAAAACAGTTATGTATATTAAATTATCGATTTTAGTTCTATATGTTAGGATCGAGTCGAATTTTAGTCATATATGTTAAGATTGAGTCCAATTTAAGGATAAAATTTGCCAAAAATTATAAAATTGGTTAGAATTTGTCACGTACACTGCACGTGTTCATAAATTTTGGGGGTTTCCAATCAATTGTTGCTGACTTGTCCAAAATTGTTGATGTATAGCACACACCACATCATTTAAAAACAAATGACTTCGGATATAGAGTGGGCGTAAAAGAGTACGTCGATTTTTTGGGAATGCATTACGACTTATTGAGTTACGTAACCCAAAGTTTATGAACACGTACAATACCTACGTAGGATAGAATAAATCGGCTTAGCCCTAAGTGTCCACCCCTTTTGCCTGTATTATCCTAATTTAATAAGGAGTGTAACTTCTAATATTAAAAAAAGTTATTATAATGTACATTTGACGTCTGAAAGTTTAAATTATTTTATCAACATTAACGTCAATATTCATTTTCACTTGATCTTTATCCTTTCATTAATTATTACCAATATTCTTGTAAAGATATATTATCGATATTTTGTTTCTTTTTTTAAGAATTTAGCGTCACAGTTAGGGGTATGCACGAAACAGTACGGTTCGGAGACTTAAAAAATTCAGTACCGTCCTAAAGTTTGGTACTCCAAAAATCTAAGGTCCGGAACCGAATCAAACTTATAAAGATTCATACCAAACAGTCCCAAGATTCAGGACAATTCGGTATAATATTTCAAATCTAGCGGATCTAGTGATACGTTTTGGTTCAGTACGATATATTCGACTATTCAGATACTTTCAGGATTTTTAATATCAAAGTTAAACCTGAAAAATAAAAGCAAGATACTCTCACCAGAGCTGCAACTAGAATTAAAATTTATGGTGACATAAACATCAAGTCATAAGTAAACCTCTCAAGTAAGGTCGCGCAAACGTAATAAAATATCAAAATTATGGACAATATTTGTAAACTACTCTATGTCTGAAATAATTAATACATTTATATATTTTCGTAATCTCGATTTTTGGTATTTGATAGTTCAAGCCAATTCGGTACAGTTTGGTTGGGTTCGATTCTCAGAACGGATGTTAATAATTATCCAGAACAATACTATAATTTTTTCGGTATAATTTGGTTGGGAGAAAGTCGAAAGTCAACAATTCTTTTTTCAATCGATGTACTTTCCGTTCAATGCACACTCTAGTTCCATGCACACCCTAGTTACAGTGCCTAGTTAGAATATAAATATATTAAATTGACAAAATTCAATGCACTTTTGCAAGGGTTCTAACACAAAATGTTAGAAATCTGACTATATAATAAAAAATCCTCAATAAAAGAATATTAAACATATTCTCCCGGGTCCATTTCATCTTTAAAAAGTAGTAGATTTAAATCATAACTAAATTAATAAGAGATTCATATATGTATGGTAAATGTTTGTATATATATAGTAAAATCTTCCCACAATTAGTTTCAAATTTAAATTTTATTGGTAATTTGCTACTCCCTGCCAGGCACGGAGGTAAAGAAAAAATAGATTTTGTGGAATCTTTGACATTTTCAAAGGTGGAGATTTTGAAGGTGGAGATTGTGAGAAAAGTTTGTCATTTATGGGCTAACAAGTTAAGTTGGGACAAATCGAAAAGGAAATTAGGCAAGTTAGAGCGGGACGAAGGTAGTATATACAAAAGTTATAGGCCACAACTTTTGATTGATTAATTTAATAATAATAAATTAAATTTAATTTAAATAATTTATGATTCTTTTTCTATTTTTAAAGTAAAATATAGCAAATTAATCTTTTTCATGACCTTTAATTTGATATTTGCATTGCATATTTTAAAACAAGTCATATAAAAAAAAAGTGCAATTATTTATCAATTATTTAGGATAGATTTGTTTATTTGGGTACGAGATATAAATAAAAATTAAGAATCTTTTTATGAACACTTATTAACTAATATTTCTAAAATCTTAGTTAATTTTTATATATATTTTTAAATTATTTTATTTTATTTTATAAACAAATCCATATATGTATATTTTCTACAATATTACAAGTGTTGAAAAATAGTAAAACTAACTATCTTTCGACTTCTAGATTCACTGATAATATTCGATTTTTTTTATAAAGAACAAAAAAATAGTGGAGAAACATAGCGACAAAAACAATTAAGAGATCCGCTATATCTTTTGTAGCTCTCTTTCTCTCTTTGGCAAATAATTTTTCCAGCATCTTAAAGGCACTAATAACGTTTTTTAATTATTTTTGAATTCATTTATTTTATTTGCAATAGATAAAAAAAAATAATTGTTTGTTGGCCCATTATTATGCTGAGTTTGAATATTTATTGTGAGTTTAACTATTTACATTAAATATGAGATGTAAATAAAAATAAATTAAATATTTTTTATTAATGAAATTAAAAGTTACTCCCTTCGTCCCGAATGAACTTGCATTTTCTCCCCGGCACACATATTAAGAAAACTTGCGTTTTGATAAATGTTGACTTTGTCAAATCTATTTTTACCTTTATTAGCCGAGAAAAAAAATGCAAAGATTAGGAAATTAATCCTTCCCTCTTAATTTTTGGGGCTCAAACCTGGACATCTTCTTAATGTAAACAGCAGTAAGCAAAAACTTCAAATTTCACAAAATTTTCACAAATTCATTCAAATTTTGGGAGAACAGTTTGGTGGGAAAAAATTCCTACCAGTAACTTTTCATTCCTACAACCTGTTTTACAAGTTCAACATAGATCAAAATTTACAATTCCCTCCCAAAAATCTTGAAAACCTAACTAAAATACTGCAACATTAAATGTGCCAAAAAGATACACTTCATCTTCAAGTTTCAGCAACAACAGTTCTTCAAATAAAATCAAACAGAAATGGTTTGCACCAAAACTGGTAAAAGCTAGCTCCATCAGACCAGATTCAAATTGCTCAGTTCTTAATGGCTAACATCATAGCTGGTGTTGTACATCATGGCAAAATAAAGGAAGCGGCTTGTGATACCCCGAATCTTTGAAACGCAATAAAATACATTGTTTGTATTTTAAAATATTTTTACCCATTTTATTTTAAATTACAAAGTTATTTGATTTATGACTTTATTATAGAAAATAAGTGTGACCACGATGTACCAGGTCGACTGCACTCCTAGCACCTAAAGAGTAAGAATTAAAAGTTTACAATATAGAAGTTTAAAATTAATATCGGACTTAAGAAGTAAAACACTAAAATTAATTTTATTTCTTTTAAAACATAATAAATACCTATACGTAGACAATTAAACTAATGTTTGTGAAATAAAATTAGCATGCATTCCTTAGTAAATAAGTAATTTTATAAAATAATAATAAAAATGTAATGATAACTATATATATACATCTACGCTTAACCATTATAATAATAAAATAAAGATAACAAACTATTCTTAACTTTAGTATACTAAATTTAGATCATCCCACATCGAATAAAAAGTTGAAAAATTGTTGAAAAATTCCTATATAAATAAGTTATAGGAAATGAACTAATAACTAAACATTTCAGTGAATGTATTAAAAGGAATTCCTTTAACTAGGAGGTCCTTATAAGTTTATTTTCAACAACGCTCGGACCGGTGTTTTGGGAAGTTGTTGAATAGTGTTAAAATCTTTTAAGGTATGTAATTTTAATAGTTTTATTTTTTTTATTGTCATTTATAGTTTATATAGATTTAAGAATTTGATTATTTTTCTTGATTTAGGTAGATTTATAAATTTAGCTATTTTCTTAAGTTTGTATTAAATAGTTGTTGTTAAAGATGCATGGTAATTAGTTTAAAATATTTATCAATGTAGTTAATAATTTAAATTTAATAAAATAGTTAGGCCTTTTAATTTAGGACTATAATTTATGACGACTCGACTTATGTATTAGAAATTGTAAAAGATAGACATAATTCAAGAATATTGTACCACACTTAATCACTTTGAAAATACTAAACCCGATAAGTAATACTAATTAATTAAACAACATGTGCTAGGTGTAGTGCAGGTCGGGCCTAGGACATACACGACTCAACTATTTTTAAAGCAAGCAAAACAAGGTGGGTGACTGGGCTATTTGTAAGTATATTATGCTACTGAACTTGTACTTTGATAAATATGTTTGCCTTCGGGCTTATTGATATGATACCTCTTAAGTCGTAAGATTGGCTTTTGAGTAGGGCTTGGGAGTCGTAAGATTGGCCCCCTAGTCTAGCAATATGGCTTTTGAGTCGTAAGATGGGCTCCTAAGTCAACGATGTGTTTATTATTTTGCACCTTCATTAGTATAACTGCTTACAAAGTTCCCACTGAGTTTATACTCATGCCCATAATTTATTACAAATCTTCAGGTTAGTTGAGCGAGGTGGCGGGGCTGTTGCGGCAAAGGTCACCGGGTTCCTTTTCCTACCCGCAACTTTATAATGTTTTTGCCTCTTCAATGTATATAAATAAGTTTACATGTCACTAAATCCGGGTGTTTTTTTCATTTTCTGAGAAACTTTGGAACCTCTAGTGTAGATATGTTTTGGCAGTATATTATTGCCAATAAAATTTCTACTTTTATCCGATAAACATTTCATGTCACGCTTTCGCACATTTTCTGATTTATTACTTAATCAAAAGAAAAGAAAATTTAGTAGCACTTTAATCCCGAGCTAATGGGATTGGGGTGTTACAGAGTGGTATCAGAGCGGGTCTACTTTTCTGTATACTTGATTTAAAAAAATAAAACCGAGGGGAACCGTGACTTTGCCAACAGACCGACACTCGCTCCAAGGTATGTATATTTTATTATGAGTTTTATATAGTTCAAAAATGTTTTGTCCTCGAAACTTTTACTACCAATTAAGAAGCCAGATTAGAAACTGATCCATATTTCTTCTTTATGATAGGATGGTTCGAACAAAACAAACTGCTAGAAAAACAGTAGTATATAGACGAAGAACACCCGCTAACAGAGATCTACCACCCGCGATATCAGTCTACCGGAGGACCAGACAGGGTGAATATCAGAATATAGGCGAGCATATAAATATATTACTGAGACGTTGGAACAACGCCATAAAAGAAGGACATCACATTACTGAGTACGAGGCTTCTATGCGCTTAGCAGACACTGTCCTCCCAAATTATAGAGATGTTGCTCATCGGTTATTGGACGAAATGCTTACGATAGACTCTACGGCTGGACTGACAATTAATTATGAACATTTTAGTGTCCGCCTCGCTATGGTTATTAGAGAACGTAAAAGGTGCCTCGCAATTGCAGATCAGATGGAAATGGAGGCAGAGGAACAGAGGCAAAGGGCAAATCATTATGACGAGGTTGCCGCCAACAAGCGCTCAGAAGCTATTGCTGACGAACGTCTTGCCGAACGCGCTAGGGATCGGGCGGAATTCTGTCTCGAGTTCGCAAGATCGCAAAGGGAGGAAGCAGGAGTAGCAGAAGAGGACGAGGACGAGTAGGAAGAGGATCCCTCAGAAGATACCAAGCCTAACGAGTCCATAGGATCAGTCCATGATGAGAGCGTACCATCTAGGGGTCGACGTATGCGTACCCCACCAGCAGAGAACCAGGCGGGTCCCAGTAATTGGTTCTGATATAGTTGGAAACTTAGAGGGCGTACATATAGTAATAGTTGATAGTTTTTTTTTGTATAGTGATGTTTAAGTATATAACTAGATCGTAAATATCCTTTTGCTAATAGGAATGTATATAAGTCATCCTTTGATCATGCTATCTTTTTGCTCGTATAAGCATGATAAACTAATAGACTTTTTGTACGGGTTAAGGTATTAAAAACCAATGTACTTTTGTATATATATATGGATTTGTAAACCCAATATCTTTTATGTATTTGATTTGTTTACACATTATTCGGTGTGTTAAACAAAGGTATATATGCATATAATTAAGTGATATTTCTCTTTCTCCCAAAAGTATGGCAGCGCGAGGAAGGCCACGTAAACATGTGCAAAATGAAAATGAGCCATTTGTCGGGCCAGCTGCTGAGAGGCAACCTCCACCTGCGGTTGGAGTACAGGGAGCGGATTTTGCACGAGAGTTCTTGAACTCTCTGCAGGGACTCATACAACAAATACCAGCTAACCAGAATATACCAAATCCACAGAACCAGGGTATCAATACTAATGTCATTATAGAGCAATTTCGTCGTTTTTCACCACCAAGATTCAGAGGTAGCGAAGGACCTATGGTCGCTGAGGAATGGATTCTTGAGCTTGAAAGAATCTTTGACCATATGGAATCAACTGAAAATCAGAAAGTTTTGTGCGCAATATTCCAACTTGTGGAAGATGCTGGACACTGGTGGAAATCACACGAGCGAACAATGACGAATGAACAAAAGCAAAACATGACCTGGAATGATTTTAAGAACATGATGATGGACCGTTACTTTCCACAGTCTATCCGTGACCAAAAGGAAATTGAGTTTGTTAATCTGAAGCAGGGAACCCTTCCAGTGATGGAGTATGAAAGACGTTTTAATCAATTATCTAAATATGCCCCACACTTGGTCGACACAGATGAAAGAAAGGCAAGACATTTTGAGAGAGGTTTGCGTCCAGAAATCGGAGGGATCGTGTCGGGTTTGAAACTACCTACGTACCATGAAACGTTTGAACGAGCACATATTGTATCCCTTAGCCAGAATTTAGAATACAACCAGAAACCTCAAGAGCAACCCGGGAAAAGGAAATGGGATTTTAGAGATAAGAATAAGACTAACCACTTTGTGAAGAAGGCAACCCCAAGGGGGGGACCAGGACCAAATGCAGTTCCGATATGTCCTAATTGCAATAAGCACCGCTATGGGGAGTGTTTGATGGGAAAGAATGTTTGCTATAAGTGTCGTTAACCAGGACATAAGTATTGGGAATGCACTGCCACACAGACCAAGGCACCACAAAATGTTAATACACCAGACAAGAAGACAAGGAAGGCACGCGTTTTTGCTCTAGGACAAGACAAAGTGACCGAGGAGAATGAAACCATGGCAGGTATACTATTTGTCTACGATCTTCCAGCATATATTTTGTTTGATACTGGTGCATCACATTCTTTTATGTCAGAAGATTTTAAAAGAAAACTGGGTTTGAAAAGTAACACAAATGGAGAGGAGTTGACAGTAAGTATAGGACTAAGGATATCGTGTTTGGTGTTAAGCTTTTGATAGGTGATCAAGAAATGGAAACTGATCTGTACGTATTAGAGATGAAATGTTTCGATGTTATTTTGGGTATAGATTGGTTGACCAAGAATAAAGCAACAATCCGATGCTTTGAGCGTGAAATAGATTTTGAAAAACCAATAGGATCCAAATTCACCTTTTACGGAGCCAAAACTAATACCAGACCGCATATTGTGTCAGCGATGAAGGCTGTAAGAATGTTACAGAAAAAGGGAAGTGAAGGCTACCTTGTGAATATCATGGAAAATAATACTGTTAAGGTTACACCTGCTGATATATCAACGGTGAGAGATTATGTGGACGTATTTCCAGATGAGTTGCCAGGAATACCTCCTGATCGACAGGTTGAATTCACAATAGATTTGGTGCTCGGAGCTGTGCCTGTATCTAAAGCACCTTATCGAATGACGCCTAAGGAATTACAAGAATTAAAAATACAGCTTCAAGAGTTGCTGGACAAGAAGTTCATCAGACCAAGTGTTTCTCCATGGGGAGCCCCTGTATTGTTTGTAAAGAAGAAAGACGGATCACTTAGAATGTGCATTGATTATCGGGAACTCAACCGCCTAACAATCAAGAATAAGTATCCCTTGCCTAGAATAGAAGATCTTTTTGACCAACTGAAGGGGGCTAGCGTGTTCTCAAAAATCGATCTTAGATCGGGCTACCACCAACTCAAGGTCAAAGAATGTGATATTTCTAAGACAGCCTTTAGAACACGATATGGTCATTATGAGTTCATAGTAATGCCTTTTGGATTAACAAATGCACCCGCAGTATTCATGGATTTGATGAATAGGGTATTCCATCCTTATCTGGATCAGTTTGTCATAGTCTTCATTGATGATATCCTAGTATACTCAAGAGATAAAGAACAACACGAGAAACATCTTAGAACTATACTAGGCACCTTACGACAGGAGAAGCTTTATGCTAAATTTAGCAAATGTGAATTTTGGCTAGATCGAGTTGTTTTTCTAGGCCATATTATCACGGCTAGTGGAATCGAAGTGGATCCCGCGAAGGTTGAAGCAATAATGAATTGGAAAGCTCCGAAGAATGTGAATGAGGTCCGAAGTTTTCTGGGTCTAGCGGGTTACTACAGAAGATTCATTCAAGATTTCTCGAAGATCGCTAGGCCTTTGACTCAATTGACAAAGAAGAGCAACCAGTTCCACTGGACTGACGAATGCGAAAACAGCTTTCAAGAGCTTAAGCAGAGACTCGTAACCGCGCCAGTTCTAACTATCCCTGACGGATCAGAAGGGTTTGTCATTTACACCGATGCCTCAAAGTTAGGACTAGGATGTGTTTTGATGCAGCATGGAAAAGTCGTCGCCTATGCCTCAAGACAATTGAAACCCCATGAGTTAAACTACCCTACACATGACCTAGAACTAGCTGCTGTTGTTCACGCACTAAAGATATGGCGTCATTACCTCTATGGTGGGAAATGTGAAATCTACACAGACCATAAGAGTTTAAAGTACTTTTTCACACAAAAAGAACTCAACATGCGCCAAAGAAGATGGCTGGAGCTAGTAAAGGATTATGATTGTACCATCCTCTATCACCCGGGCAAGGCAAATGTCGTAGCTGATGCATTTAGTAGGAAAAATGAAAGTCATATGGCCAGTCTCCCAACGCAACAAGAGCTATTATTAATAGAATTTGCTAAGTTGAGTCTAGATTTTGTGAAGTCAGGTCATACTACTGCTATGATCGCAGCATTAACCATACAACCTACTTTAAGAGATCGAATAAAGGTAGCACAAAGGACTGACCAATTCCTCCTCAAGATGAAAGACCGGGCAATTGCAGGAACCATCAAGGGATTCTTTATAACACCAGATGGAACTTTAACATACGAAGGAAGATTATGTGTACCTAAGGATGATGACGTAAGGAAGGAAATTCTTGAAGAAGCTCACAATACCCCGTACACAGCTCATCCAGGAGGGACGAAAATGTTCAAGGACCTAAAAGAGATCTATTGGTGGAGAAATATGAAACGATCAATAGGGCAATTTGTTGAAAGATGTTTAACATGCCAACAAGTTAAAGCAGAACACCAACGGCCTTCAGGACTCTTACACCCTTTAGAGATTCCCGAATAGAAGTGGGAACACATAGCAATGGACTTTGTTACTGGACTGCCACGAACAGCAAGAAGGAATGAAGCTATTTGGGTGATCGTTGACAGACTTACAAAGACAACACATTTTATACCAGTAAGAATGACGCTTAACATGGATCAACTCGCTCAACGGTACGTAGACGAGATTGTTAGATTACACGGAGTACCAGTGACCATAGTTTCGGACAGAGATACTCGTTTCACCTCTAAATTCTGGAGAAGTCTACAAACGGCCCTTGGGACAAAGCTCAACTTCAGCACATCATATCATCCACAAATTGATGGACAGTCAGAAAGAACAATACAGACACTCGAAGATATGCTTAGAGCTTGTGTACTAGACTTCGGAGGAAGCTGGGAAACATATTTGCCATTAGTAGAATTTTCTTATAATAACAGTTACCAAGCTACCATAAAGATGGCACCGTATGAAGCACTCTATGGAAGGAGATGTAGATCGCCGATTTACTGGGATGAAGTTGGAGAACGAAAGATCTTAGGCCCTGAGATCATCGATAGAACCATTGGAGTAGTAACTAAAATTCGAGAAAGAATCAAGGCTGCCCAGGATCGACAAAAATCATATGCTGACACGCGAAGGAAGGATCTACAATTCAATACAGGCGATAAGGTTTTTCTCAAAATGGCACCAATGAAGGGAGTAATACGTTTCGGGAAGAGAGGGAAGTTAAAACCAAGATATATTGGCCCATTCGAGATTCTAGATAGAATCGGAGACGTCGCCTATAAGTTAGCTCTACCGCCAGAACTTACCAATATCCATAACATCTTTCATGTATCAGTACTTAGAAAGTATGTCCCAGATTCAAATCACGTTATTCATCATGAGAATCTGGAGGTCAATAAAAACCTCACTTATGAAGAGAACCCCATTGCTATCCTAGGAAGAAAAGTTCACACTTTGAGGAATAGAGAGGTTCCCTTAGTACTAGTGCAGTGGAGTAGACATGAGAAAGAAGAAGCTACTTGGGAACGAGAAGATGAGATTTTAGCAAAATATCCGAATATCCTAAACCAAGTAAGTACAATTTCGAGGACGAAATTTTTAAAAGTAGGGGAGACTGTGATACCCCGAATCTTTGAAACGCAATAAAATACATTGTTTGTATTTTAAAATATTTTTACCCATTTTATTTTAAATTACAAAGTTATTTGATTTATGATTTTATTATAGAAAATAAGTGTGACCGCGATGTACCAGGTCGACTGCACTCCTAGCACCTAAAGAGTAAGAATTAAAAGTTTACAATATAGAAGTTTAAAATTAATATCGGACTTAAGAAGTAAAACACTAAAATTAATTTTATTTCTTTTAAAACATAATAAATACCTATACGTAGACAATTAAACTAAAGTTTGTGAAATAAAATTAGCATGCATTCCTTAGTAAATAAGTAATTTTATAAAATAATAATAAAAATGTAATGATAACTATATATATACATCTACGCTTAACCATTATAATAATAAAATAAAGATAACAAACTATTCTTAACTTTAGTATACTAAATTTAGATCATCCCACATCGAATAAAAAGTTGAAAAATTGTTGAAAAATTCCTATATAAATAAGTTATAGGAAATGAACTAATAACTAAACATTTCAGTGAATGTATTAAAAGGAATTCCTTTAACTAGGAGGTCCTTATAAGTTTATTTTCAACAACGCTCGGACCGGTGTTTTGGGAAGTTGTTGAATAGTGTTAAAATCTTTTAAGGTATGTAATTTTAATAGTTTTATTTTTTTTATTGTCATTTATAGTTTATATAGATTTAAGAATTTGATTATTTTTCTTGATTTAGGTAGATTTATAAATTTAGCTATTTTCTTAAGTTTGTATTAAATAGTTGTTGTTAAAGATGCATGGTAATTAGTTTAAAATATTTATCAATGTAGTTAATAATTTAAATTTAATAAAATAGTTAGGCCTTTTAATTTAGGACTATAATTTATGACGACTCGACTTATGTATTAGAAATTGTAAAAGATAGACATAATTCAAGAATATTGTACCACACTTAATCACTTTGAAAATACTAAACCCGATAAGTAATACTAATTAATTAAACAACATGTGCTAGGTGTAGTGCAGGTCGGGCCTAGGACATACACGACTCAACTATTTTTAAAGCAAGCAAAACAAGGTGGGTGACTGGGCTATTTGTAAGTATATTATGCTACTGAACTTGTACTTTGATAAATATGTTTACCTTCGGGCTTATTGATATGATACCTCTTAAGTCGTAAGATTGGCTTTTGAGTAGGGTTTGGGAGTCGTAAGATTGGCCCCCTAGTCTAGCAATATGGCTTTTGAGTCGTAAGATGGGCTCCTAAGTCAACGATGTGTTTATTATTTTGCACCTTCATTAGTATAACTGCTTACAAAGTTCCCACTGAGTTTATACTCATGCCCATAATTTATTACAAATCTTCAGGTTAGTTGAGCGAGGTGGCGCGGCTGTTGCGGCAAAGGTCACCGGGTTCCTTTTCCTACCCGCAACTTTATAATGTTTTTGCCTCTTCAATGTATATAAATAAGTTTACATGTCACTAAATCCGGGTGTTTTTTCATTTTCTGAGAAACTTTGGAACCTCTAGTGTAGATATGTTTTGGCAGTATATTATTGTCAATAAAATTTCTACTTTTATCCGATAAACATTTCATGTCACGCTTTCGCACATTTTCTGATTTATTACTTAATCAAAAGAAAAGAAAATTTAGTAGCACTTTAATCCCGAGCTAATGGGATTGGGGTGTTACACGGCTACATCATTTGGATTTAGTTGTCAAACAAGTCAATACATATGGGAGATTGCAAGAAAGTAAATGTTAGAAGGTCGAGCTGTTACATTCAAGCCCAAATAAGACGGTATCTGGGTGATTAAAACTGAGTTAGATGTGGAGATGATGAAAAACATATCCTTTTCAAATAGAGGCACCATAAGAAGACTAGCCAAAGGCTTAAATGTGAGCAAAAGCAAGGTGGGCAGAGGGGTGAAAGCCGGTTTGATCAAACCTCATACAAATGCCATCAAACCTACTTTAACAGAAGAAAACATGTTGCAAAGGCTGAAGTACAGCCTGAGCTCATTGCACTTTGACCACCAAACAAGTACAATTAGGTATGACTCAATGCACAATGTGTAATTTACATTGACGAGAAATTATTTTACATGCAAAGGTGCACCGAAAGAGCATACAAATTAGAAGGTGAGGATAGCCATATAAATCATGCAAAAGCAAGCGATATATCCCAAAAGTGATGTTTATGTGGGTTGTGGAAAGACCACAATACTCAAGCCTAGGTGATCTTTTGTTCGATGGAAAGATTGACATCTTTACATTCACAACACAAAAACTAGCTCAATGCAACAACAGAAGCATAACAAGAGGGACATTGGTCATAAGGCCAATCGACTCGATAACCAAACAAGTCATTAAAGATGCATTTTGCAGCAGGTATGTGTTTTAGCTATTAGAAATTAAGTCATCATTTAGCTAATTAATAGAGTAAACCTCCAAATTGTGTTCCAATTGCATTAACTGCTTTTAGAACACAATGGTGACTTTACTTTCACATGTGGTCACATTTGAATAGATCATACCAGCAATTAAAGCCAAATAGCCACAAACAGCGAGTAAGACTATCATAATACAATAAGACAATGCAAAGCCACATATAAGCAACTTTGATGAAGATTTTAGAAAGGTTGCAATAGAAGATGTTTGGAATATTCAATTAGTATGCCATCCACCCAATTCACTAGATAGAAATGTGTTGGATTTAGGGTTTTTTAGAGCCATTCAATCACTCCAAGTGGAAACTTCATCACACAGTGTTGAACAGTTAGTCGGAAATGTGCTTAAATCTTTTGAAGATTTTGAGGTAAGCAAGCTTAACAATATTTTTTTGAGCTTACAGACTTGTTCGATCGAAGCAATGAAGTTGAAGGGACACAATGGCTACAAGCTACCCCATGTAGGAAAATCAGCCTTAATTAGGGAGGGAAAACTGCCCCTAACTCTAGAAGTTGATGAAACAATAGAGTGAGAAGGTATAGAATATCTAATGGCTCATGTGCAAGCACATGGAACGTATGATATTGGTGGTTTGATATCTGATCTAGGCTATGCTTAAGGATTGTTTCATTCTGATTTTTCATTTGGGAATTGTGTTTACAGCTTAAATACATTGAATGTGTGCATTTTGGTTAAGCTATAAACACTCAGATTTCAATTTTTTATTCTACAACGAATAGTGACTCGTTTATTAAAATATTGTCATGTTATTTTCACAATTTAGCCCTCTAAAAAGTATCATCATAGGGTCATTTATGGAACCGAGAACGCAAGTTCATTCAAGACAGAAAAAGTACCCAACAAATAAAAAAAACTTGATAGCAAAACGAAGTGCCACCTACAGTTTTTGCGCTCAATTTTTTTTTTCACAAATTTAAACTATCAGCTCCAAAAAAAAGGGACATCATTTAGTTTGCACCACTCATAGCCCAAGAAATAGTCATAAAAAAAAGGGACATCATTTAATTAAACAACTCACAGAACAATCAATTGGGGACAAAACTGGACAGCACAACAAATTGCCACCAACAGTTTTTTCCCTCAACAAATTGCCACAGATTTACATATCAACACGAAAAAAAAAGGTACATCATGTAGTTTAAACATGTCACAGCTCAATCAAGAATCATGCTGAAAAAAACTGGACAACACAGCAAATTATCACCTACAAGATTTTTTCCTCAACAAATTGGAACAATTATAGACTATCAGCATGCAAGATTTTATATAAAACATTTTCTCTCTCTAGACAAACGCTCTCTCCTCTCTCTAAACAAAGCAAACTCTAGTCTTCTCCTCCTTGGCCGGCGGCTGTTGCCGCCGATAGCCGCCGGCCAATCCTTCGTTTATGTCTTACTTTTTGCTTAATATCCAGTTTTAAGGTTTTGTATTTCATTAATTTGAGAGAACTGTTCTCGTTTGTTTTTTCTGGACAACTCCGCATTAACGTTCCATGATTCATCAATATTGTCCATTTTCACTTTCATTCTCATTTCTCCATGGGAGACCAGCTCCCATGGGACTTCGGGGTTCTTGCTGTTACGGGAGGTCACCTTCATCCCCTGCCTGCGTTTTTTGAAGGCGGCGCAGATTAGGGTTTCGCTGCTCAAAACCGGGATCTTAGATCGCGATTCCGGACATATGCAGGGGATGTCCTTGCACCTCGCGAGTTTCTTCGCGACTCTTGGAGATGCCTTTTCGATTTTGCAGATCTGGAACGTCTTGTCGTTCCGGTGGTTTTTATCTCCGAAGCTCACTGGTGGTGTTAACCAGATCCGGTGCTTACATATCAGACCAGACCTGGTGTGAGCCTCTGCTCATCTTTCTGTTCGGGCTTCTGTGGCCTGAAACTCGTCGGCCGCCATGGATGGAGCATATTCAAGGTAGCTTGATTCAAGGTGAACTAGCACGTTATCTTCCAGATTTTCAGACCTGCAAGCATTGGTAAGCTATTCTTGCTTGGCCTACTCGAAGCGGTCCGTGGGTCCTCTACCGATTCGAACCGTACCAGTCACCGCCGATCGCTGGGCCCTTTGTTTTGGGCCGGCTTTTGATGCTTCATCTTCATCTTTCCGCAGCGGGCTTTCAGCGTTAAGCAGGGGAGGAGACCCCTTCAACCATGGCCACATTCTTCAGGGGCCCTGCTCACTCTAACTCACTGGGTCAGCCGTTTCAACTCAGTGAATCGACTCACCTATGCCATGTCAACTCTGTCCCTGTCTGTGTACGAGGCTGAGCAGGTTTAGGTGTGAAGGTGCTTTCAAGACCTTCAATTTTTGTTCTTGCAGTGGAGTGATTGCACTATCTTGCTGAACCTCACGACTCCACTTCTACGAGACCTCTGAATCGGGCCTGACGTGGGAGACGTCTTCAGCCTCCCCATGTGGGTCTGCGTTTGGATTGGTATTTGTATTAACTGCTACTTGACTTTGGGATCCATTCGGTACTGTTGCTGGGTTATTTAAGTTTACGGGATTAAACAATAGACCAATGGGTGGTACGTTGCTTGTGGACCCGACTCACAATTCATCTTTATCTTGCTGTGACTTTGGTTTTTGGCGAGGGATTTTAGGCAGCGTGCTTGTCCATGTCTTGATATCTCTGTCGAGTTTGTACACGTTTTGGAACTTGTCGTTGGATCATATTATGGTTTTGTCTGCTCTGAGCTTAGGCATTGAAATTTTCCCAGGGATATTTGGACTCGCGCCGATGTGAGGAGCGATGGATCTCCCCCACGCTCGGGTTTCGTGACATAGGGCATCTTGATTGGAAGCTCGACTTCCGTAGTATGTTTGATGACAGTTCTAAATCGGTTATTCACTCCAGCCGAAATGCCCAGTTTCATTTGTCTATGAAATATATTGGCTTTGGTTTGTATTTTCTTAGATTTTCAGTAGCCAATTTTAGATTTATTCTGGATACCTTTATCTGCCGGATTGTGGCATGAAAAGGTTTTTATTTTGTCCCTTGTGAGTGACCGTCCTGTGGTCTCCACATCTCTCGCACATTCCTTTGTTTCCTTTTCTTTATTTATAATACTACCTATTTAGACTATCAGCATGCAAAAAAAAGGGGCATCATACCACTCACAACACAATCAATAGTCACAACAAAAGGGACATGATACACGTTAATTATGCATGTAATTAGGTCAATTTATGATAGTATTTTATGAGAAGTATGTGCATATTTGGTCAAGAATTGGATAAAGTGCTATAAATTGGACCATTTAACGTGTTTGACTTGTTTTAAGGAATTTTTGAGCATTTTCAGGAATAAAAGTTGTGATTTACGACTAAGGGACGAAAGAACAAGTCGAAGAGATGTCTAAACGGGACCAAATTGACCAAAACTGGTCCGAACCAGTCCAGACCGGTCTGAATCGGCTAAGAAGGCAAACCAGAGCAGAAATGACACGGCCGTGTCATATATACAACACGGCCGCATCAAAAGTGACTCGCAAAGTGTAAAACGGCACTGTGCTCCAACACGGCCGTGTCACTTAGCCAACGCGGCCGTGTCAATTTGGCTGTCGTTTAGAAGATTTGAGCATAAAGAGACACGACCGTGTCACTTTACCAACACGGCCGTGTCAAAAGTTCAATTTTGAAGAAAAAGCCCATCCCAAGTAGGAATTATTTCCTAACTCCCCCAGGACTCTTCCGAAGTTTAAAAAAAGGAAAGGAGAGCTCCTTTTTTAGGATCATCAGTTATATCATCATTCTACTTAGAAGAAGACTCGGCAGACGAAGAAAGATGAAGATTGAAAAGATAATTCTTCCGGGTTTAGTACTTCTTTCTAGTTTTATTTTTTAGGATTTTTTGCATAAAATATTGTATTGGATTAAGACTAGGCATGAGTAGCTAAGCTATTCGTGTCCTAGGGTTTAGAGAGTAGGGATTTTTACAACAATGTTTTGAATTATGTTTTAATTTATAGAGTTCGTTTTCATGTGTTTATCTCTATGTTTGTTTTTCCAAGTGAATTCAGTTTGATCACCTAGATTTAGTTATCTCGTTTAACAAATCTGCTTCGAGAGGAGGGAATTGTTATTAGACGTACGACATAGAGTGCAGTTGTCTATGACTGTGTAGGCATTGGTTTGTGAGCTTTTGGGAGTTATTAGGATTAATTGAATCGAGAGGGTAATTATCTTAATTAATCTACGATCTAGTCACTTCGAGAGAAGGTGGTAGGAGCAAACTGTCGTTGAACCGTTTGCCTACTAAATTGAAGTATTAATTGATTTCCGAACTTTTCTGACTTTACTAGGTAAAGTGGTAAGTCCGAGTCGATGCTACAGAGAAGGATTGAGTAGTGTTGATTCAAATACTTCAAGCAATTAATGATTTAAGTTGGAATAAAAGCAATAAACATAAACAAGTAAATTGGGGGGGGGGGGGGGAGGCTTGATTGAGTATAACAACTAAATTCTACCAAGTAACCAACTACCAATCTAGAAAAGCAATAGATGTTTTTGGTGTTTTATATTAATCAAAGGATCAAAGAAAGACAACAAGCAAATATTTTCGGTTTTTGAATATATTAAAAAGGCCTACCCTCGATCTAGTATCCCCTTCAATCCGACTACCTATGGATTATTGTTGATGCCCCAATTCAGTGCAATTTAAATCCTTATCCCACAATCTATAAGGTCCACTTGTGTAAATTGTATTGTTCCTTAATTGTGGATAAATAGAAAGTCCGCTTATCGATTTATCCCTACCCAAATCAATTAGTGATCCAAATAAGCTCTTTTCACACTAATTGATATTGGATGATTGCGAACTAAAACAACGGGATAAATAAGGCATAAACCTCGAATCGATCGGGTTTAGAGGCCAAACTCTATAATGCCACCAATGATGTCAAGCATTGTTCACTACTAAGGGAGATTGAAGCTTCAACAATCATGGAAAGTGAATTCCAATCTCTAGCAACATACAGTAAATGCTTCCTAAAGAGTGATCAATCCTAAAACAAGCATCTAAGCATGAGACAATTCAAACAAGCATTATAGAACATTTAAATTGCATAAAAAAGGGTAAGACTAAAAGCGAATAATCACATATTCATCTTCAATCAAGGTTCAACATGATCAAGGGTAGAAAATGGGGTGCTACTCACCCATTCTACCCAAAACTAACAGAAATTTAAAGAATATACAAGAAATCATGAAAATAAAATGATAGAACCCAAGGGTGATCAATGGGAAAGATGAGATGACTCCTTCTTGCCCTTCTCTCCTCCTTGGAAGTGATGGTGGCTGAAAAGTGCTCCAAATTCGTGCCAAAGATAGGGTAAATTCGAATGGGAGGATATATATATAAGAGAGAAAAGTGCTGGTAAAAAATAGGCAAAATCGTGTTTGCTAAAGAAAACGGGGGTTGCCCGCCGCGGTCGCAGCATGAAGATGGTCCGCGGCTGTGGCAATGGGTAAGGGTTTGGGGTTTAGGCAGGGTTTGGGGCCGAGGTCGTGGCCTGGCTTCACTCCTCGACCATGGAGTAGAATGCCACGGTCGAGGTCTTCACAGCTCCTCGATCGTGGACTTGGATGCTTGATTTCTTCATAATCTTCTGAGCCTTTGTCCACGGACGCGGATTGAATCCTCCGCGGGTGCGGGCTTCAGATGTCCGCGGGCGTGAGCTTTTGATTGTGCGGGCTTGGCCTTTGGGGTTGAAAATTGAGATATGTTCTGTTCACTTCCCCGCGGGCGCGGGTGAGATGCCCAGCGACCGTGGAATTCTCCACAGGCGAGGACTGCCTTGAGCGGCCAAGTCCTGTCTCTTCCTTTGTTGTTTCACCCCTCTTGGTCCGGTTTCCCTGTTTTTGGTCTAATTGAACCTGTTTTAGCACATAAATAACACAAACACATTATTTTGCCCATGAGAATACAAAAGCACTAAATACACGTGATTATGCACATTAATGACATTAAATTGGCACTAAAAGCGCCCTAAAGTGCGTGCACGGGACACGTGTACCAAATCTCCCCAAACTCAGAACCTGTTCGTCCCAACCAATAAAGAAAAAGACAAAAGGACACGTGTTTAGGGAAGATTTTAGTGGCATTTGATTTCAGAGAATTTCCATAAAAAGATGAAGCAAGCATGATAATAGTGAGCATATGTGATAGACTAGATCCACTACTCTCAAGACATAACACTCTTAACTTAAGATCCTCACTGGGTGAGTGTATCTCTCTCTCTCGAGTGCATTAAAAAGGGTAGTGTTTACACTCACATTGAAATGCATACAACGCCTACCATAGGTTTGCCAATCATCTAAACCCGAAATTGTACTTGACATGTGTGACAATGAATCAATTAGGTCTTTGTATGGGTTGTAATGTTGGCTTGGGGTAAGGTGGGACGAAATTTAGGTAAAAGTAACTATAAAACGGACTAAATGAGGCGTGCACTACCCATCTACCCCTCAAACAATGGTCACTCAACCTTTATCTTCCAATTCTCAATTGACCTTAAGATTCGACTTCTTCACCTTATTCCTGCCTACATCCCATATTTATCAATCCTCACATTAAATGTGTTTCTTAAGACTTTTCTAACCAATGGATTGTGATCACAAAATAATGTGATTTTCACTAACCTCTCCCATTCTAAAAGAAAATACTAAAAATGGTATATACACTTCCTCTTTCTTTTGTTTTTCTGGTTTTTTCGACTTTTTCTCGTTTTTTTTTTTTCATTTTTTTCTTTTTTTTTAACATGACATTACAAATTATACAGAGGTTAATGTTCTCGATTCTATCCTATTTCACGTGTTTCCTTTCACCCTTCTTTGTTTTCCACTAGTTTACCCAAATTCGATCCCAATTTCCAAACCAACTATCTTCCAACCGCCTCCTTCATACGCAATAGTCCATTTGGGATCAAAGGCTAATGAAAGTGAAATTGGCTTGTAGTGTTGGGTATCAAACAAAAAGGCTTAAGCTCAAAGGACTAACTAGGGGCAATTTGTATATTTTTTTGTCAAAATGAGTTGTTTTCAAGCTTTTGAAAAGGGCTTAAATCAAGAAATGCCTAAAATCATTTTCATTGTCACCACACATACCAAGTTATTCAGAGGTAGAGAATTAGGGCAAGTTCTAGAGGAAATTGTATACATTCAAAGAATTTTCGCACCGAAAGAAAATTTGATTTTACTCCAAAAATGGGAGTATACTTTAGGCTCAAAGACTCACTTGGTTGCAATTTTTTTTTTTCAAAAGTTTTGAGTGTATGCTCAATTTGGTTTCAAAAAAGCCTATCATGCTCTACCATGTGCTTATTTCCAAAAATATTTGTTCAAATTTTTTTTTTCATCATTAATCAACGCCACAATTTTCCTTCCTAAACTAGTCCAATCGCTTTCTCGAGCTGCCAACTTGTACGAATCCCACCCCCTCCCCAAACTTAGCTGCAATCTAAGTTTGTGGAAAAGAGGAGTACAAGTTGGTGCTCGCCAAATTTAACCATATTATTCACCATTTTTCGCAGCTATTAACTAACTAACTAACTAATTAACTAACCCATTAAAAGTCCTACTCCTAAAGTGTGTGTGAGGTATCAACACAATCAATTCAATCAATAGAGGCACCAATCAATCAAACAAATTAGCTCAAAGGCCACAAATAAATCACCAACAAGCAAGGTATCCAAATGTCACCATCAAGCAGGGGAAAAATAACATCAAGTGCAATGTCAGAGGGGCTCACATGCCAAAATAGTAGAAATTCAAATAACCAAAGCAGCAAAGAGGGGTGCACAGGTCAACCAAAAATTCAAATGCATTTCCCCGAGTGTCTCCCCAAACTTAGTTGAAGAATAAGTTTGTAAAGAAGGGGAAGGGAATTTCTGGTGCTCCGCTCACGTAGATCATCAGGATTGGCAGCCCAAGCCTGTGAAGCATCCTTTTATGTTGTTGAGCAGCTCAATGATCTGATTGTGACCCGCCCTCATTTCCTTTTTCACATCCTGGAGTTCTACCTTGAGCTCCTGATGTCTTTCCTCTACGCTGCTTAATCGGGTGTTCACATGCTCCCGAAACTCTGCATCTGACTCTATGGCTGCTGCGGGCCTCTTCTTTGACGGCTGTTGGCTTCTACTTGTACCCTCTTCGACTGGTCTCGAACCCTGGTCGCCCTGGATGTGCTCGCGCTCTGCGCGAGTAGGGTTCTCGGATGCCTCTATGTGAGCTGTCGAATTCATGGCCAAGTTGACTCTAGACTCTGTCATACTGTGGATCTGGGTGAGGTGACTATTCGGTAGGCGAAGCATCGGGCCTACTCTTTGGAGTACGAAAGGTGTACGTACTCCATCGATCGTTCTCGTGATCACGACTCTCATCTGGGCCAATTCTTCCCACCCAATAAGAAAGGCATCTGAAATGGGCTTGTAGTTTTCCAAATTCACTCTAAAGTGCTCGAGGATGGGTGTGATCAGTGCTCCGTTCAGTACAGGAGCCATGTGCTTCGGCTCCTTTTTTCTCTTCTTCTCCAAATCCTTCACTGTTTTCTGGAAGGACTCCACTATCACATCCTCATAGTTCCTCTTCCTCCTATTGAGGATCGACCACAGCACACTTAGTTCGTCTGTCCAGGCAGCTCCCGTCTCCTTTCTTCCAAAAATAGTTAGTGCTAGAAGCTTTTGAATCACCCTAACCACCGGATTTCTAATCCATGTGGTCTTTGAGCTCTTTGAGTCATACGCCTGTGCAGGCGTCAGCCTTCAGCAATTGTCAACTCGGCCTAGAATTCTGCAACGTTGAACTTTGACTCGTAGGCATCCACTTCAGCTATGTCCTCATCTTCACTACCCTCCGGCTCGGGCAGTGCTGGAAGTCCATAAATTTCCCTCAGGTCTGACATCTGAAGCTCTCTACGTTTCAAGGTTGAAGGAGATTGTAGCGTACCGGCTGCCACATTTGTCATCGCTCGGAATTACCTCGAAGGTACTAACAAATTCCACCACGAAGTCGAGGTAAGTGGACCTTGGCTTGAGTAATTCAGTGAGGCCTGATGCCTCCAGCAGCTCATCGACATTTTCTTTGATTCCCATGGTGATCAGACACTAAGACTTGATGTAGCGAGAATGCCAATTTCACGTTTCATTAGTGCCTTGAAACGTGCATAATGTTTCTGGTCTCTCAGGACTAAGTTATAATGGCTCGGTTCCACCCCCGTGTTCTGAGCCTCTTCCTGTCTTGGGCTCTCAATGTTCGGGTCTTCGCTACCCGATTCCCTGATTACCATTTTTCCCTTGCCCCAGCCCCGACTTTTAGTGGGAACCTTGCTTGTGCTTGGTGCCTTTTTAGTTTGCTTCTTTCCTGTTGGTGCCATTTTTATCTGAAAAACACTCAAACACAAATCAAACGCGGTTTGATAACATATTTGAACTTAACTCTACAATCTAACCACGTATGATCCTCAATTCACATTCTAATCAAAACCAAGTAAATACAAGTTCATGCAAAATTTGACTCAAGTACTCCACAAAATATGAACTTGACCTTGGACAATTGATTAAATTATAACCAAACAAGCATCAAGAACAAATGGTTTACAATTGAACTTAAATTGCATATCGTTTCAACAAAAATAGGTACTAGTTCACTTCATCACATAAAACATAAAATAACTAGTCCTAAAAATTCAAATGTCAACAATTCATCCATTAAAACCATAACAATTAACACATCATACTTGAATGGCTACCTTACCACAACTCAATCATTTCAATTCAACACTCTACACAAAATTTATCATTCCAATCATTATTCTAACCCTCAAAATCATCACAAACATATACTCATCATCAATATGGTATCTATGCATCATCACAATCGACTTTGAACAAGCAATACTCAAAGGGTTCAAAAGTTGACAGTTTATCAATTCCAAATCATGCATAAATACGAAATTGAAGACGAAACGACTTCCTAACATCATAATATAATAGAAAAGATCAATAGGAAGCGAAAGAAATACATACCGATCGGGTTTAATTGAAGAAAATTTCAAACTTGTTCTTCGCGCCCTTTTTCTCGACCGCTTCAATTTTTACCCCAAATCCGAAATTGTTCGGACAAAATGATGTATTGTGATGTGGGTGAGGTGTGTTGAGAGTTTGAGAGAAAAAGATTGAGTGTAAATGGAGTTTGAGTGTGTGCGTGTTTTTCTCGCGCAGCCGCGGTGGAGGAGGGGAGAAGAAATTTTGTGCCCTAACTTCTGTGAATTCAAGATATTTAAACCTGTTCAATCGCTGCGATCGCGGGGAGATCCAGTGCGCAGTCGTGGGCAAAAAAATTTCCTCCTTGGTCAAGGGGCTTGTAATGTCCTCGTTCAAGGACCTTTCCTCAGAAAACTGGCCTGTTTTTAAGTTCCACTCTCCTCGGTCGTGCAGCTTAAACCCTCGAGCACGGAAGTTATTGTTCCTCAGTCGCACAAAATTTTTCCTCAACCACGGAGATTCGTCCAGTGAGTTGGGCAGAATTCTGTTCTGATTCTCCGTGATCGCGGTGATTGAACTCCTAGAGCGCGGAACAGTTTTCTCCGCGGTCGCGCCTGTTTTTCCTTGGGCGCAGAATTTCAACCAGTGGACATGGTGTGGGATTTTGTCAAGCTGCTCTGCGGTCGATTAATCTCCTCGAGCGCGACATAATTTTGTCCATGGTAGTGCAAAATATCTTCGCCCGCGGGAATCCATCTAGAACATTTCCATGATTTTAGGCGATGGAGACCCGCGGTCGCGGCCTATGCTATCCCTCGACCGTGGTAAGTCACTTGGCAGATTTTCACAATTTTGGGTGTCCTCACCCCCATTCCACACTATCTCTTATCTTGATTGTTTAATACCTACACACAATTTAAATAAAACCTTAAAAAGCACAAAATAACACTAAAACTACTTTTAACTACGAATTTAAATGCGAGAATTTAAAGATTACCTTCGGATTGTCTCCCGACAAGCGCCTTTGTTTTACGTCGTTGGCTCGACGGGGTCCCGTTTATGCTATGTGTGGATCTTCCAAGTCTTCCACTTGTTCTTCCCTCATGCAGTCTCCTTGTGAGTTCTCAAGATAGGGCTTGAGAAGATGCCCATTGACCTTGAAACTCTTTCCGGTCTTTCCACTTTCTATCTCCACTGCTCCGTGTGGTGATATTCCTTTAACCACAAAGGGTCCAACCCAACGGGACCTCAGCTTACCCAGAAACAGTTTAAGTCAGGAGTGGTACATGAGTACCTTGTCTCCCACCACAAATTCCTTTCTCGAGATTCTTGCATCGTGAAATTGCTTCGTCTTTTCCTTGTACAACAAAGAATTTTTGAATGCTTCGTTTCTTATTTCCTCGAGCTCTTGTAATTGCAACTTCCTATGCGCTCAGCCTCATCCAAGTTCAGATTGCATTTCCAGATTGCCCAATAGGCTTTATGTGCAAGTTCCACAGGCAAGTGGCATGGTTTTCCATAAACGATGCGATATGGAGACATCCCTATCGGCGTCTTGTACGCCGTCCGATAAGCCCACAAAGCATCTTCTAGACGCAAGCTCCAATCTTTTCGGTTTGGTTGGACTGTTTTCTCCAGGATCTGTTTAATCTCTGGATTTGATGTCTCTGCCATACCGTTCGTTTGAGGGAGGTAGGGTGTGGAGACTTTGTGAACAACCCCATACCTCTTCAACAGTGATTCAAACGTTCGGTTACATAAATAGGTTCCTCGATCGCTGATGATGGCCTTTGGAATCCCAAATCTTGCAAATACGTTGGATTTCACAAAGTCCACAACCATCCTTGAATCGTTGGTCCGAGTGGCCTTGGCTTCCACCCCCTTTGACACGTAGTCAACCGAAAGAAGAATGTAGACATTGCCACAGGATGTAGGAAATGGTCCCATTAAGTCTGTAGCCCACACGTCGAAGATCTCGCAAACAACAATTGGTTGCTGGGGCATCTCGTTTCTCTGTGACACATTTCCGGTCCTTTGACACCTCTCACAGGTTTTTCAAAACAAGAGGGCATCCTTGAAGATGGTTGGCCAATATAGACTGCTTTCAAGTACTTTGTAGGCCGTCCTCTTCGGCCGAAAATGGCCTCCACAAGTGTATGAGTGGCAAAAATTAAGCACCGACTGCACTTCGTCTTCGGGGATGCATCTCCTAATTACTTGATCTGAACCATAATTCCAAAGGTAGGGATCATCCCAAACAAAATGCTTCGACTCACTCTTCAACCTGTCTCTCTGAGGTTTACTCATCCCAATAGGAAACCAATTGGACACCAAGTAATTCACCATGTTGGCATACCAAGGAACATTCGCGCCTGTCATTGCACGTAGTTGTTCATCCGAAAAGCTTTCCCGGAGAGGCAGGTTCGTCTCCTCTTGGGTTATCCTGCTGAGATGATCTGCAACACCATTTTCTGCTTATTTCTTATCTTTGATATCTAGGTCAAATTCCTGGAGAAGTAATATCCAGCAAATAAGCCTAGGCTTCGCCTCCTTCTTAGCCATGAGATGCCCCAATGCTGCGTGGTCGGTATATACGATGATCCTTGTCCCAACAAGGTAGGACCGAAACTTCTCTAACGCAAACACAACAGCTAGCAGCTCCTTTTCTGTGGTAGTGTAGTTCATCTGAATTGGATTCAAAGTACGTGAGGCATAATAGATGACATGGGCCACTTTCCCTCTTCTCTGTCCCAAAACTGCCCCCAAGGCTTGTTCATTAGCATCGCACATTAGTTCAAAAGGCAATTCCCAATCTGGCCACTGAATAATCAGAGGAGTGACCAATCTCTTTTTCAACTCATCAAATGCCAACTTGCATTCCTTGCTCATATCAAACTCCACATCTTTTTGTAGCAACCGGCACAACAGAGCAGCAATCTTTGAGAAATCTTTGATAAACCTCCTGTAAAATCCTTCATGACCAAGAAAGGAACGCACTTCCCGCACATTTGCGGGGTAAGGGAGAGAAGAAATAATATAAATTTTTGCCTATCTACTTCTATTCCCTTACTAGAAACTACATGGCCAAGCACAATTCCTTGCTCCACCATGAAGTGGCATCCAATTTAATAAAAGATTTTTCTCAATGCATCGTTGCAAGATTTTTACCAAGTTATCAAGACAATTTTCAAAAGATGTACCATGGACACGTCCATGAAGACCTCTATGAAATGACCAATAAACTCAGAAAAGACACTAACCATGCATCTTTGAAATGTTTCAGGGGTGTTGCATAGTCCAAAGGGCATGCGCCTCCACGCGAATGTTCCGAACGGGCATGTGAAAGTTGTCTTTTCTTGATCTTCGGGCGCGATTGGTAGTTGAAAGTACCCCGAGAATCTATCCAAGAAGCAGTAGAAAGGATGCCCTGCTAGCCTCTTGAGCATTTGACCGTTGAAGGGTAGAGGAAAATGCCTTTCCTTGTTACTGTGTTCAACTTCCTGTAGTCTATGCAAACCCTCCAACCTATCTGTAGGTGTGTAAGCACCATTTCACCATCCTTCCCTTCTATCACTGTCAC
This sequence comes from Ajuga chamaepitys, assembly GCA_958295605.1. Classification (NCBI taxonomy): domain Eukaryota; kingdom Viridiplantae; phylum Streptophyta; class Magnoliopsida; order Lamiales; family Lamiaceae; genus Ajuga; species Ajuga chamaepitys. The sequence goes on along the minus strand of OY282506.1, from coordinate 23,655,196 downwards.
TCCAGACTTCTTCGGAACCACCTGGGTCAGGCTCACAAAATTACTGTCGGATATAGGGTAGTTGATCCCCACATCCAACAGTTTGATCACTTCTTTCTTGACGACCTCCATCATTGGCGGGTTGAGTCGTCGTTGAGGCTCCCGGCTAGGTTTGGCGTCATCCTCAAGCAGTATTCGATGCATGCATAGGGCTGGACTAATGCCTTTGATATCGGCAATGGTCCACCCTATAGCTTCCTTGTTCACCTTGAGGATCCCGATAAATGCTTGTTCTTGAGTGGGTGTGAGCTTTGATGAGATAATCACCGGTAAGGTTTCTTCCTCCCCAAGATATGCGTATTTGAGATGGGAGGGGAGGGTCTTGAGCTCAAGAGTTGGTGCTTTGATGGTAGAGGGTAGCACTTTTTCTTGAGATTCCGGTAATGGTATGAATTTGGGAATAGACTTGGTTCGGAAAAGGCTTTGAGGATTGTGATTGTTCCATTGTCCCCACCAACTCTTCCTTGGTGTCCATTGGCTCTATCTCCTCTAGATCATTCGCCAATTAAATTGTCTCTTGGTCCCTGCAATAATACTTAAGCACTTTCTCTACAAATGGGTCAATAGCATCAATAACATCAATAGAATACACACTATGCAAATCTTCGGGATACTTCATCGATTCGAAGATGTTGAATTGCACCACTTGGCCATCAAATTCCATCCTAAGAGTTCCCTCTCGCACGTCAATATTTGTTTGGGAGGTGTTCAAGAATGGCCTCCCAAGCAAGATTGGAGTGGAATTTGACGAATCTCCATGCGTATCCAGCACATAGAAATCCGCTGGAAGTACGAGGTTATCCACCTCAACTAACACGTCGTCAATCACCCCGTACGGAAATGAGGTGCTTCGGTCGGCTAATTGGATGACCACCCTCGTATTCTTCAGTGGCCCTAAGTTTAAGCTATCGAAAATAGAACGGGGCATCACATTGATGGATGCCCCTAGATCTAACATGGCTTTCTCTATTCTAGTGTTACCAATTTAACACGGGATGACGAACATTCTCGGATCCTTACATTTCTGTGGCATCTTTTTCTGGAAAACCGCCGAAATACTTTCTCCCATAAGGACCTTCTCATTCCCTTGTAGCCGTATTTTGTTTGTGCACAAGTCCTTCAGAAACTTTGTATGTCGAGGAATGTGTTTTACGGCATCCACCAAGGGAATACTGATTTCAACATTCCTGAATACCTCCACTGTCTCCTTGTCTCTATTTCTCTCTGGAATCCTCTTCATTTGAACTTCCAGGTGCCACGGTCGAGGTTGAACTAGGGGGCCGTGGGCGTGGGATTTTCCCACGGTCGAGGCATGTAAGTCCGTGGTCATGGAGAATGGGTCAGAGTGACCCCCTGTTTCCTGTTGTTTCCTTCCGCGGTCGTGGTGTGTTCTGCGGTCGAGGTTTTAGGTTCCGCGGGCACTGAAGCTTCTCTAGTGCAGTTTCCACCAAATCTCTCCCGTTGGCCACGGTCGAGGCCTGATGTTCCCTCGAGCGAGGCTTGAGGTTCCCCACGATCGAGGGGTTTTCCTCCTGCGGTCGTGGTGTACTCTGCGTTGTCTTTTTCTTCATCTCTTATCTTCCCCTTTTCAAGTACCTTCCCACTTTTCAAGACTCCCACGCTGACATTTTCAATTTCGGTCTGGGAAGAGTATCTCTTGGTAGGAAAAGGCAGTAGGTGATCAGGAAAGCATGCAACTAATGCCTCCTTTTGTCTTCTCAACTCCTTAGCAATCTTCCGCTTCAGTGTCCGAACTTGAACTTCGGCCACATGGGGAGTTGGTATCTCTTCTGTCCTCGGATTTTCATGCAATTCTTCAATCTTTGCCTATGAAGTATACCCGGCCTTTTCAGGCTCTCCAAGTAACTCTTCATTCACAACAACAATGGCACTCACATTTTTCAGATTGACTTCCGATTGAGCCAGTAACTTTTCCCCTTGGGTGTTTTCTAGCCTTGACATGGCAGAGGCGATTTGGCTCATTTGAGTTTCGAGATTGGTGAATCTCGAATTGTTGACCTTCTGTAGTTGGATTGTACTATTCGCGAGGCTCTTAACAATATCTGAAAGGGATGGGTCCGAAGGATTTGAGTCGACCGGTGCTTTCTGTTGGTAAATTCCCTTTGGGAAGGGAGGCCCATTTTGATGGCTCTGTTCTCCCGATTTCTGAATATTCTGATTCTGTGGATCGTAGCTGAAATTCGGATGATTTCGCCATCCCGGATTGTAGCTATTCGAATACGGATCATTTTTCCTTTTTTCCGGAGGTGACCCTGGCATGTCGTACCAATTGTGACAAGAATGTGCATGGGCCTCAATATTCTCTCCTAGAACCGGGCAATTGTCGGTTTTGTGATCTATGACTTGGCATAACCTTCACGGTTTAGGTGTCGGAATGCTCCCAGCTGCCACTTTCCTTACTAGACTTGTAAGTTGATCCAATCTATCCTCTAAATTTGAATCATGAGCTTCTCGAACGGACCTGACAGCTTCCCGGGTCCTAAATTGTTGCGTGTTAGCAGCCATTTTTTAGATTAGGGCCCAAGCCTCAGTGGGCATTTTGTCCGATAATGCCCCTCCACTCGCACTATCAATCATGTTGCGATCAGTCAAACAAGGTCCCTCATAAAAATACTGTATTAGGAGCTGCTCGGTAATCTGGTGCTGTGGGCAACTTGAGACCAGCTTCTTGAACCTCTCCCAGTATTCGTAGAGAGTCTCCCCCTGCATCTGTCTTGCTCCACTGATTTCCTTTCTTATATTTATAGCTCTTGATACGGGGAAATATTTCTCTAAGTATTGAGACTCCATCTGTTCCCACGTTGTTATAGTGCTCGGGGGAAGGTAATAGAGCCAGTCTCTCGCGAGGTCCTTTAAAGAAAAGGGGAATGCCCTTAGCTTGATTTGCTCATCTGTCACTCTTGCTGGCTTCATGCTCGAACATACTACATGAAATTCCTTCAAGTGCTTGTGGGGATCCTCCCCTGATAATCCATGGAATGAAGGAAGTAGATGCACAATCCCAGACTTGAGCTCGAAGCTTGTATTTTTCCCTATTTTGGGAAACCTGATGCACAAGGGTTCATTTGCAACCCTTGTGTTCGCCAACTCCTTCAAGGTCCTTTCTTGAGCTTGCTCATTAGCCATAGTGTTCGGTTCACTCAATCTTTGGCCCTCAATACTCAAATCTTTAACCGATCCTCGGATCTCCTCAAGCAACCTTGCTCTTCTTCTCAATATCCTTTCCCGTTCAATGATCTCTGACTCGTATAGAAGTCTTTTTTTCCTTGGGAACTCAAGAACATCAACTACCTATCCACAAACAAGACAAGCTAGAGAGTATCAAAATTTACTAGATAAACAAGAAAATAGATAACTAATTACTAGACTAGAAATAATGCTTAAAAAATAAAATAACACTATTCTTATCACCGTTCCCCAGCAACGGTGCCAAAATTTGGTAGGAGCAAACGTGTCGTTGAACCGTTTGTCTACCAAATTAAAATATTAATTGATTTTCGAACTTTCCTGACGTTACTAGGTAAAGTGATAAGTCCGAGTCGATCCCACGAAGAACGATTGAGTAGTGTTGATTCAAATACTTCAAGCAATTAATGGTTTAAGTTGGAATAAAAGCAATAAACATAAACAAGTAAATAGGGGCGGGGGGGTTTGATTGAGTATAACAACTAAATTCTACCAAGTAACCAACTACCAATCTAGAAAAGCAATAGATGTTTTTGGTGTTTTATATTAATCAAAGGATCAAAGAAAGACAACAAGCAAATATTTTCGGTTTTTGAATATATTAAAAAGGCCTACCCTCGATTTAGTATCCCCTTGAATCCGACTACCTATGGATTATTGTTGATGCCCCAATTCAGTGCAATTTAAATCCTTATCCCACAATCTACAAGGTCCGCTTTTGTAAATTGTGTTGTTCCTTAATTGTGGATAAATCGAAGGTCCGCTTATCGATTTATCCCTACCCAAATCAATTAGTGATTCAAACAAGCTCTTTTCACACTAATTGATATTGAATGATTACGAACTAGAACAACGTGATAAATAAGGCATAAACCTCGAATCGATCGAGTTTAGAGGCCAAACTCTATAATGCCACCAATGATATCAAGCATTGTTCACTACTAAGGGAGATTGAAGCTTCAACAATCACGGAAAGTGAATTCCAATCTCTAGCAACATACAATAAATGCTTCCTAAAGGGTGATCAATCCTAAAACAAGCATCTAGGCATGAGACAATTCAAACAAGCATTATAGAACATTTAAATTCCATAAAAAAGGGTAACACCAAAAGCCAATAATCACATATTCATCTTCGATCAAGAGTAGAAAATGGGGTGCTACTCACCCATTCTACCCAAAACTAACAGAAATTTAAAGGAAATATAAGAAATCATGAAAATAAAATGATAGAATCCATGGGTGATCAATGGGGAAGATGAGATGACTCCTTCTTGCCCTTCTCTCCTCCTTGGAAGTGATGGTGGCTGAAAGTGCTCCAAATTCGTGCCAAAGATAGGGTAAATTTGAATGGGAGGATATATATATATATATATATATATATATAAGAGAGAAAAGTGTTGGTAAAAAATAGGCAAAATCGTGTTTGTTAAAGAAAACAGGGGTTGCCCGCCGCGGTCGCGGCATGAAGATGGTCCGCGGTCGTGGCAATGGGTAAGAGTTTAGGGTTTAGGCAGGGTTTGGGGCCGCGGTCGCGGCCTGGCTTCACTCCTCAATCGTGGAGTAGAATGCCACGGTCGAGGTCTTCACAGCTCCTCGGTCATGGACTTGGATGTTGTATTTCTTCATAATCTTCTGAGCCTTTGTCCACGGGTGCGGATTGAATCCTCCGCGGGCGCGGGCTTTTGATTGTGCGGGCGCAGCCTTTGGGGGTTGAAAATTGAGATCTATTATGTTCCCTTCCCCGCGGGCGCGGGTGAGATGCCTCGTGACCGTGGAATTCTCCACGGGCGAGGACTGCCTTGCGCGGCTAAGTCCTGCCTCTTCCTTTGTTGTTTCACCCCTCTTAGTCCGGTTTCCCTTTTTTTGGTCTAATTGAACCTGTTTTATCACATAAATAACACAAACACATTATTTTGCCCATGAGAATACAAAAGCACTAAATACACATGATTATGCACATTAATGACATTAAAATGGCACTAAAAGTGCCCTAAAGTGCGTGCACAGGACACGTGTACCAGAAGGGTTAGGTTATTGGAGCGCCGCTTAATAAACACTAGAATCTGATTTAAAGGTCTGTAAGTTTAACATATTCATCATTGAAGTATGTCCTGAAATAGAATCACTAGGATATTTTCTTGTTAATCAGAATTCCTTCTTGTTTGATAAGTCATAGTTAAGTAATTAATTGGTTTAAGTGCATTAATTTAGTTACAAACAACCTTGAAACTTAGTATCTAGTTAGGACAATCCTAGAGTATTGAGGTATCAAACTAACTAAAATCTATTCCTTGTGGGATCGACCTTGGCTGCCGCTACTACACCTACAAATGTACACTTGCGGTACATTAGGTTAGAAAACCGACGTGTCAGGACATCATTTATTTACACAACTCACAGCACAATCAATTTGGGAAAAAACTGGACAGCACACACAATTGCCACTAACAGTTTTTTTTTTCCCTAAAAAATTGTCACGAAGTTAAACTATCAGCATGGTAGAAAAAGAGGCATCATTTAGTTTAAACAAGTTTCCACCCACTCAAGAAGTACAAAGTAAACTGGTCAGTAAAGACATCAGTGTCTTTCATCAATAAACTTTCACAAAGGCAATATTATCAGCAGCCATGAAATGGGCATCATCAAAATTAAACATTCTACAACCCAATCACTTATCACCTCAGAAAAATGGACAGCTAACAAGAAAGCCACCAATATTTTTCGAAGAACACAAGCATAGATAAGTTCCAGATTGTGTCATAAACACTACGAAAAGAAGGGTTAATGAAAAGTAACCTTCGTAAAAATAGGAAACCACAGAGTCAAAGATTCGCGGAAAAACCTCATTTTCTCCTTCAAATCAAGCCATTCGTTCACCTGCTCGACCCCAGAATCCAAATCTGCATTTTCCCGAACAAATTGACAGACTTAGGAGGAACATAGATCAAATTTCATAGCTGGTTCCTTTTCCTCATGGAAGGGCTGAATCGCCTTCAGATTCGATGATTCAAGAACATACGAGCCCTAAGAATCGGAAACGTAGGTACCAGGCAGCAATGATTCTTCACAAGAATCGTAGATCTCAGATCTAAACATGGTGGAGAAGAGAAATGGGGAGTGAATCTAGGATTGAGAGTTAAAAGGAAGGCTAGAAGGTTACTTTGAACAGAGAAGATGAGCAACGACGAAGTGAAGAGAGCACCCAAGATCTAGAGTGAGAGAGAAGAATGTCGATTATTTAGGGTTTCTAGTTAGATAGAGAGAGAGAATGAATCCACACTGTAATGGGATATTAGGTTGGGCTGGGGTAGGTTAATGGGTGGGTTATGATTACTGGGCTGTTAGATTTAGGAGGTTAGTTTAATTTAAGCAAAAAATAGTGATGACATATTTGTGAATATGAGATTAATGTGAGGTAAAAATGTAAAGTTTTATTTCCATATTTGGAAAGTGTGCAAAGCAGGTGGGACATCCTGTTTAGGAAAGTATGCAAGTTCATTTGGGACGAAGGGAGTATTAGATAATTAAATATAATTTTATTTTACAAAAAATAATACATTTAATTATATTGTATGCTTATTTTAATTTGATTTTACAACTAAATATAATTTAAATTGTGCGTCGCACGATGGAGGATTCTAGTTGTGTTAGATAGTCGCACGAGTCGTGAGAAGGACTTTTTTAACATATATTCAGTTTTCATTTCTCCTCTTTTTATCTAAGGTGGTTATAATTTTATTTCTTTTGTAAAAAAAATTTTTATGGTTTTCTTCTCGTTGATTTTTCATTTTCTTTTACTTTTTTTTTGTTTTGTTTTTAATCTAATTTCCAGATTTTGATTTCCAAACTTCTCATCTTTCTTTCTTTTTTTATTTTTTACAGACCTGGTCTCGGGTCATATATTCGTAGTACTATTTCATCTCATATATCGTTTCAAAGAGTGTTTGCAATTCCTAGTAATGTGAAATATAAAAATTAAAGAACAAAAATAAGTAATGTTAAATTTAAGGTTGCATTTGGACAGAAGATTTGAGAATGAATTGATATTCATAGCCTCAAATTCATTGTTGTTGTTTGGATTATTCTGGTTGTAGAAATCCGTCACTGTCATTTGAGCTATTTTTTAAGGATTTTTAGTGGATTTCAAATTATCTTTATTTTGAGTGGATCTGAAATTCATTTATTTTAGATCTATAAGTTACAAATCCCTCGATCCAAAGACAATCTAAATGAAATTGAATTTAGGTTGCATTTAGATGAAAGAATTTGGTGATGAATTTGCAATTCTTAAGTCTCAAATATATCATTGTTGTTTGGAGTATCATGAATTTCTATATTCATGATTTCAGTTGAGCTATTTTTGAAGGATTTGAGTGGATTTAAAATCCCTTCTAACTTGAATAAATTTGAAAGGTGACGGCTAATGTCACCACAAAATATTCTAAGTACACCAAAAAATTTTATGGGACAAAATAACCTTGGGCCAAATGACTAAGTATTCCTTTTTAGATACTAGATTGACTAAGTACACCACAAATAAATTCTATACACACCACATTATTTTTAATATATATATATATATATATATATTTAAATGACCATAATAATCGTATTTTTCTTTCCCATTCTTTCTTTCTTTCTTTCTTTCTTTCTCCAGTCATGTATCTCGCGTTTTATATATATCTCTCGACAAACTTTGTTTATAAAATCATATTTCTAGAAATTATAATCCGAACACTACATAAAATGTATCTTATCTATTTTTCGAACACTTTGATCTTTGTACGGAATATATTTTCCGAAAACAGGATACTGCATGAAATAAAACTAATTTGATTGAAAAGAGATAATGGACAACACATCGTCAAAAGGTGTGAACAACGCAAGTCGTTTCGTATTTTTGCATTGCTCAAATTCATGTATCTTCCGTTATATATATTTTTCTCGACAAACATCGTTCACAAATTACATGTTAAAGTTTCTTGACCGTGTTCGGGAACTAGAATCCGAACAAACAAGAGATTTCTGAAAACTAAAATCCGATTAGTGCATAAAATGTCTGTTATCTATTTTTTGAATACTTTGATCGTTGTGTGGAATATATTTTTCGAAAACAGGATAGTGAGCGATGTATTAAATGGTCAGAAAATAATTTTCGAGCAAACTATGGAGCATTTGGAACAACAGTTGCGAACATAGAGTTTGTCTTTTGTATTATATTTTTCAAACAGTGTGTAATACGTTCAAAACCCCAATCCCAAATGGATGAACACATAAATCCAGTCTCAAATTAATGAAAAATTAGTTAATCTCTGGCTTAACATCTCATAATCTATATCTATAAAATAACAAAATCCGCCCAAAATAGTAACTAGGAATTTTCCCTCCCAAATTCCTTTGCCATTTCCCGAAAACACTATTTTTGGTATAACGTTTTTTTTAAAAAAATATTATTTTGGTATAAAGCATTTTATTTGGAAATAGCTTAATTTGAATTTTTTTTCCTTTTCTTTTATTAATTTTTAATCATTTAAAAATATAAAATTGAATTATTTAGTAAATATTTATAATTTCAACATTTTATTTATCTTCAAATTTTAATCTAATTTTTTGAAATAATTTTTTTTATTTATTTCTAATGTGAATTTTCTGTATAATAAATTAAACTAGTCATCTATTATCGATCTATAGTTTGACACCATATTGTATAAATAAATTAAATTAAAGACAAATAATTGTTTGTTGTTTGATTATGTGGGTTAAGTATTAGTGTGTTTGTGCTACAAATAAAAATTAATAAAATTAGAATGTAGTGCTATTGGTACTCACTAAAAACTTTTGAAAATTTCTTGAACATTATATTTGAAAAAATAAAAAAAATTATATACTCTGGATAAATATAAACGTTTATCATAAAATTATAAATATACATATATATGCTCATTCTTTGTACAAAATGGTCAACATGATCTCCGTATATAGATGTTAGATATATTCATACATGAAAACAAATATGAATATTTTGTAACTTACTCAAATTTATATATTTTTTATTTTTAATACTTTTCATTCACTCTTCTTTCATTAACGTATAACTTTTTGTAACGCCCGGGAAAAAAAATTCCGTGTAATTATTTAAATATTTTGTGAAGTATTCATTGTCGTTTCATTTATAATAGGCTGATCCATTTCATATGATTAACATTTTAATATTTAGACTCTCTAGTCCAGATATATTATTCATGGCCCAATAATTTTATTTATTCTTAAGCCTAGTCACTTTAGGGTCCATTTGCTTAATTTCAAGCCCATTCTCATACGTCTCATTTATTTGCATCATTGACCCAATACAATAGGCCCAATAGACAGTCATAGGCTCGGAACTTGAGCCCAAAGCTATACATGAACATATAGAGTTAGACGGAAGTTTTTCTAAGATGAAACAGTTGAGAACGTGTGTATGTAGGTGGGTTAGTGGGAGTGTGGATGCTATAGGAATAACTGTAGCAATGATCTCTTATAAATACAAGAACCTCTATTCTGATCATTTTTTTTTTACTTTTACAAAGAATCAGAGAAGGTAAATAAATTCTGAAATTCTTGCTTAATTCTTCTCAATCCAATTCCGACCAGTTTCACCGGAAAATCCAGCACAGTTCCACAAATTCGTACTCAAACCACCACTGTCGTCACCCTTACCATCTCTCTCTCTCTCTCAATCGCACATAAGGGGCAAAATCAGCAAGTGTAGCAAACTTGAATGCTCGAAGTTCCATCACCACTGCGTTGTTCGGAAGCCGTCGCGCCGCCGTGATTCTGTCCGACCAGAATTTCAGATGCCGATTTGTCAAGTCGGATAGATATCAATTGCTGTTTTTTTTCCTGTTCGGCAGAATCAGAAAGAGAAGAAGAAGGAGAAATGTATATTTAATCTTCCAAGTGATGGAAGATAGAATTGAAATGGAGGAGACGAGATGGGTTACGCAAGTCTGTTCATAAACAGCAGTCTATTCACTTTAAATTACCAAATTCTGCTTTTTGAAACCCACTTTCTATTGATTTCTTTTTAATTGGGAATTTCAAGCCTAAGGCCCAATTACCCATAACTTCAGCCTCGTCACCTTTAGCCAAAAGTCAACCTTGGGCCACAATTATTTAAATAGCCCAAACAAAAAACCATCCATCAGATTCTAATTTCTTTACCTCCTTTTCATTTTCGTTTTCTTTTTCTTAATTTCTTGTCATCAACTAAGTTGGTCACTTTAGTTGTATTAATTAATGATTTGTTTTTCTTCTTTCTATTAATTGTAGTGGAATTTGAGGAGCGAGAGAACGGGACTAGAACTTTGGACTAATTTACCAGCATTTGCATTTTCAATCATCTCATTTTCAGGTGAAGGTCCTAATTGTTTATTGCTTTAATTATAATTACTCGATTGTATACGTGTGCTTTTATTTCATTATTACTTGCCAATACAAGTGATTTACAATTCGCTACTTGGCAATATAAGTTTTGTTTATTGTCATTATGCTACTTGTCAATACAAGTTTAGCCCATTATCAATATATTACTTGCCAATACAAGTTAGTTCTATGTGTCTTGCCAATACAAGCACATCATTTTAATAAATGTTACATTGTATGCTCCCTTGTCTTTATGGTTATCGTAATAAACTGTGACTCCCACGAGCTAAAAGAAGCTTACCCCAACCCATTATTGATCCTCAGGTAGAAATAGAGAGAGTGATTGAAGCTGAGACGGAGTCGGGGAAGCATATGGTGGTATCTATTAAGTAATGAAACTTTATTTAAATTTGATATTTGACTATTTGAACTAGATTGTTATGTTACTTTAAGTCAGTTTATTTCGTATGTTTGAACAATTAATAAGTGAATATTAGGATACTATGTGAGTGATTAGTATATCTGGAGTTATTAAAATTTTAAAATATAGTTGATGACATGTTTGAATTTCATTAATGATTTCTCATACTAGGTGGATACTTAGGAAATAATTTTGATTAAGTTACTACTTGTTATAATTTATTTAAAAAAAAATAAATAATAAAAACAATAATAATAATAGAGATTTATGCTAGACTTCTAATTTAATTAAATTGCATGTTAAGTTGTGTTGGTTCAACTAGTCTTATTTAATTTCCGCTGCAAATAATTGACATAATGTATAAATTTTTCAAGGATTAAAAAAATTGCATATTTTCAAGTTATTGTTTTTATGCATCTTAATGACTATATATTATAATATGACAAATTTGAGACTTTATAAAAGTAGTAATTTAGTAATGGCTTGGTTTTTTTTAAAAAAAAGATTGTTTCTAAATAAATAAATTAAACATTTTGCTAATTTATAATTTCTCAAATTAGACTAGAAAATCGGGTTGTTACACTTTTTAACTCTTATTATATATTGATTGTAATATTTATTATAATTAAAATTATATAAACATACAAAATTCTTATTATTTATTCATCTATATTTACAAACCGTGCATTACACGGGGATACTATTAGTAATCCATAAACACACAATAATTGAAACTTCGAACAACTATTAAGCATTCAATTAAATCCTAATTTATTGGAATCTAGATAAGGGATGAATAAAAGGTATACTTGCCCTTATTGGCTTGATCCATTGATTACACTCGAAAGGTGAGTTTTCTTTATTTTTATTTTATTATTATTATATTTTGTTTCTTATTACTTTATTTTATGAATTTGTTCTTTGTTTTAATTTATTATTAGTTATAGTAGTAATAATGATAAAATGAGAACTTAATGTGGTGTATAAATAAAATATTAGCATTTTAATTATTAAGATTAGTGATTTTAGTAAATATGGTGTACTTAGAATATTTTGTGATGACATTAACAACAATCAATTTAAACTTCATTAATTTTAAAACTATCGATTTTAAATCCCTCAAGCCAAACTTAACCTTAAGGTATTTGAAAATGTCTATATTCTATGAAAATGTATAAAAAATATCCTAAACTATGAAAAGTGTTACATACAAGTTCTTTTGTAATTACAATATTAAAGTTCTGTTTCAAAATGACTTGTACATAACATTTTCAATAACTTAGGGTCTTTTTCAAACGTCTATTAATCAGTTAATAGTTTAAGGATATATTAAAACATTCCTTAATTATTTTACATAAAATTAACATTTTTGAATAGTTTATTTATGGAATATAAATGTAATTTAGATCTTATTTTTGGAACAATATTAATATTAATTGGGGCGTTAAGGTATATTGAATATGAATGATAATTAACGTGCAAGAACTTAATAAAATTAAATTACAAAACAAATTAACGTGTAATTTTTTTTGATTAAAAAATAACTGTAATTATTTATTTACCTGGAGATGGAAATGTCAATATGGCATCATCCATCCATCCATCATATGCATGTACACGCGGAGGAACAAGTGAAAACACGCAGACTCTTCTCTCTATTCTTTCCTTTTCTCTCAATAAATCAAACAAAATCAAAGGAAATCATAGAATCTCTGATTACGAAGGAAATTGTCTTCAAACGTGGGATTGCCTCATATCATTCTTCAAATATCTCTATTCTACTCGATTTCATTTCGGAACTCCATTTCACGATTACTGTAACGCCCGATCTGACCAACTTCTGGCGGTTCCATTTAGCCGGAGGATTTTTATCAGGAATCCGACATTCTGAGCCTTCCATAGCCACTTCAATCAAGGTAATCCAAATTTTCTACCATTTGTTATGAATATTTAACTTGGGGGTACTGTCTAGGTTACAAATTGTTGCGATCTATGTGTTATTTTTATTAACTTTTTTTTTTTTTTTTGGGGAAATTGATGCAACATATTCTTTGTCGTTAGTATTCTGTTTCTGTACCATCATTATTCATTTCTTAGTTGTCCAGAAGCCTTTTGATTTTATTTTGAAATTGTAATCGGATTTGTGGATGTTTGGAATATGGAATTTCCTTATTGTATCTTTTAAGTTGATGTGGTGACATACGTTTGCTTCTATATGTGTTCAATTTCATATATATGGTGGCGATTTCCTGTGGGGAGATTTAGCTACTTTTTTTAAATATAGAAGTTGGTATAATCATTCGAAGATATGAAGGATTTGAGGGTGGGGGATAAGTCTTATGAGCAGCAATGTATACATTCAAGCTTAATCGATGCTTTAATGTGGTTTGCTTTAATTAAAATTTGTGGCATAATTTTGTTTAGTGTAGCAGAAGATGAGTTCCATGAGTTTTCTTGAATTTGTGGGCTAAAATTTCCTTGTAGAAGTCTTTGGTAAATCAATACGTATTACTTGGTGTAAACATCAATTTAAAGTTCAATATCTCTTACATCAATACTTTCTGATATATTATTGAAGGAGGGATACAAATGTTTTGTTTTTGGGAGCAGCAAAGTCATATATCCAGTATGGCTCGAGGCGGGAAAGTCACCAGGCAAGGGAAAACTGTTATCCATGCTAAATGTAATGAAAATATTCCATTTGCACAATATTCCTATTTTCAGTAAGAAGTCTTATTTAAATGAACGAAGGGAAGGCAACTCCCTGGACTTTGAGCTCACGCTGCAGGCACCACTCTGCTTTCCCAATTAGTTGTTTGCTTCTATGGTAGTCCAGAAGCAAGTAATAGAACACAAGTTAAGCATCAGGGTTTTTGTTTGGAAATGGCTTAGTGGGTTTGGGAAATCTTGACTTTGAGAAATATTGAGTGGTGTGATCCTTCTTTTCATTTTAAAGATCAAAATAAATCAAGACTTTAACTTCAGTATAGTTTCGCCTTGCTTCACTGAAGGGGTTTTTTTTTGTTGAGCTTTTCTCTATCTTCACTCTTCCATAATACCTTTCTTGGCGCTTCTATCACATCTTTCAGATTCTAAATTATTTGTTGAGATTGGTTGTCTTTTCCTCTCCTTTCCACCTAGAGTAACATGTGTCAATAACCTGTATGCATTTCTTGTTTTATTATTTTGACATGAAGGAGTCTGTTCATTTAGTTTAATCTATCCATTTATCTATTTAATTGACTAAGTGAGACAAATAGAGAAATCACGCTGTGTTAAAATTGCTAAGGGGCCTTGAGGGCACTAAGCTTGTGCCTGGGAATAGAAAGATGATTTTTCTTTGCACTTTTTTGACTTGGATGTCTCCCAACATTCTGATTTTATAGTTTTTGTATATGTTATGATTGTGTTTTTTTCTCTGGTCATGTATCAATTCAATGTATTTAAACCACAGTCTTGAGTGTCCTAGAGGTCTTCTAATTCTATTATCTTTGGACTGATATGAAATGTGTTGCTCCTGTTTGTTGCATTCAGCGGCATGAGGAGTTACTAGGTTGGCTTGGTGCAGTTCTATTCGTCATCTATTACTATCTGGGCAGAGTTGCATTTGCATTGAGTGGATATTCGAACTTTGGATGATTTAGTTGGCTTTTTGAGTAAGCGTATCATACTTTGCTCCTAAATACTCCTGAGGCATGTCGGCTGTTGATGTATCAAAATATGAACATAGTCCCATTCATAAGGCCATAATTTTGAAGGATTATGCTGGTCTCAGGAGAATAATTGCGGCCTTTCCCCGACTTTGTGATCCATCTGAGATTCATAGTGAATCTGTTTCACTTGCGGAAGAAGCAAAGGCTGATGCCATAGCTGCTATAATCGATCGACGTGATGTCCCTAACCGAGAAACTCCACTTCATTTGGCTGTTAAATTTGGTGATGAGACTGCAGCAGAGATGCTTATGCTTGCTGGGGCCGATTGGAGCTTGCAGAATGAACAGGGCTGGAGTGCATTACAGGAAGCTATATGCAGTAGAGAAGAAGGGATTGCGAAAATCATAGTTAGGCATTACCAGCCACTTGCTTGGGCAAAATGGTGCAGAAGGTTGCCTCGGTTGATTGGGGCGATGAGAAGGATGAGAGATTTTTATATGGAGATTACATTTCATTTTGAAAGCTCAGTCATTCCTTTCATATCGAGAATTGCCCCATCTGATACTTACAAGATCTGGAAGAGGGGTTCCAATTTGAGGGCAGATATGACGTTGGCTGGTTTTGATGGTTTCAGAATACAACGTTCGGACCAGAGTGTTCTATTCCTTGGTGATGGCTCAGAGGACGGTCGAGTACCTCCAGGATCACTTTGCATGGTCTCGCATAAAGATAAAGAGGTAATGAATGCCTTGGATGGTGCTGGTGCTCCAGCAACTGAGGCAGAAGTGCAGCAAGAAGTGGCTGCAATGTCTCAGACCAATATATTCAGGCCTGGCATTGATGTGACTGAGGCAGTCCTTTTACCTCAAACAACATGGAGGAGACAGGAGAAGACAGAAATGGTGGGTCCTTGGAAAGCTAAAGTATATGATATGCATAATGTGGTTGTTAGTATTAAATCAAGAAAGGTGCCAGGAGCCATGACGGATGATGAGTTCTTCAACTCATGCAATGAGAACGAAACAGAGAATGATCTAGAAGATATCTTGACAGAGGAAGAGAGAAAGCAACTTGAGGTTGCTCTGAAGATGGACCCTTCAGATTCGAACAATGAAAATGGTGATGCCATAATTGCACACCGTCATAGTTGTTATGACCAAAGGGATATTCCCATTGATGACATGAATGGTTGTAGGAATGGAGAAATTAAGCAGGAAAAGAAAGGATGGTTCAATGGATGGAGGAGACGGGAAAATAAACAAGACAATGAGAAAAAGGTTGCTCCACCGAGAAGTTCTTTGTGTATGGATGAAAAAGTTAGTGATCTTCTTGAGGACTCTCCTAGAAGTCAAAATAAGCCAGGTAGGCACTCTGTTGAGGTGGTTGTGAAACGGGATGAGCATCGCAGAGGAAAAGACTCTAAAGCACCTTCATTAACAAGTATTGATGGTGGAAATCGGCGCAAAGATGCAAATAAGGAGAATGAGTATAAAAAAGGTTTGAGGCCGATTCTCTGGCTTTCTCCAGATTTTCCATTACGAACCGAAGAACTCCTTCCACTGCTTGATATTTTAGCTAACAAAGTTAAAGCTATACGACGGTTAAGAGAGTTGTTCACTACCAAACTACCGAAGGGGACCTTCCCTGTCAAGGTAACCTTCTTCTACTGGCTCTTTTGTGGAGTGATTCACATCATTTATTGCATTATCATTATTTTTGGACCAATATTTGGAGTACATCCATTTTTGCTGGTGCGGATTAAATCTTATATCTGCATTGAGGCATTTCCACCATGAGTATAACGGGCCGAGAAGATTGTGTCAGCATAACTTGCGCAATTTGTAGTTAGTTATGTTCATTGGTCATTGCATCACCAGTATTACGTGACATGACGACTTAGTTCAGAGGCGATTGAGTACAGGGGATCCACTGTTTGTTACGAGCGTAACATATATCTTGCGTGAATTCTCTGTTCATATTTCTGAATGGCGTAATAACTAGTGTTCTATAACATATACAATATATGAGTAATTGCATGGGCAGATTCGTGGGTTTTGTAATTAAGCAACCTCGGGCTTTGGCACCAGGTATGTAGGAAAATGTGGCGTAATCAGTTTCATGGTGCTTTGGTACTTTTTATGCATTAGCAAACAGTTTTTATAACTACTGCATTGTATGAAAGACCCTTATGGGATATAAACTCTATTCCTGCAGATTGATACATTTCTTTTTCTGTACTTGAGCTCTGCCACTTCCTATTTTTTAGTTTAAGAACCAAAAGTAATCTATTTTTTCATTTCTTCTGTTTTATTATGCCAAATTTGTCCTTTTAACTCTCCTTGACAACAATGTCTCCTCTTCCAGGTTGCCATTCCAGTGGTCCCAACTATCAGGGTGATGGTCACATTCACAAAATTCGAAGAGTTACTACCATTAGACGAGTTCTCGACTCCCCCTTCAAGCCCAGATGCTGTTGGCGAAGAGAGCCCTGCTGTTCAACCCTCAAGCTCATCTTGGTTCCAGTGGATAAAATCTCCATATCAACGGCCTGGTTCTTCTACGGGCGGGTCAGGTAGCCGGATCGATAATATCCAGGACCCATTTGCAATCCCTTCGGACTATACGTGGATCACAGCTGAAGCAAAGAAGAAAAAAATGCAGGAAAAGAACAAAGCCAAGAAATCGAAAAGTCAAAAGTAGTAGTGTTGGGAATAAGGTGCAGGTATTCATGCCACCAAACTGTTAATCTTGTTTGGTTGATCTTCTAATTTCAGACTTTCAGACGAAATAGATCTCGTTGAGGGTAATACATGATAAGAATATACCATTGTGGGGGGTATAATAGTCCAATTCAAACCTGGTAAATCATTTGAGGTATAGAAAGTTTGAAACTGTAATTCCTGTAACCATTATGAAAATAGTTTGTGTTTGGGTGGAAAGCTTGCGTGGCTTCTTCTCCATTAACTTCTAGCTTCTCTGCTGACAGCTTTGAGGGGATATTGTAAATTTGTTGGTTCTGTTTATTTCTTAATTGGTTCAAGGGCAGTTTGGTAAACTTGTACTGTGATTCTTTTTCTTTATTTAATAAATAAAATGACATAACAGGTATCTGATTTACAAAGTGTATATCTCACATATGTTTGTTATAAAGGAAAATTACTCGGTATTGTCCCTAGACCACACCATTTATATCAGGGTAACGTTTCACGTGCACTAGTTGCACGGTGCAATTCGGGTTAAGTACCATCATTTATGCTTAAAGGTATTATACGTTTTGTGTAAAAGATGTTTCATGTGCACTTGTTGCACGGTGCAATTTGGGTTGAGTATCATCATTTATGCTTAAAGTATTACACGTTCTTGGTAAAGGTATATGTTATACTTTTATCCAGAACGTATAATACCTTTAAGCATAAATGATGATACATTTTCATCGTGATACATTTACCCATTACATGTGATACATTTACCCATTACATGTAATACATTTAGGTATAAATATTATTACCTTTTAACCCATGACTTAGATTGCATCGATTTAAGATCCATGCAACTAATGCACAAGAGACCTCCCCTTGTATCAAATATGATATTAGCCAATAGTTGCTTTTATTAGCTAAAAGAAATGAAAACAATGAGTAAAAGAGGAAGCAATAAGTCTTTCTAACTCTCTAGAAAAACAAAGCATGCGGCTAAACCAACAAGTGACCGCATCTCTACCAAGTTAAAAGCTAGAGTGAAATGTAAACCAAATAGCTAAAATTTCCCACGAGCCTATAGATAGCTGAAAGTGAAATGCCGCTGGCAAAATAACCTCAGAGGGCGACGGTCGTTCATCAAAGAGTAGCATGCAGTTATATACAAGCAAGCGGTAGAGAGCAAGGTAACTGAGCGAGAACAATTAAGTCCCTTGCTAAAATGGCTAAGCAGCCGGGTGTTCAACATGAATCCACACCTAGGGGACTAAAACCCAAATGTTTTGCGTAGCATGTTAGGCTCACCCAAGTGAGGGAGAGAGCCCATTGGCCTCGTTAAGACTGTGGGAAAAAACCCAATAGCGAGAGAAAGAGTACCAACAAAAACCGTCAACCCATTAGCTTCTCTTGGTAGTTCTCCAAGCCAATCCTGCACCATAAAAACGGGGAGAGATAGGCAAAGAAAAAGCAACACCACCTAACAAGTTGTGTTGTGAAGACAGTATGTGAAAAAAATCTTGTCAAATCGAGTGATCCCTATCTGGGCCAAAATCACCAAGTTTGGACCTACACTATATGATCAAACAAATAGGGAAGGGATCGGTGACAAGGAAAAACCTAGCTAGTAAAAAACAATCACAAGGCAAGATAGGAGAGCTCTCAATAGACTTGGAAAAACTTAGCATTATACGTTAAGTCCGCAATATCAGCAGGGAGGGGATTCCACCAAATGCAAGCAGTGCGTAATTTGAAAAGAGTGTCAACCGACTGATTAGCTTCTCTGTATATATGAGTAACCATGAAATCTATAGATGCAAGCCGGTAAAGGACCCTAAGCCATCTGGCCCGCATGCACCATGGAACTTTCGTGCAGCGAGCATGAAAAATGTCAACAACGTTAACTGAATCACATTCAAGCCAGATCCGAGTCTAGCCCTTTGGTAAGCCAATTCCAATGACACAATGGCCGTCTCCAATTCAGCTTCAACAGCAAAGCCATGCCCAAAATAAGATGAAAAGCCTCCAAGATTGAAGCCCCGAGAATTCCTATAGATGCCGCAACCATAAATTTGACATGGGGCCCTATCAGCGTTGTCGTCTATATTGATCTTGATCCATCCAAGAGGAGGAGGCACCTAAAAAATCGAAGTGACTAAAGGTGGTTTTAGAGGAATAATAGCCACACCGAAAGTAAGTAGACAAGAAAGATCAGCCACTGAATTATCCATGCACCCTATGCAAAAAACATCTTCGCGAACCAAGGCCCAGATCATTGTGAGAGCTTGGTCGGTCGCCTCATTACGAGCTACCCATATGCCCCACGTCGCCGTGATAAACGCTGCCCGCCATGAAGCCTGCACCTGTGTGCTAAAGTGCAACGTCATAGCATATGGTATCATCCTGTCAAAATCATAATCAAGATCAAACATAACATTAAAAGTGTGAGAAATAATAAGAAAAATGGCCCGAGAAAAAAATAAGTAAAAAATATATGGTCAAGAGTCTCCCCTGTCTGAAGACACATGGAACAACTAGTGGGCCCTTGGAAACCTTGATTATGTAGCATCTCCCAAGACGGGAGCTTTCTATGAATAGCACACCAAAAGATGAAAAGCCTGTAAGTAAAGATGAAAATCTCGCGAAATTTTGTCGAAATTTCACTAAATGGCTGAAAACGATATATGCTGTATGATTTTGTCCGAAACTCAGTGTAAATTTCGTCGATTTTACCGAAATTTGCTGATTTCGCGAGATTTCGACTGACTTCGTTTGCGTATTTGTGTATCTACATAAATATGTCTATATATATTTGTTGTCTTTCCTTCTCTGCTAGACTGCAATAGTGGGGTTTTTCTTTTTCTGGTTTTCTTTTAAAAAAATTAGGGTGGAGTATTATAGTGGGCTGAGCTAATTAAGTTGGCCCTTGCTTTTAATTCCTATCATTCTAATGCTTATTAAATTATTTATTTTTTAGTCTATTATGTTTTTCTAAATCTTTTTATATCTTTCATTTTTTTAATCTATGCCTTATTAATATTTTTATTTTTATAAACTTGACAAGAGTAATGTATCATACTCCCTCCGTCCCAGCTAACTTTGCATACTTTCCTTTTCGGTCCGTCCCACTTCACTTTGCACACCCTTAAAAAGGACATCTCTCTCACAATCTCCACCCTCGAAATCTCCACCCTCAATCTACACCTTTAAAAAAGTCAAAGATTCCCCAAAATCTGTTTTTTCTTAACATCTGTGTCAGGTCAACCGTGCAAAGTTAGCTGGGACGGAGGTAGTATTTTGTATTACAAATTCTCAATTTATATTATAATGCTAGATAACCTGTATTTCTTGTAAATATTTTGTTTTGTTTAGAATTTTAAGATGAATTTGTGTATTAAAATTAGTTATAATATTTTTAAAATATTTCGTTAAATTTTCATATTTTTATATTTTTTTTGTGTACTAATAAGTAGTAATATTGTATGAAAAACTTCAGAATTTATATCATATTACCAAACAATGTTTATATTGTTCATAAATTAGTTGTTAACATACAATTTTAAGATAAATATGTATATTTAAGTTAGTTATAACAATCTAAATAACATCATGTTAAATTTTTAGCTTTTTATTACATTTTCCAGCATTTTTTAAAAATTACACCGATATTCAGTGTTGTCATTACCGGACTAGACTGGCCGGTTCAATCGGTCCAATTCGGAACCAAATACTTGTTCGGTCCGGATGATAGTATAGAATTGAAATCCAAAAACCATGGAAAACCATAATGTACCGGATGCAACCGGGTGAAACCGAAATTCGGTGTAACCGGTCGCTAAAGAAGGGGGGAACAGAATTTGAAAAACTGATCTCCTTGTTCGCTGATCACCTTATTCACCGTTAAATCTGCAAACTTAGATTCATAACTTATGAAAGTAAATGTTACAAGATCTATCACCTAACTCGCTAAGTGTGTACAGAGCAAATGGGAGAGTGGTGAGTAGATCTCAGTGAATTACGTGTGACGGAGTGGCAGAGAGAGTTTCACAGAAGTCAGTGGAAATGGTTATAGGGCGTAGAAACATAGATTAGGTGAGATATGATTGATTTTTTTTTTTTTTTTTTCTTGGGCCCGACCCAATTACAACTATTATATTGAATGAAAGATATATTTTATATTAGGAATTTTGCTTGAATTTTATTTTATCTTTCTAATTATTTATCATATTATTTCTTAATAATCATATAGAATAATAAAATAAAAATTATATATATTAATATAAATATATTGTCAATTTTTAATAAAATGATTGGACCGTCGGTTAGACCGATCCGACCGGTCAAACCACTAAACACTAGCAAAACCAGTTTGGTCACTGATTCGGTTATAACAACACTGCCGATATTGATGTTTTCGTAAAATTGGAACACCAATATTTTCACAAAAAATGTTATTTTTGTCCTTGCCTACAAGAGAGAATGAAGGAGACCATATCCAAAGTGCCCAATGAGGCGCTAGAGAATGAAGATCGCAAGTGATCATAAGCCAGTCCTGAAGTAACATGACCCCTATTATCTTCTGTCTAGATCCGATGATCCAAACAGTCGGAATAAAAACGAATGCCACAATATCAGAAGCGATCTGTGTATATGTAGTAATGAAATCTTCTTCCAGAAATCACTCCGAGTTTCTCCCTAAATAAAGTAGCCTGAATTGGTTTGTCCCAAGAATGGCCGACTGACACACTAAAACTTAACTCTAGTATGACCGCAAGTATATGATGTAGTTATAGGCAACAACGATCAACGTCGACCCCACATAGATTGGATCACTGTGCCAATTTAATGCCACAATCCTAATAGACTTATTCTATCTAGACACCCGATGAATAAATATTGGATTTTGTAAAAGAATCTTAAACTATTAATTACTAAACTTGCAGTAGAAGACTATCACTAAAAGATTTAATCAGATAAAGAAATATATTATAAGGTCCGATTTCAATTACAAATTCCCTATGATAAATTATCCTGATTGTCTAGACTTTTAGACCAAACTCTAGTTTTTATTAGGCGATCACTCAACTAGTTATTTCTCCTCTTGAACGGTGTGAACATGTGGTGATTCACTGAGAAACCTACAACAGTGAAACATTATATGGTACTATTGGAAGTTATACATGTGATACATTTGGAAGCTTACTGCAGTAACTATTACAATGATACAAATGATGTAAGTATCTCACATGTACATCATTAAAAGCATGCAACATCATTACTTAAATCATTTATATTTCCTCGTAGGATTTAGTGTGCTAGAACGTTAGAACTTGTCAGTTTTAAGCGTGAAACATCCATTCCTAATCTAACAAAGGCTTTTCTGCATTTAATGTGAGCATCATTTACTGAAGCTCCACAACCACTTTTCATAGAAGTAATCATAGTGTTTGTATTTAACCAATGCAACCATTAAATCACAACCGCTATTTCAAATTTATAATTTGAACCATGAAACTGAACCACCCAAATCACATAGATTTCTTGCGAAGAGAACCAAAATTCGTTCCTGAAATGCTTTGTATAAAGGTTTACAAAACCTTTCACTTAGTAAGGGCAGTCTTTTTACTCTCGTCTCTCTGAGAAAGAAATCTAAAAGATCTAAATTTTTCATATCTTCCAAATATTGGCACCCAAGAAATCTACTCCAACTAAGAAAAAGTTTAAATACATCGAAGGGCGTTTATTTCTAATAAGCATATGAGGTTGAGAATGGCTGAGAAGAATAGAGAATCACAACTAATTGATACCATCTTAAAAAAACTAGAGATCAATCACTTGACCTTCTTCCTTGGTGTCCAGACACCAAGATATCAAGAGAATGTAGTAATGCAGTACTATCAAACTGCAACAGTCATCATGTCCAAAGATGATGAACCCTTTACCATAAATTGCACAAAAGAGGGGATGAATATTGAGATCCACCCTGCCAAACTCGCCACGATCTACAATATGCCCGAGGAATGGCTATCTCCAGAAGAGGCTAAGACCTATCGCGATAAATTTCTGCTTGAATGCTGGAGAGATTCCTAGGCAACCAGCTCAGAAAATGTGCACGAATCTTGTTTCAATACCACATTCATCCCTGCATATGAATATCTGCATGATATTGTTCGGAATAAGCATTGAATGCGGAATTGAAAATTATGATAGGTGCACAATTCCCAGATTCTGGCTGATGATGGTTGTGTGGAAAGAAAAAGTTGTGAACTGGCCACACAACATTTTCTATCGGCTCGTGGAAGAGATCACTAAGCTGAAGGGACGCAAAGCCTACGGGATTGTACTCAAGTATGTTCTTTATAGTCTTGGAGTTGGGATTGCTAACGGATAGAAACTGGGTGTGGGGAAGTGGATATGTTACATAAGGGAAGCTATCAAGAAAACACAACAAGGAGGATCTGTTGATGATCCTGAGAGGGTTGAGTGGCCCCTAATGAAGCGGGCAATCCTCAACCGTAGAAAGGCTATGGTAGAGAAACCTCTTACTAAGAAGAGGACACATCGGTCGAGACCTATAAAGGAATTGACCATTTACTCTAAACAGATAAAATAAGAGAAAGTGGAAGAGGCCAGTGCTGATGAACAACCTCTAATGAAAAAGAGGAAAAGGCTGGTGAAAGTCCACGTCAAGCAAAACACTATCAAGAAATCTTCTGATGACCTGAGGCAGCAACCTCACAACTAAGATCACCACCTCCTAACCTAGAGAAGAATCCTGGAGGTACGCAACAAGAATAAGTACCTAATGCTCCTGGACCAAACGTTGATGTCTCTACCACACCTGAAGACCAGGACCTACCCCCTGCTACTTTGACGTATTAGGCCATGGTGGAAGAAACATTGGCCTTACCCTAACCACTATCTCATGTAAATGCACCATCACATGATCATCATATTGCAGCACGAGTAGATAACAGAGACTGTGAAGTGGAGGGATCACAAATAGTGGATGAAGCCCGTGCATCTCCTAAAAAATGGAGTGAGATAATATGGAGGAGCTACTAGAGAAGAGATGCAAATATACTATAGATGGCATTCTAATATGGTCAAGTTGTACTCTGACATTCGGCCTGGGCAGACTGGGGTGAAGAGGAATCATAGGTCACCAACTGGGCAGGGTTAAAACGAATTGCTAAGATAACCTCCAGAGATTTTGGTGATCACATTAGGGTTTTAAGAAGGCTATGTCTACAGAAGAAAAAAACCTTAAAATGTGCTATTGAAAGTGACTTTGATGAAGAGATGGACGTAGATGAAACAACAAAGCAAGCAGGAGCACGAAATTGCTTCCATGAGATGACCTAGAAGCAGTTTACAGCAACCTGCTAACATTACTGCAACATTTCTAGTTGTTTTAGAGAGCCTTGAGAAAGATAACATTTTCTATCTATTGTATTTAGAACTTAACAACAAGGAAATGCCGATGAATCTACTGCAGGATAGGTTGTATCTAATAAGGCAATCACTACCTCTCAAACACCAAGTGTACAGGCACTATGAAGTACACAAGGTGGGGTCAATGAAGATGTAGTAGCAAAAACAGGAGAAGCTACTACCATTGTGCAATAAGCAGCAACAACTTGCGAAGAACACGAACATATAACAAGCACACCTGCTGAAGCTAAGCCTACTAATATAGACCCAATTCACAATGATGAAGTGAACTCATTACAAGAAGAGACTTCCAACCCTAATTGGCTGACCAAGAAGAAGCTGATGAAGAACAACTCCTAGACTATGAAGAGAGTCCAAAGAAACTCTTTCTAAAAGCAACACTAATGAAGTGGAAGAATATCTGCTGGAAGAAGAGTTTAATGAAGAGAAGCAAGACCTTGACTCTAGCATTTCGGGCATGAGCTAGAAAATAAAGCCCGACTATGCTGAAAAGATGAAGGCTCTAGCAGTGGAATCAAGATTGTAAAAGTCGCTCGGCCCTAGTTAGGCAGAGGAGTAGGCCTATGGATTAGACGGGGTCTGGGTGGGGATAATCGGGACATAGTTGTGGTTAAGCTGGGAGGAATCAAGAAATAAACGTAGACGATCAATGGGAGTCTAACCCCTAAACGAGGATCAATCAAAGCTAATGGGGGATTTTGCAACAGAGAATGGAACTAGAGCAACATGAGAGAAAGGAAAACATAAAGGAGCAAGCAAATGCTGCTAATTCAGATACAACAAATGATGCAGTAGGTCATGGTACTGCTAGTGCTAAAGTAAACACTCGATAAACACATCATTCTACTGAACAGCCCCCTGGATCGATTGATAAAGAAGATAAAAACAACATTGTTGTAGGACAGGATGTTATAGGAGTTGAAGAACATCAAGATCAGTCTACAACAACCCCGACTGAAGCATTCATGAGTGGACTGGATGCTAGATGGCTACTTGAAGGGCTACATGAACTAGAGAATGCAAACAAATCTCAAGGAGCAAGCGACCATGCTCACCTCTTGAGGATTACTAACATACAAAAGCAACTCAAATGCCTTGTGGCAGTTTCTCAAGTAGCAGAACGCAGAAAAGAGTGACAAGAGAAATTATCTCAACAACGGGAAGATGACATTGTTGTGGAAATGAGATAGTCTTATCTGGACCTAAATCCGCATGCAACTAAGACACTCTAGGATGTCCAGGAAATATTGGAATGTACCGTATCAGCTTCTTAGTACTCTATACTATCTCTACACTAAGATATTGGAAATAATGCTTCTGGATTTCTTACTGCTTTGAGATCAATATGCGAAGCTGGATCCATAATCCCATTCAGTATCAAAGAACTCACAGACCAATTTACCAAATCAACAATAACAGATAGGAAAGAAATGCATAAGGTATGCCTTTCTAGATGGGAAGATTGATGCCTTGTATTAGTTGTGGAAGGCTGAGTAATTTGCAATTTGAAATCTCCCATCTATGAGAGGAGAAAAATGCTGACAAGGCCATGCTCTAATATTCAGTCCTTGTTGGAAATTAGAACTGTATGAATATTGATGATGTCAAAAGGAGAATAAAAAGCAAGATAAAATGCTAGCTGAACGCCAACAAAGGGAAGAAAAAGAAGCCTTCCTTGCTGAGCTACGAAGACAAGCAGAAGAAGCCAGGAGATCAAAGGGAGGAATGGAAATCTTGGGAGATGGATGAGATTAGTCAATCCCTTGTAGAATCTAATTGTAGATTAAAGAGCACTCTTGCTCAATCAAATGCAAATTCGCATGAGATATTCCTTGCCATAGGATTAGTCCATGATGACTTCTCATATTAGGAACAACAGCCTGCCCCCAGTCACACACCTGATTCCACTCCAACTTTTTCAATATTCGAGCGCCATGGGAACTGGTTCAAGCACGTCACGGATCTAGAGTTCTAATCCCTCATGGCTGCAACAATTCCTTCCACCAAGAATTCAACAAATAAAAAGATTGACAGCTGGAGACTAGGAGAAATTATTAGATACTTTGACCATCTGAATGCCAGTGGATACTATAGATGAGTTCAAGGAGAAAAGAAGGGTTGGTTGGAAGCCCATAGAAAAGAACTTCATGCTGGAGTACTTCCTCACCAAATCGAAATCAAAGGAAGGAAAATGATTGGGAAAGTTATATCACCTTCTAAAGAGTGGTGGCTAATGAAAATAACTCACTCCTGAAGTACAACACGAGTATATGCACTTCGAAAAAAATATGTAAGACCATTTATGGAGGTATAGTGAGAATGATCCTAACCACTCAATAAGGAGGAAGGATCAAAATGAAGCAGACAGAAGGAGAGGCAGAAGCCAACAAAGATCCAGATAGCAACCTCAATCTGGCTCTTGGGGAGGGGATGAAAGCTTACTGCAAGGTAAAATGTTTCAGTGTTTCATCTTTCTGTAATTGATGTAAGATATACTCTTTTTGGCATGTACTGTTTTTAGCATGCGCTCAACTAACGTAACTATCATAGATTAGAATAGAAAACAGTTATCAATTACTGCCAAAGGATTTCAACTTTTAATATTACATCGTGTGTGGTATTTTTTACCTTCTGATGATTAACTATCTATTCATGTAACTTTAAGCTTTAAATTCTTAGAGATTTGATATCATCGAAAATGGAGAAAATGTTAGGAAATTTATGTATAGTTTTGATGATGCAAAACCCCGTTGTAAGTTAGGAACTAGTGCCCCCAATAATCTGTATTATTTTTAATAGATAGAACTAGTTTGACTTAGGTAGAAACTCAACATGGAAGTTACCGCAAAGTCATCAAGCAACATAGAACAAGTAGTTCGCTATAGGAAGATGAGTGCAGAATGCTGAAGATAGCGAACAACGAAAAGCTTATACAAAACTTGCATACAACAAAGTCTGTTGTAGTATGATCCATCTCATGATGATTCTGACTTTGAGTCAAAGTCAGTCATCTCAAGATTAAAAGATATAGCCAGTGGAGACAAGAATAATTCTTGTATTGACTATGGAATAATGTGAATACATGTATCATGACAAAAGAAAAAGCTATTTTGCAAACCTGACTTCTAGTTGCATCTACTCGACCTAATCCCTCACCTAAACGACAACAATGGCTATCAACCATACGCAGTGAATTAGAAGTCAAAGGGGAATCTCTTTATCTCTTCAACAAGGGCGAAATCCAACTGTTATAAATAGAGACGAACTGAAGACAAGAGACACTCGTTGATAGGTTACTATGTCACTTTTCAAAAGCAAACAAATTATGAGCGTTCAAAGCACTCAAATCCTCATTACTCAAATCTCCAGAAAACTCTGAGAAAAGAGAGCAAAGTAGTAACATCGCAGCGGCTGACTATTACTCCAGCATACTTCTCAAGCTGCAACAGATTCTTAAGTGTATCAAAAGCTATGCTCCTAGAAAAGCTCACTCTCATTCTTAGTCTATTTCGCTCCAAGAAGCTTGTCAACATCTAAAACTGCTAAATATCGAGTGGCAACTTCCAGCTGAAGAGAACTTTTCAGAAACCTTCTGTTCGAGTGGTTTCGAATGGGGAATATTATGTTGAATCAGCGATTCTAATTAGACTAGTTTAATCTTGAGGATACAATTAGAGGTGTAGCCTTCCGAGGATAGAACAAAATTATAATAAGGTGCCAAGTTGGACTTGGGCAACTTGGTGAATTTTCCATGTGCGGGAGAAACATGGATGTAGAACGATTACCCTCACCTTCGAACCACTATAATAGTTGTGAATATTTTCTTATCTTTCATACTGTTTATGTAACATACTTGTAATTACTGCATTATCTTGAAACCTGTTTTATCATATTCCCCTGTGCATAAAGCTATCTAGGCATTGCTTGTTGTAAGTTTCCAAAAGAACAACTTGCTGTAGACAAACTATTCGGTAGAAACATATCGCTGTAAGAACCTGTTTCTTACAACTAACGACAACTTACTACCTACGTTTTAAAGAAAATTTGTTATAGGCTACACGTTTATTTATCTATCTACATGGAACACAACTAATTTTATCACAAAGAGATCATGGACAACGCATAGTCCAAAAGTATGAACTATGTAAGTCATTTGGTATTTTTCATGCCTCAAATTCATAAATTTAGCATTTTACAGGCATGTCCTGACAAACAACATTAAAAAAAATACAGAATCGTAATTTTTTAACTGTGTTTGAGAATTTTAACGTAGTAAGTATCTCTTGGATTTCAAATAGACAATACAAAGGGAAACTATATTTCGAACAAACAATGAACATATTGAAAACTAAATCTTGAACATACAATGACCAGACTAAATTTTGAACACACCATGCATGGTCCATTCAAAAACTAGATTTTGAACATACCACAGTTAGTCCATAGAAACTAGGTTTTAGACATACAATAATAAGTTTGGAAACTAAATATTGAGCATTGGTTGAAGTAGTGTAAGGATAAAATAGAAAGTTAATGTGGTGCTTCCAGAAAATAGAAGTATTTAAATTATTTATATTTGGTGTCTTTAGTAAATGTGATGTTAAAAATATTTGTGATTGCATTAGCCGCTGCCATTATTTAAATATAATGTTGTCTTCTATTATTGTTCTAGACTTCTAGGATGAATGTTGGTATAAAGGAGGGCTATTTATTAAGATTTAATATCTATAATATCACAATTAAAATATAATCTATTAGATGGTAGGAAAAAATATAAATGGCTGTGTAACTTTTTACTTTTAGGGATTTGGTCTCATAGTTTGTAACTTTTTTAATTTAGTCTCTCAACTTAAAAAATTGCTCAATTTTTAGTCCAATTTTGGCTGGAAAGAGTAAATTGGCCGAAAAAAATCATGTGGCATGTATGTATTGCAATAATTTGGGAGAATCCGGCGAATTAAATGACGTAGCGAGAATATGCTTATGTGTATTTTTAAATACTTATTTCACCCTAAATTTACACATCAACAACTTCTTTACATGTTATCAACAACATAGTTAATCTTCCCTCTCCATAACCGATTTCTTTAATAGGGTTTCTTTACGACGATGGATTCAAGCTCGGCGGCCTCAACACGAAGAAATATATGGGCGAAATAGGAAGTAACGACTCCAAGGCTCTGAAGGACACCATCACCACCGCAGCGGGCCACGTCTACACCTTCTTCCTCCCCTGGGCATCAGAGGTGGCCCGTGACTCCCTCATTCCGTTCGCGCTCCGTTGGATCCAACCCACCGACGTGCTGGGCATATATTACTACTAGTTCAGGCTACGAAGATGAAATTTCTTAAACTCTAATGACCCATCATGGAAAACTCACATTCCTAGAATTACTAGCCTGTCCAAACAAGGACATCCTTCTTTAATTCTCCTATCTTCTTTTAACACATACATCTTTGCAATTCAAACATTTAAGGAGCATTAGATACATTAGACATTGAAAAAAACCCAAATTCCTTGTTAAAACATTTAATGGATTGGAGCCAAATGTAGTCAAGGTTGTTGAAACGTACAAGATGATTGAAGTGGGGCCGTTAATTCCTTCTTATTTAATGGATGGCAAAAGATTCATTGGATAAGTCACTTGGCAGTGATCTTTTTCGTAACTCCAACGATGATTATATAGGATTGGTCGCGGTCACATCAAGAAGTTGGATGCGGGCGCGATGTTGGCCGATGCAGTCGCGTTAATTTGAGCTCGATTTAGAAGCTAAAGATAGTTAGAAGAAACACGACTGCGCCAATGTTATTCGCGCTCGCGTCCGTTAGCATGGGGTGATACATGGTGTACGTGTCGTTGGACCGTACCAAATTAGATATTTATAATTCCAATTTTCTAACTCTACAAGTAGAGCGGTAAGTCGGGTCGAACCCACAGAGAACGGTAGACTAGTGTTATCTTAATAAATCAAGCGGTTATGAAATCTAAATAAAAGTAGAAACAAACAATGAAAGCAATAAAGGTGGGAGCGGGGGAGGTTTTGATTGTTATTATAAACTAAGAACTACCAAACTACTAAACTAACCAAACTAAATAACTCAAGACGATTAAGCACTAAAGATTCAATTAACACAAGAACACAAGACAATTAGAATGATTTTTTTTGTTTTTACTAGATTTAAGGAATCTACCCTTGATCTAGTATCCCTTTGGATTCAATGAATTACCCCAACTATTGTTGATTCCCAATCCAGTACAATTCAAGTCCCTATCCCACGAATTACTAAGTCTGCTCTAGCAATCGTGTTATCTCTTACGTCTAGCTAATCGAAAGTCTGCTCTTCGACTAACCCTATTCGATTAAACCAATCAAATCAATAAAACACCAAGATAACGGAATAGATTCGACTTGAACCTCGAAAGCTCGGGTTTAGAGGTCAAATTCTACAATATCACCATCGACGTCACTCGTTGTTCACTACTGGGGGAATCAGAGAACCTACAATTACGGATATTGATCTCTAATTCTAGCAACACATCTAAACACTGTGATCAATCCAATAAAAAGAATGTAAACATGAATCAATACCACCAAATAATGTAGAACACTTGAAATTGCATTAGAAAGGTGACATCAACTAGCAATAGTTACATAATCATTGTCACTCAAAGTTCAACATATGATCAAGGGTAGAAATAGGGGTGCTACTCACCCATTAATACTAAAAACTAACAGGAATTCAATGTAAAAGCTAAGAAACATGATAAACATAAAGATAAAACCAAAAATCTTGATTGGGGAAGAAGATCCTTCAATCATTTGCCCAATATCCCTTCTTGGTGGTCTTGGTGGCTAGAAATGGATGTTAGATATGTCCCCTAGGTCAAATTCAAAATGGAACTTATATACATAAGGGAAGAGTTGTCACTTGGGTTTAAGGCAAAATCGCATTCATAATTTTAAAACAGGGTAAACAATCTCGGCCGAGAATCAAGTGTGTCTCGGCCGAGACGAAGCAATGAGGGTTTTATGCTTTCTGACTCGAAGGCTGATCTCGGCCATGATGCAATTGTGTCTCGGCCGAGACGTGAAAAGGGGAACTCAGGGTTTTGTTAGGGTTTGGCTCATCTCGGCCGAGACTTGGGTTTCATCTTGGCCGAGATCTTGATCTCGTGAAAACTTGGCTTTGCCTTGGAACGTCATCTCGGCCGAGATGCAAGATCTCCCTTTAGCCTTGTCCTTTGTTGCTTCGATCGATCCATCGACTCTGCGATCTTTTGATACTCTTTTTCGATCCATTTGTACCTATTTTGACACAAAAATGAACCAACTGCATTATTTTGCCCAATGAGAATTAAATACACAAAATACACGTGAAATTGCACACAAACATCACTAAATTGACACTTAAAGCGTCCTAAAGTGTGTGCACGAACACATGTACCAAATCTCCCCAAACTTAGAACTTAAATGTCCCGAACAAATAAAGAAAAAGAAGAAAGGACACGTGTTTAGGGCAGATTTAAGTGGCAATCGGTTTCCGATTACTTTTTCAAAAGCAAGGCAAACATGATAGTAATGAGCATATGTGATAGACAAAATCCACTACTTCCGAGACTTGACATTCTCGACTTGAGATCCTCACCGGGTGAGTGTATCTCTCAATTCTTGAGTGTATCAAGTGGGACGTGTATATGCTCGCATTGAAATGCATGAACCGCCTACCATAGGCTTGCCAATCATCTAAACTCGAAAACGTACTTGACAAGTGTGGCAAAAGAATCAAATAGGTCTTTATATAGGTTGTAATGTTGGCTTGGGGTAAGGTGAGATAGTTCTAGGTAAAAGTGACTATAAAACGGGCTAAACGAGTGGGCCCTACCCATCTACCCCTCAAACAATAGTCATTCTTCCTCAGTCTCCCAATTCCCAATCAAGTCGATCCTAAGATTCGACTACCTCAACTTAAATCAACCTACTAATCTCTTGTTTATCAACTCTCAATTGAAGTGTATTTCTTATGACCTTTTCAACTTATAAGAGTGATGATCACAAGATGTATGATTTTTACTAACCTCTCCAATTCTAACACTAAGAAAGTATATTCAATCAACTATTTCTTTTGTTTTTCTTATTTTTTGACTTTTTCTCGGTTTCGAATTTTATTTTATTTATTAATTTTATTTTTTTTAATGTAGAACAAATATTTACAACCAATGGTGAGGTTGATAATCTCGGATTTCGCCTATTTTGTGTGTTTCCTTTCACCCTTCAACATTTTCCACTAGTCAACCCACACTTGATCCCAACTTTTCAACCCGACTACCTTCCAACCGCCTCCCTCATACTCATATAGTCCATTTAGGTTCAAAGGCTAAATGAAAAGGGAATTGGCTTGTAAATTTGGTTATCGAATGATAAAGCGCAACCCGGTTATCAAATGAACTCCGAACGAAAATCAGTTTGTAACGTAAATTAATGCGAGAAACTTAAAGAACATAGGATGTACGTGGTTCGATCTGTAGATCTATGTCCACAGGCTTAAAATATCACCTGCCGAGGTGTTTCTTCACTATCCTTTTCAAGCTTACACGTAGTAGTTCAGGAGTACAAAGTGCGAACCCTAATTCTGAGTACAATTCTCCTACTTATACTACTCAACTCAAACCCTAACTAAATCCCTACAATTACGCCTATCATCTCTTCATGGGGGTTGGAAGAAGATCGTGGGGATCTTACTTTCCAAATATGCCGCGATTGGGCTGCTCCAGGTTCATGCGCGCTTCTGGGCCGGTTGTTGAGCTTGCTTTCCTGGGCTCAGTTGCTTCGGGTCGGGTTGATCCGGCCCGGAGTGTTGACCCGACCCGGAGTTGCTGGGCCATACCTATCATCGAACAAAAAGGCTAAAACTCAAGGGGCTTACTAGAGGTAATTTTCAACTATTTGGTGAAAAAAAAGAAAAGAATATTTTCAAGTCCTTGAAATAGGTTCAAATCAAGAAGTTCCTAAAATCATTTTCAATGCCACAACAATGCACCGACTTATTCGATATAGAGAATCAAGGCAAGTTTTAGAGACAATTAAATGCATTCAATGGATTCACACTGAAAGGAATTTTAAATTACTCCTAAAGTGGGAGTATCATTTTAAGGCTAAAAAACTCACTTGGTAAAAAATTTGATCCCAAATTTTGAATGCAAGTTGATTTTGCTTCAAAAGCCTATCATGCTCTATCAAGTGCCATTTTAATTTTTTTTTTTTTTTTTTTTTTTTTTTTTTGTACAAAAATTTCATCATAAACTATTTGCCACAAGTTTCTTTCCTAAACGATCCAATCACTTTTTCTTGAGCGGCCAACTTGTACGCCTACCACCCCCTCGCCAAACTTGGTTGGAAACCAAATTTGTGGAAAAGAGGAGTACGAGTTGGTGCTCGCCGAATTTAACCAATTATTAACGATTTAGCCAAAATCACTAACTAACTAACTAGCAAAAATCCTACTCCTGGAATGTGCAAGGTATAAAAATTAAACTATCAACAAACTAAACAACCAAAATGATCAACAAGAAACCAATTAGCTCACAAGCCAAATAATGTCATCAAAAGTCAAGGCAAGGTCATCATCAACAATCAAATCAAAAGTCAAAGCATAATCGGCACACAGGCCGTCAAATCAATCCAACAAGCATAAGCAAAATATCAAATGACTCACAGGCCAAAACCAACAATTCCAACTGCGCAAAGTAACAGAAATGAGGGCACACAGGCCAATAGAAATATCATAAGCAATCAAGGAAAGTAAGGAAAGATAAGAGAGGGTTCGGGAATTTTGAGCTGCCGAGAATGTCTTACCCCCTTGTTCTCTCCCCAAACTTAGTTTTCAACTAAGTTTGTGAAGAAGGAGTAAGGCTTTCTCGGTACTCCACTCACATAGACCCGGAAGGCAGGGAGCTCAAGCCGGTGAAAGACCCTTTGATGGTGTTGAAAAGGTCGAGGAGCTTGGTCTAGTTCTCATTAATTGTCTCTTTAATTTCTCTCAGTTCAGCTCCAAAGGTCGTCCTCATCCCCACCAATTCGGCTCTGATTTCTTTAATTTCGTCTCCCATTGCAGCCATCAGTCCTTCTTGCCTTTCTTGGAACTCTGATTGAGACAGCACAGCTGGTGCCGGTCTCTTCTTTGACGGTCTATCTAGTTGGCTGCTACCTTCTCCCTCGCCTCCCACGTTCCGACCCCTTGCCACCGGACGTGACTTCTTCACTCTCTTGAACTTAGTCAACTCTTCACTTGTTGATTTCTTGGATGCATTGATGTGCACCTCTGAACTCAGCTCCAAGTTCAATGTGCTCTTCAAATCAATAATGTAAGTCAGATCGGGGTTAGGTAGGCGGAGGTAGGGTCCCTCGTTTTGAAGAACATAAGGGACAGACGGTCCCGAGGTTCCCTTGTAATACCCTAGCATTGCTATTCGCATGTTCTCCATCTCATCCTAGTTCAAGTAGTAATCATCACTGATAGGTGTGTATTCTGGGAGGGGCATGTTGTAGTGCTCAAGAATGGGGGTAATCAAGGCCCCACAGTAGACCGGGTCTGGGACCTTCGTTTCCTTCTTCCTATCTGTCCTCAACTCCTTCACTATCTTCTCAAAGGTCATCATCAAATCTTCTTGGAAATTCCTCAGTTTTCTGTTCACGATCGCCCATAAAATCTCCATCTCGTACAGGCGGGGGGAGATGATCTCCTTCCTACCACAGATCATCGAGCAAAGCAGCTTCTGCAAGTATTTGACGACTGGGCTTCATATCGAAGTCAACCTAGTGCCTCTCGGGTCATAAACCTGTGGTGCAACTATTCCAGGAGCGGCAATGATTTACCCCCAGAATTGTTGCACATTGAACTCTCGTAGAGTACCAGTATCGCTGACGATTGGCTTTTTGAAGCCATATATTTCCCTCAAGTTATCGTGGCTCAAGGTCTTCATCTCAGTCAAAAGATGAAATTCGATGTTGTAGACCTTTGTCTTGCATGAAATTGACTACTCCCGGACTTCGAGGGTGCTAAAGAATTCTAGCACTAACTTGAGGAAGATGGGTCGGGGTGTTAGGCATCGGGCGAGCCCCGCTTCTTCTAAAAGATAATTCACGTTCTCCCTTATGCCCATGGCGTCCATAATCTTCGGATCGCTAAAACGGGTTGCCGACACCTCTCTTTTTATCAACTTGTCGAACTTTGTCTTTTGCTCATCTGTGCTTAGAATGATATTAAAATCGGAGGGTTTCTTGGGCCTATCTGTGGTTGCTGGAATTTCTGGTGTAGGATCCTCTGTTGCTCAACTGCTTTGCTCTTGCCTTTGGCCTGAATTTTTCTGGCTTTTTGAGTTACGCCCCTTCTTGAGGTGCCCTCTTGACTCGTATTCTTCTTTGTATTTTTAGTTTGTGCCATTTCTTGCCTGAAACCAGTAAAACACACACACTTTAAAAGTAGCTTGACAAAGCAACCAACTTATATGTTCAACATCAAACTCACTTATTAATTTCCGTTCCAAATTCGATCAAAGTCCAAGTAAAGATAAGCTCAAATAGTGTTAAGCATAAGCACTCAACCAAACAACGAACTTATAACTGGGAAAATTTGATCGAATTATAATTATTCACCTCCAATCAAGCATCTCCCTTAATTTTCCCCTACCACTAAAATTATTAATCATATCCACAAAAATATGCCTCAATTGATTCGATGTGTTTCTCACGTAAATTGATTCATCTCATCACAATTACACATCAACCTATTAAGCATAAAAATTGATATGATAACAATCTTAATAAGCAAAAACAACAACAAGACAGTGCAAAAACAAGCTTGAAAGGTTCTTTCAATCCAATTTCATTCCCAATCACAAAATTATCACCCCATTCACCTTCCTAATGCATAAACACATTCCAAACAACATATCTATCATCAAAATTGTATTCTCGAATCGTCAAGCACTCATAATTGATCAAGCATTCAATATATACTTCCAAACAATCAATCATCTTGATTAAACGAGACGAAAATACAAAATTGAAGTCCTAAGCATGCTCCTAATTCAATAATAATGAATATGTAAACATTAGGAAGTGGAGAAATTACATACCAGTCGAGTTTAGAGGAAGAGAGTTTAAAAAGTGCCTTTTTCGCCCTTTTTCAACTCTGTCTCAAAATTGCCCAAAATCTAAAATTAATCGGATGAAAGTGTGCAATGTGATATGGGTGGGGTGTGGTATGAATTTGAGAGGAAGAAATTGAGTGAAAGTGGTAATTTGAGTGTGTGGAAGTGTGAAAATTGCGTGTTTCGTGAAGAGGGGGGGGGGGATATGCATTGACCTTGTTCGTACGTTTCCCAGTGCTGCATCTCAGCTGAGATCCTTTCTTCGGTCTTCGGCTCCTTTTACTCAGCAACGGGTCTCGGCCGAGATGCTTTGTGTATCTCGGCCGAGATAGCCTCACAAGGAATTCTGCTCCAATTCTGGACAAGTTGAGCCATTTTGGTCTCCGCTGAATCTCGGCTGAGATGCTTTCTCTGTCTCGGCCGAGATAACTTCATGGGGAATTACCCATTTTTTCTTTCATGGCGTCTCGGCCGAGATGCATGATTTTCTCGGTCGAGCTTCTTTCCCTATTTTATGCTATCTCCTATTTATTTTGGTCTATACCTGCACATACCTCAACAAAAACATCAAATATGCCACCAGACATTTATTAAGCTACTAAACTACGAATTTTAAAGTGCAAAAAATTAAAGTTACCGTCGAGTTGCCTCCCGACAAGCGCCTTTGTTTAACGTCGTTGGCTCGACGGGATCTTTTGCTTCAATTCACCGAAAAGGGTCTCTCAGTCCCTCCCTTTTGTGCTTCCTTCAAATCCAGTGGGTCTATATTGTCCTCCCACTCTTTCTCACAATCTTCTGGCACCTTAATTCCCGGGTCAATTTCACCCGGATCCTCTTGGATCCCCAAACTTGTTCTTTTCACATCCTTTGCCTTCCTTTCACACAATCTCTCTCTAACTTTCTTGATGTTCAAATCAACACTATCTCTCCCAAGCAAGTTAATAAAATCAATAGAGAAAACACCATTTACACCTTTAGAATGTTTCATAGACTTGAATATATTAAACTTCACAACTTGACCATCAAACTCTATGTTGAGAGTCCCCTCACGCACATCAAGTTTGGTTCGGTGAGTGTTCATGAACGGCCTTCCCAAAAAAATAGGTGTGGAGTTTGATGTGTCTCCTTGCATGTCTAATATATAGAAGTCAGCCGGGAAAATAAGATTGTCTACCTCAACAAGCACGTTCTCAACCACCCCATCCGGAAATAAGGTACTTCGATCGGCGAGTTGGATAACAATCTTAGTTTCTTTCAATGGTCCCAAGTTTAGGCTTTGAAACATCGAACG
This sequence comes from Ajuga chamaepitys, assembly GCA_958295605.1. NCBI lineage: Eukaryota > Viridiplantae > Streptophyta > Magnoliopsida > Lamiales > Lamiaceae > Ajuga > Ajuga chamaepitys. Next base: position 23,616,878 of record OY282506.1, on the reverse strand, counting down.
GAGTATCACATTGATTGATGCCCCTAAATCAAGCATAGCTTTCTCAATTCGATAATTACCAATCTTACACGAGATGACGAACATTCCCGGGTCCTTGCACTTTTGAGGGAGTTTCTTTTGAAATATTTCAAGTATTTCCCGTTCTTTATCTTTGTCTACATCCTTCTTTATTTGGCACATGAATGGGAGTGGTGGAGTCACGACCAGGGTTGGAGTGTTGAGCTTTGGATCCTCGAGGGGGGTTGGTATGGTTCTTCCTTCGATAGATTCTCCTTCTTTTCCTTTTTCTTCTTCATCCTCTAAGTGAGGGAGGCTTTTGGGTGGCCTCTCGAGCACCTTTCCGCTCCTCAAGGTACTCACACTAACATTCCCAGTTTCCTTGGATGAAAAGTACTTCTTAGTGGGAAATGATAATAAATGGTCGGGGAAACATGCCGCCATTGCTTCCTTTTGTTTCTTCAACTCCTTTGCAAGTTTCCACTTTGGTACATGGGCTTGAACTTTAGAAACTTGAGGAGTTGAGGTCTTCTCTTCATTCAAACTGTCATGTGGGCCGTCTGTCTGTGCATGTGAAGAGTGCCCGGGCTTCTCAAGCTCTCCAAACACGTCCTCGCTCACGATGCCAATTGCACTAACATTCTTAGGGTTCACCTCCGATTGAGCCAGGAATTTATCACTTTGGGTATTCTCCAATCGAGACACGGCTGAAGCAATCTGACTCTTTTGGGTTTCGATATTTGTGAACCTCGAGTTGGATTCTTTCTGCAACTGAAGTGTATTGTTCGCTAAACTCTTTACAATGTCGCATAATGATGGATCTGAAGGAGTCGAATCTGCAGGCGATCTTTGTTGATACATCCCCTTAGGATAAGGGGGTCGGCTCTGGTTGCTTTGTTCGCTTGAGTATTGAACATTCTGATTTTGGGGTCCATACTTAAAATTAGGGTGGTCCCTCCACCCCAGATTATAAGTATTCAAGTATGGGTCGTACTTCCTTCTTTTTGGGGACTTTGGCCTAGCATAAAAGTTGTGGCATGAGTTTGCATGTGCCTCCATGTCATCTCCCAAAACAGGGCACGTGTCCGTAGTGTGATCCGTAACTTGGCACACCCTACACGGTTTAGGTGTCAGAATGCTCCCCGCTGCCACTTTCCTTACTAGACTTGTAAGTTGATCCGATCTATCCTCTATGTTTGAATCTTGAGCTTCTCGAACGGGCCTGACAGCTTCCCGGGTCCCGAATTGTTGTGTGTTTGCAGCCATCTTTGAGATTAGGCCCCGAGCCTCAATGGGCGTTTTGTCTACTAATGCCCCTCCACTCGCGCTGTTAATCATGTTGCGATCGGTCAAACATAGACCTTCATAAAAATACTGTATCAGGAGCTGCTCAGTGATCTGGTGCTGAGGGCAGCTCGAAACCAACTTCTTGAACCTCTCCCAATATTTGTAGAGAGTCTCCCCCTGCATCTGTCTTATTCCACTGATTTTCTTTCGTATATTTGTAGCTCTTGATGCGGGGAAATATTTCTCTAAGACTTGGGACTCCATCTGTTCCCACGTTGTTATAGTAACCGGGGGAAGATAATTGAGCCAGTCTCTCGCAAGGTCTTTTAAAGAGAATGGGAATGCCCTTAGCTTGATATGCTCATCTGTCACTCTTGTTGGCTTCATGCTTGAACATACTACGTGAAATTCCTTCAAGTGCTTATGGAGATCCTCCCCTGATGCACAATCTCGGACTTGAGCTCGAAGCTTGTATCTTCCCCTATTTCTGGAAACGTGATGCACAAGGGTTTATGTGCAACCCTTGTGTTAGAAAGCTCCTTCATGGTCCTCTCCCGAATCTGTTCAACAGCCATTTCTTCCAATGCAATGGTTTCCTCACTCTCTATATTCAAAGCTTCAAATTCTTCTCAGATTTGTTCCAAAGCTCAGGCTCTTCTCCTCAACACCCGCTCACGTTCTACGATGTCCGGTTCAAATAACAATCCTTTCTCCCCTTGTGAGCGCAAGAACATCCACTACAACTAAAACAAAGAACCAAGGTAAGTATTTAGATTACTAAATAAAACAAGCAAACAACTACCTATGTAAATAAAGACCATGTGTGAATACCAAAATAATACTACTATTAACACCGTTCCCCGGCAACGGCGCCAAAATTTGATGTACGTGTCGTTGGACCGTACCAAATTAGATATATATAATTCTGATTTCCCAACTCTGCAAGTAGAGCAGTAAGTCAGGTCGAACCCACAGAGAACGGTAGACTTGTGTTATCTTAATAAAGCAAGCGGTTATGAAATCTAAATAAAAGTAGAAACAAACAATGAAAGCAATAAAGGTTGGGGGGGGGGGCGGAGGTTTTGATTGTTATTATCAACTAAGAACTACCAAACTAAATAACTCAAGATAATTAAACACTAAAGATTCAATTAACACAAGAACACAAGACAATTAGAATGATTTTTTGGTTTTTAATAAATTTAAGGAATATACCCTTGATCAAGTATCCCTTTGGCTTCAATGTATTACCCAAATATTGTTGATTCCCAATCCAGTACAATTCAAGTCCCTATCCCACAAATTACTAAGCGTCCTAAAGTGTGTGCACGGACACGTGTACCAATACACGTTAATTATGCATGTATTTAGATCGATTTAGGATCATATTTTATATCATTTACATGCATATTTGGCCCGCGTTCATTTATATTTATCATATTTGATCATTTGATGTATTTTAACTTATTTTGAAGTTAATTAGGTGATTTTATTCCATTTCGACGAAGTTCGAAGAAGAAACAAGTCAAATAGGATCAAAATGGACGAAAAAGGAGCTAAAGGAGCAAAAGGGTCGACCACGGTTGTGGCCACGTCAAATTTGGCCTAGAACGTGGAAAATACGCTACCTAAACAATGCGGCCGTGTCAAATATGGAAACGGCCGCGTCGAAAAGTGTCCCGAAAGTGAAGTTTTCAGTCACCTTGACACACCTCTAGTATTTTGACCATATCGTGAGATCTAAAACTCCGATTAAGGTGAAATTGGTGGAGTTGGAAAGCTGATTCAAAGGGCTACAACTTTTCCTGAAAGAGGCCAAACTCAAAAATTATCGGAAGACCCTAAAAAATAGCTTGGAAGTCAGACCTAAAAACTCGCTTGCGCAAACAGCACGTGGGCGCGTCAAAAGGCCTTCACGGCCACGCCAAAATTGCTTGTTTTAAGGTATTTTGGATATAACGTGTCGTGGTCGCAGCATAGCTTGTGCACGGCCATGTTAGAAGTCCAGTTTTACGAAGTTTTCCTAATTTTAGTAGGATTTTGATCCTATCTTCCCAAAGATTTGTCCCCAACTCTATAAAAATGACCCCAAGCTCGAGTTTTAGAGAGAGAACACTCATATAACATCATAGAGAATCACATTACATCATAATTTATCATACTTTTACATTGGAGTAGAAGTCGTGAGAGCGAGAAGACGAAGATCGACGAACCGAGGGAAAATGGGAACAACCTCAGCTTGACCTATTCATGTGGCACATGTTTGATCTTTATTGTGTCCACAAGCCTGCGAAATTTAATCAGGTGCACATTCGGATCTTCTAAAGCACTTCCCCCGAACTGGTTTTGCTGCACTATGTTGATTAGTGCAGGCTTCAACTTAAAACTGTTGGCATTCAATGGTGGGGGCTGTACTCTTCTCGTCTGCTGATTTGGGTTAGGTCGCAGACAATCACTGATGGGAGTATCATCCTCATCTCCTTCATCTGGTTCTATATGAACTTGTATCTGTTGCTGTTGCAGCTGTGGCTGTTGTGGAGGTAACTGCTGCTGAATATTAGTGACTTGGTCATCCAAGCGTGACAGAGCTATCAATACTCTGTTAAGAGCTTCATCCGGATTCGAATGCTGTGGTACGTTCTCCATCTCAAATGTGGGGTTTCTTCTCGTGCGATATCTGTGGGATGTTGCTTCAATTTCAGGATCGAAATGAACAAGATTGTCTTTCCCTTTTGATCCGGTTTGCATGAGAAGCCTGAAAACACCACCAACAAGAAATACCACGTAATACAAAAATTAACGAATTAAATAAAAATGAAAATGAAAAATAAAAATTTCGAAAAGCAAAATCTAGTCTAGTGTCCTCCTATTACTCAAGATAAAAACTAAGACACTAAGCCTATTCCCCAGCAATGGCGCCAAAAATTTGACAGGACTATTTCTAACCTCTAATTACCGCAAGTATACGGGCATAGGTGTAGTAATGGCAGTCAAGGTCGATCCCACAAGGAATAGGTTAGGTAGTTCGATACCCCGATTATCTAGGATTATCGTAATTAGAAACTAAAATTGCAAGGTTGTTTGTAACTAAATTAACGAACTTAAAATGAGTAATTACTCAACTATAACTTATCAGACAAAAAGAAATTTCAATTAACAAGAAAATATCCTAGGGATTCGATTTCAGGACTTACTTCAATGATGAAATTGTTCAACTTATGGACCTTTAAACCAAATTTGAGTGTTTATTAAGCGGCGCTCTAATAACCTAAACCTTCTCTCGAAGTGACTAGATCGTAGATTAATTAAGATAATTACCTTCTCGAGTCAATTGATCCTAATAACTCCCAAAAGCTCACAAACCAATGCCTACACAGTTATAGACAAATGCGCTCTATGTCGTACGTCTAATAACAATTCCCTCCTCTCAAAGCGGAATTGTTAAACGAGATTACTAGACCTAGATGGCCAATCTAAATTCAGTTGGAAAAACGAACACAAAGATAAACACATAAAAACAGAGTCTATAAATCAAAACATAATGCAAAACATTGTCGTAAAAATCCCTACTTTCTAAACCCTAGGACACGAATAGCTTAGCTACTCATGCCTAGTCTCAATTCAATACAATATTCCATGCAAAACATCATAAAGAACAAAACTAGAAAATAATTACTAAACCCGAATGAATTGTCTTGTTGATCTTCGTCTTCTTCATCTTCCAAGTCTTCTAACTCTTTTTCTAAGTATCTCTGCGAATATGGAGTGTCTAACCCTTTTATTCACGAGCTTGGGGTCTTATTTATACGTATGGGTTGAAACCTTTAAGGATTCGGACAAAAAGCCCAGTTTAAACCCGATTTGGAGTTCCGGATGACTTTTGACGAGGCCTTGAATAATCCTGACACGGCCTCGTTGCGAGAGTTTTCGTCTCTCTCAAAATGCATGAAAAGATGCGGCCTCGTAAGCTCTGGACGCGGCCTCGTCGAGGCTCACTGTACTAAACAACTTAATGGGCCACATTTTGACGCAACCTTGAATGCCGCGTCACTTCTTGCCCAGATCTGGTCTTGGGCCCATCGTGGCTCATTTCGCCTCTTCTTGGTCCGTTTCATCTCTAGTTCTCCATATACTCGATATTTTAGCCTAAAATCAACAAACCTCCACAAAACACGTCAACTGGTCTAACGTAACCAATAGAAGTTATGCTCGACCATATATGCACACAAATGCTATAAATACACACCTAAAATTGACCTAAATGCATGCATACACGATGTGTATCATGGGCTGGTAGGATGCCTAATATATCATACTCCCATATCTTTGGTTGTAGATGTTTTGTGCTGAACAATGGGAAATAACATCTATCTGCATTTGATGCTAAATCTAATGAAGGAGTAGTTTTGGGATACTCCTCAGTAAGCAAATCATTTAGAGTGCTCAATAAGAGTACACTTGTGGTGGAAGACTCAGCACACATGGTCTTTGATGAACCCTACTGCAATCCAAAAGGAATTGAAGGGATTACGTCAAGGGTAGAAAAGATCAGGTTGGAAAAGAATAAGGTACTTGTTCCTTATGTGGAGATCTAGTAACCAGCTCTGACCGATGAAGAGCCTACTATAGAAGAGGAAGTAGTTACTGAAGGCACTGCGAATTCGACATCAGAGGCTACTGTACCAGAACCTGTAGGACAGGAAGGAGCTGAGCAGGTAGCTCGGCTAGATGCTAAGTGATCATCCACCCACCCTGGTTATAGGGAGAATAAATGATGGAGTAAGGACAAGAAGATCTGCACCTCATGAAGTCATGTTCTGCTGCTTCGTATCTCAAACAGAACCTGGTACCATTGAAGAAGCTCTAAGTGATCGTAATTGGGCTCAATCCATGCAAAAGGAGCTCAATGGGTTTGAGAGAAATGAAGTATGGAATTTGGTTCCCAGACCTACTCACCAAGATGTAATTGAGACCATATGGGTGTTCAAAGACAACCTAGATGAGTCAGAGCTGGTTACCAGAAACAAAGCAAGGATAGTTGCCATGGGCTACTGTAGATTTCGATGAATCCTTTGCCCCTGTAGCCAGACTTGAAGCAATCAGAATATTTTTTGCCTGTGCTGCACATAATAACTTCACTGTGTATCAGATGGACGTGAAGAGTGCATTCCTGAATGGACTTCTAGCTGAAGAAGTCAATGTTGAGCAACCACCATATTTTAAGAATTCAATTGGAGATAAGTCTACAAGCTGAAAACGGCACTATATGGCCTTAAGCAAGCACCCCGAGCTTGGTATGATACTCTCTCGCAGTATCAAGTGCAAAGTAGATTCCAGAAAGGGTGTTGTAGACAAAACCTCTCTAATCCAAGATGGCCAGAGTATATTGTTAGTCCAAATTTATGTTGATGACATTATTTTTGGAACTGACAAAGAGTTGCGCAAGAAGTCCTCCCATTTGATGCAAAGAAAGTTTGAGATGAGCATGATGTAAGAGTTAAGCTTCTTTTCTTGAACTTCAAGTAAGACAGTTAGAGGATGGCATCTTCATTACTCAAGTGAAGTACACAAAGCTGCTGATCAAGAAGTTTGGTTAAAAAACTAACTTCAGTAGGAGTTCCTATGAGCCCTTCAACAAGACTTGATAAAGATGAAGATGGAAAGGATGTTGATGTTACATAATATAGAAGACTTAATGGCTCACTACTATATCCTACAATAAGCAGACCTGACATCTTGTTCACTATAAGAGTTTGTGCACGATACCAAGCAGCACCCAAGGAGTCTCACCTCCAAGCAGTGAAGAGGATTCTGAGGTATCTAAGGGGCATAACTGGGGTAGTGTTGTGGTAACCGAGAGATGCTATAATTGAACTAAAATAATACTCAGATTCTGACTTTGCATGTTGCAAGATTGACCACAAAAGCACGAGGGGAACATGTCAATATATTGGAAATACACTTGTTTCTTGGTTTAGCAAGAAGCAGCAATCTATCGCAACATCTACTGCAAAAGCGGATTACATCTCTGTTGGAAGTTGCTATGCACAAATATTGTGGATGCAACAACAACTTAAGGACTATGAGATACTTGCAAGAGAAATTCCTATAATCTATGATAATATTAGCATCACACACAATTCAGTTCTTCATTCAAGGACCAAGCATATAGAGGTCAGGGATCATTTCATGCACAACCGTGTTGAAATAAAAAATGTCAAGCTTGAAAAGATACACATAGACATGTAGTTAGCTGATATATTCACTAAATCTCTGTATGAATCGCATTTCAATATGCTTCAGACTGAATTAGGGATGCTACTTATGTAGGAGAGCCCATGTAGGTAAAGTTTGTTGATGTAGGAAGCATTTAAACAAGCTTTAAAACATTCAACTGAAAGGTTACTAGAACCTTACTAGAGTAAGGGGGAATGCTATAAGTAAGGCACGGTGATATGTTCCGTAATGTAACCAAAGGTGCTGTAAGTAGAGTGGCAATAGACAGTAATGTGGTGATTCACGAAAATTCCTAAAGCAAGAAATGCAATAAGGAGAAACATAGTAAGCTGAAATACGGTGATTCATTGAAGCTTACTACAAGTAACCTTACTATGACACACAAACAAGAAGTATTTAATGTCTACAACATTTAAAACTTACTTCACTAATTGCCACCGCAATGATATTCCTTGTAGCATTAGCTAAACCTTAAAAAAAAATTATTTTTTAAAGCTGGAAACGTTCCTTTCTTATCCAAACAAAAATTTCCCCGTATTTAATGTGCACATCATTTATTGTGCCGAAACTGTTGCCTTTTGCAGAGGCAATTATGACAGTTTGTATTTGACCGATGCACCAATTAAATTGCAACCACTAATTCAAATTCATTTTCCCATAAATGAATCTGAACAGTTCAAATTGCACAGATTTGTTGTCAAGTGAACCAAGAGTCGTTCTTGATTATCTAAAGTTACAAGTTATCTAATACCTTAGCTTAGAAAGTTGGAAAAGACTTTTGATCACAACTTTTTGTGAAGAAACTCTAAAAGATCCAAATAAACTCAGATCTTCAAAGATTTCTTCTCTAACAAGCTCAAATGGAATCTACGAAATCAACTCCAACTATAAAGAGCTCTGAATTTATTGAAGGACTACTTGCATCTCTCAAATATCTATAGATATGGATGGCAGAGAAAAATAGAGTATCGCAGTTGATCGAAACAATTTAGAGAAAATTGTCTTCGAGTCATCTAACTTTCTTCCTTGGTGCCACACACCAAGAGATTCGGAAGACTTGGTGGAGCAGTTATATACAACTGGAGAGGTCACTCGCAACTTCAGGGGTGGACCAACCATCATTACATGCACAGTGGCAAGGAGAACTGTCGAGATCACTCTTGCTGCAATCGCCAAGATATATTCTATGCGGGAGAAAGGATTGACTCTAAAAAAAACTAAATATTTATGGTGGAGATCTACTGCTTAAATGCTGGAAAGTATTTACAGGTGACCAGCAAGCAGTAAACGTGCATGAATCCTGTACCAAGGTCACTTTTCTTCCCGAGTTTAAGTTTCTGCACGATATATTCAATCGTAGTATTGAGTGCAAAACTGGGAGTTATGATAAGTGTACAAGTCCTAAATTCCAGTTAATGATCACCTTATGGAAAGAGGAACCAGTGAACTGGACATTGTTTCTCTTCACCCGTTTAGTAGAGGAGGTCACGAAGATAAAGGGCCGCAAGAGTTACCGAATCGTGCTAAACTATGTTTTGTACTATCTCGGTATCGGGATTACTGGAGGTGTGGAACTTGCAAAGGACAAGTGGATTGGTGGAGAGGAAGGTGATGACTTTAGAACCCCCTTCCAAGAAGTGATCTCAATGATTGAAACCTGTCAAGGAATCAATCACTTCTTCTAGGGCCATTGAAGAAGAGGAAGACGAAGAGAGTAGTGCTAAGGAAGAACCCTTACAGAAGAAACCATGGAGGTGGTTCAAAGCCCACGTCAAGACAAGCACTGTCAGGTAACTCTTTGATGAGCTTGAGACAGCACACCACGATCATCATCTGCTGATCGTGAGGCAATACACGTAATGTAGAAACAAAGGAACTCAACTCTTATTTCTTATGATGTTCTATCTATTCAACCCGTTAGTCAGAACCCACCTCTACTACTTCTACAACCTAAGAAGAAGTAGTAGTAAATGCTTCGAATCAGTCTGAGGAGTTATTAGTTCAAGCAGAAAACCCAGCAAGCAGCCCCCAGAAAACTTCACAAGCAGCGGTCAAATCTCGTGAAGTAGGGGATGAATAATGCGCAGCGGGAGATGAACTTCGACTTGCTGCCGACCAAAATACTGCCTCTCCCTAGAAGCAAGAAGAAGATAAGCTCATAGGGAGCTGCTGGAGGAGGAAACGAGAATATACTATAGATGGTGCTTTGATTGGGTAAGGATGTACCTTGCCCTCTTAGACTGAGACAATTGGGGTGAGGAAGAAGAATAGGTCACCACCTGGGCACAATGTAAAGACATTGTTAAACTGACCTCAAGGGATTTTGGTGATTGCGTTAGGGCAACAAGAAGGGTTTGCCTATAGGAGAACGCAGCCTTGAAACGTCCTGCTAAAGAAAGTGACTCCGATGGTGAAGATGAAACAAAAAGTGACAAGGTGGCTCACCAAGTAATAAAGCACATCAGAATGGACGCCCATCAGAGGCACGAGGTTCTAATGGTAAGAGGACCAGGAAGCTCGTCACAGCAGCTTGCTGATGATTCTACAACAACACAACCAACTGCTGTAGAAAGATCAAATTCCACTATCTGCTATTTTCAGACTTAGGCAGGATGTCAATGAATCTTCTATAAGAGAGGACATAGTAGACAAGGCAACATCAACCTCTCACGATTCCCATGAAGCTTCCAAAAGCGCAGAACAAGTAGTTGAGACAGATGTTGCATACGCCAATGAATCTACTATTGATGAAGTGCTAGTAGACAAGGCAGCAAGCACTTCACATATTGCAATGAACCTACTGTATGAGAGATTTCAGTAGACAAGGCAGTGCTCATCTCTCAAACACCAAGTTTATAGGCGCCAAGAAGTATACAAGGTGGGATCTCACAGGTAGTAGGAGATGTAGAAACTATTTCACATCAGCAGGCAACTGAAGCAAGAAAGGAGCAATAACAAGCAAGTGAAGAGCAGTATCACACAACCAGCAACCTTACTGAAGTTGCAACACCTTCTGCTGAAGATCCAGTTCATACTGCTGCTGAAGTAATTATTCTTGAAGATAGTCCAGATTCACAGACAATTCTGCTAAAGATCCTGTTCATACTGCTGCTGAAGTAATTATTCTTGAAGATTCTCCAGATTCACAGACAGTTGAACAACATGAAGATGAATAACTGCTGGACTAAAATGACACTTCTTCCAAGAGTAATGCAGATAAGGAGGAAGACTATCTGCTGGAAGATGGGGACGTGCAAAATGATCCAGCTATTGATGATGTTCTTGTCGAGCCAAACAATAAAGCATCAACTACTATGGAAGATATAGAGAAACTCTTTCTTCGCGAATAACTATTGGTTTTGGCTTAGTCGAGCAAAACTCTCTAACAGTCTTTCGCACCACTCTAGCTGAGAGGCATATTTCGAATATAGAGGAGTCAAAGTTACCAACAAGAAGCAATAAAGTCCTTTATCATATCCTTCTATAAACCGTACGAGCACGTTCTCTGTCACCCCCACCGCGCTTACGGCTCTCTACCCCAACCCAGCCTAGGTAGGGCGACTAACATGGCTCAAGAGTGGTCTATACAAAGCCCTTCTCTATAAAAATGCTACGCTCCACATGTCACGAGATATGGAGCGTTCTAACTGAAGGCTATAGGGACATAATAAGAAGCGGAAGAAGCAACGTCAAAGGAGAAGCCTGATGCACTTGTACTGAAGCAAGTTTGGCAAATGAAGCAGCAACTCAAGCCATGGTGGAAAGATTGGCCACGGAGCAAGCATATGCTACCTGTACTGATGTAGGACCAGCGGACGATTCAATGGTTTAGCCAATGGATGATCAACAAGGTTTGGCCAATGAGTCAGCTGATGCAGTTTGTACTGATGCAAACCTTACAAATGAAGCTGGGACTCAGGGTAAATCAAATGCTGGAGTAGACATTGAGATTCCTACTCAAGCTACTGACCATCACGCAGGACCAGTTGAGGGGGCATAACAGCTAGCTGAATCAAGTCAGCAACATGAGAAGACCACTACTGATGGTGAACCTATTGAAAACTCTCATGGAGCAACAAAAGAAGCCACAGCTGGAAGCTCACATGTAGAAGAGATATGGAGACCACCAGCTCCAACTCCAGCAACCCCAACTGATAGTTCTGAGAATGAATTGGGTATCCGAGGGAGATATGTACCATCTCCTCTTGAAGAATTTCGCTCACAGAAGTGGCTCAGGCACCTCTTTGATACAACACAGATGACAACCAAAAGATAGAAAAGACAAACGGAGAAATCTCTTGAGCGTGATAACGAAATTATAGTGGGAATCAAGCAATACCAAGTGGAATTAAAGTTGCCAACTAGTGCTGCTATGCAAGAAGTGCTAGAAAGATTTGAACGCACTATGTGAGCAACCAAGTTCTCGGAACAGCAGCTACATAAAACAATGAGCAGCAACACTTCTGGGGTACTCAAAGATCTTGATTTGTTAGCAAAGCAGTATCTTTGGTTCCAAAGAGCATGAGAGACCTGAAAACTAGTTCATGAATGAAGCACGAGTTGAAAGGCATTGGATGGAAGAACTTGTTAGAAAATTCAACAGCTACATCAATGGACAAGTTACTGGCCTCGTATCCACAATGAAGAAAAGTCTGAAAGAGCAAAAAGACGGTCTTCAGTCCTTGAATGTGGTAAGAGAAGGCCGATGACATAACAATATTGGTCAATATCCTGAGCATATTAGAAGCACGTGTGATCAATACTGATGATGTCAAAAATGTGGAAGAGGAGGCAAGGGAAAGGCACGCTGAGCAAGAGCAAAGGGAACAACAAGAGTGGTTCGTTGCTGAACAACGAAGAAAATTAACATAAAACCAAGGCCAAGGTATATAAATGGAAGACTCGCGAACAACAAGATTTTGAGAGATTTTTGCAGGAGTCAAAAGCAAGGGTGCAAAGTATCCTTGAAAATGAAAATGCTGAACTCCACGAGATCTATCTTGCTACTTGAATAGTTCATAATCAACTTGTTCACAGAAAGCAGCCTGCCACATCAAGTGAAAGAAAATAGGATGCCTCTCCAAACTTATCAATCCTCTTCAAGTATGAGTATTAGTTGCGACATGATTGCTCAGAGCAGCAACTAGAGGTTCTTCATTCTACATGCAGGAGTACTTCCATTTCAGATTGAGCTTAAGGGCTTGAAGTGGGATAAGTATAAAATCTCCCCTTTTGATGAATGGTGGATGATGGAAGAACTCACTCCTGAGTTGCAGCTTGAATATAGGAACTTTGAACGAAAGATGTACAACAAATGGTGAGGTACACTGAGAATGATCTAGACATATCGAGAAGGAGTAGGGATCTAAAAGAAGAAGACAGAGCAAGACACAAAGGCAAAAAGTATGTCAAGCAGCACTTCACGAAGCGTCACTGGAAGAAGAATAGACGGTGACTTACTGTTGGGTAAATTTTCTTGTTTATAGCTCTGAATATAAGATTGTTTTTATTTGGCACATACTTACAGTAACTGTAATAGATAGCCATATCTAATGAAAATAATTATCATTATTTTTAAATGATTACAAATCGTAATCTTACATCATGCATGTTGCATGTTAAGTATCTTTTGATGAATAATTGCTTATTTTAACAGTTTATTGTTTTGTGACTTTAAGTATGTTTTTTGTAGGACATAAGATAGGTTTGTAAGTTAGCATAAAGAGAAAAATTAAGTCCTGAGATACAAAATTTACCTTAAAGCACAAGTTTTCTCACAACGCCATGTAATTGACTACGAGGAGACATATTCTCCCGCAATAGACGTTATAACATCTCATTGATACATTTCCAAAAGAATTGGAAATGCAGCATATTAATGTGGTTATAATATGAATTTTGTTTTGCATTACCCAACTCAAGTGACTCTAGGCCATGAAGTGCATTTGTAATATTAGATTGAAATTCTTTCTTTTATTTAAACAATTTGGACGAAAAATGATATACCCGTTTGAGCGGCTACTTGATTGGGACGGGATAAGAAGAATTAACTTCGCACCTGCGCGTTTATAAAGTAAACAAGTTTTGTATTTTCAACTGTAATAATATATGTTGATATTATGAACATAATAGGTACTCTTAACGATATCCGAATTTGATATAAAGGATCATGAGAAAACTCGACACTGTTTATTTTTTGAATTAGAAGACCAAGTTTGTGGCATATTAATTCCTCTAGTTTGCATATATTGAAAAGATGATCAGACTATTTAGCATGAGTAAAGTGTAATCTGTTAGCATTCCTAGGATTAGTTGAAGTGTGGACATAAAGAAATATCAATTTACATCTAAAGAATGACAAAGATATTGAGAGATGAAATTCCCTATTTAAATGAAATGTGCATATTATTGTACTAAGTAAGTCCAATGCACTCAACCAGATATTACTTTCTCAAAGAAAAAGTTGTTAGTTATATTTTACTCGGGACAATGTAGTGTAGTGAATGACATCAAAAAATATTTTGATATTTAAAAGAAATCATTGACACAATTTTGTTATTCCCATATTAAAGACATGCGAGATTACTTATGAAATACTAACCTTTAAAAGAAATGTCAAATGCTCTCATGCAAAGAGACAAAATGACTACAAATAAAATTGTAACTCCTAAAGAAAATTTGAAGCTACCCGCTGCTTTGAAGTTGTTTTTGTTTGGCACATACTTCCTGTAACTATAATAGATATACATATCTAATGAAAACAATTATCATTATTTCCAAATGATTACAGCTTGTATTCTTGCATCATGCATGTTTCATGTTATGTACCTCTTGATGAATAACTGTTTATTTGAATAGTTTGCTGTTTTGTGACTTTAAGTACGTTTTTATAGGACATATAATAAGTTTTGTCAGTTAGCATAGAGAGAAAAATAAAGTCTCGAGATATAAAACTTACCTTGGAGCACAAGTTTTCTCACAATGCCCTGTAATTGACTACGAGGAAACATACTCTCCCACAATAGACGTTATAACATCTCATTGATACGTTTCCAAAGGATTGAAAATGCAACATATTATTGTGGTTATAATATTATCTCTATGGGAATTTTATCTTGCATTCCAATTTAAGCGACTCTATATCACGAAGTGTATTTTCAATATTAGATTGAAATGCTCGCTTTTATTTAAACAATCAGGACGAAAAATGGTACACCCGTTTGAGTGGTGACTTGATTGGAAAGGTGTAAGAAGAATTAACTTTGCTCCTGCACATTTATAAAGTAAACAAGGTTCTTATTTTCAACTATAACAATATATATATATATATATATATATATATATATATATTGATTTATGGAGATAATGGGTACTCTTAACGATATCTGAATTTGAGATAAATGATCATGAGAAAACTCGGCAATGTTTATGCTTTGAATTAGAAGACCAACTTTGTGGAATACTATTTCCTCCAGTTTGCATGTATCCAAAAGATGATCATACTATTTGACATAGATAAGTGCAACCTGTTAGCATTCATATGATTAGTTGAAGTGTGGATATAAAGAAATATCAATTTGCATCTAAAGAAAAATGACAGAGATATTGGGAGATAAAATTCCCTACTTAAATGAAATGTGCATGTTATTGTACTAAGTAAGCTCAATGCACTCAACTAGATATTATTTTCTCAAAAACATTGTTTGCTATATTTTACTTAGGACAATGTAGTGTAGTGAATGCCAATCAAAGAGTAATTTGATAGTTAACAGAAACCATTGGCACAAATTTATTCTTCTCGTATTGAAGACATGCGAGATTACTAATGAAATTGTAAACTTTATAAGAAATGTCAAATGCTTTCATAGTAAGAGACAAAAATGACTACATATGAAATTGTAACTCCTAAAGAAATGTTGAAGTTACCCGCTGCTTTAAAATACCAAATAATGTTTTTGTTTGGTCCTGATTGTTGTGGTTATCTCATTGACTCATGTAAATGTCATTACTAAAATGATTATGTACTACCACAAGGAACACACTGACATCTTGGAGATCAATCGTACAAACTCCTATAGCTATTTCATCAAATCATTCAGATACCATTATCCTACATGTAGCAATTTGTGAGTGTTTAGGATTGAAGATTATCATCTCACACATAAACAAGAGTCTCGTGTATTGAGTCCTAATACTGAAGATACATTGATATTTATGAAGACAATGCAGTTTGCAATAAACAGACGGAAGTAGCCTACAATGAAGGTGATATGCGAAGCATGTATCATTGAAGTTCTCTATGACCAGCAACCATAGACTTTTCTCATGATTTGTGTAAAATCGAGAATGCGAAGACTTTTCTGATAGATATACATATCAAGGGAAATGTGTAAACTTCAGGAGAAGTCTCAACATAGGCGTGTTGCACTATTTTTTCCTTTGACCTATAGGTTTATATTTCCCATAGGATTTCGTTACTTGACAATGTTTTTAACGAGCCAACAAGATATGCACCATTTTACCATTTGAGTTTGGTACAAATAAGAGTGTTAAAGAAAAAAACAAAGTTAGTATATTTTGGTAAAAAATAATTGATAAAAGACAATTTAGATATTCACTATGTAAATGTGAAATCCTTGTATTGCACATGTTGCAGATTTAAACAAGAACACAACCAAAAACTTAACTATGCAAAACTTGATTCCTCTTATGCGCATGGAGGTTTACAGGTTTGTATTGAAGATAAACTGAATTGTAAACTAACTCAAAATATACGTGGTTCAGTGTATAAACACCTACATCCACGGGCAGTCGGAAAAGAATCCACTAATCACATGGAAAAAACAGATTACAAAAGGGATGAATCAACTAATGCTACCAAGAGAAATCAACCTCTCTCTTTCTATAGTTTCCTGATTTCTTCCACCCTTTCTCTGGAATGTTTTCTACTCTCTTCTTCCAATGTATCCGTATGGATATGTTATATACAGATGCAATGGAAGTTACAAACAAAAGAAAACAGAAAAACTGAAATGCAGAAACTCCTCCCACAGCTCAAATCAGTTGCACCAGAAAATCAGTTATTCTGTTATAACTGATTTTTGCCTCCACTTGCTTCTTCCTGTTTCTGTTTCATTCTCCAGCTTTCTTTCGAATGCCAAATGATTGATCTCTCCCAGCTGATACAGAATCACTTCTAATGAGCTGAATGAATTGACACACCTTGATACTTAACCGAACAACCTACTCAAAGGAATATATGAATAAAAGAATCATAATTATTCCGTGTTTCTCTTTCGTATTTACTTTTTCTCTTCGCCTACAACATACTATATGGAACGATGGATTTATTCGCATTTTTATGTTTTTCTATTTATACTTCATTTATAAGATTTGTTAAGTTAGATTTCGTAACTGAGTTTGAAACTATAAACAATCGAATCAGCACCACCGATTCACTGGATCAAACCGGAACCAGGCCACCTGTCTAAATAAGTGGTTGGGCCAGTTCTTTTTTTAAATGGGTGAAGCACAGTTTATTATAAGCAAGTGTTGGGCTTTAAACTAGGCCTCAGCCCACTCAAAAGTCCAATCAAGATACCGCAGTAGAATTGTTTCTCCGATCCAGTTTCTTTCTTTCCTCCCTGATCGCTATTTATATTTGTATTTCCTTTTGTTGTTAGAACTCTTTGAATTCAAAGAGGAAAATCTCCAAGAATATGAATAGGTATGGAGTCTTTTTTCTGTATATACTTCATTAAATGTTCGATGTGTAATTTCATGATTATCTTAATTTCCCCTAAATTTCTGTGGCTTCTTGTTGCGTCTTGAGCTATAGTTTCGATATTGTCAAATCATTTTTGATGCATCAGCACTTTAGAAGCAGCTGAGCTTTTGCCCAAATTTTCTGTCGTCAGTTTCTCCAATATAGGTATATGGACTAATTTCGACCCAATAATTGTAAAATGAAAAAAAGGAAAACAAAGAAAAGGTTATAGTCACATGTTTTTACAGTTGTACGTCTGATTATGGCCTCTTCCTCTTGTTTTGTGATGCTGGGTAATGTATGCGTTCTCATTGATATTTATACGTAGTGCTTTCGATAAGATTAATAGAGATCTTTTTGCTGCAAGAAAGAGTAGAAAGTGAATTGACTTCTTTTCCGTTCTTCCAAATCTTTTCACTGGTGAGGAGTTCTTTTGATGCCACTTCTATTTTTTATTCCGATTCTAACTTGTAGGTGAGGTGAACTATTTTAGATCATAATAGTAAACAGTTAAGGTTTGTGCATGTTTCAAGAACTAATAATGCCCTGAAAAACATCCGAGAGAATTTGTTATTTTGTTTGTTTGTGTGTATGATGTTTGCGGATTTATGTGTGTTGCTATTCATTGTATAGATGACCATAGAGTTCAGTGTCATTGGTCGGAGAGATTCTCACTACTTTACTATTTGAGTATAAAATGAAGTACATTTCTATTATGTTGGACAAGGTTAACTGCTAGAAGATTGGTGTTCAATACACATGCCCGGAAATTGGCACAGAGGGCGTTATGTAATGGTGCAGGTGTCAAGTTACCTGGTGCAGACAGTGCTCAAGTTAGTAGTTTAATAGCGTTATAATATATGCACTATCTACATTTTCCTGGGTTTTTTTTGTGTGTATGTGTATGCTGCTCTTTCCTTCCGAGTAAACTTTCTGTTTCTCTATCTGTATCCTCTTGTTCTTTCTTTTCATAACTTTATACCTGTTTTTCTGTTGCCTTGTTTAATCTCCATGTTGATGGTTTGCTTCTTTGCCATAAGAAAAGAAAAATTTTAAAAAATGAAAGAGACAACTATCAGTGATTATTCTTTTCGCTGATATTGGACAAAGTTACTAGATATGTGGCACTTTAGTTTCTAGGTAGAAACTGCTTCGTATTCTGCACATGAATTTTGTCTGGACTTATGTTAGAATAACTAACATGTGGTACTTAACAAGGGAAAAAAGATTAGCTAAACTTTGTTTCAGATGTTTTTTAGAACTTAATTTAACTATTGATCTGGCTATGTTACGACACAAAACTTTGCTGATTATTTTTTGAAAAATAATCTGGCTATGATACGACAAAAAAACTCGCGAAATATATAATGTCGAGAAAGGATCATAAAATCTGATTTCTTATAGCGCAATTATTTATTTAATTATTTGGGATGATTTCTGATGTTTTACTGGCATCTTAGGGGATGCCAATTGAAGACCTGGATTTTCAGAGGACCGGACTTATTATTTCTGATGTGTTTTCCTGAATAATAGTTGTTCTTATGAATGATAGTTGGTTCCTTAATTGTTATTTTTTAACCTAGGGACTTGCAGACAAACATAATTTTGATAGTAATCTTCCCGTGCATGATGTTGCTATTGTTGGAGGTGGCATGGTTGGCATGGCTCTTGCCTGCTCTTTGGGTAATTGTTCTCTCTCATATTCCTTTTCATACAAGTTTCATTATTGTTTTTCATCTGATCCATGGTGTTATGAGGCTTGCTTATAAACTCTAGGAACCAGACGTTATAATTCTTTTTGGAAATATCTTTAAATTCTAACTTATATTGTTGGATACCTACCACTAAACCAGTGACTTGGACTCATTATACGGATCTTGCACTTTGAACTTTCCTCGGCTTATTAAAAAGTAATGACTTGTTTCTTTTTAGTGCTTTTATGCTTGTAAGACAAGTAATTTGTTGAAGAACCTGTGTCTCGAAGCAGCTTGACCTCTGCAATTATAGATGACTCTGCCTATTTTATAATTGCCTTAATTTTCCTAACGAAGTTTAATGAAACCCCTTAATCCTCTAATATTTTGAGGCTATATAATTTAGAACAATGATCTACTCAAATTTAGTTGTGATTATTTTTCACATGCGAAAGCCCTTTTGCTACTGCTGATATGAGTAATGCTAAATTTTCTTGCAGCAAAAGCACCGTTGACAAACCAGCTGAATGTGGCTATTATTGATAGCAATCCAGCGTTACAAAGTGGTGAAGGCATCAAGAAAGAGGATCCCCCAGATCCAAGAGTTAGCACTGTCACGCCAGCAACAATAGCTCGTTTTAAAGGTATTTACTTCTACATTATCAAAAATATATTTAGGGAAAAATGCTGTCTTTTTGCATCTTAAGGAGGTTTAATTCAAAAGTGCCTCCTTAATATCATAGTCAGAGTTCCATGATGAGAGCAAATATGTTTTGACCTGTGAAATGTAATAGGAGTAGTGAGTAATTTGCATTTCCCAACTTCACCTGTGAAATGTAATAGGAGTAGTAAGTAATTTGCGTTTCCCAACTTCACCTCTGAAGTCAAATTACTTGTTCAAGTGAACATATATGCTTCTTTTTTCATAAACTATGAAGCATGATATCTTCCTTTCAGATGTGGGTGCGTGGAAATATGTTGAAGAGCATCGGCATGCTTACTTCGATAGGATGCAGGTAGCTATATTTAATTTTGTGAGTTCTGCAATTATTGGTTTAGTGTGCCCGTTGTCTCTATATGAATAATTTCAGTTTTGTTGTAGCTTCTCTTCTAACACATGGTAGCTTGTCTGCTCAATAATCCAACCCAATTGAACTTCATCCAAAGGGAAGAAAAATAAAAAACTTGCCATGAGATTTGTCTATCTAGAAATCATTTTGATATTCAATACTATTCAGTTGAGTCTAGACCAATAATGTACTCAACCTATTTTTTTGTCTTTTGTAATGATGAAAGTGGTGATTTGAAAATCAAATTTTCTTACCTATGGTCATTAGTTACTACACTTGGTAGCTAGGCTTCTTCCTTCTAGAGAATCTCTACCTCGTGCTGAGCTCTTAAATTCGTGCAAACTTGACCTCATAAAATATACATCTTATATTACTTGTTATAATATATATCATCAGCTATGTTGCTCGGACTCTTCATTTTGGGTGAAGTACCCGTGTCGACACGGCACCGACACTTAATACGTACCCTACCCTCCGAATTTTGGGTTTGGGCTGGGCTCCTATTTTGGTTTGGGTTTTTATATAATGCCTTTAATATTTATTACTCCCTCCGTCCCAAATGAACTTGCACTGACCCCTCGACACACATATTAAGAAAAGTTGCTTTTTGATAAATGTTGACTTAGCCAAATCTGTTTTTACCTTTATGTGATGACAGATTTGTAATTATGTGATTAATGTGGGGTAGAGATGTAAAGTTTTATTTCCTGAAATGGAAAGTGTGCAAAAGGGTGGGACATCCCGATTAGGGAAGTATGCAAGTTCATTCCGGACGGAGGGAGTAATACTTAATGGGTTATGACTTTATTTATCTTTAGGGACACGAGAGTTATTTACTCATTTATTAATCCATCTTTAAGGAAAATCTGACATTAAACCAAAATCTTTTACTTACATTATTATATATTGAAATATTTATATTATTTATTTTTATATATAGGCGTGTCCTCATTTTGGATCCTTTTTAGCCGTATCCACGTATCATAATTTTTAGAACTTAAGAGGTCCGACTCCTAGATACATACCCATGTCAGATACCCGTACCCGAGTCCGAGCAACATAGATCATCAGTAACTGCCGTTCAATGTAAAGAGCTCACTAAGAAAGTATTTTGCTTCCATTAGATAAACGTTTTGCAACTTTTCTCATTGTTCATCTGGCAACAGATTATGGTTATAATAGATTCTATTAGGATGATGAGCTAAGTTTGTTCGTAAGGCCTAGAGAGATTTCATTATCCATCTGAGATACAATCCTTCTTATAGCTTCTTCTCACTGTCCTCATCTTTTTCAAAATTCCCTTCTTAAAACTTAGGCAGTAGTGTCGTTGAATTGCTTTATATAATAAATATTGAGTTCATTGGCCTAACAATTAATATAAACAACAAAATGTCCCTGATTACTGTTAAAACAAGATAGTCTGAAATTGTTGGATGTGGTCTTATAGGTTTGGGATTACACTGGTCTTGGGTATACGAGGTACAATGCAAGAGACATTAACAAAGAAGTCCTAGGGTAAGAGCAAGTGCTGCACTCTGATTCCTTTTATAATCATACAGTTCTTTCTTGCAGATAATACTTGTTGGAATTTGAATTTAGGTGTGTAGTGGAGAACAAAGTCCTTCATAAATCTCTACTATCAAGTCTACAGGTATCTAGATGCTTGAATATATTTGCATATTATTTATTTAGGGAAGGTTATCTATGGAAGTTTTTGGATGAACTTGTATTTATGAACACTGGCGAATGCTTGATCATGGCTGTCTTATTAAGTAATATTTGACAAAACGAGAAAGAAGAAAAGTGTAACGAAGAGGAAAATAAAGAACAAATATAAAAACATCTATGCATCTGTTACATATTAATAATTTGAACAGAGTTTAATTCATGGTTCATATTTTCCTTCTTATCCCTTTCGTTAGCACCTCTGCTGTTTTACTTTTTGGGATGGTCAAACATTTCTTATGTGGATTGATTTGCCTTTTTCTTTATCTTATAAACTAGAGAACTTTCACACTTCATCTGTTTATCATACAAACTCTTTGATTCTGGGATGACAAAAAGAAACAAATTGTGTTGTTAAAGGGGGTAAAGTGCACCCAGAAAAAAAGAAAAAAAGAAAATTAGTATGGTAAAGTGCAAAGAACGGCATAATTTGGATGCTATTCTATTCACCCTCTTGTAGAAACTACAATATGGAATCTGGTGGAGAAACTAGTTCCTGCCCTATCAAACCAGCTGTTTTGAAGTCCTCTTGAGCTGGTAGTTATTTGAACTTTTACCTTTTAAGATGACAGTATATCTTGTAATTGGGTCTTGCTTTCTCTGTACACTGGATTGCCTATTAATATTTTCTAATTTATTTATAATTTTATGGTTTGTTTTCATGCTGGTACATGAGGTTTCAAACACATATTTAGTTCTCATGTGTGTGTGTGTGTATATATATATCTTTATCTTTTATCTGACTTGCCTTTTCAACGATTAACGGGTGATATTATGCTTCTAACAGAATGCAGATTTCCAGCACCAAATATATCCTCTCAGACTAAGCTCAATGATCATGCAACCAAGCTCTTCATCAAGTCCCCACGGATCATTAGCAAAACTGGAACTCAGTGATGGGAATAGCTTGTATGCAAAATTACTGGTAAACCGTAGTATATAACTTAAGTATTAAGGCTTCTTTTCATGCACGGGATAAAATAAAGCATCCTTGTATCCTGCTTGCCGACCACAGGTTGGAGCTGATGGTTCCAAATCACGTGTGAAGGACTTAGCTGGAATATCTTCAACTGGATGGAAATACTCTCAGAATGCAATTATATGTACTGTAGAACATGCATACGGAAATCGTTGTGCATGGCAAAGATTTCTCCCTAATGGTCCGATCGCCCTCCTACCAATAGGTGACAATTTCAGCAACATAGTTTGGACAATGAACCCTGAAGAGTCATTGATCCGTGAATCAATGTCCGAATTTGATTTTGTGAAAGAACTGAATTCTGCTCTGGACAATGGCTATGGCCCACATCCAAAATCTCAGTTCTCCGGGGTTCCACCTCCATTCTCTTGGCTAAGTGTAGATACAACATCACTGGCTAATGAGTGCTTTGAAGTTCCACCCAAAATTACTAAACTAGCTTCTGAAAGAATGGTTTTTCCTCTGTCTTTGAATCACGCTAACTCCTATGCATTGAAACGTGTTGCTCTTATTGGTGATGCTGCACACACTGTTCACCCTTTGGCTGGTCAAGGAGTCAACATGGGGTTCGGAGATGCATTCTCTCTCTCGAAGGTTATTGCTGAAGGCATTGCAGTTGGTTCTGATATTGGGGAGGTAAGTAAAGCTGATTTTCTTTTCCAATTTCAGCTCATGGTTTGATTACTGATATGACATGGCTGGTGGTACTTATTCATTGTATACAATTTAGACTTTGCTTCGTTTTGTTTTGTTTTGTTTTGTTTTGTTTTGTAAGCTCATATTTACCATATCTAGGATTATCGGCTAATCTGGTACCACACTTGAATCTACTAGCATTGTTTGAGGTGTAATTGAGTCGAGTTGAGACACTGCGTAGCGGAGGTCTATCTCAAGCTTTACTCAGTGCAAACATAAACTGAAGTCTGACTCAGTTTTTACTTACAGAAGTATGTTAGACATATTGTAGTTCAACTAAAATTGGCTTTTGCTAAGACTCAATGAAGATAAGGCTCAACAAACTACATATAGATATAAGTACTAAATGATTAAACATATTGAGGGTAAATTAGTATAATATGCTTCGCAAGACTTTCAAACCTGTTGAGTCGGGTGCTGTGGAGCTGAAGCTTACCCAATGACTCCATTTACACCCCTAGTTGCTGTGCCCATACCATGTATGTTTCCGTTGCTATTACTCCTTCCTTCCCAAATGAAAGCCTTGTTTTATAATGTACTACTTTTTTTGTCAAATAGATGACAGTACAACCTTCTGAAAATCATGGATCCTCAATTATACTTCATTAATTGTTATTTATTCAACCACAATAACTCATTCGTCAAATATTTTTTTTCTCCTTCGACTAATAAAATAAGGCACTGAATTTTAACACGACTTTTTATTTTAGGACAGAATTACTCTTGAAAAATACGCTTGTTTTTATTGGGCAGAGGGAGTACTAATTAAGATGATGGAACCCTCTTCATTTCCTGTACGAGTATTTATCTATATTATACTTCTGCTTTGTTTGCTAACACTATACCTGTTCGCTTAGTTGTCATTGCTAAAAAGATACGAATCAGAAAGGAGACCTGCAAACTTGACAATGATGGCAATCCTGGATGGCTTCCAGAAGGCTTATTCTGTTGATTTCGGGCCATTAAACGTGCTGCGGGCCGCTGCATTCCAAGGGGCCCATTATATTTCACCGTTGAAACGAAACATTATCTCGTATGCCTCTGGTGAGCAGAGGTTTCCACTCTTCTCATGAATTTTTTAAATGTTAAATATTAAAAACTGTAAAGTTTTAGATGGATGGTGAAATTTGTAATTGCTGTGTTGTAATAAAAGTGCCTCCCTTTTCGTTGGATCATGATCCTCAGCTAGGCAGGGACACCTAAACGTCGTTGTTTTGGCTCCAATACAAAACGACGCCGTTTTGGTGTGCAACGCTGTGTGATGGCTTGATAGGGCACCTGCCAACAGTGACCCATTTCCCTTTCCATTGCTTCGTGGTTCTAATCCGAATATTGGACCTGTCTTATCAGTTGAAGGTATAGAGGATGTTTGGCTGAGCTTGTAAGCTCCTAAAAATATCTTAGGGCCTGCTTGGTTGAGGGGGTTTAGGGGTAAGGAATGAAAATGAATGAAGATTCATTCATATTTATGGTGCTTGGTACATAATAAATAAGTTAATCATTATTCATTTTATTAACAATTTCCCCCATTTCATTCGACAATATGATTGACCCCTCATTTATACTCATTGTCATTGCCATTAATGATTTGCAATCAAGCGGACTCTTATAAGATGTTTAGGAGCTTATAAATTCTTGCTAAGTGTTTGGTATAAAAAGATCTTTGGGAGCTTATAAGACACAAAAATAAGCTCTAAGAGCTTATAAGATCTAAAGAAAATAAGTTGCTATACCCCATCTTATTTTTTAAGATCTTAATTATTACACTCAAATTTCACACATTTCACACACTATACACACTTCACACAATTCACACACATTTCACACACTACACATATTTCACACACACTAATCAAAATGTGTGTTAAATTAAATTAGACCCCAAATTTATAGCTAAATCAATATATTCAATTGCAAGCTTATAAGTTTTTTTATCCAAATATTTTATTAACTTATAAGCTCCTTAAAAGTTACTCCTTCCGTCTCGGCCTAATTGTTCTACTTGTCTTATTTGTTTGTCCCAAGTTAATTGTCCAACCCTATAAATGACATTCTCCCACAATCTCCACAATCAAAATCTCCAAATTCAATCTCCACCTTTAAAAAAGTAAAAGATTTCACAAAATTTGTTTTTTCTTAGTTTTCGTGCTAGATCAAGGTAGGACAATTAGCTTGGGACAGAGGGAGTACATGTTATAAAGTCTTTAAACAACTTATAAGATGTTGAAGCTTATAAGATGTTTAAAATAAGTTTAGCCAAACGTCCTCTTAGTCTAAAGTCAAGGTGGAGTTCGTCAACAAATATTTTTCTTCCAACTTGTTTATACAATTATACTTCCTTTATGCATTGTTACGATTTTTTTTTTTTTCTTTGAGTTTATCCCCCTTTACATGAAATTTATATTTTTTTGAGAACTACATGGAATTTATATAAACTCAAATGATCTTATATTATGTGTTACTCCTCATTCAGTGTCCAAATGCAGTACGCAAGTAAAAAATTACAATTTTTGTCTGTTAATTTTATTTTGACAAATATATATCCGATAAGTTTACAAGTTTTTAAATATACTGTGTAACTTTTATTTTTGTCAAACTCATACCTAATTTCCAATATATTGCTGCATGCTTGGTACAACCGTGAAAATGGTCGGGATGGGCGTGAAAATGGTCGGGTCGGACTAGTCCAGCCAAATCAAGTCTAACTAGCAGATAAAGTTAGGTCAGGTTGGATCAGATATTTTCCGACTGCTAAAGGGCTACCTCAGTCCAGCCTATCCTCAGACCATTTTGTCATTGGCTCATACATTTTATGCATTTTTTTCTAAAAAAGTTAATCAATTTCATACAAACACAAAGTAAAACTTTTAAAAATTCAAATTTACTGGAGCAAAAAATATTTTACCATCTCAAGTAAGTTATGTAATTAAACGACAGTGTTAGTGGATGGTGAACTTTATATTTAAAAAATAAAAATAATAGAAAAATAAAATCGGGCCGAGCGCATTTGACCCGTCAGGCTGCTCGGGTTGGACTTGGTGGGCTCAATTTTCTTCGGGCCAATATAAAGTTGGACCAGCCCAATCTATTTTTTGGGTTGGGCGAACTGATCCATCAGACCAAATCGATTTTAACAGCTCTAATGCTTGGCAACTGGAATTAGGAGGGAAATTGGGAAACACTTGCAAATTCTGACGAATTGAGTTTAAGTGAAATTAGGCATAAATTGAACAAAATAAATAATTACTTCCTCTGTCCCGGCTTAATTGGCCTATTTTTTCTTTGTGTTTGTCCCAACTTAATGGCCTAGCTCATAAATGACAAATTTATCTCACAATCTCCACTCTTAATCTCCACATTTGAAAAAATAAAAAATTCCACAAAATCTGTTTTTTCTTAGTCTCCGTGACCAGCCAACGTATGTCAATTAAATCGGGACGGAGGGATTATAAGATACTTCTAAAACTCGTAACTTAGAGAGGCATCTTATCTAATCATAAATATAATAAAAAATCCCTCTATAAAAAGAAATTAATATATTTTCCCCCTAATTTACCTTTCCAAAATACTCCCTCCGTCCCGACTTAACTTTCCTACTTTGATCGGATACGGAGGTTAAGAAAAAACAGATTTTGTGGAATCTTTGACTTCTTTAAAGGTGAAGATTGAGGGTGAGATTGTGAGAGAAATTTGTCATTTATGAGCTGACAAGTTAAATTGGGACAAATCGAAAAAGAAAGTAGAAAAGTTAGAGCGGGACAGAGATAATAGTAATTTTAAATTATAGCTATTATAACAAGATATTTGTATATATATAGGTTAAATATTTGTAAATATATGGCAATTTTTTTCCAAAATTAGTTGTAAATATAAATTTTGTTGACAATTTACTATATAAAAAATTTATAAGTGACATCTTTTAATTAATTTATTTTATAAGAATAATGAATAATTTCTAGTTCTTTTTTTTTTTTAAATGTAAAATATAACAATTTTTTAGGGAATAGCAAATTAAGTTTTTTCATGACCTTTAATTTAAAATCTACATTACATATTTCAAAATAAATTATATTAAAAACAATGTCAATTACTTCGATTAGATTTGTTTATGTAACATGAGTAGGGTGGTTCGGTACGGTATATACTGTACCGAACCACCGATACCGTTTACCATACTGAAAAGTTCGGTATCGAAAAAATCTTACCGTTACCGTACCGAACAGTTCGGTATACCAAAACTCGGTATACCGAAATTCCGGTATGGTATTCGGTCCATACCGTACCTTACCGAAATTAAGGTATACCGAATTTTATATACGGTAATGGTATTACCGTTTCATACCGAATATACCGTACCGAAACATTTTTTTTATACCGAAAATACCGAAATCTGCTCATACCGAACCAAAAATGTATATTTACTCAAAAAAATAATTTATTAAGTAAAAAAACTATACAAAAAATTAACTTTTGCAAATTAGAGGGTAAAAAAGAAAAAAACGTTTAACATCTCATTTAAGTTACAAAATTAGTGTCAATCCAAAAGGACCAACAAAGACTAATACATTACATAAAAAAAAGCAACAAATAACAACCGAAACAAACTACAACCGAAACAAACTAGTGCCGTTACAACAAAGAACAAGTGAACAACAATCAAGTCACAATGTGTGATACAACCAAAGGTCCAAAACACAATTCAAATCAAACTATCTATCAAACTAAAAAATGACAGAAATCATTTTCACAAGCCGAGTCAAACACTTCAAGTTCAAATCCTTTTGACACCACCTGTACAAAATATATACCTGTGTAAATTTCAAAAATAATATAGAAACTGAAACTAACTTCAAATTACACAATAAAAAATTAATTTCAAGAAATCCCTTACAGAATAACAAGCTAATTCTCCATGTATCAAACTAATTGTCTTTCTAGAATAACAAATATCTTACAACCTCCATCCAACATTTCACACCATACTTCAAATTGCAATTAACCCCAAAATCCAAATGATCATACTACACTTGTATAGACCTATCAATCCAAACAATGTTTGTAAACTAGGTGACCTTTGACAACCGATAATAAAAAACTCCACGAATAATCAAGAAAACAATAAAAATTACTTGAAATGCTCATAGGCGGATCAAACTTAACCGAACATTGACTTTCAGATTTAACAAATAGAAAAGCATCAGAATACATTTTTTGGTGCACACTTACCTTGACATCTTTTACACCCCAGACAAAGTCGAGGCCGGAGAGAAAGTCTGAGAGCGGTCTTGGATGGCATTTGCAGCTGTAAAAAAAAATTTGAAAATGATTAAAGTGTATCACACAAGATTAACATAAACAAATATATTTTAATCTAAATATAAATAAATAAAAACCACTTACTCTTTTCGATTTCTTCAATTTCCTTATATAAGTCAACGGTTGGATCCTTATAAAAGCTGAACTCCTCCGCTTTCAACCAATCGTTGGTGCACACCAACGCCTCTACCATTTTAGGACTCAAGCTACTCCTAAAAGGGTCAACAACTCGTTTGCCCAAACTAAAAGCGGACTCACTAGCCACAGTTGAACTTGGAATTGCAAAAACATCCTTGGCTATAATTGAAAGGATCGGATACCTAGCTTCACTTCCTCTCCACCACTCCAAAAGATTAAATGATGGATTAGATCGTTTTTCAATCTCATCAGTAAGGTACTTATCCACTTCATTAGATATCTCTTGAAGTTGTTCTTCTTCATTTTGTGCTTGAACTTCACTGAACAATTCATCCTAAAGACCATCACCATCGCCACTACTAGCACCCTCTCCACCATCACCCTCTATCGGGATGTTTTGTCTCTCAAAATTCGAAGTGTCATTTATTTCTTTGTACTCCATCCACAACATTAACAAGTTGCTTTTAACTGTATCAATGAACTCTGTGACCAATTCCGGAGTACCTCCTAATTTCTTAACACTGACTTTAATCATCTGAAGCTTGTTTCTCGGGTCCAAAACATTGGCAATAAAAACCAAAGGGTTCATGTTATTCCAATTTCCCCAATACTTATCGAACTTTATCTTCATGGCACTTGCAACATTTTTAGAATTGGATCTGAATCATCATTCCTCCTTTTCTCAATCTCAATTTGTAGAGCAACTATTGATGGATAAATGGATTGAGAGGTAGGAGTCTTTGATGCACTTAGTTCTAAGGTGGCATCATAGAACTTTTTTAAAAAGTGCACAAAAGCCTTTGCTTTCTCCCAATCCTCTTGAAGTGGAGGCCCTACCCTTTCTTTGCCCTTCTCATCCTTTTCATGGAAATAACTCACAAAAGGCAACCATTCTTCTGACATCCTTTCAAACACCCTTCTATACTTCAATGCAACTTCAAGCATTTTATAAGTTGCGTTCCACCTAGTTTTGACATCCATAGGTACTGTTGACGTGCTAGCAAACTTAGCTAGCACGGCAAACTCCCTAAACTTATTCAACCTAGAAGGGGAAGAATGGATAAAAACAACTGCATTCCTTATGGATTTAATTGAAGTATTAAGCTCTTTCAACCCGTCCCTAACAATTAGGTTAAGTATATGACATGAACACCTTAAATGCAAATATTTTCCTTCAAACAACAATGTATTTTCACTTTTCATTCTTTTTTTTAAGTAGCTAATTGCAGTATCATTAGAGGACGCATTATCAACTACTACGGAAAATACTTTTTCTATCCCCCACTCTCTTAGACACACTTCAACCATCTTCCCAATTT
The DNA here is from genome assembly GCA_958295605.1 of Ajuga chamaepitys. NCBI lineage: Eukaryota > Viridiplantae > Streptophyta > Magnoliopsida > Lamiales > Lamiaceae > Ajuga > Ajuga chamaepitys. Next base: position 23,586,654 of record OY282506.1, on the reverse strand, counting down.
CTTCCCCTACATGACTAGTGATTTTGGTGAAGTTTATGATTCTTCTGTGCAACTTCCAATCACTATCCAAAAAGTGTGCCGTGACAACCATGTAGTTTATATTTTGAATGGATGTCCAAGTATCAGTTGTGATACTTACCCTATGACCACTAATCACACTTTTAATCTTAGTTTTCTCGACTAAGAATAAATCATAAACCATACCTGCAACTTTTTTTCGATCTGGAATTCTGAACCGAGGTTGTAGTTCATGCAACATGCCTTTTAATCCCTTCCCTTCAACAGCCCGAAACGAATGCTCATCGATAATCACCCACTCTGTCACCTTTAGCTCACCCCGTTTTTTATTAAAAGAATGATAAACCATGGCACTTCCTTGCCCCATAGTCTCATATGTCAAGACAGCTTGATTTTTAGCACTCGCACTTACTTCGTATAGCGGACTTTCTTTGCACCTCTTCTCTAAGTGATTCTTCAACCCACTAGTACTCCCGCTACCTGCCGGGATCTCGGTCCTGCAATATTTGCATATCCCTATTTGTTGTACGATGCCATCAGCTAATGTCCTAGACCCTTTGTCACAATGCAACCAATATTTACTTCGTTGTTTAGTCAGCTGTCCGGGAGCTACTGGAGGTTTTGGTGTCGAAGCATTTCTTGCTCGTTTCCGGCTTGTAGACTCATCATGTATTTTAGTATCAACTGTATTTGGTGTCTCGGATGGGGTCGGCAACGAATGAGAAGATTCAGATTCCATTTGTATCCTGAAAGTTTAGGTAAAATATATATTTATTATCAGATTAAAAAATCTAATTACTGTATAATTTTAAACTTTGCAAAAACAAAATGGGCGCCTCACATTTTAAGTTAACATCAAATATCACTTTAAATATGTTGCATGCAGATTGTACTAAGTTATGATTTACAACATGTGCATGTTTAATGATTCAAATAATATATGTTAAATTTAAAATAATAATAATAATAATAAATCTCATGTATCTCGCCAATTGCAGTCTTCCATGAATTTGATAGTAACTATACCTGGTCTAAAAAATGGACTGGACATTGCAGTTAAGTAAATATTTCGGATTATGGTGATCTTATCATGCATACATTTCCGGTAATTGTAAATTTCTATTACACACCCATATAATATAACAGTTAATTATACATACAGTTCTTGATTGTTGTCTGAACAATTAAAAAAATTGCAGTCACTAGAAATTATTTATAAATTAAATCACCATCTTATTATCTTATTCAATATATTTAGCACATTCATCACCACATTTACTAAGACACATACAAACATTTCTTTATATAACATAGAACAAGCAATAACCTGACCATGCCTCCCTTTTTTCTTTTGTGTGTGACATCAATCATTCAACAAGTCTTTTGGCAATGTGTTTGCAAAAAGAAGTGGGTAGAATCGAAACAGTTGTCCTTTATAAGGAGGTATATGAAATTCAATCATATTTTCATAATAATTTTGGTGTTGACAATATAATTAGATGTGCGGAATTATGTTCGATGTTGTAATTGAAAAAAATTCATAGTTGGTGACAAAAATTTTAAAGATCATGATGCAATTATAAATTGATGGATAAACAACCAAAAACTAAGAAAACATACAAAGTAAAGAAAATTTATAAGACGAGTCATTGATAAATATTTATAAGATGCTACAAGAATCTGAAATTTACATAACTTAAGTCTATATTGTCTAGCAACTCAATAATTCCTATTCCTAAGTCTATCATATCTCATATACAATATAATGGGTAAAATATTTACAAGGACAAAAATGTAGTGAATATAATAAGTTGATAGTTTACTCATCTGTAAATATGATAAGCGCAGATTTGATAAGAAATACATATATGAATAAGGGTATTATCTTAAATTCTTTATATTAGAAGATATTATGTGTTTTATGTTTCTGTAGGCATTTATTTGAGTAAAAATGGGATGAATATATGTAGATCGACACAGCCAAAATTTAAGAAAAAGGGGAAAAATGCGGATGAGAAGATATAAATTTCGAAAATTAATTGCTCACTTGAGATTGAAAATAAATAATTAGTAATTAACTTATGCTCTAATTTTCTTGAGAGGGAGACATTTGGATCAATATTACAAATATCTTCGTGTTACATTTATTTTTATGGAAGCGAGACCATCAATGATAATAGTTGATTGAGACCAAGATAAGTGAATAAAATCAAAATCTGTCGAACTAAATCTCAACTAAATACGTTGAACTATCTCCAAAAGAGATCAAAGTTAGATATGAAGCATAACAAAAGATGAATTAATTCAACAAGCTTCACTTGCTTACTAAATGAGAGTTTGTTTGTTGTCCTTTGTAAATTTGATGTTCAAACCTGAATCACGATAATGAAAGGTGACAAAAGTGAGGTTATTAAGACCCACAAAATCAAACATCGAGGCTGGGTAAAGTGCTACTTACATATTATTGAATCCCAAAATAGGAAGTAACTGGCGGCGAAGGGGGCGGGGGCAGGGGCGGCGACAGTGCTGGCGGCGGAGAGGGACACACCGACGCCGACGAGGCTGGTGGCGACGAGATGTGAGAGCCCTAGGGTTTACAGTTGCGGCTTTGAGAATGGTGAGAAACTGAGAATGTGAGGAGAGAGAAAGGGACTATCCCTAATTTGATCTCTTTTTATCTAAGAAAAAGAAGAAAAAAGGTCTTAATTAAAATCGGTAATATTCGGTATTACCGAAATACCGCTAAAATTACTTACCGATTCTACCGTTATATACCGATTTTACGGTATATACTAAAATATTATATATACCGAATATTTTGGTATATACCGAAATACCAAAAATCTGAAATTCCAATACTGATACCGTACCGAAAAATACCGGTATGGTATCATACCGTACCGAAAATCTCGGTATGCCGAAAATTTCGATATTTTCGGTATTTTTCGGTATGGTAAGTGCGGTATACCGAATTTTCGGTATTTTTCCCCACCCCTAAACATGAGTTGAATTATTTGTTTGAGTCTTAGATACAAATCAAAATTAAATAAGTATCAAGAATATTTTTTTTTATAAATACTTATTAGCTAATCTTTTTTTAAAATTAGTTAATCTCTTTTATAAAATTTTTTAACTTTGTTTTTATTTTATGAACAAATCTATATATTAATCTTTCCTACAATATTACAACTGTTCAAAAATAAAAATCAACTATTTTTCAGTTTTTCTAGACTCGTAGATAATATTTAATTTTTTTATGATGAAACCAAAATATTAAGGGAATATGTGTGCCCACTTTAGGGATGAAAAATTAGAGATCTATTTTTTTTGTAGCACTATTTCTCTGTCTCACTCACTCTTTCAAATATTTTGATTTTTCCAACATTTTAAAGACACTAATAACTTTTTCATTCTTGAATTTATTTATTTTATTTACAATAAACAAAAAACAAACCTCTTTCTTAGTATTTAAAATGATATTGATGTTGTTGATATAATATATTAAATATAAAATAAACAATTGTTTGTTTGTTAATTATTGTGCTTAGATATGAATATTTGTTTTGAGTTGAACTATTTTTATTGGAAATGAGATTCAAATAAAAATAACTTAAATATTTTTATTAATAAAAGAAAAAGTTATTAGATAATTTAATATTCTTTTATTTAATGAAAACTAAATTATTCATTTGAAGATTTCACTTTGATTTTGCTTATAAATAAATATATTTCAATCGTGCACCGCACGATAGAGAATTCTAGTAAATTGTATAAGATTAAAGCTAATAGACATAAATTGAAATTGTCCATATTCTATTTGGAATACATTGTTCAGTTGCTCATGAAACCATGCCGTAAAACTGGAAAGTAACTTACTAGAAGAAAACAAAAATGAATGCAAAGTAGTGTTAAAGTTTGTTTCATAAGACTTAGAGAGCTGTAGACATATGCCACAGAATATACACAAGATGAAGAACATATCATACACGTATGCATGCAAGATGGAGAAAACTAAAGTCGTTAATGCAAAACAGAAGTGATAGGTATGGCCCAACCTACTCGGGTCGGCTCAATCCGTCACCCGGGTTACTTGGACCTGAAAACGCAAGCCCACGAAGAAGCCCATACGCAGGTGCGCACAGGCCTATGCGGTCCAAACAAGGGAAGAACAAGTCAAAGGAATATTCTACCATTATCTCCTCAACCGCCATGCAGACGTGACCCATAATCTCCTCAACCTCCCATGCGCGATTGTAGGCGCCAGGGAAGTGGGTAGCTCACGACGAGCCTCCGGAGTGATAGGAAAGGTCGATATAGATTAAGGGGGAAGGATTAGCTTTAGTCTCGGAGGCTGTTTTGTATCTAAACGGGAATAGTAAAAAGAATCAAGAGTGATTACTCTTTCCGGTGGACGTAGATCTCCGTGATCGAACCACGTAAATCCTTGTGTTATTTACATTCCTGCTATTTTTCTTATTCCGGGAGATTATCTTAATTGTGATTCAATTACTATTCGGGCTATCGCATTATCAATTGGTGCCATCTGTGGGAACTCAGAAGAAAAACCCTAGTATTCTTTATCATCGCACTGAATTAACATGGTGGACACACGCCGATTCATCGATCCGAATACTTCTCGCCGGTATACTCCTGTCGATCCGCTCCCTTCGCGACAACAGCCACTACTCCAGGATGTGCTCCCAGAACAGCTTAACCCGTTGCTGCCGTCGAATGAAGGACGATTGCAAGGGTGAAAAAGCAGTCGTTGGGTAAACCTTCGTGGAGAAGCTTAAAGGTTGCTAAACGGATGAGTGACACATGGCATGCATGGCGATGATGAGAAATGGCAATCGTATCACAGAGGCACGAAAAATAAGTGGGAAAATTGGTAGCGCAAATATTTGAATCAGTAACCCGACCTCGTCAGCTCGCTAATCCAAATGGGGCAATAGTGGATACTTCGTCCACCTCAGTTCGCTGACGGGTACTAAAGTGTTGGGACACGTAGCACAAGAAGTGATACAAAGTGTACACAGCGTTTTGAAATAGACCCGAGGATATCACGACCTGCCCTTGAGCCCCCTTATCTGCAGAACGGTGAAACAATACGGGTCGTAGTGGTCGAGCATGACATCTTAGAGCGACCTCCGTTGTTTCCTCCGCCACGAGCTCGACGTAAGTGGCAGACAAATGTGAGTGCCTCTGAAATATGCCTTGTATGGGTGACACATGGCATACATGTCCTCCTACATGACCTTGATGGGACATTTTAGATTTGAAAGCACAATAATGATGTTTTCCACCAACTTTGTGCTTTATAAATAGGCAATTTCTGCATTAAGCAAGATATGTGCAAATTAGTGAGAAAATACGCTAGACTGACAAAAGCAAAGCTTGTAATTCATCTTTGTTCAAACAAGTAAAAGGAAAAGAGCGTTCCAGCTCAAGTAATCGTCCTTTTCATTTTCTACAATCTTGAGATTTTATGTGTTGATTGTGTGAGGTCTATTACATATTTAAAACAGTGACGTCAAGAATAGGTCACGTAACTCTCACACATCGACAACATCCTATTTTTTAACTGGCATTATACATTTTTTGGAAGAAAAAAAGTACTTTAAAAATAATAATAACGTACCTTATGCAATTGTATAATTTACTGAAAGATACTATGATGAGGCCATCGTAATTGCATACAATATTGTCCGTAAAAATATGAATATCCGATATTATTAGGGCTTTGAAATATAGAATATAGAATGTCAATAAAGCAAAGCAAAGCGAAGTTACTCTATCATTGGCAAAAACTTGGGTGCATAAAATGCACCATAGTGTTATTGTACACCTTGTGGGCCTCATTGGTTCAGCCCAAAAAAATTTCCGCGGTCAGACCGGTCTGAACCGTCCAATTATTATTATATTAATTTTTTTTTCTGCGCGCATGTTATATACTTAATGGCCTGTTTGTTGAACACTATAAGCAAGTGGTCTGGTGGTATTTAATGCAGTCTTAAATATCTCAACCGTGAGGTCAAGGGTTCAATTCTGTTTGCATCTTTTTTCCTTCTTCTTTCTTTTCTTTTTGCCCTTTAATTTTTTTATCTTTTAGCCTGTGAGTCTGGAAAAAATTATAAATTGTATTATTAAGTTTTTTTTATAATGCAACAATAATTGTATTGTAAGTTCGAAACATAAATATTGTACAATATACAAGAAAAATTAATCTAACCAAACCTATACAGTCATACATCATAATATACACCGTATCGAAATATTAAATATACTGTGAGTATTGTAAGTTGGAAAAAATAAATATTTCACAGTATGAAAAAATATTAACTAAAACAACATATACTGTCAGGCATCACAACGTATACTGTATCGAAATATTAAATATATTGTGAGTATTGTAAGTTGGAAAAAAAAGAAATTCGCAGTATAAAACAAAAATTAACTAAAACAACATATACTGTCAGGCATCATAACGTATACTGTATCGAAATATTAAATATACTGTGAGTATTGTAAGTTGGAAAAAATAAATATTTCGCAGTATAAAACAAAACTTAACTAAAACAACGTATACTGTCATGCAACATAACGTATACTACATCGAAATATTAAATATATTGTTAGGCATCATAACATATACTGTGCTCGAAATTTGAATATACTGCTGGTGAAAAATAAAAAGGTGGTGTTCATATACTCTAAGCTTTATAACATATACTATGAATATACTCTAAGGTGGTGCTCGGAATTTGAATATACTGTTGGTGAAAAATAAAAAGGTGCTGTTAAGATTCGAACCAGCGCATTGAAGGGTACAATGCCGCGCCTATTTTGTGATTTCAAACACACCTTAATATATATATCACGCGTGCAAAAATCATAAGTGGGCCCCACAAGGTGTACAATAACACTCCTATCATTTTGTAACTCATACTACCTTTATCTTATAGAATTCTATTTTAAAAGAGTTATTATTCCAAAACAAGAGCTTTCTTTATAAATTAATGTCTCGTTTTACCACTACAAATAAAAAATAATATTTTTTCTATTTCACGAATCAAATAAATATAATTGAATAAGTCAAATAAAATAATAAAATAATAATAATAAGTCGTGTAAGTACAAAGTGATGGTTTTGGAGAGTTGTGTCTTCGCCAAATTGGCAAAAAATAAAAGAGTGAGTCTTGTGTGTTACGGTCTCAATGTATGATGGACTATGTTGAACGTACTTTTACAAGAAAATGTGATATTTTTACAGATAAAATTAATACTTTTGCCTAGAACCTGATACTTTAAAAAAAGTGATGCTTTAGCAAATAGAATGATATTTTCGGTATAAAAATGATACTTCTTTTATTAAAAAAAAGTTATACTTTTACAAATTAAAGTGATATTTTTACTACAAAATAATTAGTTTTTCCATCACACAATGCCCATACTGACGATCTCATACAACTTTTTGTCAAAATAAAAATATGTGTATTTTTAGACATGATTGTTATTTATTATTAAAGGAAAGGGAATACTTTGTATTGGTTTCGTTTTGTTATTATGGATGTACCAGTCCCCTATGTTGTAGCAGATCAATCAAGGAGCCCAATGACAGGCCTGTGTTTCTTTTTTCACATGGAGACCCAGTACGAGAGACTACGCTGCTGCTCCTGGACCGATTTGGTGTTGCACGAGATGGGCCTAATATATATATATATATATATATATATACACATATTTAAGGCGCTCTTTATATTTTTTTCCTTCCTTTTATTTGTTTGATATTCTATAAATTAAGAACTTAAAAGATAGGTCAACTATCAATTCAGGTATACTTATGGACATTATAAAGAGATGCCTTAACATAAATATACTTTATATAATTTATAAACACTTTAATATATATTTCAACTAAAATATAAAACATATAAAAGCTCTTACAGCTAGCACGGAAAAGCCATCGTAGGCCAAAGGGTCATTTACGGTTGAACTAAAACCCCTTGATGCTATATGAGCTTGTAAATTAGATGCTCGAACTTTACATTTTCAATGCTAGGTTAAGATGGGCCTATTTTGACATATCTATTGTTTGTGTCTGCTGTGTAATACTCCTTCTCTAATGGGACAGTGCATGTACTCATTGACATTAAATCTTTTCTAAATATTTAAAAACAAGATTTACTTATTAAATTTTTAAACCAATTCCAAGAATCTATCACCACTAACTGTTATGTATCGAGCTTGCTATTTTCTAGCATCACATACCTCTTATCTTTATCTGCAATATGAGATAACTATATGCAAATGCTTTACAAATACAACAGATATATGTTTTAGCGAACTAGGAAACCATTTTTAAGAAAATACTCATATACTATAATACATAAGCAGTCTAGAAATTTTTAATAAATAAATACACATATAATCTAAAATAAAACTATGATGGCCCCGGACATGTACTGTTGTGCCACTATATATATATATATAAGCTAAATGGGGTGCGTTTTTGTTGTTTTCACTTTTTCCATTTTTACTGCGTAATTGATAATTTTTTTTACTTTTGGTAAGTTCATAAGTTTTTTATTTTTTATTAAATACAATAAGTTTTTCATTTATAATTTTTTTTTATGCATAATAAATCAAACTATTCATCTTTTCACGATAACAAGATATATAATTTGAAAAAGTAGATTGTTTGTTGGTCAATCTTTTTTAATAGATTTGAATGTTTATTATTAATTGAATTAGTATTTTGGTTTGAACTACAATTAAAAATTAGTAAAATAATTTCTTATATGTTGAAGGAAAAACACAATTAGTGTGCCTTCGTCAAAAGTAATTGATGAAGGGCAATTTAGGTATTCACTAAATATTATGTATCTGTGAAATCCTTGTATTTGACACCCTATATAAATGGGATCTGATGAATAAGAGAACCCTAATTATTCCGTGTCTATCTTTCTACTTTACTTTTCTGCTTTCCCTACAACACGTTATCAGCACGAGATACTCTACATTCGCCAATCTGCAAAATATATTCCGAAAAGAATAATGAAATCGCGGCGGCAAACCAGACGCTCGAAGGTACACCATTTGATTCCCTCTAAATCGCCAAATTCCATCAGTGTGTTTGTATTATTTTCTTTGGATATCTATTCGTATATATTGATTTCTTTTTCAAAGCTGCGTTCATGACATATTATTGTTTTCTGGTTGAAACATTAATAAAATAATTGTTTCGCTTGTGATGTATCTTTTAGGAATTCATTTGAAATAATTACCGTTTCGTATACGGATATTATTAGCTTTATTTAGATAAAGCTTGAAACTCTGCAATGAAAAAATATATCAGAATATATAATATGCATTAAGCTATTCAACATATTGATTATTTCAATATTGTTACTATTGATGAAATTACAAGGGTGTACATATATTTTTCTTGTTAGATATTGTATTTGCGAACTATATTTTCGTCAGTTTTTATATGTATTGGTTTGACTGTTTTGAATATGGTTGAAAACTTATCCTTTTGTTCTTATGAATTTGAATGGTATATATTCAAATATTCGCTTGTTACCATTGGTGCGGAGTCTCAATTGGAAGTATGTGGGTCATAGATCCAAGAATGCTTCATTGTAAAGTTTGAGAAGTGTCATAGGAAAGAATCGTGTCTTTCCTGCAAGGTAATTCGAACCACTATATTTTGTAAAATAAATGATATAATGCACTGCCTACAAGCCTTTATATGTTTTGATGATTTAAGTATTTTATTCAAATATAAGCATGAGAAAGAGCTTGACTATATATATTAGCGTTTGAGCTTTATACAAATTGGGAATGGATTTATGCACTTAACTGTTATTATGTACAATTATGACAATAATGGACTTTTGCTTAATTTTAAATAGTATTATTGGAGTCAAATATGTTCATTCTGTTTTGACACTTTCTCATGAAATTGAAAGTTATATAATCAAATTATTATACTCTAAGATTCTGGAAATTGTGATAAGTTTATCACTTGAGTTGTTTATTATGTGCTTAGAGATTTTTGTAAATTAGTCTATTTGCTTGATAAATTGAGTACTTGATCATACTTGCATATGAATTTTTAGTTAAGTACTATTGTATATTTTCATGATAAAGAAAATTCATGGAAGTTACATAATCAGTACAAATCAACTACATGATAAAGTAATTTCACAAAGTATCGAAAAACTTGTGATATATGGTCCCAAAATCTAATTCAAAAGAAAATGATTAAACCAACTCGATTCAAATTTGAATATTAGACTCAGAAGAAATTCAGTTACCGCAATTGATATTCCTAATAGGAAAATATTTCCATGAAAAATAACTACACTCTGTAAGAACTCTTACGATATATCATCAACCGACCCTAATGACAAAGCACTGTCTGACATAATAGAAGTCACAGTCAAAACTCTAATGAATTCGAGGTTGTGATTTCATCCTAACTTACTCTGGAAGCATCCTTTAATTGAGATACACGATGAACCGTGAGATTCCACAACGAAATTTGGAAAACATAGATACTCTCTAACTAGCTAGTGGAATGAAATCCACTTACTAGACTACAAGAAGAGGTCAATAACATCAACAAGGGCATATTATGCCTAAAAACACATCTTACTTTCTACGAAAAGAAAATCATAGAAGATGATATGATTCAAAATATATAAATATATATATCTTCGTTTTCCACTTCAACACTTATACTAGAGAACCAGTATAGGTTGGAGTAAGAAAATAAAAGAATTGCAATATTAAATTAGCTAATCAACCAGTGCAAGTAGTTGAGAGGCATGATCAGTTTCTTCTGAAAAATAACATCAAACGCGTTGGGATAAGGAAAATTCTCAAGCCCAAGTATGATGAACTAAATAGTGAAAATAACCCCAAAGTAAAGGGAACGAATGTGTCTGTCTTACGGTTGTGGTCATGATACACCACAAAGTAAGGGACATAGAAGCCCTGGAGGCCTTCCGATGTGCCTACCCCAAATAAACATGGTGGTTGTAGAAACCATGTGCAAAAGACACCTCGAAAACCTCTAAAAAAAAGGGATAGAGTTGGTAATAAACATTTAAATAAGTGTGAAACTATTATACTTTTGTATAAAAACTGCTAGAGCAGTTAACTATAAGAGATACAGCAAGTCCAAAGAATAGAGACTCACCGCATCATTGCATAATGACCATCATTGAATCACAAGTACTAAAAGAACGAAGAATCGTCGAATTCTCTAGATGTCTAATGACATAACAATTATAGTCACAAAACGCTCTATATGCACCAAGAGCTATTACAATGTTATTAAGTAAAGATACTCGTGTCAAAGACTATCATTTCAAAACTACATGTGATAATGGAATTGAATAATTTATGATACCTCTAATAAATGTGAAAGGAAGCACATCTTAGAGAAATAAATGAGTCAATCTAGTGACATGTACTCCACTATAACTTTGATCATTGGATCAAACACCATCACCAAAACGAACTTTGGAAGATAGAATCATATGTTACCCAAAATGCTTTCTAAAGTACTAAAAACACGACCAACATCCCATTCTGCCTTGTTAACTGTTTTAGGGCATATCATTCATTCTACCAAGCCTACTATTTGGTAATAAGTAGGATCGAGACCTTCCTATGCCTGATATATAAGTAAGACAATCCATTCTTACAAAAGAACATAATATAATATATGTGGACCTATCAAACCAGAAAAGCGGGTCATTAAAGTATCTATGGTTCTGGTAAATGCTTTGGCACATTAACTGATCATCACATTATTGTCCACAATAAATGTTGCATCAGAAAAACTCCTAGAAAATATTGTCTAAGGGCTCACCATCCTCACTCCATAAAGTCAATAAGACTTATTAACTCTAGAGTGTTCTCATCATAAGGATTTGATGATTATTGCATATCTGTCAGGATCAATGTATAGTATCCTTTAACCCATGTGGATACACAAAAATGGTCTCACATATGCCACCATCAAAAGGATATAGATGGAGGATTAGGCATTGCAATGCGTACTAATATGCCTATCAGATATGGGGTTATGCAATATCGATACAACTTTACTTTATTTGTCTCAGACCCACTGCTAACCAAAAATTATGCGTACCAGTTGGTAACTGGATTTAGCCTGATATTTTTACATTTACGCACATTTGGTTACGCAGTATATGTGCCTATTTGCGTCCCCACAATGCATCAAAATGGGTCTTTATAGACAATTAAATATTTATGTTGGTTATGGATTTCCAACTATTACCTGCTATTTGAAACCTTTGACAGACGAGATCTATTTACCGCTAGATTGGCGGATTGTCACTTTAATGAGACAGTCTTCCCGTCGTTAGGGGGAGATAAGAAAAAGAATTTTCTAAGGGAACGACAGGAAGTGTTTCCCCGTATGTTTCATTAGGATCCCCACACTTCATAATGTAAAGTGAAGTAAAACGAATTATCGATCTTCAAAGTATGGAAGATTTGATTGTTGATGCATTTGTTAAAATCGCTAAAGTGACAAGATCATATATACTAGCTGCAAATGTGCCTGTGAGGTTAAAAGTCCCCAGTAAGGGGCACAACACCGCAGATAAAGGTGTTGCAACCACACCTAGTGGAAGTGTGGTTGAGGCCGTGGCTCCCAAAAGAAAATGGGGGATGCCACGTGGTTCGATGAACACCTGCTCAAGGAAGATGGCAGGTATGGCACAATTCGAATCATCAATAAAAAGAATTACTCTCAAATTTTCTCTGATTAATTATGTCCATGAATCATCACTGGAGGACGCTCCGAAGTTCAATATGATTCTAGAGATAATGAGAGGGCATGTGAGTTAATGGAAAAATCTTTCACGTGCATTGATGATGTATACATTGTTGCTCAATGAATTATATAGTGCAATAATATCGAACCACGCTCTATTGTAAGATATCAACAAAAAGCATATTGGCCTATATGGAATCAATCCAGGTAGAACTCGATTCTATGATAGAACAACAGGTATTTGGTTTGGTAGTGCTAGCCTTACCAAGTGTAAAGCCTGTAGGACATAAAATATGTTTTGTCAGTAAGCGTAGTGAGAATAATAAGTCCTGAGATGCAAAACTTACCTTAAAGTACAAGGTTCTCTCACAAAGCCCTGGAATTTACTACGAGGAGATATTCTCCCACAATGGACGTCATAACGTCTTATCGATAAGTTTCTGAAGGATTGGAAATGCAGCATACTAATGTGGTTACAACATATCTCTTTGGGGATCTTGTTATTGAGATATGTGTAAGTGCCAGATGGACCTGCATTGCCCAATTCAAGTAACTCTAGACCACGGAGTGCATTTACAATATTAGATTGAAATGCTCACTTTGATTGAAATAAATCTGGACGGAAGTGGTATACCCGTCTGAGTGACTACTTGATTGGGAAGGGAAAGAACAAGTAGTATTGCCCCTATGCATTTATAAAGAAAACAATTTCTATATTTGCAACTATAGCAACTTATGTCGATGTTAAAGACATAATAGGTACTCTTAAAGAAATAAGAGATACTGTGATATATTTGAAATCTAAATTGAGATAAAGGATCATGGGAAAACTCACCGAGTTTGTGGAATATTAATTCCTCAGTTTGCATATATCCAAAAGATTATCAGGCAATTTCACATGGATAGAGTGCAATCTGTTAGCACTCCTATGGTTGGTTGAAGTGTGGACAAGGAAAGATCCATTTGAGTTCAAAGGAAATGATGAAAGAGCTATTGGGAGATGAAATTCCCTACTTAATTGAAATGTGCGTATTATTGTATTGAAAGCGCAATGCACTCAACCATGTATTAATTTCTCAAAGAACATGTTGGTATAGTTTACTCAGGACAACACAAATATCAGTTGAATGATATTAAATAATATTTTGACAAGTGAAAGAAACCACTGACACATATTTGTTCTTCCCATATTAAAGACACGAGCGATTACAAATGAAATTGTAAAACTCTAAAGAAAATGTCAAATGCTCTCATATATAGAGATAAAAGGATTACAAAAGAATATGTAACTCCTAAATAAATATTGAAGCTACCCCCACTACGAAATACCGAATACTACTTTGGTTAGTTTAAATGTTGGTTATCTTGTTAGCTAATGTAAAGGTCATTACCAAACTGGTTACGTATTACCACGAGGAGTACAATGAAATCTTGAAGATCCACCACGCACAACTCATTTATCAACCCCACAGAATCAGACAAAGATGGTTGTCCTACATGAAGGAGTTCTTAAGTACTATGGTTGAAGACCTACCACAGAAGACCGACCTAAATTTATGAAGATAATGCAGTTTGCAACAAGAAGATAGAACTATGCTACATAGGAGATGATTATACGAAGCACATGCCACAAAGTTTGTCTATAACCACCCACCATAAACTTTCATCATGATTTATATAAATCGAGGATGCGGAGATTTTCAAAACTCTCCTAATAGATGTACATATCAGGGGAGGTGTGTAGACTTCAGGGGGAGTCTTAACATAGGTGCGTTGCACTCTTTTTCCCTTCGACCAAGGTTTATTTTTTCCCACTGGGTTTTGTTACTTGGCAAGGTTTTTAACGAGGCAACGAGTTATGCACCAATTCTCCTTTGACTTGGCACAAGGGGGAGTGTTGAAGGAAAAACACAATTAGTGTGCCTTCGTCAAAAGTAACTGATGAAGGACAATTTAGGTATTCACTAAATATTATGTATCTGTGAAATCCTTGTATTTGACACCCTATATAAAGGGGATCTGATGAATAAGAGAACCCTAATTATTCCGTGTCTATCTTTCTACTTTACTTTTCTGCTTTCCCTACAACATTATAAAAATATTAACAGAGTTTTTTAAATAAAAATGCAACTAATAATTTTATTTGATTGAATTTAATTTTAAAATATTTTCTTTATTTAAGTTATGCATGAATTATTTTATTAATATAATGAAATTCATACTTAATTAAATCAAATGTAAAAAAAGTAATATTAATTTTAGGGCTTTTCTAGGGTGCACCTGGACACGGTGCACCTAGGTTAGATTTACTTGCTTTGCAGGTTACATGTTAATATTTATCATTTTTAAGTTATTTGTATTTTAAATATATTTTCCTCACCTTTTTATTTTTTAAGTTATCATTTTTAATTTATTTGTATTTTACAGATATTTTCCCCACCTTTTTATTTTCTACGTTTATTTTTATACTGGGGCTAGAGCCGACAAAATTGGCCTGGTCCGATGAGCCAACCCAATGGGCTCGGAAATTATACTGGGCTGGGCTATAAAAATGATGGCCCAAAAAATTCAGGCCCAAATGGCCCGGCCCTGTCAGACTGGTTATTTGGATGGGCTGAAATCGGGGTGGCCCGTGGGCTGAACAATCTGCATGTGCCAAGCTTGTCTCTACAGTAATTAGAGAAGAAAATTGAAATTGGCGTTCCATCTTCCACAAAGAAAGAATAAGACCAAAGGCTGCCCTAATCCCGACTACTGGCCCTTCAGAGTTCGCTGCCCCCTCCACCTTCGGCGTTCGAGTTCTCCTGCCACTCCGCACCGGAAGAAAACTAGTTCATCACTAATGTCTTCTGCAAATTTGCTGCCACACCCATCAGAATAACTCTAGCAAAATCGACCAAGAGATTTGCTGGCAGTTTTGATTTTGATTTTTCTCTTGGCTTCCTTAAAACATTTCATTCATTTGTATTGTCCCAGACTCCCATATTCCATTTTGTTGTCTCAGTTGTGATTTGGGGCTACTTATGTTTGGTGGCTTGATTTGTTGTTTTAAATAAAGAATAAAGAAAAAAATTGTTGGTGAGCTATTTTGGCCCGATGAGGCCATGACCCATTGGTATGGGCTTAGTATTACGATGTATTTGGAAGCCCTCGGCCAAACGAGTATCTCAAAGAAAGCCGACAAGGAATTCCATTAATAACTGGCCGTTTTGATCCTTTGGAACAACTCGATGAATTTAGTAGATCCTTTTAGGAGGCCCTAATCAAATGACTATAGATCGAACCTATCCAATTTTTACAGTACGATGGTTGGTTGTTTACAGCCTAGCTGTACCTACCGTCTTTTTTTTTTGGGGTCAATATCAGCAATGCAGTTCATCCAACGATAAACCTAATTCCGAATTATAGAGCTATGACACAATCAAACCCGAATGAACAAAATGTTGAATTGAATCGTACCAGCCTCTATTGGGGGTTATTACTCATTTTTGTACTTGCTGTTTTATTTTCCAATTATTTCTTCAATTAGAAAATTAGGAAAATGAAAGAAAATAAAGAATAATTCTAGGCATTCTCTTAGCCCATTCGGAAGGATTTCATCTCATAATTATCCATGACTGTTTGTGTCTCTAGCATGACCACTTGATGAAATTGGAGGGAACTGGAGTAAACGGCCGATACTACTGGAAGGATTCCTCTTTGAATATTAGGTGCTGTAGCTAGGGGTGTTCATTATTCGGATTCATCCGAATTATCCGAAAATCCATCCGGACCATTTAGTTATATGGATTACTAAATCGGATAATTCGGATTCGGATCGGATAAACGGATTCACCCGAATTATTAAATGGATAAATGGATCAGATTCGGATCTTAGATTTTTATTCGAATTTTATCCGAAACCCGAATAAGAATATATATATATATATATATATATAATATTATTTTTATTTCATTAGAATTATTTATATAAAATATTTACACTCATTTTCAACTTAGGCCCAAAAGACTTGGATTGACAGATTACCTCAAATTAAAGTAGCCCAAAGCCCAATTACTCAAACAAGCTTTTTAAGACAACATACAAGTTTAGGGTTTCTGTATCACTCGTTCATGTGCGCGCTCCACCTTTCTGATTTTTTCTCTTTCTTCCAAGCTCTTTAATCTGGTCCTACAAGGCTACACCCTGCAAGTTTGCATCCTTTGAAGGTGGAATAATCAAACATCATGGTGAGAACTCACATATTTTCGTTTATGGATCGATTTTTTGGTATTTAAATTTTAATCATCTCCTATTTTCTTAGCAGAAACTGTTCGCAAAATGTCGCAGGATAAACCTGCGACAAATGAAGGGATGATTGCGGGCACTGAGAATCGTCCGGAGGTTATTGTTGCACCAGCACAACCTAAGAAAGCCAGACAAAGTCGTAAAAGGTCCAGGGCATGGAAGCACTTCACTTATTTTGAGAACGAGAAAGGTGAGTGTAAAAGCACTTGTAAACATTGTGGAACAGAGTATCTCTCTCACTCTAAAAATCATGGAACTAAGAATTTGTTGACTCATATTGCACTATGTAAGTTGAATCCTGAAAATAAACCCTCTGACCAAAGGCAATTGACATTTCAAATGGAAGATGATGGGAAAAATGTTAATTTAATTGCTTGGAAGTTTGATGCAAAAGCAATTAGGAAGGCACTGAGTTATATGATAATTGTAGATGAACTTCCATTTAGGCTTGTTAAGGGAAAAGGGTTTAAGCATTTTATGTCTGTTAGCCAGCCTTTGTTTCAGTCTATTTCTAGAATCACTGTTGCCCGGGAATGTTACTTATTATATTTGGAAGAAAAGAAAAAAATTAGGGCTCTGTTGAATGAGAATATTGGTAGAATTTGTTTGACTACAGACACGTGGACTTCTTTGCAAAAAATGACCTATATGTGTCTAACATCCCACTTCATTGATAATAACTGGAAGTTGCAAAAGAAAGTGATAAGTTTATGTCCAGTGTTGGGTCATAAGGGAAGTGACATAGGGAAAGCTGTGGAGATGTGTTTGCTTGAATGGGGTATTGATACTGTTTTCACAATAACAGTTGATAATGCTAGTGCTAATGATGTGGCAGTCGTATATTTGAAAACTAAATTTGCTAATTGTGAGAGGTGTGTTTTGGGAGGGAAATGGGCACATATATGGTGTGTGGCTCATATTATGAATTTGATTGTTCAAGATGGCTTGAAGGATATTGGGGGTTCTGTTGAATGTGTTAGGGCAGCTGTTAAGTATATTAGGCAATCTCCTGCAAGAATTAAGAAATTCAAGACATTTTCTGAAATTGAGAAGTGTGCTAGTGGTAAGAATTTGGTCCTTGATGTTCCAACTAGGTGGAATTCCACCTATTTAATGTTAGAGACAGCACAAGTGTATGAAAGAGATTTTAATAGGATGGATGCTGAGGACAGGCAATTTAGGGATGATCTTGAAAAGACAGGGGTGCCTAGTTCATTAGATTGGGCAAATGTAAGAAGATTAATTCGCTTTCTTGTGCATTTTTATGAACTTACCAAAAAGGTTTCCGGTACAAAGTATGTGACTGCACACACTTTTTTGGATGACTTAACTTTTATTGATTTGGTTCTTAAAAAAGGTCTCGATGAATCTGATGATGTTGGTCTTGTGGACATGGCAAAGATGATGAAACTGAAATTGGACAAATATTATGGGAAGATTGAGAATACTAATAAACTTATGCTCATTGCTTCTGTACTTGATCCTAGAAATAAATTCGAATATCTTGAGATTCTTTGTGCTGGTATCTATGGGGAGGCTGATGGGTGTTTGATGGTGAATTTGGTAAGAGAGTCCATATTGACATGTATAATGATTATGTTAGGATTGATGCTCCTATTGCACCTGATACTACTTCTGAATCCTCTTCAACTACTTCATTGGGTAAAAGAGCAGCTGCACCATCTGATTTGGAGCCCTCGAAAATGTTGAAAGAAAAATTTAGAATGGAGATGAAAAGGAGAAAAATGGAGAGTGGTATGAGGGACTCTAAATCTGAGTTGGATAAGTATTTGAATGAAGAGATTGAAAATGATGTTGCTCAATTTCATATTCTGATGTGGTGGAAAGTCAATAGTCCGAGATTTCCTATTCTATCTTTGATGGCTCGTGATGTTTTGGCCATTCCGATCTCCACTGTAGCTTCTGAATCTGTCTTTAGCACAAGTGGAAGAATTTAGATGCATTTAGGAGTTCTTTAACTCCTAAAGTTGCCCAAGCATTAATTTGCACTCAAGATTGGCTTCGTTCAAATTCCATTCCTTTGGATGTTGAAGAAACATGGGAAGAGCTTCTAAAAGTTGAAGAAGGTTGTAATCTTTCAATATGTTTGCTTTTCATTTAATGTTTCTGTATTTTTAGTAGTTTACAACATTTTCTCTATTTATTTTTATCAATTAATGTTAGAATTGGGGGACCATGGAGCTGAAACTGGAAGGACAGAGCAAACTTGAGATGGTGTTTGGGGGTTATGATTTGGTTGCAGCCTTATGAATATGTAAGTTCCTATTAATTAATATGTGATTACTGTGTTTGTTTTAAATTTTGGAACAACAATACTATATGTACTTGGCTACTTAAAGTATTTAACATATATGTGTTTGTTTGTAGGAATTATGTAGATAACGGTTTGAAACATGCAAGCTGGAGTATTTTGAAGTTTAGCATTTTGTATAGCTACAAGATGACAACCTTTTGAAGTTCCATGTTTTGTTGAAAGTTGATGGCTCATGATGTCTGTTAATATTAGTGACTCATGATGCTAAATGTTCCATGTATTTTGGCTCCTTGGAAACTTCTTTGTTTTGTCTTATAAATTAGAACAACTTAATATTTCTAACTTTGTTCGAATTTAGAAGTTGTATCTAATTATATGATGGTGATTGCAAAATTGTATTTTGTGACATCAGTCACCACACTCGCAAATGATAGAAGTAGTTCACTTGGTGTATTTGGAAATGTAAATATGTTTTGTTAATTGTTATTGTAGGCTTGGGTATTTCGGATAATTTGGTATCCGATCCTATTAACCCTAATATCTGAAACCCGAATATCCGAATATCCGAAGTTATTCGGATCGGATTACGGATGAGTTTTTAAAATCTTCAAACCCGACTAACCCGAACCCGAATAACCCGAAACCCGATTATCCATCCGAATGAACACCCCTAACTGTAGCTGGTATTCTTGTGATCGGTTTAATAGGTATTTTCTTTTATGGTTCATATTCCGGATTAGGCTCATCCCTGTAGTAATCAGATGAATGGAGTTGTAGGCATGAAAGCGTAGGAACTCAACGGGATTCCCTTCTTTAGTTTGTCTGATTCGAGGGGAGGGGGCCCGCTGGGTTCTTGGGTTCTTAAGAATCAGAGTCTTTTTTTCGTCTAAATAACAAAGTGGATTTTTTTCTGCTGGTTAAAAAAACCCCATTCCCTTTTTTCTGATGATGCTTTTGAAAAATGAACTTCATTGATTCATTCAGAACACCTCTTCCTTGATCTTGATAGTATCATGGGTACTTTTCAAGTTAGAACAAGGAGAGAATCGCTCAATTTCCTGGATTATATATTTCTGTAAAGTAGATTAGATATCGTACAAATATTTGCTATCCTCTTACCCCATTTATTTTATTCCCTATTTCTTTTATATTTTAGTATCTCAGAAACATGGAAACTTCATTGAATTAGTTTTATTTTTTTGTCCACTAGTACATCTGGAAAACAAAAACCAAGACTAGGAATTTTTTACGATTTGACGAACAGGATCAAAACTCATTACTCTTTCGACACAAGAACGGGGTGTAGAAAATTCCTTTTCTTGTGTCAAAGACTAGGAAGGCAAATAATGCCTCCTAGAATTATTTGTTCCCCACATTTCTAGTTCGTTCTATTACCCGCTTACTTATGCTACTATCTATCCCAATTTTATTCTATTTCTAAGATTTCAATGTAATAAGATGCATCCATTTTATTACATTGAAATCTAACATAGTCCTATCAATTCAATGGGGATTCCCCGAAGCTCGTAGAAAAAGATAACTAGGCCCAAAATAAAATTGGTCCAGTCAGACCCGACTCGAAAATATTTTTGGCCCAATCGGATCTGATCTGACTCGAACAGGTTGCTCGAATTGCCAGCTCTAATCGAGGTGGACTTTTTTTTTATATATATACTTATTAATTTTGGAACTTTGAATTTGTGGGCTTATTTTATTTATTACTTCCTCCGTCTCGGCTTAACTTTCCTACTTTGACCGGGCACAGAGGTTAAGAAAAAACAAATTTTGTGGAATTTTTAACTTTTTTAAAGGTGAAGATTTTGAGGATGGAGATGTGATATAAATTTGTCATTTATGGGCTGATAAGTTAACTTGGGACAAACCGAAAAAGAAAGTAGGCAAGTTAGAGCGGGACGGAGGTAGTGTTATTTATGCTAGGGGTGAGCACGGTCCGGAGCGGTTCGGAGATATGGAAATCTCCAGAACCGAACCAAACCTCGAAGATATTCGGAGATTTTCAAAATTAAATCTCCAGAACCGCTCCGTTGATCGGTTCAGTTCCTTTCGGAGATCGGTTCTTTCGGTCCGGTTATTCGGAGCTGTTCGGAGTTTTTCCTTTAATATTTTTAGCAAAATGCACGAAAGAATTATAGTGTTGTCTTTACAATAATATCATATTGTTAAAGAAAAAAGTGTAATTAAACAACTTATAAGTTATATATTAAGACAAGTTTCAAAATCATAACTTATAAAAAATAATTACAGGTTACTGAAGTAGTTATCTCGTCAAAAGAAGAATAACACTAAATTATAAAGTTATTGGCTATCGATAACCTCTTTGGACATTTACCGATTATTTTTCATTGATAAAGCTCTAGTCGTATACATTGTCAATAAGTAAATGTAAACTTAATATGACTAACTACAGTAAAATTAAAGTTGACTTCAAGAGAAAAAGGTGTGTGCACGAGAAAGATGGAGAATCAAAGAAGAAGGGAACAAGAAACTAGCCACTACTTGAAATTCAGGCGTAGGATAGTAACTATATGCAGTGAGTTCAGGTCTAGAATTTTGACCTTTATATGTGAAAATAATTAAATATTAGATATAATAATAAATTTTAGTGATTGGATTAAAGAAATGTAGAATTGAATTGAAACATATCATAGTAATGTATTTCTTTATATAAACTATAAACATATTCACTGTTCATATATTTATAATTAATAGATATATGTTTATTATGAAAGTACTCTATTATTAATTACTAAATCTTTTATAAAATACTAAAACAGTAGTTATATCATTGTTAAAATTTACTAAAATTCATAATGGTTCAATATTATAGTATAAAAGAAATTAATTAAATGATATAAAAAAATTCCATAGTTGATTACTTAGAATCGGTTCTACTCGGTTCTATTTCGATTTTTCGGTTTGGATCGGTTCGGATTTACAACAAAAAAATTCGGTTTGGTTCGGTTCGGATAAAGTCAAATAGTCAACGGATATTATCGGTTCGGAGTGCTTTCGGTCCGGGGTTCGATGCGGAGCGGATTATCTCCGAGACCCGTGCTCACCCTTAATTTATGCCATCGAAATATTTAGTAATTTTAGGACTTATTATTTTTTGTTGTATTTTTTTTTCTTTTTTCGAAATATGTAGTGATTCCAATTTTTCTTTGACATTTAATATGATTGGAAAAAAATTGGTGTACTTGACTTTAGAATTTGAAAAATAAAAAACGTACATAAATTTGTAGTCAGTTTTCGATTCAATAAAATTGAATCATGATTTGGAAGATATTATTGTAATTAATAATAGACAATTAAGTATTTAATGTTAATAATTTTAGATGAAACCGGTAACAAGTATAAGGAGAGAGATCATTATTTTGATCTAACAGTTGTATTATAAGTTGACCAAATCTAATGGTTTAAAATTATTACTTTTTAAATAAACTTGTGTGCATCGCACGAGAATAAAATGATCCAGACCCCATATTCAAGTCTTGACCCTATCTAAAAATTAAAATTTCTCTTGGTCACACGGAACAAGTCCCGTGTGACCACCACACACAAGACCTACTCATCTATATATAATATATAGATATATTTAGATGTGTTTTTTTAAACAATCAATTGAAACAGTTCAATAATTAGTGTCTTTTTTTTACAATTTAAAGATAGGGGTTCGAATCCTCCATCTGACTTTAAACTTTGGTTTTTTTTGCCTATGATATTATAAATAGAGTGTTGCGAATGCTTCAATTTTATTGTTTTTATGTTTTTCTTTAAGTTTGTACACCAACAATATGGGTCTATTGGAAAACTCTTTGTTTTTTATTTCCTATGATAAAATAAATATAAAGAGAGTTGCAAATGCTTTAACTCTTTCATATTTTTTCTTTAAATTTGTACACTAAAAAAATATGTACCCATTTGATAAACTCAATTGAAACCCAAATGTTTCTAGGTACGGTCTAATCCATATAAATAGGTGCCTAAAATAAATCTGAGTCCCTAAAATATTAAATTTTGTAGGACCCGAGGCGACGAGCTCTCTCAAGAAGGTAGGACCATAGTTGCAAGTGAGAAATGCATTTACATAACTTTCTTGCTTACTCAACCTATAAATTGATGAGTATGACGATAGGTGATACTCATATGCTTGCCTTCTTAGTCAGTTCATGCATGCACATAAATATCATAAAAAGGTAGTCTCAACTAATATTGCACACTTTTCGTTTTCGTCCGTTCTAATTAATTTTGTACATCTTTTAAAAAGAAAAGTTATAATATAATCTTTACTCTTGAAATCTCTCACCCTCAATCCACCTTTGAAAAGTCAATAAACACTTAAAAATCAATTTTTCTTAGTACGTGTGTCAATCTCCTCTGTGCAAGATTAGCCGCGACGGAGATAGTATAAGACAATTATCCACCGTAGGATATCTTATTTAAATGTTATATAACAATTTTAATGACTAAAACAAAAATTTATATGTTAAAAATAATAAATATCCTTGAAAATCGGAAGCAAAAAAACAAAACTGGCACAAGTATCCTTGAATAATTTATTTCACAATGTAGAACTTAATATTTCATAAATTTGTAATTAATTAATACAATCATATCATTTTAACAACTTAAGATAGTATCATAAAATTTTGTTAATCCACAATCGTAATTTTAAATCAATAAAAGGCTCCAGGGAGAACATAATTTTGCTGAAGACAGCATTTGTCTCAAATCTTGATAATTCAAGGAAATATGATATAATCATGAGCATTCATACGAACATAAATATCTTCTTGTTAATGACATCTCATAAAAGTTTGAGATCAATTTTTTTGAAATAAAATATCATTAAATTCTTGGAATTAGCCAACACTGATTAACAAGAAGATACCACCAAAACAGCATAAATAGATATGAAGCAATTGAAGCACAAAACTACTAGATCTAAACATATACAGATTTAAACCTAGTAAATAAAACAAATCGCTATTGCGTTGGACAAATCGCGTACTAAAATATTTAATCTCAAATTTGTCACTATTCTTCTGGTGAAAGCTCCAAGCAATGAACAAATTAATGTTGAAAAATTCAATGACGACTGAATCTTCAAAATAAACACCCCGAATAATGAATGTTTTATTATTTCGGGGACTAATACTCCCACTTATTGAGGGGTGACGAGAACTTCCTTGCAATCTCTAAGTTGCCCTTTTCTTCACTCAAGGAAAGGAAATAAAACGCAAATCAAAGATAAAATCTTCCTCATCGAAGAAAACAACGACTAAATTTAAATTAAAAAGGACATCTAGAGAGAGAAGTTTTACTTTTTAATTTCTGTAAATGGATTTGGGTAAGTTTGCAATCAATTTGAATTGATTTGATAGAGAAATATTTTTTATGCAACAACACAACGTTGCAAATATTTTCGTACACAATAACAAATCAACTTTGGAAGTTCATATCTATTAAACTGTTCGAGATAAAAATAAACAAATAAATAAATTGGGAGTTGCATGTCATACAGAAGACATATGGGATACACATTCAAAAAGTTTTGGAATCAATGGACAAACAAATTAGAACCTTATTGGACAGCGGGCAAGGCGCAAAAAAAATGAAATATAAATTCATGTAAAATTCACAAAATCCTAAATATAATATAGTATACTTGGAACACCTATGAGAATCTTCATTATCTCAATTCATAAAATAACCCTCAGTACAAAATCTTAAAAATTATTCGTATGGACAACAACATATTTAAGATCTAGAAAAACAAACAGTTTGACATATTCCTTAATGAATTCATAATCCCTTGAAAATTGCTCTTATCTTTTTTTTTTCTCTTTTTCTTTTTTGGAGGAAAATTACTATATCATTCATTTTCAACATCCAACAACTATCTTACATCCGTTCGTACAATATGAGAAATAGTTGGGGAACATCCTCGACCCAAAACAATTCAGTATTAACGACGAAAATAAATCAGTGAAGGCATGCGCTACCCTACTAGTTTCCCATGGCGAGTAGTTAGCAAAATGTAGAGATCGAAAAGGCTTTACACAGTGCATCTATATGTTCAACAACCATACTAGCAGTAGGGTCCAAGTCTTTCATTCCTTCCGTTCCTTCCATAAGCACCTTACAATCACTCTCAGTTTCAAATTGTAAATATAGCTCAAATATGATCTAATTCAGTTAACACACATTGGAATTTAGTTAAAAGTTAGTTGTGAGGGCATAATTGCAAATTAATAGTATCCTGGATTGGAAATGAAGTCATTAACAAAACTCAGCCTGCATGGGCCGAACAGCAGTGCAGTTTTCATCTGAAATGGGCCAAACAAATGCAGAGAAGCAGTTATTGATTCTGTTCTTAGTTTGTTAGCTTGTTATGCTGTATAACTCATGTGAGGAGATGTTAAGAGCAGTTACTAGTCATAGTGTGAAGATAGATCTTGATTACTCGAGAGTTAGAGAGTGGAAATTCAAGAGAAACACACAAGAGAGGGACAATAGAGGTTGAGTGCTATTGTTGAGTTGTGAGCTTCTTCTTGTGTGTTTTGTAATCTGTTATTGATTAGTGAAGTTGGTGTTCTTTCTCCCGTGGATGTAGGATCATATATTGTGATCCGAACCACGTAAATCTTGTGTCTACATTTCAATTTGTTTTGCATTTCAGTTTGATTAACATCCAAGATCAGAATTGAGTGTGCATGAATTTGTGATTTCATTGTATTCTTGGTTGTGCGTTTGGGTGGAAATCCTTACAATTTGGCGCCGTCTGTGGGAATTCAGCAACCAAATGATGGGATCAACTCGTTTTGATGTAGAAAGGTTTACAGGGAAGTCTGATTTTGGACTATGGAGGGTGAAAATGAAGGCATTACTTGTGCAGCAAGGTCTGTCCATGGCATTGGATGGAGAAGCTAGTATGCCATCAACTCTGAAGCCTGAAGAGAAGCAGATGATCTTGGAAAAGGCACATAGTGCCATTATCTTGTGTCTAGGAGACAAGGTGTTGAGGGAAGTGGCAAAAGAAACCACTACAAAAGCAATCTGGGATAAGTTGGAGAAGACTTATATGATAAAATCTGTTGCAAACCGTTTATACATGAAACAAAGGCTTTATGAATTCAAGATGCTTGATGAAAAGCCAATCACAGATCAAATAGACACGTTTCACAAAATACTGGATGACTTGGAAAATATAGAAGTGAAGATGGAGGATGATGACAAAGCAGTTATACTGTTAAGTGCTCTTCCAAAGTCTTATGAAAATTTCAAGGATGCAATTATGTTTGAAAGAGAAAAACAGATTACATTGGCTGAAATTACCTCTGCTTTGAAATAAAAGGAGTTGCAAAAGATAAATGAATCAGGGCAGCAAGATGCACATGGTGAGGGATTGATGATTAAGAAGAACTTCAATAAAAAAAAGTTTCAGAACCAATCTAAGAATCATTGGAAGAAGAATGAGAATTCCACTTCTGCTGAAACAGAAACAAGGAAGTGTTTCAAGTGCCACTTGCCAGGCCATTTAGCCAAAGCTTGTCCCAAGAAGTCAAAGAATCAAGCCAAACCTCAAATACCAGCAAATAGAAATGCAAAGACAAAGCCATCTGCTGATATTGCAGAGGATACAATAGGATATGAGTCTGGAGAAGTTCTTACTGTTTCCTCTGTGCAAATTGACACATAATGGGTTTTGAACTCAGGGTGTTCATTCCACATATGTCCAAACAAGGAGTGGTTTCATCATTTCAAGCAACAAAACTGTGGATCAGTACCACTTGGAAATGATTTGGAGTGCAAGATTAAAGGGACAGGTTCTGTTAAACTGAAGATGCATGATGGTGTTGTCAGAATTCTAGAGAATGTCAGGTATGTTCCACAATTAAAAAGGAACTTAATCTCTCTAGGTATGCTAGACACTACGGGGTATAAATTCCAATCTGAAGGTGGCAGTTTAATAGTGTCTAGAGGTAATAATGTTGTAATGAAGGCAGTGAAAAGGAATGAATTATATTTTCTTTTGGGTTCTACTGTTTCTGGGGAAGTATCACATACTATAAGTGTTGATAAAACTATTCTCTGGCACAAGAGACTTGGCCACATCAGTTTCAAGGGGTTACAGGAACTGGGTAAACAAGGCCTCTTAGGGAATGATAAACTAAATGATTTTGATCTCTGTGAGGATTGTGTTTATGGCAAAGCTCAAAGGATGAAGTTCCCAAAGGCCAAACATACAACAAGAGACATACTAGAATACATTCATTCAGATTTATGGGGACCTGCAAAAGTTCAGTCACTAAGTGGTGGAAAATACTTTCTCTCCATTATTGATGTAGATGTTAGTTCAATATCATCAAGTGTTCATGGAATGTAGTAGAGGTTTTGAGGATACCAGAACCGGGTTTGGAATGCAAGGAACCGGGTCAGAGAACCGGATTCTAACCAGTTCAGGAAAAGAGGTTAAAATGGGAACCGGGTCCAAGTTTGTTATAACTGCCGTTTGCAACAGTTTTAAACCGTTGCATAAGAAACCGTTGTAGAAAGCCCGTGGCAGCAGTTTTGAGTTCTTGAGTCAAAATTGGTTACAACTTTCTCAATTCCCTGATTCGAGCTCCGGCATTTATATACATTGTAAACACTTGAAGTTGCGAGCTGATTAACGTATCTTTCCCTCTGTAAACATTACTCAATCAAGAGAATTAGAATGCTAGGGTTTTATGCTCAATTCAAGCTGTGAATTGCGGTTTCTGGTTTTTCTGGATATTTCTTGTAATTGATTGATTAGTGGAGTGAATTGAGGTGTATAGAACCTCCGTGGATGTAGATCACATTGATCGAACCACATAAAAATCCGGTGTTCATCATTTTTCTTTCCTATTCTTAGTTCAGTTGCAAGTGGCCGATTTCTTGGTTGTTTTTTCATTCAATACTGGTTTGAGTGTTGTTTGTGTGTGAGAGTGACTTGATCATAACAAGTGGCGCCGTCTGTGGGAACCATTCTCATGCAACCAGAAGATAAAGATGTCAGGAATGAAGATGGATTTAGACAAATTCTCAGGGAGGAATGACTTCTATCTTTGGAAGATCAAGATGAAGGCTATTCTGGTTCAAAACGGGCTGGTAGGTGCCCTCAAGCCTGAAAGTGAATGGATAGAGACAGAGAAGCCTAAATTTGCAGAAATGGACCAAAAGGCTTTGAGTTTAATCATCCTATGCCTAGGAGATAAGCGATTGAGGGAAGTTTCAAGATGCTCGACTGCAATAGAGGCTTGGACCAAACTGGAGGATCTATATCAGTCCAAGTCTGTATCAAATAAGTTGTTTCTCAAACAGAGGTTGCTGGCTTTCAAAATGGTGGATGAAAAAGACATTTCTGATCAATTAGATGAGTTTTCAAAACTTCTTGATGAGCTGGAAGATCTTGGAGTAACTATGGAGGATGATGACAGAGCTTTGATGGTGTTAAATGCTCTACAAAGTTCCATGGAAGGGTTCAAAGACACTTTGATGTTTGGGAGGCAGGATAAACTGAGTTATGACTCAATAATCACTGCCTTGAAGACCAAATGCCTACAGAATCAAGGAGACAAGAAGGTGACTCAATCTGGTGAAGGATTAAATGTCAAGTTCAAGAGAAATTACCAAAAGAAGAAGGGCCAAACCTCAAAGAATCCCAAAAGTGGCAACACTGCTCCAAAGAAACCTGGAGAATGGATAGAAAACAGGAAATGTTTCAAGTGCAAACAAATAGGGCATCTAAAGAAAGATTGCCCCCAAAAGATGAAGACGAAAGAAGGCCATGGTGCAGAAGCTGCTACAGTTGAACATGGAGAAGACACACCAGAGGTCTTGAATGTTACTGAGTCAAAAATGGAGATGGAATGGGTACTGGATACATGCTGCTCTTTCCATATGTGTCCTCATGAAGAATGGTTCCAAAACCTCAAGAAAGAAGATGGAGGGTGTGTAATGCTAGGAAATGACCAATCCTGCAGAGTTCAAGGCACTGGATCAGTGAGCATCAACATGTTTGATGGGGTTACAAGGAAAATTACAAATGTAAGGTATGTGCCTGGACTTAAAAGAAATCTGATCTCCCTAGGATCTTTAACTGCTACTGGGTGTGAATTTAAGTCTGTTGATGGCTAAATTGCACATAACCAAAGAGAATAAACTGGTAATCAAGGGAAGACAACACAATGGATTGTTCATTTTGATAGGAAAACCAGTGGTTGGAATTGTGGGGAATATTTTGGTTAAGCATGAACTAACCCTGTGGCAGAAGAGGTTGGGACACATTGGGGAAAGAGGATTGAAAGAGCTATCCAAAAGAGGGATAATAGGAGAGTTTGGGAATCAGACACTTGAATTCTGTGACAAATGTGCATTGGGTAAATCACAGAAACTGCCTTATGCTAAAGGGATTCACATCACTCAAGAACCTCTAGATTATGTTCACTCTGATATCTGGGGACCATTCAGAACTGAAACTCATGGAGGACGAAAGTATTTCATGTCTGTTATTGATGATTTCAGTAGGAAAGTATGGGTGCTTATCTTAAGAAACAAGAGTGATGCCTTCACTAAATTCAAAACATGGTTGCTTCAAATGGAAACCTTGAAAGGAAAGCAACTCAAACATTTAAGAACTGATAATGGCCTAGAATATCTATCTATTGAGTTCACAACCTTCTGTAATGAAAGGGGAATTACCAGACACAGAACAGTCCCCATGAATCCACAACAGAATGGTGTGGCAAAAAGATTTAACAAAACTGTTCTTGAAAGAGCAAGGTGTATGTTACTTGATGCTGGTTTGCCAAAGGTGTTCTGGGTAGAAACAATAAACACAGCATGTTACTTAATAAACAGATCACCTACATCAACTCTGGGGTTCAAAACACCAGAAGAAGTATGGAATGGAAAAATTCTAGATTACTCAGGATTAAAGGTGTTTGGATGTTTGGCATATGCTCACATGAGATCAGATAAACTTGATCCTAGAGCTTACAGGTGTGTGTTTCTGGGATATCTAGAAGGAATCAAGGGTTACAGGTTATGGTGCATGGAACCTGGGAATCAAAAACTGATGATCAGCAGAGATGTGAAGTTCAATGAATCAATTATGGGATATCATTTCTTTGGGAATCAAGGAAAGCATAATGGAGGCTCTGAATCAGAAAGGGTATCAGTTCAGGTGGAGACTCAGGTGGATCATGGAACACAGAGAGGTGAAAACTTGGCTGATCACTCGAGTGATAGTTCCTCAGAAGAAGAAGACATACCACCCAGAAATCCAAACCTGAGAGATTACAGCATTGCTAGAGACAGACGAAGGAGGCAAATACAGAAACCACACTTTTATGGACAGGCTGGAAGTGTACATGATGCACTCGGTGTTGTTGAAGAAATAGAAAATCATTAACCACAAAACTTCAAGGAAGCAATCAGTGGTGATGAAAGTGAATACTGGATTAGTGCAATGATGGAGGAAATGGAATCTTTGGAAAGAAATGGCACCTGGAAACTGGTGGATAAACCAAAGGGACAGAAGCTGGTAAGCTCCAAATGGATTTACAAGAAGAAAGTTGAAGCTGGAGACTTAGACAAGATAAGGTATAAGGCAAGGTTGGTAGCAAAGGGTTTTACTCAGAGAGAAGGTATTGATTTCAATGAAGTTTTCTCTCATGTAGTAAAGCACTGTTCAATCAGATTACTTTTGTCAAAAGTAACACAAGAGGATATGGAGTTACAGCAGCTGGATGTAAAAACAGCTTTCTTACATGGAGACTTAGTTGAGAACATTTATATGAAGCAGCCTGAGGGGTTTGTGATTCCAGGAAATGAAGAGAAAGTATGTTTTCTCAAGAAGTCATTATATGGATTGAAGCAAAGTCCAAGGCAGTGGAATAAGAAGTTGAATGAGTTTATGTTAAAAGCTGGTTTTGTTAGAAGTTTGTATGATAGTTGTGTTTATTTTGATAAAAGTTTAAGTGCTGATCCTGTATACCTGTTGCTGTACGTGGATGACATCCTCATTGCAAGCAAGAGCTACATAAAATACATCAGCTTAAGCAGAAGTTGAGTTATGAATTTGACATGAAGGACTTAGGAGATGCCAAGAAGATTCTGGGAATGAGTATAATCAGAGACAGAGTTGCTGGAAGTTTATGGTTGTCTCAGAAGCATTATCTTCAGAAAGTGGTGGAGAGCTTTCAGATGCATGAGGCTAAGACACTGAGTATTCCAGTAAGCCAACAACTCAGATTATCAAAGGAGCAGAGTCCTAAGACAACAGAAGAAGTGAAATACGTAAGAAATGTGCCTTATGTTAGTGGAGTTGGAAGTCTAATGTATGGGATGATATGCAGCAGACCAGACTTAGCATACTGTGTGTCCTTGGTCAGCAGATATATGTCAAATCCAGGAAAGCTCACTGGGAGGCTTTGAAGCAGGTTTTAAGGTATCTAAAGGGAACAATAAATCTGGGTTTGAAGTTTCAGAAGCAGGCAAACATGTTTATTCCTTTGGAAGGTTTTGCAGATGCTGATTTTGCTGGTAATGTTGATACTAGAAGGTCAATCATAAGATATGTTTTCACATTATATGGTACTGCAGTTAGTTGGAGAAGTATGCAACAATCAGTGGTGGCTTTATCAACTATAGAAGTTGAATACATGGCTTTGACAGAGGCAATTAAGGAAGCCGTGTGGTTAAAAGGTATTCTGAAGGATCTGGAGATAAAGCAGGATTGTGTTATATATATTGTGACAATCAGAGTGCATTGCATCTAGTGAAACATCAAGCTTTCCATGAAAGATCCAAGCACATAGATGTCAGGTTGCATTTTTCAAGAGATGTGATTGATGCAGGGTCTGTAGAGGTTAGAAAGGTCCATACAAGTGACAATGCTGCTGATTTTCTAACCAAAGCAGTGCCTGGGAGTAAGATGGTTCATTGCTCAAGCCTAATTAGGCTTGAACGATGTGATTAAAAGTTTAAAGAGCAAGACAGGTTGAGGTGATGAAATACACTTGAGTTCATTGAGGTGGAGATTTGTAGATGTTAGTTCAATATCATCAAGTGTTCATGGAATGTAGTAGAGGTTTTGAGGATACCAGAACCGGGTTTGGAATGCAAGGAACCGGGTCCAATTTTGTTATAACTTCCGTTTGCAACAGTTTTAAACCTTTGCATGAGAAACCATTGTAGAAAGCCCGCGGCAGCAGTTTTGAGTTCTTGAGTCAAAATTGGTTATAACTTCCTCAACTCCCTGATTCAAGCTCCGGAATTTATATACATTGTAAACACTTGAAGTTGAGAGCTGATTAACATATCTTTCCCTCTGTAAACATTACTCAATCAAGAGAATTAGAATGCTAGGGTTTTACGCTCAATTCAAGCTGTGAATTGGGGTTTCTTGTTTTTTTGGATATTTCTTGTAATTGATTGATTAGTGGAGTGAATTGAGGTGTATAGAACCTCCGTGGATGTAGATCACATTGATCGAACCACGTAAAAATCCGGTGTTCATCATTTTTCTTTCCTGTACTTAGTTCGGTTGCAAGTGGCCGATTTCTTGGTTGTTTTTCATTCAATACTGGTTTGAGTGTTGTTTGTGTGTGAGAGTTACTTGATCATAACAATTGATGATTACTCAAGAAAATTATGGGTCTATATACTGAAAGCAAAGTCTGAAGCACTCAGCAAATTCAAAGAATGGATAAATCAAGTTGAAAATCAAACAGGAAAAAGAGTGAAGTGTCTTAGAACAGACAATGGGTTGGAGTTTGTATCTGATGAGTTCAACAAGTTTTGCAAGGAGAAGGGAATTCAAAGGCATAAAACAGTAGCTGGAACTCCTCGGCAAAATGGACTTGCTGAGAGAATGAATAGGACTCTTCTGGAGAGAGTAAGATGCATGATGTCAAGCTCAGGTATTGCAAGAAGTTTCTGGGGAGAAATGGTAAATACAACAAGCTACCTAGTGAATAGATGCCCATCTACAGCTTTAGATTTGAAGACTCCTGAGGAAATTTGGAGTGGAACACCAGCAAATTATATGAACCTCAAGGTATTTGGATGTTTGGCATTAGAACATGTCAAACAGGATAAGCTGGAACCAAGAGCAATGAAGTGTGTGTTCATAGGTTATCTAAAGGGTATAAAGGGGTTCAAGTTATGGTGCATTGAACCTGGAAATCAGAAGTGTATAATAAGTAGAGATGTTACCTTCAATGAGAGTGTTATGCCACTAAGGAAGGAAAGTTCAAGCTCAAATCAGGTGAATGACCCAATTCAGCTTGAGGTGGAGCCTGAAAGAATTGTTCTAAATCCTGAGTCTGAAAATACAGAATCAGTTAATGAAGAACCAGAGGAGCAAGATTTTCAGCAAGATTACAGTGGTTATCAGTTGATAAGGGACAGAAAAAGGAGGAAGATTCACCCACCATTGAGATTTGGACATGCTGATATGGTCTCATATGCAATCTATACTGCTGAAGAAATGGAAAACTCTGAACCAGCAACCTACAAAGAAGCTATTACATGTGCTGACAAGGAAAAATGGTTGTTATCTATGCAAGAAGAGTTACTCTCCTTAGAGAAGAACAACACTTGGACTATAGTGGAAAGGCCAAAGAGTCAGAAGCTTATTGGATGTAAGTGGATTTATAAGAAGAAGTTTGAGACTAGAAACAAGGCAGCTGTTAGATACAAAGCTAGATTGGTTGCAAGAGGTTTTACACAGAGAGAAGGCTTAGATTATAATGAAATCTTCTCTCCAGTAGTAAAACATTGTTCTATCAGGATATTACTAGCAATTGTAGCTCATTTCAATCTTGAACTTCATCAGATGGATGTCACTACAGCTTTTCTACATGGAGAATTGAAGGAACAGATATACATGAAGGTTCCAGAAGGAATTCATGTCACAGAGGCTGATAGCAAGGCTTGCTTGCTTAAAAGATCCCTGTATGGTCTCAAACAGAGTCCAAGACAGTGGTATTTAAGGTTTGATGACTTCATGCTAAGAATTGGATTCAAAAGGAGCAGATATGACAGCTGTGTATATCTCAAACAAGACTCAGAATATTCTCATATGTATTTGTTGTTATATGTAGATGATATGATGTTGGCATGTGAAAATTTGGAAGGGATAAATAGAATCAAAGATCAACTGAAATCAGGATTTGAAATGAAAGATCTTGGAGAGGCTCAAAGAATTCTGGGAATAGATATTTTCAGGAATAGACAGAAACATCAAATTTTCTACCACAGAGACATTATCTTGAGAGAGTGCTTCACAGGTTTAACATGCAGTTGAGCAAACCTATCTCAACTCCTTTAGGACAACAACTGAAATTATCTTTACTCCAGTGTCCTAAAAATGCTCAGGAAAGAATCAAGATGCAGAAGATACCTTATGCAAGTGTTGTGGGTAGTATAATGTATGCAATGGTATGTTGCAGACCAGATTTGGCTTATTGTATGAGTGTTATTAGCAGATATATGAGTGATCCTGGATACACTCATTGGGAAGTTGTTAACTGGGTGTTGAGGTACATTAGAGAAACCACAGACAAAGGATTGAGATTTGAAATGCAAGAGAAGCAGGACAGTCCACTGGTAGGTTTCACAGATGCAGACTATGCTGCAAATCTGGAGAGCATGTCATCAATCTGTTGTAGCTCTTTCAACCACAGAATCAGAATATGTTGCTCTCACTGATGCAATTAAGGAAGCAATTTGGTTAAAAGGAATTCTAAATGAGTTTGGGGTGCTGTAGAGAAGAGTAACAGTTTACTGTGACAACTAAAGTGCCATACATTTGGCAAAACATCAAGGATATCATGAAAAGACTAAGCACATAGATGTTAAGCTACATTATGTGAGGGATATTGTATCCAAAGGTGTGATTAAGGTAGCAAAGATTGCTACTGAGTTTAATCCTGCTGATTATTTCACAAAAGCTTTACCTGGAGGAAAGTTTGAACTGTGTTTGGATTTGATCAAGGTGAAGACAGAAGATGTAACTAAAAGGAAGTGAAGACAAGTGAAGTGTGTGGTATATGAGCTAAGGTGGAGATTTGTAAATATAGCTCAAATATGATCTAATTCAGTTAACACACATTGGAATTTAGTTAAAAGTTAGTTGTGAGGGCATAATTGCAAATTAATAGTATCCTGGATTGGAAATGAAGTCATTAACAAAACTCAGCCTGCATTAGCCGAACAGCAGTGCAGTTTTCATCTGAAATAGGCCGAACAGATGTAGAGAAGCAGTTATTGATTCTGTTATTAGTTTGTTAGCTTGTTATGCTGTATATTTCATGTGAGGAGATGTTAAGAGCAGTTACTAGTCATAGTGTGAAGATATATCTTGATTACTCGAGAGTTAGAGAGTGGAAATTCAAGAGAAACACACAAGAGAGGGACAATAGAGGTTGAGTGCTATTGTTGAGTTGTGAGCTTCTTCTTGTGTGTTTTGTAATCTGTTCTTGATTAGTGGAGTTGGTGTTCTTTCTCCCGCGGATGTAGGATCATATATTGTGATCCGAACCACGTAAATCTTGTGTCTACATTTTAATTTGTTTTGCATTTCAGTTTGATTAACATCCAAGATCAGAATTGAGTGTGCATGAATTTTTGATTTCATTGTATTCTTGGTTGTGCGTTTGGGTGGAAATCCTTACACAAATGATGTGATTCCACTAGTAAGAGCACTCCGAATTGCATGAAGAAGAGCCAGCCCTTCTAATGTCGCAATACTCCCCATCGCTCTTGTATACTTCGACCCGAATAGGAAGACATCACCCTCAGCGTCCCTTACTACAAAACTAAAGCCCACTGTGCCATTTTTAATGCAGGTCACGTCCGAATTCAACTTCAAACTACAGCTGGTGGTCGTGACCAAGCCCATATTCCTTGTTTTAGTTTAACGAAAAGTCGTTGGAGTTTGTATATAACATCTTCCTAATCAAAATTTTTTTTTGCATCGAAATAAAACCTATTAGGTGCACACCAAATGTTTCATGCAAAGAGACCCAACAACACCATTCGATCCATTCCCATTATCAAGATATTCCTCCAAAAGAAATTTTCAAATGACCGGTATTGGATTCTATCCACTTCTAGTCTTAGGGACTTGCTTTCCATATACAACCAACCAAATAACATTCAAACATAAAATGTTTCTAATCCATGGCCACATAAACACACCATATCCCCATCCTACCCTCTCCGACATAGATAGTCTTTGTAGGTAAAGCATTAGAGATAGCTCTCCAAAGAAAGACGCATACCTTGGGTGGCACTTTCATATGTCAAAGCTTCTTCCAAATTGAATCCGAGGAATGCTTAGAGGGTGTATCTCTGCGCAACTTCAAATACATGTCAATAGCTAAGTGATATGCTGAGCGAACGGTAAATCTTCAATGTGTGTTGTAGTTCCACAATCTTATATGGCATCATTGCCGATAGCTTAGTGGAATTCTAAGCATATCATCTGTCTCTCCAGGATGAAACATCTCTCTAAGCTTATATTGTTGCCATTCACCTGCGGAGTTGTTGATTAGCTAGTTAACGATATCATTTTCAGGTATTCAGTGATCAACATACATTGGACGTCGCCGCCTTAGTGCCATGCCTATCCAGCAGTCGTGATGTATATTAATATGCTACCCCGTGCTAAATCTCCATGATGTTTCTTTTTCCACCAACTCCCTCGAGGCCAAAATACTTCACTAAATATAGTTCGGTTGCCCGCTGTCTCAACTACACCTCTCAAAAAATATTTGGATCGAAACACCTACATTACAGATGAGTCGGGATTATTTTGCAATCTCCAAAATTGTCTTACGTGCATACCAAGGTTAAACCATTGCAACTCCCATAATCCCTTGCCGCATTTGTCTTTGGTGTTGTCACTTTGGCCCAACTCGCCTGATGATGTTTCCTCTGTTCACCTGTATTATATCCCACTAAAATCTCATCATTGCTTTCTCTATCTCCTGACAACTCAAAGAAGGCAATAAAAAGCAACTCATTGTGTATGTTGGGATTACTTGAATTATTGCCTTTAATAGAACCTCATTCCCCCCTTGCGAGAGCATCTTAAATTTCCACCCCTTCAACCTCCTAATTGCATTGTCCACTATCACCCCAAACACTTCTCTCTTCCTCCGTTCTATCAGTGTAGGTAAGCCCAAGTACTCTCTATGTTTTTCGACTTGTCTAACCCCCAATTGATCGCACAACTCCTTTGTTCTTTCCTCCGTCACATTTCCCTCTCCCACCATCTCCGACTTCTCCAGGTTAATTTGTTACCTAAAGCCTCTTCATATACTTGTAATATATTTTCAATAGCATCCACCTCCCACTCATTGGCTCAAAAAATAACATGCCATCATCAGCAAATAGCAAATGAGTCATGGATGGAGTACTTCTCGCCACCTTAAAACCATGTATAAAGTCACGCATCTCCTCCTATTTTAAAGTGCCGAAAACCCTTCTGCGCAACACAAGAAAAGATAGGGTGATAAAAGATCCACTTGTCGGAGACCCCACCCTGGAATAAACATGTCAGCTGGGTTACCACTTAACAACACAGAATAAGACATAGTCATCATATACTGCATAGTCAAAGACACAAAATCCACATGGAGAATCCTAACTTCAACATAATAGCACGCAGAAAACCCCACTCCACTATCATACGCCTTGCTCATATATAACTTTAGAGCAAGGTGGCCATGACGACCCCATTTTTTATTTTTAATGCAATGGAAAGTTTCAAATGCAACCATGGTGTTATCCATTATTAGGCAGCCAGGTATAAAAGCACTTTGAGACTTAGCAATAACATCGGGTAACACAAGTTTCATTCTATTTGCAATGATTTTAGTAATGCCACGAAACACAACATTGCAAAGACTTATAGGGCGATAATCTTTTGGCGACTCAAGCAACTTGAATTTAGGGAATAAAACAATAAAGGGTTTATTCAGGTAAGAGTGATCAATATGTTTATTTAGGATATCATGCACACATTTAAAAAAATCAGAGCGAATAATGTGCCAAGACTTTTAGAAGAAATAGGGAGACATACCATCGGGCCTCGGGGCCTTGGAGGGATGCATCTGCTTTAGTGCCACATATACCTCCCTTCTATGAAAGACTCTGTTAATTTCGCATTCATATCCGAGCTAACCTTTTCTTCTTAGATTCAAGGACTCTTATGACATTGGATGGTGGGACAGATTTGAATAACCCTTCACAATACCCTTTGAACACCCGTGTAATATTTTTATTCTCCTCAACTCGTCGACCCCCTTCATCCATGATTCTATTCACCGTATTCCACTTAAATTGCTTAGTATCTTTATGATGAAAGAAAGGAATATTTCAGTCTCCCTCCTTAATCTATAAGGCATGTGACCTTTGTAGCCATAGACCCTCCTCCAACTTAAGAAGCCCATCTAATTCATCTTCAATTTCATTGAATTCATTCCAGGTCTCCTCAGACTGGATCGAGGAATACAATTCAGCCAGCTTATCTGTTAACGTTCAAATTTTCTCCCGAACATTCCCAGACATTATTTTATCCTATTGTGTAAGTTGTTCCCCACATCTTCTAATCATATTAACCAAACCATCCTCATTTGGAGTAGCTCCCCAACTCTCGACAATCATGCCCTCCAACTGATCATGGTGTTTCCACATATTTTCGAATCGAAATAGTTTTTCTCGACGCCTCTTATGTCTACTAGCATTCATTCCCTTGATTGGCTTGTTATCGAATTTTACCATAACCAGATGATGATCTGATTAAAACCGGTCTAGGTGGGCACTAAGCTGATATGTAAACAAAATTTTCCATTAGATGTTCTCCAATGCCCTATCTAACCTTTCTTGAAAGTTATTCAAGCATACTTGTCCATTTGTCCAGGTGAAATTGTGCCCAACATGAAACTCCGAATCGTAGAGTTCATAATCATCCACTCCTTAATGAAATAGAGACATAGACCCACCATTACGAGCATTTTCGCCTAGCTTTTTTGTTGACCATAGGACCTCATTAAAGTCCCCTAAACACATCCACGAAATGTCCACTAATGATTTAGTATCTCTCATTAGCTGCCAAGTTAGAGTTTTCTGATCAGCCTTCGGCCAACCATACATCATGTCAAAATCCATTTATGATGAGGTAATTCCCCATTAGTTTCGAGTGGTATATAATTTATACTAAATGAAACAAATTGCAATTCCACATCATCGTTCCATAAGACGCAGAGTCCACCACTACGCGCTCTACGCTGACTCATGAAGTCTACCATAAATGACTTTTCAAAGCACAATTTACGTGTCCATGTTCAATCCACTTGTTCCTGAGTAAGTTTCGTTTCCATTAAGGAGACAATATCAGGATGCTCATTCCCTAGGATCTTCCTTAAGTCTTGAACTGACTCCTGGCTCCCAAGCCCACGATAATTCCAGCTCAAAGTATCATTGGTTTGGACTGTGTCGAACCTCAGTTACCGCCTGTACATTATCATGTCTTTCGTCAGTGTCAACCACCAATCTTTCCTTCATATTATTACGTTGAAACTCATATGTCTCCATACACGGTTAGGCTTTTCGTTTGCCACTTAAAATATTCATCTGTTGGGAACGGTCACGTGGAAAACTAGCATGCTTCTCAATTTTCACTTTACATAGTGGTTTAAGGGGCTCTTGGTGGAGTGGCTTATGTTGTGTTTGGGTTATGGGGTTCTTTAAGATATGTGTTGGGATTAGGTCACCACTGGAGGTCATTTTATATATGTAGTCAGGATCACGGGCCATGTGTTTAAGATTGCTCGTGGTCATTTCTTTTGGGTCTGGT
Source organism: Ajuga chamaepitys (assembly GCA_958295605.1). Lineage (NCBI taxonomy): Eukaryota > Viridiplantae > Streptophyta > Magnoliopsida > Lamiales > Lamiaceae > Ajuga > Ajuga chamaepitys. Next base: position 23,546,336 of record OY282506.1, on the reverse strand, counting down.
TTGGGTCAGAGGGCTTATTGTTATTGTGCATGGGGTTAGCTGGTGGCTTGGCATGGGGAGAGTGATTCGCTCCGGGTATGGAGGAGGTGGATTACCATGGATAGTATAGTAGGTTTTGTAGAAAATTCGACTCAATCACAAGAAATTATTTGACTTTTTTTAATAGAAACTTTAATAGGGCTGCAAGATCACTGCTCTGATACAATTCTGTCACATCCCGGTTTTTGTAGCTTTAAATAAAAGATATTTCTGAAGGAATGTGAGCTACATCACATATTTTGAACTTATAAAACTTGTTTGAACAGTTGAAAGACGTATTTGAAAGTAAAATAACATAAACTTTTAGAAACATATCAAATAAAACACTTTTTTATAAAAATAATATTTGACAAAAGTGTAATTTGAATAGAACTCTATAACTTGACTCAAATACAAATACGAAAACTTCATAAAATACAAAAAAAAAAAAAACTTTGACTCGAATAGATAAGGAAAGTTTTGATAACCTTTTGACCATAACATCTACCGCCTCCTCGTACCACGATTGATCTCCAATAACATTTAGAAACTGAAATGTAGAATGTGGTGACCAAGTCATGGGCTCAGTGAGGACATGTTTGTCGACTTTAAATACAAATCATGCAATAATTAACGAATGCATACAACACACTGTAAAAATAGATGTTAGCACAACACAACACATAGCATAACATAGCATATAAAATGTCACACCCACCCACGTAAAAACTTATTTTATACTAATTTTTAGCCTTACAAAACCTGTATATATTTTTTTAAAAAATTAGCGATTTAAAATACTCCTTCAAGACCAAAATCTCACCTACATATATTTACATAGATTCAGATCGAGCACAAAGGTGTCACGCTCCATTCAACACCATATTTACAGAAATATACATATTAAAATTCCTTAGTTTGAACATGTCCAAAAACATTATTAAAACACTAGCAAAAACATAGTGAGTCCAAGGTTTAGCCCCACAGGTCGTCATTCATATACACGGGGGCTTCAGAACTTTCAGAAACTCCAACAGCATGCCAGATCAGTCCACGAGCTCATGCGTAGTCAAACTCACCTACAATGCAAGAACTACGTGAGCTAAAACTCAGTAAGCAGAAATCATGCGTGACCAATGCGTGAATGGTGAGATGCAATCCACAAAACCATTTCTTTCAACTCCTTCTCAAGAAAAATCATATTTGGTGGGAATTAGCTCTCGTCACTGTCACAAACCTCCCCAAAATACCACTCATTGGCCATACTCGTGACTACCAAAGGTCCCTTCTTCCCCCTTATAGTCCACCCGAGATATCAGTGATGGTTGGTACGACCAAGTGGCTATCCTCCCAAGACTACCAGGGGTCCGCCTCCTGCCTGCCCCTGCAGTCCACCGGAAAGTCTACCTCTTCTCATACCCATCATCATACAGGTGCTGAATTGGGAACCTCTTCCGCGTGCACGCCTGCCACCGGAAGCATCCTGAGAGACACCATATATAATATATAACTCTCAATGTGCCAGTGGTGACCAACCCCAAAACATTATCAACTTATGAAATTACGCTATTTTGACTTCTCCTATGTACACATATAATTCTTGTAGATGCTAATGCTCATGATTGATGCACATCAGTTTGTTTTTAGCAACGGAAGAAAACACTTTATACAAAGGTATACAACAACACATATAACAATCAATTATCACAAATAATAAACACAAATACTATGTTCAAGCATTGTAGTTGGAGATGGATTTCTACTTACCTCTACTCCGGAGTACCTTTTGAAACTTCCTATTCCACCGTGGTAATCAATCTATAACAATTAACTCAAATCAATGCACAAATTATCAAATTCTAGATCGTTAAGTACTTTTAGTCCGATAATTCCAGCTTCGTCGCATTTTGGTAATAAGGCTCTAACTTTTCCTAAAAAATTGATATTTATATGCTTCAAATTGGGTTGTAGAGCTAACACATCAGGCTACAACGTTTATGTTTTGTACTTTTCCAAATTCATATTGCAAAGGGGTCGGAATCAGCTAAAAAGTGGATGTCCATTCCAAAAATCTGGACAGGTTTAACATTCACTTTCCTAACTATCTTAGAACATCATTACAATATTAAACTCAATACCTTGTAAATATAATCTTGGGTGTCACAATTTTGAGTAAATATATTAACCTTAAATATATGTATGTCAACGTTGGTATATAAACTACATGTACAATTTAGTTCTTCTTTGTGAGAGACATACTTGTAATCTAATACTGATCACATCTCAATAATATAATTAGGTGTAGTTTAATCATATTAACAAAGCATAACCTATACTAGCAGAAACACATAATCCTTAACTTAAGATAATGAAGATTATTAAGCTTTGCAATTGCCCTGAATCCACTTCATCTTGATGCCTCAAATTAAGTTATAACAAGCTATCTATTTTATTCTTCATAATTCATTTAAATGTAGAGCAATATTAGCCATGGTATAAATTTAGAGGATACCTGCTAGTTGGTTCTCCTCCTTTCCTTTTGTTAGAGTAGCTATTTAGTCTTCAATTTTTTTCTTTTTTTCTCCTATTAGATGGATAATGGCTTAGGTTATATAAGAATTCATAGAAATTATATCACCGGGAATTGATAATGATCCACCGCCTTACACATTTTTTCTTCCCTTCTTTTATTATTATTATTATTATTATTATTATTATTATTATTATTATTATTATTATTATTATTATTGTTGTTGTTGTTGTTGTTGTTGTTGTTGTTGTTGTTGTTATTCCGACAATAAAACCTCTTTACATATTTAACACTTCCATGTACTACCTAATGTTCCATATTTTAAACTTGTCACGTGTAGTCTTAAATTTTGTAGCATGTTCCAATATTTTAGACTAGGGGGTTCTTGACCATCAAAGTAAACATCTCCAAATTAGTCGCAAAATGTAAAATAACGCAATAAATATAACACAAATTAATTACTATAAAACTATCATGCAAATAGCACATAAAAATATGGAAAGCATGAAATGCAAAAATTATATTGGCTAGTGAGTTGTGAGAGGCGCGGGTATTACATCCTTCCCCCCTTATAAAAATTTCGTCCCCGAAATTTACTTACTTGAAGAGTTCAGGATATTTGGCTCTCATTTCATCCTCTCTTTCCCAGGTGGCTTCTTCGACTGATTGATTTCTCCATAGCACTTTGACTAATGGAATTTCTTTGTTTCTGAGCCGTTTTACTTCCCTTAATAAAATCTGTACTGGTACTTCCTTATACCCTAAGTCTACTTGTAGTTCTACGGGTTCACTGTTCAGGACATGAGACGGATTTGCAATATACTTCCTCAATACTGACACATGGAACACATTGTGTATTTGAGACATTGATGCTGGCAAATCGAGTCTGTAGGCAACATCACCAACTCTCTCAATAATAGGAAATGGACCAATATATCTCGGACTAAGTTTTCCTTTCTTACCAAACCGCATTATTCCCTTCATTGGTGCAACTTTCAAGAATACTAGATCTCCCACTGCAAACTCAAGTGCTCTCCTTCTCTTATCTGCATAGCTTTTCTGGCGACTCTGAGCAGTTTTCATTCTTTCCCGAATCTGTGACACAGCTTCTGACATTTCCTGTATTACACTTGGACCTAGAAGTCTTCTTTCACCAACCTCATCCCAATGTATCAGAGATCGACACTTCCTACCATATAGTGCTTCATAAGGGGCCATTCCTACAGTAGATTGATAATTGTTGTTGTAGGAAAATTCTATCAAAGGTAGAAATTTGCTCCATTGACCCTGGAAATCTAATACGCAAGCTCTAAGCATATCCTCTAAAGTCTGTATCGTTCTTTCTGATTGTCCGTCAGTTTGTGGATGATATGCAGTACTGAAAGACAACCGTGTTCCCAGTGCCTTGTGTAAACTCTTCCAGAAGGTAGACAGGAATCTTGAGTCTCTATCTGAAACAATGGACAATGGTACTCCGTGAAGTCTAACTATTTCCTGTACATATATCTAAGCATAACGATCCATGGAGTAAGTAGTACAGACTGGAAGAAAATGAGCCGATTTCGTAAGTCTGTCCAAAATTACCCAGATAGCATCGTGACCCTTTACAGTTTTTGGCAATCCCACCACAAAATCCATTGTAATGTTTTCCCATTTTCATTCCAGAATTAGTAAGGGCTGTAAGGTTCCTGCCGGTCTTTGATGTTCTGCTTTTACCTGCTGACAGGTCAAACACTGTTCTACACACTGAGCAATATCTTTCTTCATACCTGGCCACCAATATTGCACTTTTAAATCTCGATACATTTTGGTAGCTCCTGGATGTACTAAATATGGTGTCGCATGCGCCTCTGCCATAATATCTCTACGAATGCTATCTACATTTGGCACACATACACGGTTTTTGAATCTTAAGATATCATTCTCTGACAACTGAAAGTCTGATTGCATCCCTGAAGTGACATCCTTCTTTACTTTAGCTAAATATTCATCTGCATTTTGTTCTTGCTTAATTTTATCAAGTAGGGTAGGCTGAAGGGTTAGAGCTGCTAGTCTTGCCTCCACTATTCCCAGTTGAACAATCTCAGCATTCATTCTTTGCAAATCTAGTAACTCTGGTTTCTGAATCAAAGCTATCAATGTAGTACCTTGGGACGATTTTCTGCTTAAGGCATCAGCTACGACATTTGCTTTACCAGGATGATAGTTGATAACACAGTCATAGTCCTTCACGAGTTCTAGCCATCTTCTCTGTCTCATATTTAGCTCCTTCTGTGTGAAGAACTATTTCAAACTCTTGTGATCTGTGTAGATCTCACATCGTTCTCCATATAGATAGTGTCTCCAAATTTTTAGCGCAAATACCACTGCTACAAGCTCCAAGTCGTGAGTAGGGTAGTTCTTCTCATACTCCTTCAATTGTCTGGATGCATATGCTATTACTTTGCCATTCTGCATTAACACACACCCTAAACCATTCTTCGAAGCATCACTGTATACCACAAAGCCTCCTGTCCCCGTTGGTATTGAAAGGATCGGCGCTGAGGTTAACCTCTTCTTCAGTTCTTGAAAACTCTGCTCACAAGCCTCTGTCCACTTGAATGTTACACTCTTTCTAGTCAACTGTGTTAAGGGAGATGCAATTTTCGAGAATCCTTCTACAAATCTTCGATAGTACCCAGCTAACCCGAGAAAACTACGTACCTCTGAAGGGTTTGTAGGTTGTGGCCAATTGTTAATTGCTTCAACTTTACTTGGATCTACTGAAATTCCTTCTCCTGACACAACATGCCCTAGAAATATTACTCGATCCAACCAGAACTCACATTTCTTGAACTTAGCGTACAACTGTTTCTCCTTTAGAACGTCTAAAACCTTTCTCAAATGCACAACATGCTCTGCTTCATTCTTGGAGTAGATTAGGATGTCATCAATAAACACGATAATGAACTTATCCAAAAAGTCTTTGAATACCCGATTCATCATATCCATGACAGCTGCTTGGGCATTTGTCAAACCGAATGGCATTACCAAAAACTCATAGTGCCCGTATCTTGTACTGAATGTCGTTTTTGGGATATCTTCCTCTTTAATTTTCAGTTGATGATAACCTGAACATAAGTCAATCTTGGAGAATATGGCAGCTCCCTGGAGTTGATCAAACAAATCATCAATCCTGGGTAAGGGGTATTTGTTCTTGATCGTAACCTTGTTCAGTTCTCTGTAATTTATGCACATCCTCGTAGTACCATCTTTCTTTTTGACAAACAAAACCGGTGCACCCCATGGCGAAAAGCTAGGCCTAATGAAACCTTTGTCCAGTAAATCTTGCAATTGAATCTTCAATTCTTTCAACTTTGTTGGCGCCATTCTGTATGGTGACTTTGATATAGGAGCAGTCCCTGGATATACGTCAATTACAAACTCTATCTCTCTGTCTGGGGGTAATCCTGGGAGTTCTTCTGGAAATACTTCAGGATATTCTTGCACTACTGCTACCTCTTCAACAGTCGAACAATGTTTCTCTTCCATACTCATAACACTTACTAGATAACCTTCACAACCGCTTTCTAATAACCGTTGCGCTTTTACTACTGATATCGTGTGATATTTGAACCTTTTTCGTACCCCAATAAAGATAAAAGATGTGTCACCAGGCGGCTGAAATGTGATTATCTTGTTCTGACAATCTATTGTAGCACCATATTTCGATAGCCAGTCCATTCCCAAAATCACATCATAGTCATTCATATCCAGTATGATCAGATCAGCATAAAGTTCTCTTCCTTCAATAGAAATAACACATGCTCGCAGAATCTGGTTAGTTTGTTTTGACTCTCCGGAGGGGATCACTACATTGTAACTAACGTCTGCTGTATCAGGTTTCCTACCCAGCCTCTTCACATACTCAGTGGATGCAAATGAATGTGTAGCTCCAGAATCAAATAATGCAAATGCAATCATATCACAAATGGGAACTTTACCTGTTACTACAGATGTATTTGCTTCTGCTTCCTCCGTGGTCATGGTAAAGACTCTAGCTGGCGTCTTCTTTTGTGTAGTAGGGTTTGAGCTCTCTGGACAAACCGTGGAAATGTGTCCTGCTTTTCCACATTTAAAACAAGTTCGATACTCTGCAAAGCACTTTCCACTATGCGAACCTCCACATGTGGGACATATAGGTTGTGTAACTGGTGGTTTTCCTTGTTCACCCTTTTGGCGCTTGTTCTGATCCCATGATTGTTGTCCTGATTTTGGTTGAGAACCCGGCCTTGGACCTTGCACTTGTAGCGGCCTTTTCTTTCCATCTCCTACAAAACGAGGTCCTTGTCTCTGTATAAACTGATGCCTAACCTCCTGAGCATGCCTAATTTTCATTTCTGCTTGTTCGGCAATCAACGCTCGTTCAGCAACTTGTGAATAAGTTACTCCATGTATTCCAGCCATACACACATCTCTATATAGCTCTAGCCTCAGACCTTCTAGGAATCTCTCTACTTTCAATGCATCAGTACTAACCATGTGCTCCGCAAACCTAGAGAGTTGCTCGAACTTAGTGATGTAGTCTGTGACATCCATCGCCCCTTGCCTCAACTGTATGAACTCGTTCATTTTTATTACTCGAACTGGGGCAGTGAAATACTTGTTTCTAAACAGTTCTTTGAACCTATCCCACGTCATTGTCGCTACATCCTCAATAGTTTTCATTGTGTCCCACCAATGTCCTGCACTTCCACGTAACATGAACGATGCGCACAATACCTTTTCCCCCTCAGGAACTTTACTATACAAAAACATGTTCTCTATAGTTCTAAGCCAATCCTCTGCATCAGTGGGATCCGTTGCACTCTCAAATGTTGGTGAGTTAAGCTTTCTAAACCTCTCTCAGATGACCTCTAAGTATTCAACTCGAGGTTGCTGTTGATTCACACCATTCCCTGGTTGTCCACCCACACCCCTTTGTTGGATAAGTTGTTGAATCTGTTGCGACTTTTGTTCTACTAATCCTGTCAACCGAGCCATAATCGCTTCTAAACCAACACCCACTGCTGGTGCATTCGGTTCTGGATCGTTATTTCCTTCAACACCTTCTTCTCTAACGATCTCCATGATCTCTTTCTAGTTTTATTGTCCCTCTGTCACAGGCCAATATAATTCATGAAATAATGGATGCAAATTACAAAAAAAAAAAAAAAAAAAAAAAAAAAAAACTTACTGGCATGTCTGCGCTTCAGAAGTTCTGAGCTCATGTATATGAACAGTCTATAGGGCACAAACCGGGCTCTGATACCACTCTGTCACACCCACCCTCGTAAAAACTTATTTTATATTAATTTTTAGCCTTACAAAACTTGTATATATATATTTTTTAAAATTAACGATTTAAAATACTCCTTCAAGACCAAAATCTCACCTACATCTATTTACATAGATTCAGATCGAGCACAAAGGTGTCACGCTCCATTCAACACCATATTTACAGAAATATACATATTAAAATTCCTTAGTTTGAACATGTCCAAAAAGATTATTAAAACACTAGCAAAAACATAGTGAGTCCAAGGTTTAGCCCCACAAGTCGTCATTCATATACACGGGGGCTTCAGAACTTTCAGAAACTCCAACAGCATGCCAGATCAATCCACGAGCTCATGCGTAGTCAAACTCACCTACAATGCAAGAACTACGTGAGCTAAAACTCAGTAAGCAGAAATCATGCGTGACCAATGCGTGAATGGTGAGATGCAATGCACAAAACCATTTCTTTCAACACCTTCTCAAGAAAAATCATATTTGGTGGGAATTGGCTCTCGTCACTGTCACAAACCTCCCCAAATACCACTCATTGGCCATACTTGTGACTACCAAGGGTCCCTCCTCCCCCCTTATAGTCCACCCGAGATATCAGTGATGGTTGGTACGACCAAGTGGCTATCCTCCCGAGACTACCAGGGGTCCGCCTCCTGCCTGCCCCTGCAGTCCACCGGAAAGTCTACCTCTTCCCGTACCCATCATCATACAGGTGCTGAAGTGGGAACCTCTTCCGCGTGCACGTCTGCCACCGGAAGCATCCCGAGAGACACCATATATAATATATAACTCTCAATGTGCCAGTGGTGACCAACCCCAAAACATTATCAACTTATGAAATTACGCTATTTTGACTTCTTATATGTACACATATAATTCTTGTAGATGCTAATGCTCATGATTGATGCACATCAGTTTGTTTTTAGCAACGGAAGAAAACACTTTATACAAAGGTATACAACAACACATATAACAATCAATTATCACAAATAATAAACACAAATACTATGTTCAAGCATTGTAGTTGGAGATGGATTTCTACTTACCTCTACTCCGGAGTACCTTTTGAAACTTCCTATTCCACCATGGTAATCAATCTATAACAATTAACTCAAATCAATGCACAAATTATCAAATTCTAGATCGTTAAGTACTTTTAGTCCGATAATTCCAGCTTCATCGCATTTTGGTAATAAGGCTCTAACTTTTCCTAAAAAATTGATATTTATATGCTTCAAATTGGGTTGTAGAGCTAACACATCAGGATACAACTTTTATGTTTTGTACTTTTCCAAATTCATATTGCACAGGGGTCGGAATCAGCTAAAAAGTGGATGTCCATTCCAAAAATCTGGACAAGTTTAACATTCACTTTCCGAACTATCTTAGAACATCATTACAATATTAAACTCATACCTTGTAAATATAATCTTGGGTGTCACAATTTTGAGTAAATATATTAACCTTAAATATATGTATGTCAACGTTGGTATATAGACTACATATACAATTTAGTTCTTCTTTGTGAGAGACATACTTGTAATCTAATACTGATCACATCTCAATAATATAATTAGGTGTAGTTTAATCATATTAACAAAGCATAACCTATACTAATAGAAACACATAATCCTTAACTTAAGATAATGAAGATTATTAAGCTTTGCAATTTCCCTGAATCCACTTCATCTTGATGCCTCAAATTAAGTTATAACAAGCTATCTATTTTATTCTTCATAATTCATTTAAATGTGGAGCAATATTAGCCATGGTATAAATTTAGAGGATACCTGCTAGTTGGTTCTCCTCCTTTCCTTTTGTTAGAGTAGCTATTTAGTCTTCAATTTTTTTCTTTTTTTTCCTATTAGATGGATAATGGCTTAGGTTATATAAGAATTCATAGAAATTATATCACCGGGAATAGATAATGATCCACCGCCTTACACATTTTCTCTTCCCTTCTTTTATTATTATTATTATTATTATTATTATTATTATTATTATTATTATTATTATTATTATTATTATTATTATTATTATTATTATTATTATTATTATTGTTGTTGTTGTTGTTGTTGTTGTTGTTGTTGTTATTCCGACAATAAAACCCCTTTACATATTTAACATTTCCACGTACTACCTAATGTTCCATACTTTAAACTTGTCACGTGTAGTCTTAAATTTTGTAGCATGTCCCAATATTTTAGACTAGGGGGTTCTTGACCACCAAAGTAAACATCTCCAAATTAGTCGCAAAATGTAAAATAACGCAATAAATATAACACAAATTAATTACTATAAAACTATCACGCAAATAGCACATAAAAATATGGAATGCATGAAATGCAAAAATTATATTGGCCAGTGAGTTGTGAGAGGCGCAGGTATTACATAAAACATTGCCTATTGAGCATAGCACAACACATAGCATAGCATAGCATAACATAGAACGTAATTAACTTGTTGCCTGTTGAGCATAGCATAACACAATACAAAGCATGATGTAGCATATCATATAACTTGTTGCTTGTAGCCTATGGAATATTATGCTTAGACATTAACATCACAATCAAAATATTTAAAATAGACAAACAAACCCACAGAAATAATCCCCACCTTAAAGAATGGATGAAACCTTGTATGTAGATGCATGTTCCTAGTGTCCATAGCCTTCGCTAGCCTCATTCTTCTTTCCACTTAAGAGTGCATGAACTTATCTTGGTCTTAGATATATATTAAGAGATTTGGAAATTGAGAATTTAGGGTTTGGTAGAAGCTTTAGGAATTTTTTAAAAAGAAATAGTGAATTTGTAGGAATGAATTTGTTACGCAGCAACAAATAAGTAATTTATTTTTCATAAAAGGTAAGGAATAAAACTTTAAAAATTTACCAATATATAACAGGTACATGTAAAAATATTATATTAAATTTTAGGAATTTTTCAAGAAGTATAACTATGAATTTTGAATTTTTAAAATTAAATATGTTGAAACTGGAAATTTTGCGCAGCGGTAGAAACTTTAATAACTCGAAATATACGAGGTACATTTCTTTGAAATTTTACATGAAGATATAAAAGACGTATACAGAAAACATATCCAAAAATCAGAATTTTTGAAGAAGTATAAATATATGTTTTGGATTTTTCAAATCGGAATATAGAAATTTTCAGATTCAGTACTGAAGTAGTATAAAATTCATATAAAATAAAATACATGTTCAATGGAATTGAAATTTTTATAAGATATTAAATATGAAAAACTAAAGAACATAATAAAATTTCATAATTTTTTGAATTTTTTAGATAAGGGAACAAACTTCTAAACTAGAATACCTGAAGAAGTTGAGATTGAGAGACAATAGATACAAGAAAATATAAAGGATAATATGGAAAAAGTTTCTTGAGAAAAATCAGATTATTTGTTGGTGATTGGTTTATGATAGGAATCTCATATATATAGATTTTATTTGTAGGGTTTTAGGACTCCTAATTACACTGAAAAAGCGTTTTTTTGTTTCCTAAGTAAAAATCATGGGCTTGGGCTTTGATTCTAGAACATGAGCTCTAACTATAAACCATAAAATAATTTTTAAAAAAATAGTTATACCTTAAAATAATTTGTACCTCAATTTAATAATAATAATACTACTACTACTACTACTACTAATAATAATAATAATAATAATAATAATAATAATAATAATAATAATAATAATAATAATAATAATAATAATAATAATAATAATAATAATAATAATAATAATAATAATAATAATAATAATAATAATAATAATAATAATAATAATAATAATATTTTACGGGTGTTACATGGCTAAGGGGACGTGGGGATTGTTTGTTTGGTTTGGTGGTGTGAGTGTGTGTATCTTAGGATATTGCACGTGTGTTATCATGGGGAGGATCTGGGAATAGGTTGCTATAGTTTCCTGTATGTGCTACGGGGTTAGGTGGACGAGTATGTAAATTATCGTGGGAATGGGAAGGAGTACCTAGTAGCTTGTATTTCTCGACCATGCTCTGAATAGTATTACCAGCAATAACATCACTTGGTTTCAAACCCTTATGACATTGTAGATTGCGGAAGCTATGTTTTCTCCAATGTTTGGCCTATCGCGCTCCATCGGATGTCTTGCTATTGTCTTTGTTTCTTAGTATCGCGACCATGTGTCATTGCTTCATTAATTCATGTTATGTCAATTCCTTAAACACAAAACAACTAAAAACTAACGTGAAATCATAAATATAAAAATTAACATAAAACAACAAATAGTGGGTTGCCTCCTAACAAGCGCTAAGTTTTTCGTCTTCAGCCAGGCGACCCCCTCGGTTTCTTTACTAACCAAAGCCCAACCAACTAAGTTTACTTGCTCTCTAATTAGTTAAGACTCTATTTAGCAACTCTAGACTCTTCACAACAGTATAAACGACATATCATGTGTCCTTTTCTTTTAGTTTTGCCCTATTATAAATGGGGAATGTGACTACTTCGTTTTGAATACGAAAAGTCAACTTTCTTTTACGCATGTCTATCACAGCTTGACTTGTTGCCAAGAATGGTCGACCTAAAATGAAAGAGACATACATGTTCCCTTGCATGTCAACAACTACAAAATCACTAAGGAATTCAAAATTTTTAACTCGAACTGGCACGTCCTCGACTACCCCCAATGGCGTCAGTAATGATCCATCCCCGCCAATTGGTAGTAGTAGAGGATTGCTTTACTATCGTTAATCCTAATGGTGCATACATTTTGAGAGACATTAGATTGAAACTTGATCCTAAGTCACACAACACATTTTTAAACAATTCACTGTTAGTGATTCTCGACTACATCTAATGTACGCAGCGGAATAAACAGTCAAGAATTACGATCGTGATTGATAACTGAATTAAACGTTGAGTATAAATTACGCTAAAGTTGGAACAAATTACTTGTTGCGTAATTGATCGGACTGAATTGAGCGATTGATTCACCACTTCAGGTATCCACGCGTATATCGTCCGCCGCAGGAACTATCATCGGTACAATTGTTCAATAATTGATCGCTAGGAAATCCCTTATTGAACTATATGGTGTTTCTTTCTGACAAGATTAATTCCTCCCTACAATAGGGAATAGATGTATATATAGCTCATATACCCTAGGTATATGGGCCTAATATTCTGGCCTGCTTTAATTAATTAATTAGTATTACCTATTAATTAATTAAAGCCCATATCCTAATTTAGTCCATTACTTTCAATCTCCCACTTGGACTAGCATTAGATATAATTCGAAACACCAACATTGTACCCTTGAGCGGAACAACAATACACATAAAGTGTGACCCTTCAGGCCCCCATTATCGACGATAATTTAATTAAAGTCTGCACAAAACTCTTAGACTGCGTTGTGCAGCGAACTCGATATATGAAGGACGTTTACTTGAATTCGTAAAACAACCTTTATATGAAATTTATGTGATATCCCTTCATTCACGAACCACCCGACTGAGCCTAGGATCTGCCATGTGTCTATCCAAATAGCTCAATCACTTTTCTCATCTTTATTATATGACACATTCGATCATATTCAATTACTTTAATTGAATATATCGTTTGCATTGGCCAATGACTTTATTGTCAATTAATATAGAGAAATTTAAGTGTTCTCTCGAATTTCAATCGAGGAATGAATCCTATTCTTGGCTCAACTACTATTTCCATTTGCCTCATGATAAACCCAACACAAGACGTGTCTTATCCTCCTTTGGGAGGCAAGCGTTGTGCTTGGTCAAAGTTCATCACTTAACAAATAAAATGAGTATTGACCTCAGGTCAAAGGATCATTACATACTCCGCACACTAATAAATCGTAGACATTAAACAAACGGTTTAATAGTAGGGTGTACCAATACTCTCCAAAGTATCCATGTGTCCATCATAGATATCTAATATCTAATAGTCGTGAGACCCACTATATTCTCTAAGAATATGATGCAGACCACATGCTAACCTATTGTATGTCATCAATATCCCACTCTTGATGACCATCGGTTATGGCAATTTTAGAATCATACTATATCATTTATGTCTCACACCATAAATGACAGTCATGATTCAAGGGAACAGTCACAAGAATAATAACAAACCATCAAAATAATTATTCTAATAAATGCATAAACCCATAAGATAAACATATTATCATAGAATGTGATCAAGTTTTCAATGTCTTCACAAAAAGGTTTTTAAGACACACAAACTATAAACTCCCACTGAATCAAACCAACTACTAACATGTCTAACACCTAAGATCTCAAAGTGCTTGTTATGTTTTGCTATACACAATGGCTTGGTGAAAGGATCAGCCAAGTTATCATCAGTGGCTACTCTATCTAATTTTACATCTCCCCTATCTATTATTTCTCTAATCAGATGATATCTCCGGGGAACGTGCTTGTTTCTGTTCGTGGCTCTGGGTTCCTTTGCTTGCGCAACCGCACCAGTGTCGTCACAATACAGCGGTATTGCACTGCTGGCACTTGGAACGACACCTAGTTCTTTTACGAACTCTAACAAAGCAACAGCCTCCTTGGCAGCTTCAGATGCAGCAATATATTCAGCTTCAATGGTAGAATCAACAGTTGTGCTCTGTTTGGAACTATTCCAACTCACTGCACCACCATTGAGAACGAAAACATATCCTGACTGAGACTTGAAGTCATCATGGTCTGTTTGGAAGCTAGCATCAGTATACCCAGTAACTGATAACTCTGGTTGCCGACCATAGACTAAGAAATATTCTTTAGTCCTTCTAAGGTACTTAAGAATAGTCTTGACAATTCTCCAGTGTATCTCACCGGGATTTTGCTGAAATCTGCCTATCATGCTGAGTGCATAAGCCATATCTAGCCTAGTACATATCATTGCATACATAATAGATCCAATAGCCGAAGTGTACGGGATCTTCTTCATGTAACTCATTTCTTTGTCAGTAGAAGGGCAACCTTTCTTAGACAATATAATGCCATGTCCCATAGGAAGAAATCCTTTCTTAGAATTTTCCATTGAGAAGCGTCTCAGCAATTTGTCTATGTAAGTAGACTGAGACAATCCCAACATCCTATTAGGTCTATCTCGATAGATCTTAATTCCAAGGATGTAGGAAGCCTCACCCAGATCCTTCATCATGAAGGAGCTAGACAACCAATCTTTCACGGATTCCAACATGGAACGACCGCTTCCCATTATCAGTATATCGTCAACATATATGATAAGGAAGACAACATTTTCATTCTTGCGTTTACTATGAACGCATGGATCCTCTTTGCTTCTGACAAAATCAAACAATTTGATAGCTCTGTCAAAGCAAATATTCCAACTCCTAGATGCTTGCTTGAGTCCATAAATGGACTTCTTTAACTTGCATACTCCATTCGGCTTTTCTTTGGATATAAAACCTTTAGGTTGTGACATATACACAGTGCCTTCGAGTTCTCCATTGAGAAACACAGTTTTGACATCCATTTTCCAAATGTCAAAGTCATAGTATGCAGCTATTGCAAGTAATATCCTAATGGACTTGATCTTAGCAACTGGCGAAAAAGTTTCATCATAATCAATGCCCTCGCGTTGACTATAACCCTTTGCCACCAACCTAGCCTTGGAGGTTTGTGCCTTGCCATCTGCATCTCTCTTCTTCTTGAAGATACATTTGCAGCCTATGGGGCGAGCCCCATCTGGCAAATCAACTAGTTCCGAGACTAGATTGAGGTACATCGAGTCCATTTCAGATGTTAACGCAGCCAGCCACATCTTCGAATCGCTGCCTGACACCACTTCGATATAGGTCTTAGGTTCGTCGTCTTCTAAATCAACCTCATCATCTTGGTTCTCAACCAATAGATTTAGTCTTTCAGGTGCACGACGATTCCTTTGAGGCCTATTGAGTTGGTTTCGCGTTGGTTCAAGCGGTTTATTCTGATCGTGATGAGGTTCCTGCGTGTTGAGGTTTTCAACATTTGGGATATTCTCAAGAATTTCACTATGATTTTCTTGAGGTGGGGTTGATACAATATCTTGTCTTTGATGCATCTCATTGTCTTGAGGTGACCCTCTAAGAGTCATTTCCCCTCCCAATAGATCATCATAAACTCCCATTGAGTTCTTGTCCACTCCATTGGACAATACCTCATCCTCCATGTTATCTTGTGGTTCTTGAATTTCTTCAAGATCTACCGTGTTGTAACCTTGTTCCTTGGAGACATAATTATCTTCAAGAAATGTCACATTTCTGGATACTATCACCTTGTGATCTCCAGGACAATAGAATTCATATCATTTGGTTTCTCTAGGATATCCCACAAAATAACATTTTTCACTTTTAGTTTCCAACTTATCAATCATCATCTCCTTAACAAAAGCAGGACAACCCCAGGTCCGCATATGGTTAAGACTCGGCTTTCTGCCACACCATAATTCATATGGTGTTTTCTCGACCGATTTAGAGGGAACTCTATTCAGAATATAAATTATGGTAAGTAAGGCATAACCCCAAAGGAATAAAGGCAGACTGGTGAAACTCATCATGGATCGAACCATATCCAATAAAGTTCGATTTCTCCTTTCAGATACTTCATTCATCTGTGGTGTACTTGGAGGTGTCCAGTCTGACCGGATTCCATGCGATTTCAAGTAATCAACAAAATCTCGGCTCAAGTATTCTTCTCCTCGATCTGATCGAAGAGTCTTAATACTTTTCCCAAGTTGTTTCTCAACTTCTAACTTAAACTCCTTAAATTTCTCGAAGGCCTCAGATTTGTGTTTCATGAGATACACATATCCATACCTTGAAAAATCATCAGTAAAAGTTATGAAGTACGAATATCCACCTCTTGCTTGAGTTGGGGACGGTCCGCACACATCTGTGTGGATCAACTAGAGCACAACCTTGGCACGTAGCCCTTTCTCAGAAAGTGGTTTACTTGTCATCTTTCCTTTGAGACAAGATTCACAAGCACCATATGATTCGAAATCAAATGATGTGAGATAGTCTAACTTTCTCAATCTTGCTATTCTTTTCTCATTGATATGACCAAGTCTACAGTGCCAAAGATAGGTTTTATTATTCGTATTACTTAGCTTAGGTCGTTTGTTTTGTACATTGAGAATATTTTGATCACATTCAAGCATATATAAACCATTCGAAAGAGAGGCACTTCCATAAAACAATCCATTAAGCGAAAACGAGCATCTACTGTTTGCAAAATGGAAGGAAAAACCTTGAATGTCTAACATTGGAATGGAAATAATATTCTTTGAAATTATAGGAACAAAATAACAATCATGTAAATCTAGTCTATATCCTGAAGGAAGATCTAATCTATAAGTCCCTACACGTTCAGCAGCAACTCTTGCTCCATTTCCCACGCGTAAGTCAACCTCCCCAGGCCTCACTTTCCTGCTGTCACTTAGACCCTGCACATTATTAAAAATGTGTGAGCCACAAGCTGTATCTAATACCTAGGATTGTGAATTATTTATAGACATATTCATCTCAATGACAAAACATACCTGAGCTCCCATTGCACCTTGTGCTTTGAACTTTGGGCAGTCTCTCTTCCAGTGTCCCTTCTTGTGACAGAATAGACACTCATCCTTTGGCAGTTTCGGCTTTTTTTTAATCCCTCCACTCTTAGGCTTCAAGGCCACATCGCTAGATGCCTCCTTCTTCTTCTTCTTCTTCTTCTTCTTCTTCTTCTTCTTCTTCTTCTTCTTCTTCTTCTTCTTCTTCTTCTTCTTCTTCTTCTTCTTCTTCTTCTTCTTCTTCTTCCTTTTGGAAGAGTTCGCCGAAGAGCTCACCATGAGCACAGATTTGCCTTTAGAAGTGGAAGACTCATAGGTCTTAAGCATGTTGTGAAGCTCAGGCAAAGTCACCTTCGTGTTGTTCATGTTGAAGTTCACTATGAAGTTTTCAAAAGAACTAGGAAGTAACTGCAAGATCAGATTAGTTGAGACACTTGAGGGTAACACCGTTCCAATCGATGTCAACCTCTCAATTAATCCAATCATCTTCAGTACATGCTCAGAAACCTGACCCCCATTATGAAGTTTACACTTAAAGAGATCACTGAGTATCTCATACTCCATCGTCTGAGCTTGTGCGGCATACAGACTCTCCAAGTATCTTATCATCTCATAAGGGAGCATGTGATCATGTTGCCTATGCAGTTCAATACTCATCGAAGACAACATGACACACTGAGCCGACGTGGCATCCTCAACATGCTTCTTATGAGCATCTGCGTCAAACTTAGCATACTCAGGAGAAGTTTTGTCCGGGATGGCACCGATTAGTTCGTCCAAGACGTACTCAACCTTTTCTTGCCTTAGCACCAAGCGCAAGCAACGGAGCCAATCCGTAAAGTTAGACCCAGTCAACTTGTTTGATTCCATCAAACATTTATAAGCCAAATTCGACATTTTTATCTGAACAGAAAAATAATCAAACGGAAAAGTAAATTAGAATAAAGTAAATAAAGATCACATTCATATCACTAATTAAAACAAGGGTTTATTGTAATGATTAGCTCCCACTAATTTTAACATATTTGCATTCCCAAACACAAAATACGGATTTATAATAATTATAAATCTTAGTGGTCCAAGATCCAAGTCTATATTATTGTAGTCTCTGCTTTGGCTGATGACTGCAATAATACCACTCAGTAGGCCTCCAAGCCAATTGCAACAATAATTTTGCAATTCCTGGTTGATTACTCCAATTAATTTTGCGTCCTTAAACTATTTTGGTCGCTTTGGCGTCTCAAAATAATTTAAGCAAGTCAATTCCATCACACGATGTCAACCATACATCTATGAATGAGCCCCAACCTCGTCGTTTAGAGTAAACACTTTGGTGTAAAACTCGTTGACGAAGAGATTAAGAATTTCATACAATTATGATGGACGACGATTTTATTTCTAAATAAGACTTGATTTTATTTGGGGATTTTATATGTGATACTAATTGTTAAATTTAATATCTAATATTAAATTAAACGCAATTACTGGGTGCCGCCTACCCAGGCATAAGAAATGCGGACCACACATATTGGGCGCCGCCTACCCATACATAATGTCGCAGACTACATGTATTGCGCGCCGCCTACCCAAACATAAAAACTGTCTTAAATTACTATAATTTAAATTGAATAAGCATAAAATTAAAGAATAGCTTATTATATAATATCAAATAAATGCTCAACGAATAAAATTATTGATCCAATTTAAAATTTTATTCTTTAATTAAATGTGGATTAAAATTATATATATTAATTCTAAATTAAAAAAATATATATATATATATACATTTAATATTAATTCTAAATTAATATAAATATACAAGTCTAGTATTATTTTTCAAAATTAATAATACTATCAAAATTTATTAATCTAATTAATATTAGTCAATTAGATAAATATATTAATTCCAAATTAACATAAATATATAAGTCTATTATTATAATTTCAAAACAATAATAAAAAGACTTATTATTCTAATTGACAAATTAATATCGTAATTGGGACTTAAGAATTAATCTAATTAATAAATCTAATTTAATTAATCAAATTCAAAGTCTATTTTTTTTTTTTTTTTAAGCAGTTGCCCAAAAGGCTGCATAATAATAAAATCAGCCCAGCCCAAATTATTTGTGCAGCCCAAGTCCATTCACTAATTTATCAGGCCCTCAATTTCCATTCAACAGGCCCAGCCCCAGCCCAGCTAATCCAACCTGATTACCGCCCGGCCCAGCCCAGAATTAGCCAGCCCATTCCAGGCGCAGCACTCGGCAGGCCCATCACCCACTTCAGTCCAAACCCGCGGCCCAGCTAGTTAGGGTTTGGAACAGTTGCCACCCATCTCAGCGACGATCACCGTCCGTAGACCTACCCTGTGCCCCCGCCGCCTTTCGCCTGCGTTGTCTCCGATCACCCCACGACGGAGGCGATCGAAATCGCGCAGACAATAGCAGCAAGAAGACGTTGCCACCGCCGCCAGCTCTCGCAGAAGCAGCGCGGTGTGCCGATGCCGTCACGAAGCATGACCAGCGGCAGTTCAGCCACATCAGCCGCCGTCGCCGTCAATATTCTCGCACGGCAGAGCAGGTAGGCGTGGCTCTATCCCTGGATTCTTGTGCGCGGCAAACAGGTTGCAATTCAGAGGTGAAGATTTTTCAAAAGGTTTAGAAGATATGTTTTAATAGGAATTGGGTCAGTTTCAAAACCAGCTTCAAAATTGGTTTCCCCGCTTTGTTTGTTTTCAAAACTATTTCAAAGATAATTTCAAAAAACAGAAATTCAATTACAAAATCTAATCCACAATTAATTATGAATTGTAAATCAATTATAAATTGAGTATTGGGCTCTGATACCACTGTTAGTGATTCTCGACTACATCTAATGTACGCATCGGAATAAATAATCAAGAATTATGAGCGTGATTTATAATTGAATTAAATGTTGAGCATAAATTACGCTAAAGTTAGAACAACTTACTTGTAGCGTAATTGATCGGACTGAATTGAGCGATTGATTCACCACTTCAGGTATCCACGCGTATATCGTCCGCCGCAGGAACTATCCTCGGTACAATTGTTCAATAATTGATCGCTAGGAAATCCCTTATTGAACTCTATGGTGTTTCTTTCTGACAAGATTAATTCCTCCCTACAATAGGGAATAGATGTATATATAGCTCATATACCCTAGGTAAATTGGCCTAATATTCTGGCCTGCTTTAATTAATTAATTAGTATTACCTATTAATTAATTAAAGCCCATATCCTAATTTAGTCCATTACTTTCATTCACTACCAATAGAACAAGATATGGAAAAACTCCTTGGATCTTTCATTTTGGTTGCCCATTTTGGAAACACTTCCTTCTTCGTTGCCTCTTTCTCGGTGTGCATCGTCTTTAAATTCTTTAGCACATAATCAGCTTCCATAACACTTCTTTCCGGAGACTCTTACAAGACCCCCTTATTCTCAATTTCCTTCTCGGATTTGTCCTGCATTACAGAAAATGTTCTAGAACAATCTAAAGGAATATGGTTAGCAGAGATTGTAGATATCAGTTTAATATCATCAAGTGATCTTGGAATATAGTAGAGGATTTAAGGAATCCAGAACCGGGTTTAGAATGGGAAGAACCGGGTTAGAGAACCGGGTTTTAGCCGGATCAGTTAAAGAGGTTAAAATGGAAACCGGAGTCAAGTTGGTTATAACTGCCGTTTGCAACGGATTAAAACCGTTGTGGAAAGCTCGCTGACACAGTTTTGTGCAGTTGAAGACAAAATTGGTTACAACTACTTCTACTCCCTGATTCGAGCTCCGTCCTTTATATACATTGAAACCACTTGAAGATACGAGTTGATTCAGGTTTCTTTCCCTCTGTAAACATTACTTAATCAATAGAATTAGGTAGCTAGGGTTCTTAAGCTCAATTCGGTCTGTGAATTGGGGTTTCTAGTTTTCAGGATTAATTCTTGTAATTAATTGATAAGTGGAGTGAATTGAGGTATATAGAACCTCCGTGGATGTAGATCACATTGATCGAACCACGTAAAATCCCTGTGTTCATCATTTTCTATTCCTGTTCCTTGTTCGGTTTCTTGTGGCCGAGTTTCTTGTTGTATTTCATTCCTTACTGTTTTTGAGTTGTTTGTGTGTGAGAAGAACTGGTTCATAACAAGTGGCACAGTCTGTGGGAAACTTGCTCACACACACGAAGAGTTAAGGAAAATGGCTGGAGTTAAGATGGATGTGGAGAAGTTTTCAGGTAAGAATGACTTCTCACATTGGAAAATCAAGATGAATGCAGTGTTGGTTCAAAATGGTTTTGATTCTGCACTCCTCCCCGTTGATCAATGGTCTGATGCTGAGAAACCAAAGTTCTTAGAAGTGGATAAGAAGGCTCTAAGCCTGATATTTCTGTGTTTGGGTGATAAACCTTTGAGGGAGGTATCAAGGTGCAAGAATGCAGTAGAGGCATGGGGAAAATTGGAAGAACTTTATCAATCCAAGTCAATATCAAATAAACTGTTTCTGAAGCAGAAATTGATGTCTTTCAAGATTACTGATGATAAGGCCATTTCTGATCAACTTGATGAATTTGTCAAGATGATTGAAGAACTAGAAGACCTGGGTGTGAACTTGGAGGATGATGACAAGGCTTTGATGGTGTTGAATGTTCTTCCAAAGTCCATGGAAAGCTTCAAGGATGCATTGATGTTTGGGAGGGATGGAAAAGTTCGTTATGAGTCTATCCTCTCAGCTTTGAAGACAAAGTGTTTTCAAACTCAGGGAGATAAGGGTTGCACTCAGGCTGGAGAAGGCTTGAACATAAAGTTCAAGAAGAACAATCAAAAGAATAAGCAAGACAATCAAAGGGCAGAAGTGGCTGTGACTGAACATCAAGATGATGCTCCTGAAGTTCTAAACATCACAGATACAAAGATGGAAAAGGAATGGGTTCTTGATACAGGTTGTTCATTCCACATGTGCCCAAATGAATCCTGGTTCAAAGACTTAAAGAAAGAAGATGGTGGATGTGTGCTACTGGGTAATGACCACTCCTGTAGAGTTAAAGGCACAGGATCAATTCAGATCAAGATGTATGATGGAGTCATCAGAACCATTTCAAAGGTGAGGTATGTTCCTGGTCTTAAGAGAAATCTCATATCTCTTGGTTCTCTTGTGGCAAGTGGCTGTCAGTTTAACTCCACAGATAGTATCTTCATATCACTAAACACAACAAGCTGGTAATCAAGGGAAGGCAACACAATGGCCTTTTTATCTTGATTGGTTCTCCTGTGATAGGTTGTGTTGAATCTATGATAAGTAGAGAGGATTTCATGAAGTGGCATAAAAGGCTGGGTCATATTGGAGAGAGAGGGTTGAAGGAGCTATCCAAGAGGGTATAATTGGTGAAATAGGGAATCAAACACTTGAGTTTTGTGACAAATGTGCTTTAGGAAAGGCAAAGAAGCTGCCTTATGCTAAAGGGGTTCATTCTACTCAAGAACCACTTGACTATGTACATTCTGAAATATGGGGGCCTTCAAGGACAGAGACACATGGAGGAGGAAGGTATTTCATGTCCATCATTGATGATTACAGTAGAAAAATATGGGTATATGTCTTAAGGAACAAGAGTGATGCATTCCTTAAGTTTAAAACATGGTTGAGCCAGGTGGAGAATCTAAGAGGGAGGAAATTGAAACATCTTAGGACTGATAATGGCTTGGAATATCTATCTACTGAGTTCACAAGGTTTTGTGAAGATAAGGGCATCACAAGGCACAGAACTGTCCCAATGAACCCTCAACAAAATGGTGTTGCTGAAAGGTTTAATAGGACTGTGCTTGAGAGAGTTAGATGTATGCTGATTGATGCTGGATTACCCAAATCTTTCTGGGGAGAAACACTGAACACAACATGTTATTTGATAAATAGATCACTATCATTAACTATAGGATTTAAGACTCCAGAAGAGGTTTGGAGTGGAAAGGTACCAAACTATGATGACTTGAGAGTGGTTGGTTGTTTGGCTTATGCTCATATCAGGCAAGACAAGCTTGATGCAAGGGCACAGAGTTGTGTATTCCTAGGATACCCTGAGGGTATCAAAGGCTACAGGTTATGGTGTTTGGAACAAGGAAACCAGAAACTCTTGATAAGTAGACATGTGAGATTCAATGAGGCTGTGATGGGATACAACTCTACTGGAAATCAAGAAAAGACTGATGGTGCTATAGAATCTGAAAGAATTTCCATTCAGGTGGAGCCTACTGATGAAGAGAAATCACCAGAGAACAATGTTCCAACTCAACCAGGTAATGACAGTTCATCAGAAGAGGATGAAGACCAACCTGAGATTTCAAATCTCAAAACTTATAGTATTGGTAGAGATAGACCAAGGAGGCAAATCCACAGGCCTGATTTCTATGGACAAGCTGGGAATGTTACTATGCATTGAGTGTAGCTGAAGACCTTGAGTTTTAAGAGCCAAGCAGTTTCAAGGAAGCAATCAATTGCAGTGAAAGTGAACATTGGATAGGGGCCATGATGGAGAAAATGGAATCCTTGGAGAGAAACCAAACCTGGAAACTTGTAGACAAACCAAAGGGGCAGAAGTTAGTCAGCTCAAAGTGGATCTACAAGAAGAAGGTGGAGGCTGGAAAGGCTAATAGAATCAGATACAAGGCAAGGCTTGTGGCAAGGGGCTTTACACAAAGGGAAGGCATTGATTATAATGAGGTATTTTCTCCTGTTGTGAAGCATTGCTCTATCAGACTACTCTTATCAAAAGTTACACAAGAAGACATGGAACTATAGCAGTTAGATGTTAAGACAACATTCCTGCATGGTGATCTCATTGAGAGAATATACATGAAGCAACCTGAGGGCTTTGTGATTCCAGGAAATGAAGAGAAGGTCTGTTTTCTCAGGAAATCACTTTATGGTTTAAAGCAAAGTCCAAGGCAGTGGAACAAGAAGTTCAATGAGTTCATGATCAATGCAGGTTTCATAAGAAGCTTGTATGATAGTTGTGTATACTTTGATAAAGGTCCAAGGCTTGAACAAGTGTTTCTGTTGTTGTATGTGGATGACATGCTCATTGCCAGTAAGAGCATGGACAAAATACAACAGTTAAAGGGAAGATTGAGCTCATAATTTGACATGAAGGATCTTGGAGAAGCAAGGAAGATTCTGGGGATGGATATCATTAGAAGAAGGAAGTCTGGAACACTTTGGCTCTCACAGAAGCAGTACTTGCAGAAGGTTGTGGAGAGATTTCACATGCATGAGTGCAGGCCATTAAGTATTCCAGTTAGCCAACAAACCAAGCTATCCAAAGAACAATGTCCAAAGACAGAAGAAGAAGCAATTCACATGAAGAATGTTCCATATGCCAGTGGTGTTGGCAGCTTGATGTATGGAATGATATGCAGCAGGCCAGATTTGGCCTATAGTCTTTCTTTAGTAAGCAGGTACATGTCAAGTCCAGGAGAGGCTCATTGGCAAGCATTAAAATAGGTCTTGAGATATTTGAAAGGCTCAGTCAGTTTAGGTCTGAAGTTTGAGAAGCAAGAAGCAAATGTTGTACCTATTGTTGGGTATGCTGATGCAGATTTTGCTGGGAACCTGGATACGAGGAAATCTGTTACAGGCTATGTCTTTACCTTGTATGGGATAGCTATAAGCTGGAGAAGTGTGCAGCAACCTGTGGTTGCCTTGTCAACAACTGAGGCAGAATACATAGCCTTAATTGAGGCAATCAAGGAAGCTCTGTGGCTCAAGGGAATTCTCAAAGACTTGGGGATCAGACAAGGTTGTGTCACCATTCAATGTGACAACCAGAGTGCACTTCACTTGGTGAAACACCAAGCTTTTCATGAGAGGTCTAAGCATATTGATGTTAGACTTCACTTTGCAAGAGATGTGATTGATATAGGGTCTGTGGAGGTTAGGAAGGTCCATACAAGTGATAATGCTGCTGATTTTCTAACCAAGGCAGTTCCTGGGAGTAAGATGGTTCATTGCTCAAGCCTGATTGGGCTTGAACGGTGTGATTAAAATCTGGAAGACAAGGCAGGTTGAGGTGATGAAATACACTTGATTTCCTTGAGGTGGAGATTTGTAGATATCAGTTCAATATCATCAAGTGATCATTGAATATAGTAGAGGATTTGAGGAGTCCAGAACCGAGTTTAGAATGGGAAGAACCGGTTTAGAGAACCGGGTTTTAGCCGGATCAGTTAAAGAGGCTAAAATGGAAACCGGAGTCAAGTTGGTTATAACTGCCATTTGCAACGGATTAAAACCGTTGCATGTAAAACCGTTGTGGAAAGCTCGCTGAAACAGTTTTGTGCAGTTGAAGACAAAATTGGTTACAACTACTTCTACTCCCTGATTCGAGCTTCGTCCTTTATATACATTGAAACCACTTGAAGATGCGAGTTGATTCACGTTTCTTTCCCTCTGTAAACATTACTCAATCAATAGAATTAGGTAGCTAGGGTTCTTAAGCTCAATTCGGTCTGTGAATCGGGGTTTCTAGTTTTCTGGATTAATTCTTGTAATTGATTGATAAGTGGAGTGAATTGAGGTGTATAGAACCTCCGTGGATGTAGATCACATTGATCGAACCACGTAAAATCCCTGTGTTCATCATTTTCAATTCCTGTTCGTTGTTCGGTTTCTTGTGGCCGAGTTTCTTGTTGTATTTCATTCCTTACTGTTTGTGAGTTGTTTGTGTGTGAGAAGAACTGGTTCATGACAGAGATATTATCATGTAAGTGTAATTAAGATGAATCATCAACAAAAGAAAGTAACATTTTCTTATTTTTGTCATCACTACCTTCTTTCTTTTGCTTTTCAACTTTCTCTCTCGCTAATCTCCTCCTTGTTGCCCGTTCCTCTTCTGCCAACTTCTTCTTAGCTTCACGCTCCTCTAAGAGCTTAGCATATTCAATGTGGAGTTGTTCATTCCTCTTTTTAATGAGTGCTAGAGAATATGGAATGGGAGATATATATTCGAGGACATCTTCGATTATTGTCCTTTTTGGTGGTGCAAACTCGAATTCGACCACCTCCTCTTGGTTTTGTTCAATCTCTTTTTCAGCTTCCTTCAACTCTCGACTCTCTTGTTCAGTCTCGGCCCTTGAGTAGATAGCATTACACTTCTCTCTTGGGTTGATGACGGTGTCACCGGGAAATTGTCCCTACTTGTGTTGAGCCCCAACAATCTCTATCAATTGATTTAGATTATTGGATATTTTGTTCATATTCTCTCCCAGTTGCTTGATCTCCGCTCCTTGACTAGTCACTTGCCTGTTTAACTCAATAAATTTTTCGTCCACTTTCTCTCCAATTGAGCTAATTTTTCATCATATTTGGTGGACTGTGTCTGTATTAACTCCTCTTGCGTCAGGCTCTCCATCATGAATTATTCCATTTGTAATGGCAAAACCCGATGCTGGATTAAGCGATTCTGAGGATTGCCATATGAGAAGTTGGGTTGATTCGATTGGTACTGATTGTACCTTGGTTAATTATTCTAGAAGTTATTGACGTTCCTCTGATTCACGAAGTTAACATCTTCAACATCTTCCTGACCCGATGACTGTTGTGCTAAGATATCAATGTGATATGCTAACGTCAGATTAGTTAGCAGACTTACTTAGTTTGTCAAGCAAACAACTTAGAGGTAAGAGTATCACTCTGCTCGGCTTCTACTATGCTAGCCACTCTTCTTGGCTGATTCCTCTCATTCGGCCACTGATACTGGTTATGGCCATAGCATCCAAGACTAAGAACGCATCCCTTATGTTCTTTTCCATCAGACTACCCCTACTGCTGCATCTACTTGGTTCCGTGCTGGAGTAAGCAATCCATTGTAGAACTTGCACACTTGCTGCTTCTTTGAAAACCTATGTTGAGGACAACTCTGGATAAGATCCCGGAATCGTTCCCAAGCTTCGCCAAATGGTTCTTGATCCATCTGCCTGAATATATTGATCTTATTTTGCAGATCTAACATTTTGCTCAGCGGGAAGTACTTCAATAGAAATCTCGTACTTAAGTCCTCCCATTCAGTGACATCATCTAGCAAATTGTATCATTGGAGCGCTTTGTCCTTAAGTGAGAACGAGAATAACCTCATTTTTACTTGCTCTTGTCGCACATGATTTATCATTGATTGTTTCGGCCAACCTGCAGAACTTATTCAGATGCACATTCGGGTCTTCCAGAGCACTACCACCAAACTGGTTCTGCTGCACAATATTTATCAAAGCTGGCTTCAACTCAAAGCTATTGGCATTTAATGGCAATGGTTGCACTCCTCCAACCGGCTGATTTGGCATGGGACAAAGACAATCACTTATGGGTGTTATGTACTCGTCTAGATCATCTTGTACAATTTGAGCTTGTCTCTGCTGCTGTGGTGGTGGTTATTGATGCTGCAGATTTATTACTCTATCATCCAGATGGGCCAAAGCCCCTAATATCTGATTCAGTATATCCTCTTGGTTCGGATTCTGTGGAGAGTTCTCCATCTCAAATGTGGGATTTCTTCTTGTTTGATATCTTCGGGTAGTTGCCTCAATTTCGGGATCAAAAGGAACAAGGTGTTATTTCCCTTTTGATGTAGTTTGCAGGAGAAAACCTGAAAACACCAACAAAAAGAGTACCACGTAACACGAAAATAAATAAAATGAAATTTAAATAACAAAAATTAAATTGCAATAAAATAAAATCTAGTCTAGTGTCCTCCTATTACTCAGGATAAAAACAAAGGCGCTAAACCTATGCCCCGACAACAGCGCTAAAAACTTGATAGGCTCTAATCCTAACCCTAAATTACTGCAGGTGTATGGCTGTAGGTGTATATAGTGGAAGTCAAGGTCGATCCACAGAGAATAAGTTTAGGTAGTTCGATACCCTACTTATCTAGGATTATCCTAACTAGATACTCAAATTGAGAAAGATTGCTTATAACTAAAGTATATTGCATATAATCTATTAAACGAATTAATTAACAAGAATTGATTTCCAATCCAAGAGAATGTATTCTAGGGCCTTGATTTCAGATATTACTTTGATGAATGATTAACCTAAAAACTATAGACTTTTAAACGAGTTCTATATTTATTAGACAACACTAATTTAACCTAATCCTTATCCCGAAGCGATTAGATCGTGGATCTATTCAGACTAATTACTCCCCCAAGTCAATTAATTTAAAAGACTCCGAACAACCCCTAAATCTATGCCCACACAATCATAGACAATCGTGCTATGCGTTACCGTCTATTAACAATTCCCTTCTCTCGAAGCGAAATTGTTAAAGAAGTAAATTAAACCTAATTGGCGAGATTAAATTCAATCATAAGGGTGAAAACAAACATGTAGATAAATATATTAAATTGGAGTCTATAATTTAAAAGTAAGATCAAAACATCATCGTAAAATCCTAATTTCTATCCCAGAAAACAATGGTGTTTAGCTACTCATGTTTATAATCGAAAGAAATAATAATTCATAGACAAAGAAAGAATAAACCTCAAATCTTGAGTCGCTGATCTTCATCGCGTCTTCCTCGTCGATCCTTTCTCCCAAGCCTCGTACTTGAGAGTATGTAAAATTTTCCATTCTTCCTTCAAATCTCGAGCTTGGGCCTCTTTTTATAAGTTGGGGATGAATCTTGGGAGATATCGGGCTAAAATCCTCTTTAGATTATGATTTGGACATCAAAATTGACAAGGAAACGCGGCCGCGCATGCATGGTATGGTCGCATGAAACCTAACCCAAAAAATACTTTAAAAGAGTGATTTTAGCGCGACCGCGCCCCGGATGCCTAGGCGAGTTTTCAGTTCTGACTTCCAAGCCATTTTTTAAGGTTTCCATTCATTTTTAGGTTTTGCCTCTTCCTGAAAAAATTTTAGCCCTTTGAATCAGTTTTCTAATGCCACCAATTGCACCTCAATCATAGTTGTAGATCTCATGCTATGGCCAAAATACTAGAGGTGTGTCAAGCTAACAGAAAACTTCACTTTCGGGCAGCTTTTCGACATGACCGCGCACCATATTGACGCAACCGCATTATTAGGCAGCATGTTTTCCATATTCTAAACCACTTTTGACACAGCCAGAACGTGGTCGTGGTCGACCTTTTTGCTCTTTTAACTCCCTTTTCATCCATTTTTTACCATATTTGACTTGTTTCTTCTCCAAACTTCGTCCAAATGGAATAAAATCACCTAATTAACTCCAAAATAAGTTAAAAAGGGTCAAATGGCCCAATATAAAAAATAAAAACAATTATTGGCCTAATATGTATGTAAATGTCATCAATACTAACCTAAATCGACCTAAATACATGCATAATTAACGTTTATCAATTGCCCAATGTCGTGGAAAGCTCTTCGATCACCTTGTCATAGTGATTTTTATGTCCTAGGCCTGTTGATTCATCTGATTCTTTTCTCGTTTGGAACTGCTGAAATAAATGTCGTCACATACCGATATTTTTTTACACCTTCTCATTCTGTACAACCACAACCATCTGTTTTAGTGGAGAGGTTTTAATTCCATCTCCATATTGTAACTCGTCTTCTAGCAATTCCATAAATTCTTCTTTGTATTCTAAAACAACGCAATCCGTACGTATATGTCTAAGACAGTCGGAGACAGAATAAAAGGCTGGTAATCTCTCGTACTTGAACGGGATCCATAGATTATTTGATTTCAATGCAATATACATTCCCTTGCGCAAAGGTTTAGTGACATCAATTAATATCTTTACCCTCATGCTCCTACGGATCCCCTCCATGCTCGATTTATCAACTTTCAAGAATATGCCAATTCCTATTTCCAATCACCCGGACAGTGCTCATCGTGGAGCACTCAATGGGAGATCATAGAGTCGTACCTAGAAAGGTGATTCATTTAATCCCACCAACGATGGAGGTATATTTGGTGCCAACTCCGTCAACACAAGGAGATTTTTGCCAAAGTGCCATGACTCTAGGGCCATCACATCACCAATATATTTTTCATAGTTTTAAATGAAAAGAGAAAAGGTTCGCATCGATTTCCCTCGCGGCCATGCCACGTGATGGATTCCGAGCTTTCCGCATCTGCTCCAGCAAGCCAAACGGCTTGAAGTTCTTAGCCGTACAAACCCTACCTATTAAGCACAATGTTCGATTTCTCCCCCTAATGTCCACCAATTCCACAACTTCAATTGGTGTTTCCTCCTCCGACCTTGAAGATTGCTCTTGTTGGCTAGGAAAGTTATGTTTAAAGAAGTTATTTATATATTTGTAGACAACGATAAATAAATATTTAAATTTAAAAACATATTAAAAATAAACTTATAATTATACTAAATTGTGTTACAGATTAAATAAAAGTTTGAATTTACCATTTTTTTCCAATTGTTATTTCTTTGATTTGTAGACAACAAATAAAACAAATTTCAAAATAACTGAACTTGGGCCGAATTAAAATTGATCTAGATCGGAGCATAAGTGGCCGTGGAAACGTGCCTATTTAGGGATTACATCGAAATATTTGTTAAATTTATACAAAAAAAAATTACCTTACAAGTTACAACTAAACGTGCAAAACCGGCTTGACTTGTTCGAAATATTAGGTGAGCTGGACTCTAAGAATTGTAGTTTGAACTTTGAAGTAGATTCATAGGAGTCAACCCAATAAATCTCAATGTATTTTAAGATGATAGGTCGGGCGGTCTGAGCTCACTATTTTTCAGCCTGGCGGAATTTCGATCCTAACCAGCCAATATATGGCAATGACATGAGAGGGTTAGATCAGACCGAGAGCCCAAATTACCACCTTCACTTACAACCTAGAATCGAAACCAACACCATAATTTTTAAGATATCAAACAACGTGATCGAATCGAAACCAAAACCATACCAATTATTTGTCCAAGTTTTTTAGGGGAGCACTTATTTTTTAACGACGACTCTCATTTTATATTATAATAATAATGGATAGATAGATCGGTCTTAAAAATAGTTTTCTTATGATAATAAAATTTATGTAAGCCTCTCTTTAATTTTATGTGTCAAGTTTATGTAAAGTTTGTCATTCATTACACAGTAGCCGGATTAAATCATCGTTGTTTGGGGAATTAATTATAACTCAGTTGGTAGAGCACTTTGTAACTAGATTATAGATTAGATATCAAATTCCATCAAACTTTTCCCAATTAGGATTGTACTAAAAAATAAAAAATAAAAAGTGTTATATAGGTCAAATTCATCAAGTGTATATGGTATCCAAGTGTATTTGGGTCCAAGGAGTTGGAAACCGGGTTCAGATCATGAAGAACAGGACTGGAAGAGAAAATCGGTTGCTCACTTAAGCATGAACCGGTGGTTAGGAATTGAAGGTTGTTGCTATCCAGTTGCTGTCAAAAGACAACGATTTCAGCAACAGTTTTCTATTATAAACAACTGCCAAACTTTCTTCTTTGATTTGTGGTGATTCTGGAAGATTCGAGATACATGTTATATACCAATAGACTCGTATTTAATTATAGAACAAGATTATCAAGTTTTCCCTTTGGATTATTCATTTCAATTGTGGAATTGCAAACTAGGGTTGAATTGGGCAAATTAGGGTTCTAATTTGGGTTTTATGAAATTCAAGTGTATCTTTTGTAATTGATTGAGTGGATTAGTGGATTGAGATGCAGATAGCCTCCATGGATGTAAATCTTGGATCGAACCACGTAAAATCTTCGTTTTCTTGTTGGTTTGTTTTCATTTTATGCGCAAGTTATTGTTCGATCGTTTTTATCAGTTTTGTGTTTGAACATTGCATAATTGTTCGGCTTGTAAGTCAGAAGAGTGGCCGAACGGAGTCTGTGGGATTTCTGTGTGTGTGAATCATTTGGTTATAACAAAAAGAAAAGTCACCATCATCCTTTGCCTCTAGTGTTGGTAGAGAAAGCCTTTGTTGATGGAGATCGAGGGACCTACTAGAGTGTACCGGTAATGTATATCGTTGTCATACTTGCTCCAAGTGCCAATATGGGGCTCTACTCAACTTGGAGCACATTCCTCTTAACTTGTCCGGCAAATATTAAATTATTGACGTGTAGCAAAATATATACAAATATATATATATACATATATCATAAGGATATAATGAAAATTGAAAATAAAAGAAAAAAATTATAATAAAGCGAAAGGAGAACAAATCCTAAATTCAAAGGCAAAATAACATTACAAGGAAAAAATTAATTAGATAAGGAATAATCAGTCCCTAGTCATATAATATATGTTTAAAAACTAAAGTAGAAATGTATTTTGGACAAAATCTTTTGTTACTTAGAGACTGATTTTGTTCGCTTTTGTTGATTACGAGCTTTCAGCTAAGAATAATGAACTCACATTGAGTTAAGAAGAAAAACGATTTATTGATAACCATCAACAAAATTTGTTTCTGATATTCTAGCTATGAATTACAAGTGATGACTCTATATTCAAAGCCGATACACACACTATTTGTTATCTATCTTATACTATATGCACGTGATATACACACTATTTGTTATCGATCTTATACTATATGCACGTGACTTGATCACCTGCATTCTTCTTCAGTTATTAAATTTAGTGACGAAATACTTGTCTTTATTATGACATTAGATCAAGTTATCCATAGAATAGAGACGGATTATGCTGATCTAAAATATTCGGTTGCTATTTCGTTACAAATTGGATACAAATGATATAAAAATTAAATAATAAATAAACAAAAATTATAAATTATAAAAAATGAACAAAAATAATAAAAGTTTGAAAAATAAAATAGAAATTATAATTAGTATTAATTTGTTTAATTAATATTTATATACTAATTATTACTATTAATTTATAATAACCAAAAATAAGATAATTGTTAATATGTAAAATAAACTAAAACATTAATTGGCAGGTCGTGCAGTTCAAATTCACAACCTCACATATACAAAAGCAATATGCACACAATCAAACCATCAACACCTAATGATATTAAATAACACCATCATATATGCTCCCTCCTTTTCAAATTAGTTGACATTTTATATTGAACGAGAAGAATTATGAATCCTATAAATTGATAAAAATATCCCTCAACTAATCTCTTTTCTCTCACCTATTAATTCATGAAATTAGGTTCCAATAATTACACTCCCCCTCTCTCTTATCAACTCTCTCTCTTACGTATCTATAAATGTCCTTCCATGTTCTCTCTCACAAATGCAGTACTATAGAATCAAAGATTAGAGGTAGATTGAAATATAGTTGTTGGACTATGGTACTAAAGAATTAAATATTAGAGATAGGTTGAAATGTAAGAGATATTTTCGAATTATGACAGAGATAAAATTGAAAAAATAAATATATTAGTAAGTGAAGAGGTTTGAAGCCACAACCTCGCTAAACAAAAGAGCATGAAGTCATTAACACCTAATGATATTGAATTACATTGCAATCAATATTAAGAAGCTGTGACAGAGAAAAGACATAGTATGCAGTTGACGGTAACAGTTCATAGATATAAGTTTTTGTTACTAACTCATACAAATATTTACTAAATTCAATTCCTACAAATTGATCACACACACAATGTCTCAATTTAAACATAAGCAAGAGAAGGAAAACCGACAACTTGGCATCAGAATAATATTCATGTTCTATTAATTCACCCATTAACTCATATCACATCATATGCTTATCAATCCTATATCACATCATCTCTTACATTTTAGTGTTACATTCATCACTATTAATATTATATTACTAGATGTCCACCCCTTTATGCACGTGATAAATACTTTTCCAATAATAATAATGATAAAATTATCAGCCTTTATATTATTTGAGAATATAAAATCGGGAGTTGATATTTTTTTTTGGTCCAATTATCTTTCTTCCTCCTTACATGTTTTTTACACATTTAATATCTTCCGTTGTCACAAATTGAAACTACCAGTTAGATTTTCATAAATTTTGAATATTCAATTTTTTATATTTTTACTTTTAATACATTTCATTATCATAAATAAAAAATGTCAATTATATTTTCATAAATTTGTTAATTCAATTATTTGAATGCATGATCTGACGATGCTGAATATTTTAAGTAAAATTTTAAATACAAACTTGAAACTTGATTCATTTCTCTCTCTATTATTTCAATATGTTACATTTGCATTTAAGGATAAAACAATGTTAAATATTTTGAATAAGTATCGTATGAAATCCACATATATTAAATAATACTACATCCGTTCTTTTACTTGTTCTTTTAACTTAAGGTTTGAAAATTAAGAAGTGAATGAAATGGATAATCAAGTCCTTAATTATTTTTTCTTTATTTACTTAAACTTCTAAAATTATTATATCGTTCTTTCCTTTATATTATATTACTTTCATTGGAAGATTTATGGAAAAAAAAAAACTAAAAGAACAACTAAAAAATGGAGGGAGTAATATATTAGTATAGGAAGCCACAAACATATTAGTTACTTGAGTATATGAGTAGTAAACTATATTATCATGTCATATTCAAATAAAAATAATTGAGTTATTACTTTTGTAGGTAACATAATTTTTATTTTAAAAAAATAGGAAAAAATAATGACTAAACTAATTCAATCAACAAATCACTTTAACAAATATATCTAAGTTCTTTTTCTATTGTAAAGTGCAAACCTAAAGCAATTTGTATGTTTTATGAATTTTTTAAACCATATAACTTAAACTATCCAAAAATTATTAAGATTAAAAAGGTAAAATTAAAGTAAATAATTCTAATCTTCTAAAAAAATTCAATCCATTCAAATAAAAAAAATATATATATTTTTGGAATTATATCACATTTTAATTGTAAAGACAAATGGTTAAAAATAAAAATATTTCACTTTATTTAGAAAATCAAAATATATCATTAACATCCTAAAAATGTATTTTACACTTAAAAATTAATATTTTAATTATAATATATGCATTATGGATGTTAAATCAAAGACCGTCACAAGAGGAATAATTTGATATATTTCTTATAAAAAATCGAGTTGAGACGAAAAAAGTTTATATGACCTTGAAATTTCGAAGACAAAAGATAAAAAATGAATGATAAAAGAAAAAGAAAAAATTAATTGGAGTAGAACCTACAAAAGAATGTGGATGAGACATGTCTCCTCGAGTTCTCTATTAAGAGCAATTTTAAAAAATTAAAACAAAATAAAAATTCGACGAAAAATTATGAGAGCGGCATGTATTTTCCCTTATTTTCATGCAACCTTCATTTAGTTTTATAAGTTGATGTCATTTGTAATAAACATTAGCCGCAAATTTAACACCTAAAGTGGCCTAACACCATAAGGTTTGAAGAATGACGCATGACTGTAAATTTGGCTGAGGGAGTTAATGAGTGTACTTTATTGGGATTCGATCTTTTAAATCTACTGAGACCAATCTAAAACAAACGCACCCTGTGTCTTTAGATTTCGTTTCTTGGAACTCGGTTTCACATTTCTTATGCCAATCAGCTAGCTAGTTCCAGCTTAATTAATGAAATATTATTTTTCCTTAAAAAACTTTAAAACCTTTTGTTTTAGACATAATTTCTCTCAAGTTTTTCTTATGTGAACTAATAATATAAATGATTTATAAAAAAATTGAACGTTCACAGCTTCCCTGGAGATATGAATGTCACAGTATATATAGAAAAGGGAAAAAGAGTAGAAAATGATGTTGGAGACGAAATTGTGATATTGATAAAGCGCAACCCGGTATCCAATCAATTCAGCCTAAATCAGTGCAAGAAATATAAAAACACACAAGATATACGTGGTTCGATCCGGAGATCTACGTCCACGGGCAGAAAATCACTCTTGCCGAGGTGTTTCTTTCACTAAAACTTTGAACTTACAAGCAATAATACAATATTCAGAATGCGAACCCTAACTCAGAGTTCTTTTCTCATATTTATACTCAGCTTTTCCTAAACCCTAACTGAACCCTAACAAACTCCCTATTCTCACGCCTATTTCCCGCTGCATGGCGGTTGGGAACGAATCCTGAGCCTTGATTCGCGGAACAAACCACCTGTTGGGCCAACGCGTGTTCCTGGGCCTGTTGGGCCAACGCGTGTTGGGCCTTCACGTGCTTGCTGGGCCTACGCGTGCTGGGCCGGTCAGTGGGCTTAGGTATTAACCCGACCCGAGGTGATCGGGTTATCCCTATCAGATGCCCCCCCCCCAGCCGAAGCGAGTAGGGAGCTTCGGTTGTCACCGGGGTGGAACCGTAAGCAAGAAGGGCCGTGATCGCTGGCGGACCGAAGTGTTTATGGATGACTAAGTCTATCCGCGTCCCTGGGGACTCTGCGGAGCGGTCTGCGGACGCGGAGTCGAGCTAGG
The DNA here is from genome assembly GCA_958295605.1 of Ajuga chamaepitys. Lineage (NCBI taxonomy): Eukaryota > Viridiplantae > Streptophyta > Magnoliopsida > Lamiales > Lamiaceae > Ajuga > Ajuga chamaepitys. Next base: position 23,509,461 of record OY282506.1, on the reverse strand, counting down.
CCGAAGTGCACAAGACATATATCGAGATATCGAATTTCCCAGAAGCAAGAAACGCGTTGGAAGTATATAACAACCTGGCCGAGGTGGAGGGTACACCGGAGTGAGTAGTCTGGCCAAAATGAAGGGAGCACCGGAGTGTGGTAGTATGACCGAGGTGAAGGAATCACCGGAGTGTAGTTTGAATCTTCCTGACGAAGGGTGAGGTTGATGTGATTGGCGGCGCCATCATGAGAGAGAGGGATGTGAAGTGACACGCTCTGCGATTTCCAAGAAACTTGTTTCCTACGCGCCTTGGGAACTGTAAAGCGCGTGAAGAGCACGTTTAAATCTCCATCACTGAATTTGAATAGGCTGCATCAGAGCCGTTGGTTTTTTGCGTATATAATTGGAATAACTGCACAGTAACTTTTCATCTTCTTCATTGCGATTCATCAGTTTAGAAAGCGGGAAAAAGAGGGATTCTGTGCTTGCAATCCATCTCAAATCAAAACTTCTCAAATCCAACCTTCTCAAATCCAACCCAAGTAAGTATGTCCTCCTCTTCATCTTCTGCCTCATCTTCTGCCTCTATTGAAGTAGTAGGGACTACGGGTGCTCCGTTAGATATCCCCCCCTGTCGTATCTCATTCCGGAGAGGAATGAGATTAGGACCGTAGACAGGGCTGATGGGCTGGAAAGCAACGTTATGATGGTTGCCTTCTACCCATGCGCGGAGGAGGATTTGGAGGTGTCCTCGGTAGCGTTACGGATGTCGCGAGAGCAGATTGAGAGAGAAATCCCTTTATTTTTCTTTCCCTTCAACCTAGAGTATATAATACCGAACCCCGAGGATAGGGCCTGCTGCCCACCGCAGGGGTTTATTAGTGTGTATATAGATCCCCTTAGAATAGGCCTGAGACTGCCCCTGTGGGACATTGTGATCCAATTGCTGAAATACTACGGTATTGCCCTTAGCCAATTAGCGCCGAACGCGGTGAGGCAGGTAGTGGGATTCAGCGTGGTGTGTAAAAACGTCAGATTAGAACCGACCGTAGAGCTTTTTAGGTTCTTCTTCCAATTAAAAAACTTCGGGAAGTCCAAGGGGTGGTACTCCTTCAGTCCTCGAGCCCGAGGTGGGTTCAAGGTTCAAAATCCAAGTAAGGTAGAGGGGTGGAAGGAGAGGTTTATATTTATTAGGAATAAAGTAGCTCTCCCGAAGTGGAGGAGTGATGAGGTACTTGATACCGCTCCGGTGGAGAGCCCGGGGGCCGAAGTGATACATACATTCCGGACAGTGGGGACTTTCAAAACCCTCTGTTCCAAGGAGGAATTGGAGGAGGCAGGGCTGAGTCCGTATTATTCGGGCAATGCGGGCGCCGAAGAGGGTAGGAGTCTCTCTATCTTGCCTTTTACAACTGTTGATTGTGTACATAACTAATCTCTACCTTTCTCGTGCAGTGGGACGCTTCGGGAAAGAGCCTGCCGGAAGCCCCGCGGCTGTTGCCGCAGCAAAAAAGAAGGGGAAGGCCACTGAGGTATCTTCCCGGGGGAAGATGCCACCCAGTGCGCGGCCTAGCGCTGGGCCGGAGGAGCAGGTGGGAGTGGCGAAGCCTGCTCCCGGATCTAAGAAGAGGCCGGAGCCATCATCCGGGACTCCTCCATCAGTAGCTAAAAGACTCCGCCCGGAGGAGAGTGTGGAGGTACATTTCTGATATACTGGTAGTTACCGCAAATGCTTCGTATGTTATCTGTGCTGACTATGGTCTGTGGTTATTGGTGGCAGGTGAGGGAACAGGGGCCATCAAGTCTGCTGGGGTTGGAGGGGCCCGATGCCGAAGAGCTTCTGTGCTTGGCGCGAGGTATCCTAGACCTCGGCCGCAAGAGCGAGAAGGAGGGGAAGGAGGAGCTGGCCGAAGTGGCCAGGGAGCTCCGAGCGCGCAACGACCGACTGACCCACGATATGACCGAGGCACGCAAGAGGGCTGCCTTGGTCGAAACCGAGGTTGCGCGTCTGCGCGGGGTGGAGGCGGAGAATAATGTCCTCCGGGGTGAAGTGCTGCGGCTGCGGGCATAAATGGAGGCTCGGGAAGCTGCCGTGGTCGAAGGGCAAGGAGCGTTGCTGAAGGCATTCGCCGATAAGTTATTCCAAACCAGCACGTTCCTCGACTTCCAGACGGAGTTCGTGGCCATAGGGGACCAGGCCACTCGATCTGCGCTGCTGGAGCAGGTGAAGGAGGTCTACCCGAATGTGGACGTATATCGTCCAGAATTCGGGTATGACTTTGATGCAGTGGCCGGAGTGGAGAAGGCCTACTATGCGGCTCTAGCGAATCTGCCGGAGTGGCCCCTGGTGAAAGCTCTCGGGGAGAAGAAACAACTACTGACGGCCACGGAGGTCGCCAACTGTGAGGTGGACCAGGACAAAGAATTCATGGCATTCCGCCGAGGTGAGCTGGTCACCGCACCCCGGAGCATAGAACCCCCTCCACGGATGGAGGTCGAAGCCACAGCTGCGGACGAAGCCGTCGTAGCAACTGAGGAGGGAGCAGCCGAAGTGTCCGAGGGCCGGCGAGAGGGGTTGCCCGAAGAGACTGAGGCAACTGAGCGGGAGGTCAGTCGATCCCCGCAAATTTAAAGTTGTATATTTTAGGAATGTTAGGAATCGATGTACTGAGTCTTGAACATTGTACTTCTGTTTTGTGAAATATAATTTTTTGTTTCTCAGATTCTCTGTCTTTCCTTTGCTTGCATCATCAATTTATGTCTGTTGTCGAACTGAACTCCAACTTTTTACATACTTGAGAGTAATCGATCTGGTTGACTCTTCTTTCTGCTTAGAACACCGCGGAACTACACGAAACAATAAAGAAGCTCATGCGATCACTTGAGTGGTTCCGCGAGGAGAAGAACAACCTGCAGATGCACGTAGTGCCGAAGCTAGAAAAGCAGGTGGCCTCGGCAGAGAGGAAAGTGGTTGAAGCCGAAGAGAGAGCCAAAGATTTTGAGATGAAATACCGGTCTACCGCTGCCGATATGAGCCGCGTCCTTGTTCATCAGAGGGAGTATGATCGGATATTGTCGTAGTTCGGTCTTCTAACCTTTGAAGAAGTGGAGGAGCGGGTCGAAGAGATCCAAAGCGAAATCTCAGCGCTTACGGCCAATAACCCCGCGGAGGCCTCGGAGCTCGTAAGAAAGCGAGAAGTGCTAGAGTTGCTTCTGAGCATGTATGAAGGGTTGAAGGGCCGAGGCAGATGGAGGCCCTCTACCGAGGAATTTATTGCCAGTACAAGCCGGAGACAAGGTACCCCGAAAGCGCCTCGGAAGGACAAAAAGAAACCCTCTGGAAAGAGCCAAGGCATAGTTATTCGGGAGCCAACTCCAGTGACCACGGTCGAAGAAGAGCCTGCTGTGGTTGCCGAAGAAATAATCGAGGAGCTGGCCAGAGAAATTGAGGTGATGGCTCCGGAGGAGTGGGACCCTGTGCAGTGGGTCCAGACCCCGAGGTCCGCTCCACAACCAAGTAGCCGAGCTTGGACTAGAGACGAAGTCCCCAGGCAAGCGCCTAGAGCAAGTCCTCGGCGTAGGGAAGCTCGCGGGGGAGAAAGAGCCGGAGCCCGAGGCCGAAGAACTTCAAGGTCCCGGAGGACGCAGCGAAGATCGAGGAGCAGGCCGCAACGCCGGGGCGCTGAATATTGGCTCGGGGGCCGTAGATAATGGTTTTTCTCTTTTTTGTTTTTTTTTTTTTTTTTTATTTGAAGTCTTATGTAAAAAACTTCATGATGTTGTATTATTCAGAAGATAATAAAACTGTTGCTGTGTGTATAGACGGATTTAAGGAAGGCCACAAGTTACTAACCATTTTAACCGGGTGTTCGGGAACACAATACGAAAAATTATTAACTATTTTAATTGGGTGTTCGGGAACACAGTGTGTATAAGTCCAACCTCCCCGGACGGATCAGGCGGGAGTTACGTCTCCCCGGACGGATCAGGCGGGAGTAAACACTTCTCCGGTTAAACAGGCGAGAAAGTGATACGAGTCCGGGGACTAAAATACGAATCTCCTCGGACGGACCGAGAGAGAGAGGTTTAATTGTCCGGAGACTAATAATGATAATACGATTGCGTTAGGGCGTCCCCGTAGCGTAAAAGGAAACACAGCAAGATGCATAAACAAAGAATTTTTATTCGATGATAATTGCCGAAGCAAACTAAACAATACAAAGGTAGATGATAATCATAAAAGAAACATAGAAAGAGCAGATGGTACTTGTGATTTGGCCTTCACAGGTAGAAGCGCCTCAAGTTGGTTACGTGTCAGCTTCGGGGAATCGGGGTTCCGTTGAGATGCTCTAGCTGATAGGATCCGGAATCGTGCGCGGCAACAACTCGGTAGGGACCTACCCAAGAAGCATGTAATTTCCCCTCGGGGGCAGCTTTGCTGGCAGAGTTGAGCCGAAGAACTAAGTCCCCGACATTGAATTGAGTACCCCGGACCCGGAGGTTATGATACTGGGCTGCTCGTTGTTTACACCTGGCCTGTTGAATGAATGATTGGTCACGACGATTTTCAAGCTCATCCAAGTTTGCCCGGAGAGCCTCGTCATTATCCTCTGGAACCAATGTGAGGAGGCGAGGGCTTGGTACACTGATTTCAGCAGGGATAATGGCTTCGGAACCATAAGTAAGGCTGTAAGGAGTCTCCCCGGTAGAGGTGTGCGGTGTTGTGCGATAAGCCCATAGGACTTGTGGAAGGTTTTCAGCCCAGAGACCTTTGGCATTATCCAGGCGCTTCTTTATTCCCGTGAGTAGTGTCCGATTAGTGACTTCAACCTGCCCGTTGGCTTGAGGGTGAGCAACCGAAGTGAAAATTTGTTTGATGTGAAGCTCTTCGCACCATGACCGAAAGGGATCGTTGGCAAATTGTTTACCATTGTCCGAGATAATAGTGCTCGGGATGCCGAAGCGACAGACGATATTGCGCCATACAAACTTCAAGATATTCTGACCAGTAATGGCCGTAAGAGGTTCGGCTTCGACCCACTTAGTGAAGTAGTCTACGGCAACGACCAGGAACTTCAATCCCCCCGGAGCAACGGGGAATGGGCCAGCAATGTCGATACCCCACTGAATAAACGGCCACGCACTCTGGATTCCAGTGAGCTCGGTCTGCGGCAGATGCTTCACACGGGTGTGCAGCTGGCACTTGCTGCATTTGGTCACTAAGTCGTGAGCATCGTTGAACAGGGTTGGCCAATAGTATCCCCAGCGGAGAACTTTCTTGGCTAATGTCCGGGAGCCGATATGGCTGGCACATGCCCCTTCGTGAACCTCCCGTAGAACTTGAATAGCTTCGGCAGGAGCGAGACACCGGAGACTCGGTTGTAGGTATGACCGCCGGTACAAAACTCCATCATGAAAGGAGTATTTGGGGGCTTTGAGGACCACTTGCCGAGCTCGCAGCTTATCAGTAGGCAGGATTCCATCTCGGAGATATTGAATGATAGGAGTCATCCAATTTGGATCACTATCGGTCAGGACCGAAACTGTGGACTCATGAATTGCTGGATGAGATAGGTCTTCGACCATGATATCCGGAGATATATTAGTTCGGACCGCGGAGGCCAACTTGCTGAGCGTGTCTGCTCTTGCATTCTGAGCACGCGGTATTTTCTGGATAATAACTGCATCAAAAGTTGACATGAGCTTGAGTGTTAGAGCACGATACCTAACCATTGTGTCATTCTTGGCGACATAAGTCCCCTGAATTTGCTTGGACACGATCTCGGAGTCCGTGAAGAGCTCAAGATGACGAACACCTAAAGATTGAGTGAGCCGGAGCCCGGCGAGAACTGCCTCGTACTCCGCTTCATTATTAGTCACCTTAAACTTGAATCGGATGACGTATTTTACTTCAACCTCCTCGGGGTCGATGAGAAGCACCCCGGCACCACTTCCTCGAGTTGTGGATGCTCCATCCACATATAGCTGCCATTTCCTATGTGAGGGTACGTGGGTAGCGGGGTGATGTGTATCACTGTCTGTCGGAGACTCATGATTGTCTCCCGGGGTTTCAGCCAGAAAGTCGGCGAGTGCCTGACCCTTGATTGCTCGTCGGGGAAGGTATTGAATATCATATTCGCCTAACTCGACGGCCCACTTTGCGAGGCGCCCAGACACCTCGGGTTTGACAAGAATCTGGCGGATAGGATGATTGGTCAGAACCCGTATTTCTCGCCCTTGGAAATATGGCCGTAGACGCCGAGCTGCCATAACAATTGCCAAAGCAGTTTTTTCTAACATGGAGTATCGTGTCTCTGCCCCGTGGAGAACACGACTTGCGAAATACACGGGATGTTGAACCCCATTGACTTCGCGCACAAGTGCAGCACTAATAGCTTCCTCGGCGGAAGCTAAATATAAGTAAAGCGGCTCTCCGGGGAGAGGAACTGACAAAGTAGGCAACTGCTGTATATGACGCTTCAAAGCCTCGAAGGCCTCGGTGCACTCCGGAGTCCATTCAAAGGACTTCGCCTGTCTCAAGATTTTAAAGAATGGGAGCTGGCACTCTGACGCTTTAGATAAGAATCGATTCAAGGCCGCCAAACCACCTGTGAGGCGTTGAACGTCCCTGAATGTCTTGGGTGGCTGCAGTTCTAGCACATCTCGAAGTTTGGCCGGGTTGGCCTGCAGACCGTGTTGTGAAACCATATAACCTAGAAACTTACCGGAGCCGACGCCGAAAGTGCATTTTGCTGGATTAAGGCGCAAATTGTAGCTTCACAGGGTGCGCAACGTTTCGGCAATGTCTTGCACACATGAAGAATGGGAGATACTCTTTATAACAAGGTCATCAACATAAACCTCGACGTTGCGGCCAATCTGGCCGTGGAAGACCCGGTCCATGAGGCGCTGGTATGTGGCTCCGGCGTTCTTGAGCCCGAAGGGCATTTTCTTGAAAGCATAGCACCCGAAAGCAGTGATGAATGCCGTCTTGATGGCATCTTGCGGATCCATAAAGATCTGGTGGTATCCCTTATACAGATCTAAGAAACAAAGTGCCTCATACCTAGTAATGGCCTCGGCCTTTTGATCTATGGAAGGTAGGGGATAACAGTCCTTCGGACAATGTTTGTTGAGGTCGGAGAAGTCGACGCACATCCGCCATGCCCCACTGGACTTCATCACCATTACTGGATTTGATAGCCAGGAGGGGTAATATACTTCGAACAGGATGTCCGCATCTAAGAGTTGTTGCACCTCGATTCGAATTGCGTTATTTCGCTCCGGGGCGAACTTCCTCTGCTTTTGCTGGATTGGCTTTATGCTGGGATCAATGTTCAGCTTGTGTGTTATTATGTCGGGAGAGACCCCGGGCATATCTAGAGGAGACCATGCGAAGACATCGGAATATTCTCGCAAGGTCTGAATTATAGCCTGGTGTAACCATGGCACATCCACGGCTCCGACGGTTACAGTCTGTTCCGGCTTGGACGGATCAAGCGGTACTTGAGCGGTGGCATCCCCCAACGAGGTACATTCCCGAGGTTCCAGAACCGATGATGCTACCTGAAGCTGCTGTTTGGGAGGAACTTTAGCAGTCTTTTTGAGTGCCACGTACATACACTCCTTTGAAACCCGCTGACTCCCGCGGATAGCCACTTCGCCATGCGAAGTGGGAAACTTTATTGCGAGGTGATACGTGGAGCATATGGCTTTGGCGGGGGTAAGCCAGTCCCGGCCCAAGATCATGTTGTACGGTGATGGGGAATTCACCACATAAAAATCCACGAAAATGGTTTTTATTGCCGGATAAGTCCCCAAAGACGCCGGGAGAGTGATGATACCCTCTGGCTGGACTTCACCCTGAGTGAAAGTCTGCAGTGGCCCGGGGGCCGGACGAAGTTGTTCCCGAGGAATCCCCATCCTTTGGAAACAGTCGGCAAATATAACACTCACCGCGGCCCCATTATCCACGAAGAACCGCCTTATTGTTATATTGGCTACAGTCATGTCGATGACAATAGCGTCAGTATGAGGTGTTATCTCCGGGACCGGGTCTCTATCCGTGAAGCTGACAGTCTCGGATTGATGGAGGCGTTTATGACGTGGCTCCTCGGGAGGAGGACGTCGAGCCTCTGCCTTCAAGGCATGTCGCGAAGCCCCGGTAGGGAGGGCCCTATATATCACGTTTATCACGTGAGGGGGTGCGTTGTCTCCGGGTCCTCCCGGGGGAGGAGGTGGTGGCGGAAGACGTGGTTGTTGGCGATTGCCAGAATCTTGCCGTGCGTAATTACTAGGCCCCGGCCGATTATTCTGCCACGGGGGTCGATTTTGTTGTGTACCGCGGTCATGATAACCTCCACGATTATGGGACGACCCCCCATTCTGACCTGTCCGAGGCTTGTCATCGGTCCGCGCAATGTATTGGCGCAAGAAACCTTTCCTCAGGCACTCCTCAATTTCCTTACTGAGTTCTCGGCACTCCTCTGTCTCGTGCCCATGATCTCGGTGGTACGCACACCACTTCCCACGATTCCTTTTTTCAGGCAGAGCAGTCATCCGCGGACAAGGTCGTAGATCGTTCTTGTGAATAGAAAGGATTTCAGCTCGTGACTTTGTCAATGGAGTCAATTGTGGAATATCGCCTCGGGATTCTGAACGCCCCGGGGTCAGGCGGGAAAATCCACTAGGTCGCGTACTAGGCCCGGTTTGTACTTTGTCGGACTGCCGCTTGCTAGCGTGTTTCTCACGCTTCTGGCGAGTCTGCTCCTCGGCCTTAGCAAATTTGCACACCGTTTTGAACAGTGCTCGAGTTGTGACCGGTGTGTTTCGAACCAACTCGGTGTAAAGTGCCCCGGGACGGAGTCCATTCATGAATGCGTTGATGACTACGTCTTTGGAGCAATTTCCCACCTTGAGGCTGACAGCTGTGAAGCGGTCAAGAAATTGGGTAACGGTTTCACCGTCCCGCTGTTCCATATTCATGACATCGGCCAGGGTGGCCATGGGCTTCGCCCGTGCTTCAAACCGCGCCCAAAAGTGCTCGGCGAGTTCTCTGAAAGAGGATACGCTGTTGCGCGGGAGAGAATCAAACCAAACCCGAGCCTCATCCTATAAGTACTCGGGGAAAATCTTACAGTAATGGAGGGATGTAATGTTATCGCGGCTAAGCATGTTGTGCCGGAAAGCTCCAAGAAAATTGGCTGGATCTCCGGTGCCATCGTAAGGTGGTATGGCCGGCCGTTTAAACCCTTCGGGAAGGGAGGTGGCCATGATTTCTTGGGAGAACGGTGTGATGATATCTCCATTGGCATCAAGGCCCAGAATTCTGTCCAGTTCAACATTGTGTTGAACTCGCTCATACTCTTGAAGATCTAGAGCATGAGGATTGGCATAGCGAACTCTCTTAGCCGCGTTGAGTGGACGGCGGCGATCCATATCAGTAGGTTCATCGTTGCGCGGTCGTGATTCGTTAGAACTCCCATGGTCCTCGGAGGAACCAAGTCGTTCCCGTCGCCGATCCTGACGCCCGCGATGCCCCGGGTCTTGTTGATCACGCGAGTGCTGATGAGGTGGAGGCACCGCGGGATTAGCATCATGTCCAGCAGGCCCCGCGGCAGGCCCCGCGGGATGTAGGCGATTAGCTGCCCAATCTTGAAGAACATGTGCATGCTCTTGTAAGAAAGCCTGGAGCAATTCTGGGGTAATTTGAATGTTAACCGGTGGTTGGGCAGCAGCAAAATCAGGGTTTTGCATGTGTTGAGGGGGTGGATGTAAATTCTGATTGTCTAGATTCGCAACCGGGCCTTGATTGCCCTGATGATGAGATGTACTCCTTGCCGGAAATTGCCTCGGCGGCAAAACTTGATCCACGGGTGGATCCTGGTTGGATTGATCACCGTGGCGAGACTGATTCAAACGAGTCGTCACCATGATTCTTGAATACACTGCGAACGTCAAAAATTGCCTTTCGTTTCCCACAGACGGCGCCAATTGATAAAGCGCAACCCGGTATCCAATCAATTCAGCCTAAATCAGTGCAAGAAATATAAAAACACACTAGATATACGTGGTTCGATCCGGAGATCTACGTCCACGGGCAGAAAATCACTCTTGCCGAGGTGTTTCTTTCACTAAAACTTTGAGCTTACAAGCAATAATACAATATTCAGAATGCGAACCCTAACTTAGAGTTCTTTTCTCATATTTATACTCAGCTTTTCCTAAACCCTAACTGAACCCTAACAAACTCCCTATTCTCACGCCTATTTCCCGCTGCATGGCGGTTGGGAACGAATCATGAGCCTTGATTCGCGGAACAAACCACCTGTTGGGCCAACGCGTGTTCCTGGGCCTGTTGGGCGAACGCGTGTTGGGCCTTCACGTGCTTGCTGGGCCTACGCGTGCTGGGCCGGTCAGTGGGCTTAGGTATTAACCCGACCCGAGGTGATTGGGTGATCCCTATCAGATATCATTTCCATTTCCTCCTTATAGAAATGGAGCCTGCTACGATTAGACAAATGTATAATAAGTTTGCACGTATTTATATATGTATAATATTATATATTATGTTATACTCCTTCCCTCCCGGCTTAATTTGCACACCTACTTCGGCGCGTATATTAAGAAAAAGTTGTTTTTTACTTTTTAGTTGACATTTTATAAGGTGGAGAGAGAGGGTAGAGATTTTAAGGGAGGAGATTGTAATATTCCTTTCTATTTTGGGGGTGTGCAAAATAGGGTGGGACGGCCGAAAAAGGAAAGTCTGCAAATTAAGGAGGACGAAAGGAGTACTATTTTTAATTATGTTATAATTTTTTATGGTCGGATTTATGGGCACACAAAGAGTATAATATTTTTCTTGTATTTTTCTATAATTTCAATCTATATTTAAATTTATTGCAATTTAATTGTACGATTAACAGTTCTAAAACAAGCCCTACATATAAAAGTGCAAACCTAATTTGAATAATTAGTTTCGGTTGGAAATTAGTTTGAAATTTTGGGTTTTGACACAAAATTAACCAATTTAATTATTTAATTTATTTGTTAAAAATGGAAACAAGTTGCAAATTTATAATTTACGTTTCGAGTAGATGAATTTAATGTATTAATATGCTCAAAACCAATTTCGGGTGAATGGGATATTAATTGTCAAAGGTTGCAAACTTGGAAGTTGAAAAGTTTATAAAAGAAACATATGAGAACTTGTCCCACGTAAAAATGTTGGAGTAAGTGGATACTCCTTATTTAGTAGAGCACTTGATAAGGAGTTATCAAGTGTGTTCCCCTATGGTGGATCCTAGTCGAATTTTAGCCTTTGGTTAAAATAGACCCGAGGAATCCAAGCCAGGGCCTACACCCGCACGTCGCACATCTCGCATTGAGTCGCTTTAGAGGCGCACTTTGCACTTCGCACGTATGCGTCGTCGCGATGAGCTGGAGGAGCTTTAAAGTTTTGGCCAGGTGGTCCAGACGGATGGCTCGTGGGTTCATGGCGGTTTGAGCCAGGCGGTGCGATGACGTGGATCGGGTCGGGTCGTATCCGTCGGGAATCGACTCGGATCGGGCAGTTCACCCAGACCGGGCCGGACCGACCCACCAGCGGGCCGGGTTGGGTCGAACCGGTGCAACCCGTCGCCCGCCAGGGCGCGGGTCAGCATGCGGATACGATCGCCCAGCGAACTGGTGAGTCCAGTCAAAAGGGTACCACCAAGGGGTGAAGAGGTGCATTTCCAAAAAGGCACCACAACTCTTCAATAAATATAAATAGGTCCCTGCAGACTTCATTTCATTCATTAAAAATTCACAAGTTTATTCAGATTCAAAGCGTTCCAAATTCTGCATTAGTAGAGTCCGAAAGTTTCAAATATCCGAGTACGTTAGCCCATAACTTTCGATTTGTAGTGCAACGGTCTGAAGTTTTAAAGTAGTTGTATCTTAGAGGCGATTGCTATTAGACGTATTGCACCTGAGTACATGGCAATTTTATCTTACGGATATAAAGTCAAATTCTAGCCTTGACTTCGTCTGCATTTATACATCTTCGTCTATACACCCTCTAAATACCAATTACTAACAGTTCCATTTTTTTTTCTTTCACTATAGATGGATTGTTTAAAGGTTTTTATTAATCATATATGAAGGTTATTACTAAATTAAGCTTTTTTAAAGAAAGATTTTTTAAAATTAAAATTTACTATATCTTATATATATATTAAACTATATTTTTTTTATATTGCATGAAAGACTAATTAGATTTAACAATTCCATTAATATTTTGCCAGAACTGAAATGTGAAAAAACTAATTCATAAGCAAGAGATACATATTTGTTATCTCGTGATTAAGGGTCTCTAAATATAATTATATAAGTTCGTGTTGAGCCAAAAATAGCTAGGGCTGGTATTGTACTATAGAAAATCCGAGTTGGTTTTTTCAAGTTAATTTGGGTCTTGGCTGGGCTATATCAGGGGTGGCGATTAACCAATTAGTGTTGCGTTCCAAGTCGGTGTTTTGTGTATTGGAGTTTACATTTTTATATAAATATAATAATATGGATAAGTTTAAAATATTTAGAATTTTACTTTTGTTTGTGCTATGAGTTGGCGCCTGAGCTTTGCACATTCTTGTTTCTTTATTTAAATTTTTTTCTCTTAATCTAAGACCTCACGGTGACTCGAACCAAGAACTAAATTTTTAGATAATAAATGTTTTGTCACTTGAGTTATCCAACTTCGTCACATTCTTGTTTCTTTATTTTTAGCTGTAAAGTTGCAAACTTATTTGTTTTTTAAAATATAACTACTTTTCTTCCAAACTTATCGTTTATCCCAAAAATATCTCATATTCTTCAATTTACACAGAAAATCGAGATTGATAAAAATAATTAAAGATGCATTTAATCATTTTATATTTTATCTATCCAAGTTTGAAACAACAATGGACAATCGGACCAGGTAACCTACATGTAGGTTAATATCCATAACAGACTTCGTCTTTGATGATTTTCCATTTTACTTCCTTACCTTCAATACCTATTCATTTAATAGGTGCTTGAACTCTTTCTTTTTTTTCGATCATAATCTGAACTTTTAAAAGTTATTTTTTCAATCAAATTTTAAATTGAACTTAAAGTTTAAAGTTTAATTTCAGACCTTAAGAAAAAAATCCAAAAATAGAAAAAATAAGAAAGTTCCAAAATATTATAAAAATTAGGAATATAATTGAAATTTTAAATTAAAAATTGAAAATAAAATTCCAAATAATAATAAAGGAAAATTTGAGAAAAAAAATAAAAAAAATTATATATTAAAAAACCATAAAACCTAATAACTTTGAAAATTTTGGCAATTCGACATACACATATATATGTGTGTGTACACATATATACTTAAAAAATAATGGTTTGATATCTTTTTTAGGAAGGGAAGTTATTTTCTACTCCGTTTCATATTAATTGACGTTTTAGGATGAAAGGAAGAATTAAGGATGTAATATTTCGAGAGATATACCCTTAGCTAAAGATTTGACCAAATTAAAATATCTCTAATAGATTGAAAAATAGAGATATTTTAGGATTGAGCCCAGGAAGAAAATTTATGAAATTGGTGAAAAATATATAAAACGTCAATTAATTGAAAAAGGAAAGAACATCATAAAACGTTAATTAATATGAAACGGAGGGAATATATGAGTATTGTACTTATAATAATTCATTTATATTCATGATAGATACACGAGGAATTTTTTTGGCCAAAAGGAGATACATATTGAGCTAATTTACATATACATTCATATTTATATATGTGTATACACGTAAAATGCAAAGCCAAATTGAGAACACATAATGTAATATCTAAACTTTCTTCTTACAAGAATTGCCCACTAACAAACATATGTTAAAAAGTTTGGGTTCTGGATTCTTTTAGATTTTAAGTATTTTTATTTTTTTCTTTGAATTTTGATTTTTATATTTGATATTTGAAATTTTCCTTTATTTTTCTACTTGTTTATAATTTTATTTTTATTTTTAAATTTGAAATCAACTGTTTAAATTTTAAATGTCTGGATTTTCCGGGGATTTTAGAAATCAAATACCGCATTTCAAAATTAAAAATCTATTTTATTTATAAATCTTATTCTTTATTCTTTTTTTACATAAAATATTTTATGGATTTTTTTGGAGAACTTTTTTTCTTTTAATTTATTATGTGGAATTTCATTTATATATTTTTACCATTTTTATATATTATTTTAAAAAGTTCTTCATATTTTTTGTAATTTTGAGGAGTAATAATGAGATGACATTAATGTAAGAATTGTCCGGTGAGTTTATTGGTGGCATTAGAAAAGAAAAAGAAAAAGAAAAGTGGTAGTTAGTTTGAGTGGTGATTGTGTGTCCACGTTATAAGGCAGTGTTGCCACATATTAATTTTGTTAGGTAGAGTTAATACTTAATGGTCCATTACATTTCAAATGTTCTCTAGTACTATAATCTTAAGGGCGTTTCATTACCACCTTAGACCATCTTTATCAACAACCTCTCACAACCTCCCACAACCCAACCTATCAATAAAATATTTATTTCTCTCTCTTCCACATATACAACCTATTCCACAACCTAAAAAATACATTTTCACACTTTATCAACAACCCAACCCAACCCAACATTTTAATATATATTAATTTCTTTTATCCAAATACAGATCTTATTTCCCAATAAAATTAATATTTTTGATACGGCTTCATAATTGCATATTATTTTTCGCGCTTTTTCTAATATATTTCAAGAATAAAAAAATATTTGAATTCCGTAATTACAACAAGTCGATTTTGTTTTTTCGGTACGTTTAAAATAACATGCTAAAATAATAACTAAATTAAATTGCAAACGTTGAATTACGACCATCGAAAAAAATAAATTAAGCTACAACTACATGTCTGAAATACTAAATTACAAATATAAAAGATGCAACTTATATATTTAATTAGCGGGACCAAATTTTCGCCATATATGCTCGAGAGTAGGAAAAATAATTTGGATGGTTTGGATCCATGATATGAAATGATAGAAATTATGTCAGGAAATAGAATACATTAAGCTCTATTTATAGAGGTGGCAAAATTTGGCCGGCCCGACCCGGTCAGGTGGGGTCTGTCGGGCTAACATCATATTTTGGATCGGTCCAGGTCGGGCCAAAATTTAGTTAGTCCTAGAGATATTCGTCCTGCCCGTGACATTTCCCTATAATATACTAAGATTATCGGATCGGTTCGGTCCAGACGAGCCAACTATTTATAAAAAGAATAAAATAAAGAGCTTCAAATTTTTATTCAAAATATATCAACATTAGATTCTACTTGTAGAGAAAAAAAAATAAGAATTTTGATAATTTTTTTAATTTTTATAAAATAAAAATTATATTATTTATTTATTATTAAAATTATATCCAATAAATAATTTAATACAACAAATGAGGTATCGACATGTGGCAGGTTGTGGAAGGGGGTTGGGTTGTGGAAGAGGTTGGTTGACCAACCCCATCCACAACCTAGGTCACCAATCATTGATTAATTTTGCTTTTATATTTAATTCCATTTTTTGTCTTCTAACCATGCCCTTGCCCTTGGAGGGCATGGATAATTGGACATGCTATCTTTTCAAATTATACTTTCACTATTAGTTTAAGGCTTTAAAAGGTCTTGGGCCACAATTACTCCAGATCATCATTATTGTTGCCTTTAAAATAATTTATGTGCCAACTTCTCCTCATTAAATGGACTATAAACTAATTATACTCAAATCTTAAATATTTACAAAAGAAACCCATTATCTAGAACTATCTTGAATATTTTCCTCATCACCCCTCTCCGACCCTCCTCAAGCAAGATTCAACTTGCCACGGAGCTTGGATCGGAAAAATTCTAACAATGGGCGAGGAAGACTCTTTTTAAAAATGTCAGCAATATGTAAGCTCGAAGGCACAATATAAGTAAAAGGCTTGCCAACAAACACGAGTTTTCAAACAAAGTGAAAGTCAATATCGATGTGCTTGGCCCATTTACGTGCAGTTGGATTCTGGCTCAGAAAATAGCACTTTTGCTATCACACAACGAAATAGGTCGAGAAGATGGAATGACACATAATTTATGTACAAGATAGGTCATCCAAAGTAGTTCAGACGCTGCATTTACTCACGTACGATATTTAAACTCACAGCTAGAACGTGCCACGGTAGGCTATTTCTCGCACTCCATGAAACTAAATTATCTCCTAAGAAGAAGGAGTAGACGTAAGTGGAGTGCCGTGTTTCTGGATAGTGGCCCAGTCCGCATTGTAATAGCCAAGTAAGACTGCCTGCTAGTAAAGTTAAGGCAATGATCAAGGTACCTTTAACATAGCGAAGCATTCTCTTGACGGTGCAAAAATGATCAATGGTTGGTTCGTGCAAAAATTGGCTAACCTGATTGACCGCAAAAGCCAATCGGAACTAATGATTTTGAGGTATTACAAAGCACCCACAAGAGACCGATATGTTGTAGGGTCCATAGGGAATTCCAAAACTTTGCATTAAAACGCAGATGCTAAAGGGTAGACATCGGCTTAGAGTCTAGAAGCTCGGCCCGTGTAAGAATATCATGAGCATACTTGGATTGGCTTAAGAATGATCTATCAGCAATATAAGTTAATTCAAGACTCAAGAAATAATTAAGATTGCTTGATGGCGAACTCAGTGTGAAGTCGAGAAGCATAACTACCAATTAATGGTTCACCACTGCCAATGAGAATGATATCATCGACATAAATTAAAAGATACAATAAATAGGAACCATGACAAAAGATGAACAAAAATGTCTCAACCTAACTGCAGTAAAAACCAAGGGAAAGAAGAAATTTACTAAACCGTTCAAACCACGGTTGCGGGGCTTGCTTTAAACCATAAACGGCTTCTCGTACTGACAAACATGATTAAGAAATCGCGGATCATGATAGCCTAGGGATTGCTCCATGTAGACAGTTTTTAGTTAAGTGGCCATTTAGGAAGGCATTCTTGACATTAAGTTGATGAAGTGTCCATCGTTTCATAACAACTAAGGCAAGAACAATATAGGCAGTTGCTGCCTTCACAAGGAGACTAAACATATGACAGTAATCAAAGCCTGGAGCCTGTGTGAAGCCTTGAGCCACCAAACGAGTCTTGTAGAGGTCAACAGATCCATTGGAGTGATATTTTTATGGAAGACCCATTTTGAACCGAGAACATTAACTCCACGAGGACGAGGACTAAATCCCAAGTGCGATTGGTTTTTAGTATCGATATTTCTTCTTCCATGGCATCAGACAAGTGGGAGTGCTTAAACGCTGATTTAAATTGATGAGGTATTGTAGAGAAAGCAAGAGCAGGAAACAATTTCATTTGGGAAAAATCCACTGCATACATGGGCTTAAAATTTCCCTATTTGGTCTGATTTCTCATGGGAAGATATGATGGAGGAACGGGGTGTACTGGGCCTTGTGGAGGTGAATGCTCGAATTCTGCTAGAGGAGGGCACTGGCATAGAGGCGAGTGTTGGGCCAGTGGCCGTGGTGGCCGAGTGGGGGAGTGTGGGGCCGAGGGACCCAAAAGAGTGAGGAGGCTGGATGAACGCATCGTGCATGGCGTTGATGGTTGGCATGCTGCAGAATATGAGCTGGAAGCATGATTGGCGCCTGGAGAAAATGCAATCGCTACGTGTTTGTTGCCAAGGGCACGTTCGCGAAATATGGAGAAGAAGGTTAGGGTCTGAGAACCAGAATTATTTGGCTCACCAACTTTTTCAAGGAGCACTCTGTGGAAGGAATTTATTTGAGACATAGTCCCGAAAATATGGAAAAACTCGACATCCAAATGGTCTGAAATTGGCATAATTTGGAACTAAGCCATAAAGTACCTGAAATGATAATTCACCATCTAAAATAGTTGAACGGTAAGAAATTTATTATATAGAAGACAACACTAAAGGCATCCAACCAGAAAAAAACGATGGAAAATTAGCGTTAGATAGTAATACCAAACCAACTTCTGTAATGTGAAGATGCTTGCGTTCGGAACGACCATTCTGGGGAGGTGTGTATGGATAAGAGATGTTATCACTCTGAAAGACTTTAAGTTTACATGAAAATTGGCTTGTACGAAATTATAACACTATTGAAACACGTCAAAAAACTGAGATTTACAATGTAAAGGATAATGCCAAATTAACCGAGAGTAATCATTCACAAAGATGACATAATACAAAACCACTAGAATAAACAGGCGTATAAGCCCCTACAAGTCACAATGCACAATATCTAAAGCAGAAGAAGCTCGTTTGTCATTAAGAGAGTAAGATAGTTGTTTGGTCTTGGCCAACTGGCAAGGAGAACATTATTTTGTAAAAATGATTCACCTTGTTCAATTGATTCAAGCTTTTCCCTCTTCTAAATCTCTGCTTAACTTAGCCATTTCATTTTTTTTTTGTCTTCTTGCTCCCATTGGTTTTGGTTGGACGCCGTCTCCTTTAGCCAATCAAGAGATCCATCAACTTCCTTATTAAGGAAGGGTCCTTCCAATGCTATATCCAAGAAAAAATTCTTCCGCTAGGAGTTAATCCGGCATAAAAGACATTGAGGAATAAAAGCATTATCAAATCCATGGTGCAGACATGTTCAACAAAGGTTTAAAAGTCTTTCCCAAGCCTCAAACAAATGCTCGTCACTTCATTAGATGAAACTTTAAATATCACCATATCTGGGGTGACTTCTACTCCCGCGCAAGTTTTTTGGGGGCTCGGTGAACCGAGAGTAGGAAGTTGTTACCTCGGTACTATGGAGCTTACCCTTTCCATGGTTCATCATATAAATATTTTTAAAAATTTTCAGAAACTAAATACACAAATAAACAGCACATAAAGTTTAAAACATTGGCAAAAAAGTAAGTAACAAGATAAATATATACACAATCCTAATCTTAACCTACAATCGACCCTACAATGGCTCTACGAGAAGGAAGTTCTCCCCGGCAACGACACCATGAACTTATCTCGAAAACCCATTTCAAAACATCTAAATAATGAAAGACCTTTCATTTACCCGCAAGCGTACAGGATAGACAATGGTAATAAATTATCGATCCACAGAGAGGATATCTCAAAAAGCACACTTAAGGTCTATTGATGCAATTAAGTTAGGCAAATTGAAAAAGTAGAGATTTGTTAATTACTAAATGAGCATAAATTAACAAATTAAATATATAAACGATAATCTAAACTAGAAATGAATTTCTAAGGCATGGTTTCACCTTAAACCTAGGATGAAGATCAAGTGACTATCAATTAATCGAAGAGTTGTGATGGAATTTTTTTAACAATTCCTCCATAAATCTTGGTAAGATTTTCAACAAGGCAAAAGAAGTCTTCTTATTCTTTCATCTCATCTTCCTCATCATCCGAATTGTGTGTAACTTCAAGCTTAGGAATGATACGTTTATTTTTTTATGACATCATACCCATTGTTCATCTCGAATGTTCAAAGCTCTCCCATCAAATTATCCAATGCCATTGGACTTAGTTTCATAAAAGATTCCTAGATGGTAATCGTTTCATGAAATCGCTGGAGGAGTCTTCATAACCTTCTTAATTTGTTTTATCTTGGATATGGATTCACTAGATATATAACCCTGACAATACTACTGAAGCATGTGAAGTGACACACTATGTCTAACCTTAGTGTTACCGCAAGTGTACGGTGTTAGTGCAGACAGCAGTGAGCAAGGTGAATCCCATATATTGCATTGCATATGGTGTGTGTGACATCTCATCTCTTTCTTGTTGAGTCTTAGGACACATATCACGGCTAAGTGATTCTCCTTTGACTACTGGAGTATCCACAGGTTTGCAATTTTCCATATTGAATCGTTTCAGGACTTTGTTGATGTAACCTTCTTGAGAAAGTCCAAGCAACCTTTTTGAACGACTCCTATGGATTTTTACACCCAGAATGTATTCTGCCTCACCCAAGTCTTTCATCTCAAAGTTTGAAGATAACCACTTTTTAATGGTATCTAAATACTCCTTGTCATTTCCAGCCAATAGTATATCATCTACATATAGAGATAAAATTACAAAATTCTCATTGGACTATTTCTTGTAGACACAGTGGTCTTCATCTATCATGACGAAGTTATTTGAGATAACCGTGTTATGAAATCTCAAATACCATTGTCTCGAAGACTGCTTCAGTCCGTAAATTGACCTATGCAATCTACAGACTTTTTCCTCTTGGCCCGGAAGAATGAAACCTACTGGTTGTTGCATGTAGATTTCTTCTTCTAGTCCTCCATTGAGGAAAGCAGTTTTAACGTCCATTTGATGTAATTCTAAATCCATATTTGCTACTATTGCTAGAAGTAGGCGAATCGAGGCAAATCTCACTACAGGAGAAAAAGTTTCCTCATAATCAAGACCTTCTTGTTGAGTGTAACCTTTTGCTACTAAGCGAGCCTTATACCTCTCTATAGACCCATCGGCCTTTTTCTTAATTTTGAGAACCCATTTGTTCCCAATAGCCTTGCGTCCTATTGGAAGGTCTACAAGTTCCCAGACCTCGTTTGACCTCATTGACCCAAGCTCTTTTTCTATTGCATTTTTCCATTGGTCCTTAGCTGGACAGGACAAAGCCTCTTGTATAGACTTTGGTTCTCCTTCGTCCATTAAAGAAGTCAGAAATGCAAAAGATACAGTTCCTAACTCCTTGTTGTCCCTTGAAGTTGCGACTAATGCATGTCCTTCTACGCCGAAGTGACGTTTAGGGATGCATGTCCTAGTTGGTTTTCGAAGTTGTGAGTCATTAGGAATAGGAATGTGATCACTCCCATTTAGATCCACATCCCTGGTAACATTGCTCCCACTTGGATCGAAGGGGTTGTGATCCTCTCGACTCTGATCAATGTGATCTCATGAGAGATTTTCAACTTTGAATAAAGGTTCTGTATTCCTAATACTGCCTTTACTAGGAAATTCATCCTCTAAGAATGTTGCATTTCTTGACTCAATTTCAGTCATGTGAGCATCTTGATGCTCTCCTATGAACACATAACCTTTGGACTACTCACTATATCTTATGAAGATACATTTCTTGCCTCTAGTTCCGAGTTTACCATACTGACTTTGATTGTTAAGTACGTAAGCTGCTGACCCCCATGCCCTGAGGTTACTTAGGTCTGGTTTTCTACCATTCCAAAGTTCATAAGGAGTTGAACATACTGATTTTGAGGGTAAGCAATTTAGCACATAAGTGGCAGTTAACAACGCATCCCCCCAAAAGGAGATCGGTAAACTTGCTTGTGCTAGCATGGATCTCACCATTTCCAATAACGTTATATTCCTTCTTTAAGCTACACCATTTTGTTGTGGTGTATAAGGCGTAGTAAGTTGTCGGATAATTCCTTTTTCACTACACAGTTCCTTGAACTGATCAGACAAGTACTCACGCCCTCGGTCAGTTCTTAGTGCTTTCACTGTTCTCTTCTTTTGAATTTCTACGTCATTTAAGTAGTGTCTAAAGCAATCCAGTGCATCATACTTGTGTGAAATCAAATAGAGATGACCAAAGCGTGAGTAATCATCTATGAAAGAAATGAAATAGTAAGCTCCATGCCTCGCCCTTACACTCATAGGACCACATATATCAGAATGTACTAATTGTAATGGAAATTGAGCTCTAACAGCTTTACCAAATGGTTTCCTAGTCATTTTACCGACAAGACAGTGTTCACAGGTGGACAAAGAGACTTTAGAAAGCGAACCCAACAGCCCTTCTTTCACCAGTCTATTCATCCTGACTTGCCTTATGTGACCTAATCTAGCATGCCAAACATTATCATCGACAATTGCATTACTAGAAGAACAAAAATTATAAAAAAAACCATTGTCATAATAATTAAATGTTGTTCGGTCACAATCCATAATAATAAAACCATTCATGAGATGTACAGTGGCACAAACATTGCCATCACAATTAATAAAAACTTTGCTTTTCTCAAATAGCAAAGTATAATTGTAGCTAAGAAAAACAGAAACAGAAACCAGATTCCGTCAAATCTCTGGAGTGTAGAGGACAACATGTAGGATAAGGGTCCACCCATTGGCCAACTCGAGCTTGCAAGTCCCTATTCCCTTGACATCAACTCGAGAGTTATTTCCCACATAAATCCATCTTGTTCCCGCTGGAACTCGACGGTAATCTACAAATGATCCACGATCTCTAGTCACATGGTTCGTTGCCCTTGAGTCTACAATCCACAAAGGATAAGATTCAGTGAGTAAAACCGCTCTAGAGACGTTTACAATGCTTACAGAAGAATAAGAAAGATTAACCTTGTCCCGCCTGGGCTCAGGGCACTCGCGTGCAAAATGACCAATAGTGTCACAGTTAAAGCATTTCATCTTGCTCTTATCTTTCTTATTTCTGTTTGCATTTCTTTTCTTGTTCTTCTTAGCACCAGCCTTAGAAGCATCACCAGCATCCCCCCCTTTCCCTTCGGTCTTTTTTCCTTTGTTGCCTTTCTTCCAGTTCCTCTTGCGTTTAAAGCCCGAGGCGTTATGAGAACCGGATTCAACAACTAGAGCACTTGAACTGGATCTGGCAGCTCCTAGCCATTCATCCTCAAGTTCCACATGACGAGCAGCATCTTCAAATGTCTTGATGCTCTCGTTGTGTGTCAGGTTAACATTCAAGTGCTCCCACTTGTCGGGAAGAGACCGAATCAAAGCCTGGATATGTTGCTCATCGGAAAGGACATAACCGGCAGCTTTCAACTCTCTGATCATGTTTGACATCACACGTATGTGTTGTCTGATGGAATGATCAGATTGTTTCTTATAAGTATCAAACTTGATAGTAAGCTGTCTTAGATGAGTGACTGAGGTCCCACCGTTCTTTTCTTTGAGATACACCCAGATATCACTAGCAGTCGAGTGTTGCTCACACTCGTGTATCATGTCATCAACGACCGAGCTAACCAGGATGCCTCGAGCCATGGAATTTTTCTTTTTCCACGCTAAATAGGCTTCCTGGTCCCTCCTTCCTTGAGTGCCAGTTCCAGTTCCGGGGTCTGCCATAACATGATTGATCGCGTCCAACGCGTCTTGTTCGTCCAGAACATACCAAATCTTATGACGTCAGGTGTCATAATTATTGTCATTAAGCTTATCACCCTTATTTAGATCATCTATTATCGACCTTGATGCCATGGTCTAGAATGCATATATGAACATTAGTCAAGTAAAATATGTACTGAGATTTTCACATTTATCTAACTGACATTCATCATGATCCAACGTAGATTTGGCTTCAAAAAATAGCTTAGAGCTATCAATCATCAATTAAACTCAATTTCTTCCTCATGCAGAACTCAGTTCGTGAACGTAAAAATCTTTCCGAGTTAAGACATAAGATAAGAGAAAAAACAACAAAGTAACTCAGAACATGCAGTAATTATCACATCACCATAAAATAATGAAATCATCATATGGAAAACATTCATCAAAACGATGTTCAGCAATTATAGAGGAATAATGTTCAGATAAAATATCCAACAAAAGAAGTCCAACATCTAATAAGCACATCCACTCAAAATCCCATACCATTTAGACTTAATTTCATCTAGTGGCAGCCTACAGATCTTCTCCTATTTCTCTATCTCAACAAAAAGATCTCTCTGGGATGCAACATGATATATGACATGGGCTAGAGGATCAGAAACTCGACTCTTCAGAGTATGACCGTTCCCTGACAGCCTCCTACTGAGTCTGAGGTTATTAGATCTCAAAATGGGACCCATTCCCAGCTGAGCAGACTTTCCTATGTTAATTTTCCAATCCTCAACCATTTCTTTGACCACATAAGGACCATCAATCAACACATGGTTAATTATGTCAGCAGTCTGATTGATCTTATCAAACCTCTAGTGAACTCTAGCCTAACCCTCCTTATAGTCACCGGAAAAAGGGGAAGACCAATAGCCTTCGGAAACTAATTCCGAGTCAGGAATGTTAATCTATTTCCAAGCTGATAGGAGACATATGTGTGCCCACATCTTAAGCATCTCCAAGTAGTGCTCAGGGAGTGCCTAAGGTTCATCTCACAGTACATGAACTCTACCAACTTGCTAATGGGATCTCTTAGTTCCTCTCTAGTCAAAGTTCTTCTTGTTCTAGCCCTATAGAAAATGGGATTACATGGTTAAAACAAGTTATTTTTAATGTAAAACACATGAACACTTAACCAATAATCACGCATATAAGTAGTGGTTTCAATGCGTATAGTTAAGAATTCACAAGTGTAAAAAAAAATAAAAACTCGTTCAATAACCTCCCACTGTCTTAAGGTCCACATTAACAATAAAGAACCGCTTAGACTTATAAAAAAAAATTGTTTTAGGTAATCTTTTGTGGCCTATTTGCCTAAAAGATGAAACAAATTAGATTAAAGTCACTTGGCAAGTCTTTCTATACACACTTATGCCCCTTCCAACCTTTAAAACATGACTCGACATTGAATGACTACCCACCACACGCTTTCGCAGACTTTCAAACATATAGAACGCGCCTGCACGTGCCGCCAATGGTTCGGCGGTGGTTTGACCATGGACCGATGACGGTCCACCGTGGACCAGCGACGGTCCGACTATCGGTTCGGACCGATTCGGTTCGGGTCTGGACCGGTTTGATTCTGGACCGATTCGGTTCGTTTCTGGACCGGTTTGGTTTGAACCGGTTCGGTTCGGTCTGGAGCGGTTTGCTTTGAACCGGTTCGGTTCGGTTTGGGCCAACGGTTGACTAATGATGTGGCAATGACGTGGTCATCGTTGACGTGGCGCCTGTCCATTGGGCCACATGTGCTGACTCAGCGGCTAACTGGTCATCAGTACTCACATCAACGCCCACTCTCGCCGGACGGCGGGTGTGGCGCACGCGCCGTCACCGGGGCGGATTCCGGTGATCAGGCTCCGGCTACCCCCCCTAGATCAACCCTCCTGATTCCAACAGTATGTTCAATTTTACATTTTACCCAATGAAAATATGAAAATGGAACAACACATGTAATCAAGGAGAGTGAAGGTTTAATTCAGAATCCATAAAATAATAAAAAAAATCTAAAATATCACATAATTATTCTCAGATTGCGAAAATATTCGTAAAATATTTATACGGATTCAGAAAAATGGAAGGCCAGCGGCTACGGAACCCAAAAATTATGTACTATCATCATGCCAAATGTAGAAAATTTTCATCAATAGTACAGACGGGAATTACAGATCAAAAAACACAAAAAATTGATCTTATTTTAATTTTATAAAATAATCCGTAAGGCCAAAAATTATGAAACTTTACAGTTATTCCATACATAAATCAAAGAACATACAGAAAAAAAATTGGCCCTTAATTCCCAATTTGTTTTTCGAGTTTGTACAGGGTGTGCATTAATCTGTACGAAATTCAGTATAAAAAACGTACATTCCATGCGCTCCGAATCAGAACCCATGGTTGTGATACCAATGTTGGATTTCATCATAACAAATACATAAATCCATAACACATAATCGAAATCGATGATTTACATGTTGAAGCGTGCTTTAACGTAAACCTAGTTTTGATCCATGTGCCGGTGATACTACGGATCGAGGCTATGTTACAATGAACTTTGCAAACTTTTCACAACCCTAGCTGCCTTTTCTTTGGAGAATGATGAATGAGAGAGTTTTTGCAATTGTTGGAATTGAGAGAGTGAAAAGTGATTCCTTTTCTCATATTACCGGAGAATAGAATTTGACTTTCACTTTCTTGATTGAGTAAATCACTCAATCAAGGGAGTAAGGGAATCCTTTCCCTTTTGAGAATCAAACCTTTCTTATTCTCCTATTGGACTTATACGGATATTCTAGATGGACTGTCTAGTGTAATATTCGGGTATATTCAATTGGGTTCACCCCATGGACGACTTATTAATTAAATAAATCGGTATTTAATTAAGTCCAACTAACAACATTTAAAAAAATGAGGTGTAAATATTTTCACTGAACAGCCAAATAAATTGAGATATTGTAAGATTGATCCCCAAAATTTGGTATGCAATACACGAGCTGTTCTTGGACAGATCGATGTATACAACTAATGATCAATTAGGTATATTAATTGTTATGTCTCAAATTAATGTTGGTCAAATTATTTGTTTTTATTAGCATATATTACATTTTTATGTGTGGTGAGTTTTTAACACATGTATTGGCTATGCTACGTTTGAGTTTCCCTATTAATTTAGGATCTCAAATGGCAAACTCATTGTTCTGATTAACAAAATAGATTTAAATATCCAATATAATTATCATATTATATCACATCTACTATAATTATTCCTGTACATTTTGATCTCCCAATAACCTATCCACTATCGCGTTGTTTTTTCTCAAGCCACGTTACCTATCACAATAATTAAGTTAATTATTTCATAATTATTGACTCAGTCCTAATCCATGTTTTCATAATATAATATTACCAGCATGGACATTTATAGCAATATCGTACTCTATAAATTCAGTAGGATTTTCCAATATCTACCTGGCCAGTGGCAGATCCGATAGTCGAGGAATGAGGGTACCAAATTTGTTTATTTATATTTTATCTAAAGACGCAGGCTATTCACTGCCCGCTAAATTTATCAAGGCAGTCCATTTTTTAATATAGTTCATTTATATTTAAAAATTGCATCAATTTTCTCAATACAATCCACACAATTTCAATGTTGTCCTTATTATTAAATTAAATAAGTTCCATAGAATAAAACAAAAGAAAAAGAAAAGAAAAGAAGATTACAAGAGAGAAAATAGTGAATGGGAATTTGCAGATTTCATTGGCAAAAACTTTTAACTTCTGACGATTATCTTTACGGAAAATAATGGGGAATTTGCATATGCCATTGTCAAAAAAATTCAACTTTCAATGGTTATATTCAAGGAAAAGAATGAATCAGATTTGATTTTGCAGGCAGTAATATCTTCAGCCATTTTTTTTTTAATTTAATATGTGATTGAGTTGCTTGTTAAGAATTTTATGATCTTGTGAGTAGTTTAGTTTATGTCAATTGGAATTTATTTGTATTTGTTGCAATGATTTAAATCGCAGATCCAATGATCTTGATATCATTGTTTACCCCTCACAAAATTAGGGTTTATGATGCCATGGAAGAAGATGGAGAGAGAAATGTAGAGTTTTCTCGTAGATGGCAGAGAAAGAAAGATAGTTTTTATTTTTTATTTTTTTCGTTTTTATGATTTTTTTTAATAATTAATTATGTTTTCTTATCTTTAAGGGTATTTTAGTCCTTGAATAAGTACATCTTTAATATTAAAAGGAGTGGGCTGCGTTAAGAATATTTGTGGGCTGCAAATAGTCCACGCCTTATCTAAATTGGGGGTAAAAATACTACTTCTTTTTACAAAGAAAAATTATGATGTATTTTTCAAAAAAGAGGGGGTACAAAATTTATACTTAATTTGTGTCCGCCACTGATCTCTTTTCTTTTTTCTTATTTTTTTTATTTCTTTTATAATGAAAATCATCTTTGGGTGGGGGAATTAAAGCAGATTCCCAACCTGTATATATATCAATCAATCAAAAGCAATACAATCAAAATCTGTTTTTTTTCAAGCAAATAAACAACAACTCAAAATATAAAATATGGCAATACTATTGCATCTAACCTATAACCTCTAATACATTTACAAGTATCTATCTCTCTAAATTTTATAGTCTGTTTTTTCCTAACGGCTTCATTAGCCAGGAAATCCGCCACCCGGTTCCCTTCTCTATGTATGTGAGAGATAAAGGACTCTCTTTATCTTCTCAACGTTTCATATTTGAAAAATCAAACATTGATATCTCTAGTTTCCAGGAGACTTTTGCTGCAAAACAAAACTAACAGCTAAAGCATCCACTTCCACCCATATTTTCCTAAGCCTAATTCCAAACAGAAACTAATACCTTCTACCACTGCTGAAATTTTCAGCAAAAATGTTATCACAATCAACAATGGAAGAGTAAAAACCTGCAACAAACTCAACTTTACAATTCCTAGTAACCAATAACCCCCTCCCCCCCCAGGCCAAGATTGCCCTTAAATGCTCCATCAGTATTGAGCTTGACCCGATCACACTACTAAAATTAAGGTCTTTTGCCACTACAAAATGTAGTTAAAAAAAAAGGAGAGTGGTCACAAAAGTATTTTTTAGTAACTACATTTGGAATATAGTTACTATAGGGTAGCCACTTATAGTAAGATGCAAAAAGTTTTTTTGCAACTACTTTGTAGTTACTAATGTATTTGTAATTATTTTTTGCAACTATTTTGTAGTTACTAATGTATTTGTAACTACAAGTAGTTGCAAAAGAGCTTGTCATAGTGCAGCAAATTTGGTTAAAATTGTATGAAATATTTTATGTAACTACTAATAGTTACAAAAGGGGTTATTTTTAGTAACCCCTCTTATAATTGCTAAAAGAGTAGCGACAAATACCATTTTTTCTTGTAGTGATCACCATTTGGAGGCTCCTACATCACCTGTCAAGGGTCATTTTTCGTTCCTCTCAGTAACCCCAAATCCCCATTTTTTGGCCAAGTGCCAACAACTTTTCTAGAACCCAATCGGCCACAAACAAGCTGATGACATAGACTTCAAGTTGTTCATCATCAGAAGTTGGATTTTGGGTATAGTAGTAACAATGCCTTGAATTTTTTTAAGGTTTTCTGGCCAACCAAATCTGCCAGCAGAGGAAGCACATATCTTAAATTGTCCTGGCTATGAAGCATTTGGAACCAAATGCCAAAAAGCTGAAGTAAAGAGAGGCTACTAGGAAGTTTAAACTAAAAACAAAGCAAAGAAAGACCATACATGCTTAGTAAATGGACAATTAACAAATAGATGATCCTCTGTTTCAAATGCAGCACAACACAAAGGGCACATGAAAACTACCTTAAATCCTTTCTTAATGAGGTTGATATCAAGAGAAAGAAATTTTTTAGTCAACCTCCAAATAAAGATGACAATAGTATTCAAAATAAATTTAAGTCACATCATAGATCTCCAAACCCCAATGGGGTTCTTTGGTCTCAATGAGTTCCACGCAGAAATGTTGATAAATATGCCATTTGAAGTTAATTTTCATATAGGTATATCAACCATTTCAGAATAAACGGGAGTCTCAAGGATGCAATTCATGACATTGGGGGAGAATGTTAGAAACAGAAGACAATTCCCATTCATTATTGCACCAGAAGTTTGCAACACACGAATTAGTATCAAATACATTAGCATATTAGCAAAGAGGCCCAAACTCACACCAATACAAACCAGAAGGAGAGTTTACCTTGTCCCAGCCTCCAATAAATTTTATTTTCAACAAACTCTTTGACATTTAAAAGTCTTTTCCAAAAATGTGATTGGTTGTTGTAGATACTCAAATTTTGTATCTAATTAGAATGGGCCATGTGTCAATGTAATGTAGATATTACTAAATTAAATTAAATTAATTTAGTAATTATCTAAAAGATTATGGTAGATATCAAATTATGGTGGACCAATTAGAGGACTCTGCATATCAGGATGTTGCATAGATCCCTCTGTCGAAGACATGACAATCCTACGTGAATTAGCTCAAATTAGACGGTGGTAAAATTTGATTGATAATTTGATACCACTTAGGGAGGGATATACAAGGTAGTAAATTATTAAAACTAAATCATAAGAGATTCTAATGGGAACAAACTTGATTTGTACAAATCATTGATCTCGTAAGGATATCAACATGGAATTGCAAGGTTGGGAGTTGTGAAATTATTAAATTAATATATTTAATTTAATAATTATCTTAAAGAAATTTAATAAATTTTATATGTTGGCGGACCAATCAAATATATCCATTAGGATCCTAGGCCCATCAGGGTTCTTCATTCTACAACTATAAATAAGGCCTCATTGTTCCACCAAAAATAATCAACAACACAAGTCAAGAAGTAAGTGAAGAATTCCACAGCAGAGGCAACTTCGGCGTTCTTCAAGTGTTCTTCGAGGAAATTCTCCATAAACGGCGTTCGATCCAAGATTAAGGTGTTGAACCCCTCAGATCGGCATAAATCAAGCTAAATTCCAACAGTGTTCTTCGTGGATAAACGACATTCAAGGCGTTCTTCACAAAATTTCCCAATTAATAACATTTAATTTGAGATCAAGGTGTTGAGTCCTCAAATTAACATTATTAAGTCAGATATCCAAATCCGAAGAAGATCTAAGTGATGTTCTACTCCAAATTCCAAGTGATACAAGTTGAAGAGAGGATCGAAGGAATTTTAGGAATTGTACTCGCAAAGTTTTTTTGATTCAATATATACAATTTGTACATGTTTTTTGTGTTCATTTATTTATACACAAAAAATTTTGTTACAGTTGTAACAAATGTCAGCAACAAAATTATATGTTTTACTCAGATGCCTTTCCTTTAAAATCTCTCCCCATAAGCTATCGCTAGTCCTAAGCTTCCACCCGGCCTGAATAGCAAAAACATCAGCCATAATCCTCAAATCCTTGGTACCAATACCACCTTCCTCAATAGGATAATATATTTTATCCTAGCTAGCTCAATGAATTTTCTTTTTTCTACTCCAAATCCCCATAGGAACCCATTCAAAATTCTCTGAACTCTATTCACCACAACTTTAGGAGACCCAATCACCCTTAAGATGTACAAAGGTATAGAAGAAAGCACACTTCTGACAAGTTTCAACCTTCCCCCAAAACTTAAGAATAGTTTATCCAACCTCCTAACCTACCTAGAATTTCTCAATCACCTCTTGGAACAACTCACATTTCACTTTACCCTTGAACTGAGGAACCCACAAATATTTGAAAGGTAGACCTTCTTCCCTCACCCTAGCAATCTCTAAAATTCTTTTTTTTTTTTTTTTCCCTCAATCTCTTAACATTGCAGCCAAAAATCACAGAAGATTTAGTGAAATTAATTTTTTGTCGTGTGGCCTTTTCAAAAGAAGCAAGGAATTCCAACAGTTTCTTGAAAGAATTGATACAGGAGAACAAAAGATGATATTATAAGCAACAAAGGATAAACAAGGAATAAGAAACGTTATTTTGTTGTATTTCAACTTAGCAAAGGAATAGAACATGTTATTTCAACTTAGCAAAGGAATAGAACATGTTATTTCAACTACATCAGGTGCATTCAAAACAGGACGCAGAAAACCTCTCTTCTCCCCAAAAAAGCACAACCTAGAGATTGCTCTTCCATGGCCGGCGGCTGTTGTCGCCCGCAGCCGCCGGCCATACCTTCGTTCCCCCTTTTTTATTTTTCGCTTTTCGTCTTCATATCTTTACTTTTCTGTTGATTACCGATCTAGTTTTTCAGGTTTCGTATTTCTATATTTTTTATCGAAAAACTGTTCTTGCTTTACCCTCGCCTTCCATGGAGTCAAGGATTTGAGATCCAGATATGGCCTTCATCCGAACCAGGGCCATGGCGAATCAGCTTTCCTCGATCCGCTATTGATGAGGATTTGAAGATCTCGACCAACGAAGATCCACAATCTGCCATTTATGGCGGCTTTTATTTTGAAGATCGCGATTAGTAGGTCCTCCTTCCATGGCGGACTACTTCCTCACTCCGCCGCCTTGCCGTCCTCCCATGGCGGTGACCTTCATGGTGGCCCTGCCCTCACTCAGTCAGCCACCTGACCGAGTCGACTCAGTGAGTCATTTCTGATTCTCCGAGTCGGTTGCTTTGCCAGGTCAACTCAGCGAGTCCACTTCGTGGTTGTGCTGCTGCTGGTACCTTCAGCTTTTTGGGCTGATTTTGACATTTCTGAAATGGAGGTAGATGGTTTGCCATCTATTGTCGTTTGCGTCAGGACCCGAGTCCATTTGCGGCGCAGTCTTGGGGCTTTGACTAATCCGGGTCCAGTTTCTTCCTATAGCAGACCTGCGTCTTCAGGTCACACCTCAGCCGAGATTCGCTATCAGCTTTGGGAGCTACTGCAGATTTGCTTCTGCAGTCTTGATTTGGGTTTGAGTTCGGATTTTAGAATTTGGTCTGCTGATTTTAATTGCTTTGCGATTTATTTTCCTTGAACTCGAGATAGAACATGGGTTGCTTCGCCTTTGTTTTGATTTTCTACTGCTTCTTCGGGACTTTGATTTGTTTAGCTGGACTCTACGGGGTTAGTATTGGAGATTTGTACACGTTTTGGGTTTTGTTGTTGGGTCACAATTACAGATTTTACGGCTCTGAGCTAAGACATTGAAATCCTCAGAGGGATTTTTAGACTCACACCGATGTGAGGAGCGTTGCTAATCCCCACGCTCGGATTTCGTGACATAGAGCAAAATGATTGGGAGCTCGACCTCTGTAGTTTGCTCGGCGACAGTTCTAAATTGGTTCTTCTCTCCAACCGAACCGGTCATTTCCAGTTTTACTTACACTAAATTGGCTTTGTCTTGTAATTGCTTTATTTTAATTAGCCATTTTTAGTTTTATTCTGAATACCTTTATCTGCCGGCTTGTGGCATGAAAAGGATTTCCGCTTGACCCTTGTGAGTGACCAATATGTGGTCTCCACATTTCTTGTTTCCTTTGTTTTCTTTTCTTTATTTATAATACTACCTATTTAGTCTTAAAAAAAAAAAAAAAAAGACCACAGCGTAGAATAATGGAAAAAAGTAGCAAACAAGCTAGGGGAAAAAGGGTCTCCTTACCTCAATCCTCTAGAAGACTTAAATAAACCATAAGGAGACCCATTTATGAGAATAGAAAACTAAGAATGCTCAATAATGTTGGAGATATATTTGATAACAGGAAAGCCAATAATGTGCATAATCTGATATAAAGCCCCCCCTCCCCCCACTTTGACCCTGGTAGCGTCGTTTCCTACTACCAAATTAAATGTGTATGAAGAATACACTTAATCCTTACTAACTATCCTACTGAGTAGAATGGTAAATAAGGGTCGATCCCACAGGGAACGGCCGAACAGTTTTGATTACGATGTCAAGCAGTTTATGATTAAGTATGCAAGAAATAAAAACTTAAGAAAGCAATAATGTGGGGGTTGATGGGAAACTAACAATCTATTAGTGACAATTAAAAGCAAATAGACACAATTAAAAGAAACAAGTACTCAAAAACACTAGAAGAGATCTTTTTCGGTTTTAGTTTTCAAATAGTAAAACAAGTCACCCTTGATCATGCTTCCCCTTGGTCTTGAACAATTGATGCAACTATTGTTAATGCCCGATTAAATTGTAATTTAAGCCCTTACCTCAAGACTATTAACAAGCTCTAATAGCCTTGTTGTCCCTTAATCTTAGTCAATCAAAATAAGCTCTTCGACTAACCCTATTCAGTTTAACCGAATCCTCAAACAAGCTCTCTTAGATTCAATCACCAAAAGCATTAAACACTAGGACAACGAGATAAATTCAACATAAAACTCGAAAGCTCGGTTTTAGTGGTTGAACTTTGTGTTATCCCCAATAAATAACTATTGTTTGCTACACGGGAATCGAAAATCCTACAATTACGGATAGTAATCTCCTATTCTAGCAACACATTCACAAATCCCTTTAAGGGTGATCAAACCAATAATCAATTCATAAATGTGAGTCAATAAGAGCAAATAACACAAAGCACTTAAATACACAATAATCTCGGTAACATTAACCGTAATAATTACATCAATGTCTCGACTCAAGGTTCCACAATGATCAAGGATGAACTAAGGGTGCTAGCCACCCATATTAACTAATACAATCAGAAAATAAATTGAAAAATAAAGAAACATGATACTGATATGGGTGAATCCAAAGATGTCGATTGGAGAAGATGATCCTTCAATCTCTAGTCCAATCTCCTTCCTTGGTGGCTGAAATGTGCTCTCTAAGTATCAAAAAGGTATCCAAAAGTTATCTAAAGTTAGGTTAAATTCGAATGGGATGATATATATATAAAGGGAGAAAGTGCTAGGCAAAAATAGGCAAAAATAGGCAAAAACGTATTCAGGATTTTAAAACAGGGTAGTGAATCTCGGCCGAGACGTGAAAAAGGGTTTTCAAGAATTTTGGGTCGAAGGTCGATCTCGGCCGAGATTGGGTTGCATCTCGGCCGAGACGTGAAAAGGGAAAACTAGGAATTTTTTAGGTTTTGACTCATCTCGGCCGAGATTGGATTGCATCTCGGCCGAGACTTTCATCCTTGAGATTCTTCAGAAATTCCCTGGAGCCTCATCTCGGCCGAGATGAGATTGAATCTCGGCCGAGATCTTCAGTCTTGTAAAACTTCAGAAAACCCCTGGAGGCTCATCTCGGCCGAGATTAGCATCCTGTCTCGGCCGAGATCTTCAGTTGGCCCTTCCTTTATTGCCTCGATCGATCCCTCGACTCCGCGGTCGTTTAATGTTCGATTTCGACCCTTTTTACACCTGTCTTAATACAAAAATAGCTCAAACGCATTATTTTGCCCATTAGAATATAAAAGCACTAAATACACATAATTATGCACGTTATTGACACTAAAAGTGCCCTAAAGTGCGTGCACGGAACACGTGTACCAGACCCTAACATAAGCCTTAGCCAGGTCTAGTGTAAGAATCATTTTCCCATCTTTACACTTCTTGTTAATGTCATGAACCAACTCTTGAGCAAGAATGATATTAATCAACAATGTTTCCAGTGGGGACAAAACCACTTTAAGGTTTGGGGACAATATTAGGAAGGATGTTCTACAACCTACTATTAATCAGCTTGGTCAAGATTTTGTGAACAACATTACAAAGGCTTATGGGTCTATAGTTCCCCCCTGGTAAGATGCTTGTCAATTTTAAGGATAAGAGTGATAGTAGTACATCTGAACTTCCTGGGCATAGGCTGCCCAAGCAGAAAATTAACACATGCAGCCACTAAATCCTCTTTTAAGATATCCCAACAATGTTGGGAAAATAGTATAGAAAAGCCATCTAGCCCTGCCATAC
Source organism: Ajuga chamaepitys (assembly GCA_958295605.1). Classification (NCBI taxonomy): domain Eukaryota; kingdom Viridiplantae; phylum Streptophyta; class Magnoliopsida; order Lamiales; family Lamiaceae; genus Ajuga; species Ajuga chamaepitys. The sequence continues at coordinate 23,474,373 of OY282506.1, read as the reverse complement.
TGTTTTTCTCCATGCTAAAGACCACCTCCTTAACTTGTTCCATAGTAGGAGGAGCACAAAGATTAACATCATGACTCCTACTCAACCTAGAGGCTATAGACTCAAACACCTCATTCTGCAAGTCACGTCCTTCAAAAGAAAACATGTTTTTAAGAACTCACAAGTAGATGATTGAATCAATTCAGGGATTGAATCCAATTCAGGAGTAAAAGTTACTTGATTGTTTATCTTTATTTTAGAAATATGACTCTTAGAGCGTTTTTTCTTGACAAAAGCATGAAAGTAAGTTATATTATTTTCACCTTCCTTGAGCCATTTACAAGCAGCATCCTGTTTCTAAAAGTCTCTTCTACAACAACATCAAGAGTGAACACTGCTTGCTCTTGCCTTAGAAAGGCGAGATAAGCATCAGTAGGGTCATCAATGTAGGACTCCTCTTGCCTAATCACTGCTTGCTCAGCCACTCTAACCTTATAAAAAATGTTACCGAACGCTAACTTGTTTTCCAATGTTTAAGACACCCTTTAAGCCTATACAATTTATACTTCAGATTATTTGTGCCAATTTCCCTAGTAGGCAATCCCCAATTATCCTTAACAAACTGTATGAAACCATGATGTTTTGTCTAGGCATCAATAAATCTCAAAGAAGCCTTAGGCTTAAAAAATAAATTTTGAACAGTAATAAAGAGGGACAATGATCATAAGATGTTTTAGCAAGGTGCTTGACCTCAATGGAATTATACTAGAGATAAGAGCTCTGTCCAACCTTTCAAACACATGATTGGCATGCCAGGTGAACCAATTCCCTTCAAACCCAGCATCCTCAAGCCCACAATCAGTTATTAAGCAATTAAAATAATCTATGGATTTAGTTTTAAGAGCCCCCCACCCACTCCCATTTTTTCACTAGAAGCTAATATAGTATTAAAATCCCAATACACTAGCCAGGGAGATCTATTGTGATCATAAATCCTGATATCATTCCAAAGACTAAGCCTCCCTTTTCTTTCACATACAACATTTATAAAAGTACCAAAGAAAGAGATACCAACAGAGCTATCACAAAAATCACATCAATCATTCAATTAGAACAAGCAACAACAGAAATAAACACACCATAGCACCCAAATCTTACAGCACAACCACTAAGCCCATCATATGCGCCCAAAAATCATCAGAGGACTAGACTTCTTAGCCTCAAGCAAAATTAGCAGATCAAGTTTTTTTTTTTTTTTTTTTATAATCATGGACTGTCTTTCAAATGCCTCTAGGCTTTATAATTACCAAGCCCTCAAATGATCCAACTTATAATATTCATTAATAAAGGAAGTGCACTTACCTTCATTACTTTTTGCTCCTCTCCTAGTTACCATTTGGAAATGGTTCATCACCTTCCTCTGACCTTTTTTCCTCTTTCTCTTACTAGACCTAGCCTTTGCTCCGGAACCTACCATAACTGACCCCATGCTAGCTCAGTTCCTCCTCCATCTCTCTCTTAGGAAAACGAAGAATATTTTCATCAGATAAATGTGCAGCATCAGAAACATCAAGTTCAAACATACACTCATTTTGAGGATATTAGGAATTTGGCCACCCATAAACTCTCTCCTAAAGTCTGCAGCAGCCTGCTGACTCTTATTAGATTGAGCCCTTGAATCCTCCCCTAGAGCTTGAGGAGCTAACTGGACATTGACTGTCCCAGCAGCTTCATGCTCCCTATTCCCCTCACCCTTATCAGCCCCCAGATTTATGTTATTAGTTTCTTTAACAGTTTACCAATGTTGCTCCTGAGCTTTCTTTTTATCGTTATTCCTTTTCATATTAGCCAACTCATTTTCTTCTTGTAGTCATCACTGAAACTGTTAATAGTCCTATGCCCTAAATGTTTACAACTAAAATTGTAGTTTGACATTTTATCATAAAACACTTTTTTACTACACGATTTATCACCACAAGCAATCAAGATTTCCTCGAATCTAGTTTTGGTTAGGTCTAGTTCCACACACACCCTGGCCATGCTAGGACGAGACCTATCAGTTGTAGGCCCGTCAATCCGAAGAGAAGTTCCTATCACAAATATCATTCTATATAAAGTTTTTCTGTCAAACAGATGCAAAGGAAGTTCCGGTAGTGAGATCCAGAAGGGTACAATTGGAGATTCTGATGACCATTCGAACATACGCATAAGAAAATCCTCCACTTGCAACAACTGTTTTGCCCAAAGTCTTTAAAAATCCTCTTCATTAAACAATTTTATCATGATGTGCTTAAAATTTATAGATCCAATATAAACCACGCCTTTAAAGCCAAAAATGCTAAGTTGAGACATGATCGTACCAAATCTTGGGGATCCGCTCTACAAATTATAGATCAAGATTTATTTGCATGCTTTTGTTTTCACTGCAGAGAAATTGATGATAGGAGTGCCTCTGTACACGTCCGTCAATCCGAATGCCTCTGCCTACATTCCATTGAACATCTTTGCCAAACAAAGTTCCATTATCTCATGAACAACCCTTCCCTTTGTTACACTAACGAAGGATCTAGAGATTTATTGCAAGCAAGGTTGGGGAAAGAAGGATCTCCCGGCTACCGCCAGCGGTGAGGGGAGGGAGGTCAACCATATCTCTATCTCGAATGATCTAATAGAAGCTGTTACGGAAAATCCTAAAGCGGGTTTCATCCCGCCACTGATCTCTTGATTAATTCTAACTCGGATTTCTCCAAACCACTTATAAAATTATTAAATATATCCTAATTGCCCAAAGTCACGATTGGAATAATTATTACATATTTATATATCAATTTTATGGTATTAATTTAAAAAACTTTTACTATATATGACTGAGCCATAGTTAGATGTTCCGAAAAACAAGACCAATACACTCAAGAACTCACTCATGCAATTTATTGAACACTTGATTTGCACAATCAACAACAAACAAGAATTAAATGAAAACTCAAGAACATAGAATAATTTTTACGTAGTTCGACAATGCTAACATCCACGAGCCAGAGAGAGTAATCCGAAAACTTGAGAATCGAAATTACAAGATACAAGATAAAAAATTGATATCAAATTTACTATGGCTCTTAATCCCTTATCGATCTATCTCTAGAATGTAAAACTTCTCTTCTTAGTAGTTATTTCAGAACTTTTTCCAAATACAAGTTGTTCTAACTATCTAATGCAAGAGGGAACTGAATAGGAGCTAAATTTTACTAAGAATCACAGAAATGCCCTCATAATTTGTTAGATGAGCTGGCCAAACGACAACGGTAACGACTTCAAACGACAACGGTTCTACTACGGTTGTGATAGTTAATTCTGTTGAACCGTTGTTAAAGACCCTATAACAGATTTGAATTATTTCTTCCACTTTTACCAGCTTAGTTTAAGCTAAATATTTGACCAGCTCTTCGACCTGCTTCTAAGAAGTTGTTTGCTGATTGTGATGACACAACATCCTACTTTAACATTCCCCACCTAGGCTGAACATTCAGGCAACAAAAGACTCTACAAATTAGCAATCACTCCACCTAAACCACACAGCCCTCCACTAGGGCAGTACATCTTCACATCTATCCAACATGGACTAGTTGCAGACAGTACCAAAACTTTTTTGCAGCTAAGGCTTTAGTGAGCATGTGTGAGGCATTTTTCTCAGTTCTTATCTTAAACAGATTTCTAAATCCTTTTCTTAGTAATACCCCTCATAAAATGAAGTTTATAAACATCAATATGTTTACTCCTTTCATGAAACACTTGGTGTCTTGCCAAAGATAATGCACTTTGAGAGTCACAAAATACAGCCCCAGACATCTGACAGACTCCAAACTCCTCAAGAATGCCCTTCAACCACATTGCTTCCTTCACAAGTTTAGTGATAGCTATATATTCAACTTCGGTGGTTAACAATGCAACCACTGATTGTAGCATTGATTTCTAGCTGATTGTTGTTCTAATCAAGGTGAATATATATCCTGATTGTGATTTCCTTGAGTCCAGATTTGCTGCATAATCTGAGTCAACATAGCCCTGCAAAACATCTCCATTAAAAACACTAGATTGCTTGAACAAAATTCCAAAACTGCTAGTTCCTTTAAGTATCTTAGCACCCATTTTAAAGCTTCCCAGTGTGCTCTCCAAGGATCTCCGATGTACCTACTTAACACACTGATTGCATGTGCCACATCAGGACTTGTACAAATCATAATGTGTACATCTCACTCCCAACTGCATTTGCATAGGGTATCTTGTTCATTTCCTCATCTTCTTGTTTTATCTTTGCTTCTGCTGTTCTGACAGCTTAAACTGCTGACCCAAATGCATTGAAATTGTTCTAGCTTCATGCATGTTAAATCTTCTGAGAACTTTTCTGATGTAGTCTTGCTGATGAAGTCACAAGGTCCCACTAGATCTGTTCCTCTCAATATCCATTCCATGTTTTCTCTTAACATTGCCAAGAACCTTCATCTCAAGTACACTTTGCAGTTCCTTTGAGATTTCTGATCTCATCTTTGCTCTTACTAGCTACTAGCATATCATCAACATATTAAAGCAGTAACACTAGAACTTGTTTCCCAGAAAACTTCAACTAAACACAACTGTCATATTTTGATCTATTAAAATCAATGGCCCTCATGTGTGTGTCAAACTTAATGTACCATTGCCTAGGACTTTGCTTAAGTCCATATAAAGATTTTTGCAATAGACACACCTTATTTTCATTTCCTAGTAGGATGAAGCCTTCTGGTTGAGTAATATAAATCATTTCCTTAAGATTTCCATGTAGAAAAGTTGTTTTAACATCTAATTGCTCCAATTCTAGATCAAACTAAGTTACCAAAGCAAGTAAGATTCTAATTGAGCAGTGTTTAACCACAGGTGAGAAGATTTCATTGTGATCAATTCCTTCTCTCTAAGTCAAGCCCCTGGAAACTAGTCTAGCTTCGTATCTCACAGACTCAGTGTGAGTAACCTCCACTTTCCTTTTGAAAATCCACTTGCAACTGACTACTTTCAGTTTATATGGTTTATTCACAAGGATCCATGTCTTGTTCTTCTCCAAAGAGTCTATTTCTTCTCACATAGCCAGCATCCATTTGTCTTTGTCACTACTCATCATAGCTTCTTTGAAGTCTCTAGGGTCATTGCATTTTATTTCCTCTGTTGTAACAAGAGCATATGTTGTTAAGTAGTCAGTAGCTCTCTCTATCCTTAACCAACTGAGAATCTTGTAGACTTTGTTCTGAGCTTGGATCTTGTTCATCTTAGATTCATCTGAACCAATTTCATGATCCTCTCCACTTGGCTCCACCTTGACAGATGATTCACCTTTTTCAGATTTTGATGATAGCTTTAGGTTTTATTTATCCTTGAATGGCATGACATGTTGTGAGAAAAAAACATCTCTACTAACTATAATCTTTCCAGCACCAGACCCAGTGCACCAGAGTCTATATCCTTTCACGCTACTGAGATGTCCAAGCATCACACACTTGAAAGCTCTTGCATCAAGTTTGTCTTGTTTTATATGAGCATACGCTCTACATCCAAACACCTTCATATGTGAATATGATGGTGGCTTTCCTGTCCATTTCTCCTCAGGTGTTAAACCTCCATTTGCTGAAGATGGACACCTATTTATTAGATAAGCAGCAGTAGAAACTGCTTCACCCCAGAACCTCTTATCTAAACCAGAGCTTGACAACATGCATCTCACCCTTTCTAAGATGGTTCTATTCATCCTTTCCACAACTCCATTTTGTTGTGGATTTGTAGGAAAAGTCTTGTGCCTTTTTATCCCTTTGTTCTTGCAGAAATTGTTAAAATCCTCAGACAAGAACTCTAGACCATTGAATGTCCTTAAACACTTCAGAGTTACATTCTTTGCACTCTCAACCTCCTTACACCAGACTTTGAACTTTTAAAAGCTTTAGATTTGTTCTTAAGGACAAATAACCACATTTTCCTTGAGAAGTCATCTATCAAACTCAAGAAGTACTTTTCACCCCTCTAAGTTTGAACTGCAAATGGCACCCCAAAGATTAGCATGAATGTACTCTAAAGGAGTTTTTGAACAATTCTATCCAACAGGATAAGTGAAATTTTTTGCTTTACCCAAAATACAATCCTCACAAACATCCTGATGTTTAATGCTACCTTAATAGTTTATCAAATTCTATTTCATCAGTTGAGTTAGACCTGTTTCACTGACATGCCCCAACCTAGCGTGCCATATACAACACCTCATCAGCCACTGATGTATTAGCTTCACCATTTAACACATATCCAATTAAGTAATAAAGACTGCCCTTTCTTATCCCTCTCATTACTACTTTAGAGTCTTTTAGTATATCTAGATAACCATTTTTCAGGTTTAAAACTGCAGCCTCTATTTTCTAATGTCCTTGAGCTAATGAGATTTCTTTTCAAATGGGATATATACCTGGCTTCTTTGAGGATCTTGACTGAGCCATCATGAACTTTAAGTCTGATGCTTCCAATGCCTTTGACATGACACATCTGGTCATTTCTCGAAATCACAGTCCCAAGTCTTGTTCCTTGAACTTAAAAAACCAGTCTAAATGTGGACTCATGTGAAAAGTACACCCTGAGTCCAGTATCCAATCATTTCCACCCTTGAAATCTGAAATATTTAAAATCAGAGGTTCTTCTTCAATGGCTTCAACTACTTGTGTAGAACTTGAGGCTTCAGCACCCTTTTGAGTTTATTTTTTCTTCCATTCAAAACAGTTCTTCCTCAGATGACCAGGCTTCTTGCAGAAATGAGATTTCCTTGCCTCTCTTTCTTCAGACACCTTGGATTTCCCACTGAAGTTCTTCTTGGTTAACTCACTGAAGTATGGGTTCTTGCCTTTGAAACCCATTCCTTCAATGTCCAATCCTTCTCCAACTCCATCTACCTTTTCTTGATTGAGTTTCTGCATCTTCTTGGCCCTCAAGGCTGTTTGAACCTCTAGTAGTGATATACTGGATTCCCTCCCATATAACATTGCATCTCTCAAATGATCAAAAGACTTTGGGAGAGAATTTAACAACAAGATTTCCTTGTCCTCATCATCCATCTTTACATCTATTGATTCAAGATCATCCAGAGTTTTATGAAACTCATCAAGCTTATCCTCATCACTCCTTTCTTCTGAGAATTTATAAGAAAATAGCTTCTGCTTCAAGTACAACCTATTGACCATGGATTTAGTCATGTATAACTTTTCTATGACCTCCATAGGCTATCCAAATTATTACTCCCACTGTCATATTATAGGCCATCTGGCTTCGAACTGCAAAAAAATAAACAGCCGCCAAGAAGAAATCGGCTCCGAGTTCTGGTACGATAACTCCTCATCCGCGATCTAAGTCTCGTCCGCGCTCTAAGTCATGGGGCCACTCTCGAGATCGTAACGCTCAGCCTCAACAGGTATATCGACAAAAAGCTCCCCCATCGGCTCAACCTCAAACTACGTCTGTCCCCATCACCTCTAACACGTTCCAGATTTTACGTGACCTTGATCTTACGGACCTTCCCGATGGTCCCTATACTTCTGTGAACCTTCCAGCGACGGCTGCTGCCTCATATCAGAATCTAAGTTCAGGACTAAGCCTCCAGGTCCCATGCACATTAATACAGTAGTGATGGGCTCCATGCACAGAGAATTTGAGATGTCTTCAATTCTCATGCTGACTTCGCACTCTGAGCCCATGCATTCGGGCTACATCCCGACTCCTCCCCTATCAAGTTCCTCTCTTTCTACCATCTCAGACGGTGTTCCTATCGTTTCATAAGCTACTATTTCGAGCCTCATGCAACCAGCAGCTTCACGTAATGGGTCTTCTATTAATGCTGCCACGTCAAAAAGTCAACCTCAAAATTTTGCATCCTTGTCTAGGGAGCTTGTTTTACATTCAGCTCCAAATTCAAAGATGCTAGTCAACGTGATACCCATTTCGACGGCTCCCCCCCATCCACATAGACAACTTGCATCAATGGTGTGCTAATGCCTCGCACCCCCGCTCTACTTCGATACCTCCTCGGCGAGGTAAAATTATTGAGGATATGGATTCGATTGTTAAATCGGATTTCTGGGTTCTAGATAGTCTAAATTTAGACGATCTCCGAGACATGCACCATTCTGCTTTGGGAAGATGGGCAAACAAAATTGAACTAGATAATCCGCCGCCTGAGCACAATGCAAATTCAGGTTGGACATGAAGATGATGATATGGAATATACATAGATTGGGGAATGATCAGTCTAAGAATTCTATCCGGGATTTCAGTCATCTACATTCCCCTATTTAGGGTTTAGGGTTTAAGGGTTTTTTTTTTTTTTTAAGTAGAAACACCCGTATAGGGTGGGGGATTGAGGTTCGGTCCCCAACCTATACATACAAAACATAGGGATGAAATCCAATCAAACGTACAAGGATTTGGGCCAAAAGTGCCCAGAATCCCAAATCATGAGGGAGTTAGACCCAAAATGCCCAAACACCCAAACTAGAGGAAATATACAACGGGTTTCCTCTCAACCTGACCAACTGACAACTCAAGACGGTCGGAAAGAGAGGAAGAAAGAGAAAGAGATAACAAGGGGCTCAAAAAGGCAAAGGAGCCACATAAACAAAAACAAGAGTACTATAAGAAACAACATAAGTAAAAATAATGTAGACTAACGGGTCCGAAAGCTGGGATAACCTAACTGATCCATGCGAAGCAGTGAAAGAAGATAGGCCAACGCTGATGCCGGAGTGTACGTGGTGAGGGGCTCGGTGTGGTGCCCAAGTTCGGCGAGGTGGTCTGCTGGACGATTACCCTCTCGATGGATGTGGGTAATCCGGACAGTCTTGTCACTCAACAAATCCCGCACCCATGTAAGTAAGTGGGAGACCTGCCAAGATCCAAGTTTGCCCGAGGTGAGGAGTGTGACCACCGCCGCTGCACCCATCTCGATCCAGATGTGGGTGACATCATCGTCAAGGAGGGTGAGTCCAATCGACAATGCTTGAAGCTCTACGTCGAAGCTCGAGTAAGATCGCTGGTGGGGCCCCGAATCAGACCCCCAACAGCAGACGAAGTCGTGTCGTGGAGGAAGGAACCTTCGATGTTGAGCTTGACCCAAGGGGAGTCGGGAGCTCTTCACCGAACCAGAATGGGGGGTTTGAGGGAGGCCGGAGGGGCAGTGGTTCTATGGAGAAAACGGGCTGCAGGGGTGCAACCCGTCCAGGCCCTGGGGGGTAGACGGTTGCTCGCGACGAGCAACGCCAGATGTCGATCTACCTGCAAAACAATGTGAGAAGATAGAAAAGCCCTACCTCTATGCTTTGCACTATTCCTTTCCGTCCAGGTGAACCAAAGGATCAGACAAGGAATAATGAAAGCCACATGCTCAGTGTGTGCCGGTGTCATATGTAGGAAGAAGCTAAGGAAGAGAAAGGGATCAAAGGTCAAAGGCACCTCCACCCCAAACCATGCCATAAAATAGTCCCACACCAAGCGGACCACGCTGCCCTGGAAAAACATATGCGATATAGTCTCCGTCTGCAAAGAAGCAGTAGCTGCACAACAATAATATCTAGAAACAATATGGAAGCCAAGAGGGATGAAATGGGAGTCAGTAGGGAGGCGAAGGAAGAGAAAACGCCATAAAAATACAGACATATTAGAAAGGAGTAAGTCCGTCCAAATGGCACCAAGGATAAGATTGCGAGGCAATCTCAATCTAGTCAACTGCCAAGCAGACGTCAGTGTAAAATCTCCATGCGGAGAACGTCTCCACCGCATGCGATCCCCACTATCCCGCATGATCGGAACCTGAGCAATATCACCCAAAAGGTGCTGGGGAAGGTCATAGGTATCAATAATGTCAGCAATCTAGAAATATCCCAATCCCCATCATACCAAAGATCCTGAACCCTCAGATCCCACTCAACATCACAAGGGGCAAACTCGTCGGCATAAATCTCAGAAAGCGGTCTGTGCCCGAGTCAAGTGTCATCCCAAAAACTAACCGAGCCATCACCAAGAGCCCAAAAATTCTGCTCTTGAGCCTGTAGAGCAACTCTACGCAGTCAGATCCACTGAGTACTATCGTGAGACCTAACACGAGCACGAGTAGGTATAACAAGGCCACGCGAACAATACTTGTCCCGCATGTGTCGGGCACAAAGGGAGCTGCCCTCCCTGAAGCGCCACCACATCTTCATACCAAAAGCCGCAACCAGATCAGAAAGGCCCCCCTCATCAGTCAGAAGGCAAGCCTTCCTCCAGTTGATCCAATGACGCTTCCGAACAGCGCCATCATGGCTCCAGAAGAACCGGGCAATGATCTGACTCATGGTGTGAAGAACTTTAGCCGGGGGGGCCATAACCTGAAGAACATACTGCGGGATGGTGCTCAGAGTGCTCTTGATCAAAGCGAGCCTGCCACTTAGAGACAAATAGCGGTGGGACCACCCATCAATGCTAGTCATAAGACGCTGAAGAATCGGCTAGAAAAGGGACTTACGCATATTGCCCCGGTACAAGGGGGCGCCCAAATAAGTGGCCGGAAGGTGCCCGAGCTGAAAGTCAGTCAAGTGCGTCACAAGGTCCTTCCAGGACTCCTCATAGGTGGCTCCGAGAAAGAAATTTCTCTTCTGCCTGTTAATCAACTGACCTGTGACGACATAGTAGTGGCCAAAAAATAGATCCAAATCAAATAAGCCCTCGGGGTCAGCGCGAGTGAAGATCACAACATCATCAGTGTAGGTGAGATGGGACAGGGGGTCGGCCGAGCCAAGGGCCTTGTACACCATACGAGGCATGTCCCTAACAAAGGCATTCAACCCACGGAAGAGATAGTCAGCCGCCAAGACGAACAGAGCAGGAGAGAGCGGGTCTCCCTGACGGAGACCCCGACTCGAGTGGAAAAACCTGCCGGGCTCCCATTCATGAGGACCGAGAACCAACAATTCTCCACTGATCGCCTGACAAAGTCAATCCAACGTTGAGGGAAGCCCATGCTCATCAGACCATATCTCAGGAAAGGTCACTGAACCCTATCATAGGCCGTAGTGATGTCAAGCTTCAGCATAAGATTAGGCACCTTGATCTTGTAATTCAGCTCGTGGACCATCTCCTGGGCAAACAGCACATTGTCAGAGATCAATCTCCCCTGAACAAAACCACTCTAGTTCGGCGTGAGGGACGGGAGCAGGGGCGCCAAATGGGAGTTCAGGATCTTGGAGATGATCTTGTTCGTGACATTGTAGAGGCTGATCGGGCGATAGTCAGCCCAAGAGGAGGGGTTCGGCATCTTCGGGATCAGGGTGATAACAGTCGCAGTGAAACCACGGGGCATGGTGTTGCCAGAAAAGAAATCCCTAACAGAAAGCCTGACATCCTTTCCCACAATATCCTAACATCTCTGAAAGAACAGGGAAGAGAACTCGTCTGGCCCCGAGGCACTCGTCGGGTCAATATCAAACACAGACGCTCTGATCTCCTCATCCGTCGGCATATCACACAGTCCGTCAAAACTAGTGCCCTCCGGTAGGATTTAGGGTTTGGGGTGTAGGGTCGAGCCAAAGGTATATTCATCTTCTACTTCTTGTACTTTCTGGAGGTCTCTCCGCCTTAGTTTTCTGGGTGGGAATTCCTGCCCCTCTTTGTTTCCTAGTATTTGGATTCCTTGTCGTGCTGAGTATGTGGACTCTTCTACAATTATTTACTTTTCGAATCAGTTACTTGTAGTTTATTCTGTCATTCGGGATGTTCCCATTCATCTTGCTTTTGTACATGCATGTAATGACTACATTGACTGTCGATCATTATGGTCTGACATTTTTAATGTTGCTTCTTTACCTTATTGTATTATTAATGATTTTAATGTCGTCTTTGGCGCGCATGAGTGCATGCGTATGGCTTCCCCTCCCCCTATTGCTTGCTCTGAGTTTTTACAGGATATTGATGATGCTAAGCTACTTGAAATTGAGAATGAGGGACTACTTACACCTGGTGCTCTCTTCGTACCATTGGCTCTTTTAAAGCATCTAAATTGGATCAGGGTTTTGTTAACAATAACTTCGTGGATCTTTGGAACTCTATTCAAGTGTTGACACTTCCCCGGAATAACTTGGATCATCACTCTCTCTTGATCACTTGTACGGGGTCCGCTCCTTCCTTTCCTCGCCTATTCCGATTTCAAAAGATGTGGAAAGAAAACCTGGATTTTCGTTCTTTGGTCAATGATTCATGGGATGCCCCCTTAGCCCGTACGGATCCCCTCTCTTGGGTGGTTCGTAAATTGAAGAGACTGAAGGATGTTGCCAAGGTTTGGAATGTCAACATTTTTCAAAATATTCACATTACACTGGCTGAGCATTATGCGGAACTTGCCGTCCTACAAGAGATGATTTATGAGTAGGGATATTTAGACGCTCTCTTTGAGAAGGAGGTCGATTTTTAAGTTCTTATCAATCGCACTCTTGCCCAGCAACAGGAATTTACTGGTCAGAAGAATCGTCTCAACTGGCTTAAGGATGGGGATCGTAATTCATCTTTTTTCCATAGAATGAACGATTCTTATAAGGTGAGGCACCACCTCTCGGCCTTCATGATCGAGGGTGTGTTGGTTGAAGATAGAGCTCAGCTTGCAGATCAAATTGTTCAGTTCTTTACCAATCTCTTCACGGAGTCTCCTGCTCCATCCCCCATTGATCTTTCCACTGTGGTGTCCGTCCCTCTATTTTTGATGATGAGATTCACTTCTCATGGTGGACCCACACCTAATGAAATTCATTCAGCGGTCATCTCTCTTTCAGCAGACAGTTCTCCGGGCCCGAATAGTTTTTTTGGTTGCTTCTTTCAGGTTTATTGGGACATTGTTAGAACCAATTTTGTGGCTGTTGTGCATTACTTTTTTCGACATGGTTTCATTTCCACTGGTCTGAATTCGAGCTTCATGGTCCTCATTCCCAAAAAAAGAAGGGGGCCAACCATGTGGAGGACTTTCGACCTATCGTTCTTAGCAATTTTCTATTTAAGGTCCTCTCTAAGATCCTTGCTTCCAAGCTGGGCAGTTTTGTGGGCTTGCATATTTCTCTCTATCAATTCAGTTTTGTGCCAGGTAGGCGTATCCATCACTGTATAGCCTATGTTTTTTAGATATTCAAAATTGACATCCGCAAAGCTTTTGATACTGTCCGTTAGGATTTCTTGCTGCATTTGCTGAGATATTTGGATTTTTCGCATTGGTTTGTGGATCGTGTCTCCTCTATACTGCTCTCTGCCAGGCTCTCCATTCTGATCAATGGTTCGTCTATTGGATACTTTGCTTATTCGTGTGGTGTTAGATAGGGGGATCCACGATCCCCTCTTCTATTTTGCCTAGCTAAAGAGTTTTTTGGTAGGCTCATTGTTTATTGCGATAATAAGCAGTCTATTCGACCGGCTATGGCTATGACGGGGGCTCCATGTCCTCCTTTTTTGTTCTATGCTGATGATATCCTAATATTCTGCAATGTTGATTTGTCCAATGTGAGGAAGCTGCGTCGGATTCTTAAGCTTTATGGTAAGCTCTTGGGTCAAATTGTCAGCACTGATAAGTCTAGAGTTTTCTTTGGAGAGGAGGAGGACACTAACATCAATCGGCGGATCCTTTATGTTTTGAAGATGGGGAAAGGTTCTTTACCAATGCAGTATCTTGGTGTCCCTAAGTGTTTACAGAGGGAAAATAACATGTATCAACTCGTCTCTACTAGTGGAACAAATGTATATAAAGGTCTAAGCTCGAATCAAGAAGTAACAGGAGTTGTAACCAATTCAGTTTCAACTGCTCAAAACTGGTAGACGGGCCTTTCACAACGGTTTCATATGCAACGGTTCCAAACCGTTGCATAATTCTGTTATAACCGCTTTGACTCCGGTTCTTTATTAACCTTCAAAACTGATCTGCCATAAAACCGATTCTCCAGCCCGGTTCTTTCCAACCTGAACCCGGTTCCTGATTCCTCACAACCTCTATTTATCCATTTTACTATGTGAGTGTGTGAGTTTGTGTTGAGTTTGATTCTCCAGCCCGGTTCCTAAAAATATGTGAGTGTGTGAGTTTGTGTTGGTCTTTAGGTTTTGGGCCTGTCTGTATGTCATTGATATTGATGGAGTCATACGCGTAGGTGCAGTGGGGCCAAAATGCTTGTTTCTTATAGCTTAAGTAGTTATAATTGATGTAGTTGTCATTAAACTTACTATGAAGTATGAACTACTTATTGGTACTATCTTTGATCTCTTCAGGTACCCTTTATTCTTTATAATCTATATATTTTTCGGGCATATATGCGACTACTAGCCTTTGATATTGAGTTTGTCTAGCATAGGAAGCGAGGCTGAAATATCTGAAGCAGAGGCTTGCAATTCCTTTTGATGGCACTTCTTTAGAGCATTAAGTACGTATCACCTCCTTACTTCCGAACTATATTTTGCATTTATAGCATTTTTATTGAATGTAGTTTGTAATACATATTGGTGATTCTATGGTATGGAAGTTGGCATTTCATCTTGCAGAAACATCTCCCAGCTGATAAACTTACTCTAGTTGCATTTTGTAAGTCTCTATGTCATGCATCTTATGGATCGACATTTTGTTGGTGGGATGCGCTTAGAGCTCTTTGGAGGTTATCTTATCCTAATAGGCAACTCCCATCTCTTAATTAGGTACAAAGGAATCCATCTACACTAAGGATAGGGCGTCAAACTCTGTTAAATTCACTCAGCTTGTATTGGTCGTGTACACTTAGCGATAATGAGGTACCTATTATTGTAATTTTCTAATTTACATATCTTTATTGCTTAGAAAAATATGATTGGCAAATTTGAAGACATGAATAATTGCGATTTGTTAGATTTTCGTTGTTCGATTTAACAGGTGGAAGAACTTTTGGCTCATTCCCAGTTGTGCTGATCTTGAACTAATTCTGGAAAGCATATTTTGAAGATGAATTAATTTCCTTTTTAATTGTATTATTTACACTGAAAATGTAAGTTTTGCGTAGGGGTTTCACAGAGCGAAAACTCCTAGATTAACTTACTTCAAAAAGCAAATTTACACTGTATTATGGCAGCTTTTGGTTGTATTAGTTTGATCGGAAATGTCCATTTTGTACATGAATTTTAGATCAAATTCTTATATATTATTTTGTATTTAAATTTTATTAGTGATGATGGCTTTGCATTTTGTAGAGTCTTTTACGATTGTATCTTGTTGTGTATATAAATGGAAAATGTATAGTATTTTATAGGGGGCCTAATATACATACATACATATATATGACGAAATAGTAATTACTTTTTAGCGACAGGGTAGTTATTTATTTATTGAGGGGAGTACTTTCTCACTAAAAAATACCATTAATGACGGGAAATATTGGATATAATGACGGAAAAGTTACCTTTACTGACGGGTTAGTTATTTACTATATTATTCTATAATGAGAGTCTATTAGTGTTATTAGTGACAGGAATTGACAATCACTATATAAACTCTATAGTGACGGTATATTACTATGACTAGTGTTATTAGTGACGGGTTACTTAGTTATTAAGTTAGTCTATAATTAAGATATTAGTGACGGGGATTAGTGCAATTAGTGACGGGAATTGACTGTCATTATACATCTTTTTAGTGACGGGTCACCAAATATTTTTAAGTGACGGACCACTATCCTGTCATTATTTGCCTTTAGTGGCAGAAGCTGTAGCCAGGGGCGGTGACATTATATTTCTCGTCACTAAATGTCTTTTGTGACGGTTTTTGAACTTTTATTCATGGGCTTTCCTCTAGTTAAAAGCAGTTTTTCTTTTAGTGTCCCCCACATTTTAGAGCCTTTGATCTGTTAGACATTTTTAGTCTGCTACCAGCTTGTGGTAGTTTCAGCATTATACTTTGACATACGTGTTGCGGCACGTCTTTTCTTTGCTACTGTATTGGCATTCTTTTAGTGCATTTGGGTTTGCTACTACTTTTTGTATACTCTTTATTTCCATTTCTTTAATACAAGCATCTATTTATCTTAAGTTGTTAGATGAGCTAGCCAAATGACAACGGTAAAGACTTCAAAACCACAACGGTCCTGCAACAATTTTGACAGTTAATTATGTTAAACCGTTATAAAAGACCATATGACAGATTTGAATTATTTCTTCCACTTTCACCAGCTTAGTTTAAGCTGACTATTTGATCTGCTCTTCAACCCACTTCTAAGAAGTTGTTTGCTGATTGTGAAGACATAACATCCTACTTCAACATTACATATACCTATTACATGAGGTGGAACTAGTGCATTAGCTTAGGAGTTATAGTTATAAAAATAAATACATGAATAAGAAGTGAAATAGTTATGAATTTCAAATCGCTCACAAAGAAAAAGTCGGATCACCAGGGTCAAATATGTAGGTGGTGAATTTGTGACCGCCGTTCAAAAGAATTTGTGAATCTTAGAATAATAAATGAATTATAGATTAAAGTAGGGAAAAATAAAAAAGTTGGCCATTAATTTGAGGAATGTGACTTTTTTACTGAGCTTGTTTGGGTCACGATTTATGTCCAACATGCAACAATTTTGTACACTTCATGTCCATTCTTCATTGGGAAAAACAAAAATGCACGTGAATGACAATCCATGTGTAATCCAGGTCTCCAACTTAAAGGGCAATTTTTGTAAATGAAAAATTAATGGGCAACTTTTTTCCAACAAATATATGTTTTAAAAAATTGAAAGAAAATACTTCCTTCGTCCCACTCTAATTTGCCTACTTTCCTTTTCGGTTTGTCCCAATCTAATTTGTCAGCCCATAAATCGCAAATTTCTCTCACAATCTCCACCCTCAAAATTTCCACATTAAATCTCCACCTTTGAAAAAGTCAAAGATTCCACAAAATCTGTTTCTTAATCTCCGTGCCCGGTCAAGGTAGACAAATTGGGTTGGGACAGAGGGAGTACTAAATTTAGTAAAAAAAATTACGAAATAAAAAAATAACTAAATAATATAAAATATAAATATAATATATAAAAAAAAATTGTAAAATTTAGAAACTAATAATTAAAAATATAAAGACCATAACTAAATTCTAATAAAATTTTAAATGAATCTAAAAATTGTATTTAAAATCTAAAAATATTATTTAAATTTGGTAATATAATAAAATGTTATATTGTACTTAATAATATATTACATAATAATTTAAAATTAAATATTATATTATTTATCTAATTTCATATATATATATAGAGAGAGAGAGAGAAGATTTAATATGCTACACAACTATGACCATCTACTGATGTGACACTAATGAAGTGTGTCACATAAGTGGGTGGTCGCCATAATTGTACAACATATCAAAACTCTACATGTATACTATATATATGGGGGGGGGGGGGGAGGGGAAGGGTTTAAAATATTATATGTTGAAAGGGTAAGTTTGGCGTAAATAATTAAATGTGACTGATAAGTTTTAATGAAGGGGCTGACTTGTCAATAACTTTTACGAAGCATGTTTAATGGAAATGAATATTATAGTGCCCCAATCCCATTAAGTCGGGATCGAAGTGCTACTAATTTTTTTTTTTAATTTCTTTTGTTAAGGTAGTAAATCAGATCAAGTGCGGAAGCATGATGTAAAATATTTATCAGACAAAAGTAGAGATTTTATTAACAATAAAATATTGCCGAAACATATTTACGCTAGTAGTTGTAAAGTTTCTAACTAAAAGAAAACACCCGGATTTATGACACAAAGACTTATTTATATGCATAGATGAGGCAAAAACATCTTAAAGTTGCGGGTAGAAAAAGGGACCCGGTAACCCTTGCCGCAACAGTCCCGCCACCTTGCTCAGATAACCTGAAAATTTGTAATTAAGGGCATGAGTATAAACTCAATAAGAACTTTGTAAGCAGTTATACTAAATGAAGGTGTACAATAATAAATACATCCTTGACTTATGAGACCATGTTACGACTCAAAAGCCATATTGCTGGACTTAGGAGTCAATCTTACGACTCCAGAGCCCTATTCAAAAGTCAATCTTACGACTTAAAAGTCTTTCTCAAAAGTCAATCTTACGACTTAAGAGGTATCATATTAATAAGCCCGAAGGCGAACATACATATTAAAGTACAAGTTCAATAATATAACAAAACTCACGTACTTACAACTAGTCCAGTAGTTACCCACCTTTTATGTGTGCTTTAAAATAAGTAGGTAAGTCGCGTATGTCCTGTGGTCCGATCCTCACTACACCTAGCGCATGTTGTTTCATAAATTTTTATTACTTCTCGGACTTAGTTTTTGAAAATAGTTAAGTGTGGTACACTATCCTTGAAGTATATCTATTTTATTACAATTTTTAATACAAAAACCAAGTTACTATACATTCTAGTCATAAATCAAAAGGCCTAATTATTTATTAACAAACAACATAAATAAATATTTAACATTTATTACTAACACTTATTAACATGCATCTTAACTAATACCTACATAACATACATTAACAAAATAACTAAATTTCTAAATATATATAAATTACAAAAAAAAAATAACAAAAGAAAATTATTAAAGAAGATGTACCTCAAAATAGATACACTATCAACAATTCTTCAAAAACACAAACTCAAACATTGTCGAAAATAAACTAATAAGGACCTCCTAGTTAAAGGAAATTCAACATATAACGTGATATTTATTTGGTTATATATTTCAATTAGTAGCAGTTCATCTTCTTTTATATAGGAATTCCTAGAAATATTTTACATAATTATGTCGATGTGGGATTAACAAAATATAAGATACTAAGGTGATGTTTGGTTGGGGTTGGAGTGGCTGGGCTGGGGTAAGTAGATGAATTTAGTGGCTGGGGGTGTTAGTAAATGTGATGTTTGGTTGGGTGGCTGAGCTTGTGGTTTAGTGGGTGGGATTTAATTATTGATTGTAAAAGGTGATGTGATGTATGTAAGAGTTAGTTATTAATGATTGAGATAATGATTAAAGTAGTGTTGGGATTTGTAATTGATTGATGGTGTGTGTGATTGATGATTGGTGTTGTTTAGTTGTTGTTGGGTTAATTTTTTTTTATTTTAATTTGTTAAATAATTATTATATTAATAAATATTTAATGTGATTAATTAATAATTGTGCGTTAATTAATTCTTTAAAATAAAAAGTGGTAGGCATATTATTAAAAATTATAATCAAAGAAGGGGCTTAATTATTTATTATATATTATTTATTTTCGTTTTTTTAATAAATAATTTATAATCTCTTTTTTCCTTTTATTATTTATATTAATTTTGATTTAGTAATTTACAGACATTTCAAGTAAAACATTAATTCACTTTGGTTTATGACCTGGAAATGAATAAATTTTATAATTTATGGCCAGTTATAATTTTCTGTTACTACTTGTAAGTATGTAGTTGTGCCCAACCGTTTTTTTGTGAGGCATCTGAAAAACGATGTATTATTCCCATTATAGAAAATCTGTGATACATACATCATTTATCTTAAGTGATCTCCTAATCATTGGGTAATTAGCTTTTCACAATTTAAAATGCGGAACCATAAGGTATAAACTAATCGTTAAATAAATAGAAAAGAAAACATAATTTGAAAAGGAAGAAATTTTGTCCTGTGACTCTGATAAGGCGCAATCCGGCAACCACACCAAATTCAACCTAAATTAACGCAGAAAATATAAAAACACAGAATTTACGTGGTTCGATCCGGAGATCTACGTCCACGGGGAGAAAACGGCAATCGCCGAGGTGCTTCCTTCACTCAAAAGTTGAGTTTACAGTGCATGTTACAGCAAACAAAATCCGAACCCCCATCCAGAGTTCTTTTCATCTATTTATACTACTAAACCTAAACCCTAACTAAATCCCTACAATCTTGCCCACCAAATCTGCATGGCAGTTGGGAAAAGATCATGGGCCATGATTCATGGAACAGATTTGGTTCGCTGGACCGAATGCGTGCCGAATGCGTGTTGCTGGGCCTGTTGGGCCTGGGCCTTCGCGCTTGCTGGCGTGTTCGCTGAACTGGTGAATGGGCTCAGGATTAACCCGGCCCGAAGTAACCGGGTCATCCCTATCAGATGCCCCCCCCCCCCCAGCCGAAGCGAGGTAGGAGCTTCGGTTGTCACCGGGATGGAACTGTAAGGAAGAAGACCGGGGTCGCTGGCAGGCCGAAGTGTTTGTGCATGACGGAGTGTGTCCGCGTCCCTGGGACCTTGCGGGGCAGTCAATGGACGCAGTGCCGAGTTGGGCCGAAGTGTTTGGGACCTATAATGAGATATCGAATTTCCCAGAAGCGAAAAACGCGTTGTAAGTATATTACAATCTGGCCGAGGTGGAAGGTACACCGGAGTGAGTAGTTTGGCCGAAATGGTAGGAACACCGGAGTGTGGTAGTATGGCCGAGATGGTAGGAACACCGGAGCGAGTTTTGAATCATCCTGAGGAAGGGTGAGGCTGATGTGATTGGCGGCGCCATAATGAGAGAGAGACGTGAAGTGACACGCTCTGCGAGTTCCAAGACAGCTGTTCCCCACGCGCCTCGGTAACTGTAAAGCGCGTGAAGAGCACGCATGAATCCTCAGCACTGAATTTGAATAGGCTGCATCAGAGCCGTCGGTTTCTGCATTTATATAAGGAATAACTGCACAGTAACTTTTCATCTTCTCCATTTTCATCATCTGTTATAGAAAGCGGGAAAAAGAGGAACACTGCGATTGTGATTCATCAAAGATCAAAAATTTCTCAAATCCATCCTTTCGAATTCAAATCAAGTAAGTATGTCATCCTCTTCATCTGCTTCATCTTCTGCCCCCTCTTCGGCCTCGGTCAAAGTAGTGGGAGATTCGGATAATCCGTTAGATATCCCCCCTATATCATATATCTTTCCGGAGAGGGATGCGATAAGAACCATAGACAGAGTCGATGGTTTAGAGTGTAATACCAGGACGATATCGTTTTACGAATGTCCGGCGGTTGAGCTTGAGGTGTCCTCCATAGGTTTACGGATGTCGCGGGGGCAACTTGAGAGGGAGCTCCCATCATTTTATCTTCCTTTCGACCTTGATTATATAATTCCTACCCCCGAGGATAGGGCCTGTTGCCCCCCGCAGGGGTTTATGACAGTATATATTGACCCCCTCAGAGTAGGGTTGAGACTGCCGCTGTGGGGTATAGTTGTAGAGTTGTTAAGATACTACGGCATTGCCCTCTGCCAATTAGCGCCGAACGCGGTGAGGCAGTTGGTAGGATTCACGGTAGTTTGTAAGCAGGCCGGGATAGAGCCAACTGTAGAACTTTTTAGGTTTTTCTACCAGCTTAAGAACTTCGGGAAGTCTAAGGGGTGGTACTCCTTTAGTCCTCGAGCCCGCGGAGGGTTCAAGGTTCAAAACCCGAGCAAAGTAGAGGGGTGGAAGGAGAGGTTCATATTTGTTAGGAATAAAATAGCCCTCCCGAAGTGGAGGAGTGACGAGGTGCAGGATTCCGCTCCCGTGGAGAATCCGGGGCCCGAAACGAGGCACATATTCCTGCAAGTGGGGACATTCCAAACCCTTTGTTCCGAGGAGGAACTGGAGAAGGCTGGGCTTAGCCCATATTATTCGGGAAATGGAGATGCCGAAGAGGGTAGGATTTCTCTGTCGTGTTGCTTAAACTGTCATTTTGTAGAGAACTAACCATGGATGTATATGCAGTGGGACGCTTCGGAAAGCAACCAACCTCGGGAAGCCCGGCCAAGGCGGAAGTGGCCAAGAAGAAGGGGAAAACCGTGGAAGTACCTTCCCGGGGAAAAGTGCCAACGGCTGAGCGTCCATCGACGGGATCGGGGGAGAGGGTGACGCCGGCGGGGTCTCCTGTATTGCCGAGGAAGAGGCCGGAGCCCACTGGGACGCCGCAGGAACCATCCAAGAGGCCCCGGACAGGGGAGAGCTCTCAGGTAACATTCATAGACGCTGCTATTACTTGAATAGATGCGAGGCGTATAACCGAGGTCTTATTCCTGTGCTTCGTTGTGTTTAACTTATCCAGGGAGGGCAAGCGATCCCCAGTATGCTGGGGTTTGATAGCACAGACGCCGAGAAGATTCTTCGGTTGGCCAAAGGGATAATTGAGGTCGGCCTGAAGAGCGAAATAGAGGCCAAGGAAGGGCTAGCTGCGACAGCGCGGGAACTTCGCGCTAAAAATGACAAGCTGTCGTACGACTTGACCCTGGCACGCAAGAGGGTTGCCGTGGTTGAGTCCGAGGTCGCGCGTCTGCGCAGCGTAGAAACAGAGAATCATGGCCTCCGCGGAGAGCTGATGCAGCTGCGGGCAGAGATGGAGGCTAGGGAAGCAGCCGTGGTGGGGGGGCAGGGGGCTCTGCTGAGGACCTTCGCCGAGAAGCTGCTCAAAACCACGACCTTCCTCGACTTCCAGACGAAGTTTGTGGCCATTGGGGATAAGGCCACCCGAGCCATGGTGCTGGAAGAGGTGAAGGAGGCATACCCGGATGTGGACATCACTCGTCCAGAATTCGGGTATGACCCTGA
This sequence comes from Ajuga chamaepitys, assembly GCA_958295605.1. Taxonomy (NCBI): domain Eukaryota; kingdom Viridiplantae; phylum Streptophyta; class Magnoliopsida; order Lamiales; family Lamiaceae; genus Ajuga; species Ajuga chamaepitys. Next base: position 23,451,770 of record OY282506.1, on the reverse strand, counting down.
GGCAGCGGCCGAGGTGGAAAAGGCCTATTACGCCTCTTTGACGGAGCTGCCAGAGTGGCCGTTGGTGAACGCACTCGGAGAGAAAAGACAGCCCCTAACGGCCGCAGACGTCGCGAACTGCGAAGTGGACCAGGACGCTGAATTCCTGGCCTTCTGCAGGGGTGAACTGGTCCCAGCCCCCCAAAACACCGAGCCCCTCCCACCGATGGAAGCCGAGGTCCCCGCTGAAACCGAGGCCGTCGTAGCAGCCGAAGGGGGAAATGCCGAAGTGCCTGAGGGCCTTCAAGAAGAGTTGCCCGAGGAAACTGAGGCAATTGAGCGGGAGGTCAGTAGATCCCCGCAAATTTAAATTTGTAAATTTGTAGAAATGATAGGAATGATGTAATTGACCCATTGTACTTTGGCAATGTGAAATACAATTTCCTCTTTTCGGACCCTTGCAATCTGTTCATTTACGTAATCCATTGTCTGTTGTCGAACTGTATTCAACTCTTACATGTTGGAGAGTAATTCTGTTTGATTCTTACCAACTGTCTAGAACACCGCGGAGCTGCACGAGACAATAAAGAAGTTAATGAAATCACTTGAGTGGTTCCGCGGAGAGAAGAACCGTCTGGAAATGCAAGTAGTGCCGAAGCTGAAGAAGCGGATAGCCTCGGTAGAAGAGAAGGTGGTCGAGGCCAATGAGAGGGCCAAAGACTTCGAGATGAAGTATCGAACCACAGCTGCCGAGATGAGCCGCATCCGCGTTCACCACAAGGAATATGAACGAATTTTGTCCGAATTCGGTCTTCTAACTTTTGAAGAAGTAGAAGAGCGGACTGTTGAAATTCAGAGTGACATCGCGGCGTTGATGTCGGGGAGCTCGGTCGAGTCCGCGGAGCTGGTGAGAAAAAGAGAAGTCTTGGAATTGCTGCTTAGTATGTACGAAGGGCTAAAGGGCCGAATCAGGCGGAGGCCCATTGCTGAAGAGTTTATTGCGAGCACAAGCCAGGACCGAAGTACGCAAAAAGCTCCTCGGAAGGAAAAGAAGACTAAAGGCAAGAAAAAGCCCTCTGAGCAGAGCAAAGGCATAGTCATCCGAGAGCCAACTCCGGTGACTATAGCTAAAGAGGAGCCCGTGACGATTGCCGAACAGGTAGTCGATGAGCTGACTCAAGAGATTGAGGCGATGGTCCCGGAGGAGTGGGACCCTGAGCAATGGGCTCAAACCCCGAGGTCCACGTCACAACGAACTAGCAGAGAACGGACCAGGGGTCAAGCTCCTAGGCCAGCGCCTAGAGAAAGTCTTCGGCGAAGGGAACCACAAAGGGATGACCGAGCTAGAGCCCAAGAGGGTAATAGAGCCGGAGCCCGAGGTCAAAGATCTTCCAGATCCCGGAGGACTCAACACAGACCGGGGAACGGGTCCCAGCGCCGGAGCGCGCAGTATTGGCTCGGGGGCCATAGACAGTAGGTTTATCTGTTGCCTTGTTGTTATTTGTTTGTTTTTTTTTTTTTTTTTTTTGAGTTTTATGTAAAAAACCATTTGTTATGTAATATTCGAAAAATGATAACTGCTGTAATGTGTACAAACTGGTGTAATGAAAGTGGTTCGTCACAAATCATTTTAATCGGTTGTTCGGGAACATAATAGGGAACTTGTTAACTGTTTTAAGTTGGTGTTCGGAAACACAGTATGAATAGGTTACTCCCCGGACGGATCAGGCAGGAGTAATGTCTCCCCGGACGGATCAGGCAGGAGTAATGTCTCCCCGGACGGATCAGGCAGGAGAAAACACTTCTCCGATTAATCAGACGAGAAAGTGATACGAGTCCGGAGACTAAATGTGAATCTCCTCGGACGGATCGAGGGACAGTTGTGATGGTCCGGAGACTAACAACGATCATATGTTAGTGTTAGGGCGTCCCCGTAACGTAAAGAAAAAACACAACGAGATGCATAAACCGAGATGTTTTATTCAGTAATAAGTGCCGGAGCAAATTTCAAAAGTACAAAGGGAAATAATAACTAAAAGAGAAATCAAAGGAAAGATAGTACTTGCGGTGTGGCTTTCACAGATAGAAGCGTCTCAAATTTGTGACGTGCCAACTTCGGGGGATCGGGGTCCCGTTGAGGTGTTCAAGTTGATAAGAGCCGGAGTCGTGCGTGGCAACGACTCGGTAGGGGCCTTCCCATGAAGCATGTAGTTTGCCCTCGGGGGCAGCTTTGCTGGCCGAGTTGAGTCGGAGGACTAAGTCCCCGACATTGAACTGAGTACCTCGGACCCGGAGGTTATAATATTGGGCAGCTCGCTGCTTGCACTTAGCCTGGTGAACGAACGCTTGTTCCCGGCGATTCTCAAGCTCATCCAAATTTGTGCGAAGAGCCTCGTCATTATCATCTGGAACTAGTGTGAGGAGGCGAGGACTCGGCACACTGATCTCAGCGGGGATAACGGCTTCGGAGCCGTAAGTAAGGCTGTAAGGAGTCTCCCCGGTGGAAGTGTGCGGCGTTGTCCGAATAGCCCATAAGACTTGTGGAAGGTTTTCAGCCCAAAGACCTTTGGCATTATCCAGGCGCTTTTTTATTCCCGTGAGAAGGGTCCGGTTGGTGACCTCAACCTGCCCGTTTGCTTGAGGGTGAGCCACCGAAGTGAAAATCTGTTTGATGTGGAACTCTTCACACCATGAGCGGAATGGATCGTTGGCAAACTGTTTACCGTTGTCTGAAATGATAGTGCTCGGGATGCCGAAGCGACAAACAATATTGCGCCACACAAACTTTAAAATGTTCTGTCCGGTGATAGCCGTAAGCGGTTCGGCTTCGACCCACTTAGTGAAGTAGTCTACGGCGACAACCAGGAATTTCAACCCTCCCGGAGCGACAGGGAAAGGCCCAACAATATCAATGCCCCATTGGATGAACGGCCATGCTCCTTGGATTCCGGTGAGCTCGGTCTGTGGCAAATGCTTCACCCTGGAGTGTAGCTGACACTTGCTGCATCTAGTCACGAAGTCGTGAGCATCGTTGAATAGGGTAGGCCAATAGTATCCCCAACGGAGGACTTTTTTTGCTAGAGTCCGGGAACCGATATGGCTTGCACAGGCCCCCTCATGAACCTCTCGCAGAACTTGAGTAGCCTCGGCAGGGGCGAGGCACCGAAGATTCGGTTGTAGGTACGATTGGCGGTATAAAACTCCATCATGAAGGGAGTATTTGGGGGCTTTGAGCACAACTTGCCGAGCTCGTAGCTTGTCAGTGGGTAGAATCCCATCTTGGAGATACTGAATGATCGGAATCATCCAGTTCGGATCACTGTTGGTCAGTACCGAGACTGTAGCCTCATGAATAGCTGGATGGGAAAGGTCTTCAACCTTGATATCCGGAGATATATTAGTTTGGACCGCGGAGGCCAACTTGCTGAGTGTGTCTGCCCTGGAATTTTGAGCACGCGGGATTTTCCGGATAATAACTGTATCAAAAGTTGATATGAATTTGAGTGCTAGAGCGCGGTACCTGACCATTGTTTCTTCTTTGGCGACATAAGTTCCCTGAATTTGCTTAGACACGATCTCGGAGTCCGTAAAAAGCTCTAAGTGACGAACACCTAAAGATTGAGCGAGCCGGAGCCCGGCGAGGACTGCCTCGTATTCTGCTACATTGTTAGTCACCTTAAACTTGAATCGGATGACATATTTGACCTCGACCCCCTCGGGGTCGATGAGAAGCAGCCCAGCACCACTTCCTCGGACTGTGGATGCTCCATCTACAAATAGTTGCCACATCCGTGGTGGAGGGGTGGGTGTGACGCGGTGTGGTGCATCATTGTCTGCGGAGGACTCATGATTATCTGCCGGGGTTTCGGCCAGGAAGTCAGCAAGTGCTTGACCTTTAATTGCTCGGCGAGGGAGGAACTGGATGTCATACTCACCTAACTCAATTGCCCACTTAGCAAGGCGCCCGGACACCTCGGGTTTCACAAGGATCTGGCGTATAGGGTGATTGGTTAGGACCCGTATTTCACGCCCCTGGAAGTATGGCCGAAGACGCCGAGCTGCCATAACAAGAGCCAAAGCGGTTTTTTCAAGTTCTGAATATCGCGTCTCGGCTCCATGGAGCACCCGGCTTGCAAAATATACGGGATGTTGAACCCCCTCCACTTCGCGCACAAGAGCGGCGCTGACAGCTTCTTCGGCGGATGCCAGATATAAGTACAGTGGCTCTCCGGGGAGAGGAACTGACAAAGTAGGCAGCTGCTGTATATGCAGTTTCAAGGCTTCAAAAGCCTCGGTGCACTCTGGAGTCCACTCAAAGGACTTCGCTTGCCTCAGGATCTTGAAAAATGGGAGCTGACGCTCCGCTGCTTTCGATAAGAATCTGTTTAAAGCCGCTAGGCCACCTGTAAGGCGTTGAACTTCCCTGAATGTTTTTGGGGCCTGCAAGTCTAATACATCACGGAGTTTAGCTGGATTGGCTTGCAAACCGTTTTGCGAAACCATGTATCCGAGGAACTTCCCGGAGCCAACACCGAAAGTGCATTTTGCCGGATTGAGTCGCAAGTTATAGCGCCGCAGGGTGCGCAATGTTTCGGCGATATCCTGCACACATGAAGGATGGGAGGAGCTTTTGATGACCAAGTCATCGACGTAAACCTCAACATTGCGACCTATCTGGTCGTGGAAGACAAAGTCCATTAGGCGCTGATAGGTGGCCCCAGCATTCTTGAGCCCGAAGGGCAGTTTCTTGAAAGCATAGCATCCAAAGGCAGTGATAAACGCCGTTTTGATAGCATCCTGTGGATCCATAAAGATCTGATGATAGCCTTTGTACAGGTCCAAAAAACAAAGTGCCACGTACCCCGTAATGGCTTCGGCCTTTTGATCGATGGAGGGCAGAGGATAGCAGTCCTTGGGACAGTGCTTATTAAGATCGGAAAAAATCGACACACATCCGCCATGCCCCACTGCTTTTTGTTACCATTACTGGATTGGACAACCAGGAGGGGTAGAATACCTCGAACAAGATGTCCGCATCTAGGAGTTGCTTCACCTCAATTCGAATGGCTTCATTTCGCTCTGGAGCGAATTTCCTCTGCTTCTGTTGGATTGGCTTGACACTGGGATCGATATTCAGCTTGTGGGTAATCACCTCGGGAGAGACTCCGGGCATGTCCAGAGGAGACCATGCGAAAACATCGGAATATTCTCGCAGGGTCTGGATAATGGCCTGATGTAGCCATGGCACGTCCACGGCCCCTACTGTTACTATCTGCTCCGGCTTAGACGGATCTAGCGGGATTTGAGCAGTGACATCCCCTAATGGGGTACGGTCCCGAGGTTCCAGAACCTGTGATGTTACTTGAAGCTGCTGTTTGGGAGAAACCTTAGCAGTCTTCTTGAGCGCCACATACATGCACTCTTTTGAGACCCGTTGACTGCCACGGATGGTCACTTCACCATGCGAAGTGGGGAACTTTAGCGCGAGGTGATACGTGGAGCATATGGCTTTTGCCGGGGTGAGCCAGTCTCGGCCCAATATCATGTTATATGGTGAGGGAGAATTCACCACATAAAAGTCCACGAAGATAGTTTTTATCTTCGGATAAGTCCCCAAAGACGCTGGGAGAGCAATGATACCTTCCGGCCGTACTTCACCCTGAGTGAATGTCTGTAATGGCCCGGGGGCCGGTCGAAGTTGGTCTCGGGAGATTCCCATCCTCTCGAAACAGTCCGCGAATATGATGCTTACCGCGGCACCGTTGTCCACAAAGACCCGCCGTACTGTTATATTAGCTACAGTCATATCGATGACAATAGCGTCAGTGTGGGGAGTTATCTCTGGAACTGGATCCCTATCCGTGAAGCTGATAGTCTCGGACTGATGGAGGCGTTTGTGACGTGGCTCCTCGGGAGGAGGACGTCGAGCCTCTGCCTTTAAGGCATGTCGTGAAGCCCCGGTGGGTAGGGCTCCATGTATCACGTTTATCACGTGGGGGGGTGCATTGTCCCCGGGTCCTCCCGGAGGAGGAGGTGGAAGTGGGTGACGTGACGGCTGGCGATTGCCAGAATCTTGTCGCGCGTAATTACTGGGCCCCTGCCGATTATTCTGCCAATGTGGCCGATTTTGTTGATTATCTCGATCATGGTAACCTCCGCGGTGCTGAGACGAGCCCCCATTGTGGTTTGCCCGAGGTTGGTCTCCGGTTCGCGCAACGTATTGCCGCAGAAACCCTTTCTTGAGGCATTCCTCAATCTCCTTGCCGAGTTCTCGGCACTCCTCTGTCTCATGTCCGTGATCTCGGTGGTATGCGCACCACTTTCCACGGTTCCTCTTTTCAGGAGGCGCTGTCATCCGCGGACAAGGTCGGAAATCGTTTTTGTGGAGTGAAAGAATTTCAGCCCGCGACTTCGTCAGTGGAGTCAATTGCGGAATTGCACTTCGGGATTCTGAATGCCCCGGTGTTAAACGTGAAAATGCGCTAGTTCGCGCATTGGGACCAGTTTGCGCCTTGTCGGCTTGTCGCTTGATTGCGTGCTTCTCACGCTTCTGTCGTGTCTGTTCCTCAGCCTTAGCAAATTTACACACTGTTTTGAACAGTGCTCGAGTTGTGACCGGGGTGTTCCGGGCTAACTCGGTGTGGAGTGCTCCAGGGCGGAGTCCATTCATGAAGGCGTTGATGGCCACATCGTCGGGGCAAGTTCCCACCTTGAGACTTACCGCTGTGAAACGGTCCAGAAATTGAGTAACGGTTTCGCCGTCCCGTTGTTCCATACTCATAACGTCGGCCAGAGTGGCCATGGGCTTCGCTCGGGCTTCGAACCTTGCCCAGAAGTGCTCGGCGAGTTCTCTGAATGAGGATATGCTGTCTCGTGGGAGAGAATCAAACCAGACCCGAGCTTCATCCTGTAAGTACTCCGGGAAAATCCTGCAGTACTGAAGGGATGTGATGTTATCATGACTAAGCATACTGTGCCTAAAAGCGCCAAGAAAATTGGCCGGATCTCCCGTGCCGTTGTAAGGTGATATAGCAGGCCGTTTGAACCCTTCGGGAAGGGTGATGGCCATGATTTTGGAAGAGAACGGCGTAATAATCTCTCCATTGGCATCAAGGCCTAGGATTCTGTCAAGTTCAACGTTGCGTTGAACCCGCTCATACTCTTGGAGATCCTGAGCATGAGAGTCAGCGTAGCGAGCTTTTTTAGCCGCACTAAGTGGACGACGGCGATCCACATTAGCTGGTTCCTCATTACGAGGTCGTGATCCGTTTGAACTCCCCAGGTCCTCGGAAGAACCAGGTCGTTCCCGCCGTCGATCCTGACGTCCACGATAGCCCGGTTCCCGCTGTCCACGCGGGCGAGGTGGAAGCATCCCAGGACTGTTATTATGGCTAACAGGTTCTGCGGCAGGCCCCGCTGGGCGTAGGCGATTAACTGCCCAATCTTGTAGGACATGCGCATGCTCCTGTAAGAAATCCTGGAGCAGTTCTGGGGTGATTTGAATGTTCACCGGTGGCTGAGCAACAGCAATATTAGGGTCTTGCTGATCTTGAGGGGGTGGAGGGTTTTGATTACCCTGATGATTGAATACACTTGCTTCCGGCAATTGCCTCGGCGGTGCAACTTGATCCACGGGTGGATCTTGATCGGAATGATCTCCACGGCGGGCTTGATTCAAACGAGTCGTCACCATGATTCTTGGATGCAATGCGAACGTAAAAACTGCCTTGTCTTTCCCACAGACGGCGCCAATTTGATAAGGCGCAATCCGGCAACCACACCAAATTCAACCTAAATTAACGCAGAAAATATAAAAACACAGAATTTACGTGGTTCGATCCGGAGATCTACGTCCACGGGGAGAAAACGGCAATCGCCGAGGTGCTTCCTTCACTCAAAAGTTGAGTTTACAGTGCATGTTACAGCAAACAAAATCCGAACCCCCATCCAGAGTTCTTTTCATCTATTTATACTACTAAACCCAAACCCTAACTAAATCCCTACAATCTTGCCCACCAAATCTGCATGGCAGTTGGGAAAAGATCATGGGCCATGATTCATGGAACAGATTTGGTTCGCTGGACCGAATGCGTGCCGAATGCGTGTTGCTGGGCCTGTTGGGCCTGGGCCTTCGCGCTTGCTGGCGTGTTCGCTGAACTGGTGAATGGGCTCAGGATTAACCCGGCCCGAAGTAACCGGGTCATCCCTATCAGACTCCATGCCACTTAATTCAACGAAATTAAAAGACTAGCATAATCCAGTATCGAATTGTTCAACCATGAATTGTGTGTGACTATTAACCTACTCATTAGAAAGTACCCAACTCCGCCTCTCCGATGTGGTCATTACTAAAAATAAGTCGGTGTTGAACTCGAGTAATAGGCGCTGAGTTGCCGAGATTTTTAATAAAATCCCTACACCTTCCATCGCTCGGACTACATTAAAACAATGCAGAAAGTCTAGATCAAGCATAGGATCCTCGAATTCATTGAACATGTCTGTGCAGAAGTCAAAGCAGGGCTGTCCTCGGTGAATCATCCACCGGGCCTCAGGTTCAGTCTGCAATCCCACAATATGTCATACTTGTTAGAAGCACGTTATACAATTGATATATAAATAAAATTAAATTTTGGAAAACAAGATTTGTACCTGATATATAGCCTCCATCAAATCGTCAGGACCTATAACAATCTCACGTACTGGATCCCAGCCTAATCTCGACATTTGCCTCAGATTTCTTAGTAGCAGTTTATCTTCTTTTATATAGGAATTCCTAGAAATATTTTACATAAGTATGTCGATGTGGGATTAACAAAATATAAGATACTAAACAGTTACAAAGTCTTACCTCATTTAATTTACTAAAAATAGTAAATTACGTTAACCTAGGATAGCTATACTATAATAGTATTTTATTATTATATTTTCTTAATTCATTTCATTACTTTAGTTATTATTTTATTTTATTTTATATATATGTGTGTATTATTTATATAGTATGTTGTCTAATAAATTAAATTTGTTTTTTATGTTTTAAGCCCAATGTTTATTTCAGGTTTTTATATCATATATTTTTAATTCTTATCTTTTCGGTATTAGGAGTGTAGTCGACCTTGTACATCGCGGCCACACTTATTTTCTAAAAATAAAAATAGTTTTGCAATTCAAAATGAAATATTGTTTGTAAAAATATTGTTAATTGCAGAAAAATGTATCTTTATTTCATTTTAAATACTTGAGGTATCACAAATATGAAACAAGTTATAAGTTATACTATTAAAACAAGTTTGAAACCCTAATTTATAGAAACAGTTACAAGTTGCTGAAGTAGGTGTCTCGTCTAAAAAAGAATAGCGCTAAATTATAAAGTTTTCATCTATCGATAACCTCTTTGTATATTTTATCAAAATATATCATCTATCAAGCTCAATTTATATACACTTATAATAAGATTTGTCTCTTACACATGTTTCCCTATTTTTTTGTTATAAATAATTGCAAACAATGTGGGCAGTATAGACTATGAAAGTGAAAAGATAAGATTAATATGACCAACTAAAATTGAATCAAAATTGACTTCAAGAGAAAAATGTGAGTGCACGAGAAAGATGCAGAATCAAAAAAGAAAGTACGAGTAACGATAATATGTCTATGGAGGTTTAGGATTTTAACTTCATATATGGAAATAATTAAATATTAGATATAATAATAACTTTAATGGTTGCATTAATGAAATGTAGAGTTGAATTTACACATATCATATAGGGGATACTTGTGCTGGGATGTCGTGGCATGTTCACGTCTACTGTGACACATCCTCTGATGGTACATCCACTTAAATAATGAAAGTGTGTTTTTGTTTAAGGAATTTGTAGGGTATAATGCGTATTGAAAATTGTAAAATGCGTATTGGGATGAAAGAGGTGATGTAGCTAGTAGGATATGCATGTGGAGGGATGAACCATCTAACTGTAGAATGAAATACGCTGAGGACGGGTCATGGCCCATCCAAATGGGGACATGTCATTCCAAATATCCACTAATGTATTTTTTATATAATCTATAAATGTATCAACTGATTAATATATCTATAGAAAATAGATTTGTGCTTATGCTGAAAATTATTCATTATAAATATTTTACATTTTTAGTCCCTCCATTCTATTACAATTGACGTTTTAGGATGAAAGAGAAAACTTAAGAATTAAATAACTTGAAATATATACCCTCATGTAATATCTGTTTTAGGGGATAAATATTTGCCAAATCTGTAATAGGATAAAAGTAGAGATATTTTAAGATTGAGTCCAATGAGAAAATTGGTAGAATTTGTGAAAAATATGTAAATTGTTAATTAATTGGGAAAAAAAAAAAAAAACTATCTAGAAAGTCAATTTTTACATAAAAAAGTGATATTTTTGCTATAATGATATTTTTATAGATAAAAGTGATACTTTTGTTTAAAAAAAAAAAAAAGATATTTTTACAGACTAAAGTGATATTTTTTTTCCATCCCACAGTGTGATAGTCTCACACAAGTTCTTTTCATATGCTAATATAGAAGAATTGAATTGAATGATATCTAAAGAAATCTATAGTTAATTACTTAGAATTAATTTTACTCGGATATATTTCAACTGATCGATTAGGAACGATTTATGACAAAAAATATTCGGATTAGTTGGATCCGGAAAAATTGTAATAGTCAGCGGACATTATGAATTTAAGATGGTTTCAATTCACATATTTTGTTGACTCCTACTAATTACCTCCAACCAAGCATTCCTTAATACAATACAATATATAAAAAGTTAAAAGCCAAATGCATACACTACTGGCAGGGGTTTGAGGGACAAGGAAATTTCTGAAAAGCTACTCATCACACGACACAGATATTTATTCTGCATGGCTCCACTTAGACTGACACATTACACATACAACCATCCAAACATTTCATTTTGCCACTTTCTTTCTTCTATACAAGAATAGATAAATAATTGATTTGTTATTTTTTTCATTTTAATTTGAGAAAAGATAATGTTCGTGGATTAATATGATTTAAAACTAATTCACCAATGTGATTAGGTAGGGTCACATCCATATGGGTTTTACAAAACAAGGGAAACTAAATTTTGTAACTGACTTTATGAAAATTAAAACAAACATATAGGGTATTGCTACAGTATATCTGGTGTATTAATACACCTGCTCTTTACTTGTTATAGTAGCTTATTAGTAGGTAGCTTTTGAATTTTGTGTAGTCCCTACTTTTTTTTAAGTTTCTTAAAATAGGCAAACATAAGACTACTCAAGTGAATAAAAAAAAACTACTTAATTATTTATTAAAAAAAAGACGAGCCAAAATGGTCCGAGATGGCCAAAATAAATTCGTGATTTTTGAGATATAATTTTATTTTTTATATTTTTTTAATTCACTAATTATTTCTATTATTCGGTTCTTCCACCACTTCCAAGTCTAAATCACAATTAAAATGCTTCGAAGTAGTACCCCGAAATATATATATTTTTTATATTAAATTAATTTGAAGGGTCAATTACAAAAATCAACCTGTATTGTACACGTTTTGCTAGTTTGGATCCTAAAGTTTTATTTTTTTACCAATTGCAACCTGTGCTCTACGTTTTTTACAAATTGCAACCATCGACAACAATTTCGACGAGAAATTTAAAAATCATAAAATAATTCTAAAAATCTGGGCGAATTTAATATATTACTGTACTGTTCATCATTGAATTAAAAAAATAAGTGTTTTGGTGGGGATTTACTGAAGTAATTGACAGGCGAGTTCTAATTTTCTGACAGGTTACTATTTGAAGTCGCCTCTGCCAGAGGCGACTTCTGAATTATTGAATTTTTTTTAAAAAAAAATTGGAAAACGCCTCTGCGAGAGACGAGTTATGGTATTTGTTGAAATTTTTTTTTTTTTTTTTAATTTGGGGTTTAGAAAACGCCCATGCCAGGGGCGTTTTATAGTATTTGTACCGTATATGGACAGGGGCGACTTTAGGTATAATACCCCTGTCCATATACGGTACAAATACTATAAAACGCCCCTGGCATGGGCGTTTTCTAAACCCCAAATTAAAAAAAAAAAAAAAAAATTCAACAAATACCATAACTCGTCTCTCGCAGAGGCGTTTTCCAATTTTTTAAAAAAAAAATTCAATAATTCAGAAGTCGCCTCTGGCAGAGGCGACTTCAAATAGTAACCTGTCAGAAAATTAGAACTCGCCTGTGGCACAGGCGAGTTCAATTACTTCAGTAAATCCCCACCAAAACAATTATTTTTTTAATTCGATGATGAACAGTACAGTAATATATTAAATTCGCCAAAAATCTGAAATTATTTTTAAAACTCTAAAGATTCATTTAAAATATCTTAAAATTAACTTGAAAATGTTAGAATTATTTTCAATTTTATTTAAAAAGTTTAAGATAATTTATAAAAAATATATAAATCATTTAAAAGTAAAAAAAAAAAGTATTTGTTTAAAACAAATCAAATTATAAAAATATTTAATTTTAGAATTATTTAAAAATCTAAAAATTCATAAAATACCTAAAATATCTGAAAACTCACACTTTTATGAAATAATTAGAATTATTCATTTAAAAGAATACCTACAAGTTAATTTTGGTTGTGATTTTTTTTTTTTTAAATATTTTTACCACCACCGCCACCACCACCAATTCTAGTTTACAAAATATTCCATAACCAAGAAAATTGAAACCCACAAGCCATGCCAGTTTCTATGAAGACATAAATTAAGGCTAGATCATAATTATTTCAACACCATTATTAGTTGTTTCTCCTGTTAGAATCTTGTTATTCTCAATCAATTCTCAATATGAACTCCCAGAAAATAAGGCCAGATAACTATCCTGACGTCAGTCACTGTATCCACCACCATTACCACTTCCATACCCATCACCGTTGCCACCCGTAACCACCCTCGCGAAGTTCGTAACCACGTCTCCGCCTCCTTAACCACCACTGTCAAGGGGAGGTCCACGAAAATCGCCACCGCCACCACATTCGCTGCCGCGAGACTGAACCTCATTGACGGTGGTGTTGCGTTTGTCAAGCTCCTGGCTGCTCATCCCCTTGATCGCATCTCTCATCGCCTGCTCATCCTTGAAAGTCACGAATCCAAAGCTTTTAGATCTCCCAGTCTCACGATTGTTAATGATTTGCATAAACAAAATCACAAATAATCCAATCAAATCTAAATCAAATCTTAAGATCTAACACAGAAATTGAAAAGCTATCGGATCTTTGACCCTTTGATGAACCAGAGGAATTATTTTAATTAAATAATTTATAAAAAAAATATAAAATATTATTTCAAGAAATAAATTATCTGACCCTTCAGATTTTTTTAGGTAATTTGAGAGTTTTCAGATTTTTTAAATAATTATGAAAAATAAAATATTTCTTACAATCGGATCTTTTTTTTAAAAAAAATATTTTTCTGATTTTTAATTTATTCATATTATTTTTTATAAATTGTTTTAAACTTTTTAAATAAAATTAAATTTTGTAAAAATAGTTCCAAGGCTTTTAAGTTAATTTTAGGATATTTTAAATTAATTTTCAGAGTTTAGAAATAATTTTAGATTTCAAGAAAATAACTTTATAATTTTTAAATATTTTTTTAAATTTTCTTGTCGGAAATTGTGATTGGAGGTTGCAATTTTGTAGAAAACGTGGAGTACAAGTTGCAATGGGTAAAAATAAAAGTTTAGGTTCCAAAGTAACAAAATGAGTATAGTACAAGCTGATTTATGTAATTGACCCTAAGTTGAAATATTATAAGGTAAAATAATTAAATTTATTCTAAAATATTCTGAAACGGCAGAACAAGATGCTACATAGCGAAATAATTCTAACGACAGATCTGGAATAAGATTGATAACTTTTGTTAAGATTATAAGGTTTATCTAGAAAATAAACTGTGGAAATAATTTAGTTTATCTAAATTACCATAAGAAAATTTTAGAAAATAAATTTTAAAATTTTCACATAAGAACTTAAAAAATTGTAATATGAATCTGAAACTTATATTTAAAAGTTAAAAAGTATTTAATAACTCCATAATGATAAAATAAAATCTAAGAGATCGTAAATTAAAATCTACCTTTTTTATAAAAGAAATATAAATATAAAATTATTCAATCCGTAAATGAGATCTTATTCAAATTAACTAAAATTAAAAATATTAAAAATATTTTTCAGGAAATATAAAGTAATAAATACTTATATTTCTCAAAGTAATTAATACCTTACTTATTTAAATTAGTCAACATTACAGAATAAAAATATTTTTCAAGTAAATATTAAGTGTGTAGTAAATATTTTTAACTTTCAAAATAATTAATACTTTAAAAAAATATTAAATGAATGAAAATAGTTTATTAAAAGCCTATGATTATTTAATTGAATATTAAGAATAAAATATGAAATACTACTACTACTAATAATAAAACATTATTTGTCTAAGTCATTAAAATCCTGATACCTATTGAATAGGTAATTGGTTAACTAATTTAATGGCTAAGATTACATTAAGAAGATCCAAGGGTTGCCATGATTAGGTGTATTAATACACCAGGTGTATTATAGAATGATCTTATTACTTATTATGGTAAAATCAATATCTTTAGTTTTACTACGACCTTTTATCACATGTATAATTATGAAAAAGAAATTTAAAATTTTGATTTATCAAATCATTAATTTTTTATTTAACGTAAAGATGAGAATTACAAATATTCAAATATAACTTTTAATACCTTCAACTAATTAGAGAATAATAATACAGGTCACTGTTTTAAAATTAATGTATTTGAGATATGACCTATCTATCATTGATCTAATCTTATAGTACACGATATATATATCCAATGACATCGATATGTCATTGGTTGATATGACCAGTGACATATGAAATCATTTTAACATGCAATATAAGTTCAAGATGCACAAACTTGATCGTTGTCCTACCCAGTTATAACAACAACACTCTTGCAGGATTAATCCTTGGCAGCAATGTTTATACATATATACTGTGCAGTTACCATTATTGATTTAATTCATTAAATAACTTTAATAAAATCTGTAGGGTAAGTTGCTAACGAATATTCTTTTTGTTAACATAGTAGTACAACTTTAATGAATTAAATTAGTTAAAATAATAAAATAATAATTAAATTAAGCTACTAAATTTATATATAAACTACATTAAATGATCCTTCACCTAATAAGGGTCTACATAATCCCAAGCTTTACGGTATATCGCATGTAATAATTTATGGTGCACCTACGAAAGTTATGCCGCATTTAATATATGCTCTACAGTCTCTTATTAGCCACAGGAAATTAATCTTTGCTAGTCTCTCTTTAAGATAACGTTTATTAGTCTCATGTGCATCAATTATACGATGCAATTCAGGTTGGATATCTTTTTACCGTGATACCTTTAGAAATAAATAATAATATTTTTTGGTCCATGATCCAGATTGTACGGATTTTAACTAATGCACAAGAGACCTCCCCTTGACGTTTTAGAATAAAAGAGAAGAATTAAGAATCAAATAACTTGAAAAATATCCTCACTTAATATCTGTTCTAGGGGACAAAAATTTGACAAAATTTATAAATTGCAAAGTAAAAATATTTTAGAATTTAGTTCAAAAAATAATTAATAAAATTTATGAAAAGTATCTAAAACGTCAATTAATTAAAACATAGAATAAATAGCTAGAACGTCAGTTATAGAACGGAGGAAGTCGCAGTCAACTTTTCTTACAAATTCATTAAGGCCACACTTGGTCCGCAATTTTCAGTTTTATACTATCCTATATATGAAAATATTCTTATTTTATAATACAAGCATTTTAAATCAATTATTACATTTAAAGTAAATATATAAGATGGGTCCACAACTATTTATTTATATAATAATAAATTTCAAATATTTATCATTTAATAGATCCATCCCTTATATATCTTTCCAACAAAATATGAAATTTCAATAATAGTGATTAACGAGTTTTGTTTAATTTTTAAGTAATACTCTATCCGTTCTATAATAAAAGTTCTATTTTTATGAGAAAATTGTCTGAAAATGAGACTTATGTTTTAAAACTCAATATCTCATATTATAAGTTCAAGTGAAGAAACATTAATTTTTAATTGCACGAATTAGTTAGATATAATTTAATAAGTCGAAAAGAAAAGAGAATAAGTGGTGAAAGTGAAAATTATTAGTCTTTGGAGATTGTACCTACATGAAATTGACAAAAAATAGAAATTTCATTTTCTAATAGAAGTCTGGTTATGGGATGGAGAGAGTACAAGTGAACAAAAGTATATATTAGTTTAATCTGAAATTAAATTAATTGTGATCTAACCAATCCACAACCATTGATTTGATGAAATGATATTTTTTGTTGAAAGGGGGAGTAAAAAATCAACAAACAATGATTGACAAATAAAGTGAGGAGACCCATAATTTAAAGAAGGCTACAAAACTCTGTTGCGGATCTAAGAGAAGGGGAAGACATGAAATTAATGATAATTTGTTTTGGTAAGTTTTTTATCCAACGGGACTGCTTTATGTACACTTTGTCTTTTAGGTTCACAGAATTGAAAATTTGAGATACCATGGCAGGCCTCATGTCCACGTTGTCAATTTATTTATAACTAGGAAAATACACAAACTGCCTTAAAAAATTCCTACAATTTAAAGTTTAAGAATTATGAAATATTTAATTCAATTATAGTTTTGAACGAAATACACAATATCGTATTATGTTGTACTTATATCGTTATCGTCTCTATTTTTTTTAATTATAATTTATTAATGAAATTTTTTTTGTTCAAAATAATATTTTGTCTCATTTTAGCTAACTATAGCAATCGGGCGGTTATTCCAAGTAATCCATTTATTCCGGTTGATGTTAACTACAAGTCTACATCGTCTACCTCATTGCTTTTAATATAATAATGTTACGTATAAACGATTTTTAATTATAAATAGTATTTTAGTCTATTAAACTTTATTATTATTAGTTTAAGAATATAATTTTACGTCATTATAATTTCAATTCTTTAACTTTTAAAATTTTATTTAGTCTTTAAACTTTCTAAATTTAAAATTATACATTGCTCACCCAATTTCAAAAGTTAAATAACTAAAATCCAAATGGTCCAAAATATTAAATAAGAAAAAGGTGAATTTAATTGACTAAAATGACTGTTTATCCTTTGTAATATGTGAAAAGTACCTAAAATAATCCTCCAGATAAATTTTATATTAATTTTAACTTCCATACAAAAATATACTAATATCCAATTTTGCCCTTACTTTGAAACAACACCCTTACCTTTTCCATTCAAAATTGACGCAATTTTTTTAATTCTTCTCCCATGCACCGCAAACACCCCACGCACCGCAGACATTCTTCTCCCACGCACCACAATATTGCTTGAATTCTCCACATCAGTATGATTCTTCTTCCTCAATCTATTTGTCTTTCTTCTCGATCAAATTAATCGATGCCGCTGCAGATTCATCTCATATCAGATTTAGGAATTATCAAATGTGTTACCTTCGTTTTCTAGTTGATGAAGTCGAGTAACTTTGTGGATTTGATAAAGCAACAAATCAGGATTTTGGACAAATCTGAATTTTAGTTTCTCTAGTTTGAATTTCTATAGTGCTTTGCTTGTTTTGTTATGTTTCGCCTTAATTTTCCAAATTAAGAAAAGCTTTAATGTGCGAAGGGGAATTCATTTGTTGTAGCAAGAGTTTGAATATTTTTTTCTATATTTGTTAAAAATACAAGGGTGATTTTGGAAGAAATAGTAGAAAGTTGACTTCTCTTATTCCTCTACTGAATTATTTGGTGTTTTAGGTGTTTTAACTATTATGTTTATGTTTACTTGTTATTTGAAATGCGTGTGTGTATGAGTACTTCTCTTGATACTGGGTTCATGAGTAATTCTCCTTTTTTCGTGGCGGAATTTGAGTATAGGAAATAATTTCGTGGTAAATATTTTTCTGTTTGTGGCAATCATACATGTGTTAGAACTTCTGTCGTGGCATTTCGTGGAAAATATTTTATGTTCGTGGCAGTCATACACGTGTCCGAACTTTTCGTCGAGGTATTTCGTGGCAAATATTTCTTGTTGCGGCAGTCATACATGTGTCTGAACTTTTTGTCGTGGAAAACATTTCCTGTTCATGACAGTTATAACTGTGTTATGTTCATTACTTACAAGTTTTCCTTTATTTCCCCATCTTTTTGCATACTAAACCAGATTTTAGACTACTTTTTTTGCACTACAATCATTTGTGACTAGATTACGTAACCATGGTTGTTCGGTTATCGTTGTTGATGGTACTCACTTGAAAGGAAGCTACAAGGGAATATTATTTGTTGATGTGGCATTGGATGGACACGAACAAGTATCTCCTTTAGCTTTTAGCGTAAGTCATATATAAAACAACGATACTTGGGCACGATGTTTAGAATGTGTCAAAGAAGCATATTGCATTCCTGATCAGCTATTGATTGTTTCTGATCAACATAAGAGCTTAGAACATGCTATTCGCGTTTTTTATCCTGCGTACCTCAGGGGTTGTGTTACTACCACTTGGGATCTCATGTTGCAAATTTGGAAAGTATTTTGTTATATGTTCTACAAGGCAATGTTTATCGTGAAGATTTCAGGAAGGTGTCAAAGCTATTAAATTGGCTTCTGAAAGTGGTGTATATATGTTGTTGAAGGATGCTTCGTTCGAAATGTGGCCCTTCATGGCAGTGTCTAACACTTCGAGTAGTTCGTGGTAGTGTCTAACCCTTTGTGGGAATTCATGGTATTGTCTAACCCTTTGTGGCACTTACCAATTTCTGCACAATTGTATTTTCGTGGCAGTGTCTAACCCTTTGTGGCATTTTGTGGCAGTGCCTACCATTTGTGGAAGTTATGAATTTATGCACAATTGTATTTTCATGGTTGTATTTCGTTTAACTCACTACAACATAAATGGACTAATGTAACACCCAAAAAGTGTTACATATATACTAAAATATGTTACTATAGACTTTAGGTAACACTTTATTGGTGTTACATTTGCCGGTGCTACCTAAAGTCTAATGTAACACTTTTGATGATCTTTAGTAACACTTTTAATAAGTGTTACATTAGATTTTAAATTGTAACACTTTATGGTAACACTAAAAAATGTTACATATAACCCCCTTTATGTAACACTTTTAATTGAAAGAAAAAATTAAAAATTTTGTCATTGTTGGGTTTCGAACCCAGGTTGCTAGATTGCAGGAGCTTAAGCGCAAAGTCTTAACCACTAGGCTACAATAACTTTTTTAGTTATTATTTTAAGAAAAACAATATATACACAAGATTTTATTATACCATCAATAAAATACACTCAAAATTAAGTTTTCATCAAATTACAATCTAACTTAATTTTATTTACATTATTCATATCAATTTGACACAATATTTCCACTATTTTTTTTTTTCATTTTCATCCACTCATATATATATTTATATATATACAACTTATTTTATATCACATTAATTTTATACATCTAGTTATTGTATATAAATCTTAAGACATTATCATTAATTTTAATTACCATAATTTTATGTATTAAGACACCTTAATTGTTGTGTTTCATAGATTTTAAATAAAAAAATAAACTTACAAATATGAAGAGACATGACCAAATGTCCCAAGTCTAGGCTCTCACACTTAAAAAAATGTATTCAAATTCTTAAAGGCTAAAGCTACAAGTCTATTTTGTAATTGTTTAGTAAAAATATAATGTGTGTATATCTATATACATACTCACAAATAAGTCACAAATAAAATTTAATTTATTTTTGATAACGAATAAGTAAATCTTTAGGTGCTCTAATGAATTGTTATTTTTGTAGGTCTGAGTTGATCGCTTTCACCACTTATGTTACAGATATTCTGTTGTGATAATTAAAATGTAACACATTAGACAAATAAAAATTAAAGTCACATAAGAAAAATAATCCACAAATATTTAATTAGTTTAAAATAAAATAAATAATTTTATTATTTACAAGTGTTACTTATTTATAAGTGTTACATAAAAGTGTTACTTATTCAAAAGTGTTGCGTAAAAAGTGTTACTTATTTGAAAGTGTTACCTAAATGTGTTACAATTTAAAAGTGTTACGTTCAAAGCGTTACATATTCTAAAAGTGTTACATGAAAGTATTACATATTCACAAATGTTACAAAAGTGTTACATGAAAGTGTTACATATTCGTAAGTGTTACAAAAGTGTTACATAAAAGTCAAAATTTTAAAAGTGTTACAAACGAAGTGTTACATAAAACCATTTATGTTGTAGTGACTTATTTCATTATAGTTATTGCCTGAATTGCATTTTCTTGGCACAATTGTATTTTGTTTATGTAATTTTTAATTTCGTGGCAGAAATACAATTATGCATAAATAATGTTATTTGCCAACAATTGCATCGACGGAACTTCCAATTTGCTACACAATTTACGGAAATAAAGTAAACATACAACATTATAAAACATGTAATTACATTGAATTCTAGTAATGTTGTCGTAATAAAGAATATTGTTGGAGATATTTTAATAACTTTGCCACAAAAAAACTAGTTCAAGCTTCTAACAACTGAAAGTTACAATCGATGTTTTACATATTGTCAAATATCAAGCATCATTCGGAGGACGAATTGGAACAATACAGTGTAGAATATCAGGAGGTGTATTAAAGCTAAAGATAGTATCCTTGACGTGTTTCCAGTAACATCCTTGTGTACGAGATTCTGCATTTGCCTTGTATCTCTCTACTCAAAAGCATCTCGACTGTTGCTAATGCATATGATCCATCAATAGACTTGTCATGTTATCCGTAGTGGTCATGGAGGGCTACAACATTGCATTGATGTATTATAAGGTATAACCACTGGTGGATCTAAGATAATATATGCCGAATGTATATTCAAGAAAGAACATAAGTTACAATTCAGGATGTATATGAATATACTTCTATTGGCACCTGATGACCTTATGAATTGCAATAGCATCTAATATTCCTTGAAGTCACTTTTGTATCTTAGCTTAAGAATCACAACATGAAAGGTATGGAAAGGAAAAATAAGAGCACCCATATAATCCATTATTGGATTGACTTAAATATTTCTATTACAAAATCTCTTAAAAAATGAAACAGAAGGAAATAAAGAGTACAGTTAGCTTTTACAGGCCCAGGAGAAACAAGCAAATACATTTTCCACAAAAGAAAAAAGAATCCATATAATTTTGCTCCGAGAAACAAATAAGACTCATACTTTTGCCACGAGAAACAAACAAGAACTAATACATTTTCCACGAAAAAGAAGAATTCATATAATTTTGCCACGATAAACAAATAAGAACTCATATTTTTACCATGACAAACAAATAAGAATTCATACATTTGCCACAAAAAAAAAATTCAGAAACTATTGAGATATGAATGATCTTAGTGCCAATTCTCTTTCCTGAAACCAAAAATTCATCAGAGAGAAAAAAATTATTCATATGCATATACATGGCACAAACTTGAGCATGGCTTTGCAATAATCAACCCCGCGGCTCAATCATTCTAACATTCAATAAGAATTTGGCCGATTAATTCATTCGCAACAAAGCAGTTAAAATGATTTTGTCTATCATTAATTTCAAACGGATTCATAAGCTAATGGCGATGAAATTGCGAAATGAACTAGGGACGAGGGAAAAAAATAACGGAGCTCTACATCATATAAGGTATCAAGACAAGCATACATTTTCCGCAAAAAAGAAGTAAATCACTTTTTACCTCTGCATCAGGAGGTCCTGCCCTAACTTCCGGCTATGGTTTCGTTGCTGCCGCCAGAACACTACCAGTATGTTGCCCCTTCGTCTCCGCCGCAGTACCAAGTCGTCCGTTCGCTACTGCCATAGTCCGTCGTGCCCCTGCCTCACACGGTTCTGCTCTAACCGCTGGCGATGGCGCCGATACCGCCGCCACAACATTGTCAGTATGTTGCGCCTCCGCCTCCGCCTCCGCCATAGTGTCAGGCAGTGGGTTCGCTACCGCCGCAGTCTAGGCGGTGGATTGTAGGGTTTGGCTAGAGAAGTTTTACATAATTAGAGGTCTCAACGGTTTGACGGGACAACATTATGGAAGGGGTAGTTTTGTCAATTTTCTTTATATTAATGTATAGAGTGATTAAAATTAATATAAAACTTCTATTATAGATTATTTTAATTTTTCCCCTTGTAATATTTGATGAAATAGTATATGAAATAAAATAGGGGAAAAACCAAAACTAGTTCTATACAAAACTTTTTATCTATATATAATCCAAAATTTTAATTTAGTCAACTAGTATAAAATGCACTTACGGACTACAACAACCTCACCGTTATTGGTTGGGATATGTCAAAACATTATAATATTGCAACAAAAGAATATCAACTACCTCTATACATAAGATCCCATTTTTTAGATAACTAGTATATATAAGATCCTAATACATAGATACATAATATAACCAAATATAATATGTTTCAGATTTCGTTTGGAAAATAAAGTTCGGAATATACCAGTTTTTTTTCTATAATATGATTCCTAACAAGTAGTTAGGCTGAACCATGAAAAACTTGAAAGGCATTACATAAGTTCGTTCCAAAGAGGGGTATATACAGGGATGAAAGTAGGAATAATTATATTTTAACTCTGAAGTTCTGGCCTATAGTGACTTAATTTAAACAAACGATGTTCTGTAATGTCAATTTTAGTCCCTTAGGTATTAGGAACCTTCAATTTAAGTCTTCTTCTATGTATTGTACTCTGTCCAAATTGAGGACAATGTCAATTTTAGTCCCTTAGGTATTAGGAACCTTCAATTTAAGTCTTCTTCTATGTATTGTACTCTGTCCAAATTGAGGACAAGTAGCTCGTCCGCGGAATGATGAGCAACCAAGTTTGTCTTTAAATTAAACATGACTAATTTTGTAGAGACACATAAATAGTGTGTTGATATTTTCTAATAATGTAATATGATTCCTTCCAAATAAATGCTACCAATCCATTTTAAAGACACAATATATTCAACATTTATGATATATATGAATTGATTAAGCAAACATGATATATTCGGAGTACATAATAAATTAAAATTGGAAATAAACGTAGACAAACTCTTAATCACACACATGAACAGAAACAGGTCCCACTGCCACATTAGTTGAGAGGTACACTATGCAACACCACAGTCTCGACGGTGAGGCCCGGCCCGAAGCCGAACAGCACCCCCCAATCCAACCCCTCTCCGGTGGAGCTCTGCCCCTCTTTGGTAGATGACTTCCTCATTTCATCAAGTATAAACAGCACACATGCACTCGACATATTCCCATACTCACTCAGCACGTGCCTTGTCGACCGTAGTTTTTCGGGCTTTAGGCCCAACTTCAATTCTACCTGATCCAGAATCGCGGGCCCACCCGGATGCGCTATCCAGAAAATAGAATTCCAATCAGATATACCCAACGGCCCGAAAGCTTCCTTCAAACTCTTCTCGATGTTCTTAGAAATCAGGCCTGGAACATCCTTCAGAAGATGGAATGTCAGCCCGACTTCACGCAAATGCCCATCAATCGCACCATCACTATCCGGCAGAATCGTCTGGGCCGCCGAGACAAGCTGGAACAGCGGCCGCTCCACCCCCACCACCGGGTCGGATCCCACAATCACCGCGGCAGCACCGTCGCCAAACAAAGCCTGTCCCACCAGACTGTCCAAATGGCTATCGCTGGGGCCGCGGAAAGTCACGGCGGTGATCTCGGAGCAGACGACCAAAACCCTAGCGCCGGCGTTGTTCTCCGCCAAGTCCTTGGCCATGCGGAGGACAGTGCCGCCGGCGAAGCAGCCTTGCTGGTACATCATGAAACGCTTGACGGAGGGCCGGAGGCCGAGGAGCTTGGTGAGCTGGTAGTCGGCGCCGGGCATGTCGACGCCGCTTGTGGTGCAGAAGACGACGTGGGTGATCTTGGATTTGGGCTGCCCCCATTCTTTGATGGCTTTCTGGGCAGCTTCTTTGCCTAGTTTGGGCACCTCCACCACAACTATGTCTTGCCGGGCGTCCAGCGACGGCGCCATGTAAGCACACATGTTTGGATTCTCTTTCAGGAATTCTTCCGTTAGGTGCATGTAACGTTTTTTTATCATCGACTTCTCGCCTGCATTTACCAAAAATCACCCTAAATTTCATCACAAGTGATCGTGTATTCATGCAATCCCTCAAGTTTTTCAAAATTCAGATTGTAGGCCAAGAGAAATTACTGAAATTTTATTTAGGGAAAAAGTAAAGGGGAAAAGAGAAAAGGAGAGAGAGATAGTGTGTTTGAGTGGAGGAGATAAATTGTCTGAACCGACAGAATTTATTTTGAAAGGCAAATGGCAAGTTTGTAATAAAAGTGTGGACACGTAAAGCTCATGCAAGAGTTTCATCCACTTCATTCTGATTTCTTCTTGTAAGAAAAACTGATTTCTTCTTGTAAGAAAAACTCCAAACAATCTTTTTCTTCATTTATTTATTATGTTTAAAGGTAAGTACCACATTATGGCAACAAAAAAAGAAAAGAAACAAAAAATCTTACACATGCGGTGAAATTTCTCCTTAAGCTCAGTCATATGTTCACTATTAGTGATACGGAAATAATAATCAGGATACGAGCTCTGATCGACACAATTGGAAGGGGTTGCAGTCCCGATAGCGAGGATAGTGGCCGGGCCCTCGGCACGCTGAGCTCTGCGAATCTCTTCGACGGTCACCATCTTCGCCGGGAAATGCAGTGAGGGAGAAATAGTAGCTAGAAAGTATTAGTGGTGGTGGTGGTGATGAGAAAGTGTAATGGGGAGTGAGGAGGTACTTATACAAGTAGCAAAGTTTGGTAGCTGGGATCACGTGTAAGTGCAACACCTTGTTAAGTATTCTCAACAAACTAACATACTCGCCCTATCACCTGGGGCTACTCTCTCGCACGTGCCGTGGACCATCCACGTGACAACTTTAGATTTTCGCACCTAATTTTTCCCTAATACATAGGTTTTCCAAATTAATTGTCATAAGAGTATACCAACTTTTTTTTCGACAATGTCTAAGAACTTCCTTTTTTTCCGACTAAATTTCTTCATTGCAACATACGTTGTTAACACAAATCGTTATGTACACAGGTGCATGGAAATTAAGGTCGCCGGACGAATTTACCAAGATGTATTACAATTTACACCTAAAAGTATGTAATATGTTTTTTTCAAAGAATAAACACTAATATATTTGCGACAAAATTCATTTCTCCAAATCTACTAAAAATTCATTTCTCCAAATCAAGAAGTAGATTTAGAACTGAATTTTTTTGCAACGGATAGTTTCGATTCCAAAAAAACAATAAAAACAAATCCAATTTCTTTTCCATTGAATCAATTATATATGGTAGTATTGCTAACATATAGATTTTTTTTGCATTCATTTGGTTCTTTTGGGTCTTGCTCGAGCCGGATGATAAAAGATTATCATTTCTGATTCTTTCGGGGATGAATCTATAAAAAATTACTACATGTAAACAAAGCCCTTATATATTTTCATGAAAACTGCTAATGACCCACATTCAGAGGCGGCCTTTGGGGAGGCAACGTGGTGCCGTCGCACCGGGGCCCTCTGTTGAAAGAAAAGAGATTCATATTCTGTAAATGTGTTTTTCTTGTATTATTTCTGAATAGTTTACAACAGATTTTATAGTACAAGGTTGTGTCTAATTACAGAAAGAATCAAATCAAGATCCCTTAATTGAGGGAATTACTACTAATCAGCTAATTAAAGAAAAAAGGAAGAATATCAAGACTTATTTTTTTCCTAATTCTACACTCCCCCTCAAGTTGGTAGGTGGAATATCCCACATGCCTAACTTGCCATAAACTTTGTGGAAGGCTCTTCCAGAGACAGCTTTTGTTAAGATGTCAGCAAGTTGATCTTCAGATTTGACAAACGGAAGAGTGATGTCTTCGTTATCCAACTTCTCCTTGATGAAATGTCTGTCGATCTCTACATGCTTTGTTCGATCATGCTGCACAGGATTATGTGAAATGCTAACTGCCGCTTTGTTGTCACAGTAGAGTTTGAAGGTTCTGGTTTCTA
This sequence comes from Ajuga chamaepitys, assembly GCA_958295605.1. Taxonomy (NCBI): domain Eukaryota; kingdom Viridiplantae; phylum Streptophyta; class Magnoliopsida; order Lamiales; family Lamiaceae; genus Ajuga; species Ajuga chamaepitys. The sequence continues at coordinate 23,425,498 of OY282506.1, read as the reverse complement.
ATAGGCCCATTTCAGTCATTAACTTCTTTATCCACAATAATTCCGTAATCCCCTTCACGATCCCTCGAAATTCTGCTTCTGCACTAGAGAGTGCTACCACCTTTTGTTTTTTACTCCTCCAGGTCACAAGGTTACCTCCTACGAAAGTGAGATATCCAGCTGTAGAACGTCTATCTGTGATATTTCCTGCCCAGTCGGCATCAGTGTACCCGAAAACATCCAAGTGTTTGTTCTTTCGGAAGAATATCCCTTTTTCCGGGGATGATTTTAGGTACCTTATGATCCTTATGGCTGCATCCATGTGTTCCACCAAGGGTTTATGCATGAATTGGCTTATGACTCCAACTGCGTATGCGATGTCTGGTCTTGTATGTGAAAGGTAAATCAATTTACCAACAATCCTCTGATATCGTTCCTTATCAGTTGGTTTATTGCTCGAATCCCCTCTTAGCCCGTGATTGACGGCGATCGGGGTTTCTGCTGGTTTACAATCTAGAAGCCCTGTTTCAGTGAGAAGGTCCAAAATGTACTTTCTCTGAGACAGGAATATTCCTTCCTTTGATCTCATCACTTCTATCCCGAGGAAGTACTTCAGCCCACCGAGATTCTTCATTTCAAATTCGGAGAACAAATTCCTTTGAAGGAGTTGAATTTCTTCTTCATCATCTCCTGAAATAATCATGTCATCTACATAAATAATTAAGCATGTAATTTTAGAATACCTCTTTTTCAGGAACAATGTGTGATCTGAGTTGCTTTGAGTATATCCGTATTTCTTCATCGCCGAAGTGAACCTTCCAAACCAGGCTCGAGGTGATTGTTTCAGCCCATAAAGAGACCTCCTTAATCGACATACTTCTCCTTCTTCGAACTCTTTTTCAAAGCCCGGTGGAATTTCCATGTATATTTCTTTGTTCAAATCTCCATGAAGGAACGCATTCTTCACATCAAACTGGTATAGAGGCCAGTCACGATTGGCTGCTACTGAGAGTAAGATTCTTACTGTATCCAATTTTGCCACAGGGGAAAAGGTTTCTGCATAATCAATTCCATACACTTGAGTGTATCCTTTAGCGACCAGTCGTGCTTTGTACCTTTCTACTTCACCGTCTGGATTATATTTGATGGTGAAGACCCATCTACAACCAACTGGTTTCTTCCCTGGTGGTAACTTGCTTTTATCCCATGTTCCACTTTTGTTGAGAGCTATTATTTCGTTGTTCATTGCCTCCCTCCATTCTGGATATTTCTATGCTTCTTCTGCATTTCTGGGTATCCATGTAGTGGATAACTTTTCTCTAAAAGATTGAATTTTTCTGTTTCCTCCAGAAATAAAGTTGGCAATGGGATATCTGGATTTCTTCGGCTTGTATTCAGGACTGTACCTCTGAGGAGGAATCCCTCTGTTCTGCCTTGGTGGGAGAGAGTAAGAGTTCTCGTCTTGACCTGTGATGTTAGGACAAGATACAGAATTTGGAGGACAATCATAAGTCTCAAGATCAGAATCAGAATTTTGTACCTCCGAGATATTCGGTTCGAGAGATGTTGGGCTGTGGTTCATTGAGGTGGACTGTACTTCTTCAGAATGACTCGGTTCCCAGTTTTCAGTAAACAACCAATCAGAGTGTTGACCTGTGTTCTCCCCCTCAACACCTGATTTATTAGAGACGTAATAGTACTCTGTTTCGATAAACTTGCAGTCCATGGTAACGTAAATTTTCTTGGTGATGGGATTAAAACACCGATAATCTTTTTGATGAATCCCATAACCAAGGAAAACACACTTAATAGCACACGGATCGAGTTTATTACGATGGATTTTTGGAATGTGGACATATACCGAACATCCAAATATTCTAGGTTGTAGCATAAGAAAGGAGGGTAGAGTAGATTTGGAGGAGAGAACTTGTAGAGGGGTTTTGAATTTTAGCACCCGTGTGGGTAATCTATTAAGAAGATAAACAGCAGAGGCAACGGCTTCAAACCAATAATTGGTCGGTACTTGGGATTCAAATAACAGAGCACGGGTGATTTCTAAGATATGGCGATTTTTCCGTTCTGCCACCCCGTTCTGTTGGGGTGTATAAGGACAAGTGGTTTGGTGGACAATCCCATTTTTTTGAAAAAAAGTTTTGAAGTCATGATTAACATACTCCCCCCCATTGTCGGATCGGAGGATCTGGATAGTGCTGTGAAACTGATTTTTTACAAGATTAAAGAAGTCAACAAACCGACTATAGACTTCCGATTTTTGTTTCAAAAAATATACCCAAGTCATACGAGTGCAGTCATCAATAAATAAAACAAACCACCGAAAGTCAGTATCTACTGAATCAGGAGCGGGCCCCCAAACATCAGAGTGAATAAGCGAAAACGGCACAAAAATTTTATTATTCGTAGAAGAAAAAGAAGTTCTGTGGCTTTTAGCCAAATGACAAGTATCGCATGAAACACGATCATTTTTTGAAAAAAGAGAAGGAAACAAGTGTTTAAGATAATCGTCTGAGGGATGACCTAACCGGCGATGCCACAACCATATTTGCCGGTTCTGAGACCCTTGAGCTAGACACGTAGTTCCTCCTTCAGACAGCTCATCAACATAGTACAGTCCATTTTGTTCAGAACCACGCCCAATTATCTCCCTTGAACGAATATCCTGTAATAGACAAAAGTTCGGATAGATCAGTGCCACACAGTTAAGCTCCTTTGTCACTTGACTGGTGGATAATAATTTGCAAGATAGAGATGGAACATAAAGATAATTAGACAATTTGATTTTTGGAGAAATTTCAATAGACCCTGCCCCTTGAACCGGAAAAAATCCCCCATTAGCATTTTTAATGAATGTTTTTTTCGGTTCCGATGACTCAATAATATCATTTTGATCAAATGTCATAGTGTCCGTTGCGCCACAATCGAAAATCCATTTTTTATCATTTTCACTTTTTACGTGTAAAGTTTTAGAATTAGGGGTTATTTTTGGAATTTTTAAGTGGGATGGGGGCAGAATAGGAATTTTGCTCCTATTAGGGTTATAAACCCTCCCCCCATCCCTCATACCTTCATTTTCTCCCTCATCTTCTTCTCTGGTTTCCGCCGCTTTATATCTCGTCCCTTCTTTGGGGTTTCCGCCATGGATGAAGGCGGCGACCCCTCCGGTTGCTGCCGTCGGGACGTTGCCACCGCCGCTAGTGGCCTGTTTGCCGTGGGTGGTGGCCGTCGCCGCCCTTCCTCCGCCGCTATTCCACTGTCGGTGACGGTTTTCGTCCCACCATTTGGGATACCCATTCAGCTGGAAACACGTCTCCCTGGTGTGCTTATTTCCACCACAGTAAGTGCACTTGAGTTTATCTTTGTCGGGTTGGCGGGATGATGATCTCTGAGAGACTGACCGCTCTCCTTTTGGAGCCCCTTTCGCGGCGAACGCCTCTCCTGGGTTTTGGCGTTCTTCAGATGCCATCATGACCCCTATTCGGAGTGCTTCCCGACGGATCGTGGCATATGCGGCTGCCAGAGAAGGAAGAGGGTCCTGGTTCAAGATATCCCGTTTTACGGGGTCGAATCTGTCATTTACTCCGGCCAAAAACTGGTATAATCTCCCTTCTTGTGTTAATCGGTTATAGAGTTGGATATTATCATCTCCCGTAAATTTGTTGGGTTGCCTTTGTTCGATTTCAGCCCATATGGCTTGGAGGTTGCTGTAATATTTTTCTAATGTATGATTTCCCTGTTTGGTTTGGCTTGCTCGAGTCATCAACTCGAAAATTTGCAGGTAGTTTGTGCCACTGTTATATGTGGCTTCCAATCCTTCCCATAGTGCCTGGGCTGTCGGGTACTGTAGAAAATTTAGCACGAGAGTCGGTTCGATGGAGTTGATAATCCATCCTTTTACGGCGTTGTCGACGGCGTCCCATGTTGAGAAACCGGGGTCACTGACGGAAGGGGACGGAGGATGACCTGTGATGTGGTTGCCCCGTCCTCTTCCTCTGATGAATATCCCCATCAATTTCGACCAAATTGCATAGTTTTGGTCGTTCAATTTCATATTCACCATCAAAGGTGATGTTTCAATTGTTGGGTTCTGGTTCATGGTATTTCTTTGAAGGTACTGGATAAGGGTTGTAATATCAGTTTCTGAAGGTTGTGAGAGTGCTGTTTCGGTTGGGTTTGCCATGGTAGATGATGAGAACGAAAGTTCGTCTTCAAAGAAGATCGAAACTCCGCTCTGATACCATGTTGAAAGAAAAGAGATTCATATTCTGTAAATGTGTTTTTCTTGTATTATTTCTGAATAGTTTACAACAGATTTTATAGTACAAGGTTGTGTCTAATTACAGAAAGAATCAAATCAAGATCCCTTAATTGAGGGAATTACTACTAATCAGCTAATTAAAGAAAAAAGGAAGAATATCAAGACTTATTTTTTCCTAATTCTACACCCCCGTCGGTGAGAACCCCTCGATTATTTTAAATTTCTGCATATGTATGTATTTTCGTTATATATATTTAATATATGTCATAGTGTAATGGTACTTGTCGTAACTCATATAGACCGACACCTCTAGCGCAAAAATATCTTTTTTTTATTTAACAGATTAAATCATGTGATGAACATGTCAAGGTTTAAGGCACATTTGAACATAATCTACAAATTAAATCATGTGATGGGCATGTTAATGTTTGAGGCTTCATCGAACATAATCCTATGTATACAAGGAATAGGATTGCCAAATTAATGAATGATAATTTATCTATATCTATTTTGATGAGAATATAAAGTGAGTCGTTTAAATATTTTATTTTTATTTTTAGTTTATTAAAATTATTTTTGAAACAATGATTTTAATATTAAGGGGCCTATTTTTTCTTTCGCACCCGAATCCTTCAAAAGATTGGACCAACTCTGTCCACATTATACAAATATAAAATCTATGCAAGTAACTTATATAATAAAGTTGTCGTTGTTCAACTAGAGTTTTCTCACTGCAACTTAATTTCCTTTAGTTTACCTTGGAAGCAACAAAAGATACTATATAAACAGGAATGCTCCACTGAATAAATGAGCAAATCAGAGGGTGAAGAAAATCAAGTTAAGTGATTTATTAACATAAGGTAGTACTTATTTTAATGATAAGCTATCCCGTATAATATCTAAATTAATACTCTCTTCGTTCCATATTAATTGATGTTTTAGGATGAAAGGAAATAATTAAGGATTGAATATTTTGAAAGATATACCCTTAATTAAAGATTTGACCAAATCAAAATATCTTTGATAAATTGAAAAATAGAGATATGTTAGGATTGAATTCAGAGAAAAAATTGGTAGAATGGTGAAAAATATATAAAAGTTATTGTAGGAAAATAGAAAAGAAGAATAGTAAAGAGAGACGGAAGAGAGACACGGAATAATTAGGGTTCTCTTATTCATCAGATCCCCTTTATATAGGGTATCAAATACAAGGGTTTCACAGATACATAATATTTAGTGAATACCTAAATTGCCCTTCATCAATTACTTTTGACGAAGGCACACTAATTGTGTTTTTCCTTCAACACTCCCCCTTGTGCCAAGTCAAAAGGGAATTGGTGCATAACTTGTTGCCTTGTTAAAAACCTTGCCAAGTAACAAAACCCAGTGGAAAAAAATAAACCTTGGTCGAAGGAAAAAGAGTGCAACGCACCTATGTTGAGACTCCCCCTGAAGTCTATATCTCTCCCTTGATACGTACATCTATCAAGAGAGTTTCGAAAATCTCTTTATCCTCGATTTACATAAATCATGAGGATATTATGTGGTTGTTGGTTATAGAAAAGTGTTGGCAGTACATGCTTGGTCTCGTCACCTTTGATGTGTAGCATAATTCATCTGTTTGTTGCAAATAACTTCATCTTCATAACTTCGGGTACGCTCTTCGGTACTATAGCTCAAGTAACTAATGCTTTAACTCTATAGGTTGATGAACTTCGTGAGATATCATCCGTGAGTGATGTGATGAGGTTGTTTGAGTAGTTGTGATTGATTGATCTTCAAGTTTTCGTCGTGTTCCTCATGGTAATACATAACCGGTTTGGTAATGACCTTTACATTGGCCACTAAGATAACCAATATCTAAACCAACCAAAATAATATTTAGTATTTCGTAGTAGGGGGTAGCTTCAACATTTACTTAGGAGTTACATATTCTTTTGTAATATTTTTATCTCTCTATATGAGAACATTTGACATTTACTTTAGGGTTTACAATTTCATTTGTAATCTCTCTTGTCTCTAATATGGGAAGAACAAATATGTGTCAAGGGTTTCTTTCAGATGTCAAAATACGTTTTGATATCATTCAATTGATATTGTGTTGTCCTGAGTAAAATATAATTAGCATGTTCTTTGAGAAAGTAATACATGGTTGAGTGTATTGAGCTTTTTGTACAATAATGCGCACATTTCAATTAAGTATGGAATTTCATCTCCTAATAGCTCTTTCGTCATTTCCTTTGGACTCAAATGGATTTTTCCTTATGTCCACACTTCAACCAATCATAGGAGTGCTAACAGATTGCACTTTATCCATATGAAATCACCTGATAAGCTTTTGGATTTATGCAAACTGAGGAATTAATATTCCACAAACTCGGTGAGTTTTCCCATGATCCTTTATCTCAGTTTATATTTCATATACATCACAGTATCTCTTATTTCTCTAAGAGTACCTATTATGTCCTTAACATCGACATAAATTGCTACAGTTGCAAACGTAGAACTTGTGTTTCTTTATAAATGCATAAGAGCAATACTACTTGTTCTTTCCCTTCCCAATCAAGTAGTCACTTAGACGGGTATACCATTTCCGTCCAAATTTATTTCAATCAAAGTGAGCATTTCAATCTAATATTGTAAATGCACTCCGTGGTCTAGAGTTACTTGAGTTGGGCAATGCAAGTCCATCTGACACTTACACATATCTCAATAGCAAGATCCCCAAAGAGATATGTTGTAACCACATTAGTGTGCTGCATTTCCAATCCTTTGGAAACTTATCAATAAGACGTTATGACGTCCGTTGTGGGAGAATATCTCCTCGTAGTCAATTCCAGGGCTTTGTGAGAAAACCTTGTGCTTTAAGGTAAGTTTTGCATCTCAGGACTTATTATTCTCACTACGCTTACTGGCAAAACATTTCGTTATTAAATTCATTGACCCTTTTGTAGTCTGGTAAGTGGATTTCTTTCCACAAAATAATCAATTATGAAAGTAGGGAGTTGTTTATTATCAAAAAATTTCTTTTATGTCAACCCACAGTTCATCGAGGTATCCTTTAACTAACGAATACTTTCAAAATGAGTTAGGGTTACCGTGTCGCCTCAGTTTCATTAGAGCATAGATTTTGAGTTTGTTGGATGATTCTTTGTCCTTAGGGTCGGTGGATGATATGATTGTGGAAGTAGCGATTTTCATTGAAGTAGTTTCAACATAAAAGAAGTTAGTAGTGGTACTCAATTGCTTTTGAGTCTAATATCGCAAATTCAGGATGAGTTGGTTTCATCAATTTCTTATGAATTAGGTTTTGGGATCATATATCACAATTTTTTCGTACTTTGTGAAAATGCTTTATCACGCAATTTGATTTGCACTAATTTGGTAAAGCCCATGGATTTTCCTTATCATGAAAATTCACATTTCATCATACTTAACAATAACATAAGCAAAACAATACTCAATTTCTAGAAGTATCAAGCATATAAGCTTAATTAATATTTTTCAAAACGAAACCCTTAAAGAGCATATATGAATAATTCAAGATATAACTTTCAATTTCACGAGAAAGTAATCAAGTATTAAGCAGTCGGGTCATGTCCTCATGAATATCATATAATTCATACAAAATTACATAATTGCCAAGATTGTACATGTTGTCATGTACACATATAAATCTACCTCAATTTTCACAAAACTATAGTTGTATGTCATAGGAGAAACATGTACTCATATAATTTCTCATGCTTGTTTGAGAAGAATTTGTATCATATAGGCAAATACACATCATATCAGTGTGAGCAAATATTAATTATTCATAGTTATTTTCCAAAGTAGGATAAGTCAATTTACCTTGCAAGAAAGACATGATTCTTTCCTATGGCACTTCTTAAATTTGTTCAAGTCGATTGTATCAGACACCATAGTCATTGTCCAATCCAATCTCATACACCAATAATATGATCCAATGCTCGACAGTACCAATCAAAATCATAGATAACACAACATTAGAATTTTATGATACGCTCCCAATGTTAAATTGATTAAATTAGAAGAAAATCCGTAAATATAATATTTGACAAGACATTCTGAATCTATATCCCTAATAATCATGACATAATACACGTAACAATCTTGATGCATAATATTATCAGATTAATTCTAATAGTGCACCTGTTCAAGGAGATGGAATGTCTGATGCCAATTTCGCAGATGAAGAATCCGGGATGAAGTCAGATTTGGCCATGGTAGCTAAAAAGTAATTAAAGATAATTTTGGTCGTGTTTATAGAATCTGGTGATGTGTTGGGCCCTTATTCATGGAGATTGGGGTTGAATAAACCATTTGTCATGATTGGACGTACCATATGACACTTCCATGATTTTCATAACATCGGTGGATTGCTTTGGCTCTGGAAATTATAAGACAGTGAATTGCTTTGGCTATGAAAAAAAAAAAAGGCAATTAAGGAGATTATCAGGGAAGGAGGAAGAACACTCGTGCTGATAACGTGTTGTAGGAAAATAGAAAAGAAGAATAGTAAAGAGAGACGGAAGAGAGACACGAAATAATTAGGGTTCTCTTATTCATCAGATCCCTTTTATATAGGGTATCAAATACAAGGGTTTTACAGATACATAATATTTAGTGAATACCTAAATTGCCCTTCATCAATTACTTTTGACGAAGGCACACTAATTGTGTTTTTCCTTCAACAAAAGTCAATTAATTGAAAAAGATAAGAACATCCTAAAACGTCAATTAATATGGAACGGAGTACAATAACTTTTTCAGGTCCAGACTCAGACATATTTTAAAGTAATACTACCTCCATTTTTTTATAAATGTTCTTTTAGGTTTTATGCTTTATTTATAAATAGTTGTTCTTTTTAACGTTTTATCCATATTTTTTCAATACTACCTCTATAATTATTCCTAAATAATCTCTAATTATCAAACATATCATATCTATATAATCTAATTGACGGTTTATTTGTCCATTAACCTTACTTCTTAATTTTCTTATCTAAACCTAAAAAAACATCTAAAAAAAAAGGAAAGTGGTATTTTTCTAAAATAATAAGGTAATAACTTTTCTTTTTTTACATAAGTACATGGTCCCACTAAAAAAAATTTGGGTGGACAAATTTGAGCTAAAATAATTTTTTTTTTTTGTTTCGTAATTTTTCACTCGTATTATTTTAATTCCAAAAAAAGTAAAGCTTCAATTAGTCTTGTAACTTTAAAATTTGTCTGCATTTTGTTCTTTTTTGGCCATCAATGATCTATTTGACTGGAAAATTGCACGTGCAGGTTACATGATCATATTTTCCGGACGATACGTTGCACCGAAAGCTTACGTGTAAAATTGATCACCGACGTGCTTAAAAACGATTAACAGCGGACAAATTCAAAATTTAGGAAAGTATGCATTGAAATTAAAGTTATAGGAGTAAAAAAGTAAGTGACCCGGCAAATTTGGACAACAGGTATTGATTTTATGTGAATTAACTGAGGACAAATTGGATCTGCCTCCGAATTTTAATAAGGGTTGTTGGGGCCCAATTCGCTGATTTGGTGATGATGTGGTAGTTAAAAAATAGCAGAAAAATATAAGAATTCTGGAATAATTATTTAAAAATCTAAAAATAAATAAGAAGTAAGAAAGTTATTTTAAAATCTATACAATAAGTTGAAAGTATTTTTTGATAATGGAAAGTTCTTTTATAAAATTTTCAGAATTCCTTTTGAAGTCGCAATAATTATTCTATGAGGGGTGGTCCTTTTTTATAAAAATATTATTTCAAAATTGGAATATTGTTACGTTTTAGAAACTGATTTTGAATTAAAAAGAATTCATTCCTCAAATTGAACTTATTAAGCAACAAAGAATTGGGGTGAACAGTGGCCCCCAAAGACCCTATTCATCACCCTTTTCTATCTTCTTCACCAACCTATTTCTTTTAGAATGTGCTTCAAACAAAATCTATTTTTTCTCATGTTTAGTAGAATTTAATAATTCACGACTTCTAATTAAATTATCATAAAACAATTTTCGTTTAGGTCTAATTTACTTTTATAAATTTATGGGTGAATCTAATGCTTTTGAAGAAAAGAACTTTTTTTTTTCTATTTCTAATTTTCTTTTTGAAATCTTATAAATTATTTTTTGGTTACAAAAAATGATTTTTTCAATTCTTTATATAATTCACAGATTTATTTCTGGAACAATTTCCTGGTTTTTTTTTTCTTGTTTGACATAATTCTATGGGTTTTGAATGATTATTTTATTTTATGTAATATTTCACATTTTTCTACTGCTTTCATTATCACATCACATTAGCTTCTCATCAACCAATTGGAGCCTAATAGCTCGAATTAGATGTCTCATCTGCATAACCTATCGTCAATTCTCAAAAAGTTAATATTTACAGTTCGAATTCAGCTGTCTAAACAAAATGCCCACTGCTAAAGAGTACATGAAAAAAATAGACATTCAAATCTAATTAAATTTAGTTGATTAGAGACACATCGACTAATTAAAATGATATAGTAGTTGATTTATAAAGGTGTGCATTCATACTAAAAGTTAATTAATCAATATTGTGTGTATAGTTGGAAGATTATCAAACGTAGAAATTATAGATGTAAATTATTGCAATTAATAAAGAGAGAGGCTAATTAAGAAACAATCACAAGAAACCTTTTTTTCTGTTTTTCGGCTTTACAAATCAGAAGATACTTTTTAAGGTAAACAAGTGAGATATTTAGAAATGTGGCAATAAAGTAGCAAGGAAAATAAGGCTGAAGCAGTTGAAATATAGCAAACTTAGAATTTTGCATGACCTAAAATTTGTTACGAATGGTGGGTAATCAGGAATTAGTCTAAAGGATGAAATGAGGGTGGATTTGTGTGCTATCTACAAATAGTCTCACCACCTTTTTCTTTTTTCTTTTTGTTTTTTTTTTTGGGGGGGTTGGGTTTTGGTGGCTCGGTGCACTTTGGATCCGCTGATCCAACTACGATGTCCAATCACATCCTTAACATGAAACTAAACTACGTTAAAAAGTTGATAAGTATTCGAGATTAAATCAAAACAACGTACTTTTATGTTTGAACACAGTTGAAATATCAAACGGGAACACATGATCCGAAATCTGAAGGGAGGGTTAGGGTCTTAAACAACATCTTCAATGAAGTAAAACTTGCATTAATTGATGAATCTTGTGAAATGGAAATTAGGTTTGTAATTACGTTTCTCACAAAAACTTGCCACACCGTTTAACACCATTTTTACCTAAAGAACGACAATTTTTAGAAGAAAACAACTTATATCCGGATATATTATTTTCTAAAAATAGATACTTTTAGGTAGGGTGAAAAGGTGGATGTATCTATCAATCTAGTCAAAGTGACAGTTACTAGAACCACGATTCCTATTCGATCCACAATATTAGATATTGATAATCGGACAATCGTTGTAGAATCGACTGTATTATTATATGACTCAGCCAACTCTTGACTGATCATATTAATTTATTAATTATATTCTAATCCACTAAAAGAATGTGATTGCACTATTAATTTAATCGGCATTATAGAAGCAATATATCAATAATTATTATCATCTGATTAATCGATTCAACATTTACCCCCCTCGATCAACTAAAGTATTTGCAATAGGCTACAATGACCTTTAAGCCTATATTCAAACACTTGTTAATCTCAACGCTCATCTTCTATCCGACAGTTATGTGTGACTACATCACACAATATGATTCGACAGCTAATGTCAAATACTGAGCTCAGATTTACAGTTCATAGAAGAGCCCTTGAGATCATGATCATGCCTATTAAATAGGTGAAGGATTCCAATATTATAAATATATGTTCTTTATCACTTTACTTTAATTCCCAAAACACCGAGGTATTGATTAATATATTAATCTCACTCACTAGTGTCTCAAAGAATGTCCAGATGGTAATAAAGGTACATTATTTACTCAGGATTAAGGTAAAATGTACGTCAATCAATGAATTTAAATTGTATGGTCAAATCACAATCTAAATTTCATGTGGTCCCGTCCCAATACACTGTACGTGTATCCACAATTCTACTGCCAAGTTAAAGACAAACTTCAATGAAATTGAGACGATCTTATCAAAATAAATTGTCCAAATCTATTTACTGATCACGGACATAATACTTAGGATTGAATTATAAATCGATTATTTCCATGTTTAACAACTTAAACACTCGATTTATAATATTCTTACAATCCAAAGACATATCAAGTTCAAATAAATTATCGTGCAAGTAAATTAAATACTATATTTAATCCCAAAATATCATTGCACGAATTAACACGTAAAGCACCATACACCCACTCAACATTTCTCCCACTTGTTCAAGAGTAAATGATCTTTGAGTAGTGTAAGCTTTACACTTATTTACTTGTAGGACACCATATTTTCAACATTAATCCCACATGTTCAGGAATTAATGATCTATGAATAGTATAAGTCTTACTTTCAATACTGTGCTGCTTTTTAAAGCTGCCACATACTCCGCTTCTGCAGTGAATCGATAATCCGAGATCACTCTATATCTCCCACACAAAAACGGCATCACTATCTACAAACTACATATGAAGCTCCGTACAAAATTAACTATCTAATTCTTTTATCGCAATGGATTTAAGAATTAGAACACAATTTATCTTCAAAGTCCTCCATATCTTAAGATGACACCAACTAGCACAAAAAATTTACTCTTCTACATTTTTCTGTATATGGAAGACTGTCTACCTACATTATTCGCAATATGTAAGATTATCTTTCCACATTATTAAAAAAAAATATAGAATACTTTAAGGACATAGACATTTGATTAAGTTCGTGAAAGAACTTTATCAGTATGCATATTACATGCACTTGACCCTTTTGGATAAAACTGTCTGGTCTCATCTTATAGGAAACGTCTATAAGATTTCAGAGAGAGTTAGTATACATAGATTTGGTCTATGATACTTTTTCATAGGTCAATGTCTAAAAACATCATAACTACCAAGACTATCCAGAGAAACTTCCTTATTTAGCGATGAGAATCCAAAAACTCTTACATAAAACCAGTCGAAAAATCTCACTTCATCTTAGCTATGAAATTTTCCTAATTTGCTAGAATTTAATATTATACTCCCACTGCTCTATTAAATTCTTCTACTAACTCTTCTACTCGTTTATTAGTAGATGTATCATGTTGAAAATTTTACATCTTCTACTGAATCTAACAAGTAAGAATTGTAGATTTTTGTAAATTCAACTGAGTATGTTCAGTGCGGAACTCTGAACTTGATATACTAGGAAACTATTTTCCTTTATCTTGTCCAAAAGAACTATACTTTTGAATTCACATCCTTCCATACTTTCGTTCTATAAGAAGGTGACATTTGTCTTTTCAAAACCCTCTTATCCAGGATCTTATGGAAATAAAACGCATACTTTCTGACAATGTATAACAATGTCTATTTACTTCAACCCAAAACGCATCAAACCTTTGAGAGGTACTTGGTGAGTTTGAATACTAATTCCCATGAATGATACATGAAGACTTCTAGTCACACTGCCATTTAAAACAAATAATACATGCATGTAGAGATTCCATCTTCAAACAATTTGAAGAACATTTCATCCTAGCATATAAATTTTGTTTAATTAGTAAATTAGAGTAAGTTTCACAACTCATCAATCTCATTAGTAGTTCTCCAAAATTGATATATAAAGACTTCTCAGTCACATTACTATTTTAAACGAAAATTACATGCTTATGAAGATTTCATCTTCAAGCAAATGAAGAACATCTCATTCTAGCATATAAACTTTGTTTAATTAGTAAACTTGACTAAGTTTCAATAATCATCAATTTCATTGGGCTCAAATAACTTGTGCGATTTATCTGATGCAATGTATTGCAAGTTGTTGATTGTTAAGACATTTAGGGTATTATTAGACCATTCATCACAAACGCCACCATTATTTAAACATAGTGTTAACATATTTATCAAAATGATTATAACAACCTTGTTTAAATAAAATAGTAGAAAATTTAATTTCAACCACGTTTGAGATGATAATAACAATGTCCTAAAATTCTTTATTCTAAATAAAGAGAAGGGATAATTACAAAATGGCCGCCGAACTATTATCACTTTTTCACTTCGGCATATAAACTATTAACATTGGCTAAACCGCCGCCAACCTATTTAAATATTACTATTCGAAAGCTGTCGGTCATAATACCGCCCAAATTCATTGCACACCCGGTTTTGCAAAACCACCTTCTAGGACAGAATTTGGGTGGTATTCTGGCTGGCAGCTTTTGAGCAGTAATATTCAAATAGATTGGCGGCGGTTTAGTCAACGTTAATAGTTTATATGCCGAAGTGAAAAAGTGCTAATAGTTCGGCGACCATTTTGTAATTATCCCTAAAGAGAACACACCAATCAACTTTTGCAAACCCTACTACATCTGTGTTAACCTTGGAAGACTCTACCCTTTCAGTGAGTTTCCTTTGGAAAAGGAATCCATGCAATCATTAGTGGGCCCGAATTCTACTAAGTGATCATAGAATCAACCACTAAACATGACTCAATGAAATTACTTTGCATTTTAAATGCTTGGTAATCCTGGTAATTAGTTTTCCAATGACCCTTCTTCCCACAAGGAAACAAGTCTCCTTTTACTTTCTTTCTGCCTTGATTCCATTTGCACTTTGTTGAGAATTTTCTCGAGTTTGACTTAGTCTCGTCTACTGACTTGAACAATGTCAATCCATAAAAATCTAACAACTAATGCACCATCATGTTTGGTCTGATGAACATTCTCAACACTTTTGAGCTCCTTTATCAGTTTACTCAAGGACATGTTTAGCTTAAAGCTAAACTTGAATTCCGAGAACATCTTTAGGAGTCTCTAATTCCATATCGACCAGAATCTCCAACTGATTCAGATCCTAAAACTTCAACCACGCTAATCCGTATGATCATTTCAAGCATACAATCTCCCACGAGATAATCTTAGTACAATATGTTTGGCCAAGGATCAAGATCATGAGAGGACGAAGCATATTGATGTCAGGTATCATTTTCTGAGAAGTGGGAGGAGGATTAAGGTGAAGAAAGTTGGGACTATTGATAACCCCATTGATATATTCTCCAAGCCGGTTTCGAGTAACAAGTTCCAACATTGTTTAGACTTGTTAAATGTTACAAGTTGTTAATTGTCACATCTTTGGGGATAAATTTGTGTACGAGGAGTTGCTCGTATGTCTGGGTGCTTTTATGGTGCATCTGATACATCTGTTGATCTGTGAGAGGATTCAAGTCAAGGTGAAGATTTGTTGGAATGCCTTGAACCCTACTGCAAGCTGGTCGGGGGTCTATTTTGTGTATGTTATCTTTGGGTTGATTTTGTGTTTTGGGCTTATTTGATGCCCAATCGATTAGGGGATTATAAATAGTTCTATTATATGACCTAGTGTCATTCTGTACTCTGAAAACATTCTAATCACATAATATATGTTTCCTCTCTTCTACCCGTGAACGTAGCTAATACATTGTTAGTGAACCACGTAAATTTTATATTCGTTTATTCTCTTTTATTTATCTTTCACGCATCCTGTTATAACAATCTCTTGATAATTGAATTTCCTATAATGCATAAAACCATCTTTTTGTTGCGTTAGATAATTATTGAGCTAAACTGCGGGAAGTTATAAGTAGAATAGAATACTTATGAGTTAGAGATGAGTTGCAGTCTCTGTAGTTTAGACCCCTAGCTAGCTAGCTAGCTAACTAGATCTTTCATTTTGTACATTGGGCTAAATAAATAAGGGAATAGGTGGGCCGTTTAGTACCAAAAAGTTTTCGAAAGTAAATACTCAGAAAGGGATGTATGACAAAATATTTATGAATCAATTTGTTCGAGTTCATTCCTTGGGAATGCTTTTGGTAAGCGTACGTGGAACTACTTCAACGATGAATACAAAAGCTTAATATGGAAAATCAATTTTACTTTTAATATGTTTCTTTATTTGGTAGTTCATCATAAAAATATTTGTAATTTGTGTCTGAATTTTAATAATTTTGTTAATCGGTACCTACACTATTTATTTTCGGCAAAAAGAAAATAACAAGTTACAATTAAGGTTAAAATTTAGTTTAATTTCTACGTTTACTCTCAAAACATCAAAATTTGAAAACTGATGAAAATAATAAAGGAGTCTCACGAGCAATACATTGGTCAGATTAAAGCTTTCTAAATCGAGCATCACAAAATGTAGTCGTCAAAGGTGTCTTAAGCTCGATGCCTTTAACTGTTGCTATACCCTCAAATTAGTTTAGGATTTTAATGCTTTGAGATTAAAATATAATTAGGCTGAATTTTGACCTTGTGATTCTTCTTTTATTTTTGCGTGAAAATAATAGTTTGAGTAGCAACATGTAAAAATTATAAAGCACACGTAGCAATCAAAGACATTATTAAGCACTACAAAAAAACGTTTTTTTATGACAACAAAAAATGGTTTCAAAAAATAAGTATTTGTGAAAACTTATGAGTATGAGTGTTTGTCACAACTTTATTATTAGAGACAACATATCATTACTAATTAATCGTTTTAATAACTCGGAAACAAATAATATATTTATGATGATAAAAGTGGTCTCAGATGCGCCTATATCTTTTTTGCAACAACTGATTGTGTCTAAAAGTAGTCTTAAAATTGTCTCAAATGATCTGTAGAAAGGTTTGTGACGACAAGTAGTCACAAATAACTTATTATTAGTGACGACAATTATAATCTTGAAAAAATATTATATAAAAGACCTCTTTTGTTGTAGTGAAGTTTGGATATAAAAAATAGGGGTTTTATCAGTTAAGGAGCCGAAAGATAGGCCAACTATCAATTCAGGTCCTGAAAAAAAAAAAAAAAAAAATCTATCAAACCAGGGGCTAAAAGATTTAAAACTATTAATGGAATATCTATAAATCCAAAATCATTATAGGGCCTGTTTGGATTGTACAACCAACAAAATAAACTTATCTCAAAGTGATAAGCAGAGAAATATACGTCAACAATCTTTCACTATAAATATATATTTTTTAAATTTATTTTTTATTTTAGTTTTGAATTTTCAAATTGTTAGTTTTTTTTAAAAAAAAAATTAAAAAATCTATAATTCATTTTTCAAGTCATACGCAAGGAAAATTGTGATTTTAAAAAATATATATTTTTTGAGTTCATAATATTTAAATTTATGTATGCATATTTCACTAATATGTATTTTTTCTTATGTATATACCTTTTTTTGTTAATATGTATAATTTAAAAAACAAATTCCCAATTATTTAATTATTTTAGATATATCATGATAATTTTAAAAAAAAAAACAATGTAATGAAAGGCTTTTGACATATATTTTCCTTCTTATCATTTCGAGATAATTTTATTTTGTGGGTTTGTGTAATTTTCCAAATAGGCCCAATAATGATTTTGGATTTATGGATCTTCCGTTGATAATTTTAAATCATTTAGGTCCTGAATTGATAGAAATTATTATTCGAGACCTGAATTGATAGTTGACTTATGTTTCGGGTGACTGATAAAACACCAAAAAACAATAATAAGATCAAGTTTGTTTTCTATATAAAACCTTTCTGGAAAAAACATGATGTATAAAATGATAGTAAAATTGTGGAATTTCTAAATGACAGGGTGATGCAAATATGCGGAGATTATAGATAATAAGCATGAAGAGGGAAAGCAATTATGTCATTATATCATAATAGTACTAATTTATATAGAATATTGTAGGAAAAATTATTTTTCGTCCCATAATTTTCCATGCTTCCGCAAAATGTCTCATAATTATTTTTTAAAATTTTCATAACTTTGAAAATTATCCGATTTTCGTTCCAAAATTAAATTTTTCGTTGGAATCTTCCACATGCTTCTTACATGCCATAAAAGATAGGAAATTTCTGATTGTATAAAGTGACATGGCGCTGGAATCCTACACAATTAGTATTTCAACTTTTTTTTACAGAAAATACACATCACCCAACAATTATCCAATCACCTAAAAAATAATTAGAATCATTCACAAATAATTGAAATTAATAAAAATAATTCATTAGAAATACATATAATTCAAACAAATTTAAAGAAATTAAAAAAATAATGCGGAAATGAAATATGAAATCTATAAAGAAGAAATAAGAGACTAGTTTAAAAATTACATTAAAAGACAAAAAAACTGAAAAAAAAAAAAAAAAAAAAAAAAAAAAAAAAAAAAAGAGAGACACCACCATCTCTTGCTGTAGATAAACTATGGCATAGATCTACAAACCCTAGTACATATGTATATGGATTGGGGATTCACACGCATATCTACATAAGATTTCTACTCATATTTACACATGTATTCAAAATATGTCGCCGATCTATATAAGGTTTACACACCATCTCTTGTTGCATATCATTTTCTGAACTGGGGATTTTTTTCCACCGCCGACCACTGACATCATATCCCATCTCAATTGCGATTTCATCATTTTCACTTGAGGATGCAAGGTGTATGAGTCATCCTCTATTGAAGCCATTTCCAAATAAAGATGATGAACTCTATATAGCTTTCATTTAATTTTTTTTTTAAAATTTTTTATGTTTATGGGGGGATCTTTTACTTATTAACTTATGTTGTCTTTTTATGGATTAATTTCTTTTTTTATTTTTTTTATTTTTCTAATATTTTAGGCGATTGGATAATTTGTGGGTAATGTGTATTTTTAGGCCGAAATTGGATAAAACAATAATTTATAAAGCTTATTCAAAAGTGGAGAAAGTTATGAGACGTAATTTCTTTTTCCGAAGATTTTTGGAGAAATTAACTTTTCCAGCGTCACGTGTAAACAATATTTTTCAAGAAAGAGATTTGTATGGACAAAACTAGAGAACATATAAAATTCTAAGCTAGAAAACCAGCATTAATCCAAGTGCAAGGTGAAGGATGAGAATGAAAAAAAAAACTAAAAACCTCAGCACTATTCGCTTGTAAATTATACAGAACCGGATCAAACCGAATTGTAGCAGCTGCTGCAATTCTCATGGAACCAACCAGATCAAAGCACCGTTAATACCATCTACATACCAAAACTGCTTGCACAACGTAAAAAACCACAAGATCCAGAAAACCCCCAACCAATGCTTCAATGCATCAAACCACCATCAACATGCTACAATCACAAAATTGATTATGTGTATCAACATATATGAATTAATAAATAAATAGATATATCCATATGTTCACGAGAGAGAAAAGGAAACAAAAAATAAAAATAGAAGTAGCAAGGAAAAGAAGAGAGATGAAAGAAGAGGGGTGAGTGGTGAGGGTTGATTAGAGAGAGGGAAGAGTAGGGCCTGGGGTTGTAGAGACAGATGGTTGTGAGATCTGCTTGCCCAACATGTGGGTTGGGTCTTTCCAATTCCAGAACGAACATAGTCTTCAGTCTTAACTAAAAATGACAGTTGAGTGGGTACCCGTGAAATTAAGGATACTAAATCACAATTATTTAAAATTTATATAAACTAAGCTCATTTCAAACTCATTTAAAAATATACTTACAATACCCAAAATCACCTAAACACATTTACAAATACCAGTCAGGTACTGTAACACCCATAAAATATTATTATTATTAGAGTGAGCTCCATATTATTTAAGTGTCTAACTATTATTTTATAAAATTATGTTATGATTTATTATTTGAGATCATGTTCTAGAATAAAAGTGCAAACCCATGATTTCTACTTAGGAAATAAGAAAACATTTTCCTAGTTCAATTAGGAGTCCTAAAACCCTATAAATTTCATATATATATATATATATATATATATATACATACACACACACACACACGCACGAGATTATCTCATAAATCAAAATCACAACCTAAATATCTGATTTTCTCTCAAATTTTGCCCATATTATGGTAGGGATTTTTACGGTGTTGTCTTCATCTTTCAATCTTTCTTCTCCCAAAAAACATGTCTCCTTTTTTTTTAGAAAAAAAAATCCCCTATTTAAAAAATTCTAAAAATTGCGAAATTTTAGTATATTATGTATCTCTGTTTTAGTGATACTCTGTAAAAATTTCAAGTTGATTCAATGTATATTTTATTTTATATGATGTTTAAACTACTTCAGTGCAGAATCTGAAAATCTCTCTATTCCCATTTATGAAATTCAGCAACCTGATGTATACCCGTTATTACCACTTGCAACCTATTTTAAAAGTCGTCGCCGATTGCAACCTGACTTACTCGCGTTTTACCGATTACAACCTATTTTATAAATTCCGACCAAAATTAAGAGCGTATGCAACATGCGCTTAATTTTGAGCAAATGGTAAAAACGGGTATACCTCGGGTTGCTTTTGGTAATAAATCATTTTCTTTTTTATTTTTTTCCTCTTCCCTCCATCATTTTCTCTCTCATCCTCCCCCCCCCCCCCCCCAGGAATATACACAAACAAAGCTGAATCGAATATTTAAGATTTTGAGTTTAGTTCATTAATTATCGAGCCAAACTCGAGCTTAATTTATCAAATATATGGACGGCTCGTGAACTTACTCGAGCCTCTAGCGAGTCTAATTGAGCCCAAATGAATTCAATAAATATAAATTACAAATATGTTACTAATCATTATATAATTAAAAATAAGCTATAAATTCTTAAAATTATAATATACCTACTAAGATTAATTAATTACATATATACAAATGCATGATTTAAATTATATAATTCTATATTTTTTATAAATATAACTATAAAATTAGAAATTAATTATAAGTACATTAGCTTAATATTTACGAACTAGCTCTCGAGCCAACAAATAAAATTGCTCGCGAGCTAACGAAACGAATATCATCAATCTTGAGTTTGGTTTGTTTATTTTAACGAGCCACATTAGACTAGCCCGATCGAGCTTTTCACTAATCGAGATCCGAATAGTTTACCAGTCAATTGGTTCGTGTACATCCCTATCCCTCCCTTCTCTCTGTGACCTAACTCTCCCTCATCCTAACACCGGTTCGTCTCCTCTCTCCACTAACCTCCGTAAGTTTCTTCAACGCGAATCCTCTTCTTCATTTCTGATTTACAGATCCAGAAGAAACTAACTCTTAATCATCAAAAAATCATCATTATCCAGAAGAAGTACTTTGAACAGTTCGGTGAAATTTTGGAAGTTGTGGTTATCACTGATAAAGTTACTGGAAGATTCTATGCTACTGTTGGATAAGAGTTCAATTCTCTTCGGTTTATTTCTCAGTAGAAAATCTAGCTTGGAGTTGTTTTAATTTGTATGTTTTTGTATCTATACTCATTCATTTCTTGAAATTCTCCTGTTGAGGACAGTTCAATTTTCTTCAATTTATTTCTCAGACGAAGATCTTGGTAGGAGTTGTTCTAATTTGTATGTATTTGTATCTATACTCGGCCATTTCATCAAATTCTCCTGTTGAAAATGATGGAGGGAAGAAAAGAAAAAAGAAAAAGAAAAAATGAAAAGAGTTTATTACCAAAAGCAACATGAAGTATACCCGTTTTTACCACTTGCTCAAAATTGCGCGTGTGTGGCACGCTCTTGATTTTGGCCGAAATTTATAAAATAGGTTGTAATCGGTAAAACGCGAGTAATTCAGGTTGCAATCGGCGACGAATTTTAAAATAGGTTGCAAGTGGTAAAAACGGGTATACCTCGGGTTGCTTTTGGTAATAAACCCCATATATTAAAGTTGTTCAAAAATTCTGATTTTTGGATATATATGTCATATGCATGTCTTTTATTTTATAGTAAAATTTCAAAGGGATCCAACTAGTAGTTTTTGATTTATGAAGGTTTTCCTATCGTTGCCCAAAATTTTCAGTTTCAATATATTCGTTTTTAAAAATTTAAAGCTCGTAGTTATACTTCTTCATAAATTCTGAAATTTTCAGTTTCAACGTGAATTTATTTTCTACAGTAAAATTTTCAGAATTTTATTCCTTACCGTTTATGAAAAATAAATTATATATTCACTACTGCGCAGTGATCAATACCTACAAATTCACTACTTCTTTGAAAATTTCCTGAAGTCTCTATACCAAGATAGGTTCATGCATGACTAAGCGAAAAGGAGAACGAGGCTAGCGAAGATTATGGAGAATAGGAACATGTATTAGTTTCATCCATTTTTAAGGTAGGGATTTTTATGGGTTTATTTATCTATTTTAAATGCTATGATTGTGATGTTAATATCTAAGCACAACATTCCATAAGCAACATGTTATGCTATGCTTTTATGTGTTGTGTTGTGCTTGCTATCATATATTTTATAGTGTGTAGTATGCATTAGTTAATTATTACATGATTTGTATCAAAGGTTGACAAACTAGTGGGGATTATTTATATTCTATGAGTTATGTTTGTCTATTTTAAATACCAAGATTGTGATATTAATGTCTAAGCGAAACATTCCATAGGCTAGGTAACGGGTTATATGTTATCCTATACTCTGCTTTGTGTTGTGTTGTGTTGTGCTATGCTATGCTTAAGAGACAAATGTTACATGTTATGCTATGCTACGTTATGCTTTGTGCCGTGATGTGCTATGCTTAACATGCAACAATTAAATTACATTCTATGCTACGATATGCTATTTGATGTGCTATGTTATGCTCAACAGAAAACATAGTATTTGTTATGTTGCGCTATGCTAACATCTATTTTTACAGTGTGTTGTATGCATTCGTGAATTATTACATGAATTGTATATAAGGTCGACAAACATGCCCTACTGAGCATGTGGCTTGCTCACCCCATTATACGTTTCAGTTTCCACTGGTTATTTGGAGCTTGGTCATAGTACGAGGAGGCGGCGGATGTCAAAGAATTAAAGAATTATTTTTCTATTTATTCAGGTAAAAATTTAAATTATATTGATGCTTGACCTTTTTTAAAAAAAAGAAAAGAGTTTGTATTCATGTTTTTAATATAAATTTTTTGAGTCAACTTATGTAGTTTTATTCAAACCGCCAAAATATTATTTTTGAAAGGATTTCTATTTATTTATTTCACTCATGTTTCAAATTGGGTATTATTCAAAATTTATGTTTATTTTCAAATATGTCTTTTCAATTGATAAATAAAATTTTATCTTGCGTTGAAAATGTGTGGTGTAACTCACATCTCTTAAAAATATCTTTTATTTAAAACTACGAAATCGGGATGTGATGGTACCCTAATCCACCAAATATATATTTTAGATTTTTTTAAAAATATTATATTTTACTGTTATCAAAACGGGTATTCAATAGTTATCAATATAAATCAAACATGAGAAATAAAATAAATAAAAAATAAACCCTAATTTGTCTACCGATTCAAAAATGAAAAATATCTATATAGGCGGAAGGTATTGGGTTCGACTAGATTAATTATTGTTCATATATAGTACTCCCTCTGTCCCGGCCTAATTGGCCTACTTTCCCTTTTTGTTTGTCCCAATTTAATTGACCTAGCCCATAAATAGCAAATTTCTCTCACAATCTCCACCCTCAAAATCTCCACCTTTGAAAAAATCAATAATTCCACAAAATCTGATTTTTCTTAATCTCCGTGCCCGATCAAGGTAGGTCAATTAGGCCGGGACGGAGGGAATAATAATTATGGTATTTATTAAGTTGAGTGATTTACTTAGTGGTAAGATTTCTTTATAGAATGGAGAAGGTGTAGGGTTTGACTCTTGTTTTTTATATATACTAGTATCGCTCCCGTAAGATGCACGAAAATTTATTTAATTTTTTTTAATTTAATTAAATATTATATAATCTACTATAAAAAATAGAATTACTATATTCTAACTAAATGAATATTTAAATTATTATTTTTTCTTGTTTTACGATCACAACCTGAACTTTTTGAGGTTTCCCACATTTGCAACCTTTGATAGCAATTTTGGAGAGAAAATAAACTATTTAAGAATAATTAAAATGTATAGAAAATACAATATTTATTTTTAAATTCTAAAAAATTATTTAAAATATCATAATCTTAACTGAAAAAATGTATAAATTATTTTAATGAAAAATAAATTTTCATAAAAAGATCGAATAATGTTGATATTATTTCAAACAATTCTAAAAAATTTAAAGGATTGATTTTTTTAAAAAAATACTTATGCCATAAAATTAATTTTCATAGATGCCTCCACATATCTTAAACGAAAGTTTAGAGATTTTAAAATAAATTTTCAAAATAAATTTTAAATTGTTTAAATAAAATTTTAGAGTTTAAAAGATAATTTTCAGAACTTTATAATAGTTTTTTTCTTAAAAAAATTAATAACTTTTTATTTTTCTTGCTGAAATAATTTGATTTTAATTTTTTTATAAAAAAAATCAAAATTTTAATATATTTTCAACATGTTTAAGTTAATTTTCTGATATTTTAAAT
Organism: Ajuga chamaepitys; assembly: GCA_958295605.1. Taxonomy (NCBI): domain Eukaryota; kingdom Viridiplantae; phylum Streptophyta; class Magnoliopsida; order Lamiales; family Lamiaceae; genus Ajuga; species Ajuga chamaepitys. The sequence goes on along the minus strand of OY282506.1, from coordinate 23,400,688 downwards.
GCAATTTAGAATTAAAAAAAATATTTTTTAGATTTTAAAACAATTTTATGTTATTTAAATATTTTTTAATATTCTTTTGTTTTTCGCACTTAAATTGCTGGCAGAGGTTGCAAAAGTGTAAAAAATGTGTAGCTCATGTTGTGATTGAAAAAAAAAAAAAATTGAAAAAACGTGCATACTACATGTTGCAAAATGATATAAATCCAAAATATAAATAATGTAAAATCAATTTCTCTATGCAATATATGGATTTAATATAACTTACTTTTTATAAATATCTTATTTTATAAATTTACATAAAGATAAAATATCAAATGTAAAAAATAAATTACATCTACTTTTAAGAATGAATATCTCTAATATTGAAACACAAACATATATTTAGTGTGTGTGTGTGTATCCACCTTAACCTATGCGAACATCGCAATAGCTTAATTGAAAATGAATATTAAAACAAACCCAAATATATAAATATCACACGACACACTAAAATATATCAAAATACAATAAATTGAATTGTTTTATAAGAAATTAGTGTTTCTTTTAATTTCCAAATAATTTTTCAAATTTGAACTATAACTATTTAACTTTATTTTTAAAAACTTAATTTTCAAGTTTAATATTTTGAATGGTGGTTTAATATACTCAAACACTTTTTAGGTTTTAAATAAATCTTGATAATAATAAAATAAAATTCAATGCTTATTCTATAATTGGACTAACAAAATAAAGAATATGAATTCTTCAATATATCTGAATAATATCATGTATATGTTGAAATTTATAAACAAATTCTACATTTTTATTATGAATATTAGATATATATATATATATATACATATATATATATATATATATATATATTGCTTAGGTTGCAAAATATGAAAAAATGCGACAAAGTATTGTTTATATCGAGATCTCTAAAAATGCTATAAATCTCAAGCTTGTTAATTTTTTCTTTTATATAGAAATATAGATTGTAGCACATGTAAAATCTCATAGTTTAGATTGCAAAGTGTAATTATTAATTATAAAGAAATAATATTAATAAATAAAAAATATGAATATGTAATAAAATATAATTTTAAGATTAATTATTATATATAAATATATGTGAAAGTCGTAGTCCCGTGATTAATTTTAATAAATTAATATTTGTAAATACAACAAGTTAATTAGTCAATCATTAAATTATACATTAACTTTTACTTTTAATTTAATAAAGTATATATTCATTTAAAAGAAATTAAGAATGCATTAAAGACATATTTTAAGCGGAAAATGCTAAATTACAAAAAAGTCCCTAATTTAGTTATATATATATATATATATATATATATATATATTATTAATTTTCTTAAAATATAAATGGGTTCGGGTAGGCGGGTACTATAGTACTAAAACCCGAACCCTAATCAAATACTAATAATATTTAATTTTTCCCCAAACTCTTCTCAAACTCATTTAGACTTTACCTAAACTATTCCCAGTAAAATTTAGGTGGATGGGGTACCCGCTAAAATCCGCCCGAATGCCATCTCTACTCCTATATAACTCATGTATTCGTGTTACTGTTGCATATAATAAACATTGTATATCCGTATGGTATTTTCTTTTTCTTTTTTCAGTAATTGGTTTAGTATTAGTTATCCACATGATATAATGATCATTTTTTCATTTTAATATCTAGATTATTTTTTTCCAATTGCCACCAAAAGTTCATGATTTTATAAATTTACGAACTCTGACAACTCTTTACAGAGAGATACTAATTTTTTTGAAAGCATTTTAAAATCGTAAAGTTATTTTCATTTAAAATATCCGCAGATTATCTGAAAAATGTTGGAATAACTTTTCAACTTTTTTCCCTCAAAAGAGTTCAAAATAATTAATAAAGATATGGAAACTTATTTAATATTTAAAGTTTCAGATCTTCCAAAATAACTATTTAAACAAGTTTAAGATTATTTAAGTATTTTCAAATTATTATCTAAAAAATTATTTTCTGAAAAATAATAATTTGGAAAATCTTTAAAATATTCTTTCAGATTATGAAATTATTTCATACTCTTATATATGTTCAAATTTTTCTTTGAAAATATTCTAATTCTATGATGTTGTTTCAATTTTTGAAAGATACTGTAAGGACTTTTAGAATTTTTATTTGAAAAAAGAAAAAATTCTGAGTTTTAAATAATATTTATATTTATATATACCATTTTAGAATTTCAAAAAAAAATTATATTCTTAAAAAATAATTTCAACATTTTTGTTATAACTTAGATATTTTAAATAACTTTGTACAGTTTTAAAAAATAATTCTATGATTTGTAAATATTTTATTTGTTTGAAAAGAGATGATAAGATGATATTAAGCGTTATTTATGTGTGGTTCCCTTTTTCATGAGTGACAAATAGTCGAGTATGAGCCGTGTATTGTACCTACCTTCGACTTCAACAATTAATAAAGTTGAGTATGTTATGGTACTTCACATGCATACATTTTTCAGATTTAGGATTTCCATTAATGATCCTTCAACTAAAACAAGCCTGCCAACAAACCAAACCAAACTTCACTAATTAACCAACACTGCACCTACATTTTTAAATCAATTTCAGATCTAATCGATTTTTAGTCCTCTAAGTTAGACTTGTCTAGATAAAATTTTATATGTTACGTAATTTTAGTTTGAAAAATATCCGATTTAAATATAAATTTCGTTGAGATCATCAAATTGATCGAAATTCATGACGTAGCGTACACGTGGTCTCAAAATTTTCCTATAACTTGTCTTATATGATTTTGTATAATAAAAAATCCCACAAATCTGCCATGTTGGTATGCCACAATTCAACGATGTTTACATTTATTAAATATACATTAAATCTCAATATTGTCATTAAAATTTTATCTCAATAAAATAATATTCTTATCCAATATTTACTGTTAGTAATGCAATTTGTTGATGGGTGCTTTTAATCGGCTTGGTGGGCTGATTTTTGTGAACTGTTAATGAGTGGCCGTTTTTGTTAAACCGTCTATCCACAATAACCGAACCGGCTAAGCGGTTTATTAATGTATAGAAATGTTAAAACAGTTGTTGTGACGAACATATGTTTAATTAGCGAAATGATTGTACAAGATATAGTTGTGATTGTGTAGTCTAGTCTATGTTCCTTTTTTTTCTCTCTATTTTTTGATACCTATTACAATGGGGGATGTTGAGGGTATTTATAGCTTTTGGAAGCTGCTCCCGCATAGCTGACACGTATCTACCAAGTATCCAAGTCGGTGCCAGGTAGTTCGTTGCCACGAGTCATCTCTTTTACTGAGCTGGCGCATCCCTTTGCCCATGTGTTTCACTTGTGTTGCAATGATGGCGACGGTCTACGGTCAAGGTGTGTATCGCGCTCGGTCAAAGTGCTCATTGACGATCAAGGGTGAGGGGACGGTCCTGGTCTGATCATCCGATTGATGTGATGGCGTGTTGCCACTGACCGGTTCACAACGGTCCTAGGACCGATTTTCAGTCGAGTGCGGTCTACAGTGGTTTATGATCTGCACTGGTTCAGGGATGTATTGAGATCTTGTAATTATTCCTTGGCGTCTCATTATGCAAACGGTATCCACAAGTGCCCCCCCTGAGTTAGGGGAGCGGAGGACATTGCGACGGTCTTCTAACTCTTTATTACGTTTAAATTTTATTTTTATTTTCTTGGCGGAAAAAGGGTCTATTTTAAGAATTCAAATTTTTGTTTGGGTGGAACTTTGGAGACACGTCATAGACCGTTGATGACGTGGTGAAAAACTGGCGTTTCACTTTTTAAATGCGACGTTTCGTATGTGCGTGTGGGGTACACGCGCGGATACGTATCTTGTTTTGATTGGTATATTTTTTGGCTGAATTGTGGCCCGTTTAATCCTCTCAATCATGTCCGTTGATTTAGTTGAAGATTTTCCACTATATATATCCATCATTTTGACTCATTCTAAAATTTTACTTTCAGTAAAATTTCTTTTACCTGTTCAATCCGTTCTTCAAGTGTGTGCTCTGCCGTATCTGTGTTCGAAGATCGTCCGTGGCAATTTTAAGGTAATCTCCATTTTGTTTTCGCTTGTGTGGTTCGAATGCCTGCGTCGGATTCTGGTTCTCTTGCCTCTTCTTCTTAGACGATTAGTTAGAGGTAATTTAGAGAGGCTCTTCAGGAGCCTCATGTTGAGTCTAGTTCTGAGGGTGTGGAGGAGGGGAAGTGCCTCTAACTTTGACTGGGAGGGCAGAAGTAGGGGTGTAAATGAGCGGAGTCGAGCTGAGTACCGGCAAGCTCGAGCTCGAGCTCGACTATAAGGCTTCAGGCTCGAGCTCGGCTCGAGCTCGACCGAATACATTTTTTTCAAACTCGAGTTCGGCTCGGTAGAAACTCGTTGAGTTCGGGATCAGCTCGACTCGGCTCGATTCACGCAAAAATAAAATATAAAAAATTTATTTAAATTGAAAACATTAATGATTCTACAAATCGTTGTTAATGGGGACCTTATAGAATTAGAATATATCTATAATTATGTCAACTCTTAACATAAGCTCAATTAAACTCGCGAGCCTGTCGAGCCGAGTATCAGTGAGCTCGAACTCGAACTCGACACCTACTCGAGTAGCTCGAGCTTGAGCTCGACTCGTTTTTCCCGAGTCAATTTCGATCTTTTAGTGAGTCGATCCCGAGTGGCTCGTGAGTTGTCTCGACTCACTTACACCCCTAGGCGGAAGTATCCGAGGAACGGAAAAAATATATAAAGGATTTGAGGGAGGCCGGGTACAGTAATGACGAAATTAAGCGGGCACTGAAAGGGAGCGATGCTGATGCGATTCACCATGCGAATCAGCTTCTGGAAACTCCTTTGATGGCACCAATTGATGAAGAAGATGTTGAGGCGTTTGTCGTGGACTTAGAGAGGAGTTTGGGGTTAGATCGCCAGGGCAATGGAGATGCTAGATCTTCCCCTTATGAATCTGGGCCGTCGGAAGGCGATGTAAATATATCTAAATATACATATGACATGCGCATATGGTGACATCATCAATAAATCATTAGTGATTATGTGGGATGTCAATTTTACCCGTGGGTAACCCTACCCGACAGGTAAACGGGTAATAGGGTCGGGTATCGCCCGAATTTGATATTTTTTCGATCGGGTAGGATAGGGTATGAGTTTAGCATATTACCCGTTTACCCTACCCGATTACCCTACCCGTGTACCAAATTACATAAATATGAATTATTATATATGTTATATATTATATAATTAACATTATATCTAATATATTATGTTTATGTTTATAATATATGAGTTAATATATAAAATAATATATAATGTTACATTCACATATTATATATGTTTATATTGTAACACATTATATATGATATATATACATATTACATACTATTTATATATTTTTATATATCAATCGGGTAACCCGATTATCAAATGAATATTATTCGTACTCGTATCCGAATCAAATAGGGTAGAGTCAAGGATTAAAATATCTCCGATATTCACCGATATCTCTCCGATATCTCTCTTTTTTTGTGATACCGAAACGATATTCGGATGTAATAAATTTATGTCAGAATATCTCTGATATATCTCCGAAATCTCCGAATTTCTCCGAAATATCTCCGAAATCTCCGAAAATTTCGATTTGGGCTATCTCCAGGTATAATTTGTTGTAATTCGTGGAAATTTTACCAAAATTTTGGTGAATTTCGGTAAAATTCGATTAATTTCGGTGAAATTTCGATTAATATCGGTGAAATTTCGGTGAATTTCGGTAAAATTCGATTAATTTCGGTGAAATTTCGATTTATATCTGTGAAATTTCGGTTAATATCGGTGAAATTTCGGTGAATTTCGGTAAAATTTTCTTAATGCAGCCTTAGTTGTAAAATTTCTAAATTATTCGCAATCCACTAAATTTTCTTAATGCAGCCAAAAGATTAATAAATTAGAATATTATGGTAAAAATACTTGAACATCCTTAATGATAATAAGAGTTCATAATGTATCTTGTGTGGCTTGATAATGTTTCTATTGTTTATTATTTGTCAACTAGTTGTAAATATGTGAATTTCACTCAATATTTAGATTAAATATTTGAATTTCAGTAGGTTTATAACAATCTATAAAATATCGTGATAAATTATCTGTTTTAATACATTTTCCGGCATTTTTAAAAAAATTGCGCCGATATTTCGATATTAATCGAGATTTCACCGAAATCTCTCTAAATTGAAATATCGATATCTCCGTAATTACCGATATTTTCGTCCTTGGGTAGAGTATGGGGAAGCATACCCATACCCTACCCGACCCATGTAAAAATGGTAGGTAGTTACTATTTATAGCATGAGTTCTTATAGATATATATTATTTAGATGAATGCAGTTATTGAGTTGGTAAATAAGAGTTGAATTTGAAAATTGGGATAAATGTGAGAGGAGGCTATCCCTATAGCTTCACTTCCGTTCCACACATAAATTTATATGCCACGTCTCAGAATGGAATAGTTTGGTAGAACTAACGGCTAACCACAGCTTTTCCGTTTTCCTCTGGTTTACATCTTTGCACATTTCTAAAATCTAGCCATTCAACTCAACGTCTCTCTATGTCTTAACTACATTTTCCCATCCTGCATAGGGATGTCAATTTTACCCGCGGGTAACCTTACCCGACGGATAAACGGATAATAGGGTCGGGTATCGCCCGAACCCGATATTTTTGCCATCGGGTAGGGTAGGGTACGGGTTTAGCATATTACCCGTTTACCCTACCCGATTACCCTACCCGCCTACCCGATTACATACTTATGTATTATTTTACATGTTATATATTATATAATTATCATTATATTTAATATATTATGTTTATAATATATGATTTAATATATAAAATAACATATAATGTAACATTTACATATTATATATGTTATATTTGATTTATTGTATCACATTATATATGGTATATATACATATTACATATTATTTATAATATTTTTATATATCAATCGGGTAACCCGATTACCCGCGGGTAACCCGATTACCCGACGGGTATTACCCGTACGCGTACCCGAATCAAATAGGGTAGGGTATGGGGGAAGCATACCCGTACCCTACCCGACCCATTTACATCCCTAATCCTGCAATATATTTAATCTCTTTTTATTTTAATTTTAAATTTAATTAAAATGGTTCAACTCATAAAAACTATTAAATTATAACTCAATAATGAATTAACAAAACGTAACTTATTTTTAAACTTAATATTTTATATTCAAATATTTAATAGTAGTATCAGATTAAATATTGAAAAATGATTATCAGCTTTTATATATTGTAGGTAAAAAATGAATTAACAATAAAAAAATTATTCATGCCTTTAGGAGATAATTGGATTGGCATGTCCCCATCCGAATATGGCATGGGTCATCCTCAACGTATTTCATTTTACATCGAATGGTTCATCCCTCCACTTAAAGAGATACTTTAAAAATGTTAAGAGAGAATCAACATTTGCTTATATTAATGTAAAGAAAAACAAAAGACTTATTATCTCTAATTTAAAAACTTGAGATATAGTTGACATTTACTATTCCAATAGTATATTAGTAAAGATAACATAATAACTGTCTTTATACAATAAAATTAAGGTTTGCAAAAATAGAGTAAATTGTGTATTAACAAAAACATGTAATGAATATAAATGATATATTTTTTTAAATTTTAATTAATTTTTATCTCCAGCTTATACATAATAAAGATAATCGAATTCACACTACATACACAAATTTAACCCACAAAATCGATAATTATTTTATTTCTATAATGTAACTTATTTTAAAATATGTGATTTAGATGTCAAATTAAAGACCACAAAAAAATTATTTTAATCTATTATACATAAAAATAAAAATATAACATAAAATTAGAATACATATAGTATAATTTAATTCTAAGCTACATACTATAGTTTTTTGTGCATGACGAATTACTAAAGAATAATCCAAATGTGGAACTAATTTTTTACATGATTTTATATATATATATATATATATATATACATACACATACATAGATTTTACTGTAGTAATAATAATTAAACTTTCTATTTTAGCAGGTAACTAGGTGGAAAAATATCTATCTTTTACTCATATAGAGAGCTCCCTCTTATTATAGCATAAGATTTAATATATTTAATAAAGAGTGTCAATTATAAATAATAACTTAGTGAAAATTAAATTAATAGGAAGAAAAAACTATATTTTATTTCAAACAAAGAAATGTATTTGAAAATGTGTCAAAAAGGAATTCAAAATATAGTTGCTTATTTACATTAATGTAATTCCATTATACTTATTTACATTAATGTAATTCCATTATACTAATCTATAATTAATTTTCACATTATATAATTTATACGCACAATTAACTATTGAAATCAAATTAAGTAATCGAATTAATTGATTGAAACAAATTGCATAAAAAAGATAAAATTATATTATTAAATTTGTTCCTGCTTGATTTATAATTCTACATCGATTTCTTTGTTTAAATAAGTAATTTGCTAATTAACTTCTTGTGAGCCTGAAACTTTAAGAGGCACATCACATAATTTAATTCGATCCTGCCTTTGGAACATTCCACTTAATACTTCGCTTCAATGACTAACCATTTGATCTACAACAAACTTTATTACACTGTTACATATAGAAGATATATATAACAAATATATATATATATGAATGAGTTTTCAATGGTTATCCACTTTTTATAACCATGAATGATTATCATAAAATGTGTGCTGTATTAAATGATACTCTAAATAACATTTTACCTACTATAGTAGGTTAAAAACAATTTTGTATTTTTTTAATTCATGTAATAAGATTCCTTAAGAATCTTTAGATTCAAAAGGTCATTTTGATATTTTAAAGATAAGTAATTAATGTTAGTTTATTGAAAATTGCAACTCCAATTAATAACATATATTTAATATCTAGTTTTTCTTTTAGTATATAGAGAAAAATAAGTTTTTTTTTTTTTTAATTAATTCATTCAATACAAAAAAAGATAAAATAAAATAAAATAATAATAATATTAAATTAAATTATAAGTAATTTAAGGTAAACTACAAAGTTGCATTTGTGATAAAGTAATTGTAGGTAAAATTACACTATAAAGTTTCACTTGTGATAAAAGTGATTGCAGGTAAAATTACACTATAAACTGATAAAAGTGATAGAGGGTAAAATTACACTATAAAATTATTTACTAACAAATACAAGGAAAAAATAATTTAAATCTTATTATTTTATATGTATTACTTAAAAATAGTAGTTTTCCCGCAATGTTCGTGGGATCAGATCGGAAGTCAAGAATCTCTTAAAAGAAAATGAAATAAAAAACAGAAACGGATTTTAGCAGGTTGGGACAACCAATTTTGGACGGTTTTCAACGGATATATCCAGTTAATTAGCCTTATTGGATTGGACTAGGGGCCGATTCTAGGTTGTACCATTTGAACCGGCCGATCCGTTTCCTCCAACCTTGGTTTCACGATATTCATTTGACCCCATTGATGAAGTCAACAAGTACTCACATTTTGACCCGATTCAACTTCTCGGATTAACAAGTACCTAAAATTTGATCCAATTCGGCTTATCGGCTCAACAAGTACCTATTATTTCCCCCGATTCAACTTATCGGATTAATAAGGTACCACTGTTTGGTCTATTCGGCTTCTCGAATCAATAAGTACCCATTATTTGACCTGTTTGGCTTCTTGAATCAACAAGTACCCAGTATTTGACCAATTCGGCTTATCGGCTCAACAAGGTACCACTATTTGACCCAATTTGACTTATCGAATCAACAAGGTACCAACTATTTGACCCGTTCGACTTCTTGAACCTTCTATTTAACCGATTTGACTGAACGACTCAATAAGGTACCACTATTTGACCCAATTCGACTTGTCGATTCAATATGTACCAACTATTTGATCGATTCGACTTATTGGATCAATAGGGTACCACTATTTTTGCTCGTTTTGCTTCTCGAATCAACATGTACCAACTATTTGACCCGTTCGACTTCTTGAATCAACATGTACCCACCACTTGACCGATTCAGCTTATCGGCCCAATAAGGTACCACTATTTGACCCGATTAGACTTATCGGATCAACAAGTACCCACTATATGATTCGTTCGGCTACTCGAATCAACAAGTACTAACTATTTGACTCGACTTCTTGAACCAATAAGTACATTCTATTTAACTGATTCGACTGCACGGCTCAACAAGGTACTACTATTTGACTCGATTCGACTTATCGGATCAAGACGTACCAATTATTTGACCAATTCAACTTATCGGACCAACAAAGTACCACTGTTTGACCCGTTCGGCTTCTCGAATCAACATGTACCAACTGTTTGACCCATTCGACTTCTTGAATCAACAAGTATCCAATATTTGACCGATTCAGCTTATCGGATCATCAAGGTACCACTGTTTGGCGCATTCGGCTTCTTGAATCAACATGTACCAACTATTTGACCTGTTTGGCTTATCGGCTAAATAATTTCCCACAATTTGGCTAAACGACTCAATAAGGTACCACTATTTGACCAGATTCAACTTATCGGATTAAGACGTACCAACTATTTGAGCGATTCGGCTTATTGAATCAACAAGGTACCACTATTTGACCCGATTCGACTTATTCAATCAAGATGTACCAACTATTTAACCCGTTAATTTCCCATAATTCGGCTAAACGACTCAACAAGGTACCACTATTTAACTCATTCGACTTTCCGAATCAACATGTACAAACTATTTGACCCATTCGGCTTCTTGAATCAATAAGTACCCACTATTTGACCGATTTAGATTATCGGCTCAACAATGTACCACTATTTTACCCGGTTAGACTTATCGGATCAAGACGTACCAATTATTTGACCCGTTTGGCTTACCGGCTAAATGATTTCCAAAATTCGGCTGAACAACTCAACAAGGTAGTACTATTTGACCCGATTTGACTTATCGGATCAAGACGTACCAATTATTTGACCGATCGACTTATTGGATCAACAAGGTACCACTATTTGACCCGTTTGCCTTCTCAAATCAACAAATGCAATTATTTGACCCGTTCGGCTTCTTGAATCAACAACTACCCACTATTTGATTGATTCGATTTATCGGCTCAACAAGGTACCACTATTTGACCCGATTCGACTTATCGAATCAAGATGTACCAATTATTTGAGCTATTCGGCTTGTGGAATCGACAAGGTATCACTGTTTGACACGTTTGGCTTCTCGAATTAATATTTACCAAATATTTGATTTGTTCGGCTTCTTGAATCAACCAGTATCCACTATTTGATCGATTCGGCTTTTGAATCAACAAGTACCTATTATTTGACCGATTCGATTTATCGGCTCAACAAGGTACCACCATTTGACCTAATTCGACTTATCGGATAAAGACGTACCAACATTTTACCTTATTTGACTTATCAGCTAAACAATTTCCCATAATTCGACTGAATGGCTCAATAAGGTAGCACTATTTGATCCGATTTGACTTATAAGATCAAGACATACCAATTATTTGATCGATTCGGCTTATCGGATCAACAAGGTACCACTGTTTGATCCGTTCGCCTTCTCGAATCAACATATACCAACTATTTGACTCGTTTGGCTTCTTGAATTAACAAGTACCCACTATTTGACCGATTCAGTTTATCGGCTCAACAAGGTACCATTAATTGCTTCGGTTTGACTTATCGGATCAAGACATACCAATTATTTGACCCATTTGGCTTATCGGCTAAACAATTTCCCACAATTCGGCTTATCGGCTCAGCATGTACCCAATATTTGACTCGATTCGGCTAGTTGTGTCTTCATTATTTTTTTTATGTATCATGCCGCAAATAATTAATGTTCTATTTTTAATATTTCAATATGGATGTTATATTAAAATTCACAAAAGGAAAATTAATTTGATATATCCAATGCTATAAAGTATTAGAATGAAAATATCATTTGACAAAAAAGAAAATCAACTTGATATATCCTATGCTATAAAGATTAGAATGACAATACCATTTGTGTGACAATTATATAAATAAATAAATAAAAGCAACAAAAAAAATATAATTAATAGAAAAAATGAGGGCAGCTGGGTATACAAAACAAAAGGCCGCCTATACCCCCAATAAATTGAAAAACATTGAATAATGAAAGAAAAACAATATAATTAAGGTTGTGCATACCAAGCAAAAGTGCTGCCTATACACAAATAAATAAACAACGCATCATACTTTATTAAAGAAAAATATTAATTATAAGGTGTATTAATTACATAACTCTTATTAATGAAAAGTTAAATTAGAAATTTACTTGTTTTAAATTAATGGATAAAGTGAAATAGTAATTATGATATTTAATGATTCTCATCAATCAAGGTGTATATAATGCATTTAATAAGGTTCGAGAATCAATAATTCCTACTAAAATCACAAAAAAAAAAAAAAACATAGAATCCTTAATTTCAGCTTTCTTAAACTTTAATTAATAAAATAAAAGAAAATAACACATCATCAATGTTACCTACATATCAGGTTGCCCATTTCGCTAAATGTGTTGTATTCTTTTTATGTGAATTAAATGTATGATCCAACTACTCAATCAATTTTCATCCTTTAATTTTTTATCCAAGGATTAATATTAGATCACCATTCATGATGATAAAATGAAACAACCATTAAAATCTTACCCATATATATATATATATATATATATATATATATATATATAATATATAAAATCAGGGCTCTCCGGCGGCGCCGTTTCCCACCCAAAGGCCGGCTCTGCCGTACATGATAAAAAAAAATAAAATCTGTATTTAAAAGAGATACACAAAGTACAATTTTTTCATTTCTTAATTTTGATAATGCGAAATCTGAAGAATGATGAGCAACACTAAGTCACTATATTCTACTTCCTCAACTTTTTTTTAAGGAAAATTCTACTTCCTCATATTCGATATATATATTAAGTTACTGTCATCTTCTAAAGATTTAATTACCATTCTTTCTGGGGGGATGTTTGCTTGGGGCTGGGGTGGTTGGGTTGGGGGAAGTGGCTGGAGTTAATGACTTGAGATGTTAAAGAGTGATGTTTGGTTGGGTGGGAAATTTAATTATTAATTGTGAAATGTGATGTAATATGAGTAAGAGGTAGTTATTAATGATTGGGAGAATAATTAAAATAATTTTTTGATTTGTGATTGATGTCCTCCCACCAAACCCTAATATCGTGACTTGGCCAAACAAACATCACTTGGGGTTGGCCAAACTGATTATGGATTTGGCAAACCCCAAGCAAACATCCCCTAGTATTATTGCGAGAAAATAAATGTGCTATATCTGTTCCAATAAAAAGTTGGGCGTGCTATAACAGTCCAAATCAGAAAGTAGCGGAAAATCAATTAATACAACGAGGGTCCACTTGATTTTAAATCATCAACGACAATGATAATAAATATGAAAGAGTGGTCAATCATACTACGGAATAATGTAAAAAGAGTTGTTAATAAAATGAAGTATTGATTTACTTATTTATTATATCAAACATCATAAATGAGAATGAGTCATCATTTATTTCCATTCCCTACCCCTAAATTCCTAACTAAGTATGCCCTGAATGTTCCTAAAAATTATAATAATACAGTAAACGTGGTTCAGGTAAATTTTTAAAGATCACTAAATATATATATATATGAAAATCTTATGCTCTAAAATTTCTTAATAATTTGAGACCCACTACGTTCGACATAAATTAGATATAAATGCTATTAATGATCATCGTTTGTGTATGGGCCGCCCAGCCTCGTGATCCAGTGGGGCGAGTCTAGACAGTTCTAGCGACTAGTAGGACACAACAAATAAACTTCTAGACTTCAAATTCAAAAGAGCATTAGTAAAGAATCAAATAGAGACCTATTTGTATTAAAATGCTAAATACAATCACTATTTTACTTTCTAGGCCATTATTTTAAGAAAATATGAAAAATTTATATAAATTCTCTATTTTAATCTTACTTATTATTTTCTTTGTCCCAACTTATTTTGCACACTTTTCGTTTTCGGCTGTCCCAACTTATTTTGCATACCACTAAAATATAAACTAATTTCCACAATTTTCACCCTCAAAATCTCAATCCTCTATCTCCATCTTTAAAAAAGTCAAAGAAAAATCAAAATCTGTTTTTTCTTAACATCCCTGTCCGATCAACAATGCAAAATAAGCCGGGACGGAGGAAGTATTATTTTACAGCCGTCAAATTCTTCACCTTTGTACAATAACAATCTTATTAAAATTGTTCACGTAAAAAATGTCATTTTTTACGTTTTTCTTAATATATTCTTCAAACAAGTGACGATAAATTCATCACAGTAACATCATGGGTGAGGAGATTTAAATCTCAACAAAGATTTTCTTCAGCAAAATAAGTCAACATTAGTAATCAATAAAAAGAAAAAAAATCTCAATATCAACAAAAAATATTCAACATCAACAAATATATTTTCCCTCCTTAAACTGTCTCATTTTCGAAAAATTTATTATATATTAACAGATTAAGATGTGCAAACACTAAACAAAGTGAAATCGCAGAAATTAATAAACGAAAAGGTGGGAGGTGGTGGGAGGTTTGAACCAAGTATTTCTTAAATAAAAATTTCAAATGCAGTTTCACACAAAATCCTAAAAACTTATCCAATATAATCCAATCAAATTTATTGATTGCGATTATGCAGAGGCGATCGATTCTCGGTTTTGTTTCAGTTAGGTAGATGGTTGTAAGAATTAGAGATTGATAGTAATAAAATGAACAAAGGTGTGATGGAGAACTCAAAATTTTAATTTAATTTTATTTAAAATAATCACTGTAAGAAGTAAAATGGTGGTTGTGTTTAAAATTACCCTAAAATAATTACTTAAAAGAATTAATAGATGATTTCGAATGAAAAGGTCCAATTAAGCCGGTTCGGCATTTGTGAGGCCTAATTAAATAATGCCTTTTAAATTAAATATAAATTAATAATTTTAATTTATACCATAGATTTAAGATGAAATTTTTTAATTAATATTTTAATATCAACTTTAGTTAATAAATATTTTTTAGTAGATAAATTGCTAAATTTAATGAGATGACCGATATAATGTTTCAACTGTTTAAGAACTCAAGAGTCAAAAGAAGTAAAACGTGTGAGGCTGACATGTTTGATAAAATTATTGAAAAGAGATAGAATCTTATTATATAACGAAATACAACTGTTGGAAATAGTGTGGTGCAATGTGTTTTAACACAGTGCTCCAACACTTTTTCTACCTCATTCTTTTGTTTTGTAAATGTATTTTTGCCTTACTGGACCTTCATGTTTGTATAATCTTTTTCATTTGTTTGATGTTTATAGGATTTTTTCTAATAAGATGAAAAATGGGGAGATTGTAAGAACTTGCGTTCTGTGCCCCAAGGTGTCGCAACACCTCAGGACACACAATGATAGTTCTTTCTTTAAATATTTTCATCTTGTGGGAAAATTAATTTAATTGCTATTTTCATATTTTATATACCTGATATTTTATGTATTCATAGTTGGTAGTTGAGAGAAATTCGAATTTGGTGGATAAGGTCAAATCTCAAGTCAAACTTATCAATTACATCAAATTCTATCCATATTTAACCAACTAACTTCTTCCTAAAGTTTCTCTTGTGTCTATCCGTTTTGCAGGTTGGATGTTGTATAAATAGAGAAGAACGAGATCATGTCATTGGCTGCTCTTGGAGCGAAAGAAAATCGACCCACAAAAGAGTGATACATCCCATTTTTTCTTTGTGGGTAGTGTAATCCTTGTGCCAGGATTTTTGTGTGTGTTAGTTAAGAATTAGATCAATGATGTTTTTTTTTTCATCTTGGTCTATATTGTTTTGGGGAACAATCGACAATGTACTTGTTTGTTGAGTAATGAAATTTGCTCAAGCTTTTGGATTGCTTGAGTTTTAGACATATTGTGTTTGTTATTTGTTTCTCTTTTTGTTGTGTTTGCTAAATTCTGCTGATGTATATTTGCTATGTTGTTTTCTGCACAAATGAACCCAAGGGCGTAGCAGTACCTGTTGCAACACCTTGTGCAACACTTTGCGTTCTGCCCGGATCAGATTCCTTCAAGTGGTATCAAAGCGCACACTTGACGAAACTAAGTGGGATCTTGTGTGAGGATCATGGAAATTCCGGCTATTGCAAATTTGAGAAGTCCAATTTTGGAGGATTCAATTATTCTATATGACATGTCATGCTTACATCAAATCTTTTTTACGAGTGTGCATGGATCCACTTTCTTAGGTTGGATCCCTCCAAAATTTGTCAAATTAGATGATGACTACTTGATAAGAACAAATTCAGTGAAAGAAAAGGTGATGATTCAATCTCCTAAGTTACGATGGAAATGTTTTGTTCATTGAACTCCAAAGAAGAATCCTACCAAAGGAATGTATAATCCCCTTTGTTTAGGATATTTGAAGGTCAAGGTTGTAGCCGAAATCAGAATCAGAGGCATTTTGGTTGTGGAAATCAATTTCGAGGACGAGATGGAAATGATACAAATCATGAACAAGGTCCAAGAGATTGAGTTCCATATAACATAAATTTGCAAATTATGACACTACCTTGATAAAGATTGGCAGATCTGGTGGTGACCGTTGGTGGTGGTGAATCTGGAAGAAGAGTACAAGGAGCCGGACTATAGTGCATTGGATGGTTAAACTTGAAGATATAGGTGCTGCAAAAGGTGTCATAACCCCCTCCACAACACTGACATAAATCCAGAAGATGAAGATTTAGATTATGACCAGTTATAGCAAACCTTCTTGGAGAATGCTAAACTGATGGAGAATTACAATCATCAAGAATCAATATTCATACAAAAGGATCATGAATTTGAGAAGGTAAAATTGAGTTCATCCAAACATTTGAGGTCATTCATACACAAAACTCAAGTACTTCTGAATTCTATGATCTTTTCTCATCGAAAATGCATTGCAAAACTGATCTTGATTATTGTAATTGATCTGGACATCATACCTTGTTTGAAGAATACATAGTTCCCAAATTTGTTGAAAAGTGTGATGAATTTTACACTACTTTTGAATTGTAAATTGTATTTCTTCAAATCAATTTGACTTGATTCAAATGTTTTTTGAATTAACTGAAAATCTGAAAAATAAAATATTTTTGAATCAATTTCAAAACACTCTTTTGTTGTTGGTGATAAAAGCATAGAAAATGTGTTGAATGAAAATCTTGTTTCCTTCAGTGACTTACCTAATGAAAAATAACCAAAGGAAAACATCTTCATGTGTTATTATTGTCCATTATGTACACATTTTTTCTTAATGCTTTATGAAACAAAATCTCTTTCTTGTGAAAGATTTACCAAAGTGTTCTCCAAAGCGTTTCAATACCTTGTCCAACACTCTAGAAATCAAAAGTTTATCTATCTAGTAGACCCTCAAAGATGTCATGGATTGATGAGTATTTTAATCTTGTTTATACTTCTTTGAGTGTTTATATTTCAGGTTCATGGTATTATGATAACTGTTATCCATGTCATACAATAGGTACGAAAGGTTATCTCAAGGATTGTGAAGAATGTGCTGGAGGCAGATTTACTTTTGGATGTGGTTCTATAAGAAGAATCATGGGCAAAGAAACCTTAAATGTAGAAGGCTCACTACACCTTTAGTGATGTCATTCATGTTAAGGGATTAATGACTAACTTGATTAAAATTAATCAACTCTGTGATAATGATTATTTCTTTCAAATCTGAGACAAATGTATGCACTATTTTTAACCTTAAAAATAAGTGTGTTTTGACAGGTATAAGAAGAATGAACCATTGTTGCACATTAAAGACGAAGTACCCTGTCATAGTGATCAAATTGTGAAGTGCAACCAAAAGTTTGCACATGTGAACTCTAGAAATTTTCGTAGGCTGGTAAAACTTGAGGCTATTAAAAGCCTACCCAAACTTGATGGTAAGATTGTTCATGTTTTTTGTGCAACAAGAGTAAGCTATCTGAAGTGTCTCACAAAGTTTTGTCACCCTTAGTACAACACACGGGTTCTGAACCATTTCACATGGTCTTAGTTGGGCTAATTGAGATTGATATCTTGGTGAAAATATTTGTTGTGTTAATGACATTTCTTGTGTTACATGGTTTGACTTTTTTTTTTTTGAAAAAGTCTTTAAAAAGTTATTTAAAATGATTTCATACATGCATAGAGTCATAATTTGTACGATAAAATCTGTTATTGACAGGATTTTTGAAAAATCTTATTTTACTTTTTTTGTAACTAGTAATATTCCAATGCGATGCACGGAAGTTTCTTTAAAAAGTAATGATTTTAATAAAGCTAAATATAATATAATCTAATATTTAAATATGAGATTGTTTGATCCTAACAATTTTTTTTAATAATGTAGGATAAAATATAAATAAAATTATAAGGAATATATATATATATATATATATAAGTTTCTCGCACGTTATATATGAATTTAATGTAACTTACTATATATAAAGGTGTATATATATATTATATATATATATATATTATTAACATTAAGATAAATATTAAATATAAAAAAAATCTTTTTTAAAATGATTATTTCTTATCTTTGAAATTTAAACACACAATTAGTGTGTTTGTATCAATATTCACCTATATGCATAATATCTTAATTAATTATGAATTTTAAAAAACATAAATATCTAAATATCAACTC
Source organism: Ajuga chamaepitys (assembly GCA_958295605.1). NCBI lineage: Eukaryota > Viridiplantae > Streptophyta > Magnoliopsida > Lamiales > Lamiaceae > Ajuga > Ajuga chamaepitys. The sequence continues at coordinate 23,381,760 of OY282506.1, read as the reverse complement.
ATATTATTAAATAAAATAAACTAAATAATGTTATAAGAAAGTTATTTTTTCTTTAATTTTTATCATTTTACTTTAAATTTAAATTTATCTAAATAAAATTTTGAATTATAACTATAACTATTTACTTTTAAAAACTCTTATTTGCAAGTTTTAATACTTTACTTGGTATTTCAGAGATACAAAGAATAACAAAATAATAAAATAAAATTCAAAAGTTATTCAGTAGTTGGAATAATAAAATAAAACATATGAGTTTTTCAATATTTCTTAATGCTTTTATCTATATATTGAAATTTTTTGATTAAATTATACACTTATATTATGAATAGTAGACTCATTTAAAGATACACATTGGTTAATGTAAAAAAAAATTTGCTTAGGTTGCAAAATGTGAAAAAAAGACATAATTGAGATTGGTTAATGTGACCAAGTATTGTTTAGGTTTCAAAGTCTAAAAAAACATATAGTTCAAGTTTGTTAATTTTTCTTATTCAAAAGAAGATTAGTTGCAACTTGTATAATATTATATTTTAGGTTACAAAGTGTAATTATTAATAGAAAAATAACATTAATATATTTAAAATATAAAAAGTAATAAATATTAAGATTAATGATCATATAAAGTTATATATATGAGCAAAAGTCATAGTTTTGTGATTTATCAACAAAAATAATTATTATAACAAAGAAACATTAGCTAATTTAATAATTTAATACGCTGATTATAAATTAAATATTAACTATCGCTTTTAATTCGATAAAGGATGTGCTCAATTATATGTACATTGATTTTCTCTCAATGTAATAAATGAAGAAAATTTGAGACAATACTTAGATAAAACAAACTAATTAGTTGTGGCTTCATGAATAATTAAGTAAAAATAATTTGTGAAAAAGAATTATTTGGATGATTTTTAATTGTATTTCGAACCAATATTATATTTTTCTGTACAACCCACAATAAACACTGGAATCGTACTGAAATAATCAACGAACAAATAATATAATATTCTAAATAGAATATCTTATTATTATTATTATTATTATTGTTGTTGTTGTTGTTGTTGTTGTTGTTGTTGTTGTTGTTGTTGTTGTTGTTGTTGTTGTTGTTGTTGTTGTTGTTGTTATTGTTGTTGTTGTTGTTGTTATTATTATTATGAATGTCAAATCAAACATCGTCAAATGATGATTAATTTGATATAATATACATAATAAATCTATTATAAAGGAAAAAAGATATTTGCAACATTATACAGTAAAATAAATCTTGATTCTTACCAAATGTGACAACAACTTACCAATCACAGTCTAAAATTTTACGTTTGGAAAGTGCTACTTATAGAATTGTCCATATTGTGGCTTATATATATAAATATACATAGATTTTTTAATTTATAAAATAATTTTTTGAATTCTAACTATAAATGACTAAAAATTTCATGAAATATATAATAAAAGGAACAATAATATTTTATTTGGATATTTTATATGTAGTGTAAAGTTTAATACTTTTTTCTTTATGTCCCTGCTTTTATTTTATATTTTTTTAAATTTATCTAAATAAACTTTCAGTTCTAATTATATATATTCATTTTTTTCTTTCTAAGGTTAGATTTTTATTTGCAACTTTTAATATTTTATTTAGTGATTTCAAATATGCTTAAATATTTTTTATTTAGTACATTCTTATTTTAACAAAATAAATTCAAAATTTATTTAATAGTTCGAATAAGAAATTAAATTCCGTGAGTTCTTCAAAATATTTGAATATTTTCGTATTTTATTTGGTACTGTAAATTTTTTATATAGATGTAATATTTTTCTTATAAATAGTTTATTTATTTGAAGATAAAAATTTATTATTGCAAGCAAAATTATTTAGATTGTTAAGAGGAAAAAAACATTTAATGTTAATTAGTGCGACAAAGTATTATTTAGCTTGCAAAGTGTAAAAACGTATAACTGAAGTTTAAGTCAAAGTATAAAATTAAAAAGATTGCAAAATGTAACAAATTTCATGATTTAGGATGCAAAGAATAAATTTTCTTAAAAGAGTAATTTTAACAAAATACACATTATTAAAAATATAAATAATTACAATAACAATTTTAATACAAAATTATACATATGCTCAATGCTTATGTACTTTCGTGATAAAAAAATATATAGAAAATTTGATGATATATTAAGTTGATTATTAAACAGATAATGATTTTTTTTTTTTTGGTGTTTGATTTAATAAAGTAGGAATTTCATTATTAACACAATGACTTTTTCCCTGCATAACTTAAATAACAAAAATATTTGAAAATTCATGTAAAATAAAATAAATTGATTAGTTGTATTTTTATAAAAATACTCATATTTTTTTATAAAAGAAATTATTTTACTAATTTTAGTTGCAATTAAAATCAAAATATTATAGTCCAATTCACAATAAACATCATTTATATCTCAAATAATTAACCAACAAATAATCCATTTATTTAAATCAAATATCTCATTATAATATATGTGATATGGATGTTGAATCGAAGATCGTTAAAAAATGAATAATTTGGTATATTATGCATGAAAGTCGGATTAAAAATGAAAAAAGTTATTTGTGTTTAAAAAAAATAAAAGAAAATTACCAATTATATGGTATAAAATTTTTGGAGGGAAGGTTAGAATGACATTAACACCCTCCATTTTACTTATATATATATATATATATATATATATATATATATATATAAATATAGATAAAAGGGGAATTTTTCAAAATTTTCAACGCCTAGAACGTCCCAATAAATTGGGATTGTGGAATGAAAAAACTAAATTTTGTTTTGATTTTGACTCATGTTGCATTATGTACATAAGATTTTTCTAAAAGACTTTGGACTTAGGCCCTCTATATAGTATATCACTATACGAGTAGAGCTTATTTGAGATTATGGTGCACAATGACTCCTTATGAAACTCTCAAAGGGAAGAGACCAAATCTTAAATAGTTCTATTTATGAGGTTGTTGCTATATTCTGAATGATGGGGGAAATATGGGCAAATTTGATGTAAAATGTAACTAAGAAAATTCTCTTGGATATCCTATAAATAATCGTGTTTATAGATTGTTTGATGTTGAACTTGATATATCCAAGAAAATTTTAATGTTGTTTCTGATGATCTTTCTGATCTTGCAAGGTGAAAGTGGATAACATTATGAACTTGTTGGATGTAGAAGAATCCTTAAATCACTCTACTGAAACTACTGCTGAACCTAAGGTGTTGCATCACCTGTTGCAACACTGAACCAAAATGCAACAATAGATTAAAAAACTGATGCAGAACAACTCAGAAGATTGTCTACCAGGAACAACATATTTACCATAGTCCCCCCCCAAACAGAATGCAAAGGCCTCATCCTCTAACTCAGGTTTTTGATGATGATGGAGTAAGAACTAGGAGGAAAAGATAGAGTATACTACTCTAACATGGTAAGACTTTATATGGCTCACATTTGCATTCACTAAGGTGAGTTGTTGTTGTTTCTTGTCTAATATTGAACCAAAGAATGTGATTAATTTTTTAAATGATATTTGGATCATTGCTTTTCATGATGTGCTAAATCTGTTTGAGAGGTGATGTATGGGATCTATTTTCAAGTTTTAAAAATGTCTTTGTAATGGGAACAAAACGGATGAGCTTGGTAAAATAACCTGCAATAAATTCAGATTTGTTGCTTAAGGTTATGCAAATGTAGATGAAGTGGACTTTGATGAAACATTTGCCAACTTACCTAAACTTGAATCTATTTGGTTCCTACTTCTTGTGTCTTATTTTTACAATGTAATTTTCACCAAATGGTTGTTGAAAAATTCTTTTTGTATAGCTATTTTGTTGATGAAACTTTTGTTGAACAACCGATAGGACTAGTTGATCCATATAAGCCTAAGTATGCTTTCAAGCTTAAGAAGGCCGAATATGGATTTCAACAAAATCTTAAGGCTTGGTATGATAAATTGACTTATTCTTTGCTTCAACTTGGTTTCATAAAAATGTGAAATTGATTAAACTCTTTTCATTAAAAATGGCATTAAAATTATTGTTGTTCATTTCTTTATAGTTGATACAATTTCTGCTTCATCATGTAAAGTATCTTGAATGAGTACGTGCAGTCTATGTCCTCTATATTTGAAATGAGTTTAGTTGATGACTTAAACTTCTTTCTTGGTTTTTATATTTAAAATTGCATGAAGAGATTGTTGGGTCACATTCTAGATATGCCAATTTTTTTGTGAAAAGGTTTACCATTGAGAATTCGATGTACATGAAAAATCTCTCTAGGATCCTATTAGAAGGGTGTCAGAAAGTGTTGTAGAAAGTATCGATGACACCTTCTATTGAAGTATGATAGGGACCCTTCTGAAAGTCAACACACTCTATGTTTGTTTTAGTGTCTTTGTTTATGCTAAGTACCATGTTGACCCTATAGTCACTCACTTAAATGTTGTTGAAAGAATTATTTAAGTTTGCTAATGGTACATATAATCTTGGAATATGGTTTATAAAGACATTAATAAAAAGGTTGGAGGTTTATTGGCTTAGTTTTTGTGAGGATCTAGATGATTGGAAGAAGAATTTCAGGGGTGTTTCTATCTTGGATCATTGATAAAGTCCCATACCACACTCACTCACAAAATACATAAACTTAGGGCCTCATATTTTTGGGTGCTTGCTGGGAATGAAAATAATTTTGATGAAGTACACTGTGAGTGAGAAACAACTAACTTATATCTTCACCAAGGTCTTAGACTTTTAGAGATTTTCTTTCTTGAGGAAATCTCATGGTTTGTGTGTTCTGTAAACAGTGTTGCAGTAAGTTTCATATTACCTAGTACATCACTGTTATAACACTATCTTTTGCATGCATACTTTTCTATTCTTGTTTTTATTTCCTTCCGATTTACATTGAGTTTTCAGAATGCTTTGCTTTGTTTATAGATGAGTAATGTTAAAAGTTTTAATTATTTTGTGGATTTTAGATTATTGTTACTTTTTCAAATCCTTTACTAAACTTATGACTTTTTTTTGCCATCACCTTTATCTGATTTTTTCTGTCTCCAGTCAGATTTTTCTTGGTGATGACTATTGGTCTAAGGTTATGTAAGTCTCATCTTTATGATATATTCAGATATGAAGTATCATCTTGAATAACATGATCTAAACATTATGATTAAAAGTGTTGTGCAAGATGGTGGATCACTTGGGAGTCAACAATTTTTTCTTGATCTACAAAATAGTTTCTAAATTTTTCATTACCCACATTATTTTCAAATTTTCATTTTGATTGAATTCAATGTATGTATTTTTCAAAAATAAAATAAAATAAAATAATATATAGTAAAAACAATAATCATTTTGCATTGTCATTTAGGTATTGATCCTTGGTGAAGGTTAAGGAAGACTGATTTCATTAACTCATTGATTGTGCAAAGACATGAACATCTTAGTAATCACCCACTTATTTCTTAAGGTGACCTTGTTTTGTATGGAATAGTGGGTTGTCGATAAAATTCAAAAGTCCTGTTCTTTGTTAAGTGAGTTGGGTTGTGTATGTTTATAGGTGTAAAAATTCTGTCATAAAGTTTCACACACTACATAATTTACTGGAAATTATGCTTACTTGAGTTAATTTGTGTGTTTATTGCTTTGTGTAGTCATGTCTAATTTGGTAATGAAGTGACTAACACTCTTAACTCATTTATAGCATCATTTGTTTATTGAATTTCAGTCTGACTCTTCACAGTCTCTATCAATTCTGACATTCCACCTTCTTTTGCAGATCAAACAACAAAATCCATATCCTCGCATTCCTTCAATTATTCGCTCTGAATATGCAGGTGTTACAATTTAGGTGTGACCCTAGGTGCTGTAACACCTTCTGTAACACAAACAGTTTTTGATAAGAACTTGAGCATTTTATAGTCTGAACAAGCTTCCATATCAGTTGCCTGGAGAACCTAAAAATCCACTCAATGTTGAAATTCCATATGATTTTGTTTTCATTATCAAAAACCAAGGAATTCATTTGGTTGATGAAAGACCAACCCATGTGAAGATTTTTGAAAAAGGGCAAAGAGGAATTTCTCCACATTTACTGAATCAAGTTATGGATAGAAGAAGGTGTTACGGGAGAACATGACTTGACTGTGTTAGAGATATATGCTCAATCTGTAGAAAGTGATGCAGAAGATGCTGCTGAAGGTATTGGAATACTTATTCAAAGACCTCATCCATGAAGTTCCAGAAGGTCGTCTGTATAGTGTTACTGAAAAATGTGACATCAGCTATTCACAATGACAACACCATTCATGATGTCCCTGAAGAAGACACTGGTATGGAGACCATATTGGCTGATTTCATAGTTTCTCTAAAGAAAACACTCAACACGAAGAATCATTCAACTGCCTTATATTCTCTATTCAATGGCTGTGAGTATGAATTTGAAGAAGAAATACGAAGAGGGAGAAGATGAAAGTCGTGAATTAAAGGAAGATAAAGACCGAGAAGTTGAGGAAGAAAAAGAACCATGTCCGGTTGATCAACTAGGTAATGTTTCTGACAATGAACCACTAAGGTATGAATGCTTATTTCATTTTCTTTTATACTAAAATAGTTGATAGAAGAAGGAGTATCTTATGAGAATATGAAGGTTTAGATGAAAGAAACATTCATTATGTCATTTGTGCAATAAAAAGTTGTTTGTCTTGTTGAGTAAGTTATGATGGGAAATTCACATGATGATGAAAATTGTGGATAGAATTTTTCTTATTAGGTTTGCTGTTAACTAAGTAAAGGGGAGGGTTTATGAAAAAGTTCCATATCGTCAATCTCTTATTTGAAGTCTCTTTGGTTGATGATAAGTATTAGACATCTCCCACATCTCATTGTTAGTTCCTCAACTGGAGGTGCTATAACATAGTGACATAAAACACCAACTCCACCATTTCATCACTCACTTCTAAATGATACCTCCACAAAATTATTTTCTTCAACTGGTCTTCAAACAACTCCATTGCCACTCATGAACAGATATGCTGTTGTAGAAGATAAGAGTGGTTTATTTTTCACATGTTTTGTACTCTTATTGAAAAATCTACCACTTATATTTCCTATGACAACTAACTATTCTATTGGTAAGAAATGTTGATCAGCATTGGCAGGAATCTTTTGGCAAGCATCTCATTAAGATATGACCATTAACGAAGACGAAATTTCTATACCACCATTAACTAGATCTGGCATTCTACAACATATTCCAGATAGTGTTGCAACACCATCCTCAACTCCAGTGTGTTGAACTGGATATTTATTTCCTTAATAAAATGGGGAATAAACAAATATGCTTCCAGGACAAAAAAAAAAAAAGGGAGAAAGTGATGTTGTGTTGATGCTGGTGTGTCTAGAGGTGCAAAAATGTAGATGGTACAGAAGTTGAGAATGATCTTACAGAAGATGGAGTCTTTAAGTCGTTTTACGTAGGGGGAGTGTGACTGTTTAAGTCACAACACTCTTTCCTTGCTACTTCCATTGTGTTTTCTCTAACATCTTATATTTTTACTTTGTTTTGTAGCCAGTAAGGCAAAAAAGGGGGGAAATTGTTGAAAATAGTATGGTTCCATGTGTCTTAACACAGTGCTCAAGATTGGAAGCATCTTCCAACAATGTTATCAACGCTGACGGTTCTCAGCCTAGCCTTAACACTTCTACTGCCAATAGATCTGGATCTAGGAGAGGTTATAACAACAATGCTTAACGAGGTAGAGGTAGACCACCACAGACACCTCAAGGTCAAGACAGAGGAAGATGGCCTCAAGGCAGAGGAAATCCAGATCAAGCTAGAGGAGGAAGAGGTTGTAGAATTAATAGAAACAATTTGTTCTATCAACTTTGTGAGAAACCAAAGCATGCTGTCTATGAGTGTTGGCATAGGTTTGATGAAACCTACCCAATACCAGCTAACAAACCTACCCTTAGCAAGTTCCAAACTATGGCAGAGGATCAAATATCGCTCCCAACCTCAATATGGTTTAGTCCTCTAACTTTCAGTACTCTGATGCTGGCTCAGAAAGTTCATGGTTTCCAGATGCTGGTGCTACTAATCATGTCACTCATGATTTTGCCAACCTCAACTACATAAAACTATGGAGGTATGAAGTTGCATTTGGGAAATAGAACAGGTATAAACATTACTCACATTGGAAATTCTAAGTTAAAGGATAATTTTCATATTATTACCTAGCTTGCAAGTAATAGTAAAACTACCTGAATCTTTACGCCTTAGAGACAGCTTTCGTAGGATCACAACATTGCATTCTTCCTTCAGGTTGACTGTTTCATAGTCTTCCAATTTCAGCTTCCTTGCTATCCCCTCTTTTAGGTTCTTTTGTAAATATGTTTTTACCTTCTGGACCTTCATGTTTGTATAATATTTTTCATTTCTTTGATGTTTCCAAGTTTTGTTCCAATAAGATGGAAAAATGGGAGATTGTAAGAACCTGTGTTGTGTGCCCCAAGGTGTTGCAACACCTTACGACACACAGTGATAGTTTTTCCGTTAAATATCTTCATCTTATGGGAAAATTAATTTAATTTTTATTTTGATATTTTTATACTTTATATTTTATGTATTTATAGTTTGTAGTTAAGAGAAATTCGAATTTTATGGATAAGATCAAATATGAAGTCAAACTTATTCATTCCACCAAATTATATCCGTATTTAACCAATTAACCTTTTCCTAAAGTTTCTCTTGTGTCTATCCGTTTTGTATTAACTATTTTGTAGCTTATATGTTTTATAAATAGAGGAGAACAAGATCGTGTCATTAGCTTCTTTTGGAGCAAGAGAAAATCGAGCCACAAAAGAGTGATACAACACCATTCTATACAGAAGTACAAAGAACACACACGCATGCCCACTTTTCTTTGTGGGTAGTGTGATCCTTGTGCCGAGATTTTTTTATGTGTGTGTGTTAGTTAAGAATTAGACCAATGATTTTTTTCTATTCGTCTTGGTCTATATTGTTTTGGGGAACAATCGACAATGTAGTTTGTTTGTTAAGTAATGAAGTTTGCTCAAGCTTTTGGATTGTTTGAGTTTTAGACATATTGTGCTTGTTATTTATTTCAATTTTTGTTGTATTTGCTAAATTTCACTGCTGTTTGTTTGCTCTGTTGTTTTCTGCACAAACGAGGTGTTGCAGTACTTGTTGCAACACCTTGCGCAACACTTCGCGTTGTGCCCGGATTAGATTCCTTCAATAACCTTCTATAAGAGAAAATTAGGGATATTTTTAAGCTCTTTGTACTTCTTAATAATAGGTAATTTTAATCATTTGTAATATAGTAAGAGTTTAACTCTCATCTCTAGGTGCATAAAACACTAGGTGAGCCTCTCCCATTTTGCATACATATTTCCCTGTTCACATATGTTTTTCCTCGTTCGCATACATCTTTCTTGTTATTGTGACACTTTTGGATTTTGTCGCCGGCTTTTGTGGTCTTATTCTTTTGTTAAAGTAGGTTTTAGTTGAGTTCTTGTTTCTTGATCGTTGTTTTGGTTGGTCCGTTCGTCACCTTTTCTTGTGTTTTGTTGCATATTTAGTCGTGGTTTGGTATTTTTTTGGTGAGTCAGAGTTCTCTAGGGATTTTTGTTTTGCTTTGTCGCTGATTTTCTTGATTATGTTGGTACGTGTTTTGTTGTTTGGTTGGGTTTCGTTGTTTGGTCGAGTTTGTTGGTCATAGTAGGTTTGTAAGTACTACTTGTTTGCTGGTGTTCTTGGTTTTCTTGATAGTTATTGGTAAGTAGTTGCTGTTTGATCGGATTTTTTCGTTCTTAGTCGGTGTGCTAGTTATGGTCTTGATTGGTGTTGTCGCCGTGTCGCCGTCGATTAAGTATTGATTGGTTGAGTCTTGGTCAGGGGTTCAGGTGGGTTCAAAACCAGTCTAACTTCGGTTCAACCCAATTTTTTCCCTTTTTGTCCCTTTTTAGCTTGTTTCTTCTTCCAAACTTCGTCTAAATAGACTTTTTGATTTAAGAACATCTGGATAACCTCAAAACAAGCATATACACATCAAATGGCACAAAGTAATGAATATAAGTAATTCACGGAGAAAAATGCATGCAAATGATATAAAATAGACAGCTAAATCGACTTAAATGCACGCATACACAGCGTGTATCAGCCGCGAAGTGCGATGGATTGACGCAGATCGATGGATTGTGGCATAGTTCGGAGGATATTAATGGAGTACGACAGAGATCAGCTAGTGGTCTTGGTTACGAGAGAGTAGTTTCTCTCTAAAAGGAAAGAATCACTAAAACATAAATGACTTTATATGACTTCGTTTGTAACAATTTTAAAATTTTGACTTTTATGTAATACTTTTGTAACACTTATAAATATGTAACACTTTCATGTCACACTTTTGTAACATCTGCGAATATGTAACACTTTCGTGTAACACTTTTGGAATGTGTAACACTTTGAGTATAACACGTTTAAATTGTAACACTTTTATGTAACACTTTTGAATAAGTAACACTTTTTACGTAACACTTTTGAATAAGTAACACTTTTGAATAAACAACACTTGTAATTAATAAAATTATATTTATTTTATTTTAAACTAATTAAATATCTGCGAATTTATTTTTCTCATGTGGCTTATCTTTAATTTTTCTCATGTGTTACATCTTAATTATCGCAATATAACATCTCTAACATAAGTGGTGAAATGATCGACTCGGACCTACAAGTAACAATTTATTAGAGCACCTAAAGATTACTTATTCGTTATAAAGAATAAAATTTATTTGTGACTTATGTGTGTGTATGTATACATATACAAACACATTATATTTTTACTAAAAAACAATAAAATGGATTTGTAGCTTTAAGAATTTGAATACATTTCTTAAGTGTGAGAACCTAGACTTGGGACATTTGGTCATGTGTCTTCTTGTTTGTAAGTTTATTTATGTTTTATTTAAAATCTATAAAATACAACAAAAGTAATTAATCACTTAATTACTTTTAAAGGTGACCTTAAGGTGTCTTAAAATTATCTAGAACAAGTAATACATAAAATTATTGTAATTAAAATTAATGATAGTGTCTTAAGATTTATATACAATAATTAGATGTACAAAATTAATGTTATATAAAATAAGTTATATATATGAGTGGATGAAAATGGGAACATAATTAATGAAAACTTTGTGTCAAATTAATATGGATAACCTAAATAAAATTATGTTAGATGTAGTTTGATGAGAACTTAATTTTGAGAGTATTTTATTGATATTACAAAAAAATCTTGTTTATATATAATTTTTCTTAAAAAAAAAAAAAATACAAACTACAAAGTTATTGTAGCCCTAGTGGTAAGTCATTGTGCTTAAAATCCTGCAATCTAGCAATCTGGGGTCGAACCCAGCAATAACAAATTTTTAACTTTTTTTCAATTAAAAGTGTTATATAAGGGGATTATATGTAACACTTTTTAGTGTTACCATAGGTGTTACAATTTAAAATTTAATGTAACACTTATTAAAAGTGTTACTAAAGATCATCTAAAGTGTTACATTAGAATTTAGGTTGCACCGACAAACGTAACACCAATAAAGTGTTACTTAAAGTTTATATTAACATATTTTAGCATATATGTAACACTTTTTTGGTGTTACATAAGCTCATTTATGTTGTAGTGAATGAGTCGACTATCGACTAATTGCGGTGAAGCGTGATCGAGTGAGGTGAATATATATGGATCGCAGCGGAGTGCTGTGAGATCCAAGTACGCCGGAGATCGGAGGAGGGCGGAGTAGTTTTTGTGTAAGGAAGACTTAATGAGAGAATGAGAGAAAAATTGACGTTCTGCTTTAATTTGTGTTAATTGTATACTAAAAAAGAGCGTCTGTTGAATAATTTGTATTATTTTTTATTTATACCGTCGACTGAAATTTCTGTCGGTATATTTAGCGATTATTATATCCGTCGAAATATTTTATATATTACAAAAAAATTATATTGGTCGCTACAATCCAAAATTGTTGGCATGTTTCAAATATAAGATTAGCACATTATTATACTACTAATTACCGACTAGAAAAATCGGTCGCTAAAATAACGTCGTTAGTTTATCGGCGAGTTTATTCTTTAAATTTACTTTATTTTTGACGACATATGGTCATAATTCTGTCGATACTTCATGACATAACATTTTCAATCTGTGGCTATTTTACATTTTTCTTGTATGGTATATCCACCAGTATTTTTTATAAACTAAGGCATTTATATGTATACTGATATATTCATCCTTGGCCGTAAGTCATAGGCTCAAGTTGTGTGTAATACCTTAAGATTCGCAACAAAGAACATAAGGCTAAACTATGATGTGGAGAAGGGTTCTAATGAAAGTTAAGCATGCTTGGCTAAAGCAATCTCATGATAGAGGTGATTCCCTAGAAAGGTTCATGCAGTGTGCGTCACTGAGAACACTTTTTTGCTATGTATGTTGAGACACAGATATAGTAGAGGATGATGAGGTCATAAAAAAACTCACACAGGTAATTCCACATAACATCTCAAAATACTTGCAACAATTTCTAGGCAAACAAACCTAGAGTGGGAGTTGGCATTGTCTTCTATGATGGAAAAAAAAGTTTTATTAATTTAAGTGGTGGAGATATTACTAATATTCTTGATGAATGTTTTTTTATGTTGTTTGAGAAGACCAATAAAGAGTGCCTTTCAAGTAGACACTGCAACAAAAAGTTAAATTAGACATGGAAAACTCGTCTCTAATCACATGATATCCGTCTCTAAATTAAAGCAATGGCAGACTTGAGATGAAATGTTTGGTCTCTATAATATTTCTCTATGTTGGAAATCAATGCATATAAAACATATACTCACGTATATAGGGAATCAATATACCTCAATTAAGTTGCAGCGGAAGTATATTTAGTTGATTCCCTAAACGATGGATCGTACTTTGATTCGTCTACTAGCCTATTTTGACGAAAATTACCAGAGCGTCCACCGTCTGCTTCACACCTTAGGCTCTTGGAGGACTCCGGTGATACTCCAAGAAAGAGAATTAGAGAGAAAAAGGGAGAAAACATATTCTGTGATGCATTAATTCCGTATTCTACGAATATCAGATATATTCGTATATATACTGGTATGTGAGAGATCTGTCTCCTATTATGGATAGGATCTCCATCCCCGTCGGGAATATATCTGATAAGATATCAAATATCTAATCAAATATATATCCCAACTATATTGGGATCCATCAGATATGGATGCAACCAACATCTCCCACTCATACAAATCTGATCCGACTCATTCGAATCTAAAGACTCCACAATTCTCATCATCACATCTCTTCTTTCATATAGAGACTAAGGCGTGCGACCGAGCGAGAACATAATGGAATAAAGTGAGGAGAGTTATATTAAGTTATCACCTAACTAACATAACTCATCAACTCAGGAGACTCGCTGTGTACCTGGTAGCGTCGTTTCCGACTACCAAATTAAATGTGTATGAAAATACACTTAACCTTATCCTACTACTCTAACTAGTAGAGTGGCAAGCAAGGGTCGATCCCACGAGGAACGGTCGAATAATTTTGCTTTTATGTATCAAGCTATTATTATCAAGAAACATAAAGTAAATAAACTAGAAAACAATAAAGAAGTGGGGGGTTAATGAAATAACAACTAACACCTAAATAAACAAAGACAATTAAAGAGATTTTTATAGGTTTTTGGTTTGTAAATAACAAAATGATTCATCCTTGATCATGTTTCACCGAGGTCTTGGACGATTTATGCAACTATTGTTAATGCCCTATTCAATTGTGATTCTAGCCCTTATCTCAAGGCTATTAACAAGCTCTAATAGCCTTGTTATCCCTTAATCTTAGTTAATCAAAACAAGCTCTTCGACTAACCCTATTTAGTTTAACCGAATCCTCGAACAAGCTCTCTTAGATTCAATCACCAAATGCATTAAACACTAGGACAACGAGATAAATTCAACATAAAACTCGCAAGCTCGGTTTTAGAGGTTGAACTTTGTGTTATCACCAATAAATAAATCTATTGTTTGCTACTCGGGAATCGAAAATCCTACAATTACGGATAGTAATTTCCTATTCTAGCAACACATTCACAAATCCCTTAAAGGGTGATCAATCCAATAATCAATTCATAAATGTGAGTCAACAACAGCAAATAACACAAAACACTTGAATACACAATGTTTTCGGTAACATTAACCGTAATAATCACATAAATGTCTTGAACTCAAGGTTCCACAATAATCAAGAGTGAACTAAGGGTGCTAGCCACCCATTTTACCTAATACAAAGATAAAATAACAGAAAATTAAAGAAAACCTGAAAATAGGATAGAAAGAACCAAAGGTTAGGGTTGAAGATCAAGATCTTCAACCCCCTTCCATTCCCTTGCTTCCAATGGAGAAAAGTGGCTGATTATGTGTGGGGGATGGGTTCTAGGTTGTTCTAAGTTAGGTTAAATTCGAATGTGATGATATATATATAAGGAGAGAAAGTGCTAGTCAAAAATAGGCAAAATCGCATTCAGGATTTTAAAACAGGGTAAGGAATCTCGGCCGAGATTCAAGTGTCTCTCGGCCGAGACGTGAAAAAGAGAAAATTTGGAATTTTTAGGATTTGACTCATCTCGGCCGAGATTGGATTGCATCTCGGCCGAGATCGCCATTTCTAGAATTTCTGAAATCCCCTGCAGACTCATCTCGGCCTAGACGCATTATCTGTCTCGGCCTAGATTTTCATCTCGGCCTAGATGCAAAGTCTGTCTCGGCCTAGATTTGCAATTTTGAAATTCTTCATGAAATCCCCTGGAGACTCATCTCGGCCGAGATTTGCATCCTGTCTCGGCCGAGATCTTCAGTTAGCCCTTCCTTTTGTTGCCTCGATCGATCCCTCGACTCCGCGGTCGTGTGATGTTTTTTTTCGACCTTTTTTCACCTGTCTTAACACAAAAATAGCACAAACGCATTATTTTTCCCATGAGAGTATAAAAGCACTAAATACACGTGATTATGCACATTATTGACACTAAAATGACACTAAAAATGCCCTAAAGTGCGTTTACGAAACACGTGTACCAAATCTCCCCAAACTTAAAACTTGTTCGTCCCGAACAATAAAGAGAAAGACAAAAGGACACGTGTTTAGGGCAAAGTTTAGTGGCATTTGATTTCAAAATTTTCATAAGAAAGAGTAAGCGATCATGATAAAAGCGAGCATATGTGATAGACTAGATCCACTACTCTCAAGACATAACACTCTCAACTTAAGATCCTCACATGGTGAGTGTATCTCTCGACTCTCAAGTGTATCAAAAGGGAAGTGTATACGCTCACATTGAAATGCATAAAATGCCTACCATAAGCTTGCCAATCATCTAAACTTCGATGTATACCGACGTGTGTGACAAAGAATCAAATAGGTCTTTAATAGGTTGTAATGTTGGCTTGGGGTAAGGTGGGAAAATTTCTGGTATAAGTGACTATAAAACGGACTAAATGAGTTAGCTAATCTCATCTACCCCTCAAAAAATGGTCACTCAACCTCACTCTTTACTTCCTTAGTAAACCAATCCCAAGAATCGATTTCTTCTCCTTACCACAAAGTCCACAACCTAAATGCTTTCTCAATTCTCCCTTGGAGTGTATTTTCTTTTGAATTTCTACAACTTTAAGAACATCTATCAAAAGGCATTTATAATACTAGCCTCTCCAAATCAAAAGCAAAAATTGAGTATATACAACTAACTTTTTCTTTTGTTTTTCTGATTTTTCGATTTTTTCGATTTTTCTCTTCCCTTTTTTTTTTTTTTTTTTTTTTATAAATATTGGAGAGGACTAGTGTTCTCGATTCTTTTCCTAGTGTTTTATCTCTTTTCACCCTTCAATAATCCCCATAGATTACCCCTTTCAATCCCAAAACACCCGACTATCTTCCAACCACCTCCCTCATACTCAAATAGTCCAATTAGGTTCAAAGGCTAATTGAAAGGGTTTCGGCTTGTAGAGTTGGGCTGTCAAACAAGAGGCTAAAAGCTCAAGGGTCTCAACTAGAGACAATATCAAATTAGGTAAAAAGGATGTGTTTTCAAGCTTGAAAGTAGGCTCAAATCAAGGATTGCCTAAGATTATTTTCAATGTCACACAATGCACCGACTCACGCAAAAGAGAGAATCAAGGCAAGTTCTAGAGACAACTAAATGCACTCAATGAATTTCACACCGAAAGAAAGTTTACATTCTCCAAAGATGGGAGTATCTTCTAAAGCTCAAAAACTCACTCGGTTGCAATTTTGATCAAAAGTTTTGAGTGTATGTTCAATTTTGTTTCAACAAGTCTATCATACTCTACCATGTGCTTCTTTTAAAAATATTTGTCAAAATTTTTCATCATTAATCAATGCCACATTTTTCTTTCCTAAACTCATCCAATTGCTTTCTCGAGCTACCAATTTATACGAATCCACCCCCTCCCCAATCTTAGTTGCAAACTAAGTTTGTGGAAAAGAGGAGTACAATTTGGTGCTCACCGAATTTAACCATATTATTCACCACTTTACAATTTATTAAAAATGCAACAGACTAATCCATACAAAGATACCAAACCATTTCAAGTCTAATAAGTCCAAAAGACAATAGAGTAGCATATGGAAAGTTAAACTCTTGGGCTGCCAATACGTACACCTACCAAGACTTCCCCAAACTTGGTTAAAAACCAAAGTTTGTGAGGAAGAAAGGGTACGAATTGGTGTCCTAACTCACAGTGATTTTTGGGCTTCTTCAATCCCATTTGGTGCTATCTCCTTGAATTTCACGGATTGGTCGGTTCCTCATCATCATAGTCTATGCACTCTAAAAGAAGATAATAAGACAATATCTAAATATAAGTAAGCAACCTAAACTACGAAATTGAATATACGAAAAGCAATAAACGT
This sequence comes from Ajuga chamaepitys, assembly GCA_958295605.1. NCBI lineage: Eukaryota > Viridiplantae > Streptophyta > Magnoliopsida > Lamiales > Lamiaceae > Ajuga > Ajuga chamaepitys. The sequence goes on along the minus strand of OY282506.1, from coordinate 23,364,694 downwards.
CGGGTTGCCTCCCGACAAGCGCCTTTGTTTAACGTCGTTGGCTCGACGGATGCTCTTTATATAAACAAAACAAACAACTAGTTATGTAAATAAAACTAATGCTTAACATATAAAATAAAATCGTTCTAAACCATTCCCCGGCAACGGCGCCAAAATTTGGTAGCGTCGTTTCCGACTACCAAATTAAATGTGTATGAAAATACACTTAACCTTATCCTACTACTCTAACTAGTAGAGTGGCAAGCAAGGGTCGATCCCACGAGGAACGGTCGAATAATTTTGCTTTTATGTATTAAGCTATTATTATCAAGAAACATAAAGTAAATAAACTAGAAAACAATAAAGAAGTGGGGGGTTAATGAAATAACAACTAACACCTAAATAAACAAAGACAATTAAAGAGATTTTTATAGGTTTTTGGTTTGTAAATAACAAAATGATTCACCCTTGATCATGTTTCACCGAGGTCTTGGACGATTTATGCAACTATTGTTAATGCCCTATTCAATTGTGATTCTAGCCCTTATCTCAAGGCTATTAACAAGCTCTAATAGCCTTGTTATCCCTTAATCTTAGTTAATCAAAACAAGCTCTTCGACTAACCCTATTTAGTTTAACCGAATCCTCGAACAAGCTCTCTTAGATTCAATCACCAAATGCATTAAACACTAGGACAACGAGATAAATTCAACATAAAACTCGCAAGCTCGGTTTGAGAGGTTGAACTTTGTGTTATCACCAATAAATAAATCTATTGTTTGCTACTCGGGAATCGGAAATCCTACAATTACGGATAGTAATTTCCTATTCTAGCAACACATTCACAAATCCCTTAAAGGGTGATCAATCCAATAATCAATTCATAAATGTGAGTCAATAACAACAAATAACACAAAACACTTGAATACACAATGTTTTCGTAACATTAACCGTAATAATCACATAAATGTCTTGAACTCAAGGTTCCACAATAATCAAGAGTGAACTAAGGGTGCTAGCCACCCATTTTACCTAATACAAAGATAAAATAACAGAAAATTAAAGAAAACATGAAAATAGGATAGAAAGAACCAAAGGTTAGGGTTGAAGATCAAGATCTTCAACCCCCTTCCATTCCCTTGCTTCCAATGGAGAAAAGTGGCTGATTATGTGTGGGGGATGGGTTCTAGGTTGTTCTAAGTTAGGTTAAATTCGAATGGGATGCTATATATATAAGGAGAGAAAGTGCTAGTAAAAAATAGGCAAAATCGCATTCAGGATTTTAAAACAGGGTAAGGAATCTCGGCCGAGATTCACGTGTGTCTCGGCCGAGACGTGAAAAGAGAAAATTTGGAATTTTTAGGATTTGACTCATCTCAGCCGAGATTGGATTGCATCTCGGCCGAGATCTCCATTTCTAGAATTTCTGAAATCCCCTGCAGACTCATCTCGGCCTAGACGCATTATCTGTCTCGGCCTAGATTTTCATCTCGGCCTAGATGCAAAGTCTGTCTCGGCCTAGATTTGCAATTTTGCAATTCTTCATTAAATTCCCTGGAGACTCATCTCGGCCGAGATTTGCATCCTGTCTCGGCCGAGATCTTCAGTTAACCCTTCCTTTTGTTGCCTCGATCGATCCCTCGACTCCGCGGTCGTGTGATGTTCTTTTTCGACCCTTTTTCACCTGTCTTAACACAAAAATAGCACAAGCGCATTATTTTTCCAATGAGAGTATAAAAGCACTAAAGACACGTGATTATGCACATTATTGACACTAAAATGACACTAAAAATGCCCTAAAGTGCGTGCACGAAACACGTGTACCAGTACCCTAAACTACGTGGTTGCACTAGACCAAACATCTCTGACCCCTCTTATGCATATAGAGCATGTTTGACCCCTAAATTGTATCTATGCTCATGACTATGTCAAAACTATTTCGACTTAGTTGGCCGACTGGTAGCGTCGTTTCCTACTACCAAATTAATTGTGCATGAAGAATACACTTAAACCTTACTAACTATCCTACTGAGTAGAATGGTAAATAAGGGTCGATCCCACAGGGAACGGCCGAACAGTTTTGATTACGATGTCAAGCAGTTTATGATTAAGTATGCAAGAAATAAATACTTAAGAAAGCAATAATTGGGGGGGGGGGGGGGTTGATGGGAAACTAACAATCTATTAGTGACAATTAAAAGCAAATAGACACAATTAAAAGAAACAAGTACTAAAAAACACTAGAATAGATCTTTTTCGGTTTTAGTTTTCAAATAGTAAAACAAGTCACCCTTGATCATGCTTCCCCTTGGTCTTGAACAATTGATGCAACTATTGTTAATGCCCGGTTAAATTGTGATTTAAGCCCTTATCTCAAGACTATTAACAAGCTCTAATAGCCTTGTTGTCCCTTGATCTTAGTTAATCAAAATAAGCTCTTCGACTAACCCTATTCAGTTTAACCGAATCCTCGAACAAGCTCTCTTAGATTCGATCACCAAAAGCATTAAACACTAGGACAACGAGATAAATTCAACATAAAACTCGAAAGCTCGGTTTTAGTGGTTAAACTTTGTGTTATCCCCAATAAATAACTATTGTTTGCTACACGGGAATCGGAAATCCTACAATTACGGATAGTAATCTCCTATTCTAGCAACACATTCACAAATCCCTTAAAGGGTGATCAAACCAATAATCAATTCATAAATGTGAGTCAATAAGAGCAAATAACACAAAACACTTAAATACACAATAATCTTGGTAACATTAACCGTAATAATCACATCAATGTCTCGACTCAAGGTTCCACAATGATCAAGGATGAACTAAGGGTTCTAGCCACTCATATTAACTAATACAATCAGGAAATAAATGGAAAAATAAAGAAACATGATACTGATATGGATGAATCCAAAGATGTCAATTGGAGAAGATGATCCTTCAATCTCTAGTCCAATCTCCTTCCTTGGTGGCTGAAATGTGCTCTCCAAGTATCAAAAAGATATCCAAAAGTTGTCTAAAGTTAGGTTAAATTCGAATGGGATGATATATATGTAAAGGGAGAAAGTGCTGGACAAAAATAGGCAAAAACGTATTCAGGATTTTAAAACAGGGTAGTGAATCTCGGCCAAGACGGGAGCGTGTCTCGGCCGAGACGTGAGAAAGGGTTTTCAAGAATTTTGGGTCGAAGGTCGATCTCGGCCGAGATTGGGTTGCATCTCGGCCGAGACGTGAAAAGGGGAAACTAGGGCTTTTTTAGGTTTTGACTCATCTCGGCCGAGATTGGATTGCATCTCGGCCGAGACTTTCATCTTTGAGATTCTTCAGAAATTCCCTGGAGCCTCATCTCGGCCGAGATGAGATTGAATCTCGGCCGAGATCTTCAGTCTTGCAAAACTTCAAAAAACCCCTGGAGGCTCATCTCGGCCGAGATTAGCATCCTGTCTCGGCCGAGATCTTCACTTGGCTCTTCCTTTATTGCCTCGATCAATCCCTCGACTCCGCGGTCGTTTAATGTTCGATTTCGACCCTTTTTACACCTGTCTTAATACAAAAATAGCTCAAACGCATTATTTTGCCCATTAGAATATAAAAGCACTAAATACACATAATTATGCACGTTATTGACACTAAAATGACACTAAAAGTGCCCTAAAGTGCATGCACGGAACACGTGTACCACCGACCTATGAGCCATAGTACACAAGTGCATTACCAACTTAGTTTTTCCTTGGCCTCTTATGCCAATTTGATTGGACTTGATAGCTTTCTTAGTCATGCTCCGACAGACCATATCAATCATGGCCATTGGACACATGCTAAAGTAGCGTCATCAAGCTTACACTTCATGAAAAAGTCCAAAGTCCCAAAGGGCACAAAAAACACTATAAGGGCTCACACAGTGACGAAGCAGGGATCTATTTGGTCACTCCTTTTACTAAGGTCGTCATTTAGCACATGTAGTATGAATACATGCTATGATGGAGCTCCCACTCAAATTTTGGCATGTCACGTTCTGAACATCATATGAGTCTTAGTCCAGTCGCTCTTCTAGCGTCTGACCTGCGTATCACTAGAAATTTGTCTCCAACACAACTTCCAATGATTCGCATACTCGGCTATCAAGGGGCTTATATGAAGTTAGGAAAATCTTCATAATCGATCAAGTATGATCTCATCTTGGCCTCTTGCCAAGGCGACTATGAGTAACAACCTTTCGTGTTGTTCCTTTTCACGAAGGTGATCACTTAAGTGTTTGATCCGCCAGTCTCATCCTGCTCGCTTATCAAAGCGCTAGGGCAATTTCCCGTGTGAGTGGGACAATCCAAGCCTTGTGACACATCACATATAATAGACACGTTACTTCTAACATATAATAAGGGCGCATTTCATTGATAAATAAAATTGTTCATACAGGCAAAAAGAATTTACATGTCTTTGAAATACATCTTTACTCAAAGGCTTAGTGAAAGGATTAGCTATCATTTCACCAGTGGGAACGTGCCTGAGAACCACTTGCCCCTACGCAGTATTATCTCGGATGAAGTGGTATCTGGTGTCAATATGCTTGGTCCTCACATGATACTTGGGGTCCTTAGCATATGCTAGTGCAACTGTGTTGTCACAAAGGACAACTACTGCATCATCTACGTGCGCCGTAACGCGCAAAGTCTTGAGAAATCTTCTCAATCAGATAGCCTCTTAAACTGCAGACGTACAGGCGATGTACTCTGCTTCCATAGTGGATAGAGATATACAAGGCTACTTCTTGCTACACCAAGTGATAGCAGCGGCACCCAACAAGAATGCATATCCCGTTGTGGATTTGCGTCCATCTCTATCCGCTGATCCATCAGCATCGCTGTAACCAAGTAGCTTCAGACAGCCACCGTGATAGCACAAAGCTAAATCACTTGTCCCCTTTAAATATCTAAGTATCCTTTTGATTGCTGCCCAGTGAGCGCGTTTGGGATTACTTTGATACCTATTCACCATCCCAACTACAAAGCACAGGTCTGGTCGAGTACACATCATTGCGTACATCAAACTCCCTACTGCGCTCGCATAAGGAACCTCAGCAATGCTTTCTTTTTCATCATCTGTCTTTGGGCATAAATCTTTGGTAAGAACACAATGTTTTCCCATAGGTGTGTCAACGGGTTTAACATTATGCTTACGAAATCGCTCAAGAACACTCAAGTCTCTTGAGACAAAGTGAAGAGTCTCTTTGAGCAATCTTTGTGTATCTTAACACCAAGTATGTATTCTGCCTCTCCCATGTCTTTCATCTCAAAAGTAGATGACAGCCACTGCTGAGTGGCGACAATCATCTCCGTATCATTTCCAGCCAACAAAATGCCATCCACATATAATGAGAGAATTGTGAATTTTTTTCTCATCCCTTTTGACATACACACAGTGATCTTCCTTAACCATCAACATCCATTGTTGCGCGCATAAAAGATTCCCCTTGGAGTTCAAAACGTCTTCGGGGCACCGTTCCACGCTTGCTCCTGCGCAACTCTAGATCTTGAGAGTCTTCATGCAATGAATTTCTCCCACTGACTCTAAGATCACTCTCATTATTCCCGTCGATTGCTGGATTTGGTTGTGAAACTGCATCCTCGCCAGGAATTTCAGCGTTGTCTTCGGGATCTTGTAACTCATAAAGTTTAAGATCTCTTTTAACTTCTCCAATTGTTGGAAATTCCTCCTCGAGGAAATTGACATCGCGTGGCTCAATTTCTATCATTCCTCCGTCAGGATGTTCACCATACATCACATAGCCTTTCGAGTGGTCACATTATCTTATAAAGATATGTTTGACTGCTCTACGACCAAGTTTCCCATGCTTATGGGAAGTATTATGAACAAACCCAGCTGACCCCCAAGGGCGCAAGCCTTCTAAGTTAGGCTTTCTTTCATGCCACAACTCATACGGCGTCGAAGGAACTGACTTAGACGGCACACGGTTCAATATGTAGGCAGCAGTTAAGATTGCATCTCCCCATAAGAATATTGGTAGATTTGCTTGCGCCATCATTGATCTGGCCATGTCCAGAAGTGTCCTGTTCCTCCTCTCTGCAACACCATTTTGTTGCGGAGTGTATGAAATTGAAAGTTGTTTTATGATCCCTTTTTCCTCACAGTATTGTCTGAACTGATCAGACAAGTATTCTCGCCCCTATCAGTGCGTAAAAGTTTCCTATCTCTTTGGTTCTCAACCTCCGCTAAGAATCACTTAAAGCAATCAAGCGCTTCTGAGCAGTGAGATAGGAGATACACTGAACCGTAGCGAAAATAATCATCAATAAATGTGAGAAAATAGGATGCACTATGTCGTGCCTTCACATTTACGGGTCCGCATATGTCCGAGTGAACTAACTCTAGAGGTTGAGTAGCTCTTTTTTTCTTTCCAAAAGGCTTCCGGCAGGCCTTTCCTGCCAGACATGGTTCGTACACAGGAAGGTTGACTTTAGCGAGATTGCCTAAAAGACCTTCTCGAGCTAACCTAGTCATCCTTTCACGTCCTATGTGTCCTAACCTTGCATGCCATTTATTAGAATCATTCAATACATCAACAGACGAAGAAACAAAAAAAGTTCATGCAATAGATAAATCCAATATGAAAAATCCATTGTTCATATGTCCTATGCCATAAAGGTTGTTGCCGAAAAAAATGGATGACATAGTCTTTTCAAACAGGAAAGCAAAATCTTAACTCAAAAATGTTGAAACTGAAAGTAAATTACACCGAATAGTAGGCGCATAAAGTACATCACTAAGGAGCAGCTCGCACCCAGTGCTAAGTTTGAGCTGGTATGGCCCAACTCCCACCACCTCTTCTTGCGCGCCATTTCCTATAGCAATGTAGTGGCTGCCCGCTGGTACTCGATGATAATCTACAAATCCTGCTCTATCTCTTGTCACATGTTTGTTTGCTCCCGAGTCTACAATCCAACCATGGAGAGAATTAGCAACGAACACATGTGAGCAAACAAATGAATCAGAAGAGCTAGGACCAGGTCTTACCTTCTTTGGCTTAGTACAATTATGAGCAAAGTGGCCCGTCTTTCCATAGTTATAGCAAGTGTCTTTCTTCTTTCCGCCACTTTTACCACGGTGACGTTTTTTAGCCTTTTCACCTTGCTGGCCCAAGTTTTGGTTTTGGGCGTTGCTTTGTCCTGCATTCTTTTGCTTTTTCCAACGGTTGCCTGTGTTAGGCTTGCATTGTCCAGCGTGTGCGACAAAGGCAGCCGCTTGTGCTTTTTCCACCCCTCGACGATCAGCTTCGAGTCTAAGATGACAGGCGAAACTGTCAAAGGTCAGGATTTGTTCGTTGTGTGTGAGCACAAGTTTAACTTGTCCCCAAGTCTGCTCAAGTAGCGACCTTAGGACTGCCAAAACTTGTTGTTCATTGGCGAGTTCATTTCCAGCATTTTGAAGCTCTCGAATCATGTCTTGCATAACATCAAGATGCTGGCCCATAGTGTGCTTAGGGTCAAGTACGTATTGATTGAACTTAAGGATTAAAGCCCTTAGTCTCGTTGCCAAGGTAGTGCCGTACGTGACCTTTAAGCCGTCCCACAACTCTTTAGCTGTAGGAAACGTCTCGAACTCACGAATCAGATGATCCTGCATGCAGCTCAACATAGTATAGCGCATAGAACGATCTTGATTCACCCACTTATTGTACGCGTCCAAATCACGACGATATTGGGCATTTTGACCGTTCTTTGGCTCAACCGGCATAGCCATAGTCTCGGTGAGATGGTCAAGGACCTTCATATTATGTAGCAGAAACTGGATCTTACAGTACCACATGACATAGTTTTGGCCATCTAATTTTCCAGAACCGTAAAGATCAGAAAAATCTATTTGGGCGTCCATTTCTGTTAATATTATACGCAATATATTAGAAGTTTGTCTATTTAATATTTTTATTCGGGTCCAAATAAAATTTTATTATTTCTCACAAGTGAATGAGATTGAAAATTCACAGCATAGACTCATAATCATCTCCCATTCAATTGAATACGATAATAAAAAATTAAATGGTCGCGAATAAAAAAAAATATGTCCATCTCAAAAAAACATCCATAAAAAAATATAATAATAATATAGTGAGATGTCAATGACCTATGATGGTAAATACGAAACAAAAAAAAGTTACGTGGCCTCAAAAATGGCCCCCTAATACATGTGCCCTAGTGAGAAACGAAAAAATAAATAAAAAAAATTACAATTTTCGTTCCTACTACATGATTCTATATAAAAAAATTACATATCAACATCGTATAACCACCATCGTCATCAACATCTCATACATACATACATCAATTAACATCACATCACGTAATAAAAATACGCAAACAATTAAAGCAACCGGCCTAACCCAAATTTTACTTTTAATAAAGGTCAGCTCAATTAAAAAAAATGGGATTGCATTTAAAAAATACGGATTAAAAAACAGGTTTTAAAATATATATTTTATTATTATTATTATTATTATTATTATTATTATTATTATTATTATTATTATTATTATTATTATTATTATTATTATTATTATTATTATTATTATTATTATTATTATTATTATTATTATTATTATTATTATTATTATTATCATCATCATCATCATCATAAAACCGGGTCCAGCTAAAGATGGATAGCCCATTTTTTATTAAAAAAGAGCAGTCCTGCTGCTTTGCACCAAAAAAAAAAAAAAAACTAAGCCAGGTTCAATTATAGCCCAAGACTAAGCCTAACACAGCCCAAGATAAAGCCCAACACAACCCAGCCAAGAACACATAAACCCTAGTCCAGGAGGCTGTCGCCGCCACCGCAACCGCCGTCGCCTGTAAGAGCAGCACGCCGCCGCCTGTGCAACCGCCGCCGGAGTCGGGCAGCAGAAGCAATGCAGCCCCGTCGCGGTCGCGCCGCCGCCGGCGTCACATCGTAGTAGCGCGTCCTCGTGCCCGTCGAGCCTAGCCTGAACTCGTCATCGCCTCGATGCAGCGGCAACGCAGCAGCGACGAGCGCCGCCGCAGTCGCCGCCACCGTGGCTGACCTATTGGTCCAATTCCAGAAATCAAACACTTTCTGTTGACTATTAAATAACGACGGGATGAAGTGATGGTTATCAGAAACTATTATGAGAACGATGGTTTTAAAAATATGTCACCTTTATTTTATGCTTCTCCAGAAAAGTTTTGTCCCAAACAATTATAAAAATGAAAGAGACAAAATTAAACAGGTGAGAACGAATCTATACTCGCTCTGATACCACTGTTAGAAATCAATGCATATAAAACATACACTCACGTATATAGGGAATCAATATACCTCAATTAAGTTGCAGCGGAAGTGTATTTAGTTAATTCCCTAAACGATGGATCGTACTCTGATTCGTCTACTAGCCCGTCTTGATGAACAATACCAGAGCGTCCACCGTTTTCTTCACACCTTAGGCTCTTGGAGGACTCCGGTGATACTCCAAGAAAGAGAATTAGAAAGAAAAGAGAGAAAACGTATTATGTGGTGTATTAATTCTGTAGTCTACAAATATAAAATATATTCGTATATATACTGGTATGGGAGAGATCTGTCTCCTATTATAGATAGGATCTCCATCCGTATCGGGAATATATCTGATAAGATATCAAATATCTAATCAAATATATATCCCAACAATATTGGAATCCATCAGATATGGATGCAACCAACACTCTAAAATTTAGAGACCGGTTTATTCCGTTCTTAAATTTAGCGACCGAATTTCCGTTTCTATTATGAAATTACCTACACTTTTTCTTCACTAATCGAATACTAATAATTCTTTGTCACTTTTTGTCACTATCTGTTTCTATTTCGTTTTTATTTAATAATTGGTTTTATCTTTTATGTTTTTCATTTTTTAATTTGAATTTTTCTTATAATGAGAACAGACCGGAGAAAGTGAGAGATCCACCTAGAATTTCATCTATATTGTTACGGAGACCCTCTCTGAGGATGAAACAATCGGATGTAGTGAGTCAGTTGTAAACGAGTTACAAAACTATGTCAAAGTTGTTCGAGGATATGCTGGAAAAAAGCTGCTCGACTTTATAGCTGGTCCCTCACTCAGTTAATGAAGATAATGAAAAAAGGGGAAGAGCATTGAAAAGGAAGAGGCGGAGTATGTAAAAGAAGAAATGAGATTGAAGAAGACGACGACAATTATGCTGTTATCAAAGCAAGCTCCTACCGTTGTTGAGCAAGGAAGAACATGTAGTAAGTCTTTTCTTTCAACTAAGGATTTGTTTTTGTTTTGTTTTTTATCTAGTGAAGTAGAGCATAGTATCTGTTGGACAATTGTACTAACCAACCTATGAGAAGTTGACATATAAAATGTAAGCTGACGACCTTTATAAATCAAAAGGTCAACTTGGTAGAGCAACACACTTATGTCAAACATAAATACACGAAGTTGAGAACCAGGGTATTTTCTTCAACCTTACCTGATTGCCTTTGGAGGAGATAATAGAATCGTTACCCAATCTTCAAACTTCTATTAATGTTGTGCCTTTACTTTGGTCTACTTATCCTGCTTTAGTTTCAAAATACATAGCAAGCACACTCAAGAACTAAAATTGCTTATGACCTGGGCGTTAAATAAAGCAAACAATGCCTCAAACCTAACGAGTCAAGGGCCAACACACTTCTTTATTCAACTTACATATATAACTTGTCAATTGTCAAACTGATGTAAGTAGAATGGTTGATAGAGTATCCATCTTATCCCACACTAAGCAAGATCTATATTGAAGGTAACTGAACATACTTATTGGTTCCAAGTGGTAGAGGTTTAGAGGGGGTGAAAAAACCACTAGCCTTTAACCTTTTTCCTTTCAAATAATTTCTAGTAGGTTGTTGTCGGCTGTAAGAAACTCAACCGAGCTTACAAAGGTAAGTTCCTATAGAGCAGCTTGCTTACATCGAGCAATTCTTTTCGAGACTTACATCAAGCGATACGTTATGAGTTTTACACATGGGAATAAGTAATAGTTCTCAATACAATGAAAAGTATAAGTAATAAATTAGAGAAAAATGCGGTTTTGATCCCACGGGATACAAAGTAGTTGCATTTTGGTCCCAAAGTTTTTACATTTGATCCCACAAATACAAAACCGAGCACATTTAATCCCACCGTCACATTTTTGTTAACTTTGCTAGCACTTTTAGTCCCAAAGTTTTTGTGCAGTTTTGGTCCCAACAAAAGCACTTTTAGTCCCAAAGTTTTTGTGCAATTTTGGTCCCTACCAAACAAACACTTTTAGTCCCAAGATTTTTTGCATTTTTCGTCCCAAACCAAACAACCATTTTTTCCTTCCAGAAATTAAATTTTCGATTGATCACTGATTGGATCTCTTTTCCTCTCCTTCCATGCTCCTCTTTACATCAACCTGCATTTTGTCTCCAAACTTGGCTGTCAATATCTGAAATATTTGGAGTTTTTGATTAATATATGACACATTTAGGATTGTGATCAAATATATAAATCACCAATACAAAGTAACTGAATCTCGCCTCTCAGTTTTTGCTCGATATTCGATTTTGTTACACCAATTCATCAGAGCCACTTAACCAAAAGATCGTATAAATTTAAACTGATTCTCCATGAGTAAGCTGTGAAGATGTAATAGAAAAACAAGAATCTTTCTGCTATTTTGCTTCCACCTCTTACAACCAACATTTCAATAATTTAAACACACATATCATGGAAATTATGTGAAGCAGAATAATGGTACAATACTCCACAACCCTTTTTGTGGATATTATGAATGCAAAATAATGAATCATGAACCTTATATTAAACATATATCCTATATAAATGAGAAATGTCAGCAAGCAAAGTTCTTTTTTGATCCCAGCCAAATAGAACATTGGAAAGTAGTGAAAAAAAATTAATGGTTTTCAAATCCATGAACATCGAAACAACAAGAGATTTGCTACTCTATGAATTTCATTTAAATGAGAACATTCTAATTAGCTTTTGAAAATCTAGAAAAACTGATTATAAGTTGTAGGATCTGAAAAGGTCTTCATTATAAGTATTTTGTACTTGTATAGTTGCATAAAAAAATGGCCTGTAACATCTCATGTCTCCGCATTCTCAAATCCAAATTCATTTGAATTCTAATAAAAAGAATACCTCGTACATGGGATCATCAACGGTCTCCTCTATTTTAATCTACTATACTTTCGTAAATTAATTTTTCTAGATCATCAGGGGCCCACAAATGATCCACGGGACAAGGCCGTCCTTCATCAAGCCTCACCCATGGCTTCTCCTTCCCGCTCCAATGCATCAAATTGATCCGACCCGCATGCAAATCGCGACAACTATTCTCTACATTATACCCACCTAGACCATGCTGATTCCACCTATAATCAATCCCTTCTACCTCTCCTCCAAAAACCAACATGAAGGGGGCAAAGACCCCAACTCATATATCCTTCTCTCCCTCTGTATCTCCATCCATTTCCCAATTTATTTTTGTGTAATCTTTCCTTCTCCATCTCTCCAGATCCATCACCATCACATCTGTGTTGAAGCAGCACGCCTTGCTCCCTTCAAACATGCCTGAAAAAATTGGGTCGGAATAATATGCGATAAAAAAGAAAAGATGGGACTGAAAATGAAAAAAACTTGGGACTATAAATGCTTGTGAAATTTCTTATGGGACTAAAAATGGTCGATTTGAATTTGTGGAATCAAAAGTGAAACTTTGAGGACCAAAATGCAATTATCCAGTGTCCTATGAGACTAAAAGTGCAATTTTCTCGTATTTATTACGTTATTTAACAGACATGTGTTATGCTCGTGACAAAAAAACGTTAATGATAAACATTGTGGGACTGAAAATACAAAAACTTGGGACTATAAATGCTTGTGAAATCTCTCATGGGACTAATTGTACTCGATTTTGTATTTGGGGGATCAAATGTGAAACCTTTGGGATAAAAAATACAACTGCCCTGCGTCCTGTAGGACCGAAACCGTAATTTTTCTCTAATAAATTACAACAACAGTAGAACAAAGATATGAAAATAAACATGCAACGGTTATAGTGGTTCCAAGGTGGGGGTACTCCATATCCATTCTTCCCTACACAAGGATATACACTAAGTTGTTCACACAGTAAATCTCAGGTAAAGGATGCTTAAGTCCCAACTCGGCGCCTACAATAGTTTTCACCTATTCTCGAAAGGCTACACCTCTAATTGTACTAGTTCCTTTTGGAACTATTCTAGTCTAATATGATCCCTGCTTTAATAGAAGACTTATTGTTAAACCCCTCGAAGATAGGTTTTTGAAAGTTTCTTTAACTCAAAGTTGCCACTAAACGTTCTTCCACAAGTTTAAAGATGGACGACCTTTGGTGAGAAAGAATGAGACTGAGAAGAACTTCCTCTATGTTAACTTTGTAGACATTTTGAGAATTCTTTGCAATTTCTGAGAAGTATGCTTGAATGTCAGTTAGTAGTGTGTTGTTCTTCTTTCTTTTACTTTTCTAGTTTAGTTGCTTAGAGTTTTTGGTACTTCAAGACTTGAGAATTTGTATTTCCGATATCTTTTTCGGTATTTAGTTTCTCTCTAATTATAGCAGTTGGGTTTCTACTTGTTAAAAGGGTGAGGAGATTCCCATTTGACATTTAATGCTCTTGTATGGCCCGTTGTGTCATTTAGCTGAGGGATTAGGTCAGAGTAGATACAACAATGAATCGGTGTACATAATTTACTTTTACTGTTATTAGGATTCGTGTCTTCACTTTATTACATTGTCAGTACAAGATTTCCTCTTGTCTCCACTAGCTATATTTTTTAAATCTTGAGATCGCTAACTTTGACTCTTAGTCTTTTCCTTCTAACTGCTTGCGGCATGTTCTACTATACTATCTTGATATTAGCATGAAGTAGATTGTGCTACAACAGTCTTTGTTGTACGCAATATGTTGCATGACCTTTACGTTGTTGCTTCTTATAGCATCTGAACCTATTACCTTATAATCGACTTTCTTGTTGTATGTTGCCAATGACTTTGCTGTAACTTCATGCTGACTTTTGCCTAAGGAGAAGAAGCTATATCTATTACAAAGATTACGGAATATTGGGGGCACTAGAATTCCTACCTCACAAAGTGGTTTTACATCATCATAACTAGACATAAATTTCCTAACAATTTTCCCTTTTTCATGATTTCAAAATGCTAAGCAAAATAAAACTTAAGGTCACATTACACTAAGTAGTTAGATAAAATAGTTAATCATCTAAAGGCCAACATAGTAAAAAAATAACGTAAGATTACAAGTTGTAATCCTTTAGAAGTAATATAGCATCTGTTTTTATTACATGATTCTATCTTTTACAGTGACTTCATTTTAGCACATTCCAATTGGAAATAAAACTTAATCATATTATAGGAAAAAGAAAGAGTGAATGAATCACCATTGTAGTAAGCTATTATCTCCATCATCGGTGAGATTGTTGCTGCTTCTTAGGTTTCTACTGTTGAGATCAATTTCTTCTCATGTGTTCTTCATTCTAATCTATCCACTACAACAAATAAGGGAATTAGGGACGATTTATTTTGAGACGATTTTGAAATCGTCTCAAATAGGTTGCTTTTTGGGACGTTTTGCACATATTGTCCCAAATAAATTATTGTGTGACATTTTTTTTAAAACGTCTCTATATGGTATACTATTTGTGACGTTTTTTTAGAAACGTCTCAAAATGAGACATTATTTTGTGACCTTTTTGTAAATACGTCCCAAAATAGTGTATATTAGTGACGTTTTTCTTAAATGTCTCAAAATATTACATTAGTTTGTGACATTTCTTAAGAACGTCTCAAAAGGATATATATTAGTGACGTTTTTTTAGAAACGTCTCAAAATGAGACATTATTTTGTGACCTTTTTGTAAATACGTCCCAAAATAGTGTATATTAGTGACCTTTTTCTTAATTTTCTTTTAATTTTAGAATTACTTATAATACATTTTGTGATGTTTTCCTCTAAAACGTCACAATATAATTTTCTTGATTAATTTTAAAATTACTTATAATACATTTTGTGACGTTTTCACCTAAAATGTCACAATATCATTTTCTTTTAATTTAAAAATTTCTTTATTACATTATGTGACGTTTTCCCCTAAATCGTCACAACATCATTTTCTTTTTAATTCTACAATTACTTTATTACATTATGTGACATTTTCCCCTAAAATGTCACAATATCATTTTCTTTTTAATTTTAAAATTACTTTATTACATTATGTGACGTTTTTCCCTAAAACGTAACAATATCATTTTCTTTTAATTTTAGAATTACTTTATTACATTATGTGACGTTTTCCCCTAAAACGTCACAATATCATTTTCTTTTTAATTTTAAAATTACTTTATTACATTATGTGACGTTTTTCCCTAAAACGTAACAATATCATTTTCTTTTAATTTTAAAATTACTTTATTACATTTTGTGATGTTTTCTCCTAAAATGTCACAATATCATTTTCTTTTAATTTTAAAATTACTTTATTACATTATGTGACGTTTTCCCCTAAAACGTCACAATATCATTTCCTTTTAATTTTAAAATTACTTTATTACATTGTGATGTTTTCCCCTAAAATGTCACAATATAATTTTCTTGATTAATTTTAAAATTACTTTATTACATTATGTGACATTTTCCCCTAAAACGTCACAATATCATTTTTTTTTAATTTTAAAATTACTTTATTTACATTATGTGGCGTTTTCCCCTAAAACGTCGCAATATCATTTTTTTTTTAATTTTAAAATTATTTTATTACATTTTGTGACATTTTCCCCTAAAGGCTAAGCTAGTTCGTTGTAAATTGCAGGGAGGCAAATCACCATGTCACATTCAAGAGGTTGAATCTGATGAAGCAACAATGGTCGTTACATATTAGAATGAAATACACGTTTTTATTATACTTTAGCCTCTCGAATACCGTTGATTTAAATTTCCTCATTACAAATATTTTTTATAACTTTTTTATATTACTTTTTCGAGAAACTGCAAAAATAGAACACTATGTCTTGGGGTGTGACAAAACATAACACTAATTATTCGGATTGACACTAACTTTTTAAAATTCACAAATTAAGAATAAATTGGGCCTGAATTTTAAAAAAATCAAACCCCTTGCTTATGTGGCGTATGATGGAAAAACATGCCAAATAAATTATCTTTTGTTCAATAATCAAAGAAGTAAATACACCCTTATTTATTGCCATATCAGCCAATTTTTGTGTGGAAACACACAATCTGTTCCCCTCCAAAAAATTATCACCCAAATTCGACAGCTCCCAGCTCCCAGCTCACACTCCCAGCTCGTTCATCTCCCTGCAGCTCGTTGACGATCGAGCCCGAGCTGCCGTTATTTCTCCACATCGATCCCGAGCACTCATTCTCCCTCCTCCTCGATCGCACGAACTCTCTCCTGCTCACTTCGCAGCAAGAGCTCTCTCTCTCTCTCCCCCTCATCCCCTCTCGTTTTGCTTGTTTTCATTCTCTAAATCTACAAATTTCTCGAATAGATTCAGTATAGGATGGTTTTTTATTTTGATTTCACATGTTCAGTGTTATCGCAAGTTGCATTTCACATTCCCCTGAAATCTACTTTGGGTATAACCGATACTGTTTGATTTGATAGTTATTGCTCCTGTTCTTGCTATAATGCTTTGGATTTTAGGTTGATTTTAGTCTTGCTGAAGCTTGTTATATAATGTTATGATGTAAATGGGCTAATAATCATGAGAATATTACGATATGTGAGAATTAGGATATGTCTCATATGCTGTTGTAGCGAATTAGGTTATGTCACATGAAGATGGTAGAGCGATTATTGGCGTTATTAACAACACGGACTTGCATATCGTTAGAGCCAAAATGTAAAAAGTTTTAGAAGTGGAATGTTGAAACTGAATTTAGTGAGCTCATTCTTTAGCTTGTTTCTAGTCATTGATTAGTTAAATTAGCGTGTTCACGTTTCTCTGTTGTATTTACTTTGAAGTATGTTTGTTATTGCATAGTTCTGATTTTCCATATTATGTGATAAGAATATATACCTTGTTAGTTGATCATGCAAGAGGCCGGACTCAGGATGTTAGATGTCTTCTTAATTCACACGACTTGACTGTTCCATAGATAAATCGAATGAGAGGGTCTGTTTGGTTGATTCTAGTGAACTGGATATGCTATGTAATTGACATGTCATCGAATTTTGTGATGGTGGTAGAATGATACTAAAAGCTATAACCTAAGCCAGAACAGAATGTATGCAGCAAAATATAGAGGAACAGAGTGTACTTTGGTAGTGGTTTGCTTAATTAATGCACATTAGCACTTATATACTACATTGATTTCCTCCAACAACATGCTAAGCTTTAGGCATTTGTACCTTCAACTCAATGTTAAGTCACTTTATTAAAGAAAGGAAATAAAAAGAAGAAAAAGAAAGCACATATATTTGGCTTCATATGCAGTTTAGGCATCTTCAAGAACATTATACAAATACATTACCTCAACTGACTTATCGGCAATTAGAGGAGTAACAGCTGCAGCACCTCCTAATCTGCTCATACTAAGAACCTGTTCACACATAAATTTAAGAGGTGAAATTCTGAACAAGATCTTGTAATCATAACAGAATAAGAAAAAAAAAAATAGTTTATATCATTCTACAGCTAATCCTGTCATATTCACCAGCCATCCAAATTAATATTGTCATCCCTAACAGTTTGTCAACCCAAAAGATACTTTAATGTAGTTAAATTGTGTGTGTTGTGTGTGCTTGTGTGTGAGAGAGAGAGTACTTTGACTTGGAGCTGGAGGAATTTGACATAATCGATGATCTCATCCAACATAGAGGCCTTGTCTGTCTGTAAGTGTAACATTGGCTTGTGCTATTTTGTTTTGCAGATCCAGGTAAAGCTTAGTGAAGACAAGGATGTTCCCCTGTACTTGAAGCAGTAGAAAATGTACATAAACGTAAATACTCCATGATAAAATGATAATCATGAAAAGAAATTTTCAATAACCCTTTGGCTAGTATAAAATTTTAGGTTGTCTTCTTCTTTAACTTTTTGTATTTCAGCCTCGTCTGCAGCTGCCATTGACAAAACAGCTCATAGGTATTAGCATCATAGGATCACTATTATGTCTAGATCAATTTTCATTTTTATATACCAACATCAACTTGAGAACAAAATCTTCAAATTTCCAAGAAGTCCATGAATGATTTGATTATTTCCAATGATATTTAGTTCTCTTCTTGTACTTGATGTTAGTAACAGTACTGCTTTCTATGATGCATCGTTATGTATTATGTTCATATTTTTAATGAAACAGAATCTGCATACCTTTCTTACTCAAATATCTGGAAAGAGGAGCACTTTCTTTGAGGTTAGTGTCCAAAAGTTGTGAATTTTATTACAAGTAAATGATAGTTTACAGGCACTGATGATTCTTGATATCTATGATTACTTCTTTTAAATTAAGAATACAATAGTAATTATTTGTTTTTCTCTTCTAGAGGAGCACCAACGCAAACGCAAACGCAACACGGGATTTGCTTAAATACTATCTCTCTGCCTCACTTCAACACAAACAAAACAGGTTGCACAGCTCCAAACGGTGGTAAACAATTTCTTCAGGTAAATCAGTTGTTTTTGTAAATCGATAAGCTATGAATTCTTGCACCTTATCTAGCTATTCATAGGAAATGGGCATGACTGGGCATGTGTATGATACTTTTTGGTTATTGGTTTTAATATGCATATAAAAAAGAAAACAGGGAATACAAGATAATAGCAAGTCGGAGTATCTGATATGTTATCGATACAACTTGAGATTGGGCAGTAGCTGTACATAAGTTTGGTGTTAAATAAAAATCAGTTATTTCTTAAGAGAGATGATACCTGTAAGAACCATATTACTTGTGAGTTGTGATCTTGATCAGATTGAACCATGTCTCTCTGTTGTATGGTACACCAAAAAATTCGAGCGAGCATCCAGAAAACTCCTTTAGCTCTCAATATATGTAAATAGGATATATCTAAGAGTAGACAAGGTTTTAAGACATGGCTTACCCTTGCCAATCCAACAACATTTTCCAGATGCACTAGAATCAGTTGCTGTCTGGTTTGAGCTTATCATTTGGTTTGATTATCTGTACAAAATGTAAGTAACAGCCTGTATGTAAGTTTTGTTGTGTTACCATTTCAGCTAGTAAAGGAAAATAGGTAGTTAATGTGCACTGTTTTGGACAAAACTGCTCCTGTAGCTTCGTGTTAATGTCATAAACTAATTACGGGCTGAAAAATTTTGGATGGGTTATTAAATTAATTAATAAGTAGTGAGTAAAAAAACATTTATACCATCATTGCTTGAGTTTTAAATCATTTATTAAACTATTGGTTAGCTGGTGTATGTAAATATATTTTTGTTTCCTATTTCTTTTTAAGTACCACAAATATGATTGATTTGCATATTGCTTCCATATCTAACTTTGCATCTATGACTTTCTGATCTGAGGAACTAAATATGATTGAGTTCTAATTTGGTATTGCTCTCCCTTAATTACAGGATCAAGACAAGCCATTTTTTCGTTCTTGTGAGCTCGACCTGAGGATATGAAAATATTTTATAATAATAATTGTCGTTTTATTAGCCTTTTGTTGACGAGTTGCTAGCTTATGATTTATTCATTCCTACTGAATCACATAAGCAAATGGGTGATTGTTTTGTATTTTGAATGAAATTGCTTTGTTTTTAGATGGATTAAGTTCAAAACAATCGTCATTTACATGCAAATTGTCATTGAAGATTCACTTGTGTGTTGGTTATTGTTCTCTCTCTTATTATGTTGTTTTGTTATTAAAGGTACTATCAGGTATTGTAATATAATATTGAGGCAATATAATTTATGCGTTACCACAAAAGATCTTTTGAGACAAATAAAGAAAACGTCACTAAAAAAGATCTTTTAAACTATTAAAAAAAACGTCGCAGAAGATATTTTTTTAAGACAATTACGAAAAAAAGTCACTAAAAGTGATCTTTTGTGACAATAAAAGAATGTCACTAAAAGAACTCTTTTTGAGACAATTAAAAAAATCGTCACTAAAAGAACTCTATTGAGACAATTAAAAAAATGTAACTAGATTTTTTTTGAGACAATAAAAAAAAATGTCGCTAAATGAACTATTTTGAGACAATAAATAAAAAAGTCACTAAAAAAACCCTTTTGAGACAATTAAAAAAGCGTCACTAAAAGATTTTTTCTTGAGACAATAAAAAAAACGTCCCTAAAGAAATCTTTTGAGACAAATATAAAACGTCACTAAACAAAATCTTTTGAGACAATTAGAAAAACGTCACTAAAAATAATCTTTTGAGACAATTAAGAAACGTCGCTAAAAAAATGTTTTAGAGACGTTTTGAAAAATTCGTCTCTAAATACTATTAGCGACTAGGATATTGTGACGTTTGATGTGACGAAATAATTTCGTCCCACATAATTATTAGTGACATTTTCATCACTTTTAGTGACGTTTTCCATTCGTCCCTAATTCCCTTATTTGTTGTAGTGATCCTTCTTCTTGGTCGATTGGGATCCATCTCTGTATAACTCTACCATGATTGTACATTACTTGCTCAAGTGTTAGTACTTGTATTGCACTTTGGGGGTGAGTTCCTTCATTAACCACCACTCTTCAGAAGACGATATAAACTTTTACAGTCATTTTCCTTCATTTGAGCTCGATTTCAAATGGAAGTATCCCTGCAAGCAGATCCCTCCTGTAGGCTTCGAGATGCATTTTTTTTCCACTACGAACTCTTCTGTAATGTCCATCAGTTTGCAGTTGGTTGACGTACCTGATGATTTCTATCAGTCTTCAGTTGTCAATCTTTCTCTTTGTTGGATTCCTCTCAGTATGAACCTCTGGAACCATTAATATACGTATATAATGATAAGTAGTGTACCTGAACCAGTTTGCATGACGCTAAAATATTGAAAGAGATGGAGTTGCATCAGAGTCTGTCTAGCAGTGGTTATTGTTGATGTTCCCAAGTTAAGAGATATTCAGGATCCATTTCTTTACTGAGTATTACCTTTTGCAGATTTGTATTAGATTGAGCAAGAGTGCTCTTCAATCTTCTACCAGATTCCACAAAAGATCTATCAAGCTTCTTTATCTCCCAAGCTTTCCATTCCTCGTCCTTTCTCTTAGCCTCCTCTTCTTACTGTTGCGGCTTGTCAAGGAATGCATCTGCATCATATTTTTATGGCTCTCAACTAGAATTTTATTTCCTTCTTTTCCCCATTTTTGACATCATCATTACTTACACCTGCACCGATATCTAGTAGGGTCTGAATATTTTCCAGCTTGGCCCTTTCAACTTCTCTTTCAATCCGCAGCTGGGAGATTTCCGTTTTCAAGGATGCAAGTCCAATATCGTTCTTCCTTAGCATTTCTCCTACAATAGAGATAAGGGCATCTACCTTCCATTCATAAAGACATTTAGTTCCTCCCTTTTTGCATTGCCACTCTATCTGCTTTAGCTGCTCTGATAAATCTGGGCCTTGAGTCCTTTGACACTGAATGGAGTAGTGAATAGAATTTCACAAAGAGCTCCCAAAGTAGTAAGAACTCTAGTAGCATTGTTGTTGATGGCTTGATGTAGAGTATGCATCGAGTATCGAGTAGACGATATTCTACACTCCATTCTCACCATCACTTCTTGGATTGCTTGTGCAGACTGAAGGTCCAGTTCAACGTGAGATTGTCTCATTTGTACAACAGTACCATTTTCCCATTGTTGAGATTGCATCTCCCTTCTCTCTTATCTTCGGTCTACAACTTCTGTCGTTGCCGCTAAGCGCTTCAGTCGTAGAGTGCTGTAGACTGATCTTGTTTTACTCCTTTGCCTATAGCATCATGTCCTACATCCTCAACATTATTATTATTTCCTTCCCTCTCAGCTGGTCCAGAGGGATGACTAGCAGGCTAATGTGATTGTTCAGTGCTACTTCAACTATTACAGTGCCTTGAGCTGTTGTTTTATGTGTTGCGTCTGCAATTAAAACATTTGTCTGCTCCTTGGCGTTCTTTCTCTTTCTTCTTGATCTAACTTTAGTGCAGCAGCCATCATCTTTTCTTTGTAGTCAGACTTAATATTTTGGCTCATGCTTGAAATGGTAAACTCATGGTCTTGCTCCAGTTTAGTGTACTCTTCTTCTAGTAGATAATCTTCATATTCATCATCATTTTTTTTCTTGAATGAGTTCGTTTTAGAATTTCTTCATAGTACAACAAGAGTTATTCCTTTTTGTCTTCTCTTTGTTTAACTGATTGGTTTGGAGTGTTCTTCTTGCACAGTTTTCCTTTTCTCTGTCTGAAATGAGTTCGAAGCAGTTGGCTGATGCAAATATATGTTATTCCATACTTCATATTCATATTCCCTTATTTTTGGATGATTTTTATTCTTTATTATTCTCAATTAATTATCTTTTGATGTAAGACAATAATAATTGGACATGGAGAAAAATTGGGCTTAAATGGTGTTTTTGGCTGAATTGTGAAGATATAGGCCAAGTGAATTGAAGACAGGAGGGGAGATTAGCTTGGACATTAAAGAGACCAATTTTATGAAGAAGTCCAAGTAACATAGCCTCACAATAACATAATTGAATATTCAATTCTTGAATTAGAAAATAGCCTTAATTAATGACGATAATTACTTTATTTTTCTCTTTGCCAAATCCTAACTAAATCTCTTAATGGGTTTCTTCCATTACATTGGACTCTTTGATAAATCCAAGCCCATCTCCTCTCTTCTCTTCAGTCCACTTGGCCCATTCCGTATGATTAATATATAATTACACCTTTTAGGCCAATTTTGCTCAAGCCCAAATTAATGTCTCCTACACCAAGTTGTAAATTAATCATATCAATTAAGACATTAAAATCATCCAAAAAATTAGAGAATATGAATATAAATATGGAATAATATATGTGTGTCAAATTCCTTCCCACATAAACAATGTTTGTCCTTAAGGATGCGTAAGACCAATTAAGAACAAGGTAATAACTGTATTATTTCTCATTCCCTCATAATTCTTCCATTCAATTATCATTTACCACAACTGAAGCTAATATGCAATGAAGAAATCAAACAGACGAAATTTTTCAAGAGTAAGTGATCACAGTTTCAATTTTGTTTAATTAAATTCATGTGCCCCATCAATACTTAACGGTTCCAATAAGCTCAAGTGTGATAAGAAAACATCTGACCAAGGACACCGCTCGTTCCGCTCTTTAAGCGTATGATAAAGATGTGTATATTTAGTTACTTAATATCAAATCATATGTGCCATTACCACAGGGTTGCTAAATATATCAAATCTCCACTACTAAAGTATGAACTAGGCATCAAACAAAAGGGTCTTTTGTTGGTTATAGCGTGTCTTGGGTAAAGATAGGATAAAAAGGTAAAAATGAAGGCTAGCAAGTCAAGAAGCTATGAAAAATCACATATACGTCATCTGTAATGACAAACACATCTTCACTTTTAGTAAGATCACGAGACCATTTCCTACCACTACAACTTGATAATCTCAACTATATCATTAAAAAATCTTCAAAACACAACCAAGAGATCACCCACCAAATAGACTATAGGTGTCAACTCTCAAGTAGCAATAATGTCAATTTTTTTTTTTTTTTTTCGACATAAAGTGAATATCATAAAACATTGGTAACCTACCAATCTCTTTTACCCTTCCTTCACTGTGGTAAACCATATCTTTTCTTTCTTTTGTTTTTTCTTTTTTCCCTTTTCTTTCAGATTTGTTTTAATTTTTTTTTTTCACATTGCCACAATGTTCTTTGTACTTCTTTCCCTCACCCCTTTGTGTTAACAGTCCAACAAAAGATAATCCCCCTTTTGACATGCAATTCATTTCTATACTTTTTCACAAGAAGGTTTAAGTTAAGGTAGACGCTGATGAACAAAAAAGGGAATAGGCTTTTATAAACACATTAAAATCAAAGAAAAGACTATAAGTTCAACGTGTTCAACTAGGGGAAGATTTCTGGTTATATCTAAGTGTCCTTATCATTTTAATGCACAAATTCTTGTGGTCTCAAAATGCATAACAAAATAAGTTATAGAGTGAACAAGATATGCTTGATTCACACACAAGAAAGAAATTAGAGCATAATTTGTTGATGAAAATATTGCTCCTAGGCTCAAAAGCTCATGGAAAAAGCTAATTTGTGTTGAATCTTGCACACCGTTATTCTATCGACTATCAAGACCAATGAGACACATTACTTTCAAGTCCCAAGAAAAACATCAATCACACTTAACTCCTTTTGTTATCCCCCCAACAAAAACATAGCAATAAGTCCACAGAAATTAGAATATATACATAAGAACTTCCCAAAAAGACAACACATTTTGAATCTTTTTAAAAAACTTAAGCTCCTCTACCGGTTGCTAGTATGAAATTCCCCCATACCTAGATCCTACATTGTCCGTAGTGCAGTCTAAATAACTAACGCAATTCAAAGCAATGACTAAAAAATGATTAGGTAAAGTCTACTATGAATTGCACAAAAATAAATTGTGTGAAATGAAGTGGAATATAGCATCAATGGGACCAAAATAATCTTGTAAATAGGGAAGACAAATAGAAAATAAGTATAACTAAACAAGGCAAGATGATTTCCATGAAAATAAGTTACTTGAGAGGAGATTATGGATGAAACGACAAAAAATTTGGACCTCTGCCTAACACTCGTCCCCTTGTTAGCCTTGCCTTTGACAGATTGAGGTGCTGAGAACCGTTAATTACTTTCTCCGTAGAACATGGGAATTGGAATTGGATGCCTCTCAATAAATTATTCCATACACTTAACAACCTTATCTTAAATTTCAAACAGTACTTTATGACTACATATAATAAATCACTATCCAAAGCAATCAAAGCAGGCAACTAACCATATTGATCTATCGTATGCATCAATTTATTTGCCAAATATTCCCAGGATAAGAAGAAATAATAATACATATATGAGAAAGAAAATGCAAATTCAATGGGAATCCTAATATGTGGAGCAGTCTGAGAAAACTCAAGCTAGTCAATGCCTCTAACTTAAAAGCCAGAACCAACTAAAATATGCTAACATCAAGACAAAACACAGAGATGGAATCCAAATTCTTGTGGCTTGTTATAGGTTATTTAATTTGGCGGTTTGACGCCCATCATTGGTAAGCAAGCAGGTGTGTTTGATGCATTCTCATTATCACATTATGATGTAGCTACTTGCTTCTCACATGGAGTAACTTCTCCTGCCTCTGCTACCTTAGCTTCAGTGACCCTACCTTCTATACTTTCTGACGCCTGTACAACATGTATTTGATAGAAGTGAATGCCTTGTCTACTGCAACCTCTCCTACAGTAGATTCATCAATAGTTCCTTGTTGTTGAGTCCTAATTATAGCAGATAAAGGAATCACGTTTCCCTCAGGGCTCCTTGTAGTAGCTGGTTGTTCTTCTACAATTTCCTCATCTTCTAGGGAAGCTTCAGCTTGTTTATGTAATTCCTGAATTCTACTTGATGTAGCTATTTGACGAGCAAGCCTATCCATATCCTCAGGAGTAGCAACATAAACTTTTTTTGATGGGCGCTTTGAGGATGCTGCTTCCTATAAGAAAATCGATCCTTCTTATCACCTGAATATGTTCACCAAAATCTTTGGAAGTTAGTTCAATGATACTAGTTGATGCTGCTCAGTTGGTGACCTATTTCTCTTCTTTATCCATGTCACCATTCCAAACTAGCAGGGTACAACCTTACCCTATTTGACGCCATCTGTAGCACATTCAATTATTTGCCTCCAGCATCTCATCAACATTATCTTCATTTAAATCTTAAAGAGGTGCACAAGATTCATCTACAGTAAGTGATCCTGTTACTACACAACCTTCGTTATCTACTCCTGCAGTAGTACAACGATCTACTTCAACATGTGATGGTGCACTTGTTGGGAGTGGTGCTTGGGGTAATGCTAAGATCTCCTCTCTCAAGGCCTGAGGTAATAAAGAAGAAGGGGTGGGTTTTAGTCTTCGAGAGTGATTGAGACATCACAACCTGATCCAGGTACTTGATATGTTCTCTTGTTGAATTACTCCAGAATACATCTCAAGGTCAGGAGATAGTAACCTTTGTTCTAAGGGTGATTCTTTAGGCTCATCAAAAAGTTGTCTGGCAATGCTCTTCTTGACGTGGGATTTAACCAGCCTACTTCTCTTTGATACACATTACTTATGAATGTATTTAGGTCGATTTAGGATCATATTTTATATCATTTACGTGCATATTTGACCGGCATTTATTTATATTTATCATATTTGGGTCATTTGACGTGTTTCGACTTATTTTGAAGTTAATTAGGTAATTTTATTCCATTTGGATAAAGTTCGTGATAACACGTTACTTATGCATGTATTTAGGTCGATTTAGGATCATATTTTATATCATTTACGTGCATATTTGACCGGCATTTATTTATATTAATAATATTTGGGTCATTTGACGTGTTTCGACTTGTTTTGAAGTTAATTAGGTATTTTTATTCCATTTGGATGAAGTTCGAAGAAGAAACAAATCAAATAGGGTTAAATCGGATGAAAAGGGAGTTAAAGGAGTCAAAGGGCCAGCACGGTCGCGTCAAATATGGACACGGCCGTGTCAATAGTGGCCTAGAACATGTAAAAATGCACTGCTAACCAACACGGCCGCGTCAGAATGTGTCCCGAAAGTGAAGTTTTCTGTCAGCTTGACACACCTCTAGTATTTTGGCCATATCTTGATATTTACAACTCCAATTGAGGTGAAATTGGTGGCTTTAGAAAGCTAATTCAAAGGGCTACAACTCTGACAGAAATAGACAAATCCCAAAAACTACCGGAAGACTCTCAAAAATGGCTTGGAAGTCAGACCTAAAAATCTGCCTGGGAAAAGCGGACGCGGCCGCGTCGCAAGGCCAACACGGCCGTGTCAGAAAGGCTTTTCTGCGAGAATTTCCTAATTTTAACAGGATTTTGATCCTATCTTCCCCAAGATTCGTCCCCAACTCTATAAAAAGGACCCCAAGCTCTAGGAATTAGAGAGAAAACATCAAGAACATCAATTACATCATTATTCTACTTAGAAGGAGTCTTGGAGGACAAAGAAGACGAAGATCATCGAGACGGATTTATCCGGGTTTAGTCGTTCTTTCCTAGTTTTATCTTTTACAATGTTTTTCGTAGAATTTTGTATTGGATTATTGCTAGGCATGAGTAGCTAAGCTATTCGTGTCCTAGGGTTAGAAAGTAGGGATTATTATGACAATGTTTTGATTTATGGTTTTAATTTATTAATTCCGTTCTTTACGTGTTTTATCTCTATGTTTGTGCTTAAAACTGAATTTAGCTTGATCACCTAGATTTAGTAATTTAATTTAGCAATTCCGCTTCGAGAGGAGGGAATCGTTATCAGACTTATGACATAGAGCACAGTTGTCTATGACTGTGTAGGCTGTGGCTTAGGATCGTTTGGGAGTTATTAGGTTTAATTGACTCAAGAGGGTAATTAGCTTAATTAATCAACGGTTTGATCGCTTCGAGAGAAGGGTTAGATTATTGTCGTGCCGCCTAATAAACACTAGAATTGGTAAATCAATAGGTTAATCATATTCAACATTGAAGTAATATCCTGAAATCGAAGCCCTAGGATACCTATTCTCCTTGATTGTTAGTTCTTTGTGTTTCCTAAGTTTGAAGCCATATTTAATTGAGTACTTTAATTAGTAAAATCAACCTTTTACAACTTAGTATCTAGTTAGGACATTCCTAGAGTATTGAGCTATCAAACTACCTAAACTATTCCTTGTGGGATCGACCTTGATAATCGTTATTACACCTACATCCGTACACTTGCGGAACACTAGGTTAGAAACCGACGTGTCAGTTCGAAGAAGAAACAAGTCAAATAGGGTTAAAACGGATGAAAAGGGAGTTAAAGGAGCAAAATGACAAACACGACCGCGTGAAATTTGAACACGGCCGCGTCAAAAGTGGCCTAGAACATGGAAAAACGCACTGGCAACCAACACGGCCGCGTCAAAATGTGTCTCGAAAGTGAAGTTTTCTGTCAGCTTGACACACCTCTAGTATTTTGGCCATATCTTGAGATCTACAACTCCGATTGAGGTGCAATTGGTGGAGTTAGAAATCCGATTGAAAGGGCTACAACTTTTCTTGAAAGGGACAAATCCCAAAAACGAACGGAAGACCCTAAAAAATAGCTTGGAAGTCAAACTTGAAAACCTGCCTGAGCAAAACGGACGCGGCCGCGTCACAATGCCAACACGGCCGTGTCAGAAAGCCTTTTCTACGAGAATTTCTTAATTTTAATAGGATTTTGATCCTATCTTCCCAAAGATTCGTTCCCAACTCTATAAAAAGGACCCCAAGCTTTAGAAATCAGGAGAATCAGATAGAAAACATCATGAATATCAATTACATCCTCATTCTACCTAGAAGAAGTCTTGGAGGACAAAGAAGACGAAGATCATCGAGACAGATTCATCCGGGTTTAGTCGTTCTTTCCTAGTTTAATCTTTTACAATGTTTTCCGTAGAATTTTGTATTGGATTATTGCTAGACTTGAGTAGCTAAGCTATTCGTGTCCTAGGGTTAGAGAGTAGGGATTATTATGACAATATTTTGATTATGATTTAATTTATTAATTCCGTTGTTTATGTGTTTATCTCTATGTTTGTGCTTATAACTAGATTTAGCTTGATCACCTAGATTTAGTAATTTAGTTTAGCAATTCCGCTTCGAGAGGAGGGAATCGTTATCAGACTTATGACATAGTACGTAGTTGTCTATGACTTTGTAGGCTGTGGCTTAGGATCGTTTAGGAGTTATTAGGTTTAATTGACTCGAGAGGGTAATTAGCTTAATTAATCAACGGTTTAATCGCTTCGAGAGAAGGGTTAGATTATTGTCTTGCCGCCTAATAAACACTAGAATTGGTAAATCTATAGGTTAATCATATTCAGTATTGAAGTAATATCCTGAAATCGAGGCCCTAGGATACCCTTTCTCATTGATTGTTAGTTCTTTTTGTTTGCCAAGTCATAAGTAACATAGTTATTCATTAAATTCCTCGGTTTTTGTTAAAATCAACCTTTTACAACCTAGTATCTAGTTAGGACAATCCTAGAGTATTGAGGTATCGAACTACCTAAAACTATTCCTTGTGGGATCGACCTTGATTATCACTACTACACCTACATCCGTACACTTGCGGAACACTAGGTTAGGAACCGACATGTCACTCTTCTATTGTAGGGGATGCACGTTTGCCTTGGTCTCTTTCTTTTTTTCTTCTTCTACCAGCGAAGAGGAAATGATCGAGTCCTTTACAAGTTTTGGCCTTTTAGTCCTCTTCTTGGTTGGTGGTTTTTCTACCACAGCCTTTGGATGGTTTAGGACCGTCAACTTCCTTTGAGGACTTACTTTCCTCTTAGAGTAAATTCTTCTTTATGTGACTTCTTAGGAGACTCTCTTGTGCCACCAATCCGCTTCTCAAAACTTAATTTTTTCTTATTTACAATCCAAACTCCTAGAATGTAAAGGCCATGGCTGAGCACGATCCTATATGCTTTTTGTCCCTTCAGCTTCTTAATCTCATCCATGAGCTGAGTGAAGAGATATTGTGCCATTTCACCATTTCTTCCTTTTAGATGGTAGTCATCCACCAGAATCTAGGAATGATATACCATAGCTCCATGTTATGCATTCTATACTTCAGTTGAATATATCATGATAAATTTCAAACTCAGGGATGAAGTGGTCTTGGCTCAAGATTCATGCACATTTTCTCCATGCTGGTTGCTTAGGATAACCCTCCAGCATTCTAGTAGAAATGTTTTCACCATAGGTCTTTGTGTCCTCCGAGTAAAGCCCTTCCTCCGGCATCTTATGAATTTTTGCAAGTTGAGTGGAGGTTATATCTACTTCTGTACCCTCCACTATGCACTTAATGGAAATATGTTCATCATCTTCAGATACGATGGCTTTAACAGTTTTATAAAACTCTACCACTAATTTTTTTTGCATCTTTGGGTATGTGCACTAAGAAAATATCTCAAGTGCTCTAATTTTCTGGAGATTCTATCAATTAGCTGAGAGCTTCACTTCTTCCCCGCACTCTCAACCTAAGGTGGTCCAGAAAAACTAGATGCCTGCCATATATTGAAGGTTCCTTTTAGTTGCAATAGATTTCTTTGATGCTATTTCTATGGAGATCTTAATATTTGGATCATTAGGTTTTTTTTCTCAAAAAGATGAGAACGAAAGGTTTTCCTTACTAACTTAGTGAAATGTTACACAATCCTTTCACTGAGTGTTCAGGAATGACCTTGGTTGTCTTTGCAAGAAACCCATGTGTTTTGGACTATTCAAATTCATGCTTGAGAGTGTGAATATGAACTAATGGTTGAGATTCAATGAGAACATTAGTAAAATACAAACACTATAATTAATTCTAACTGTGGCACTATAATAAGTGACGTGCGCATTAAATATGGAAAATCGTTGTTAGCTGAGAAATGAATGTTTTCCCGCTTAAAATTGACAAGTTTTAAGGTTCCAGCATACTAATTGCTACAAGGAAATATAAAAGCTTAAGTAATAATGTTGTATGCTTTTATTATCGTAGACAAGAGATACTTAGAACATTTAAAACATCTTTATGATGACTAAAGTAAGCTTACATCGTATCACCACGTATACAACGACGTCACACTGTATTTCATTACTGTAGGTTCTGGGTGAATCACCATATTCTATTCACAACTTTTATTCGTACAACATCTTAACTTACAATAAGTGTGTGACGCATCACCGTGCATAACTTACAACCTTCCCCCTTATCCAGTAGGGGATCGTACAGTTGTTCCAGTCTACTTTAGTGCTTCCTACAACATTCGACATTTCCTACCAGAGATTTTCTATAAAGTTACATGCCCAATTCGGTAGAAGCATATTAAATCAAGATTTACACAGAGGTTTTAGTGAAGATATCAACTACCTGTATGTCTATGTGGATCTTTTCAAGTTTATATCCTTCTTCTCTATATGATCGTGGATGAAATGATTCCTTACCTTGATATGCTTGGTCCATGAGTAAAGAACTAGATTGTGTGTGATGGAAATTACACTAGGTTATGACACATTATACGAGTTTCTCTCGTGAGCATCCCATAGTCCTTCAATTATTGTTGTATCTGTAGTATTTGTGCATAGTAGCTTTCTACTGAAATGTACTCTGCATATGTTGTTGATGTTACAACGGGTTGCTCCTTTTTCATGAACTATGAAACTAATCTATTTTTAAGAAACAGATAAGCTTTCCTTGTGCTTTTACATCAATCTTGCAACATGCGATGTCAAAATCAAAATAGCCTATGCTCAAATGCTCCATCTCTTGGGTACTGATGAATGTTCAAATGATCATTTTCTCACATATTTTAAGTTCATATTTTGTTGAGAAGCATGATTTTTTTATATGTTCAAGTGAAAATCGTGTAAAAATGTGTTTTTAGGTCTATATTCCTTTTTTATGTGCTTTGATGCATTTTTTTTTTTTTTTTTGTGTTTTTGAGTTCTATTTTGAAGGTTAGGAAAATCCATAAGCTTAAGGGAGTCGTTTGCTCACATTTCCCCATTCCAGCCTGTACAATGAGACTCAAGTAGGTCCTACCCAAGCCCAGGCTAGGCCTGACTAAAAGGTTTTCGAGTCTAGAACAATGATCGTGAAGACGTTGGCTTAAGAAAATGAGTGGAAATAGGTCAAGAAGATAAAAAACGGAAATGACGCACACAACGGGAGACGGGAAGGTCCAGAGTTTGAACGCCAGGGAAAATGGTAAATACCACCGCCAGTACCACTACCAACATACCCTACTGACCTCAAGTACCATTTTAAGTACCACACCGGTATTGTGTGTGGTACCCGAATTCGAGCATCCCCTATTTTTCGATCGTGACGTTGTAATTTTATATTTTAGCTGTATCTTTTCCCTCCGAGGTTCGATCGAGGCAATTAAAGTTTCTAGAGATAGCTAAGACAAACGCCTAGAAATTCATAGTTCAAATCTAAAGCTACTTCTGGATGAAAAATTCCAAAATCACCGAGAAGCCTTAACTAAGCACAACTGAGAAGTTCGACTCAAATTAAATGAAATCTAGCATTCCTCTCTGGTCTTTTACTTTTTTACCCTACTAAAAGGGCACTTTAAGATGTTTTAAGTCTTTTCTTCATTTTGGGGATGTGATATAATAAATACCAGTCCCCTTTCTTTTGTAAGCAACAAGTCCATTTCAAATTTCATTGACTACAAGTTTCTTAGATTTAGCTAGGGTTTTGCACCTTCTTCTAAGGGGAAATGCATCTTTTGGTGAAGAACGTGGAATGTACTCAAGGGCTTGTGACAACCTTCAAGTTTATTGAAGTCTTTCAAGAATTCTTCCATCATTGAGCATTTCTTATCCTTACTATTTTTTGTATTCTTTTATTATTGCTTGATGATGTTGAGTCTTGTTAATGCTTTGATGATCTGTGAGTAGTTTATTTGTTTCTCGAAGTTAAGGATTAGCCAAATGCTTCAGGGTTGATGAATCGTTGATTGATTATTTGATTTGTTGTGGGTTGTAATAACCTAGGATTATAGTTCAATTAATATGTAATGATTTCTAGGGATTTCTGTGTTAACCCATAGGTTTGACCATAGCATGTCTTCCGATGGCCTAACAAACAAAATTCTTAGTTGTGCATTTGGGATAGGACATTTTGATCCCTAGGCTCGAATTTTCTTGTTGTTCGAGGCTTGTTAAATTATCCTAAAATGAGAATATTTACTAAGAACTAAGCCAAACACGTGGACGGGGATTAGTATTGGATAATTTTATTAATTAAGACCTTAATGGTATAGTGGAGACCCAAAAGAGAAGCTAATTGGGAAGGCGAATTGGTACACGTGTCCCGTGCAATGCACTTTAGGGCGCTTTTAGTGTCATTTTAATGTCAATAATGTGCACAATCATGTGTATTAAGCGCTTTTGTATTCTCATGGGCAAAATAATGTGTTTGTGTTGTTTATGTGTTAAAACAGGTGCAAAAGGATCGAAAAAGAACATCAAATGATCGCGGAGTCGATGGATCAGTCGAGGCAACAAGGGACAGAGCTGAATGATTCATCTCGGCCGAGACAAGGCACAAATCTCGGCCGAGATACCTCTCCAGGAAATGCTTGAATTTTGAGAACTGAAGATCTCGGCCGAGACGGATATTGCATCTCGGCCGAGATACCTCTCTAGGGAAAAATCAGAGATTCAAGAGATGAAGATCTCGGCCGAGATGAAACCCAATCTCGGCCGAGATAATCCAAATCCTAAAAAGCCCTAAATTTCTCTTTTCAGTTGCATCTCGGCCGAGATCACCCCTCGATTTACAATTTGAAAAAGCCCTTTTTCACGTCTCGGCTGAGACACACTTGCATCTCGGCTGAGATTCCTTGGCCTGTTTTAAATTTCTGAACGCGATTTTGCCTTAAACTGAAGTAACAACTCTTCCCCTATATATATATATCCTCCCTTTCGAAATTAACCTATCTTGGGCACAAATTTGGAGAACTTTTTAGCCACCATCACTTCCAAGGAGGAGAGAAGGGCAAGAATGAGTCATCCCATCTTCCTCATTGATCAACTATTGGTTCTATCATTTCATTTTTATGAATTCTTGTATTTCCTTTGATTTACTGATTGTATTAGGAGTAATGGGTGGCTAGCACCCTTAATTCTACCTTTGATCATGTTGAACCTTGATTGAAGATGAATATGTGAATATTGACTTTTGGTGTTACCCTTTTATTGCAATTTTAATGTTCTATAATGCTTTTTTGAATTGTCTCATGCCTAGATGCTTGTTTTAGGATTGATCACCCTTTAGAAGCATTTATTGTATGTTTCTAGAGATTGGAATTCACTTTCCGTGATTGTTGAAGCTTCAATCTCCCTTAGTAGTGAACAATGCTTGATATCATTGGTGGCCTTATAGAGTTTGGCCTCTAAACCCGATCAATTCGAGGTTTATGCTTTATTTATCCCGTTGTTCTAGTTCGTGATCATCCAATATCAATTAATGTGAAAAGAGCTTGCTTGGATCACTAATTGATTTGGGTAGGGATAAATCGATAAGCGGACCTTCGATTTATCCACAATTAAGGAACAACACAATTTACATATGCTGACCTTGTAGATTGTGGGATAAGGGTTTAAATTGCATTGAATTTGGGCATCAACAATAATCCATAGGTAGTCGGATTCAAGGGGATACTAGATCGAGGGTAGACCTTTTTAACATATTCAAAAACCTGAAAATATATATTTGTGGTCTTTCTTTGACACTTTGATTAATCTAAAGCACCAAAAACATCTATTGCTTTCTAGATTAGTAGTTGGCACTTGGTAGACTTTAGTTGTTAGACTCAATCAAACCCCCCCTCCCATTACTCGCTCATGTTTATTGCTTTTATTTCAATCGAAATCACTAATTGCTTGAAGTATTTGAATCAACACTACTCATCGTTCTTCGTGAGATCGACTCGGATTTACCACTTTACCTAGTAAAGTTGGGAAAGTTCGGAACTCAATTTTAAATCATTCTAATTTGGTGGGGAGAACGT
This sequence comes from Ajuga chamaepitys, assembly GCA_958295605.1. Classification (NCBI taxonomy): domain Eukaryota; kingdom Viridiplantae; phylum Streptophyta; class Magnoliopsida; order Lamiales; family Lamiaceae; genus Ajuga; species Ajuga chamaepitys. Next base: position 23,329,810 of record OY282506.1, on the reverse strand, counting down.
TTCAACGATGCGTTCCAACCCCCTACCAAATTTTGGCGCCGTTGCCGGGGAGCGGTGTGTGTAGTGTTGTTTTCTTTTCAAGCACCATCTCTCTAGCACATTAATTATCTATTGTATTGCTTAACTAGTAATTGACACTCACTAGTTTGTGTGATTTTGGTTGTGTAGTGCATGTTCACCCGCTCCCAAGGAGACAAAGGGCTTTGGTTTGAACCGAATATCAGTGAGAAAGAAAGAATACTGAGAAGACAAGCTTGTTTGCTTGACGAGATCTGGAAGCCTTTTGAAAACCTCAACATTGAGAGCGGAGAATCAAGTGAACCTGAAGCAATGGCAGCAGAACGAGCACCCGAGAAGACATTGAAAGAACTGGCCAACATAAGGGTCAACTAAGAACCCTTGTGTATTACTTTCCTCGAGATTGGAGCTGATACACAGTTCGAACTGTAGACAGGGGTAGTGATACACGTTAATTATGTATGTATTTAGGTCGATTTAGGATCATATTTTGTATCATTTACGTGCATATTTGACCGGCATTCATTTATATTTATCATATTTGGGTCATTTGAAGTGTTTCGACTTGGTTTGAAGTTAATTAGGTAATTTTATTCCGTTTGGATGAAGTTAGAAGAAGAAACAAGTCAAATAGGATTAAAACGGATGAAAAGGGAGTTAAAGGAGCAAAAGGGCCAATACGGCCGCGTCAAATATGAACACGGCCGCGTCAAAAGTGGCCTAGAACGTGGAAAAATGCACTGCCAACCAACACGGCCGCGTCAATAACCAACACGGCCGCGTCAAAATGTGTCCCGAAAGTGAAGTTTTCTGTTAGCTTGACACACTTCTAGTATTTTGATCATATCTTGAGATATACAACTCCGATTAAGGTGAAATTAGTGGCGTTAGAAAGCCAATTCAAAGGGCTACAATCTTTCCTGAAAGGGACAAATCCCAAAAATGACCGGAAGACTCTAAAAAATGGTTTGGAAGTCAGACTTGAAAACCTGCCTGAGCAAAACGGACGCGGCAGCGTCACAATGCCAACATGGCCGTGTCAGAAAGCCTTTTCTACGAAAGTTTCCTTGTTTTAGTGGGATTTTGATACTATCTTCCCAAAGATTTGTCCCCAACTCTATAAAAAGGATCCCTTGCTCTAGAAATCAAGGGGAATCGGATAGAAAACATCAAGAACATTAGTTACATCATCATTCTACCTAGAAGAAGTCTTGGAGGACAAAGAAGATGAAGATCATCGAGACGGATTCATCCGGGTTTAGTCGTTCTTTCCTAGTTTAATCTTTTACAATGTTTTTCGTAGAATTTTGTATTGGATTATTGCGAGGCATGAGTAGCTAAGCTATTCGTGTCCTAGGGTTAGAGAGTAGGGATTATTATGACAATATTTTGATTATGATTTAATCTATTAATTCCTTTCTTTATATGTTTATCTCTATGTTTGTGCTTATAACTAGATTTAGCTTGATCACCTAGATTTAGTAATTTAGTTTAGCAATTCCGCTTCGAGAGGAGGGAATCGTTATCAGGCTTATGACATAGAGCGCAGTTATCTATGACTGTGTAGGCCGTGGCTTAGGATCGTTTGAGAGTTATTAGGTTTAATTGACTCGAGAGGGTAATTAGCTTAATTAATCAACGGTTTAATCGCTTCGAGAGAAGAGTTAGATTATTGTCGTGCCGCCTAATAAACACTAGAATTGGTAAATCTATAGGTTAATCATATTCAACATTGAAGTAATATCCGGAAATCGAAGCCCTAGGATACCCTTTCTCATTAATTGTTAGTTCTTTTTGTTTGCCAAGTCATAAGTAACATAGTTATTCGATAAATTCCTCAGTTTTTGTTAAAATCAACCTTTTACAACCTAGTATCTAGTTAGGACATTCCTAGAGTATTGAGGTATCAAACTACCTAAAACTATTCCTTGTGGGATCGACCTTGATTATCGCTACTGCACCTACATCCGTACACTTGCGGAACACTAGGTTAGAAACCGACGTGTCAAGTTTTTGGCGCCGTTGCCGGGGAGTAGGATTTAGCGCTTAGTTTTTATCTTGAAAAATAGGAGGAAACTAGACTAGATTTTATTTTTCGTAATTATTAATTTAATTTTCGTTTTTATTTTTTTGGTTAATTTTTGTGTTACGCGGTATTTTCTATTTTTTGTGTTTTCAGGCTTCGTATGCACACCAGATCAAAGGGGAAAGAATCTCTTCTTCCTTTCGATCTAGAAATTGAAGCGACAGCTCGTAGACACCGAACTAAAAGGAATTTCGCGTCTGAGATGGAGAACCCACCACAGCATCCGAATCCGGATGACGCTCTTAACAGAGTACTGACAGCTCTGGCACACTTGGATGATCGAGTCACTAATATACAGCAGTAGCTACCTCCACAAGGGCCAACACTGCAACAACAACACTACCCAATTCAGATAGAACCAGCTGCAGGCGATGAAGATGATACTCCTATTAGTGACTGCCTGAAGCCTAGTCCAAATCAGCAGGCAGGAGGAGTACAACCTCCACCACTTAATGCCAACAGTTTCAAGCTGAAGCCTGCACTAGTCGACATAGTGTCGCATGAGCAGGTCAAATTGAGACAATTTCCCTTTTCCCTGAAAGATAGAGCCCTACAATGGTTCAATTCATTGGAGGATATTACAAGCTGGGAGGACTTGAGTACTTCTTTTCTGTTGAAGTATTTTCCACCGAGCAAGATGCTCGACCTGCAGAATCAAATCAACCAGTTCAAGCAATTGGACCAAGAGCCATTCGGAGAGGCTTGGGAGCGATTCCGGGATCTTATCCGGAGTTGCCCTCAACATGGTTTTACGAAGAAGCAGCAGGTATTTAAGTTCTATAATGGTTTACTTGCTCCGACTAGAAACCAGGTGGATGCAGCTACAGGCGGTAGTTTGATGGAGAAGTTAGTGAGGATGGCATTCTCAATCCTGGACGCTATGGCCAGAATAAGCTACCAATGGTCGAATGAGAGAAACATGCCAAGGAAAGTGGTGAATGTAATGAAAGTCGAGCCAGTCAATAATGAGCCAATTGAAAAGATCACATCACAGTTAACAACTTTGACGAGTCAGGTAAATTTGCTAACTAGTCTGACGTTAGCACAACAGCCAGGGGGTTAGGAAGAAGTTGAAGACGTAAACTTTGTGAATCAACGAAACTTCAACAATTTCCAGAACAATCAGCCTAGGTACAATCAGTACCCTTAGAATCAGAACCATCAAAACTTCTCGTATGGTAACTCGCAGAATACACTTAATCCGCCACCCGGATTTACTGTTGCGCATGGGATGATTCATGAGGGCGCAAAGCCCACACAAGAGGAGATTGTGCAGTCTCAGTTCGCTAAATATGACGAGAAACTGGCTCAGTTGGAGAAGAAAGTAGATGGAAAGTTTATTGAGCTAAACAAGAACATAACTGGACAGGGAGCTGACATCAAAAGGCTCGAGAACACATTGGTTCAGACTCAAGCTAGCATTGGTGAATTGTCATCAAACATGAGCCAATTGATAAACATTGTAGGGGCTCAACACAAACAGGGCCAATATCCGAGTGACACAGTTGTTAATCTGAGGGAGCACTGTAATGTTGTGAAGCTAGAGGAGCAAAACGATCCTGAGAACTCAAGTAAGGTTCAAGAAACCGAAGCAGACGAACCAGCATATGTGCCTCCACCGGCATATGTACCTCCTCCCCCATTTCCTCAAGCACTGAATAGAAGGAAGATGACATCTAGTGGCGACAATGGTACTGTGAGCACAAAGGACCATGAAGTGAAGAAATCAATTGAGAAAGTAAAAAACATTGAGAAGAAGGAGGAAGTCAATACCATCTTAGATAAGAAAATTTCATCTCCTATTCTTGATGAATCTTTTGATTTTTGTTTTAAAAATTCATTCTTTGCTGACCTCGAGCCTGTAGATCGCTCTAGCATTGTTGTTGTGCAACAGGAATCACTTCAGGAAAGAGTCCAAGATGGGGGGTAACAAAGAAGGAAGAGCTTCGACCCAACCAAGAGGAAACCGATAAAAGGAAGGATGGAAAAGAGACAACGAAGAAGAAACGGAGCAGTCCCAAAAAGAGTGCAAAAACAAGCATGGAACCAAAAAGAGCAACAAAAGCAAAAGATCCAGGGAGTTTTACTATTTCTTGCTCAATTGGTAGTCATGATTTTCAAAATGTCATGTGTGATTTGGGTCTAGCATAAATCTGATGTCTCTTAAGCAGTATAAATAATTAGGATTAAGGGAGATTAAATGATCCTTTACTACTATCCAATTGGCTGATGGATCTTCATTAACGCCGTTGGGAGTAGCAGAGGATGTAGTGGTGAGAGTGCTCAATTTTGAATTCCCTAGTGATTTCTTAGTTGTCGACATGAAAGGGAATGATGAATTTCCTTTTATCTTAGGACGACCTTTCTTGGCAACTAGCCGAGCACTTATAGATGTGCCTAAAGGGGAGTTGATTTTTCGTGTTCAAAACGAAACCATCACCCTCCCAATACATAAGTCGGGTCTAAGGGGTAGGCATAACTGTAACATTGTTTATACTACCCAAGCTGCGATAAGAAATCTACACATCCCACGTAGCTCATTAATTGCTCATAAATTACCAAACTCGGGGTGGTTGGAAAATGGTTGATAGGAAAAGGACGTCCGACTGATGACATAAAACAAAGCGCTTGTCGGGAGGCAACCCGATGTTTATCGTTTTTATTTTTATTTTTATTTTTATTTTATTTCAATTATTTCGTTAAGTTTTAAGTTTTTACTTGTGTTTTTTAGTGTTTAATGTTTTTAGGAATCAACATGGACGAGTATTGCAAGAAACAGGGGTCGAAGAGACTAAAAACTCGAGCTAAAGGAGAAAAGAAGTAACACGGCCGTGTCGCACTATGGACACGGTCGCGTTAAAATTGAGCCAAAACAACACGGCCGTGTCAAATTCCCCCTGCATTCACTTGAGAGATCTGGACCAGCAACACGGCCGCGTCACAGAAGCAACGAGATCGTGTCAAAATCGCACTCAATAATCCATTTTCAGTTCAAAACGAACGTGGCCGTGTCACTTATATAACACGGCCGCGTCAGTACCTCAACAGTTTAAAAATGCGAAACTCAGGGCTTGATGCGGAGGCGGTAGAAACAGATTCAGTAGGAGGCGATGGCACGATTTCGGAGCCAGTAGGGGTTTCAAAACTCCGCCACCACCACCGTGATTTGTAAGTTAGCACTAAGGCGTACTACTCGTTTCCTCCAAACATTAGCTTTTAGCCAGGTTTGGGGGAGGGGGTGTACCATGGGACGTCTTGGCAGCTATATTTATAGTTTCGCTGCTATTTCTTCTTTTAGTTGATCGGTCGGTTGATTTGCTTGTTGTTTGATAATAGTGGTTAACAGTGGGTCCGTGAGCCCATTGTGCTGATTTTTATTGCTTTGATTGGAGTTATTGGGTCTGTGAGCCCAAGTTTGATTACATTTCGTTTCCATGTTGAGTTTTAGGAGTTTAGAGTTTAGAGTCTTATTAGTATTTTAGGTTTTAGAGTCAGTAAGAATGAGATAAACCCGAGAAGTTAATAGGTAACAAGTGATTAAAAAAAAAAAAAAAGAGACCAATAGGGAAAGATGGATGATGAATGGTTAATGATGAGATGATTTTGAGAAGTAGATGAAAAAATGGCACATAATAGAGCATGAGAGGTGACTTGAGACGAAATTGAGCTTAAACTTAGAATATTCAATCAAAAATTAACTTGTGAGAATTTAAGCCTAATTATACTCCTATTTTCGGAGTAATATACTTTCTTTCGGTGTGAATTTGATTGAATATGTGTACTAGTCTCTAGAACTTGCCTTGAGTCTTTACTAAGAATGTGTCAAGTATGGGTGTGACTGAGGAAATGATCTTAGGCAAATTTTTGTTTAAGCCTATTTATTTGAACCATGAAAATTGCCTTTGAACCATAATGTCAAAAAAAAAAAAAAAAAAATTGTCCCTAGTTAGTCGACTTGAGCCTTATAGCCTTATAGCCTTATTTATTCATAACCTAACAATGTCAGTCGAAACCTTTTGATTTATCTCTTTTGGCCCTAATTGGATTAATCAAGTTAGAGGGAAGAGAATTGGAAGGAATTTTGGGTGAACAATTTGTGGGAAGGAATGGGAAGTAGGGATATTTTCAAAAGATGGAGGGAAGAGCAAAACAATAGGTGAAAATCCAAGAAAAATAGCCTCTTCTAGTGCGAAAGTCTATCAAGGAAAAAAAAACAAAAAAAGTAAAGAATTTTTTTTTTTTTGTTGTTAGTATTATTCAGGAGAGGCTAGGACATAAATGATTAATTGTGAATTTGAGTAGAAAAATCGGGTAGTCCCAAGATGTGGTACCCACAGAAATGAAAAGCACTTAAGTTGTACGGACTTTTGAAGGTGAAGAAGTCACTTTGCGGGGTGATTTTCTGAGATTTGAAGAGTGAGGCTGAGTGATTATATTGAGGGGTAGTCGAGTTAGACGTAACTTGATTAGTCCAATGAATAGTCACTTATATCCAAATGTATCTCACCTTACCTTAAGCCCACATTACAACCAAAAGAAAGACCTTTTTGATCCTTTATCACACACATCAAGTACGAGGTCTAGTTTAGACGATTGGTAAGCATATGGTAGGCTTTGCATGTAATTCAATATGAGTGGAAATTATTTTAGCCTAAACACTTGAGAGATGAGTGAAACACTTACCCGGAGAGGGTTGAATAATTCGAAAGTTCAAAGTCTCGAGATTAGTTGATTTTCGCGTTATCACATATGCTCAAGTGAATTGTGTTGCCTAGTTGTTTTAAGAAAAATCAGTCTGAAACTGAATTCATCATTTAATCGCCCTAAACAAATGCATAGTCACTTATATTCTTTATGTCTTTTGTTATGTTGTTCGGGACGAACAACAGTTTATGTTTGGGGGATTTTGATACACGTTAATTATGCATGTATTTAGGTCGATTTAGAATCATATTCTATATCATTTACGTGCATATTTGACCGGCATTCATTTATATTTATCATATTTGGGTCACTTAAAGTGTTTCGACTTGGTTTGAAATTAATTAGGTAATTTTATTCCGTTTGGATGAAGTTCGAAGAAGAAACAAGTCAAATAGGGTTAAAACGGATTAAAAGGGAGTTAAAGGAGCAAAAGGGCTAACACAGTCGCGTCAAATATGAATATGGCCGCGTCAAAAGTGGCCTAGAGCGTGGAAAAACACACTGCCAACCAACACGGCCGCGTCAATAACCAACACGACCGCGTCAAAATGTGTCCTGAAAGTGAAGTTTTCTGTCAGCTTGACACACTTCTAGTATTTTGGTCATATCTTGAGATCTACAACTCCGATTAAGGTGAAAATAGTGGTGTTAGAAAGCTGATTCAAAGGGCTACAACCTTTCTTGAAAGCGACAAATCCCAAAAATGACCGGAAGAACCTAAAAAAATGGCTTGGAAGTCACAATGCCAACACGGCCGTGTCAGAAAGCCTTTTCTACGAAAGTTTCCTTGTTTTAGTAGGACTTTGATCCTATCTTCCCAAAGATTCATCCCCAACTCTATAAAAATGACCCCAAGCTCTAGAAATCAGGGGAATCAGATAGAAAACATCAAGAACATTAGTTACATCATCATTCTACCTGGAAGAAGTCTTGGAGGACAAAGAAGACGAAGATCATCGAGACGGATTCATCCGGGTTTAGTTGTTCTTTCCTAGTTTAATCTTTTACAATGTTTTTCGTAGAATTTTGTATTGGATTATTGCTAGGCATGAGTAGCTAAGCTATTCGTGTCCTAGGGTTAGAGAGTAGGGATTATTATGAAAATATTTTGAGTATGATTTAATCTATTAATTCCTTTCTTTATATGTTTATCTCTATTTTTGTGCTTATAACTAGATTTAGCTTGATCACCTAGATTTAGTAATTTAGTTTAGCAATTCCGCTTTGAGAGGAGGGAATCGTTATCAGACTTATGACATAGAGCGCAATTGTCTATGACTGTGTAGGCCGTGGCTTAGTATCGTTTGGGAGTTATTATGTTTAATTAACTTGAGAGGGTAATTAGCTTAATTAATCAAGGGTTTAATCGCTTCGAGAGAAGGGTTAGATTATTGTCGTGCCGCCTAATAAACACTAGAATTGGTAAATCTATAGGTTAATCATATTCAACATTGAAGTAATATCCAGAAATCGAACCCCTAGGATACCCTTTCTCATTAATTGTTAGTTCTTTTTGTTTGCCAAGTCATAAGTAACATAGTTATTCCTTAAATTCCTCGGTTTCTGTTAAAATCAACCTTTTACAACCTAGAATCTAGTTAGGACATTCCTAGAGTATTGAGGTATCAAACTACCTAAAACTATTCCTTGTGGGATCGACCTTGATTATCGCTACTACATCTACATCTGTACACTTGGGGAACACTAGGTTAGAAACCGACGTGTCAGGTAGTGAGCTTACTACCCTCCTTTCATGGCATGGCTTGGGATGATCCACATAAGCATCTAAAAGAATTTCACGTGGTATGCTCTTCCATGAAACCGGCACGAGTCACCGATGAACAGATTAAACTTCGAGCCTTCCCATTTTCTCTCAACGATTTGGCTCGTGATTGGCTTTACTATCTTCCGGCCGGCTCGGTTACCACGTGGGATCAGATGGAATCTCTATTTTTGGAAAAGTATTTCCCAGCATCAAGGGCCACAAACATTCGAAAGAGGATAAGCGGTATCTTGCAGATGCAAGGGGAGACGTTATATGAGTACTGGGAAAGATTTAAGAAGCTCGTGTCGAGTTGTCCTCAACATCAAATAACCGAGCAGCTGCTGATACAATACTTTTATGAGGGCTTGTGTGTAGTTGACAGAAACATGATCGACAGTGCCAGTGGAGGGGCATTATCAAACAAAACCCCTACTGAGGCTTGGTCTCTTATTTCGAAGATGGCGGCGAATACGCAGCAGTTTGGGACTAGAGAGAGTGTCAGGTCAAGTCAGGGAACCCAAGGATCTGATATAGAGGACCGGCTGGATCAGTTGACGACCCTTGTGAGAAAAGTAGCTGCTGGAAGTATGCCTAGCCCTAAATCGTGCAGAGTGTGTCATGTCATAGATCACAACACCGAGAATTGCCCAGTTCTAGGAGAGGATATTGAGGCCCATGCAAATTCTTGTCACAATTGATATGAAAGGCCAAGGTCACCTCCGGAAAGAAGGAAAAATGACCCGTATTCGAACAGCTACAATTCGGGATGGCGGAATCATCCGAATTTCAACTATGGTCCACAGAATCAGAATATTCAGAAACAGGGAGAACAAAGCCATCAAAATAGGCCCCCTTTCCCAAAGGCCCTTTCCCAAAGGGAGTTTACCAACCGAAAGCACCGGTCGACTTAAATCCTTCGGACCCATCCCTTTCAGATATTGTTAAGAGCCTCGCGAATAGTACAATCCAGCTGCAGAAGGACAACAATTCAAGATTCACCAATCTTGAAACTCAAATGAGCCAAATCGCCTCTGCCGTGTCAAGGCTAGAAAACACCCAAGGGGGAAAGCTACCGGCTCAACAGGAAGTTAATCCGAAAAATGTGAGTGCCATTTTTGTTGTGGATAAAGAGTTACTTGGAGAGCCTAAAAAGCCCGGGTATACTTTACAGGCAAAGACTGCAGAATTGCATGAAAATCCTAGGACAGAAGAGACACCAACTCCCCATGTCCGAAGTTCAAGTTCGGACCCCGAAGTGGAAGATTGCTAAGGAGTTGAAAAGACAAAAGTAGGCATTAGCTGCATGCTTTCCTGCTCACTTACTGCCTTTTCCTACCAAGAGATACGCTTCACAGAACGAAACTAAAAATGTCACCGTGGGAATCTTGAGAAGCGAGAAGGTACTCGAGAAAGAGAAGTTGAGAGGTGAAGAGAGGAGAATCGAAAGTGAAGAGGAAATTACTGAGAATGAAATCTCGGCCGAGATACATAAAGATCTCGGCCGAGATTGCCAACCTCGTCCAGAAAAGCAAATTCCCTGTCCACCTATCTCAGCCGAGAGGGAAGTGCATCTCGGTCGAGATCAAGCAACCCTAAATGAAGGAAGAAAGCACTGCACACTTGTCTCGGCCGAGACACAAGGCAATCTCGGCCGAGATTCTCAGGAGGGACAGATCAATTATGCAACTCCTCCACTTTTGTTTCCGAGTCAAATGAAGAGTATTCCAAACAGAAATAGAGACAAGGAGACGATGGAGGTATTCAAGAAAGTTGAAATCAGTATTCCCTTGGTGGAGGTCGTAAAACAGATTCCTCGATATGCAAAGTTTCTGAAAGACTTGTGTACAAACAAAAGGCGGCTACAAGGGAATGAGAAAGTCCTTATGGGGGAAAGAGTTTCGGCGATTTTCCAGAAAAAAGATGCCATAGAAATGCAAGGATCCGAGAATATTCGTCATCCCGTGTAAAATTGGTAACACTAGAATAGAGAAAGCCATGTTGAATCTAGGGGCATCCATCAATGTGATGCCCCGTTTTATTTTCGATAGCTTAAACTTGGGGCCACTGAAGGATACGAGGGTGGTCATCCAATTATCCGACCGAAGCACCTCGTTTTCGAACGGGGTGATTGAGGACGTGTTAGTTGAGGTGGATAGCCTCATATTTCTGGCGGATTTCTATGTGCTGAATACACATGGAGATTCGTCAAATTCCATTCCAATCTTGCTTGGGAGGCTGTTCTTGAACACCTCCCAAACAAATATTGACGTGCGAGAGAGAACTCTTAGCATGTAATTTGATGGCCAAGTGGTGCAATTCAACATCTTTGAAACGATGAAGTATCCCGAAGATTTGCATAGTATGTATTATATTGATGTTATTAATGCTATTGACCCTTTTATAGAGGAAGTGCTTGAGTATTAATGCAGGGATCAAGAGAAAATTGAATTGGCAAATGATCTAGGGGAGATGGAGCCAATGGACGCCAAGGAAGAGTTGGTGGGGATAGTGGAACAATCACAATCTTCAAAGCCATGCCGAACCAAGTCCATTCCCAAATTCGTACCATTATCGGAATCTCAAGAAAAAGTGCTACCCTCTACCATCAAAGCACCAACCCTTGAGCTCAAGACCCTCCCCTCCCATCTCAAATACACATATATTGGGAAAGGAGAAACCTTACCGGTGATTATTGTTGGATTTGTATACTGAAAGCAAAACTTTTTATATACAATGTTTCCAGTTATTCACTGTTTATCTCCTATCTGATTATATTTGCATTTGCACTATGTATGTGTCCCCATATCTCTTGCAAATAAGTAGATCCTATGGTGTGTTGAAGATCACATATCATATGATTGGTTAAACGTAAAGAGATATAAAAAGTAAATCACAACTTAGACAACTTGAGGACGAGTTGTTGGTTAAGGCTGCAGTATTAAGTAGAAATAGTTTATCTTGACTATTTACTTATACTGGTACTTATTTACGTATTGATAGGATCATAGTGAGATATGTTCTTCTACCTGACCTTAGTGAAGAACTAGAGATCTCGGTGACTTATAATAATCTAAAGCCTAAATAAGATTACAGTTATGAATGCTTGTTTGTGTGTCACTTTGATTTACTATGGGCAAGAGTTAAGATATAACTTTTATACTATGTATTTTGGGTGTGTATTTAAATAACCGTATCCGTTTAGGATGATGATATCCCCTTAAGGAGCTCAAAAGGTTTATTGTACTAAATCCTGCAGGTTGATTAAGTTCAGGTACAATAATAAGGTTGAGTGGTACTACTTAAGGAATAAATAAGAAATTAATTGATTTAAGATGTCAGAGGCTTTAATTATTTAATGGATATTCGATATCTTAAATACGGGGATTAATTAAGTCTAATTCAAGCCCCGACTCAACTCGAGAATATAGGGGTAAGTCAGTATTAATTCTCTAGTGGAATGAATTAATATTTATGAATTAATTATGTTCTGGGCTGAACAAGGAAGAATTAATTCATAGTTAGGCCCATCTTTATTTCTTGTATTTGATCCCTGGACTGGCCCATATAGACTCCTAGTCCAAGTAGGAATAGAGAATTAAATTCCTAATAAGGAATTAAATTCCTAATCCTAGAAGGAATTAAACTACCAGGCTTGGCCCACACTCAACCATGTATTATAAATACATGATCTCTCATTCTGTGAAAAAATATGAATTAACACTCAAAAAGATCACTGAATAGAGAGAAAGAGAGAGTAGGCGGCGGAGGTTTAAGGTGTTCCTTCCCACTTGGAATTCTTCAAAGTTCGTCGTCCATTCGGCGTTGAGGATTGAGTAGGGGATACAGTCCAAAAGGTTAAGACGGGAGTCAGAAATCATTAAATCAGAAATCGACCTCTTGTGTAAACAACTGTCAGGTCGAATCCCTTAACTCCTATGTGTTATAGGCGCATGTTAGGGTTTATATAAATTTATAGATCCATCGCTAGGGTTAATTAATAAAGATACAAATTATGACAACCAAGAAGGGTCTTAGGGAAAGGGATTAATTATATTACTTTCTACAAGAGTATTATAATAGATATAATTCCTACAATTATCTCATCAAAGCTCACACCCACTCAAGAACAAGCATTGATCGGAGTCCTCAAGGTGAACAAGGAAGCTATAGGGTGGACTATTGCCGATATCAAAGGCATTAGCCCAGCCCTATGCATGCATCGAATACTGCTTGAGGATGATGCCAAGCCTAGTCGGGAGCTTCAACGACGACTCAACCCGCGAATGATGGAGGTCTTCAAGAAAGAAGTGATCAAACTATTGGATGTGGGGATCATCTAACCCATATCCGACAGTAAGTTTGTGAGCCCGACTCAGGTGGTTCCGAAAAAGTCTGGAGTGACAGTGATAGAAGGGAAGGACGGTGAAATGGTTCCTACGCCTACATACAGGTTGGAGGGTTTGCATAGACTACAGGAAGTTGAACACAATAACAAGGAAAGATCATTTTCCACTACCCTTCATCGATCAAATGCTTGAGAGGCTAGCAGGGCATCCTTTCTATTGCTTCTTGGATGGATTCTCGGGGTACTTCCAAGTACCAATCGCGCTCGAGGATCAAGAAAAGACTACTTTCACATGCCCGTTCGGAACATTCGCATGGAGGCGCATGCCCTTTGGACTATGCAATGCCCCTGCAACATTTCAAAGATGCATGGTTAGTGTTTTTTCTGAATTTATTAGTCATTTCATAGAGGTTTTCATGGACGATTTTAGTGTTCATGATACATCTTTTGAAAATTATCTTGATAACTTGGTAAAAATCTTGCAACGATGCATTGAAAAAAATCTTTTGTTAAATTGGGAGAAATGCCACTTTATGGTGGAACAAGGAATTGTGCTTGACCATGTAGTTTCTAGTAAGGGAATAGAAGTAGATAGGGTGAAATTGATATTATTTCTTCTCTGCCTTACCCCGAAAATGTGCGGGAAGTGAGTTCTTTTCTTGGCCATGCAGGATTTTATAGGAGATTTATCAAAGATTTCTCAAAGACTGCTGCTCCATTGTGCCGGTTGCTACAAAAAGATGTGGAGTTTGATATGAGCAAGGAATGCAAGTTGGCATTTGATGAGTTGAAGAAGAGATTGTTCACTCCTCCGATTATTCAGCCGCTAGATTGGGAATTGCCTTTTGAATTAATGTGCGATGCAAGTGAACAAGCTTTGGGGGCAGTTTTAGGACAGAGAAGAGGGAAAATGGCCCATGTCATCTATTATGCCTCACGTGCTTTGAATCTAGCTCAGATGAACTACACTACCACAGAAAAGGAGCTTCTAGCTGTTGTGTTTACATTAGAGAAGTTTCGGTCTTACCTTGTTGGGACAAGGATCATTGTATATACCGACCACACAGCATTGAGGCATCTCATAGCTAAGAAGGAGGCGAAACCTAGGCTTATTCGCTGGATATTACTTCTCCAGGAATTTGATCTAGAGATCAAGGATAAGAAAGGAGCATAAAAGAGTGTTGCTGATCATCTCAATAGGATAACTCAAGAGGAGACGAACCTGCCTCTACGGGAAAGCTTTCCGGACGAACAACTACTTGCAATGATAGATGCGAAGGTTCCTTGGTATGCCAACATGGTGAATTACTTGGTGTCCAAGCGGTTTCCTAGTGGGATGAGTAAGCCTCGGAGAGATAGGTTGAAGAGTGAATCAAAGCATTTTGTTTGGGATGATCCCTACCTTTGGAAATATAGTTCAGATCAAGTAATTAGGAGATGCATTCCCGAAGATGAAGTGCAATCGGTGCTAAATTTTTGCCACTCATACGCTTGTGGAAGTTATTTTGGGCCGAAGAGGACGGCCTACAAAGTACTTGAAAGCGGTCTATATTGGCCTACCATTTTCAAGGACGCCCTCTTGTTTTGCAAAACCTGTGAAAGATGTCAAAGGACCGGAAATGTGTCACAGAGGAACGAAATGCCCCAACAACCAATAATGGTGTGTGAAATTTTTGACGTCTGGGGAATAGATTTCATGGGCCCGTTTCCATCTTCTTATGGGAATCTATATATCTTGTTGGCTGTGGACTATGGGTCCAAATGGGTGGAAAAAAGGCTACTCATACGAACGATTCAAAGGTTGTTGCGGACTTCGTCAAGTCTAACATATTTGCAAGATTTGGGATCCCGAGAGTCATCATAAGTGATAGGGGTATGCATTTTTGCAACCGGACCATTGAAGCACTATTCAAGAAATATTCATTTTTACATAAAGTGTCTACTCCCTATCATCCACAAACATATGGGCTAGCCGAGACTTCAAATTGAGAGATCAAATCGGTGCTAGAGAAGACTGTCCAACTTAATCAGAAATATTGGAGTTTGAGGCTTGATGATATCTTATGGGCATATAGGACCGCCTACAAAACACCTATAGGCATGTCCCCATATCGCCTTGTTTATGGCAAATCGTGCCACCTTCCGGTTGAACTCGAACACAAAGCCTTTTGGGCCATACGGAGATGTAACATGAGTGTTGATGAGGCGGGTGTGCACTGGATACTTCAACTCCAAGAGCTAGAAGAGATTCGGAATGAAGCCTTCGAAAATGCGTTGATATATAAGGAGAAGACTTTGCCTTCCATGATGCAAGGATATCCCGAAAAAGTTTTGTGGTTGGAGAGAAGGTACTTATGTACCACTCGCGGTTGAAATTGTTTCCCGGAAAGCTTCGATTAAGGTGGGTTGGACCATTCATTGTCAAGAAGATAGAAAGCGGTAAAACAGACAAGATTTTCAAAGTGAATGGATAATTGCTCAAGCCGTATTTCGAAGGCTGTCAAGATAGCCCGCTTGAAGAGGAACAAGTAGAAGACCCACCATCGAGCTGAGTTAACATCCATCGAGCCAACGACGTTAAACAAAGGCGCTTGTCACGAGGCACCCTGGCGGTATCTTTAAATTTTTTTCATTTTCAAATTCATAGTTAGACGCTCAATAAATGCCTTGTGGCATATTTGATGTTTTTGTTTAGAATTGTGCAGGGATCAATCAGAATAATCAAAACATAGCATGGAATGGGGGTGAAGGAGACCAAAATGAAGGAAAAACTGCTGGAGATAAATCTCGGCCGAGACACACAAGCACTCTTGGCCGAGACGTCACAACAAAGGTAAAAACAGGTGAATTCGCTGGAAAAGTATCTCGGCCGAGACATACATTCATCTCGGCCGAGACTTAACTGAGCTCAAAATTGGCCAAAATTGCTGGAAACTTATCTCGGCCGAGACACCAAGTCATCTCAGCCGAGATCAACTTGTGCAAAATGTGGGCAAAATTGTTGGAGGCTAATCTCGGCCGAGACTTAACTGAGCTCAAAATTTTTGGAAACTTATCTCGACCGAGATACCAAATAATCTCGGCCGAGATCAACTTGTCCAGAATGGGGGCAAAATTACTGGAAAGCAATCTCGGCTGAGACACATGCGCATCTCGGCCGAGACCCTCTGCTGAGCTAACCATGCCTGAGACCAAGGAACAGATCTCGGCCGAGACACAAAATTCAAAATTTCATCTCGGCCGAGATTCCGTGCAGGTATAAATACCCCTGCGCGAAACAAAAGGTCATTCTCTTACCCCCCCCCCCCCCCCATACGCGAATTTGGCACACACACTCAAAACCACCATCTTTACTCAATTTCTTCCATTCAAATTCACACCACACCTCACCCACATCACCCCCACACACTTCTATCCAAAAAATTTCGGATTTTGAGCAAAGTTGGAGTCGGGTCGAAAAGGGTGCGAAAAAGTTCACTTCAAAATTTTTTGATTAAATCCGACCGATAAGTACGGCTATCCATTTCCCTTAGTCTTTATTTGATTATTATGAACTTTATTGTTACGATTAGGGGCGAATTTTGTGTTATAATAGTTACTACATTGATATTGGTTATACACAAGTTTGTTGTTGTGATTTTTTGCCAATGTTGAATTGTTTTAGGCATTCTAATACTAAATTTGTTGTGATAGCTAGTGTATTTGCATGATTGGTTGATGAGGGATGAGGATTAGGTTGAGAATCTTCGAATTTGAAAGTTGAAATTTATTATGGCATATCACCGAACATATGGCATGCATTCTTTATTGTTATCCTTTTGAAGTTTGATTTGATTGCCATGCTCGATCATTAGGTTGATTAGTTGAATTTGTGTGAAGAATAGGCAATTTTAGATTCTTGTTTATGATGAAGAGAAATTGACCTATTTTTGTTGAGCATTGGTAAATTTTCGTTGCAATAGGATAATAATTGGGAATGTTGACCATATATGCAAATTGTATCAAGTCAATTGAATCATCTAGATTGTAAGTTCGCTTGTGATATTCCATGTTAATTGAATATGAGTGATTGATATAGCTAACTTGACCTTCTATTTGATCGAAGTTGATGTGTAAATTGGTGATAAAGTGTTCAATGTGGGAGATTTTGATGTGTGATTGTTTGTAGGCACACAATGGCACCACCCAAAAATCCGAAGAACACAACTCAAGAAGGCACTTCTGGTAGGCGGTTAACACAGAAAATTCGCAAAAGCCAAGTCCAAGGCAAGGAAAAAGCCGTTGAGCCTACTCCAGAGACTCCCATGTCGGACATTCCATCAGCCACCACTGATAAATCCACAAAGCCGATTGATTTTGACATAGTTCTGAGCACAGAGGACCAGAGGAAGAGATTTGACAAGCTAATTAGGAGAGGGGACTCAGCAACCCGTTATGGTGATCCCAAGATTCTGGATGCCATGGAAATACGGCAGAATGTTCTTGAACTTCTAGACAAAGCAGGTCTAGCCCAATGCCTAGCACCCCGCCCTACTTTTCTCAAATTCGTGCTAGAGTTTTTCAGCACCCTCAAAATCGAGGAGGAGTCTCTTTTCTGCTCGACCAAGGTCCACCACATTAAATTTCAACTTCTGAATGAAGAAAAGACACTGAACCACGACAACCTGAGAAACATATACGGCTTCAAAAGGGCAACCGTTGGCGATGAAAATGAACTTAAAGAGTTTGACGTGCAACAATTCTGGGGGCAAATCACTGCCGCCCCTGGAATAGTTGCACCCTAGGCCTACGACTCGAGGAGCTCCAAGTTGACTTCCATCAGAAGCCCGGTCGTGAAGTATATGCAGAAGTTGTTGAGCTCCACCATATGTGGTAGGAAAGAGATCAGTTCTCCCCGATTGTACGAGATGGAGATCTCATGGGCTATTGTGGACAGGACGTTGAGGAATTTTCAGTGTGATGTGATATCGAGCTTTCAGAAAATAGTCAAGGAATTGAGGACAGAACGAAAGAGAGAGATAAAAGTGCCAGACCCGATCTACTGTGGGGCTCTGATTACCCCCATCCTGAAGCATTACAATGTACCCCTCCCAGAGTACACACCCATCACCACTGACTATTATTTAGATTGGGAGGAGATGGAAAATATGAGAATTGCCATGCTCGGGTACCAAGAGGGAACATCGGGTCCGGTTGTCCCCTATGTCCTCCAGAATGTGGGACCGTACCTCTGTCTCCCCAACCCCAATCTGACCTACATTGAGCGCCTGGAGAAAAGCATGCCAAACTTGGCGCTGAGCTCGGAAGCACATTTAAGAGAATAAAAGGAGCCGACGAGCGCCGAGTTAACACGCTACCAGAGGGGGAAGAAGCCATGAACTGTGGTCGGGGAGATGAGTACGGGGACTGCAGAAGGGAGCAGTCAGCCAAGCAGGAAGAGACCCGCATCTGCGGTGCGGTCTCGGGCTGAGATTCGGGAGGAGCACACTGACCGACTGAGCAGTTTGGAGTCGGGCGTGCAGGACATCAAAGCTGACATCAGTGCACTTAGGGGAGATGTCCATTAACTGGGGGCGGAAATGAAGGAAATTAAAGAGAGTCAAAACAAGTTGCTAGCCTTGTTCAAAAGCATGCAAGGATGCTTTACTGGCTCGAGCTCCCGAGACGTCAGGCCTTCCAAGTCACTGTGAGTAGAGCACCGAGAATGCCTTGCCCGTTGATAAGGCGTAATCTGGTTATCAAATAAATTCCGAACGTAAAACCCCTTTTTTCGCAACGTAAATTAATGCAAGAAATTTAAAGAACACAGGATGTACGTGGTTCGTTCCGGAGATCTACGTCCACGGGCTGAAAATATCACCTGCCGAGGTGTTTCTTCACTATCCTCTTGAAATTACACGCAACTGTTTCAGAATACAAAATGCCAACCCTAATTCTGAGTACAATTCTCCTACTTATACTACTCAACTCAAAACCCTAACTAACTCCCTACAATCGCGCCTATTATCGTTGCATGGAGGTTTGGAGCAGATCGTGGGAGAAGAACGTGGGGTACGCCGCAATTGGGCCACACTATTTTGGAGCGCACGTTTCTGGGCCGGTTGTTGGGCTTATCCTCCTGGGCTCAGTTGCTCGGGTCGGGTTGATCTGGTCCGGGGTGTCAATCCGACCCGAAGTTACTGGGCCATACCTATCACCCGTCTCTTCACAAACTTAGTTGAAAACTAAGTTTGGGGGGGGGGGGGGGAATAGGGGGTGAGACATTCTTGGCCGCTCGAATTCCCGAACTCCCCTTCAGCCTCTTTTCTGATTCCTTATGACTATTAACTGCTCTGGATTGTATTATTGGCCCGTGTGCCTCTTTTCTGAAACTTGCTCATTTTTTGGTTTGACGGCCTGTGTGCCGAGTAGATTTGACTGATTGCCTTTGGTGGCCTTCTTGGATGTGTTTTGTTAATTGTAATTGAATTTGGTGGGCCGGTGAGCCTTTGTTTATCTTTTCATTGATTTATGAGCATTACTGTTATTATTTTGATTTGGTATTTTGCACATTTAGGAATAGTGATTTTGTTACTTTGTTTTTAGTAGAATGGGGTTGGATAATATTGAATAATATGGTTATATTCGACGAGCACTAACTTGTACTCCTCTTTTCCACAAACTTAGTTTGTGACTAAGTTTGGGGAGGGGGTGGGATTCGTACAAGTTGGCAGCTCGAGAAAGCGATTGGATTAGTTTAGGAAGGAAAATTGTGGCATTGATCAATGATGAATTTTTTTTTCGAACAAATATCTTTTTTGGAAAGAAGCACATGGTAGAGCATGATAGGCTTTTTGAAACCAAATTGAACATACACTCATAACTTTTGATCAAAATTGCAACCAAGTGAGTCTTTGAGCCTAAAGCATACTTCCATTTTTGGAGTAAAATCAAATTTTCTTTCGGTGCAAAAATTCTTTGAATGTATGCAATTTCCTCTAGAACTTGCCCTAATTCTCTACCTTTGAATAAGTCAGTATGTGTGGTGACAATGAAAATGATTTTAGACATTTCTTGATTTAAGTCCCTTTTCAAAAGCTGAAAACAATTCCTTTTGAAAAAAAATGTACAAATTTCCCTTAGTTAGCCCTTTGAGCTTAAAGCTTTTTTGTTTGATACCCAACACTAGAAAGCAATTTCCCTTTCATTTAGCCTTTGAAACCCAAATGGATTATTGAGTATGAGGGAGGCGGTTGGAAGGTAGTTAGTTTGGAAATTGAAATAGAATTTGGGTAAACCAGTGGAAAACGAAGAAGGGTGAAAGGAAACACGTGAAATAGGCTAGAATCGAGAACATTAACCTCTCCACAATTTGTAATTAAAAAAAAAAAAAAAACGAGCAAAGTCGAAAAAACCAGAAAAACAAAAGAAAGAGGAAGTGTATATACCATTTTTTTAGTATTTTCTTTTAGAATTGGAAAGGTTAATGAAAATCACATCATTTTGTGATTACAAACCCTTGGTTAGAAAAGTCTTAAGAGACATATTTATTGTGAGGATTGATAAATATGGGAGATGTAGGCAGGAATAAGGTGAAGAAGTCGAATCTTAAGTTCCACTTGATTGGGAATTGGAAGAGTGAGGTTGAGTGACCATTGTTTGAGGGGTAGATAGGTAGTGCACGACTCATTTAATCCGTTTTATAGTCACTTTTCCCTAAATTTTGTCCCACCTTACCCCTAGCCAACATTACAACCCATATAAAGACCTAACTGATTCATTGTCACGCATGTCAAGTACAATTTTGGGTTTAGATGATTGGCAAGCCTATGGTAGGCGTTGTATGCATTTCAATGTGAGTGTAAACACTACCCTTTTTAATGCACTCGAGAGAGAGAGATACACTCACCCGGTGAGGATCTTAAGTTAAGAGTGTTATGTCTTGAGAGTAGTGGATCTAGTCTATCACATATGCTCACTATTATCATGCTCGCTTCGTTTTTTCATGGAAACTCTCTGAAATCAAAATGCCACTAAACCCTGCCCAAAACACGTATCTTTTTGTCTTTCTCTATATTGATCGGGACGAACAAGTTCTAAGTTTGGGGAAATTTGGTACACGTGTCCTGTGCACGCACTTTAGGGCATTTTTAGTGCCATTTTAATGTCAATAATGTGCACAATCACGTGTATTAAGCGCTTTTGTATTCCCCTGGGCAAAATATTGTGTTTGTGGTGTTTATGTGTTAAAACAGGTGCAAAAGGATCGAAAAAGAACATCAAACGATCGCGAAGTCGATGGATCAGTCGAGGCAACAAGGGACAGGGCTGAAGGATTGATCTCTGCTGAGATAGGGCAAAAATCTCGGCCGAGATACCTCTCCAGGAAATCCTGGAATTTTGAGAACTGAAGATCTCGGCCGAGACGGATATTGCATCTCGGCCGAGATACCTCTCCAGGGAAAAATTAGAGATTCAAGAGATGAAGATCTCGACCGAGATGAAACCCAATCTCGACCAAGATAATCCAAATCCTAAAAAGCCATAAATTTCCCTTTTCACGTCTTGGCCGAGATGCAACCCAATCTCGGCCGAGATCACCCCTCGATTTACAATTTGAAAAAACCCTTTTTCACGTCCGACCGAGACACACTTGCATCTCGACTGAGATTCCTTGCCCTGCTTTAAATTCCTGAACGCGATTTTGTCTTAAACTGAAGTAACAACTCTTCCCCTATATATATATCCTCCCTTTCGAAATTGACCTATCTTGGGCACAAATTTGGAGAACTTTTCAGACACCATCACTTCCAAGGAGGAGAGAAGGGCAAGAAGGAGTCATCCCATCTTCCCCACTGATCAACCTTTGGTTCTATCATTTCATTTTTATGAATTCTTGTATTTCCTTTGATTTACTGATTATATTAGGAGTAATGGGTGGCTAGCACCCTTAATTCTACCCTTGTTCATGTTGAACCTTGATTGAAGATGAATATGTGAATATTGACTTTTGGTGTTACCCTTTTGTTGCAATTTTAATGTTCTATAATGCTTGTTTGAATTGTCTTATGCCTAGATGCTTGTTTTAGGATTGATCACCCTTTAGAAGCATTTATTGTATGTTGCTAGAGATTGGAATTCACTTTCCGTGATTGTTGAAGCTTCAATCTCCCTTAGTAGTGAACAATGCTTGATATCATTGGTGGCCTTATAGAGTTTGGCCTCTAAACCCGATTGATTAGAGGTTTATGCTTTATTTATCCCGTTGTTCTAGTTCGTGACCATCCAATATAAATTAGTGTGAAAAGAGCTGGTTTGGATCACTAATTGATTTTGTTAGAGATAAATCAATAAGCGGACCTTTGATTTATCCACAATTAAGGAACAACACAATTTACATAAGCGGACCTTGTGGATTGTGAGATAAGGGTTTAAATTGCATTGAATTAGGGCATCAACAATAATCCATAGGTAGTCGAATTCAAGGGGATACTAGATCGAGGGTAGACCTTTTTAACATATTCAAAAACCCGAAAATATTTACTTGTGGTCTTTCTTTGAGACTTTGATTAATCTAAAACACCAAAAACATCTATTGCTTTCTAGATTAGTAGTTGGCACTTGGTAGACTTTAGTTGTTAGACTCAATCAACCCCCCCCCCCCCCCCCCCATTTACTCGCTTATGTTTATTACTTTTATTTCAACTGAAATCACTAATTGCTTGAAGTATTTGAATCAACACTACTAATCGTTCTCCGTGGGATCGACTCGGACTTACCACTTTACCTAGTAAAGTCGGGAAAGTTCGGAACTCAATTTTATATCATTCTAATTTGGTGGGGTGAACGTTTCGACGACGCGTTCCAACCCCCTACCAGGAGCAGAGTTTAAGGAACACTTGTTGGGTTGGGTGAAATTATCTTGTGCTAGTGTCTAGTAATTACACCCCCAGATCGGTCTTTAATGTTGGAGAATTCAATATAAGTCCTTGTAGCCTTATGCAATATAGACCCCCGGACCTAGGATCGAGTCATAATTCTTGATTTGTGTAGGTAGTCTTTATAGTATCTCGTATATTCGTCTATCTCTAGGTGGTAGGAACACCTGAACTCCTTTCCAAGAATTACACCCGATTAGGACGCCTTTTGGTTGGGAATTCAACCATAATAAATGCACAAAAATATCTTCTAATCATCTTTGATATATAACCTACTTGCCTTGGGATAAATCAAAACTTCGGGGAACTGTCTGCACTGATTGATTTATATCTATTGCTTATATAATCTTAGAAAATTATAATCACACCACCTTTTTAAATTGCTAAAATTACGTCAAATGAATGGCTTAGCTCAAATCGTGACCTTGTGATTCGGAAATCCATTCTATTCTTATTGAATTGAAAAGATTTTCATGAGAATATGGCATTGTTGCCGCGGAGGATTACCTCCCCGTGCAATTGGCCATGTCTTTATTCATCCTGAAATTTAGTTTTTATATTTTTGCATTTCATTTTATGTTTGTTATTTTTAATTGGTCTCTTTTGAAGGTAGCTTTGTGCATGAGTAGGACGATCAGGAAATCGATCGTACTTTACATCGAGAAGTTAGAAGGTTGCTAGCTAACACTAGAAATCAAGAAGAAAGTGAAACCATGGACAATTGTGACAACACAACCCACCCCATGAGGAGGTTGAGAAAGTTGTACCAAGAACAACTTTGAGGGACTATGTGGCCCCAAACAACCATGGGACTTACTCACACATTGTATGTCCAAGAGTTCAAGCTAACTTATTCGAGTTAAAACCAGGCTTGTTGCAAATCATCCAAGAAAATTAATTTGCCGGCCAACCGAGTGGGGATCCACTCACCCAAGTGTCCATATTTCTCCAAATTTTTGACATACTAAAGAAGAATGGAGTGTCTCCGGAAGCTATTAGATTGAGGTTATTCCAATTTTCACTTTGGGACCGTGCAAGGACTTGGTTGAATTCTCTACCACCCGACTCTATCACTTCGTGGATTACTTAGGTTAAAGTTTCTACAAAAAAAAAAAATATTCCACCAAGTAAGACCGTGCAAATTTTGACGCAAGATCACCACTTTCTCCCACGAGCTCGATGAATCACTATTCGAAGCATGTGAGAGGTTCAAGGAGAAATTGCAAAGTTGCGATCACCACGGTCTAGAGCGATGGATTGTTTTGGACATCCTTTAAAATGGTCCCACATACCATGGTAGGAGTGCCATAGATGTCGCTTTCGGTGGATGCCTCATAAACAAATAGATTGAAGAATCCTTTAACCTTATAGAGACAATGGTCACAAATCACAACCAATGGAACAAACTAAGAGGTACTCTAAGCTCATCTTTGAACACTCAAAGGAAAATGAATGTTATGCATCAAGTAGATGCTCTTGACTTAATAGCATTGAAGCTTGAGGTCTTACCCAACAAAATTGATGCTATGAAGCCGTGAGTACCACTTCCACCCTGCCCTCATCTTTCAATACGGTGTTTTCTGACTTTTGTGGAGGGTAACGACACATTGTGAGTTTGTGTACCTGACACATCGGTTTCTAACCTAGTGTTCCGCAAGTGTACGGATGTAGGTGTAGTACTATTGTCAAGGTCGATCCCACAAGGAATAGTTTTAGGTAGTTTGATACCCTAATACTCTAGGAATGTCCTAACTAGATACTAAGTTTTAAAGGTTGATTTTACTAATTAAACTACTCAATTAAATATAACTTCAAACTTAGGAAACACGAAAACTAACAATCAAAGAGAAAAGGTATCCTAGGGCTTCGATTTCAGGATATTATTTCAATGTGGAATATGATTAACCTATTAATTTACCAATTCTAGTGTTTATTAGGCGGCACGACAATAATCTAATCCTTCTCTCGAAGCGATTAAACCGTTGATTAATTAAGCTAATTACCCTCTCGAGTCAATTAAACCTAATAACTCCCAAACGATCTTAAGCCACGGCCTACACAGTCATAGACAACTGCGCTCTATGTTCTAAGTCTGATAACAATTCCCTCCTCTCGAAGCGGAATTGTTAAACTAAATTACTAAATCTAGGTGATCAAGCTAAATTCAGTTTAAGCATAAACATAGAGATAAAACACATAAAGAACGGAATTAATAAATTAAATCATAAATCAAAACATTGTTATAAAAATCCCTACTTTCTAACCCTAGGACACGAATAGCTTAGCTATCCATGCCTAGTAATAATCCAATACAAAATCTTAATAAAAACATTGTAAAGAATTAAACTAGAAAAGAATAAATAAACCCGGATGACTCCGTCTCGATGATCTTCGTCTTCTTTGTCTTCCAAGATGATGTAATTTATGTTCTTGATGATTGATCCCCTTTTTCCTAGAGCTTGGGGTCCTTTTTATAGAGTTGGGCCGAATCTTGGGAAAGATAGGATCAAAATCCTATTAAAAATATGAAATCCTCGAATAAAAACCCTTCTGACACGGCCGTGTTGCTTAAGTGACACGGCCGTGTTGCTTTGCACAATTCACTTTCTGCTCAACATTTGACACGGCCGTGTTGCAGTTGTGACACGGCCGTGTTCTATTCCAGAACTAACAGCGCTTTGTGGACCACTTTTGACACGGCCGTGTTACAAGTCTGACGCGGCCGTGTCGGTTCTTGCCCGGTTTTGCTCCTGGACCGGTTCGGACCGGTTTGGACCGGTTCTCCGACGGTTCTCACTCTTTTGGGCCGGTTTTCACTCTTTTCCAACTTGTTTCCTCGTCCGGTAGCCTGAAAATGCTCAAAATACCTTAAAACAAGTCGAAACACGTCAAATGACCCAAATATTATTAATATAAATAAATGCCGGTCAAATATGCACGTAAATGATATAAAATATGATCCTAAATCGACCTAAATACATGCATAAATAACGTGTTATCAAACTCCCCCAAACTTAAACTGGTGTTCGTCCCGAACATCATAACAAAAGACACAAAGATAACAAGTGATTATGCATTTGTTTAGGGCGACTAGATGATGAATTCAGTTTCAGTCTGATTTTTCTTACAACAACTAGGCAACACAATTCACTTGAGCATATGTGATAACGCGTAAATCAACTAATCTCGAGACTTTGAACTTTCGAATTATTCAACCCTCACCGGGTAAGTGTTTCACTCATCTCTCAAGTGTTTAAGCTAGAATAATTTCCACTCATATTGAATTACATGCAAAGTCTACCATATGCTTGCCAATCGTCTACACTAGACCTCGTACTTGATACGTGTGACAAAGGATCAAAAAGGTCTTTA
Source organism: Ajuga chamaepitys (assembly GCA_958295605.1). NCBI lineage: Eukaryota > Viridiplantae > Streptophyta > Magnoliopsida > Lamiales > Lamiaceae > Ajuga > Ajuga chamaepitys. The sequence continues at coordinate 23,303,603 of OY282506.1, read as the reverse complement.
TTTTGGTTGTAATGTGGGTTTAAGGTAAGGTGGGATACATTTGGATTTAAGTGACTATTCATTGGACTAATCAAGTTACGTCTAACCCGACTACCCCTCAATACAATCACTCAACCTCACTCTTCAAATTTCAACAAATCACCTCACAAAGTGACTTCTTCACCTTTAAAAGTCCGTACAACTTAAGTGCTTTTCAATTCTGCAGGTACCACATTTTTGGGACTACCCGAATGTTCTAAGCAAATTCATAATTTGAGCACTTTATTTTCTAGCCTCTCCTCTATAATACTAATAATAAAAACTTTTTTCTTTTTTCCTCTTTTTTTTCTTTTTCTTTTTTTTTTCTTTTTCTTTTTTTTTTTCTTTCTCTTTTTTTTTCTTTTTCTTTTTTTTTTCTAGGAGAGGCCATTCTTCGCTTTTCACCTATCACTTTTCTTTTATTCCCTTCATCTTTTGAAAATATCCCTATTTCCCATTCCTTCCCACAAATTGTTCACCCAAAATTCCTTTCAATTCTCCTCCCTCTAACTTGATTAATCCAATTATGGCCAAAAGAGTTAGATCAAAAGGTTTCGGCTGATATTGTTTAGGTTATGAATAAATAAAGCTATAAGGCTCAAGTGGGCTAACTAGGGACAATTTTTTTTTTCATTATGGGTCAAAGGCAATTTTCATGGTTTGAATAAATAGGCTTAAACAAAAATTTGCCTAAGATCATTTCCTACATCACAACATATACTTGACACATTCTTAGTAAAGACTCAAGGCAAGTTCTAGAGACTAGTACACATATTCAATCAAATTCACACCGAAAGAAAGTATATGACTCCGAAAATTGGAGTATAATTAGGCTCAAATTCTCACAATGTAAATTTTGATTGAATATTCTCAGTTCAAGCTCAATTTCGTCTCAAAACACCTCTCATGCTCTATTATGTGCCATTTTTTCATCTAAACCATCTCATCATTAACTATTCATCATCCATCTTTCCCTATTATTCTCTTATTATTTTTTTCACTTGTTACCTATTTCCGGGTTTTATTATTCTTATTACTCTTAAAAAAAACTGACACACTACTAAGAATCTAAACTCTAAACTCCTAAGACTCAACATAAAAACACTATGCAATCAAACTCGGGCTCACAGACCCAATCAACACCGATAAATCAGATAACTGGGCTCACCGACCCGATAACATCAATCAAACAATAAAAATCAGCACAATGGGCACACGGACCCACAACCAGCGAACCTCGAACGCTCAACTAAAATGTAAATCAAAACTAGAAATATAACTGCCAAGACGTCCCACGGTCTACCCCCTCCCCCAAACTTGGCTGAAAGCCAATGTTTGGAGGAAAAAAATGTGGTACGCCTTGGTGCTAACTTACAAATCGTTTCGACGACGGCGGTGTTTTGAAATCCTCCAAAATCGTGCACGTTGAGATCCTGACGCGGCCGTGTTGAAGGTTGTTGACACGGCCGTGTCACTTTTTTCCAAAATTGATGTTTCTGGATCGTTTTTGACGCGGCCGTATCATTTGTGTGACACGGCCGTGTTGCATTCCAGTGTTGATTCGCGTTTGGAGGATGATTTTGACACGGCCGTGTTACCGTTGAACCAAAAGTTGGTTTTCTGAGGCGTTTTTGACACGGCCATGTTCCGTATATGACACGGCCGTGTTGCATTCCAGTGCTGAAAACACTTTCTAAGTGCTTTTTGACGCGGCCGTGTCCGTAGTGCGACACGGCCGTGTTGCATCTTCTGCTCCTTTTAACGCGATTTTTTCGTCTTTTCGACCCCCGTTTCTTGCAACACTCGTCCATGTTGATTCCTAAAAACATAAAACACTAAAACACACGTAAAACATAAAATTAACACAATAAAAAATATAAACATAAAACATTAAACATCGGGTTGCCTCCCGACAAGCTCTTTGTTTTACGTCTTCAGCCGGACGTCCTTTTCCTATCAACCTTCTTCTAGCCACCCCGAGTTGGAAGTTTTCTGGTCACTTAAAGAGCTATTTGGGGCACGAGGATTTTCTACAGCCGCTAGGGTAGTGTAAATAATGCTACAATTGTGCCTACCCCTTAGACCCGATTTATGTATGTTGAGTGTGATTATTTCGTTTTGAACCCGAAAAACCAACTCCCCTTTAGGTACATCTATTAGTGCTTGGCTAGTCGCCAAGAAGGGTCTTCCTAAGATAAAAGGGAATTCATCACTCCCTTTCATGTCAACAACTAAGAAATCACTAGGGAATTCAAAATTTAGCACTTTTACCACTACATCCTCTGCTACTCCCAACGGCGTTAATGAAGATCCATCCGCCAATTTGATAGTAGTAAAGGACCGTTTAATTTCCCTTAATCCTAATTGTCTATACTGCTTAAGAGACATCAAATTTATGCTATACCCTAAGTCACACATGACATTATGAAATTCATGACTACCAATTGAGCAAGAAATAGTAAAACTCCCTGGATCTTTTGCTTTTGTTGCTCTTCTTGGTTTCATGCTTGTGTTTGCGTTTTTCTTGGGCCTGCTCGGTCTCTTCTTCGTCGCCTCTTTTCCATCCTCCCACTCCGTTGTTTTCTCTTTAACTTGGATTCTCTCCTTTAGTGGTTCCTGTTTCACAACAACAACTCTAGATTGCTCTAAAGGGTCAAGGTTAGCAAAGAACGAATTTTTAAAACAAAAATCAAAAGATTCATCAAGAATAGGAGATGAAATTTTCTTATCTATGATTGGTTCGACCTCCTCCTTCTCCATGTTTTTTACTTCCTCACTTGATTCCTTTGCTTCTTGGTCCTTCATGCTCTCTTCATGCTCCACAACATTGCAGTGCTCCTTCGGATTCACCACTGTATCACTCGGGTATTGGCCTTGCTTGTGTTGAGCTCCTACTATCTTTATCAGTTGGCTCATGTTTGATGATAATTCACCAATGCTAGCTTGGGTCTGAACCAACGTGTTCTCGAGCCTCTTGATGTCTGCCCCTTGCCCAGTGATATGCTTGTTTAGCTCCATGAATTTTCCATCCACTTTCTTCTCCAACTGAGCTAACTTTTCATCATACTTTTCAAATTGTGACATCGCGATCTCTTCTTGTGATGGCTTCTTACCGTCATGGATCATGCCATTTGTAACAGCAAATCTGGGTGGCGGATTAAGTTTGTTTTGCGCGTTCCCATATGAAAAGTTCTGATGATTCTGAGGATACTGATTGTACCGAGGCTGATTGTTCTGGAAGTTGTTGAAGTTTCGTTGATTCACAAATTTGACTTCTTCAACTTCTTCCTGACCCCCTGGCTGTTGTGCTAACGTCAGATTAGTTAGCAAATTCACCTGGCTCGTCAATGCTGTTACTTGTGCTGTGAGCTTTTCAATTGGCTCATTATTGACGGGCTCGACTTTTTGGACACTTGCTACCCTCTTTGGCATGTTTCTCTCATTCGACCATTGGTAGCTCGTTCTTGCCATAGCATCCAGGATTGAGAATGCCATCCTCACTGACTTCTCCATCAAACTTCCACCCGCAGCCGCATCCACTTGGTTCCTAGTCGGAGCAAGTAGACCATTGTAGAACTTGCATACTTGCTGCTTCTTGGTGAACCCATGTTGAGGGCAACTCCGGATAAGATCCCGGAATCGCTCCCAAGCCTCTCCGAATGGCTCGTGGTCCAGCTGTTTGAACTGATTAATTTGATTCTGCAAGTCGAGCATCTTGCTCGGTGGAAAGTACTTCAATAAGAACGAAGTGCTCAACTCTTCCCAACTGATGATATCTTCCAAGGAATTGAACCATTGGAGGGCTCTATCCTTCAACGAGAAAGGAAACAATCGCAGCTTAACCTGCTCGTGTGGCACATGATTTATTTTGATTGTATATGCCAATCTTCGGAACTTTATCAGGTGAGCGTTCGGATCCTCCATTGCACTTCCTCCGTACTGGTTCTGCTGCACTATGTTGATCAGTGCAGGCTTCAGCTCGAAACTATTTGCATTCAGAGGCGGAAGTTGTACTCCTCCTGACTGTTGATTAGGATTCGGCCTTAAACAGTCACTAATAGGTGTATTGTCTTCTTCTCCCGCATCTGGTTCTATTGGAATCTGTCCGTGCTGTTGTGGCAACTGTTGCTGCTGTAGGTATCTGCTGCTGTATAGTAGTGACGCGATCGTCCAATCGTGCTAAGGCTGTTAGCACTCTATTTAATACTTCATCATTCGGTTGCTGCGGTGGGTTCTCCATCTCAGCTGTGAAGTTTCTTCTCGTTCGGTGTCTGCGAGCTGTCGCTTCAATTTCTGGATTGAAAGGAAGAAGGGTTTCTTTCCCTTTTGATCTGGTGTGCATACGAAGCCTGAAAACACCAAAAACAAGAACTACCGCATAACACTAAAATTAACCCAAAAAATAAAAACGAAAATTAAAATTAAAATTAAAATTATGAAACGAATAAAATCTAGTCTAGTTTCCTCCTATTTTTCAAGATAAAAACTAAACGCTAAATCCTATTCCCCGGCAACGGCGCCAAAAACTTGACACATCGGTTTCTAACCTAGTGTTCCGCAAGTGTACGGATGTAGGTGTAGTACTATTGTCAAGGTCGATCCCACAAGGAATAGTTTTAGGTAGTTTGATACCCTAATACTCTAGGAATGTCCTAACTAGATACTAAGTTTTAAAGGTTGATTTTACTAATTAAACTACTCAATTAAATATAACTTCAAACTTAGGAAACACAAAAACTAACAATCAAAGAGAAAAGGTATCCTAGGGCTTCGATTTCAGGATATTATTTCAATGTGGAATATGATTAACCTATTAATTTACCAATTCTAGTGTTTATTAGGCGGCACGACAATAATCTAATCCTTCTCTCGAAGCGATTAAACCGTTGATTAATTAAGCTAATTACCCTCTCGAGTCAATTAAACCTAATAACTCCCAAACGATCTTAAGCCACGGCCTACACAGTCATAGACAACTGCGCTCTATGTTCTAAGTCTGATAACAATTCCCTCCTCTCGAAGCGGAATTGTTAAACTAAATTACTAAATCTAGGTGATCAAGCTAAATTCAGTTTAAGCATAAACATAGAGATAAAACACATAAAGAACGGAATTAATAGATTAAATCATAAATCAAAACATTGTTATAAAAATCCCTACTTTCTAACCCTAGGACACGAATAGCTTAGCTATCCATGCCTAGTAATAATCCAATACAAAATCTTAATAAAAACATTGTAAAGAATTAAACTAGAAAAGAATAAATAAACCCGGATGACTCCGTCTCGATGATCTTCGTCTTCTTTGTCTTCCAAGATGATGTAATTTATGTTCTTGATGATTGATCCCCTTTTTCCTAGAGCTTGGGGTCTTTTTTATAGAGTTGGGCCGAATCTTGGGAAAGATAGGATCAAAATCCTATTAAAAATATGAAATCCTCGCATAAAAACCCTTCTGACACGGCCGTGTTGCTTAAGTGACACGGCCGTGTTGCTTTGCACAATTCACTTTCTGCTCAACATTTGACACGGCCGTGTTGCAGTTGTGACACGGCCGTGTTCTATTCCAGAACTAACAGCGCTTTGTGGACCACTTTTGACACGGCCGTGTTACAAGTCTGACGCGGCCGTGTCGGTTCTTGCCCGGTTTTGCTCCTGGACCGGTTCAGGCCGGTTCGGACCGGTTTGGACCGTTTCTCCGACGGTTCTCACTCTTTTGGGCCGATTTTCACTCTTTTCCAACTTGTTTCCTCGTCCGGTAGCCTGAAAATGCTCAAAATACCACTTTCTCCCACGAGCTCGATGAATCACTATTCGAAGCATGTGAAAGGTTCAAGGAGAAATTGCAAAGTTGCGATCACCACGGTCTAGAGCGATGGATGGTTTTGGACATCCTTTAAAATGGTCCCACATACCATGGTAGGAGTACCATAGATGTCGCTTTCGGTGGATGCCTCATAAACAAATAGATTGAAGAATCCTTTAACCTTATAGAGACAATGGTCACAAATCACAACCAATGGAACAAACTAAGAGGTACTCTAAGCTCATCTTTGAACACTCAAAGGAAAATGAATGTTATGCATCAAGTAGATGCTCTTGACTTAATAGCATCGAAGCTTGAGGTCTTGCCCAACAAAATTGATGCTATGAAGCCGTGAGTACCACTTCCACCCTGCCCTCATCTTTCAATACGGTGTTTTCTGACTTTTGTGGAGGGTAACGACACATTGTGAGTTTGTGTACCATTGTTACTGAAGTGGAGAATGTGAGTATACTTGAGAGAGAGAAAAATAGAGTGGAATTCATACTCCAATACCTATAATCCCGGGTGGAAACACAATTTAAAAATCTCTTATTCCAACACCAAAAATACCCAAAACCCATCTCAAAATCATTACTACCAAAGCCAACCCTATGAGTCTACCCAAAATCTGCCGGGCTTTCCACCTAGTAAGGGAAATTCTAACCCCCTAGAAGAAGTAAAACTAATTCCGTAATTGAGGAAATGCAAGCTCGAGCCAAGAAGGACGGGGATGACATGAAAGCTATGTTTGAAACTATCATGATCCATAACAAAATATCAGAATAATACCTCCTTAGCTAAACTGGGACTTCATCTAGGCAAGCGGGTAATTTCCCAGAACAACCCCAGTACAAACCTCAGAAAGACCTTAAGTTTGTGGGGTAGGAGAGTGTGCATGAGGAGATAGTGAGAAGGGTGATAGGTTTGATTTGGTTGAGGATTGGAAAAAGGACTCCAAAGGAAAGGGATTCATTGAGATGAAGGAGTGGAGAAAAAATGAGTGAGACCTTTGAGGAAAATGGTGGAAATTCTTTAGCACTTTAAACCTCATCTCCTCAGACAAATCCCTTAGGTAATGTTATGATGTTTAAGAAATTGGGTGAGGAAAAGGAATTGAATGAAGAAAAAGTGACCTTTAGTTGTGAGAATTTTTTTCCAAACTACTTCTTAAAGGCAAGATAATAATTCATGTAGACAGTTTTCATAATGCCCGATCCTTTTTAGATTTCTTGCAAAAGACTATGTCAGAAGGGTTTACCAGCTTTTGGAGCCCGTCCTAATTTGAAAGAAGATAAAATCATGAGTGATGATGGTTTGAATCAAAACTTGAAGACTCGGGATGTTTTTCCATCTCTTGCAAAGTCGGAAAAAATATTTTCAATCATGCTTTTTTCTGACCTTGGTGCAAGTGTTAATGTCATGAGTCTTAAAGACTTCGAGGAGTTCGGTTTATAAAATTTGACTCCTACTACCATGTCTTCGCAATTGGTTGATTATCGGGAGTCGAACACCAACCTGAATTTCCGACGACATTATTGTTCAAGCAGGAAAGTTAAATTTGCAAACCGATTTTATTATCTAGAACATTTAGCATGGGCTTACATTTCTGGTTATACTTGGGTGCCCTTTCTTGGCAAATGCGGGACCATTGATTGATGTCAAGGGAGACCGGATGATCCTAAATACTAACGATGAAGTTCTTAAATTCAAATGACAAGTTATAAGCATCCCCGCATTTATGGTAATCAAAAGCCACCCGACACTCCCAAAGTATTGTGGGAAATGATTGATGAATTTGCTAAATTTAAAGTTCTTGAGCCTGATTCTTCCTTAATAAATGATGGTAAAAAGTTTTGAGAGAACAAGAAAAGGGTCTGTGATAAGAAAGATACCGGAGTTGATGAAAACCCCACATTGAACCCCCATAATTCGTGAGTTGGTGAAAACCCCACATTTTGACCCCCATAATTTCTGCGTCTATGAAAACCCCACATTTGAATCCCCATAGTTTCTCATTGTCTAGGTCAAGTTAGTGACCTTAAAAAGCGCACATGGGAGACATTCGAAAGATTCAATTATTATTTTTAATAAAATTAGGTAGTTAGTTTAATTTTGTTAATTTTAGTTCTTTTTAGATGTGACATTATGTGTGTAGGAATTGGAGGCAAAGTGTAAAAGGAGGTGTTGGAAGGGTAATAATTCAAGAGAAATTTGTGCTTTGTTCTCGAAATTTATAAACACTGAGTTTTGAAAATTTTCATCTAAGTTGAAGCATGGCATTGGATGAAAAATCAGAGATTTGTTTTTTTTTTTTTTCAAAAATTTATCCTAGAGAACTGAAGCAGCCGCCTCCTTCTTTCCCCCCATAACACTCAATTTTCCATCCTCACTTCTCTCTCTACATTCAAATGCTTTCACTTCTCTCTAGAACATCCAATTTTTGCGAATATTAATCTAAAATTACTCTCAACTCATTTTGTACAAGCCAATTTCCTTCATAGGGATTGCTACTGGGAGCGAGGGGAAACAAGTAAAAATAGTAAGAGCAGAAGGAATGTCCAAGGGGAATCACCGGAAGAGTGGGATGACCATAATGAGGGTGCACTTGATCCTTTAGGATTTTTGCTTCCACATGAAGAGGATAGAGAAAACTTTTTGGTTATGAGTAATGAAAGAATGGAGTATTCAAAGTTTATAAATTTGGACAAATTGAGAGAGTTTCCTTTTGAGAGCCAGGTCGAGGAATAACTTAACATTTTGAATTTCTTGGAATTTTGATGGAAAGGATGCCTACATACCGGATGTCACTATTATGCTGTACCCTTCATGATAATAAGCTCAAGTGGGATTTTGAAATGGAAAATATGCACTTTGTAGTGATGAAGAAGAGATTGAAATGAGAATAGGGGAATATGGAAAAATGATTGGGTTTTAGGATGAACAATCCTGACACCTTGAAGTCGGACTCCAACTTTAAATCCAATGCATTTAGGAAGAGCCTTTTTAGAGACACTACAAGAAATTTGAGTTTTTGCGATGACAAAATTCGTCATACAAAAGTCATATTTCGTCATCGTAAGTATTTAGTGACGAAATTTTAGCGTCACAGCGATCGTCATGGTATGTCCGTGGTATTAGGTATATGTGACAATATTTGAATTCGTCACCAAACATAAGACTTTTAATGACGTTTTTCCGCATCGTCGCCATATATTATAATTTATTGTGACGCATAATTCGTCACCTTTATCATCCAAAATTTGTCATCTTATATTGTATTTCGTCATTGAAAGTAAACATATAAGATGACGAAAGTTATTTTTATCATCAAAACATCAAATTTTGGTGACGGAAATCAATGAATCACCCAACTCATCAAACTTTGGTGACACTAACACTGTCACAAATATATTCATTATTTCATCATGTTTAGTATAAATTGTCACAAAAGAGTTACTTGTAGTTACAAAAGACCTATCGTCGTTTTATAAATATCTTTAATGACAACACCTTACGTCAGCAAAAACTAGCAATTAGTTATAAAATTTCACCGTCACTAAATACGCACAAGTGGTGACAACATGTTTTGTCATAACAAAATTGCATGGAGTGACGAAAATTGTATTTGTTACTAAAGACTTGGCAATACCGACGATATATTTTGTCATTGTAAAGTGACATTTAGTGACAAAAAAATTATTATCACTAAATGAGTACAAATGGTAACGACTGAAGTGTGTCATCATATAATTGTATAAGTAATGGTAATATAAACCGTCACCAAAAAACATAGATATAGTGACGATATGTTTTGTCATTATAAAGGGACATCTGGTGACAAGATATCTTTCGTCATAATATAAGTATGTACGATGACACACTAGTTGTCACGGATGGTTAATTTTAGTGGAAAACATTTCAAACCGTCATCTAATAAATTCGTTTATGACGTAAAATAATTATATGCAACAATGCAATTCGTCATGAAAGTGTAATTTTGGCAACAAAAATGTAAAACATCACTAAATGGATCTTACGGGAACATCTAGATTCATAGAGAAAGTTTAGTGACACAATGTTGTTTTAGTATATAAAATTGTAAATGCATTAAATTAAACAATGCAAAACGGGGAAAAAAAAACCAATAAGCAAGAATACTAAGTAGAATGAAATTATTTAGCATGCTAACGAAGATCAATACTTCCAACATAAATATCCGAAATAAATAAAATCTTTTATAACATAAAACCTACTTGCTAGTAATCATCAATTAACGAAAGAAACACGAGTGCAGAGGTAAAAAATAAAAATAAAAATCTAAAATCTTATTTGCAAACTTCACTCATTCCATACTCCGAAATGCTAATGATCAAATTTTCTAATCTTTCGGCTTCTTCACCAATGCATCAACTCTGAAAAGACCAAAAGAATGGACAAAAAGAAATATATCAAATTGATTGTTCAATATCAAAGAAATGAAAAAAATGCTATTATTTCCGAGAGGGTTATAAGCTAACCTTATACATGTTTTAGAATTGTATTCCAACAATTTTCAAATAAGCCATAAGTTTGCATACAATTGCACTTTGTTGAGTCATCTTGTCTTTCAAATCGGTCACCTTATTTTCGAACCTAATCACTTGTGACTTGAGCTCATTCACTTGACTATCAGCGAATCAGTCAAAGTGGGCTAAAATTTTATACCTCTGAGAGCTTGTTGAGAGATGCTTGAGAGATGTACTTATTTTTAAGATTGCGTAATTCCCCGGACCGCCATTTTTGAACCCTACAAAATACAATTTCATCAATTTGATTTACATAGGATGGACTATTAAAAGAAAATTGGAAAAAAAATTAAAATCGTGAATACAATGGGGGGAAACATTACACATTCGGAGGTACATTCATTGAATGTGCTATTAACGATATTTTACTCCTGATATTTATTCCAATTGATGGGAGAAATGCTGAAAAACATATATAAATAATTTAGCAACTAGTACCCATGATTACACCATCTTCCGCATAATCCCAACACACTTGTTTAAGCAATATATGTACTTAATATTGACTTGCTGACAATAGTACCAGATCATAAAGGAGATGGGACTTAGAGAAGTTTAACATTGATGTTGAAAGAGTCTGTTTAAATGATATTTCATTAATTTTAATTCTTTTATTTAGGATGAATTAGCAGTCTCTACTGTGATGGGACAACAAGAATCTTCCAGAAAACAAGGGGAATATTTGTTAAGCCATGTTGCCCAAAGATGTCAACAGAGAGGGGGCTCTATAAGCAGACATGCCATCAGAAGATGTATTTAAACTTGGTCAAGTAGTTTTACTCTCCAAGGGTGGTCCAAAAGGAACGTGTCAATAAAATATTTTCTACTAATAGCCATAGTTCAACTGCTAAAATTAAAATTGAAGAGGATCCTGAAAAGCTAAAGAGAAGAAAAGAGAGGTTCAACAGTCCATTGCCAACACAGTTCTGAATATGTAGTTGGAGAGACATCAATGGAAATTGAAAAACAGTTCTATCACAGGATATATCTACTATTAATTCAGATGCCAACAAGTTAAGACTACCTAGGTTTATATTTATCGAACGCATTGTTTTGATTTCTTAAGGTATGGCATATGCTTCACTCATTGCCATTAATATTCTAAATCTATTTTTCCATGATCATCCTAATTATATGCTGCAAACATCTCGCTCGGTACAAGCATGCACCGGCCTATGTGAGTCTATGAAGCCATTTTCACTATCTTCATCTACAAAAAACTGAAGTGTAATAGGAACAGAAATAGGACTTTTATATAGGAAGCCAATTAAAAGAGAGTGGTCATATTTCAATATTTCTCCTAGCAAATTTCTCAAATAGCAACTAGTTTCATTAATTGCCCAATATATATAGTAGAAAATTGTTTCTGTCTAGTTAAGTTCCTAAACTGGTGAAGACAAACAAGCAGAGATGACTATTTCAACCAACAATTTCTCCTCGTTGCCAAGAAAAATGTTCTAACCAGAAAGAACAGAAAAACTTCAGATTCCTAGCAAAACAAAGTCAACTGCATATTCAAGCTAATTCAAAATTAAGCATATGAAGATAAATGAGCATTAAATAAAACTTCATATAATTACCGTTCATCGTGTACTGCTGCGCTGGGAACCAAGGTTATGCCAAAGTGTCAAAGCTTAAAGAACAAGCTTGAGCAAAGACGCTTAATGATGCTTCAAAAGAAGACCTAAAAGTTCATCAGGAATTATATTTGCTAAAAATGAGATTTAATAACATTTGCACCTATTCCACATATGTTTTTTCATGATCCGTGTCCTTAAGTATATAAACATATGTTTTTAATGAAGTGGGGACGAGGCAGAGACGGAGACGAGGCGGGGAGCATGGATCCAGTCTCCTATCTCTATACCGTCCCCGCTCTTATCGGGAATTCTCTACCCAATAACACCAGGTCCCAGCGGGGATGGAGCCCCACAGAACTTTGCCATCCCTATTATTAATGGATATATGTTCTAAAGCTGGATTACAAATTTACATAAATTACAAAAATATGATTTACTGTGTATACGCCCTGATCATGCAGAGATGTAATCCCCTATATGAATATAGAAACACACACATATATATATATATGATAAATGTTAAATAATGAAGCTGGGATGTCCAGAAATGGAAAAGTAAACTAGTTTTACATAAATTAATGTTATAACTAATAATTTTACATTTTTGCGGATCACGAATTTCTCAGATAAAATATTTTGTCTTATTTTCATCAATTCTAGCTACAGTGTTCTTTAACACCTTGTATTCAAACATAAGCATTGAGTCCATAAGCACACAAGTTCACATCAATATTTGTCGTTAAATACACCAAAAGAAGAGTCAAGGGAACCAAATGAGATCTAACTACTAGACTTCATAAAATGAAGTATATAAAAAATAAAAAATTGAATTCCACGTGTGTTTTTCATGATCAGTTCTGGTCAAGTGCATGATAATCCTTGATAATAATAAAATTATAATTTAATCTAACTAATAAGGACAAATACACAGATGTAAAGATAGGGGTTAAAGGGTGATGATCACATAATCGTCTATAATGAATACAATGATAACAATGTGCAATATAGCCGCAAATCTCTATGTTGCAAAAAAACTCTTAACAGATTTAAAGATAGGGGTAGTTGGTAATCATCACATAATCGTCTGCATGGAATACCATGATAACTATGTGCAATACACCCTCAAATCTCTATATTCCAACAAACCATAAAACAACAATAACTCTTAAAACTAAACATCACAACTTTTGTACTTTTGAGTTTCATGAATGTAAAAGGAACAATTAGGATTAAAACATTACCAGTCGCTAGTCCTTCTCTTCGCTTTTTTGTTTTTTTTCCTTAGCAGAACAGTTTATGAAGCAGAAATGAAATTAATATTCTATAACCTAATAAAAGATGATAAGGGAAACGGAATCGCAATTACAATATAAACCGCCATTATATATCAAAAGGAAAACAATTTTTTTTTAAAATCCCGCTAAATCAAATTTTAGCCACTAAAAGAAAATACTGAAACCACGTAAAGGCTGTTAAAAATAAAAATTTCTGAAAATAAAAGAAATCCTATATGAAACATATCCACCAGAAAATAGAAGAAAAGGCGGAAAAATATAGAAAATTATTAATGAAAACATGACTCATCTGTAAGTAATTTATTTGGGTGGTGTTTGACAACCGATTGCGCGAGCTGACCATCCAAACGGATATGGATAAGGATGTAGAAACTCCAAATCTGAAAATACAATTGAATTTGAAAATTAGGGCTAATCGTTTTCCAAATCTGAAAATAAGTACGAATTTCGGATCACCCGTGCGTGGAAGGAAGCCGGGGGGGAGGGGAAGGGGGGTGGGGGATGGGGGCTGGGCAGCGGGGCAGCGGGGCCGCGAGGGTGTGGGTCGGGCGGCGGCTAATCTCCATTAGTCTGTACGTGGGGCAGCTAATCTCCATTAGTCTCTGCGTGAGGAAATTAGTGGGGATAGGTTAGTGGGATTAGAATCAACTAATTAAGATGGTTGTTATTATTATTATTATTATTATTATTATTATTATTATTATTATTATTATTATTATTATTATTATGATTATTATTAGTTTTGAATTGTTTTACCCTTTCCTGAAGAAGTTGTACTGTATAATACACCCCCCCTATGAATTAGTCTCATCTATGAATTAGACCAACGAATGTCATAACATACTATCAAATATTTTCACTCAAACCAATTAAGCACATACTATGAATTAGACTAAATAATTATATTTATATTCTTTAACAAACTAGAATTTCCCGTCTTGTGATGCATGGTTTTAAATACTCCCTCCGTCCCGGCCTAATTGGCCTACCTTGGCCGGACACATAGACTAAGAAAAAGCAGATTTTTTGGAATCTTTGACTTTTTCAAAGGATTAAGGGTGGAGATTTTGAGGGTGGAGATTGTGAGAGAAATTTGTCATTTATGGGCTGGTCAATTAGATTGGGACAAACAAAACTGAAAGGTAGGCCAATTAGATCGGGACGGAGGGAGTATATATTTAGCTCTAAGAAAAATCAAACCCAAATAATCTAATAAAATAAGTGAATAACTTCATTATTTGTTAAATAATATAATAATAAATCTCCCGTCTTACGATTCAGATTTTAAATATATATTCAAGTTGTAATCAACCAACAAATAATTTTCTTTATCTTAAATTTTATATATTATATTAAAATACTCAATATCAGTATCAGATTAAGTACTAAGAAAATGAGTTGATTTTTATCTATTGCAAATAAAAGACATGAATTCAAAAGAAAAGTTAGGAGAGAGAGGGAGAGAAACAATTCATTATTTCAATTGAATCAATTAAATAAATGAAAACATTATATCTTGATGGGTCATTAATATAAATATATATATATATATATATATATATTTATAATTGAATCAATATAATGATCTTCTCGAATATAAATTTCGGGTCGGTCTAACCCCGACCCAACATATAGTTAGAGCTAATAAAATAGGGCCAACCCAATGAACTGACACAGCCCGTCAAATATTTTAGACGGCTGGGCCATATAAATGTAGAGTTGAAGTGCCACCGGGCCCAAAAATCCACGTGTGCCACAGGGGTCCAAAAATCTTAGAATATAACAGGAATAGGTCGGGCCGGGCTCGATAATTTTTGGTTCTATGAAAATTAGGGCCGGTGCGACATATAGTGTTGGCCCGATCAGATTGGATCGCCCGAAGAAATAATTCTATTATTTACCTTGAGTAATTATTAATAATAGTTAGTGGATAAGCAATAGAGATAAAAAAAAAATGATAAAGATTTTTAAAATAGAATCAAATAAATAGAATAATTAAATATTGATGGATCATTAATATATATATATATATATATTTTAATTGAATCAAAACATTGATCTTCTCGAAATATAAAATTTTAGGCCGGCCAACTTGACCCAACATATAGTTAGAGCTACCAAATTAAATAGGTCCGACCCGATGGATCAACACAACTCGTCCAATATTTTTAGACGGTAGGACCATAGGAATGTAGACCAGAAGTGCCAGCGGGCTAAACAATTCCCGTGTGCCGCAGGGGTCCCAAAATCTTAGAATATAAAGGAGATAGGCTGGGCTGCGCTCAATTATTTTTGTTCTATGAAAATTAATGTCAGTCCGACATAAAGTGTTGGCTCGATGGACTGGACCCGATCGGACCGAGTTGCTCGAATTGCCAGTATGCAAGAAATAAAAATTACTAAAAGAAATGCATCTAGCAATTGGTGTAATCAAACTCTTCAAAAACCTTTAAGCAAGAATTAAATAATTTAAAAATCAAAGGAAACAAAATTTTAGTAGATTATTTGATTATTTTATCTTTATTCATCAATAATTAGCTACCATATAGTTACTCAACCTATGACAAATATGTAAAAGCTTAATAAAGATAACACTAAATAACTAAAAGAAATCTCCATGTTTAGCTACTAAACTATCCCCTTCTAATGAATTTTCAAAGACTTCCTAATTCAAACTTCGTAAAATATGACAACATAAAATAAGATAAAATAAGTATTTTCCTGATTTATCTAAAAAATTATCATAGATGTCAATCATGCACGCACTCCTTTATACCATAATTCTTAAGAAAAAACACACATAAGAAGAATATAAGTATATAACAGTGAAATGAAGAAAAAATAATCCAGCCCTAGAAAACAATAGCCTCTTTAGCTTAGAAGTTATAATAGGTATTGGTGAAATGTAAACAATAGCCCCTTTAGCCTTAGTGGGAGAAGCTCAGCTTGTTTCATTTGAGGTCTTGTGTTCGAACATTCACTTCTTAGTTTTTCTAGGTTCGCCTCTTTAATAGAGGTTATATTTGATATTGACAAATTATTAACCCGACTAATTAATGACGAAAAAATATCTACTCATGTAAAATTAATGATGTAAAATATCTCGTGGTTTAGCAAGTTATTTTCCTTAATAAGTGTACCTCTCTAATAAGTGACAAAATAATTGATTTATAGTGACAATAGTAAAAATTATTATAATTGTAAATATTTTAGTGATGAAAATATTATTCGTCACTATAGCGCAATAAAATATTAAATTGTGACGACATACCTTACATTGTCACTAAATATAACATTTGTGACGTAATAATTTTGTTGTCTATTCTATTAATGAAAAAGGTTGTGAATTGGTACATGTCGTCAATAGATATGAACATTTATGACGGAAGAATGTTGTCACTTAAATTTGTAAAAGATTAATGAAAAAAATTAATATTGTCATGAAATTAAACTATGATGGACTATTGTCCATCGTCACCAAATTTAAATAAATACGACAAAATAATTTTGTCACCTATTCATACAGCTAATTAATAATGAAATAATATTTTGTAACACGAAAATAAGTATTTGTGACGATAAACATTGTCGTAAGTTAATAACTTTTTTTGTCTTTAAATCAAGTGGTGACAAATTGATTCACATCGTCACTAAATATAAGTATTGGTGACAAAAAAAGTGTTGTCATTAGTTTTTTTAAACAATTCGTGACAATAAATGGCATTGTCATGGAAGAAAACAATTGGTGACACTAAATGTCGTCACTAGTTATTTTGTAGTTTTCATCAAAATGTTTCCCTCCAAAATTTTTGTCCGAAATTCTATCTCTTAAAATTATTGTGACGCATTTATGACCACCGTCATGATATATGCAAATTAGTGACGATAACAATGATTCATAATGACAAAAATAAAAATTGTCACAACAATGAGTATTTTTATGACGAAACTTAAAGTCGTCGCTATTAAGCAACAAAAAGTGACAAAACTTTGTGCGTCAAGGAAAAAATCGTCACAAAATGTCTGATTTCTTGTAGTGAGAAGGTAGGTTTTGGGAGGCCATTGAAGTCCTGCATAGATAAAAAATAAAGCTGCTCATTATTTGCACAAGATTCTAGTTTACGCAGTTTTTGCAAAAAAAAGATGTTTTTAGGGTGGTCTCACTTGAGTTCTACTTCATTTTGGCTATGATAAAAAAGAAAGAGATCAATGTATCATCCTATGTGATTAAACATTTGATAAAAGTCCAAGGAGGAAGTTATCACACAATTTGCATTGGTGGTTATTTGACAAAAGTCCTCTTGAAATTGCCTAATTGTGTTCAAGTCAAGAGATATTATGGAAGGAATTGACACCCTACATTTTTCAAGAGAGGACACAATTGAACCTCCATGGCAAAAGGATAAAGAAGAAGCTAGAATGTCACCAACCGGTGGAAGATTTGAGATTGCTTTGAGGAAGCAAAACGATGAAGTCATTGATCTCTCGAAGAGGATGAATGAGGAAGTTAAAGTGGTGGACAAGAGGGTTAAGATAATTGAAAGGCAAGGATGTGGAAATCATTTCATTGGCTTTTCAAGAACGGTGTGAAGACCTTTGGGTACCTCAGAAACATTTTCAAGAAACATTCGGATCAAGAAGGCGGTGCAAGAATAAAAAGAGAAATAAATGATATGACAAGTGCCATCACATCACCTTCCACTTCCATTTTCAACATGAGGTATTGTTTTTCGGCTACCTCGGGTTCACATGCATGACCCTAGGCATCTAGGGTGTTCTACTTGCTCCGTCGATCACTTCACTTCAATCGGTGAGCTTGAATAAAAAAAAGCATCCACTTCACACAAAACTTACTCCCTTGACATGAACACAAACTGAATATGGGTTAAGGAATCACCCCTTATGAGTTATTTTCCCTCTCTCTTGCCCTTTTATTGCTTCAATTATGTAGGACTAGGATGTTTTCTTTGAATATATGGTTGATGTGGAAATGTGTTGGTTGTAAGCTTTTTGATTGGTAGGCATATTATGAAATGACATTCTTGACATGCACTAGGCTTTATTTAATTGATTATGAATTATTTGATGGGGATTTTATGTGCATGTATCTTACCCTCTTATGGTCTTTATTTTTGCTTACTTTGTCTTGTGATTTTAGCCCAAGTTTTTAGGGAGGGGAAGAATAGTTGTTTCATGTGTTTAGGAGGATGTTCCTCACTTGTTTAATTTCTCATAATCTATGCCACTTCACCATGTTTCATTTTATTTATATATCTTTTGTTTCTTTGAAGAATAAGAAGTGCTTGATTTGTTTTTGTTTAGGTGATTGTTGGTAAATGGATGTGAGAAGAATTGGAAGCATCCCATGTTCTAAAAAATCTTAATGAATTCTTTAGAAGCTGAGCATAATAAAAAGTAGATGTTTATATGATTTACAAGAAAGCAAACATTTTGGCATCAGAATAGGATTGGAAGAGTAAATAAAATAGTTTATCCCAAAGTTGTGTTGCTTGTAAGCATCACTTCAATTCTAAAACAAACACAACACAATTAAAGACAATTCTGTGAAAAATGGAATGAATTAGCTATGGGTGGTAGAAAAGGAAATGAGGTGTAGGAAGGAACAATAAAGTGTTTAAGGTCGCCAGTTGAAGTCATCAAAATTTTCTCTTGTACGATATGTTCTAGTTGACATTTGTAGATTCTACTCATTGAGTCAATCTTGTAAAAAAGTAAGTCGTATTAAACGTAGAAAAACAACTCAAATTTGAGTCTTGTTATAGCTGAAGATCTTGAGCGTAACTTGAGAAAGAGTAGTGAGGTCTTATGATTAAAAAAAAAAAATAGAATAGACTATTCATTTCTTCTTGGAACTAACCCGGGGGAAAAGAGAGAAATTGGGAGATATTATCAAGATAGTTAGCTCGAGGATTTTAAGAAATACGTGTAAATACTGATTCAATTTCATCAAGTGATATACTAATTCTGTATATATCGGTTTATTAAGTTGGAACAGGGTTTGGTTGATGGAAAACCGGATTGGAGAGATGGTTTGAACGCTAGAACCGAATGTCTTAATAGCTGGTTCAAGGTTGTTGGAAGGAGGCGTATGCAACGGTTTCAGAGGGCTTCTACAACGGTTTTCTGTAACAGACTTCATAACCGTTTTCAGCTGCAACCGCTTCAACTTGGTGCTCTCGCAATGCAGTTTTATCAAGCTAATTATGTGCAGAATATTAGTCTCTAGATGATTATGAATTCAATTGTAACTTTCTTTCATTAAAATCACATTACAGGTTGAGAGAATTGAGAGATTTGGGTTCTAAGCCAAATTGGGGATTCAGTTTGGGGGTTTTGTAATCTCTTGTACATTCTTGTAATTGTTGATCTCTGAGAGTGAATTGAGGTGTGTGGAACCTCCATGGATGTAGAACGCAAGTTCGAACCACATAAAATTGGAGTTGTGCTTATTTCATTTGTCAATTCGACGCTGATTCTTGTTCGGACGTTCTGGGTTTCTTGTAGCTGAACAATTGTGATTTGTTCGTTCTATCTTGAGTCTGGCCGAACGTGTTGATTGTGTGATTTATGTGTCAATCATAACAAGTGGCGCCGTCTATGGGAACCCAACCTGCAGAGGATAGATTAATGGCTGGAATGAAGATGGAAGTGGAGAGGTTCACTAGTAAGAATGACTTTGGGTTGTGAAAAATCAAATTGAATGCCATCTTGATACAGAACGGTTTGGCTATGGCCTTGAAACCTGAAATTGAGTGGCCTGATGCTGAAAAGCCCAAATACGCAGATGTGGATCAAAGGGCACTGAGCTCAATCATTCTGTGCCTTGGGGATAAACCCTTGAGGGAGATCTCAAGGTCCAAGACTGCAATCAAAGCCTGAGTAAACAAAATGAGGTGTATCAGTCAAAAACTGTAACAAATAAGCTATTTCTCAACCGAAAACTCTTGGCATTCAAGATGACAGATGATATGGCATTATTTGATCAACTGGATGAATTTAACCGTTTGATTGATGATCTTGAAAACCTGGAGGTTAAATTGGATAAAGATGGCAAGTCAAAATGTTGTTGAACTCATTGCCTAGATCAATGGAAAACTTCAAGGAAACCCTGATGTTTGGAAGGCAAGACAAGTTGAGTTTTGACTCAATTATCACTGCCTTGAAAACCAAAGGGCTACAGCTCCAAGGAGAGAAGAAGACCTTACCTGCAGCTAAGGGTTTGAATATAAGTTCAAGAAACAGAACTAGAAGAAGAAATTCCAGAACCAAACTAAAAAAGATCAGAATTCTGGAAGTACAAGTGCCAAAAAGTCATTAGAATGGGTGGAGAAAAGAAGATGTTTCTCCTGCAAACAAGTAGGGCATTTGAAGAAAAATTGTCCTCAGAAGAAGAAGAAAGCTGAAGGACAAGAGGCTGATGCACCTGTGGTTGAGGAAGATTTTGAATCTGCAGAAGTCTTAAACATCTCAGAAGCAAGAATTGCAGATGAATGGGTCTTGGACACTGGCTGTTCTTTCCATATGTGTCCTAATGAGAAATGGTTCCAAAATCTCAAGAAGTCTGAGGGTGGTTTTGTACTGCTGGGAAATGATCAGTCTTGCAGAGTACAAGGAACAGGATCTGTGAAGATTCAGATGTTTGATGGTGTCTCAAGAGTAATTTCAAATGTCAGGTATGCTTCTGGTCTCAAAAGAAACCTAATATCCCTAGGATCTCTAAATGCTTTAGGCTGTGAATTTAGTTCATTTAATGGTCAACTCCACATAACCAAAGGAAACAAAGTAGTAATCAAAGGAAAGAAACATAATGGGCTGTTTATTTTGATTGGAAAATAAATAAGTGGATCTGTGGATACTGTTCTGAGAAAAACTGAACTTAGTTTATGGCATAAGAGATTGGGACATATTGGGGAGAAGGGAATGAAAAAATTATCTAAGAAAGGTGTTATTGGAGAATTGGGAAGAAACAGTCTTGAAATCTGTGAATATTGTGCACTTGGAAAATCAAAGAACCTGCCTTATGGTAAAGACACACACAGCACTCAAGAAACCTTGGACTATGTTCATTCTGATATCTGGGGCCCAGCCAGGATAGAAACTCATGGTGGTGGTAGGTATTTCATGACTATCATTGATGATTTCAGCAAGAAAGTGTGGCTCTACATACTCAAGCACAAGAGTGATGCCTTTGTTAAGTTTAGAGATTGGCTTGTTCAAGCAGAGAATCAGAGAGGGAAGAAGCTAAAGCATCTCAGGACTGATAATGGCCTTGAATACCTGTCTACTGAGTTCAATGAGTTATGTCAAGAGAAAGGAATCACCAGACATAAAACTGTCCCATTAAACCCACAACAGAATGGGCTTGCTGAGAGGCTAAACAAGACTATTCTGGAAAAAGTAAGCTGTATGTTGGTGGATGCTGGATTACCAAAGTCATTTTGGTGAGAGACAGTAAGCACTGCATGTTATCTGATAAACAAATCACCTGCCTCAACACTGAATTTTAGAACACCTGATGAAGTGTGGTTTGGGAGACTGTCAAACTATTCAGAATTAAAGGTGTTTGGATGTTTGGCTTTTGCACATCTTAAACAAGATAAGCTGGATCCAAGACCTATAAGATGTGTGTTTCTTGGATATCCTGAAGGAGTAAAAGGCTATAGATTGTGGTGTCTGGAAAAGGGACATCAAAGGCTGATAATCAGCAGGGATATCAAGTTTAATGAACTCGTCATGGGATATACTTCAACAGGGGATAAAAAGGAGATGTATGAAGCTAAGTCAGATGATAGACTATTTGTTGAGGTGAGACTCCACAAAACAACACTCTAACTGGGATTGAACACTTAAATCCTGATGCAAGCAGCAGTTCATCAGATGAGGAAGAAACTCAAGTTGGAAATGCAAATCTCAGAAATTACAGCATTGCAAGGGATAGACCAAGAAGACAGATTCAAAGACTAGACTTCTATAGCCAAGCTGGCATAGTTTATTAATTAAGTGTTGCTGAAGCACTTGAGCATAATAACCACATAACTATAAGGAGGCAATAAGTGGTAGTGAAAGAGAGCACTGGATGAGTGCAATGGTGGAAGAAATGCAGTCTTTAGAAAGGAATCATACTTGGAACTTAGTTGATAAAACAAAAGGACAAAAATTGGTGAGTTCAAAGTGGATTTTCAAGAAGAAAGTAGAGACTGGAGACAGTGAGAGAATCAGATACAAAGCAAGGCTTGTAGCTAGAGGATTTACCCAAAGAGAAGGTATAGACTTTAATGAAGTATTATCTCCTGTTGTTAAACATTGTTCCATCAGACTTTTGTTGGCCAAAGTCACACAAGAAGATCTTGAGTTGCAGCAGCTAGATGTTAAAACAGCTTTCCTACATGGTGATCTGGTGGAGAACATCTATGTGAAACAGCCTGAAGGTTTTGTGTTTCCTGGAAATGAAGAGAAGGCCTATCACCTTAAGAAATCTCTTTATGGAATGAAGCAAAGCCTTAGGCAATGGAATAAGAAGTTCAATGAGTTTATGATAAAAACTGGGTTCACCAGAAGCTTATATGACAGCTGTGTGTATTTTGAGAAGGATGCTAAGGCTGATCAAGTCTATCTACTCTTGTATGTAGATGATATGCTAATAGCCAGCAAAAGTAAGCTGAAGATACAACATTTGAAACAGAAACTAAGTTCAGAATTTGACATGAAGGATCTGGAAAATGCTAAAAGATTCTGGGAATGGACATTCTCAGAGACAGTGGTGCTGGTCTATTGTGCCTGTCACAAAAAAACTACTTGCAGAAGGTAATTGAGAGATTTAATATGCATGAAGCAAAGAGTGCGGTTACACCAGTAGGTCAGTAGATAAAACTTTCAAAGGATCAATGTCCTAAAACTCAGGCTGAAGGAGAATACATGAAACACATTCCTTATTCAAGTGGTGTGGGCAGTTTAATGTATGGGATGATCTGTAGTAGACCAGATCTTGCCTATAGTGTATCTCTTGTGAGCAGATTTATGTCTAATCCTGGAAAAAATCACTGGGAAGCTTTGAAATACATTCAAAGGTACTTAAAAGGTACTGTTAGTCTTGGTTTGAAGTTTGAAAGAAGATCTACTACAACAGAGCCACTACTGGGATATGTTGATGTTGATTTTCTGGAAATATTGACACAAGGAAGTCTATTTCTGGATACATTTTCACTCTTTATGGAACTGCAGTGAGTTGGAGATCAATACATCAGTCTGTAGTAGCCTTATCAACTACATAAGCTGAGTATATTGTAGTTACAGATGCATTCAAAGAAGCAGTTTGGTTGAGAGGTATTCTTAAGGATTTTGGAATTGATCCGAAGTGTGTTACTGTACTATGTGATAGTCAGAGTACTTTGCATTTGGTTAAACATCAAGTTTTTCACAAGAGGTCTAAACATATTGATGTGAAATTGCACTTTGTGAGAGACAGTGGAAGCTGGTTCTGTTGCAGTAAAGAAAGTGCACACCGATGACAATGCAACTGACTTTCTTACCAAGTCTGTACCAGGAGCTAAATTTGGACGTTGCTCAAGCTTAGTAAAGCTTGTGCATTGTGTTTGAAGCATGAGAATGAAGGCAGATTTGGGTGATGAAACATCCTTGATTCATTGAGGTGGAGGATTGTAAATACTGATTCAATTTCATCAAGTGATATACTAATTCTGTATAAATCGGTTTACTAAGTTGGGAACCGTGTTTGGTTGATGGAAAACCAAATTGGAAAGATGGTTTAAAGGCTAGAACCGGATGTCTTAACAGCCGGTTCAAGGTTGTTGGAAGAAGGCGTATGCAATGGTTTCAGAGGGCTTCTACAACGGTTTTCTGTTACAGACTTCATAACTGTTTTCAGCTGCAACCGCTTCAACTTGGTGCTCTCGCAATGCATTTTTATCAAGCCAATAATGTGCAGAATATTGGTCTCTAGATGATTATGGATTCAGTTGTAACTTTCTATCATTAAAATCACATTACAGGTGAGAGAATTGAGAGATTAGGGTTCTAAGCCAAATTAGGGATTCAGTTTGGGGGTTTTGTAATCTCTTGTACAATTCTTGTAATTGTTGATCTCTGATAGTGAATTGAGGTGTGTGGAACCTCCGTGGATGTAGAACGCAAGTTCGAACCACGTAAAATTGGAGTTGTGCTTATTTCATTTGTCAATTATGCGCTGATTCTTGTTCGGACGTTATGGGTTCTGTGTAGCCGAACAATTGTGATATATTCATTCTATCTTTAGTTAATTCTGGCCGATCGTGTTGATTGTGTGATTTGTGTGGCAATCATAACAATATGGGTCGTCTAGAATAATTCATATTCAATTTTGGGCATGTTTTAGATTGTATTTTGAATGTTAGGAAAATTTGGAACCATAAGGAAGTCGTTTGCACACATTTCCCATTCCAGCGCATATAATGTGGCCCAAATGGGCCCTATTTCAGCCCAAGCAAGGCCTATGTTGAAGGCTTTTGAGTTCCAAACAAAAGTCTTGAAGAAGTCGGATCGAGAAAACGAGTGGAAAGAGGTCAAAACAATAAAAAACGAAGACGACGCACACGATGGGAGACGTGAAGGCTCGACATTTAAACACCAGGAAAAATGGCAATACCCCTACCGGTATTGCCACTGGTACCCTGTACCACATCGATATTAGGTGTGGTACCCGAATCCGAGCACCCCATTATTTTTCGGTAGAGACGTTGCAATTCTGTATTTTGGTTGTCTCATCTTTGTCCATGGTTGGATCGAGGTAATTCAAGTGCAACTTAAAGTTTGACTCATTTTAAATGGGATTCAAGAATTCTCGTTTGGTCTTTTATATTTCTACCCTTACTATAAGGGCACTTTCAGCTGTTTTTTAGCACTTTCATCATTGTAGGTTGGGTATTATAATTACCCACTCCCCTTTCTTTAGTAAACAACGAGTTCATTCAAAGTTTACTATCTAATAGTTTCTTAGATTTTCAGATTTTATCTAGGGTTTTCACCTTTTTCAAAGAGGAAAACCATCTTTTGGTGATGAATTTGGAAAATACTCAAGGGCTTGTGACAACCTTCAAGATTATTGAAATCTTTCAAGAATTCTTCCATCCTTGAGCATTTCTTATCTCTATCCTTTGTATTTTCAGTTTTCTTGATGTGGATTCTTGATTATCCCTTGATGATCTGTTGGTAGTTTCTTATTTCCCGAAGCCAGGGATTAGCCCAACAGGTTGATGAATCATTGATTGGTCATTTGATTTGTTGTGGGTTGTGATAACCTAGGGTTAAAGTCCAATTAATATATATGTAGTGATTTCTAGAGAATTACGAGTTAACCTATAGGATGACCGTAGCTTGTCTTTCGATGACCTAACATATGGAATCTTTAGTTGTGCATTTGGTATAGGACAATTTGCCCCCTAGGCTCAGAGTTGCTTGTTTTTCGAGGCTTGTTCAATTCGGATACTAACACGAGAATAGGTACTAAGAGCAATGCCTTAAGAAAGTGGGTGGGGGATTAGTATCAGATAAGTATATTAATCGAGACCTTAATGATATAGTGAAGATCCAAGGGAGAAGCTACTTTGCAAATGAGGGTAGTGTCCAGGGAACAGTTGATTGGATGGGGTGAAATTTTCTTGTGCTAGTGTGTTGTAGGAACACCCCTACATCGGTCTTTAATGTGGGAGAAGTCGGTATAAGACCTTCTAACTTATGCAAAGATAACCGCCCATACCCGAGATCAATTCATAATTCTTAATTCGTATATGTAGTTTTCATATGATCTTGTATACTAGTCTATCTCTATAGAGTTAGAAACACCTCAACTCCTATCCTAGAATTACACGCAACTGGGGAATTTTTTGGTTAGGAATTCAATCATAATAAAATAATGTCTTTTAATCATCTTTGATATATCATCTCTACTTAGCTTGGGCAAAACCGAAACTTTGGGGAACTTTCTTCATTGATTGATTTACATGTATTGCTTATATGATCTTAGTAACTTATAATCAAACCACTTATCAAATTACTAAAATTACATCGAATGAATAAATTAGACAGTGTACACGAAGAATCCTTCATGTGGAGACAATAACTCTTTATACTACCTCTGTCACCAATCATACGCTTGCGATTCAGAAAACCATTCTATTCTTATTGAATGAGAGTGATTTTCACGACAAGTACCACTGCCCAACTCCAACTGTTCCCTTAAGATATCTTAGAATCATTTTTTTGGTGGGAGATGAGACTCCTTAGGTGCTCCCTATAGCACGCACAAACTCCTACAACAAATAAAATTTTAGGCCTACTTGTGTAAGATACAGAAGTGAACCAATTAACCTTATGACTGTGAGATATCGTCATCCTTTCCATCTTCATCCTTGTCAAGCCTTGTTTATGTGCTCATGGGAACACATACAGAAGAAGAGTTATCCTTCCCAAATATCTTGAGAAGCTCCTTTATATACTTGACTTGATTGATAAAGATGCCATCATCCAGCTATCTTACTTAAAGTCCAAGTAAGAAGCTTAACTCTTCCATCATGCTCTTTCAAACTTTTCATGCCAAATATACTTCTCTAGACATTCAGTATCCCATCCATATTTCGTGATGATTTACTAAAACTCTTGATGACAGACATCCATTCCCTTTACTTGGTTTCTCAAAGGATTAGTGACTCTTTCAGTTTAGTCACTTCCTCTTGGAGACAGCTGAAGTCGGTAGCTTTAGCTGTATATTTTTCAACTTCAATGTAGACACTTCATTTCTCTAAGATGTTGCATATTCTAAGCTTTCAGATTTGCACATAACTGATTAACTAGGTCAAAGCCAGTTATAATTTGTCTGAACAAAATGGGTAATATTTTAGAGTCTATGTCCTCGGTTCATGAAGAGGTGGAGGGAGAATCTACTTCTACGTGATCATTTACTTCCTTTTTGTTATGAGGCAAGCAAACGCTTGATACACGTTGTGCATACATGCATTTAGGTCAATTTAAGTGATTATTTCGTAATATTTGTATGCATATTTGGCTGGAATTCGTTTATATGTGTTATATTGGGTCATTTCATGTGTTTTGACTTATTTTGAAGTTAATTAGGAGAATTTATTCCATTTGAATGAAGTTCGGAGAAGAGACAAGACAAATATGGTAAAAAATGGACGACAAAGGAGTTAACAGAGAAAAAAGGTCGACCACGGCTGCGTCTATGGTCGCGGCCACGTCAAAAGTGGCTTAGAAACATGGAAAATCCAGCAGCATGTGACGCGGTCGCATCAATAATTGACTCGGTCGCGTCAGAAAGTACCCCAAAAGTGGATTTTTCTGTCAGCTTGATATACCTCTAGTATTTTGGCCATATCTTGAGATCTACAACTCCGATTGAGGTGAAATTAGTGGAGTTAGAAAGCTGATTCAAAGTGCTACAACTTTGCCTGAAATAGAAACATCTAAAAAATGACCAGAAGACCCTAAAAACTGGCTCAGAAGTCAGACCTGAAAACTCGGCTGGCCGCAACTCAACGCGGTCGCGTCAAAAGTCCTTTTTTTAATGAAATCTGGATTTCCAAAGAAATTATTGTCCTAAAAACCTAAGGAATACAACCCCAACTTATAAAAAGAGACCTATGCTCGAGATTTGAAGGGAACAATCATAGAACATCATAGAGAATCAAATTACACCATATTTTCTCATACTTTTACATTAAAGTGGAAGCGTGAGAGCGAGAAGACGAAGATCAATGAGTCAATAATCGGATTTAATTATTCCTTGATTATTTCAATTTCTTG
This sequence comes from Ajuga chamaepitys, assembly GCA_958295605.1. Lineage (NCBI taxonomy): Eukaryota > Viridiplantae > Streptophyta > Magnoliopsida > Lamiales > Lamiaceae > Ajuga > Ajuga chamaepitys. The sequence continues at coordinate 23,275,505 of OY282506.1, read as the reverse complement.
ACAATGTTTCCTTTGAATTATTACTTAGATTTGCTAGTAGACATGAGTAGCTAAACTACTCATGTCTTAGGATTAGAATGTTGAGTTAATTGTTTAATTTATATACTCCAGTTATTTTTATCTATCTATGTGTTTGGTTTAATCCTATAATTGAATCTAATATGGCCAATTAGGTTTAATTTACTTGTTTAACGATTCCTCTTCGAGTGAAGGGAATTGTTAAGAGACGATAACACATAGTGCGATTATCTATGATCGTGTAGGCAAAAGGTTAAGGGGTTGTTAGGAGTTGTTAGGATCAATTGACTCAAGAGAGTAATTATCTTAATCAATCTACGACTTAATCGCTTCGAGAGAAGAGTTAGGTTAATCAAGTGCCGCCTAATAGATAATTAAACTGGTTTAAAAGTTTATAAATTAATAATTAATCATCATTAACGTAATTCCTGAAATTGAAATCCTAGGATACATCCTCGTTGATTGGAACTTCTTGTTTGTTAAGTAATTTAGTTTACTGGTATATGCAATTTAGTTTAATCAAATCATTCTCAATTCGAGTATCTAGTTAGGATAATCCTAGATAATTATGGTATCGAACTTCGTTAACTCATTCCATGTGGATCGACCTTGACTTATCCTATACACATCTACACCCGTACACTTGCGGTATTTTGGGGTTAGAAATTAGGCCTGTCACGCTTCACAATCGGGGTATGAAGACTCACTATCAAAGTCTAACTCTTCACAAGTTTTAGGCTCGCTTGAGACAAGCGCAATAGCCTTGATCATTTCTTTGCTACTAAGGAATACTTTCATCTGAGCTTTCCCAATCCTCCTCTTTTCTCTTCAGGCTTGAACTCCTCAACAACAGTAACTAGGGGTTGTTGTGGCTCGATGGTGGTTATAGCCTATAAGAACCATATGAAGTTGCTAATTTACGTTGTTGGCCACAATTGCTTTTTTAATAGCACTATTCTCCTGTTCTTCTCTCATTCTCCAATAAGTATTATATTCAGAGGATTTAAGATCGAAAAAGAGTTCATGGATGATTTTCCTACCAAGCTTCTTGGAACTCCTCACTAGAATAGTTTTTACATCCCATTTTGATGTAAGCTTTGTGTTAGTATCATTCTGGTTGTAGACTTTCCCAACGGAATCCAACTTTTTAAGAATTGTAGTATTCCTTTCGTCTATTTTGTTCAGAGACTCTCCTAATTTTTCCATGAAGAGCTAAAAATTTGGAGTTGTTGTTACTACTTTGTTCCCACGAAGTAGAGCTGAATCTACGCAAATTCTCTCAGCATATCCCAAATGGCCTTAGCAGTCTTGCATGATTTGATTTTAGTAAAGGTTCTTTCTCTAATGTGGCAGAGAGAGCATTCTTTGGCAAGTTTTCTAGGTTTGATCTCTTTCTGTCATGAGCAGTCCATTCATGACATGATTTTTCCACCGTAGGAGAAGGTGTTGGGTCAACATCCACTCTGGTAGTTGTATTCACCTTCATGACTATCTAATTGGGGTGTGAAACCAACCTCTCTGATACCACTTGTTGGTCCCAAATAGAAGAGGTTTAGAGGGAGGGGGTGAATAAACCTCGATCCTTTAGCGATTTTTGTTTTCAAATAGTAGTTAGTAGGTTGTTGTCGGCTGTAAGAAACTCGTTCTTACAGTAAATCTTATAGCGGTAAGTTCCTACAAGCAGCATGCTTACAACGAGTTATTTTTTTCGAGATTACAACAAGCAATGCCTTATACGTTTTACTCGCAATATAATAGGTAATATTTTTCGATACATTTCATAAAATAAGTAGTAGCTTAGAACAACAATCAAATAAAGATATGGAAATAACATACAGTAGTTATAATGGTTTGAAGCTAGGGGTAATCCTTTTACGTTCCACTCATATCTCACACAGAGATAATTCACTAAGTTATTCACACAGTATAATCTTAGATACACAATGCTCCAGTCATTACTGCGTACCTACAATAGTTTTCACGTATCCTCAGAAGGCTACACCTCTAAGTGTACTAGTTCCTCATAACTATTCTAGTCTAATCTGATTCCCTAATTCAACAGAAGACTCCCCGTTAAAACCACTTGAAGAGTTAGGTTTTTCAAAGTTCCTTCAACTCAAAGCTTCCACTAAATGTTCTTGAACAAGTTCGAAGTTGGGCAAGCTTTAGTAAGAAAGATTGAGACTGAGAGTGAGCTTCATTGGACCTAGTTTTGTAGATGTTTTCAGAATCCTTTGTAGCTTTTGAGAAGTATGCTTTGGTATCAATTAGTAGTTGTGTTGTTCTTCTTGCTGGTGCTCTTGTTGTTCAGTTGCTCTGAGTTTCTATTATTTCAAGATTTGAGAATTTGAAGATTTCTAGTCTTTTTGATGACCTTCAATCTCTCTCTATTTATACCAGTTGGGATTCTCCTTGTTAAAGGGGTGAGGAGATTCTCGTTTGACATTACAACTCTTGTACGACTTAGCGCTATTATTGTCCTTTAGCTGAGGGATTATGTCAGTGTAGTTAAGGAAATGAGTCGATCTAACGATTTACTTTGACTTTGACTCCAGGTCATTTCCTACTGACTGCTTATTGCATGTTATGTTGTACGATCCTAATATTAGCTTGAAGTGGATCGTATTGTAGTACTCTTTGTTGTATGCAATCTTTTGCAAGAGATTTTTGTAGTTGCTTTTTACAACATCTAAGTCTATCTTCTTACGGTGAACTTTCTTGTTGTATGTTGTCAATGACATTGTTATAACATCATGTTTTGAGTTTTTCCTAAGGAGAATTAACCTTATCTATTACAAAGATTATAAAATATTGAAGGCACAAGTTCCTACCTTACAAAGTGGTTTTGCATCATCAAAACGAAACATAAATTTCCTAACAGTATTTTTTCTTATCTATCAAATTGTGTAGAAAATTATTGAGCTACTTTACTAAGAGCAAAACCGACTTTGTCGAGAGGACCAAGCTCCATATTACTAAGCTGCTGAAGCAGACTGTTTAACCATAAATAGTTAAAGAGTCTACTTTTGTTCCCCCTTCTAAACTCTCACTACAAGAAAACTGTCAAATTCTAACGACATAAAAACTGTTGGAATTTTCGAAAATTCCAACGGTGATTCCAACGGCAAAAGTCCGTTGGAATAACTGTTGGAGAAAAATTCCAACGGTAAAAGACTCCGTTGGAATTGCCGTTGGAATCATTTTTCCATTGAAATTTAATTGTTGGAACAAAAAAAATCCAACAACCACTTTCCCAACGGCATAAAAACCGTTGGAATTGTCGTTGGAATTAAAATTCCAATGGTAATTTACAAAAAAACCTTTGAAATATAATAAATCTTTGTTGGAATTTCAATTCCAATGGCAATTCCAACAATTTTCATGCCGTTGGAAAAGTGGTTGTTGGAATTTTTTCGTTCCAATAAATTCCAACGGAAAAATGATTCCAACGGCAATTCCAACAGAGCCTCTTACCATTGGAATTTTTTTTTCAACAGTTATTCCAACGACTTCTGCCGTTGGAATTTTTTTCCGACAGTTATTCCAACGGTCTTTTACCGTTGGAATTTTTTTCAAAATTCCAACGGCTCATTTACCGTTGGAATTTTTAAAAATTCCAACGATTTTTATGTCGTTGGAATTTGACAATTTTCTTGTAGTGTCTTTCGTAAAATCATTTTGCATTAACAATGTGTTAAATATAATTATCAGTAAAAGAAATGTAAATGCAAGAACAAAAACAATAATCGGACTTGTGATTTCCATGTAATGCTCGTTGTTCCATAAATAAAATTGATGTCATATTCTTATTTGGGTAACTTAAAATATCATATCTATTATGGAATGGTGTTGAGCATTATGTGTCAAATCTTGGACCTAGGAGATAAAAAGTAGACGTGGATATTCTATTTTGCACCACACACACATTCAAATAAGCAAGAGATTGATGATCTCACCATCTCCTCATTTAAATGCAACATAAAAGTTGAGGCTATGACTGATGTTGTCGTGGCTGCAACATACTAGAAGTGATGATCCAATACTAAAAAGGAAGAAGCTCTTAAAATTGCAGACAACACTACAAGAAATTTGTCAAATAGCGACAATCAATTCCGTCGCTATTCTGTCGTTAAGAAGTGATAGCGACCAATTAGCGACAGAAAAAGTTGGTAGTAATATGGCTAGTCGCTATGAATACCGACGGACTGTTAGATCCGTCGGTAAATATTACGACGGATTCATGACAGAATGCCGACAGAAATTTTCTGAAAAAATTTTACTCAATTGCGACGATCTACCGACAGAAATATTGTCGGTACACTAATCCGTCGGCATTTCACGACTACATTCTGTCTCTATTCTGTCGGGAATTACCGACAATATTATCTGTCGATAATCTATTCCGTCGCAATCTTGTCGCTAATTATTAAAACATTTAGTCGCTATTCTGTCGCTAATTATTAAAAGCTTTAGTCGTTATTTTGTCGCTAATTACTGTTGTCGTTATTTGGTCGGCAATTACTGACATATTTTTGTGAGCTCTGTTATTATTTTCTTTTGTAGGTAATCTGTGGGTAAATATTCAATTTCAAATCTTTTATAGTATCGGTGCCTTACCTTTTTTATTTATATATAAAATATTCCACAAAATAATTAAAAATCACCCAACACAATCTAAAATAAGTAATTCAACGTCTTAATATGAATTAACGCCTAAATATCCCCACAAATCAACAACACATGTTTGAAATTCGATCTCAACACCTTTGAAGAGCAAAGATGGAATTCAAGAAACAAAACTGCATCCTTCATTTATGTTCTTATATTGCAGGCATGTTTGCACCAGTTGTCTCCAAAGGCTTCAGTTGTCTCCAAAGGCAATCGATAAATCCATATCAACCACTTGCTCAACATCTAAGGTAGTGATTGCCTAGTTTTCCTGCATATAACATCACTTCAGGTTTCACTACATAATAAATCTTTATATGCAGCTCATAGGCCTGTTTTCAAGGGGAAGGGAATCCATTCAATAATTATATGGGCACGCATATTATTTTATTTTGTGAAACTCCAATATATTTTGGGCCTCTGAGGCTCAATCATGCAAATTCAAACGCTTCATCAGAAAATCTATACGCTCGTGAGATAGACAGACAGAAGGAAAGATTGATGGTTGGAAGTTGGAACTTTATCAGATGGAGCAATAAACGGCTTGTAAGAGGTGAAAGCAGTTAGAGAGATGATGCGATGAAAAGTTCTCACCTTACAGCTTCACCTCCTTTAATAGTAGCAAGGCTTGATTTATAACAACAAAATTTCGTTGAGCCATTGCCTCATTGTCAAATATGGCATCTGACAAAACAACTGATGATGCTCCCTGAGCAATATCTGCCCCAATGAATCTGCATCCAAATTGAACTATCAGTTTAACAATCAATAACTGAGAAAAGATGCTTTATGTACCTAAGAAGAGAGAACAAAAATAGAAAACCAATAAATTAATAAAATTAACATCATTAAATCTTGCATCATTTTGATTAGTCTAACATGTATTTTGTCAAGGCATATTCTATTTCCCTCAACCAAAAATATTAAATCTTGCATCATTTTGATTTCCTTTAGGTCGTGCTCCAAGTACCCTTTTATGGGATTGGAATAGATTAGTTCTGCATGAGAAAAAGAATAGATATTTATAGCAAGAAGAGAACTTCAGCACGAAAGCAAGAAATCTTTCAGCTCTCCAACCTAAAGAGATGCCTTGTGAAGCAACCATCGGGATATGGGAAAATGGCTTCTTCACTGCTGTGATATACTCAACTCCACCTAATGCAGAGACTGGGATAACCTACACATAAACACGAGTTATTCAAATTTCTGACTAATATACACTACATAACTTTGTGAAAACTATATACCACATAACATGCATTTTACAAACAGTAACGTGAGACCTAATTCTCCATTGTTGTGCTTGATTTTTTCATCTTGTGTGCCTAATACAGATCCCAAATTTGAGCTATGAAAATAAACCTGGAGAACTCCTCAAGAACTTGCAGAATGTATCATACATGTACATACAAGATGTTGTCAGAAGAAATATAAAAGTGAGATTGGGATGCCATAACCAGTCCATAGTTTTTCCATATCATTCATGCATTATCCAACTCTGGCCAACACACCATTAATTCAATTTTTACCACTGTCAAAATTACTGAATCTAACTTACATATTTGAATTTACTGTAAGCATTAGTTACCCCTAGGATATTGCTTCCTACTACTCCCAAGCCATCAATAAGAGGAAAAGAGTTCCAATCTTAATAATTCCAAAAATTGAAAAGGAATAGATGCGAGTATAAAATCAAATCGATTTTGTTTAAAAATTCAACTGTGTTATGGTTAACGATAAGTAAGAGATGAACAATCAGAAAAATCAAAGAACCATAAATTCTACATAGAAAACGAGCATAATGAGGGCCAATCCACAAAGTCAAGAACTGATATGAAAGAAATAAGCCAATCAATTCGATAAAGCGAGCTGAGAAATGCTAAGGCAGCTAAGCTGCTCAAAATCCACTTTACTTGCAGTTCCAATTTAGTTAAACAACTATTTCCTATCTGGATAATCAAACAATCCAACAAATATATCCGGAAAACAACAAATCGAAACATATTGCGATTTCGACGCACACACGCACAATTAATTCCTGCATTAGGAAGGATAATGGTATCCATCAACTCTGAATCAACAAAACCACGAACAACACAATATGATAAGAAATAGAAACATGAATCGACAATTAACGAAATAGATCGAAATATTTACCAGATGAGAAATGAAGCGAGGGGCGTTTCGAAATCACAAAAGAATTGGAAATAGCCGTGTTTCCAAATCACAAAAGAATTGGAGGCGAGAGAGAGAAAGCTACGGAGCTGCAGAGCTGCGCGTGCACGCGCGAGAGAGAGAGAGAGAGATGGCGAGCTGCGAGCGTGAGAGAGTGGGAAGGAAGAGAGAGAGAGAGAGAGAATTTAAATTGATTTTGTGCTAAAATTAATTTCTTTAATTCATTTTCAGCTTATTTTTAATTTATACTACCGACTAAAATTTGGTCGGTATTTAGCGACTACTACATTCGTCTATATTTTTCATAAAAAAATTACGACAAAATTATATTGGTCGGTATGATTTTGAATTTAGTCGACACTTTTAAAATATAGAATTTACCGACTGAATTTTTTCCGTCGGTACATTTCTGTCGCTAACTGGTCGGCATGTTTCAAATAAAAAAAATTTATCGACCGAATTATATCCGTCGGTAAAATTCCGTCACTAAATTGGTCGCTATTTTGTCGCATATAAAATTAGTATATTGGCCCTTAAATAGCGTCATTAGTCTGTCGGTAATCCGTCGACGAATTTTATTTTTGAACGATTTTTTATTTTTGTCGATATATAGTCGTAATTTTGTCGGTACTTAACGACAAAAAATCTCTGTCGCTAAAATCGGTCGCTATTTTGAGAATTTCTTGTAGTGCAACTAAAGTTTTCAACTTTCATTTCCTTTTTTTCTTGTAAACTCTATTTTTAGTTTAATACATCATTCATATATCTCGTCACTTTCCTACTTTTCCGGGTGTGTAATACCGATAGAGGGGGGAGAAATGATATTCCTATTTGTCGATACTATTTGTTTTTCATTTGTTGTCCTGGAAAATAAAATTAGATAAATGTCAATAAATATCCTATATATTTTTTAAAAAATTCAGTAAAGTTTTATTATATTGGTAAGTGTACGTTAGACAAAATTAGAATTTACTTGGGAAAGTTTGAAAGTTTTGAATAATGTGGAGAAATTGACCAACTTCAATTTTAGAAGACTAATGTATATGAAGTAATAGTAATTACATACCAAATTATTCAATATAGTAAACTAGTACCAATTTAGCATTGGAAACTCATCTAGAACAATAGTTTGGTACTGAACATATCATTTCACTCCAATTTAAAGTTATCATCATTCTCTTAAATTTTTCGTTTAACAATACTAATATCGATATCATTTTGATATATCCATTAAGTACGTTTGTAAATCAAATTACCGTTACTTGTATCAGTATTAATATTTTCAACTGTGAATAGGTCCAGTTAGTTATAAATTAAATATTATTATAGATCCACAAAGGTCCATTCGTACTCAATATCCTATAAGGTAGCACGTTGATTCATGTACGATTTCCAGTTCTTACTAATTTGTTTCTCTAAAGTGATATTGTCATCGTGTCATTTCCACATCAGTATAGTTTGCAAAACTTTCAACCATTAAATTTATTTTACTGAGACTCTTTGCTTTCAAATTAGTCTTACTAAAGTCCTCCCCCCTCTTCTATTTTTTGAGATTGAAAGGTTTAGAAAAAAATAATTAATAAGTATTGACGAGGAGAAAGAGTGTTGTAATACACTTTTTGAAAAGAGAAGTATGTAAGGCATGCAATAAATAATTCAGAGGCATTTGGGCTTGAGCAAGTAAATAAACCTTAATTTCAACAATATGGAGGCTCTCTCTTTCTGGCCTTCCATAGTATTGAGGGGTTTAAGGTATATGTCATTAGATAAACATGAGCTAAGGATTTATATTCTTCTTATCTCCTCCAAGTTTATAGTCTAACATTTGTGTTTTTAATGAAAAATTATTTTTCAAGCTTTCAATGATGGTAAAAGAATCATGTTTAGGTTTTAGCTGGAAAATCCATGTTTTTCTTTTGTATAGTTTCTACATTTATGAATAAAAGTAATTTGAGAAGAATCGTATAACTTATAATGTATAATTCAAATTTTGTATTTCTTTTTGGTAGGAATTCAGTGACATTGAATTCCATGCATCTTCCCTAGCTTGCGATCATCAAAGAATACAACTTGTAGTGTTGAGGAGAGAGATTCATGATATAAAACACTACGGTGAAACCTTATTACAAGGATGTCCTAGCTTTCTACGTCATAAATTGATATCTTTCTTACAAAAAGTTACAACACAAAACATGTTTGACGATTACGAAAAAATCTTGTTACAAGATATAGTTAAAAATTATGTGTTTCTGAGCTCTTGCTATGAAACAACAAAGGAATTAGCTTACAGGAAAAATGAGCAGCTTGCTTGTTGTACACCTTAAAAGACTTCCTCTTCTTGGGTGTAATGTAGGCCGACTGTATCCTAGGTTTGGATGAACTACATCAGTTACATCTAACCTTTTGTAGAAATTGTTGAACCTCTCCATATCGGTAACTCCTGGGGTTACCTTTATGGCACCGAGGGTGATTTGGAATTGTATGGTTGGTCTTCTGTTGTGTTGGTTTGGGCTGTTGTAATCTACCTTTCCCTACTGCAGGTTTTGCTTGATGTATGCTAGGTTTTCTAATAATACTTGTGCCTCATTGGTCTACTTCATGTGACTTCCCCTTGAGGTCTCCCTCCTGACTTTTGATTAAGTGGCCATATAATGACGTAAAACATTCCTTTAGGTGCACTTTCTCGATGTGTGGGGATAGCCTACTTCCCTTTAGTACATGCTTATTGAACATTAGTAGAAGAACTTACTACACGACACAAATGAAATGTATCTAAGAAACCTACCTATCATGTCCTTTGAACATCCAATATTTCATATATATTTCTGGATGCCTTATTAAAAGTTTTGATGGTGGAATGTAGTTCATGTTCCTTCTATTCATGTAGCATCAAACTTTCCATCAATCTGCTTACTTCAACTCAGAGAGCACTGCAATCAGTTGCTTCATCTATAATTTTTTCAACTTTAGTTGTCAACATTGCATTCTGCCCAATTAGTTGCATGTTCCTAGCCTTCACTTTTTCATATGACTAATTGATTGTGTCGAATCAGCCATAATCTGCTTGAATGAAGTGAGGATGTTGATGGTTTCAGTTTTCTTACTTTATAAAGAGTTAGTGGGAGAGCTTACCCCTTCAGTTTTCATCTACCTCATTTTCCATGAGCTAATAAGTGTTTCACCATCATAGTATGAACAATCACTATCAAGTTTGACTCCTCATCAATTTGTAGGCTCCATTGAGGCAAGCCTAGTGGACTTGATTGCTTTTGTACCTCCTAGGAGTGACTTTAGCTGAGCTTTCTCAATTTCCTCTTATCTTTCTTATGTTTCTTGGCTTATTTTGAATAGCTTTTCATCTTAGGATGTGGATAATTTCTTGCAAAAACCAAGCCTCCTGCAGTTGTAGCAAAGCTCTAAAGCTTCCTTTGTTGTCGGTCAGCAATCTGATGATCTATGTGAGTTGTAGGCTTATAAAGAACTGCCTTTGGTGTTCTTCTTCATGAATCATTTGAACTTCTAAATGAAAACAGTCATCCCTTCAAGCTTAACTTATTGTCCTACAGAAAATTATGGTTGCTGCTATAACATGGTGGTTGTAGGAACCATTTAGAGTTGTTGTTATAAACTGGTTGCTTCGAGTGGTTTGGTGATTGGTCTACTTTGTTCTTTGTCTCTCTTTCTCCAATGAATACCACATTCAAAGGATTTGTGATAAAAAAAACTAGTTTAAAAGTGGACATGCTTCCAAGCTATGGACACCTCAATGAAATGATGCAAAGATCCTAATCTGTGGGAAGTGCTCTTAGCAGCTTTGAGTTCTTCTCCTTTTGGGGTGTACATCTTCCCTAAGGATTCAAACTCATTGATTACAGTGGCATACATCTTCAAGATATTCTCCATGCTTGGACTTGAGGAGCTTGAAGATTGAGGTTGTTTTAACCATGTTCTCTTAAACCAAATCTGAGCCTTTGCAAATCTCTCTTAGCAAGTCCATACTCTCCTTGGGCATCTTGCAAGTCTTGACTTTGCTGAAAGTCCCCTTGTCCAACATGGCAAAAGGAGTAGTATTTTTTCCATTTTATCCAAGTTAGACCTTCTTTGGTCATCAGCAATTCGCGTGCAACATAACATTTCCACCATGGGAGGGGTCAGGCACATCTTCCTTTCATGTTATAGTATTCACCTTTGTGATTTTGCATGGTTCATCAGTAATCAAAGTCCAGATCTCATCATGAATGGACAAAAGTTGTGCATACATCGTTATATACAAATCATCATAATCCACATATGAAAACATAGGAGATTTAGTAAAAGAGGTCTACATGTTGTAACATAAGGTTTTGGGAAAACTAGATTTTGCACAAATATCATCTTGAAAAAGTCTAACTCGATCTAGTTAAGTTACCAAAAAAAAAAAAAAAAAAAAAAAAATTGGTGTGTGAGACCAACTACTAAGATATCAGCTAGTCATGAGTGGTATAGGTTTAGAGAGGGTGGAGGTGGTTCAATAAACCTCTAGCTTTTTCAAAATTTTCTACGAATTCAGTAGGCACGTATGTTGTCGGCTATAGGAAAGTGATTTTTATAGCATAACTTACAACTGTAAGTTTCCATCTAACAGTAATCTTATAGTTAGTTATTACCTTCGAAACTTACAACAAACAATGCTTATGGGTTTTCTAGTAGAAATTCTAAGAGCACTTCTTCTCAAGCAATGGAATGGGTTACATCAAGTATGTTACAAGTAAATTAAAGCATTAAAATACGTAAACATTTTATAGTGGTCCAAATGTGGGGGTAATCCTTCTACATCCACTCTACCCTCGCTCAAAAAGTAAATTCACTAACTTGCTCACACAATACAAATTTAGTTACACGATGCACAAGTCTCAACTTGTCACCTAATGCTAACTTTCAGCCATCCTCAGAAGGCTATTCATTTAACTATCTAGTTATTATGAAGAACTATCAATCTTGTTGAATCCCCAATTCAACAAAAAATCCCATACACCTAACCAAAAGGAGATTTGTATAAAAAAATCTTCACCCAGAGTTGCTTCTAAATGTTCTTGTTGACTCGAATTTGGGCTACTGCAATGCGGAAATCTGAGATTGAGAAGGTAAGTTCTTCTTTTGGTCTTCAGACTCCTCTATTTATAGCTGGGTATTATCCTTTGCGCGAAGATAACTTTGTCGGCATTTAAAGCTTTGCAGTACATAATGCCATTAATCGTATTTTGTTGGGATTAGGTTAGAGGAGGTTGAAGCAAAATATATTTTAATACATATGGCTAGTTTCTTCTTAGACAAAAGTCATAGCAAGAGAATACAACAAAGTCATCAACATCAAGCAGAAAGGAAGTCCGCGGTTGAAAGATAGGCTTAGATGTTGTAAGAAGACTATGAACAGTAGTAACCATATACTATACATGCAGCAGTTAGCTAACATCAAGACCCAATCCATGCAACTACTAGGATTGTACCGCAGACCATGCAACAATCAGTCAGCAGAAGGGATACGTAGTCACCAAGTCAGCAATCCTAACAAAATCAAAAGCAAGATAGCATACTGAAATTGTCGTATCCACCCTTACCAACTATCCGTCTAAAGGAAAAAAATAGCTCTTTGTCATACAACAACATTAAAAGTTAAATGAATTATCGTTACCCTTCAACAAGGAGAAATCCTACTTCCACAAATAGAGGAAGTTGAAAACCAAGAAGAGAATGAATATGAGTATCCAAGCAAATTCTCACGAGGTTACAATTCTGAACTGCAAAGATGCTCAAACATTTATAAGCAATCTCGAGGAGCTCTCTCTCATTTTTAGCCTTTCGCACTATAGCTCGCACATCTTTGAAGTTATTCAAGAAAGTTTAGAGGCAATTTTAGGTTGAAGTAAAGTTATGTAACTAAGTCTAGTGAGTGGTATAACTGGAAGTCATGTCTAAATCAGAGATTCTACATGATTAGTTAGTTCTTAGGAATCAATCTAGCTAAAAGTGTAGTGTTCTAAGGATTGGAAAAAATTAGTTGTAGGTGACAAGTAATAACTTGAGAATCGTACGCTGAGGTTGTACTCTGTAAGCAACTCAGTAAATTATTTCTCTGCATGTGGGAAGACTGGACGTGGAAGGATCACCTCCGCCTCCAAACCATATACTTCTTTGTGTCTTTATTTTTTGTATCTTTGTGTTTCTTTTAAAATTGTTATTGTAACTTACTATTCATATTACTTTGATTAAAAATTTTAGTACTATTTCCGTTACGCATAAAACTCATAAGGCATTGCTTGATGTAAGTCTTGAAAACAACAACTTGTTGTAAGTAGATTGTTACGTAGGAGCTTATCATTGTAAGCTCTTCTATGCTAAAGGCTAGAAGTCCATTCACTCCCCATTCCACCTGGACCTCTACCACTTGGGACCACCAAGTGGTATTTGGTATTTTGGTATATACCGAAATACCGAAAAACTATTTAGTATTTCAGTATATATAGTAACCCTAAAAAAAAGTTAGGATTTTGGTAGTTCGATGAATTAGTATATATCGGTATATTGAGATTTTTTTAGTATTTTGGTATACCATAATTCTAACGATATACCAGAAAATTTTGGTATACCAAAGTAAACGGTATGGATTGGTATATACCTATACCGACAAAATTTGGTACCGAAATCTCGGTATGGTATCGATATTACTAAAATTGTACCCATGTATACAAATTGTTAGGATAAGCTCAACCTTACACAAGACAAAACACAATAGAATTTGGACGAATAATAAGCAAGAAATTGGCCAAAAAAAAAAAAAACGAACCAAGAACATAAATGAAAATGATGAACACAGGGATTTTACATGGTTCGATCAAAGATGATCTACATCCACGGAGGTTCTATACACCTCAATTCACTCCTCTATTCAACCAATTACAAGAATTATCCAGAAATCTAGCAAAACCCCAAATCACACCCTGATCTAGAACTAAAAACCCCAGATATCTAATTCTCTTGATTGAGTAATGTTTACAGAGGGAAAATTATATCTACTAGCTCGTAATTACAAATGTTTACAATGTATATAAGTGTTGAAGCTCGAATCTGGAAGTTGAGGAAGTTGTAACCACTTTGACTCAGGCTGTTTCAAACTGCTGCAGCGGGGCTTTCACAACGGTTTATTATGCAACAGAACGAAACCGTTGTGATTGACGGTTATAACTACCTCAAGCCCGGTTCCTTTATAACCTCATTACTGAACTCGGTTAAAACCCGTTTTTTTTATCCGGTTCCTTGCACTTCAAGCCCGGTTCTGGAATCCTCAAAACATCTACTTCATACCATAACCACTTGATGAAATTGAACTAATATCTACACAAATTTTGATATACCAAAATTTTCACTACGATAAGGATATGTATTTTTGGCATACCCAAAATTACCGAAAATTTTGGTACAGTAGTGGTATGGATGATATGGTATGATATACTGTATCGAACCACCCCTAGTCATCAACTCATCCCATGGTGGAAAAAGCACGTCACGAATGGATTGTTGACAATTGAAAGAGATCTAATTTGGACAAGCTAGCTAAGAACACTCTATTCACCAAGGAACTTCCAGTAATGTTAAGACATGCAAGATTAAAAAGTTATCTGGGACTTGGTTAAAGAGATTTACGTAGGCTCGGCTCTACTTCGTGATAACAATCTTGAAACTACAACAATGAACTTTTCAAGGCCTAGCCTGGAGAATCTCTAAACAAGATATATTTGAGATTCATATTAACACTTTGGAGCTTGACTCTATTCGGAAAGTTTACACCCAGAAGGAGATTAACATAAATTAACTAAGGGCTCTCACATCAAAATGGGACATTCATAATATTTCGATGAGGAGTTCTAAGAAGCTTGGTAAAAAGTCTATCCATGAACTCTTGTTTCACCTCAAATTCTTTGATTATGATGTTTATCGTAGTAGGAGGGAAGAAAAAGAAATCGTGTTAATTACCAAAGCTCTTGCAGCCAACAATGCCCATCAGCAACTACAAAATGATTCTTGTAACCACCATCGTATCATTGGAACAACCTCAGGCACTGCTGTTGCAACATTCAAGCTAGATGAGATTGGTCATCTAGTTAAAAAGTTCACATGATTCATGAAGAAGAACCCTAGAGACAGCCCATCCAAGTCTTTTTACCACCCCAGATCTACAAACTCCCCATAGGTGATCAAGGAAGTTGCAGACCTTTGTTACAACCGTAGGAAGCCTAGACACATTGTAAGAAGTTGTCCACATTGTAAGGTGTTCAGGAATCCTGAAAAAATCATGAAGCAAAGGAGAGCGACGAGGAAAATTTAGAAAGCTTACCTCAAGGCACTTGTAGGAGATTGAAAAACAATCAAAAGTGATTCTGCTTACCTAATGGGTGCCCATGGCTAATGAAGAGTCAGACTTTGATAGTGACAATTCATAATCTGATAGTGAAGTGCTTCTTTGACTTATAGCAAATGAGCTAGATGACCATGTATCACATTTTCACGTACTGAGAATGTAGACACTGCAAACCTGCTCACTTTGTTCAAACAGATTATGGGTGACTTTGACCTTGTCAATCGGTCACATGAAGAACCAAAGGTTGAGAAGATGCAACTTCTTGGAGAAAATGCACTACTGACAACTGAAGTTGAGGAACATACAGCTGAAGAAACTAAATGCAGCTATCTCCAAGAGGAAGTAAGCAAGTTGAAGGAGAGTCTAATCTTTGGTGAGAAGAAAGAAGAAGAATTGATATCTACCATAAGAACTTTTAGTAGATCATCTAGGACTATGGATGAGATATAGAATGCTCAGAGAAATCTGTCTGACATGTTGATATAGTTGATACACGTCATTTATACATGCATTTTAGGTCGATTTAAGGACATATTTGATAACATTTGCATGTGTATCTAGTTGAAATATGCTTAAATTCATTATCTTGAGCTAGATGACGTGTTTGTGCTTGTTTTAGTGATAATCAGGTATAGAAAGGCTAAAAAGTCCATTTGGGCTAAGTCCGGATGAAAAACAAGCAAGAAAGTTGGAAGAAATGAAGAAGGACCAGAGTTCGGGCAGAAGTTGCTAACTTGACCTAGCCCTGAAAGGAACTCAATTGAGAAATAGTTGAAGGAAAAGAGAGTTTTAGGCCGAGAGCAGTAACTCGGTCAAGGCCCATCCAACTCGGGCGAGTTATCCCCAACTTCAGCGAGTTCCGTAAGGCGGTGCAATTATGGATTTTACGCATTTTCATCTATTTCAAGCCCATCTTCACCCCAATTCATTTCCAACTATAAAAGGAGGTCTCTAGGTCCAAAAATATATACAATACACATTCGGAGAAGTTTCGGAAGCGAGATCGAAGAGCCGACCATTCGGGTTTATTTATTTCTTGTCTAGTTTTGATTTATTACAATATTTTCCTTGGATTATTATTTGGATTTGATAGTAGGTATGAGTAGCTAAATTACTCGTGTCCTAGGGTTAGAAAGTAGGGATTTACAATTATGTTTGATTTTATCATATAAGTTATGAACTCCGGTTTTTAGTATCTATCTACATGTTTATTATTATTTTATGATTGAGCATAACCTGATCAATCAAGCTTAGTCTAATCGTTTAACAATTCTATTTTAGGAGGAGGGAAGTGTTAATAAACGTACGACGTATAGATAGTTATCTATGATTGTGTAGGCAAAGGTTAAGGGCCTTTTGGGAGTTGTTAGGATTAATTGACTCGGGAGAGTAATTTTTCTAATTAATCTACGGCTTAGTCGCTTTTGGAGAAGGGCTAAGTTAATTAAGTGTTGCCTAATAGATATTAAAACCGGTTTAAAGGTTTATGGTTTAGAGATTAATCATTCATTAGCGTAATTCCTGAAATCAACACCCTAGGATACATTCTCTTTTGTTAGAAATCAACTTTTGATAATTAATTCGTTTAATAGGACTACGTAAGAAACAATCTTTCCCAATTCCAGTGTCTAGTTAGGGTAATCCTAGATAATTAGGGTATCGAACTACCTAAACTCATTCCCTATGGATCGACCTTGACTTCCACTACATACACCTACACCCGTACACTTGCGGTAATTAAGGGCTAGGATTATAGCCTATCAATAATTTGTAACTTTCAAGTAGAAAGTAGGCCTATTGATGTTCTGGTAGCGAGTACCTATGAGAAGCAAACAGTCCCCCAGAAACAAAAGGGTAAGCCTAGAAAGGTATCAAATATCTGTGCAAGGGCATTCTAACTAGTGTCGGGAGGGAGACTTGACAAGGGGAACCCACATGTTGTAGACCAACCAGGTAATAGTGTTGCAAGAAATCCGAGCATACAACAAGTTGTATCTGTTGTAAGCAAAGGCAACCTACAACAGCCTAAATATATATAACATAATTCAACAGTGTTGTTCTTGAGAAACCTAGTGACCATAACGGTAACCCCAATGATTACCATTATGGAGAGGTTTAAGTGTTCCACAAGAGGTTAATATGACTACCACTGTTTATCTAAACCTAAGAAACCATCTGGCTATTGTACACCTAAGAATTGGAAACCTTAGAAGGCGTACAGCAAGCAAGCTGCTACTATACAACAACCTACTACTCTAAGAACCAACACTACGTACAACAAGGTTACTCCTATAAGGAAGGCATTGGTTCAAAGAAGTACTAACACTCAAGGACCCATAAAACAATGGGTACCTAAGTCTTCCAGACTGTCGTGTAGAAAAAGTTTCTAGTTGGACATAGTAATATATAGTACATTTTAGTGGATGTGCCAAGCATAAGACTAGCAATAAAGAGTCACTATGTATTTCAAAGACTACAAGGGACCCAAGGTTGTTTTGGTGATGATGGTAAAAGAATCTTCAAAGGTGTTGGAATCTTCACAAAAGGCAGGGCCAATTACAGATATGTACTATGTAAAGGGCTTATAGTACAATCTATATAGCATAAACCAGTTTCATAACAATGGACACTTTGTAAAGTTCAGTCAAAACAAGTGCATACTTAGAGATGCCAAGACAAACCAGGTCTAGCTCACAGGGACAAGAAAGGGAAATGTCTATCTAGCTAATTGGGAGTCTGCAGTAGGGCAACTCACATGCTTCATAGCCAAAAGTAATCCTGAACTTAGATAGATTTGGCAAAGGATAAGTCATCTAAACTTCAAGATTATCAACAATTAGGCACGGAAAGGTCTAGTGAGAGGACTACCAAATGTTTCCTACATGATAAAGAGTGCATGTGTGATGCATGTTGCAAAGAGCAGATAAATAAAAAAATGTTTCAAGGGCAATCCACAGTGATCATCACATACACAACTCGACTTGTTACATATGGAGCTCTTTGAAAAATTAACCGAGTAAGCCTTAGTAGGATGAAGTACTCACTCGTAGTAGTTGAAGACTTCTCCATATACACTTAGACCATGTTCCTATCGGAGAAGTCAGATACTCAACATAATCCTCCAGACCTTATGAAGAGAATTCAGAGAAATGCCTTAGCATTGTAAGATCGGATCGGACAATGGCATTGCATTCACTAATAAGTTCATCGATAGTTTTGCAGCAAAAATGGAATTCATCATGAATATAGCAGCAAGAACTCCACAACACAATGGTATTGCTGAAAGGAGAAACGGAATCCTGAAAGAAGTGGTAAGAACCATGATTTATGAAGTACAATTGCTAAAGAGATTTTGGGCAGAAGCTACCAACACGGCTTGCTACACACAAAACAAATGTCTTATCAATAAAGATCTGGATAAGACACTATAGGAGTTGTGGTATGGTACAACACCTAACATTTCATATTTCTATATCTTTGGATGTAGGTGTTTTATGTTGCATAGAAAGGAGTACCTAAATGCCTTTGATGCTAAATCGGGTGAAAGGAGTATTCCTTAGATACTCTGTTGTAAGCAACTCATTTAGGGTGTTCAATAAAAGAACATTTGTGGTGGAACACTTGCCATATGTGGTCTTTGATGAACTCTACTGCAACACTAAAGGAACTGATGAAATTACTGCATGAGTTGAGCATATAGGGTTTGATAAAGACAAGGAACAAGTTCCATACTTGAAGATCCTACAGCCAGATCTAGTTGAAGAATACCCTATTGTAGAGGTTGGAATAGCTACTGAGGGAGCTGCATATCCTACTGAGGCTACAAAACCATAGCCTACATCACAGCAAGAAAACCTGCATGTTCTTGTGAATCAAGGTTTTGAACCAGACAGAAGGTGGCTTAGTGACCATACCAACCTTGGTCATAAGAAGAATTAGCGATGGAGTAAGGGTAATAAGATCAACACCTTATGAAATGTTCTCATGTTTCATCTCTCAGACAGAACCTAGAACAGTTAAAGAATCTCTAAATGATCCTAACTGGGTTCATGTCATACAGGAAGAGCTCAACGTGTTTAAGAGAAATGAAGTATTGATACACGTTAATTATGCATGTACGTAGGTCGATTTAGGATCATATTTTATATCATTTACGTGCATATCTGACCGGCATTTATTTATATTAACAATATTTGGGTCATTTGACGTGCTTCGACTTGTTTTGAAGTTAATTAGGTATTTTTATTCCATTTGGATGAAGTTCGAAGAGGAAACAAATCAAATAGGGTTAAAACAGATGAAAAGAGAGTTAAAGGAGTCAAAGAGCCAACACGGCCGCGTCAAATATGGACACGGCCGTGTCAAAAGTGGCCTAGAACATGTAAAAATGCACTGCCAACCAACACGGCCGCGTCAATAACCAACACAGCCGCGTCAGAAGTGAGCCAAAATTGAAGTTTTCTGTCAGCTTGACATACCTCTAGTATTTTGGCCATATCTTGAGATATACAACTCCGATTGAGATGAAATTAGTGGCGTTAGAAAGCTGATTCAAAGGGCTACAACTTTACCTGAAATAGAGAAATCCCAAAAATGACCGGAAGACCCTAAACAATGGTTTGGAAGTCAGACTTGAAAATCTGCCTGAGCGCAACCGACACGGCCGCGTCACAAGGCCAACACGGCCGTGTCAGAAAGGCTTTCCTACGAGAATTTTCTAATTTTAATAGGATTTTGATCCTATCTTCCAAGGATTCGTCCTCAACTCTATAAAAAGGACCCCAAGCTCTAGAAATCAGGGAATCAGATAGAAAACATCAAGAACATCAATTACATCATCATTCTACCTAGAAGAAGTTTTGGAGGACAAAGAAGACGAAGATCATCAAGACGGATTCATCCGGGTTTAGTCGTTCTTTCCTAGTTTAATCTTTTACAATGTTTTTCTTAGAATCTTGTATTAGATTATTGCTAGGCATGAGTAGCTAAGCTATTCGTGTCCTAGGGTTAGAAAGTAGGGATTATTATGATAATATTTTGATTTATGTTTTGATTTATTGATTCCGTTCTTTACGTGTTTACCTCTATGTTTGTGCTTATAATTGAATTTAGCTTGATCACCTAGATTTAGTAATTTAGTTTATCAATTCCGCTTCGAGAGGAGGGAATCGTTATCAGATTTAGAACATAGAGCGCAGTTGTCTATGACTGTGTAGGCCGTGGCTTAGGATCGTTTGGGAGTTATTAGGTTTAATTGACTCGAGAGGGTAATTAGCTTAATTAATCAACGGTTTAATCGCTTCGAGAGAAGGGTTAGATTATTATTGTACCGCCTAATAAACACTAGAATTGGTAAAATCTATAGGTTAATCATATTCAACATTGAAGTAATATCCTGAAATCGAAGCCCTAGGATACCTATTCTCATTGATTGTTAGTTCTTTTTGTTTGCCAAGTCATAAGTTACATAGTTATTTGTTAAATTCCTCAGTTTTTGTTTAAATCAACCTTTTACAACTTAGTATATAGTTAGGACATTTCTAGAGTATTGAGGTATCAAACTACCTAAAACTATTCCTTGTGGGATCGACCTTGATAATCTTTACTACACCTACATCCGTACACTTGCGGAACACTAGGTTAGAAACCGACGTGTCAAGTATGGAACTCGGTTCCCAGGCTTACTCATCAACGTGTTAGAGGAACCAAGTAGGTGTTAAAGAGCAACCTTGATGAGGCAGGGGCTTGTTACCATGAACAAAGCAAGGCTAGTTGCTAAAAGCTATTGTCAGGAGGAAGGCATAGATTTTAATGAATCCTTGGGCCTTAGCCAGACTTGAAGCAATTAGAATATTTCTTGCTTAGGTTGAACATATGAACTTCACAGTCAATCAAATGGATGTGAATAGTACATTCCTGAATGAGCTTCTGGCTGAGAAACTCTATATTAAACAAGCTCCAATGGGAAGGATGTTGACAATACCAAATGAGTTTCACTGAGTTCGCTGCATGAGTTTGTGTACGTTTTCAAGCAGCACTCAAGGAGTCACATCTCGTAATAGTGAATAGTATCCTCAAATACCCTCAGATATTTGAGATTACTGACTGTTTTCTTCATGTTATATTGATGTAGTACTCTTTGTTTTATGCTATCTTTTGAACGAGATTTTTGTTTTTGCTTCTTACAAGGTCTAAACCAATCTTCTTACAAAGAACTTTCGTGCTGTATTTTGCCAATGACTTTGTTGTAACTTCAAGTTGTGACTTTTGTCTAAAGAGAACTAGCACTATCTATTACACATATTAGCGAATTGGGGGCACTAGTTCCTACCAGGGACTAAAATATCACGAGATTTCTGAGACCAAAATAAAGGGACAGAGGTATTTGTCATAATATCGCGAGATTTTTGTGAGATTTCGCG
Source organism: Ajuga chamaepitys (assembly GCA_958295605.1). Classification (NCBI taxonomy): domain Eukaryota; kingdom Viridiplantae; phylum Streptophyta; class Magnoliopsida; order Lamiales; family Lamiaceae; genus Ajuga; species Ajuga chamaepitys. The sequence continues at coordinate 23,253,827 of OY282506.1, read as the reverse complement.
AAAATCTCGGCGAAAATCTCGCGATCCGTTCTCGCCCCTCCAGTTCCCTTTCTTGTCATCTTTCAGCGAGATTTTGGCGATATTCTCACCAGTTTGTCATTTTTTTCGTTTTCTTTTTTAAAATTCCTGAAAATAGCAATAACTTTCTGTAAAGATGGTGTGGGTGGGTGATTGGCGTATTTGGTGGTTTATAGCTGTAAGAGACATTGATCCGTAATTGGTGGAGGGGGGCCTTAACCCAATCTTCTTCAACAACTTATGTATGTGAAGAAGAAGAGGAATGTTCAAGAAGTGGGAAGAAGAAGTGAACAATAACTCACTGATTCGACAAAAAAAAAAAAAAAAAAAGGAAGGAAGAAACAGAAGGCTGTCATGTGCATGAGACGTGGGCTGAGCAAGTCTGAAATCTGGTTTTGAAGTTGTTTTGGAGAAGAAGTTGTTTTTGAAGAAGTTGCAAAAGTGATTCTCACCTGAAATAAGTAGTAGCGATTGCGGTGAAGAGGAAACAAAGGAGGAAATCTGCTTCCAATTTTAAGGGGTTGTAATCTTTATTGTGAAGATCTGGGCCTAATTTAATACCCCTTTTTAAATTTATTTGGGCTTAGCTTTTAATTAGTATTGCTTTTAGATATTCCTCATTTATTTGGACTTAGCTTTTCTTTTATTCTAGTATAGAACCCGTGTAATACACGGATTTTATAGAATTAAAAACTTAGTTTGTTAATTAACTAAATAAAATAATTAGTAATATAATTTTTTTAAGAATTATAATAGTTATAATTAAATTTTGCTATCCAGTGATATTTCATATAGTAATTAGAATTGATATTTTGTTAATATTTAAAAAAAAAAAATTAAAAATTTTCATCTTTATTATCACGTGAAATTCTAGTTTCATTTACTTGTATCATTCTATTACAAAAGTGTATCCTTCTATTACAATGTTATCCTTCTATTCTATCCAGATTGCAATTTTATCCTTCTATTACAAAAATATATTTCATGATCCTTAGTTATAAAATTTCTTAACTATTCGCAACCCACTAAATTTCTTAATGCAACCCACAAATTTAATAAATTAAAATATTATTGTAAAATAGCTAAACATCCTTAATGATAACAAGGGTTCAGAATATGTCCCGTGTGACCGGACAATGTTTGTATTGTTTATTATTTACCAACTAGTTATAAATATGTGAATCTGGCTCAATTTTTAGCTTAAATATTTGAATTTAAGTAGGTTTATAACAATTTATAAAATATCGTGATAAATTATCTGTTTAATACATTTTTCGGCATTTAAAAAAAAAAAATTGCATCGATATTTCGACCGATATCGAAATTTCTCCGAAATCTCTCTAAATTGAAACAGCAATATTTTCATAAAAACCGATATTTTCGTCCTTAAGTTTTACTTTACAAAGTAATTTTGCATCATCAAGACATAAATTTCATAACAATACTTTTTCTTATCTTTCAAATTGTGTAGCAACTATTCAGCTAGTTTAGAGAGCAAAACAGAATTTAAGCTCTAGATTATTAAGCTTCTCAAGCTCACCGTTTAAGAAAAACAAAATAAAAAATTAGAGTCTGTTTCCGTCCCCCTTTTTTTAAACATAATTATGACTATAAGAAATTTAAATAGAAGAAACAAAAACAATAATCAGACTTGTGATTTCCATGTAATGCTCATTGTTTTCATAAATAAAATTGATGTCATATTCTTATTTTGGGATTCTTAAAATTTCATATCTATTATGGGATGGTGTTGAACATTATTGTGTACCACACACACTTTCAAATAAGCAAAATATTGATGATCTCACCAATTCCTCATTTCATGTGGATATATCTTTTCCTACATTAGCGCCACCTCAAAAGTAAAAATATATATACCTCAAACAGAACTCCTCCCCAATAATATACAAAAAAAAGGAATATATGGGACAGGGGCGGCCCTGGAGCGGTCGAAGCGGTGCCGCCGCTCCGGGTCCCCCGCCGGCCAGGACCTCCGAATTTTTTTTAGTAGTATATATATATACACCTTTATAGAGAAGTTATATAGCAATTACAAATGACTAATTATATCAATAGGTGATGTGGTTTATTTGGTTGGTCTTGGTAGGGAAAATTCTTGCATTTAGATGAGGTCTCTGCCTCTCTAGCACTAATTTTATACAATATTACCAACCAATATTTTAAGGAGCCTCATTTTATTTTTCACACATGCCTCTATAGCGCTACTTTTATAGTTTTTTTATACTCTCTAGCACTACTTTTATAGTTTTTTTTTTTACAATATTACCAACCAATATTTTAACGGGTCTCATTTTATTTTTCGCACCGGGCCCTTTGAAAAATTGGCCCGGCCCTGTATGGGGGACTCACTTCAATATCTTATTTATCTTTTTTATTAATCTATCAATTAAATTGATTATTTAATTTTTTGATAAATAAGAAATGAATAAAATTCCGACTATTTTAGTTTTTTATATTTGTTAATTTCATAATGCAATCTGTACTATTGGCCTGCTTTCCATTTCTAGTCCAATCTAATAATATTTTTCGATTGCAACCTCTATAACGTTTTTTTGTTGCAGAATACAACTCCAGCGATATTTCAAGCTATATAGGCCATGTGTTCTGCACATGACCTAATTAGCCAATTACACAATGGGACGTGTTCATTTAAAAATAAATAAAATAAAAATCGAAAATTCTTATAAATTCAGAAAATTCCAGAAATAATAGATTTAAAATAGGAAATATTTTAAAAATTATTTTAGAATGTTTAAAAAAAAAAAAAAAATTACTCCCATTTAACCTATTTAATATCTCTCTCTCTCTCATCTTAAATAAAAAACGCATTGAGCCCTAATTCTCCCTCCTTCATATTTCTTCCCCCTATTCTCAATCTGCAGGTTGTCGACGGCTAGGGATCGAGGTCTACGATGCGGGATGGAGATGGAATGCCGATGTTGAACTTCATTGTCCCTGCGTCGGACATTTTCATCCTCAGTTCACTGTTCACTAACCACAGGGAAAAAAGAACAAACAACAAAAAATAAAATAAAATCAGAACATCAGCACTAGAAAAGCTCGAGACCAACTACGAAATTGAAAATATTAACAAAAATAATAAACATAAACATATATAAATAAATAATTGCTCGAAAAATTGACGTTTGTGTCTTCAATTTCCTACCAGTGTTATCAGAGATTCTTCTGATACCAAATGCAAGCTGCCGTTATCGTTATCCAACCGACTGTCCTCTTCGTTGCTCCTTGTATCTGATACTTCGCGCGTGAGGGCTGAAATTCGAGCGGCACATCGCAACAACGACGTTTTAGCGGCACTCGGAGTGATTCTCAAGAAAGCGCAATGCTTGGTGCTATTTTTGGTAGACTGGATCCCCAACAAAGTTTCTGGAAATCTCTGAATTTGTAAACCTGAACTTGAAATAGCTTCCATGGAAGAAGATATGGAGAGAGGGAGGGAGAAATATGAACGAGGGTTACAGAATTAAGGCTCAATGCCTTTTTGATTTAATATTAGAGAGAGATATATTAAATAGGTTAAATAGGTGTAATTTTTTTTATTTTTCATTTTTTAAAAAATGGACACATGTCACTGTGCAAATTTTGAATTAGGTCATGTGCTCTGCAAATGATCTATATAGCCTGAAATATTGCCGGAGTTGCATTCTGCAACAAAAAAACGTTATATAGGTTGCAATCAGAAAAAAAATATTAGTTTGGACTAGAAATGGAAAAATGGCAAATAGTACATGTTGCATTCTGAAATTAACCCTATTATATTTCGAAAAAAGAATCATATAAAACGTAAAAATACAAAAAGAAAGCACACACGGTACATTAAAAAATTCGAAGGCAACAAAGCACACACGGTAAATTAAAAAATTTGAAGGCAAAGTAAATTTGTGCCCATTGCTGGACGAAATCCGTGTTGAGGAACTAGCATATATGGAATTTGATTTGGATGGATGTAGAATGATGCTCGAGATGAATTGAGCGGATTGAATTGAGTGTTACTACCTTCCGAAAATTTTGAAAAATGGGTTGGATAATTGTGGGGCTGAAAATTAGGATTTTCAGGATGGAAGTTGGTGATCGGTGGACGAAAATTAATATTTGGAGGCGATGCATCTTCTCCACAATTTGAAGAATTATACCATTGAATCCATGAATCTTTATCCATTTTTCAGATGAGAAGTGTGCAATTTGGCTAGAAAATTAAAATTTTAGTAGTAGTAGAAAATGTAGAAAATTGTGAATTGAGAACATATATTTATAAGGAAAATTTAAATATTAAAAAAAAAAAATTGAAATAAAATATAGTCATTGGAAGATGATAATTTAAAAAAAAAAAAGAGAGAGAGAAAACCGTTGCAAACGACTATTTTGTTCCCTAAAGTATACTAAATAGTATTCAAAAGTGAAGAAGAAAAAAAAAAAAAAAAACACAACAGAAAAAACGAAAAGAAATAATAATAAGTAAGGGAAGGGGAGGGGGGGACAGGCCTGCAGGCGCGGGCCCCACACCGCGTGCCGCCCACGCGTGGGTGGGGATCACGTGCCCTGCCTGCCTCCTTCTTTTGCGCGTGTGCTGTCCCAGGCGCTCCCTTCCCCACGCGCCTTCCGTCTTAAATTTCTAGGAAGCATTTTCGCTACCTGAAAAAAAATTCCCTACCCCAATTTCTTCACTGCAATGACAAAATACCTGATTTTGAGTATTTTTGAAATTACATATCATCAAATACCATTCCAATGTCTAATACCTATAGAGGAGGAGAAGTGATATTCTTGTTTGTCATGTTTGGCTAATACTATTTGTTTTTTCATTTGTTGCCTAGAAAGTATAAATCTCGGATAAATATTAACAAATATCTTATGTATTTTTTTTAAATTTCAGAAAAATTTTGTATATTGGCAAGTATTAGATTGTGGCAGAAGTTAGACAAAATCGGGGATATATTGGATAAATTTTGAAAGTTTCGAATAATGTGGATTTCTAAGAGAATTTGACAAACTTCAATTTTACAAATGGACAATACAATAAGAAAATAGTTACGATCTATATATTATGACAATGATTTAGAGGACTAATATATATGAACATACTCATAATGTAATTAAGTACCAAATAATTGTATATATTGAAACTAGTACCAACTTAGCATCTGAAATTCCCCAGGACAATAGTTTGGTACGAACATATCATTTCATTCCAATTTAAAGTTATCATCATTCTCTAAACAATTTTGTTTAACAATACCAGTATCCATATCATTTTGATATATCCATTAGTACTTTTGTAAATCAAATTACCAATACTTCTATCATTGTTGATATTTTCAACAACGAATAGGTCCAATTAGTTATAAATTAAATATACAGCCAAAAAATTCAATAGTACTTTAATAAAATACGATGCTCAATAATCAATATACAATTTCAAATTCTTTATTTGATTCTCTAACGGGATCTTGTCATTGTCATTTCTACATCAGTATATTGCGCAAATGTTTCACATCAAGACTCTTTCCTTTCAAATTAGTCTTAATAAATTCCTCGGCTCTTCTATTTTTCCGTGAAACAAAATTTTAAGATTGAAAGGTCTGGAAAAAATAACTAATAATCATAATGAGTAGTGTAATGATGAGGAGAAAGAGTGTTGTAATTCTCTTATTGAACCTTTTCTTTTTTATGATAAAAGAGGATTGAAAGACATTTGGGCTTAAGCATGTAAATAAACCTTAATTTCAACAATATAGAGAACTTCTCTTTCTAGCCTTCCATATTGTTGAGGGGTTTAAGGACAATGATATTTAATGTATATGACAAATTAGATAAACATGAGTTAAGGATTTGTATACTCCTCCAAGTTTTTTAATATTTTCCTAACTCTCAAAAGTTGTGCTTACCCCATACATCCCCCAAGTAATAACATAGAAATAGAAGATGTGACTTCCTCTAGCCACACTCTACTAACATCAATATCCAACTTCAAGTGAGCTATTTTATGTGCAACAACATTTACCTCTCGTGAAGCGTAGGAAAACTTCCCATAATGAGCAATTGTCTCCAATTCGCGAATATCGTCAATCACAATTCCATAATATCCATCTTGTGATATACCATCGTGTAGTACACAAACGAGAGATAGGTTATTACCCTCCGCCTCACAGTCATTGTGGTAACGGTGTGATGTAAATCCAATCCTTCAAGAAGGGTAGTATCGCCATGTCCGCGAATCCATTGCACTCCAATTATAATGGCATCTCCATCATGATCGAGGACTGTGAAACCAAGTCCCACAGTTGCATCCATATATCAAAATTAAGGCTGGGGACTGCCATGTATTCGTCTCAGTCGGTCGCGAGATTTCACTACTACGGATATCAACCATATCTAGAAAATGCATTGTGCATTCCGGATAACCAGCAGTGGATCTATTGCAATGTCGTTAAAATAAAAGCGATTATGTGCCAATCATATCTGCCAGAGCATACGCAAAGTAAGTCGGATACCTTCATCCAGGAGTGAGTCAAGGAGTCACCAAAAAATTTCTCAAAATGATGCATCAGCTGTGTCTAAAATTAGCAAACAAATAAGGCTAAGAACCCATATTTCACGCATTAGACAACATCAAAGAAACGGGTGCTCAGTCAACTCAGTATCTTCCCCAGATATTACACAAGTCTTGCCATGTCCCATATGTCACTTAACCAAATTCAATCGTGTAGAAAGAGCATCTTGGCAAGCCCTTCAAAGAAAATGGTAAATTTTTCGGACAGTAAATACACCCCCACAACTTCGACCACCTTGGGTTAGGCGTATTTGGGGATATAAGTAACATGCCAAATGTAGAAAAAATTTCACTCGTTCCTCTGCGCCTTAAAGAATAGAATACTATCATCTTCAAAAAAGAGGTGAGAAATATATGGCATTGTTCTCACAACCTGTATACCGTGAATATGGCTTTGTCGTTCTACTTTTGGCAACAAAGATTTAAATCCTTGTGCATAGTAAAGAAATGGATAAGGAGAAAAGGGATCTCCTTGCCGGAGCCCTCACCCAAAGGAGAAGGATTCAGTAGGAGATCTGTTAACCATAATAGAAACTCATAGCCATACTAACCCAATCATGAGCAAAACCTATTTTAATTATAATAACATGCAAAAAAGGCTATTCTATCTTGTCATAGGCCTTGCTCATGTCAAGATCCAAAGATAGCTAACCCTTCCTCCCATACCTCTTAGTACGCATATGATGAAACATCACAAAAGCAATATGGCATTATCAGTAATAAGGCGAGTAGGAAGAAAAGCACTCTGCGTTTGGGAGATGACCCGAGGTAACAATTTCTTAAGCCTTTTAACAATGCATTTAGTTATAATTCGGAATATGGCATTACACTGACCTACAGACCTAAAATCTTTAGGGGTCTTCAAGGTTATTGTTCTAGTGATTAGCATAAATGAAATTTGTATTCAGCTTATGAGAGTCGTGTGCATGATTCAAGATTTTAATAAAAGTTGAGATCACATAGCACCAATAATATGCTAAAATTTTTGATAAAAAGAGAGGAGGGATATCGTACGGACCAGGAGCTCTAATAGGATATATTTGCTTAAGACCTACTTGAACTTCTGCTCCCTATGTAAGGTGTAAGAAGCATTTGTTTCATCACTGGGCTAGCCATTGTCTCCACCGAGAGGACCTAATGCATACAAGAAACCCCATCGGACGAGAAAAGCCCTATAAAGTAGTCCCACCGGGGTAATTCGAACCTCATCCTCTAAGTTAATATGCTAAGGTTTGTGCTTTTTCATGGAAAATTATTTCCCAATGGATGTACTAAATTTTTCAATGATTGTAAAAAAATCATATTTATGTTTGAGCCGGAAAATCCATGTTTATCTTGTGTAGTCACTAATGAAATTAATATTAATTCTATGTTTATGAATTAAAGTAATATGAGAAGAACCGTAGAGACTATTATGTATAATTTAAAATTTGTATTTTTCTCGTGGGAATTATGTGACCTTCCATTACATGTATCTTCCCTAGCTTGCAATCATCAATGGATACAACTGAAAGTATGTGTTGCTTCATGGGACACTGAGGTTGGGTACGTGGTTTACCCATACCTTGAGTCTAAACACAACGTAAACTTAAATAACAGATGATGTAAAAAATTTCACAAGTCTTAAATAATTTGTGGGTGCCTTTAGGGTGAAACAACTCACTATAACTTGGTGAAATGCAAAAAAATTCAAAGAGTGAATCGAGACAGGCTTCGATTCACAACAGTTGAACCCTGATGTCTTAGACAGACGATGAAACGCTATCTCGAGCATAATTACCTAACAAAAATGTAACACCCCGAAAATTATTTTAGCATGCATAGCACTTTTATGTTTGTATCAAGTGTTATTACACGCCACATAGCTTAGTTAATATGATTTTAACTGTCATTTTATATCTTAAGCTGATATCAGTGATTGTTTGCCAAGTGTGCTGGAACGTTCATATGAATCAGTTGCTAATGTGGATACCAAAAAGGTTAAAAGAATCATAAAATAGAATATTGGACAAGCGAAAAGGTATGATATCAAACGAATCATGAATACAATGACTAAGGACCTATACCACTTAATAATGAACATTGAAATTACTCTTTTATATGCTTAATTGTGTTCGATATTATATGACTATTTGATTAAGTTTTATTGTTTAAATGTCTTATGATTGAATAATATGATGATATGCTCAATAAAATGATATGTTGTACCTTGATGCTTGTACTTGATGTATAAGGTGTGTAATATGCTTATTTATACATACTAGTTATGGACACGTGCACTGCACGTGATCTATAGGATTCACTCAAAGTCAATATAAAATTTTTAATTTATATAATCTTAAAAATTGTATAGTATGTCAAGATAAAATTACTTCTTTTCACTTAGGTTTATAATGATTAAATATACTCATAAATACATATGAATCTTGTACCAATGCATTGTATAATCTGCTTGAGTACTTTAAACGCCTAACTTTAATAAACAAAAAAGAAATACATTAATTGAAAATTAAAATTCAAAGAGATTTTTTCAATAAAGTGAAACAATGGTATTGTTTATAATAATCCCATATGTTCCTTAAATTTAAAAAAATAAAAATAAAAAATAATCATTTTTTAAATTTTATGGTATGTCCCGAAAAAAAAGTCCAGTTTAAGGATGTCTATGTATTGTTTTATTGTAAACATATTAAAATTTTAATTTTGTAAATAAGTTAATATTATTGAATAAGTAAAACAAAAAAATATAATTCAAATAACTGATCAGAGTTCACAGTTATAGAAAGTAGTATATTCGTCTAATTGACAAAAAAATTAAAAGTTATTGTCAAAGATGACTCTTTTTGGGGATGGAGGAGTATACATTATTAGTCTTTTTCTGATTTTTTTTTCTTTTGTTTTGTTTTACTTTTGTTAAAAGGTATAATATATTTAGATATGTGTAAGGATAAAATATTTCGCACTTCGCACATATGCTTACTTCATGTATACAATTCATTATCTCTTTCAATGATTTTGAATAAAAAAATAAAAATATATAATTTAGAAGATCCATAAGATTTATATATATATATATATATATATATATACACACACATATGTTTCAAATTATCTCATTATCAATCATATAAGTTGTACCACAACACCTTTAAAATTAAGGTTATTTGATGTAACTCACATATTATTTTAACGTTCACTAAAATTACCTCATTCTTGTAATGCAAAAAGGAAAAATTCATTTTTAGTCCTGTATATTAAGGTTTGTACATAAAAAGTCTTGTATGTTTCGAAATTTAAATTTTAGTCCACTATGTTTCCGAAAATGTTCAATTTAAGGACCTAGACGCCGACAACCACTAATTGTGCCGCATGTGAACCAATAAATCGGGAGGTTTTGGTCAAATGACTAGTGTGGCAGGTATGAGTCAGGTGTATATGTAACAAATCAAATAAACCCAAAACGACGAGTTATTTTTCTCCAGAAAGTCTAACGCTGATGTGGATTTAGATCTCGTAATTTTTAATTGGTGTGTTGATTTAATTATTTGACATGTAAAGCTGGATTCATAACTATCACGTTGACTTTTTGACTTGAAACGCCCAATTTATTGGGTCACATGCAGCATAATTAGTGGCTGCTGGCATCTGGTGTCCTTAAATTGGATATTTTTTTAAAACATAATGGATTAAAATTGAAATTTCGAAATATACAGGATTTTTTCTGGACAAGCCCCAACATACAGGACTAAAAATGAATTTTTCCCTAATGCAAAATATATATTAGCAAATATATATATATATATATATATATATATATATATGAAAATGTAAATTATATCTCTTTCTATTTTTAAATATATGTTACTTCAAATTGTGAACTAATACTTTTCAAGTAATTATATATCAAAAATTAGTGATAGCGTTAGTTAACTTTAATATTTGAGATATATATCAAATGAAAATATATTTACACATTGTTTTTTCATGAATCAATAAGGATGTTTCATAAACATCGAGTTAAATTACTTTTCTTTCTAAATTTATTATGTCTTCTAAAGTTTGAGCTCTCGTAATTTACTTTCTAAATTTATTATATCTTCTAAAGTTTGAGCTCTTGTAAAAATTAAAAAAGTATGATTGAGGAAGATTATACACTTCTTACCTCCTCTCTAAGTAAACCAACTCTTTTAAAAAGAGTTAGTTAGCCATTTGAACTAACTTTTGTCTACTTTATTGTTAACAATTACTATTCACATGTTAAGAGGAAATAGATAAGTAAAACTTAGTTATTAATATATATATTACTTATTATAAAAATATATACATCAAGAATATTCTCACTTGAGTTTGACATTTCCCTTTTAAAAATATAAACAAAGATTGGGTATGTAAATAAGTCATGAATTATTTGCATGGTTAAATAATAGATTTAGATCCAGGGAATATGTTATAAAAAGGTATTTAAATTAGTAATGAAATGTAATTATGATTAAAGGGCTAAAGAGTACTCTTATATACAAAAAAATTAGTTTATAAGGTAACTCTATAATTTCTTTTCATTACTTTGTAAAAGTATTCTGGATTTTAAATTAGTTTCTAAATCGTGTACACTATTTTTAACTTGTTTCTACATGATTATTCATATTCATATTTTTTGCCGATATTATATACTTCCTCCGTCCCAAATGAACTTGCATAGGGGGGTCGGCACAGATATTAAGAAAAATTGTATTTTGGGGATTTTGTTGACTTTTCAAAGGTGGGTTGAGGGTGGAGATTGTGTTATAACTTTCCTTATTAGGAAGTGTGCAAGTTTGCTTGGGACGATGGAATTCGGAAAGTGTGCAAGTTCATTCGGGACGAAGGTAGTATGTGATAAAAAAGATATGCTAAAAATTAAAATTAAACTAATACTAAATTATGTAGGCCGTGAAATGTCATTAGATAAAATCATCGTTTGATAAGAATTCAAATTTTAGATAATAATTCCCATTTCTGATTTTTACGAACATTTGATGTGCTGCTTATCTTAAAATTACTAGTTTTCCACCCATGTGATGCACTGGTTAGAATTTTTATATTAAATTAATATTATTATTAAAATATAAAGGTAAATATGTATAATAATGAAAATTAAAATAAGTAATGAATAAAATATATTAGATATGACTTGTACGAAATGTTGTACTATAATAGGAAAAAATTAGATACTACCTCCGTCCTGCCTAACTTTGCACGGTGGAAGAAAATGTTATTTTTACTTTTTAGTTGACTTTTCCAAAGATAGAGATTGAGGGTGAAGATTGTGAGAGAAATTTATTTTCTTTTTTAAGGGTGTGCTAAATTATGTGGGACGGACTAAAAGAAAAAATATGCAAAATTAGGCAGGACGTAGGGAGTATAAAATATATTGCATGACACTAGTTATGTGATAATTGTATATTTGTGATATTTAAATAATATACTAATGCAATTACATATTCGTATAAGGCGAAGCAATGCCAGAAGTCACATATATTATATTTTGTATTTAGTAATATTAGCATGAGATTGCGCAATGGTATTAATTTATTAATCAATGGTGTTAAAGTATATAACATTGTGACGTATTTTTTTAAAAAAAAATCAATCTATTATATTTGTAACATCATTTATCTTTTCACAAAAGAGGCACTAATTCAGTCATCAAATCATTTTAACTATTATATCTAAGCTTTCGAAGGTAAATTGTAACTTTAACAAATCGACCCATTTTTTATCAAATTTCTGTAAAACAAAATGATTCACCAAAATTATTATAATAGGACAAATTGAAATAAAAGAAATTAATCTTCTAGAAAAGAGTAGATAATTTTTCAAATAAAATATTATTTTGATAATATTTCACATTTCTATTTTATATACAAAAAAAAATAATTCAAATTGAAATGTATCATAATAATCATAAAAAAGTAAGTTACACTTAAAAACTCATATTTAATATATGCATAATGGATGTCAAATCGAAGATCGTGAAACGGAGATTAATTCAGTATATTTCTTACAAAAAATGAAGTTGAATCGTAAAAGTTATGCGACTTTTAAATATTAAGGGGAAAAGAGAAAAAAAAAAAGCGAAAAAATGTGATTGGTTGGCTTTTAACCAACTCCCTCATATTTCTCTCTTTTCCATTCTTCTTTTCTTTTTTAGGCTAAAGAAAATTAAATTATCAATGAATTAGAATTTAAAAAAAGTCAAAAAGCTAAGAAAAAGACACATAAGCAGCTTGACTTTTCAAATATTTTACTTTTAAGAATAAGGTAGATTTTTTAATTATTTCGCATAAAAAATATAATGCATTTTATTTTTTCGCCAGAAATATTATATTAGAATTACCTTGTGATTTATCCTAAAAGTTATATCCATACTCATCTTATGGTAATTTTCTCCCAATTTACTCCATATGATATATTAATTGCATATAATTTTTTCTAAAATTTTGCTCTTAAAATAATATGTTAAGTTTTGAACCACTTACAACACACACAAGTGAATTCAATCCAAAAAAGAATGAAAAATAAACTGGAAATCGGCCAACTAAGAACCGAACGCAAAACCAGAAACCAAATGAAGAACACAAAGCTTTTACGTGGTTCGATCAATGTGATCTACATCCACGAAGGCTCTATACACCTCAACTCACTCCACCGAACAATCAATTACAAGAAATATCCCAGAAAACCAGAAGCCCCAATTCACAATCAGAATTGAGCTTAAGAACCCTAGCTTTCTAATTCTAATGATTGTGTAGTATTTACAGAGGGAAAACTACGTGTATCAACTCGTCTCTACAAAGGGAACAAATGTATATAAAGAACTAAGCTCGAATCAAGAAGCTCCAGAATTGAACTGCTTTAAACCCAACTCTTCGGCCCGTTTCTTCACATCCTGAACCCGGTTCCCGATTCCTCTCAATCTCTACTACAAGTCATGTCCACTTGATGAAATTGAATTGACACCTACAAATCTTCACCTCAATGAATTCAAGTGCACTTCATTACCTCAAACTGCCTTGTCACCTCCAGGTTTAATTGCATTGTTCAAGCCTTATCAGGATTGAGCAATGAACCATCTTGCCCCTAGGAACTTCCGTAGTCAGGAAATCCGCTGCATTGTCCATAGTATGCACTTTCTTCACTTCAACAGATCCAGCTTCAATTATATCCCTTGAAAAATGAAGTCTAACATCAATATGCTTAGACCTTTCATGAAAAGCTTGATGTTTCACCAAGTGAAGAGCACTTTGTTATCACACTAAATAGTAACACAATCTTGTCTTATCCCCAAGTCCTTGAGGATTCCCTTGAGCCACAGAGCTTCCTTGATTGCCTCAGTTAAGGCAATGAATTCTGCCTGAGTTGTTGACAATGCAACCACAGGCTGTTGCACACTCTTCCAACTTACAGTTGTCCCATATAAAGTAAAGACATACCCTGTAATAGATTTCCTAGTATCCAAGTTCCCAGCAAAGTCTGCATCAACATATCCAACCAAAGGTATAGTACTAGCTTCTTGTTTCTGGAACTTTAACCCCACACTGACAGACCCTTTCAGATATCTTAAAACCTGCTTCAAAGCTTCCCAATGTGATTCCCCAGGATTCGACATGTACCTACTTACCAGAGACACACTATAGGCCAAGTCTGGCCTGCTGCATATCATTCCATACATCAAACTGCCAACACCACTGGCATATGGAACATTCTTCATGTGAATCTCCTCAGCTTCTGTCTTAGGACACTGATCTTTGGACGGCTTAGTTTGTAGATTCACTGGGATATTTACTAGCCTTGACTCATGCATGTGAAATCTCTCCACAACCTTCTGCAAATACTATTTCTATGAGAGCCATAATATTCCAGTCTTTCTTCCTCTAATGATGTCCATTCCCAGAATCTTCCTGGCTTCCCCAAGATCCTTCATGTCAAATTCTGAACTTAACCTTCCCTTTAGCTGTTGTATCTTATCAATACTCTTACTGGCAATGAGCATATCATCCACATATAACAGCAGAAACACTTGTTCAACTCTTGAACCTTTGTTAAAGTATACACAGCTGTCATATAAGCTTCTTATGAATCCTGCACTAATCATGAACTCATTGAACTTCTTATTCCACTGCCTGGGACTCTGTTTCAACCCATAGAGTGACTTCCTGAGAAAAGAGACCTTCTCTTCATTTCCTGGAATCACAAAGCCCTCAGGTTGCTTCATGTATATCTTTTCAACTAGATCACCATGCAGGAATGCTGTCTTGACATCTAACTGCTGTAGTTCCATGTCTTTTTGAGTAACCTTTGATAGAAGTAACCTGATAGAGCAATGCTTCACTACTGGAGAAAATACCTCATTATAATTAATACCTTCTCTTTGTGTGAAGCCCCTGGCCACCAGCCTTGCCTTGTATCTGATTTTATCAGCTTTTCCAGCCTCCACCTTTTTCTTGTAGATCCATTTTGAACTAACTAGCTTCTGCCCTTTTGGTTTGTCTACAAGCTTCCAGGTTTGGTTTCTCTCCAGAGATTCCATTTCCTCCATCATAGCCCCTATCCAGTGTTCACTCTCATTGCAACTTATTGCTTCCTTGAAACTACTAGGCTCTTGAAACTCCAAGTCTTCTGCTACACTCAATGCATAATATACACTTCCAGCTTGTCCATAGAAATCAGGCCTTTGGATTTGTCTTCTTGGCCTGTCTCTTCCTATGCTATAAGTTCTGAGATTTGCAATCTTAGTTTGACCTTCTTCATCTTATGATGAACTGTCATCTTCTTGTTGAGCTTGAGTATTCTTCTCTGGTGGTATCTGCTCCTCATTAAGCTCCACCTAAATAGAAATTCTTTCAGGTTCCACAGCACCATCAGCTTCCTCTTGACTTCCAGCAGAGTTGTATCCCATCACATCCTCATTGAACCTTACATCTCTAGTTATCAAGAGCTTCTGGTTTCCCTGTTCCAAGCACCATAACCTGTAGCCTTTTATGCCCTCAGGATATCCTAGGAATACACATCTCTGTGCTCTTGCATCAAGTTTGTCTTGCCTAATGTGAGCATAGGCCAGACAACCAAACACTCTTAAGTCATAGTAGTTTGGTACCTTTCCACTCCAAACTTCTTCTGGAGTTTTAAATCCTACAGTTGATGATGGTGACCTGTTTATCAAATAGCATGTAGTGTTTATTGTTTCTCCCCAGAAGGATTTAGGTAATCCAGCATCAATCAGCATACATCTAACTCTTTCCAGCACAGTTCAGTTAAATCTTTCAGCAACCCCATTTTGTTGAGGGTTTAGTGGGACTATTCTGTGCCTTGTGATGCCCTTTTCTTCACAAAACCCTGTGAATTCAGTGGATAGATATTCTAAACCATTATCTGTCCTAAGATGTTTCAGTTTCTTCCCTCTTAGGTTCTCCACCTGACTCAACCTCCACCTGACTCAACCATGTTTTAAACTTGAGGAATGCATCACTCTTGTTCCTTAAAACAAATACCCATGTTTTCCTACTGTAACCATCAATGATGGACATGAAATACCTTCCTCCTCCATGTGTCTCAGTTCTTGAAGGCCTCTAAATATCAGAGAGTATATAATCACGTGGTTCTTGAGTAGAATGTATCCCTTTAGCATAAGGCAACTTCTTGGCCTTTCCCAGAGCACACTTGTCACAGAAATCAAGTGTTCTATTTCCCATTTCACCAATGATGCCCTTCTTTGATAAATCCTTCAATCCTTTCTCTCCAATATGACCCAGTCTTCTATGCCACTTCATAACATCTTCTCTGCTTATCACAGATTCAGCACATTCTATCACAGGTGATCCAATCAAAATAAACAGGCCATTGTGTTGCCTTCCTTTGATTACCAGCTTGTTATGTTTAGTGATGTGAAGATAACCATCTAGGGAATTGAACTGACAACCATTTGCCACAAGAGAACCAAGGGATAGGAGATTTCTCTTCAGTCCAGGAACATACCTTACTTGAGAAATAGTTTTGGTGACTCCATCATACATTTTTATTCGAACTGATCCTGTGCCTTTAACTCTGCAGGAGTGGTCATTTCCCAGTAATACACATCCACCATCTTCTTTCTGTAAATCCTTGAACCAGGATTCATTGGGACACATATGGAATGAACACCCAGTATCAAGAACCCATTCCTTTTCCATTCTTGTGTCTGTGATGTTTAAGACTTCTGGAGTGTCTTCTTGATGCCCAGTCATAGCTACCTCTGCCCTCTAATTTTCCTGCTTCTTCTTCTTTTGTGGACAGTCCTTCTTTAAATGTCCAGCTTGCTTGCATTTGAAACACTTTCTGGTTTCAACCCAGTCTCCTTGTTTCTTTGCATTCTGAGTTCCAGATTTGTTATCTTTGAATCCCTGGAACTTCTTCTTTTGGAAATTCTTTTTGAACTTAATGTTCAAACCTTCTCCAGCCTGTGCAGAGCCCTTTTCTCCCTGATTTTGAAAGCACTTTGTCTTCAATGCTGACACGATGGATTCATATATAGCTGATTTTTCCATCCCTTCCAAGCATCAGTGCATCTTTAAAACTTTCCATGGACTTTGGAAGAACATTCAACACCATCAGAGCCTTATCATCATCCTCCAAGTTCACCCCCAGATCCTCTAATTCTTCAATCATCTTGACAAACTCATCAAGTTGATCAGAAATGACCTTATCATCAGTGATTTAGAAAGACATCAATTTCTGCTTCAGAAATAATTTGTTTGATATAGACTTTGATTGGTAGAGTTCCTCCAGTTTTCCCCATGCCTCCACTGCATTCTTGCACCTTGATACCTCCCTCAAAGGTTTATCACCCAGACATAGGAATATCAAGCTCAAAGCCTTCTTATCCAATTATGGGAACTTGGATTTCTCAGCATCAGGCCATTGATCAACAGGAAGAAGTGCAGAGTCTAGGCCATTTTGAATCAGTACTGCATTCATTTTGATCTTCTAGAGTGAGAAGTCATTCTTACCTGAAAACTTCTCCACATCCATCTTTACTCCAGCCATTCTTGCTTCTTCTTTAAGTGTGTGTGTAGTGCTTCCCACAGACGGCGCCACTTGTTAAGTTTTGAACCACTTACAACACACACAAGTGAATTCAATCCAGAAAAGAATGAGAAATAAACTGAAAATCGGCCAACTAAGAACAGAACGCAAAACCAGAAACCAAATGAAGAACACAAAGCTTTTACGTGGTTCGATCAATGTGATCTACATCCACGGAGGCTCTATACACCTCAATTCACTCCACCGAACAATCAATTACAAGAAATATCCCAGAAAACCAGAAGCCCCAATTCACAATCAGAAATAGAGCTTAAGAACCCTAGCTTTCTAATTCTAATGATTGTGTAGTGTTTACAGAGGGAAAAATACGTGTATCAACTCGTCCCTACAAAGGGAACAAATGTATATAAAGAACTAAGCTCGAATCAAGAAGCTCCAGAAGCTGGAAGCAATTCTGTTTTAATTACTTTAAAATTGGTTCACGCGCCTTTGACAACGGTTTCACATGCAATGATTCAAAACCGTTGCATAATTTTGTTATAACCGACATGACTCCGGTTCTTCAACAACCTCCAAAACGGAACTGCTTTAAACCCAACTCTCCGGCCCGGTTCTTCACATCCTGAACCCAGTTCCTGATTCCTCTCAATCTCTACTACAAGTCATGTCCACTTGATGAAATTGAATTGACACCTACATAATATATTAAAGCTAAATATATATTATGAAACATTAATAGATTACTCCCACCGTCTCATGCAGATTTGCACGTAGGACCGGACAAGTATATTAAGAATTTTTTTTTTTTTTTTGTTGACTTTTTTAAAGGTGAAGATTTTGAGAGTGGATATTGTAAGAGAAATTTCTTTTTTAAAGATGTGCGAATTGGTGTGGGACGTACCGAAAAGAAAGTGTGCAAATTTGAGTGGGACAGGGGAGTATAAAGTTTATACTACCGTACACAAGTTTAATTAATTCTATATCTAGAAAATCGGGTAAAGGTACAAATTTGCCCCTGAATTTATACCTGAGGTTCAAATTAGCACCAGGACTATTTTTTTGTCCAAATAGACACTTGAAATTTTTAAATAGAACGATACAGTCCTGGACTTTTAAATTCATGACATACAGGACCTTCTAAAATATTAAAATAACTAAATAAATTTTAAAATATTTAATAAATTAAGAAGATAACAAATTAAATGAAAAAGAATATTTATAAAAAAGTAAGAAATTAACAACGTAGAATTTACAATTTATATAATAACTTACAATGAATATAAATAACTTAATATATTTAGAAAATATGTAATAACTTAGGAATTTGGTATTATTTTTTCCAATACATTGCTTAAATAATTTCCTAGAATTCTATTAAATAAATTTTAACATTTTCTTGATTTTCATTTACATTTTTTATTTAATATGTTACTTTTAGACTTATGAAATATTTTTTCTCATAAATAATGTGTGGTAGAAGGCATTTTTGGCACTATATTATTTAAGTAAGAAAAGCCATACTTTTTAAGGTAGGGATTGAATAGTGATGTCCCAATAATGTTTTAATTATGTTATTGATTTTGTTATGTTAGATAATGAAGTAATGAAGCTATAAGTGATCAAAAATTGGAAAGCCATTGGGGGTGCAAAAGCATGATAATTTAATGTGCTTTGTATATATTATAATGTTGATATTGCAACTCCCATGCTCACACTCACACTCACTCTCACAACTTCATCCCATTCTCTTTCTTCTAAGGAACATTGACACTATCTTACCACTCTCTGAGTTTCTTCACCACCTCACCACGGGACACGTTCAGTTCCACTGTCACTTCCATATCCAACCTTCAGTTTCTTTAGAGGTATAGACTTAATATTAGTTTTATAAATTATGTGATGAAATACGTTTGATGTTTCGATATAAATTGATTAACTTGATTAGTCTAAGTTATCATGTGCTAGATTAATTTAAAAGGACCTAGATTAGTTAATTGGGCTTGTAGAAAATGAATTAGGCCAAGTATAGAATTTGACTTAGAAATAATTAAATTGGCCCTAGGATGTTTAAATTGTCTAGTAATAAAGACAAATAGGCTTTGGGCCCAATGGAATAAAAAAGATGGGCTAAATGAATCTATTGGGCCTAGAATAATTAATTGAGTTTTAGACCAATTAGAATGGGCTTATAATAATTAGAATTGGACTTTATATCATTAATGGTCCGAAACAAAGAGTTTTGGGCCCTAGGAACTTATTCGGGCCAAGATGGGTCTGGCCCAAATCCAAAGTCCGCAATTAGTTTGAGTGTTAATTGGATTTAAAATGGGTAATTGGATGTTGTAAGTATAACTAGAATTCAAAAGGGAGAATTTTTTTAGGAAATTAATATTTATTTTTGATGATGTAAAACCAAATTATAGTAGGAATTAGTGCCTCAAAACATTCTGAAATCGATTATAATAGATATGGCTAGTTTCTGCTTAGATAGAAGCCACAACAAGAGAATACAATAAAGTTATCAATACTAAGTATCAATGAAGTCCATTGTCGGAAGATATGCTCAATAAGAAGACTAAGAGTAGTAGTTAGCATAAAGCACGCATACAATAGTCAGTGGCCGCACGACCTAATGCATGTCGCAATTGGGATCATACATCAGATCATACAGGAATCAGTCAGCAGAAGGGATAAGCGGTCACTAAGTCAGTGATTTCAAAATTCAATAGGCAGTATTCTTGTACGGACTAACAAATGTAACAACACATATCCTGACAAAAGCTAAAGCAAGACTTTGCACTAACGTTGTCGCATCCACTCTGACCTACTCCCCCAACTAAAGGACAACATTATGACTATGTCATACAATAATATTAAATATCAAAGAGAATTTTGTTACCCTTAAAAAAGGAGAAACCCTATTGTTATAAACAGAGTAAGTTAAAGAACAAGAAGAGCACACACGAATATCAGTAACTAAGAAAATTCTCAAGAGCTTACAATCTTAAACTACAAAGATTCTCAAACATCTACAAGTAAATTATCTAAAAGTAAATTATCATAAAGCTCGCCAATCTCTGTTGTTATTCAAGAACATTCGGAGACAGCTTCAAGTTGAAGAAAACTTATATCCTAAACTCCAACAACTTGTATATTGGCGAGTCTTGTCTAAATTTGGGATTCAACTAGACTAGTTAGTTCTAAGGAGCTGGTATGACAAAAGGAATTGGTATGTCCAAGTTGAGACTTGAACATTGTGTACTAAGGTTGTATACTGTTTGAGTAACTTAGTGAATTTCTTTCTGTATGAGGGAAGAATGGACGTAGAAGGATTACCTCCACTTTCGAACTACTATACTTCTTTGTGACTTATTTTCTATTACCTTTGTGTTTATTTTATAATTGTTGTTGTAAATTACTATTCTTATTACTTTTGGTCAGAAAGTTATTGTATTATTTCTGTTGTGCATATAACGCATATGGTTTTGCTTGTTGTAAGTCTCGAAAATAACATCTTGCTATAAGCAAACTATTCTGTAGGAAATTACCCCTTTAAGCTATGGTATAAGAAGCAGTTTCTTATAGCCAAGAAGAAACACTACATACTAATTCATAATAAAATGGCTAAAGGCTTGAGGTTCAACTCCCTCCCCCCAACCCAAACCTCTATCACTTTGGATCAACATTTATAGTGGATCGTGGTGACATTAAACTATTGCATACATTTTGTTCGTGCTGATTTTATTTATCACCTTCGTACAACGTCTAAACCTCTTATCCAACAATGGACTTCCTTGCTACTTGTTGTATCTTCGTGCAATAATGTCTTCGTGCAACGAACTAACTCTAACTATTACATTTAAGTACAAGATATTTGGGGCATCTAGTTCCTATAACAAGTTAATTTTGCATCACAAAAATCTAAACATAACTTTCCTAACAAATATAATTCTTCAACACTAAATGGATAGCTCAAACGATTATGAAGAATTTATAGGTAAAATTGATATTTTATCGCACTTACATTAAGTTGAGAATTGGGTACTTTTGTAGTCCCTAATAAAGAAACTAGAGTTTAAGCAACGACTATGTACGGTCGGGGGCCTTGTAGAAATATGGTTTTGTCATCTTAAGGTAGAGCAGGGTAGATAGAGGACCATTGCATGGGGAGGCCTGTAAAGAAAAGGTGGTAGAATTATCCTAAAATTAATAGTTACATTTGGATGGCTTTGAAGATGAGGTGGTCACGAAGTTGTGCTCTTGGAGCTCCTTGAAGAAATGATTCATTACTTAGTAGCAGCTAAAATAACTTAGCGGATTAACCCTAGGATATAGGGATGGGAGGCGTAGAAGGATTACCCAGCCTCCGAACTTCAATAGTCTGGTGTGCTCTTTAGTTTGCTTTACATTCAACCATATACAACAAGCTCACTTTAAGCACTATTGCTCATGAGTTAAGCTTTCTCCAAATCAAACTGACATACTATCTTAACCAGTATATTGAGTCAAACCCACCACTCTAAACACACCAAACTTACATAGGTAAATTGTCAACAAAGAATTAATGTTCAAAGCGAAACTTTAAGTTCACTTCTTTTAACAATTGTTAGAAAATTATATTATTTTTTGTGATAAAAAAAATAATTTTTATGTTTCGGATTTGTACTTACATTCTTCTATTTCTAATAGCCTGTACTTAGACAGTAAACTTTAGGTTAGCATTTAGAAGGTTCTCAGCTCAAAAGACTCAACAAAAGGCCTAGCAAAGGTAATACTGAAACACCTAGCTTCTGGAGACAGCAAAGTTTCTTTTAGAGATGAATTGTTTCATTTGAATGTCGACGACTTTAAGCGTAGATGAAAAATCAAAGACTTGTTGTCCAAGAACAAAAGAATGTTAGCAAACTTTAAATTCGCCGGAGGAATCTATTGTGAAACATAAGTAGCTGATTGACTTATAGCTATTAGGCAAGTGCACAACTTAATAGGTGCTATTATATAAAAAAGAAAAGAAAACATGCAAAGGAACAAATTTGGAGGCCACAAGCTGACCTCTTCCAAATCATCAAAAAGCAAGATAATAAATCTCTTTCCTGTCACGGGCTGACCAGTAAGGGAAAATAGAGAGAAAACTGGAACTAATGACTATACGATGGGATTACCATCGGTAGAATGAGAATGGTACGGCCATCATGTGAGAAGATGAATGGGATTGCCATCAGCAAAACAAGAAAGCTACTCCTATGAGAAGAAGGATGGAATTTCCATCAGCGGAACAAGAACTGTTCTACCATCCTATGAGAAGCATGATGGGATTGACTTCGCCAGAAGTATGTCTAGCTAGCCAACGGACTAGCAATGAGAAAATAAATTCCTATGACATAAGTCGACAGATATCCAATGAGACTACCACTGGAACGAGGGGAAAATAGCAGCACTAGTGCTTCCAAAGAAACAAAGGGTCTTTCTTTGGTGAAAAATTGATGGGAGTGCATTGTAACCAGCTGGAGAGCGTCGTGCCAAGTCATGGTATAAAGGACTGTAAATTGTAGAAAAACAGATCTGGCACCAAAATAAATTAGGGAAAATTGGTAAAAATTCCCATTAAGTTTGGCATAATTAAAAAATTACCCTTTAATTTTGCCATTTAAAAATTTACCTCGTAATTTGCAAAAAATTGATAAATATGCCCTGCAACCGGCAATTCTCTGTAACTCATCCGGTGAACTATTGACGTGGCGTAAATCTGTTGATGTGGAACATATTTTAAACGCGTCTTTGTTGATGTGGCCATTTAGAAGGGAAAACAACATCATGTGCCAAACACATGACCCAAATAGGTCAAAGAAAAGCTGAAATCCCCTAATTAATTGCGTGTTTCATTATCTGGGGATGCAACTGGTCCTTCCTCTTTACCTCCATCGCAATTTACATCCCCGCCACTGTCATTCTCCACTCTCTCTTCCTCTTCATCTTCCGCTAGCACCGCTTAATACTGAATATGAGATACACCTAAAAACGGACTTCAACTCGGATGCACGACTATTCGAGTCAACTCAGTCCAGTGAGTGAACTCGCAAGGTAGAGTAATGATTCAACTCAGTAAAAATGGCGTTTGGAAACTCGTGAATGTCAGTGAGCCCTTCAACCTTGCGAAATCCTTACTTAACCTCGCCTAGGCAGGAATGGCGAAGAGCTTTTTGCAGATATGCGACTAAGAATTTGCACAGAAGAAGCTTGTGGTTGGTCTCAAATGGCAGTCGCGCTTCAGTCTCAGTGGTAGTGACAAGAAATCTAAGGTTCAAATTGTGAAATCGCGAGGAAGACGCGAAGAAGACGATTCAGTTCTTGAGGGGTCTTCAATGGTGGAACCTTGGAATCTCGAAGAAGACCCCTAATCGCAGCTGGGTAACCTTCAGCGCGGGTATCTCAGTCCACCGGAGTTAGGAGTGCGGCGCTAACAAGCTCTAGACTTGTGCGTCAATGGCGGCTCTAAAAATAAACTACGAATCTGGTGGCCTTAGGCGAGATGCTACGGCATCATTAATCCTAAAATATATTGTTTCAACTTTAGATGTTTAACAAGATTTAAGATTCTTTACAAAATAATTTTAATAAATATTATGTAGATTTTTAAGAAAATTGATAATCTAAAATTGTATTTATATTTTTCTAAAATAGTTTTACCATTTTTCAAATAACTTAAAAAATTTACTAAAATATTTTCACAGTTTTTAATTTAAAACTATAAATTTCTAAATATTATATACATTTAGTTATCATTTATATGTACATATTAAAATTATTTCACATTTGGTTTTTGGATTTTCATACTTTATATTAATATTTAAATTTAAAACTAAGCTTTTTTCCTTTTTTTTTCTAGAGTAAAACGTGTCCAAAACCGGTTCCACATCAGCAGATTTATGCCACGTCAACAGGTCACTGGATGAGTTACAGGGAATTGCCGGCTGCAGGGCATTTTTATCATTTTTTTTTTGTAAATTACGGGGTAATTTTTTAAATTGACAAAATTAAAGTATAATTTTTTAATTATGCCAAACTTAATGAATATTTTTACCAATTTTCCCAATAAATTAACTCGGTGCGGCTATACCGCAACAGAAGAGCGCAAATATGGCCCATTCAGCGTTAGTACATTTCACTCCAAAAGAGGCTAGCAGGAGACCACTGACCATGATGAAGATGAATCGATGCACAGAAGACTGATATAGTCGCTTGAAGGGATGAAATCTGTAGAATAAACCTAGCAGAATGATTGTATGGCAAACGGCAAAAAGTTGTCAGCCATTAAAGAGAGAGCAGTCGGCTAGGGTGTTTTTTCTAGTTGATGGACAAAGGCAAATAAGTCAAGCTCGATTATTACAGGTGGGCGTCAGATCGCTTTGTCAGGACTCTCTGGATGACACTTGGTCACCCGATGCTATGGAGGGTCCCACTCCAGTAAGAAGCTCCATATAAGTCTTATCAAGACGATTAGGCAAGTGTATAGACAACTAATGAGAATTGACCACATCAAAACATGTGGAAATTGCGAGCGGTAGCCTGTCAGAGGCCTGATACCTTTTTTTTTTTACCAAAATGACTTTTTGCCAATAGAATACCCACAATTATGTATGGTACCTAATTTACCCTTGCTTTAAGTGTGATGGACATAAAAATCAGCGACTTTGAGTTATAGTCCTTTTTCTCGTGTAGTTCATCATGTAGGTAAGAGGAATATATCATGTAGAAATGGTTTCGGCATATCGTGTACACAAAAAAAAACTAATCTTCTCGTTGACTCGTGTAGGGCATCGTGTAGGCCACAAGAAAACATCATATACGCGAGATGAAACAAATCGTGTACACAATAATATTTACTTCTCTACACAATATTGTTTACTCGTGTACATGATATAAATATTAGAGTTAATTTCCAAAAACAACCTGTACTTTGCGGGTTTTTACACTTTGCAACCTAAAGAATTTATTTTTTCCGATTGGAACCTGTATTACGCGTTTTTCTTCACTTTGCAACCTCCGACTATATTTTCCGGCATGTATAGGCCATGTGCCCAGCACATGCCAAAGAGACCAATAAGGTGCTGACATGTGGCCACCAATTAAAATTTAAAAAAAGAAAAAAGAAAAGAAAATAACATATATATATATATATATATATATTTCTAAAAATTCGAAAAAAAAATCCGAAAAATAGCATGACATATATTTTTAAAAATTCATAAAATTTATTCTAAATTAAAAAAGTTATTTCAGAAAAATAATTTTAAAATTCTAAAAATGTGTTTAAAATTTTAAAAATTATGTTCAAAATTCTAAATATTCAGAAAATTTAAAGAGTAAAATTCTGAAAATTATTGTAAAAATTATAATATAAATATATATTTCTGAAAATTTGAAAAATAAAAAATCCAAAAAATAACATAACATATATTTTTAGAAATTCAGAAAAATTATTTGAAATTATAAAAGTTATTTCAGAAAAATAATTGAAATATTCTAAAAATGTATTTAAAATTTTAAATATTTAGAAATTTAAAGAGTAAAATTCTGAAAATTATTGAAAAAATTCTAATATAAATATATATTTCTAAATTTTGAAAAATAAAAAATAAAAAAAATAGCATGACATATATTTTTAAAAATTCAGAAAAAATATTTGAAATTAAAAAAGTTGTTTCAAATGTAAACCCTAAAATTAAAATTATTTTTAAAAAAGGTTTTTTTTAAAGATAATTTAAAAAAAAAATTATTTTTGAAATAACTTTTTTAATTTCAAATAATTTTTCTGAATTTTTTAAAATATATGTCATGCTATGTTTTGGATTTTTACTTTTTCGAATTTTTAGAAATATATATTTATATTAGAATTTTTACAAAATAATTCAGAATTTTACTCTTTATAATTTTTTAATATTAAGATTTTTTAACATAGTTTTTAAAATTTTAAATACATTTTTAGAATTTTAAATTATTTTTCTGAAATAACTTTTTTAATTTCAAATTTTTTTTCTGAATTTTTTAAAATATATGTCATGCTATTTCTTGGATTTTTAATTTTTTGAATTTTTAGAAATTTATATTTATATTAGAATTTTGACAATAATTTTCAGAATTTTACTCTTTAAATTTTCTGAATATTTAGAATTTTTAAAATTTTAATTACATTTTTAGAATTTTAAAATTATTTTTCTGAAATAACTTTTTTAATTTAAAATAAATTTTATGAATTTTTAGAAATATATGTCATGCTATTTTTTTAATTTTTTATTTTTCCAATTTTTAGAAATATATATATATATATATATATATATATATATATATATATGTTATTTCTTTTTTTTTTTTTATTATTGGTGGCCACATGTCAGCACCTTGTTGGTCTCCTTGGCATGTGCTGGGCACATGACCTATACATGCCGGAAAATATAGTCGGAAGTTGCAAAGTGAAGAAAAACGCATAATACAGGTTCCAATCGGAAAAAATAAATTCTTTAGGTTGCAAAGTGTAAAAACCCGCAAAGTACAGGTTGCTTTTGGAAATTAACCCTAAATATTATCATGTACACAATATGTTTAGCTATCATCGTCTAAAATAACTCACCAAAAATTGTATGTCTTTATCGTGTTCAGCCAAATTCTCAGTAAAAGACTATCGTTTTCATCTATAACCTCATAAAATCCTTCGTGTTCATCGAAATTGTTAGAAGAAAATTCTATTGTGTTGAGCCAAAACCTGTTGTGCATCCATGGCTGATCAGATCTTTGAGTCTTCTGTACCAGAGCCCATTGAGGTGGGCGGCGCTTTATCTACCCACGTCGCCGGAGCCGGAAGCCAGAATTCTGAAAACCAGAACGGTCATGTTCAATTTCTGCGGACCAAGGAGAAGAGGTTGGATTTCTTAACCTTTACACGATGTAAATTATGTTCCGAACACGAAATAGATTTTGTATGTACACAATGTAAAGACGATAAATTTTATTTTGGACACGAGATTAACAGTTTAGTTTAGATTTTGATACATTTACATGTACATGACACGATGTTTAATTTGTTGCACACGATGGGAACACGATAACAGAGATGACAAACACGAGATGATGAAAAATTTAGATTAGGTTGTGAAGCTTTTACATGCTAATACACGTTGTGTATGCATGCATTTAGGTCGATTTAGATGTCTATTTTATATCCTTTGCATGCATATTTGGCCAGAACTACTTATATTTTTTACTTTGTGCCATTTGATGTGTATAAGCTTATTTTGAGGTTATTCAGGTGTTTTTAAGCTAAAAAGTCTGTCTAGACGAAGTTTGCATGAAGAAACAAGCTAAGAAGGACTAAAACGGAAGAAATCAAGCTGAACTGAACCTGAACCGGAGTGAACCAATCACGACGGCGATAGTACCCGTCGCGGCCGCAACAAAAAGAGCCATTTAAGGGAGGTTTTGGGTACAAGTGGTCGCGACCGCGACCAGAAGGCATCACGGCCGCGATAGAAAGTCGGTTGACCTTTCCTAGTCCGAATGGAATAGTGATTTTGGCCCATTTTCACCTAAGATGATCCCCAATTATAAAAAGAAAGCTTCCAAGTCCAAAAAACAAGAGACGAAATCATATTCTACACTTGCAAAATTGCTCGGAGACTTGGGACGAAGATCAAGGACCGTGAGGACGAAGATCGAGATTCAAAGAATTCGGGTTTACTTGTTTATATTTACTTTCAAACAATGTTTGTCTATGGATTTTGTTTGAGATTAATCTTTTGCATGAGTAGCTAAACACTTAGTGTTCTAGGGTTAGAGAGTAGGTAATTTTTTATTATGTTTTGACTTATTTGTTTAATTCTAGACTCCATTGTTAGCGTTATTTATATGTTTTGATCTTAATTTATGAAATAGTTGATTTGGTCAATTAATTAGTTTTACTTGCTTAACAACTTGTCATCCAAGAGGAGAGGGTAGTTAATAGGCATAGAAAGCATATAACGTATGTACCAATAGTCATTTGAGAGGAGTGAGGTCTTACATAGGCATTAGTTTAGGAGCCCTTAGGAGTTACATATGTGATAGTTAGCCAAAGAGAGTAATTATTCATACGTAATCTACACACTAACATCATTCGAGAGGAAGGTTAACTATAGTAGCGCCGCCTAATAACGATAAATTTGGTTTAAAAGTCTAGGAGTTTAGAATAATCAAACATAGGAAATAAGACCTAAAATCGAATCCTCAGAATACGCTTGAATCTCATCTGAGTTCTTCCTCATCAACTATTCCTTTTTTATTAGTGGTTTAGTTTTAGTTATTATGTATTGCAATTAGGTTTTTAGATACAACACCAACTTTCACCAATCGAGAGTCTAGTTAGGGTAGTTTTATTACGATTAGGGTAGTAACTAGGCACAACTTTTAGTCTCTGTGGACCGACCTTGACTGCACTGCCTACACTAGCACTGTATACTTGCGGATTACTTGGTTAGAAAATAGTGTATCACATGTACAAGATTTGGAATTATGTTGTACATGATAAGAACACGATATGAAAAATGCCGGTTAAGTGTGATTCCCATACGCATACACGAAATAGAATTAGGGTGGACACGTGACAGGCCTATTTCTATCCCTAAAATACCGCAAGTATACGGGTGTAGATGTGTATAAGCAAAGTCAAGGTCTATCCACAACGAGCAGGTCAACGTAGTTCGATACCCTAATTGTCTAGGATTATCCTAACTAGATACTGGAATTGATGAATGATTTGATTAAACTATATTGCATATACCAATAAACCAATTAATTAACAAACGGGAAATTCCAATAAACGAGAATGTATCCTAGAATTTTGATTTCAGGAATTATGCTAATGTTGATTAATCCCTAATTTATAAACTTTTAAACTAATTTTATTATCTATTAGGCGGCACTTAATTAAGCTAACCCTTCTCTCGAAGCGACTAAGTCTTAGATTGATTAAGATAATTACTCTCTCGAGTCAGTTAATCCTAACAACTCCTAACAACCCCTTAACATTTTTCCTACACGATAATAGATAATCGCGGTATGTGTTATCGTCTATTAACAATTCCCTTCTCTCGTAGAGAAATCGTTAAACAAGTAAATTAAACTTAATTGGCCAGATTAAATTCAATTATAGGGATTAAACCAAACACATAGATAGTTAATATAAACTGGAGTCTATAAACTAAACAATTAAATCAACATTGTTGTAAAATCCTACTCTCTAATCCTAGGACAAGAGTAGTTTAGCCACTCATGTCCACCAACAAATCTAAAAAAGAATTCAAAGAAAACATTGTCAACAAATTGAAATAAACGAGGAATAATTAAACTCGATAATCGGCTCGTCGAATTTCGTCTTCTCGCTCTCACGACTTCTACTCCGATGTAAAAGTATGAGAAAGCATGTAATGTGATTCTCTAATGTGTCTTACTTGAAAAACGATCCGATTCCTACTTGGACCAGGAAGCCCTAAAAAACATGGCTTTTCGACGCGGCCGCGCAGAACAGGTCTCGCTGGCGCGTTGGTTTGTGCTCAAAA
This sequence comes from Ajuga chamaepitys, assembly GCA_958295605.1. Classification (NCBI taxonomy): domain Eukaryota; kingdom Viridiplantae; phylum Streptophyta; class Magnoliopsida; order Lamiales; family Lamiaceae; genus Ajuga; species Ajuga chamaepitys. Next base: position 23,223,569 of record OY282506.1, on the reverse strand, counting down.
TTTCATCTAAACGAAGTTTTTTGGTGCAGCCGCTTTGCACATTTGACGCGGTCGTGTTGTATGATCAGTGCTGAATTGCTTTCCACGCATGTTTCGTCGCGGCCGCGTTGCTTTATGTGACGCAATCGTGTCAGTTCATCTACGGACCGGTTCCAGGCTGGTTCAGACCAGTCTAGGCCAGGTTTTCTTTCCTTCTAGTTGTTCGTCCGATAGTCGTAAAGTACAACTTTTAACCCTGAAATGCTCAAAGTACCTTAAAAATAAGCCAAACACGTTAAATGGTCCAAATATTACAAATCTACACAACTCTCGATCACATATGCATGTAAATGTTACCAAATATAATCTTAAATCGACCTAAATACATGCATAATTAATGTGTATCAACACGAGATGAATATGATAACTTATATGATGAACACGAGATTCAGGTCAGGTTTGGTTGAACACAATAAAAAATTATTGCGTACACGGTATATTATTATTTGTTTTAGACAATGATATAATATATCATGTGCACGATAATACTATCTCTTCTACACAATAATATTTACTCCTGATTAGGATGTATTGTTATCTGGTTTACACGATAATATAATATATAGTGTAATCGATAATATATATTATATGTTGTACCTGATATTAGTTAGGGTGCCCGATAAAGAAATATTGTGTACCCGATATATGTTTTATGGTGTACACGATATGTACAATAAGTATTTATATCGTGTACTCTGAAGAACAATATCGTGTACACCTATAATTCCAAATTTTATTATTCTTCTTTCCTACGTTATTGCCTTTTATTAATTTTTTGTTTATAAATCTATAATTAATCTTCTTTTTAACTATTTTAGGCCCAGTTAAAGTATTAAAATAAAAATATTTATATACACTTAATTAGACTATCTATATCTATCTTTTTAGAAGATACTAGTATTATTCCTGTGAGATGCACGATTTGTAAACTTAAGATATATTGTTTATCATAAATATATAAGAAGATTCGATATACTTATATGGTATAATATTATAATAAATAAATAAATAATAAGCGATAAAAATTATATGTTTTTCAATAAAAGAGAAAGGCAATAAGAAATATGAAAAATAGAATTATGAGCAAGTTATGATATACATATATTCATTTATTTTTAGATGTTTTCATTTTATTATATAGTAAGATTTTTAATGTCTCCAAAAGTAAATTAGAACATATAAAAGGTTTTTAACATGCAATTAGCGACGAAAATCGTGTGATATACAAGTGGTTTTCATTGTCTAATATGCGTGAAAATATAAAAATATAAAATAAATATTATGTTTTTTTGTTTGTGTAAAAATGCAATTTTTTTATTTCAATAAATTTTGGAAAGATAGGGTATTTGGCCTTAACGGAGGCCTAGGTTACGCCTTCACAAGTCAAATATCAATGGATATTTCAAATTCGACGTCCTTAATGAGATTAAGACGGATTTAGGATTCGCTAGCGGATCTGCATATGAGGATTTTGGAAGATCTTGCTTCGGCAAATTATTACAGATTTCGACGAATTCTACATTTCCTAACACCGTTGTGCATAGTTTGATAGTATCGGAGGTTGTGAAGCCCGATGGTCCTTCTGACGAGTTATGGTACAAAATCGGGGGATGATACATCATATTCTTAAAATACGAGTATGCCATCATTACTAGTCTGAGATTCGGGACAATAGGTTTGACCCCAACAATGCCCCGCCAGTCCTCCCTAACGGTTTTTACAACACGGTGGTCCTTCGAGGTTGAGGGATGCCGAAGTTGGTTAATCTACGCAAACGATTCAGAAATGGAGATTTCAGAGCTAATCCAGCACACAATGTTTTAGAACTTGTTTGTCCAGAATGAGAGGCAGGCCACAGTTGACCGATGGGACTGGTCACTGGTGGAGCACCCAGAGTTGTTTCAAATTTTCCATGAGGGAAATACAGTTATCAGGTATTGGCTTATAAGTTGCGCATAGTTGCTCTTAATCTAGAGGAAAGCTGTGATGGAGGGGGTCGTCTTTGTTACCACTTCTACGGGTGCCAGCTTGCATTCATGGTACATCTTTTTTCTTTGGAATTAATTTATTAAATTCATTTATTCGAAAAGTTGAATTGCATAAAAAATGATTCTTTCTTTCCGGCCTGACATTGTCTCTATTATCTAATTCCTCAGGTTTGGGCTCTTGAGGCTATTTCGGCCTTGGCGACTAAATGTGGTACCCTCTTACGACAATCACAACCACAACCAGAGTGTGGCTGCTGGATCCAATGGTGTTTTGATAAAATGACCGATGATATCCTGACAGAGTTTTCTGTTGAGGTATTTTACCCTCTATACCGTGCAATCTTATAATAACGTAAATATATTATTTTAAATAGTAACACATGTAGTTTTAATTGTGTGATCATTGACCGTAGATTGAGTCCTTCAGATTCTGGTTCCTACCCCTGAGGAGACCACAACTAATTATTGGATTTATGTGCAACAAGACGTCAACAATGGGGTCGTGTACATGCACCGAGAGTTTAGGTGCTACGTCCAGGCTACGGCACCCTGAATAGATTTCCCAATACAGAGGGACTAGCCAAGATGTAGGAAAGGTAGTCGTAGTAGCCTTGGTCCTGGGCAATCGACCATAGTTGGGTCATCTGATGGTGATGCAGGTGGAGATGTGCAAGGTTACACATAGGAAGCGGGTCATATACCGGTTTCACAACAGCTAATGACGAAGAGGCGAAGCTTGGCCCTTACATAGATAGCTTGGGCATTAGGAACCGTGCTAGAGGAGATGCTGTTTCAGGACTTTACTTTCTATCGTGCGAGTGATCGAACCACAACTTTTATCCCCGGTATGGCCGATTTAGATGTACCCACAATGTTTGTTGATCCAGTGTCATCAACCCAGGCATAACCCAAGCCTCAGCCCTCTAGAGCAGATGGCAGCATGCGAGGTCCGACTCGAGAGGATCATCCATCGGCTACTTAACCTATTAAGGACCTAAACACCCTTTTCACCGAGTTGAAGTGGTATATTGATGTTAAGATCAAGGGTTTGGAGAAGATTTTTTAGGGGTCCCTTCATTGATGTTGTCTTTTATACCATCGAAAGGGTTTCCATTCGACCCAAACGACCCTTTCATGGCTCACATGCTGGACCTACCCAGCACCGGGGTACGAGTTCACACTACTAGTCATCAGCAGGTCGCCTCAGGGTACAATTTTAGTTGATTCAGGAAACCAGTTCACAGATGATCCTAATTCCATCCCAGTCGAGCATCGTGCAGGGTAGTAGGCGATCCTACACAAGATCGAGTACCTAGCTCGTTGTTTCCGTTGGATGTCCCTATGTCAAATGAGGAGCCTCTGGCTAGGGACCTCAGACCGGCTTTTGATAGTACATTCACAGTCCTACCTACTGATGTTGCATTAGTACCTCGTGACACAGTTACAGATCTTCAGTAGGGTCATTTCCGAGCTAGCAGTTCAAGGGTACTACTTGATGCAGGGAAAGATCCCGACTAGGTTGCTGCTGATATGAATGATGATTCCGAGACCGGATGCAATACTGATACCGAACCAGGTTCTTTGCAAACATTTGATGATCCACTCTGTGTTTCTCAATTGTGGCGTCTAGCGCCAGCGATGTGTAATCCATACCTAGCAAATGACTCCAACTTCGATTTGCCTTGTATGATCCTTCAATTTGCATAAACTGCACCTTCTCTTTCCGTGTACCTGGTGCCAGCTGAGCTGCGTCAGTCATGGAAGGGGGTGGAGAAGGAATCACATACATAGAAATTTAATGATCTTCTCCTTTACGTCGACTGCACACTGAGGCTTACGTCGCATACAAGACTCCGCCCCTGAAGGATAACACTTTTCTTTAGGGCAACCGACTTGCTTAGGGTTCTCGGTGGTCTCACCTGCCTTATCTTAAATAGTTTTCTAGATATTCCACTGACTGGGGTAAGGCACTAGGTATATCAAGTCGGCCCACATATTCCGGAGGCTTCCTAGTTTGTAACAACCAGTAACGTAAGCATTTTGGCCATGCCTCACCTTTATGTTAAAACATTTGGAACACATATAAACATGAAATTGAATGTGTGTGTGCATCTACGATAAAGAAATTTAACTAAGGTCATATTTACTACCAACTAAAAAATCTGATTGTAGGTGAGCGTGTGTACAAGGGAACAAATCGTGGTCGATCATCTTGCATGAACATGATCTTTTTGTCAAATTTACAAATAAAACCTTTCTATCATCCACTAATTTAAAGATCCATGGTCAAGGTTCGTAATAGTAAACTTGGAACTCATGTGAACATTCTTCAAGATTCTGGTAGCAGCGTCTTCAGTAAGTTGCCCAACCATAACAAGTGCAACGGTTCGTCTCTCCACAAGCCACTTCTCGATGATTCTCCTAATAATGTCAAAAATTGTGCACACAGTTAGCTGACTTGCCCACCTGATCCGACTATTGAAGCTCTCCACAATGTTAGAATTCATGACATCAAACCATCGCACATGACATATCGAGCGAGCCCAAAGCTTATAATCTTTGTCAAACAATTTTTTTAATTCCTACGGACTAACGGATTGAATAACGAACATTCACTTTTCGTATTCATCCACCCTGTATGCATATGCTACTCTGAGGAGCAAAACCACAACTTGTTGACCATACATGGCAAGATTTTACTTCAAATGTTAACATCATAAACCATGGACAACTGAGGGAAAAACCCTTTTCACTGCACGTGCTATGCCACCGTGACCATCCAAAACAATGATAAGGGACGGGTAGGAGGGGAAAGGGACGGGGGCAGCTATAGGACTCATTTAACTTAAGAAAAAACCAACTATACGAGTCCTCAAACTCGATAGCACCAATACCGATTGTCAGTGAAAATATCTAGTTGTTGCCATCCTTGGTCACAACAACAAACATTATACCTTTATAAGTACCATTCAAGTGAGTCCCATTAAGAACGATGACCGGTCGACCTTACCCAAAGCCAGCCCTAGAAGCCCCAAGGGCATAGAAGACAAAACAGAACCTCCCCTGATTGTCTACCTCATGTTCGGTGATAATTCCAGGATTGGTTTGCTCTAACATATGAACATACGAAGGGATCTGACAGCACGAGTCTTTTACATCCCCATAGATTGAAGAATACGCATGGTGCTTGGCCATTAGTGCTAGGTCATACTTAATATTGAACTAGTGCCCAGTTTGCAGTTCAGACATTATTTTCCCTGGAATAACTTGACCCCTCGCGTCTTAAATCCTTTTCAAAGAACCCACCAAGTACCTTAGACGGTAGTACCCGAGGTGCACTGTAGTTAGGGTCGAACTGACAGGCATGCTCAACAAGTCTCCATACTCTCCGCCATTGGCATTTGCTTGGAGACAGAACGAGCAATTCTCAATTTCGCATGTGATGTGTTACCGACTTGTACACGAAAGACTCATCTTCTACTCAGCCTAATTGTCTAGGTGATAAATACCCATAGCTATAATCAACTCCTTCGTTTCGTACACGGCCCCCTGCATTAGAACACTAGAAGAATCAACTAACAAAGATTCATCACGAGTTGGGGAGGTTTGCTCTGGCATGGCTGGTATAACCCACCTTCTTTGGGGAAACCCATCTGGAGGGAGATTGTTCACATCGCCATAAGAGACGTTGTGATGTCCACATGTATCATGTGTATGCAAGTCATTGAAAGCTTTCCAAAATGGCGAACTTCCAAAATTACAATAGCCCATGAAAGTCTGTGCACTATTCCTTGTATCTACACTGTAGAAATTGTTCATTCGGTGTTGAATGGTATCACCAACAACAATGTCATCAAAAGAGACTGGCCCACCACCACCAGGCCCATTAATACCACGATTGACATTGTTGAAAGGGTCGATCTCCTAAATTAACTACAAATTCATCAGGCGTGTATCCTTCAACCCGGTCGGTGTCCATGTTATTTAATGGAATTGAACTCGGACCCGCAATATCACTCGATGAGTTACCCAAGTTTTGGGATTAGAACGTGTGGCCACCACTATATCAAGAATGCCCAACAGATTTAATATAATTGACGTTCGACCCTCCGAAGCCATAAACATCTCTCCCGGCCACAATTAGCTTTAAGGTTACAAATATATTAGGGTCCTCGCTCGACTCCAACAGATACTGTACGTCAGTGTCATTCTTTATCTTCAACTTAATTGTTCTACTGCAATTGTCATCAAGTGAATATAGGACGAAACATACTTCATTTGTATCTGCTAGGACAATTGAGTGGAAGTTTTCTAGGAGGGAGATAAAATGTATACCAGTCGAGGGCACTGTGAGTATTTCCTCTTCACCATCCTTATATTCAAGATTTTTTCAATGCCCACCGAAGCAGACGACGATTTTTTTCCAACTCATCTATTTCGAAAGAGATTTTTGAGATGAATAAATTAAATTGGGTATTTGAAGCTAGATAATTTAATTTTTTAGAAATTATTTTTAAATAATATCTGGTATAATTATTATCGATATATTTAATAATTAATATTTTTGGTATTTTAACTATTATTACCATTATACTCCTTATAATTAAATCACTAATATTAATATTTTCTATATTTATTAATTATTTATTTAATTATTTTTATTATTATTTTGAGTATTATTGTTATTATAATAATTGGTAATATCATTTTAACTACAGTTATTACAATAATTATTATTATAATTCAATATTTGTATTATTAATAATATTATAATTTCAAATAATAATTATTTTTATTACTATAATAATTATTAATATTTTTTAGTATTATTATTAAAAACAAGATAGCAATATTTCAGACATGAAGAGTTATAAAGACACACTTTTTTATCGTGTACCCACGATCAAAGCATAAGCATCATCAAATCTAGATATTCGTGTACACAAGATTTAGTAAATCGTCATCATGTACACGATAAAATAAATATCGAGTATACGATATTTAGTTTTTATCGTATAGACGTTTTATAATTTACTTCGTGTACTCGATATAATGGTATCATGTAAACGATATAATTATATTGTGTACACGAGAAACGTTTCTCGTGACAAACTTCGTCAAATCTAGATGTTAGTGTACACGAGATTTAGTAAATCGTCATCGTGTACACGATAAACTAAATATAGTGTCAGGTTCACGATATAATTTACATCGTGTACTCGATATAATGGTATCATGTACACGATATAATGATATCGTGTACACGAGAAATGTTTCTTGTGTACATGAAATCGGGTAAATGAGAAAGGTTTCTCGTGTATAAGAATAACAACATATCGTGTACCAATTGGGGACATATCGTGTACCTATCGTGTAAGATTGTCTACATATCGTGTTAAATATCATGTACAGGACAAATTTCCTGTAAACTTTTTTCTTCCCTTCTACGCAGACGTTATGGATAATTATCATGAACATCATATGTGATAATTAAACGCTAAGGTGAAGAAAGCATACCTAACAAGGTGTGCACTCCAATTGGAATTGATATTTTTGTATCAACATACTGTAAATTGTTGGACGAATTAAGCCTTGTGGGAGTGGTGATGTGAGAGTGGTGATGGAGGCGAATGAAAAAAGGGTAAAGAGTAGGTTGGGTGACACTAAAAAATGCAGGGGCAAAATAGGGAGTACATTATAATGTGGTTATTCTATCAGCCAAAAACATCATTTTGGCAAAAAAAAGGGTGACAAGCCTCTGACAAGGCTACAGTATCTGGCACCCCTAAAAATATTCACTAACGTAATCTCTTAAAAGTAGGTCAAATTTCAACGGAGCAGCTTGCAAACTAAAAATAACTAGTCAAGTGCAAGATGATTTGACAGTGACCAACAAAATTGTATGTTGTAGATTCAAAGTTTGTCTCCATTCAACGGACATAATTTGAGTCTTTATACATAGATCATTTAGAGAAACTTGGAAATTACATGTGATTCAAAGAGAAACACAGAACTCAAGGGATGTTTGTTTATATTTTCAGCAAATTCTTTTTCACTTTTTACTATGCTAAACATATAAATCATATTTGTTTTATCATTATCATTCATATACTTTTTCTAAATCAATCATTATATTTAAATTAAATATTTATTTTGTGTCATAAAACTATCAATTCTCTAATACAATATATTTCAATCTCCATCAATCATTTTTGTGTCATATCATCTAATATTTACTACTATTCTAATAAAATATCATTGTCCAAATATATTATTCAATAACTAGTCATATCTATTTAAACATCAATCATATTTATCAAATCATATAAAATATAATCTAATAAACAACATAGGAAACACTATAAACTGAAAATTGAAAATAAAAACATAACCAAACATCCCCAGCTTTCAACCCTTAAAGAAGCTAGAGTATTCCAACGATCTTATCTCCTGTCAGAAAGCATTCAACAAGAAAGACTATAAGCTTCGAACTCATAGGCTATACTTGTACTGGATTGGGCCCATCCAGATAGGGGATGGGCCCAGCCAAAATGTATCTTTGTTTAAGAGGATGGGATGAGGTCGACCCATCCACCCCTATTCAACTAACTCCTCTTTCACATCAATACTTAACTGTGGGTAACTCTCTCGCCTCTCTCATCTCAATTTTTCTGTAACAACTCTCTCTCTTCTTTCTCTCTCTCTCTCTTCCCTTACATTCACTCTGTGGGCTTCTTCACTGATTTTTTCTTCGTCGTTCACGATTTCTTCTTCACCGCAGGCTCTGATGATTTGATGGGATTCTTTGATTTATTTATGAGCCACTATTTGAGAGGCTATGGTGATAAGGTGGCTTGTCAGATCGATTTCTTCACTGATTTCTACTTGGCTATGATTATTCTTTTTTCTTATTCTGAGTTAATTGATCAGTAATGGGAGAACCCAACCCGTATCTTGGCAGGGCAACCCGGATGGCTTTATGATTTTTCACATGTAACTAGTGATTTGTATCCATGGCAGGTTGTTTTCTTTTGCCTCGATTACAATATATGAGCCTCTCTTTTTTCTCCCTCAATACAAGCCTTTTTTTTCTTTTTAGTTTTCAGTGAGAGGAAGACAAAATGAGAAGGTCTAGAGGAATATTGAAAGAAGAGGAATGAAAATTATGGACTTGGTGAAATTGTGATAGTCTTTTTGTGGCTAGGCATTAGCACCAAAGATTTACGTAGAAAAGAACTATCTAGATTTGGAGGAGAAAATCTTGAACGTAATCAACATAATCGAGTTGAGATTTACATACATATACTATTTTCTTTTCTACATAACGAAATTATTTCTTTTGTAGTTGATGATGTCAGGAACTAGAAAAGGTCGGATCCGAGGTCTGGTGACACTTGAGATCTTCGAGGTTGGCCGAACTTCGGTATTAACCTACAAAACAGAACTCCGGGATTGTCCCCAGGGATAGATCCTCCAACGCTTAACTTAGTCTTTGACGTTAGGTTAGTGAGGGTAGGGAAAAGGAGTACGTGATGTGTGTTATTTTTTTTTACTTACCCTTCCCTTACCTTGGCTCAGGCCTATATATGAGAGACCTTAGCCCTAGGCCAACACCTCGGCTGATATCTTTCCAAGGTCTGGATTGGGAGATCTTCGACCTCGGCCCTGACCCAACACCTCGGATGGTATCTCCTTATTATGTCCACTTGTAGCACACGTGTCGTAGTCTTATGTTGCCACGTGTCCACATGTATAGTTACGGAATTATCCCTCATCACTTTCCCCCACTTCTTGAGTGCAAAAAACATGATGCATGTAAGAAGTATTAGTATGGGTCAAGAAGAAATTATTACAGTACCACATCTTGTATTATACTGTAAAATATTTGTTCTCCAGTAATTGTTCACCCCCTTATAAGGTGGCTTGTGTGGTAAAAACTTCTTCATTATACCATACTCCATTTCAAGTAGTAGAGATGTAGAAAAATTGGAGATTTAATCATCTAAGAGTGGAGTACTTGGGAAGAGTCTTGAGGCACCTCTGCTCTCTCGCCCACAATAGAAGTAAGTCATCTTCACCTCAGACCTAAGATAACTCTCTTTACTCCCTTGTCGAGTGATGAGATTTTTATAAACTATGTGCAACGAACTCCTTACTAGACCTTGGGAATCCTTAGGAAGTCCTTAGTAATTATTCACACACATTGGGAGTCCTTTGGAAACACATTGGGAGTCTTTGGAAAGCTTTAGCTAACTTTAGGAGTCCTTTGGAAAGCTCTTTGGATAGACATTTAAAAAATTTAGTACATCACAGGAGTCCCTGGGATAGTCCTTAGAGATTTTACTACATCATAGGAGTCCTTGGGATAGTCCTTGGAGACCTTTGTAAAATTATGAGAGCTCTTGGCACACCCTAGGAGTCCCCAAGGATAGTCCTTAGGTTGTTACACCTTAGGAGTCCTTGGGGTTGTTCCATAGGAATTTTAAGCACATTCAGTAAGATCTTCTTGTGAGACCTTAGACCTTTGGAAAGTCCTTGGAAAATATCTTGTAAGACCTTGGACAATATTGAACTAACCGAATGAGTCCTTGGAACCATTAGATACACCTTTGATAATTCTTTGAAAAATCAACCTGACTTTAGGTAGGAAACATATGCTAAGGTTGGACACCTTAGACCTCTAACTTAACCTTGGTTAACTCCTAATAATGATTTACATAGGACAACCACTCAATTGTTGGCCTTCATTTAAGTCACGCCCCCGTCGACTTATTGCTAAACAATCATTCACTGCCATAATTACCTTGTCGGATGCTACTCTTTGCCTTGTTACCTACCAAAGCCTCTTTATGTGTGTGATACATCATATTTTTTAACTTGCAGGTGGTATATATCCAATTTAATGACATGATGTTCCTAACAACTTGCATTTGTTGAACAATTTCGGCAAAAAAATTTTAGAACTAGACCATTGACTTTAATTTGTGAAACAAACTTGAACTCATCAATTTATCTGTGCACCAGTGAACAACTATCATCCTCGAATCCTTGATAAGAGTATAAAATAAATTATTTCTATTTTCATCCACACGTGACACACCAAAACTTTGACCTCCAAGCTTGTAAGAAAATCACTGCCTTAGTTTTTTTGTTTTTTTATAAGTAAATAAAATTTACTTACTTGAGCTTCATTTTCCCACAGGTTAAGAGCTTGGAGGACCTCTAGAAAAATATCTAATTGAGCTATACTCTTCCAAGGCACTTGAGTAAGAATTATAACCTTTTCTCTTCCGTTTTGTTGCGATGTTGGACGAGTATGTTGATGATATCCCAATAGCCAAGCTCTATCCTTCCCTAGGAATGACTTGTAATCGTAGAGCCAGCATCATTTTGTCTGAAAACGTGATTTCTAGCCTTACGGAGGCTGACGTCTCAGGATTTAAGCATAGGATGATTTTTTTCTACGCATTGGGATTATAATATTCTCAAGCCCGGATGCGGGGATTTGAGTGATTTACCATCGGGGAGGCTTTGCCTATATAAGGATATGTCTGATGAGGGACTTAGGTTTCCATTGCATCCCACAATTGTCGAAAATCTTGAATTTTTCCAAATATGCTCAACTCAATCAACCCCCAATGCTTGGAGGATTATTGTTGGATTCACTATCGTAACATCCTCCGTTCCGACAGTCTCAGCGGGTCCCACGGTCTTTGCTTCTATTTTATAGACTTCAGAAACATCCTACGTGTGATGGTTTGTGGGACTTCGTGTCTATGAATTGGACCAAACCCCTCGTAGATATTACCCGAGATGCTAAAGGTTGGACGTTAAGGTTCTTCTACGTCTCTCAAGATGAACCTTGGGATCTTCCTTCGGAGTGGAACTTTGCAATGTTCTCCTCCGTCCAAACCCAAGCTTTCTGAGGACGACCGCCAAGCACTCTTGGTGATTATTATACGAGGTCCCGTGAGCTTGAAAGTCCTCCTTACGAAAGATAACTTGATTGCTGCAAGGCTAAGCCACTTACCTCCGTCTAGACCCGTGGACCTTAGTATGCATCTTTACACTTGTACTCACTTATTTTATCTATGCGTTTAGTTGCACTAAACAAATGCTATTGTTGATAGGTATGGAGGTTGACAAAGAAAACAAGGTTAACAAAGCTAAGATTGTAGCTTGGGTTGCTGAAAGAAAATCATCGGGCCTCCATCAGAAGAGACTCATATGCCCTCACTCTTCTGGAAGGCCCGGATCTTCATTGAGACCCCCAACCCTTGGTCTTATCCCAAATTCTATCACAATAGAGGACGATGGTGTCCTTGAGCACCACTTCAGAGCACCTGACCTTGGGGATCATGCATTTGGGGGTTTGGCCACCTCTGCAGTGGATAAGTATTGCCCGGATTGGAATGTGAAGGTCACCGACTTCATGTTTACTCAAGAGACGCCAATTGAGATGATGTCTCAACTCATACCTCCTAGTGATGAGATTGTGGTTAGTGAGGCCACGTCGGAGGCGTTATGCATTGATGGCTAAGAGCTACTAGCCAAGGTAACTCATTTTCTCTTAAGTAATTCTCATTCTTGAACAACACCATATGACTTCAACTTCCTATATTTTCAGCAACTCTTTAACCACCATGGGATGGTTCGGAAGATCAACTATGGTTTAAGGAGGATCAAGAAGATTACGGAGTAGTTGGCTAAGGAGACTGAGGAGAGGATGCAGAGGGAGATCAAATTTAACTCCAAAGAGGTTGAGATGGAGGCAGATAAGGCCTTGCAGGACAAGGAGGCCATGGAGGATGCACTGTTGGACCACTGGCTAGACGGCTTTAGTGTCTACAGGGATATGGTACGGAGCTTAGCTCCGAACTTTGACATCAGTCGTTTTCTCCCTCCTTCAGACTCCACCTTTGATGCAGACATGGAGGTTGAGAGGGGTGATGATGCCCCACCAGTGGACACCACCTTATCCCTCACTTCTTAGATAAAGCCTCTAGGTTAATTTTCCTATGATTTTTGTTTATCAGTTTTTGTTTTTAAATTTTATTAGCCATAGAGCCTATCATTGTCCTTATTTTATTTACTAAGACTTCTAGGTCGGCTCTTTCCTAGGAGTTGTTTTATGATTTGAATTTATAATTTATGCCTTTTTCCATATGATTTCTGATTTGAGATTGTTCCCCGTCAGTGTTTCCATACTTGTCATAAATTAAGGTAGAGGATTCCTTTCTTTCTAAAAGTAGGGTCATCCCAATCCTCAGCTTTAGGAGACCTCGGCTATTCTAACCTTTAAGATCATACCAAAGGGAGAATTGCTGAGAGTTCCTAGATAATTTCCTAAGAAGTTTCTTGGATGGTTGCAAGCTGGTCGATCAATTAGACTCACCACCTCTTCTTAGGGCCCAATGACGTTAGGACCTTGTGATAGTGGTAGTGGTAGTCCACTGCAATCCTATCAAAAATGGTAGTGGCAATGGTAAGCCATTGCAATCCTATCCTCCCCAAGATTCAAACAGTTGCACAATTTGAAAGAAATAAGAACTTGAATTCCATTGCAATGTCCAAACTAACTTAGAAACAAAAGCTGACCTCAAATTTGGACCAAACAAAAGAAAATTACTACAAATCAAATAAAGCGAAAAACAAATGTCCAAGGTCCAAGGACTGAAATAACCTATTGGTAGTACTTTCGTAGGTGCTTAGCATTCCAAGACCATGGAATCAGCTTCCTTCACCACTTCACGAACACGATAAGGGCCATCCCAATTGGGAGATAATTTATTACACCTTTTTTGATAGTTGAACTGAGATTTTCTAAGGACTAGCTCCCCTCGTCGGAAGTACTGCAACTTAACACGAGTATTGTAATATTTGGCCACCCTTTGCTGATAAGCAACCATCTTCACCATAACCTTTTCTCGTTGTTCATCGATGAGGTCAAGATTGGTATGGATCCCTTCGTCATTCTCTTCTATGTTAAAGTTTTCAACCTACGGCTTGGGATTCCAATCTTCAGGGGAATGACTACTTTTGAACCAAAGGTCATGCTGAAAGACGTCTCATCTATTGTTGTCCTTGATGTGATTTGGTAAGCCCACAAGACCTCGGGGAGGATATCCACCCAGAGACCTTTAACATCATCCAATATTTTTTTAAGAGCCTGCAAGATTGTTCTGTTGGTGATCTCAGCTTGACCATTGGACTGCGGGTAAGTGACGGAGATCGTCCTAAGGTCAATACTGAGTCTTGAGCAGAACTCCCTAAAGTCCACATTATCAAATTGCTTCCCATTGTTTGTGATAAGAGCATTTGGAACTCCAAAGTGACCCACAATAAACTTCCATAGAAAGCTTCGAATTTGCTTCTCCGTAATGCTGGCAAAAGATTCAGCATCGACCCACTTGGTGAAATAGTCAATAGCAACGATCAAGAACTTCCTTTATCCTGTGGCCTAAGGAAATGGTCCTAGGATATCCATTCCCCAGATGGTAAAGGGCCATGGGTTGCAGACTGAAGACATTGGGATCATCGGTGAGTGAAGAATGTTAACATGCATCTAACATTTCTCACACTTTCTTACCAAGCTCATAGCATCTTCTTCATTGTTGACCAATAGTATCCTTAACGTAAGACCTTTTTCACTAAAGCCATGTCCCCCAAGTGATTACCGCACACCCTTCATGGACCTCTCTTGGAGCATAATCAGCTTCACTAGGGCCAAGACACCTACGGTATGGTTATGTGTAAGAATGTCTGTACAAGTTGTCACCCACCAAGGTATATCGGGCAGACCAATGACAATCCTTCTCGCTTCTAGTTTATTCTAAATTAACGTCCCATCCTTCAAGTAGTCCTTGATAGGATCCATCCAACTAGGCTCTGGTGCCAAGCACATGACTTCAGTTTCTTCTATGCTACGCCGAGGATGAACCTCCATTGGGACTCGCTTAATGATATGGCGAGGTTGCAAGCTTAAACAATGCATCGGCCTTAGTGTTCTTTGCTCAGGATATGTGATTAATTTCAAAGTATTCAAGCTTGGAAATCATGTTACGGACCTTACCAAGGTATTGAGCCATAGTGAAGTCCTTAGCTTCATAATCTCCTTTAACCTGGTGAACCACCAATTGTGAGTCACTATAGGATGTCACTTGCTTAGCACTGACCTCTGTCATAATCCTCAGTCCTGTGATAAGAGCTTCGTATTCAGCCTCATTGTTTAATGGATTTAGTATTTCCCTTAGGACTAGTCAAGGTTAGACCTGTAGACATCAGTTCAATATCATCAAGTGATCATGGAATGTAGTAGAGGTTTTGAGGAGTCCAGAACCGGGTTTAGAATGTTGAGAACCGGGTTTTAGCCGGATCAGTTAAAGAGGTTAAAATGGAAACCGGAGTCAAGGTTGTTATAACTGCCGTTTACAATGGATTAAAACCGTTGCATGTAAAACCATTGTGGAAAGCTCGCTGAAACAGTTTTGAGCAGTTGAAGACAAAAGTGGTTACAACTACTTCTACTCCCCGATTCGAACTCCGGCCTTTATATACATTGAAAACACTTGAAGTTGCGAGTTGATTCACATTTCTTTCTCTCTGTAAACATTACTCAATCAAGAGAATTAGATTGCTAGGGTTCTTAAGCTTAATTCGGCCTGTGAATTGGGGTTTCTAGTTTTCTGGATTAATTCTTGTAATTGATTGGTTAGTGGAGTGAATTGAGGTGTATAGAACCTCCGTGGATGTAGATCACATTGATCAAACTATGTAAAATCCCTGAGTTCATCATTTCCTCTTCCTGTTCTTTGTTCGGTTTCTTATGGCCGATCTCTTTGTTGTTTTTCATTCACTACTATTTATGTATTGTTTGTGTGTGAGTGGGACTGATTCATAACAAGTGGCACCGTCTATAGAAAGCTTTCTCACACAACAAGAAGGCAGAGATGTCAGGAGTGAAGATGGATGTGGAGAAATTCTCAGGGAGAAATGACTTCCATCTTTGGAAGATCAAGATGAAGGCTATTCTGGTTCAAAACGGGCTGGTAGGTGCACTAAAGCCTGAAAATGAATGGACAGAGACAGAGAAGCCTAAATATGCAGAGGTGGATCAAAAGGCTCTGAGTATGATCATCATGTGTCTAGGAGATAAGCCATTGAGGGAGATTTCAAGATGCTCGATTGCTATGGAGGCTTGGACCAAGTTGGAGGAACTATATCAGTCCAAGTCTGTGTCAAATAAATTGTTTCTCAAACAGAGGTTACTGGCCTTCAAAATGGTGGATGGAAAAGACATTTCTAATCAACTGGATGAGTTTTCTAAAGTTCTTGATGAACTAGAAGATCTTGGAGTAACTATGGAGGATGATGAGAGAGCTTTAATGGTATTAAATGCTCTACCAAGTTCCATGGAAGGGTTCAAGGACACTTTGATGTTTGGAAGGCAGGATAAACTGAGTTATGACTCAATAATCACTGCTTTGAAGACCAAATGCCTACAGAATCAAGGAGATAAGAAGGTGACTCAATCTGGTGAAGGTTTGAATGTAAATTTCAAGAAGAATTACCAAAAGAAGAAGGGCCAAACCTCAAAAAGTTACAAGACTGGCAATACTGCTCCAAAGAAACCTGGAGAATGGACTGAGAACAGAAAATGCTTCAAATGCAAGCAAGTAGGGCATCTAAAGAAAGATTTCCCTCAGAAGGTGAAGAAGAAAGAAGGCCATGGTAGAGAAGCTGCCACTGTTGAACATGGAGAAGATACTCCAGAAGTCTTGAATGTTACTGAATCAAAAATGGAGTTGGAATGGGTACTGGATACAGGCTGCTCATTCCACATGTGTCCTCACAAAGAATGGTTCCAAAACCTCAAGAAAGAAGATGGTGGGTGTGTATTGCTGGGAAATGACCAATCCTGCAGGGTTCAAGGCACTGGATCAGTAAACATCAATATGTTTGATGGTGTCACCAGGCAAATTGCAAATGTAAGGTATGTGCCTGGACTTAAAAGAAATTTGATCTCCCTAGGATCTCTAATTGCTACTGGGTGTGAGTTTAAGTCTTTTGATGGCCAATTACACATAACCAAAGGAAATAAACTGGTAATCAAGGGAAGATAACACAATGGACTGTTTATTTTGATAGGAAAACCAGTGGTTGGGAGTGTGGGAAATATTCTGGCTAATAATGAACTAACCCTGTGGCATAAAATATTGGGACACATTGGTGAAAGAGGACTGAAAGAACTCTCCAGAAGAGGGATCATTGGAGAGTTTGGGAACAAGACACTTGAGTTCTGTGACAAATGTGCATTCGGCAAATCACAGAGACTGCCTTATGCCAAAGGGATTCACATTACTCAAGAACCTCTAGATTATGTCCACTCTGATATCTGGGGACCATCCAGGACTGAAACACATGGAGGTGGAAATTATTTTATGTCTGTAATTGATTATTTCAGTAGGAAAGTATGGGTGTTCATCTTAAGGAATAAGAGTGATGCCTTCACTAAATTCAAGACATGGTTGCTTCAAATGGAAACCTTGAAAGGAAAGCAACTCAAGCATTTAAGAACTGATAATGGCCTAGAATATCTATCTACTGAGTTTAATACCTTCTGTAATGAAAGGGGAATTACCAGACACAGAACAGTTCCCATGAATCCACAATAGAATGGTGTGGCAGAAAGATTCAATAGAACTGTCCTAGAAAGAGTCAGGTGTATGTTACTTGATGCTGGGTTGCCAAAGGTGTTTTGGGGAGAAACAATAAACACAACATGCTATCTAATAAACATATCTCCTACATCAACTCTGGGATTCAAAACACCAGAAGAAGTATGGAATGGAAGGATTCCAGATTACTCAGGATTAAAGGTGTTTGGATGCTTGGCATATGCTCATATGAAATCAGATAAACTTGATCCTAGAGCCTACAGGTGTGTGTTTCTGGGGTATCCAGAGGGAATCAAGGGTTACAGGTTATGGTGCATGGAATCTAGAAATCAGAAGTTGATGATCAGCAGAGATGTGAATTTCAATGAGTCAATTATAGGATACCATTTCTCTGGGAATCTGGGAAATCAGGACGAAGGCCCTGAAACAGAAAGGATATCTGTTCAGGTGGAGACTCAGGAGGAGCATGACAGACAGAGAGAAGAAGATCTGGCTGATCATTCCAGTAGTAGTTCTTCAGAAGAAGAAGACACAACACACAGAAATCCAAACCTGAGGGAGTACAGCATTGCCAGAGACAGGCCAAGGAGGCAAATACAGAAACCAGATTTTTATGGACAAGCTGGAACTGTACATTATGCACTGAGTGTTGCTGAAGACATAGAAAATCATGAACCACAGAACTTCAAAGAAGCAATCAGTGGTGATGAAAGTGAACACTGGATCAGTGCAATGATGGAAGAAATGGAGTCTTTGGAGAGAAATGGCACCTGGAAACTGGTGGATAAACCAAAGGGACAAAAGCAGGTAAGTTCCAAATGGATTTACAAGAAGAAGGTTGAAGTTGGGGTCTCAGATAAGATAAGGTATAAGGCAAGACTGGTAGCAAGCGGCTTTACTCAGAGGGAAGGCATTGACTTCAATGAAATTTTCTCTCCTGTGGTAAAGCATTGTTACATCAGATTACTTTTGTCAATTGTAACACAAGAGGACATGGAGTTACAACAGTTGGATGTAAAAACAGCTTTCTTACATGGAGACTTAGGTGAGAACATTTATATGAAGCAGCCAGAGGGATTTGTGGTTCCAGGAAATGAAGAAAAAGTATGTTTCCTCAAAAAGTTATTATATGGATTGAAGCAAAGCCCAAGGCAGTGGAATAAGAAGTTCAATGAGTTTATGTTAAAAGCTGGTTTTGTCAGAAGTTTGTATGACAGTTGTGTTTATTTTGATAAAAGTTTAAGTGCTGATCCTGTATACTTCTTGTTATATGTGGATGACATGCTCATTGCAAGCAAGAGCACTCACAAAATACATCAACTTAAGCAGAATTTGAGCTCTGAATTCAATATGAAGGTCTTAGGAGAAGCTAAGAAGATTCTGGGTATGAACATAATTAGAGACAGAGCTGCTGGATGTTTATGGTTGTCTCAGAAGTAGTATTTTCAGAAAGTGGTGGAGAGGTTTCAAATGCATGAGGCCAAGACACTGAGTATTCCAGTAAGTCAACAACTCAGATTAACAAAGGAGCAGAGTCCTAAGTCAGCAGAAGAAGAGTCATACATGAGAAGTGTGCCTTATGCTAGTGGAGTTGGAAGTCTGATGTATGGGATGATATGCAGCAGGCCAGATTTAGCATATTGTGTGTCCCTAGTCAGCAGATATATGTCAAATCCAGGAAAGGCTCACTGGGAGGCTTTGAAGCAGGTGTTTAGATACTTAAAGGGAACAGCAAGTCTGGGGTTGAAGTTTCAGAAGCAGGAAAAATTGGCTATTCCTTTAGAAGGATTTGCAGATGCTGATTTTGCTGGAAATGTTGACACCAGAAAGTCAATCACAGGCTATGTGTTCACATTATATGGTACTGCAATTAGCTGGAAAAGTGTGCAACAATCAGTGGTGGCTTTGTCTACTACAGAAGCTGAATACATGGCTTTGACAAAGGCAATCAAGGAAGCTATGTGGTTAAAAGGCATTCTGAAGGATCTAGGGATTAAGCAGGACTGTGTTACTATATATTGTGACAATCAAAATGCTTTACATCTAGTGAAACATCAAGCTTTCCATGAGAGATCCAAGCACATAGATGTCAGATTGCATTTTGCAAGAGATGTGATTGATACAGGGTCTGTGGAGGTAAGGAAGGTCCATATAAGTGACAATGCTACTGATTTTCTAACCAAGGCAGTGCCTGGGAGTAAGATGGTTCATTGCTCAAGCCTGATTGGGCTTGAACGGTGTGATTAAAAGGCTGGAAGACTAGGCAGGTTGAGTTGATGAAATACACTTGAGTTCATTGAGGTGGAGATTTGTAGACATCAGTTCAATATCATCAAGTGATCATGGAATGTAGTAGAGGTTTTGAGGAGTCCAGAACCGCGTTTAGAATGTTGAGAACCAGGTGAGAGAACCGGGTTTTAGCCGGATCAGTTAAAGAGGTTAAAATGGAAACCGGAGCCAAGGTTGTTATAACTGCCGTTTACAACGGATTAAAACCGTTGCATGTAAAACCGTTGTGGAAAGCTCGCTGAAATAGTTTTGAGCAGTTGAAGACAAAAGTGGTTACAACTACTTCTACTCCCTGATTCGAGCTTCGGCCTTTATATACATGTAAAATCGTTGTGGAAAGCTCGCTGAAATAGTTTTGCGAGTTGATTCACGTTTCATTCTCTCTGTAAACATTACTCAATCAAGAGAATTAGATTGCTAGGGTTCTTAAGCTCAATTCGGCCTGTGAATTGGGGTTTCTAGTTTCCTGGATTAATTCTTGTAATTGATTGATTAGTGGAGTGAATTGAGGTGTATAGAACCTCCGTGGATGTAGATCACATTGATCGAACCACGTAAAATTCCTGAGTTCATCATTTCCTCTTCCTGTTCTTTTTTCGGTTTCTTGTGGCTGATTTCTTTGTTGTTTTTCATTCACTACTATTTGTGTATTGTTTGTGTGTGAGTGGAAATGATTCATAACAAGACCAACACCACTTCCGCCAAGGTTGGAGACACCGTCAACATACAAGGTCCATAAATGATCCTTCTTTGGTCCATTTGCTTCTAATACGACCTCTTCCCTGGGAGCTTGGGCTCCATCCTCAACAGTGCTCTCAACAAAAAATCAACTAAAACCTGAGCTTTTATGGTTGGCCGAGGTTGATAGGGAATATAAAATTCACTAAGCTCTATAGACCACTTTGCCAACCTTCCCGACATCTCCGGTTTCTGTAGTATCTTTTTCCAAGGTTGGTCAGTGAGCATAACTATGGTTTGTGCCTTGAAATATGGTCTAACTTACGAGCTGAGACTACTATTACGAAAGCCAGTTTTTTTACTTTAGAGTAGTGTATCTCAACACCTCTAAGGACTCGCCTTTACATAATAGATTGATCGTTGAACACCATGCTCTTCTCTGACTAGCACCGAGCTCACTGATGTATCCGAGAGTTCAAGGTAGAGGTAGAGCACCTCTCCCAGCCAAGGTTTTGCCAAGAGTGGTGGGGAACCCAAGTAAGACTTAAGATCATTAAAGGCTTCCTGAAATCCTCTATCTATGAAAAATTCTTCGCATTCCTTAGGATTTTGAAGAATGGCAAGCTCTTCTTCGTGGACCTTAACAAAAACCGACCAAGGGTAGCAAGCCTCTAGCGAGCTTTTGTACGTCACATACAGTTTGAGGAGGTTTCATCTCCAAGAGTGCTCTGATTTTGTCTAGATTGGATTCAATTCCTCATTACGTAACCATATAGCCCATGAACTTTCCTGAGGTCACTCCAAAAGTGCATTCATCAAGATTTTAGCTTCATCCTGAAGTGCCTCAAGACTACGAACACTTCACAAAGGCCGTTGATATGTTGATTTGCATGTGTGCTCTTCACCAACATATCGATACACACCTCCATGTTTTGCCTAATTTGATTTTTTAAGATTTTATTTACCATTCGTTGGTAAGTTGCACCTGTGTTCTTCAGACCAAAAGGTATGACATTGTAATAGTATAATCCCCTCTCAGTAACGAACGCCGTCTTAGCTTCATCATCAGGGTGCATTCTGATCTGGTGGTATCCTTGGAATGCATCCATGAGACTAAGCAACTGACACCTAGTTGTAGAATCCACTACTTGGTCAATCCTTGGGATCGAGAAGGTTGCCTTGTTTAGATCCTTGAAATCAACAAACATTCTCCACATGTCGTTAACTTTTAGGACAAGGAAAATGTTTGACAACCAATCTGTGTAGTCAATGTCTCTCACATAATCGGCTTCCAAGAGTTTGTCGACCTCTACGTTTATAGCTTGGATCCTTTATGGTGCAAAGCTTCTCTTCTTCTATCTTACGGTCTGAAATTAGAATCCATATTGAGTCTGTGGATAATGACTTTGAGTTCAATGCCCGACATATCCGACGAACTCCAAGCAAAGACATCTATATTTTCCCTTAGGAATTGGACCATAGCATCTTTTAACTCCACCAGCAACAACAATCCTAGCCTAAAAACCTTGTCCTCATCTCCTTCATAGAGTTGAATAGAGATGAGGTCCTCCACTATTTCAGCTAACTTCTTCCATTGATCACCGATTTCCTGACTATCAATAGCCAACGTCTCTAAAGTCTGCTGCTTCCATTTAAGAGAAGCAACATAGCATTTTCTGGCAACTCCCTGGTCTCCTCGTACTTGTCCAGTTCCATGCTACGTAGGAAATTTCATTTGTATATGATATGTTGAGATAATTTGCCTAAGAGCATGACCCTGGTCGTCCCAAGATTACATTATAGCTAAATCGTACCTTTACCACGAGAAAATCGACCATGACGCTGGTCTTCTGAGGTTTCTCCCCTGCGGCCACAAAAAGGAATATCATACTCTCCGGCTCTACAGCTCCTCCTGCGAAGCCAACCAGATGAGTCTTCACGGGCCTCAGTAGATCCTTGTTGATATTCATTCGTTCGAAGGCATCATAGAACAAAATACCAGCAGAGCTTCCATTGTCAATAAGAATCCTATGCATTGGGTAACCAGCTATTGCCAAAGTCACAACCATAGGATCATCATGTGGAGTGATAATATCACCCATATCATCGTCTATAAAGGTAATTGAATCCTCCGACCGTTGTCTCTTTCCCAGCATTACTCATGTCTGAGGTTGCCAAGCATACTTTTTCCTGGTTGATTGACTCTCTCCACTGGATGGCGCTCCAGCTATAACAACAATGACTCCTGCCGACGGAGGAGAATCATCTCTCCTCCTAGGACTCCTACGCCGAGGGTCTCGGTGGTTTGGACTTCGTCCTTTGTGCCCCCGCTGAGGTTGTTTGTATCTTACGTCCATAAATCTTGAGAGATAACCTCTCCAGATTGAGTCCTCAATTTTGTTCATGTGAAGTTCGCAGTCCTCAGTATCGTGACCATGGTCACGATGGTATTGACAATACTTACTACGATTCCTCTTGTTCGCAGGGGTTCGCATTTTTCCAAACCCCTTTACATATTCCTTGTCTTGAATATACATAAGAATTTCATTCTTATAGGCATTTAATGGAGTATACCTGTCAAACATTTATGGGCTCCTCTGATTCTTAGACGAACCAGTGGTCATCAACAACCTATCCCAGACCTTCTTCTTCTTATCTGAACCATTATTTTTATCATCCTTCTTGCGCTTTCTGTTTGAGGACTCGCGCTCTGCTTCAATCCCTGCCTTGGACATTTACTCGGCATTGATGTACTTTTTTGCCTTATTGAAGAGGTCCGCCAAGTTCAACGGAGGCTTCTTCGCTAGGGAGAAAGCAAATCTAGAAGGCTTCCACACTCCATTCATGAGTGCTGCTAAGGCCACTGATTGATCAAGATCTTCAACCTCAAGAGCTTTTCTGTTGAACCATTGAATAAAATCCCTTAAGGACTCGTACGGCCTTTGATGAACACCCATAAGGTGTGTCGATGCCTTGTAATATCACTTACTACTTGCAAAGTGACTGAAAAACTCTTGAGCTAGTTGCTTGAAAGAACCGATTGATATGGTCGCCAATGAGGAAAACTAAACCCTTTCACTCTTCCTTAGGGTGGCGAAGAAGGCTCTACATTTGATGGTGCCAGTCCCCCCATGAAGTATCATGAGAGCTTGGAAATTCTCAAGATGATTACGGGGTCCGAGGTTTCATCATAGTTCTCCATCTAACGCATCTTAAAGTTCGGCGGGACTTCTTCCCTCGTGATGCTCTCCACAAAAAGGAGATTTATAGGAGTGAAGAGGTCAGAGCTTCGTCTCTTAACCTCATTCCAAACGGCCCCCAACCTCTGATCCAGCTCCGCCAATTTCAGTTGTAAGTTGTCTTAGTGGATTGTGGGTCCGAACACCTCGGTTAGATTCTGGCTTGACAATTGGCTCGATTACTCCATCGCTGACCGGATTGGCATGCCTCTGGAGACCCGTTCACATTTTCAGCACTTGATTTTGGATTATCACATTGATGGGGTCTGGCAGCTGGATGGACTTTTTGTCCAAACTTACCCTCTTATTGCTATGGACATAGTTTCCACGGCCATCTCTCCCTCCACACTGGATCATACAGTTTGGACTCATTCTCCCACGGGCACTGTGACCTCGACTCTGGCCTACAATCATTTTCAGACCTCCTTCTCGGTCACTTCTTGGGGGAAATGGATCTGGGCCTCCTTTATCCCTCCCTATCATTCTTATACTATTTGGCGTGCGATCCACCACAGACTTCCTTCTTGGGAGATTATTAAGTCACGCCATAGTCAGGGCCCTTCCATCTGCGCCCTCTGCCATACATCAAGGGAGTCTACTTATCACATTTTTTCTAGCTGCTATTTAGCCCTTACCATTCTCTCTAAACTCTGTTGGGCTTTTGATATTTCCCTTGCTTTTCAAGATGGTTTCCATAGTTTGCTCTTACAGGCTATACAGGTCCACTTCATCCCCCAACTCACTGTGCTTTGGAGAGTTGCCTTTGTCACGACCATTTGGGCATTTGGGCTACCAGGAAAAGATCCATCTTTGATGATAAGGAGGCCACTCCTACGCAGGCTCTCTCTGTCATTCTTTCTTGCATTTGGGAATCAGCCTCCCTAATCCCGGGACACATGTACAATTTGGTTTGGGAGCTCAGCATTTTAGCCCGTCTAGGTGTGCGTGGCATTTCGGCCAAGCTCCAAATGGTGTAGACTGTCATTTGGACTCCTCCCTCCCCTGAAGGTTAACACGGATGGTACTGCAGAAGGAGCACCCAGGGAGGCATCTTTCAGAATTGTAGAGGTTTCACTTTGGGAGGATTCTCCTTTTCATTCAATTGGGATTTTGCTTTCAAAGCAGAATTCAAGCGGCTATCTATGCGATCAAGCTGGCCATGGATCGTGGTTGGCACAAGATTTGGCTTGAGTCTGACTCCATGTACGTAGTACATGCATTTTAGCCCCGATCTCTCGATGTACCATGGGGACTTCGCACTTGTTGGATTCAAGTCTTGCACAACTTAGGGGACATCACATTTAAGGTTTCGCACATATAAAAAGAAGGCAATCAAGCTGTTGATGCCCTCTCTAATCTCCAGACGCCTTTTACTTGGTGGAACCCCCTACCCCCACATGTTGCAGACATTTCTTCTCGTGACTTCTATACGCAGTATTACCGGGTACACTGATCTTCTGACATTCCCCTCCCCAGTGCTTTTGCAGATTATGTGGTTGCCTTGGAGTGATCCTCGGCTTTAACTTTTACCGTCCCTCCCCCACTTTCTCGTACAGGAACCTGTTCTGGATTACTTATGCATTGACGGATTATTTGATTTGACGGACATTGGCCTCTTTGGCTTTTGCTGGTACTCTTTTTCCCACTATTGGCATTTTCCCACAGGGTTTTTCCAATAGTGGGTTTTAATGAGGCTAGCAGAGTCTCTCCCACCCTGGGAAGATTTATGCATGCTTCATAGCATTCGGAACTTCAGTTCCAAGGCATTTTCCTGGTGTTTCACGCCCGGCAGTTCTATCACCCTGGACGGGACCCCCACGACATTCCTTGCTCTGCCGCCTTCAACTAGTTTAGCTTCTGCTAGCACAACATTCCTTGCTCTACATATCGGTTACCATCCGGATGTTTTTCCCAGACCACAGATCTCATTCCCCCCTTTGAGTGTTGGGCTTTTCACTCACGATGCTTGGTTCCCCTGAGTGACTGCTCCCCCACATTTAGCGTCTTAGATCTGCTAGACTCATATAGTCTACTACCGGTTTGTGGTAGTTTCGACACTTGACTTTGATATACACACTGCGTCGCATTTTTTGGCTTTTGTATTAGCCTTCTCATTCAGCGTTTTGGGTTTGCTATTGTCTTTGTATACTTTTTGTTTTCATTTTTTATTTATACAAGCACCTATTTAGCTTCTTCGATGATGAATGTGGCGGCTTTGCCACGATCCTGATATGGTCGGACCTAGCTTCGTTGTTCATAGTCTAGACCCTTGAGCACGACTGTCGTCTATTTCATCATTGGGCTCGTTGGGTATGTTTTTTCTCGGAAAGTCCCTTCAGCAGAAGTTTCAACTCCTGGAGATCGGCCTCCATCTTATTCATACGTTGGATATCGATGGCCTGGGCACCATTGCCTTGGTTTCTCTGGCTTCACTCTTTCTCCAACGTATCTTCTTGCCTCGAGTGGTGGGAGTTGTGGGTGTTTCCATGACTAAGATTGGGATTAGGGTTTACCCTTCGATCTTCACCACGGATAGTTCGACTAGCATTGGTTTTCTCCTCGGTGGTGCCATCGCTCAGATCAGATCACCTGCCCCACGGTGGGTACCAAACTGATGATGTCAGGAACAAAAAAAGGTCGGATCCGAGGTCTGGCACGCTTAAGATCTTTGAGGTTAGCCGAGCGTCGGTATTAACCTGCTAAATAGAACCCCGGGGTTGTCTCCAAGGATAGATCCTCTGATGCGTAAGTTAGTCTCTGACGGCAATTTAGCGAGGGTAAAGAAAAGTAGTACGTGAACCTTGCCTTGGCCGAGGTCTATATATGAGAGACCTTGGAACTCGGCCCTGGGCCAACACCTCGCTGACATCTTCCCAGGGTTTGGACTAGGAGATCTTGGACTTCAGCCCTAGCCCAACACCTCGGATGGTATCTCCTTATTATGTTCACTTGTAGTACCCGTGTTGTAGTCTTATGTTGCCACGTGTGCACATGTATAATTACGGAATTTTTGCTCATCAGTATGGAAAATGGTTTGAGGGTCTCACTATGTTTTAACTTATACACATGTAATAAGAAACAACTCCTTAGATAATATTAATATACTTTGCAATTCGCATAACACTTATTATGCACACCCAAAGGTGATGGAACTTATTTTCGACCAAAATTCATGAAAGAATATCTATATGAATTATTGTAGTCGAAGATTATGTTGCATAAAATTTGAGCTACATGATCACTAGTATTTTTAAGAACATTTTTAGCATAAAAACATACGTAAAAATGCGTAGAATTTGCTCATTTTCCTTTCTTTTTAATATTTTGTGTGAATTTTATGTGTTTGCTTTATAGTTATTTTTATGCATTTTAAGGCAGAAACATACAATTATGGAATAACAGAGAAGAAACGACCAATAATAAGGGGAAAACGACATTTCATCAATGCGGTTGAATGGGAATGAGTACATCATTTGGTGTAGAAGTCCTAATTACATGTTTCATAGTTTGTTGGAAAACTAAGAATGAGATCTACAACTTCCGTTTTTACAAAAAATAACAGTTTCTTCTCCATATTAGCTGAAATTCCAAAAAAGGTAGGGTTTGTGTAGAATTGTTTCAGTTGGTGAGAGGACACACCTTTAGTATTTTCTCCTATCTTGAGTTATACATAACCAATTAAGGAGAAAGAAATTGCATTGGATATCTAATTCACATGGCTACAATTTTCTCAAA
This sequence comes from Ajuga chamaepitys, assembly GCA_958295605.1. Lineage (NCBI taxonomy): Eukaryota > Viridiplantae > Streptophyta > Magnoliopsida > Lamiales > Lamiaceae > Ajuga > Ajuga chamaepitys. The sequence continues at coordinate 23,195,924 of OY282506.1, read as the reverse complement.
AATATTCAGTGCCAATTACCACCTAAAGACCTCGAAGCACAACTTTGAACTTGGGACAACAGTGTAGATTACACAACCACCTAGCCTGATGGTTGCGCAACCTGGCCGAGTCACCACATAGGGGCCATAATTTGGGATTTTGTGCCCAGGTCAACTTTTTAACCTATTTTTTAGTCTAATACATTTCCATGTACAACTGATACCTTAGGCCACGGAAATGAAGATTACAATAGATTAGTTTCATCCGAAATACAATACGTTTTTCTCTAATGACATGGGTAATATTTTTATTTTAAATCAAAATTTAACAGAAAAAAGGCGAACTCAGCTATTTTATGCCACATCAGTTAGTGTCGTCGGATTCTCCTAAATATTAGGTCATGTGAGTTGCACGTGACTATTTCCGGCCAATAGTGTTTTCCGGCAAAAATTGTCCTTAAATTGGACAATCTCAACAATTACAGGACTAAAATTGAAAAAGCAAATACTTATGACACCAAAAATGATCTTTAGCCTTGATTTTGGTATACCGAAATGTTGGTATGCCGAAATTTATCGGATACCATTAAAAGTTTTGGTATACCCAAACAATGGATGACCAAATAACAAATTTTTTATACATCAGTATATACTAAAACACAACCAAAACAACTAATTCTTGTAAGTGTACCGATGTATACCGGAATATTGTAAAATTTTAAGATAGTTCGGTATATAGCAAAGTACCACTATTTTAAGATTCATATATCGGTAATGTACCAAAATTTTCAATACGGTACCATAATTTTTCAGTATACTAATTTTTTTTGTATCTTTAGTATTTTTCTGCAGAAAAGGCAAGGATAAAAATATTAGTTTTTATGGAGATATCTGTGTTTCAATTTACGGAGATCTCGAATAATATCGAAATATCGGTGCAATTTTTTTAAAAATATTAAAAAATATATTAAAAATCTAAAAATTTAACATGATATTTTTACAATTATTATAACAAACTCAAATACATATACGCATCTTAAATTTGATAGAAATAGATTTATTTACAACTAATTCATAAATTAATATAAAAAAATATAAACAATGAGTGGCAATATAAAATACTTTTTAATGTTTTTTCATACAACATTACTAATTAATAGTATGAAAATATTATATTAAAAATTCGAAGTTTAACAAAATATTTTAAAAATATTATAACCAACTTTAATACATAAATTCATCTTTAAAATTATAAACAAAACAAAATATTTAAAAAAAATACATGTTGTCAAGTATAATAATAATAATAAACTGAAAATTTGTATACAAAACTTTAGATTACTTATTCAATTTTATGGAAATTTTATGATATGAGGAGGCAATTCTTGCTTATTTGATTTTAGATGAATAAGTAATTATATAGATTCTATGTGGAGAATAAAACAAGATGTTGACTTGGTCTAGTGGTTAGAGTTTGGAGCTCTCTTCAATAGGTCTCTGGTTCGAATTTGACTCTTACATTTTTGAACAATAACTCAACATATTACTTGGTCGGGCGATATTTTGGCGATTTCTCGTCGATTTCTCGCCGCCACCTGGCATCAGATAAGCCACGCGTCCGGCAGTTGAAATTCTCGCGAGATCTCACCGACACAGGGACAAAAAGGCATTACCCCTGCATATCGTCTCGGCACCTCTATTTTCGCGAGAAATCGACGAGATTTTCTGCACTGAGAAAAGGAGACTTAAATCAATGATTCGATTTTTTCACCACCCCTGGAGCTGCATAGCTTGGAGTAGAACAAAAGAACAGATAACTATCAAACATGTTAAATGTTAGGCGCTTGGTGAGTTGAAGCAAATGACAACATTATCAAAATCCACTACATAAATTCATACATCTTTTTATTCAACTGCAATTTATTTTTTTGAACCAATTTACTGTTTTATATTTTAACTACTACTTTATTGTTACATTTATTACGTTTTTACCCGTGTGATGTATTTGGGTAATAACCAAAATCAGTTTAGATAAAAGATTCCTTCCCAAATAATATTTTCTACAGGAACCGTTTTTGTCTTTCTTCATGAATTTTATCCGCTTCCTTCACCTGTCTTTCCTTTATTTTCAAAGTTGGGATAAAAAAAAAAAGTGATCCCTTTAGAAAAGATGGAGAAATTTCTTAATCTCGTCTTAAAAAATGCATGTGCACCAGTCTATCTCTAAAGAAATATATCTGTGTCACTAAAATAAAATAAAAATTAAATTAGAGACGTAAAAAAGTCTCATAACCGAAGCAGCATCGTATTTGAGATGAGACGAAGTGTAAAGTCACTTATAAAATATTGATTTCTAAAAGCTATAAGCTAATTTTTTGTCTCTAAATTTATTGACTGAATTTTCACCTCTAATTATATAAAAGAATACATATTCGATTGGTATTTCATCATTAGTCGAAAAACTAATTATATAACGAAATACATATTCTATTTGTATCACGTTGTATAAATTTAATGGATAGTATTTATCGCTAATTTTCATTTCCGATATATCTATTCCCTCGAGTTCCCACTGATAAAGTACTTGAAATGTAATTTGTTACCATGCATAGACATCTTATACAAATATTTTTATATAACCAATGTATTTAAATCCGACAGGCCATCAAACCGGATAATAAATTAGGTTATTGGGTCATTGACTCAACCGGTTCCGTTATGAAAAAAATTAGATAATTCGAATATATATATATAAATTAGGTTATTGGGTGTATTATATAAAATATTTATGCATTTAAAATATAGAATTAAAATCTATATAATTATGGGATTTGGAGAATGAATAAATCATATAAGAATAGTTGTAACTTTGTGTATTTAATTTTTAAGTTCAATTTGAGAAACTTGTTACTACTTTAACTTTGCCACTTGCATATATCAGTCTTCCTATCTTGTTTCTTTTTTCTTTTTCTTCTTTTTTCTATTTGAAATTTTGAAAACTATGAACAATCGGTTAATTTGTTCATCGGTTCCCCGATTTTACTCCAGTTTATGACCGGGTCGTGTTGGCTTAATTGAAATCCGCTACATACGAAGAATCTGACCGGTACCTTGCTATGTTCACAGTTAAACCTGCGAGCTGGCCGACATGATTCGGGTTTAGAAACATTGTATATAACTATATACTAACGGTATGATGAGATGTGACTCATCATATAAAAATAAACATGTAATCATTTTTGTTTGGTTGTGTTTCCAACTTGTGAAGCAACATAATACCCAACTTAATTAATGTCTAAATTGGGCCCATTATTCAGACTATTCTTGCCTATATATATATGAAGTACTAGCAGATAAATAGGGCATGAGTGACTAAGAGATTTAGAGAAAAAAGAGAGAGGAATCTTTTTCTCGCGTTTTTTAAGATCTACCCAGACCAAAAACTTTGTAGGGGATTCAACTGTCAGATCGAACTGAAATTTGGGCATCACATTAAGCACTTGTCGGGGTACAATTTGAACGGCGGAGAAATGATTTAGAGTTCTTTGTCATCGGGAAACAGCCACGAACAACCAGTGCTGTTTCATAATTTCTTGTCTGCGTAGTCTAGTTGAAGAGACCGTTATAGACAATCCAACCGTCAGATCAAGTTGAATTTTTGTCACACGTTTAGGATACACAAAGTTATATTCTGGACTGACTGTGGAGATCGGGTTTAGATATTCTGAGTGGCGGGAACAGTTGTTGGCAGAAGGGTTGTTTTGGGTGAGGTCTTTCTAGTACTTGTTTGTTGTCTATATTTGATTCTATTGATACATTTGTAATTGAATATATGTGTTGACATATTTTGAACTTGGTGTACTCATCCTATTTTGGAGATTTTGAGTGATTTCAGTCCCTTGGACTTTACTCCTCACATCGAGGAGGTTTTCCACGTTAAAATTATTTGTGTTCTTTTATTGCTTGATAATTATGCATTATTGCTTCCTTGTTATCACTTGTAATAGGTTCGCACAAGAGAGGGATTATTTCATTTCCGTTGCATTGTTGTTCAATAAAATAATATTTAAACTTTTCTGTGTTTATCGCAATAATTTTCGTATAAATTATAAAATAGTTTATATAACTAAATCACTAAATTTTAAGTATATTATATTTTCTTTTATACTCATATTGTATCTCAGATGGGATTTGACAAATTTGGTCATTGTAGAGGAATATCATAACATATTAATTAAGGCAAAGTCTCATATGCACCAGTTGCCAGTGTAATTTTGGTTCGGTATCACGATTTATGCTTAAATATATTTCTTGGTCTGGATAAAGGTATCACAATACATTTACCCAGAATAATTAATTCCTTTAAGCATAAAACGTGATACATTTTCACCGTAATACATTTACTCATCACATGTAATATCTTTAGACATCAATGGTAATACATTTTGACCCATGATCCGGATTGTACGAATTTTAACTGATGCACAAAAGGCGTCCCCATTAACTAAAGACACATGTTTAAAAATTCCCTTCGTCTTAAAAGTTGACTAAATATTCTTTCCAAAAGAATGTACTAATTGTCCTTACTAAGTAATTTATTAAAGTTTCAATTTATATATAATAATATTTTGTTTATTATGTTAAAAAAGAGTGTAGACGTGAAATTTTTTCATATATATAAATAATAAAAGTGAAGTATTTGTTTAAGATGGAGACGAACTGTATTAATTTGTGCAACAAATATTTTTGTCATGCACAGTCACACGTGTCTGCAATGCAAAGAGGCCTACACCTAAAACCTTAGATGGTTATTTAATTATAAACTTTCCCTTCTACTTAAACCCTTGATGTCCTCATTTTCTGTTACATCCCATTCCTCCTCAAATTCAGACATGCATCTCTCATCCTCCAATTTCAAACAACAATCTCCATTCTTGCACTACAATTCCACCACCACAATCCACCGTCCACCACCACCAACTACTATATGCAAAATTCTAGTTAATCCATCCAAAAGAACCCTTCCCCGAAAACAACCACCACCACCGGCACCGCCAACTCCTAAGCCGCCTTCATTGCCACCACAACCGCCGTTTAAATTCTCACCAAGTTTCGTCCCGCCGCCCGCACTAAATCCATTTCAGAAACTAGCGGCGGCGGCCCTTGACATGGTGGAAAAATCAGTTGTGACAAAAATGGAAAATAATAAGAAATTGAGCCAAATGTTTGATCCAGCAGTTCAGCTAGAAGGGAACTTTGCACCGGTTCATGAGTGCCCGGTTCAGCACGGTCTTGAAGTTGTTGGTACCATTCCTAGTACCGTACAAGGTGTCTACCTAAGAAACGGTGCCAACCCTTTACTTTCACCAATCAGTGGCCACCATTTTTTCGACGGCGACGGCATGATACATGCCGTCACTTTGACAGCCGGAAACCGAGCTAGCTATTGCTGCCGGTTCACCAGAACAAACCGACTAGTCTGTGAAGCCGCTTTAGGAAAACTGATTTTTCCTAAGCCAATCGGCGAGCTGCATGGCCACGTCGGTTTGGCTCGGCTCGCTCTTTTTGGCGCTAGATCTATTATAGGCTTGGTCGACTCAGCTCATGGCATCGGCGCCGCCAATGTCGCATTGGTCTATTTTAATGGTCGGCTCTTAGCCATGTCCGAGGATGATCTCCCTTACATAGTCCGCGTTACACCGGATTACGATCTTCAGACGATCGGACGGTACGATTTTGAGGGACAGTTAAAATATTCCATGATTGCCCACCCTAAGGTGGACCCTATCACAGGTGATCTCTACACCTTGAGTTACAATGTAATTTCCAAGCCCCACCTTACATTTATAAAATTTGACGCGTGGGGTAATAAGGCACGTGAGGTAGCCATAAACCTCCAACAGCCTACCATGATCCACGACTTTGCTATGACGGAAAGTCACGTGATTATTCCTGATCATCAGGTGACATTCAAGTTATCCAAAATGGTTCGAAACGGAACACCCGTAGTTTATGATCCAAAAAAAATTTCCCGATTTGGTGTGATGCCAAAAGATGCGACCCACGAATCCATGATCCGATGGATTGATGTACCAGATTGTTTTTGTTTCCATATGTGGAATGCTTGGGAGGAATACGATGAAGGCGGCGACAAAATCATCATTGTCATAAATTCATGTATGACGCCAGTCGATTCGTTATATTCAGGTGGCGACAACAAACCAATTAAGACCGAGTTATCCGAGGTTCGCTTGAATCTAAAAACGGGTAGGTCAACCCGTCGGGTTATGGTTTCGGGTATGAATTTGGAGGGAGGACAAGTGAACAAGCGAGATATAGGTAAGAAAACTCGTTATGTATACTTGGCTATAGCGGAGCCATGGCCAAAATGTCGTGGCATCGCTAAGGTCGATTTGGAATCGGGAAGTGTGACTAAGTATTTGTATGGGTCTAATAGATTCGGTGGAGAACCGTGCTTTGTACCTGGAAAGGATGAGGACGATGAGGAAGAAGAAGAAGACGGAGGATTTTTAATGAGTTTTGTGAGGGATGAGGAAATGGAAACATCTGCATTTGTGATTATAAAAGCTTCAAATATGAAGCAAGTGGCTTTGGTGAAAATTCCTAGTAGAGTGCCATATGGATTTCATGGCACGTTTCTTAGTGCTCAAGAACTTGCTAAGCAATCATCCTTTTAGTTGATATGTACAAATATTGGTTGTGTTATGTACATATCATAACAACTTGGAAGTTTGAACTAGTTTGGTTTCATTATTTTTATCTCTTCTATTTTGATATAAATGTTCAAGAATTATAACACTAGGTTTGACAAAAAAAGAAAGATGATAATACCAAAGGTGTGCAATTTGATAAAACTGCGGGTTCCCTCAGTACATTTAGAGGAAATCTCAATAAAACACACTTATTAACTCCTTCGGTCAAATTTGATTCAGCACTCTTCACTCTTAAGTAAACACATTGCATATATCATCAACACCCATATAATATAATATGACTTACAATTAATTACAGACATGGTAATACTGAAAATTAGTATAAAAAAATTGTTGATAAAACATATATATCAGAGACTAAAGTAAGAGTTGGATTCGAAGCTGGAGTTCAAGAGTACAAATTGACTTGTTATACTATTAAATTAGCAACATGCATGTATATCGCATGGGATAACTCAAAAATACCCAAAAGAAAAAAAGAAAAAATAAAAATAAATAAGATAACATTTGTATGTTAAAAAATAAAAATATCAAACTTCTTAGCAAAATACCAAAATTATTTCTCATTTGAAGTTCAATATCGGATCTATTTAATATTTACCACGCACACTCATTATATATTGACTCGAAATAATTTTCTACATAACCATTTACATAATATCGGATCCCTGTCGCGCCGCATGGACATATTCATTTTTTTTATGGGATCTTTTCCTTTCTCAAATTATCCTTTAATTGAGAATAACATTAATTCAACTTCCCATTAATTTTTTTGACATTAATTAAGCCAACTTCTTCTATTAATAGACCATAAATGAATCGGCGAATATATCCACTTAGTAAATCATGCGATAATGTAGGATGAGATGTAGAATAATTATTTTGCGAAATATGCAAACAGCTAGCACTCCCTATGTAGTTCGGATCATCTATTCCGACATTGTTACATCTGATATTCTCATAATAATCATCACACACCACGTGTATTTAGTAAAACATGTGACAAGTGGTAGAAACAGTAGAACAACAAATAAAATACCATCTATCTCAAGTAAAGTATCTTTATCTCCTCCATATGCATATGTAGTCATGTAGATAAGCAAACATTAATTGAAATGTTCCAAGATATTGAATTATGTGGGGTCCTTGATCAGTCTACTTCTTATGTTTTTCTTTCCGAAAAAAACTCCAACTACTTTAGTTATAAACTAGGACAGTGCAAAGATTGAAAAATACACTTTTTCTTTAGTAGATGAATTTGGCATTATACTAGTTCATGCTTCTCCGGTGGCGTTACAAGACTCCTATTTGTGTCGGTGAAAAGATATATTCCAACAACTTTTACATTTGGTTTTACTCAAAGATTATTTTTTATTCGAGATTTTTGCACTTTTGGTCCCACAGGACATCTCAATTTTTCATTTTGGTCCCAAGAGTTGCAAAACTGACCCCATTCGACTGAACAGTTGCAAGAATAGTCCTTCTGTTACGAAAACCATTAAGTCTTTTGCAAATTTAGTCTCAAACGTTATATGCATGTTAGTCCCCTGTTACAGTCGCAGAATTAGTCCCAAAAAATTGGCACTTTTGGTACCAAATCTGAAAATTATGTAAAAACTAGAAAAATATTTTTATATTCTGAATAAAAATCTGAAAACTATGTAAAAACTAGAAAAATATTTTTAAATTCTCAATTAAAATCTAAAAATTATGTAAAAACTAAAAAACTATTTTTAAAATATGAAAACTTATGTAAAAACTAGAAAAATATTTTTAAATTCTAAACTAAAATCTGAAAATTATGAAAATTATGTAAAAACTAGAAACATATTTTTTAAATTCTGAATTAAAATCTAAAAATTATGTAAAAACTAGAAAAATATTTTTAAATTCTGAATTAAAATCTGAAAATTATGTAAAAACTAGAAAAAAAAATTAATTCTGAATTAAAATCTGAAAATTATGAAAACTATGTAAAAACTAGAAAAAAAAATTAATTCTGAATTAAAATCTGAAAATTATGTAAAAACTAGAAAAATTTTGAATTAAAATCTGAAAATTATGTAAAAACTAGAAAAATATTTTTAAATTCTGAATTAAAATCTGAAAATTATAAAAATTATGTATAAACTAGAAAAATATTTTTAAATTCTGAATTAAAATCTGAAAATTATGAAAAACTAGAAAATTATGTGAAAACGAGAAAATTATGAATTGAAATCAATAATCTGCTTTACGATTTTATATGAATTAAAATCAATTGTTTGCATTTTGTTCTCTTTCACGTGTTAATCTTATTTTCATTTTATTATTAGTATTATCATGGCTTCGAATTTCGGAATATGTGATTGGTTGGAAATAACGTGCTAGAACTTAAAATTAGATCTTTTTTAAAAAATATTTTCTAAGTTCTAAATCATTTATATATATATATATATATATATATATATTTCATAAATTATTATAAATTATTTTAAGATAATTCACTTATTTAAAAAAAAATACTTCCGATATTACATAAACATTTTAACATATTTTAAATAATTTTTTTTTTTAGATTTCAGAATAATTTTCAGATTTGTCAACCCTATTTGGATATTTTACATAATAATAATTCAAATAAAACAGGTTAAAGTTGTACCCCAGGAGTAGTTGCTTATTAACGTGCATATGTCACAAATAATTAATAGTATTTGTAAATAATTAACCTATCGTCAACCTGAGATTTTTCTCCCTATTCGAACAATAGATTGATAAATAATTAAAAGAAAATAGTTTGAAATCTAAACTTTTTTTATTTAAGATAGGTAAAAGTATCTATGAAATGTTGGAAGTATTTTTAGGGAGAAATTAATTTTCTTAAAAAAGTTTAAAATAATTTATGAAACATATAAAATTATTTAGAATTTAAAAAATAAAGTTTTAATAAAATCTAATTTTATAAAACAAGTTGAATTTTCATTTTTTAAAATTTTATAAAAATTCAATTTTTCGAAAACTAATTTTTCTAAATTTAATATTTTCGGTTACTGTTGTGATATTTTAAATAAATTTTAGAATAAATTTATTTTTATTTTTACATTAATTTCAGATTTTTTAGATATTTTTATAATTTTTAAATATTTTTTAAGTCTAATGGGGTCAAAAGTGAGAGAGTTGGGACCAAAATGCAATAAAGCGTGTCCAATGGAACCAAAATTGCAAAAATTTCAAAATTATGACGTCATTTTCAATATTTTTAAAATGATTATGACGTCAGCAAACGAGCACGTGTCACACACGTGCCTTAAACGTTAGGTGAAAACGATTTGGGACTATTTTTGCATTGTTTTTGGGACTATATTTGCAAAAAAAGACTATTCTTGCAATTGACCAGTCAAATTGGGTTATTTTATCAACTTTTGGGACCAAAATGGAAAAATCAGATGTCCTATGGGACCAAAAGTGCAAAAGTTTCTTTTTTATTCCCATGAAAATGCTTCGGTCTACTTTTTTTAAGCGGAATTCATCTAACTTTTATATACATTTAATCAGTTTCTAAAAACATATTATTACAAAAAATAGTCTTTTTTAGTACACAATAAAAAATACTCCCTCTATCCCGACTTAATTTACCTACTTATCTTTTTGGTTTGTCAAAATAACTTTGTCAGCCTAAAAAAAAAAATATCTCTAACAATCTCTACCCTCAAAATCTACACCCTCAATCTCCTCATTTGAAAAAATCAAAGATTCCACAAAATCTAATTTTTCTTAATCCCTATGCCCGGTTAGAGTAGGAAAATTAAGCCGGGACAGAGATAGTAGCATTTTGAGACAATAAAAGAGTCGGTCCCAAATAATAAGTATTTGTCACAATTTATAAGTGTTTGACACAACTTTATTATTAGAGAAACATGTCGTCACTAACTGGTCGTTTTAATAAATTGGACGCAAATAATATATTTGTGACGACAAAAGTGATCTCAAATATTTTTGCAACAACTGGTTGTCCCTAAATGTTGTGTTAAAATGGTCTCAAATAATTTGTAGAGAGATTAACTTATTATTAGTGACCATAATTGCGAAGATCTCTTTTATTGTAGTGTATTAAACCTAACAATTTTTTTTTTTTACCCCACTCGCCACCCCATCCTGAACGCGCGCCTCGCCCCTTCTCATGCCCACATTCGACCCACCCCTCCACCCTACCGCAGGCACACCTACTACCCTCCACCACCCCATAGTGTAATTTTACAATTTCCCATGTCGACTTTCTCTTTACGTTTTTTATCTCCCTTTCCTTTCACAGTGGAGAATTCTCTTGTATTTAATAGTTTTCTCTCTTTTTCATTTTCATTTCTCTGTCCATATTCATGTTTCTCTCTCAATATTTCTCTTTTCCCAGGAATAAATAGGTTGGCTCACTATGAAAGAAGAAGATGAGTTCTTTCTTAATATGATATATTCAACATAAAAAAATTATTCTAATGATGTATGGCTTAAACGACATGATATATTCGCCATTTTAAATTTGATTATAATGTTGTAATTTTAAATGGCACGATCTACTTAGAACAAAAATTTTGATTCTATCATTGTATGGTATGCCTTAAGCGGCATGATCTATTTCGGCACAATGCTTTTTTCTATTCTTTTTTTTCCGTCACATTCCTTTTAGCACGAGTGTAATATCTTATTCTTGTTGTATTGTTCAACATGCATGACCTAAATATCACCCAAACAAACGTTGGCACGAAAATATTTCACTTTAAAAAAATAGAATGCGCAATGTAGCATGGAACAATATGTTAGTCAACATGAAACAGACATGGCACAAGATTGTACACTACATCATATCATGTGAGTAAGTATTCTAGGAACGATAAATGAATTAGGCACGAATTACCCGTAGCCCGGGGGACATCATCCAGATTGCACAACATACCCAATAGTAAAAGATTCTAACGTAGGTTCTAATGAAAAGACACAACAAAGACCCACTATTATACTCCAACCATCAAGATGAGAAAGACATCACTGAATCATTACCGTCCTCCAATTCACCACGAGGATTATAGGTAACATTGCCTCCATCCCCATCGTCATCATCTCTTCCACTATATTCTTCTAGTTCTTTGTTTAAATCGAGAAGAACCTGTTGCAACATGTTCAACTCTCGGTCTCTTCATCAATGTGAGAAGACTGCCAGCATGACTTTGTTCGTCTTCTCGGTTTTGTCCATGACTTATCTCCGTAAAACCTTGATCAACAGTTTTACCTTTGGAGCATCCCTAAGCCTCACTATCGACTCCATTGGCGCCGAATTCACCCCCATCTTCTTCATTTGGATCCAAACATTTATTAGCCATGTGCTCCATCTTTCTACACACACTGCATTTATTTTCCTTCTTTCCTTTGGTAGTATGGAATTGTTCCCCATCCAATTAGCACTTTGACTTTTGTTGCTTTTACATTAGTATAATCTTGAATAATGGGCCCTATTTTGCCTTACCAACTACAATAAAATCATTTTGATCTATTGTTTATCTTCGTCTTCTTTTCGGCAGGGCATGGGGTGCGGGCCATTTTTTGGACGACAAGCCTATTTAGGATTTCGGGGGTTTAACAATCTCCGTTGCTACATCCTTTAGAACAAAATTAATCGCAACTAAGGCAAGTCAAAAAGAATGCTTCCAATAACTTTCATGCAACATTTCATGACAATGACTACAGATAGATATAGATAAAATAATGGATTGTGCCACTAGTCAACAAATTAAAACTCTAATTTCTATACATTAGTTTCTTGCGTGGAAGTGTGTTGCTTTGTAAATCACTGAGGTTAGGTATAAGATTTACCCAACCTTGAGTCTAAATACATCGGAAACTTAAATAACAACTGATGTAAAAAATTTCGCAAGTGTTAAATAACTTGTGGCTGCCTTCAGGGCGAAACAACTCACTGGACTTCAGTGAATTACAAAAACATCAAAATGTGAATCGAGCCAGACTACAATTTACACCTCTAGAACCCTAACATCTCAAAGGATGATTAAACACAATCTAGATTACTAAAATATCCAACAAAAGTTATCCTAAAAAGTGTCCTAACAAATGGGATTCAAATTCATGAGGAATCTGAATTTTACTAACACCGAATACTACAGGTTAGATAGAAGGTTCACTAAACTCTCTAGACAAAACAACAGCTACACAAACCGGTACTTTTTACTTCACTCTTCGATGTATTTCTGTTGAACATTGGAGCTCTATTTATATGCCATCACAAACCTTGGACAACACTATAAGATAACCACCACGTCCTTCAGTCATGGTCTTTGTTGGTTAGTTTTAACAACCCCTGAATCTTTGGTGGTTGGTAACCAATCTCCGGCCTTCATGAGGAAGACTTGGTCTTCCTTCAACCTCTTCCTTGTTTTGCTCAACTGAGCTTGAGACTAGGTCTCCAACTCCTCCCATGTCCCTGCATCTCAATTGAGAAAATCGGCACAACAATAGTAAATTGTATAAAAGATAAAACATACAAAAATGAGGATTTTTAAGAAGTGTTTGAACACTTAAACTCCAACAATCTCACCATTTTGGCCTTTTCTACACAAAACCAACGTACAGCCGAAAAATATGTCAAAACAAAATTAGATCTCCCCTTCAGCATATGATATCCTAAATAAATCTCATAATTTCAAAAGAAAACAAATAAGCATGAGAAAACACAAATTAAAAACCAATGCAAGGTACAACCATTAAAATAACAAATGATTAAAAAAACATTGAAAAACAATTCAAAAACAACCAACAAAAACATAAACTAAAATTCTTTTGAACCAACACATCAACCCTGCAAAAAGAATTATTTAGTCTTGTTCTTCCTCGTCTTCACCCTCATCCTCCTCTTCTTCACCTCCATCAGAAGCATCTTCATCGTAGAAGTGACTTGTTAGAATTAAACCCACACACAATCAAGGAATTGAAAGAAAGCAAAGAACGAAAACACACAATAATTTGGTTACCCAGTTCGTTACGATGTGTAACTACATCTGGGGGAGATACCAAGCCAGGGATTCACTCGTATATGATAATTTTCGGAATATTTAATACAATGAAGGAAACAATGGACCTAAACTTCGACCTCAGCTTGTGGCCCACGCAACTCTGTCCGTACTCCAGGCCGCTTCCTGTTGCGGCTGCGCTGACTCCACAGCGTAAAACTCCTTAACCACGACACTTTTGTCGCGGCCTCGACCTCCTATCACGGTTGCGGTACTGTGCACATCAATTTCAGGCTCCATACTCATGACCTTCTGCAATGATGTCTTCATCATTAACTTCGCCTCTTCGAACTACTTCATCAAGCTGACTAGCCTCCCCATCAACTCAGCAGGTGTAGGAATCTGTCCACTTTATTGAAGAACATTTCTCCAAAGTGGATCACTTAAAGCAGGGTTGGCTTCAAGATCGGCTTCACTGTCGACTTCGACAACCGCAGTGGCATCGGTTGTACTGCTGCCTCCCCTTTATTATGAAGAGATTGAGGCAAGCAGATAATCACAGACCCATGTGAGGGCTTAAATTTGGGCAGTGAGTATGCGAGCTTGATGGAGAATAAAGGAGCGATGCAAAACTGGCTCAGAAGTTAACTCAACATTGTGGTCAACCTCACAGGCTGCTCAGCATCACTATGATCAATCCATAGAAGATCCATGAATCTAGTGTTTGACTTGATGGTGGAGTGGATGTCAAGGACTGAAGGCATGATGAGATTAAGGTCGCTAGCATTTGGCAAACCTTGAGAGCACAAGATGTGAAGATGAGGGATGGAAATGTCAGGTTAAATTCTTGCTTATGTTCGGCATGGGACATGATGTACTTGAACGCAAGCTCCCCAAACTTGACATAACACCCTGTACCAATTTTGTAGATTAGAATTTCTTAGTCAGACGTGACCTTTGTGGTGTTAGGGGAGGGGCACCAATTGTGAACGAATATTTTGTGGAGGCTAGTGTACACTTGTGACAGCGCCGAAATTTTCAGAAGCTTAAGCCATTTTCTCACTTTCCCTCCAATGATGACCTTGGAAATCTCATCCATGTTTTCATATATATCACTCTTGGGCTAGCCTCTCTTTCCTAATTCCTCATTGATGATCTGAGGAGTAAACTTTGCACAACTTCCCACGAACATATACTTTCCCATAAAAACACGATTGTGGATCACCAATATTCTTCAATAGGTTTGCTTAAAAATACCTTAGAGTCTCCTCGTGATATGAAGAGGCTGAGATACTGTGGGCAAGATACCATGTTTTTCTAGCAACTGTTAAATACCAAGCCTTCGGAACTGGCTGACATTGATTCTTATCTCCAGTCGGATTTTTGCCTTTCGTATTTAGGCCAACATTTAGCACAGGAGTAAAAATATAAATATTCTTTGGAAGCACTAGAAGTTCATACCCAATGCCAAGAGATCTTTCCTCAGTAGGCTCTTTTTTGTGGGCCTTCTTCTTTGATCTAATTGACCGGGAGGTTGAACCAACCATGGGATCGATTTTCTTCTTGCCTTCCTCTTTTTGGATATTTTTTCACAAAATGTTAAATAGTGACTGGGCTTGATGGCTGCAAGTATGGTTCTTCCTCTTCAGAGCTCGGATTCTCTTCAGGAATGGGCTATTTCTCAGCGTTGAAGTCTTCATCGCTCTCATCATCAAGTTCAGTTGAGGATGAGGATTGGGGAACCTCCTTCTCAACCATTTCAGTGTATTTAAACCACATCATCCTCTTCATTATGATAGGATTCATCAACTAATCTCAATGGCTAAGGGGCCTTGCAGCTCTTCTTGTGTTTCGAAGGAGGTGCTGATGATGGAGAATCACTGGCTTTGTTCTTTTCTCTTCTTCTCAAGTCTACAGTTAGCAATATCCAACACCTTTTTCATCAACCTTGATGAATGTCTGGGTTTTTCAGACCTTCAGACCCAATCGTGCATTTTTTGCTGCCTCTGAACCCCGAATCAGCACCTTCTGGTGCATCAACTTTACAGAGATAACCAGGATCCCCGGGAAATAGAGTTGTGACAGGTGGGAGGTTGAACTGGTTCTGGTGAAATTTCCATTGGCATGGTGACCGGAGTAGTCATTGGCGGCGGGGGAATGACTATCAGCGAAATAATTCTACTCTTGACAATAGTGGCAATAAGTTCGATCAATTGTTTGAGGTTTCTGGTGCTCATGGTGGTATTTTTTTTAAATATAAGAAGGTTTAAGAGCTTGTAAAAGTTATTCGAGGAAAAGAGGAGTGATAGTAAAAAACTTGGTAAAAATCAGGGATTAATACTCAAGTAGATTTATATCAAATGAAGTCCCAAGGAAATAGGAACCAATTCTCAGCCGTCGTAATTTGAATCTTTAAATTCAAAAATTACTGCCAATACCAAATTACATGCAATAGATTAAAAACATAATAAAATATAGGAGAGTAAAAACGGAACTATTTTGGATTATGTCAAAATGAACATGTTGGGGAAACCTTAAACTGAACATGATGGAGTTCATGTTTATTTTTCAAAGTCTCAAGGATATGATTTTGGTTCAACGAATTTTTTATCCGCCATCACTTTTTGACAAGATTCACAATATTCACAGTACCATGTCCCGAGCTACTTGGTGATTTAGGACTAAAAGAACTAATAAGAGTGATTTTCCAACATAGAGTACACTTTATTGTGAGTCTCGTGCCACTAGTTTACTTCATCAGTCAAACTCTTTCTACACTACTTCTTTTAGCACGAGAAGCACGATATAGTCAGTACCATGAGCCGAGTTACTCAAAGAAGTATTATTCTTTGTACCAACATCATATTCTTTTGCTGACTTATAAAGAACAAAAGAGAACTACAATCACAATAGTTGTTCATTAATACATGTCACTACTATATGCAAAAGAAAAAAAAAATACAGTACATATATGCATGTTGATGTTGCACCAAGCGTTCGAGAAACCTCCAGTTCAACCCTTACTGGATCAAACAAATGCCGAGAAATTTCCTTAAATTATAAAATCTCTAGTGATCTAAAGCCTTCTTAAATATATATGCAAGCTGATTTTCAGTGGAAATATGTTAAATGCGATGTAATGTTTTTCAACTAAGTCCCTAATAAAGTGATGTCTTATGTCTATATGTTTAGTCCTAGAATGTTGCACAGGATATTTTGATATGTCTATAGCACTGGAATTGTTACAATACAGAGTTAGAACACTACTTTCAAACTCATAGTCATTAAGCATTTGTTTTAACATAATAATTGTGCACACGAGCTCCCTGCTGCTACATATTTAGATTCGGCAGTGGAAAGTGAGACACAATTTTGTTGCGACTATACAATGAGACTAAATTATTCTCAAGGTAAAAACACCCACCACTAGTGCTTTCCCTATCATCATCTACCCAGTTAGCATCAATGTAGCCAACTAGGTTGGTGTTAGTATCCTTGGAGTACCAAATCCCAAGTCAACCGTACCTACAACATACCTTATGATTCGCTTCACAACCTTCAAATGTGAACTTTTAGGACAGGCTTGATCATGAGCACATAAACATACACTATACATGGTAACTGGAAGACTTTGCGTTAAATATAACAAACTTCCAATCATAGATATGTACAAGGTTGGATTAACTTCCTCCCTGGCATTGTCTTTATAGATGTTTTGGCTTGAGCTCATAGGAGTTCTCATGTGTTTTGATCCTTCCAAATTGAACCTTTGTATTAAATTCCTAGAATACTTACTTTATGGCATGAAGATGACATCAGACATTTGTTTAATTTGTAAACCTAAGAAAAATGATATTTCACCCACCATGCATTTCAATTGTGGAAGACAAAGCTTTCACAAACTCATCAAATAACACTAGTAAGGTTGAAAAAACACTATGTCATCTACATAGATTTGAGCCACAATAATGGAAGACTTTGTTTGTTTAATGAATAGGGTTTTGTCAACCTCTCCTCTCACGAACCCGAATTCAATAAGGAATTCAGTCATGCGACCATACCAGCCCCAATGTGTTAGTTTCAAACCGTATAAGGCCTTTTAAGCCTGTATACATGATCTGGTTTGAATGTGTCCTTGAAGCCTTTTGGTTGCTGAACATAAACTTCCTCATTCAATCTTCCGTTTAAAAAAACAGCTTTAAAGTCCATTTGGTGCAAGGTGATTCAAATATGGTGCGCAATTGCTAGAAGCAGTCAAATTGACTCAATTCTAGCCACAGGCGCAAATGTTTCATCAAACTCCACCCCGTTAACCTGTGTACAGACTTGAGCTACTAACTGTGTCTTATTACGAATCACCTTACCCATTTCATCACATTTATTCTTAAAGATCCATTTGGTACCAATGAAGTTTGTGTCCATAGCCCTTTGCACAAGATACCAAACATCATTTCGAGTGAACTGTTCTCGTTCCTCATGCTTGACATTAACCCAAAATGATCTTTAAGTGTTTCTGCTACATTCTTTGGTTTAATTTATGATATAAAACAGGGAAATATGTACATCATTACATGTAGAAGAGATGTAAACCAATCTAACCATGTTTTTGGTTCACAATCTTTCTCCATGTTACCTATCACCTGAGATAATTGATTATCATTTCTGAATCTTGCAGGAGGATCATGACGTCTTATGACCTTGAGATTTGGATCAGACTCATCATCACTTTCTTCACTAAGCTGTTTCTAAGAGATGGTAGTTGGTCTGGGGATTGTCTCAACCTCTGGAGCAACTATACTTCTGTTTCTAACATCTTTTGATTCTTCAATAAGGTCCTCAACATCATTATGTTCAGTCTTTCCTTAAGCATCAGCATAGTCATCGAAGATAACACTAACATATTCTTGAATGCTCCTAGTACGAAGATTATATATCCTATATACGTGATTATTCTGAGCACGACCAATAAAGATGCCTTTGTCTCTCGGGATCAAATTTTGAATGGTTTTCTCTATCATTCAAGATAAAACATGCTCACCCAAAAACGTGAACGTAGTTAAAATTGGGCTTTCTCCCTTTAGGAGTTCATATGGTGTCATAGTAGTGCCCGGTCTTAAATAAACTCGATTGATAATATGGCATGCCAAGTTCAATGCTTCTGCCTAAAAACGCTTAGTAAGCCTTTTTGAGCTAGGCATCACATGTGCCATTTATTACAAAGTGCCATTTTTCCTTTCGCAGCCCCATTTTGTTGTGGAGTTCTAGGGGCTGATAATTCTTGCAAAATACATTTCTTTTTAATCTAATAAGAGCTACAGTAGCACTATGCATATTTCTGAACCTAGCAAACAAGGTTTTGAAAGATTCAAAGGCATTTGGTTTTTCTCGTAAGAAACACACCCAAGCAAATCAAGAGAAATCATCTACAATCTACAAATGAACACCTTTTACCTCCTAAACTTTCTACATTAACTGTACCCATGAGATCCATATGGAGTAGTTTGAAACACCGAGTGGTAACTGAAGGTTGGCCTGGGTGTTGGACAACCTTGTGACTAACACGAGTCTTTTTACCTTTTTGACAATCACCACATAAAATTTTATTTCTTTCAAGTTTAGAGATACCTCTTACAGCTTCAAATTTTACCAGTCTATCCAAACATTGAAAGTGTACATGACCTATCTTTTGATAGCACAAAATCGTGTCATCCGTTTGAGCCTGATTGCACCTTAGTTCACCAACTAAGTAGCAATTATCAGCACACATGCGACCAGTCATAACACGTTTGATCGGTTGAATATATCACAAGTAACCTGTATGAACTTAACCTATAAATTATCATCACAAAATTGACTGATAGTAACCATATTAGAAAACAATCGTTGTACATGGTAAACATATCGTAGCTTTGGAAAGCCTGGAACATTTCAAGTTCTTTTTCCAACAATCAATCCACTTAACCTACCTCCATATGTCACACGGCCACCTTCACATGGTACATACTCAGCAAGGAAATCCTTGTTGCCATTCATGTGGTGAGAACAACCACTATCAGAATACCATGAACCTGTAATGTTAGTTTGTATAGCATTAAACGCAGCATTGCATTTCAAATCAGACTTACGAACCCATATTTTTTTGGAGGGGATTTGGGTTTCTGGACAGGTTGATTGCTACGAGGGTTGCACAACTTCTGGGCCAACCCCTTATCCTTTTTTTACATCAGATTTCATTGTTCGATAAAAGACCTAATGTGACCTGGAATTAAACATGACATATGTATCTATGTTCTCTTTCACCTTTGGACCACTTGGGTGACTTATCAGTTTCTTCAATATGGTTACGCTCACCCTCTCGAAATAAAAGGTAACCCATTACTACTTACAATATTCATTTCCTTAGATCTATTATAACTTAAACCAGCATGGTCAGATCTACAAATAGATTAAACTTCGTCAAGTTTAGAAGTACCTGGGTTCAACCTTTGAAGGTTTCGGATGCCTCTTCCAATTTACTGTTTGGTGCTCCAAGTTCTGAATCCTTCCTCATCAGAATTACCTCCAAGCGTGTCACAAGCTCATGGAGGTTGACATTCTCTTTGTTCAAACTGCTCACTTCTTGTCACTGTTGCTTCCACTTCTTGTGTAACTCAAAATAGATAACTTTCATTTCTTCCACAACTTAAATTGTTTCCTCATCACAGTCCTCTTCTGATTATTTTAATCCATAGTGTTGCAGCATAATAGATTGATGTACTAATTGGATTCATACGAGTCTGTAGTTAGGTCGAAGGTTGGGTGAACCACTAACTTAAATTCGGTGTCATCCAGCAAGAAACAATCCGAGATGGTTAAAAACATAGTTGTTTGGTCAATCACAGCTTCAAGTTCAAGCTCGTCATCATCACTGAGGGAGACCCAATTAACTTTTTTGTACTTGCGAAGGATATTGGCACATTCCTTTGCATAATGTCCAGAGGCCTTACATGTACGACATTGCACCAAATCCATATTTCTAGATTCATACCCCTGCTGACCTGAGAATGCTCTTCAAACCGGTTGGGTTGAAAATGTTGGTGTCTTCTTGGGTGGTGAATCCTTCCGAACAAGAGGTCTTCATGTACTATCGACTCCTTAGATGAGACACCATCATCAATATGTAGAGCAACATTCTTTCCCTTATACAACTTCTTTTCATGATTCATGTTTATCTCGTAGATTTGGAGAATGCTCATGAGTGTAATGAGCTCTATAGTGGCAGTGTAGTGAGCCTCCTCAATGGCCAAGATCTTGACATTAAATAGATCTGGTAGAGATCGAATAGCCTTCGAAATAAGATTCTTGTTGCTTATAGGGTTACCCAAATCCGAGGCCTCATTATCAATGTCGAGTATCTTGTTGAAGTAGGCTTGAATGGTCTCGTTTTTCTTCCATTCAAAGATTTCCGAATTGATTTTACTATACAAAGCCTTGAATCCTGAATGATATCATCCCCTTCACTGTGCTGCTGAGTTGGATGCATCAATTTTGTTTCTTGTCCACTGAGCTTTGGTCTTCCGAATCCATTCACCATCTTGATATAGGACCTAAGGCGGACTTTCCAATAGTCAAGATTGGATCCCTCCAATACTAGTAGTCTCGTCAAAGTAGTGTTATCTATGTTGGGCAACACACTATCAAGATCACACTTAGTGTGTCAAACGATAGCCTTAGTGTCGATTGAAAGTGTTCATTGCTATGTAAAACACTGAGGTTGTGTAGGAGGTTCACCCAACTTTGAGTCTAAACGTAGCGAAAACGTAAATAACAACTTCTGTAAAAATTTCCAAAAGTGCTAAATAACTGGTGGATGCCTTCAAGGCGGAACAACTCACTAAGCTTCAGTGAATTACAAATCAGAATGTGAATCGAGACAAACTTCGATTTACACCTCAAGGACCCTAACGTCTCAAAGGACGATTAAACATATTCTAGATTACTGAAATGTCCAACAAAAGTTATCCTTACAAATGGGATTCAGATTAGTGAGGAATCTGAATTTTACTCACACTGAACACTACAGGTTGGATAGAAGGTTCACTAAACTCTCTAGACAACATAACAGTACGACAGTTAGGTACTTTTCACTTCACTCTTTGTTGTCTTTCTATTTAATGTTGCAGCTCTATTTATAGGCCATCACAAAGCTTGGACAACACTCTAAGATAACTACCACGTCCTTCAGTCATGGGCTTTGTTGGTTAGTTTTAACAACCCCTGAATCTTTGGTGGTTGGGTAACCAATCTTCGGTCTTCATGAGGAAGACTTCCTCCCTCCAACCTCTTCCTTTTTATCTCAACCGAGCTTTAAACTAGGTCTCCAACTCTTATTATTTGCTTTCTCCCTGCATCTCAATTGAACAAATCAGCATAACAATATTAAAGTGTATAAAGGCAAAACACACAAAAAAAATATTTTTTATTAAGAGTTTGAACACTCAAACTCCAACATTGCACATAATAAAAAAGTCAGTTCACGCGCCAAATTATTTACATCCTGTAATTGTTCCCACAATACTCAATAAAATCATTTTCGTGCTTACCATAGTTAAACAAACATGTTTGCTCCCCATAATATAAGAAATAACATCATGCTAGCAAACAATAATCATGCCTATTATTTTTGTGCTATTAAAACACATAATGACACCTCGATCTAAACCTATTGAAATTGTAGCAGCGGCGAATTTGGGGTTTTGTGCTTTGTCAACCGATGCCAATTATTGTATCGTTGTTGATCGTGATGTCAAGGCACACAAAATTAATTTTCCTTAACTCTCTTCTACTAACTAGTAATAGTGGTAATGGAGGGTCTCTTCTACTAACTAGTAACAGTGATGTTGAACTAGAAAATCGACATAACGCACACAATAAAATTAATTGAAGTTATTTAAGAACAAGATTTAATTCCTTAGTCTAGTTATTCCCCTAATCTAATGAAACTTAAAATTAATGTAACTTCTCTCTAGTCCACCCTCGAATTTACCCATAAATCAACAACAAATTCCGTTAATATAGATTGTCCCATAATTATAGTTAATTAAAACAAGCTCTTGAACTAACCTATTTAATTGAAGAACCTATAATAAGCTCTCTCGATTAATTTTTTTAAAATGTATTCGGAACTAGGATAATAGGGAAAACAAGATATTTGATTCACAAGTTTCGTCCAATTGATCCTGATTTATGCTATCCTAAAGAGTCGATTTACTAGTACTACAAATGAGTGTTAATCCATACCAATTATGGATTATGAACAAACCCTAGACACATGGATATCAACAAAGGTGATCAGTCTAAATTAATTACCCATGTATCATAAATAATTAAAACAGATAGCATAAATAATTCTAGGATTGAAATTGAGAGAACATCACATAATGAATTACAAAGCAATCATGATATATGGTCTAAACATCAACTGAAAATTGAAACTACAGAACTAGCCACATATCACAGTGTTTAAAATCAATATCCAAAACATATATCAATTCAAATATAAAATAAGATAGACCGAAATTAAACTCTCGAAGCAACCGACCTTCAGTTCTTCTTTCCAAGTGTGTAAGTCTCCCTTTCTTCTCCCCCAGAAGATACACACACATGCACGCACACACACACACACACTCACACACACACACACACATATATATATATATATACATATATATATATATATATATATATATATATATATATATTCCTCAATCTCTTGATTCCTCATATCCTCATGTCAGGGTTTAGGGTTCTTGACTAATGGTCAACAATAATGGCGGTAATTTATTGGAGTGCTTTTACTAGTGGGCTGAGAACTTGTTGCGGAGTCCCAATAAGTGGATGAATTCGATTCCAATAATGGAGGAGGGATCGAAATTAGGAAGACAAAAGCAGAGGAAGCAAACAGAGATTCAAGCAACAATCTAGACCTCGTGACTGGAGGAAGAGCAAATGAAGAATTGTTATAGGGTAAAAGCATTCATCCCTCTATCTTTTGTTTCTATTGATGTAAAGATGTTTTTATGTAGCCTACATTCATTGTAACTATTAGATAATAGAACATCTGATGAAATCATTCACTGGAAAATGAATATAGCTTGTAATCTTGCATCATTTGTTGATATGTTTGACCTTTCGATGATTAATTATTTTAGACTAATAGTTAGTTGTTGTGTGACTTTAAACTTTATTTTGTTAAAGTTTTGACATCATCAAAAAAGGGATAATTGTTAGGAAATTTAAGTATACCTTTTATGATAACAAAACCTTGTTATAAAGTAGGAAACTAGTGCCCCCAAACATCCTATAATATCGATAATAGATAGGGATAGTTCTACTTAGGCAGAGGTAACAACACGAAGATATAGCAAAATCATCAAGCAACATACATCACAGAGTCCGTTGTAGAAAGCATACAGCATGAAGTTTATGCTTGTGTAGCGTACAACAAAGCTTGTTGTAGGAAGATCCACTACTGGATAAACTCGGAATCGTACAGAAAAGTCTTATAGCAACCTTGTCAGTAGAGAAAACCTCAAGTCAAAGTCAAAGGTGTTTAATTAAAAAATATAGCTTATGGAGACAAGAATCAAATCTTGTTCTAACTAAACAATAGCGTGAAGGCATGTGTCCTGATAAAAGCAAAAGAAACTCCGCAACAATAACAAATGAGTCACACCTACTCTGACCAACTCCCAGCTAAAGGAAAACAACGGCTAGAAGTTGTACAATAAGCATTAAATGTCAATGGGAATATTCTTACCTCTTCAACAAGGATGAATACCAACAGTTATAAATAGAAGAAGATTGAGGACAAAAAAGTACTGAACAACTGAAACTTTACTTCAACTTACCATTTCCGAGCTATCAACTTCAGATCTTTCAAAACATCCATTACTCACAATCATCTTGAAATTTGTGAATGAAGAAAATAGCAAAGTAGCAACGCTGCAGCAATCAACTATTATTTAAGCAAAGATTCACAAGCTGCATCAAAACTCTCAAATTCATATCGGGCTAGCTCTCAAAAAATTTATCTTGATCCTAGTCCTTCTCACTAAGAAAGCTTGCCCACATCTCAAGTTGATCGATAAGTTTAGCGACAGCTTGAAGGAAAACACTTTCATTAAACCTTCTCTAACGAGTGGTTTTCAACGGGGAGTCTTCTGTTGAATCAGGGACTCAACTTAGAATAGATTTCATTATAAGGAACTTTTATAGTAGCGTAGTAGCATTCTGAGGATAAGGAAAAACTATTATAAGGTGCCTAGTTGGACTTGGAAATCGGTTGTAGCTAAGATTGTATTGTGTGATCAACATAGTGAGTTTTTCATGTGTGAGGGAAGAGTGGACCTAGAAGGATTACCCCCACCTCTGGACCACTAAAAATTATTGTGCATTTTCTTATCTTTATTTACTGATGTTGTAGCATACTATATATTTACCGCATTGTCCTCAGAAAACACTTTAACATATTTTCGCTGAATAAAACTCTCTTGAGCACTACTTGTTGTAAGGACCAAAAGAATAGTTTGTTGTAAGCTTACTACTTTGTAGGAACTTACTGTTGTAGCTTTATTATAAGAATCGGTTTCCTACAGTAAACAATAATTTCCTGCTCACGTTTAAAAAAGAAAAATCAGATATAGTTAAAGGTTTATTCAACCCTCTCCCCTAAACCTCTACCACTTGGGACCATCATGGACAAATGTTCAAACAGCACAAGAATAACTCCAAAGATTCTGAACACTTCTTTCTCTGAAACAAATGTTAGAACAACAAAAGAACACGAATAAATTCGAGTTGAGGTTAGACCTCTTTCCGTTAAATGAATACGTCCCAGCTAGTGCTCACGATTTAACGTAATGTTCCCAAAGATAAAATGAATTATTTTTTTTGGATAGTAGCACCACAAATCCAGAAGTACCAACAAAATAGAATGTGTGGTAAGAACTAAGCGAAGTCCTATATGACAAAATGAATTTGGAATGCAAGAGTTTTTAAAAAGCAATGAGATGCAGATTTTGGAGAGCTTGTTATCACTTTTTCCCCCATGTTTCTCAAGAAATAAAATAATTACCAATATATATATATATATATATATATATATATATATCCACTCAATTAGGGATTAATGACATTCATAAATGGGCATATAAGGCATTCAATTATGTCATTAAGGCTTTCAAATAAGGTTAGTAAGCTCCAGGTATGACACCACTTCAATTCAGGTGTTAGTTTATTACACCGCACCATAATGCCGCATTAATGGTAGGAGTTACAACTCATGTTCTTTGCCAATTCGAACATAAACTTTCAAGTTGCAAAAAGTTATTTCATTGACTTAAGCCATTATAGTAACGGACCTGGATCCAAGGCCCATGCACATGCCCATGTTGCCCACACCCTGACCTTGGTCGAGTTGAGTCAAGCGCATGCATGTGTTTTGTGCTCGCGTGCTCATCTGCATGCGTAAGTCATTCACTACAAGTTATTGTGTTCTAACATACAAACTAGACTCAATTTATGGTTTTCCCAATGTGGGATAGACTTTAATTTCTCCGAAACCTCCATACACATGTTTTAGCAAGTGGCCAAATTCGTGCATTAATTTCTCAGAACCAAAATTCGATGTTGAAAAATCCAACACACTATGATCTTCTACACGGAACGTAGAACAATCATACATGACTCAACTTCACCCGAGTTATTTTACCACTATCCAATTGGTCAAAGTTGATTGCATACCCACTTTGTTAAAAACTAATTTCCATTACATACAAAACACACACTTCCCGCTCTAATAAAAATATGTGCTTGATAGTAGCTTTCAAATTAGTCCCAAACTCATAGCCAAATAAATGCATCCAACAACTACTAACACTTCAGCTATTGTGATATAAATTTCTACTCATGCTAAAAAATCAATAAGAGAATGTCATTGTGGATTATAGTAATCCACAATAGGTAGATTATTATGTATGATTTTTGTGAGGGAACCAAAATCTCCCTATTAAGGATATGTGTTTATGAAGTATCATTTGATCGACACTTTAAGTCTTTCCTCCAAGGACTAGGTGATTCAAATAATAGTTTCTCCGACATGTCTATAAACTATTTTTTAGAATAAAAGAGTCATTCAATTAAATTGAACTCGGAAAAAAATTGTACATCATCAAGTACAACACATGAAAAAATAGATGACAATCCTTAATCCAAATTTCCCGAAAACCAAGACTATCACCATACTTCACAAACTGGTGAGTAACTTTATTCGTATCCCACAACGCATCCAAAAATCTGTGGCAATTTATCTAACTTGATATATCATGAATATCCGCCATTATCATCAAATTATAGTCACAATAGAGGTCAACTTCTTGTAGCATGTGAACAAAACACTTTAAGGCTGACTCTACAACCAAAAAAAAAATGCCACTCACTTTAGTAGTATGAAGAGTGTACTGAAGGACTATACCCTCCACCAATGTGCTAGAGCTTGTCGCCCATACTCGTTTCACCTCAGCAAGCATTACCCGACCTTGCTCATTTCTCACAAAAAACTTGGAAACCAATTGAACTTATGAATTAATGGTGTAGTGAGATTAATTCACTAGCCCAAGAATCGTAATAAAATTGAAGGAGAATGAACAACTTCAATAAAAGTGAAATGAGTGGTATGCTCACACCAAATGAGAACTTTTTTTACCTTTATTATGTTACCTTTGAAATCGTACATAGGAGTATTTATAGTGCTAATTGAAAAATCGAGACACTAACTTAATGAGACTTATAGACAACAAAAGAACATTACATAATTAAGAAGAGTCTAGAGACTTATTGGATTGAGTGTAGCTACTACCTCCGTTTATTTTTAGTTGTCTTATTAGCTTTTACACTTTGTTTATAAATAGTTATCTTTCTAGCTTTTTTTCCACATTTTTGCCAATACTATCCCTATAAATATTCCTAAAAATCTCTAATTATCTAACCTACCATATTAATCTAATGTAGTAGAGGATGTCAATGTTCCATACTTCTTAATTTTGTTATCTAAACCTAAAATGACATCTAAATAAAAACGGAGGTTGTATTAATTAAGAGTTGGGTGCTCAAAAAAGCAGCTTTAACTTTCAACACTCCCCCTTCAAGAAATATTTTTAACATCAAACCGAGCATAGCTCGAAACTTCTCAAATGGTCCTTTGGAAAGTGATTTAATGAATATGTCTGCAACATTATCGCTGCTCCGCACCTCAAATGTAGAAATTACTCCTTCGATCATCTGAATCTCTACCTAAGTCGGCATATGTAAAACCATAAAGTGACATGTCTGCATCTTTTTTAAGAAATGACCCAAGATTAGCAGTGTTGATAACATATTTTATAAATCTCTTGGCTGCCTAAAAATGCAATTTTCTTGGTGATTGCATATATCTGCACAAGACCCATAGCGAAGGCGGTGTCTGGCCTTGTAGTGGTTAAATAAATAAGACTTCCAACTAGCGCAATATGGACGAGGATCTGCAAAGAGAGAACCTTCTCCTTTTCAGAACTTTAGACTCACATCAAGTGGGGATGAACATTTCTGGCTGCAATTTGGAAGAAATTTTCCAATCATCTTCTTGCATAATTTTCTTGATTAACAAAAATTACTTTTTTCAATTTCTCCACCTCTAATCCGAGAAAGTGATTTAATTCTCCCAGATTTTTCGTGTAAAAGCGTGTCCGCAATTGCTCCCGTAATTTTGCAACTTCATGTTCAGCATTTCTTGTTATAACCATGTAGTCCACATATAAAAGCGCAACGATATGCAAATTCTTTTTTTTCAGAATAAAAAACTTTGGTCAGAAACACAAGATATCCAAAAAATTGAAATTTTTCAGCAATTTTCCTGTAGCGAGCTTGTGGAGCTTGTTTTAAGCTATAAAGTGATTTATGAAGCTTGCAAACACAATTAGGGTGTAAAAATAAACATACTCAGGTGGTTGCTATAAGTAGATGTTCTTGTCAAGTTCCTCGTAAGCTTTCTGCCAAAGCTATGACAGTTCTGACCGATGTCATCTTAACCACTAGGCTTTTTGAATGTTTCTTCATAATCTTCTCTGTGTTTCTGTGAGAATCCTCGAGCAACCAACCTCGCCTTAAATGTTTTTACAGAGCCATCTGTCTTTCTTTTGATTTTATACACCCATTTACATGAGATGGACTATACTCCTTCAAGTTTAGGAACAAGGCTCCATGTTTGGTTTTTCTTTAAAGTCGTCATCTCCTCGTCCATTTCCAACCCCCATTCTTTGACATCTTTTGCTTCATCGAAACAAGAAGGTTCTTCATCATCAAATTGTCCTATAAAATAACAAGAGTATGTGCTCACAAAGTTTTCATCTCGATAGCGGGTTGGTTTGACAATGTTTCTACGTGGTCTTTGATTATGTAGTTCCTAAGGTGAGTCTTCAAATTGTTCCCATCATCTTTATTAGTGCTTGAGCTCCCTCTTTCACTTTGCTCTCTAAACAAACTTTGGGTGTCTTGAGTGGATGCTGAAGTATCATAAACCAAAGGTAATTGCTCCAAATTTACTGAATTTGGCTAGATAATTTAAGCCTTAGCATGCTCATAAAAAAGTAGACATTTCATCAAAGATGACATCCCTAGAGACGAGAAATTTTTGAGTTTGGATCCATGCATTTCCAGACTTTTTTCCTTTCGTCATATCCAACAAATGCACTTTCTTGCTTTTGAATTTAACTTGGTTCTTTGCGACTCCAGCACATGAACATAGTGAATTAATCAAAATACCTTCAGATGCTTCACATTTGGTTTCTTTCCAAACATTGGTTTACAAGGCAACTACATATTTTTTGGACTAAGCGGTACTCGATTAGTGACATACGCAGCACACTTCATTGCTTCGGCCCATAAAGCTCTTGGAATTTTTTTTGCATGCAGCCAACTTTTACAAGTCTCTACCAAGCGCCAGATCTTTCACTCCGCAACTTTTACAAGTCTCTTAATGCCATGTTTATGAAAAAATGAGAAGAAAACAGATGATGTAAATTCTCCTTTATTATCCGATCGTAGCCGCTTAATTTTTGCACCCAATTCTCCCTCCATGGTTTCTTTAAATTCAAGAAATCTAAAGAAAACTTCATACTTACTTTTAACGAAGTAAACCCATGTGAATCTTGAGAATCATCTCAAAAAGGAACATATTGACAAAACCATAATAGCAAGGAGTTTGGGTTGGACCCATTAAATCAGTGTGAATAAGTTTGAGAGGAATTTCACATCTTGGGCAGACCTCTCGAATAGAAGGCGATGAGAGTTCTCATATTGACAACCTTCTCAAACACTTCCGCCACCATAATCACTTAAATTAGGTAACTCGTGAACCAAATTCTTTTGCACCATCACTTTTAACTTATTAGAATTAAGATTCCCGAGTCTAGCATGCTAAAGATGTGCATTTTCATTTCAGCTCATTTTATCTACATATGAAGAGGAAGCAAATAAACAAATAGGTCATTGATTCTCTTGCCGGTGTAGATGACATCAGTCTTCAACTCACGTATTATGGTCCAAATAAACATAGTATCTAGAATCCACCACACTACCAATTGATAAGAGCTTTTTCTTTACTCCAGGGACATGAGCACGTTATTTTATGTGATGGAATTGCTACCTTTCCCATTGTTGGCAATTGCTCCTTCATTTTTCACGAGATGCACCATATTACCGATTGTAACAATGAATTCATTACCATTGTATTGATGAAACTTTGTGAATTTAGTGTCCTCTCCTGTCACATGATGAAAATACAATCATCCGAAAAAAATATTGACGCTAATGCAATATAAGAGTTTATCTCGGCGACAAAGCATCTCGGCTAATCTTCTTCATTGTTGTCTTGATTATTTTTATTTCGTGTTCAGCCAAGTTACTTTGATTTAACTTAGTGCAACAAAATTTCTTCTTGTTACCTGGTCTGTGCATCAATAACGCTTAAAGGATTTCTATTACTTCCAGACAATGCTCTTTCTTTATTTTGAAAGCGATGGTTCTCATTCTGCTTCTCGTGCTATAAAATTATTCTTATTATAAGTGAAAAAAAGGTTGCTCTTTCTCCGTCTTTAATGGTGATACCAACCATTTGTTTTGCCAATGTCTCCTGCGAGGACAATAGTTTTTCGAATTCCTCTAAAGACAGTTATTTATCCCATCCCTGTATTGATGTTATGTATGGGATGTATTCTGGATGTAGTCCCTGAATTATGTAGCCTCTTTCCCTCGCCTCAGATATCTCTTCTTCCGGATTAAGAAGCGATATTTTGGAACATAACTTCTTAATTTTAGAAAGTATTGTGAAATTGAAAGGTTACCTTGTGTGGTGTTTGTGAGCTCATTCTCCATTATTTGCAATTGAGCCTCGTCCTTTTCATTGAACAATCTGTTCAGAGTCTCCCATATCTCTTTTGTTGATTTACTACCTATTATATAATCAAACAATCCAAGAGAAATTGGTCTCTTCAAGACAAATTCAGCCTTGTCATTTACTTGTCTCTATTTCCTTGTCACTTCAACATTTTAGTGAGGTTTTTCTGGAGTATTTGTGTTGTTTCCGTTGACAACATCCCATAGATCTTCTCCGACAAGATACGACTCCATACACATATTGCACACCTTGTAGTTGGCTTATTTAGCAGCTCCAACCCGAGTCCTCCAATCCGCCCGCTCATTTCCATTCTTGAAGCACCACCAACATATTTCTCCTAGTCTTCAAATAACACCAGAGCCCTTATGCCTCTGATACCATGTAAGTTAACGATATAGTGATATTAACTCACTAGCCTAATATCGTAATAAAACTGAAGGAGAATGAAAACCTTCAACGAAAGTGAGATGAGTGTTATGATGTACTCAACAATTTATATCAATCAACTATATGACTCAGTTCGGTCAATAGATCGACATTTACCCACTATTAGACCCAATTTAAGTCAAAGTATTCATTTCAACCCACTGATGCACCCGATTTCATCCAAGGATCTAATTGGACCCACTATTTGACATAAATCAGTTTAAGGATCAGTATTGAACCACTATTTAACCCGATGCAGCCAACAAATCGACATCGACATCGACATCGACCCACTGTTTGACCCGATTCAGTATCAAGTATAGAAAAATATTCACTATTTCACCCAATTCGATATCAAGTATAAAAAATATCCACTATGTGACCAGATTTTCGACCCAAGGATCGACATCTACCAACTAATTGACCAGATTCAATTCAAGTATTGACATCAAATGACTATGTAACCCAATTTGGTCAACGGATTGACATCGACCCACTATTTGACCAGATTCGATTCAATTATCGATATCGAACTACTATTTGGTCCGATTTGGTCAATGAATCGACATATAGCTACTAATTGACAAGATTCGATCAACGGATCGATATCGACCCACTAAATTGATAACACCAACTATATAACTCCATTCAATCCAAGGATCGACATCTATCCATTATTTGACCCGTTTCGACCCAAGGATCCATATATGCCCACTAATTGACCAATTCGATCAACGAATCGACATTGAACCACTATTTGACTCGATTAAACACAATGAATCGACATAAAACCACTATTTGACCTAATTCAACCTAAGGATCGACATCTACCCATAGTTTAACCCGATTCAGTCAACGAATCCACTCGATTTGCGGCAACGAATCGATATCCCTCATACTTCACCCCGATTTCATCCATGTATCTAATTTGACTCATCATTTGACTCAATTTCGTACAAGAATCTAATTAGACTTACTAATTGACCCAATTCGATTTAACGACAAATACCCACTATTTAACCCCACTTGACCCAAGCAACGACATCAAACCACTATTTTACTTGATTTCGGTCAACGAATAGAACTTGACCCAATATTTTATCTCATTTTTATCCAAGTATCCAATTCGGCCCCCTATTTGGCACATTTTCATCCAAGGATCTTATTCGACCCACTAATTGATCTGATTATATCAAAGTATCGACAAATACACACTATTTGACTTGATTAGCTCAACGAATCGACATTGGCCAATTAATTACTCGATTCGATCAACGAATTGACATCAACCCACTTTTTGACCCAATTCGATTAAGTGTCAAGCTATTGTTTGACCCGATTCAATCTAAGTATCGATAAATGCGCACTATTTTGACCCGATTCAATCAACAATCGACATCGATCAACTACATGACCCAATTCGGTCTATGCATCAGGAAATACTCATTATCATACCTGATTTGGGTCAACGTATCTAATTTCGACCCACTATTTGATCCGATTTCATCCAAGGATCTAATCAGCCCCACTATTTAACCCGATTTAATTCAAAGCTATGTTACAATAATCTCAGATAAGTCTCAACTAATCCCCGCCTAGGCACTAGGCTCCCATTGGCTGCCTACATTTATTTCCCGATACCTCCCCGCTTAATCCCGCCTATGCCATGATTACACCACCTAGGCCCCAACTAGTTCGTAAGCCCCAATCCACCACCCAACTAGCGCCTAGCGACTTTTACAACCTTGATTCAAATATCGACTCCAAATCACTATTTGACACGATTCGGTCAATGCATCGACCCACTATTTGACTCGACTCAGTATCAAGTATCGGTAAATACCAACTATTTGACGTGATTGGACTCAAGGATCGACATCTACCAACTAATTTGGCTCGATTCGATTCAAGTATCGACATTGAACCACTATTTGACCTAATTCAATCAACGAATAGACATCTATCCACTATTTACCTCGATTTGATTTAATTGTCGACATTGAACCACTATTTAACCTGATTCGGTCAACGAATCGACATAATTTTCCCGATTCGGCCCAAGGATCGACACCTACCTAGTATTTGACCCTGTTCGACCGAAGGATCAACATCTACTCACTAATGGACCTAATTCAATCAATGAATAGATATTGAACCACTATTTAACTCGATTCAATCAACGAATCAACATTGAACCACTACTTGACACAATTCGGCCCGATAAATCGATATCAAACCACTATTTGACCCAATTCGACCTAAAGATTGGCATCTACCCACTATATGGTCCAATTTGACCCAAGGATCGACATTTAACCACTATTTGGCCCTATTTAACCCAAGGATCGACATCTACCCACTAATTGGCCTGATTCCATCAAAGAATCGAGATTTACCCATTAATTGACTCGATTTGATTCAAGTATCGACAAATACCCACTACTTAACTTAATTCGGTCAACGAATCGACATCGACCCACTATTTGACCCGATTATGTATTAAGTATCAATAAATACCCATTGTTTGATATGGTTCAGTCAAAGAGTCAAAATTTATTATTTAACCTGATCAATCCATGGATCAACATCCATCCCCTAATTGACCCGATTCGACCCAAGGATCGGCAGCTACCCAGAAATTTACCGGATTCGGTCAAAGAATCAACAACTACCCATTAATTGACCTAGTTTGATTCAAGTATCAATAAATACCCATTATTTGACCCGATTCGGTTAACAAATCAACATCGACACTTTATTTGACCCAATAAGCCTGATTCGGATTTGATCAACGAGTTGACATCGACCCACTATTTGACCCCATTTGGTATCAAGTACGAAAAAATAACTATTATTTGACCCAGTTCGGTCAATGAATCTAAAATTAACCTATTATTTACCTGCTTCGATCAACGAATAGACATCGATCAAATACTTTACTTGATCCAATCAAAAAATTGACAAATATTCATGATTAGACTTGATTTGGGTGAACGTATCCAACTTCACCCATTATTTGACCCGATTTCATTAGACCCACTATTTAACCTTATTCGATTTAAGGATCAACATCGAACCACTATTTGTTCCGCTTCAGTCAACAAATCGACATCCTCCCACTATTTGACCCAATTTATTTCAAATGTTAATATCGAACCATTAATTGACCCTATTATGTCAACGAATCGGCCCACTAATTTACCTAATTAAATTTAAGTATTGACAAATACCCACTAATTGACCTAATTCATCCTTAGGATCAACGTCTACCCACTATTTGACCAGATTCGACCCAAGGATCGATATTTACCCACTAATTGACTTGATTTGGTCAACGAATCAAGATTGAATGACTATTTAACCTAATTCAGTCAACGAATTGAATCGAACCATTATTTGGCCCGATTCGATGCAATGAATAGACATCAAACCACTATATGACCCAATTCAACCCCAATGCATTACCTCTAGTAATAATGGTCCTCGTTAGGGGAGGCCAAAAGTCTCACATCCACTATAAAACTTCAATTTGAAGGAGGGAACTTCATCATCAAACTGTTTAGTTTTCGTGGTACTTCTAGTGGAAAATCAAACACCACCAAATATGGCTAACAAGAAATGGCTGGTTCCTCCTTCGCCTAGGAATCTTGAGGTTTTGTATCTGAATAACATAGAACAGCACAAAGATCTGAAGAGCCACATGGTGGAGCTACTCAAACAAATGGACCAACGATGTAATCCAGTGTACCTCAAAGAGATTATACTAGAGGAGGGACGTTGCTCAATGTTTATGAACTATACCTTAAGGTTACAAAGAAGAAGGATGTCCTTGTTATCATTATTTCCGACTCAAGTAGGAGCCAAGTTTGAGAGCAGTAGCTGTCGTTTTGCCAAAAACTTCTTTTTGGCCTTTTGTTTTGCTAGGACCTTCTTCTTGGCCTTTTTGTAATGGCATTGGTCCTCTACTAAGTATGGTGAACGAATATTATTTTGATCACCGGAAGATTGGTGAGTGTAATCTCTATTATTAATAAGTGTGAGTACAACAGGATTACAAGGACAAATCCAAAATACAAAGGGAAAATTACAACAATAATACACACCTGTATCTACAAGATATTAATCATATTAATTTAACTACTCTATAATTTTTCCTTAGCAACAATTATAACATAGGGCAAGGTAAACTTTTAGTGAAAACGTCAGCTAGCTGAAGAAGAGAAGGCACAAAGTGAGTGTCAAGGTGCCAGCTACTAACAAGTTCCCGGACAAAATGACAATCAATGTCAATATGTTTGGCTCGCTTATGGGCCATTGGATTTTGGCTCAAGAAAAGTGCCCTTTTGTTATCGCATAAAAGCAGTGGGCAAGCGGAGGGCATTGCACGAAGTTCTTGGAGGAGCTGAGTGAGCCAAATTATTTCTTGGGCAGCGTGAGCAAGAGCAGGATATTCCAATTCACAACTGGATTTAGCAACAGTCGGTTGTTTCTTGGCACTCCAAGAAACAAGATTACCTCCATAAAAAATAGAGTATCCATATGTGTAACGGCGAGTTTCCACACAACTAGCCCAATCAGTGTCGGAATAGCCAATAATAGTTGAGTCTATGGTGGGCGTAAAAGAAAGTCCGTAGTGGATAGTGCCTTTGACATATCTGAGGATCCGTTTTACCACTAGAAAATGGACATCTGTAGGACTGAGTAAAAATTGACTAACATGATTGACAGCAAAGGACAAGTCTGAACGGGTAACTGTGAGATAATGAAGCACACCGACGAGTGAGCGATACAACGTAGGATCCTTGAATGGACTTCAGTACTCACAAGAGATTCACTGGTTCCAAGGGCGTAGAGATAGGTTTGGAGTCAAGTAGAGAAGCACGAGATAAAATGTTGTGTGCATATTTTGCTTGATCAAGAAAAAAGCCTAAATTCGAATGAGTTATCTCAAGACCAAGGAAGTAGTTGAACGTGCCCAAATCTTTGACAACAAACTCATTGTTGATACGAGAGATAAAGGTGCAAAGAACAGCAACATTACTTCTTCTGACAATAATATCATCAACATTGAGAAGTAAATATATAGTATAATCAGGATGATGAACGAAGAATAAAGAAGTATCAGAATGACTACGAGAAAAACCCAAAGAAAGTAAAAAAGCACTAAATCTTACAAACCAGACATGAGGAGCTTGACGAAGACTATAGAGGGCCTTTTTTAGCTTACAAACATGGCTAGGGAAGTGAGGATCAACGAAACCCGGAGGCTGAGACATGAAGACAGGTTTGGTGAGGTAGTCGTGCAGGAATGCATTTTTTATGTCCAGTTGATGCAATGACCATTTATGCTAAACCTCAAGAGCCAAAATTACACGAACAGTGGCCGCACGGACGATCGAACTGAATGTGTGAGAAAAATTAAGACCCGGAATTTGAGTGAACCCTTGAGCAGAGACGAGCCTTTAGCGATTGATGAACGTAAAAATTATCGTTTTTCTTGCATTTTTCACGTTCATAATTTATGGAGAATCACATGTAATTGTTGTGTTTATGTGTTATTTCATGCTTTATTGTATTTTTGGGTTGATTTTCCTTTTTAATATGATTTGATGCGCTTTTTGGTGTTTTTAGTCGTATTTTGAAGGTTAAAAAACACGAAAGAATTTTAAAGATCGCTCACATCCATTTTCATACTCTGGCCCATATCTAAAGGCCCAAAATAGATCAGGGTCAAGCCCAAACTGAAGACTGTTAAGTCACGAGTAAAAGTCGTGAAGGATCGAGCCGAGAAAATGGATAAAAAGGCCTCAAATTGGAGAAAGAAATAAGAAGAGTCCAATCCCACATATACCACTCTTCAGCCTAAAAATTGAGGCCCAACAAGAGCCCAAATCAAAGATCGTCAAGTTGCGAAAAAAAGCCATGAAGGGGTCGAGTCGAGAAAACGAGAGGAAGGACTCCAAAACGGCGATGGAAGACGGAGGCACAAAGCAGGGGCTAGACTGAACCAACCTGCCGTAGCACCTACTGGATCGGCAGGACCGCCGGCAGTTGGTCCAGTACTGACCCAGGATCTCAGCCGCCGGACTACCGGCCCGGCTGCCGGTCCAGCGGCAGTTTGCGCGCGCGCCCAATTTTCAGCGTGCTATTATTGTATTTCCATCGTAAATTCCTCGTTTGAGTTTCGATTCGAGTAATTCAAGTTGTCATGCGTAGTCGAGACAAAGATATACAACTTTGTAGATGAAGTCGTTGGTTAATTCCAGATTATTTTTTTCAGAAATCATGAGAAGGCCGAGTCAAGCGTGCACAAGAGGCTCGACTCAACAACTTATGATCCCTTGCTTTTCTATTTGTATTTTACTTTTATGCCCTTACTATTAGGTCACATTTCCATAGATTTTAGGGGTTGGGGGACCTATATATATCCCTTCCCCTCTTATTTGTAAAGGATCCACTATCCAATAACATTTGACTCCTTTTAAAAATCTTCCTCTACCCTCTTTTTCTCTCTTCTCTTTACATTTTCAAATTTTAGTTTAGAAACTAGGGTTTTTCTTCCTTTTCTTTAAGGAGGAAGCCGTCTTTGCAAGAGAACTCGGGGATTACTCACAGGCTTGTGACACCCGCCAAGTTTATCAAAGGTTTTCGAGGATTTTTCTTCTCTTTATTTTCAGATTTTATTACTTTTATTGCTTGATGTTGATGATGCCTTTTATTGCTTTCATGACTTGTGAGTGATTTCCGTGTTTTCCGAAACCCGAGAGTAGCCCAAGCTTCGGGGTTGATGATTAGCTAATTGATTATTGGATTGTTGTGGGTTGTTGTAACCTAAGTTAAGATTTGGTTGATTTATTATGATTTTCATATCAAATTAGGGCTTTGGTTATAAGCTTGACTCGGTGGCTCGAGCTTTCGATAACTTAGCCTTATTTCTTATGATTGTGCATTTGAGAAGGGATAATTGGAACCTAGGGTAGGGTTT
Source organism: Ajuga chamaepitys (assembly GCA_958295605.1). Taxonomy (NCBI): domain Eukaryota; kingdom Viridiplantae; phylum Streptophyta; class Magnoliopsida; order Lamiales; family Lamiaceae; genus Ajuga; species Ajuga chamaepitys. The sequence goes on along the minus strand of OY282506.1, from coordinate 23,157,338 downwards.
GCCACCCTTTCAAGGAAATTCGATTTGATCTTAAATGGGCTTAGGATTGAATTTATGTGCCTTAGATTGTTAGGGAAAGAAAAAATAATTCGGGAACGTAAATCAATCAAGATCCAATTTATAGGACGAAGACTTATGGATGAGAAGACGTATCGAAAAGGGAAAGTAAAGCCTAGGGGGTCTTGGCTAGGATAGACGAAATTAGGTTTAGTCGCGTGTGTAAGACTACACCCCTACGCCGGTCTTTAGCGTATGAGAAGTCCGGCTAACCTCTTCTAGTCTTCCATAGTTGGTAACACGGGGCCCGGGGTTGAATTTGTAAATCTCATTCGTGTAGGTAGTCTACATTGAACCCTGATTACTTACCTACCTTAGGGGAATACATCACTTCAACTGTAATCCGGAATTATCACCCAATTAGGATATCGATTGGGTTGAGAATTCAACCACACAGAACTCACACTTGTTTACTTTAATCATCTTTGAATTGTTAATTCCATTTAGCATGTGTGAAACCGAGCCTCGGGAATATCTCCTCATCTATTGGTTCCCTCCTTCTTTATTTAATTGCTTATGTTGTTTAGTCTAGTCTCCATCTCTCATTTGCATTTGACCTAACTAATTCCAAAGTGCTAAAGCCGATTCTCATGGAAAATCCTCTCTATGGATACGATATCTTATATACTACCTCTGTCACAAACTGTACGCTTGCGATTTGAGAAGGCCGTTCTAATCACATAGATTTAGAGCGACTTCCTCGACAAGTTCAGCGATCAACCATGCCGTCAGAGTTGTATTTGCTGCAAAAGATCCATTTGGAGCCAACGATGTTCTCAGTCAGAATACGAGGAACTAAATCCCATATGTCATTCGAGTGTAGAGCAACCATTTCATCACGCATAGCAGAGAGCCAGTAGGGGGACTTTAGTGCAGTTTTAAAACCTTTGCATGGAATCAGAAAGAGAAGACAATAAACCAGCACAGGCAAGATTAACGATGTATTTTAGCTTAAAAATACCGGATTTAGCTCACATTTGCATGGAATGAGTGGAGGCAGTTGGTACAATTACGGGATAAGTCGGATCGGTGATCAAGCCCACGGGATCATGGTGGGCTGCTGGAGCAGGTGATGGGCCGGCTGGGTCTGGGTCGATGGGCTGAGGTTACTGGGTTGCTGGTGCGGATGGACAAAGAGAGCATGGACGTCCATGCAAATGGGCCAAATTTGGCGAACCAAAAGAAGAGGCCGAGGCCTTTTGGCCATGTGAGTGGGCCTGATGAGACTGCCCAACAGGGGCGTTAGGCGTGGAGGCCTTGGGTGAAGGCAGTGAAGTTCCCAAATTGTGAATGACTTGTGGTTCAACAAACTATGAAAAATCCAAGTCATTGGCGGATATAAAAGTATTCGTATCAAAAAAAGGAAAAAAGGATTCGTCAAATTAGGCATGACGAGTGATGTAAAAGCGAGAATTAACAGGATCATAGCACCTAAACTATTTGTGAATGATACTATAACCAAGAAAAATACAAGGCAGACTACGAGGAGCCAACTTATGAGACGCATAATCCCGAATGTGGGGAAACACACGACATCTCAAAACCTTAAAATTAGAATTATTAGGAGCAGTGTGAAACAATAATTCAAAGGGTGACTTGTTGTCTAATGGGGAGAGGGGCGAGGCAGACGATTTAATGATGTACATAACAGTAGAAAAAACATCAAACCAAAACTTAGCAAAGGCATGAGCATGGAATAAGAGAGAAAGACTAGTTCCAGTGATGTGTCTATGTTTTTGCTCAGCACGAGCATTTTGTTGAGGTGTATAGGGACAAAACAGGCGATGTTGAATGCCACGAGAAATAAAAAAATCTTGCACACGATTATTTGTAAACACAGGCCCACCATCACTTTGAAAAATTTAATAGTCGTGGAAAATAAATTAGAGACAAGAGCATGCGCTAGATTTGCAAAATGTGATGGTAGAGAATGGGCATATCGATCCGAGCAGTGATTAGCATAATGGGGCCCTTGGTAGATTTGGCATTTTGGGGCATAAGACCGTTTGGAGCCGCCACGGGCAGTAGAGGTGTTGGTGCTACCTGCTGCATTGGAGTGAACACCGTGGGAGGACGGTGGGACAGTAGAAGAGCCACGACCAGGGGAGAGAGAATGTGAAGCAGAGACATCGCGACCTAAGATTGATGGAGAGGAGCGATTCGCATAGAAGGCTCTCAAGGGCAGCGAGGATTCCGCAGCGGTGAGAGCCCGCTCACGTAATTCTTGATCGCGAGCTTGACTGACGAGGTCCCAAAAGGACAGTTGCGATGTGAGAGCAAGATGTACGTCGGTGAAGGTACGAAATTGCGGCCCTAGATTGCGAAGAAACCAACGACTTTTGTCGCTATCGGAAGCAGATTCACCAATGGCCGCAAATTTATGGAAAAGAGTATTAAACTGATGAGTAAAGTCCATAATAGAGGAGTTACCTCGCTTTAGAAATTGAAGTTCGTCGCGTAATTGTTGTGCGTGAGAGGAAGAAGAGTTGTTGGAGGTGTTTTCCAAGGCGATCCAAACATCACTAGCAGTCGTGAGTCCAACAACTTCGGACATCGACTCTTCAATGAAGGAGGAGAGAAGAAGACTGAGCACACAATCGTTGTGCTTACACCAGGTTTTAAATCCAAGATTGGGAACATCTTCATTAGATGAATTCGTCACAGTAGAGGGGGCTGGGTTAGGGCCTTCAACAAAGGTATCCAAGTCTGTCAACTTTAACATGGGCGGAAGTTGACCTTTCCAAAGTAAATACTTGGAAGAGGTGAGAGAAATATTCACCATGTGAAGGAAAGTAGTTGAGACCGTATCATTTGAGAGATCGATGGCAGCCAAGGAAGCAGAAAAGGGAAGAGAGAAGCGTGAGCAAGAGAGAGAGACGCGAGAAAAAAGTACTTTTGCAAGAAAAAAGTACATTTTAGGGTTTTCAGAATTTTCCTGCTGATACCATGAAAGAATATTATTTTGAAAATCGTAAGATTGGTGAGCGTATTCTCTACTATGAATAAGTGTGAGTACAACATGATTACAAGAAAATATCCAAAATACAAAGATAAAATTACAATAATGATATACACATATATCTACAAGATATTAATCATATCAATTTATTCTAGAATATTTTCCTTATTATATGGCAATTATTAAGTACTAAGTTTGTTTCTTTGGCTGAAATTTTTTATGTTGACAATTAATTTCACTCTTAAAATTAACTAGTTTAATATACATACAACAATAAAATAATAGAAAAATAGAACATTTGTTTAATGGTAAAACAGATGGTATCTTCTACCCATTTTTAACGAAAACATTCAATTTTTTAAGACAATTAAACAGTGTTAAAAGTACTGGTAAAAGACGATGTATACCAACAGATTTATGTAATCAGCACAATCCGTTCAATGCCAACCAAGTAAATCTATACAATATATCTAAACAAATTACATATATGTAAACACCTTATAAAATCAAATATGAAAAACATGCAATGTAATATATCAAAACAAATTATATGTATATATATATATATATACAAACATAAACATCTTATAAAATCGATCAAATAAAAAACATGTTAACTGATCACAGCAATATTAACAACATTATCAACATTTTATGATAATCTCATTAACTAGTCCGTAATTGAATGTAAAGTCACTTAATATTATTTTCATTAACTGGAAAGACAAAGGGAAATACATTAGATTAGCCGCTTAGAAAAACAAAAAACAACAAGTTAAATAGAAAGGCAAAGGGGTTGATTTTTATATTCAACTGTGAACAAAAGCAAAGAAAAAAACCACATTATATTCACTAAAACTATCCCAAAAAGCCACCCACATAACATACAAAACCAGCAAGAAATAACTTGAATAAAAGTAGTCTGCCTCACTACGACCACTGGATGCCTCAAAGCTCAGCGAAAATGTGACTTGTATGCTTCAATGGCTTTCCCTCTGCCGGATAAAACCTGTAAACACTTTCTTTGAAACGTAAAACATGTGGCGTGCATTCCTTCCAGCTACTGTAAACCCCGGTCCTACCACCTGTGAAGACAACATTAAATCTTATAATTTATCAGATAAAATAAGGCAATACGAATAGAGAATGGGGTTGGAGAGGATACGAAATAAAAGGAAGTTTTAGACTTGAAGGAGAGGGGAAAAAAAAAAAAAAAAAGACGCGGAATTTTTTTTGCGGACAAATTTAATTTTAGAAAAATAATCCACTATCTTGGTAGGTGTAATAATTTAAATCGGAGAGAGACTACAATACAAGTTTGAAATTTAAATTAAATTTGAATTCAAATATAAATGAAATGCAGATTAGAGTTTAATTAAGATACAGGAAGACAAGACATTTACCAATCACCTATACCACTATCAGTGGTTGGAGAAGTTATATCGTACCTAATCACTCATATCGTTATCGTACTGAAAATATCGATATATCAAAATTCGTCATATCAAAAATTCGTTATGATATCGGTAAATATTGATATCGTATCAAATTTTGTATTGGTATCGATATATATCGATCCATACCGTTGATTTTGATATACCGTAATTTTGGTATACCAAATATTTATGATATACCTTTAGAAATTTGGTATACCGAAATACCAACCTATCAAAATATAGACCAGTACAGGGGCGGATCCAGAACTCACGGTTAGGGGGCCGATAAAAAAAATCTTCATCCAACATTAATATACACGTGATAATAAATATTAAATGTATTATATTTATTATTTAAATAGAATATCAACAATATTTATCATTGTATGTGTTGAAATATATCACCAGTTATCTATAAATTAAAACTTAGAGTATATTTATTGTATATAATGGAAATTATCTAAGTATATCCTCGTATTTTATAATTTTAAGGGGGCCAAACACTCATTTTCTTCAATATAAATACACAATATACATATTATCCACGTTTTAGACATAAAAATAGTGGGGTATAGGCCGGAGTTGGGGGGGACCCCACCCATAAGGGTGGGTCCATGCCTGGACTGGTATATACCTAAAATACCGAACTTTTTTCGATACTTCAGTATATACGAAAATACTAAAAAGAATTTATTATCATACCGTTATCGTACCGAAATTTCGGTAATTTTTCGATACCATATGTGTCGTATTTCGGCATTTCAATATTTTTCTCACCCTATATACCACGATATTGCGAAAATGTCATTTTCTTGTTAAACAGGTTATGACTGCTAATCCATTTCATAATATCTAATATGTTTAATGCAAGGGGTGATCATTGACTTAAATCTTTCTGAAATACAGTGTTGAATTTATATACGGTGGTTCTTCGGTTTCAATATATAAAAGTTCTACTTCATAAAGATACAATTTGTTAGAGTTAATTAACTAATTAGATGAAAGTAACCTTTGAAAAATTCTAACTTATATAGTTTCTTTTATTTGTTGATTTGATTTAATCAAGTACATGCAACTTATGTAGGACATGACCTCCAAAATACTATCGCCTAGAAGGGAAAGCCGTTTAGAAATGCAAAACACACATGAAGGGGAGCCTTGAAATTTGTGGAGTATTCAAGGATATAATCAAAATTTAATAGAATGATCAGTTCTGACTGAACTCTAATTACAGGAGTTGAGGTTTGTTAAGAGCTTGTGTATTTTTGGTACTTACATAACAAATACTAGTAATAAATATGTCAGATGCATCCGCTTGGTATAACGTATACAAGATTAAAGGTGTTGTGGATACTGTTTCCGTAAAACAGAAAATAGATCGCAATCAAGAGAAGCTCAAACCAGACCCTCCCGAGCTTGAGGACCGGTTCAGATTCAAGGTTACCAACACACCGCACAAAAAACCCTCCGGCCGTTGATGGCCATCCTATCCCTCTTACGACCGCACCAGACCTAGATTGTTGTATTCACCGTCGGAGTCATCTTTGGACCCTCCGTATCGATCGTGATCGCCGACCGTGGTCATCATCACAATGTCAGAAGGACACATGGACAAAGTGATCTTCCAGCTCGGCGAAAAAGAAACACGAGGTCAGAGGCCATCTGGCACCGACAGTGACACGTGGCGGATACTTGGCAATCATGCGAGAGCTGCTTTCAAAGGCTATAAATACCCCAACACCCCCATTGTGATGGGGCAACGGAAAATAGAGGGAGAAAAAGGTGTAAGAAAGATATAAGAGACTTGAGAAATATTGTACTACGACAAAGTGTGTAAAGTCACAAATTATCAATAAAGATATCCTATATCGTCATCAAACATGTATAACAAATTTTACAACTTTACACGATCGACCGTCGGACCGGTCTAGATTTTGTGGTAGCAGTCCATGCATAGAACAACTATTAAATTCCTTAACAAATTCAGTTAATCAAGCTACTTAAGACGACCCATCCACAAATTAGTGCTAGAAGAAGGGTCTGAACGTCCGAGCTATCAAAGAAGCACGCGGATGGCGAACGAGTCAACATCTTCCCACACCCCATCTACACATACATTATCTAGACGAAATCGAAGAAACTCCCCCGAGGCTACGTCCACACGACGACCATCTCTGGGTCGTCGAGAAAATAGTTCGCAGCTGCCGGTTAACCATATGGAAGCAGAGTTGCTTCAAGACATCGCCAACAAGACAGAACAATTAGCACAATTACAAAAGAAAAGAGTGATCCACGCAGGAGAACCTTCTCAGATTAGCAAAGATACCACTACACGGGGGCGGGCGTTAGAACCTCCTCCAATAATAGGAAATCGGGATCCCAAAGGCAAAGGAATCTACCGGTCCCCAACTCCGGTACTTGAACGAAATATAGGCCGCCGACCAAGTCCACCAGCTATGGCAAGGGACATACGATCTCAAGAGATTGAACCCCTCCCACCACAGAGAACGGCGACCATAGCCAAGTCAAGATCACCACAAAGAACGATTTTTGATAGACTTGGGAGCTAAAGAGAACCAGAGAGAAGGCCCCAACGACCGCTTTCCCCCCGTCAAGAGCAAAATTCTAATGTATAACTTCCCCGCAATGAACACTGGCGGCAACAAGGGGATGAAGGCCGACAGAGGGAGAGGCTTTACCATAACCATAGCAAGGAAGATCAAGAGGAAATTGCAAGACTCAAGGACCGCTTGAGCCAACTGGAAGGGCGATCGCGAGCGCAGCCCTCACCACTGTGTGAAAATCCAGCATTTCATGCGGAATCTCCATTTGTACCTTCGATTCTGTCTGCAAAACTCCCCAATGAGGTACGACCGCCAAATATTAATTCGTACAATGGAGCCATTGATCCGTCAACACATCTGAATACATACTTATCCTGTATGGAATTACTATCACCGATCGATGCGACCCTGTGTCGATTATTTCCGGCAACACTCGAAGATAAGGCACAGCGCTGGTTTCGATACCAACCACCGCACTCCATATCAGGATGGGTTCAATTGGCGGAGCTCTTTAAAGCAAATTTCATGAGCTTTAAAACCCGAACGGCTCCAAAGGAAAAGCTGACGACAATCGTCCAAGGGAAGGACGAGAAATTGAGTAAATACCTGGAGCGATTCAACAAACTATTGTTGGAGACCGAGAGGATGTCAGATGATGCGGTATTAATCATCACGATGCATGGTCTACGAACGGACACCCATTTTTGGTGGTCCGCACAAATTGAAGGTCCGATGTCGTTCGCTGACTTCATGGTGAGGGCAAATCAGTACATAGGTGCGGAGGAAAGTCTAGACGTACCTCAGAAGAAAGACGAGTCCATCGAAAAAAGGAGAGCAACGATGGTCGAACCTCGCGAGGGAAAGAGTCTCCGGACAATGGAAAACCAGGAGTAAATGGATGAGTTAAATGATGTTCTCTCAATTAGTCCCGAAGAGGCCTTCCTTCAAATAAAGGGACAGGGGCTCTTGAAAGAGCCACGGAAGATTCAAGTTGATCCGTCCAAGCTAAATCGACGAAAAATTTTGCAAGTACCACGAATCAGCTAGACATAATACAAATGAATGTCGTGACCTGATTTCGCAACTAAACACTTTATATGAAGATGGAAAGCTGGACCAATTTATAATACCGAAACCAGCAGCCTGCAATCAACGATAAAGAGTAGTTGATCCTACACCACCTAGACCGCTTGCAGAAAGAACGGCACCAAGACCACCGACTGAAAGAATAGCCCTTCCCCAGCGAAACGGAGCGGATCCTGAAGAAAATCCGCTCAAGAGATTTTGATGATGGGTCAGGTTGGCGACCCATATGACTGATACAGTAAGAGGGCCAGAAGATCGCAATTACGCGCAGCGCAAAACAGCTATCAAAATGGCCTGCCGATGTACAGGTTTCGTCCGGATGATGCTTATCCAAGTGATAGTCCAATTCCGACGTCTTATCCCCAAGAAGAAGCCCAAGGATCTTCTAACCCGGAGCGGGATTAGGCGGGCCCATCTCATAATCAGGTCTCGGAGCCGGACATTGATACTATAATGCGACAAGCACAATTTGGACACGATAGAGCAGTCCAAGAACTTGCGACCATAAACCAGGATATTCATTTCTCGAACGAAGATGCCAGCGATCTAGTCTTACCTCACAATGATGCATTGGTGATCGCTGTATAAATCAATGGAACGCTGGTCCACCGAACAATGGAGGACACTGGAAGTTATGGCAATGCCTTGTTTCTCAATACATTCAAAAGACTGGGGCAACTTCATTCGCACTTGGAGCCTTGTCCTGAAGTGATTCGAGGCTTCGGAGCAAGGGTGGTCCACCCCATAGGACAAATAACATTGCCAGTTCGACTCAAAGAGAACGTTCGAGGTATTTCCCATAACTTAACTTTTAAGGTCATAGATCAACCGTCGATCTACAACTGTATGTTGGGAAGACCATGCCTGATAGCTTACAAAGCAGCAGTATCAATCTATCACTACTGCTTGAAATATCCAACCCTAGACGGAGAAATCACCGTGAAAGGCGACCAAGTCAATGCTCGTGAATGCACCTACAACATCCAACCATACGAGCTAAACATGATGGAACCAGTATATATGGAGACCGAAGAAAGGTCCCAATCCCTGCCAGATTTCCCGGGTTTAGGGGACTTGGAATGGGAGCATATTGATCCCCGAAAAGACCCAAAATGGAAAAGAACAGAGCCTGCGGAGGAGTTGGTCAGTGTCCCGATCGATCCCGATCGACCAAAAATTGAAGTTGTCATTGGAGCAGAGCTCCAAGAACCGTAATGAACACAGCTACTCGAATTTTTACAGAATAATCTAGATGTCTTCGCCTGGTTTCATGAAGACATGATGGGTGTAGACCCTAAAGTTATCACTCACCGATTGAACATAAACCTAGAAGCCCGACATGTTAGACAGAAGCACCGCCATTTTAGTCCAGAAAAATACGACGCACTTGAGAGCGAAGTACAAAAGTTGCTGGCGAACGGTCTAGTACGGGAGGTATTCTACCCCGAATGGATAGCGAATCCAGTTCTTGTCATAAAACCAAACCTAACCTGGCACATGTATATAGATTTCACAGACTTAAATAAAGCATGTCCAAAGGACAGTTTTCCACTCCCTCACATCGACCAGTTGGTAGATGCAACGGCAAGCCATGAGTTAATGAGCTTCATGGATGCCTTATCGGGATATCATCAGATATCAATGCATCCGGAAGATCAGGAGAACACCGCTTTCGTCACAGACCGTGAATTATTTTGTTGGACAAAGATGCCATTTGGCCTTGAAAACGCTGGGGCGACCTACCAGCGATTAGTGAACAAAATGTTCGCCCGACAGATTGGGAAAACGATGTAGGTATACGTTGATGATATGCTAGTTAAAAGTCAACACAAAGTCGATCATGTGCCTCATTTGGCGGAGGCTTTTGCGATCTTAAGAAAGTTCCGAATGAAGCTAAATCCAAAAAAATGTGCGTTCGGGTTGGCTTCCGGGAAATTTTTAGGATTCATCGTGAGCGAGAGAGGGATCGAGGCTAACCCGCGGAAGATCCAAGTATATTGGATTTGCAACCACCATGGAAAATAAAAGATGTATAATCCCTCGCGGGTAAGGTGGCGGCTGCCTTAGCCCGGTTCATCTCCAAATCCTCCGAAAGGTGTAAGCCCTTCTTTCAGGCGATAAAGAAGGGAAGAGTATTTGCTTGGGACGATTAGTGCGCTCAAGCTTTAGAAAAGTTAAAGGAATTCCTCCAATCACCACTGCTCTTGTCAAAGGCTTTAGACGGAGAGAAGCTCAATTTATACCTTGCCATATCCAATGAGACCGTGAGTGCGGTCCTCGTTCGAACTCAAGAAGGACATCAGTATCCAGTCTATTATGTAAGCTAAGCGTTACATGAAATTGAGATACGGTACACCGCTGTCGAAAAATTAGCCTACGCACTGGTGATTGCCGCTCAGAAACTAAGGCCTTATTTCTATGAGCATGCCATAGAGGTTCTCACTAACTATCCCCTATGGCAGATCCTACAAAAACCTAACACCACTGGTAGATTGTTAAAGTGGGCGGTCGAGCTCGGGCAATTTGACATGCAGTTTGCCCCCCGCACCGCCATCAAAGGGCAGGCTTTGGCCGATTTCATCTTGGAATTCACTCCAGCAATGAAAATGAAAACGACTGAACAGGATTCATGGGAAGTTTATGTGGATGAGTCGTCGACCGCCCAATAGGCAGGAGCCGGAGTGGTACTCTTAAGTCCACAGAAGCAATACCTCAGCTCAATTATAAGGTTCGACTTCAACGCTACCAACAATGAAGCAGAATACGAAGCGATCCTCTATGGATGAATACCGCCAGATCCTTGGGCGTCAACAAGGTAAGGATCTATAACGATTCTTAGTTGGTAATTCACTAGATAAATGGAGATTATAAAGCGAAAGAAGAGAAAATGATAAGATATCTGAAGATAGTACGAGAGAAGGCAAAATATTTCCACAAGATCAAGTTCCAGCAAATTCCGAGGACTAGAAATGCGTAAGCGGACACTTTGGCTCGATTGGTCACCTCAGAAGGAGCAAAGAACTTATCTTCACTAATATTCCTTCGGGCGGAGACCCCGTTTATCTAACAAGAGGAATCAATGCAAACCGAAGAAGGCCAGGAAGGATGGATGGCTCCGATTGACCGCTACCTCAAGACCGGGGATCTTCCACCACACCGCTTGGAGGCTCACTCGTTACACCCTTCTTGATGGAGTTCTTTATAAGAGAGCGTACGTTATGCCACTATTAAAGTATGTCCAAGAATCCGAGCAACCGTATGTGATGGCAGAGGTCCATGAAGGAGTTTGTGGAAATCATACGAGCGGACAAGCCCTCGCACAGAAAATACAGAGACATGGCTATTTTTGGCCAACACTCAAGAAGGATGCAATCTGATATGCCAGGTCGTGCCCACAATGCCAGAAACATGCACCCTTTATCCGACTCTGCCCAGAGCTAATAACGTCTGTTCGAAGCCCATGGCCCTTTGTGAAATGGGGAATCGACCTCATAGGGCCCATTCCAAAAGCTAAGGCAGGATTTACACAAGCGATCGTAGCGGTCGATTATTTTACAAAATGGGCAGAAGTTGAGGCTTTAGCAAAGATCACCCATAAAAAAGTTGAGGATTTCATTTGGAAAAATATAATTTGCCGATTCGGAGTGCCAACCTTATTTGTGACTGATAACGGAAAGCAGTTCGACAATCAACCATTCAGAAGCTTTTGTGCCGACCTCAATATCAAAGCCCATTTTACCACGCCGTATCATCCCCAATCAAATGGACAAGTTGAAGCGGTCAACAAGGTTTTGAAGCACACGTTGAAGACCCGCCTGATGGAAAAGAAGGGATATTGGGCGGAGGAACTTCCGAGCGTTCTATGGTCATACCGGACGACGCATAGATCATCTACAGAAGAAACTCCTTTTAGTTTGGTCTACGGCACATAAGCTGTCATTCCTGTGGAAATAGGGTCTCCGATCCTAAGGATAACACACTTCGAAGATTACAACAACGATAAAGGAATACAAACTCAACTAGACTTCCTTTAAGAACGATGGTTAGAAGTAGAAAATCGAAATATCACATACAAACGACGTTTGGAGAGGTATCATAATAAACAAGTCAAAATCCGAAAATTCCAAGTAAGCGATCTGGTCATGAAGAAGGTCCATCCACCAGCTCAAACAGGAGTGTTCAGTCCAAACTAGGAAGGACCTTACAAGGTCGTCTGATGCATCGCAAACGGGGCTTAATAGCTGGAAGATTCAAGCGGCAAGAAGTTGCCCCACCCATGGAACGCTCTACACCTAAAAAAGTATTACCAGTAGAAAATCCGATGTACAAATACGTTGTAAAAAGTGAGTACTCATGAATAAAGTGTGTTTTTCTGTCCTAATTTACTTCCAAGTCTCAAAAGACTCGTCTAAGGACGAGCACAAAAGACTCATCCAAGGATGAGTGCAAAAAGACTCATCAAAAAGATGAGCGCGAAAAGACTCATCCAAGAGATGAGCAGAAGCGGACACAACCAAAGATAAACGCCAGAAAACTTGCTGACCAAAAAGCATGATAAAGAACAAGTCAACGAAGAAGTAAAAATTATAAGTAAGATCACACTACAAAGCGGTCAAAAAGGAAATTTTCATTAAAGTAAAAACACTTATACAAAACGTACAAAAAACAAAAAAAAGTTAAGACACCTCAGGAGTGTCGGACGGTGGAGCGGTCTCGAGACCCTCAAGATCTTTAGCAGTCGGACGACCACCAAACAAAGCCCAATTGTCATTGTCCAACTCCACCTTATGGGAATTTCTTGTGACGAAACGACCCAAACTTCGTCGAAGCCTTTTAAGGTCGACCTCTTGCTCAGACAACACCCTAGCTATGCCCATATAAGCCTGAACAAAGGCAGTGTTGGCCTAAACAACCCCCTCAGACTCAGCATAAGCCTTGACCGCAGCAGCGATGGCCTTCTCCCCTTCAGATCGCTTCGCCGATCTGGCTTCCTCTATCTTCGTCGCCATTTCTGCTTCCTGCTTTTTTTTAGTTTCTTCAAGTTCAGCCTTGGGAGTCAAGGCCTCCATCTTGGCAGCAGCAGCTTCAACGACCAAGAGTTGAGAAGCAGCAAGCTCAGCAAGAGCTCGATCCTTCTCTTCCTTAAGGCGGGCCACTTCAGCTTCAGCAGCTTTCCGCTTTCTCTGTTCTTCATTATATAGCTCACAGGCCTTTGCCACTGTTGAATTAGACAATGGATCCTAGGTCACTTCGGCCTGAGCCAACATCATAAAGTTTAGAGACCGCCCAAGGTGAACAGTTGCGGCCTCCATCTTCCCGCTGAAAGTAAGCGTGGACTCTATATCAAAAAGGTTCTTTATCCAGCATTTGGTGGGAACCTTCACAGCACTCTGCAAGTAGGGGGGCATAGCCTCAAAGCTTGCACAATCGGGGGTGCAAGATCGTCGATAGTTTCTCAAGAAAGAGGGTTGCTTCTCACCGACAAATCTCCGCTTTTTTAAAATGGTAACCTTCTTACTATCCCATCCTATGTAAGAAGAATCTGGAAGCTAGATGGAGCTGGGGGTCTGGGCGGGCACCTTGGAACGGGACGACAGCTTGGGAGCAGAATGGGCCAATTCTTCAACAGAAGACCTTTTACTCTGGACGGTCTCGGTAACAGTCTTGATTACCGGTGCAGTGATAGTTCCTTTAACGGTCGAAGGAACCTTTGGAGGATCCCTCGAAATCGCGGCAGCCGATGATCGACCGCCTTGCCCTGAGGACCCTATCCCTTGGGAGGCCTCATTATTTTTCCACTTCTTCAGCTCGGCCCTCCTGAAAAACCTTTCTTGCACCGACATGTCTTCAAACGACATGGGCAGAATTGGCTTAGTCGTCACTTCAGGCTCAGATCGATCACCGTCTGCGACCGCACTGATTAGCGTAACGTTCAACGATTCACCAGCCATTGGAGGAGGAATACTAAAATCTGAAAGCCATACAGAATAAAAATCAATACGTGTACATGAAAGATAACCAAAAAATTAATAAATACAGTTCGCCAGTCATATCGATCGCATACCAAGATCGGCTGGAAAAGTTCGGTGAGGAGCGATTAAGAGCCCGCAGTCGCGAAGCTTCTTCTGTGTGGTATACACTAAAACCTCGAAAGGTGCTTGTTCTGATTCTTAGCCCGAAGCTCTTTCAAGTTCTTCTTGAATTATCTTGACGGAACCACTAGTTTGCTGCGATCTACAAAATAAAAGAAAGGTGGGGGAGTAAGATCAGCAAAGTTTAAGAACAAAAAAGATGTACAAAAACGTACCACGGCAGAAAGTGTAATCAGTAGGGATAAGAACACGATCGTAACGATCGCCTTGATCGACTGGGGCTGGAGACGCCCAGTCCCCTCCCACAAAAAACCACTTCTCCTTCCATCCAGTCACCGAGTCCTTTAGGTGACCGATCAGTTTTTGCCCTTTTCGTGGAGTCACATAATACCATCCCGGAAGAGAGAGGTCGTGCTCCACCAAGTTGTAAATGCTGCTCATCTCTTCAGGAGTCAGGGCAGGAAGTCCATTAGACCGAAAAAGACAGACGGTGGCACAAAGAATGTGTCAACCATTGGCGACTAGTTGAGATGGAGCGACCCCCCAGAACCGCAAATAAGCGCTAAGGATCGCCGGCAAGGGGAACCGGATTCCTCCTTTCAAAGACCGCAGTGTTATTGCAACACATCCCTTTGGCGGCTAATCGGCTCTCTCCTCGGGGTCTGGAAACGAACATTCCCGGGAACCTCTGCCGCGATAGCAGCGTCAAATAGCTCATCTGTAGTTACTGTGCTCACGAATTCACTTGCACCAAACTGGGAACGATCGTCAAAAGGTCTAATTAGCGGCCGTCTTGTTGAATCCAAATCGAAATCGGGCAGACGAACGCCTTTCCCAAGCGCAAGATCTTTTGAAAATTTCCAAAAAGGGAAACCCGCCACAAAGGCACATAAATCTAAGCCTTTGTCCCAAACAACATCATCTTTTGGCTCAGACTCTGTAGGAGTAGATTCAGCTTCTCCGCTGCCTTGACGTTCCAAACCTAAACTCTTCTCTAATTCGTCTACAAACGCCGCAACTTCTTCTTCATTTACAGGCGCAGTCGTGGGGGTCTCTAGAAGTTGGTTCGCCCGACGAACGGCATCAGCATCATCACAGTGTCAGAAGGACACATGGACAAAGTGATCTTCCAACTCGGCGAAAAAGAAACATGAGGTCATAGGCCATCTGGCACCGACAATGACACGTGGCGGACACTTGACAATCATGGAGAGCTGCTTCCAAAGGCTGTAAATACCCCAACACCCCCATTGTGATGGGGCATCAGAAAATAGAGGGAGAAAAAAGTGTAAGCAAAATAGAAGAGACTTGAGAAATATTGTACTACGACAAAGTGTGTAAAGTCACAAATTATCAATAAAGATATCCTATGTCGTCATCAAACATGTATAACAAATTTTACAACTTTACACGATCGACCGTCGGACCGGTCTAGATTTTGTGATAGCGGTCCATGCATAGACCAACCATTAATTTCCTTAACAAACTCAGTTAATCAAGCTACTTAAGACGACATATCCACATGTGTGTTTGCTTAATGTTGGGAATGTTGAGCCAAACTTAACTGAGAAAATTAATGAGTGTGTTTTATTAAAATTCGATCATCTAAATTTACTGAGGTCAACCTAAAACATAAACACCCTAACACTAAGACAAATCCTATCCTATGTCGGGAATGGAAGGAACTTTGCCTTTTTAACCGAGCCGAATTAATTTGTCTTCCATTATTTGTGGGAGTGGGAGTAGTCCTTCTCAGATGCAGTACTATAATTCTGTATCACAAGATTTTCCAACTAAACTGTAGTACCTTGCGCACTTAATGCACTACTATGTTGCCCTGCTTTAAGTCCACCTGGTGAACCATTAAATGTGAATGAACTCCATTTTAGATTTTGTTTTGCAAAATAATCGCTGTACGATCTGTGCTAATTAATAACATTACTAGACGTATGTAACATGTGATGGTTATTTGACATACTCATACAGTCATACTATTGTAGTAGTGTGTTTAAGTTGCCATAATTAGTTACCATGAATATTTTTTTGTTTGAAAAAATAGCCTCTTTCTATACGAAATGAGTACTCCCTCCGTCCCGACTTAACCTGCCTAGTTTGATCGGGCACGGGGATTAAGAAAAAGCAGATTTTGTGAAATCTTTGACTTTTTTAAAGGTGGAGATTGAGAATGAAGATTTTGAGGGTGGAGATTGTGAGAGAAACTTGCTATTTATGGGGCTGGCAGGTTAAGATGGGACAAACTAAAATAACAAGTAGGCAGATTAAGTTGGGACGGAGGTAGTATTAAATACTACTTCTTCTAGAAGTACCTGTACTTCATTTCAATAAAAAAAAAGTTATTTTCCAAAGTATTAAAAATGCATCTCTTAATTTGTGTGAAATTCAGAAGGGAACTATCTCTTTGTAAGACGTTTCGTTTGATCACACACATATATATATATTTGTTTAACTTCCGTCGCATATAGAGATCAACAAACTGTAAATACCCAAAATTAACACATAAAATAGACACACAATCCAAACACAGCCTAACTCAACTGAAATCCTGCAATCAAAACTAACATCATGAAGGAAGAAATGCCATTTCACAATAGTACATCACTAGTTCATCTTTAACATCATCAGAATAAGAACAATCAGTACACTCTAAAAGGCGAAAAAACACAGGATTGCCCCCGTAAAGAGAAGACGGGAAAATATGTCGTCTCAGTGGACTAGAATGAATAGTGTATAAGGTGGCAGCTATAGGAGACACTTGGGGTACTCTACCGATAAGAATCGGGGCGCTTGGGTTTGCTTTGAACAACAGCCTCGATCTTCTCCATCACAGCTGGGGTCAGCAGTGGAATCACATTAATAGCCTTCATGTTCTCTTCAATCTGCAGGAGCAACATGCCAACAACGTAATGTACGAATAAGATAAACCGTGCAAATTGGTAAGATGCAAGCAACTACATATAAAAGAATGCAGTTTAATAAATTAAGCCTCTCCCCCTCTTTAATTACAATTATTCAATGAAAAATGCATATTGTGCTCATTGTATTGTCATTTGTTTTCTGACTTATCCCCCAATGCTTTAAGTATAAATTAACACATATAGAGATCAAAGGAAAAATGACATTTTAGAAAAAAGTGCAAGGGAACCCTTTTTCCTCGTCAAAAACATAAAATATAGTAGTATTATTTCCTAAACTGAATTTATGTAGTTAGTGAGGCAGCAGAATGACGACATTTATAACAAGACACCAATTTTATCTGGGTTTTGAAATTTGAAGCCTCTATTTCTCAATAAAATGAAATGTGGAGAGTTCAAAATACAGAGAGCAGAGAGATGTCGGGATAATAATAATAATTAAAACAACCAACAAAAACTGTAGGCAACCAAGAGCTGGTAGTATCAATGTTGTCACAGTTACCTAAAATATTTGGCAATACATAAGCTTCAGTTTCTTTGCAGGGTTAGTTGTTAACAACAATAATAGTTGATCAATTTTGTTGCCAAAGTTAGCAACCAATACCTTCAAACATTTCATCACAAAAATAGAGATTTTCATGACGAGTTTCTGCAGAAACTAAGACGGTGAACCTTTAAATGAAGTTTTTGGGCTAATATGTGAAATTATATACACGCTCGATTGTGGAGTGATGGAATATGAAACATTACGGTCGGGGCAAATGTTTTATTTTAATACATGCTACAATTTACTGTATTTAGTACCAAGCAGCATAATTCAAGTTGAATACATAATTAAACTATAAACAAGAATCACTAATTGAAAAATTCAAGAAACAACTGAAGCGATCCGATTAAGCACAACAAAATAAACTATTTTGAGCCTTTTGCTGAATATGTTTAAACATTGATTACACTACAAGTAAATAATTCAATTTCAGCAACGCAAGCACTACATTTAGTTCTTAAAACTGCTTCCACTTACCAAAATATATTGATAGAACTTATACTTTGCAACTAAAATGTTGATTTTGGTGCTAGCATTTAAAATAACTTACGTATATCGGTAAGAAAATGTTCTTATTCCTGTTTCAGGTAGTGTTATTCAGTGTTTTTAAGGTGCAGGTCAGAAGTACTGAGTCTTGGATCCAAAGCAAACATGATTGCTTACTTCAGCTAAATTACTCTTGTCAAAACACTCGTCAACATCAATTCATTGTTATACAACCTGATAATGTTGGAAATACCAATCCTCATGTCAGTCTCCATCTCAAGGTCGTTCAATATACTCAGTGAAAGACTGAGTTTGATGTCACTCATGAAAACAGCCGCAAAAATATCCAAAATTTTGTGATATTTGTAATAAGACCACTGAAACTTGACAAAGGCCTTCCTTTCTCAAGAGTCAAGTAATAAGTTGCAGCTTACTGTAAAAAAATGTCAAGGTGCTTTTTAGTGCATAACTGATATAACGAATCCTGATAAATTAGTTGTTAGATGAAAAACCTTGCGATATGGTTTACCACCTATGAAAGCTCCAAGGTTGAAAATCATCGACTCCAGGGATAAATATGACAATCAATAGCAAGGGCAAGTAAAAGCACAAAAGAAGCAAACAACTCAAGAACATGTATGCTGACCTGGGCCTCTTTGGTGGCACCTGTGATCACAGATGACACGTTGGGATTTGAAGCACACCAAGCAATGGCAAGTTGAGACAAAGGCACGCCCAGTTCATCTGCAATTGGTTTTAAGCCATTAACTTTGTTCAGCACATCGTCTACCAAGGATCTGCTGGCAAGATTCTGCACAAATTGATATGAGAAAATTAGGAACAATGCAGGAGGTTGCGGAATTGTGTGAAATGTAATCAAACTCGATATACAACAGCACAACACGCATTTCGCAGTACACTTCCTCTCAAATTATGAAACGAATTAAACATAGAATGATAAAGCAGGAAAGTATTACGACTTTAGTGCATATCTAATGCAATAACATGTAGAAGTTTTAACTTAAAAAAGAAAGACCATCTAACAATCACCTCTTAAGACAACCATCATTTCATACATTAGCAAGTAACTATAATCAAATATATAAAGCAAAAGCAACATGAAATTCATGGAAGTTTAAGCTGCAATTTTCACAAAAAAAAAGGGGTAAAATAGTCAAGCAACACAGCAAGTTGAAAAAATCTTGACCTTATAGTTTTCCAAGTCAAACCGACTTCCACGAGGAATAGCGTCTTTCGATTTATACTTGCCAGTCAAAACTCCAGAAGCAAGAGGACTCCATGTGGTGAGGCCAATACCATAGTTAGTGTACAGAGGAAGATACTCAGATTCAACCTGCAGCCGAGTTCAATACAAGATGATATCAAAATAATATATCTATCTTCAAGAAGTAGTATCAAAACAACTAAACAAGTATACTGTAATCTTCACACAGCCCAACCTCACAAATCTACCAAAGAGTTTTAATTAACAGAGATTTATAAATCTTTGACTTACTTGATCTAAATTGACATAAAACCATTAAACAGACTCAAGAAAATGTTGTAATCATGACTCCAATATTACCTTATGTCTGGCAAACATATTGTACTCAGGCTGCTCAACAATGGGTCCCACAAGATCCAGCCTCTGAGCCACACCCCAAGCCTCAGTGATCTGCTGAGCGGACCACTCACTAGTTCCCCAATAATAAGCCCACCCCTTATCAATCACATAGTTCATAGCCCTCACAGTCTCCTCAATCGGCGTCCCGACATCGGGGCGATGGCAATAAATGAGATCAACATAATCCATATCCAGCCTCTTCAAGGAATTCTTGGTCCCTTCCAGTATGTGCTTCCTTGACAAACCCTTGTCGTTAGGGCCGGGACCACCCCAGAAGATCTTGGTGGACACAACGATGTCAGATCGCTTCCATCCGAGCTCCTTAATGGCCTGGCCCATGATCTCCTCGGCGCGGCCATTGGCGTAGACCTCAGCATTGTCGAAGAAGTTGACGCCATGATCGCGACAGCACTGGAGGAGGGATTTGGCCTCCTTGACATCGAGCTGGTTGCCGAAGGTGACCCAAGCGCCATAGGAGAGCTGGGATACCTTGAGGCCGGATCGCCCGAGGTTCTTGTACTGCATAGTTTGTTCGGGGATTTTCATCGAACACTTAGTGGGTTGTGAGGTAGAGTATAGAAATTGAGTACTGGCTGTAAGTGGGTTTCTTGATATCTACCTAGTTAACTCAGAAGACTGTTTCACTACTGGCATTGGGCTTCCAAAAAGGAAGTGACACGTCTACTTATATGGAGTGTACCACAATACTCCTTAGTCTAGATTCGACTAATTAGTACTCAACATTCCAAACCTATGTTATACAATAGTAATTAAGGGTGGCTTAGGGGTAGGAAATGAGAATGACTGAGGACTCATTCTCATTTATGGTGTTTGGTACACAATAAATAAGTTATCAATATTTTTTTTTATTAACAATTTTTCCTACTTCATTTCATAATATGATTAACCCCTCATTCATACACATTATCATTGTTATTACTGACTTGCAATCAAACGGGCCTTAAATAGAACCTTTTACGTCGAATACAACGTTGCAAAGGATAAAAACTGAATATCGTTTGGTCATAAATTTCAATTTTGTTTGTAGTTTTCTAGTGTTGTTTAACAAATTATATTTGATATGATTTGATAAAGGCAAAAACTTGGGTGCATAAGATGCACCATAGTGTTATTGTATACCTTGTGAACCCCACTGGTTCAGCCTAAATAAACCGCGTAGTTCAGACCGGTCTGAACCAGCCAATTATTATTATGTTATTATTTTTTGCGCGTGCGTTATATATATTTAGTGGCCTGTTTGTTGAACATTAAAAGCAAATAGTCTGGTGGTATTTGATACAGTTTTAAATATCTGAACCTTGAGGTAATTCTGTTTGCATCTTTTTTCCTTCTTCCTTCATTTTTTTTACCTTTTCCTTCTTCTTTCTTTTTTTTTTTTTTTTTTTTTGCCCTTTAATTTTTTTATCTTTTAGGCTGTGAGTCTGGAAAAAATTATAAATCGTATTATTAATTTTTTTATAATGCAACAATAATTGTATTGTAAGTTCGAAACATAAATATTGTACAATATACAAGGAAAATTAATCTAACCAAACATATACTGTCATACATCATAATATACACCGTATCAAAATATTAAATATACTATGAGTACTGTAAGTTGGAAAAAATAAATATTTCGCAGTATAAAACAAAAATTAACTAAAACAACATATACTATCAGGCATCACAACGTATACTGTATCGAAATATTAAATATACGGTGAGTATTGTAAGTTGGAAAATAAAAATTTCGCAGTATAAAACAAAAATTAACTAAAACAACGTATACTGTCAGGCATCATAACGTATACTGTATTGAAATATTAAATATACTGTGAGTATTGTAAGTTGGAAAAAATAAATATTTCGCAGTATAAAACAAAACTTAACTAAAACAACGTATACTGTCATGCAACATAACGTATATTACATCGAAATATTAAATATACTGTTAGGCATCATAACATATACTGTGCTCGAAATTTGAATATACTGCTGGTGAAAAATAAAAAGGAACAATGTATATTGTCATGCAACATAACGTATACTACATCGAAATATTAAATATACTGTTAGGCATCATAACATATACTATGCTCAAAATTTGAATATATTGAATAAAAAGGTGGTGTTCATATACTCTCAGGCTTTATAACATATACTATGCGCGGAATTTGAATATACTGTTGGTGAAAAACGTATACTACATCGAAATATTAAATATACTGTTAGGCATCATAACATATATTATGCTCGAAATTGGAATATACTGCTGGTGAAAAATAAAAAGGTGGTGTTCATATACTCAGGCTTTATAACATATGCTATGCTCGGAATTTGAATATACTGTTGGTGAAAAATAAAAAGGTGTTGTTAAGATTCAAACCCGCGCACTGAAGGGTACAATGCCGCGCCTTTACCAACTAAGCTAGAGCCTATTTTGTGATTCCAAACACACCTTAATATATATATATATATCGCGCGCACAAAAATCATAAGTGGGACCCACAAGGTGTACATTAACACTAATGTGCATCTTATGCACATGAGTGTCACTCTTTGATAAATATGATTGATGTTTAAATAGATGTGATTAATCATTAGGGGTGAAAAAACTTAACCCGAACACGAACCAATTAAACACCATAACCTGACCCGATCCAACTCGATAAATCCGTCGATACTTGCATATGTATTCATGTCATTTCAGGTTCACTAAACATATTTCTATTATTCATTTTTATAGAAGTACAAAATAAATTTAACCATTCGAAAAAATAGCACATATATTCTATAGTTAATCTCCATTTACATAATAGATGAACAAATTCATTTTCCCCCTTCGCTCATCTTCCCCCATGGAAGGATGGGGGAAGGTTTCATCTTTAATTTTTGTTTTGTTTTTTCTCTTTCTGTTCGCTAAATAATGGAAGATCCACCACATCTCTCTACTAAGGTTTTAGCGTTAGATTTCGCCGCGTCTATATACGTCTTTTATCAGCCTTTCCTGGTCTTTCTCCATCAGTTTTCTGCTCCGATCTTCAAGTTCGCTTCTGCCTGGATCCGATCCAAATTCTTTGACTGTTGTGGATGCAGTCACAGAGCAAGGAACAAATCTTAGTGGTCTTTTCGCCGGTAATATTTAGCATTTATTTGATGTTATCTGATTTTTTTTTTTTTTTAGCATAGAGCATATGTCTCGTAGAGCCAACTTGTTGGCACATAGCTTGCTCATTTTTTCTTTTTCTTCAGGCGATCCAATTGTTTGGATATCTCTAGATTTCCTGATTGGATTGAGATCCTTGTTCTGGACAATTTACATTGATTAATGAGAATCTCAATTTTTTTTTAAAAAATAAACAATTTTTTTTTCAAATTTTCTAATCAACATTTATCCTCTAAGCAGTTATTCCCCATGTTTTCGAGTTTTTCTTCAAATAAATTTCTTCCACTACATCAATCAACCCTAACATTTTCAAATAATAATCATCATCATCATCATCATCATCATCATCATCATAAAAACAACAAAACACTCTCAAAATAATAAGTTTAGAGTTTTCCCGCCTGAAACTCATTACCAATAATGGAAATAACAATATTTGGTATATAAGATTTATCCCAATATAAGATGTGATTATTGGCAATAACTTATCATGTATTGGCCGAAAATAAATTTATTTCAAAATCAGCTCAATTTTCAAACACTACGTACTTTTTATATTAATAATTTTTATAGAACCTCTAATTTTAATCACTTTTTCAAAAGTAAAAATAATTGCAAACACCCCCTAAATAACCCTGGATCAGAGATTATTTATGGGAGTATTTGTAATAATAAGTGATTTGTACAAAAAGTAGAAGTTGTATTGTTTGCAAAAAAAAATGATTTTAAATACAAATTGTTATTATAAGTAGAAAAAAACATGTGGTGACCTGCTTCCAACTTCTGTTTGAAATAAGTGATATTAAACCTCTATTAAAGCAGGAGCAGGTATTTAAAAACATTCAAATCTACTATTTTTAAGCCAAAAGTGCAAAAGCACTTGTCCTAAGCTTTTGCAAACACTGCCTATATATAAGAAGGAGAATTAAGTGGCAGGAAAATAAGGAATTACCGTGTTCCAAATCCATAGCTTGATTCGTGCGTTGTTGATTGTGATGGTAGTGTCTCTGTATTCGACACCGATGGTCATATTCAATTTTTTTTTTCAATCAATATATTGACAAATCTTCTCATAAAATCATCTCTCTTATTTAATCTCTAACTAATACTCCCTCCGTCCCGGCTAACTTTGCATACTTTCCTTTTCGGTCCGTCCCACTTAACTTTGCACACCCTTAAAAATGAAATCTCTCTCACAATCTCCACCCTTGAAATCTCCACCCTCAATCTCCACCTTTAAAAAAGTCAAAGATTTTCCAAAATCTATTTTTTCTTAACATCCATGTCAGGTCAACCGTGCAAAGTTAGCTGGGACGGAGGTAGTACAATTTAGACTCATCAAATATGTTGAGATTCTGATCCAATTAATCATCAACATGACCTCTATGCAAGGATGCTAGAGATATTCATACATTAAAAAAAAAGGAATATTAATATTTTATAACTTAATTAAATTTATATAATTTTAATTTTTAAAACTTTTTATTGCACTCTTTTTTCATTAACATGTAATATTTATTATATTACAATTACATAACTACATAAAAATTTAATTATTTATTAGTTTACATTTACAAACCGTGCATCGCACGAGTATACTACTACTAGTAGTAGTAGTAGTAGTAGTAGTAGTAGTAATAATAATAATAATAACAACCCTAATAATAATAATAATAATAATAATTATCGGGCTTTATCGGGTTGGCTCAATATGGCCCGAATTTTATTGTCTTATTGGGTTGACCAGATAACGACTAAACCGGAGAGACATCGGTCCAAACCCGAAGTTTCATGCGGGTTCGTATCGTGTTATCGGGTCGTGTCATCTTTGTCACCCCTATTAATTATTGGATTATGATATTTTATTAGAATAGTATTAAATTAGTAGTATACCCATGTGATGCACGATTTGTAAATGTAAATGAATAAATAATAAATTTTTATATATGTATATAATTTTAATATAATAAAGTATTACAATCAATATATAATAAGATATGAAAAACTATATGTTAATGAAAGAAGAGTGTTATCAAAAGTATTAAGAATTAGAAATATATAAATTTGAGTGAGTTATAGAATATTCATATTTGTGTTTCTTAATGTATGAATATCTCTCATCTTTGCGTAAAGGTCTTTTGATGATTGGGGCTGAAATTGCAATATGCGGCCGGCACGGGACATATTTCTTGCTGATTGTAACTAAAATTTAGATTAATTCTTGTGATATGTGATTTAGCCTGAATTTGAAAAACCCTGTCAACATTTCCTGATATAACGTTCTAACAATCATTTTTTGCTTCTAAATTCAATTGTAATTAAATAGATCGCTGATTTTATAGAAGATCGGGTCAGAATTTCCTTATATAAGAATGTACAACATATTTGTTGAATCTAAATTGATAAATAGCTAATCTTATCGAAAAGATTTGTCAATGTATTGATTGAAGAAAAAACGAAAATCTTATTTTATTTTGACAAATATCACGATCAATGCTTGTAAAAAAATATGTTGAAATTGTTTTTGGACTAAATTCCGGATTAGAACATAAGAAAATTATTATATTTTCTACCATAATTACATTTCATAAGCACTGCAACTGTATTAGTTGTATTATATTATACATACGATTTTTCTACTATATAACCATTATATTAATACAACCTTAGATTATAATTATTGGATTTTCATCTTTTAATCTTGACCCTTAAATGAAGTTACCTACAACTTGCTAAACTCATCACCAAACTCTATCTATAAACTTTCAACCTGAGCATGCCTATTATATATGTCCCATTTTATTTGGCTTCTATATTTTTCTTTTCTTTTCTTATTCAGCTCCCTTCTTAGTTGATGTGTCGTTGGAAGCCCATTACTTCTTCATTTTTTTTAGTGTCCTTTTCATTTCCCTAACCAATTCTTTAAAGCTAAAAAGTTTTATATATATATAATACAAAAGATATTAGCATAAATTAAAATAAATAAATTTCTCATAAATGAAAATAAATATGATTTCCTTTCAAACTCGAATTAGACTAGCACAATTTATATAAATTAACATAATTGTATTAGCACAATTATAGTAATTATAAAATTTCCTAGAAAAATATCCCACAGATGAAAAATATTTAAGAAAAAGAAGTATGAAGAATTCTAGAAAAACTTAGAAGAAAGACCTTAATTTGTGAAGAAAAAAAGGACCGGCTATTTTTTGCATTTCTTCTTTTTTTTCTTTTCCAGGAATTTTCTTATATTTTCTTTATTTTTCCCTTATTCCATAAAAAATCTTTGTTTTTCTTGAATCTTTTTGCGAAACTTCTTATATTCCCAGAAGCTTACTTTTTATTCTTGAATTCCTTTTTTGCCTAGATTTTCTTGTTTCATTCCAGTACTTACCAAAATTCTTCATTCATAGTTTTTGGATTTTCTTTTTATTTTTTGTATTTTCTGAAAATCTTCCTATATATATATGTTTTTTCTGTTCTCCTTTATTTTGTTTCATTATTTGATAACTTGAAAAAGTTGCTTATAGTTACATGTGGGTTGGCTCAACTTGCGCATGCGGATGAAATAAACAAAGATCCCAATTAAAAGAACTTAGGACACGCACATGATATTTTTCTGGCGAGTTTTAATTTTCAAAAAAATAAGAGATCATTTAAATTGCTTATGTTTGGACAAGGATAGAAACATCTAGATGGAGGATGCATTCGTCCAAAAGGTATGTTTGTCTGGGATAGAGTAAAGTAGTATATGTTTCGCAGGCATCAAATTAATAGATTGGTGGATGATAGATGATGAATGATGAATGATGAATTATATTATTAGATAGCTAATGATTAAAATGTTGTTGTAACTAGTTTTCCTTGTCGTGCGATGCACTAGCTTATAAGAAAAATTAAAAATTGAGTAATTGAACGAAATGGTTGAATAACTTATTTTTTCATTAAATAAAGAATATTATATTATCTTGTAAATTTATATTTCATTAAATAAAATTAATTTATTTATTTAGTTTTGCAACTCATATTCAGTATAAATAGCTCAATACACGATAAACATCTAAATCTAACCATAATAATCAACCAACCAACATTTAAAGGCCATGAAAGAAAATTAACTTGATATATTTTACATAATAAAAAAGAAAAGAACTGAAAAAATATTTGCCTTTTAATTTATTTTATTAAATAAATCTTGTCAACTATAAATTCTTTTATATTGCAAATTGTCCAAAAAATTGGAACTAATTTTGGGGAAAATTTTACCAAGTATGTATAAATCTCTTTTATATTAGTAATGATTTAAAACTATTCATTTTTAGAAAGTAAAATGGGCGGGTAAATATATTCAATTTCCTTTTACAGAGGATTTTATTTTATTATATAGTAAGGTTTGTAAATTTATATTATTATAATGTGTAAAATAGTAAAGATGATAATTGATTATTGAAAAAGTACTTGGCGTTTGCGGAATAGAGTGAGGTTTTAGATTGGGGATGTGCTACATTTGGATGGGCACATCCCTGCACATTCTTGTACAAAAAATACATATGGGACAAACATTTTCCAATACAATTATAGCAAATGATTAATATATAATAATAATAATAATAATAATAATAATAATAATAATAATAATAATAATAATAATAATAATAATAATAATAATAATAATAATAAGCGAAGTCAACCAATTTTATTAAGTTTTAATTTTTTTCGCCTAAAATACAAGTTACTATTTATGTATATTTTTTGAAAATTCGAATTAAACTTATCCGGCCATATCTATCATAATTTGAAAGTTTAAAATTAAAATATTCCGATAATGATGATGTTTCCTGAAAGTTTGAATTCCCTCTTATCCGATTCCAAATTTTCCCACGCTAATATCCAATATCTGTAGAATTCTATTTTGCCCTTTTTTTCATGCTAATCTACCATATTTACTGAATACTGACATCCATCATTTTATCCATCCACCATTTGTCTATTCATCTTATTCTTCTAACAGTGGAAGCTCCTAAAACATAATCTGCAAATGACGATGAAAACAAATCAATCACCGATCAACATGATTCTGAAAAAGTTGTAGATGATGATTGCAGTATTCAAATTCACATGCCATCAATATTTTGTACGATAATACATTACTTTCAACTCTTAATTATTCAATTACTAATTTTTCTACACGAGTAGTAGTATTTTTTTAATATTGAATTGTCATCCATTATGTATGTAACTTAATCTATTGGATTTTATTATGACAGCTAAACCGATTCCGACAAATTGACAAAGAAAATTTAGTAATATATATATATATATATATATATATATATATATATATAATAAGCGAAGTGCAGTACTTTTAGTAAGTGACATTTTTCCCGCGGAAAATATAGGTTACTCGCAAATGTAATATTTAATATTTTTAAAATCCAATAATAAGTTTATTAAGCTTTTAAAATAAAAATGAAGTCCGAAAAATCTGATAGGCAAAAAAATTCTGAAAAGTATGCTAAAAACACATTAATTTTTTAATGTTCCTGTATTAACTTTCAATCTATTAGTTGATTAGTTAATTTCAAGTTTCAAAACCAAAATAGTTATTTAAAAAAAAGAAATCCAAATATATTTGTTAGCACAAAAATAGGAATTTTGAGAACACAATCAAATATTAACATTTCTTTTTCGCATATCTGAAATTGAAATTCAGATTTTGTCCTGTAATATTAGGAATTCAATAGGAAAAATAATAACGTTAGTAACTGAGTCCATAAATATCGGTATTAATATTTCTCTCATATGACCTCTCTCATCTCTCAAATCACGACACAACTTTATTAATATTGCTCCCATTTGTTCTCTCTTATCTCTCAAATCATGGAACAACTTTGAAGCATTATTTTTTATCATCGCCATTCATAGCAGTAGAATAGTCATTTGAAACAACTCATTTTCACCGTCATTCATATCAGAATCCGGCTATAGTTTGTTGTGCACCACCTAGGCCAGCCACCATTGTCGACCATCATGATGTCAAATCAGGTACAATCTACTTCATCTTCTATTTTCTACTTCATTCACACATATTAAAGGAGAAGCACATAATCATCTCTCTGTTATTACTTTAAAAAATTTTCAAATAGAAGCACACTACTTATGATAAGTGTATATTTTCCTCAAAAAGTTAAGTTACTAAAAGAGGAATTTACTCTTTCTTTTTCAACGAAATTAGTTAATTAGATTAAATATAAATTAAAACTTTTGAATTTTGAATATAATGGCAGTTGCATATTATAGGGATCTTTTTTAACAAATTTGCTCCGTAATTAGAATTGAAAATAATGAACATAATTTTTGCCTCTATCAATGAGTAGGTTGTGGGATCTAAAAATCTTTTGAAACAATTCATTAAATAAGAAAATATTTTAACTAATCAGGAATAAATTCTAAATAGGCTAGAAATTAAATTATTTTATAATAGACTCTAAACTTAGAATATTAAATAAATTACATTTTTTTAAAAAAAATTAAAAAATTTAAAAGGGAGGACTATCATTGTGGGCACCCTAAATATGTCCATGAACCTTAACAACGTGCAACTCTAATCATATACTCCCTCCGTCCCGGCCTAATTGTCCAGCCTTGGCTTGGCCGGGCACGGAGATTAAGAAAAAACAAATTTTGTGGAATCTTTGACTTTTTCAAAGGTGGAGATTAAAAATAGAGATTTGGAAGGTGGAGATTGTGAGAGAATTTGTTATTTATGGGTTTTGACAATTAATTTGGGACAAACAAATATGTCAAGTTGGACAATTAGGTCGGGACGGAGGGAGTACTTTTTCAGTAGCAATACTATTATATTTTGAACACACAAAAAAATGAGCATAGATCTTAATAAAAAAAATAGCATGTAAAATCTTTTATGCATTAAGATTGAAGCACAGATGAGTTGTTTTTCCAGATCTAACAAATAGAGTTTGAGCTGATCAAGAGAGAGGATACTGGACAACCTAGGATATACATTTAGTTAAATATTATCTTTATAGTTATTTACATTTTGTTTACAATTTTATTTTATATATTCCTACTGTTTCAAAATAAATGATGCTTTAAAAGGAAGCGAAAGAATTAAGAAATAAACATATGAAATTCAATATGAGTGGAATGTTGAAAAATAAAAGATATTTTATGATTGACATAGGGGCAAAATTGTAATACCCGCGCCTCTCACAACTCACTGGCCAATATAATTTTTGCATTTCATGCATTCCATATTTTTATGTGCTATTTGGTGATAGTTTTATAGTAATTAATTTATTATATTTATTATGTTATTTTATATTTTTGTGACTAATTTGGAAATGTTTACTTTGGTAGTCAAGAACCCCCTAGTCTAAAATATTGGGACATGCTACAAAATTTAAGACTACGCGTGACAAGTTTAAAATATAGAATATTATGTAGTACGTGGAAGTGTTAGATGTGTAAAGGATTTTATTGTCGGAACAACAACAACAACAACAACAATAATAATAATAATAATATAATAATAGATTATAACCGCATTATCACATAAGAAGGCGGTTAATAATCTTATATAATACTTATCCTATATATATTATCAAGCATACTTAGTAAACAAGATAAGAATAGGTGAGGCGGTGCTGGCAACTGGGAGAACACAAAGTTGGTAAGTGGAAATTCTCCTCTCAAAACATGCAATCAATCTCAAGGATTGTATAAGGAATACATCAAGTAGTTTTCATATTATAATTTACAAGTTGAGAACCTAGCTGCTATAATGACTAAATTATATTGACAGTGACTTCCATTAATGAAGAGTACTTAAATAGTATCCCTAGCATCTATAACTAGGACGTTAAAACAAGGAGAAGAATGTTAATCTGCCCAGATTTTTAAAGTAAATGTTCAATAGTTAGCTGATTTTGACCATTTTATGAGCTGAATCAGGAAAAGTGTAAAACATGAAAGTTGTAGCCTTATGTGTTAGCTTTATAACCCAACTTGAATCATATAAATATCAATTTTGTAGAAACAGTTAGAGCCTTATTACTAAAATGCGACGAAACTGAAAATTCCGAACTAAAAATACTTAATAACCTGGAATTTGATAAATTGTGTATTAATTCGATTTAAAATTGTCGTAGATTGATTACCACTGTGGAATAGGAAATTTCAAAAGCTACTCCGGATGAGAGGTAAGTAGAAATCCATCTTCAACTACAATGCTTGAACATAGTATTTGTGCATATTATTTGTGATGATTGATTGTAATATGTGCACTTGTATCTTTTTATATAAAGTGTTTTGTTCCATTATTAATAGTAAACTGGTGAGCATATCAGTCATGAGCATTAGCATTTGCAAAATTTGCATGTGTACATAACAAAAGTCAAAACGGATATTGCTGGGTTTGAATTGGGCAGTGGATTTTGCTAAACCCACCCCTAACCCGCCATGTTTATATTATTTATTTTAATATTTTATATATACTCCCTCCGTCCCGGCTTAAGTTTCCTACTTTGACCGGGCACGGAGGTTAAGAAAAAACAGATTTTGTGGAATCTTTGACTTTTTTAAAGGTGAAGATTGAGTGTGAAGATTTAGAGGGTATAGATTATGAGGGAAATTTGCCATTTATGGGTTGGAAAGTTAAGTTGGGACAAACAAAAAAGGAAAGTAGGAAAGTTAGAGCGGGACAGAGGTAATATTTAATTTGTTATAGCAATATACTACTTACTACTATTTTTTACTACCAATATATTCACATTTTTATTGTTTTTGCTTGTTTTATTGTGTTTGATTTAGTTCGAGAACTTATTTGCTCATTTTAGTAAATAGATTTTTTATTTAATAATGTATTATTTATATTATACCTCGATTATGGAATCACTAAATTAAAAAACAGTAACAAAAATATTATATATATTGAAACAAACTAAAACAACATGATAGAGCAGGGCAAGTAAAACCGCCGGGTTAGCGGGCCGGGGAGAGCTTTTCTGAGAAAGCGGGGCGAAGCGGATTACGAATATAATTCTTTCCATTGCAGCGCAAGTCTTGGGAAAAGCCAAACTCGTCCATACCCATCCCCATTGCTATCCCTAGTCATATCTATGTCTGATATTTTTCATTATTTTAAAATATATTTAATGTATGATATTTTTCATTATTTTAAAATATATTTTATGTTTAAGTCGATGCTTGCATAGTACCCGCCATCAGTTTTATTTGAAATAGGGGCTCTCTCTCAGCTCTATATCCACTACTTTTGAGACATTCTCACTACAACAATTCTGCAAACCGACAACGGTGAAACGGTGGAAAACCGTTGTCTTTTGCGATAAATGAGCGTTGTTGTACCTGGCGTTGTGGTAGACTCCTACCTACTGCCACAACAGTTTTTTATCCCACCACGGTTTTTGACAATCACATAAAAGGAGAAAAACGTAATAATTCAAAAATTATTTTGATAGTCAAATCATCAAATATATCTAGTACATTATTTTAGCATAAAATGTCCACCAATATGCTTCAAAACTAATATAAAAAATTAACTACGCAACCAGATCTTCTTGAGCTTTGCACTTGACAGTAAGCAAAAATTTCACTCGTCCATTTCCAACAACTCATGAAGATGATAAGTACCTTGCAAAATGAAACATATGTCAACGAAGAATAAATATAAAGAGAAAGAAAAATCAAATCACAAGAAGCATCTGAAAGACATCTAATTTGACACATAAAGTAGAAGCATTCTGATAAGCGTGACCACATGGTGGTAACGCTTCATTAAAATACAGAATTCGAGTCTTCCCTAACCTTGAAGCCAGCATCAAAAGGAAGCAGTGAAGAAATGTCCTTGTTGCGCCTACTAAAATATCTTCCAGAACTAAAATTCACCTGTTAAAAACCATTTTCATCAATAACCTTATTCGAATTCATGCCTAATCAAATAACTAAAGATAGGAAAAATTCATAATCAAACTGAGAGGCTTACAATGGGTCATGGAAAATTAATGATTTCCTAGAATATCAAATAAAATTACAATAATACTAATTGCAAGAGAGAAACTTACATCACTAGCATTGACCCCAGCATATATGATTTTCAGAAGAACATCATCTGGTATTGAATCTTCACTTGGACCACATCTTCTCAAAGCTTTAGGGGATTTGAATCTTCACTTGGACCACATCCAGAGATTTTCTCCTTGACTTTGGGCGAATACGATATTTTTCTTCTTCTGCAGGAGTTGGCCAATGCTCTAAGCCCCTTTTGTTAGATATCCACAAGCAAGTCCCAGCTTTACTCTCATTGCTAATAAGCTTAAAGGCACCTACATAAGTGAAGAATGAAGATCAACTTAAGGAGATATTGACTGAATTAAGCGCACAAAATAATTATACAACCTTTAACGATGCAGCCTATTTGCAAAGGAAAAACAAAGAAAGTGCTAATTCTGCAAATAGCCTATTTCTTGTTTTTTTTTTTTTTTCTGTTTTTGTTTTTTTTTGTCAGAAACAAAATTTTATTAAAATAAAAGGGAAAGAATTACAAGATTCTTGTGGCTGGCAACAAGTTGGTTACATGCATAGAAAAATTATCTCCTAATAGTCATGACATTAACTCATTTTCGAGGAGATTAAAAGAAATTATAACAGATAGATACTAGATAAAGCAGCTCAAAGTCAGAAAGTTGCAGATTAGTTCATCGCACGTACTTAATCCAGAGTGCTAATTTAGGGGTCCAACAAGTTAGTGGTAAGGATAATGGAGAGAGAAAATTCATAATAGAAATCCAGGAGTCCATCCTATCAGCTTCACTGCTATGTTCGAACTTCAGTTCGTGGGACTTTTCCCTTTTGCTAGATTAAGAAACTACGGGAAGTTTGTAACATGCACGTAGACGACATAATATCGGATGGAATCACAGAATAAACTCATTTCAGCTAAATTAACAGTCTGAAGTACAGAATCCCACGCACAAAAAAATCACATTTAGCAACATGAGGTTTCAAACAAACCAATATCTCATTCATTATTCAAAGATACCATTGTCCTTCAATCCAACCAGAAATTAGGTAAGACCCGGATAGTCTGGTTTAGAGAAAGTATTTCTTAGGAATCATTCCAAGATGAGCAGGGTTAAAAGAGTAATTTTATATTATTAGAGTATGCAGCATCAGGAAGAAGATCAATTGTATCGTTCAGTTTAGGTGCTTCATGGAGCAGCAAGAGTAATCCTTATATACAAACCAATGGTGATGAGGCTACCTAATGATGTTGCCTTTTAACCTCTGAGAGCAATATTGACTAGGTCATGCCAAGGTTATTCCAAATCAGGCAGCAGAGAGATGAAAAATGAAGGCAATCCAAACAGCAAGGTTACATATAAGTCACAACTGCATCGAAATATATGTCCAGTTATCATCCCTTCCACTGACCTTCAGATTTTCCGCTCACATCCTTTGCAATCTATCTTGATCTTGATCTCCACTGTCTGGTTAAATGACAGGAAAAATTATATCCAATTATTGTCAGTTATATTGAATTAATAAAAATAAAAGAAAGTCCTGGAAAAAGGCAGTATGATGTGGACATAAACTCTGTTCCCTCTTTCTGAATTCAAAACAGTAAAACCAGATTATATAATAAAACATATTTAGCAAATCAAACATGGAATTTTACTATACTATCTCAATATTCTTAATAAATCAGCATGATTTTAATGAATTGAGCACCCTTTTTAATTTTATCTATTAAAAATCAATTTAATACAGTAATTAATTCAACTTTCGATTCTTCTGCAGGGGAAATATGTAAGTAATCCTGCAAGTTCATATACCAAAACCAAATGAGTAAACTAATTTGAATCATACACATCATAAAGAAACGGAGATTATGTTTACAAATTAAATTTAAATAATGTACAAATACAAAATATCATAAATCGCTAGAAAACAAGCAAAAGACAACAAACCCACAGACTGCGGTGACAATAACTACTCAACAAATGCATAATTTTTTATTCTGTCAAAACAGATCTCTCACACACAAAAGACATACAAACATATGTCTGAAATAGAAGGATCAAGAATCAGTTCAACAAATATGCACACACTTCCACATCTATGTGTGTGTTAGAAAGCAAACAGACCTGTAGTTGTTTGCGTCTCTTCATCTTGGAATGGCCACTTGAGCAATCAAAGATGTTTGAGAGATGATCCAAAGCTCCCATTTCTGCAGATTTCTTACAACTAACTGCTGAAGTATATATTGCTCAAATATATATCTCACTAATCTCAAGAAGCTTTTATACTGAACTTGTGATGCACCTACTCAAATATAATCAGATGATATGCTGATTCAAATAAATAATTTGAATGTCAAGTCAACCATGAACTACTTCTGCTGATCTAAACGTTTAATGTATGTAGGCTGAGTATCAGAGAAGTTGGTATATTTAATGGTCACTAGTTATTACCTACTTAATACATTTATATATAATGAACAAAAGTTGAAGCTGAAAGTTATTTAGGGGATTAATAGCAACAAAACATATGGCTAATCACGTATATTTCCCCTTCATTTATCATAAGCCTGCCGAAAAGATGGTCTTTTAGTAACAAATTATGTGTATGATGAAAGTCAATCAACCAGAGACTGCTACTGTCTCCCCTCCCTCCCTCGTGTATATTTTAAATTATTTGGCTTATCTTAATATGAGCTCATTATAAGTAAATAGTTGACTAGCTTGGATTACAAATCCTATCTAAGTAAACACAACCTGTATATATACACATTTGTGATACATTTATTTTCAGTTTTGAAAGTAACCTGCTGGTTTTTATTGAATCACCAGAAAACAAATAAGGGCAATCAAAGTCTATATAAAGATGCAAAGAAGCATTACACGGGCCCAGACACTCAATCAAGATTAAATAATTTTGGATCAAAGAAGTCAGACATTATCAATTCATTATCAATTTTATTTTTCCCTCTTCTTCTCCAATTGTAATAAATAAATTTCACGTAATGAAATACAAGTGGACCTACTACGCCATGCAAGGAAAAAATCTGAACACAATCAATTGATGCTATTCCAACAAGAAGAATATTCAGAACTGGAGCATAACCTATCAAATGGCTCTCACTCCCATAAAAATCTGTAGGAACAAGAGGTGAAAGCACTCTTGTAATGAGAAAGTCTGCATGATCCTGTATGCACATACAAATATTTATCTTCAGAAGAAGCCGGAGGAAGGTGGAAGGGGAGAATAGAGAAGGGACTTTGTATTATATAGTAATGTCCACATTTCATATGCAGGCTAGCAGAATTACCATAAGAATTTAACACTTTGAAACACACACACACATAAGTACTTACTCACGACTCACAAAGATTAAGGAAAGCTAGCTACCTCATCATATATATTTGAAAGATTATAAAAAAACATACCACAGGCTGTAGATGCTCAACTTTGAAGCTCTTCTTTCAGACTTGAGTATTTGCCTCCTTCTATTGGTTGCTATTTCTACTGCTCAAGAATAATGTAGTAGTGGGTAAATTTTTTTTTTTCTTTTGAAAACAACCCTTTCCAAGAAGCTCACATCAGGGCAGATAATACAGTAGGAGTACATAACACCTCTGAAATGGTGCAAAGCTCACTTCAGTTAAAAGACGAATGCAAAAAATGTCCAAAATAATCTTATTTTATCATTAATGTTTCTCCAAATACTATCATATCCTAGATACATAGAAATTAAGCAAATACTTGTAGAGAGAGAGAGAAACCATCTAAATAAGCAAAACCTTCGTCAAATTATATTTCTACCAATTACATTAAAAATAAATCAAGTTAGTTCCATTCTATGTCTCACTGTGAAGTGTAATATTTACATCTAATAATGATATTTTTTTTTTCTCTCTAGGAAACGTAATACTTTTCCACTAAAATGCAATATCTTTTAATAAAATTTGATAGTTTTTGTATTTTTAAAATATGCATTTTCTATAGTTTTTACCATCAAGTTTATATAAATACATAATTTATAACCCTATATTGACATTCATCATCTTCTTCTACACAAACCTTTAATAATTAAAAAAATAATGCATTTTATCGGAATTGTTTTTCTCGAAAAGTATTAATCCTAGAAGTTACTAGACATGCGAAATGGAAATCAGTTTTTCAGATGAGCACATTTTCTGAAGTTCACTTGGATTGGTTTAATCGCACACTATGTGGGACAAGGTTGAGACACCATAATTGAGATAGGGGATCCGAAAATATGATTCAAAAACAAAAAAGCTAACTAGCAAGCTAAGTAAAATGATCGCTCATAACTTCATCTGTGATACGACTGATCAATATTAAACTATAAGAGAAAATAGAAAAAGAAAAAGAAACCTCACCGACTATGGACCAAAAATATTTCTAGAGTAATTAAGGAGCAAACAACAGAACCAGTGGTTCCGTATAACACAAAGACCACCAATGTCAATTAAGTCCAGTAGCTACTGTGTAGAATCAACCTATAACACAATGACTAATAGTTCCATCATGCGTGGGACTAAAGCTCATTGAGAGTTTACAAGAGTAAAGGAAGCACAACAGTAAGTAATTTGCAAGAGAATATTAATCATCCATTAGAGGATCATTGTAACCAAGTCTTGCTTTGTTGCCCATTAAAAATTGCCAGTTGAGGTTGGAAACATGTCAATTGGGTATAACTTGAAGCTAAGTTTGCAATATTAGCCAAAACGTTTTCAGCATTAAAACTAACAAGAAATCTGCATACAATTGCTTAATCTATTAATCCCCTTACATGCTCAAGGAGCAGGTAGGTAGTTTTTGACTCTCTATCACACAATGAATCTTTTAAGATATTTTAAAGAGCTTATATGCACAACCAAACACCCTTCCCAACGAAATTTAGACAGTACGCCTAATTAGATCAACACACTTCATAAGCCAAAACTAGAAACTAATCATCAAATCAGATTGGATAAGCTACTTGCCTATTAAGCTGATTGTAATTAGATCAACACACTCGGTCAATTTTACTTTTGTTTTGGAATATAATGTAGTAAAATTTACAAGATATTATCAAACCATCCTTAAAAAGTGATAAAAATGTATTAAAACATCATGAATACAATTATTTGAATTAGATCATATGTCCCCATCCGGACGAGTAAATACATAAACAAACATAGCCTTTTGGATCATATAATACAAGTAAATACATAAACATAGCCTTTTGGATCATATAATGCAAGTCTAATAAGGAAATAAGACCATCTTTTTGAGACATCTAGAAAAGAAAAAGAGGACTATCTTTTTTAGACCTCAAGGGTAATTTAATATTGTCACTTAAAACTATTCACATGCATTCTGTTGAGACATTATTGC
This sequence comes from Ajuga chamaepitys, assembly GCA_958295605.1. Classification (NCBI taxonomy): domain Eukaryota; kingdom Viridiplantae; phylum Streptophyta; class Magnoliopsida; order Lamiales; family Lamiaceae; genus Ajuga; species Ajuga chamaepitys. The sequence goes on along the minus strand of OY282506.1, from coordinate 23,118,938 downwards.
CGTGGCCTGCTTCAGTATCAATTTATGCAACTGGCATGGACATAACATCGATTGAGTACGTTATTAATGCAGCCTCAGTAAGTTCATGAAGTCAACATAATGGTAGAGAGGCAGGCATTATATGTGGTAAAACATGGACTTCAACAAAAATGGGTTCATGGCCCACAATTGGGGGCACCACACCAAACCATACCTAATACCATCTCTAAAGTACCAAAGAGAGTGGCAAATATTACCCTCATTTCTTCAGTAGTGAACATGTAATGGAGAATAACAGTTGCAGGAATAAACACCTTCACATCATCACGACCACCTGTTTGACCACAAAATGAAACTCATACTTTAAAAGTTAAAACTCAATAAAAGTCAACCGAGTAGACATTTTATGAGGTCGATTTCCGCTATTAATTGTTGAGACAAAATTTATAACCAAGGACTGAACATTTTATCATCCCAATCCATTTGGAGAAATTTGAAATTTTAGATCAATCAGAAAAAATCAAGAGGAGAAACATACTGTCAGAAGAAATCCCAGGAAATAACTCTGATTAGCATCAGAGTTTTCATAAGATGCTGATATTAGAAAAAAAATGCATTAACCTACCCAAAATAGATAAAAAATAAAAATTCAAAATCTACGAATCATAATGTGCTATTCTATTTAAAATCCAAGGGGGCAATGTCACTCGAACCGCTTGCCATATCATATCCAAACTAGCTACTGGAAAAGAGGGAATTGATTCAAGATCCCCTTTTCCCCGACTCCCTTTCTCTTTATGAGACCTCTTTCTGGCTTGGTTACGAGGGCGATGCAAACCACTAGAATAGCTTTATGTATTATCTAAGATAAGGAAAGCACCGGCGCAACAGGAAGAAGAAGTATGGGATACAATATACGGAGAAAGAGTGAAGAGGAAGAAAGAAGAGCCTAGCCCAAGGGCTTCAACGCCTACACGACATCAAATGTGGGATGCAATCAGCCAATCACTCATATTTGTTACTTGTCAGAAGACCTACCCCAGCCCAACATCTTCTACTCAACCCTCTAGCTTTCTCTTATTTTTCTTGTCCACTTGCTTGGATACAAATTTATCTCCTGGAATTAAAAAGTCATCGTAAGATAGAAGAATAGCATCTGAAAACGATGATACCTTCATCCATGTCAAGAATGATAAGGTATCATACTTGCAATTCCTTGAGCTTCTGTTATGTGAATAAGTACCAACGATAACTAATGCAGCAAAAATAAGCGGGGAAATACATGCCTCTTACCTTTCTGCTCAAATTTAGCTTTTGTAAATGATGATGGCATCTTAGAGGAGTTCCATCCAACAGTTGGGTGGCAAGATCTACAGAAGGTTCCTGGTGAAGATCAAAACATATAACACATCATTAATAGATATTACCAAAATTACCCAATTTATTACCTCAATACTATAAGAAAGAAAATTACCTTCAGATACGTTACAAGAGCATCTCCTTTCTTTAGTTGAGGCTACTAATGCAATAATGCAAGTGGAGAACCTAGCTAACAATATAAGCCTTTCCTTGATTCTTAATTTTTATCTGCTTAAGCTGACGAAATAATACCATATGAAGAAATAAACTGAGTTCCTCGTATAGCTAACAATAGATAATCCTCCAAGACCCAAACTAATGGATATGGCCGCAAAACTCTTCAAAAGTACATATTAGCATCTTACTCATCCTTTATCTGTTTTGTCATATCTAGAAAAAGTATCATGGTGAACCTGTAGATTAAAAATATTAATAAGCAAACCTTGAGTAGAGGTTGCACATAATGGTGTTCTGATATAAAGTGATTTACTTGAAGCTCAAAGTACTTCCTTATCTATCTGTGCAGGGAGCAAACGTGCTACAATTCAGTCAAGGATATAAAGTGATTAGTTCATTATACAACTTTCCAATATGAATATTGTAACTTACGTTTTTTACCAACTCATCGGCCTTATCGTCATCAAAGCCAAGTGCAGCCAGTATCTTATACCCTGCAGCTCCTTTTGGGAGAAAAAATCCGAGGACTAAATGTGCGGCGGGTATTTCACCGTTTTCACTTGCATATCTAAATTGATGGAAACAAATAAACAACAAATTATAAAATCTAAATGTAATTAAAAATGGGAAAATGGTCAGGAAACCTAATTTCCCCGCATAAATCGAGATATTCAAACCCTAATCAATGCATTACAAACAATCTGACAAAGAAGTAAATGATTACGAGGAAACACAAGAAAAATTCTTCCGCAAAGCGAAGAAAAATGAAATCGGATAAACTCATACCTCAGAACATCGCGAGCACACGAGAAGCAAAATCAAACATAAGGAAACGGTGAAGACGGAGGTGCGAGGGCGACGGCGAGGACGACGGTAGAGCGGCGAGGATGACGACAGAGCGACGAGGACAACATCGAGGATCTGCGATGAGGAGCTGTGATTTCACCTGTTTGGCATTTCAAAGAGAAAAGGTTTCTTCAATTCTATTTGGGAGTTTGGGGGAATTTTCTCTTAATTTTATTAGGAAAAACGTGTACAGTTTAGGGAAAAAAATAGTAACAACTTTAATTAAGAAGTGCAATTTAAAAAGAAAGAAAAAATTAATGTATTCAAACACAACGCCTATAACACAACGGTAGAGCAAATCGGTTGTTGTTCAATGAATTCTTAAGTTCAACCACAACGGAAATACTTACAACAAGGGTGTTTTGTTAAGAGACAACAATTTTTACATAAAACCGTTGTCTTAAAGGCGTTGTTGTTGTGCATTTTCTTGTAGTGGTATAGTAGGGTAGGATGTGTATTGAAAATTGTAAAAGATATGTTGAAAATTGTAAAAGGTGATATAGGTAATAGGGTGTGGATATGGAGGGATGGGCCATCCATTGTAAAATGAAATACGTTGAGGATGATTCATACCCTATCCTGATGGGAACATCCTAAAATAAATATCCCCTAAGGTTGTGTTGAAGGATTTAAGGATGTATTTAAAATTCATAGTCTCAAATCCATTTAGGTTCCGTTTGGATGGAGGGATTTGAGGAGTGAATTTTGAAATCCACCATCAAATTCATCCAAGTTGTTTGGCAAAAAAAATTAAATCAAGGGATTTTAAATCTCTCATAAATTTCTAATTCATTTTGGATGATAAATCCATCCCACAACCTAGTCATTTATAAATATGTCCACATGTCTCATAAATGTATAGCAATATTATCACACACATTTCACACACTACACACATAACACCTACCACACACACACACACATACACACACACACACACACTTTTCACACATATACTGCACACTTCACACACTACACACACATTTCATACTTCACACACATACACAAACACTCTACACGCACACACTACACACACTACATACACACTCTACACAAACACTGAACAAACTACACACACTCACACATACTTCACACACTGCACACATATTTCACACAACATTACCACACGCGCACACACACATACTACACACACATGCGACACATACATATTATACATACTACTGAATAGTTGCTATTATAAAAACAAAAGTAAAAGAAAACAAGAAAGAAATTAAAGGAGGGGACCACAAGGCGAACCCTCACCACCAAACGTGAAAATAAAGTGAAAGTAAATCCGTGCCACCGGTCGACGGGAATAAGATATACAAAAATAGAAGTCTCATAGGACCTATATTTAATGAAAAGAAGAGTCCAAACGACTTCATCTGGGTTTGGGTCATCTATATAGTCGCCCCACTTCTTATCGGCGACCAGCCGTATAGCCTGTAAAACAGCATTACCCGAAAAGTGGGAGACAATCTGGGAATTGTGCAAAGGACAGTCTTGCTTAACCTGGGTGCACTGTTGTAGCCTAGTAGACATTCGAGTAGGCTGCAGAGTAGCCTGTAATCCTTAGAACAACGAGTATGCTTAATAGTAGACGAGGTAGCCGGAGCTTCCTGCACAAGCGGTTAAGGTCCAACAAAAGATGGGCTATCATTCGAAGGGGCATGAAAAGCCTCATTAAGCACCAAAGCTAAGCGACACCACTACGAAGGAAGAGAAGTGGAGTCGTGTCATAGAGGCGACCCAACACCTGAAGCGCTTCCAAATAACGACAACAAGATGAGGGCCATTTGGACCATTTCTTGTACAGAGGACTTTGGTGTTAAATCCAAAGCAAGTGATACAGAGGCCTTCAAAGCATTAGATTTAGGTGTAGTCATACTAGGGGAAGTGAAATTCTCAGAGGAGAGAACTATGGCCATAGTCGAATCATGAGACATTGTTGGTGCGTCTGCACAGGCCAAAGGAGAGATATCCGAGGAAGGTGCTTCAAAATGAGCATGAGGCACCTTAGTATCAAGAACGATAAACTTGTTAAACGTGGAGACCTGAGCAGGAAGCATTGTATCCCTATTCACATCAAAGGGTACCGATGAAATAGTCTTAGCTCGATAAACCTGAACTTGTGGCTTGGGCCGCTTTTTTTAGGCTTAGACTGATGCGTAGTATTAGTGTCAGTATTCTGGTGTTTGTAAGAAGAATCTCTGTGTCTAACTTCTTTACAGAAACTACAAAAATCAGGGCAATTCTCAATAGCAATATTCACATAATAACACTTATCCCGATTTTCCACCATCACCTAATCAACCAGTTTTTTAGCAAAGTCAATCTCAATCAGGACACGCGTAAAATGTCCATAATGTTCTACCAAAATTCGTTCATCCAGTTTCAAAGGCTTGCCAATTGCCAATCGTCTTGGCAATGCCCAATATCAACTCATTATCCTAATATACAAATGGTAAATCATAATACGGATCCATACCTGTGTAATAGAGGTTTTACCTTGAAACGACGTAGATGTTGGATTCCAACGATAAAGTCTAAGCGTACCAAGCATAAGCTGCAACATGTTGGTGTAGAGAACCACCTCGTGGTGCTTAGTATAACTAAACTAAAAATTGTATTTACCAAAACCCAATGGAATTATTTTCCAAGTATTCTTCAACTTCCAAATATTTTGCAACTTATTTTTTAATTCCGTAATAGGCCGCGGTTTGTCCCTATTGATATATAAAATTCGACCAGAAAGTGTTTCAGACATTGAACGCAATCGTTGCTGATATCGATTATCATCTACCTTGACTAAGAATATGCCACCCTTCTTACACGGCTCACAAGGCTGAACTAATGTGGGTTTTAATTGGCTGGACATTTGAGACAGTAAATCCTCGCTCTCAATAGGGGCAACTAGGGGAACACCAGTTGGGGCTACCGTCATAAGAGGTGCATCATCATTCTTTCGCCAAAGAGGAAAAGGGTCTGCAAGAGACCTGAACAATGGTTTGGAAACATGTAGGATAAAAACTCCCACTCCTTCGTGATTGTCTTCCGAAGAAGCAGCAGCCACATTGGCACAAAGCAATGGGCGACGAAGTCGTCATCGGACTGTTTGCGAACTCGGCAGGTAAACAGGTGATGGTGTCTTGGGCAATAGTAGTCGTTACAATCCTTGTTACAAAAGATGATGCAAAGTTGTACGAGAAGACGGTTGACTAATTGGAAGCATTGCAACGCCTATACTAGGCATATAGGGGACCTCTTACCCTGACAGATGCAACAAAGTCATACGAGAAGGCGATAGATCATTCCTGAAAGGGCCTGGAAAAATCAGCGTCAGAATCGAAGGTAAAGATTGATACTAAGAACCATCAAGAACCCCTTAAATACCGATCAAGATTGGCGGAGCCAGAACGGATGAGAAGCACTTAGGAAGGAAAAAAATTGTACCGTCAAGGGAGGATTTATCACTGAAGAAGAATATGAGGAAACCCTAGAGCCGTCAAAGATTCCTCCGTGTAGATATCAGTTCAATGTCATCAAGTGATCATAGTTTGAAGTAGAGGTTTTGAGGAATCAAGAACCGGGTTCAAGTTGGGAAGAACCGGGCTAGAGAACCGGGTTTTAGCCGGATCAGTTTTGAAGGTTAAGAGGGAACCGGAGTCAAGACGGTTATAACTGACTTGTGCAACGGTTTAGAACCGTTGAGTGTAAAACCGTTGTGAAAGGTCCGTCTTACAGCTTTGTGCAGTTGGAAACTGAATTGGTTACAACTACTGATACTTCCTGATTCGAGCTTCGACCTTTATATACATTGAATCCACTTGTAGATGCGAGTTGATACACGTTATTTTCCCTCTGTAAACACTACTCAATCATTAGAATTAGATAGCTAGGGTTCTTGAGCTCAATTCGGTCTGTGAATTGGGGGTTTCTAGTTTTCTGGGTTAATTCTTGTAATTGATTGTTTAGTGGAGTGAATTGAGGTGTATAGAGCCTCCGTGGATGTAGATCACATTGATCGAACCACGTAAAATCCTTGTGTTCTTCATTTTTGTTTCTGTTTTGCGTTCGGTTTCATTTTGACCGAATTCTTGATTGGTTTTCATTCTTTCTTGGTTTGAGCATTGTTTTTGTGTGTGTTGTAAGAGTTTCATTTCCTAACAAGTGGCGCCGTCTGTGGGAAACTTGTACACACACTCAAAGAGGAAGAGAGAATGGCTGGAGTGAAGATGGATGTGGAGAAGTTTTCAGGTAAGAATGACTTCTCACTTTGGAAAATAAAAATGAATGCTATATTGGTTCAAAATGGGTTAGACTCTGCACTTCTTCCTGTTGATCAATGGTCTGATGCTGAGAAATCAAAGTTTCCAGAAGTGGATAAGAAGGCTTTGAGCCTTATATTCCTCTGTTTGGGTGATAAACTCCTGAGGAAGATATCAAGGTGTAAGAATGCAGTGGAGGCATGGGGAAAACTAGAAGAACTTTATCAATCAAAGTCAATATTAAACAAACTATTTCTGAAGCAGAAATTGATGTCTTTCAAGATCACTGATGATAAGGCCATTTCTGATCAACTTGATGAGTTTGTCAAGATGATTGAAGAGTTAGAAGACTTGGGGATGAACTTGGAGGATGATGATAAGGCTCTGATGGTGTTGAATGTTCTTCCAAAGTCTATGGAAAGCTTCAAGGATACATTAATGTTTGGAAGGGATGGAAAAATCAGTTATGAATCTATCCTCTCAGCATTGAAGACAAAGTGTTTCCCAAATCAGGGAGAAAAGGGCTCTACACAGGCTGGAGAAGGCTTGAACATTAAGTTAAAAAAGAACTATCAAAAGAAGAAGTTCCAGGGATTCAAAGATAACAAATCTGGAACTCAGAATGCAAAGAAGCATTGAGACTGGGTTGAAACTAGAAAGTGTTTCAAATGCAAGCAAGCTGGACATTTGAAGAAGGACTGCCCACAAAAGAAGAAGAAACAGGAAAATTAAAGGGCAGAAGTGGTTGTGACTGAGCATCAAGATGACATCCCTGAAGTTCTAAACATCACAGACACAAAGATGGAAAAGGAATGGGTTCTTGATACAGGTTGTTCATTCCACATGTGCCCTAATGAATCCTGGTTCAAGGATTTATAGAAAGAAGATGGTGGAATATCTATCTACTGAGTTCACAGGGTTTTGTGAAGATAAGGGCATCACAAGGCACAGAACTGTCCCATTGAACCCTCAACAAAATGGGGTTGCTGAAATGTTTAACAGGACTGTGCTTGAGAGAGTTAGATGTATGTTGATTGATGTTGAATTACCCAAATCCTTCTGGGGAGAAACACTGAACACTGCATGTTATTTGATAAACAGATCACCATCATCAACTCTAGGATTTAAGACTCCAGAAGAAGTTTGGAGTGGAAAGGTATCAAACTACAATGACTTGAGAGTGTTTGGTTGTCTGGCCTATGCTCACATTAGGCAAGACAAACTTGATGCAAGGGCACAGAGGTGTGTATTCCTAGGATATCCTGAGGGCATAAAAAGCTACAGGTTATGGTGCTTGGAACAGGGAAACCAGAAACTTTTGATAAGTAGAGATGTAAGATTCAATGAGGATGTGATGGGATACAACTCTACTGGAAGTCAAGAAGAAGCTGATGGTGCTGTGGAATCTGAAAGAATTTCCATTCAGGTGGAGCCTACTGAGGAAAAGAAATCACCAGAGAAAAATGCTCAAGCTCAACCAGAAGATGACAGTTCATCAGAAGATGATGAAGACCAACCTGAGATCTCAAATCTCAGAACTTATAGCATTGGTAGAGACAGATCAAGAAGACAAATCCACAGGCCTGATTTCTATGGGCAAGCTGGAAGTGTCTATTATGCATTAAGTCTAGCAGAAGACCTTGAGTTTCAAGAGCCAAGCAGTTTCAAGGAAGCAATAAATTGTAGTGAAAGTGAACACTGGATAGGGGCCATGATGGAGGAAATGGAATCTCTGGAGAGGAACCAAACCTAGAAGCTTGTAGACAAACCAAAGGGGCAGAAGCTAGTCAGCTCAAAATGGATCTACAAGAAGAAGGTGGAGGCTGGAAAGGCTGATAAAATCAGATACAAGGCAAGGCTGGTGGCTAGGGGCTTTACACAAAGAGAAGGCATTGATTATAATGAGGTATTCTCTCCAGTGGTGAAGCATTGCTCTATTAGGCTACTCTTATCAAAGGTTACTCAAGAAGACATGGAACTACAATAGTTAGATGTTAAGACAGCATTCCTGCATGGTGATCTCATTGAAAGGATATACATGAAGCAACCTGAGGGCTTTGTGATTCCAGGAAATGAAGAGAAAGTCTGTTTTCTTAGGAAGTCACTTTATGGATTGAAGCAGAGTCCAAGGCAGTGGAACAAGAAGCTCAATGAGTTCATGATCAATGTAGGTTTTATAAGAAGCTTATATGATAGCTGTGTATACTTTAACAAAAGTTCAAGGTTTGAACAAGTATTTCTGTTGTTATATGTGGATGATATGCTCATTGCCAGTAAGAGTATGGACAAGATACAACAGCTAAAGGGAAGATTGAGTTCAGAATTTGACATGAAGGATCTTGGGGAAGCAAGGAAGATTCTGGGAATAGACATCATTAGAAGAAGGAAGACTGGAACACTTTGGCTCTCACAGAAGCAATATTTGCAGAAGGTTGTGGAGAGATTTCACATGCATGAGTCAAGGCCATTAAGTATTCCAGTTAACCAATAAACCAAGCTGTCCAAGGATCAGTGCCCAAAGACAGAAGCTGAGGAGATTCACATGAAGAATATTCCATATGTCAGTGGTGTTGGCAGTTTGATGTATGGAATGATATGCAGCAGGCCAGATTTGGTCTATAGTGTATCTCTGGTAAGCAGGTACATGTCAAATCCTGGAGAGACACATTGGGAAGCTTTGAAGCAAGTCTTGAGATATCTGAAAGGCTCAGTCAGTATAGGTCTAAAGTTTCAGAAACAAGAAGCTGGTGCTATACCTCTTGTTGGATATGCTGATGCAGATTTTGCTGGGAACCTGGATACAAGGAAATCTGTTACAGGATATGTTTTTACTTTGTATGGAACAGCTGTAAGCTGGAAAAGTGTGCAAGAGTCTGTGGTTGCTTTGTCAACAACTGAGGCAGAATACATTGCCTTAACTGAGGCAATCAAGGAAGCTCTGTGGCTCAAAGGAATTCTCAAAGACCTAGGGATCAGACAAGGGTGTGTTATCATTCAGTGTGATAATCAGAGTGCTCTTCACTTGGTGAAACATCAAGCTTTTCATGAGAGGTCTAAGAATATTGATGTTAGACTTCATTTTGCAAGAGGTGTGATTGAAGCAGGATTTGTTGAGGTGAAGAAGGTGCATACTATGGATAATGCAGCTGATTTTCTAACCAAGGCAGTTCCGGGAAGCCAGATGGTTCATTGCTCAAGCCTGATAAGGCTTGAAAAATGTGATTAGACCTGAACACTAAATGCAGAATGAGGTGATGAAGTACACTTGAGTTCATTGAGGTGGAGATTTGTAGATATCAGTTCAATGTCATCAAGTGATCATAGTTTGAAGTGGAGGTTTTGAGGAATCAGGAACCGGGTTCAGGTTGGGAAGAACCGGGCTAGAGAACCGGGTTTTAGCCGAATCAGTTTTGAAGGTTAAGAGGGAACCGGAGTCAAGACGGTTATAACTGACTTGTGCAACGGTTTAGAATCGTTGAGTGTAAAACCGTTGTGAAAGGTCCGTCTAACAGCTTTGTGCACTTGGAAACTGAATTGGTTACAACTACTGATACTTCCTGATTCGAGCTTCGACCTTTATATACATTGAATCCACTTGTAGATGCTAGTTGATACACGTTATTTTCCCTCTGTAAACACTACTCAATCATTAGAATTAGATAGCTAGGGTTCTTGAGCTCAATTCGGTCTGTGAATTGGGGGTTTCTAGTTTTCTGGGTTAATTCTTGTAATTGATTGTTTAGTGGAGTGAATTGAGGTGTATAGAGCCTCCGTGGATGTAGATCACATTGATCGAACCACGTAAAATCCTTTTGTTCTTCATTTTTTGTTTCTGTTTTGCGTTCGGTTTCATTTTGGCCGAATTCTTGATTGGTTTTCATTCTTTCTTGGTTTGAGCATTGTTTGTGTGTGTGTTGTAAGAGTTTCATTTCCTAACACTCCAGAATAAGGCGACGAAGAAACGTTGTGGGCTCGTGAATCCAAACCTTGTGGGAATGCTGGTGCAATAGATGTGAAATCCGTTGAATTCCCTGGAGGTTGCAACATGGAGACATCTTGAAGTCCAGCGTAAACCCTAAAAAGATGACTTCATGGAGTGGACATAATCCACAAGCCATGGAAAGTCCCTTGAAAGGATATGAAAAACATGTTCGCGATAAGAATCTGAATCTTGAGGCATAATTATGACAGGAAAATAGTATAAATACGGTTACTTGCCGAAATTGCCGTCGAGAGAATCTATCTTTCCAGGGTGTCGTAACCAAGCAGTAAGTCTTGAAGATGAAATTGTTTAGCAAAAATTGATAAAAGGAAATGTTCAAACAACTCATATCCACTAATTTGAATCTATGTATCCAAACAAGGGATTCAAAATGAGTGTATTTTCAAATACAAAGAAATGGAAATCAAATCCTTTTTATTTCCAAATCCTTCTATCCAAATGCAACCTCATGGTCTTTTGATTTTATTTTGAGCTATTTCTTGAAGGAGTGGATTTCAAATCCCCTCTATCTTGAGTGGATTTGAAATCCATTGATTCTAAATCCATGCATTTCAAATCTATCCATCCAAATACAAGCTAATATCTTTTCATGAAAAACTGCCTATGATCCGGATTATAAGGTTTATGATCCATGAAACTGGTGTAGAAGAAAACTATAGATAAAAGTATATTCATATATATTATTAAATATATTTGAATGCACACATACACACCTAAGCATAAAATTGTATATGTTTGTGTGTGTACAATGCATTGCATATATTACACATGTATATATATATTGTTCATGACCCTATTTTGTCATAATCTATTTTCGAAGCATCACGGGCGGTCTGGTAACCCACACATTCAAGCGATTTTGAAAGCTCAAAGGCTTTGTCCTAATGTCGATTAGGGGAACCTCTAACCCTAATTATGACATTAATTCCCTTCGTTAGAAAGACACATATTGGCCAAAGTTGAAGAGAAGAAAATGGGAGCAGTTTGTTTTCCAGCAATAAGGGCCGGAACCTATCTGTGATTGTTGCTTGCCACAAGGTGTCGTAGAAGGAGATAACAGGTGGACCCAATTTCAGTACAGTTTAGTTTCAGTTTCAGTTTTAGGGTTCCAATTTCAGTTTAGGATTTCAGTTTACCATGCCAATGATGACAATATACGTTGTGTTCATGTGCGTAAAATAATTTGAATATATTAACATGAATTTTAATCTCTAGTATCGTAAAATAATTTTTACTTAATAAGTTCCTATGTTTTCTAAATAATTAACTTTACTCAATTAGAGTTGAAATTTACCAGGACGAAAGAAATAACTTGAATTTGTTTGGAATAAAAAATGGCGAGCTAATAGGAATTATCAAAATCTCTCAAGGAAATAAAATTTCATAACAACTTCAAGTCTTCAATTAAAATATTCGGATAAGGAAAATCAAAATTTTCACCATATTTTTAAGCACACCCCCTTTAGCTCCTCATCAGCAACCAACCTAATAGTTTTTAAAACTGTGGTCGTAAGCTACCATTATCAAAACTAATTACTCTCTTAATAGGCTAACATGTCATAAAAATTATAAACATGACATACAATTTAACTGCATGTAACAAATCTATGCATAAATTGTAACTCAAGGGTAAGTAATGAGTTCCCATATTGCATAAATGTAATTTGAGCTATAATAATAATAATAATAATAATAATAATAATAATAATAATAATAATAATAATAATAATAATAATAATAATAATAATAATAACAATAATAATAATAATAATAATAATAATAATAATAATTCAAAAAAATAATAGGAATAGCCAGTCTCGTATTATAAGAAACCCATATGCATGAATGTCGTAAATGTTTTGCGTAAATCATATTTATGCATTCCATAAATACAATGAATTTTGAAAAATAAATAAAGTAATTAAACTTTGGTACCTTGGAGCTGAGTGACGGAGCGGAGGTGGTGTAAGCATATGACACAATTCTAACATGTATAATGAAAATAAAAATTTCACATATGAACGAGTCTACGAAACGTAGACCTGCTCAGATACCATTCTATAACAACCCGATTTTCGTAAAGCATTTTAAACCAATTAAAATACTTGTTACCCATATTTCATATAACTTGGAGGCATGTAACTGAGTAGCATGCGGAACTTGAGGGATTGATCAACCATACTGTGAGGCACAAATTAGTATTGTTCGTATTGTTGAATAAAGTGATAATGCATCAAACTTGTGTTTTCATTTCATTGAGAAGGTTTATATACAAAATACATTAGCATTGCCTTGCTGACATCATCAAGCCCCAACTTAATAACTGTCACTATTATAGAATGATCTATTGCCAGCTCACAAGCTCACATACATTCCACGTATATATTTATAATTTAACCACTATACACTAACATACTCCCCCAAACAAAACTCGGGCGGAGTATCAGCGAGAACTTGTCACAAAGATATCGAAATCACTGCACCAAAACAGGTTCTGTAAGAACATCGGGCAACTGATCCTTAAATGAAATGTGTCAAACTTTCACAATGCCTTTTCTGAACTAACTCACATATATAATGATCGGCCACCACAATATGATTTGTTAGGCTGTGACAAAGGGGGTCTAATGCCAAGGAAACAACAATGATGTTATCACACCAAATAATGGAGGTCTGCTCAAGTCATATTCCAAGTTCGTTAAATAGAGTTTGGATCCACACCTAGTCTGTAGCTTCATTAGCCAACGAGCGGTACTCAGTACTGCTTCATGCTACCACGTCTTGCTTTTTAGAGCTCCATCTTATCAAATTTTTGTCGAGATATACACAATGGCCGCTAGTACTTCGTCTGTCATGAAGGGAGTTGGCCCAGTTAGCATCCGAGTACCCAATTAGCTGAAACTTGGAGTATGGATGAGACTGAATTCCTTTGTCCATGGTACCCTTCAAGTACCTCAACACCCATTGCAGGCTTGCCATTGTAACATTATAGGGACTGCCAAAAACTAACATTATAGTAAGGTATTGAAGTGCCCCAATGGGGCTATGAATATCTATTGGTTGGGAAAATAGCTCATTATCTTGAACAGACAACTTGGCATTAGAGTAGTAGAGACTTGTTGTTGATTTAGTCTGAGACATATCGGGTCGGGCTAAGAGTTCCATGACATATTTAGTCCGAGTTAACACGACTCTTATTGAACCTCACTGAACCTGGATCTTGAGGAACTAAGAAACTCTTCCAAGATGTTGTAGATAGAAAGTAGAGTTAATTGAAAGAGTGTGTTGCTCAATAATAAACGAAGGTTGAGTACACAGTTTACCCAACCTGAAGTAGAATCACAGCGGAAATGAAAATAATAATCACAGTAAAAATTTCCACAAGTCTTAATCACTTGTGGGTACCTTCAGGGTGAAATAACTCACTATATCACTTGTGAATTACAAAAAGATTCAAAATGTGAATCGAGACAGACTTCGATTTACACTTCAAGAATCCTAACGTCTCAAAGGACAAATAAACGTAGTCTAAAAGAACTAAATAACCTATCAAAAGCTATCCTAAAAAGTATCCTATGAAAAGTGATTCAGATCGTCAGGAATTTGAATATTACTAAAACTGGACACTTCAAGTCGGATAGGAGGTTTACCAAACCCTCTAGACAACACAACATCAAGACAAACTTGTAGCTTGGAGAGTACTCTTACATACATAACGAGTAGTTGAAGCCCATTTATAGGCTAACGAGTAGCTTTGCTTCTGTTGCTTTGCTTTTGTTGGTAGTTGAAGCCCATTTATAGGCTAACGAGTAGCTTGGAGAGCACTCTTACATAACCACTACCTCCTACAGTTGAGGGCATTATCGGTTAGTGGCCAACCACCCCAAAACCTATGATGGTTGAGAGAGACTCGGTTCTCCTTGTTAAGGACTAAGTCTTCGCCTTCTTCTTCTCAACAAACATAGATCAGGTCTTCAACTTATCTTGATTGCACTCATGTCCTTGCATTAAGGTTAACAATTCGACATACACAATACACATTTATTTGGCCTTTATTTGAAAAATAAAATATGATACAAAAATCATATAATGTGTAGAAATGGCAAAACAACAAAATGGAGGATTTAGATAAGAGTTTTGATAAGAGGAACTTGTGTATAGCCTTGAGCAACTAATTATTACAATTTTCACTTTGCCCGATTCATCAGTTTTGTTCTTAAATATCCATTTGGTACCAATGACATTAGTATCCAAGGGCCTAAGCACAAAATACCAAACATCATTCGGAGTGAACTATTCAAGTTCCTCGTGCATGGCATTGATCCAAAACTGATCTTTAAGAGCTTCAAGAACATTCTTAGGTTCAATTAATGAACGAAATAGGAAAGATGTACCTCATTTCATGTGAGGACATTGCAAACCAACCTAACTATGTTTCGGGTTCGCTCTACTTCTTCAATGTTTCTAATCACCTGTGAGGATCACGAAGGCTAGTAACCACAAGATTTGGATCAGGTTTATCGTCACTTTCCTCGTTGAGTTAGATTTGACTGATGGGGGTTGGTTGAGAGGTTGGGTCTACTGCTAGATCAACTTTAGTTTCTTTTTTAATCCCTCTTGGATCATCAATCATATCCTCTACATCATCATGTCCAGTCTTATCTATAGCATCAACATAATCATCGAAGACAACATTAACAGAGTCTTGGATGCTCCTAATCCAAAGATTATAGATCCTATATGAATGACTATTTGAGGCACAACCAAGAACTATACCTTTGTCACTTTTAGTATCAAATTTTGAGAGGTTTTTTGTATCATTCAAGATGAAACACACATACCTAAACACGTGAAAGTAGTTAAGATTTGGTTTTCTACCCTTTAAGATCTCATAAGGAGTGTTGGTATTACCTGGTCAAAAGCACACGCTGTTAACAATATGACAAGCATTGTTTAATGCTTTGTCCCAAAAATGCTTTGCAACCCTTTTTGAACTAAGCATCACACGTGCCGTTTCTTGCAAGGTGCAATTTTTCCTCTCAGCAGCTCCGTTTTGCTGAGGAGATTTGGGAGATGAAAATTCTTGGAAAATGCCCTTCCTTTCACAAAACTCAGAGAAGGAAGTGTTTTCAAATTCCTTTCCATGATCGGATCTAATGCAAGTAACGGTACACCGTTCATGTTCTTAAATCTAGTAAACAAGATTTGGAAAGTATCAAAGGCATTTGATTTTTCACACAAGAAAAACACCCAATTAAATCGTGAACAATCATCAACAATCACGTACGAGTACCTCTTACCTCCTAAACTTTCTACCTCAACAGGACCCATGAGATCCATATCAAGTAACTCGAAATACCGAGTGGTAACCGCAGGTTGATCTAGATGTTGAACAACCTCGTGACTAACCCAAGTCTTTTTACCCTTTTGGCGATCACCACAAATAAAATTTTGTTTCTTTTGAAGTTTAGGGATACCTTTTACAGCTTCAAATTTCACCAGTCTGTCTAGTTCCTAATATTCACGTGTCCCATCTTTTGATGCCACATAATAGTATCATCAATTTGAGCTCGATTGCACGTTAGCTCACCGACGAGGTAACAATTGACAGTTGATCTTCGACCAGTCATAACACGAGTGTTTGATCGATTAAAGACATTGCATGAGCTCCGAGTGATTTTAACCTGTAAATCGCCGTTGAACAACTAACTAATGCTAATTAAGTTAGCAAATAATCCCTTTACATGATATACACATGTAGCGTAGGGAAGACAAGAACATTTAGAGTTCCCTTTCCAACAATATGTCACTATACCCTCCTCCATAGGTCACGCGACCTCCTTCACATGACACATAGTCAATTAGGAAATTTTTTATTTCCGGTCATGTGGCCAGAGCAGCCACTGTCATAGTACCATGAACCTAAAATGTTAGTTCTTAAAGCAGTAAATGTAACATTTCATGCTAAATCAGTTTTACGAACCAACATTCGGTGAGGAGTTTGATTTTTGAACATGCTAGTTATATTCGGGGTTGGGCAACCATTGAGTCAACCCCTTCCCCTTTTTGACATCAAATTTCATCTTTCGACAAAAAGGTTTGACGTGGCTAGGAATTAAGTAATAATGTCATATAAACTTGCATTTTCTTTTATCTTTTGATTGCCTCGGTGATTTAGCAGTTTCACCAACACAATTTTTCTCACCTTCTCTACAAAAGGAAGTCCATTATTACTCATAATGCTGGTTTCCATAGACTCATTATATCCTAAACCAGCATGGTCATTACTACTAATAGTTAAAACTTCATTAAGTTTAGAAATATCTGAATTTAACCTCTCGAAGGTTTCGGAATCTTCTTCCAATGTGACCTTTGTAGCTGTGAGTTCAACATCCTTTCTAGTCAGGAGTACCTCAAAATATGTTACCAGCTCACGGAGGTTGTCATTCTCTCTATTCAGCTTGATCACATCTCGACACTGTTGATTCTGTTTTTTCAGTAGCTCAAAATAAACCACCTTCATTTGTTCAACTACTTTGATTGTTTCATCATCAATCTCCCGTCCTGGTTCTTCTTCAGTTGAAGTGTTGAAGCAAAATAGGTTGAGATAGTGACTGGAGTCATAAGTTTCTGAAACTAAGTCATAGGTTGGGTCAGCCGCCGACTTAATTTCGGTGTCCTCCAGCAAGAATTAGTTTTTTATGGTTGAAAGCATGGTTGTTTGATCTATTATAGCCTTAAGCTCCAATTCGTCATCATCGCTCAAGGAGTCTCAGTTGGACTGGTCGTATTTGCGAAGAATATTAGCACATTCATTTGCGTAATGTCCATACCCCTTTTATGCACGACACTGTACCAAATCCATATTCCTGGATTACATACCTCTGCTGATATGAGAAAGCTCTTTGAACCAGTGGGATTGAAACTAGTGGTGTCCTCTTAGGTGGTGACTCATTTCGAGTAGAAGACCTTGGTATGTTTGAAGACTTGTTCTTCAACTTCCTCATCATCGAATTGATCTTTCGGGTAAGTAGGACAACATCAGCTCCCTCACATATCTCTTCTAGCTCCTGGTCATCTTGTTCATTCGAGGCTATGATTCCTTGGAATAGTATTCTTCTTCAATCCGCAATGCTCATTATTCCCTTTTTACAGTTTCTTTTGATGATTCATGTTCATCTCATATGTTTGAAGAATGGTCATGAGGGTAGTAAGCTCCATTGTGGCAGTGTTGTGAACCTCTTCAATGGAAAAAACTTTGACATTGAATCAATCGGGTAGAGACCAAATGACTTTAGAAATAAGATTTTTATTGTTAATGACATCACCCAAATCTGAGGCCTCATTAGCAATGTCGAGATTCTTGTTAATATATGCTTTAACGGTCTAATTCTCCTCCATTCGTAGATTCTCAAACCGATATGTGACCAACTGCAAACGTGACTCTCTAACACTATCATCACCCTCACAGTGACGTTTGAAGAATATCCCAGGTATCTTTCGCCATCTTACACGATTTAATGAACCTGAACATATTCATGTCGACCGCAAAGGTGATAGCATTGAGAGCTCATTCATTGTAGTTGGATGCTTTGACCTTTTTCTCGTGTCCATTGATCCTCGGGCTTCTTGACTCTCTCACCATGACGATCAGTGATCATGGGAGGCTTCCATCCTTCTACAAGAACCCTCTAGGCTCTCACATCAATCGACTAGATATGAGACCTCAAACGAACCTTCCAATAATTATAATTAGAGCCATCTAAAACTAGTAATCTAGTCATATTAGTCGTATCCATACGGGGCAACACACTAATAGGATCACGCTTAGTGGGCACAACAGAAATTAAAATAATAATTACAGTAAAATTTTCCACGAGTCTTAAATCACTTGTGGTTGCCTTCAAGGCGAAATAACTCACTATATCACATGTGAATCATAAAAATATTGAGAATTTGAATCGAGACAGACTTCGGTTCACACTTTAAGGATCCTAACATCTCAAAGGACGAATAAACACAGTCTAGAGCACTAAATAACCTATCGAAAGCTATCCTAACAAGTATCCTATGAAAAGTAATTCAGATTTGTTTGGAATCTAAATATTACTAAAACTAGACACTTCAGGTTGGATAGAAGGTTTACCAAATCCTCTAGACAATACAACAGCAAGACATACTCAATCTTTTTCTCGAATGGTTGCTTATCTTCTTTTGGTAGTTAAAGCCCTATTTATAGGCTAACGAGTACCTCGGAGAGCACTCGTACATAACCACTACCTCCTATAGTTGAGGGCGTTATCGGTTAGTTTCCAACCACCCCAAAACCTAGGGTGGTTGAGAGAGACTCGGTCCTCCTTGTTGAGGAGGACTGTCTTCGCCTTCTTCTTCTCAACAAACATAGACCAGGTCTTCAACTTATCTTAATTGCAGTCATGTCCCTACATTATGATTAACAATTTAACATACATAATACACATTTATTCGAAATTTATTTAAAATAGAAAATATGATACAAAAATCATATAATGTGTATAAAAGAAAAAAATGACAAAATGGAGGATTTAGATAAGAGTTTGAACACTCAAACTCTAACATTAAGCAATGCAATGAGCCGAGAAATTATGTCTAGACTAGCCCCTGTAATCAGGATATCATCTACGTACACCAAGACAATAACAATACCATCATCAAACTACTTATAGAACAAAGAAGAATCGGAGACAGTAATTTGAAGTTTAAAGAAAATAGATATTTTTTTAGCTTATCATTCCACGAGTTTGGAGCCTATATAGGGACTTCACCGGCTTACAAACATGATGGGACTGTTTGGGGTCTTCAAAACCGGCGGGTTGAGTCATGTACACAACTTTCTTGAGGTCCCCGTTCAAGAAAGCATTTTCTTGTGTCAATATGATGCATTGTCCAAGAATGAGTAACAACAAGACAAAACATGACCCGAACTGAGATAGGCTTGATCACTGGACTGAAGGTGTCAAAATAGTTTATTCCTGGAAGCAGTTGGAAACCTTTTGCCACTAACCTGGCTTTAAACCACTCTACAAATCCACTTGATTTCCTTTTTATTTTAAAAATCCACTTATGATCAAGCACTTTCATATTAGGTGTTTCGGGAACAAGGTCCCTAGTGTGATTCCTTACCATTGCTTGGAACTCATAATTCATAGCTTCTGTTAGACTGGTGAGAGTAAAGCTTGTGCTATGGTTATTAGTTCTTGGTCAGAGAGAGGAGAAGCATGAAAGACTTTTGTTTAAAAGTTCCCATTTTAGATCGAGTAACCATGGGGTGTTCAGAAGTGTGAGCTGGATTTGGAGGAGTAGGAGTAGAAGAGAACGATGCTAGTGTGTCTTGGGAAGAAAGAGAAAAAGTTGTATCAGTTTGTGAGGAGAGGGAATCATAAGTTGAGTGGGGCAATTACGCATCACAGCATGGGGAGGGGGGAGGGGGGAACCAACTACTATTCTTGGTTGGTGAGAGTTGTTTGTAGCATGAGTAGGGAGGGGATTTAGCACATGTGACTATGGAGCACTAATACAATAATTGGGGAAGGGTGAAGGCAAGTTGGGTAATAAGAGTTTGTGGAATAGTGGTTTGTCCAGATGATATAGTCCTTGGTGAGTCAAAGAAGGTAGGATATGGGAAATCATCCTCATTAAACACAACTATCCTTGCTATGTAAATTCTGCCATTTTTTTCTTAGCATTTATACCGCTTGTATGAAGGATTATACCCAATAAAAAAGCACTTTTTAGACCCATATTGTAGCTTACTAATTATTGTAGGGTCTTAGATATGGATAACAGGTGCACCCAAAAACTTTGAGGAAATTATAGTCCGGACTGTGGCCAATAATTTTGGTAGGGGGATTCATTTGAAAGTGGGGAAGCAGGAATTCGGTTAATAGTGTAAACTACACCGCAAAGAGCATCCCACCAATATTTTAAGAGGTAAGGAAGCATGGGCTAACATTCATAACCCCCATTTTTTAGACATGTTGATGTTTTTGTTCGGCCCTCCCGTTTAGTTGATGGGTATAAGGACAGGAATACCGAACCAAGGTGCCTTAGTCATTTAAGAATTCAGCTATATGTGAATATTCTTTCCCCATGTCAGTCTGAATTTTTCTATAGAAGTAGTTAATTGTGTTTGTATATTTTGTGGAACTAAATAAACATAGAGAAAGGTTCAGATTTGCACTGCATTGGATAAATCCAAGAATATCTAGTAAATTCTTCTACAAAGATGATATAATATTTATGTCCTAAAGAAGTAACAACATTTGGCCCCATATATCATAGGAAACAATATGAAAATGAGCAATGACTTTTAACTATACAAATGGAAAAGAAAATCGATGAAGTTTGCCTAGCTGACAAGCTTCACAAAACTGAACATTGAGTGTATTTTTACAAATATAAGGAACATAGAGGATATTTTTTAGAGTGATAGGAGACGAACTAGAAGAGAATATGTAAAAATTTCAAATATGAGAGATGTCAAGGAGAGAACCATTACCAATAGCTAACTTTTCCTTACCGCTGTAGGGAGCTTGCAGACTAAGCTTAGCAAAATCTTAGGTGACGTGAGCAAAGGCACCACTATCACCAAACCACTGCTCACTGCCCTGAGAACCAGCAGACGTGGAGGCGCTATAGGCTTGAGGATTAGTCATAGGATTTGTCACTTAACTATACTAAGCTTGGGGAGCTTGTGAGAGAACTATCTCAGCCTGAAGTGTTAATACTAGGATATTTTTTGTCAAACCATTTAAAGCACTTAAAGGCTATGTGATTCTTTTGGCACAGATTTGGCGTGGATACATTTGCTTGTTGAACTTGCCGCGACCCCGTCTAATAGAAGTGTCCGTAATTTACCAGATTGACATTTCCAAAATCTCGACCTCTCTTTGTGTTCGAATTATTTTGATGTTGAACATAATTGGCAGTCAAACCAACCGTGTGACTCTGGATCTGAGCCATTAGTTTAAATCGCATTTCACAAGACTAAGTCACCTTTTATTTCTTGTAGAGATAATAAACTAGTGCGTGTGGTCAAATTGACTACAATAGGCTCAAAATACGCCCCCAAACCACTTAGTAGATACATGATCAACTCATCATGGTGGATCTCTTATCCTGCATCAACCAGGCCATCAGCAAAGCACTTCATCTTCAACATATATTCATCAATTGATAGATCGTTCTTCCGTGTGGTTTGCAACTAAAATCTGAGTGTCATTTCTTTCGCCCGTGAATGTGACTGAAACAGAGCTTCGAGCATAGACCAGATATCGGACAAATTTTGATACCGAGAGACATGACCAAGGAAATCTTCCAAAATCATGGAGCAAATCCAGCTGAAGAGCATCTGTTCCTTACATAACCAAACAAAATAGTCAGGATTATCCTTCGGTGGCCTTTGTGACTCTGTAGAGGGAACAACTTCCAAGAATCACGGCAGACCTAATGAAGCTCCAACGAGAAAGGACTCATAGCCATACGCTCGAACTATTGCAGTAACTTGCATTTTCCAAAATCGAAAGTTGTTCCAATCCAAGCGAAGAGAGATCGGACAAATGCCTAGGATTTTCGAAGAATTGACGACGATCTGAGAAGTGTTCCCCATGCCAGTGAAAAGAAGAAGCTCGTAGAGGAAAGATGAGGAGAGAGAGAGAGAGAGAGAGAGAGAGAGAGAGAGAGAGAGAGAGAGAGAGAGAGAGGACGATTATTTCCTAGCTCTGTATTATTAGAGATAAATTATAGGATTATTTATGTACATTATATTAGGAGATTTTGTTGTATTATTTCCTTAAGTTACTCCCTTTCTGTTGTAACAATCTATTGTAATCATTTGTATAAATATGAAATATACCCAACCACACAATTAACGTGTGATTACTCTAACCTCTCATGGTATCACGCCAGGTTCATCGTACACCCTAAATCTCTCCTCTCTTCAATTCCCTTCCGGCCTCACGCTGCCCTACGCCTCTTCCCGGTTTTCTCCTTTCTTCGCTGGTTTTCATCCATGGCTTCTTCTCACGGATCCCTTCCCATCGCCACCATGATACACATGGTGCTGATCAAGCTGACTTCGGCAAATTATTTGCTATGGAAAAGGTAGATTATGCCGATGCTCACATGTTTCAATCTACTTGGATATGTCAATGGATCAGTTTCCCCACCCCTTGCTACTATTCCTACTGCTGGCGCAACAGATCAGACCACTATGCCCACTGTTCTTGCTTCGTCCAGTGATACCCAATCCGGCCTTCTCGGCCTGGCACATGACGGATTAGAAACTCCTCGGTGTTATTTTCTCTATGCTCTTGGAAGAAGCAATGGCTGAGGTTGTTAATTGCACTACGTCCTGCTCGGCCTGACTTGCCCTTGAGGCTACTTTCTCCCATGCCTCTACGTCCCGAGCGTTGCAACTTCGTGAAGAGTTGTTGTTTCTTCGTCGTGGAAATTCGACCGTGGATGAGCTTGATCGTAAGTTCAAGCACTTGTGTGATCAGTTATCTTCTATCGGTCGACCCGTGGATGAATTGGATAAAAGTCACTGGTTCCTCCATGGTCTCGGTCCTCAATTCTTGAGTTTTTTCGACACAAGAATGTCCATGACTCTCGTCCCTTCGTTCGTGGATCTTCTGAACCAGGACAAACAATATAACCTTCTCCATCGTTCCATGGAGGGTTCTGTCCAATCCCAGCCTGCCTTCTTTGCTCAAGGTCGAAGCTCCTCCACCAATTCCCGGCCTTCTGCTTCGCCGTCCGCGCGGTTTCTCAAAAAATGGTTGTGGTTCATCCTCTGCCAAAGGGGGTCGCAAACCTTACGTTCCTCGATGCCAGATTTATCGTGGCGAACACTACGCCAATACGTGTCCTCAGTTCTTAAACGTTCGCGCATCTGTAACGACCCGATTTTCATAAATTCTATTTAAAGCATTTTAAAAAGACAAATTTCTTATTTTAATATAAGATTATTCATAAATTAGGGTGTTAGAAAAATTTTGAGCATAGATAATTTCATAACAAATATGCAAAATAGTCATTTTTTTTTTCCACACAAGCAAATAAAAAATCATAACCTCCAATTTCATAAACCTTAATTTTTGTAGCAGCGAAAAATAAGAAATAATTTTCTAGTTGAACTTATTAATTCATCCAACTTAAATATAAATCATTCTTATCCATGAAAACCTAATATAACATATAATCACATGCTCACAAATAAATTATACTTTTTAAACATAACATATTGCACCAAAACACTTCTATGTTATTCGCACAGTACCACATGAAAATTCAAATTATCCTATTATTCATAAAGTCGATTACATCTCCTAATCATGCCATTAGACTAACATGATTATCCTTAGTTAAATCCATGCACAAGCCAACAAATAATTTAATATATACCACTACTTTCCATAATGAAAAGAGATTATTGTATTTAAACTAAAGCATAATGATAACATAATTCAAAACTAGCTAGTCAACTAACATAAATGAACATGAATATTTCAACAATCAAATACTTTAGGAATAAAATTACGTCCTAATATGTCATATGCTTTCGGTCCCGTCTCGTACTTCATCCACTCGCTTCAAGCTAACCTGAAAGGCTCAATAGTGGGTTGGGGTGAGCTTCCTTTAGCTCGTGGAGGATTACAATTTATAACAATTACATACGAAATTAAAAGCATAAAATATATACAGCCATAACTTGTAACTTGCAACTTGAATATTATATTCAATAAATTGAATATAACCTTGTAACTTGTAATCCATGTACTCACGGAATTTGCTTATCCAAATAAATTGAATATACACTTGTAACTTGAAAATATAACAACTATAAACTACACAATTAATTAAGCATATAATTGACATAAAAAGTAAACCCCCACCTGTATCGTGATGCGTGAATGCACTTCGAGGATTTCATGTGGATGAGCTTATGCAGATTATGATCCTAATCCTTCGTGCCTCCATATCGTCCTCACCATAATATTAATATAATATATTTTTCTTAGCTTGGACTTAGGAATAAATAAGAATTTTAGAGCTTGTACATGATTTTAAAAAGGTGTGGAATTATTTTGAAAGAAAATAAAAGTTCTAATACTTATATCTATAGTGCGTAGTAGTGAATAAATATTTAATATCTCAAAAACATATAAGAAGGAAAAATCTAAAATTTCGAATATGAATATTTAACTCATATATGAATACCATATTTAAATATCATAAATTTATAAGAGTAAAAATATGACTTTTGAATTTTTGAAACCGGAGTAGTTGCAGCAGTAAATTGTACGCGGCAATGAGAAAACCTCTATAAATCGAACATTATTCAATGGATATCTTTGAAATTATACAATAATATAGAAGATATGTACATAGAATACATATCCAAAAATTGGAATTTTTGAAGTATTTAAATAGATATTTCAAATTTTATAAAACAGAATAGGGAGGTTTTCAGATTCTGTGCAGCTGTGAGAAAATATTCATAATTAAATAATTACTTTATGGATCATTTTGAAATTTGTACAGTATATAAAATACATACTACCTCCGTTTTTTTTAGATGTCTTTTTAGCTTTAGTAATTTGTTTATAACTAGATGTTCTTTTAGCTTTTTTTCTACATTTTTTCCAATAGTAGCCCTATAATTACTCTTAAAAAAACCTCTAATCATCTAACTTACCATATCTATATAATCTAATTAAGGGCTAATTTGTCTATTTTTTCAATTCCTTAATTTTCTTATCCAAACATAAAAGAACATCTAAAAAAAACGGAGGTAGTACTATAGAACAACATATCCGAAAATCATAATATTTGAAGACATATAAATATATATCACGAATTTTCTAGATGGAAAAACATAATATTTACAATCTGGATCAGCGAAAATAGAAAATTTATATAAAATAAAATACGATTGATATGGAGTTGAAATTTTTACTGTAGATTGAGAACATATCGTGGAATAACATAATAAAAATTCATTGAAAAATAATATGTATAGACATAGGTTTCGAATTTAATAAAGAAGATACCTGAAATTAGAGTGAAAGAGGAATATAAGGTTTGGACGATGATTTCGGCTTCCCGAAGGTCCCTGCTGTGTTTTGGATGAAAATTCTAAGAAAAATAGAGTATGTGGGTTGTCATTTTAATTTACTAGTAACACTCCCGTGCGATGCACGGAAATTTATTTAAAGAATAATAATTTAATTAAATTTAATATTATATAATCTAATATGAAAAAATGGAGTTGTTGCATTCTTACCATTTGAATAGTTTTGATTAAACATATAAAATTATAAGTAATGTAATTATCCATTTATGTTCACATGATATATGGTTTTAATAAAATGTATGTTTTATAAATGTATTGTCTTATGGATTAACATAAAGAAATGAATATTCAAACAAACAAAGAAAATTAAGAACATCAAATTGTTGTGTGAGCATATATTTAAGTGATAATGAATATTCAAACAAACACTAATATTATCTTAATATTGAACTCAAACATATATTTAGTGTGTTTGTATCTATATTGATATGTGTGGACACCCATAAATAGCTTAAGTGATAAAGAATATTCAAACAAACACAAATATTTAAATATCATAGAATCCATCAAAATATATTAAATATAATAAACTGAATGATGTTATAAGTCAATTAGTGTTTTTTTTTTTAATTTTTTCATTTTATTTAGATATTTTAACTTATCTAAATAATTTTAAAATTTTGAATATGCCTATTTAACTTCCTCTTTAAAAAGAGAATACTAATTTTATAGGTTCAATATATACTCAAATACGTTTCAGGTTTAAATGATTCTTGATATTAACAAAATAAATTCAAAGATCATTCAATAGTTGTAATAACAAAATAAAATATATGAGTGTTTCAATATATCTTAAGAATTTCATATATGTTGAAGTTTTATTCGAATAAATTATATATTCTTATTATAAATATTAGATTTATTTAAAGATACAAATTTATTAATTTAAATTAATTAATTAATTAGGTCGAAAAATGTGGAAAATAGACATAGTTAATTAATGCGACAAAGTAATGTTTAGGTTGCAAAAATCTTAAAAATTATAAAGATCAGGCAGAATAATTTTATTTTATTTAAAAAAAAAAAAGATTGCAACACGTATAAAATCTCACAGTTTAGGTTCCAAAGTGTAAATTTTTAAATAAAAAAAAAAACACAATAAATATAAACTATGAAAAAATGAATAAATAATAAAAAAATTCAATATTAATTTTCATATATAAATATGTGCGAAAGTCATAGTCCTACGACTAACCAAACAATATTATTATTATAACAAACTACAAATTAATATTTGCAAATATAATTATTTAATAAGCCGATTATTAAATTATAATTTAACTTTTATTTTCAATTTAAGAAATTACATACTTAATTCTTTAAATAATGAATTTTATCTCGACACATAAATAAAGAAAACTTTCGGTCAAATTAAATAAATTAATTAGTTTTGCTTTTAATAAAATAATCAAGATAGTTATTTTTTTATTAGAGAACTATTTACCTAATTTTAGTTGTATTATGGTCCTAGGGTATAATACAAACCACCTTTAACGCTCAAATCTTCTTCAAATCATCAACGAACAAACAATATATTATTTCCAAATGAAATATCTAATTTTAATATATGTAGTATGGATATCACTTTTTCCTAAAAAAATATGAATATGAAATTAAAGATCTTAAAAAGAGCTTTAATTTGATATATTATACATAACTAAAAATAAGTTCGAAATGATTTTTTTTTTTATTTTTTTTTTGCGGTTTAAAAGATTAAAATAAAGTTTGATTTTTACTAAATGTGGCAATAACATACTACATCCGTTGTTTTTTATATATAATTTTAATTTTGGATTAGCTAGAGAGTCATAATACAGGGGAAATGATATATCCTCAACCAAATTTCCTATCTCCCCACAAATCCCTTAAATTTATCGTAGCAGAATTTCAGTTGAAGGCTTGAATTTTGGAAAAGTGCCCCAATTAGGGGCCTAAATATTGGAGGTTCGCAATTCAAGGCCTGAATTTTGAGTTTTTCTTAATTAGCGGGTCAGATTCTCAATTCAGGATTACGTGATCAAAAGTAGGATATATTATTCGATGTGCGAAAGATTCAGTACGGAGTAGATTGAAAGTTCCAGCATAGAGTATATTGAAATTATATATATATAATGAACATTTCATATATTAAATAATGTGTCCTATTTTTCAAGACGTAAGAGTGAGAATAAAATTCAAAATCTAGACCTCTAATAATAATATCTTTTTTTTTTAAAAAAACCTCAAAATTCAGGCCTCGAATTGATTTTCTGAAACTTTCTAGTGAAATTTCCCAATTTATCATCATATTTTCTTTATATTATCTTTCTTCCCATTTATATATGATACTGAATATGGTAAAGTAGAAAATTAGAGGTTTTTAGAGAAAATGATACGGACAATATTGAAAAATTCTAAACAAACATCTATTTAAAAATAATTGACAAAGCCTAAAACTATATCTTATAAAAAAAAACCATCTAATAAAAATTAGAAAAATGACACGGATAGTAATGAAAAAATTAGTAAAGAAAAAGGAAAAAATATATCTATTTAAAAACAATTGACAAAACCTAAAACTACATCTAATAAAAATGGAGGTAGTACCAATTATGGTCCAAAATTTCAGACGAAATACAAAAAAACATGTTTAACTAATCTTGTTTTGCAAGCCAATAAACAATATTTAATGCATATAATTAGCAAAGAAAATAATATTACTTTTCAACTCATTATAATATATGTGATATGGATGTCAAATTAAAGCTCGTGAAAAGACCATTTAAATGATATATCTTACATAAAAATCGAATTAAAAATGAAAAAGTTATTAGTATTTAAAAAATTTAAAATAAAATTTAAAACTTACTAAAGATACAACAACTTACCAAATTGTGGAATAAAAATTAGGAGGGAAAATTAAAATTACAAAAGTAACCTTCATTTTACTTTTATATATATATAGATGACATGAATCCCTTATTTATAGATTATATTTTTAGGGTTTAGAACTCCTAATTAGACTAGGAAAATATTTTCTTGTTCCCTAAGTAAAAATCATGAGCTAATTTGGGCTTCACTAATGTATTGGGCTAGTATCCAAATTAAATATTTAAAAGTCTAATAACATGAAATATATTTTTAGCCATAACTTAAAATAATTTCCATAGTTTACGAAATATAAATAATTCTCATTGGACAAAAATAGATATTGAAATATAATAATAATTAAATAATTTACGGGGCGTTACAGCATCTGACTCCTCTGCTCACCTTGCTCAAGCGTTCAATGCAAATTGCACTGTCTCTGATACATCGCCGGACTGGTATGTTTACTCCGGTGCCTCCTCGCATATGGCGTCTCATCCTTCTGTGTTGTACTCTTCTGCTCCATATACGGGTAATTCTTCTATTATTGTTGGCAATGGCGCCTCTTTACCTATTACTCGTATTGGTCATCATTCATTGTCTTCTGATATTAGCTTGATCGATGTTTTGATTGTCCCTCATTTGACAAATAATTTATTGTCTATAAGCAAGTTAACGAATGACTATCCTGTTGATGTGGTATTTTCTGCGAATTGTTTTACTATTCAGAATTGGGCAATAAAGATGGTTCCAACTTAGGGCAGATGTGATCGGGGATTATACGTTCTTGAACGGGGCAATTCTGCTTTGGTTGCTGCTTTGTCAAACAAGTCTTTAAAAGCTAGTTTTAGTTTATGGCACACTCGTTTGGGGCATGTCCCAACTTCTGTGATTAGTTTATTGGATAAACTTGGCCTCTTAACTGTCACGTCTTTATTACCCACCCCCGGTATTTTCTCTTCGTGTCAGTTAGCGAAAAGTAAACGTCTTTCTTTTCCTTTAAATGAAAAACGAGCTGCTCATGTACTTGATTTGGTCCACTGTGACTTATGGGGTCCTGCGCCGGTTTTGACTTCCGTTGGGTATGGTTATTATGTTGCATTCATTGATGATTTCTCACGTTTCACTTGGATTTATCCTCTTCGTGCAAAGTCAGAATTCTTTGATGTTTTTGTGCGATTTCATAAATTTGTTTGCACCCAGTTTTCCATTACTTTGAAGGTTTTTCAAAGTGATGGTAGCTCGGAATTTATTAATTCTCGTCTTCGTGCATTCACTAACATGAATGGTATTCTGCATTGGTTTACATGCCCTTATACGCCCTAATAAAATGGCAGAGCCGAACGTAAGCACCGCCATTTGCCTTCGTCGGTATTGCATGATAAATCGCCATTTGAAATTTTGTTTGGCACTACTCCGAATTATTCTGTTTTCCGCCCTTTTAGATGCCGAGTATTCCCTTATTTGCACGATTATGCTCCAGATAAATTGGCCCCCAGAAGTCGTCCGTGCATTTTCTTGGGTTTTAGCAGCTTTTGTAAAGGGTTTCGGTGTTATGATCCATCTACTTCACAAATTTTTATTACAAGGCATGCACAATTTGATGAATTAAAATTCCCATTTGCTGATTCAAATAAAGCTTCTGAAAATTCATCAAGTTTGGATTTTGTCTCATTTTGGGAGCCATCACTTGGCCCACGTTCCTCGGACTCGCACAAGCCTGCTGGGCCATCCTCCCAAGAGTCTGTTCAAATTGGCCCGCCTTCAATATTGGGCCCTTGCTCTCAAATTGAGCCTACCTGCCCTGCTCACTCTCCACCTTTACAAACCAACATGCCCAACTTGTTACCTCCTGTTAAGAATGGGCCTCACTCCCCGCCAGCGGTTTCACATGGACCCAACTCCCATCCTGCGCTGCCTTCGCCCAATCCAGCACCTGGGCCCCCGGTTCCGTCTACCTCGGCCACTCCTTCTACAGGTTCTTCCAGCCTTAACCCAGTTCCATTGCCTACTCATCCGATGGTCACTCGTGCTAAGTACATGTATCTCCAAACCTCAATACCCTGTTCTTCTTGCTACTACTTCTCTATTAGCTGCTCTGACTGCTTTATCCGGGCCCTGTGGCTTTAAGACAACTCTTAAATCTCCTCACTGGGTTTCGGCCATGTAAGAAGAAATTGATGCCCTTCGTTCGAACTGTACTTAGGAACTTGTTCCTCTTCCGCCTGATATCAACGTTGTTGGTTTGAAGTGGGTTTTTCATACCAAGTATCAACCAGATGGCTCCGTTGACAGTTACAAAGCCTGCCTTGTTGCTCAAGGTTTCAGTCAGGTTCCCGGTTCTGATTTTCACCACACCTTCAGTCCGGTGGTCAAGTCCTCTACTGTTCGTGTTATTTTGGCTTTGTCTATGCAGTTCCAGTGGCCTCTTCATCAGCTTGATGTAAAGAATGCCTTCCTAAATGACATTCTTACTAAGCCCATCTGTATGGCTCAGCCTCTTGGTTTTGTTGATGCTCGATTTCCGAATCATGTGTGCTGCCTCAAGAAGGCTCTGTATGGACTCCGTCAGGCTCCTCTTGCCTGGTTTCAGCGGTTTAGTTCGTATCTTCTTGGTCTCAGTTTTCGGGCTAGCCAGTTGGACTCCTCGTTGTTCTTCTTTCATCAAGGTACATCTATTATTGTTACTTTATGTTGACAAATCATTGTCACAGGCTCCGACTCGGCTTTGCTTCGTCGCTTCATAGATCGCACGCACCGCGAATTTGCCATTAAGGATCTCGGTGCTCTTACATATTTTCTGGGGTTGGAAATATCTCACACTTCGACTGGTCTTTTTGTTGGACAAGCCAAGTATGCTCACGACATTCTGGATCGAGCTGACCTCCTCAACTCCAAGCCTGTATCCACCCCTCTAGCTTCGACTGAGTCTTTATCAAGTTCCGAAACTCCACTATCTGATCCTACTGTGTATCGTTCGCTGGTAGGTGCTCTTAAGCACCTCACCATCACTCGACCGGATCTTTCCTATTCGGTAAATGTTGTCAACCAATATTTGCAGGCTCCCACAACTGACCATTTCCTGGCGGTCAAAGATATATTGCAATACGTCAAAGGTACACTACATTTTGGCTTGTCTTTTACTCGTCCCTCTGATCCTGCTGTTATTGCTTACTCGGATGCCGATTGGGCACGGTGTATCGAAACTCGACGCTCTACTTATGGTTACGCTGTCTTCCTTGGTGAAAATCTTGTTTCTTGGAGTGCCAAGAAACAACCTACTGTGTCTCGTTCTAGTTATGAATCCGAGTACCGTGCTTTAGCGAATGCTGCCTCCGAGATCATCTGGCTTGTTAACCTTCTTCGTGAATCGCGATGCAGTCCCTCTTCTCGGCCTCTTCTTTTATGTGACAACAAGAGTGCTATTTTTCTAAGTCAGAATCCAATTGCACACAAACGGGCGAAATACATCGACATTGATTGTCACTTTGTTCGTGAACTTGTCTCCTCCGGCAAACTAGATACTCAGTTCGTGCCTTCTAATCTTCAGCTTGCCGACATTTTTACAAAAGCTCTACCACGACCTGCTTTTGAGTTTCTTCGATCCAAGCTTCGAGTGTGTCCTTAGCCCACGTCTCGCTTGACGGGGGGTATTAGAGATAAATTATAGGATTATTTATGTACATTATATTAGGAGATTTTGTTGTATTATTTCCTTAAGTTACTCCCTTTCTGTTGTAACAATCTATTGTAATCATTTGTATAAATATGAAATATACCCAACCACACCATTAACATGTGATTACTCTAATCTCTCATGTATACCATGTTGAATAAAGATATTGCATCAAGCTTGTGTTTTCATTTCATAGAGAAGGTTAATTTATATACAAAATACATTAGCATTGACTTGTTGATATCATCAAACCCTAACTCAATAACCATCACTATTCTAGAATGATCTTTGCCAACTCAGAAGCTCACATGCACTTACATGCACTCCACGTTTACAACTTACATGCAAACATACATATTCACAATTTAACCACTATACATTAACACGTTACACATGTATCATACTAATTAATAATAACAAACAAATAAAAAAACCCTCCGCCTGAATTGTAATGCGTGAATGCACTTGAGAATGTCATGTAAATATGCTCAAACTAAGTATATTTTTAGTCTGTGGTGACTCGATTCAATTCTCATTAAAATATTAATATAATATACTAAGTCTCAGGCTCAGTTATAAGCTCAAGACATAGGTTCTTATATTATAATTGGCCAACGTATATAATATTACTTTAGGCCTAAAAGTATAATTAAATTTGACAACCCAAAACTTAAAAAAAAATATACTCCATGATACACGTGTTTATGCGTGCATTTTAGGTCGATTTAAGTGTCCATTTAATGATATTTGCATACATAATCGATCGTGATTGGCCTATATTCGTATTATTGTGCTATTTGATGTTTGTGGACTTGTTTTAGAGATATTCAGGTGATTTAAGGCCAAATAATTGCATTCGGCTAATGATGGGTGAAGAAACGAGTCCCGGAAAGTCCAAAACCGAAGAAAATCAAGCCAAGTACGAAAGGGCTAGTCGCGGCCGCGACCCAGATGCGCGGCCGCGTCAAAAGTGGCCTAGAAAGGGCTGAAAAGCGCTGGAAACTCTCCGCGGCCGCGGTCTACGTGCGCGGCCGCGGCCAAAAGCCTCCTGAATTTTCTGACAGCTTGATATACCTCTAGTATTTTGGCCATATCTTGAGATTTACAACTTCGATTGAGGTAAAATTGGTGGCGTTGGAAAGCTGATTCAAAGAGCTACAACTTTTCGTGAAAGAGGCAAAACCCAAAAATGAACAGAAGACCCTCAAAAATAGCTTTGAAGTTGGAAAAACAATGCAGTGTCGGCCCATTACTTGGCCCACAAGCTCAAAAACGAGTTTTTGACTTATTTTCCTATTCCAATTAGGTTTTTTTTCCCCTCTTTATCCTAGACATGTACTCCTATAAATATGTTAAGACTCTAGACATCAAGGGAAGAGTTGGAATTGGGATTTTGGAGCACTTCGAAGGGGGCGAGCAATCAAGATTCGGCATTCTCGGTTTCATCTTTCTAATTTATTTTTGTTTTATGCTTTTCATTAGAATTATGTCTTTTGTCACCGCCATGAGCGGCTAGTAGGTTATTTCAGTCCTTAGTCGAGTCGAACCCTAGTTGTTATAATTTTGTGATATTTACGGTGATTATTAATCGGTTGATTTCTTAAAACGTTGTTATACTATTTACTTATCTTTCAATGCTTGTGTGTTTATATGCTAGATTGATCACCTAGGATTATAATTGCATAAGTAACGCTAGGTTATAATCGTAATCCGTAATTGTTACGAACCTATAGCCACTTAGTAGCGAATAGCGAGTGATATCGCTAGGGTAGTATATAGCTCGGTCTGAATGGGTCCGAGCTTACGAGGTCCACACCGTGTCTATCCCGTTATCCTAGTTCTCTAGGCGTCCGGTTAATGAGATCCAGAGAGCTTATTCTGAGGTCACTCAACTGGATAGACTAACCAAAGAGCTTGTTTTGGTTAGTTAAACATAAGGGATAACGAGGTTAGCAGAGCTTGTTGCTAACCTCGGGGTAGGAGTTTTAAGGATAAAATTAGTTAATAATTGCATCTATCACAGGGTAGTAATAACTAGGGGGAGATAAGATTAAGGGCTGGGATTCGTTATTTTGATAAGTAGAACAAGTCATAGTTAATTTGCTTAATTTCTATTTTAGGTCCTTAGTTAATATACATCAATTCACAAACCCCCATTATTTATATAATTCTATATGTTGCTAGTATTAGTATTTACTTAAACACTAAGAGTCTTCCTGCTCCCTGTGGGATCGACCCTACTTACCACTTCTACGAGTTAGAAGGGTAGCTAGGTTTAATTAATTTTACCGCATCGCGACAGTGCGGTCAAATTTTGGCGCCGTTGCCGGGGAGCAGTGTAAGATTAATTGTGTTTCTAGTGTCAACCTTATTTTCTTCTATTTTAGTTATATATTTTCTTCTGTTAATTAGTATTAGTTATTTTCATCACGGTTCGTAATCTTTGGGTCATCCTATGTGCTTGTCGAACTGCTACTTTCTGCAGGACTGTTATTGTTTCTTTTGATGTCATGGCGGAATAAAATTCCAATATGACGTTGGAAGATATGATGAAAATCTTGATTTCTAACACTCTGCAATTTCAGGAAGAGACACGGTCAAGAATAAGGAATCTTGAGACTCAAATGAGTCAATTGGTTACTGTGGTAAGCAGGTTAGAAAGCCAAGAAAGAGAGAAATTGACATCCCAACCAGAGGAAAATCTGAAGAACGAAAATGCCATGATTTTGAGGAGCGAAGAACATCCTCGAGAGGATGAAAAACCCGTGCAAGTGTTGCAAAATAAAGAGGGCATCAAAAGTCAGGCTGAACAGACGCACATTGGATGCGAGATGCACATTGTGTCATCCAATGTGCCATCAGACAGTGTGTTGACAGACGTATTGAAGATGCACACTGGATCATCTAGTACCCTGCCATATGTGTTACATGCAGTCTGTGAAAAAGAATTAAAGTGCGGGTATAATTTGAACATGGCTTCAATTGGATACCTGAGAAGGAAACGAGTCAGAATGAAAACTCATACGGTAGTTGAGAAGCCACAATCATCAAGACCAACCAGTAAACCTCCTTGGTGTATTTTCTAGAAGGGAAGTCTTGAGTCGGGCCGACGACGTAAAACAAAGGCGCTTATCGGGAGGCAACCCGACGTTTATCGTATTTTTATTTTAAGCTTTATATTTTATTGTTATTTCCAGTTTTATGTGTTTCTTATCGTTTTTAATTAGTATGTAGGAACTAACATGGTTAAAAATCAACATAGCAATGGAGTATGGTGGAGAAAACACGACATCTGGTGGGGCGCGATAGCCAAATATTGGAGCATGCATAACTTTCAATCACCACTTCAGTAGCATTGTAAGTAAGCACTAAGCCGTACCACTCTTTTCCCCACAAACTTTGGTTTTCAACTAAGTTTGGGGGAGGAGGTGTAAGTGGGACGACTTGGCCGCTTTTGAGCTTTAGTTTTACTTTATGCTAGCTACTAGTCCGGTGTAATGATTAAATTGTATGGCCTGTGAGCCAATTACTTGGTTGATCGTCGGGCCTGTGAGCCACTGTCTTTTTGAGTTGGGTCATGTTAGTTGTTATGTACTTTATTGTTTTGTTGAGTCTAGATCGAGTCTAGGATAGGAAAAAAAACCGGAATATGCTGTTGGGAAAAGAAAATATACACATTAAGGTGATAATAAGTTGGCAATGAGTTAATGATGAATTCTTGTAAAAACTTGTTTTAAAATAGCACATGATAGAGCATGACGAGTAATGGATATGAAATTGAGCTTTGAATTGAAACATTGATCATAATTGCCCTGTGAGGAATTTGAGCCTATTTTGTATCTCCATTCTTGGAGTAATTTGTATAAATTCTTTCGGTGTGATTTTCATTGTTTATGTGCAAATAGACTCTAGAACTTGCCATGCATCTATGTCGTGAATAAGTCGGTATGTGTTGTGGCTTAGAACATGATCTTAGGCATTTTTTTTTATTTTAGCCTATTTCAGAGCCTCAAAATAATTACCCTTTTTACCAAAATTTTGAAAAAAAAAAAAATTCCTTTAGTTAGCCCGTTTGAGCCGTGAGCCTGTTATTTGTTAGCCGAATATTACAAGCCGAACATCTTTCAAATTAGCCTTTGACCTTATTGGACTAATCTAGTTAAGAGGGAGGCGAAAGGAGAGGTAGTCGGGGATGTTATTCGGGATTACTATGGGCTGAAAAAAGGGGATAAAATAACAGATGAAAAGGGAATTGGTGATAGAAAAATCAACAAGGTTTACCCTCCTATGTACTAAAATTTTAGACTCTTTGATTTGTACAATGCAAAAGTAAGGAAGAAATGAGTCGAGTACACATGAAGAATGAGTTGAGGAGGGGAGTAAGAAAAGTGCTTAGTGAAAAAAAAAAAAAAAAAAAGAGAACAAAGAAAAAAAAAAGGGAGAAGAAATTCGGGTAGTCCCAAAAACATGTGGTACCCAAAAGAGAAAAAAATAGTGAGAAAAGAAAAGCACTTGGTTGTAAAAGATGCGGACGTGGGGAGAAGAAGTCATCCCTTGGGGTGATTTACTGAGTTTTGGAGAGTGAGATGTGAGTGATTGTTTTGAGGGGTGGTTGAGTAGGAATAACTCGGTTAGTCCACATTTTAGTCACTTTCATCCAAATTTTATCCTACCTTACCTAAGCCTACATTACAACCGAATTAAAGACCTTTTTGATTCTTTGCCACGCATGTCGAGTACTAGATCCGACTTAAATAATTGGCAAGCATATGGTGGTCGTTGCATATAAGTCAGTGTGAGTGAAATACTTTCAATACCTTAAACACTTGAGAGACGAGTGATACACATTCCCGGTGAGGATCAATTGTTGAAAATCTTAAGTGTTGAAAGTAGTTGAAGTTGCTCTGTCAAATATGCTCGTTTACATCATGCTGCTGTGTTTTGAAAAACTTTTCTGAAACTCATACTTGCCACTTAAAGTACCTTAAACTTGTGTCTTGATTGTTTGTTTGGTTTATGTTTGTTCGGGACGAACAAAGGTTTAAGTTTGGGGGATTTTGATACACGTGTTTATGCGTGCATTTTAGGTCGATTTAAGTGTCCATTTAATGATATTTGCATACATAATCGATCGTGATTGGCCTATATTCGTATTATTGTGCTATTTGATGTTTGTGGACTTGTTTTAGAGATATTCAGGTGATTTAAGGCCAAATAATTGCATTCGGCTAATGATGGGTGAAGAAACGAGTCCCGGAAAGTCCAAAACCGAAGAAAATCAAGCCAAGTACGAAAGGGCTAGTCGCGGCCGCGTCAAAAGTGGCCTAGAAAGGGCTGAAAAGCGCTGGAAACTCTCCGCGGCCGCGGTCTACGTGCGCGGCCGCGGCCAAAAGCCTCCTGAATTTTCTGACAGCTTGATATACCTCTAGTATTTTGGCCATATCTTGAGATTTACAACTCCGATTGAGGTAAAATTGGTGGCTTTGGAAAGCTGATTCAAAGTGCTACAAGTTTTTGTGAAAGAGGCAAAACCCAAAAATGACCAGAAGACCCTCAAAAATAGCTTTGAAGTTGGAAAAACAATGCAGTGTCGGCCCATTACTTGGCCCACAAGCTCAAAAACGAGTTTTTGACTTATTTTCCTATTCCAATTAGGTTTTTTTTCCCCTCTTTATCCTAGACATGTACTCCTATAAATATGTTAAGACTCTAGACATCAAGGGAAGAGTTGGAATTGGGATTTTGGAGCACTTCGAAGGGGGCGAGCAATCAAGATTCGGCATTCTCGGTTTCATCTTTCTAATTTATTTTTGTTTTATGCTTTTCATTAGAATTATGTCTTTTGTCACCGCCATGAGCGGCTAGTAGGTTATTTCAGTCCTTAGTCGAGTCGAACCCTAGTTGTTATAATTTTGTGATATTTACGGTGATTATTAATCGGTTGATTTCTTAAAACGTTGTTATACTATTTACTTATCTTTCAATGCTTGTGTGTTTATATGCTAGATTGATCACCTAGGATTATAATTGCATAAGTAACGCTAGGTTATAATCGTAATCCGTAATTGTTACGAACCTATAGCCACTTAGTAGCGAATAGCGAGTGATATCGCTAGGGTAGTATATAGCTCGGTCTGAATGGGTCCGAGCTTACGAGGTCCACACCGTGTCTATCCCGTTATCCTAGTTCTCTAGGCGTCCGGTTAATGAGATCCAGAGAGCTTATTCTGAGGTCACTCAACTGGATAGACTAACCAAAGAGCTTGTTTTGGTTAGTTAAACATAAGGGATAACGAGGTTAGCAGAGCTTGTTGCTAACCTCGGGGTAGGAGTTTTAAGGATAAAATTAGTTAATAATTGCATCTATCACAGGGTAGTAATAACTAGGGGGAGATAAGATTAAGGGCTGGGATTCGTTATTTTGATAAGTAGAACAAGTCATAGTTAATTTGCTTAATTTCTATTTTAGGTCCTTAGTTAATATACATCAATTCACAAACCCCCATTATTTATATAATTCTATATGTTGCTAGTATTAGTATTTACTTAAACACTAAGAGTCTTCCTGCTCCCTGTGGGATCGACCCTACTTACCACTTCTACGAGTTAGAAGGGTAGCTAGGTTTAATTAATTTTACCGCATCGCGACAGTGCGGTCAAATTTTGGCGCCGTTGCCGGGGAGCAGTGTAAGATTAATTGTGTTTCTAGTGTCAACCTTATTTTCTTCTATTTTAGTTATATATTTTCTTCTGTTAATTAGTATTAGTTATTTTCATCACGGTTCGTAATCTTTGGGTCATCCTATGTGCTTGTCGAAATGCTACTTTCTGCAGGACTGTTATTGTTTCTTTTGATGTCATGGCGGAATAAAATTCCAATATGACGTTGGAAGATATGATGAAAATCTTGATTTCTAACACTCTGCAATTTCAGGAAGAGACACGGTCAAGAATAAGGAATCTTGAGACTCAAATGAGTCAATTGGTTACTGTGGTAAGCAGGTTAGAAAGCCAAGAAAGAGAGAAATTGACATCCCAACCAGAGGAAAATCTGAAGAACGAAAATGCCATGATTTTGAGGAGCGAAGAACATCCTAGAGAGGATGAAAAACCCGTGCAAGTGTTGCAAAATGAAGAGGGCATCAAAAGTCAGGCTGAACATACGCACATTGGATGCGAGATGCACATTGTGTCATCCAATGTGCCATCAGACAGTGTGTTGACAGACGTATTGAAGATGCACACTGGATCATCCAGTACCCTGTCATATGTTTTACATGCAGTATGTGAAAAAGAATTAAAGTGCGGGTATAATTTGAACATGGCTTCAATTGGATACCTGAGAAGGAAACGAGTCAGCATGAAAACTCCTACGGTAGTTGATGAGCCACAATCATCAAGACCAGTCCGTAAACCTCCTTGGTGTATTTTCTAAAAGGGAAGTCTTGAGTCGGGCCGACGACGTAAAACAAAGGCGCTTGTCGGGAGGCAACCCGACGTTTATCGTATTTTATTTTAAATTTTAAATTTTATTGTTATTTCCAGTTTGATGTGTTTCTTATCGTTTTTAATTA
The DNA here is from genome assembly GCA_958295605.1 of Ajuga chamaepitys. Classification (NCBI taxonomy): domain Eukaryota; kingdom Viridiplantae; phylum Streptophyta; class Magnoliopsida; order Lamiales; family Lamiaceae; genus Ajuga; species Ajuga chamaepitys. The sequence continues at coordinate 23,079,034 of OY282506.1, read as the reverse complement.
GTATGTAGGAACTAACATGACTAAAAATCAACATAGCAATGGAGTATGGTGGAGAAAAAAAGACATCTGGTGGGGCGCGATAGCCAAATATTGGAGCATGCATAACTTCCAATCACCACTTCAGTAGAATTGTAAGTAAGCACTAAGCCGTACCACTCTTTTCCCCACAAACTTTGGTTTTCAACCAAGTTTGGGGGAGGGGGTGTAAGTGGGACGACTTGGCCGCTTTTGAGCTTTAGTTTTACTTTATGCTAGCTACTAGTCCGGTGTAATGATTAAATTGTATGGCCTGTGAGCCAATTACTTGGTTGATCGTCGGGCCTGTGAGCCACTGTCTTTTTGGGTTGGGTCATGTTAGTTGTTATGTACTTTATTGTTTTGATTGAGTCTAGATCGAGTCTAGGATAGGAAAAAAAACCGGAATATGCTGTTGGGAAAAGAAAATATACACATTACGGTGATAATAAGTTGGCAATGAGTTAATGATGAATTCTTGTAAAAACTTGTTTTAAAATAGCACATGATAGAGCATGACGAGTAATGGATATGAAATTGAGCTTTGAATTGAAACATTGATCATAATTGCCCTGTGAGGAATTTGAGCCTATTTTGTATCTCCATTCTTGGAGTAATTTGTATAAATTCTTTCGGTGTAATTTTCATTGTTTATGTGCAAATAGACTCTAGAACTTGCCATGCATCTATGTCGTGAATAAGTCGGTATGTGTTGTGGCTTAGAACATGATCTTAGGCATTTTTTTTTATTTTAGCCTATTTCAGAGCCTCAAAATAATTACCCTTTTTACCAAAATTTTGAAAAAAAAAAAATTCCTTTAGTTAGCCCGTTTGAGCCGTGAGCCTGTTATTTGTTAGCCGAATATTACAAGCCGAACATCTTTCAAATTAGCCTTTGACCTTATTGGACTAATCTAGTTAAGAGGGAGGCGAAAGGAGAGGTAGTCGGGGATGTTATTCGGGATTACTATGGGCTGAAAAAAGGGGATAAAATAACAGATGAAAAGGGAATTGGTGATAGAAAAACAACAAGGTTTACCCTCCTATGTACTAAAATTTTAGACTCTTTGATTTGTACAATGCAAAAGTAAGGAAGAAATGAGTCGAGTACACATGAAGAATGAGTTGAGGAGGGGAGTAAGAAAAGTGCTTAGTGAAAAAAAAAAAAAAAAAAAATTAATTAAAAAAAAAAAAAAAGGGAGAAGAAATTCGGGTAGTCCCAAAAACATGTGGTACCCAAAAGAGAAAAAAATAGTGAGAAAAGAAAAGCACTTGGTTGTAAAAGATGCGGACATGGGGAGAAGAAGTCATCCCTTGGGGTGATTTACTGAGTTTTGGAGAGTGAGATGTGAGTGATTGTTTTGAGGGGTGGTTGAGTAGGAATAACTCGGTTAGTCCACATTTTAGTCACTTTCATCCAAATTTTATCCTACCTTACCTAAGCCTACATTACAACCGAATTAAAGACCTTTTTTATTCTTTGCCACGCATGTCGAGTACTAGATCCGACTTAAATAATTGGCAAGCATATGGTGGTCGTTGCATATAAGTCAGTGTGATTGAAATACTTTGCATACCTTAAACACTTGAGAGATGAGTGATACACATTCCCGGTGAGGATCAATTGTTGAAAATCTTAAGTGTTGAAAGTAGTTGAAGTTGCTCTGTCAAATATGCTCGTTTACATCATGCTGCTGTGTTTTGAAAAACTTTTCTAAAACTCATACTTGCCACTTAAAGTACCTTAAACTTGTGTCTTGATTGTTTGTTTGGTTTATATTTGTTCGGGACGAACAAAGGTTTAAGTTTGGGGGATTTTGATACACGTGTTTATGCGTGCATTTTAGGTCGATTTAAGTGTCCATTTAATGATATTTGCATACATAATCGATCGTGATTGGCCTATATTCGTATTATTGTGCTATTTGATGTTTGTGGACTTGTTTTAGAGATATTCAGGTGATTTAAGGCCAAATAATTGCATTCGGCTAATGATGGGTGAAGAAACGAGTCCCGGAAAGTCCAAAACCGAAGAAAATCAAGCCAAGTACGAAAGGGCTAGTCGCGGCCGCGACCCAGATGCGCGGCTGCGTCAAAAGTGGCCTAGAAAGGGCTGAAAAGCGCTGGAAACTCTCCGCGGCCGCGGTCTACGTGCGCGGCCGCGGCCAAAAGCCTCCTGAATTTTCTGACAGCTTGATATACCTCTAGTATTTTGACCATATCTTGAGATTTACAACTCCGATTGAGGTAACATTGGTGGCGTTGGAAAGCTGATTCAAAGAGCTACAACTTTTCGTGAAAGAGGCAAAACCTAAAAATGACCAGAAGACCCTCAAAAATAGCTTTGAAGTTGGAAAAATAATGCAGTGTCGGCCCATTACTTGGCCCACAAGTTCAAAAACGAATTTTTGACTTATTTTCCTATTCCAATTAGGTTTTTTCCCCCTCTTTATCCTAGACATGTACTCCTATAAATATCTTAAGACTCTAGACATCAAGAAAAAGTTGGAATTGGGATTTTGGAGCACTTCGAAGGGGACGAGCAATCAAGATTCGGCATTCTCGGTTTCATCTTTCTAATTTATTTTAGTTTTATGCTTTTCATTAGAATTATGTCTTTTGTCACCGTCATGAGCGGCTAGTAGGTTATTTCAGTCCTTAGTCGAGTCGAACCCTAGTTTTACTATTTTGTGATATTTACAGTGGTTATTAATCAGTTGATTCCTTGAAACGTTGTTATACTATTTGTTTATCCTTCAATGCTTGTGTGTTTATATGCTAGATTGATCACCTAGGATTATAATTGCATAAGTAACGCTAGGTTATAATCGTAATCCGTAATTGTTACGAACCTATAGCCACTTAGTAGCGAATAGCAAGTGATATCGCTAGGGTAGTATATAGCTCGGTCTGAATGGGTCCGAGCTTACGAGGTCCACACCGTGTCTATCCCGTTATCCTAGTTCTCTAGGCGTCCGGTTAATGAGATCCAGAGAGCTTATTCTGAGGTCACTCAACTGGATAGACTAACCAAAGAGCTTGTTTTGGTTAGTTAAACATAAGGGATAACGAGGTTAGCAGAGCTTGTTGCTAACCTCGGGGTAGGAGTTTTAAGGATAAAATTAGTTAATAATTGCATCTATCACAGGGTAGTAATAACTAGGGGGAGATAAGATTAAGGGCTGGGATTCGTTATTTTGATAAGTAGAACAAGTCATAGTTAATTTGCTTAATTTCTATTTTAGGTCCTTAGTTAATATACATCAATTCACAAACCCCCATTATTTATATAATTCTATATGTTGCTAGTATTAGTATTTACTTAAACACTAAGAGTCTTCCTGCTCCCTGTGGGATCGACCCTACTTACCACTTCTACGAGTTAGAAGGGTAGCTAGGTTTAATTAATTTTACCGCATCGCGACAGTGCGGTCACTCCACATTATATAAAGAATATCCTAGGCAAATACGACGTATATAAATATATTATTTAAAATAATTATTTTTGGTCTTTACATACACACACATTATATATATGTTTTGTGTATACATACTATACTGTCCTAGTGTGCAAATAAATAACGTATCCTTGTTTGTATTATACAGACAGTGTTATCCTTATGTTGGTGCATCTCTGTATGTATATTTATAACTATAAATGTGTGTATACATATATACCATACATGAGTGTGTACGGGAGTCCGGCGAGCGGCGCGGAGCCACTTTCACTGTGGTTCGAGAGCTTCGTTATGTCTATGTTTGGGTTCGCCAGTGGCCAAGGCACAACCTGTTGGATCGATCAATCAGAAGATAATAATTATTGATATATTGCTTTAATAATGTCGATTAAATTAAGAGTGCAATTATATTCTTTTAGTGGAATATAATATAATTAATAACTTAATATGATAAATCAAGAGTTGACAAGGACATATTTATTTATTGAAGCATAATCTAATTGGGTCTGACTAGGTCTCTTCGGTGGCTCAATGTGAACTAAAATAAATTATAAGGATTATAATTTATTACCGCAATTAACTAGGATTATGATATTATGATATTGTGATATATTATATATGTCGGGTACATATTCAGTTCTCCTGCACACACAAGTAAGCCACGCTATATTCATATCCAAGGAGGTGTCCACACTATGTGTATTGTAGTGCAGTTCGTGAGAACACCGGAGAAGACTTGGAGGTTTGGAGCGAGTTTTGATAAATCGCGCTACAAAGGTATTACATAAAGTCTTCTTATATAGTTGAATTAATATGTAGAACATATAGTAATACATCGATCCTACGACAATGTATTCGTTCTTCAGTATTCGATATTGTGATCGGTTATGATGTATCCGATCTTCAATATTCGATATTGTGAATCAGATAGGAATCGTAGTTCTAACACAACAGCCATCGCCACTGTCACCGCCGCCGCAGAAAGTATGTGAGCTAGTGTATAATCTACCTATGTGTATATGGTATTACAGGTATGTATGTATATATATATATATATATATATATATGTGTGTGTGTGTGTGTGTGTGTGTGTGTATTTACATATATGTGTGGATATAATCTACCCTCTTTTGCCACATAATAGCCCGATTTTACCTCGTATCGTCCCGATTTGGAGTGCTTCCATATCATCCTATCAGCCCCTTGCCCCTTGTAGATTGGTATAGCCTGAATCTGCATAGCATCATTTGGACAGAAAAAAGAATTTATTAAGTTCCGTCTCCATTTTCCAGCGTCCTCATCTCTTAACTCGCGAACCTTCTCAACTCCCCATCCACTAGGCTTTGGACTATTAATGTTGAAATTTGGATTGTTCAGTACCCACGGATCCGCCCAAATGTCCACATTCGATTTTTCTCCAACCCTCCATATTAGTCCCCTTTTAAGAATATCCCGTCCCGCAACTATGCTTCTCCACATAAAACTTGGATTTTGGCCAATAGATGCGTTAAGGAAATTCCTATTAGGATAATACCGAGATTTGAGCATTTTGGATAGAAGAGAGCTCTCGTCTCCTAGGAGTCGCCAACCTTGTTTTGCAAGCATCACAAGATTGAACGCCTATAGATTTCTTAATCCCAACCCTTTTTCCTCCTTCCTCTTACAAAGCTTCTCCCACCCTCCCCCCCCCCCCCCAATGAATTTTACTCTCCGACCCCTTTTGCCCCCACCAAAAACTCGAGCACATCGAGTTTATTATGCGATACACCCCTTTTGGTAGCCGGAAATAGCTCATGACGTAGGTAGGTATTGATTGTGCCACTGATTTGAGAAGGGTGAGCCTACCTGCATTCGACAGACATCTGCTCTTTCAATTCTTAAGTTTTTTGTTAACCCGGGATACAATGGGTGCTGAAAATAGCTTCCTTAAATCTCCGGACCGAAGCTGGCAAACCCAAATACACTGCATGGCGGTCCACCAGCCTTACCCTGAGCCTATGTGCCAAGACCTCCCGCCGTTCCTCCCTTATGCCCTTACTAAAACATATCTCAGATTTCTCCAGAGACACCAATTATCCCGATGCCTCCTCATAACTCTTAATAATGTCGTTTACCACATCAATTTCGTTCTCAATAGCTCGACCAAAAATGATGCTATCATCATCAAAAAATAAGTGAGAAATTGGGTCTGCTGCTCGACAAATACGTGCCCCATGAAGCAGATTCCGAGTTTCCGCCTGCGTGATTAAAGCAGAAAAAGCCTCTGCACAAAATAGAAACAAATAAGGCGACAAAGGATCCCCTTGTCTGAGCCCCCGGGTTGGCCTAAAGGTTTCCCCGGTGATCCATTGAAAAGGATCGAAAAAGAGACGGAAGACACACATCCCATGATAAGCTTAACCAGGGTTAAACTTAAACCTAATCTCAGCGTAATGCATTCCAAAAAAATCCATTCCACTCTATCATAAGCCTTACTCATATCTAATTTGAAAGCAAAAACACCTTTCCTAGCAGCAGAATTATTATTCATATAATGAAAAATCACAAAAGCTGCCAATGTATTATCAATAATGAGACGGCCCAGAACTAAAGCAGATTGATTAACCGAAATGAGTTTAGGAAGAATAAATTTTAGCCTATTCACGATTGTTTTCGTAATAGCTTGAACACTACATTGCACAAACTAATAGGCCGGAAATCAGTTACAAGCTCAGGTCTTTTCTTCTTAGGGATCAAAACAATAAGGGTGTGATTTAAGTCAGCGGGCTTTGTGTGGCCATTTAGGACATCCAAAACAACAGAGAGGATATCAGAAGAAACGATGTCCCAAAATTTTTTATAAAATAAAGCAGGCATACCATCAGGCCCTGGGGCCTTTGCCGGATGCATCTGTGAGAGAGCCGTAACAACCTCCTCCCTTGTAAAAACGCCTGCCATCGTTTCCTGCATAATTGGGGTCACTCACGGCTCCACCACTTCTAATACCGCATCCATATTGTGAGACGTCCCCGCGGTAAATAATTTCTGATAGTAAGTCATGCAAGTCCTCGCAACATCCTCCTCCTCTTCTATCCACTCACCCGTTCCCCCCCTCAACTTATCAATTTTATTTCTATCCCTCCTACCACTCTCGTTTTGTGAAAAAATGTCGTATTCCGATCTCTGTCACGCATCCAATTTGTTCGAGCTCTTTGAGCCCACATGGTTTCTTGCTTCGTATATAAATCCGACAACTTAGCTTCTAATTCCGCCAGTTTTGCCAAACTCTCCTCCGTAAATACCCCTGTTTGCTTCACTTTAAGTGTTGTTTCACACTCCCTAATCTTCCCATTGATGTTGCCAAAATTGGTAGATTCCCAGCTTGTAAGACTTGAGGTACAGGCTGCTAGCTTCTCCATTAGAGATTTTGGGTGAACAGGCGCAAGGCTATTATCCCACCCATGTACGACAACATCTTTGCATGAAGCATCTTGCAACTACATGGCTTCGAACCGTTTCTTACAGCCCTTTCCTCGACCCTTCGTTCTGTTTTCTCTCCCCCGCCAAGTTAAAACAATCGGACAGTTATCTGATTTCCGCCTCGCTGAATGTTCAACCATAAAATTCGAAAACAGTTCTTTCCACATATCGTTGCCAACACACCTGTTAAACTCTCCTGGATATTCCCCGGACCCCTCTGTCTATTCGTCCATGTGAAATTAAACCCCTCAAAACCAAAGTCTTCTAATTGCGTAGCGGATAGTGCCTCGTGGAAACATTCCATCCGACCCATTTCTCTGTTTTGTCCCCTTATCTTCTCATATGGAAACATGATCTCATTCCAGTCTCCTATACACACCCTAGGGGATAGGATTTTGATTTGCCAAGTCAACAACCATAGCCCAAGTAAGGTTCTTTAAATTATCATTTGACCATCCGTATACCCCGGTTAGACGCCATTGACTTCCAGTCAGTTCTGTAACTACACAATCAATACAATGCGGGTGGGATTCAATGATATGTATTTGTTCCCTCTGCTTGCTAAGAAAGCAAATTCCACCACCCCGGCCTCCTCCTGACTCATCACACACCACTACTACCACCTGTTCATACCCAATAGCACTCGCTAACTCAATCTCTTCATCATCAGTTAACCTTGTCTCCATAAGGAAGACAAAATCTGGGATCTTTGAATGTAGAATCCGTTTCAGCTCGTTAACTGTCGGTGGGTTCCCAAGCCCCCGACAGTTCCATGATAGGCAACTCATTGGCCCCGGCGGGACTGCCCTTCCGCAGTCTCCGCCGATACATCGTTCAAATTTGGTATCCACTATTCTCCTTGTCTTCCACGCTTAGCATCCCTGTCAATATCCATATGGTCTATATGTTCTTCCTCAATTCCAGAATTGGTTTTTCTCTTACCTCTGGACAATTTTTTGCTTGGTTGCCGAGACGATGAATATGAGCTAGATTTGTTTCTTTTCCAGGTATTTTTGCATGATTTGGATTCTTGGTACTTTTGGGTTATGGCTTTGGTCATTTTTATGAGGGTGGCGAGGGGTGTAAAGTCAAAATGGGTGGTAATGGGTGTGGTAAATGTTTGGGTTTTTACGTTCATTGATGGATATACATCATATCGGATTAATTTGGAAGGTGAAAGTCATTGCATTTTTTGGTGCAATTTGAGAACACAACATCACAACTATTGGATTGGATAAGAAAAGTTAGAGATGAGATCTAAGTAGAAGTTTAACAAGAAGCAGCGTATTTTACTAAATTGTCCTAGTTATTTTTGTAATTTAAAGAAATTATTAATTTATGGTATTGATGAGACCACTAATTTATATAGAGGTTTTTGAAAAATTATTATTTTATAATCTTATTGAAATTGGTAAATATTTGAACTAACCCAACTTCGGACCAGAGAAAATTATTATTTTAGAGAGTTATTAATTTTTAGAATATTAATTTATAGATGATTTACTGTATATGAAGATCCTTAGATACGGTGTATATAACAATTTGTCTATTCAAAGATATAATTTTGTATTATCTCAAAAGAAAAGATATAATTATGTAAATAAATGTATATGCGACGATTGTGCAGCGTGTGTTCTTGGAAGAAAGGGAACAAGGATGATGGGCCCGATGGTCGGCAACTAGTCTGGTTTTAGGCTTAGGGAAATTGGGTCAGGTCTGTTAAGCCTTAGTTGGGCTAGTTACAATAAGGGGCTGGCCCAAATGTCTGATCTTGTGCAAGGCTTGAAAAGCACAGATTATTGGGTTTGGGTTTGGGTTAAGTTGTTAACTCGATACCAGCAATAGTGATAACTATAGAAATTGTGTTAGTTTAACTAAATTGCCTTATTTTGCTAATTATAAATTTGCCTTCCAACATAGCAAAATTAGGATTTTGATCTTGATTGCTTATGCGTCTTTGAACTTCATGGACGCCTCCTTCCAGTTTATTAAACTTTTATGTTACTTTAAGTTCCATTATAATATATTGAGGTTGTAGTTCTACCTATGTAAGTTACGATGAAAAAGAGGGTGCTGGATTTTACGATCAGATTTATCATAAACATTCAATGAGATGGATTAACTTTCACTCTCTCTCGTGTAGTTAAGATGTATTATATGATATACATTTGCTATGATATATGTCATGGTATGCTACAATTATGCAAACAACAAATGCTCTATCATGACAAACCCCTTTTTCCTGCTTTTGGTCCCAAAAGAAATTGCAAATTCAATTTAGTTCTGTAATTTGAGAAACTTCTCATAATTGGTTTTTTTCGGTATCGTCGAACGAATCGGCTGAGTTTTGCTTTTACGTGACAAGCACATGCACTTTTCCAGTCGATTTGGTTGTCGGCGGCGTAAAAAGGACCAATTGCGAATAACCTCTTAATTTAAAAGACTAAATTGAATTCTTAATTATTTTTGGGACCAAAAGCGTATAAATGAAAAGTTGTGGCCTGGGACCAAAAATAATTTTAGCCCCACCTTATATATGTGGGACAATTTTTGTGTGGTAGGGTCACTCACTTAAGATGTGATTATCTTGTCCCAATTTGGATAGATGTATTGTCTAATTATGATGGTATACACCACGTTAATATACTCTGAGCCAGAAATACATCTTTCATATATTGTATTTACCCGATTATGCTGGGTTTATTCTGGCTTAAATTAGTGTATAACTTTTCAAACATGTAAAATCTCTAAGTTTTGAGTTCAAACTAATTTGAAATGGGAATGCAAATTGTTCTTTCTTCCCTTAATCATGTAAAAGTAGAATTTATCAATCTTGGTCCACCATATAACAAGATGAAAAAACATGATTCTGGAATTATTAAGAGAGAGATGTAGAAAGAAAATAGTAATTTTTGCAACATATGTTAGTGGTTCCTTTTGTCAATTTAGTTAAACTAACACAATTTCTAAAATCTCCACTATACCTGCTAATTGAAGGGTGGAGTCGCCACGAATGGCGGAAACCCGAAAATTGAAATTTTAGTTGTTGGTTAACCAAGTCTAGGCTCTACTATCACTTCGTATTTATGTATAAGATATATAATTCAAATTTATAAACTTGGCACCCGGAAAAATTCTATGCTATTGTATTGTAAGATGTGTGACATGTAGTATATTTTTAAAAAAGCGTAAAACATTAACTACTGATATTCTTTAAGGCAAAAACTCGTATGTGACCGTCACACGCCCGTCACACGATGTGACGGGAAAAAGTATCACTTTTTGTGGTAAAAGTATCACGTTTATCTATAAAAGTATCACCTTTTCTAAACAAAAAAAAATATCACTTTTTGTAGCAAAAGTATCACATTTCTCTGTAAAAGTATCAGTGTAGTAAAAGTATAACTTTTTCCTGTAAAAGTATCACTTTTTCCTATAAAAGTATCAATATTTTCTGTAAAAGTGTATTCCGTCACACATGTGACCATTCAGACACAAGACTCACTCTTTTTTTAATATGCCACATGGCACAATGTTGTTTTCGCACTTTACTTTTAGGCAAAAACTTGTATGTGACCGTCACACGGCTGTCACACGGTGTGACGGGAAAAAGTATTACTTTTTGTGATAAAAGTATCACGATTATCTGTAAAAGTATCACATTTTTTGAAAAAAAAAATATCACTTTTTGTAGCAAAAGTATCAACTTTATCAATAAAAGTATCAATGTAGTAAAAATATCACTTTTTCCTGTAAAAATATCACTGTTTCCTGTAAAAGTATCAATATTTCTGTAAAAATGTATTACGTCACATGTGTGACCGTTCACACACAAGACTCACTCTTACTTTTACTTGTTTTCTTTTCTTTTTCTTTATAATAAAACATACTATCCACATTAATAATATACCCGTGTGATGCACTGTTTATAAATATAATTATAGGTATATAATAAGAATTATAAATTAAACGTATATATATTTTTATAGTACGGACAAGGAACCTTCCGATTCTGGGACCTAATATCCCAACTCCCTCTACAAGGCCAACAATTATTGGTGTACTTATTATGGCAGATCTGGAAGACGAGAAATAATTTCATTTTCGATGGAGTGAAAATTCAGTGCAACAGAATATTTCCAAGTGCGATGTAGATGCTTGATGAATTTAACGAACATAAAAGAGTTGGACACATTAATGCAGAACCATAGGGCCAGTTGAGACTGACGGTCTGGTCCCGCCATCAATGTAAGTTGAATTTTAATGTTGCGGTGTGGCCGAATGGGATGACTGGTTACGGCTCTGTAATCTGAGCGCAAGACGGGGAAGCTCTGCTAGCTGGTGCTATGAGGCAGCGAAGCAAATGCAAAATTATGGTGGAGGAAGCATTGGCGCTTAAATTTGCATAATCAACCTTGATGCATAATCTGGCGAATAACAGGGATCAACCTAACTATGGTGGTTTGAATATGGACGATATTTTGACTGTGGCTGAAATATAGTTGAGTTCTCCTTTATCCCGCGGACTACCAATTTAGTAGCTCACGCTTTAGCGCATATCGAGTTAGTTGTTGGGTCGAGCTGCATCTGGGTAGATGATCCACCCCCGGCGATAATTGATTTATTGCTTCGAGATGTAGGACTTCGGTCCGGATAATATTTGTTTCAATTTACGCATGCATGGATTACCTAAAAAAAAATAAAAAAAATAAAAGAAGTGTGTAAATTATTTTAAAAAATTAATATATTATAAAAAATGAACATAATAATATTTAAGAAAGAAAAGCAAATAATATATACAATTTAAATACTAATAATAAGATTTAATAATATAAACAATGCATTATAAGAAAAATAATTTAATATATTTTGAAATATTTCGATTATTAATATACTTTTAAAAATAAAAAATAATATTATTGTAAAATGAAATCTCCGTTAAATAAAAGTAAATCACCAACAAAACAACAATTATATTCTAAATAATATCAGTACTAATTTTTTTTTTCAAACATTAAGAAATACTATATCATTATTTACTATTCTAAAAAACATAGCACGTCATTAATATTTTAAAATAAGCACAATATTAGAGAGTCATACGAAATAAAGAATTTAACATTTTTAAACTCAAGCAAATACTCGATGCAATAAACTTAAACAAAAAGTAAATTACAATGAATGAATAATACACAAAAAAAAAAAAAAAATCATAGGAATAAAAGAATTAACAGCGTCTGTCAAAAAGTTGACGGAAGTGTTTAATTAAACTACAATAAAAAGTTTGAGTCTCTATGTGTGCAATTTTAAGAATTAAAGTTTTAAAAAAGATAATTGAAGGGTTTATTTATAATTGAGGATATAATTTATGTTTCTATTTATACAATATAAAAAATATATATATAAATAAAAATTAAAAAAAATAAAAAACTAATAAGGACTTCGAACACCTAAACTTAATAGTATTTCAAATATTCAATACATAAATAACTCTTTTGTACTTCCGGCACAAAATAAGGATCTTGTATCTATTACTCGACTATGAAGTCGAACTTATAACCATTGAAATCATATTAAACTATTACACTTTACATAATTTAAATATTTTATCATGTAAGTATCATTAATTTTGAGTCATTCATATATTGTAGTAGATTAAATATTATATAATACACTATAGTTGTCGTGTCAACATGTTTTTTTGTTCAAGTTAGTGGAATGAGTATATAAATGTTATAGCTACGTACCATACCAAAATTTAAAAAAAAAATAAAAACAAAAACAAAAAGTAAACTAAAACAAATTGTCTCCAAAAACTTAAAGATGATAAAATTAAATCAATAAGAACTTTCATTCAGTGTTCTAATTTTTTAATCCAACTTTGGTGCACCTGGGACACGGTGCACCTGGACTACTTTAAGCCATTAGATTTAAACAAATCATAATCCAACCATTAGATCAAAATAATACTCTATCTCCTTATACTTGTTTTTTATTCAACAGGTTTCACATAAAATTATTAATATTAAATAATTAATTGGCATTTATTAATTACAACAGTATCTCCCACATCATGATTTTTTGTTATCTTCATCAACATTTTCCTCTTCCCTTTTTTTTCTTCTGCAAATTCATCTCGATCCCAAAAACATTTCTTCATTTATTCGTAATTCCATTTTTTCATATCTTCATTCGATCAAACTCATTCTTGTTCATTCCTTCGATATTCTAGATTGCAGTTCTTCTTCCTTCCAAAAACAAGAGGTCGATCATAGCTTTATATACAGTTTAAATTTTTATTCCCAAACAATATGTCGAATGGATCTTATTCGAAGTCGATTGGAAGTCATCCATTTGTTCTATGCAACCACAAGGTGAAGGCTGTTGAGTTTCTCTCCACAAACGACGTCAATCCGGCACGCAGGTTTGCTCGTTGCCCATTCTACTTGGTGAGGTCTCGCCGAAACTGTCGTTAAATAGATCACTGTAAGACAATTGAATTGTTGCTTTAGTCTTTTAGTGTGTTGAATCGAGATCCTTGTTTATTCACATTTTAGTAGGTCGTTTCGAATTAAATATGTTCCAAAGGTTTTTAAATTTGCTTATCTACATAATTCGTGGTTATTCATTTTTTTTTCTTTATAGTTATTTCTTCTCAATTTGTTGTCAGTTTGTAAGGTTTTTGTAGTCTTATTTTGGATGTATGTAGATGATTGTGAATTCTGGGAATTGATTGATCCTCCTCTTATGCCATTCCAGAAGGAGTGTTTTTTGAAGTTGAAATGTGAAAGAGATTTGCTCGAAAAGCATTTGGTGAACAAGAATGAGGTAGAGAAGTTGCTTATGGAAAAATTGGATAAGAATATTATTGAAATAGAAGAAATCATTGAACAAAACATTGAGCTATCCTGTAAAATTGTGGAGCTCCAACACTTTGCCGAATTACTAAAAATGGAGAAAATCACTAAAATTGAGGAACTTGTTTGTAGAAAGGAGTTAGATATGTTTGAGATTGGACTGGTATGTTTGGTGTTTTTGTTTTTTATCGTATTTTTTACCGTACTTTGTTGGTTGTCATATACTGGGGTACAAATTCATAAGATAATGTTGCAGTAGAGTAATAGTTTTTTTTTTTTTTTTTTTTTGAGCGATTGATACACCTGTTGTTTTATGCTATATGTTATTGAATGGAAATATAATACTTTCATGTTCAACGTTGGTAATGCAACTAGTGTGCTCCTACATATTCATTGAGTGTGATATGTATTCGTTTTTTTCTCTATTAATAGAGGTTGTTTTATCTAAACTAGCTTCTAGTTATGGTTGTGTTATTTTCGTACATTCTCACGGCTGCTAATGCAAATGAATGGACTTTCAACGGTCTACATAATTTTAATTTGTGAAGTTAATCGATATGTCCTTCGTTGTAAACGATTTGCATATATATATATATATATATATATATATATATTTGTGTGCATGTTTTCATTTGTTTGTTGTGCTTATCTAATTTATGTAATAGGAACTCACTTATAGAGTATTCAGTTTAACGTATAAAGTTAGTTCACGTGTGTGAAAATGTTATGTTTTGTTCACCTAGTAACTCATTATGTATTTGGATAAAGTGGGTTGTACATGGCTTTTATTGAAGGTTTAGTTGAAAAAATGCAATGTCAAACATAGGCACTTGATTTGTGGTGAAGTCTAGAGTTTTTTTTGTTAAAGTTAGTTTTTTGCCATTTGTTTTTGTTATGTAACGTGAATTGGGTTTTTTTTTTTTTTTTTTTTTTTTGTTTTCTTTCTAGGCATCATTACGTTTGCATTATATAACACTGACTCTGTTTTTGTTGAATGTCATTATGTAAATAAATGACGACCTTATTTCAATTGGCTAGGTAATAGGAATAGGTGCTAAAGTGTTATCATGTTGGACGAGCATATATGGGCTAAACTCCAAATATTGGGTTTTAGACGGTCTAACCGATTCTTTGGAAATTTTCATAATGTCTTTTAACATCTATTTTTTTTTTATATGTATCAACAATGAAGATATAGCAATTCATTAACCAAAAACATCATCGAGAATTCATTAAGACGTTGTCAAGAGAACTTGATATGTATAAAAATTGCAATTAGCAACATTTGTATAGGAATTGCGAAAATTATTTGAAAAAAAAACATAACAAAATTTTCAGATGATATAACAATGGATAGTGTAGTTGGAATACTACATTTTATATGTAGCATATTTTTTAATGGCACATGATTTTCTGAATTGTCAAATATTGTATATTGTCGCAGTAATTGAATTGATGTTTTTAATCCCCTTTTTTTTAGACGTTATTTTTGGGGTTCGTTTGTTGAACTTGGTATGCTGGTTATGTTTTTGGACATTGTGTATGTTTGTGGATTACTTATAATAATGTGGACATATCACAACGGAAAACATTGCCAGAAAAGAAAAAAAAAAATGATTGCATATCGGAATGTCACAGACTTACTATAATCCAGTAGTTGAAAACAATGTAACTTATCATTTTGTGGTGGCCCATAGATTTCATCTGATTGTAGTGACAACCAATCTCCTTATTTTGTGTTGATGTATGTAACGAAAAATACTAATCAAGAAGACAATTTTTATTCTTTTTTGTAAAGTTTGTATTCATCATCTTTCGAACAAAAAAGGTTTTAGAGCGATCATATTGAATATGCTTATAGATATATGACAAACAAATACAAAGAAGTTGGTATTGAAAATATTGAGATTAATAATACGAAAACGCACAAGTTGTTGAGGAAATTTTAACATGAAGAATTAAAGAACCCTAGTAGAGGGGAAACATTCTACCTAATTATTAATTAATACAAGTGTTCAATTGAAAGCCCACTGTTTTTCATAATTAATTGATTTATGTGCCAACAGATAGATATGCTTTATCATCATATAAAAGCTCATTCTTTTTTTTATAGAGTTAATTAATGGGCCAAATATTATATAGAATTGTATGAATGCCATTTGTGGGTTCCATTTAGGCGTGAGACTTAGTCGAGACTACTCGTAGGTCATGCAGAATTGTATAATAAAAAAATTAACAAGATTTAAAACGACGCGATATGAAGTAGTCGAGACCGAGCAAGTATCGATTTCGAGTGGATTTTTTTTTTTTTTTTTTTTTTTTTTTATCAGCAGTCTCGTTGGCTTAATTGCGCATTGATAAATAATATTTTTATATTTTTATATTTTATCGTGTTCTAATTGAGGCGTCTTGATCCGGAGCTAAACGTAACCAATATGATTTTTAAGAACGTAATTTTGGTGCAGATCGAGGCTTGACCCTATTATTCGATCTCGCCCACAACTTTGTTAGTCCGCCGGCTTGACTTTACTAGTGAATAAGTTTACTGACATTACCGATATCACATAATTAATAATATTACAATTTATGATTTTAGGTGATTATTTCTGTAGCTGTAAGATGCAATAACATAGTACGTCAGTATTATTTCAAAACTTATTATTAGAGTTTAAGTGGACGGAACTAATTGGTGGTATAACGTGAAAACCACGTATATGTTGGTATAAAATCCCGACCAATTTGAAAGAAATATAATAAAACGTACCGAAATTTGAAAGTGAAATCAACTATTGGTAACACAAAAAAACAGCTGTGAACAAATAACAAACTGTTAAAGTTAGCCACATTAAAAATGATCCATGACCCAAAACATAATATAACAAGTAAAAACATATCCCAAATAAAAATTAAGTATTTTGTATCTCATTCTCGACTTCATCCGTATAAAAACACAATTTTTTTTTGTTTTCGTACCAGGTGCGGATCTGCACTGAATGTCACGACTGCCACGTTTGGTGGTTGATGCAGAATCGTGTTTCGTCCTGGATTTGCCTGCTAGGTCGAACCAGGTAATCGCATCCTCCATCACCTTTTCTTTTGTGCATGTTCCCATCATGTTTCATAATCCATATCAAAACCCGGAGGTGCAGTTCCTGGCTTAGTTCCTAACATTTGAAATAAACGAGCATTCTTTATTTATTGACACTTATATATTAGCGTTTATTATTAACCATAACATAATTTTTCTGAGTGCGCTCTATCGAGGTGTGGTTACAGTTCCTCTGGATCTTCGAATGTGAAATTTCTCATGTTCTGCGTCTCATTTCATGTAGCTCTCATGTTTTGTATAACATATATACCACAATCCGTCCTACACGGTCATTAATAGTACGTTTAAAAAGATGTTAGTACAAAATAATTTTGGGTAGAGTTGAGTTTCTCAAATGTAAAGAAAGTAATGCTAAAATAAAATGTTAACTGAGCCTCCATATTATCTTACGAGTTCTTCAGCTTTTCCCCGAGGACGTCACGCCTTATCTCAAATGAGGTGAACGGTCCCAAGCGTGCCCGCCCTAGGTCGAGTCCGTATATTTCTTGAAGTCCTGAAAGCTTCAAATAGTAGAAGTAGGCAGTAAATATTGATTATAACATTATATATGACGTCTATATCATTTTTTCATTGTCAACCACAACACATCTTACCATAACCCGTATGGCTGTAGAGATTTCCTCGTCCATCTCATGAGAATCGGGAGAGGAAGGCCATGAGCTCCACTTGACGCATGACCATGTCCAAGACAATCAGTCTGTAATGGTCTGGAGCAGCGAAGTGTATGAGTACGCAAATCTGTTTATATCGATCCATTTGGACGTTGTATTTGGCTCAGATAAGAATAAGAAACGAATTACGGTTTAATGAAATGATTTAAGCATAAGAACCTTATCGTATGCACTAATTTTACAATGTATGTTTTCCTTGAGGTTCAGCATATTGAAGCATGCGGTGAATTACGCTGCATCCTTCATTGATCTAACCTATATCGTGCGCAGGTATAGGAAATTTATTACGACTGAAACAATGAATTTAAAAAAATTAAAGATTATGTCATTACTAATTTCTTACCACATTCAGAACTTGTAGGTAGCAAATCTTGATCTGAGAATTGTTGTATGTCATCTCCTCATAGTTCAGTAGCTCGGATGCATTGTTCAACACCTGGTGAATGGAAATATGAAAGCTCTATGTCAATAGATAAAACATTAATGTAAATTACCTATATAATAACTATTAAACGTTTGGGCATATATAAATGTTCAGGGCCATACCACGTCCGATAGACACCTCGCTGGTATCAATGTCCTAGCTTCATGCCTCGTCAGATGTCTCCTAGTCGACACGCTAAGTACGTCACTACGTTGGTTTTGGATTAATAAGTTTAACAACGAGCTGCCGGACAAAGATTTTGTGTCAAATTACATAAATACGTTAAACCATATATTGTAAATTTGTAAATGGGTTCAATGTATAGTGCATCTATTAATTTATTACATTACTAACCTTGAAGCCAAAGTTTTGTCTGTTACAAATATTGCAAGCTTCATGTTTTTTACAGACTTCAGCATCTTCTTTGTGAAAGGAAATCTCATAGATTGATACTTTTTCCATAATTTGATCATTTTCGCGTCTGTCATGAAGTTGCTTGAAATTTGGGGTGTTTGATGAGGCTTTTTCAGGATGGATTTTGGAGTGACAAAGTCAATATTGCTATGCGGCTATAATTTATATATTAATAATAAATTGCGATGACTCTATACTAAACTTATTGTTTTAATGTTATAATTAGACGTAAAAAATTTGTTAATAAAAAAACACACTATTTACCTTCATATTCTCGATGCTCATCTTGCTCCCAACATCTTCCTCATTGCTGGTTTCGTCGAAAATGACAACATTGTGTGGAGCGTCCATATTAACTGGTTCGTTTATAGGTCCGCCATCTTTCACATGAGGTTCACTATTGGAAGGTACAACATCATCATTCCTCAAAGTGTTATGATCTTGCTCATGCTGCCGCCGGTCAGAGATGCTACAACTTCCATGCTTTGTCCAATTTGAACTCATTATTTTGAAAGTCGCATTCAACTGATTGATGCTATCCTTTATCAACGAGATTGCTATGTCCTGGTCATTACGTACCCGCCTAATCTATTCAACCGTGGTTTTCATGCAATGATCAACCCGATCTACAAGAATTTTTACATGGGTTGATATGTTTGGATTCGTTGTTGGTGCATTTTTTCCATCATTCCCCTCTCCAATCAACTCATCATTTCTTTCACTTTTGGCCGATCCTTCCTCTTCGCGACAATTCTAGAGGTTAAAAAAAGGGGAGTACCAAACATATGTCAATTATTTTAAAGATACTTGAACAATAATCAAATCTAAAAATCATCGTTTAAAATTACAATAATGCTTTTAACTATTTTTTAACCACAATGAATTAATCCATAAACCATTAATTTGTATTAATCATATTGGCAACATCAATCTGTTTAGATGCGTCCGCGATTCCTACTTCTGCTAGTCCATATGGGTCGACGAGTCCACGCGGAATGATCATCCTCAGATACTACAACTAGAAAACAAATAATAGCAATTTCATTTTCCAGAAAAAAAAAATAATAACCAAACATATGGAACACTATTGAGTATGACAGAGTGTCCTACTCATATTTTTTTATAATATTTTGAACCATATGGTATTTTTTATTTCTTATATTGGTTATTGTATTTTTTTATTCACAAACGTAATAGGTTTGTAAATGTGACTGTGCAATTTCAAAATCAATTTGTGAAACTATTTTAAATTATGACAGTTCATCCAATTCAATCAGAACATTACAGGTCTTTAACAATTATAATTCCACCAAACAATATATAGGGGGAAGAAAAGTGTAAATAACGTATCATGAATTTATCTTCTATTTGTTTTGGACACATGACATAAATTTTATGTTCATTCAACGTAGGATGTGAAGGTAATGACGAATACTCTTTGGCTACCCGAATGAGTACCAATAATACATCCCATAATCGGCAAGCTGGTGTGCCCTGATTCCTTGTACTTTATGATACCTTTAACCATGTAGGTAAAGTAAATTGATCCCCATTTTGCATTCGCAGTGTTGCCCACGTTCCTGACCGAGAATAGGCATGACTTCTTTATCCCTCCAATGGACGTTGCCCCTAGCATTCTTGCAGTAGCGAGAAGCACGAAACAACAGACAACGTCATCCGCAGTCAACGTTTTGGCCACTAGTAATCCATGGAGGAAACTAGCATTCAATATTTGCCGCTCCGATTTTCGGTCAATGAACTTGCCAATCATCTCCTGTATATTCCGAAATTTCTCATGCATTTCCACAGCTTGTCAACGCTCTGGGGCACCCATTATTCTGCTGAAATCTTCAGCAGTAGATTGGTACTCTCTGTCTCCCACACGTAGTGTTCCCGTATTCGCATCATACGTTAAAATTGGGGAAATCACTAGGTCTTTGCAGAAGAAACAATTATCTAACTCGAGCAACCCTCCAAAATCGAGTGACCAAATATACCGCTTATCTTTGTCACTTAGGAGTTTTATATCCTCGCAAAAAATTTCAATTGATATCTTAGTAAGCATTGGAGTATTATTACTAATGGTACTGTGACGGCGACCTTGTTTTCTCTTTTGAGGTTGGAATTCTTTGTTCGGCGTTTGATATATAGTTTGCTTGTAAGAGTTTTTCAACGGTTGGGTCAAGAACTTAGGAATGTATTCTTCATCGCTATCCTGACCGCAATACCCAACTGGATTGTCATTGATATCGATCAACCCATTCGGTATCAATCGATTCTACGTCGTTCTGTATAAAGAAAATTGGGCAACATAAGTTAATCACGGGACGACGACACTAAATTTCCACAGAACCTTACATTTAATTTTGAAAGCTTTAAAGTATTCTTACAAAAAAATAAACTAGTATTTTGTTAACGATTTACGTATCTGGAATTAATGGGAAGTACATTGTGATTTCATAACTAACCTTTCAATTCATAATAACCGATGTACTAAATAGGTGTGCCGACGCAATCAAGATCGGTAAAAAGTATTTGTAAGCAATATGATTGAGTTACAAGTCTAATTGAGTTTAACATTTGTGTGAAACCTATCCCTTTACATTAAAAAACAACTGTCACGCATATTTCTGTTATAATCCAATTCGATTTTTTTTTTTGTCTTTTACTGTAATTGGTAATAAATTTCAAACTAGTGTTATTGAAAATTGAAACACTATAAAATGGGGATCGAAATTATGTAATCATCAATGAATACATCTATTAATCGCATGAAGAGCACTTTTAAGAAAATGTACGTCGTTCTGTAGCTTAACATATCGACTAACATAAGTTACATGTGGGTTCAATTGTGAAACACAATCTATGGTGAGAACAATACAGATTACTATTTTTTCTTTTTCTTTTTTTGTCACGTAATAAATCTGTCATTATGTATCATACATTTGACTGAATATTGATCAATTTCATGATAAAATGGTGATCAATTGTCTCTTTGTATTAACCTTCATAAGGATGAACAATAAATGACAAATGAAAACAATAGTAACACAACTACTAAACCTCTTAAATACACATAATTGGTAGATGCGAGATAAAGTAATGTTTGATTCGTACCGTCAAATTTGCTAGTGAGTTATTTGATTCATCGTCTGCCAAATAAAAATTGTTTAACAGATTGCTACTCATTCTATTGAATTCTCTAATCCTGGCCATTTTTCTGCTTTGAACTCTTCATCCAAGTTTGGGTATCTCTTTCTGCAAGGAGATGCATGGCTTCTGGGAAAAAAATTTGCACTTATTTTTCTTTTGAAACCAATTTGCTTTGCTTTAGGTGGTAAACCTAGATTACTAGTGGTTGCGTTGGGGCCAACTCTTTTTTTGGATTAAATTATTTTGCAGTTTAATCAGGAATATCTAGATGATATAGGTATATTTGACATGTATTCGACTTTTGATTTTGTGGTGTTATTATATATTTCAAACTAGAAGTTATATTTTTATTCTCAACAAAATACTCCCTCCGTCCCGGCCTAATTGTCCTATTTTCCTTATTTGTTTGTCCCAAGCGCTAATTGTCCTACTTCATAAATGACAAATTCTCCCACAATCTTCACCATCAAAATCTCCACATTCAATCTCCACATTTGAAAAAGTCAAATATTCCACAAAATCTGCTTTTTCTTAGTCTCCGTGCCAGGCCAAGGTAGGACAATTAGCTCGGGACGGAGGAAGTAATTTATAAGGGAAATTTATAAAATCACGAACATATATAACATTTAGATTATCTAAAAAAATTATTGACAAACCAAAAAAAGCATGTAACTCTTATTAAAGATATTATTTACAAATAAGGAACGTGTAAAACTTGTGGAAAAATCAAAGTTTCTTATTAGGAATAGTAGAAAATCAAGTGAAGTAGTTAGAGATATTTTTGGGTATTGATTTCCCCATATATACATTTGTATCAGTATTCTAAATTTTAAATTTGAAACCTTGATTTTTTGGTTGGCTAATGTTTACAAATATTATGAGCTAGTTAAAAAAAAAAAAAAACATAATAGTTAGCAGCCAATATTACAATAATAGACACATTACCACTATTGTCCCCACTAAGTTTACATTAGTAATGGAGAAAAAAAATGTATAATTCCATGTCATTGTTTAAATATTTACATTAGTTACAATTTTTTTTTTTCATTTTTTACTATCCTAAAAATTGAAATCATGGTAAAATAAAATTAATAAAAAAGGCATGTAAATTGTCCAATTGAAGGCATCGGTTATATTAAGTCATTGTCGAAACAAAAAAAAAAAAAAAAAAATAATAATAATAGTTGTAGGTGTGGCAATTTGTGTGAGTTTTAACACTAGACATAGTTATTGATCAATTGATTTTAAATTTTAAATTTTTTATTTATTTTTTATTTTTTGTTAGCAATCAACAAATTCATTCTAGAGGGCTAGGTCGTATGCCAGCTACCTCATTCTTAATCTAATTTTTTTATCCACTAGATCAACAAACTTCAATATTTCTAAAAACAAAAAAATAACATTATTATTATTATTATTATTATTATTATTATTATTATTATTATTATTATTATTATTATTATTATTATTATTATTATTATTATTATTATTATTATTATTATTATTATTATTATTATTATTATTATTATTATTATTATTATTATTATTATTATTATTATTATTATTATTATTATTATTATTTATTTTTAATTATTATTATTAGAAGAGGTAGTAGTAGTAGTAGTACTAATAATAATTATAATTTGGTTTCAGATTATTATTGGGTATCGTTGGCCCAATGTGATGGGAATTTTATCTTGTCTTTTTGGGTTGTCACAATAACGACAAAAACACGATATATATGTCATTGCAACCTAAACATATTGTCATATTGTCAGAATTTTTCAATTTACATTTATATTTGTTCCATTTATATGTTGATATAACAATATATAACCAATAACAACATCTTAACAAAGAAAATTATATTAGTAATGTTAACTAATAAAAACCAAGAATACGTAAAAAATTTACGCCTCTGTGTTTAATAAACGAAGTCGATTACATATTGAAAAACAAAGTCCACTTTTTTCATGAATCCATCAGGATCCGAACTTCGCTCTCGTACATACAACCTCAGATCAACAATGCACGCCAAATGACCACTAAGTGATTCGTTCAACATCTTCAAATCTTCTTCTAGAGCCTTCGTCCCCTGAGCAACCTCCAGACAGTGCGCAAGTCTGATTCTATTTTTAACATGCATTATCTCCACTTCTAATTCTTGCATGATATAGGCCGGATATGTATGCAATCCTCTTTTTAAAATCTTCAATCTCCGGCTAACATTAGGTTTCAAATGGGCCAAAACAGAATCAATGTCAATGAAATTTTCGAAAATCCTTTTGTAATTAGAAAACAAACATAATGAGTTAAGTTTAGATGATGTGCTAATCTTCTTACCCTAATCTTGTATACTATGAAATGACTAAGTTCCACACTATTCGCGTTAATAGTTTCTGCAAGATCCATCTGCAAAAACCATGAACATAACTCAAATCAAATCTGCTTTCAATCAAAGATACAAGATAGTCGAGATTTTTTTTGTGATAGATAACTTACCAATTGGGGCAGCTTCATGCCTCTCCCATCCTTTGAATTTTTTCTTCCATCTACTTGAACTTCTATAGCCCCTACGTCTTCTTAACAACACGAAATATGAAGATCAACGAGGACGAGAATGTATGAAAAGCTGTCCTGGCTTGTACACACTCCAATCTAAGGCTGATGGTTACAAATTTATAGGCGTTTATGAAGATGAACCAATTCGTGTCTGTTGGCAGGGAAAGCGACCGTTGAAGGAGGGTTATCGTTGTATAGAAGAATGGCGACGCTTCAAGAAAAGGCTTTGGTTCGAAAAAATGTGCAATCGATGATATTAGAATATTACACCGGTTAGTTATTAAAATCTAAAGTAATGAATAAGATTTGTGTAATTTTGTGGCCCTAAAAATCAAGAATGAGATATACACACACACACACACACATATATATATATATCTTTTTCTTTTATTAAGAACTAATTGGTATAACATTAATAATGAAGATAAAACAAAATCTTATTCAAATATATGTCTTAGAAATATTTTTTTATTAAGATTTGCGATTCACTGCCTTATGTTTTTATTATTGGTGATCAATAAATATCAATCACTTAATTAATATCATACTTATTATTATTATATAATCTAATAGTATATGACACTTAGAGTTATGTTGGTAATTGCTTTTTTTTTTTTTTTTTTTAATTCAAATCAAATTTGTCATCCTCCTGTAAATTTTGCAGTCAGCATTCGGGTAACCTACACATGGTGTATTCTTTTTCTTTTATTTTTAAAATAGGATAAAAAATATCCAACAATTCGCAAACAAATTACAAACCTAAAACTTACTTTTTCTCGTAATTATTATTTTTTACACCACATATACATCATTATCCATATTTAATTATGGGATAGTAATATTTTCCTAATCAAACCAATTGCAACAACATACATACATATATAAGCCTGTCATCCTATTCGATTAAATAATTCCCACATTTTGATTATATTGTCATTATATAGTTTGTGGAAAAATATGGTACTACCAAACTCCAATGTCAATACGAATGATGATTACTTTGTAATATTCAGAAGGCAAAGGGAGGACGCATGCTGGGAAGTTCTACGAAGGTGCGCGATTTTCAACGAAAGTATGAAAAAATACGCTCTTCAATTGAATAAGTCATACAGTGAACCAATGAAAAGTGATGATGATCGCAGAAAAATGCTTCGCAAATTAAAACCCAATAGTGGAAATGAAGTCAGGTTCATAAACTACACCGAAGTACATGGTAAGGTGCCTATGACTATTGCATGGCACAGGCGTTCAGATAAGAAGTTATCGTATATACAACGTCCGAAAATTAATTTTCCAGATTGGCCGTGGTAATGCCAAAATAAAATTTACGATTTTCATATAACAACGACGATCTCCCGTATTATGAATTATTTTCTTCAAGTTTATAAACATTAGTATTTTTATTTATTAAAGTCGATATTTTTAGGAGAAAGAAGGTAACATGTGCGATAACATATATATATATATATATATTTGTTCATTACTATGTAACAAAAAAATAACAAAAAATAAATGGAATATTGAAATTTAGAATGTTGAATGTATTATTTCCGACTCACGACCTCTTGCTTAACAAGATGATTAATTGGAAAACTACAAAAAGATTAATGAGAACAACTTAACACCGAAATGTGGAATTTATTTGAATTACCTCCACATTGTTTGAATAAGCACATATTCCCATCCTCTAGTTGCATTTCTTTCACTAGCTTACTCCACCTGTCTGAAAATCGTTAGCTCGGAATGCCATTTACAACTTTATATTCATAAAACACATTGAATTTTTTTCCAGAAAACCAATCTCTAATTGAATGAATTTATCTTGGGTACCAATTACGTCTATTGCACCACCCGGTGATCTCTGCAGATATAAACCACATATAACCTATCACATTAAAGTCATCAGGATAAATATTATTCAAAAATTAAAAAATAAAAAATCAACATGAATTTGGAGATCACCATTCGAGTCCAGTAGTCCCATTGGCTACATTCGGAAACGAAGAACATAGGTCTGCTAGGAGATGTCACGCTGTCTATAAAAATAAAACAGAAAATTTAAACCAAAAAATAATAATCCTTCGCCCGAAACCCCCAATCAGATCGATGAAAACAGGAGGAAACCAATGTTCTTTGACTTGTAAATATAATTATTACAAACTAATATAAAAAATAGATTAAAATAATTTAGTTGTTTTCATATTAGTACTTAATAAATTCTAAACCCAGATGAATTGATACTCCGTAGATTAAAGCCTGATGAATTGATTGTTGATCGACGAAATGAGCGTCGTCGTTTGGGCATCGCGATCGCACTTAAGCAAACATATGTTTAATGTCTGTGACTTTTGCCTTGCTACACATAAGGAGTAGAGTTCTCCATACAAAGTGTTATATTTATAGTCCTATATTCTAATATGCTAAAACCCTAATTAGGTTAATTGAAAATATTTATGATCCTGTTTTTTTTCCCCCTCTATTTATGTTAACTTTACATGTCTACTACGAATAAGCGTATAATTTCCGCTTGCCAAGTAAACTCATTGAAAACAAAAAATCCGGCAATATAGCAAATTATTACGTTTACGCCAAATTGTGTAGTTAGATAATTGCATCTTAATATATGTTCATGATCTTTAATACTCTTATATCCACTTATTCATTTATATGATGATATATTTAATACTAGCTTCTTTATGTGCTTTTTTATTTTTACAAAATATTTATTTATTTATTTATTTTTATTTTAGTGCGGTGGTCTTGTTAGCTTTTGTATTTTATTTTTAAGTAGTTGTTATCTAAGCCTTTATACCTGTATTTTTTGTAATAATTACCCCAATATTAATTCCTTAAAAAACTCTGATTATTTAACCAACCATGTATATGTAATCTAACTGACGACTTTTACGTCCTTTTTACTAACCTCTTAATATTTTTAAGGATTTTAGATTTTGAGAAAATGTTTGAACAATTCATGAACATTTCAATGATATGCAATCATCTGCAATTGTGATTACCTAAGGGAAGTACAATATAATCTTTTGAGTAATCATAAGCTAACCTGAAACAATATGTGTGGGTACATTTTATTAAAATCACAAGTCGAACACGATGTTGAACAATTCAATCACGAATACATGTTAAAATAATACAAAATATAGACAAAGAGAAGCACTGAACTAGAGACAACATATTTAGAAATCATTTATAAATACATATTGATCAATACAGGTACATCATAAATGATTAAATCCAGAAATATAACCCACATAGAGTACTAATTATTCAGGAATACATCATCAATGTTAATTGAAAACATTTATCAAATAATGATGGTGTGATATAAAAATCATCACCTCATATGCAAGCAAAATGAATTTGATGATCTCACATTTGTGATTTGAAACATACCGAATATTAAAAGGTTAAAAACACTATAATAAAGCAAAGCCGGAAACTTGGCATCCTTAAACTATTGACAGGTAAATTAACATAGGATAACTCACATATATAAACATCAAGTACAAGCTCCAGAGGTAAAATTGAACAATCCGGTCTACAAATAAAAAAGTCTAACTTCACAAAAAATACCATCAACAGAATAATACTTACTCTATCCACCTCATTTGGTCACTAGATAATATTTGTCAATAATATTGGTATGTCACAAAACTTCAAACATCTAACGCAAACGAAACACATTAGGGGTATCAATTTTGTGCTTTAATACATATATCAATTTTTGAACGATTAAAAATACCTAAAAGAAGCATACCCGGAAACTTATCATCCGAATACAATTTGACAAGTAAATTGTATATGGACCACTAATCAAATTAAACCCCTAACTAACGGTTGTAAGTTAAAATTGAACATGTCCTACACATAATAACCACAATATAGACTATGGTTAAAATAAAAGTTATGAACAGAATGAAACCATCCACTACACATACTGCTTTAAACCCTTCGTCTTGAAACAAAACCACATATCTAACAATTAACACAGTTCTTCAAAGTTTATGCAAATAAAAAGATAATAATAATACTAATAATAAAGAACACATAAACAACCAAAATTACAAACTTTTTAATCATCACGGTGGCTCAAATCAAGTTAGTTGCAGTTTCCAAATATTCAATCAAACCATAACAATAAACACAAAAGAACATACTATTATGACAACAAAACATGCAACTACTTATGTACAAACTTGGAAAAATTGATAATTCTTCCTAGAAAAACTAAACACATTTACATAGTAAACAATTGCTAAATGTTCATCCAAACAACAACCCATCTGCATAAGTACTTCTATTTACATAAAATGAAAACCTATCAACTTACCTAATCACCACCTCCAGAATCACTCTACCCTCACAGGGAAATGACCCGCTATCCATCCACCATTTCCTCCAACGATTGCATGGTCCACCAAAGATCGACCGTGTCCAGCTCTTTCTCCACAAAAAGGTATCTGAACTCCTTCAGATACATCTCAACCTGCCAATTTATACACATTATGCGACATAATTTCAAGTTGCACTTACCATTAAATATAAAATTGGTGTACAAAGACAGCTAAATGTGATGATTCCTTCATTCACTCATAAAACACCCAAATAAATAAGTTTTACCACTTCCGGAACTCTTCCTACTCGAGCCTCCCTTCCGTACATTGATCGATGGTGCCGATCCCGTGCCCTTTCCCAACAGTGGTGGAAGAACAAGTCCTTCCACCTCCAGATCCTTCCAACAATCGCTAAAGTACTTATTTTTTTCCCAAGATTCATGGACATTCGGGCTGCGATGTGCAGCACAAATTCTCTGAAATTGTGGGTTGTCATGTCCTCCATCTGCATGGCGTAATGGACTGTAGCGATCACAAGGGTAGCATCCTCTAATGGTGAGAATGTTCTGGGCTCCTGATCTGCTGGTAGTTCATATCTCGCCATTTTAGAAGAGAGTGTGAGTCTGTAACAGAGAGAATAGTTAACACAGGGTGAGATGAATTTTAGAGACCGGATGAGAGAAGTGAGAAGTTGCAAATAAAGTTGTATCTGGAGACGAGGGGTCAATTTGTTTGATGTGTAATTAGCGTGTTGTCAACTAAGTTTAGATTCTCGATAAAAATATAATGTTGACATATAATTTTAACATTTTGTGATACAACAAATTTTATTTCAGAAATTAAAAACTGAGAGTTTTCCATACATCTGTTTAGCAATTCATTAATTCGATTTTAAATGAAATAATAGTATTCTAAATTGTCTATTCTCTAGTTTACAATTTTAATTTATATAATAATAAATTAATACACTACCAGAAAAATTAATATTAGAGACGTAATTTAGTAACCGATAAAATCTGTTAATAAAATAAAAACAAGATAGAAATAAAATAGTGAAGGAAAGTTACAAAAATTCAATAGTATCCGATTAATGACGAATTAACAACCGAATATCAGAGACATACATAATCTTTCTCTATTCGTTATGTAATATTAGATGACCAATATCTATATGTTTTAAAAGTCATGTTGCAATTTAGACTTATACTATAGGCCAAGTTTTTTTTGGCTATTATTTATTTTTGAATCTGAAATAATAAGTATAATATATAGATATAGTTATTGTTCACTGCTAAGTTTATGGGTTTTTGCCACTATTAAATGATGTCACGGAAAAGGGAGATTGGCCGAAAAGATATTTTGTTTATAGGGTAACCACATTAAGTAATTTGCTTATGATTTTTATTTTTTATTCTAATTACTTATTAGTCGTTAATGTATGTGTAATTATTTTTGGCACCTTTATTGAAGTTACTAATATGTTTGAAACTACGAGCCGTTGCAAACAATCTTGTAATGTTGTAGTAAATTTGGTTGAATCTGTATGTGATAATATGTGTAACACTCAAAATAACCAAACATTAGTTATTTTTTGTAGTCACTCTTGTATTTGCAAAAATAGTAGATGCAACACATTTTTGCTCGTTCTAGTTGTATAACATAAAATAAAGAATATTACACCTAAGTATGAAATCAGGTTCGCACGTATGAATATCGGCTAATGAAAATATGGGATATTGAAGCACTCTACATTAGATGATTGACAAAATAATAGAGACTGGTTAGATTGAAAGATATATAAAAAAAAATAACCACAAACAAGTAGTTAAATGTGTTAGTAATAGGGAATAAAATATGCTATGAAATAGTTTTTTTTAGAAAAGCCCTCATATCCACATATTTAAAACTCAAACATCCCAATCATGCCAGCATGTGCTTGGTCTTGGTTCTCCAGGCAACTCTTCCCACCCTCCTCTATACAATGGCCGGTTTATAGTTTGTAGTATCCACCGAAGATCTAGCCGATCCATAAATTTGTAATTGTAAAGGTATGCTAATTGGATTAGGAAACTTTGTACTCCCTACATCAAAATGGTAAAATCATCCATATTAATAATGCTATTTTTCTTTAAAAAAAAATATCGCATAAACATTTAAATTCATGCATATATAAAAATATATATCCGTTTAAAGTTTTTAGGTGTGTGTATGTTGTTGTAAGCAAAATCGTATAAAACAGACGGACATCAAAGAAACTTCAACACTTACATCTGTGTTCCGCAGTCGAATGCGGAGTGAAGTACGTGTATTGTGCTCTACAACGTTAGTCCAGTAGTAATATTTGAACTCATCTCGGAAAGTTTGCATCTTTTCATAATTGACTCTAGATCAATTTCACTCCCAAATCAAATGGACATTTTTTTAGAAAGGCTTCTTAAGTGTTGATCTCGAAACGTAACTGAATCATCTAACCTTTGAACTCTATAGCCTAACCCGACCAACTGTTCGACTAAGTATACCTCCTCATCGGCAAACCAAGCCCGTTGTCCTTCCCTCTCTTCTTCACTAATCGGAGTCATTATTCTTGAATTATGAAACGACAATCGTAATTCGTATACAAAATTTTACGATAATACTAACCTACAAAAGGGGATTCTTATATAGGACTCAAAATTTTAGTACTGAATGGTGTGTGAAACATGCGAATTGATTAGTATATTAATTATCTATAAACAAATTCAAATAATCTATAGAATTTGGAAGGGTTGTTGCTTTTAATGCGAAACTGCTGATTATATGGAAAGTTCCTAGGGATAATGTAATATTGCGTGTTTTAGATTTAATTGATAGATCTTAATTGAAGATAAATCATACAAATTGGAATCCTTTACTGTAATATAGGTCCAGTAACTAACTATGTATTAATATACATAAATTAGCCGACTTTATTAATAACAACACATTCCAAAAAATCAATATTAATAATGACACCCTAGACATTACTGCCTTCAATTTACTACTTCTTCAAAAAATAATTAATTAAGTAATTGTATTACCTTTACAAAAACAATGTTAGTAATATTACATAACAAGAGTAGTAAAATGAAAAAATATGGAATTGTAAAGTCAGTAATATTTTAGTAATCCATCCGTTAAAAAATAAGTGTCATTTAGATTTTTGTGGAAAATTTGGAATGAGTATAAATGATAAATATATCCATATGATTCTCTGTTTTTTACTGGGATGCATTTCGTGGAATTACGAATTTTTCAACTAATCTAAATAGTTATTTAAGAGATAATGTTGGAAGATATGTGGTTTTTCATTTAAAAAAGTTAATCTGAGGTTTTTCAAAGTGTCTTAAGTGACACTAATAATATGACATAGGGCTTATTATTTGAATATTTAATTATAATAACCAATAGTGAAAAAAAAAACTAAAAACAAAATAAATATATAAAATCAAAACTTCAAGCATGCATATAATCTCTATGCGTATTTATTATTAATGCATGATTATGATACTAACTAAATACAACTAAAAAAATGACCTTTGTATATATATACCTTTGTCAAACCACGTGTGGGGGGAAAATTTATTGAATTGGTTAGGTATATTATGACTTGTCCAAGCGTATATCGTGTATGTAATAAATTTCAATTATATTCATGTAATTTTCAAAAGTTGGGTAATCCTTCGGAGTATCCGAAATTAGTATAATAAAATTGCGACTTTATATAATTCAGCCTTATGTGTCAATTATTTATTCTGACTATCATGCCACATCATGAAATTAATTTTGTTACATAGACACATTCCCGATGAAAAAGAAATATTAAAAAAAAAATCAAACACAGTAAACCACAAATCAAGTATATTGTGTCAATCAACTGACTTTCCATTTTTTTCAAATCGCAAATAATCACAATATAGATGTCACAAATATCATAAGTGGTAACAAATATTTCTAGTGGGGATGATTTCATTTAAATTATAGCTAGTATTCATGAATGATCGTTGGTGGACAGAGAAAAATGGAGAACATTACTTCAACAACATTTTAAAACAAAATATCTTTATTTACTACATTTTTTTAACAAAAGCACCAACCAAAAAATACTATCTTAGGGGGTTTTTAAAATGATCGAGTCTTAATTTATCGAGATTCTACTGAACTCCATCCGTCCCAGCTAACTTGTCACAGTAGACTGGGCACAGATGTCCACATCTATGGTGATTTTGCTTTTTCTGTGTCTTTTTTTAAATGTG
Organism: Ajuga chamaepitys; assembly: GCA_958295605.1. Classification (NCBI taxonomy): domain Eukaryota; kingdom Viridiplantae; phylum Streptophyta; class Magnoliopsida; order Lamiales; family Lamiaceae; genus Ajuga; species Ajuga chamaepitys. Next base: position 23,046,289 of record OY282506.1, on the reverse strand, counting down.
TATGTTTGACTGTAGATGTTTTAAGGGTGTGAAAAGTATAGTGGGAATGACCATAGAAGAAAGTATGACAATTTAGCTGGGACAGAGGGAGTACTTCATAAATAGGAAATATGCTTACGCGAATATTAAATCATATACATGCTAGTGTAATTTTTTTTTTAATCTTTTTATTTTTATAAACACCTGTAGCTTATGTTAGTCAATACGAATCCTATATACATGGTTATTTCTGGAAATACATCTAGAATACATTATTTATACGATGATTATTTAAAGTTTACTTAACGAGCTTGTAAACACTTGATGTGATACACAATATATATATATATATATATTTATATATATATATCTAAGATTATATCGTTAATTATGTAATTCGATGATCATTAATAAACTTTTTAGCCGTTTATTTATATAGTTGAAATAGCTAATTAATACTTTGAATCTGGGAAAATTGTTATTGTTGACGTCATTTATCGGACGTGTGTCCGGGTCAACAATTTTGAGCCACGTCGGTTGACAAAAGCACAAAAAATAAATATGAAATAGGCAAGGAATTTGAGTTAAGTAAGACGAGGTAAGTGAAACGAGCTAAGTGATATTAGCTTTGTCATTTTATTGCTATTTTCTGGTGTGTCAATTCAGGTTGGGCGTTTCGCCTGTGTTACATTTGCTACAGTGATTGTTCTAGTGGTAGTGGGAGAAATCAGAATGAATCCTTTTATGAGCATTGAAAGCTCTTATTTATACTAGAGAGGCCTACCCCTAGCTCGCCTGGGTAGGCCTTAGGTATAATGATTACATCTGGTACATATTTTTCTCCCTATCTGGGATACAAGATCCCAGAATTTATGGGATTCTTGACAAATGGCGTTCTGAGAGGATTTCAGGGGATCTGGACGGCCACGTCACGTCTGTATGATCTGATTTGATCCCACCTGGAGTATGTTTGAGCTGATTCCATGTAGTAAATGAATCTCGAACTTGGCTTAGCCGGATCATCAGAGTTCTCCTGGTCTTTGCTAGCGTGAACAGAAGTTTCAGGTTGATCGTACCCGGGTCAGGTGGGAATATAATCAGGTTGACCATGTTCAGGTAGGTCATCTTCTTGGCACTTTTTGGATAAAAGTTAGGTCGGACAGTCCAGGTAGGACAATTCCAGGTAAGACATATTCCCGACGTCGCTACAAACAAAATATTCAGGTAGGACAGTTCTAGGTCGGCCAAGTGGGCGAGCCACGCCATAGCTGAGCCATCTGGCAGGCCGAATCCAGCTTGGCCTCATGGTGAGGTGCCACGTTAGTTTGGTATGCACAGACTTGATGATATGCGCATCTGAGCTGGCGGGGATGTTCTACGTCAGCTAGGGGCACAACAATAGCCCCCAAGTTCGGGTGCCATAATCTCTGATGTCTGGCGCACGGACTTCAGACCAGGTAAGCCAACGAATTTCCAAGCCGGCTTAGGTAATAATAATAATAATAATAATAATAATAATAATAATAATAATAATAATAATAATAATAATAATAATAATAATAATAATAATAATAATAATAATAATAAAATTATCATTATTATTAATATTTTTTGAATTGGGCCTATATCAGCCCAACTCGTTCGTTTGGGTCAGGTCCAATTGCCGACCTTGAAATATGGGCCAAGATTTTCCTTCCTACACAAGCTTCCCTTCTACTATATATATACCCCTTCACTTATATCCTCCATCCTTCAATTGTTGTCTAGAAACCCTCTCAATTTTACCTACCTGAATCTCCATAGGCGGGTTTCCTTAGGCGAATCCATCAAGCCGACAGTGTTCGAGATTATACAACTTCGCCCCAGGTACGCCTATTTTTCAAGTTTCGATCTGTTATGCTTCTTTGACCTGAACGGGTATGGCCGACCTGATTTAGTCGTACCCGGGTTTGTCCGACCCGATGTTGAACTTTCTCGTCGGAGTTTCCGCCGAGCTGATATAAACCCAACCTGATTTTTTTTTTTTTTTTCGCCTACTGTTCTGACCTGATTTTTTTTTTTTTTTTCGCCTCCATATTCGCTTGTGTATATATATACCCACCTGGATATATCAGACCTGATTTTATACTTACGTATTCTATGTCAACCTGAATTTATTCGACCCGACGTCGATCTAACCCGAATTTACCAACCTGGGTATCTCAACCCGAATTAGACTCGGATATGACCGACCCGAATTGATTTTTGCGCGGCTGGATATAAAATCAATCGGATTGTTCATTTAATTATTTACTCCTGCCGACCTGAATTTATTCGACCTGACGTTGATCTAACCCGAATCTACCAACCTGGGTATCCCAACCCGAATTAGACTCGGATATGACCGACCCGAAATGATTTTTGCTCGGCTGGATATAAAATCAATCGGGTGATTTGTTTATTTAATTATTTACTCCTGCCGACCTGAATTAATATTCCAGCAAGTACTTACTACTCCAGCTACCTTTGTTAATAAGGACTTTAGGCCGATTCTGTTAGTATCATTATTGTCATATGCTTTAATTTCAAGACATGTACATCAGGCCGGCCTGAGTATAGCTGATTTGTTTTACATGTATAGGTTGCTTTGTGTCAGCTTGTAATATATATATATATATGTATATATATATCTAGACATGCCTGACCTAGATTTATGTATATGAATTTCGAAATCTTTGGCCTGGACGTTTATAATACATATATTTTATTTTTTTTGGCACCCTTTTTTCTGACCCGAAATCGGCTGATCCCGACTTTAGATTCGGAATCATCCTACCCGAATTTCCCGACCTGAGTTTTTTCGATCCGAGCATGTCGAACCTGGATAGGCCGACCTGAAAATACCGGACCTGAACAGTCCCATTTGACTCCAGCTATACCTCATCTTGTATATGGCCCGGCAAAAATTTACTTCAGGGTTCTGACCCGATTTTTGCCTCTTGATGTGCAGACGTGCTCCACTCGTGTGTGCTAATTTCCAGCTCCGCCATACTTCCAGCCCGCCTCAGGTAATAATTCCTTTTGTGATGAGCTCTGAAAGTTCATATTCTGGGGGGGGGGGGGGGAATGAGTGGTAATGGCGATCGGGATTCTATTGAGTTGAGTATGGAAGCTGATATGATGGATGTAGAATGATCTGATCAGGTTGGAAATTCAAATTATGAGGTTGGGTCTAAACAAAACGAATACGAAAGTGTTGAGACCTCCTCCGAGTCAACTGATAGCGGAAGTGATGAGGCTATTTCTGGTCAGATGAGTGATGAAGATAGTGAGGGTGGGGTTGGGCATACTGAAGCTATCTTGGACGCGGTTCCGTTAGAGATTAGGTTTCCTCACTTCATTCGTATAGACGGGGATGATCCTGCCAATCGAGGGCCTTTTAGTGGGATGCCAGCGGCTGCTCCAATCTATAGACCACCAGTCCTTCCACATCAGTCCACGTCGGAGGCAGGCGAGTATGCAAGTAAAGTAAAGGAGTCTCAAATGCAGGGATGGTGAAATTAATATAATGTGCTGACCACTGTTAGATTCTACCTGCCTGACCCTTGTGAAAGAGCTGATTGTCCAGTATATAGATGTGTCGCCATAAACCTCCGCTCCCTCCAGGCTGGTCTCAGGTTTCCTCTTCCCCCCATCATAACTGATTATCTCAATTATTGGGGAGCAGCACCTCAACAGATTAACCCCAACGGTTGGGCATCTTTGCTTGGCACATTAATTCTCTTCTGGAAAAAAGGGTTTCCACCTCCGACCCTGATAGAGATGACTTATTTACTTAACTTCCGAAGGACTCCAAAGCCCAGGTCTATCAAGAACACTGTTCCTGCCTATTTCTATCTGATGATTCGACCCCACCTGAGGCCCCTAGTGGACATTTCGGGTATCTCTGTTAAGGAATGGAAAAAATTGTGGTTTTGGGTTGGGGGTAACTGGATGAGTTTGGCCCAAGGTGGCGATGAGGAAATATGGACTCCTTGTCCCACCACCTTTGCTAGAAGCCTACGTGAGTATCTTTTCTTATTTATCTAATTATAATTTTCCTGATAGTGATACCTCATTCTTTATATGCAGATTTCGACATCCCCGAGGTTAGCGACGAATTTCTGACCCGACTTGAAAAGCTCTATGAAAGTGATATAAGTGAGAGAGCTGCAAAGCTTTGGTGACCGAGAAGAACCTCCAAGGGGCCGGGTTGATCTACCCTCATTTGTCTACTCCTTACGTTGAAGAAGGTAAGTCTAACCCGACCCGAATTTTTATTGGCTCCAACCTATTTTTGATTTTTTTGTGTATCTTTCAGTGCCTTCATCGCCTTTGTCGGAAGATATGGCTGGAGATGGAAAATCCGCAGCCGAGAGAATGGCTGAGAGAAGAGCCCAGCTGGCTGCAAAGAAAGCGAAGACCACGGCTCCCTCGTCCAGCCAGGTAGGGATGGAACGAAAAAGAAAAGTACATGAGTCTGCTACCGTGGCTATACCAGCAGCCACGCTCTCATGTCAGCCAGGCGATGAAGTCATACCTGAGACACTCGATGCACAAAACGCCAGTCATCCTCATCGTTCCCGAGATATAATTGACCTGACTGCTGATGATACCTTTGTCGGCTTGGACGCCTCCCAGGTTGGGATTGCTCAATCCCTGGTGGGCAAACTGCCTGATTTTCTACTCGAGTACCACAAGACCAATCAAATCGTATTTGATGCCTTGAAGAACTTTCCTCGAGCCGTTCAAAATGCAGCTGAAGCTCCTGCTCGGGCATGGACCCGATCATATGATGAGGTTTCTAAAAAGATGTCGGCCTCTGATTTGGCTATGGCATCATGTGCTCTTCAGGCCTTGTCTTCCAACTTCAGCTGGCTTTTTAAAGAGAAAGCTGTGGAAGAGGAGGAGCACCTTGCAGGTTGGAAATTTAGGGCAAGGGAAAACAAGAAGGAACTTGCGAAACAGGCTGAGGTGATCGAAGATCTCAGAACAGAGTTGGATGAGGCGAAGAAGAAAGTTGATAACTTGGCCTTAGAGTTGGGAACGGCTAGGAAAGCCGCTGCTGAACTGGCCACGGAGAAGATTGCTAGGGCGGAACTGGAGAAAGAGCTTGAGGCTGCTCGAAACCCCTCAGGTGTTGTGACCCAGCAAGTCATCGAGGATTACAAGAAATCAGCTGTGTATAAGGGTGAAACTGATCTGATCTACATCATGGCCTATAAGGACTTGATCAAGAAGGCCAAAGCCGTTCAACCTGACCTGGATTTGAGCTTCTGTGAGGCGGCTCTCAAGGACTATAAGGAGAAGAACCCCCTCCCAGCCGAGTTAGAAGGCATGGATGAGTCTGATGAAGAGGCGGCGGTGGATCATTCAGCTGACCCCAGCAGAGATACCTCCGTTTAGACTAGTCTTTCATTGTTGCTTTATTTACTTTTTGCTATGGTAGGAGTATGAGGCATGCCTCCAGACTTATGTTTTGGGTGGATTTAATATTTTACTTTCTGCTTGGATGCTTTTGTTATTTATTCTCACCGAGGATTTATGATTTACTTCCTCGTTTGCACTTTATTCAGCTCGGCTCTGCCCTTTGATAAATATTACTGACCCGATCCAGGTCGGCAACCAACCTATGTGAAATGGAATTTGTATATACCGACCTGATTCAGGTCAACCAAATCAGATTTGTATTGGTTGGCCTGGTTCAGGTTGGGCAGTTAACTTAATAGTACCTATTTATATGCATTTGAAATTTCCTCATTGGAACTTCCATCCAAATCAGTTAGATTCATGCTTCTACATGAACCACTTACATTTTCTTCGCCATTGCTGACCTGGTCTAAGGCCTACTCGTCTGGCCAGGTCAGCTATTTATATTATTCTCTCGGGTAAAACCCGCACTCTGGATTTTTATCAAGGGCGTGGTGTTGCCTTGTCCCTTGCTGACCTGGTCTAAGACTTATTAGCCTGGCCAGGTCGGTCATTTATATTATCCTCTCGGGTAAAACCCGCACTCTAGATTTTTATCAAGGGCGTGGTGTTGCCTTGTCCCTTGTCGACCTGGTCTAAGACTTATTAGCCTGGCCAGGTCGGTTTAACACTTCATCATCTTGAGACCAGCTTTGAGCCGGTTTATGCTTATGAGATTAATAGCAAAATACTTACATCTGAAGAAGTTCGAACATAAACTGATTTCTAACTTGAGCTCGTTATACAAAAGGTGAGCTCATTAACATGTAGAAAGGAGGAAAAATGCCAATAATGTCTTCTGTTCGGCTTTACTGGTAATACTTCTTCAGATGTTCCGCATTCCATGGGTGAGGTAGTATCTTTCCTTGAACGGTCTCCAGCTCATATGCTCCATTAATCAGTGACCTGATTACTTTGTAAGGGCCTTCCCAAGTGGGACCAAGTGTCCCGGCATTCGACTCCTTAGTGTTTTGAAGAACTTTTTTCAATACAAAGTCCCCAACCTGAAACCTTCGAACCTTCACCTGAGCATTGAAATACCGGGCGCTTCTCTGTTTGTATATTGCATTCTTCAGCTCTGAATCTCTCCGTTTTTCGTCCAACAAATCCAGGTCGGCTCGGATAGATTTCTCATTCATCTCCTCGGAGTAATTCACCACTCTCCAGGTAGGGATGCCGACCTCAACTGGAATCATTGCTTCAACTCCATATGCCAAGGAGAACGGTGTTTCGCCCGTGGCAGATCGGGTTGTGGTCCTATATGACCAGAGCACACCTGGCAGCTCTTCTGCCCATGCTCCTTTCAGTTCTTCCAAGCGAGTTTTTAGGGTATGCTTTATGATTTTGTTCACTGCCTCGACTTGGCCATTTGCTTGGGGGTGATGTGGAGTGGAGAAATGCTTCTTAATTTTCAGGTCGTCACAGAACGACCTGAACCTCTGGTTGTCAAATTGTCTGCCGTTATCAGTGATGATGGAGTGTGGGATTCCAAACCTGCAAATTATGGATTTCCAAACAAAATCTGTTATCTTCCCTTCAGTGATCTTGGCTAAAGGTTCCGCTTCAGCCCATTTGGTAAAGTAGTCCACGGCTACCACAGCAAATTTCACTCCTCCTTTCCCGGTGGGCAATGGTCCAATCAGGTCTATCCCCCATTTGGCGAATGGCCAAGGGCTCATGACTGATGTCAGCTCTTCAGGTGGGTTTTTTATCAGGGGAGCATTCCTTTGGCACCTATCACATCTTCTTACAAAGCTGATGGCATCTTTTTTCAGGTTGGGCCAAAAATAACCTTGTCTGATGATCTTAAAGGCTAATGCTTGGCCTCCAGCGTGGTTTCCACATATGCCTTCATGAACTTCCCTCAGGGTGTATTCGGCTTCTTGGTCGGTCAAGCACCTAAGAAGTGGAACAGAAAATCCCCTTTTGTAGAGAATACCATCTACTAAAGTATACCTAGCCGACCTGACTCTTAACTTGCGTGCCTCGGCATGGTCCGAGGGCACTACTCCCCCTTCTAAGTACTGGATGATAGGGGTCATCCAGGTCGGTTGAAGCTCTTCTATAGTGTTAATTTGTTGATTTTCCAAAGCTGAGTGCTTGACCATCCCAATATTCACTGACTCGATGCGAGCTGCCCCTTCGCTGGTGGCTAACCTGGCTAGTGCATCTGCCTGGGTGTTCTTAGTTCTTGGAATTTGATTCACTCTAACTTCTTTGAACTCTTTCAAGGCGACTTCAACTGACCTCAAGTAGGCTAGCATTTTTTCATCTCTGGCGGTGTAATCCCCGTGTATTTGATTTACGACCAGCAGTGAATCACTATGCAATATCAGGTGGGTAACTCCCATCTGTTTTGCCATGTCCAAACCAGCTAGGACTGCTTCATACTCCGCCTCGTTGTTGGTGGCTGGGAACTCGAACCTTAGCGCCGAGCAGAAATATTGGTGTTCCGGGCTGATTAGGACAACTCCTGCTCCTGAGCATTCCGAGGTGGATGACCCATCAACAAACAACTCCCACGGGTCCGACTGATGCTCATTTAGTTCCACACCTGGTGTGAACTCAACAACAAAGTCGGCTAAGGCTTGACCTTTGATCGATGTTCTAGGAGAGTACAAGATGTCATATTGGCCCAGCTCGACCGCCAATTTCAACAGCCTACCTGATGCATCTGGTCTTTGGAGAGCTTGCCTGACTGGAAAGTTCGTTAGGACTTCTACTTGATGGGCCAGAAAATACGGCAGGAGTTTCCGAGCCGACACAGTTAGCGCGTATGCTAGTTTCTCCATGGGTGGATATCTCAGCTCAGCATCATGTAGGGATTGACTAACATAGTAAACTGGGTGTTGGACCTGGTCCTCGGTTCTGACCAGGACGGCACTGACAGCACTATCCGAGATGGCTAAATATAAGTTCAGCTTTTCTCCCGGGATCGGCTTTGACAGTACGGGCGGGCTTACCAGGAATGTTTTGAGCTCCTCCAATACTTTCTGGCAGCTTTCATTCCACTCAAACTTCTTATTCTTTTTAATGGCTTCAAAGAATGGCTTGCATTTATCAGTTGACCTGGATACAAATCTATTCAGGGCGGCCACCTTTCCGGTCAAGCTTTGAACTTCTTTCACCCTCCTTGGTGACCTCAGGTCGGCTATAGCCTGAATTTTTTCTGGATTGGCTTCAATTCCTCTTTGACTAACCATGTAGCCCAAGAATTTGCCCGAGCCGACCCCAAACGTGCACTTTTTTGGATTCAGCTTCATCTTGTAGGATCTCAAAATGCCAAACATCTCAGCTAAGTGTTTAACATGCCATGATGCTTTTTTGCTCTTGACAAGCATGTCATCAACGTATACTTCCATCGTCTTACCAATCTGATCAAAGAACATTTTGTTTACCAATCTTTGGTAGGTCGCCCCCGCATTTTTCAGCCCGAAAGGCATCATAGCGAAACAATAAAGGCCCCTATTTGTCATAAAAGAAGTATGATCCTGGTCGTCTAGATCCATCGGGATTTAGTGGTACCCGGAGTATGCATCCATGAAGCTCATCAGCTCGTGTCCGGCTGTGGCATCAACTAGCTGGTCAATATTTGGGAGCGGGTAGCTATCCTTTGGGCAGGCCTTATTCAGATCGGTAAAGTCAACACATAACCTCCATGAACCATTGCTCTTACGAACCAGAACCGGGTTAGCGACCCAGGTCGGATAATGTGCCTCCCTTATGAACTTGTTCCCAAGCAGTTTTGTCACTTCTAAGGCCAGAGCATCGTACCTTTCTGGGCTGAGTCTTCTTCGTTTCTGCTTTACGGGTTTGGCACTCGGCTCAATGTTGAGATGGTGGCAGGCGTGTTTCGGGTCTATTCCTTCCATGTCTTCGTGGGTCCAAGCACACACATCCAGGTTTGCTTTCAAGAAGTTTATCAACTCAGAACGATGCGGTTCTTGTAACTCCCTGCCAATCCGAAGCTCAATCTCAGGTCTATGGTCATCCATCTTAACCAAATCCACCTCTTCTACGGGTGCAACTCTTTTCTTTGAGTTTTCCTTGCGTGGGTCTAAAGTTTCCCACTCATCAATTGGTTCTTCTTGAGGTTCGGCCGCAGCTGGGACATGACCTCCATCCATATGCTCCTCTAGCTCAGGTGCTTGTGGTGCGAGATGATCAATCTGATCGGGTATAATCCCCATATTAGCATCACCCTGGTCATGGATGACATCATTCTGAACTTCTCGGTTGAGATGTTCGAGCTGGTTCATACTTGCCTCTTCTTGAATATTCTGGTCGGGGAGTCCGACCTGGTCGAGATTTGTATTCATGTGAACATCCAGGTCGGGCAGTTCGACCTGGTTGAGATTTGTGTTCATGTGAACATCCAGGTCGGGCAGTCCGACCTGGTTGGAATTCGGATCCTCATGATTCTTCTGATTTGAAAGTCCGACCTGGTTGGGGTCAGTATTCTCGTGAACATCCTGGTCGGAAAGACCGACCTGGTTAGCATCATCGAATATATTTTCCACCTCTACTCCACCATCTTCGATCACATTCAACTCTCGAGGTTGGAGGCCCAAATCGCATTCTCTAGCAGTTCTCTGATTTCCCCTTACCACCATCACACCAACCGGTGTTGGAAATTTCATACATAGGTGGTACATTGAGGTCACAGCTTTAAGTTGCATCAAGAGTGGTCTGCCTAGGATAGCATTATACTTGGATGGGTTGTTGACCACCTTGAACTCCGTTATGACTTCCATCTTGACATTGTCACACTCGAACTTGACTTTCAGGTCTATTTCCCCAAGTGGTGTGGAGGCTTGCCCATCAAAACCGACTATTCTATCATTGGTAGGACGTAAGAGGCTTCGGTTCATTCCCATCCTGGAATAGGTGTTGTAGAATAAAACATTTGCATAGCTTCCAGTATCCACCAAGATTCGGTGTACCAGGACATCGGACACGGTCATGGGTATGACCAGCGGATCAGTATGAGGCTGGACTACTCCTTGTGCATCCATCTCAGAGAATATGATTGGTACATCTTGCTGTCCTTGATCCATGACATGGCATACCTGATAATTGTTGTTCGCCGCCCGGATCATCTCCTTCCTGGCTTGCTTTGATACTCGAGGTTCACTTGCATTTGAATTGACCAGGGTATGGATTTCTCTACCGACCTGATTGGGAGGGGGTGGTAGCTGGGCCATCTGAGGTTGCTGATTTTCTGGCCGACCCGGACCGGGTTGTCCGGGTTGAGGTTGGTTCTTCACAAATCTCCTCAGGTGCCCCTGGTCAATCAGTTTTAGGAGCTCAACCATCAGGTCCCTACACTCACCTGTGTCATGACCAGCTGACTTGTGGTAACGACAGTACCTTGTCTGATTTAGTTTGGCCGCCTCTTGCCGTATTGGCCTCGGTTCAGGTAGGATGTTAGAGTTCTGAATTTGGGCATAAACATTCTCAGGACTAGTATTTAGCAAAGCCCTGACTTGTAGTACCTGAGCTGGTTCTTGGAAGGTCCTGAAATTCCCAGGTGGCTTGAAAGAGTTGTTCACCACCCCTGGTTTCTTAAGTTCTTTCTTCTCATCTTTTTGTCCGTCGTTCGAGCTGGCGGTCGCCTCCTCTGCTCCGATGTACCTTTCTGCTCTTTGCAAAAAATCCTGGTAGGTCCTTGGCCCCGATTCATGAACGGACCACCAGAAACGTGTCTGCGGTCTCAGACCTGACATGACGGCCATGAGCATTGCGTCATCTGATATCCTCTCCATCTCCATCACCAGCTTATTAAACCTGTCCAGGTATTGCTTTAATGACTCCGTACCCCCTTGTTTCACAGTTACTAGCCTTTCTTTCGGGGTGGTTCGTGCCTTTGCTCCGATGAAGTGTGTGAGAAATTGGGAGGTCAACTCATCCCAACCAGTAATAGAGTATTGAGGGAGTAACCGAAACCACTTCTGAGCTCGATCCCCAAGGGTCAAGGGAAATGCTTTGCACATGATCGCCTCTCCAGCTCCTTGTAACTCCATCCAGGAAGCGTATTTGTCAAGGTGGGAGGCCGGGTCAGTATCCCCGTTATAAGGGCTAATTTGTGGGACCTTGAACTTTGGTGGTTGGGGTTCGAGCAGAATTTCTGGGATGAACGGGGAGGGTCTCTTGAAGATATATTCATCCGGAGCCGACCGAGAATCCCTTTTCTCCAGCTCAGCTAGGCGCTTTTTTAAGTTCCGTATCTCAGCATCCCCATTTCGGGTTGGGTCGGCAACATGTGTCCGACCTCGGTTCGGGTTGTGCGTGTGGTCGGAAACTTTCTGTGTATGTCCCCCTCCTAGGCGGGAATGTACTGACCTGACCTGGACATGTCCATCGTTGACCCCCTCCCGAGCTCTTCGGTTGTTTCCCAGCCTAGAAAAAACACTTGCCTCCCTCTCGACTGCCGCAGGTGGCCGCCTAGATGGGTGTGGGCTGTCCCCTACCTGGCTACGTGCAGGTCCTTGTATATCTGCCACCTTTCGTTTTCCTCTTAGGCTACCCCTAGTTTGTCTTTGGGAGTGAGCTTCTTCATCTATTGGGCCTTCCTGCTCGGCTGGCAACTTATCGCCTCCCTCAAACACATCTAATTCGTACTGGAGGTACTTCATGAGCTTGCAAAGATTTTCCGCAGTTTTCTTGACCTGGGGAGATGACGTTCCTGCTTGATTGATCTGATCGGCTGGTGCTCGATTGTGTTGCAATGGGGTGTCTTTTCGTACTTGGCTCCCCACCCTTGACCTAGATCCTGCTTGGGAATAATTCTGGTCATCCATTGTGGAATGTCAGGCAAGAATGATGTTGCTGTTAACGACAAAAGACCAAGCCGGCAGCCCCCTCCTTCTAGCACCATTTTGTTGACGTCATTTATCGGACGTGTGTCCGGGTCAACAATTTTGAGCCACGTCGGTTGACAAAAGCACAAAAAATAAATATGAAATAGGCAAGGAATTTGAGTTAAGTAAGACGAGGTAAGTGAAACGAGCTAAGTGATATTAGCTTTGTCATTTTATTGCTATTTTCTGGTGTGTCAATTCAGGTTGGGCGTTTCGCCTGTGTTACATTTGCTACAGTGATTGTTCTAGTGGTAGTGGGAGAAATCAGAATGAATCCTTTTATGAGCATTGAAAGCTCTTATTTATACTAGAGAGGCCTACCCCTAGCTCGCCTGTGTAGGCCTTAGGTATAATGATTACATCTGGTACATATTTTTCTCCCTATCTGGGATACAAGATCCCAGAATTTATGGGATTCTTGACAAATGGCGTTCTGAGAGGATTTCAGGGGATCTGGTCGGCCACATCACGTCTGTACGATCTGATTTGATCCCACCTGGAGTATGTTTGAGCTGATTCCATGCAGTAAATGAATCTCGAACCTGGCTTAGCCGGATCATCAAAGTTCTCCTGGTCTTTGCTAGCGTGGACAGAAGTTTCAGGTTGATCGTACCCAGGTCAGGTGGGAATATAATCAGGTTGACCATCTTCAGGTAGGTCATCTTCTTTGCAGTTTTTGGATAAAAGTCAGGTCGGACAGTCCAGGTAGGACAATTCCAGGTAAGATATATTCCCGACGTCGCTACAAACAAAATATTCAGGTAGGACAGTTCTAGGTTGGCCAAGTGGGGGAGCCACGCCATAGCTGAGCCATCTGGCAGGCCGAATCCAGCTTGGCCTCATGGTGAGGTGCCACGTTAGTTTGGTATGCACAGACTTGATGATATGTGCACTGAGCTGGCGGGGATGTTCCACGTCAGCTAGGGGCACAACAGTTATCATATCAAAGGATCTTATCGATTAGCTGACCGGAGTCGTAAATTAATATAGAGACCAACTAGAATTAATTCTACATCGTGTTACGGGATTCGGGTAGATAATAGCGTACATGTGATTTACACTATTGTTCAAAGTGTATATTGGAGGTCGTTATGTTACGAAATTTCAATTATCCTTTCTTTTTTACATGTTAATGTTGAGTTATTAATTAGGGTTTAGGGTTTGACAGGGGATTTGGGTACTTTTGGTGTAGTTAATTTTATTTTTATTTTTATGCTTTAAAAATGAAGTATTAATTCATTGTTTTACTGTACGGAGCATTTTTTTGAAGACATATTATAATTGGGCCAAGAAAAAAAACGCCCCTCATGCCAATACACAGAGTTCAGTTTATCAAAAGCTTTCATCCACATAAACCATTATTATATCTTCCTCGACACGACTTCCTTCTTTTTATTTTTGAAATTATTTTGTACGATTTAGCACTCCAAACTCAGTAAGCGATCAATTAAAATGAGGTTGAGAAATCGGGAACAACCCTCTAAACGCCTCCACGTGGATCTTGAATCAGAACGAGTTCCGGATGTTAAGCACGATTTTGGTGAGCAAGTGCAAGGATCTTTCACAGTTAAATGCAAGATGAACGAATTTTATAGTAGACTGGATCGTATCCTCAAGTACCTAATCCCTCTGTTATGTTGTTTAATATATAATTATGTTAAAACCAGTGTAAGGGATCCATTCGAAATTTCGCACAACATAGTTTGACTTGATTTGTTCGATTTGGGATATCTTTACAGTCTTCCATCTGATTAAGGGTTTTCTTATGATGCTAATTAGTGTAGTTTAGATCCCTTATATTTATTGGAATACTACAAATTCTGTGAATGCAGTGTCGGCTCGTGTAATGTGTAGGTTTTTTTATTGTTGCATAACACATTGTAAATTGTTTCGCTACACATATACTATTTCTTTTGAAAGAATCATACTTTAAATTGGGTTAATTTATATATCAAATGATTGTATTGGTGAAAATTCAATAAGGTGATGTCGCATTTATGACATTTGTTGCTTCTAAAATTGGAATTTGGCACATACTCATTACTTTGAACAACAAAATCTAATGTCAAATTTTATTATCTCTGCTGAAGAATATTCCCAAGGATGGTAGAGCGCATCTAGGAAACAAAAACGATTTTGTGGAAGTGGAAATTGGGTATACCGGCAAAAGTTACGTTTGTGACTACGACTGTCACGAGCTTAGTAATCACTCTATAAGTCAGTTCACGACCGGGTGGAGTGCGGTCGTACAAGCTAAGAACATTCAGCAGGGGACACTCTTCTGTTTGAAATGGACGACAAATGACTGCTCCATTTGATCGTGACCAAACGCGCAACACATGCCGGGTAAATCGTCGTTAACATGTTTGAACTGTTTTGTATTGTACTTTTCTCTAGTTGATTTGTACATTAGTATTCCCGTATCGTTTTGGTTTAGACTTGAGACAATGTTCACTTCGTATGTTATATATCATCAGCCCTTAAGTATTTTAAGTCTCATTTGTTTAACTTGATTTGTGAATTGTTGAATGGTTTGAACATAGCTGCCTGGATACATAAAGCTGTTACATGAATCTTTTAACTACATCTTTTGCAGATTTGCATGATTCGAGAATAACTATTTAATATATGATGATATTAGGATAGACCCAAACTATGCACAACATCCGTTATTTTTAAATTGCGCTTCCATTTGAATAGCTACTACTATGTTTGAAATATGAAACGGCTACATAATTTGATTGATACTTGATTATGACAGTCTTATTTATATACCTATTCGGTTGTTCCCAGAAATGTTCATCTGGCTTGTAATGTCACATTAACCGTAATGTATTTTATACGTCAAACCATCAATATGCACAAAATTATTTTTTACAGAATTAAATCCTGCTTGAAAATTTAAAAGCATGTATAACCATTGGTTTTATTATGGTGTGTGCTACCTTTTTTACTTGTTAAAGATATCAACTTAATAAAAAACATACTCCGCACATTGATCTCACGAGTTTGACACCAAACTCCATTACAAGAACATAACAATTGCATACAATTTTAGATTTGGCCATGAATTGGTACCTATGCGTGTACCCTATTGATATTTTGATAGACCAAAAGTTGTTTTATACATCCGGTTTTAATTATTTGTGGTTTTACGCTAAGGATTGTACGAGTAAGTTCCAAATGATGCTGGGAAGATCAGTCCTCTATTGATTTTCTTACGTTTTTGTATATCTGTAGAACTACACCTATAATGCATTTATATTATTTCTCTTTGCAATTACTAATAGGTATTTTTTTGCATCTGATTTGGAAAATCCAATAGAACAAGTATTTGTAGACATCTCACAAATTTTAAAAGAACACCAAATTGAGAAAATGTATTTAGTATATCACATTGTTAAAAAATGATTACATAAGCATTTGCAACAATTGCATTAAACCTGTAACATAGACTATAGGCAGTTTAAATAGATTAATACAAATGCGATATCCCTATATGACATAGGTGTTGAAAGTAAGGTCGGGTGTAGAAAACCTTGTCAAGATATCTGACCCCTAAGAAGTTAAGCATCTGTCTGCATTGTATTAGGCGTACAACACCATCATGTCCATGATTCACCGCAACCATATAACACCCCGTGCCGACCCTAACCCGAGCAGCACCCCCGTAAAATATGATCCTCTGACAGACACAAACTACTAAACTGATCGGGTATCGCCTGACCAAATTAAAACTAAAACATTAGCAAATAATGATAGGGTAAAATATGTTTTAAAAAAACAACAATATATTTGCATATCTTACGATTTGGCTTCGCGGGTAGATGCAACTTTTAATTCTCAGTATGAATGCGGGAAATGTCTCGTCTGGTTCGGAAGGACCACCATTGACGTCGATGTTATTCAATACTTGATCACGTACAATGTTGCCCACCATTAATGGTGTCTGATTTTGTAAACATCCTTCGTGCGTTGTTCCTTGTAAATTCCAAAGTGGCTTCATATTTTCACTGTTCTTCTAATTTATCTTTCACATAATATGAATGTTTTGGATGGTGAGTGATTAAATAAGTAATGATAAGTTGCAAAAGGAAAGAGACATCTGTTGGGAAGGGACGCACCTCTGCTTTTTTTTTTCCCCTCACGAATACTTAATTATTTGTGGAAAAGATTTGTATATATTGCGTAAACAATTTATCCACAATAACCTCCTAAATAAAAGGGTGTATGCAATTTCATTACCAAAAAATAAATCAACTTCTAGAATAACAAGCATTTATATTAGTGAAAATATATTTAAAAAATCTGTTCAGTTCATAGATATAATGTTTAGAATCACATGTAATATTTTTACCGAAATGTGTTTGAATTTTTACGAAATCAATTGAAACCTTATCGATTTTATTTATTTTTACATATTTGGTATATATTGTCTTAATATACGCAAAATACATAATATTATTATTACAAAAATTCACATTATACGTCATCTGTTTATAACAAAAATTATTTGCAAACACCCACTTATGGAATTTTTAGGAGCATTGTTTAAAAGGTATATTGAAAACAACAAAAAACAATAACTGACAAATCTCTCAAAATTTAAACAAATAATGTCAAGCCAAACGTATCCATCGCAAAACTATCAGACATGATTTCTATGAGGATGGATCTGTTAATAGAAAAAGAATTCAGTAGTCGTTAATATAAAAATATCAACATCTACTTTAATAAATGTGCAGTACTGATTGACTAACTACATCTATTTCTGAAGATAATAATAATAACAATGTGATTATTGTCAATGACTTATTTCGTATAAGTAACATGTGTAACCGAAATTAAGGTTCAAATTATGGATGCACATGACCCCATGACATTCTACAATTTTTTTTTTATAAAATTTATACACACAATAGCGTAAAAATAATAATAGTTTTGCCATAGTCAATTTTTTGTTTACGTTATATGCTAATTTATATTGATTGCGCTCCTTACTTCATCAAATTTGTGCCCATCATAAAAAACTTCTTGACTCATCAATGACAACATGCACATTAAAATTAGTGTAATCTTTATACATATAATTTTTTTGTTTTTTTTTTTATTGTTATTTTCCATACAATCACAATCTGTATAAGGAAAAAAAAAAACAATTGTTTAACTGAACTACGGACGAACTCTAAACGGGATTGGACTTCGACTGTTGATGTTTAGCAACGGGTATTGTAATCAAAATTTCGTTAAAAAATTTGTATTGTTAAATTTAAAGAATAAAAATAAATATGTTGCAATTTCCAAAAAAATAAGAAAGATCCGCAACACAGTAATAATGTAAGAATACAAATCTACAAAATCATAAAAATATATTGCACTGTTTATTTTGTTCAAACTCCAAACGTCCAACATATTTAAAAAAATTACAATTACCATATTTAACTAGGCTTTCTTATAACCAATAGTGATTTTTTTACAATATCAAAACCGTAATATCACAGACAATAATCACTTCCAGTAACACATACTTTCATTCATTTATCTCCTTTTTGATTTAGCATCAACCCTTCCGTTATTGTGACCATCACAATCTCTTCCCATAAACAACACATAGACGCATATCAAATCTTCAAGAACAGCGATCGATCAAAAGGTTAGCGCAAACTAATCCATTATCAATCACTATCGGTTTCATGCGTGTTCGTAATGATTTTGTATTTTTGGAGATTTGTATTTGGATTTGGATGGCATTTTCCGAAAAGGGCTTGCTAATGAAAAGCAATTTGTGTTCCTTACTGAATGGTGTAGATGGGTTTGATGATGGATACGTTTGTTGTACAATCAATATAAGGATGAATACTATGCGATAATCAATTTTATTTTTGTCTTATAACTTTACTCTTTTTCTGGGTTTAAAATAAATTACTTAGTATTTATCAATGTAAATTGTGATTCGCCCAAGTGATTTGTTATGACTACATTGATTATGTGTGACACTCATCGTCAGTTTTGGTGTTACGCTGATTTCGTGTTCTAACATTCATCGTATTCATGGTTAGTTTGGTAGCTGTGTAAAGATGTATTATCAGGATGCATTTTCAAATGAGAACTTTAGTAATCCTTCAATCAGCGGCTAACTAATAGTATTAAAAAAAAAAAAATCGATGAGACCATCCTACAATGTGAAAGATCTCACTATAGACCTTCATTTACATTAGTAACAAATTTATTTTGTTGTGATTTTTTAGATACTTTGAAGAGTAAAATTGTAAGATGAAATATTTCTAGTTAAACTTGTCGACACACCATATTCGCAAATACTGGTAGGAATGATAAACACGTGCAGCAACTAATCTACAAATTGTTCGTATAGATGTATCATACTAAATCCAGGTTGGCTGATCAGTGGATCTCACATAATGAGTTCATACTTACAAGCTAACCCAACGGGATGCTTGCAAAGGCAAGAACAGACGACCATCTATTGCTAAATTTTACCTAATTATTTCGTTATTTTGGATCTAGTTTTCTGAAGGTATTAGATTTTAACTTTTGTGTATTAAACATTATTTCAGATGATTCCGCAAGAATTTACAGACTCATTAATCATACCCATCCCACCCCAGGTTGAACTAAAGGGCCACCACAGTGGTCGTTAGGTCATCACGACTACGACAGAGAGAAATAACACAATGTTCCAGTTTGGATATTTAAGATTCTGTAGAGAAAACTACATTGAACCAGGGGACATCGTGATCTTCCGCCTAAGTCGGAATTCTATTTTTCTTGTGTCCATTTTTTCTAGGGATGGTTGTTAAAAAACTAAAGCACCAGCCATGCTTCAAAACCTAGTGGGACAATCGCAAACAAGTATTGAGACTCGCTTCACTTGGTTATTTCACTTTTGTAAAACTGTGATAATAATTTATTTGAAGATTCATGACAACTCCCAATCTATGAATTTTAGGTGATGGTAGAGTTGTTCATCTAGCCAATCCTGCAAAAAAAATAAAAAAAATTGTGTGTTTCATGAACAGACACATCACGACTCGATGGTATTTCCAGAAAACGATTAAATCCATACCGTGCTCACGTTTCATTCACAAATCATTTTCTAATTAAATGTAGTTTGTGAAACAAACGTAGGAAATTCCTAAACGATTCGTGATGTCTGTTGGACAAAAATTCAAAGATGCGTGTTGGATTAGAGGTGAAAAAAATATGGAGTGGGATATTATCGTAAGGTATCGTGATGGGGGGAAATGCAAATTTAAACTTGGTTGGTATTTTTTTGTCAAAGAGAGTGGGGTTACAACTAGTGATGTTATCTTCTTCCATTTCAATGGGGCAACATAGATGCGTGGCTTTGAAGAGGATGTAAGTTTCTGTTTATACACTCGTTCTTTTAACCAATATGAATGTGTCATACACAACTTGAATTAAACCTCAATGACTAAGTTACAGATATATATTAAAGATGCGCTTATATCAATATATATAATTCTTAAACATACTGAATTTGGAATCCATACTTAATGCGCTGTTATTAGGAATGTAATTGTGACTTGAGACACGTAGGTGATTAGAATGACTTATCCTGACAATCGCAACCAATTCCTATCTAATTTGCAAATCAGCACCAAAACTTTCAACTTGTGAAATCAACAACACTGATATATCTAATAGGATACTAATATTATGAATAACATTTTTCATCCTCCCATATTCATGCCTTAAACTATACATGGAGAACATGTCCTGAGCAATTTTTGTTATCCTTCTGGCATGACTTGGTTTATTATACGTAGGAGTTGTGCATGTAATTTTGTAACACAAATTAAACAATCAGAATACATAGAGTAATTAGTGAAACGAAATTGAAATTATTGATTAACATAAATATATTAGTTATTTTCTGGTTATCAACGCTGCTACGTCGTGAAGTTATTTTTTCTGTTTAAATTTCAGCACATTCCTGCCGGTCCCCCTAATGCCATCCACTTTGAGATCTATATTGACCGCACCAATCTTCAGAAGAAGAGACTGGTACGAAAACGAATCTACATGAATTCAGTTACTCTTCTTATTTTGTTTGGAACCAACAAATTAACTTTACTTATTCTTCTATTTGAACAGAGAGTTCCTAACGAACTCGCCGATATTTTCTTTCCGGACCAAACTGAAAGAGATTGCATTGTGAGACTGCAGATGAGAGGGACAATTTATGAATGTGGAGCAAAGAGTTACTTACCAAAGTATATCATTTTGCAAAAGGGCATTCCACTTTTCTTAAATCAGGAGGAAATCCAGACTGGCATGACGTTGCTCTTCATTCTAGTTGAGCAAAATCCGATCAAATTCAAGGTTGACATTCATGACAATTTCTGATACTGGGATGAGATTAAAATACACGTTCTGTAGTTAACATTTACATATACATTTGTTCGCATCCCTGCAGCCAGAAAACTCATCAGTTATAGTCTTTAATTTTTTTAATTGATGGTTATTTTACACTTCGTGCAAAGTAGGATAGAAGGGGAAAATTATCTATACTATAATTTTCATCATGATATGCAATCAAACCAATCAAAAGGGTTGACATGACTTGATTGTAAAAAAATAGTTTGTCATCCCACCTCACTTAGTCCTCTGCTTACTATGTTGCAATTACAATTTTGAATTGAAAGAAGCGTTTTTGGTGACATTCCCTCTTGATTTTTAGAACAAGACCATTCTTAGTAAATCGGGGTATAAACCAATATCCATATACGCCGTACAATAATTTATGAACCTGGAATATGTATTCAAAATTTTACATTATCAATTTTATTGGTTTGTATGCAAAAAAACTATCACTCATGGTTTACCACACACAAACATGATCGCCAAAATAAAAAAGATACAGCCCAAGTAAAAATAAACATATTTTTAGTATATCAATTAACTATAACCATGGCAACATTTCTACATTACCTCATTGTCGATTTGAAAGTAGACCCTAACAGGCCTAATTTATAACCCTAAAATACCGCAAATGTACTGGTGTAGATGTATATAGGATAAGTCAAGGTCGATCCACAGGGAATGGGTTAACAAAGTTTGAGACCCTAATTGTCTAGGATTTTCTTAACTAGATACTCAAAGTGGTGAATGATTCGATTAAACTATATTGCATAGATCAATAAATTAATTAATTAACAAATGAGAAGTTCCAATCAACGAGAATGTATCCTAGGATTTCGATTTCAGGAATCACACTAATGACGATTAATCTCTAATTTATAAACTTTTAAACCAGTTAATTATCTATTAGGCGACACTTAATTGACCTAACCCTTCTCTCGAAGCGACTAAGTCATAGATTGATTAAGATAATTACTCTCTCGAGTCAATTAATCCTAACAACTCCTAACATCCCCTTAACCTTTTGCCTACACGATCATAGACAATTGCGCTATGTGTTGTCGTCTATTAACAATTCCCTTCTCTCGAAGTGAAATTGTTAAACAAGTAAATTAAACCTAATTGGCCAGATTAAATTCAATTATAGGAATAAATCAAACACATAGATAGATATTGTAAACTGGAGTCTATAAACTAAACAATTAAATCAACATTGTTGTAAAACCTTACTTTCTAATCCTAGGACTCGAGTAGTTTAGCTACTCATGTCTACTAACAAATCAAAACAAGAATTCAAAGAAAACAATGTTAAGAAATTGAAATAAACAAGGAATAATTAAATCCGATTGTGTCGGCTCGTCGGTCTTTATCTTCTTGCTCTCACAACTCCACTTCGATGTAAAAGTATTAGATACTTAGATGTTATGTGATTCTCTATGTTTTCTATGATGTTCTCCTAAAATCTCAAGCTTGGGCCTCTTTTTATAAGTTGGGGTTTAAATCCTTAAGTGATTAGGACAAGAATTCCTTTGGAAACCCGGATTTCGCTAAAAAAATGACTTTTGACGCGACCGAGTTGCGTTTGATGCGGCCGCGTCGAGATGCGGCCAAGTGAGTTTTTAGGTCTGACTTCCAAGCCATTTTTTAGGGTCTTATAGTCATTTTTGGGATTTTTCCCTTACAGGAAAAGTTGTAGCCCTTTGAATCAACTTTCTAACGCCATGAGTTACACCTCAATCGGAGTTGTAGATCTCAAGATATGGTCAATATACTAGAGGTGTGTTGAGCTGACGGAAAACTCCACTTTTGGGGTACTTTCTGACGCGAGCGAGTCAATTATTGATGTGACCCCATCACATGCTTCTGGATTTTCCATGTTTCTAGGCCACTTTTGACGCGGCCACAACTATAGACGCAGCCGTGGTCGACCTTTTTGCTCTTTTAACTCCTTTTTTGTCCCTTTTTTACCATATTTGACTTGTTTCTTCTCCAAACTTCGTCCAAATGGAATAAATTCTCCTAATTAACTCCAAAATAAGTCAAAAACACGTGAAATGACCCAATATAACACATATAAACAAATTCCGACCAAATATGCATACAAATGTTACGAAATAATCACTTAAATCATCTAAAATGCATGCATACACAACTTGTATCAAAACCCCCCAAAATTGAACTGTTGTTCGTCCCAAACAACATACAAAATAAATAGAACAAGACTAAAATGTATTTAGGGCGATTAGACGATGAATCTAGTTTCAGATTGATTTTTCTCAAAAAGCTAAGCAACACAGTATGTTCGAGCATATGCGATAACGCAAAAATCAACTACTTTCGAGACTTTGAAATTTCGAATTCATTCGATCCTCACCAGTAAGTGTTTCTCTCATCTCTCAAGTGTTTAGGTTTAAACATGTTTTCACTCAAATTGAACTATATGCAAAGCCTACCATATGCCAGCCAATCGTCTAAACTAGACTTCGTACTTTGATATGTGTGATAAAGGATCAGAAAAGTCTTTTATTTTGGTTGTAATGTAAGCTTAAGGTCAGGTGGGATATGTTTGGATAAAGTGACTATTTCTGGACTAATCAAGTTATTTCCTAACCCGACTACCCCTCAATACAATCACTCAATCTCATTCTCAAATTTCAGAAAATCACTTCTTACAGTGACCTCTTCACCTTCAAAAACCTTAAAACTTATGTGCTTTTTATTTTCATGGGTGCCACATCTTGGACTACCCAAATTTTCTAATCAATTCAACAACTAAACACTTTATTTTCTAGCCTCTCCTCAAAATTATGAATACAAACTCTTTCTTTTCTTTTTCCAATTTGTTTCTTCTTCTTTTTTTCCCTTTCCAAATTAGAAGAGGCTATTCTTCTCATCTTTTGACCTATCTTTTTTTCATTCCCTTCATCTTTTGACTATCCACTTGTTTCTCTTTTCTTTCCCAAAATCTTTGCCTTGCCCAATTACCTTCAAATCCTACTCCCTCTTACTTGATTAATCCAGTTAAGGCCAAAGGTTCAAATCGAAAGATTTTTTGCTTGCAATGTTAGGCTATGAAATAACGGGTTATTAAGCTCAAATGGGTTAACTAGGGATAAATTATTAAATTCTGGTGCAAAAGGATATCTTTTCAAGGCTAAAACAAGAAATGCCTAAAATCATTTCCTAAGTCTTAACACAGACTTGACACATTCATAGTAGAGATTCAAGGCAAGTTCTAGAGAGCAGTACACACAGTCAATCAAAATCACACCGAAAGAAATCATATTACTCCAAAAATAGGAGTACAAATAGGCTCAAATTCTCAAAAGGTTAAATTTTGATCAAATTTTCTCAGTTCAAGCTCAATTTTGTCTCCAGTTACCTCTCATGCTCTATTGTCTGCTAAATTATCAATGTTTTACTCAAAATCACTTCATCATTAACACATCATCGTCAATCGTTTCCCTAAGTTTCTCTTTCTTTCAAGACTCAAGCAACTACTCGGGTTCATTACTTCTTCACTCTAATAACCAAACAAATAACTAAAGAAAAACATAAAACCTTCTACGACCAACATGACTAGCCATACAAAGAACACAAAAATGGGCTCACAGACCCAATGACTAAATCACAAAAATGCCAACACAAAACGAGCACACAAGCTCCTCAAAGCACAAAATTAAACAACTAACTAAGCAAAAGAGATAAAGTAAATAATGCGCAAAAATATAAATAGCGGCCAAGTCGTCCCACTATTCACCCCCTCCCCCAAACTTGGTCAAAGGCCAAGTTTGTGGGAAAAGAGTGGTATGTCTGGGTGCTCGACTCATAGATCATTGCGGCGGTGGTGGTTGGAATTCGTGTTGGCTCCAAAATTGAGCCATCGCATCCCAACTACGATCCTGCTCTTGTCTCCAAGCTCGTTCCTCATCACCTTGTGCTATGATTATGTTAGCTTTTGTTGGAGTCATTTTAGTGAACCTAACGCACATCAACACAACGCAACTTCAAAAATCAACAATGATGGATACATAATGATTAACTCTAACGATCATATTGTCGTTCTTGAAACATAAATTGCCATTAGTGTTTAGTGAAAGTTAAGTTAATCATCGGTTTATAACATAGATATCACTTAGCAACTTCACACACTTTGTAGCTCAACTAATCACCCCCTAGGCTATGCGTATAATCAAATTTTCTCAACGATGATGTATGTTGAATCCTATGAACGTCTAACAACTTATATGTAAGCAATTCGTCATCTTATTACACATATTAAGCCTAAAAGGACCAATAAATCAAGCACAAACTAGCTTCAATTTATGCACATAACATGTTCGATAAAACTCCTCAAAGAAGAACCCATGCTAAGCATACTTTTGTTGCTATTTATCCATCCCCAACATCACAAATTGATCATATTCATGTTCAATGCACACCAATAACTTCCAATTCAAACAGTAGATCATAAAGAACAGCACTACAAGTGCCCCAAACAATTCAAACTAGAACAACCCCTAATCTCCATTATAACCAAATTCCACAACAATCAAGCATAACTAAAATATAATAAGCATAAAAGTTCGGGTTTGCAAGTCTTGCCGGAGATTTTTAGTAGGAAGTGAAGAATTTTCGAGTGTCCCCTAGTTTTTGCCCAAATTGGTTCGTCGAACCCAAATTGAATGAATGGGTTGGAGAGAATTGATGTATGTGAAGTGTGGGTGAATGGGAGTGTGTGAATTGGTGTTAATTTGCAAAGATTTAGTGTTTGTATGTCCTGAGATTGTGTTTCGCGACTGCAGAGGGAAAGAGGGAGAAAGAAACTGACATGGAATCCCATGTTTTTAAATCTCAAATTTGGAAACCGAGGCGACCGCGTCATAGACCAACGCGACCGCGTCACAGTTCACTGACCTTGATGTTTGGCGCAGGTTATGACGCGACCGGGTCTCCATTTCACTCGACCGCGTCACTTCGTACTGTCCTTCTGTGGGGTTGTACTGGCGCGATCAGGAAAGAATCCGATGCGGCCGCGTTGCTACTTACTGCCTGGTGGTTCAAAAGTGAGGTTTTGATGCGACCGCGTCTGATACTCGGTGCGACCGCGTTGTTGCTTCTTCGTGACAAAGGTCATTTTTCATCTTTTCGACCCCTACATCTTGCTATCGTGTTCTTTTGCTCTTGGTTCGTCAATGTTGGTTCCTAAAATAAAAAAAAACTAACAACACAAGTGAACTATAAAATAGTAATTAATAACACTTAACAAAAATTAAACAAAACGGTAAACATCGGGTTGCCTCCCGACAACGCTAAAGTTTACGTCTTCAGCCCGATTACCCTCTTGGTTTCTTTATTAACTAAAGCCCAACCAACTGTCGTTAGTTGCTATCAGATTAGTTACAAAGCTATTTAGCAAGTTTTTACTCTTTACAGCAGTGTAAACGACACAGTAGTTGCCCTAGTCTTTTAGGTTCACCCTATTATAAATGGGAAATGTGATTACTTCATTTTAAATACGAAATGTCAACTTCCCTTTAGGCATGTCTATCACAGCTTGACTTGTAGCCAAGAATGGTCTACCTAAAATGAACGGAACATCTATATTTCCTTGCATGTCAACAATAAAAATTAAAAATTTTCAACTTGAATAGGCACGTCCTCTACTACTCCTAATGGCGTTAGTATTTATCCATCCGCCAATTAGATAGTAGTAACGACTTGCTTGACTACCCTAGTCCTAATTGTGCATACATTTTAAGAGGCATTAAATTAACACTTGACCTTAAGTCACATAATACATTTTTAAATAATCGACTACCAATAGAGCAAGATATGGAAAAACTCCCTGAGTCTTTCTTTTTGGTATCCCTTTGTATACAAGTATGTGTTTTCTTTAGGAGACTCATGTCTTCTTTCTTTGTGGCCTCTATCTCAACGTTCATCGTCTTTGAGTCATTCAGCCCACAATCAACTTCCTTTTCAGATTGCTCCTGCACTACAGAAAACGAACTAGAGCATTCTAAAGGAACAGTATTAGCAAAGATATTATCATGTAAATCAAATTTCAATGAATCATTAAAAGAAGAAAGTAGTACTTTTTTATCTTTGTCGTCGTTGTTTTCTTTCTTTTGATGTTCCGCTTTTTCTCTTGCTAATCTCTTCCTTTCTGCCTATTCCTCTTTTGCCAACTTCTTCTTGGCTTCACGTTCTTCCAAGTGTTTAGCATGTTCGATGTGGATTTGCTCATTCCGCCTTTTAGCTGCTGCTAGAGGAAATGGAATGGGAGGTATATATACGGGAACTTATTTTCTTTTCAATGGTGCAAACTCAGATTCGATCACCTCCTCTTGGTTATGTTCAGTCTCACCCCTTGAATGGATAGCATTACACTGCTCCCTTGGGTTGATGACAGTATCGCTGGGAAATTGTCCTTACTTGTGTTGAGCCCCAACAATCTTTATCAACTGACTTAAATTGCTGGATATTTCTCTCATATTTTCTCCCAATTGCTTGATCTCCGCTCCATTACTAGTCACTTGCTTGTTTAGCTCAATAAACCTTTCATCCATGTTTCTCTCTAATTGAGCTAATTTTTCATCAGACTTTTTGAACTGAGACTGTACTATTTCTTCTTGTGGGCTTTTGGCCATCATGGATCATGCCATTTGTGACGGCAAATCCGGGTGGCGGATTAAGCGAATTCTTCGTGTTGCTGTAAGAGAAGTTTTGGTTATTCCGGTTGGATGGATATTGATTGTGTCTTGGTTGATTGTTCTGAAAGTTGTTGAAGTTCCTCTCATTCACAAAGTTTATGTCTTCAACCTCCTCCTGGCCCACTAACTGTTGCGATGTAGCATCATTATTCTGTGCTAACGTCAGACTAGTTAGCAAACTTACTTAATTCGTCAAAGCAGACAGCTGAGATGTCAGAGTTTCAATTGGCTCATTTTAACGGGCTCTGCTTCTTTGACACTAGCCACTCTTGTTAGCTGATTTCTCTCATTAGGCCACTGATAGCTAGTTCTGGCCATTGCATCCAAGACTGAGAACGCATCCCTCACACTCTTTTCCATCAGGCTACCCCCTATTGCTGCATCTACCTGGTTCCACGCTGGAGCAAGCAAACCATTATAAAATATACACACCTGTTGCTTCTTTGAGAATCCATGTTGGGGACAACTTGGGATAAGATCTCGGAATCATTCCCAAGCCTCGCCGAATGGTTCTTGATCCATCTGCCTAAATTGATTGATCTTATTTTGTAAATCTAACATCTTGCTCAGTGGAAAGTACTTCAATAAAAATTGTGTGCTCAAGTCTTCCTACTCAGTGACATCTTCTAATGAATTATACCACTACAATGCTTTGTCTTTTAGAGAGAATGGGAATAGCCTCATCTTCACTTGCTCGTGTGGCACATGGTTT
Source organism: Ajuga chamaepitys (assembly GCA_958295605.1). Taxonomy (NCBI): domain Eukaryota; kingdom Viridiplantae; phylum Streptophyta; class Magnoliopsida; order Lamiales; family Lamiaceae; genus Ajuga; species Ajuga chamaepitys. The sequence continues at coordinate 23,018,132 of OY282506.1, read as the reverse complement.
ATCTTTATAGTCTCAGCCAATCTTCGAAAATTGTTCATATGTACATTAGGATCTTCTAATGCGCTTCCACCAAACTGATTTTGCTGCACAATATTTATCAGAGCAGGTTTTAGTTCGAAGATGTTTGCATTCAGCGGTGGTGGTTGCACTCCTCCAATTTGTCGATTTGGCATAGGACGAAGACAAGCACGTATGGGTGTGATGGCCTCATCTGTATCATCATGAACAATCTAGGCATGCCTCCGCTGTTGTGGTGGTTGTTGCTGCTGCAAATTGGTGACTCTATCATCTAAACTGGCTAAAGGCCCCAATATTTGATTCAACGCTTCCTCTTGAGTCAGGTTCTGCGGCACGTTCTCCATTTCGAATGTAGGATTTCTTCTCGTACGGTATCTGCGGGCAGTTGCTTCAATTTAAGGATCTAAAGAAACAAGATGTTCTTTTCCTTTTGATCTGGTTTGCATGCAAAACCTGAAAACATCGCCAAAAAGAAATACCATGTAATATAATAAATAAAAAAATAAATAATAACAAAAAATAAATAAGAAAATTGAAATTACACAAAAAAAAAAAATTCTAGTCTAGTATCCTCCCATTATTCAGGATAAAAACTAAAACGATATACCTATTCCCCAACAATGATGCCAAAAACTTGACATACCTAATTTCTAACCCTAAAATACCGCAAGTGTACGGGTGTAAATGTACAGGATAAGTCAAGGTCGATCCACAGGAAATGGGTTAACAAAGTTTGATACCCTAATTGTCTAGGATTTTCCTAACTAGATACTCAAAGTGGTGAATGATTCGATTAAACTAAATTGCATAGACCAATAAACTAATTAATTAACAAATGGGAAGTTCCAATCAACGAGGATATATCCTAGGATTTCGATTTCAGGAATCACACTAATGACGATTAATCTCTAATTTATAAACTTTTAAACCAGTTAATTATCTATTAGGCAGCACTTAATTAACCTAACCCTTCTCTCGAAGCGACTAAGTCGTAGATTGATTAAGATAATTACTTTCTCAAGTCAATTAATCCTAACAACTCCTAACATCCCCTTAACCTTTTGCCTACACGATCATAGAAAATTGCGCTATGTTTTGTCGTCTATTAACAATTCCCTTCTCTCGAAGTGAAATTGTTAAACAAGTAAATTAAACCTAATTGGCCAGATTAAATTCAATTATAGGAATAAATCAAACACATAGATAGATATTGTAAACTGGAGTCTATAAACTAAACAATTAAATCAACAAGAATTCAAAGAAAATAATGTTAAGAAATTGAAATAAACAAGGAATAATTAAATCCGATTATGTCGGCTCGTCGGTCTTTATCTTCTCGCTATCACAACTCCAGTTCGATGTAAAAGTATGAGATAATTAGATGTTATGTGATTCTCTATGTTTATTCTATGATGTTCTCCTAAAATCTCAAGCTTGGGCCTCTTTTTATAAGTTAGGGTTTAAATCCTCAAGTGATTAGGACAAGAACTCCTTTGGAAACCCGGATTTTGCTAAAAAAATGACTTTTGACGCGACCGAGTTGCGTTTGATGCGGCCGCGTCGAGATGCGGCGAAGTGAGTTTTTAGGTCTGACTTCCAAGCCATTTTTTAAGGTCTTCTGGTCATTTTTGAGATTTGTCCCTTACTGGAAAAGTTGTAGCCCTTTGAATCAACTTTCTAACGACTTGAGTTACACCTCAATCGGAGTTGTGGATCTCAAGATATGGTCAATATACTAGAGGTGTGTTGAGCTGACGGAAAACTCCACTTTTGGGGTACTTTCTGACGCGAGCGAGTCAATTATTGACGTGACCGCATCACATGCTTCTGGATTTTCCATGTTTCTAGGCCACTTTTGACGCGGCCACAACTATAGACGCGGCCGTGGTCGACCTTTTTGCTGTTTTAACTCCTTTTTTGTCCCTTTTTTACCATATTTGACTTGTTTCTTCTCCAAACTTCGTCCAAATGGAATAAATTCTCCTAATTAACTCCAAAATAAGTCAAAAACACGTGAAATGACCTAATATAACACATATAAACAAATTCCGACCAAATATGCATACAAATGTTACGAAATAATCACTTAAATCGTCTAAAATGCATGCATACACAACTTGTATCAAAACCCCCCAAAATTGAACTGTTGTTCGTCCCAAACAACATACAAAATAAATAGAACAAGACTAAAATGTATTTAGGGCGATTAGACGATGAATCTAGTTTCAGATTAATTTTTCTCAAAAAGCTAAGCAACACAGTATGTTCGAGCATATGCGATAACGCAAAAATCAACTAATTTCGAGACTTTGAAATTTCGAATTCATTCGATCCTCACCAGTAAGTGTTTCTCTCATCTCTCAAGTGTTTAGGTTTAAACATGTTTTCACTCAAATTGAACTATATGCAAAGCCTACCATATGCCTGCCAATCGTCTAAACTAGACTTCGTACTTTGATATGTGTGATAAAGGATCAGAAAAGTCTTTTATTTTGGTTGTAATGTAAGCTTAAGGTCAGGTGGGATATGTTTGGATAAAGTGACTATTTCTGGACTAATCAAGTTATTTCCTAACCCGACTACCCCTCAATACAATCACTCAATCTCATTCTCAAATTTCAGAAAATCACTTCTTACAGTGACCTCTTCACCTTCAAAAACCTTAAAACTTACGTGCTTTTTATTTTCATGGGTGCCACATCTTGGACTACCCAAATTTTCTAATCAATTCAACAACTAAACACTTTATTTTCTAGCCTCTCCTCAAAATTATGAATACAAACTCTTTCTTTTCTTTTTCCAATTTGTTTCTTCTTCTTTTTTTCCCTTTCCAAATTAGAAGAGGCTATTCTTTTCATCTTTTGACCTATCTTTTTTTCATTCCCTTCATCTTTTGACTATCCACTTGTTTCTCTTTTCTTTCCCAAAATCTTTGCCTTGCCCAATTACCTTCAAATCCTCCTCCCTCTTACTTGATTAATCCAGTTAAGGCCAAAGGTTCAAATCGAAAGATTTTTTGCTTGCAATGTTAGGCTATGAAATAACGGGTTATTAAGCTCAAATGGGTTAACTAGGGATAAGTTATTAAATTCTGGTGCAAAAGGATATCTTTTCAAGGCTAAAACAAGAAATGCCTAAAATCATTTCCTAAGTCTTAACACATACTTGACACATTCATAGTAGAGATTCAAGGCAAGTTCTAGAGAGCAGTACACATAGTCAATCAAAATCACAACGAAAGAAATCATATTACTCCAAAAATAGGAGTACAAATAGGCTCAAATTCTCAAAAGGTTAAATTTTGATCAAATTTTCTCAGTTCAAGCTCAATTTTGTCTCCAGTTACCTCTCATGCTCTATTGTCTGCTAAATTATCAATGTTTTACTCAAAATCACTTCATGATTAACACATCATCGTCAATCGTTTCCCTAAGTTTCTCTTTCTTTCAAGACTCAAGCAACTACTCGGGTTCATGACTTCTTCACTCTAATAACAAAACAAATAACTAAAGAAAAACATAAAACCTTCTACGACCAACATGACTAGCCATACAAAGAACACAAAAATGGGCTCACAGACCCAATGACTAAATCACAAAAATGCCAACACAAAACGAGCACACAAGCTCCTTAAAGCACAAAAATAAACAACTAACTAAGCAAAAGAGATAAAGTAAATAATGCGCAAAAATATAAATAGCGGCCAAGTCGTCCCACTATTCACCCCCTCCCCCAAACTTGGTCAAAGGTCAAGTTTGTGGGAAAAGAGTGGTATGACTGGGTGCTCGACTCATAGATCATTGCGGCGGTGGTGGTTGGAATTCGTGTTGGCTCCAAAATTGAGCTATCGCATCCCAACTACGATCCTGCTCTTGTCTCCAAGCTCGTTCCTCATCACCTTGTGCTATGATTATGTTAGCTTTTGTTGGAGTCATTTTAGTGAACCTAACGCACATCAACACAACGCAACTTCAAAAATCAACAATGATGGATACATAATGATTAACTCTAACGATCATATTGTCGTTCTTGAAACATAAATTGCCATTAGTGTTTAGTGAAAGTTAAGTTAATCATCGGTTTATAACATAGATATCACTTAGCAACTTCACACACTTTGTAGCTCAACTAATCACCCCCTAGGCTATGCGTATAATCAAATTTTCTTAACGATGATGTATGTTGAATCCTATGAACGTCTAACAACTTATATGTAAGCAATTCGTCATCTTATTACACATATTAAGCCTAAAAGGACCAATAAATCAAGCACAAACTAGCTTCAATTTATGCACATAACATGTTCGATAAAACTCCTCAAAGAAGAACCTATGCTAAGCATACTTTTGTTGCTATTTATCCATCCCCAACATCACAAATTGATCATATTCATGTTCAATGCACACCAATAACTTCCAATTCAAACAGTAGATCATAAAGAACAGCACTACAAGTGCCCCAAACAATTCAAACTAGAACAACCCCTAATCTCCATTATAACCAAATTCCACAACAATCAAGCATAACTAAAATATAATAAGCATAAAAGTTCGGGTTTGCAAGTCTTGCCGGAGATTTTTAGTAGGAAGTGAAGAATTTTCGAGTGTCCCCTAGTTTTTGCCCAAATTGGTTCGTCGAACCCAAATTGAATGAATGGGTTGGAGAGAATTGATGTATGTGAAGTGTAATGGGAGTGTGTGAATTGGTGTTAATTTGCAAAGATTTAGTGTTTGTATGTCCTGAGATTGTGTTTCACGACTGCAGAGGGAAAGAGGGAGAAAGAAACTGACATGGAATCCCATGTTTTTAAATCTCAAATTTGGAAACCGAGGCGACCGCGTCATAGACCAATGCGACCGCGTCACAGTTCACTGACCTTGATGTTTGGCGCAGGTTATGACGCGACCGGGTCTCCATTTCACTCGACCGCGTCACTTCGTACTGTCCTTCTGTGGGGTTGTACTGGCGCGATCAGGTAAGAATCCGATGCGGCCGCGTTGCTACTTACTGCCTGGTGGTTCAAAAGTGAGGTTTTGACGCGACCGCGTCTGATACTCGGTGCGACTGCGTTGTTGCTTCTTCGTGACAAAGGTCATTTTTCATCTTTTCGACCCCTACATCTTGCTATCGTGTTCTTTTGCTCTTGGTTCGTCAATGTTGGTTCCTAAAATAAAAAAAAACTAACAACACAAGTGAACTATAAAATAGTAATTAATAACACTTAACAAAAATTAAACAAAACGATAAACATCGGGTTGCCTCCCGACAACGCTAAAGTTTACGTCTTCAGCCCGATGACCCTCTTGGTTTCTTTATTAACTAAAGCCCAACCAACTGTCGTTAGTTGCTATCAGATTAGTTACAACGCTATTTAGCAAGTTTTTACTCTTTACAGCAGTGTAAACGACACAGTAGTTGCCCTATTCTTTTAGGTTCACCCTATTATAAATAGGAAATGTGATTACTTCATTTTAAATACGAAATGTCAACTTCCCTTTAGGCATGTCTATCACAGCTTGACTTGTAGCCAAGAATGGTCTACCTATAATGAACGGAACATCTATATTTCCTTGCATGTCAACAATAAAAAGATCACTATGGAATTCAAAATTTTCAACTTGAATAGGCACGTCCTCTACTACTCCTAATGGCGTTAGTATTGATCCATCCACCAATTAGATAGTAGTAACGACTTGCTTGACTACCCTAGTCCTAATTGTGCATACATTTTAAGAGGCATTAAATTAACACTTGACCTTAAGTCACATAATACATTTTTAAATAATCGACTACCAATAGAGCAAGATATGGAAAAACTCCCTGAGTCTTTCTTTTTGGTATCCCTTTGTATACAAGTATGTGTTTTCTTTAGGAGACTCATGTCTTCTTTCTTTGTGGCCTCTATCTCAACGTTCATCGTCTTTGAGTCATTCAGCCCACAATCAACTTCCTTTTCAGATTGCTCCTGCACTACAGAAAACGAACTAGAGCATTCTAAAGGAACTGGATTAGCAAAGATATTATCATGTAAATCAAATTTCAATGAATCATTAAAAGAAGAAAGTAGTACTTTTTTATCTTTGTCGTCGTTGTTTTCATTCTTTTGATGTTCCGCTTTTTCTCTTGCTAATCTCTTCCTTTCTGCCTATTCCTCTTTTGCCAACTTCTTCTTGGCTTCACGTTCTTCCAAGTGTTTAGCATGTTCGATGTGGATTTGCTCATTCCGCCTTTAAGCTGCTGCTAGAGGAAATGGAATGGGAGGCATATATACGGGAACTTCTTTTCTTTTCAATGGTGCAAACTCAGATTCGATCACCTCCTCTTGGTTATGTTCAGTCTCACCCCTTGAATGGATAGCATTACACTGCTCCCTTGGGTTGATGACAGTATCGCTGGGAAATTGTCCTTACTTGTGTTGAGCCCCAACAATCTTTATCAACTGACTTAAATTGCTGGATATTTCTCTCATATTTTCTCCCAATTGCTTGATCTCCGCTCCATTACTAGTCACTTGCTTGTTTAGCTCAATAAACCTTTCATCCATGTTTCTCTCTAATTGAGCTAATTTTTCATCAGACTTTTTGAACTGAGACTGTACTATTTCTTCTTGTGTTGGCTTTTGGCCATCATGGATCATGCCATTTGTGACGGCAAATCCGGGTGGCGGATTAAGCGAATTCTTCGTGTTGTTGTAAGAGAAGTTTTGGTTATTCCGGTTGGATGGATATTGATTGTGTCTTGGTTGATTGTTCTGAAAGTTGTTGAAGTTCCTCTGATTCACAAAGTTTATGTCTTCAACCTCCTCCTGGCCCACTAACTGTTGCGATGTAGCGTCATTATGCTGTGCTAACGTCAGACTAGTTAGCAAAACTTACTTGATTCGTCAAAGCAGACAGTTGAGATGTTAGAGTTTCAATTGGCTCATTTTAACGGGCTCTGCTTCTTTGACACTAGCCACTCTTGTTAGCTGATTTCTCTCATTAGGCCACTGATAGCTAGTTCTGGCCATTGCATCCAAGACTGAGAACGCATCCCTCACACTCTTTTCCATCAGGCTACCCCCTATTGCTGCATCTACCTGGTTCCACGCTGGAGCAAGCAAACCATTATAAAATATACACACCTGTTGCTTCTTTGAGAATCCATGTTGGGGACAACTTGGGATAAGATCTCGGAATCATTCCCAAGCCTCGCCGAATGGTTCTTGATCCATCTGCCTAAATTGATTGATCTTATTTTGTAAATCTAACATCTTGCTCAGTGGAAAGTACTTCAATAAAAGTTGTGTGCTCAAGTCTTCCTACTCAGTGACATCTTCTAATGAATTATACCACTACAATGCTTTGTCTTTTAGAGAGAATGGGAATAGCCTCATCTTCACTTGCTCGTGTGGCACATGGTTTATCTTTATAGTCTCAGCCAATCTTCGAAAATTGTTCATATGTACATTAGGATCTTCTAATGCGCTTCCACCAAACTGATTTTGCTGCACAATATTTATCAGAGCAGGTTTTAGTTCGAAGATGTTTGCATTCAGCGGTGGTGGTTGCACTCCTCCAATTTGTCGATTTGGCATAGGACGAAGACAAGCACGTATGGGTGTGATGGCCTCATCTGTATCATCATGAAAAATCTAGGCATGCCTCCGCTGTTGTGGTGGTTGTTGCTGCTGCAAATTGGTGACTCTATCATCTAAACTGGCTAAAGGCCCCAATATTTGATTCAACGCTTCCTCTTGAGTCAGGTTCTGCGGCACGTTCTCCATTTCGAATGTAGGATTTCTTCTCGTACGGTATCTGCGGGCAGTTGCTTCAATTTAAGGATCTAAAGAAACAAGATGTTCTTTTCCTTTTGATCTGGTTTGCATGCAAAACCTGAAAACATCGCCAAAAAGAAATACCATGTAATATAATAAATAAAAAAATAAATAATAACAAAAAATAAATAAGAAAATTGAAATTACACAAAAAAAAAAAATTCTAGTCTAGTATCCTCCCATTATTCAGGATAAAAACTAAAACGATATACCTATTCCCCAACAATGATGCCAACAACTTGACATACCTAATTTCTAACCCTAAAATACCGCAAGTGTACGGGTGTAAATGTACAGGATAAGTCAAGGTCGATCCACAGGGAATGGGTTAACAAAGTTTGATACCCTAATTGTCTAGGATTTTCCTAACTAGATACTCAAAGTGGTGAATGATTCGATTAAACTAAATTGCATAGAACAATAAACTAATTAATTAACAAATGGGAAGTTCCAATCAACGAGGATATATCCTAGGATTTCAATTTCAGGAATCACACTAATGACGATTAATCTCTAATTTATAAACTTTTAAACCAGTTAATTATCTATTAGGCAGCACTTAATTAACCTAACCCTTCTCTCGAAGCGACTAAGTCGTAGATTGATTAAGATAATTACTTTCTCAAGTCAATTAATCCTAACAACTCCTAACATCCCCTTAACCTTTTGCCCACACGATCATAGAAAATTGCGCTATGTTTTGTCGTCTATTAACAATTCCCTTCTCTCGAAGCGAAATTGCTAAACAAGTAAATTAAACCTAATTGGCCAGATTAAATTCAATTATAGGAATAAATCAAACACATAGATAGATATTTTAAACTGGTGTCTATAAACTAAACAATTAAATCAACATTGTTGTAAAACCTTACTTTCTAATCCTAGGACTCGAGTAGTTTAGCTACTCATGTCTACTAACAAATCAAAACAAGAATTCAAAGAAAAAAATGTTAAGAAATTGAAATAAACAAGGAATAATTAAATCCGATTTTGTCGGATCGTTGGTCTTCGTCTTCTCGCTCTCACGACTCCACTTCGATGTAAAAGTATGTTCTCCCAAAATCTCAAGCTTGGGCCTCTTTTTATTAGTTGGGGTTTAAATCCTTAAGTGATTAGGACAAGAATTCCTTTGGAAACCCGGATTTTGCTAAAAAAATGACTTTTGTCGCGACCGAGTTGCGTTTGATGCGGCCGCGTCGAGATGCGACCAGGTGAGTTTTTAGGTCTGACTTCCAAGCCATTTTTTAGGGTCTTCTGTTCATTTTTGGGATTTTTCCCTTTCAGAAAAAGTTGTAGCCCTTTGAATCAGCTTTCTAACGCCATAAGTTACACCTCAATCGGAGTTGTAGATCTCAAGATATGGCCAATATACTAGAGGTGTGTTGAGCTGACAGAAAACTCCACTTTTAGGGTACTTTCTGACGCGAGCGAGTCAATTATTGACGTGACCGCATCACATGCTTCTAGATTTTCCATATTTCTAGCCACATTTGACGCGACCACAACTATAGGCGCAGCCGTGGTCGACCTTTTTACTCCTTTAACTCCTTTTTCATCCATTTTTAACCATATTTGACTTGTTTCTTCTCCGAACTTCATCCAAATGGAATAAATTCTGCTAATTAACTCCAAAATAAGTCAATACACGTGAAATGACCCAATATAACACATATAAATGAATTCCGGCCAAATATGCATACAAATGTTACGAATTAATCACTTAAATCGACCTAAATGCATGCATACAAATGTGTATCAGACCCCATGATTTTCATAATTTTAAAAATATGATGTTGCTATATAGAAATGACATCATGTGTCAGTTACTGTAATATAATTTTTTTTTAAAAAAAATTGAAAATAAATAAATACTTTCTTCCAATTAAGCATTCCTAAATAAATATAATGGAGTACGAGTTATAGAGGGACATCGAAATGTAAATAGAGGTAATGAGAGATATGATAAGTCATTGTTGGATCGCCTTGAGTGTAAAAGAACTAAAATGATAAGGGGAGTGATGGATAGAGATTATGTGTGACAACTATTAATTGCGAGAGATATAGATATCATACGGATGGATTGTTGATAGAGATAGAGCTATGGAAATAGACAGAGGGTCAAAGAGAGGGAAATATAGAGAGAATATGGAATAATTATTAAATCGAGTACGGGGTACGGGGAGATATATAAAAAATTATCAGAGAGTGGTAGAGATATATAGATTGGGGAAGAGAGTCGTCAGAATATTCCAACCGTATTAACATAGATGGGGCACGGGAGATAGAAAAAGAGGACTTCTATCAGATCCAACGTAGATTAGTTTGTGCATTTCGCATATTTTTATCTCTCTCTCCCTCTCTCAGTATCTCTCTCTATACGTTTGAATGACTTTGTACAAGGAAGATGTGAATAACCACGTGGAGGATGGTCGGTGTGAGTGAACTAGACCGAAAATCTTAGCTATCAACTACAGAGGATTCATGAACGAAATAGACATGAAGAGATCCAGTGAGCAGTTCAGCGGAGTAAGAGAAACGGAAGTAAATGAACAAATGAATATTATGATGAACGCATGAATATAGTGAAAAAATCATCGACTATCTCCGAATAATCACAACGAAACGTACAAACTCTGATGAATGGCCTTCTATAACATTCTTTGATGTAATTAATTACTCGTGTTTAATTGCCATTAACTTTTTTTTTTAAGTTGGCATGTCTGGTAGCGCGACTGTCGTGTATCGTTTACCAAATTAATTGTATAGAAATATACTTAACCTTATCAACTATCCTACTAGTAGAATGGTAAATAAGGGTTGATCCCACAGGGAACGGCCGAACAATTTTGATTCCGATGCCAAGCAATTTATGATTAAATATGCAAGAAGTAAATACTTAAGAAAGCAATAAAGGTTGGGGGATTTGATAATGGGCTAACAATCTACTAGTAACAAATAAAGACAACTAAACACAATTAAAAGCATTTAACATTCGAATTCAAAAGAGGCAAATAATCAAAGACAATAAAAGAGATCTTTTTCGGTTTTGGTTTTAAAGTAATAAAACGATCGACCCTTGATCATGCTTCCCCTTGGTCTTGGACGATTGATGCAACTATGTTAATGCCCGATTAAATTGTGATTCAAGCCCTTATCTCAAGGCTATTAACAAGCTCTAATAGCCTTGTTGTCCCTTAATTTTAGTTAATCAAAATAAGCTCTTCGACTAACCCTATTCAATGTAATTGAATCCTCGAACAAGCTCTCTTAGATTCAAACGAGATAAATTCAACATAAAACTCGCAAGCTCGGTTATAGTGGTTGAACTTTGTGTTATCACCAATAAATAAATCTATTGTTTGCTACACAGGAATCGGAAGTTCTACAATTACGGATAGTAATTTCCTATTCTAGCAACACATTCACAAATCCCTTAAAGGGTGATCAATCCAATAATCAATTCATAAATGTGACTCAATAACAGCAAATAACACAAAACACTTGAATACACAATATTCTCGGTAACATTAACCGTAATAATCACATCAATGTCTTCAACTCAAGGTTCCACAATGATCAAGGATGAACTAAAGCGTGCTAGCCACCCATATTAACTAATACAATCTGAAAATAAGTAGAAACATAAGAAAACATGATAAATTTGAAGATTAAACCAAGAACTTTGGGTTGAGGATGAATTGGCCTTCAATCTTCTTCCCAATGTGTTCTTGATGAGGATGGAGGCTCCAAAGTGGCTGGAATTGTGTTCTAAAGTAGGTCAATTTCGAATTAGAGGATATATATAGGGGAGAAAGTGTTAGCTCAAATTTAGGCCAAAACGTGTTTGGGTTTTTGAAACAGGGAACCCCGCCGCGGCCATGGTACAAAGTTGGCCGCGGGCGTGGTGAAAACAAGGGTTTTGGGCCCAATTTGGGGCCGCGGCTGTGGTTCAGTGACTGCCTCGACCGTGGTCTTGGTTAGGCTGGATTTGCCCTTCTTCTGGAGGGTTTGCCACGGCAGCGGCTTATTCTGACCGCGGTCGTGGGGCTTGGCTCGCCACGTTCGTGGCGTTGGCTGCCTCGGTCGTGGCAGGTGATGCTGCAATTTGGCCCTCTCTGGAGGATTTACCACGGCCGTGGCGCTGGACTGCCTCGGCCGTGGCCTGAGCCACGGGCGTGGCATCATCACCTCGGGCATGGTCCCCTGTTTTTCCTTGTTTTCTTCTTCCTTTGAGCTTGATTTGTCAATTTGAGATCTTCGAACTTGTTTTTCGGCCTTAATTCACCTGTATTGACATGGAAATGAACCAAACACGTCAAATTGCCCAATGAGAAATAAACGTACAAAACACACGTGAATATGCACACAAAAGTCCGTAAAAAGACACTTAAATTGACCTAAAAGTGTGTGCACTACCACGTGTACCAAATCTCCCCAAACTTAGACCTTTGTTCGTCCCGAACAAATAAAGAAAAAGAAGAAAGGACACTTGTTAGGGCAGATTTAAGTGGCAAAATCGATTTCAGGAGAAATTTTTAAAAGTTAGGCAATCACGATAACATTGAGCATAAGAGATAGAGCCATATCAACTACTTTCAAGACTTGACACTCTCAACTTGAAATCCTTACCGGATGAGTGTATCTCTCGACTCTCGAGTGTATTGAATAGGTAGTATATACTCTCACATTGAAATGCATAAAATGTCTACCATAGGCTAGCCAATCATCTAAACTTCGATGTATACCCGACATGTGTGACAAAGAATAAAAAAAGTCTTTAACGGGTTGTAATGTTGGCTTGGGGTAAGGTGGGAAAATTTCTGGTATAAGTGACTATAAAACGGACTAGATGAGTCGTGCACTACCCATCTTCCCCTCAAACAATGGTCACTCAACCTCACTCTTTACTTCCTTAGTAAACCAATCCCAAAAATTGATTTCTTCTTCTTACCACAAAGTCCACGACCTAAATGCTTTCTCAATTCTCCCTTGGAGTGTATTTTCTTTTGAATTTTTACAACTTTGAGAACATCTATTAAAAGGCATTTACATTACTAGTCTCTCCAAATCAAAAGCAAAAATTAAGTATATACAACTAACTTTTTCTTTTGTTTTTATGATTTTTCGACTTTTTTCGATTTTCGAATTTTTTTATAACAAATATAAACAAAAATTGGAGAGGACTAGCATTCTCGATTCGTTGCCTATTGTTAGTGAAAACAACTCAAGAACACACAACACCAAAGAACTTTGAAAACGTATGAAGAAACTCTCTCTGTTCGGCCAGAGTTGTGGCCGAATTGAGCTTACGCAGAACAGGAATCAGAAATGAATCAAACGCAGTTTTAATGTGGTTCGTTCAATATGAACTACATCCACGGAGGCAAGGCACACCTCAATCCACTAAGAACTTCAATCAATTACAGAGAAATAGCTCAAGAAATGAAATGCCCAATTCTGGATGCAAATTAGGGCACGCACACTCTATCTCTAAATACTCTCTGTAATCTAAAGTACAAGGGAATAATGCTACGTGGTTATCTTCTCCTCAATGAGAGCTTTACAATGATATATGGCTTGAAGCTCGAATGCAACTGGATAGGAAGTTATAACTGCAAGAAGTTCACGCTGTGTTCGTTTAGCTACAGGACAAATGTGACGGTTTCGAGTCGTCACAAACTGAAACTGCTTCGTCACAAATGACAGTTACACTACCTAACTCGAACCCGGTTTGCTCATGACCAGTCTGTCTTCTTGATGATAAAACTCGGTTTAAACCGCCGGTTCTCCACTCCCAAACTCCGGTTCCACATTCCCAACACACCATATTACAAAGTATAGGCTCACTTGATGAAATTGAACATTACCTCACAAATCTCCACCTCAATGAATCATGTGTGCCTCTTACTGCCTCACCACTGCCTTGTCTGTCAATGCTCTTCATGACATTGCTCAAGCTGCAGCAGGCTCGAGCAATGCTCCACTTTGTTCCCAGGTACACCCTTAGTAAGAAAATCAGCAGGGTTATGCAATGTGTGTACCTTCTTCACTTCCACTGAACCAGAATCAATAATATCCCTAGCAAAATGCAACGTAACATCAATGTGCTTTGACCTTTCATGAAATACTTGGTGTTTCACAAGGTGTAGAGCACTTTGATTATCACAGTAAATCACCACACACTTTTGCTTGATGTCCAAATCTCTCAAAATTCCTTTAAGCCAGATTGCTTCTTTGATGGCTTCAGTGAGAGAGATATATTCTGCTTCAGTGGTTGAAAGTGCTACAACTGATTGTTGTACGCTTCTCCAGCTGATGGCTGTTCCAAATAAGGTGAACACAAATCCAGAAATAGATTTCCTAGTGTCTATGTTTGCTGCAAAATCAGAATCATCAAACCCCTCCAATGCAACAGTGCTTCCATTCACTTTCTTCTCAAACTTCAGTGACAAGTTCACTGAACCCTTCAAATACCTCATCACATGCTTCAAAGCTTCCCAATGTTCAACACCTGGGTTTGACATGAACCTGCTCACTAAAGAAACAGCATAGGCCAAGTCAGGCCTACTACAAATCATTCCATACATGAGACTTCCAACTCCACTTGCATAAGGAATATTGCTCATATGTATGACCTCCTCTTCAGTCTTTGGGCATTGTTCTTTGGTGAGTTTCTTCTGTAGATTAACTGGAGTGGAGAGAGATTTGGATTCATGCATGTGGAACCTCTCCAAAACCTTCTGTAGATATTGCCTTTGAGATAACCAAAGAACTCCAGCTTCTCTTTTCCTCAGAATGTCCATGCCCAAAATCTTCTTGGCATCTCCAAGATCTTTCATGTCAAATTCAGTGTTAAGTCTGTCCTTCAACCATTGTATACTCTTCTTGTTCTTGCTGGCAATCAGCATATCATCCACATACAAAAGAAGGAAGACTTTATCTTGCTTTGAACACTTGTTGAAGTAAACACAACTATCATAAAGACTTCATACAAAGCCAACACTGATCATGAAGTCATTGAACCTCTTATTCCACTGTCTTGGACTTTGTTTGAGTCCATACAGTGACTTCTTCAGCAAACAAACTTTGTCTTCTTGTTCAGGAACGACAAAACCTTCTGGCTGTTTAATATATATTTTCTCAATGAGTTCTCCATGTAAGAATGCTGTTTTTTCATCTAGTTGTTGTAGTTCCATGTCCTCTTGAGTAACCTTTGATAAAAGCAACCTGATTGAGCAGTGCTTTACTACTGGAGAGAAAACTTCATTAAAATCAATCCATTCCCTTTGTGTAAAGCCCCTAGCCACCAATCTTGCTTTAAACCTCACTTGTTTGGATCCTGCAGTCTCTAACTTCTTTTTGTATATCCATTTAGAACTCACAAGTTTCTGACCTTTTGGTTTATCCACCAATGTCCAGGTCTCATTCTTTTCCAGGGATTCCATCTCTTCAATCATTGCCTGAATCCAGTGTTCTCCTTCTTCACAATCTAGTGCTTCTTTAAAACTACTAGGCTCTTGTGATTCCAGGTCTTCAGCAACACTCAAGGCATAGTAAACACTCCCTGCTTGACCATAGAAGTCAGGTCTATTGATTGTTCTTCTAGGTCTGTCCCTTCGAATGCTATATTCTCTCACATTTTGTGAAGGTCCAGCTTGTTCTTCTTCTTCAGATGATGAATCACTATCTTGTAGATTCTCTTGTTGTTGAGATGTGTGATCATCTTCAGCAGGATGCTCCACCTGAATTGATATCTCTTCAGTCTCTTTAGCACCATCAAGTTCTTCCTTAGAGCCTGTTGAAGTATAAGCCATCACATTCTCATTAAACTTTACATCTCTACTTGTGATTATCTTCTGATTTCCCTTCTCTAGACACCACAATCTGTAGCCCTTTATTCCATCTGGATATCCAAGAAATACACATCTTAGAGCTCTTGCATCTAACTTGTCTTGCTTGACATGGACAAAAGCAAGACAACCAAACACCCTTAAACCTTCATAACTTGGTTTCTGTCCACTCCACACCTCTTCAGGTGTTTTGAACCCAATCACTGATGAGGGTGACCTGTTAATGAGATAACATGCTGTAGCAATGGTTTCACCCCAAAATACCTTTGGCAACCCAGCGTCCAACAACATACACCTTACTCTTTCAAGAAGAGTCCTATTAAGCCTCTCAGCAACCCCATTCCGTTGAGGATTCATTGGGACAGTCCTATGTCTCTTGATACCTCTTTCTTCGCAGAAGTTTGTGAACTCAGTAGAGAGGTATTCCAATCCATTATCAGTCCTAAGGTGCTTCAGCTTCTTCCCTTTGACATTTTCCAGTTGAATCAACCATGTTTTAAACTTATGAAAAGCATCACTCTTATTCTTCATCAACATGATCCACACCTTTCTACTGTAATCATCAATCAAAGACATGAAATACCTTGCTCCACCATGAGTCTCTGTCCTTGCAGGACCCCATATGTCAGAGTGGACATAATCTAATGGCTCTTGAGTTGTGTGAACACCCTTTCCATAGGGAAGCTTCTTGGACTTGCCCAAAGCACACTGATCACAAAACTCCAGGTTTTGATTTCCCATGTTTCCAATTACACCACTTCTTGACAATTCCTTCAACCCTTTCTCTCCTATGTGTCCAAGCCTCTTGTGCCATTTAACAAGCTCAGAACTGCTCAAGACCATATCAACACTCCCAACAACAGGTGAACCAATCAAGATAAACAACCCATTATGATGTCTACCTTTAATCACCACTTTACCATGTTTTGTGATATGCAAGAAGCCATCCACTGAGCTAAACTGACAACCACTAGTTACCA
The DNA here is from genome assembly GCA_958295605.1 of Ajuga chamaepitys. Taxonomy (NCBI): domain Eukaryota; kingdom Viridiplantae; phylum Streptophyta; class Magnoliopsida; order Lamiales; family Lamiaceae; genus Ajuga; species Ajuga chamaepitys. Next base: position 23,001,468 of record OY282506.1, on the reverse strand, counting down.
AAGAACCAAGAGATAGAAGATTTCTTTTAAGGCCAGGAACATATCTTACATTAGAGATGATTTTGACCACACCATCAAACATTCTTATGCTCACTGATCAAATTCCTTTGACCTTGCATGATTGGTCATTGCCCAGGAGAACATTTCCACCATCTTCTCTCTTCAATTCATCAAACCATGACTGATGTGGACACATATGAAAGGAGCAGCCTGTGTCCAGGACCCATTCTTTCACCATTCTTGATTCAGTAACATTCAATACCTCTGGAGGATCTTCTTGAAGGTCAATGGCAGCAGCTTCTGCCCCTTGGTTTCCACCTTTCTTGTTCCTTTTAGAACAATCCTTCTTCAAGTGACCAGGCTGCTTGCACTTGAAGCATTTCCTCTTCTCAACCCATTCACTTCCCTTCTTTGGATTAGAATCTCCTGCTTTGAAGTCCTTAGAATTCTGTCCCTTCTTCCCTTGCCCAGGTTTCTTGAATTTAACATTCAAACCTTCTCCAGATTGCACCATGCCCTTATCATCTTGAGTCTGGAAGCATTTAGACCTCAGAGCCTTCACTATCCCATCATAAGATAGCTGCTCATCTCTCCCATACATCAAGGCATCCTTAAAACTTTCCATGGATTTTGGAAGAATGTTTAACACCATCAATGCTTTATCATCCTCCTCCACTTTCACATCCAGGTCTTCCAATTCCTCAACCATCTTAATAAACTCATCAAGTTGATCAGAAATTACCTTATCTTCAGTGATCTTGAAGGCCAACATCTTCTGCTTTAAGAACAGCTTGTTGGAAACTGACTTAGATTGATACAAATCTTCTAACCTCTTCCATGCTTCTAAGGAACTCTTGCATCTTGAGACCTCTCTTAGCGGTTTATCACCCAAACACAGAAAGATAAGACTGAGGGCTTTCTTATCCACGGATACAAACTTGGGTTTCTCACTTGCTTCCCAAGAATCAAGAGGTATCAAAGCAAGATCAAGGCCATTGTGAACCAAAACTGCATTCATCTTAATCTTCCATAGAGTGAAGTCATTTCTCCCTGTAAACTTCTCAAAGTCCATCTTCATACCAGCCATTTCTTCCCTTCTTCAAGCTGTGAGAGTTGTTTCCCACAGACGGCGCCACTTGTTAGTGAAAACAACTCAAGAACACACAACACCAAAGAACTTTGAAAACGTATGAAGAAGCTCTCTCTGTTCGGCCAGAGTTGTGGCCGAATTGAGCTTACGCAGAACAGGAATCAGAAATGAATCAAACGCAGTTTTAACGTGGTTCGTTCAATATGAACTACATCCACGGAGGCAAGGCACACCTCAATCCACTAAGAACTTCAATCAATTACAGAGAAATAGCTCAAGAAATGAAATGCCCAATTCTGGATGCAAATTAGGGCACGCACACTCTATCTCTAAATACTCTCTGTAATCTAAAGTACAAGGGAATATGCTACGTGGTTATCTTCTCCTCAATGAGAGCTTTACAATGATATATGGCTTGAAGCTCGAATGCAACTGGATAGGAAGTTATAACTGCAAGAAGTTCACGCTGTGTTCGTTTAGCTACAGGACAAATGTGACGGTTTCGAGTCGTCACAAACTGAAACTGCTTCGTCACAAATGACAGTTACACTACCTAACTCGAACCCGGTTTGCTCATGAACAGTCTGTCTTCTTGATGATAAAACCCGGCTTAAACCGCCGGTTCTCCACTCCCAAACTCCGGTTCCACATTCCCAACACACCATATTACAAAGTATAGGCTCACTTGATGAAATTGAACATTACCTCACACCTATTGTTTCAATTCCTTTCACCCTTCAATATTCTCAATAGTTTACCCCTTTCAATCCCAAATTTACCCGACTACCTTCCAACCGCCTCCCTCATACTCAAATAGTCCAATTAAGGTCAAATGCTAAATCGAAAGGTACTTGGCTTGTAGAGTTGGGCTGTCAAACAAGAGGCTAAAAGCTCAAGGGGTTAACTAGAGGCAAATTTTTCGATCTTTTGGTGAAAAAGGGTGTATTTTCAAGTTTGAAATAGGCTTAAGTCAAGAATTGCCTAAGATCATTTTCAATGTCACACACCGAATCATTCAAAATAGAGAATCAAGGCAAGTTCTAGAGACAACTAGATGCAATCAATGAATTTCACACTGAAAGAAATTTTAAATCACTCCAATTGTGGGAGTATCTTTTAAGGCTCAAAAGCTCACTAGGCAACAATTTGATTAAGAGTTTTGAATGTAAGCCCTATTTCGTCCCATAGTCTATCATGCTCTACCATGAGCCAAATTTTCAATTTTGATGAAAATTTTTGTCATCATTAACCGTTTGCCACATTTTCATTCCAATTTAGTCCAATCAACTTTTCCAAGCGGCCAAATTCGTACACCTACCACCCCCTCCCCAAACTTGATTGAAAATCAAAGTTTGTGGAAAGAAAGGGTACGGAATTGGTGCTTAATGAACTCAACCATTTATTCAACACCATCCATCCCAATCGACTAAAAATACCAAATTATTACTACTATGCATGTAGGTACCAAGACTTCATCATATATAGATAAAAAAAACTCAATTTCACTTAACCAAACAAATACGATTGTAGAAACTGGCACACAGGCCAATCAATACACAACATCCTAAAAGAAAATCCTACAGATTATCCAATGAAATAGTGCAAACCAAGTCACAAAGGCAAAAACAACAATTAAACGGCCCACACGCCGTGAATCCCATGTATAGGCAAATCAGAAGGGGCACACAGGCCTAAATAGTTAACAGGCAGTAAAATATGGAAATGAAACATGAGAGATTTCAACACCGGGGTGGCCAAGAACATCCTACTTCTTACTTTTCTCCCCAAACAGTTGAAAACTAAGTTTTTGGAAAAAAAAAGAAGGATATTCTTAGTACTCCTACTCACAAATATTTGGACGGTTGTGAAGATCGGGAGCTTTGGCCATCAAAACATGCTCGAAGGCTGTTGAGTTCCTCGAGGATCTTGCTCTGATTCCCTTTGATCTCCCTGATGTCCCCCTCCATTATGCTCATTCTCTCATCCACCTGCTGTTGAAAGTCAGTCTGGGATTGAACAACGGAGACTGGTCTTTTCCGTGATTCACGGCTGCTCGCGCCCTTGTCTGTAAGGTCAATCCCTTATGTAGCAGGTTCCGACACTTGGCCTCTTTGATATTTCCGGAACTCGAGGTCACTTGGTTCCCTCGAGGCTGCCCGGTGTGCAGCTGAGCTCAAGGCCAAGTTGGCTGTGGACCTGAGGTCTCTGATGTGGGTGAGGTCTAGGTTAGGAAGGCGTAGCGTTGGCCCTACATTTTGGATCACGTAGGGACGGAGACTCCATCTTCCTGCCCCAAAGCAGCAATCCACATGTTGGCTAAATCTTCCCAACCCAGAAGGAACGAGTCTAAAATAGCCTTGAAGTCGATCAACGGAACTCCACTGGAACTCCACATTGCTCTAAAATTGGTGTGATAAGAGCTCCGCTGAAGATTGGATCATATTGCTTTGGCTCTTTCTTTCTGGTCGCCGTCAGTTCCTTCACCGTCCTCTCAAAAGACTCGATCAACACTTCTTCATATCTCCTATCGGTCCTTCTGAGGATGGACCATAGGATACTGAGCTCAGACATCCTTGCTGCCCCCGTCTCCTTCCTCCCAAAAAGTGTCAACACCAGAAGCCTTTGCAAAACCTTTACGACTGGACTTCTGATCCAGCTCGTTTTGGAGCTCTTTGAATCGAAGGCTTGCGGTTCAACCAAGCCAGGAGCAACATTTATTTGCCCCCAGAACCGCCCGACGTTGAACTCATCAATTTTTTCCAAGTCTGTGGTGGAGGGGTCTTCCTTGAAACCGTGAATCCTCCTCAACTCCGCTGTTGTGAGTGTCATCTATTTGTTCAGCAGATGGAACGAAATATTATGGATTCTGTTTCCATATTTTTTGTAGTTGGCTCGGACCGTGAGTGTGCTAAAGAAACTCAAGGACAAATCGTTGATAGGTGGGCCTTGGAGTGAACAGTCCAATGAGGCCCGATGCTCTCAGAAACTCGTCGAAATTGTCCTCGATCCCCATATCAGTTAAACACTCAGTTCTGAAATAACGGGTGGCAACAATCTGACGCTTCAGTAATCGGGCAAATCTTTGTTGGTAAACCGGGTCTTCCAATATGATGTCGAAAAGCCGGCTGTCTGGCCCTGTGGACGTTGGGACCTCCGGGGTTTCAATCTCCGGTTCCTCCGGGATGGGGTCCCGAATCACCAACTTGCCCTTCCCCTTTCCTATACTTGGTTTGCCCTTGCTTGTGGTGGCACTTTTGCCAGTGGATTTCTTGGATGTCTTCTTTGATGGTCCCATTTGGCCTACAAGACAAACACACACACTTAAATTCCGAGTTTTAACACTTATCACCAATTTAAACATCAACTGTAATCAAATAGAAGATCAATCACTCATGTTCAACTAACACAGAATATCACTCATGTTCAACTAACACAGAATATCACAAGTGAATTCAAATAGATGATTAAATGTGCATATATGGCAAACACGCCCAATCATTATCCTATTGCAAGAAAATTCTACCAATGCTCAACAAAAATAGGTTAATTTCATTTCATTATCATCAAGAGTCTAAAAGTGTCTACTCTTCACACAAATTCACTAATCAACCTAATAATCGAACACAATAATAGAATCAAACAGCAAAAGAGTAACAAGAAGGAATGCATGTCAAGTGGTTGGTGATATAGCAAAATCAACTTCAATCCTCAATTTTCAATGTTTCTCAAACTAACTAATCCTCATCCATCATCAACAAATCATGCAAAAACAAAGGCTATCACTACAAATTTAGTGTTAGATTACTTAAAAACATTCAACATTGGCAAAAATTCACAAAACACTTGTGCACAACCAATATCATTACATCAACTAGTCTAACAACAAATTTGCCCCTAATCTTAACAAAAAAGTTCATAATAAACAACTAAAGATTAAGGGAAAGAGATAACCGTACTTACCGGTCGAATTTAATCGAAAAAATTTGAAGTTTGATTTTTCGCGCCCTTTTCGACCCGACCTCGACTTTGCTCCAAATCCGATTTTTTTCAGATAGAAGTGTTTATGATGATGTGGGTGAGGTGTGGTGTGAATTTGAGAGGAAGAAATTGAGTAAAAATGGCGGATTTTTTGTGTGTGTGAGTGTGTGTTTCGCAAATTCGCGAGGAGGAGGGGTGAAATGCCCTACCTCGCCCGCGTCTGCTTATTTATACCTGGCGATTGGCCGCGGCCAAGGCGCAAAGCGTGCCGCAGCCGTGGCGAGTGATCGACCTTACTGCAGGCGTGGCACTTATATGCCGCGGTCGTGGCAATCCTTCCAGTGGACTTCAGGGATTTTGGGCATGAATGGCCTCGGGCGTGGTCTGGGAACACCACGGGCGAGGCTCTTCTTCACCGCGGCCGTGGGCTTTACTTGCCTCGATCGTGGCCTTTTGTCCAGAATGGATTCACATTTTTCACATCTTTGATCTCGGGCGCGGCACCACTTGACCTCGGTCGCGGCGTTTTATACACCACGGGCGTGGCAAGCTTTACCATGGCCGTGGTGAATCTTCCAGTGAACTTTGTGGATTTTCAACTCATTGTGCCACGGCCGTTTCACATAAAAGCCTCGGGCGAGGCATACTTTTCCACAGTCGTGGCGTTGAAGAGCCACGGCCAAGGTGGGTTGTCCAGAATGGCTTGACATTTTTCCTCGTTGGAGGCCGCGGGCGAGGCGGATTTTATGCCACGGCCGTGGTGGTTCTCCAAGGTAAATTCTCCATTTTGTACTCCTTCACCCCCATTTCACACTATCTCTTTGAATGGATTGTTGGGCACCTACACACATTTAAACAAAACAATTCAAGACACTAAAATAATAGTGAAGCTACTAAACTATGAATTTAAAATGCGAGAAAACGAGTAACCGCCGGGTTACCTCCCGACAAGCACCTTTGTTTAACGTCGTTGGCTCGACGGAAGCTCTTTTACTTCAATTTACTGGGAAGGGTTCCTCGGTCCCTTCCTTCCGTGCTTCATTCAATCCCCGCGGGTCCTTACGGGCCTCCCACTCTTTCTTACCGTCTTCTGGCAACTTAATTCCCGGGTGAATTTCACCTGGATCCTCTTGGATCCCCAAACTTATTGTTTCCACATCCTTTGCCTTCCTTTCATGCAATCTCTTCCTAAATTTCTTGCTGTTCAAAGCAACACTATCTTTCCCAAGCAAGTCAATGAAATCAATAGAGAAAACATCATGAACATCTTCAGAGTGTTTCATGGACTTGAATATATTAAACTTCACAATTTGACCTTCAAACTCCATGGTGAGAGTCCCCTCACGCACATCTATTTTTGTTTGGGAGGTGTTCATGAACGGCCTTCCCAACAAAATAGGTGTGGAGTTTGTTGTGTCTCTTTGCATATCTAATATATAGAAGTCGGCCGGGAAAATAAGATTATTAACCTCAACAAGCACATTTTCAACCACCCCATCCGGGAATGAGGTACTTCGATTGGCGAGTTGGATAACATCCTTAGTTTCTTTCAATGGCCCTAAGTTTAGGCTCTGAAACATCGAACGGGGCATCACATTGATTGATGCCCCCAAATCAAGCATAGCTTTCTCAATTAGACAATTACCAATCTTACACGGGATAACGAACATTCCTGGGTCCTTGTACTTTTGAGGGAGTTTCTTTTGGAATATGGCAGACACACTTTCCCTCCAGAGTACCTTGTTATTTCCTTGAGGCCTTCTTTTGTTTGGGCATAGACCCTTAAAATTTTTTGCATACCGTGGGATCTGTTTCACAGCTTCAATCAGTGGAATTTTGATCTCCACTTTCTGAAATATTTCAAGCATTTCCTGTTCTCTGTCTTTGTCTATAGCTTTCTTGATTAGGCACGGGAACGGAAGTGGTGGGGTCACGGTCAGTGTTGGAGTGTTGAGCTTTGGATCCTCAAGGGGGATTGGTATGGTTCTTCCTTCGGCAAATTCTCTTTCTCTTCCCTTTTCTTCTCCATCCTCCAAGTGAGGGAGGCTCTTGAGTGGCTTTTCGAGCACCTTTCCGCTTCTCGAGACTCCCACGCTGACGTTTTCAATTTTGCCTTGTGGAGAGTATTTCTTGGTAAGAAAAAGCAGTAGGTGATCGGGAAAGCATGCAGCTAATGCCTCCCTTTGTTTTCGCAACTCCTTAGTAATCTTCCACTTAGGTGTCCGAATTTTAATTTCAGCCACATGGGGAGTTGATGTCTCTTCTTTCCTCGGACTATCATCCACTTTCTCAGTCTTTCCTTGTGAAGTGTACCTGGGCTTTTCAGGCTCTCCAAGTAACTCCTCATTCATAACAAAAATGGCACTCACATTTTTCGGGTTGACTTCCGGCTCAGCCGATAGTCTTCCTCCTTGTGCATTTTCTAATCGAGATACCGCTGATGCTATCTGACTGACTTGATCCTCTATGCTCTGGAATCTCGAATTCGATTCTTTTTGCAATTGAAGCGTGATAGTAGCTAAGCTTTTAACAATATCCGAAAGAGATGAATCACAGGGTACCTGCTCGGGTGGCTGTCTTTGCTGGAACATTCCCCTAGGAAAAGGGGGTCGGTTTCGCCCACTGTGATCACCTTGTTGATTCATGCTTGGATTCTGATTTCCATATTTGAAATTCGGATGGTCCCTCCATCCCGGGTTATATGATTGTGAATAAGGATCATACTTCCTCCCGGATGAGTTAGGATTGAAGTTATGAACCGCATTGGCATGGGCCTCCATCTCTTCTCCGAGAATAGGGTAAGTGTTAGTGGAGTGATCGGTTACTTGACAGATTCTGCAAGGCTTTGGAGTAGTAGTGCCACCCGAGATCACTTTCTTCACCAAGTCGGTGAGCTGGTCCAACCTCTCTTCAACACTTGAGTCGATCACATCCTTGACTCGTCTCACCGGCTCTCTACATCTGAACTGTTGAGTGTTGGCGGCCATTTTGGAAATCAATGCCCGAGCCTCGGTAGGTGTCTTATCAGATAGAACCCCTCCACTCGCTGAATCAATCATGTTTCGATCTATTAGACCCAACCCCTCATACCAATACTGAATTAACAACTGCGGAGTGATTTGATGTGGAGGGCAACTTCCTACAAGCCTCTTAAATCGTTCCCAGTACTCATACAGTGTTTCCCCCTGCATTTGCCTCAATCCACTAATTTTTTTTTGGATATTGGTGGCTCGAGAAGCTGGGAAATACTTTTCAAGGAACTGGGTTTCCATCTGCTCCCAAGTGGTGATTGATCCGGATGGCAAGTAGTACAACCAATCCCTAGCAAGAAACTTCAGTGAAAACGGAAATGCTCGAAGCTTGATCTGTTCTTCCGTCTCCCTCGATGGCTTCATACTTGAACAAACCAGATGAAACTCTTTAAGGTGTTTATGAGGGTCCTCTCCGGACAGCCCATGAAAGGAAGGTGGATGAGTCCTGATTTCAACTCGAAAGCAGTATCGTTTCCTATAGCTGGGAAGATAATGCACAAGGGTTCTTGAGCAACCCTTGTGTTAGCCAATTCCTTCATTGTTCTTTCTTGACCTTGATCTTCAGCCATTTCTTCTAAGTTGATGATCTCTTCACCCCTTAAATTCAATACTTCGATTCCTTCTCGGACTTGCTCCAAATCTCGAGCTCTCCTTCTAAATTCTCGTTCACGTTCTACAATATCAGGTTCAAATAACAATCCTTTTTTCTCCTTGCGAACGCAAGAACATTCACTACAAGTAAACAAAAATAAAGAAACAAAGTAAGATTATAAAATTACTAATCTAAACAAGAAGATAACTATATATGTAATTAATCATAATGCTTGATCAACAAATCAACACTATTCTATCACCGTTCCCCGGCAACGGCGCCAAAATTTGGTAGCGCAACTGTCGTGTGTTGTTTTCCAAATTAATTGTATAGAAATATACTTAACCTTATCAACTATCCTACTAGTAGAATGGTAAATAAGGATCGATCCCACAGGAAACAGCCGAACAATTTTGATTCCGATACCAAGCAATTTATGATTAAATATGCAAGAAGTAAATACTTAAGAAAGCAATAAAGGTTGGGGGATTTGATAATGGCTAACAATCTACTAGCAACAAATAAAGGCAACTAAACATAATTAAAAGCATTTAACATTCGAATTCAAAGAGACAAATAATCAAAGACAATAGAAGCGATCTTTTTCGGTTTTGCTTTTCAAGTAATAAAACGATCCACCCTTGATCATGCTTCCCCTTGGTCTTGGACGATTGATGCAACTATGTTAATGCCCGATTAAATTGTGATTTAAGCCCTTATCTCAAGGCTATTAACAAGCTCTAATAGCCTTGTTGTCCCTTAATTTTAGTTAATCAAAATAAGCTCTTCGACTAACCTATTCAATGTAATCGAATCCTCGAACAAGCTCTCTTAGATTCAATAACCAAATGCATTAAACGCTAGGACAACGAGATAAAGTCAACATAAAACTCGCAAGCTCGGTTTTAGTGGTTGAACTTTGTGTTATCACCAATAAATAAATCTATTGTTTGCTACACGGGAATCGAAAATCCTACAATTACGGATAGTAATTTCCTATTCTAGCAACACATTCACAAATCCCTTAAAGGGTGATCAATGTAATAATCAATTCATAAATGTGACTCAATAACAACAAATAACACAAAACACTTGAATACACAATATTCTCGGTAACATTAACCGCAATAATCACATCAATGTCTTCAACTCAAGGTTCCACAATGATCAAGGATGAACTAAAGCATGCTAGCCACCCATATTAACTAATACAATCTGAAAATAAGTAGAAACATAAGAAAACATGATAAATTTGAAGATTAACCCAAGAACTTTGGGTTGAGGATGAATTGGCCTTCAATCTTCTTCCCAATGTGTTCTTGATGAGGATGGAGACTCCAAAGTGGCTAGAATTGTGTTCTAAAGTAGGTCAATTTCGAATTAGAGGATATATATATAAGGGAGAAAGTGATAGCTCAAATTTCGGCAAAAACGTGTTTGGGTTTTTAAAACAGGGAACCTCGCCGCAGCCGTGGTACTAAGTTGGCCGCGAGCGTGGTGAAAACAAGGGTTTTGGGCCCAATTTGGGGCCGAGGCCGTGGTCCATTGACCGCCTCGGCCGTGGTCTTGGTTGGGCTGGATTTGCCCTTCTTCTGGAGGGCTGGTCAAAGCCGCGGCTTATTCTGACAACGGTCGTGGGGCTTGGCTCGCCACGGTCGTGGCGTTGGCTGCCTCGGTCGTGGCAGGTGATGCTTCAATTTGGCCCTCTCTGGAGGATTTACCACGGTCGTGGCGTTGGACTGCCTCGGCCGTGGCCTGAGCCACGGGCGTGACATCATCACCTCGGGCATGGTCCCCTGCTTTTCCTTGTTTTCTTATTCCTTTGAGCTCGACTTGTCAATTTGAGATCTTCAAACCTATTTTTCGGCCTTAATTCACCTGTCTTGACATGGAAATGAATCAAACACGTCAAATTGCCCAATGAGAAATAAACGCACAAAACACACGTGAATATGCACATAAAAGTCCGTAAAAAGACACTTAAATTGACCTAAAAGTGTGTGCACTACCACGTGTACCAATGTCCTTGAAAAATAATTTCACGAACTAAGATTAGTCTCCACGTGTCCACATATAAGGACGTTCTGGGGTGGTACCCAATTTTTTTTTAATTTTAATAGATATCAGGTCAAGACGGGACAAATAATTGTAGGGCTGATAAAATATTGGATGGATCCAACCCGCGTCCCAATAAAGATACGGACAGATTGTGTAGCGCAAATGGGCCAGGCTGCCCTAAATGTGACTAGCATGTGTATATGTAATATCAATAACACTATACAGGATAATGCAGAAAAAAAAATTAAAAAAAAATGAAATGACTTTTTGGGTTTTACTAAATCTGGAAAAAAGCTATGTTATACACTAATATACAACTTATATCCCTAATTATGATGTATCAATGTCATCACCCATTTTAGGCAATTAGGGCATACGAGGCGAAAAATTTCTCCAGAACTTTCATTCACTCTACACTTTGTCCGCAGGATACAAAACCTGCATCGTCTTCAATCATTCCGAATGAATCAGGTTGTTGTTTCAATTTATCTTACTTTATGTAATTGGATTTGAAGATTGTTAATTCTAATGAACCAAAGGATTAAGTTTGGGATTATCTGGTATCCATGTACTCTTTCTATATTCGATCATCTTGCAGAAAATAGAGTTACGAAATATGTTGTAGTTTCAATCTATATTTTTATGACCTAATAGAATGTTGTAGATGTTATCCTTGTTTGTCCATTTATTGTAATTTGCATACTCTTTTTCCCCCTTACCAAGATTTTTACTAATTACATCATAATTCGAACATGTAATTTCATTGTATTAATCTATGCATCGGACTAATATGTGGCATGAACTATTGAAACTTCAGAAAAACTAACAAAATATTATAGATGGTGTTGTTATACACATTTCGGACAGTATGATTAAGTCAACTGTAGATCTTCATATTTTTACACATTCTATTCTATGCATTTGTGGTAATAACTCATTTACGGCATCTTACCATTTATTCCTCTCTTTCACTAACTGAGGAAGCTTCGTAAGCAGTGGCAAATATATTATGGCATTTTAAACATTGTAATTGACGAGCTACATAAGAGTCAATCTAATTGTGTAAATTTTAACAAGGGCCCTACGGTGACGTGGGGGTAAAGCATGTCAATCGAGATAAACTTTACCTATGATTATTGCATTCCAGATTAATATTAATTTTTAGATTAATATGTGATTGCCAATAACATGTCATTAAGTTGTGTTTTCTAGTTTTGTAATTAATAAACCTCCATAAAAATCTTCTAATGTATAATTAAGACTTTGAGGATGTATTTGTCAATATCATGAAAATATTAAATTTCCCCTCTGCTGATCGAAATATACTTGCGATGGTACTTCGATTTGTTTGGTTTGCACTCCACATTTTCGATATATCGCGATATATAAACTTGGAGTGCAACCCTTGATCTTTATTGCACCTAAACATTGGTAAGATCAACAATTGCTAAGTATGTTGTCGATCTACGTTTGCTAATTGTTAGTATATATAACTTCATGTTATCGTATACATATTGCCTTCATAACATGTGTTGTTTACAAGTTGAACCACTCAAAGATACATACAATATTCGTCCCCGACTGTTGACGGAATATAACAGTTATTTATGATCCTCTTGTAATATTCTACAAATTATACTATGTAATGCTTATCTTTTAGTGGTACACAATGTTTACAATATGTTTGAATTAAAAATTATCATATTTTGTATCCTCAAATTTGGTAGAGACGATGGTTAGATATGTTGTCACGCCCTCATCTTTCTTCAAGGTCATGGCACCAGGCTACGAGGAAAAAACGCTTAGTTTGATTTAAATGTTTATGTTACGCTTCTGTACTAATATATATCGTTCAATATTATCAGCATTCCTCGTATTGCTGACCTTGCTATTTAAGTAATTTAAATCTGCATTTTAATAGGATTTGCCACTTGCTTTCTGCCCCACGTTGGCAGCAGAGACATTAGATAGGGCAAGAATTAAGACACGTTTTGGGACATTTTATGTGATGGTTACCAGGACCGACAAGGGTCGCATCACTTTCTGCGAAGGATGGAATCAGTTTTCGGGGTCACTGCATCACCACATGGGATTTCGTAGTGTTCCAACATAAAAGAGGGATGCATTTCGATGCTACCGTGTTTGATTCAGATGGATGCGAAATTGATTATGCAACAGTCCAGGACATGGAGACAAAAAATGATGTTGAATTGCAGAGGGGTATGTTTTGCTCTTGAAGTAACTGTGGTTGATATGTGATTTAATATACCACATTGTTAAATCTAAATAATTAATGTTTTCTTATTTGGTAGGGGAATCATCTCAGATAGCTAATGCTTCATCAATCAGCCATAGACCATATTTTGTTCTAAATATGGAAGGTGTACATGCGTGGGAAAACTGCTGAGTGGTAAGCTTATTGTTAGAGTATCGTCAGTTTGTGTCGAACTTAATTTTACACTTCTCCTTGATTTTTTTTTTTTTTTTTGGGTTTTTCAAATGCATAACAGAGCATCCCAGTACAGTTTGTATGCTCGAATAACCTTAACAGTAATGTTTGGACAGTTATTTTGAGGGGGAAAAGGAGGAACATCTACTAACGTGCATGTAGGGGTAAATAATGTTCCATACACTCGACTGAGAATGAGCAAAGGGTGGCATGATTTTTATGTTACCATCGGACTCAAAGATGGAGATGATGTTATGTTTGAATACAACCCAAGAGAGACGGATCCTTCTACTGCTACATTTGATGTGCATGTTAACCCTCATGAACAATAAAATAATTATCTGTTGTGTTACGTAAATTTGATTTCAAAATATGGTGCACCTGCAAACTTTTCTCACCAGTTCACAAATTTTTAATTCGCATATTTTGCCATTTGGTGTTAGATGGTAAATGGAAATGTGCTTTTTGTTAGAATAGAATGTGTAGAATCTAACTTTAGACAAAACTTTGCTGTTGACTTAAATTTTTGAACATCACGTAGTCACAATGAAGTTAACATACACGACAAACAATATGCTTACAATCCACAATCATTTAACTGAACCGTTGTCTATCAATAAAAAAAATGGCAAATTATGTATTCTACAACACACCATGCACTCAAGGAAGTCTTTCTATATATATATGAGAATGGTTCCATGAATGATGCGTACTCTATCAAGTATATGTTTCAACTCTACTGAGTTACTCTACCACAAACAATTTACATGATTTCTTGAAAGGGACAATCAATCTACTAATAAAATTACAACTCTTGCATCCATACAGTATGCCATTAAATATCTTTAACTTACCAATTACATTTGAGCTAGGTAAGAGCTAAATTATCGAAATTAATATGGTGCAAAAGTACTAAGTTTGAAAAAATTACCTTCAGTGTCGCATACGACTAAAAAAAAAAACAACACCCCATCAATACAACTACCATTGTATTCAAAGATTTAAAAAAAAAAAAAAAAAAAAAAAAAAAAAAACCATGTCTCACCAATTTTTTTAAAGATATTGAAAATGAAAGCAAACTTCAAATTCTACACACACACTACACATAGCTCACCCACAATACGCAACGTTCACATTACTTGGACGATAAATAGACACTACAAACACTACACACTTTTGGCACAAGATAATAACACTCCACGCAACACACACACCACCTAAACTATTCATTGTGTGTTTGAAACAAGTTTTTCAAATTACTCCCCTAAATTCATGCTTAGACAGTCCATTCAATTTCTCGTTTATATGTTATTTAATCATAGTACTTTATTAACTAATAGGATCTTCGGTTCTAACATCTAATAAGCTCTTCACACATCTTATAATATGTTGATGCTTACGTATACTCTCTATCTTCATTACTCAATGAGTTTAGAATAAAAAATTGCAAATTAAACCACAAATATAATGTACTCCACGATATCTTGTTACATAGGTAATATTGAAGTTTCTACCTAGATAATAAAGTAATTACAATGAAATGGAGTCCTTAATTCTAAAAATAATAAAAATTCATTTTATAACACATTCAATAACTTATTCATTAATCAATATAATAAAAAATTAAACTCTCTAACTCCTTAATTTTTGTCTGAATAATGTGTTACTATATCTAAACTAAACTACACATCCAAAAAAAAAAAAAAATGCTTTTAATTAAGAAAATAAAAGAAATTGTAAAACACACGTATTATGGACCTATACATGTCATGTGTTATAAAAATAACTTCGAGAACTATATTTTTCTTTATTAGCAATAAATTATATATGTTTGTGTGTGTCCCTGCATATATTATAAGTATATATATGTGTATTAACAAATAGAAAAAAAAATTAATATATATGGATATATATATGGTTTTTAATGAAATAATACACCTCCTGACTCCTATTTTGCTAATTAAAAGTATTATCCCTATGATAATGATAATGATAATGTAATACACATAACTACCCACCAATAGCTCACAGGCCAGGGAAATAAAACAAAAAATGAAAGAAAAATTAAAAAAGATGTTTGCCACGATTTGAAGGTAGAGTCTTTTTTTGGAAACAATAATTAATATAACTAAACCGCCTAATCTTAGCAACACACAAAAACATAATTTCTTTGTGCGCTAGGAGAGAATCGATGGAAAATTGGATCGTTCACAAGATTAACAACGGGTAAATGCAATTGCATTGTTCTTAAAGGCGTGGGGTATAATCTGTGATCGAATTCTTGTCTCTACTCCGAAATATCAATTCAAAGGCTAATCATACTAATATTATGCATATTCTAAACTCTGAATTCGTAGTTTCGTCTTGCAAAACGAGATTGAAAATAAGTGTGCATTCATGCACTTTTATTTCAGAATTTCGCTATTCATATTATCTATGGCACTTAAAATTTTATTTTGAATTATGAATTCTGATTATTGTTTGCCCTTTAACAGTTTATTGCAATGTGTATGTAACGAATTTTTGTGTGTGAAATTCCAGTTTAACTCGCAAACAATAAGATCATGGTAGACGAAGATATGGATAGTATATTCGTAGATTACAATGTTACGGAAATCACCGATAATAATTTCTTCGTTAGTATTGACTCCAGTGATGAAATAGGTAACAACAACAACTCATCGAACCATTCACCGATAAATCCTACAGAAGATTCTATAGAGTACGAAGGTGAAATTGATAACCTTATGCACCATTTCATAGCATTGGATGAAGACGATGAATTACGGACGAAAGATGTGAGGTGTTGGATGTATAAAGACTTGATTGGAAAATATTTTCAAACAGTAGCCAATGCAGAATCCTTCTACAAAGCTTATTCAAGGAAACTAGGCTTCGGTATTCGCCGTCACAACATCGTATCTGACGAGGATGGAACAATTATAATGCGTCTCTATGTTTGCAATCGTCAAGGGATAAGGAAAGAAAAAAGTAACGTAACGAAGGATCGCAGGAGGGAACCCGTTCCCATCGCGAGATGCAAATGTAAAGCTGCTTTTGTTGTAAGGATAGAAAGAACAACAGACACATACAAGGTGTCCTCGTTTAATTCTGACCACAATCACGACTTGGCAAACAGTAATCAGGTTCATTTCTTTAGATCAAACTGAGCAATAAAAAAAGGGCAAGCAATGGAGATACGAATCATGAAGGAAGCCGGGATAAGAACCTGCCAGATAATGAATTTCATGGTTACAGCTTTGGGTGGATATGACAAGGTAGGCTTCACGGTTAAGGATCTATATAATTTCACTAGTTCTGATCAAGAACGTACGAGGAGGATGAGCACGGATGCAGAAACCACAATAGGCTATTTCAATGCCCTTGTTGACAACGATCCTGGTTTGTATGTAAGTTTCGGGTTGGATGGAGAAAATAAGTTGAGCAGAATATTTTGGGCCGACTCCAAGTCGCTAATGGATTACAGTATGTTCGGCGACGTGTTAGTCATCGAAACTCAACATACAAAACAAATACATTCAAGATGCCGCTTGTTGAGTTTGTTGGAGTCAACAATAATCGATCTACTGTTGTTTTTGGATGTTGCTTGGTATCTGAAGAAACTGTAGATGCATACACATGGACTTTCAACACGTTTATGCATGCTATGGAAGGAAGGCAGCCAAAGTGTGTGCTCGCAGATGGCGACAAGGCAATAGCTGCAACGTTGGTGACGTGTATGCCACGCGTAAGGCATAGGCTATGCTCATGGCACATGATGCGAAACTCACGAGTGGTCTCAGCCCAAACAAGCTTTCTCACCGACCTTGCCAAGTGCATGCGTTTCCGCTACTCTATTGAGGAATTTAAAATGAGGTGGACGACATTCTTGGAGAAGCACAATCTAGAAGGAAATGAGTGGATGAGTTATTTGTATCAAAAAAGGAAAAGTGGGTAGAGGCTTATTTCAAAGGGGTTTTCTGTGCCAGCATGACAACGACCCAAAGATGTGAAAGCACACATGCGTATATGAGTAGTTTCCTCAACACAGACCTCAGTTTGTACTGTTTTGTCAAGCAATTTTGCAGAGCTATAAACCGGCTGAGGCAGAACACACTTCAACTGGACTTCACAACCAACCATAATTTCGCATCTTAAATGTATCGAGAAAGCGGCATTCAACTGCTACAGCAGACGTGTTTTCATTGAGGTAATCATCAGTTGGTTATAGATCATTTTCAAATACTTGTGGTAATTAAGATGTTTTTTAAACATTCTAGAAACAATAAAATACAACAATTACCCCTTTACGACATTTCACAATAATTGCATCGCAATACCTGACAATGTAAAATACTCCCTTATTCATTATTAATGACTCTTTCGAAAATTTGAGGCTGTAAAGTATAAGTGATGTTGAGCACATTCCATTGTTGAATATCATTGCTATTTCTTGATTAATCCTATAACCCCACTTACTTACTGACACAATGCATGACTAATGACCACCTTGTGGGGACATTGTGTAGGAAACCTTAAAAACCTGAACATATGTTCGTTTGCTAAACCATCATTATTAATGAAATAGAGGGATTATTATTTTACGTTAGTAAGTGCAGTCACGTCGTTGATAATGTTGTTTAGCTATTGTCATTACGAAATATAATATGCAGGTACGCGGCGAAATTCAGAAAGAGAGCAAATACACTCCATTGAACATTGAACATGATGATGGATACAGTCACGTGGAAATTGTTAAGTATGGGGAGGATCCGGCAAGGGAAGTCAATGTCACCGTACGTGATATGGATATATTTCTTTCTTGGAGTTGCGAAAGGTTTGAATCTTTTGGCTGGCCGTGTAGACATATGTTTTGCGTCATGAAAGCTTTAAATATGACGTCGATATCTGACGTTATGCTAAATAAGAGATGGGCAAGGGATTGCAGTGTAGGAGCTAAGGACAGTGCGGATATGCACTCGACTACACATCAGCCGGTGGAAAGGAGATTCGATTCCTTACACGCAAAGGTTTATCAACTTTGTCAGGTAGCTTAAAAAACTGAAGAACTTTACAGAAGTGCAGTGACTACTGTGGAGAGCACAATATGTAAGTTGTTAGCAGAAATAACTATACCGGACGAAGCACTGAGGGGCGGCTTCAAATGCAGACGCTTGCATGTAGATAGCAAGAACATAATAAAAGATCCGGATGTAGTCCGAACAAAAGGGTCTCAGCCAAAGAGCAAATTGAGTAAAGGGAAAACTCGCCATTGCGGTATATGCAAGGAACCAGGCCACTACAAGTCCAACTATTCGCTGCTGAAAGACGAAACGGGGACAAATGACTCGGTTCGAAGCAAGAATCCGGAAGATGACGATGACTTGTTCTACTATATGAAAACAATTTTATATCACATTTGCATACCATTATTATGTGTTTTTTATAAAATCTTTCCAAGCAACTCTTTCTACACATTTGATTCAACGTTCGATACTCAGTTAATCATTTGTAGGATGTTGTCGTTAACTATAACGAACAATTGAATTCAGATTAAAGTAGAATAAGCATCTATCACGTAGCTTGTTTACTTTACACGACATCAATACTATTACTAACAGTCAAGGCATTTTGGGTGTTATAAGTCTACTGTATATTTTTTAATTTTTCAGTTTTATAGCACAACGTGGAATCAAATTCTAGGCATGATAATAATAGCAATCTCGTATCAAATATGTAAGCAGAGTGTTGATTGTTTATTTAAGAGATATGAATAAAAATGTATATGTGCCAAATTAAAATCAACATTTTTGTTCGTTAGGTTAAACCTCCATATTAGTTTTCCTATGACAGTAAACATAATAATGGAGAAGATTGAATCGAAAACTGATATAAATATGTATACGTGCCAATTTAAAATCGACATTTTTTCTCCACGACCAAAAAATAATACGAGAGAAAATTCTTTAAATCAAAGACTGATATATATATTTTCTTTTGCCCTTTTTTTTTAAAAAAGATCTAAAGTCAGGTACGACATTTTTTTCTGATCATTTTATACGTCCGAAAATTAAAAAACAAAATTAAAATCAATATATATTAAAAATCCAGAAAAAGAACAATACAAAAAAAAAACATTAGGTGGTAAACACGAAAAAATAAAATTAAAGAAACTAAAGTCCAAAAAAATCGAAGGCCCAAACTAATATATATATATATATATATATATATAATCCGGCCCAAACAATTTGCAAAACGTTGCCTTATTAAAAGAGGTGGGAAAAATTGGAAAATAAAAAAGATGGAGAAAATATATTTAAAATACAAAAAAATTAAAAATGGAATATAATTACATGTAACCTGCATATCAGGTAAAACTCATCAGGGTGCACCGCGTCCTAGGTGCACCACAGAATAGCCCCTATTTTTTATGTATATGATTTTTTTGTTTTTTTTTTTTTTTTTTTGCTAATCCTAAAATCTATTAATACTTTTTCACCACAAAAAATAAAAAAACTTAATATAACATTCAATAGTTAAATACATGTATTGTATACCACTATTGGAAGTTAAGATTCTTGTGGCCATTATCCTAACCAAGAAGTCAAACTTTGGACCTACTAAACTCCTATTAAACTATGTTTAATTTTCTATATTTTTATATACATACATAAATATCTTTTGTGTAAATTTCAATTATTTAATGTTTTTTGAATCATAAACTAAAGTACATTAATGTTTAAAATATCTTATATTCTTATTCCTTTTTAGTAATATACATTATATTATTTTTTATTTCTTTTATAAACTTTCTTCAATTTTTCATAAACTTCTTATAGTTCTTCTAATTGGATTCTTTTACAATTGTAGAGATAAAAGAAAGATCGATTAACAAAAATTTAAGAGTAAATAAAAGAAATATGATACACTATAGTTATCCTGTCAATATATTTTTTGTTGTGGTTAGTAGAATGAGGATATATATATACATATATATATATATATATATATATATATATATATATATATTATAACTATGTACCTAAATTGAAAAGAAAAGGTAAACTAAAACTAAAAAAATATCTCTAAAATGAAAAATGATAAATAAGATCTTTCATTATTATTCATTGTTCTAATTTTTATTTGTATGATCTTTTTTGTTGTTGCAAATCGTAAAATCTTTTAGTATTTTTTATACCATGAAAAACCAAAATTTAATAGTTTTGCAAACATTTAATATCTAAATAACTTTACAGTACCTCAATTCGAAATTAAAAGTCTTGGAATCATTATCCTAGTAAAAAAAAGTCAAATTCTGGAGTTACTAAAGTCCTATTAAACTATAGAGTCCAACTTCGGTACCACTATGGTACCGATACCACCGTGAGAGAAGAATACATATATATTTAAATATGAGGGACCCAATAAATTATATAATTTCATTTTTATCTCACAGTGATATCGGTACCACTGTGGTGTCATAGAATCACCCTAAACTATAAGATGTTTAATTTTCTATATTTTTTTTGATAAATACATAAATATTTTTGGGTAAACTTCAATTATTTAATATCCTGAGAAGCATATACTAAATTAATTTTACTTATTGTAGGTGCAGTTTTGCTAATCAGTCTTTCTCCTTTCTCTTCAATTGCAGAAGAAACAAATAGGAAAACTATAAGAATATGAAGAATCGAATAAAATAAAAATAAATAAAAGAAATAATATAATTCATTTTATTAAAAAGGAATAATAATATAAGATTTTATGAAAATTTCATAAATTGAGACTTGAGAGATTGAATTTGAATTGTAAATGAATCTTACTAAATATATAAAACTCTAAAAAATAAAGTTACTAAATTAGCCTTAAAAGTTTACTAATGGTTTTTTTTTTCTTCTACAATTTTCTTTGTTGAAAATTATATGAAAGAATCTCATTATAAAAGAGATACGCAATTTAAAAATAAACTTAAAATAAAAATAAGTAAAAATAATGATGTTATGTATATTTTTAAAAATAAAGAAAAATATAGAATATTATCAATATGTAGATTCAACTTATGCCATTAGATGGATTAGATATCATATTCATGATTTTTTTTTTTAGGATATCATATTCATGAATTGATAGATGATATTTGAACTATGTAGGACTCGAACCAAATAAATAGAACTTTAAATTATAGTTAATAAATTAACGTTAAAGATTAAAATTCATTAACGATATACTAGGCAAATCAAATTTTGTCTACCCATATAATTAAAACATTAAAGATATAGTTACTAAACTAACCTTAAAAATTAAAAACACTAAGGATATAATAGTCAAATTAAATTTTGTAAAAAATAACTTACACTTTTATAATAAAAAGTAGATTTCATACTATTCGAATTCTAGCATAATGTTTTACTAAGCATTTTTCAAAACTAATTCATAGTATAGCATGCTATTTCATTTTATTTTCAAGTCACCTAGGCACAAAATATAAATCATGTTGCATTACCATTTTGAAGCATGAAAGCATATACATGTTATATTTTATTATCTTTTTAGTTAATTTATTTGGTCTTATTTTACTTTATTTCATTCGATATCTAACCTTATTGACTGATCTAATATTATGTTTATTGTTTTGTTTAATCTTTAGTATTCCCTTTCCATAGTCACGCTACCAACTGGGTCATTCAGATGTCTCTACACACTTGACAAACGATCGCTAATATCAGCTTAATATGAAATGACAGATTATAATACATAAAAACTACTCCACTTAGCATGTTATAACGGTTAAAGCATAAATGGAATATGCATGCTAAAATATTTTCGGGGTAATACATCCTACATACAATTATTAAGGTACTTGAGATCATTGGAAAAATTATTTCAATATCGGAAGATAGGGTAACAACCCAAGCCATTTTATACTTATTAGAATCCTTTGATTTTTCTTTCATGGCTCACTTGATGTGTATTTACTTAGCACTTAGCCCAACCTATTGAGATTGGGCCAGTCGGACCGTGTTTTCTTTGGGGCTGCTGGCAATATATTTACACACATTACATCACCTTTTTTTCATCTTTTACACTAAAAAAAACTCCAACCGTCTCTTTCCACTTTATTTCCCCCAGCCTACATTATTTCAGCCTCTTCCAACTTTAAGTAAACACAACCTTGATGTTGACCACTTTTGGATACTGTAATAATTTGTGTCTTGCAGAAAATAAGAGATCAAGTTAATGCCAAGTCTCTTATTTTATTTAACCAAAGATCTATTGCAAAAAACAAGGGACTATGGATGGTAGGCTCTCTTGACTAAGGTCACTTCATTTTGCACTAAGAATGACATTGTAGTTCTTGATATGGATGCTCCTTATATACCACAGAGAAGTGTTAGGAATTTGTGCCTTGAATCTGGTTTGGTTTGGATCGACGTTCGCATCAAGGTGGAGGCTTGGATATGGACGTCGTTGGAATTGGGCGCGTCGGAGGACACGGCCGCGACCAAGTGTGATGAGAAATTAAGTTTGGACGCTGGAGAGTGGGCTCGGCTGCGCCGGACGGGCGCGGCCGCGCCACATTGCTACAGACGGAGCCGCGGGCGTGAAGACCAGTCGCGCGCGACTGGTTGGTCGAAGGTTTGGTCGCGATCGCGATAGAGAGTCGCGGGCGCGACACGTCTGGCGGCGCAGAAGATGGGCCAGCGCGAGCCTAGGCCCAATAGGATTCCTTTTGTGTCTAGGATTAGGTTTTGGGGCTTATAAATAGGCCTATTGTCTTTGGAATTTGTATTGGTCAATTGATTGAATAGATTGATTGATCAGTCATTGAATTTGATTTGAGAGACAAGAGAGAGGTTGTCTTTTGATTTGAGACTCTATTTTCGGGTTTAGAGTCATTTGGTCATAGAGTGTGGAGAGTTGTTTTGGTCGAGTATCAATTGATTGATACTCGAGTTTGTCTCCATTTGTTAGGATGAAGAGCTGGATAGTTGACCCAGGGTCAAGTTTGTCTTTGTCCTATATTGTAAGCACTCTTTTGATATTGATTGGTTCCTCTCGTTTGGCCGTGGACGTAGCTAACAAGTTGTTAGTGAACCACGTTAAATTTGGTGTCTTCGTTTTGACTTTGTCGATGGTTCTCGTTTATCGTTTATTATTTGTATTGTTCGTAATTTCCCAACAAGAAGGTCTAGGCATTTTGTTTCCACAAGTGACAAATGTCCATCATTTTCGCTTTGATTATTTTCTACAAATGGTTGGTTTGCAACTTAAGAAACTCAATAAACGATTTGATGAAGTCAATACAGAGTTGCTTATATGGATGGCTAACTATGTCCTAAAGATGGTTTCGATTCTTTTGTTAACTAAAAGAGTACTTAACCTTGCGACATTTTATTCCTCCAAGTTTTAAGTATTGATTTGATTACTCTTGAATGTCAACTTGATATATTCATTCAAGATATGCAAAGAGATGATACGTTTCGAAATTTGCACGATCTCGGCACCCGTTCATTATTGCTTGTCAAGACAAAGAAGCATTTGACTTATCCAAGTATTTATTTACTTATCAAGTTGATGTTGATTCTTCCAGTTGCCACTACAAGTGTAGAAAGAGTGTTCTCCAAATAACCTATGTCAAAAATTAACAAATTGCGGAACAACATGGGTGATCAATTATTAAATGATTGTTAGATAACTTTAGTTGCGAATGATGTGTTTCTACAAGGATGATCGGTTTCAGAAAATAAGGACTCATCGAAACATGTCTTTTTTTCT
The DNA here is from genome assembly GCA_958295605.1 of Ajuga chamaepitys. NCBI lineage: Eukaryota > Viridiplantae > Streptophyta > Magnoliopsida > Lamiales > Lamiaceae > Ajuga > Ajuga chamaepitys. Next base: position 22,977,490 of record OY282506.1, on the reverse strand, counting down.
TTTTATGATTTGATTGTATATCTTTAAATAGTAAACGATATTTATGTGTATTTTTTCCAATACATATTGTACCTTCAATTTCAAAATTTTAAATACGCCACTATTGTAAAAGGTAAAAACTTGTGTGCACAAGGTGTACAATAGGCTTATTGTGCAATACAATACTGTATGATCAAATCAATCATATTGTATCAGTCAGTAAATCAACTATGCTGTAAGAGTAAATCAATCATACTAATAGTTGTATACTGTATATAAATCAACCATACTGTATGAGTAAATCAATTATACCTTAAATGCACGAAAAAATATTATGTGAATAGTGCACCATAGCACTATTGTGCACGTGATGCACCAAATCGCCACTCATGTAAAATTACTCAAACCAAATACATTCAAACGCGCGTTACATTGAAATTAACCTAGCACATACTATCACGTCAGATATTTAGAAAATGAAAATTACAATACCGATATTACCACACATCATAACTTGGGAAAATCAAATTTAGCCAACAAGCATGAACCCTAAAATATTACCCTTCAACATACCATGCAACAAATTCAAGGTACAGTTTTGCCAGCTGCTCCGCCAGCTCCACCACAACAACCACCACCAACTCCGCCACCAACTCCGCCACCGCCAAGACCACCAGAACCGCCTCCAAGACCACCTGCACCGCCAGAACCGCCTGCACCCCCAAGACCGCCTGTACCGCCAAGCCCACCTAACCCACCCAGCCCCCCAAGACCACTTGGCCCGCCAACACCACCCAGCACTGGGATTGCCGGGATCACACCGGCATAGCCCCCGATGCCAGCCCAGCCACCAACGCCGCCATAAGTGATGAAATTTTTCTGATCATCGACAGCTCCGTTAGCTGCCGGTGCACCTGCAGTTGTGACCACATTCTCTGTGGTTTCAACAGGGGCCAATGCCCTAGTAGGTTTTATTTGGTCATCTGGAATGTTTCTTGCTGTTGCATGTGCAAGTACAAGGGCAGTCAAGAAAATCACGTATAATTTCTCCATCTCTTTGTAGAATGTGTTGAGGTAAGAGAACTAGGGCTGATAACCAAACCTATTTATGGACAAAGTTTTTAGGGTTTTCAAAGTTGGACGGAGGACAGTTGTGAGAATTGAAGTTAGAACAGTAAATATGTGCATTAAAATTTACTCAACTGGCCTCGAGAGTAACATTTGAATAGTGACAGAGGTAGGTGAATTAATTAAGGTTGCAAGAAAAGGAAAATGTCAACCCCATAAAAATACGTATTCCAATGAAAGTTTAGAACTCGAATTGATAGATTGACATGCAATACATGCAAGCTCTGTTGCTTACACTTGTTGAAATGTAGGAAGGGGCAGAAATATTTAATGTTTTTCTTTTACTTCAACTTGTCTGAATGATATAGCCTCAAGAGTTGGATTGTTCCCATCTTGCAAGATTAGATTGATTACCATGACCGTTCAATCATATATGAATAATTGTGATTTTCCTTTTTTCAAGAATCAAATGATGATTTTCGAAATCTCGTGTTTCATGTCTTCATGAATTATATGTACCGTTTATTCCTTACTATATACTATATCTGAAGATCTGTGCTTATGTTTACTATTTTACACTATATATCCAAATATTGTATGTACACATACATTTGTATGTACACATACATTCACATGTACTTTAAGACCCGGCTGGACACTGGCTTATGCAACATAGAATAATTGTACTTTCAAAATATTTAGTTTTTTTCATTTATAAGTAGCATTTTTAGGCATCATTGTCATGTTGACACAGCAATAGCGAGTAGTTGTACCCCAAAAATATTTAGTTTTTTTCATTTATAGGTATAGCATTTTAAATTTTCATTTACAAGGAGCATTTCTATGCATTATTGTCATGTTGGTGCAACGGTAGCACGTGTGAACCCTCTTTCCATCAATCGGAGTTTGAATCCTGCTAGCTAGTAGTTGTTTTCGTTTTGTTTTTTATTATGACAAATGTTAATTTGTTTTCAATAAAACTTATGCTTATCACGATCAGAATTAAAACTCAGTCCTAATGTTAAATTTATCGTGCAGTTACCAGTTTGGTCATTCAATATAGTTTTAAGATTTTCAATTTATATATTATAATAGGTGTATTTTTTCTTTATCCCATGTTTCCCTTATCTAGGTCTTTTTTTTCTTTTTGGCAATAAATTTTTTTCTAATAAAAGAAAACCTTAAAAAGAAGCAAAAAATTAAAAAATAAATACCACTACAAAATCTTAGGTACTATATCTTTTTTATTTTATGCATCTTTTGTTTTACATTTTTTTTTACGTTGTAGAATTATAAATATTAAATGACATTTTTATAAAGTATATATCGTACCCCTAGTTTCAAATTCTTGGATAAGCCATTGTGACTGGAAGAAAGAATTGTTATACTTATTGGTGAAGTCAATTTTCAGACGTGGCTCGGTTCAATAACTTTTGGCCACATCAGTAGAGAAAGAAAAAAATAAATATGATAAAGTAAAAAAATATAAGTTAATAAGAAGACTTAAAGAAAATAAACTAAGTGGCTTCAACTTTATCATTTTATTGATATTCTCTGGTATGTAAAACCAGGTAGGGCAATTTGTCTTAATTCGGGTTCTTTGTTGCATTACCTGCATCTTCTGTTACACAATCTTTAATACACGAAACATGTTAGTTAGTGACATCATTCAATACACGTGTCGCGGGTAAATGAAACACAAGATGCAACACATAAATGATACAGGTACGTACTCTCATGGGAATTTGTCTTGCTTACATTTGCTACAGTTATTTAATTTGTTTGTGGTAGTTGAGAGAAAATATGGATCCTTTTATGATCATTTAAAGCTCTTATTTATAGTGGAAAATCATATTACTTTTAGCTCATTCAAGTGTGCCTTAGGGGTGATGATCAAACCTATTGCCTATGTTGCACCCTATCTGGGTTACAACATCCCTAAATTTAGGGATCCTTGACAGATGGCTCATTAAGAGGGTTTCGTGGTATCTGGTCGGCTAAGTCATTTCTGTAAAATCTGCCATGATCTTGTAATTTGATCTCACCTTGGGTATATTTGGGTTGAATTAATCTTGTGATTTGATCCTACCTTGGTGTATCCGAGTTGACTCCATATTTAATGAATGAACATTGAGATAGATATAACTAGATTCTCAAACTTGGGCGAAATTTCTAGGTTGGACTTGTTTCGAGTCAGGTGGGAATGCAATCAGGGTCAGTCAGATCCATATAATTCACAAATCTGCAATGTATTAAGTCGACCCATCAGGGTAGAAAATCTTCCTGGTGCCGCCCCGAACAAAATACTCAAGTAGGACAATTCCAAGTAAGTCAACTTGGCAGGTTGCGCCATAACATAGTAATTAGGTAAGCCGAATCCAACTTGGCCATCACGATAAGGTTACATGTCAACTTGTTCCGTACAAGACTCATTATGTGTGCATTTGAGGTGACGGGGATACACCACGTCACCAACGGGCATAACAATAGCCCCCAAGTTCGAGGAGGAGGAGGAAAAATATCCTGTAAGTTTGCCATGTTTAAAATTATCCTTTAAGTTTGACATTTTTAAAAATGTCTCCTAACTTACAAAAAAATGATAATAATGCCCTGCCACCGGTTATAACCAGTAACTCATCCAGTAACAGGTTGAGGTGGATAAAATTCGGTGATGTGCAATCCTAATGGCCAGGTCGATTTCGAAAGGAAGAAATTGGTCATGTGCATTGCACATGACCAAATTACGGACAAACTAACTCATCTTTTCTCCAAGTTATTCGTAATTTAGAGGGAGGGTGGTTGTTCCAAAAGATTGAAAACCCTAGTAAAAAACATTTCAACCCAAGTTCAAAATTGGACATAATCTGTTGAAGTTCGAGCGATTCTTAACATGCATTTTAGTGATCCAAGGAAAAACGTTGACCCATGCCCCGATTACAGTAAGAATCTCTTTGACATTATCTAAATCGTTTTTTTATCAATATGTTCTTTTGGTGTATATATACGAAGTTGTTTTGTCCAATTTTAGTGGATAAAAATTGTTTATTTCTTCGAATGGGGTTGGCATTGTTTGGGTTGTTTATTTTTTAGGATGAATGTTGTCTACTCAAAGTTTGGCTGTTGTGGGGTTCTGATAACCATGTGAGGTTTATCTTTTAAAGCTTACATTTTATTGTTGTGTTGTTGTAATGGGCAACAAACTTTAATGGGTTTGAAGTAGTATATAAGTTCTTATTTTTGGGGGTATTGGTGTGTTGTGCTTAGATGTATTTGTTCCCCACATGGTATAAAAATTATATTTATGTGTTGTCCTTTTATGGTTTGGTCCCCACTCTTGAGCAACATCTGTCTTTTTTGTGGTTTTGGGGTCCAATCATTGACCATTGAATTCACTAACTCCTTTACTTCTTTCTATTTTTTTCTATTCAATAGGACCCAACAACTCCCTTTATACATTATGCATTTACTATGGGGTTTTGTTGACAACTGGTTAGGGGTTTACGTTGGAGGGGACGTTATCAAATTTGACTATGTAGACACAAACCGCTACACCCTCAGGGAATTAAGTAAGTTTGCCCATTTAGAAAACTCTAAGTTTGCTGAGTTGTTCTTTAGAGGTGAAGGGGAGAATTTCTTTAAGGAAATAAGTAGCGATGATGATCTTCTTTTGATTCTTGAGCATGCTAGAGGCTCTGGAGAAGTTAATCTATACAACCAAGCTAGTGTTTGTGGCATTGGAGGGGTAGGAAACAGTGTGCATGAAGTTCATGTAGAATAGACAATCGTCGATAGTGGAAAGGGTAAGAGTGTGGTTGGGGAGAAAATAGAGCAGGATCAGAATAGAAGGTCACACAGGGTGGCAATTCAAAAAGGGAAGTTGTAAAAAGGGGAAAGAGACCAGTAGAACTAGACGAGGAAGAGGGGAATAACAGTGAGTGTGGGGATAGTGACTATGAGTTTGGAGAAGCGGGTAAGAATGTGAAGGATGACGTGGACTTGGAAAGGTTCATGACAAGGATGTAGAGTGGACAAGTTGTGTAAATGAGGTGGATGTTGGTAAGGAAGTAGAAGATGTTCCGAATGGTGGCCTCGAGAAAGAGGACTTGTGTGTTAGTGAGGACGACTTTAGGAGTATTCACGAGGCAGACAATGACAATCTGGATGGGATAGCTCCAGTTTGGAGAGCATATTACAGGCAGAGCCTGAATTTTCTTTTACAAATGGTGTTTAGTGCGAAAAAAGAAGTTTAGAGACATGGTAGACACCAAAGCCATTTTAGATAATAGGAATGTAAGGTTTGTGAAGAGTGATAAACGGAGAATTTATGCAGTTTGTGAAGACGAGGAGTGTGAATATAGGGTCAATGCATTCAGAAGGGATGGAGAGTCTTTATTTTGTGTTACCACATGTATCCTAGACCTCACATGTGCACTGTCACACACGGTCAAGAACATAAAATCCAGGTAATTGGCCAAAAGGTATGGGTACGTGTATCAAATCGATAAGAAAAGGAAGATTGGGGCCTTTATAGAGGATACAATGCCTAAAATTTTCATATGAGACATCTCCATGGCAGCATTCTTATGTGAGCAGAGAATGGATTGAGGCCTCGAGGGGAGAGCCGACGACCAGTACCTCTTCTTGTGGGACTACGCAACCGAGGTCAGAAGAACAAATCCAAGATCCACCGTCATTCTGAATGTTGACCATATAGCCTAAGGTAACGTATTCGCTTATTTTTTTGTGTGCTTGGTGGGTTTGAAAGAAGGGTTGCTTGTTGGTTGTCGACCAATATTTGGTCTAGATAGGATCTTCCTGAAAGGACCCCACGGGGGCATTGTTCTAACTGTTGTTGGGTTAACCCAAATAACAATAGTTTCCCATTCTCTTAGGATGTGGTAGTATTGAAAATGGAGAGAACTAGTGCTAGTTTGTGAAACAACTTAGAGAGGATTTGCAGATTAAAACATATGGGAGTGGATGGTCCTTAGTGATAAAGAAAAAGGATTAATCATAGCGGTGGAGGTCCAAGTGCATCTCACTGTTTCTGCGTGAGACATATGCACCATAATATGAGAAATTATGGCTTTAAAGGTCAAGCATTCAAGGTAGCCGTATGGAGAGCAACCAAGCCTACAATTATTTCTGAATTTGATAGAAGGATGGAAGAGATCAAGAAGATGGACATGCGTACTTATAATTGGCTCAGGGGTAAACCACCTCACCAATGGCGTAGGTCTCACTTTCACCCCTACCCCCGGTGCGACTTACTAATGAACGACATGTGCGAGAGTTTCAATAGCAAGATTCTGAATGCTAGAGAATTGCAAATTTTGTCAATGCTGGAGCAGATTATGATTGCACTGATGAAGCGGAGCACCAAAAACAGGGATATGGCATGGAGATGGAAAGGTGTTTTTGGTCCAAGAGTTCAACAAATCGTAGAATTCAACACATCAAAGAATGCGAACTTTATGCCAATAAAGGTTGATAACACACACTATCAAATCGCTTGCTTTGATGGAAAACAATACGTGGTTGATTTGGATAATAAAACGTGTCCATGTAGGAAATGAGATCTTACTTGGTATTTCTAACTCATAAGCCTATTTGTACAACTTATGTGAAATATACAATCTAGTTTAACCCTTTTAGCTTATTCTGATTTTTAAATTAGGATATACGTGGAAATAACCAGGTGGAAGATGCAGGTGGCACATCAGTTGTGCCGATAAAACTGCCACCTAGGCATAATGGAAGTGAAAAACTGTTGGATCACCTCGTGCTGGTTTCAAAGATGGGCCCCGAAAGGTTCCAAAGAGGGAGTATCAAAGCTGGAGAGATGAACCGAGACAATCAGAGAACATCCACCTTTCAACCATGAGGCAATTAGCTGCTGGTAGTGGTCTTCCATTTGGATATGAATTTCCAAATGTAGGCCAATGCGAATATTGTTCAGATGCGGGTTGGATCAGTCAGTTTTTTTGTAGAATCTAAGACATAGCACGCCTAGAAATATTTCCATTTTGATTGTTTTTGGACAAGGGTTTTTATTATTGTTTGGGCAAACAATCTTTTTTATGATGAAATATGTTCTGATTATGTTTGATAATGATTGTAAATCAGCCATGGTTAGATACCTTTTGTGAACTTATTTTATGGAATGAAAATTCATGCTTAAACAGTTTTGTGTTTAGTCTTTATAACATATTTGTGTCAAGTTACCTTATGAAAATTGACACATGATTATGAGCACATGTTCTTACAGCTTTTGTACCCCTTTATGTGAACAAAATTGGGATAGAATTGCTTAATTTTTTACAGAGTATAAGATGTATTTATTGACAGATAATAGAATTGGGACATAATTCATCTGTTTATGCCCAAAAAATGTTATGTTAATTTATGAGAATGTAATTTGCTATGTTTCAAACCAGATTAACAGTAGCAAACTAACAAGTAACAACAAATTGTCAACTCAGTTTGCAATTTAACATTGTTTCTTAACAGAATAACATAGTGATATGCATTGTTTCATAAACTAACTTTCTCCTCATATGACGGTGAACAAAATAAAAACCATAATGGTCCAATCTAAATTGATGAACTTTAAGCAACCCAATTTCATTAACCAAAGGATAACATCTCAGAAAATGCCATGAATTGTAACTACATATTTAAAAAGAAAAAAAAACACAATGGACATCATAGAAACAAATTACAACCTAAGATTAGATCAATCTGAATTGGACCCTTACATCCATAAATTGATCAAATAGGCAAGCAGGTTCACAAAACAAAAAGTCAACATTAATTTGATTAACTTCATTTTTCTTCCAATCTTGTCCAATTTCAACTGTACAACGTCTAACTTCTTTGATAGCTCCTTCAACTCGATACGCAACTCCACCACAACTGAACTTGACCCAACAATTGGAGGGTCAATCGACTCAAAGAAAACGACAGCCTCCTCTCTACCAAAAAAATTAACAAAAAACATAGCAATAGAAGAGTCATTACCAGAATTCAAACATCCCACACCACTGGCATCTTGGTTTTTAGGATTAGACAAGAACAAAATTTACGTTCCAATTCCGGCAGCCATAGAACCTTCGACCCCGATTTTCCAGTTTCTTCGAGGTTTGAATCACTGCCCTTAGGCCACAATCGCACTATGAAAAACAAGCTGCTGATGAGATCGAGTAGGACATATTTGCTAGTTCACCAGCTCTATAGACACCCCTATCCCACCCCTTTCCTCGAACTAGATGAGAATGGAGAAGCCCTAATGTTTTTTGCCAATTTTATTAACTAGGGTTTACACAGGTTGTTAAAGTTCGGGGGAAAAAAAGTAAGTGTCCTTCCTATTTGGTTATTGGTTGTCAATTAGACACTTTTATTTGATAAGTAAGAAAACCTGGTGAAAAAATATGACAATTAGGATGCCACATCACCGAATTTTGTCCAACTCAGCCTGTCACCGGATGAGTTACTTGTTATAACTAGTGGCAGAGCACTTGTATCAATTTTTTGTAAATTATAAGGCATTTTTAAAAAGTGTCAAACTTAAAGGATATTCTCTTAAAATATGGCAAACATACGGGTTAGTTTTACCAATTTTCCCTAATGATGATGATGATGATGATGATGATGATGATGATGATGATGATAATAATAATAATAATAATAATAATAATAATAATAATGATAATAATAATAATAATAATAATAATAATAATAATAATAATAATAATAATAATAATAATAATAATTTTAATTGGGACTGTATCAGTCCAAATCATGTGCTTGGATGAGGTACATCTACTGACCTTGTGATATGTTTTGTAGATTTAACTTTTTCCATAAGTTTCCCTTCCACTATATATTATATATACCGTTTCACTTTTCATCTGCCTTCATCATTATCCAACTTTAGGCTAAAAGATACTCATAATTTTACCTACCAAAATCTCACTAAGTACTTTTTTTTTTAGGCGAAACCATCAAATTGACAACATTCAACAAGAATATACAGCTTCGCTTTAAGTACGTCTCTTTCCGAGTTAAGTTTCAATCAAATACACTTCTTATTTTTTTTAGCCGAGCAATATTTTCTAATCTGCTTTTTCATTTTCATTTTTTTACGATAATTTTCAACAACTTGTGTATGCCTTTTTTATGTGAAGAGTGGTGGAAAAAGTCTTTATCATAACTTTTAGTATAATTCTAACCAACTTATAAAATTAGTTTAATTTTTACTTTTCCTATATAACTTTAGCCATCCTTGGTTTAAAAAAAAAAAAAAAAAAGTCTTCCTTATCCCTTTCTAGGATAACTAACAAATGAATTTACAAATTTTCCCTCCAATAATTATATTATATATATATGCACATATATATATATAAATGACATTTTATATATCTAATATAAGCACCAATGTGAGTGCTAAATTAGTTAGCACCCACGTCAACCTTTTCTTGTTTTTCTCTTTTAATTTCTCCCCACTGAAAGGGGTATTTTATTTCATAAGGTTGAACCCCAAAAATTTGATACCAACTTCATCGGTCACCTAAAAACATCGATCACACGGCTTGTTCCCTACACTCGCCAGCCCCATCGATACCATCCAAAACATCGATCACACGGCTTGTTTCTTTGTCGACTACAACAACGCCGCGGTGGAATTCACTCACGAAGTGGTCCTTGGTGTTTGCGTCTCCGACATCTTGGAACCAACCTACACACCAGACCTAATTCCCTCTTTTTTCCCCTCTTGGTAAAGGAAATGATTCGAAACCTTTGCTTGCGGTGCAAGTTACCGAGCTTTTCGACGACCTCTTTTTTGACAGCGTTGTGAATCCTGCTATTGTAGACAGGACTTCTTTCTGGCATTTCTTCAATTCTTGGTCTGAAATTTCGCATGATTTTAATTCCATATTGAATGCCCTAGGCTTCACTTTACTGAGCGATGTAGTTAATGACAATTTTCCTATCAGTCTGCCTCCATTAGAGCATAACCATTTGCAAAAAATTGTTCTACCGCCATTACTTGAGAGGGTTTTTCATTTCAGCAAAGGAAGTTTATCCAAACTCAAATCTAAAGCCAATTCCAAAGCTAAAACTAATTAAATATCAACATTTCCAATGCTGGAGAGGGTTTTCCATTTCAGCACAGAAAGTTAGAAGCGCCTTAATAAGGAAAGAGAATTTGTGGAAAGAGAAACAAATTTTTAAAGAAACGTGTAATTAAATGAGAGATAAAAAAAAAAAGAGAAAAATAAGAAAAGGTTGACATGGTAGCCAAAAAACAATTTTTGTTTTAATCCCCTGGCATCCAGCCCCCAATCCCGCCCCTCCCTACCCACCTCCAAGCCAATTTTTTTTTTTTATACGCTCTCACCCCCTAACCCTCCCCCTCCCCCCCCCCCCCCCCCCCCCCCCGCCCGCCCGCCTCAACCCCCCAAGACAAAAAAATAAGTTATTCTTTTAAATACTTCCACCACCAACCCTATCCCTACCCCGCCACCCCCACCCAAAGTCAAAGAAAATTCAATTTTTAATGCTTCCACCGCCAACATCCCACCCCCGGACCCCCGCACCCACCCAACCCTAAGTAAAAAAGATGAACAAAAAAAAATAGGGAAATTTCGTTATAGTCTTGTAAGTTGGGGCAAGTCGAGAAATGGCCTTGTATGTTTTGAATTATCAATTGTAGTCCTATATGTTAAAATCGAGTCTAATTTATGGACAGATTTCGCCTGATATTGTAAAATCGATCGGAACTTGTCACGTGCACTACACGTGTACAAAAATTATATGGCTTTCCGATCAAGATTGTTTCACTCCAGCATCATAAAAGCCTTATCCTTACACTCCAACATCTCCCCTTCGTCGCCACCAACTTTAGCTTCGGTTCCACGACCTTGCATACTTCCTTCATCGCATCCAGAAACTCCACCACCCCTCCTCCACCTCCATTGGCTTCCGGAACAAATCAGAGTTAAGAACATATAACAAATACTCCTAAGAATATTCAGAACAAGATAAGGTATAATGAAGTTGCTAACCCCATTAGACTAACGAACCCCAAAGGTAAAACTAAGAGAAACATGCAGGTAGCGAAAAATGAATTTCATTGTATCTCATTAAAAAAAATGAATTTTACTTTATATGAATTAAATCCAAAATAGGAAAAATTAAACATGTAAGCAAATTTGCAAACTTTACAACCAAATTTTGAAATATGAAAGCAAATTAGCAAGCGTTAATGCCAAAGTAATTAAGACGCAATTAACTTTAATTAAGTGTAATTAATTATGGCATTATATCTGTCTCAATCTCGTTGTAGGTTAACATGGACTATTTGGCTCTGGGACAAAGTCTCCGAAATCGATGAAGTGTTGCAATGTTGTGGGACTTTCCATGGCAACAAAGAATTGTAACTTACTCCGTTAAAGCCTTTTGGCGGTTCAGTCTTGATTGGAAAGCCTCAGAAATTTATGAACACGTGCAGCGCACGTGACAAATTCTAGCCAATACAATCTCCGGTGAAATTTGTCCTCAAATCGGATTGATCTTAATGTACAGGACTAAGATTGATAATTCAAAAGATACAGAAATTTCTGGAACGGTCCTAAGTTACAGGACCAAAAATAAAGTTTCCCCAATATATTTTCTAAAATTCCAACGTATGACATTCATTTGCCACAAATTGTGGCATATTTATCACGGTACGCACTTGCTATAAATCTATATATTTTTAGTTTTTCTTAATGCCACGACTTGTGCCACATGTGCCACGAATCATGCCAAATTTTCCATGATATGCATGCACTTGTCATGTTCTATAAAATTTTAGTGTTTCTTACTATTGTGAACTATTACCATGAATTGTGACACATGTGCCACGATGCACACTTGCCACAAATCATGGTAATAGTTTCACAATAGTAAGAAATACTAAAATTATAGAGATCTATGGCAGATCCATAGCACGTGGCAGACCTATGGCACGTGTAGCAAATCCATGGCACATGTGGCAGATCCGTGGCAATAGTGACACGATAGTAAGAAGGGGTAGAATTACACAAATTCGTTGCAAGTGTGTATCGTGTCAAATGATGATTCGTGGTAAGTGTATCATAGCACATTTCGCGCAACACACGATTCATGGCAAGTGTGTATCGTGGAAAGTAAGTATCATGGCAAGTGAAGATTATTGATAATTGTATGTCGTGGCAATAATGGCACAATCGTAAGAAAGGCTAAAATTATACAAAGTTGCAAATGTGTATCTTGTCAAATGTGTAAGGCAGGTACGTTTCATGGCACAATTCGTGGTCATATTGTCACGATAGTAAGAAAGACTCAGCTATACAAAGTCGTGGTATTTGCGTATCTTGGAGAGGGATACGGGTTGGATAAGGGGTTTACTTTGTTGGTTATCCAAGAAGAATAAGAAAAGTCTAAAATTATACTAATTCTACAAGGTGGTTAGAATTATACTAAAAGTTGTATAAAAGGTCATTTTAAATTTTCTTCATTTTTTAAAAGGCAAAAACTTGTATGTGACCGTCACACGGCCGTCACACGGTGTGACGGGAAAAAGTATTACTTTTTGTGGTAAAAGTATCAGGTTTATCTGTAAAAGTATCACATTTTTTTAAAAAAGAATATCACTTTTTGTAGCAAAAGTATCACCTTTATCAGTAAAAGTATCAATGTAGTAAAAGTATCACTTTTTCCTATAAAAATATCACTTTTTTCCTGTAAAAGTATCAATATTTTCTCTAAAAGTGCATTCTGTCACACGTGTGACCGTTCACACACAAGACTCACTCTTTTTATTATTTTTGAAGGATTAACAACAATTATTTTTTCCTGGAATTTGGTGGTTTATATCACATTCAATACCGACCTAGATATATCTGACCTAATTATATATATATATATATATGTGTGTGTGTGTCTGTGTGTGTGTATATATATATATATATATATATATGTATGCCAATCCGGGTACATTAGTTATTCTTGGTTAGGATATCTGACCTGACCTCAAAACCTTATTACTGCGGACCGGGTTTACAACGGACCTGGATTGATCCAGATACATTAGATAACAGTGAACATCTTTTGAGGGATAGTTGAGGTTAGGTAAACTCAATTAGTCCAATTTTGAGTCACTTTTTTCAATATTTATCACACATTGTCCTAAATCTATATTATAACTAAAATAAACACGCTTCTGATTCTTCCTCCACGCATGTTAAGTGTAATGGCTGCGTTAGACGATAGGCAAGCATATGATATATGAATCAATTTAAGCGTAAACACTTCCCTAATTAAACAATTGAGGATCATTCATTTAGGGTACTATGTCTATAAAGTAGTTGAAATATTATTGAGTCATTATATGCTCAACATCTACGCAATCTGTTTGCGAAAATTATTTACTGAGGTTAGATTCATCGTCCATTCGCCTTAAATTTATATGGTCTTGCTTTTTTTACTTTTATTGTTTGAGAATAAACAACAGTCTAAGTTTGCGGGATTTTCATACACGTTCTGTATGCATGCTTTTAGGCTCATTTAGACAAAGAAATTGATAGCATTAGCATGTATTATCGGTCATTTGGTGTTTAATTTGATTATCTTGTGGCAAATGATGTGTGTGCTCATTTTTGTAAAGAAAATGCTTTATTTTAGGTTAAAAGCCCGTAAGGACGAAATTCTAAGAAGAAATGAGCAAAAACGAGGCAAAAATAGCATAGTAAAGACGTTGCAATCCAGTGCAGTTGGCCCGGCCAGGAAAGCAAAAGTAGCTCGGTCAGGCAACTTGTCGAGAAAACAAAGGCAACTAATGATGGCATAACGGACCAAACAGGCCGGTTCAACCGGTTTAAATGGGAACCGATGACAAGCCCTGCCCAAAAGGTGTTTCATAACCGAAATGCATGTTAGACCGGGAAAACCCGAACTTAATTAGAAAACATGATTAAATTAGCCAAAATCGGGTCCGATCTGACCGGTTATTTAAAGTGGGGAATATTGCTGGAAAAAAAATTGAAGAAACGGTTGAAGTATTTTGGATCTAGCTAGCCACCAGCCTCTGTATTATCAAAGTTATAAAGACTTGGCTCCAACTAAATATCATTTAACAATATTTGTTTGAGCAAGCTAATTATCATTAAGGGAAGTGAAATATGCCAACTGGATTACTCATAGAAATTAAACCGAATCAGATCTACATATACGAAGGTGGATCTTCGTGTAAGAAGGAAAGGGAGAGGGAGGAGGAGCACCACATCTTTGTGACTTACCTAACCTAATTGTGTCTGAGAGAGAGAGAGAGAGAGAGAGAGAGAGAGGCGATGGCGAATTAAATGGAAGGGAAAGAAAGAGTGTTCTTGTGTGGTATGTGAACATTTAAACTAAGAGAGAAAAATACTCCATGGTGGTCATTTCTTTTATTGCTTTTGAGATGACTGATACCATCTATCTTTGTCGAGCAATAAACATTTATAGTTTTGCTTTATTCAAATAATTTTGTTCCATTATCAAGTTTTTGTTTGAATTTTATTTCATTTTTATTAATTGTTTATCTTATCAACTCTTAATAATCATACAAACCAATAAAGATTGTATATATATATATATATATATATTGCTAGATACTGTTAAATATTGGTCTAAAAAAAAATCAATTTAGTCCCGTAATTTTAGAATTTATCCGTATTTAATCCTTCTTTCGCCGTCGGTGGTAAATTTGACCTGAAAATTGCACATGTCAGTCACGTGACTATATTTTTTACCAATTTTTGAATACGTGGCATCAGGAAATATTTTATCTAGCTGGCAGCTTAGGTGTAAAAATTCATTATAAATCTAAAAATCCACCAATTAAATTTGTGCCGCATCAGAAAACATGTAATAAAAAATTAGAAAATAACTTTAAAATTAACATTAACATCAAATCACGTTGCACCAGTGGAAAATTAACATAAAAATAACTTTAAAACTTTAAATTAACATTAATAAAGAATTAACATTAACAACAGAAACAAAAATTATGTTTCCCCAAAATCACATCTCAATAGTCGTAGCAACTATGTTTTGCCCACCACCCCCACGGGTGTTTTTGTAGACCCAGGGAGTAACTTCATATGGTGGCGGCGCTGAGTGTCGCGCCGCTGTTTCGATGCTGGAAGGAGTGCCTGAAAGATGACATGCAAGGATATTACTCGAATTCGAGCAGTGGGACGAAGAGATACAACACGAAATTTTAAATCCACATGCTTTGCAAAATTCGGAAGCAGTATGAAGAAATGGTGGAACAATTCTATAGAGAGATGGGGATAAGATATGAATATTGGATTCCAAAATTGATTAACATAGTCGACTAAGAGGAAGATAACCAGGGTTCTCGACCCAAATGTCTACGATTCTAATGAGAAAGATAAGAAAAAAGAGTAGGGTTCTTGATGACCCAAATGTCTATGAATTCTAATTAAGAGAAGAATGATGAATTTGCTAAAACAACAAAATATAAAATAGGAATAGGCTGAGGCGGAAATGATTTATTAATGTGGAAATAAATGCCAATTTTTATTTTCGACGTAAGTTTCTGGTGCCACGTATTCAAAAATCGATCAAAAAAAATATTCATGTGACCAGCACGTGTAATTTACCAACTACATTGGTAAAAAAAAGGACTAAATACGGACAAATTCTAAAGTTACGAGACTAAATTAGATTTTTAACTCTTTTTAGGTCCAAATTGTACGAGTGCAAATTTACGGAACCAAAAATGAATTTAGCTCTCTCAGTTGTTATTGAATATCTACACAAGGTGTCATAAGCCTATTAATACGTCGATTTATTTAAGCCTAGTTGAATCTAACAATTGATCAGATCATCAAATTTATACTAAAATGGACACTTAGATTAAAAGAAAAAAAAAACAATACGAATGTCTAGATAAATCAAAACAATAAATCATAAAGTTATTGCAATCTATTTTCTAGCCCGAGCTAGGATACACATAAAGGACTAGCCCCTCATTGTTGAAAGAAAACATATAAAATTTATAGACAAAACATGTATGTTCAATAACCAATTTCATACCTAATATACATGGATGTGGCGATCTTGATTTTGGCTCTTCCTCTCATCTCTTCTTGTTCGTTGATTGCTTCCTTCTCCAAGGGTTAAAGTTTGTAAGGTGTAAAAACTTATGTGTTTTAGCTTTAAAACCCCTTTTTATAGGTGTGGATGGATTAGGATGGAAACGGTCTGAATTAGGCTGAAAAATGCACAAAATGTGCGGCCCACTATGCTGCTTTGGCGGACTAGTTTAACTTGCTCGAACGCCCAATTACTTTGTTTGACTTGTCATGTGACTTGGTGACCCGCCCGATGGATGTTCTGGACCATTTTCTTCAATGTTGTTATAACCAGACCAATGATCAAATCGGTTCTACAAATGACAGGCAGTTCAACTGATTGGATCAGTCAATCGGTGGTTCAATCGTATTGTACAAGTGAAAAGTTACGGGACCTAAAATAATTTTAGCCCGTAATCAAGAGGTTTGAAATATTTACATATGCAATAGATCTTATGTGCTTTTAGGAGTTCCGTACAATAGTTAGTCAAAGACGATAACTATTTATGCATAACCTACATGTTAGCATCGTCCGAGGTGAGGGTTCACTAGTTAAGTGATCACCTAAAAAACTAGAATTTAGTATAAAAGTCTAGATAATTAGAGTAATTTATCATAGGGGAGTTGTAACTCAAATTGAATCTTACGATACATTTCTTTATCTAATTAATCTTTCAAATAGTTGTCTTATATTGCAAGTTTAATAATTTATTTAAACACAAAGTATTTGTACTTTGTTGTCTAGTTACAGTTGGACTATTAAGACTAGGGTATTAAATTGCCAGAGTGGTCAAATCTTTGTGGGATCGGTCTTGCTCACTACTAGCTATAGCTACACCGTATACTTGTTGTTGTACTGAGCTTAATTTTAGTGTGTTAAACAGGTATTTTAATTTATGATTTTGAGAAAAAATATTTGTAGGAAGAGAATTGGTTCTTGTGGATTTATCTATCAGTGTGCGGAAAGACTATGAATTTGTTATACCTTTGTGACTTTAGCTTGGTGCCTTATCTTGTTGATTTCTTTGTGAATTTGGTGACTTATGGATTTCTTTGCGAATCAGTTGTGTGAAATGTGTAAGAGTACTTGTTTTTTAATCAGTGAAAAGTATATAGGCCATCAACTTTGTGTGCCATATAGGACTCCTTGCAGGACGATTACGACTCCTTGGAGGAATGGCTGATAAGTATAAACAAGGTCATGTACCTTTTATCGTATTCAATTAACATTTGATATAATGTCTTGATGTCATAGTTTTTTAACATGTATAGGTTCTTGCTTTGTGGATTATTAGATATACAACATTTGTGCTTATTCTTACTGGATTTTATGTTACATGTCCTGATGATTTAAACCTTATGATTATTTGAACGGGTTAGTTTCTCGGCGTACTCGGTTATAAGATATAACTTATTCGTGTCTTATATTGTTGGAGTTATTTTTCCATGTGCTGATGATTTAACCTTCAATTTTTTTACCTTTGGTCATTCAATTTTCTAAACATATTCTTGTTTGTTGATTTGAACAAATGCAGAAACAAGATGTTGAAGCAATTGTGCATGGTCTGTGGTTGGAGTTGAAGTTTTTGCATGTATGGAATAATTTATTGGCTTGTTAATTGGCAGAGGGAGTTTTTGCATGTATGCTTGGATAATATACTGATTTGTTACTTTATTGGATATGTGTTGGTACATTTTGTGGGAATTTATGGAAATGCTTGTTGGAGTCGGTGGTTACTGTTAGTATATTTTAATTTGTATACAGTCTTTAGTTATTTGATAGATATTTGATGGATATTGGAGTATCTTGTAATTTAATTTGAAAATCTTTTCATACTTTGGGCAGTTATATTATTCTGTTATTTTTTGCCTTCTTAGTTATTAAAAGCACTAAAACAACAGGAAAAATAAATAGACAACAAATTATTTTTGTTGTAAAATATAGAAAATTTTTGTTTTGAAGTACTTGAACTGTTAGAATTAGAGATAAAAACAATGGTTTTAACCGAAGTCAAAAGACCATAAAAAACCAAAGTCCTTGAAGGAATATACATCGGTTGTCGGGTAATAAACAAGGATTAATCTCTAAATAAAAGTACAAAGACTTCGATTACAGACCATTAGAAAAGCATAGTATATAAAAAAATAACATCATTTTTCTTCTGATACACCTTGTTTATTTCTTGTTGTAAATATTAGACCGGCGGTTCAAAATACTCCACGGTTAAAAACCTTTGTTCAAACCGTTGTCAAAAGTGTAGTATATTCTATTATAGACCTCAGTTTTCCTCTCATAGACGACGGTTATACACTGTAGAAAATATTATGTCAACAGTTGCACAAAGGTAACGATTTGTAACCAAGGTCTATATCGGCAGAGACCTCGGTTTTACCCGTTGGATAAATTGTGGTCTATCTAGGCATATAACTTACTTTTCTGTCGTGGTTGTTGACCTCAAATAGACAACACCTTATATACTTCAGTTTTCTTTCCATGATAGACCTCAGTAAAAAAATCGAGCAACTAGTAACTCTAAGGTGTTGGAGGGGATATGTCTTAGATATGCTCTTCAAATTATAGTGGCAGGTGTTTTAGGAGGAATTTAAGTTGAGAGTGATATCGTGACTCTCGTTACAATAATGAGTGATGACGGAGAAAGAAGATATGTATTGGATGTTGGTGGTTGAAGACATTCTCGTCGCTACCAGAGTTTTGCTAATCGGCCTCACCTTTTAACCAAGGTCTATCAACGAAAAATCGAGGTTAGAGGTGGTGTAGTCTATTCCTGGCAATTGACCACGGGTAAACATCGAGGTCTATGCCAAACTAGACCACATTTGTCCAATGGTAAAAAAATCGAGGTCTTTGCTATAATAGACATCGATTTTTAATCATTGACTATTTCTAGTGGTTGGTCAAACCTTTTACTACACCGGAAAACCATGGTCTAAGCTAAAAAAACTAAAGTTTATTGTAGAACACTATGGTTTTCCCAACGGTAATAAATTATGGTCTCTCCGAGTGTAGACCATGGTTCAAGCCGTTGACTTTCTTAAACCATCTGTTTGACCATTTACAACAGAAGAAAAAAAAAAAGAAAGAAAAAAAAAACCGAGGTCCTTTTTGAAAAAACTGAGGTCTATTGAAGTATAGGCTTCGGTTTTACCACAGTTCTCGGCTGATGTATTTCAACTTATTTCCATAGACAAAAACCGAGGTCTATTTCAAAAAGCTGATGTCTATTCTTGAGTAGACTTTGGTTTTTGCCACGGTTTCTGTAGATGTATTTCATTGAAATAAATATAAAAAATATCGTAGTGTAATATTGTAAAAACAAAGTGTATGTTGGAAAACACTACGTTTCTTTACCATTGGATAAAAATCGATGTCATGTTAAGCAATATCAATGTTTTTATTTACTAAAACACCGAGGGCTACGTTATTTAAAACATTTTAAAATGTTATCTTTGTCATTTTTTATCTATTATCTTTGTTATTTTTTATCTAGTGTCTTTCAAGACATTTTTATCCAGTGTAAATCAAATGTGGCAGATCACAAAACTGCCAAAGTAAATCAGCAGACGACATAAAGAACCAAAGAATATCAAAAGCCAACATAAAGAACAAAATTACAAAGCTATCAATACTTAGTATACAAAAAACTTAACCCAAAACACAAGTTTGCACATCTTCATTGAATTAAAATACTTATAATATCATAATTCTATTCACAATTCCAATAACCTAGCATAACTTGCAAACTATTCTAAAATCTACATACAACAGAAAATAAATATCATGATCCCAAGGAGCAACTGGCCAACAATTTCACTGAATCTAACAAAAATTCTTAAAAACTCCACAAAAATTAACCCATAATTGTTTGTCCATCCAATCCCCCCTTCCCAATACCCTAAAACATCATAAAAACACCATTAGTTCTGTAAACAAAATTTCTTCCAACAGCCATGCCACTCATCTAATTACTCCCCACCTACATTTATTCAAATCAACAAAGCATAGTATATTCATAACAAGAACACGTGTATCAAATTAAAAAAAAATAAAACATAATCGTATTATATACCCTAAAATACCAAAAATGAAACTATATGTTTACACACTTATGCACAATACTTAGAATGTAATATAATCATCAAATTGTCCAAAATCACATTTCAACTAAGTACCCAAGTTGCATTAGCATATCATGAAGCACATTATATTCAGAATAAGAACATGTGTATCAAATCCCAAAAAAAATATAATATCATATTATATACCTTAAAAAACTAACACTTTAAACTATATGTTCAGCACATTTATGATTTATACTTAAAAGTAATATCATCAGCAAAATGTTCAAAATCACAATTTACCAAAGTACCCAGGTTACTTAGCATGACATGAATAAAAAACCTGGAAGCCAATTCCAACACATTAATTAACACAAATTGACTTATACTTCCAAGATAAAGATCTACTCATGTTGTAGGCCAATTTATTTCTAACTTGTAATTATAGTACATTACCTGTCATATTTGCAGAAGTCAGATACAGTCTTCAATGTATTCGGCATATTCAGCTCGGACTTCGTCGATTTCTTCTCTAGTGTACTCCCCTTGTTGGAATTTTTAACAAGCAACACAATAAAAGTAATTGTAATGTTAATTTCATAATATAGAAATCTGTAAACAGGTAAATGGATAATTACCTTAAGCAAAAAATATATTAGCACTGAACGTATAGACGTATTATTGTTGGCTCTGACGTTTTCAATTATCTCTCGCATGAACCACATCACGTAGTACCCACAATGTATTACATCAGGCTACATTGGACCATGGGCGAACAAACTTCAACATAAGAACGAGATGTGATATAAGATAACTGAAATTAAAACTATACCCACCTTCACTATTTCCCATGCTGGCATCTTTTTTCCTCTTCTTCCATTCTTCATGTTAAACAATTTCAAGGCACTTCATATATAAAAGAAGTTACATGTAAGCACCAAATTGAATAATTTATGGAGGTTAAGACAAGTACATGGGCTTACGTATTAACCACAATTTTCTAATCTGAATCACAAATGTGATGGGCAGCCGAGTCCAAACAGTAGACAGTCTCTTTGTATGGGTCGATGACAGTGAGAATCCATTTGTTACTACATGTAAACCACATTTAAAAAGTTTACATAAGTAGGGGTACCGGTATGGAAGAAAAACTACACAATTTTAATGTGTGTTCTATAACTTTACCCTATGTTGGACGGAACCAAGACCGACTGATTTATAGATGCCCCGATTAGCCTATCAGCTATGGCATGCGACTTCTTTTCCATTTTATCTGAGATTTCTTCTTTGGTCAAAGATTCAGGCAAGAAATGCGGCAGATGATGTGGATTCAGAAATCTGAATCTTTCTGAGCAATTTCAAGCTATCATTCTTTTGAAGAGATGGATATTTTTGTTAAATAAAATTATTAGAGAGCATAGAATATCAAATTGGCCAGTTTCGCACAACTCACATGATAATCAGCTATTAAATTAAATTAAATATACTGCATGTAGACTACTATGGCTTTGCAGGCAATTGGCAACAAGTCGTGGACCTTGGTGATGTCTTCAGGCAGTACATACACTGTGAGATCCTCTTCAAACATTTCAAATTCAATTGGTACTGGGATCGTGTTTTCTGCCCCTTGTAAAGCTCGACTTGCATAACGATTGAGCACGTGCAGTGTATTCGGCATACTACATTCTTCTTTCTTTGCTTGCACTAGCTTTTGTAGCTCAGTAGCTCTTATCTTCCTCTTCAGGCTCTAATCAAAGTTTGAAAAAATATATCATGTATATACAATAAAAAGTTTAACCGATAACTATAACTAAGCATCAGGATAAAAGTGACCTTTATTTCACTGGAATAACAATCAGGTGCTCGGGCCAAACAACGTGTTTTCCAACAGCATCGCTAACAGTCGTGCATTCTTCCCAAATCAGGATCGGTAGAGGGGCAAAATTGTCAACTGCTTCGACGATTGAGACACGCATGCAACCCTTGGGAAATGAAAGGTTGTGCAATTTTTCTCCATGGTTATGGATAACCATAGCATGTGCAATGATCGCTTGTGAGCTCTCTAGCATTAAACCTACTGGTTTCCCCTATTCTAAAAAATAAAATTTAGGAAATAATGTATAAAAATCGAGCACCCTGAGTAAATGATATTATATAAAACATACTCCAGTTTAAACACTGATTATAGAATCACACATGTGGGTAGGCATCAATACCTTCGACAATGAATATCTCATCCAATTCTTCTTCCTATACAGCCTTATTCCCAATTATCCTAGTTGGGGTGTGAAGTTTGACTGAACAGCTCCCCTTCTCATCGGTATAGGGCGATTGTATCCCATTTCTCTTCAATGTGGCTTCAAGTTGTGCCATTTTCAAACTTTTTGTTTTCCCTTTCCAATCTTTCGATACATGCGTTCTTCTCAGCATTCCTTTTTTTATCTTCTTGCAACTCTTACGTATGTTCTCTAAGTATAACATTGTGGCTTGTGACCACCCAACAGATGAAGCATCCGAGTACATAGTAGGTGTAACATATCCTCCTGCTACCCTCACCCGACCGCCATGTTCCTCTATCTAAAGAACTTTACGAAGGATCTTCTCGTCCACTGGTAGATTGCCTTTCCTCTTTTTCTCAATGTATTCATCCTTCTCATACATAATAAAAGGTTCAAAGAGTATTTTAGTCAACATAAATTAACAAATAACCATAATAGAAATCAAAGTAATAGGTGGAAAGTTTGCTTACAGTCTTCATCAATTCCTCACCTTCAAACTCAGCATTCTGATTTGTTACCATAAGATGGCTCTATTTACTTCTTTCTCATCAGTGAGCAGATGTTTCTACCATTGACGAAATCAAGCAAATCCAAACACGTTGAGAAGCCAGCAAATATACAACAGAGTAGTCCCTAGAAAATATACTTACAATTTCCTTGGCCAGACCCACATAGCCTTTGCGAGAAAAGGGGTGTGGGTATTTATTTCCTTCCCTAATCTTTCTTTGTTCCTCGCTCAACCTCTAAAATATTAAAATAGGGTCATTTGTTAACATGTAAATTAGTCTAATAAAGGGAGGTAAGTAATCAAAATATCTTACTTTAAATCCCTCTGACATTAGACTCATCACGAATTCAGTCCAAACGGCTGGTGGAATTTTGTAGTCACTTGGTGGTTTCCTCAGCTTCCCAGGATTATCAGGTGCGGATTAATGAATTTCTGAGTGAGGAAAGTTTTAAATTGATGCAATAATCAACTAAGGGTATGTAATTTCAGCTTATGTCCCATCGCAGTCCGCACAAACCTATGAAGGTTCTGTTCATCATTGTCACCTGCATCCAAGAATGGAAATTCTATAGACAGTCTTTGAAGTTAGATTGCAATGTCCCTCAACTTATCACCATACATGTACTCATGCTTCTCCCTACTTTGAGTACGAACTACAACCAATCAAACATGATTTTGGGGGGTCTTCAATGTAAACAACATGTATTGCTTGACTACCCATGATAAATGAATTTTTTTCTAAATCCTACTATATTCATGTTTACCAAAGTAAAACCTAGATCATCTTCTTTGATGTCATTATTGTTCTCTACCCAACTGCAATTGAACATTGGTACACGGATATCATGGTCAGTGTTGTTACAACCATACTGGTGACTAAACGGTCTTGCTACTGGTTAGTGGTTGAACAGGTACAATCAGTTCAACCATAGGTCCAACCGTTTAATAGAAAATAATAATTTTTTACTATCCCACATATTTATGCTATTATTAATGGTAATAAATAATAATTGAAAATTGTATCTACCAAATCTTTAAAATTTCACGTCCTCTTCTTCCCTAGAAAAATAAAACAATTTCAAACTACTAATATTTTAAAGTTGCATCTGATGATTTATGGGGTTAGTGGGATTTCTCTCTATTACTTTTCCAACAGCTTCCTTCAACTTTTCTTTAAAAACCTCTCTCATCATCTTCTTCTTCTACCTTGGTGTTATAAAATCGCTTCGGTGATTTCCATGGCTTCTATGTACAGATTTAGTTCCATTTTGTTTTTGTTTCCATGGAACCCAATGTCTAACAATGTCCCCAACTAGATTCCTAATCAAGAAACATAGAAACATACAATTTTGTGACAGATCTGAGATGGGGAAGAAAACAGCCCATAGTCTCTGCTGGATTTGGATTACAAGCTTGGAAAGATGCAGGTCTGCATTCTTTGACGGTACTAACCGGTTCTTATGATTTTACCTAGTTTTATCCGGTTCTTGCAGTTTTGTCCCATTTTTCCCTATCAAATTGCTAATCCAGTTCTTTATCATTATTTAGACCGGATCGAAGCCCGGTTCCCGATTAAACTAGTTGAACCGATTGGTCTGGTCTAGTTATGATAACAGTTATCATGGTAGTCAAGCTCCCATATTTCTTCAATGGCCCAATAAAATGTCATGTTCGTCCTGACCGAGTTTTTATCCCTTGCACTAGAAACTTGCAGTATATTAGTTACTAAGCTAACTCTCAGGTTTTGGACGGCTCACTGAGCAGCATGTTGCTTTGTGTGGTAATTTATCTCGTCCATCATGTAACTTTGATACCGCAACACTTGCTTATTTGGTCTGTGTGCCAGCCATTTCAACCTTTGATATATTTCATAAGTGGGCTAGGCCACAGGTTCTAATATCTAGACCGTAAATAAATGTAAGAAAACTATAAGACAATATAATGTGGGAAGAATGATATGGGGTAAAAGCATGAGTAAAACTCACATGATTATGGAACCAATCAATGAAGGTTCGGTTACGCTCATCTTACAGCCATTTTTTTCATTTTACTGTTAGAAATAAAAATAATTAGACATCAAGCAATGTATACAGTTGTCTACAAGTTGATCAGGAGGTAGAAGTACTCACTCGACGTAAGGATCAATCTCAGCATTATTTACCAATATGTAACAACGTGCTTGTTCACATTTATCTTGGCTAGTTAGCTGCACTTGAGCTCCTGATAATATTTTGTAACTACTATTTTGTGATGCCTTGATGGGATTCCAACCATACGTATGTTAGATAGGTAGAAAAACTCAATGGCCTCATCAGCAATATAACACTCAGCTATACACCCTTCGGGTCGATTGCGGTTCTGGGCATATTCTTTTAAGATCTTTATGAATCTTTTGAATGGGTATATCCACCTACCATACCATCTCATATAGTCTCACCTCACTAACAAGATAAACTGTTAAATAGACCATCACATCAATGAATGATGTGGGAATTTTTTTTTTCCAACAAACGCAATGTGGTCACAAGCATCTTTTGCATTTCTTCCAACTTCAAAACATCTACCACCTTTCCACAAAGAACGTTGAAGAAAAAGCATAACCGAATTATGTTTCATCTCATATGTTTTCGTAGGACGCCTCGAATGGCCACTGGAAGCAGTTGCTACATTAGAGTGTGGTAGTCATGCGACTTAAGACCAACTAATTTCAGGTGATTCATTA
The DNA here is from genome assembly GCA_958295605.1 of Ajuga chamaepitys. Lineage (NCBI taxonomy): Eukaryota > Viridiplantae > Streptophyta > Magnoliopsida > Lamiales > Lamiaceae > Ajuga > Ajuga chamaepitys. The sequence continues at coordinate 22,951,693 of OY282506.1, read as the reverse complement.
AGATAAGATTACTGACTTAGATGAGTAACAGGTGGGAACTTTCATACCCGATTGAGAGCTATATACTCTATTCTTCTTATCCTAAGTGCATAACAAGCTGGCGGTAAATAAGTCATGTTTCCCTTTTATTCTGGTGTCAATTTAGCCCTTAACTTCATGTCCACGAGGTCTAGCTTGCCGCTAATCCGTCATTGGTTTTACCAGGGATATCAAGTTGAATGACGAATGTGCAAATGCTTCCAACATTCAAGTTGAAGGAATATTGATATCTTCTTCCAACATGACTTTTCATCATCCTCTTTTAGTTTCTTCTTCCTACTCCCCTTCCCCCAGGAAAATTTAATCCCACGAACAACCTCTAGAACTTCGACTCCTATTAGTGGCTTTGCAAGGGGTTCAAGTTCTATGTTTCCATCAAATGCTTTTCTTTGTTTGTGGTAAGGATGATTCAATAGTAGGAACCTCCGATGGCCTATGAAAGCCATCTTTTTTCACGCTTTAACCTTTTTACAGGTTTTTTTACCACAGATAGGGCAAGCGTTCGTTTGGCAATGCTACCTGACAGGTTCGTGTATGCTGGAAAATCGTCAATTGTCCACAACAGGACAGCTCTGGTCTGAATCTTGTCTTCAAAATAAGAATCATATGCTTCGACACTTGTGTCCCACAAGAGTTTCAAGTCATCGAGGAGGACTTCCAAATAAACATGTATATCACTCCCTGGCTGTCTAGGACCATGGAGGCAGATTGTAAGTCACCGTCATAACTGGCTAACAATTGTACGTCGAACTCATTGTACTATGCAGGTTGATCCCATCAGCTGATATGATTAATCTCAAATTACATGTTTCAGATGTAATCAGGCCATTAGTTGTCCACCAGTTGCCAAGCAGGCAAATCAGATGGATGTCGCATAAATCCATCACAAACTTGCTTATTTGCGTGCTAAGTCGGGTCTTTGTATATTTTCTTGTTTCATAACATAGTTGGAATCTAGGAATAGATGGAAAGTACCACATTGTCTTTGCAAGTACCCCTTTCCTTTTCTTGGGCTGATAGTCCAATTTGTATCTTGGCGCCCCATAGGTAGGGCAAACTATCAACTCTTGATATCTCTTCTGGTACAAAATGCAATCATTAGGGCAAGCATCAATTTTCTCTTACTGTAAAATAGATAAGGTTCTCCTAGTAGCATATGTAGACAGAGGTGGTTGATTAAGAGCCGGAAGCAACTCCCCAACCAGGCCAAGAAATTCAGTGAAGCTACTATCACTCCACCCAAATTTTTCCTTCATGTTATATAACTTCACAAGAGCAGACAACTTTGAAAAATTAAGACAACTAGGATACAAAGGTTTCTCCACACCCTCAAGTAACTTTCTTATTTGGTCTAAATCGGCATTACTTTCATACGCAGTGTCATATCTACTGGTTCCTCAATAAAGAAGCTCTCTTCACCTTCCCCTATCACATCATCTTCTTATGTTTTCCTTCTTTTCTAAGATCTCTCCCCATGTCATATCCATGTACGATAGGTTTTATACATAGCATGTGTACCCAAATCAGCCCTTTCAGCATTAACTCTCTTAGACATCATATTACCACAACGTGAGAAGGGACATGACATTGAAATAGGATCACAACCATTTTGCAATGCGTAATCCATGAAATTTTCAATTCCATCAGCATAAGCATGGGATAACAAGTGTTGTGACATCCACTCTTTATTCATTATTTTTCTACAAACAATCTACAAAGATTAATAGTATAGGATTAAAGTTATGTGGCCTTATTTAGCCTATCGCCCAGTCCTCCAAGGAGTTGTAATCGTTCTCCAAAGTCCGTACAGAAATGCAAGATTGTCAGACGATATATTGTTTCATCCAGAACCAAAAAAAAAAAAAAAAGAAACAAAAGTGCACATATTTGAAAAACCTAATAGAAAGTAGGATCACAAACTTTTGCAATACGAATTCCATGTAATTTTAAGTAGCAATCTGAATGCACATAATGAAACCTCTAAAACTAAACACACCTAAACTAAGGGGATGTGTATATGGTGAGACACAAACGAAAGACAACAAAAACAACCACATTTGAAAGTTAAAAACATACCTATTAATGCATATCTAATTGTATTCTGAATAGAAAACCAATGAAAATGGAAACTGTAAGACAGTCCTACTTTAGGATTTCAAATTGAAATTAAAATCCAAATTGTAACCAACACATGCCTATTTTATTTAGATAAATGTACCTAGATGAATAAACACATAAATATATTTGCAAAAATATATACATAGATTCAATAAATATACATTTCTACTCTTTCAGATCCTAGCCCTCCCTTAGACCTGGTGGAATAACTGCAACACTTGTAACCGGACAAGATTAACAAACCTCACAGTAAACAGGTTTAGAAACATTTGCAACACAATTCCAATTAGTTTTTAGCAACAATCTAGATGCACATGAACGGTACGTGGCCTTTTTTTACCTATAGCTCAGTCCTCCAATGAGTCGTAATCGTTCTCCAAAGAGTCCGAACGAAAAGACAAAGTTGCCAACTTATATACCGTTTCATCAAGACCAAAAAAACTAGACATATTGATAAACCTAATAGTAAACAGGAATGGAAAATGAAAGATAATCCTACAAGTGTACTTTCATCTTGAAAACTGAATCCAGATTATAGTATCGTTTTTTAAAGGTTGACAATTGGCAGAAATTTAAATAGTCAACACATGCCTATCTTCCAATTTACCAGTTCAAATTGAGCATTTGTGGTAAATGTACCTAGACGGAATAGGCACATAAATATATTGCAAAAATACATACATAGATTCAATAAAATGTACTTTTCTACTGTTTGAGATCCTAGCCATCCCTAAAATCTGGTGGAATAAATACAACACTTATAACTACACAAGATTAATAAACATCATAGTAAAAAGCAATGCAATTCCAATTAGTTTTTAGTAACAATTTGAATGCACATGAAAGGTACGTGACCTTTGACATATAGCCTAGTCCTCCAAGGAATCGTAATCGTCCTCCAATGAGTCCGTACGAAAAGGCAAGATTGCCAACTTATATACAGTTTCATCAAGACCAAAAAAAACAACAAAACTGGATATATTGATAAACATAACAGTAAACAGGGTCACAAATGGAAAATGAAAGATAATCCTACAAGTGTATTTCCAACTCAAAATTTAAGTCCAGATTATAGCATCGGTTTTTAAAGGCTAACCAGTTGACTAAAATTCAAACAGTCAACACATGTCTATCTTTCAATTACCAGTTCAAATTGAGCATTTAGGGTAAATGTACCTAGATTGAATAAGCACGGAAATATATTTGCAAGAATACATACATAGATTAAATAAATGTACATTTCTACTCTTTCAGATTCTAGCTCTTTCTTAAACCTGGTGGAATAACTGCAACACTTGTTGCACAGGATTAACAAACCTCATAGTAAACAGGTTTTAGAAATATTTACAATGCAATTCTTATTAGTTCTTAGTTCAATTTAGATGCAAATGAAAGGTATGTGACCTTGTTTGACCTATCGTCCAGTTTTCCAAGGAGTTGTAATCATCCTCAAAGGAGTCTGCACGAAAGCGCAAGGTTACCAGCCTATATACCGTTTCATTCGGGACCAAAAAAAAAAAACAAAACTAGACATATTGATAAACCTAACAGTAAATAGGATAACAAAGAACAATGGAACATAAAATATAATTCTACAAGTGTATTTTCGTTCGAAATTTAGATTCAGATTATAGCATCGTTTTTTAAAGGTTAACTATTGACAAAAATACAAAAGTCACGACATGCCTATTTTTCGGTTACCAATACAAATAGAACATTTAGGGTTACCTTCGCGCAGATTCAGAAAGAAATTTCAGGATATCCATTCCTTTGCATAATCACAGAAATATGGAAGCAAAAAAAAGGAAGGAAAAAAAAAAAAAAACTGAATGATTATACCTTTCCGCTCTTTATGACCTAGTCCTCCCTTAAACCGGTGGAAGAACAGGATATTATATCGAAGGAGGCAAAGGCGAGGGCGGCGACGATGGTGAAGCCGACGGAAACAGCGTTATCGTAATAATCAAGACACCCTGGAAGAAGAATCATTGCCTTGAAAACCCTAATGCGAAGTGTTAGTGAAAAGGAGAGATCGATTCATTTTCAAAAGTTAAGTGAAGAGTAAAATGTGTTTCAATCTATAAAAATAACGTTGTTAATTTGGAGTAAAGTTGCTAAAGCCTTTAACAACTTTTTCAATTTCGTATAAAAAGGAAAAGGAAAAGGAAAAGGAAAAATATTAACTATTTGAGATCACGGTTTTGGAAACAAGATGTATTAGGATAGTTATTTTTCTCTAATACACTACGCTTGAATAAACATTTGACAAAAAAAGTGTAGTCTATTAGCGAGTTTTTTCTTAAATAGACGCACACATAGTCTATTAACAACAAAAAATTCGCTAATAGAATACACTTACGGAAAACCGAGGCACGATCGTAGTCTATTAGCAGTTTTTTGCGCTAATAGACTACACTTTCACCCATAACCGTAATTAATGCTCAAATAGACTACAATTTCTTAAAACCCAAGGTTTATTTGATGTAGTCTATTAGCATTATTCTAGTAGTGCGTTTTTTTTTTTTTTTTTTTTTTGATACTTTAGTAATGCGTATTAAAAAATATGTTACATTGCATGAGCTTCACACGTATATCTTGACACGCAAAGACACTAGTGCGCACACTTAAATAACCCATGATATGAAACCAAAATTACAGTAAACTCTACAAAAATTATTTGAGACAACTTTTAGACTATTTTCAGAGAAAATTAATTATTGCAAAAAATATTTGAGACGCATTTGAGACGACTTGTATCATCTCAAATATATTATTTGCATCCAAATTATTGAGATAACTAATTAGTAACGACATTAACAAATACTCATTATTTGGTGGTTTGCATTGATGTGATAATTGGATTAAAATTGTAATTTATGTTACCCAAAATTCGTAATATTTATCTGGGCTGTGATTATTTTGTGTGATGGGAATCATCCCCCCAACGTAATCATAAACATTCTAACAGAATCAAAGCACTAAATAGATCTAAATAATTAGTCAGCTCCGTCAGGCCATTTTATTATACTCCATATAGATCCATTAATCATGGGATATCATTTCCCTAATTCTTGCTAAATAGAAATCAAGGCTGCTAGCTGGCTCGCATTCAACTGTCTTCCGCTTCTCCTGCTTGGTCGTCTAGGTTTACTTCTCGATTTCTTTTCGTCCGACTACGCATATGTTCCGATCACGGTTAACTAACGTCTAGTAACTTCTACAATCTTTGCTTGTGGGTCGAATAAAAATCCCACAAAAAAGGTGTCAAGGGAAGTAAGAATTTGTCTAGAAACGATCTTTGTGAGTTCAAGTGTATTACTAGTTTCTTCAATTGTGAATTTTTGGATTGAACAATATATAGAGCGTAAAGTGTGTCTATCCCTTAAATTTCGTTAACCAAATCTCCTCTTATACCATAATTAAGAGGTTTTTAGAGAAATATATATATCCAATTATTTTTACTATATTGACTGAAACAAAATTGGTTTTAAATACGATTAGTACTAAGGAACGGAAGCAATGCATGTTATGATGTGAGAGGCCCAACTAAACCATTCTTGTCTTATCATATAATAAATGTGGATTCCAACTTCTATTCACTCACACTACAACAAAAGAAGTCTTTTGCATAAGATTTTTTGACACCACAATTGTGGTCACTAATAATAAGTTATTTGTGACCACTTGTTGTCACAAATCTCTCTACAAATTATTTGAGACAACTTTAAGACTACTTTTAGAGACAACTAGTTGTTGAAAAAAATATTTGAGACGCATTTGAGACCACTTTTGTGGTCACAAATATATTATTTGCGACGGAGTTATTGAGACGACAATAAAGTTGTGACAAATACTCATAAGTTGTGACAAATACTCATTATTTGAGACCACTTTGCTTGAGTTGTGGCAAATACTCATTATTTGAGACCACTTTTTTGTGGTCTCAAAAGACCCTTTTCCTTGTAGTGAAGGCGGATTTCCTTTTTAAATTAAGACTTTATTTTATAATTAAATATATAACACGGTGGATGGGCCCACATCACATGCAAGCGTTTCTTATAGCACGGGACTTTCTAAATATGATCTCCTCAAACCTTCTACCTCTTTTATTTGGTTTAACTAATTTCTTTACTTTTCAAACAGATTTTTATTTTCATGAGTTGTTTCAGGGTCGCCATCTCAACTACCATATGTTAATTTTGTATCTTTACTTTATCGTTCAATCATACTTTCCCAAGCAAATTGTACCCGAAACTTATCGAGGGAACTTTACTCTACTTTAATGATCATGTTCTTTTCGTTTTTAAATGGACAATCCGTAAAGATAGACTGAAATACGACGCTCAAGAGACGCATTGATAAAAGAAACAAAACAAGTAGAATAAAGAAAAATAGTCTACATTTATCATAAGCAGAGAATAAATATATAGAGATTTTTCCTCAGGGTCATTAATAAGCTCCCTTATTTGGCTAAAAGGGGTTGTAGGAACCAAGTTCAACTCTGAATGGTTGTAACCCAGAGTTGAAGGACACCACTAAATTGTTCTTCTATTCCTTTAGTTTTGACAAATATCGAGATGGATTTCCTAGAACCACAGAGCTGGCCTTGCAACCTAGTTTAGCTAAACCCAACTCTAAAAATGCACAAGTCTCAACAAATAATATGCATTGTTATCCATTTTTTTGTTTAAGAGTCATGATGTTGGTTAGTCCATATCAAATGATAGTATGCCCGGGGGACCTAGCCCTAGCGGGCGCACCACATTATGAGAAATTAAAAAAAGATGCGCTTTTTGAGACTTATTGAGTCACATGTGACTGGAGGAGTAGCAAGCCTAAGGAAACCTATCCCTGGCGTACTAACAACATTCCGAGAAATTGAAATTTTTTTTGCATACACCGAATAAATAAGATAGCCGGAACTTAGAGTCGATTTTCAAGTTATAATTGTGCTTGAGTACCTAGTGACAACATAGCTCGTGCATTTTTTTATCAATATCACTTCTTTCCTACATTTTCTGCAATATTTAATTTTCCCTATATATTATATTTTTTCTACTGGTAAAATCAATATATTTTTGTCTTGATATAATGTCTAATTTGATGCATGGATGCACTTATAGGACTGGAAATGAAATCAAGTTGCTCGATATTTAATTCAAGATCGTTTGATAAAAGTTCATTTGAACTATGTTCAACTAAAAATATCAAATACGCTGAAATATATTTATGTTTGATAATATCTAAAGTTCAACTCGAACTCGGGTTTGATAATAAAATATTAAAATAAGTATAAAAAGGTCAAACTACTCAACTTTGGCCCGTGTTCTATTTGATTAAACTCGATTCAATTAATAATCAAATGAACTCAAATATAATTTTGGAAGCTCGACTGTATTTCAAATAAGCTTGAATAGCAGTAGGTTTCACTCGACTCGATTTATTTATAGCTTATGAACATACAGTGTAGAATTAAAAACTTAAGTTTTTAAACAGGAAAACATGTTTTGCTTCTTTATTTATAATTTCTTTTTTTTTATTTTACGTTTGCCCCTTTACTTTCCCTATTTAAACTTTTACCTATAGAACTTTTCATTTTTCTTATCTGCTTCCAAATCTCCTCTTAAGCTCCGTGAATTTTCATGTCTGTTAATTATCTCGGAGGGTAAATGGGAAGAAAATAAAGATGCAAGGCGAAAGCAGCATTCCTTTTTTCGATATATGAAATAGTGGATTTCAGCAAGTCGATTCTTAGGTAATGTCGAAGGAACCGTATTGGTGAATAAATCGGTCGTATTATCAGTTTATAATTTAATTGGTCCGATTAGTTGAACTGGTGGTTCGATGTCGTATTATATTTTCATTGAACATAATATAGATTGTATTTGGAATATAACACAGAGTTTAAAAGACTCAAAAATATATAATTTTAATAAATAAATATATGAGACTAAACAAAATATGTAATATTGTATACTTATTATTTTCAAAAAAAAAAATTAAAAGTTCTAATGTAGGAAACAATTTCCCCGGTTCAATCCGATTTTTAGCGATTTTAATCTGTTTAATACTATTTTCAGTTTCGTACCTTACCAGATTTGATCGGTGGCAAGTTCAGGGTGAAACTGGTTTAACCGGCCGGTTCGGACTGGTTTGATGGGGCGAAAGTACTAGGCAAGTAAAGGGGTGTGAGCAAAAACATAGAACTTACGTGGAAAATTTGTCCAACCTGATGGGACGACCTAATTCGCCAGACATTGTAGTCGAATTGGACCCAGTGGCGGATTAGGGGGGTAAGTGGGGGCCACGGCCCCCCAAAATTTTCAATAATTTTTTTCTATGTATAATTATTTTAAATGTAAAGGTATATATTGGGTATTGATATTTAAAGTTGTTCCCCCAACCTTTTTTTGACAATTTTTATATGTATTTACTATGTATATATGTAAATATATGGGTGTTGATATAAAAATAGTTGGAATATATCAAAATTTAGGATTATAATAGTAGAGAAAATGTATGTTTTTTGTAGATCGTCACCCTAAAGTTTAAATCTTGAATCCGTCATTGATTGGACCGTAAAAATATTGGCCATATGACATGTTTCAAGTGACTAGTTCAAATATCTTAATATATTAATTTTAGGGGATGAATTGGGATTAGATCACTTATTTTTGACTCGTTTAAATTTTTTGACAGTCTATTACAACCGTATAGTGTTGATCCAATGAGCTGGTTTAGGCCGGACTCGTCCTGGCCGCGCAAATTGCCTACTGTCACACTACATGGGGCAAACAAATAAACAATAAAGTATGTTAGTTAAAGTTTGATTGTAAGAACAATGACCGGATGGCATACACATTTGTAACAAAATTTTCAAAGAAACAAATCATGACTCGTAGCTAAAATAGATTATGGAACAGAGTATTCTTTGGATATTTTCTAGAATATTTTAATGAGTATTTTGGATTTGGAAAAATAAGAAAAGAACAATCATTAACTGAATTATGCTTAATTGACTTGAACGACATTGTTAATGAATTTTGATTCAGTTTGTTCTCTCGATATGATTGACTTAGTGCAATCAAAATCAAATAACTAAACAAAACATTAAAATTAGTGAAAAATTAGCATCAGACTCTTTGGAAACCAACTTTTCAACAGTCAACTATTTTAACAATAAGCAGATGGTAGTAAACCATGAAACAACAAGAAATGGATCACCTCTAAAATTGCCTGCCTCTTTTTTTTGTTTTCTCTGTCTCTCTTTTTAATAGTTAAATGATCCGATTGTTATCTTCACACAACTTAAGATTCGTTCAATAATATGATCACACCTCAAAGGTAGTAAATGTACCCCAATAATATTTCATTCCTTGCTGACTATATTTCTTATATAAACCATATTATAACATTTAGGGTCCGTTTGGTTGCAAATCATCAATGACAATGAAAATGGGTATGAATGAGGGGTTAATCATATTATCAAATGAAATGGGGGAAATTGTTCATAAAAGGGGGTAATGATTAACTTATTTATTATGTACCAAACACCATTAATGAAAATGAGTCATCATTCATTCTCATTTCTTACCCCTAAACCCCCAACCAAGCAGACCTTTAATGCCGTACTTAATAATATTAATATTGTATTTGAATAGAGGGATTTGTAGATTAAGATGATTTCATATGAATTGATTTAAAATATTTTGTATTTGTAAATCTACTTATTTCATGTATTTCTTAGGATCTACTAAAAAAGTATATTTTTAGGATGTTTAAATTCATATTAGAAGATTTCAATTGTTTGATTTTTTCTATAAGAAAAAATGATGACAAGGAAAATGTGAATGTGTGTTAGCTTGCACGTATATGTGTAGTGCGTGAAGTATGTGGTTATATATGACAAAGTGAATGTAATTCCAAGTGATTAGATTGTGGAAATAATTTCAAATGAACGAAAAATAAACTACAAATATAGAAAGAATCTTTAAGTCTATTGTTTAAACAAAGCGAATGGATTTAGCTGTAGTTTTCAAATTCTTCAATCCAAACTCAACTGCTGATGCATTATAGTCGAATAACAATACTTCAAAATTATATTTTAAAGGTCAAGATTGATCTTTGGTCCCTCAATCCCCAACTATATAAGTATATATTATTCAAAAAAAAGAGAGTGAAGTGCGGATGCTCTCTTCAGGTGAGAACAGCATCCTATGTGACTGCCGAGCCTTTTAATTATTGTGTAAAAAGAACACAAAAGATCTAATCACTTTCCTAGTTATATCTTTTATATCATATTAGCTGGTAAAGTGTCATCTCCATAGGGTTAAAAATGACAGTATGATTATGGTTAATGGCCAATCACTTCGAGCCTAACATGTTGTAATAATCACATATAGTCACAGGGTAAAAAAAAACTTGAGACAGCAGTTTGATATTGTCTGGTTTGTAATAATCATGATATTAACACAATGATTCATCCAAACAAAGCACCAAGATTGCATTCATTGACAAACACAGAGTGAATAAGTGAAGGCAATGAACATCTCTGATAGCATAATCTATTACAGTTGTTCATTTTTTGGTTTCTTTCACCAATAACTCAAAGTTTTGACTTTCACACTATAGCTTGTATGACTCAAAAGAAAGCTAAAAAAGGAAAATAATAACAAGAGAAGAGAGAATTACAATATCATATAAAATCCTATGCAGAACAAAAGCCAACACAATTATGCAGACTCAAGACTGACAGCAGATACATTGGTAGGCAAATGGTTAGGAAATGACACTTGGTGATAATTCTTCTGGCACTGCCACAAGAGAACCAGGAAAAATAAAATAAAATAAAATGAAAAAAAGGATTTGGACAACGCTTCCGCACCTGCTTACAGAATAGCATTGTTTTCTTTCGACTGAAACAGGCCGAGGTTGAGCAACAATGAGATAGAGGCACGGTGTGTGGATGCAGAAGAGTGGGATAGTGACACGTGCAAAAAATGTACACTTGCCAATGTGAATTGGGATAAATGATGATGGACAAACAATCACTGTAATCATAATATGGATATTAAAGGTAGTAGTTGTAGTGGTGGTGCTTCAACTGAAGTGGAGTAGATATGGGGGGATGGAAAAAACTAAAACAAGAGGAAGAAGATAAGACCCTTTTTCGGTTAAGGGAACAAGTGCTAGCACTGATGACCACGTCTGCAGCCGAGTACACCAGCACCAGAAGTAATAGTAGCAACCATGGTGGATGACTTGGCACCTAAGCTCGAAGCTCGGGCGTAGCTGGCAGAGGCACCGGCTCCTGATGGAGTGAAATAAGCTCCGTTGAGCATTAGGTCTCCCTCTGATCGCCAGTTCCAGCCCTTCCATTGATGTTCTGCTGTTTCGACCCTCTTTGTCACCTGGTCAGAACAAGAAAATGAAATTCCAAATCCTCCAACTTATTGTTTTAGAAAGTTATTAAACTTCTATGATGAGATACCTCTTTTGCAAAAGGATTGGATGGTGCAAGATAACGGTTGCCCTGGCTGTTGATAGTGGGGCTTGCGCTTCCGCCTATAGCATACATCTCCCAGTGAGTATAGTCGTTGTTGACCACATGAAAGTATCCGTGTCTACACCTGAAATTTTCAAAGTTTGTCAAGTCGTTGAAATTGAAGTAGTTTGTCTTCAAATTGTCCTCTGAATAAAATGGAAGCGCTTGTTATTGATGATCATGATTTCACGAAAATAGAAAATCATGATAATTGGAGGGAGCCTGTTTTGATCAATAAGTCGATGAGTGATCCTTATGACGAAAAGGAACACGAGGAATTACCTTGGCATTCTCTGAATAAGGCCCTCCCCGAAATGATTGTAGGCAATGGTCACCTGCATTTGCTTGTCTTTCATATAGGAGTCACTGTGACCTAACAACATAACCTGTTCCAACATTACATAACTTAATCAGTAAATATATACTGTCTACTGTTACATATGCAACTACTAAAGACAAGCAAACTAAATTAACCTCATTGTGGTGGGTGAAGTAGTTGTTAGAAATGGTAATGGCAGTGGACCCCATAACAGCATCAACGAGGCCATCAGCACAATTTGAAAGCGAATTATGATCGACCCAAATGTGGCTGGAACTGAAGATAGAAATGGCATCTCCGTCAGCCATAGTCCTCCAGCCAAAGTGCGAAGGCGAGCTCCTCACCATAGCATTACCCGTTGGTCTGATATCATGGATATGAAGGCCATGAATGATTATATTCGTAACGAATTGGATTGTAATGCCAGCTCCATTAGCTATGTGAACATTCACTCCACGGCCATCTATCGTCTTAAAGCTGTTCATGATGAGTTCTTGCTTCAGTCGTATAACCATATCGCGCTTGAACACGATCCAGAGTGGCTTGTCCTGAATGACAGCATGGCGTAGAGTGCCGGGCCTAGGATTAACAACATCGTTGTCACTAGGATCCGTGACTACATAGAATCGGCCGTCACGCCCTCCAACGGCATTTCGTCCAAAACCAATGCCACAGTCAGCTAGGCGCTTACGGTTCTTGTGCCAATTGGAATCGCATCGCCAGCAGTCGTCGATCGGGTTACCGGTGCCACATGAGAAGAATCCGAGCTTTCGCCTCTCGGTGCTGTTTCTAGTTGCCCTGTCAATCAAGAATTACCAATATTATTTACTGCATTAGCAGTGCCATTTCATCTTTGGTGAAGCTAATTGATGATAATCATATGCTGTCATTATGTGAGGTCAGAGGGGCAATCAAGAGATTTCCAGTTTAATAGGTCTCAGCTTTTGGTAGTTTCATTATTGTTATTGTGAGGCAAGCAACAATATCGGAGGCACTTTGTCTTCCTTTGGGTACACATGGGTGATGCTATCACGTGAGAATGATAGAACAACTCTTTTTTCATCATTCCACTTTCATGAATACTATTGCATTCCTCATGACTGTAGACTAATTGTGCTCACATTTCTAGCTCCTTTTCTTGCATACATACATTGATGCACACACACACATGCCTAGGCATGATAACTTTACAGTGTGATAGCAAATAGAGAACAGAGTTTCGAAATTTTGCTTAATAAAGTGAGAAATCAAGAACAGTTTCGACTTTATGAAGTTGTCCCAATAAAGACGCATCATTAATTGAAAAAAAAAACGACACCAAGGAATTATTAGCAGAACTATTTACAGAAGAAAGTAAACTTTCACTTTTTGCAACCTTTAAAAATTGCATATAATCATATTAAATGGAATAGAGGATCTCGTGCCTTAACAACCGTAAACAACTTGATGAAGAAAAATAATTGGATATCATCACAACCAAATAAGGAATTATTAAGCAGGAATCACGGATCTTAACCACAGTTAGCATGTGGTATAAACTGAACAACAATATCCCATACCACAGAAAAAGCTCTGCAGCAAGAACATGATATTTTACCTTACGCAATAATGTGAATGCAGGAAATGGATATTAAACAAATTCATTCTTCTCTGTGTGTGTGAGAGAGAGAGAGTGTGTGTGTTTACATGGCATGTGAGTAGGGTAGGTCTGCAGCAATAGTGGCATTCAATCTAAAAGGACCACATCAAGAACAACCCTAACAGCAACTCCTACTAAACCTCATTGTGTTAGTTAATGCTCAATAAATGCACAAAAAAGGCTATTTCCAGCAATTCTTTTTAACAGATATAAAATTATAAAAAAAAAATAATAATAGAAAGGGAAAATTAATGAAAGATCGCTCACATTTCAACCATTCTTGCCACCTCTTCTGGGTCACTCACAGCATGTTCGTTCAGAGCCTCCTCATCAATGCCTTCCAACCTGAAAAATACCCATTACCCATCAACATTTATATGATAATTGAATTAAAATAGTTTATAGTGGTAAATAATTTATCTTAATTTAACCCATTTGAGGTAAAAATGAGGGAAAACTTTTGCAGTCATTTTCACATGGGGTGTAGCTGCCACCGACAACCTCGGCGGATTGTATACACATATCAAATTAATTGCAGTCGAGGAAAAAGAGGGATGTAAGACCAAGTACAGAACACTAGGCCAAAAATACACACACAACACGCACTGATGCAGAGTGGCGTACACACACTGCTCAAGATAGTGGAACAACAATGCCCATATTTACGTACACTGTGCATACAAATCCCCACTATTAGAAACGTCGAAAGTGTTTTTTTTTTGGAGAGAGAGAGAGAGAGATCAACTAATAACTGCTTACTAGGTGAAATTACGCATATGCCACCACCTGCATTCTTTTTCATTTTTATAGGTGGGGTAGAATGGAGTGCATTTAATGAGGGTAAGTGTGGGACGAGAGCTGGAATTTGTTAGACACAGAGGAATCCTATGAGAATTGCCTAGCAACCGAATAAACGGTTGAGATCTGTTGGAGGATATGGGATCTTAACACCCAGGATGGATGCTTTTCGGGTACAGACGTCGGATTGAAGGAGATCCGACGGTTGGAATTCGGTGGTTATCAAAGGGGGGAAGTGGTCGCTGAGTTCACAGGTCGCACCGAGGTTGACTCAATACAGAGATAATGAAAAGTAAGACAGAAGCTACTTACTTTGCCGCCATTGTTGAGTTTGGGGAGCTCTGCACTTTCTCCGTAACACTGAACAGAAATTTAAACAAAAATTAAAAATGATTTCTCCGAGCTTCTACAAAAGAAGTATAAAATCGAAATTACACTATATTAGGGAAAATGCAGAAGAAATCCGTCATAAAATTTAACCAAAATCAACTGAAATTCATAACAAAATTTTCACAGATTTCCACATTGTAAGAGCATAGCAAAAGAAGATTAAACCACAATGAACAAATTTGAAAGTGATACTGCAAACCAAATGTTGATTTTCGAGAGGGATCAAATTCTCCCTCTTGAATTGGGTCGAAAAAAGGGGGGGAAATACAGAGCATTTTCCGAAGAACCAAATGCAGAAGCATAGATCAGATAAAAAAATAGTAGAACGGACCTCAATGTTAGGGTTTCATCCGTCCAATCTCTAGATACAGCTCCAATGAAGAGCACAAGCAACAGAAATGAAGAAAGTGAAACCACCATTTTCTTCGAAACAACTCCCATTGTCATTTGACGTCGTCTCAACTCTCTCTTCTTCTCTCTCTCTCTTCAAAAAATGTGCATATGTATCTAAAAATGGAGCTAGAATTTTGTAAAGAGAAAAGATATGAAGATGAAGAGAGGGAACACTGGGAAGAGTAGGAGGAAGAAGAAGAAGCACGACGCCTGACGTAACGGCCTCTGATCATTATATAGACTGTCACGCGCAGAAAACGTTAAATTTAACGCCCGTTAACTAACTGCCAAGAATCCTGCTTAATTACCAGTTAACAACAGTGTTTTCAATTAACTACTTTGACCATGGTTACTGTTTCTCTAATCTTTTTACTGACAGGATTTAATTAATTACTCCTAGGCTGAGTTAACTAACTCCTGCGCTTTATCCACTGTGTCTGCCGCTCTCACGTGCCTCCGTCAATAACTCACGTGGCGCAGCTGACTTTTCCTTTTTCTATCTTAATTTTCTCTATTTTTGTTTCACTATTCATGGTTAGTGCTTAAGGCTTAGGAGTGGTTAGCTTTATATTTTCTTTCTCAAATCATTTGCAAAAAATAATTTAGCAGTTCTCCAGAATTATATTATTTCACAATTGACATTAAGTTAAAAGTTTTGTCCCGCTTAATTTTGTACCCTTTTCGTTTCTGTCCGTCTTAATCAGTATTGTACATTTTTTGTTTTTGTTCATCCCACTCAAATTTGTACATTCTTAAAAAAAAAATTTCCCTTACAATTTTCACCCTCAAAATCTCCACCTTCAATCTACACATTTGAAAAAGCCAACCAAAAAGCAAAAAATATTTTTTTCTTAATATACGTGTCCGTCCCTACGTGCAAAACTGAGCGGGACGGAGGGAGTAACATTTAAAATGGAACAGTAAATCAAGATAATAAACACCACGATATAAACGTGGAGCTGAATCCCTCAGACCCCTCGGACTTTATGTATTGATAAATTTGCCGAATAGGCTATGTTTTACATAGAGAGCTCACTCTCTAATACCTAACTTATTTTATTACCATATTATGTCCGGCGACTCCCGTCGACTTCTTCGACACTGACACGGCACACCATCGAAGGTCGGACAAACTCTCTCGAGCCCTCCTTGAAGTAGTTTTTCCCGAAGTTATTTCAACTTAACTAACTATGTTATAACACTACAAAACAAATAATACTGACTCGGTGAATAGTAATGCTCGAATATAATATCACGCTGATTTCACTCAATATTATCTCATGTATTTAATGATCCTTTACTCCAGAAAAGGTACGCATATATAATCTCCAATTTGGATGAGATCAACTTTCTCTCCAAGCAACCGCGTATCAAGATATGTTGAGATCTTCTTTCCATGTCTCTTTTATATCTCCTCATTCACAATTCATATTAAAACTGCATCTCTTTTTTTCTACACAAAAAGATAATTAGTTATTAATTAATATATTTTTTACAATAGCCCAAAATTAATATCTTTTACAATCTCCCCCTTCTTTGACATTTTTATTGAAACATCTTTAATTCAGATGCACTACAAAAAAACCATAAAATACTTCCCTTTAGAAGACACTCCCCCTTAGCTGTAGACACTCCCTCTTGAATATAGCTGTGAAACACAAGAAACAACAAAAATATATTCAAGAAAAGTAAATAAATCTACGCTAACCAACTATACTAAATCAATCACCCACAAGAACATCTTCACCAACGACAAAACATAAAGCTGCAACATTCAGTTCTAACATGCCAACAAAATCCACTAGGACAGAAACATCAAGTGCTAATTTTTCAACTAAAAAATATCAAATAGAATCACAAAACGACTTAACAAAAAAAAAATGTAAACAACCAAAAGAAATGTAAACTTCAGAGACAGCATCAGACTCGGATTTCCACTTAGCCGAAGCCTTTCCCCTCTTCTAACATGCGCCTTCCCTCCCCCCCCCCCCCCCCCAAACCAACCAACACACACAACTTTTTGACAAACAATGCGCAACCATGGTGTAGTGGAGGAACCGGAGCGGAGGATTTGGTAAAGGAAATTGTAGAACTGATGTGGAAAAAGAAAAGGTCATGAAGTCCCGTGGGCCAACAATTTATACATAACTAATGGGCCCAAGAAGTGCTGACTCACCCAAAAACAAGAAAGTGGGCCAAAGAGATGAGTATGATTTTGAAGAAAAACAGCGTGGACCACATGACAAGATCTCGAAAGATAAGGGACTCAATTGGCTTGGCAAAGAAAAAAATCACACAATGCACCAGTCGGACACATGTATATCCAATAGATATGAAGACGGAACTGTGCAAAAAAAACTTCTCTGTTTCTTGATCAAATTAGTTCCAAAAAATATTTGTTCCTTTGGAGAAGACTATAGAGAAAATGAATTACACTTAGAAAAAAAATGCCTATTAAATTTTAACCCACTTAATTATGAGCCCAACAAGTCACAGATAAGTAGAGGGTTTGGCAAAGAACTAGATAAAATTCCAGATCAAGGATAACTGACAATTTAAGAAGATGAGGCGAAAAAATAAAGGTTCCTTATTCATCCGACTTCTTTTACCCTCTCGTCAAGTTGCTTGCAAACCCCACGAGTCAAAATCGTACGAGAAAAATCTAGTGCAACGAGCTCTTGGTTTCTCCTTATAACCCCTTCAACTATCAATGACAACAATTAATAAAACAAGTATTTTTTTATGTGCACAGTTTATGTGATGTCCGGCGGCTTTCACAAACTGATGAACATGAAAATTACCATTTTTCTTGCACTTTTCACGTCCATATTTTGTTAAAAATTACGTGTAATTGTTATGTTCATGTACAAATATATGTTCTTTGGTAATTTTGGGTTAATTTTTCTTTTTAGTTCGATTTGATGCGCTTTTGCGTGTGTTTGAGTCATATTTTGAAGGTTAGGAAACTCGGAAGAATTTAGAAGATCGTTCGTATCCATTTGCACACTCTAGCCCGTATTTTAAGGCCCAAACGGGTCCATACTGGGTCAGGTTTAGGCTCAAAAGGAAGATCATCAAGTCATGAGAAAAGTTCATGAAGAAATCGGGCCGGAATATGGATAGAAAAGCCTCAATTTGGAGAAGGAAAGAGGACGAGAACGATCACGCATACTCCACGTTCCAGCTTGCCAATTGAGGCCCAAAAAACCCAACAAAAGCCTAAAATCAAAGTTAATCGAGTCGCGAACAAAATCCGTGAGGGGTCGGGCTGAGAAGACGAGAAGAAAGGCTCCAAAACAGCGACGGAAGACGAAGACGCAAAGAGGGGCTGCATTGCACCAACCGCCACTGCTCCTACCGGACCGTCTGCCAGACCGGTAGTGGTTCTGGCAGTTGGTACAGATCTCTCCCAGTTGCAGCCGCCACATCTGTCGGTCCGGCAGTCCGTGAACCGCGCACGCCTAGTTTTCAACATGCTGTCTTTATATTTCGGTCATAACTTCTTCGTCCAAGCTCCGATTTGAGTGATTCAAGTTGCCACGCGTAGCCATGACAAAGATCTACAACTTTATAGTTGAAGTTGAAGGTTGATTCCGAACAAAAATTTCTCAGAAATCACGAGAAGGACGAGTTGAGCGCGCACGGGGGGCTCGACTCAACAACTTAAAGGACCAAGCACTCCATTTGTAAGATTATTCAGCTCTTGCCTCCTTTTGTAATATTCCCCAACACTTTTCTCTCCTTTCTTTCTGCATTTTCAGAATTTATATTCAATAGCTTTTGAGAGTTGTAATGGATTAGTGAAATCTTATAAGCCATTGTTGTGAACTATAAATCCAACACTTATTACATAATTAACTCTCACAAAAAATCTGTTAAATTTAGTGCAATTGATATTGAACTCCGAAGACTTAAAGAATGAAATACACTTGACTTCGAGTATGTTTGATTTGAATTGACTTAAAATACATCATATTAAAAATTGCATTCTAATAAATAGATATATTTCGTATTTTATTACATAAATGCGGGTTGTAAATGAGTTAAGTGAGGGTGCTAATATTCAAGCTTGTTTGAAATACTATTGAGTTTCTAATATTATGTTTCAGCTTGTTTATTAGTAACAAAATCGCGTTTGAACGATCTAGTAATTTGATATTTACACTTAATCTTGACAATTTTTTATCCTCAAGCTCGAATTGAACCAGTAAAAATATATTTAAACTTACCAAAATATGTGAATGTATTGGAAATCACTAATGACATGCATATCTTCTAGTTTTATGCCAAAAGGAAATATACATATTTGTTCTAAATCCAAGATCAACTATTCCCTCAGGGAGAGAAAAATATAATATGAAATACCTTTATGCATAAATATATAAACAAAAATAAAAATGCAATACAAAAAAAGAAGATACGGATAAGAATTTTGTAGTTTGATGGTGTCACTCTTGGTCGATTAAGAGGTCAAGGGTTCAACACTCATTCTCGCCCTGAGTTCCCCAATGTACTCAAAGAAAAAGAAGAAGTTAAGAATCCATTAGTTGAATGGCATCTCTTAACTTTGTGTTGTGCAATTGTGATGGTCTTCTAATAGCGGCGGCTCAGGGACGGATCCAAGATTTAATAAAAGGGTTGGATCCTGCATTTAATAATGAAGTAGGCTAAGACATGTAATACTTGTTAGAATTCAATGAAGTTGGGGCTATAAGCTTTGACCAAAAAAAAAAAAAAATAGTAATAGAGTCTACATATAATTTTTTTTTTTCCTTTTCTATAAGAAATTCACTAAAATAAATAAGATGAGTTTGAAACGAAATAATTGGACATAATTTTAAGTATGAATTATTTATTTATATCTTACTTTGAGACTAGAGCGTGAACATAAAATGATACGGGGGTAGAATTAGTTAAAATTTAGAGTAGAGAATAACTAAAATAATAAAAATTATAGTACTAAATTAAGATTTGTACAAATTTTGCATTGGGAAGTAGCCTGGTATTGGTCTAGCCTAGAGACTAGAGTGTGACCAATAAAATTAAATGAGGTAGACTTAATTAAATTTGGAGTAGGGAATAACTAAAATAATAAAGATTATAGTACTAAACTTAAGATTTTATAAATTTTGCACTGGGATGGAGTCCAATATTGGTCTAGCCTAGCTTCGCCCATGGGCGGGCTGCCATCGTATTAGATGTCCGGGTTCTGTTTTGGTGGGGGTGTTACCCCCTAGAATGAGGTTTTGCATGAAATTTGACTTTGATTCTAGTATGGTATTTTTGGATTCCTTACTTGATGTGCATGCAGTCACGAGGTATGAATCAGATTACTCTTATGTTGGGCTTCTCGTGAGTGATATTTAGATTTTGATGCACTCTAGTTGTCTTTTAAGTATTGATAATGTCTTGTAGGCCAATTGTGTGGCGCATGGTCTTTGCTCGTTTTTTCTTTTCTTCAGCCGATCCTATTGTTTAGATGGGGTCTGATTTTACTGCTTGGATTGAGAGTCTTATGCTGGATGATTTACATGTTGGAAAAAATTGTGCTACAATGATGTTACAATTGACAACTTGTACATTGACACTACTAGTACAATAACATGTTCCAACATGAATTAATGATTGGAACACAAACTCCTTAAGTCAACATCTTTGTTCCAATACGATCGGATTCGGATAGCTACATATATTTGTTGTAGCTATTGTTGCACTCCACATCACCGAAAAAATGGGATCTTTGGGATCTTTATCATCAACCTACAAAACACAATTTAGTACAGAGGGCAACCGAGGCAAGTCCAGGATTCTCTCTGCTAGACAAATATGCCCAGGTGCTCACGTTTATTGGCGCAATGTCTCCAAGATACAACGGCTAACGTTTCAAAGGTAGTAGCACTCCAAACCTTTAAGCTCCGACGAACTGGAAAGTATTTAGAAAGTGAGCATGTCTCGACAAAAGAACACGTTCCTCCAGAATTTCTAAGACATGAAGAATCGTACGAAAAACTTTTCGAAAATCTACATGAAATCTATTAAAAAAGACATGGAGAACTTCTATTTATAGGACTTCAAATGTAGGATATTGATGGTCTTTAGGTAGTGGCACTACAAGAATTTTTGAAATAGACAACAGATTTTAGCTGTTGTCCAGTTATAAATAAGTCTGTTATTAATAGTGCTGTTGTTAAAAGTACCATTTTAACTACAAGTAAAAACCGTTGTCTGTTCCATGGACAACAACACTTCATATAACAGACATAATCTGTTGTCTTTGTTAATTTTAACTACAGTTTGTATCTGTTGTTTAATCTTAAAACTGTTGTTTTTGTTAGTTTTAGCAACAGTTTTTCCCCGTTGTTCTACAATTTAAATCGTTGTTTATTTAGTGTTTATTTTCGAATTTAGCAGCTCCTTTTAGCTATTGTCTTTTACCCGTTGTTCTTCATTTTAAATCGTGTTTATTTAACAGATAATTTATTAAAAATAATTATAAATTGAAAATAATTACCCGTCTCTCAAATATGCATTCATAGATCAAAATAAATCTCTCCAATCCAAGATAAAACATGATTGTGTAATATCTAAAAATGTGCAATTCATCAAAAAGGATAACAAGTGTACTCCTTGCCACTTTACGCCACAAAATATTAACTAATTTGAATCTAAGACGACTTCTAAAAATGTTTGAAACTCCACAGCAACTTCTTCAAAAGATATGTACCTTCTTTGCCTTCCTGCCAATGAAAATATTATAAACGAGTACGTCAACAAAAGAAAAAATAACAGAAAAGTAATATTATTTAATACAATTGACATACCAGCATAATTCAGTCATCATAGACGTAATCTTGGACACAGTCTGCCCACTCACTACGAACTTCATCAATGTCTGCCACACTGTATTCCGCTTGTTTAAACTATTTAACACAAGAATAAATAATTAATTCCATTTTACGAATGCATAAAAATAACAGAAAAGTAATATTATTTATGTAAAAAATTTCATTAGTTAAAATTACCATCGATCGTAGAGAAACCCGGTCAATGGTTTCAGTTTCTTCAGTGATTTGTCTCATGAAACGCATTACATAGAAACCACACTGAACATCATCGGGTTGGCGAGGACCCTGAGTTAAAAAATGTTAATAAAAATACATGTAAACCAAAATACATATGTAATCATATTTGAAGTAAAGTGCTTACAGGTATTATTTCCCATATTGGCCGTTTTTTCCCTTTAATACCCTTGGCTTCCTTAAAACTTGTTAATGCTCTTCATACATTCAAAAGTGTTTAAGTCAGAATGTCACTTACTCAATAAATTTTTTAATTGATAAAAAATATCTAGACTTACTTGTCCACAATATATTTCCAATCGGAACTTCGAATTCTATGATTCATAGGATCCATTAAGTAGACAATCTCCTTGTAAGGGTCGATGGCACTGAGAATCCAATGATACCTATACACGTACATTAATGAGAAAATTCCAGCTATAAAATGGGAAATATAAGATTTCGTAATTAGAGAAATAGTTCTTACCCAACATTACTTGGCACCAAGACTAGCTGATTTGGTGATGAACTTATCAGCCTATTTGCTACAAATTGTGCCCTTTTATTCAGTCTTTCAGCCTTTTGGTCTTCAGTCTCTTTCTCATCTTGGAAATATGGGATGCTATTTGGATTCATAAAACAGAATTTGTCTTCTATGCCCTTTTCTTTCATCTTTCTAAAAAGATGCCTAGTATTTCAAGAAACATACAAGGTTAGTATAAATAATCAATGAAAACTCGAGGTAGCAAAGAATACTTAAAATTCAAGGATTACCATATGTAGACAACTATACAATTGCATGTGACTGGTTGCAACTTGTAGACAAAACAGATATCCTCTAGTTGCACATGAATCGTAAAGTCCACCTCAAACACGTCATAATCAAGTGGGATTTGTACGGTTTTGTACTTTAAAGCATGGTTGGCATAGCAAAATAATATCTTCAATGATTTTGGAACATTTGCATGCCTTTTCACTTGAAGATTGTGCTTCTTTTTGGGTTTCTAATATAGTGAATACACATGTTAGAATGGTGTTTTGCTTCAATTATATATATGTATTGAAATAAAGAGTCACATTTACCTTCTCTTTCAAAACTACCAAGTGTCTCGGCCATGCTACAAAAGTTCCCACAGCATCAATAAGCAGTTCACACTCACCCGAGATTGGGATAGGCAAAAGTGCTAATTTGTTCACTACTTCATCGATGGATACACGCACACAGTTGTTTGGGAATGGAGCATAATGCATTTTTTCCTCACCAACAGGAACAATAGTTCCAAATGCAACAATGGCGTTGGATGATTCTAACCTCAAACCCACTGGATCCCCCTATTACAAAGAGATATACATATAGTGATCCATATTTTCAAAGACAGGTAACGTAAATGAAATCTGGTAATTTTACCTGCAAAGCTACATCATCAACTTCAAGAATCTGCACATCATCCAAATCTTTGTCATGCTCCAAATCAGCCTCCAAATCTTGCTCATCTTGTTTTGCCATCCGTTCCTCTAATTTTCTGATGCGTTCGTCTTGGGCAGCGATAATCTTCTTGGTCTCCATTAATTCCCTCTTTTGCTCATTGAAAAGAGTCAGGTCGGGATTGTTCTTTCCTTTGGGAGTGTTGAAGTAGGCTGTTGGAGTCACATAACCTCCAACTCCCATCACCCGGCCAGGATGTTCTTTCGACTCAAGCGATCGTGGGACAATACCATCATTTACTCCCGTGATTTTTAGCGTACCCCTTCTCCTTTCTTATATAAACTTATCCTGTGATGCATAAACAAAGAAGCAAAAAGCAATAAAAAAACCAAAAACCAATAGTCAGTATGTATACCAATTCCCAATTCTTTTGCTATAGGATTATAGAGCAATTAACATAAAATATGTGCTTACAATTTTCTTCACTGTTTCTTTAAGTTTTTTGTCTTTAGAATCAATTTCCCCTTTTTTGTTCATGCGTGCCCTCTTATATAGAATAGCTCTGTTTATTTCATCATCGGAACACAATTCATCAGCCTGCCAAATAAGAGAGAGAGAGAGAGAGACAGAGAGAGAGGGATGTTAATTATGGTAACTGTAAAATATTGTTTGAAGATAATGAATTCATAGTGAAAATATAATTTCAATGCTTACTATTTCTTCAGCTAAGCCTGAATAACCCTTGCGAGCAAGTCTATGGGGGTGCTTGACTGCTTTTCTCTTCAGTTTCTGTTCCTCGCTCCGTTTCTAGGATGTAGAAATAAGTAAATGATACATGCTAGTTTTACATGTATATTAGGTCAATTAAAGGTCGTAATATGGGACATGTGCATGTGTATTTGGGCGAAAAGTGATTAAAATCCATCTTTTGAGCTAGATGACGTGTTTCTGCTTGTTTTAGTGTTATTCAGGTATAAAAAGGCCAAAAAGTCCGTTTGGGCAAGGTTCGGATGGAAAACGAGCAAAAAAAGTCGAAAATAGCAAAGAGATGTTGAAGCATGATCAGAAAGTCTGACTCGGTCGAGTTGTTTAGAAACTCGGTCGAGGGAGAAATAAAGAGCAAAACGTGAAATTGGTCAGAAACTCCAACTCAGTCGAGGGGGATTTTGCCTCGGTCGAGTTGAACCAACTCGGTCGAGGCCGATTCTGACTCGGTCGAGTTGGAGTTTCTGACCAATTTCATGTTTTGCTCTTCATTTCTCCCTCGACCGAGTTTCTAAACAACTCGACCGAGTCAGACTTTCTGATCATGCTTCAACATCTCTTTGCTATTTCCGACTTTTCTTGCTCGTTTTCCATCTCGGATAAGACTTCATACAAACATACCATCACTCATAAACGTCTAAACTAACTAACAATGTAATGCACAATGAATTGTTGGCTGGACTCATAAGGATTTTAGAAGTATTCTTACCATGAACTCTTGAGACATGCGGCTGATCACAAAAGATGACCAATCCTCTTGTGTAATATCGTAATCAACAGGTGGCTTCTTCAACTTATCAGAATTGCCCATATTAGCGTAAACATGTTTCTGAGTTAAAGTCGTTTTAAATCCGCGCCACTTATCGTTTGCAGACATCAAACATGATCTCTTCCACCACATAGGAACATTGTATGTTAACTACAAAAAAATCAGAAAATGTAAACACATATAAAATCATTACAACAAGATAAAACTGATCTCATGACAAACTACAAATAAAAAGTAATTACCATACTAAGAGACCATATTATCAACCCAAGTCCCATCACAATCATCACGAATGCATGGTGGTTCATTTTCATCGGCCCCATCAACATCCATTGACGGCAACCCTTTGGAGAAGCATTGATAACTAATTACAGTGTCTCCTAACTCGTCATCATTTACATATTCAAAATAGTCCCTACTTGGAGTCGCAAGTACAACAGACCATTCACTATCTTGAGGGTCTTCAATATAAAACACTTGTTTTGCTTGACTACCCAAGATGAATGGATCAGATTTAAATCCAATTCTATTGAGATTTACCAAGGTAAAACCAATATCATCTACTCTAATACCATTATTATTCTCCACCCAATTACATCTAAACATTGGAATACGAAAATCGTGGTAATCAATTTCCCATATTTCTTGTATAACTCCATAAAAGACCATGTCTGACACAACTGGATTTTTATCCTTCGCACTAGACACTTGCATTATCTTTGCAATAACTTTCACTCCCGAGTTCTGAACAACTCGCATATCATCACGCTCTTTCGTGTGATAAGTAATTCCATTAATCATGTAACTCTGATATTTCAGCACTTGGTTGCTCGGTCCTTGTGCCAACCACTTCAGCCTTTCAGATATTTGATCTGTGGAAATCGCTATTTTATTGGCAACACGTTCATATAACCACATAATAAAACCTCGATGATGCTCATCCTGAAACCATTTCTTCCCCTTGCCTTTCGAATGAGATGATGCCTTCAGATGTGTCATATGTTCCCTATTGAAAGATGTTAACCCGATTAGCCACTACTCCATATAGAATAAAATTGAAATAAGTTTAAGAAATTACTCGATATAAGGTTGAATCTCTACATCATTTTCTAGCACATATCGATGTGCTTGCTCCAACTCCTCTCGGCTAGGGTGGTGTACTTGAGCACCAGACAATGGCTTGGTAGTTATCATTTCTTGTTGCCTTGGTGGGATCCCAACCGTATCAACATTAGACAAGTACTCTGAGCAATACTCAACTGCCTCTTCAGCCATGTAACATTCGGCTATACAACCTTCAGGACGATTGCGATTGCGCACATAACCTTTCAAAACTCTCATAAACCTTTCAAAGGGATACATCCATATAGCCCAAACAGGTCCACACAATCTGACCTCGCGTACAAGATGAACAGTTAAATGAACCATTATATCAAAGAATGAAGGTGGAAAGTGTTTTTCGAGTAAACACAAAGTCACCACAATTTCCTTTTGCAAACCGTCAAGCTTTGAGACATCCACCACTTTACTGCAAAGCACGTTGAAGAAGAAACACAACCTAGTAATAGCATATCTGACATGTTTGGGCAATACACCACGAATAGCAACTGGAAGCAACTGTTGCATTAAAGTGTGACAGTCGTGTGACTTGAGGCCAACAAGTTTCAGGTCCTTCATGGAGACAAGGTTTCTAACATTGGAAGAATAACCAGTGGGGACTTTCATTCCTACCAATGAACTGCAAATTTTCTCCTTCTCATCTTTACTTAGTGTATAACAGGCCGGTGGAAGAAATATTCTTTTTTCCATTATCAGTGGTGCCAGCTCATGCCTCACATTCATCTCCACAAGGTCTAGTCTTGCTGCTACTCCATCTTTTGTTTTCCCTGGAATGTTTAGTAATGTTCCAATGAGACTTTCAAGCACATTTTTCTCGATGTGCATCACATCAAGCACATGTCGAACATGTAAATGCTTCCAATACTCAAGATCAAAAAATATTGATTTCTTCTTCCAACATAAATTTTCCTTATCGCCCTTATTTTGTTTCTTGTGGGTCATTTTACCAAACCGACAATTAATTCCATCAACTCTTTCTAACACTTCATGGCCACTCAATGGTTTTGGTGCAGCGGCTAACTCTTGGCTTCCATCAAATGCTTTCTTTTGTCTTCGATAAGGATGATACGCAGGTAGGAACCTTCTATGGCCAGTGAAAGACATTTTTCTACTATGCTTTAACCTCTTTGCATGTGTTTCTTCACCACAAATAGGACATGCATGATACCCCTTTACACAACACCCAGACAAATTCCCATATGCAGGAAAATCAGCAATTGTCCATAGTAGGACAGCTTTAAGCCGAAATATCTCTTCTCGGTATGCATCATACGCTTCAACACCTACTTCCCACAAGTCTTTTAAGTCATCAATCAATGGTGCCAGGTAAACATCAATGTCATTACCTGGTTGTTTAGGCCCAGAAATCAGCAAAGTGAGCATCATAAATTTTCTCCTCATACATAACCACGGAGGAAGATTGTATGTGACCATCACCACAGGCCAACAACTATACCTAGAACTCATCATCTTATAAGGATTGATCCCGTCAGCTGCTATGGCTAGTCTAAGATTTCTAGACTCTGAAGCGAAATCTGGCCACCTATGGTCTACTAATTTCTAGGATGGTGAATCAGCTGGATGACGCATATTACCATCACGAACTCTTTCATTAGCATGCCAAGTCAACTCCTTAGATATGTTTTTGTTCCGAAACATTCTCCGAAATCTAGGTATAGGTGGAAAGTACCAAAGAATCTTTGCCGGAACCCCTTCATTGATCCTATAATTCTTTCCCAGCTTCCACCTCGACATTCCACAAGTAGGGCAATTAGTGAAATCTTCATATTCCTTGCGGTATAAAATACAATCATTTGGGCAAGCATGAATTTTATCGTATCTCATCCCTAATACAGACAAAGTCTTTTTTGCATCGTATGAGGATAAAGGCAATTCATTGTCTTCAGGAAGCATATCTCCAAACAAACTAAGAACTTCGGTGAAGCTTTTATCACTCCAACCATGTTTTGCTTTGAGATTGTATAACTTCACAATAGCAGATAGCTTTGTAAATTTTCCACATCCAGGGTATAAAGGCTTCTCAGCATCCTCAATCAATTAACTGAATTGATTCAAATTAGCATCTTCATCATATGCAGCATGAACCATGTCTATAGGTTCCTCTTCAGAATATTGGTCTTCATCTAGACCACCAACTGCATTATTCTCTTTTGCTAAGTTCCTTGATTCTAACCTCTCCCCATGCCATATCCATGTATGATATGTTAAGTCCATGCCATAACGACCCAAATCTGCCCTGATCGCATCGACACTTTTCATTCGTAGATTACCACAACGAGCACACGGACATGAAATCCTATTAGGGTCATCCGCATGTTGCAATGCAAATTGCAAGAAAGATTCTACTCCAGCCTCATATTCATGTGAAAAAATGTCTTTTCTCATCCATTCCTTATCCATTTTTTATATAACTAGTCACCAAAAAAATTATATAAGAGTTGTTTATATCACAGCAAAGAATTAAACTTATAAAAGCCGTAACAATTAATGATAAATACTTGAGAAATAAGCCCAAATAAGTACCTTTCACTAATAAAAGTAGACAACAGTCTTCAAAAGCAAGCCTAGTGGGTAGTCACAAACTCTTCTAATCAACAAGTGTCAAGTAAAGAATCTGCAAACAAGGAACGAGATAGCCTAAGATTGTGCCAAAAAATTAATATGAATATAAATTTCAGAAGTGGCTTTAATTTCAAAAGTGACTTTAATCTGCAAACACTGTTCTCATGAATGTGCTGCTAAAAGGCTGATGGCTGATTGGAAGAAAATAGCAACCAAAAATATTATGATTTCTTGCATGAAAGAAGCTTCATTCATATGCAGATCTTGGAAACTTGAAAGACTTATGAAAAACTTTAGCCAATATTTGTTTTGATTATAGTTTCTTGTTTGGGTCCAGGGGTATTGGATATACTTTGACTAATGAACTATATCTAATTATGGGCCATGTTTGATTCAGAATCCCTTCTATCTCTGATGGTGTACTCTCATCCTTCCCAACAATCGATCCACCCTTTTAATCCTATTGTGACACAACATACTTGAAATGTTCGATTAGATTAACCAAAAATGGTACGTCCAGAGAAAACTTACTAGGACGATGGGCGTATTTAGATCTTTGATATAGATAGTCAACTCTTCATCCCAAACAGGGTTGCAGTTGTCCTTCTCAACTCTGGTCTTCACCCTCTGCAACAATTATGGGTAACATCAGTGTGGATTCAGGATTTAGTGATGCACGAGCTAGAATGTTTGACTCAAGTACAGTAAAATTTGTGCACCGCAACTTTTTCTTCTAATGTTTTTAATTGCATTTGATCAGACTTTAAAATAAAAATTGCCAGTATTTCAAATCTTTCTTCTCCAATATGATATAGTATTTCAAATTCAATTGAGCTACGACATATGTCGATTTTGCACAAAATGTTTTCTAAATATATCATTGGGGAAATTTAACATACATATAGCGTGCATATACATATACTGTTGGATGCTTATACCAGCTTCAGTGATCATGCAGCAGATATGAGGAAACTATACAGAATTCAACTTAAATAGTCATCTAGATCAGGAATTTCTACCCTAATAATCGATCAATTCATCCAACTAACCAGTAGGAAAATAAATCAGATTTTAACTTAAACATAAACCTGAAACGCAAATCATGCGCAAAGCCGTAGGAAAATATGTAGAAGAAAGTGATGGACGTTAATATACCTGTGAGCCGCATTCGACGACAACGTAAGGATCACTGGTCCTAGTATCACGTACGGCAAGATTAATTCCTCTGCGAACACGAATTGTCAAAGAATTCTAAATTTGAAAGCATCCATTCTAAATTCTACTGAAATTGTGCTTTTGCGAGAGAAGCGAGAGAACGAAGAAGGGCGCGCTCTTCCGCGCTTTTCTGATTTGGGCTGATTTGTGCTTTTCTGATTTGGGCTGTGTGTATTTCTGATTGGGGCTCTTCTGATTTAAGGGACTCATAGATATGGGCTCTTCTGATTTAAGGGAGTCATAGATTTGGGCTTTTCTGATTTAAGCGTTGGGCCAAAGGATTGACTGTTAATTGGGCCAAAGGAAAAGGTGATATATGATGTTTAACTTGTGTAACAAAAATTAAACTTCAAAGTACATTTTGCAATCGAATAATTTATAGCGATTAATGATGGAGCCTCAAAAATTTAATCGGGTTAGGCCAAGCAAAAAAATAATCCGGCCAAAAATTAGTTGGCCGGTCCCAGCTTATTACCCTATTATAACTTAATTAAATTATCAGGTCGGCCCGATAATTTCAATGAAGACTAAATAAAATGCAATGAATAATAAAATGCAATATATAAAATAAAATGCAATCTATAAAATAAAATCATAATTAATATTTTATTTCAAATATATTATTAATTATTAAAATTACATTGAAGAGTTTATTAAAATAATAATTTTACAACATAATAAAAGTATTGTAAATTAAAATGCCTTTTTTACAACAGTTTTGCAAAAATGTTGACACTAGTGTTGTCTATTGGAGCAATGTATTGTCAATAAACAACATATTTGGGCAACTGTCGTTAAAAATGTTGTCTATCTGTGGAAAAAAGCGCTAATAGACGACAGATGTTGAAAACAGTTGTAAAATTGTTGTCTATTAGCGTGTCTGTCGCTAATAGACAACAAATAGCGGTAAAACTGTTGTTAATTGATGAATAGACAACACTGTTAGGAAAAACTGTTGTCTTTTAACTGTTGTATATTTATGAAATTGTTGTAGTGTGGGGTTAATGGCATACCTCCCACCACTTATCCAATTAAATGCCCACTAACCATTACCTTAACACCCTTCTAACTTTCAAGCATGGTTTGTGGAACCGGACCGGACCGGCCGGTTCGACCGGTTCAACCGGGAACCGGGCCCGGAACCAGTCCGGTAGAGTTAAAAAACCGGATTATATATATTTTTATTTATTTTTTTTAAATAAATTTACTTTTGGCCTATTTTAAGTTTTAAAAAAAAAAGAATTTTCACATTTATCTTCATTTGTCCTTATTATTCCCATCTTATTTTAAATTTGGCACTAGGATGTTATTAAAAAAATTAGAGTTAAAAGTATCTTTGGATTAATTGATATTGAAATATGTTGATCTTTTTTTTATAAGTTGAACTCTAGTATCAAATTAGATTGTATTACACATAAAAACTATTGAAATTCAAAAGTCAACAAGTTGCCTTTGACCGGTTGAACCGGTTGTTAAACCGGTCGAACCTTGAACCGGTGGCTTGTCCGATTCGATCACCGGTCCAATCCCACAAACACTGATTAGGAGGTCCTGAGGATGATGTTTTAAACGTGGTAATTCACTATTTTGATTTAATGAAATAATATTGTATTGATTTGAATTACACAAGTTAATTTCATTGCATTTAATAAATACACATAAACTTTTAGTTAAATAGGCTGCCACGATATAATAGTAATATGACATATTAAAAGAAAAATAGACTGCCACGCGGGGTTGGATATAAATTTAAGAAATTCAAAGTCCTAATGAGTTACACAAATGACAAATCCAAACATAATACGAATATATATAAGACTACAGATCATATAAAAATATCTCAAAAACATAAACAAATCAAATATAAGTCTCTAATTTTTACATAAATAACAACCAAAATGATAATTAGCTCGACATGCTAGATACACAGTTAATATAAGCATTTTAGATTTTAAAGTTTTATCACTTAACTATATCATTTTGGTTTTACTTTAATTTTTCCATACATTTTGTTTTAATTTTCTTTATATTATATCGTAAACATAATCTAAAATAAACTGAATAAGTATTGTTAAATTTATAAATAGGTTATACGAGTTAAAGTAGTTTGACCCATGTTAAATATAAATATAGTCATTTTGTTTACTATTATCTCTTGAATTGATTGGCTCCAAAACTAAATAAAATACATCTGATGTTGTAAAATTTGGTTGTGATTAAAGACAATTATAGGGTGATTATGCCAATGGGAATTGGGTGGGACCCTCCGGACGTACCGTAACGCCGTACGAACATTCTGATTTCACGGGGAGTTGCTGATTCAACGGAATTTAATCGCTGCTTTTTTATTCATTCCTTTTTACACATCAATCAGTTTAGCTGTGTGCCGGGACTCCCGCCGCGGGTTATTCACCAAATTCCATTTCCATTTTTTATGCCTACAATCACCAATTTCTTTTATTATCTTTTCAATGTCAAACTACCTAACTACTTAATTTTTATCTCACGCAAAATGCTATTTAATACTATTTTTTACTTATTAATACTTAAAATATACTCTCTATTCTTCGTCCCGTCCTAATTTTCACATTTTTCTATTTTTATCATTCCGCCATATTTTTTATACTCCTAAAAAATGACAAAATATCTTACAATCTCCATCCTTAAAATTTCCACCATCAATCTCCACCTTTGAGCAAAAAATAATTTTTTTTTTTTTTTTATACGCACCGAAACAGGTGTGCAAATTAGACCGAGACGGAGAAAGTATGTGCAAAGGATTGGTTCGAACCCATATTCTGTATAAAAAAACACACACGCACATATCCTTGCTAACGAGACCCAAAAATGTGATATGCCACATGTGCACGTATAGGCGGATCTATATATGATCTACATCGGGTACAGTGCAAAAATTTTAGAATATTATTTTTAATCGTATAATTTTATTTATTTTATTTGTAATCCGTTCTAAATTTTAAGTGAATTCACCCTCACTTAATTTTATTGTTCACATTTAACTCTAAAAACTTACACTCAAAATCCTATCCAATTATTCCATTTCAAACTTTACGATTAAGTGTTTTAGTAAATTTGATATCAAAAAAATCTATGTAGACTCTATCATCTTTTCGCTCATTTTAAAGCTTATAGTAACATACAACTTCATTAAGCTCTAACAACTCTTCAATTTATACGAATTTTCACACTTCAGCCCATCCCATGTATAAATTTTGGATCCGTCTCTGTGTACGCATATGTTTAACGTGACACCTTGTCGATTAAAATAACATTTTTAGAATATTCTCAATTAATGCTCTTTGGAATTGCAATTATAATAGTAGTTTGAACCGAAAAATTATTACTTTCTTGGCAAAAATTTGTATGTGACCGTCACACGGTGTGACGGAAAAAAGTATCACTTTTTGTGGTAAAAGTATCACGTTTATCTGTAAAAATATCACATTTTTTTAACAAAAAAAAGTATCACTTTTTTCCTGTAAAAGTATCAATATTTTATGTAAAAGTGTATTTCGTCACACGTGTGACCGTTCACACACAAGATTTACTCTACTTTCTTTCATTTTATAACTATAGATTTATTTGAACTTGATAAAGTAGAAAAAAATTCAGCAATTGCAAAATTAAAGAGCTTTACCAATATGAATATCGTTCTCAAATTAAATTTAAGAGAAATGTATTAAGTTTTATGCGAAGAGTATTATGATTCTAGCTAAAATTTTCTTTTTCATTTTTTTGTAAATAGTCAAATGAAAGTTGATAATTTTCTATATTGTCTTTAATATTAAAAGAAAAAATATAAATTTATCTAAAAATATATTAATTTCTTGAAATACTATATTATAATCAGGCACAAGTACGTATCAAGAATATTAAAAATTGGTTATAATGAAAAATAGGTTAAAATGTCCCTTATGTTTCACATAATTAGTTACATATCCTTTGTGTTTTGACATTTGTTGAAATGACCTCTAGCTTACAAAAAATGGAATAAAATGTTTTGTGGCCGGCTATTGCTTGTAAATCAGCAGGTTATCGTTGATGTGGCTCGGGACTTGATGATGTAGAGTCGTTTTTTACCCCCTTATCTCAAAAACACAAAAAAAACAAAAAAATAATTCACTTTTGGGGGGAGGGGTAAGTAACCTATTTTCCTCCAAACTCCACGCTTCTTGTCCTATATATAAAATAGAAAAAAACTTCAACTAACACTAATACACGGAAACAAAACCCACTAATAGCCAACAATAATCAATGATCAATTTTTAACCCACATACACATCACAACAGCGAAAAGCACCCATGATATTGCCAACATAATTTTCAGGTTGTTCTCGTTCCCCTTTGTATTTTTCTGCAGCTCTTTGACCCTCTGTATCAACTCCATTATTTTCACCTGTAGCTCCGGAACGATTGGATTGTCTCTTACCCGTAGTGGTGGGTCAATTCATTCAAAAAATTCACACCCACATCTCTAAGATGACAAGAAAAAAAAATTAAAAAAAAAAAAAGGTAATCCGATTGTCCATTCTTTTGAAAAATCTGAGGAAATTTTACTTACATTCCAATTACAACAGTTGTAAAACCGCGTCCCTCTGTTCCCTTCTTTTTTAGTTTTGTATAGAACCGCTCGTATACCGCAATCGCATAATAGAGAGTCTATTGGTGACGTGTTGGAGTACGACAATTTGTACAGAGGCTGGTGTAGAATTTTTTTTTTAAATTTTTTTTCTCCTAATCTAAGACCAAAGAAAAAAATCATTCCCTCCCCTCACGGTGACTCGAACCTAGGATCAAAGGCCTAGGTAGTAAATGCTCTGCCAATTGAGCTATCAAACTTCGTCGATGCTGCAGAAATTTGGTAAAATGTAAATTTTTAGATCCGCATATGAAGAAGAAGTGATGTGGT
Source organism: Ajuga chamaepitys (assembly GCA_958295605.1). NCBI lineage: Eukaryota > Viridiplantae > Streptophyta > Magnoliopsida > Lamiales > Lamiaceae > Ajuga > Ajuga chamaepitys. The sequence goes on along the minus strand of OY282506.1, from coordinate 22,916,588 downwards.
CTCCAATTTTATATATATGACAAGAAGAGTGGAGTTTGGAGAGAAATAGGTTAATTTTCCCTCACAAAAGTGAATTAATTTGTTTTTTTTTTTTTTTTGAGCTAACTATTGTTTCTGGTGAAGAGGGGGTAAAAAACGATTTCCCATCATCAAATCCCGCGCCACATCAGCGACAACCTGCTGATTTATAGTCAATAGCCGGTCGCAGGGCATTCTATTCAATATTTTTATAAATTAGTGGTCATTTTAACAAATGTCAAAACATAAATAATATGTAACTAATTATGTGAAACATAAAGAACATTTTAATCAATTTTTTCATTAATTAATTTTATATATATATGTGTGCGTATATGGCACGGAAATAGCGTTTTGGATATAACTCAAGATTTACTAATAAAATATCAATGACATGTTTTTTCGGTTTGTAGAAGACTTTTTAAGAGGCGTGGATTTATCCACTCGTATTCCACAAATCAATAATGATTATGTGTCATGCATTAATAAAGAAGTCTACTGAAATGGGCAGAATCTGTCCAATCAAGTTAAAAAATTGTGTTTTTTCTTAATTATATCTACTTAAAATTAAAAATATAATAATTACCACAACACGAGATTTAAATATTAACTAATATTTTGAAGCATTTCAAAAAGTATCTTTTTTGAAATTTTTTTAATTCATAATTGAGTATTAATGTTAAAAATTAACGTCTTTACAAATAATTTTTCATTACTAACTTATAATATATTTATAAAATATTAAATTTTTTAAAAAATAAAAAAGAATCTGACCGGGCAGCATTATCCTTAATAAAAATATTGTAGGAAATTTGTACGACTTGGTGCAGATGATCCCGATTGCTGATCAGCTTCAACGGATAATAGGTAAATTATTGCACAAGTCAACTCGGAATAAAGACCATAATTAAATAAACAGATGGGTGTCTGGAGTGTGGTTTAAGAATTATTCTCACTATCCTTAGATTATTTGTTAATTTTGGAACAATTTCATGCATGATTTGTGAATCGTGTGAAGGTCCGCTAAAATAAATTTGTTGTATTATGGCTTAGCTGGCAGCATAATCCAATTTTATCACTAACTATTTGAATGATACAGAAATACTCTATCACTCATAGACGAAGTTGGATAACTCAAGTGGCAGAGCATCTATTACCTATGTCTTTGGTCCTGGGTTCGAATCACCGTGGAGAAGGGGAGGGTTTTTTCTTTGTTCTCAGATTAGGAGAAAAAAAAAAAAAAAAAAAATACTCTATCATTCATAGTAGATACAAGTTAATGAGTGGGGCTAGGCCCCTCCTCCCCCCTAAAAATTCTTTCCTCCCTTTTTTTTCAAGGTGACTCGAACTCAGGATCAATGATCTAGGTGGGGGAGAAGAAGAAAACAATCGAATTGCCGCTAAATTAAGGAACTAAAATTTTCTTAAAAAAATATACATTCTGTTTGAAAGGTACCACATTTTATTTGAAGGTTTACTATCTTTTATATTAATAAAAAGGTAGATATATATATATGTTTCCTTTTTTCTCTGGAAAAGTGGAAATATATTACGATCTAATCGTATTCCATTTCAAAATTGAGTCATACAAAATGAATTTGAACTTCGAACACATGAATCATGAATCTTACACTATGAACTATTGAATTATAAACACTGAACCATTAAATTTTGAAGCATGAATCGTGAAATAGAAGGTATAGGATAGAAAATATACCATAATCCAAGAAATTCAAACTTCTAAACCTTAAACATAGAATCTAAATATAAATCATGAATTTTGAATCTAAATCAAGAAGTTTAAATTTTGGATTTTGGATTGGGACAGGGTAAAAGTGGGATAAGATGGGAGATTGGTATCGAACAACATTAGTGGTTATTAAATCTGTTTTTGGCGAATTTGTGGTAGTAATCCGTAGTATAATTGTAGGGAAGTATTATAGTACAAGAGGTTCCATGATTGGTGTATGCTTAGATTCTAATACAAATTAATTAAGTTAAGCAAACAAGTGGATTATTGAAGGGAATACTTTGAGAAAGTGTTGTTAGGGCCCATTAAATAATTAATTTGTCACCCACTCTATAACAAAACTTGAAATACTCTCTACACTGTTTTTCCCATAACTGCACAGTATGTAGCTTTTAAAGGTTATGAAAAATAAATTGAGGAGGCAAATAGACGAAGAGAAAGGATTTGTAATCTACATATCATCAATAATTGTTAAATTGGTGGATATAATAATGTTTCTCCAATATATTGTTTAAAAGATTATTGGTTACAACACAAGAAGCTAATTATATTTTATGAAAAATAAGTTAACCACACTATTGAGGTTTTATCACTAGCCATATAAAATAGTCTCAATTTCTTTAATTTATCAATGTTAAATTTCTCCAATCTTTCATCACCCATCTCCTTACTAAATTTAAGCAAGATTACCCTGCTACTTCATGTCGACGGCCCCTTCGCATATGAGTTCTTTGTTTACATCATAATTATGAACCACATGCAGGCCATTCGTTTATGAAACAAGATCACCCATTCCAGTCACGTATGAGTCATTCGTTTCCTTTGAAAATATTAACAAGATTTCCCATGCTTTGTTATATTAATAGTCCATCTAGTAAATCTGAACAAGATCATACGGGCTTTAACATATTGACAACCCATCTGATAAATCTAACCAAGATCACACATACTATATCATATAAATAGGCCCTCTAGATCGAGCATGGGCTCACCCTATGTTAAATTCAAGGGACATGGTATAACCTCACATATTGAAGAGTACCAAATCTATGAAAGAAAAATTTAGCCGCCCTAGTGAGGTAATCCTAACACCAATTTGTGATAGGAGTAGCTCACTAGCCTTATAAACTAGTCTTATTTGCTTCAATTTATCAATGTGGGTCACCTCACTTATAAAAGCCAACTACAAACTTTATATAGCAACAAATTTCTTTTCTACAAAAAATATCACACAAGAAAAACTACACAATTATAAATTTATTGGAGGCCGCGCAAGGTGTAAAAAGGCGTATAGGCGAGAGAAACTCTCACAAATAAAAACTTGAGCAGAGAAAAAAACAAACAAAAATAAAACATAACAAAAATCAAAATATATAATCAATAATAGGTTAGAATTACTCCCCCATCTCATATAATCGGAGGATGGGGGAAGGAGAAGAGCTCTAAAATTTCAGGAGATGGAAAGGATGAAGGAAGAAGGCTAGGGTTTTTAGATTAGGTTTTTGTTGAATCAAATTTGAATATTCATGATTACAACTATGTGTTTTACAATATCTTGTTCTGTTTTAATTATTCTCTTTCAAAACTTGACTTAAAAAGGGAATTGGGGTTGAATCTTCTTCAGGCTTGAATTTAACTTTGATAACACTAATTTGAAGGCTTGATGAATTTTTTTGAGCAATTAAAGGCTTGATGAATTGATTTCAAATTAAACATTGATTTTGAGATATTTGCAATGAACTATATAGGAAGAACGTGTGATTTGATAGGTTGCTGATTTTGATGAAAAATATTGATAGGAGGGGCTTCGCACCTTGATCTCAAATCAAACACCGATGTGTGATAGACTTCTAAGGAAAACACTTTGAATCTTTGTAGAACACTGAAGAACACTTAAACTTGAATATGTTAATCTTAGGGCTCCATATCTTAATCTCAGATCAAATGGTTTTTTAGGGCTTCTACGAAGAATACATTTCAATCTGTTTATAGGACACCTTTAGTGCTACAGAGTTCCATTCTTGCTCTGGATTCTCCAAGTCTTATTGTAATATGAATTTCGAAGGAAAATAATCCCATATCTATAGTTGTAGGATGTAGAATCCTAATAGATGTAGGAATAGAATGGGGTGAGTGTGTTTGTCCTCCACAGTTCGAATAATATCCAACATCTTTAGGACAGTTATCAAATTGGTTATATATATATATATATATATATATATATATATATATACATAATTAAATTGATAATTTATGCAACATACTGACAGATTAGGTCCTCGTATTGGTCCATCATGATTTGACATATATCATTATCTCTTCTGATAATTACTAAACTGATATTGTATAATTTAATAATATCTGCAAGATTTTGACAAGTGGAGGCTTCTAATTGGGCACAAAGTTTGTGTTTCACAAATGACCCTCTGAGAATTATTCACGAGCAACATGTCTTGGAGTGAGTACAAAATATCAATGTATTTTAGAGTGAATGACCTGATATGAGCAAAAATTATATAATTGTTACAAATTAAATGAGTTTACTTAATTTAACTATATTTGAAAGTTTTTTACATATGGAGGCTTTTGAATGGATACAAGTTTGTACATCGACACTCTTTGCGAAGAGAAAATCAATTATGTCGACCAATTAGACTATAAATTTTTGAGTGCTTAATCAAAATCCTTCATACTTCCAACTCATTTCGTACGTGTCTTCCTTTTTATTCTATTTTTTGTTCCCAAAACCTTTCTTAAAATATGCATTTATATTCAACTCAAGACTAACATATTAACTATAGTTGAGGAATGTATAGAAAGACCTTCTTAGATTTCCAGCGCCTTGAACTTGAATACTTGAACTTAGTCTTCCGATTTCTCATATATATTATTTATGTACTGTTTGATCATCAATACCTTCACCCTCCAATATCTAGGGCATGTGATCTTGAGTGCTAGACTAGGTGATTAGACTGACCTAACGACAATCATAACTCAATACACCAAATAACAACAGAATCATGCAAATTGTGGATACCATATAAATATTCACATTGTAATTGAATCTACTTTCTAAATCCTAAGATATAAACTGACTACTCCATACGCAACATAACAAAAATAATAAATATTATTAACGGAAACATGTTCATAACAATAAACGTAAATAGAATGGAGAAATACTACAGTCACCGATTGAAAATGATAGGATGAAGATCTTTCTCCTTCTTGGGCTATCTAACTCTTTAACTCCCTAAACTATGTAGCTAGAAATTGATTGAAACTAATAAAGACTAACTGTTTGACAAATACTAAGTCTAGGGAGTATACAACAGTATGTTAAAGTAGGGATCTAATCAGACAAAACCCTTAAACACGCGTCACCTGTCAATTTGGATGGAATTTTGCACATCCGAGCAAGAATTCTTCTCGGTCGAGCAAATGTTCTTCGTCTTAAGTAAATATTATAGGGATGACCGAGCAATATATTTTCTCGATCAAGCAAATGCTTCGCTCATTTCTTCTCTTTTTAGCTCTTCTTCTGAGCTTATCCAATGTCTCTTTTGAGCCCGATTCTCTACTTTCTTCCTTCCAAGCCTTTGTTTTACTCGTTTGGCATTGAGATTCCACTAATAATCCATAAGCGTTGTTTTAAAAGACACTAAAAATCAATAAACTAGTGAAAATCGCCAAACATATGAAAATAAGGGGTATGGAGTATTATTTCACGTATTTTTGCACGGTTTTAACTATAAATATATGCCTAAAAATCACATAAAATGTGGAGAGATAAAAATACTTTTTCAAGAACCAACAAATCACAATCTCCCGCCCCACACATTACTAAAAAAATATGAATTAAGCAGTTTAAGCATAAAAGCATCATGTATGCTGATCACAGTTACGAGAATTTAAACCTATGGTTATATTAGTCAGAAGTTCAGAACTTCAACTATCAATCTTATCCTATTATAGTGTAGAGAGATGGATTTAACATTTTATAGGTATTCTACTAGCAATATCAACCATAGGCACAAGATATATATACACATATTGGCACTACAAGTACAGTCAACTAGCAATACACGAAAATCATATGCACTTCATGCAACAAGCTTCAAATTATAAAAACCAAATGCATAAAAAATTAATTGAATGCAAGAACTTGATTTACAGGCGTACCATTCTTCAACTGGAAATAAAAAAAAAAAACGATGTGACCAGACAACTGAAAAAGTTAACAAAATTCAAAGATTGAATCAGTTAAAGTGCTCTACTCTGAACGAGTTTCTAGTGGTACTTTCAATTTAATGTGGGTGTGAGTGAAGGGTGAGTAATCAAGCATGGAGTGTGTGAGGATTTGAAAGGGCATATAAATTTGAAATGGAGAAGAAAAATACTTAAAATACGCCTCGGCCAGAAGTCACTATTTTGCTCGGCCGAGCGAAATTCAAGTCTCGCTATATTGCTTGGTCAGATAAAATTTTGCTCTGATCGAGCAAACCATTATGCTCGTCCATAAGTGTTAAATGGATCGACCAAGCAAAATCTTCCCCTATTGAGCAAAACATGTTGTTTTACCACAAGATCCGGCCATGCGAGATCTCGCCAGGTCATGTGAAACTTATCACTCCCTTGCTCCTTTGAGTCGTTTTTTTAATCATCCTTGCTCCAATTTCATCTGTTCTTTGAACCTTGCATTCGGGATGCTTCTCTCTTCTTCATGTCTACCTTCAAAACAAAAACTACTCTACACAATTCAAAGAAAAATATTAGTAACGGAATAAAAACTAAATGCAAGAAATTGTGAAAGTTATAATTTAAAACCTCGTGTGTTGCCTCCCCCCCAATGCTATGTTTTATGTCCACATCCAAATGCTTTTACCACAAGCTCTCAAAAGAGTCGACGTCGAATGAATGGCGTCCGACCCCATGTTCCAAAATCCAGTGTATGCGGTGGTGTCTTCTATGTGGAACAAATCGCCTCTTCATTTTTCTTTCTTTCTTTAACTATATACTCTTATGACCCAAAAAATGACTTCTTTGGCGATTCTTCAATTACCACATAGACGTGGCCATTTATTCATGAGCCAAATTTCCGAATCATCTGATGTGTTTGTCTGTGCAGTGTTTGCCAATGGAAAATGTGGCACATTTATATAGCCTGGGTCATAAAGAATTTGCTAGTTTTGTCGATCCTTAAAAAGTGCCTTCATAACAGTGTCAATATGTTTAATTGTATTGGCGGTTTCCATTATTCCTAAGCCACGACCTAGCAATTGGAGTTTTGCAGTGACTTCGAGTTGGTCTATTAAATGAGCTCCCCTTGCATGGCTCGACTTTTCCATACACCACATAATGAAAGTTTCATTATGACTCACTTTATTATTTGGATATCTTGCACAAAAAGAATGAGCCCAAAGCTCTTTGGATATAGTGAAATATTAGATTTCGGATCTCCCAATAACCATCCTCTCGTTCATCATGATGCAGTAGCTCCCTCACGATATTCACCTACTTGTTCCAAACTCTTGCTTGTCATATTCGGGTGGCTCTACATATCGAACACTTGACTCCCCAACTTTTTCATGTAATAGGCTTCTTCCATTCCTTTATCAGTGTTGCTACGTACTGGCATGTGGCTTCGATCTTAGAATTGGTATAAGCTCTCTTGGCTTATACCTTGTTTTTGTGCATAATTGCACACAAAAGCGCTAAAACACAACAAAAAAATGAGTCAATAGTAAAATTGACTAGATACACATGCAACACGTACTAAACAGATGAAGAATTCTAATTAATAAACTTTTTGAATTTTCTTAAAAACTTATGAAAATCAGAAATAAATCAGAATAAATAAGAAGATTTATAATTTTCAATTAAATAAGAAAGCCCATAATTAAAAATAAAAACAAGCACGAAGAAATAAATGCCTAGATTACACCTGACTAGACACCGTAATATATAAGTGGCATCTAAAGCCTAGTCCTCAGCAACAGCGTCAAAAACTTGATCTCTTCATCTTCTATTAGCTATATTGCAAGTGCACGATGTAGTATAGCATAGCGGCAATCAAATTCTTATCTCAAAGAGATTAGTGAAGATGACCTACCTAAAGTACTACAATGTAAGCCTAGTATATCTGGGCATATCGATTAAGTGATGGTTTGGCATTACCCTAATTACTTTAACTAGACCCTTAATCAAAGCAATTGGACAATTATGATAAAAAACAATTATAAACTAAATTCAAAACAAACTATCTTAAGGTTATCAATTTCATAATCTATCACGAGTTCAACAATGATAATTATCTCCTAATCCGGATGGTTCATGTTAGTGAGGCTTCTCTAAGTATATCTCAAACCCCTTCCCGGAGCTCCTAAGGTGTAGATTATATACAAAAAACCAACCTCCCGGTTAAGTCTGTGTCACTAACTCCTAAAATTACATAGGAAATACTCTCATATTATTCTCCATCCATTCGTTCTTTCAAATAATATGTTATGTGTTGTTTAGTCATCATTAAATGAACAAAAACAATTACTAGAATAGAAAATATTGTTTAAGTAAATAGTACTAGTCATCGAAGACAGCAGACTGTGTGACTGCGCGTTCCTTCTGGATACCCGCTGCTATAGTTTTTCCTTCTCAGCTATCTAGAATTACTCTCTAAGAATTGTGAAAGTAAAAAGTATATAAAGGACTATCCATTTCTTTAAAGAGTTAAGGTATTTATAGGAATACACATAACTAGATAAAGTAGCATAAAAATTGGATATGGGCCTCAATACGCATAACTGACGCGAGCGTGTGCTCGGCCGGGAAAATCTTGCCTGGTCGGGCCTTTTCACGGACAGAGTTTTGCTTGTTTGGGCAAAGTCTTGCCCCACTGGGCAATTAGTTCTGCCCTTTCAACCTTTCTCCACCCTCTTCTTTTGCTTGGTTGGGTAGAGTGATACTCGGTCGGGCAAAGTGTTGCCCGACTTAGCGGTTTATTTTGGCCTTCGTGGCGTCTTTTCCATATTATTTTGAATTGGTTTGACTTCGTTTTGGACTAGTCCAAGGTCCTTCTTAAGTCCAATCACTTCTACTATTCTCTTCAAGCCCTCTTTTCACATAATCTTCACTAGAATTTCTACAAGTACTCCAAATAAGTGCATTTGTGCTAAAAATGCTACAAAACAACCAAATAAGTGAAATCCACCAAACCTATAAAAACAAGGGTTAGCAAGCATTATTAATGTACTTTTGCACTGTTTTAGTTACGATTAACTGCCTAAAATTACGTAATATATGTATTGATCAAATACATTCCTGAAAATTCAAATCTACTTTTTCATAGGGCTTACTGATATGAATTTTTAACGTAGTGATCTGAGATATTTGTCATGTCTATTAACTTTTTTTTTTGTGTCGGTCATGAGGAGGACCAACGTGCGAACAAAACCACGAAGATCTGCGAAAAAGATGGATGTGTTGGTAGCAGAAGTCGTGGTTATTGAAGTTGTTATCCTAGAACTCCAATTGTGAAATGGATTGTGTTCTTTTAACCAATAAAGTATCGCCTTTTAGGAGGCAGTCCATGCAACAACCAAATACTTCCCCAATCATTGCCACACTTCACGCTTCTAACAATAAAACACTCATTTTCACTCCCCATCTACCTCTTCACCCATTCCAGAACAAAATAAATAAATATATATGTTTAGAGTTTTCTAATTTTTTATTTATTTTCCAAATAAAAGAATAATGATTCATTTTAGTATAGGAATGACCTTTTACTCATCTTGAACGACTGGACTCGTCCGGGTTCATTTGTATCTCTTGCTGCACTTTCCATAAGCAATACATATATATTCCCCAAAATATTAAATTAGGGAAACAAAAATTCATTTCTAATCACATAATATCTATCTCTGAACTAAAGTCGTATCGTACTTGAGATGACATATTTTATTTTTAAAATGCTCGTCTCTAAAGTTAGACACTAAATTAGTAACGGAATTTGTGTCTCTATTTTGAAATTAAAGACCACATTACCTAGAAAAATGGAGGATATATTATGTTCTTATTCAGTTGTTATGTCATTACCACTACAAGAAACTTTTAAAATAGCGACCGATTTTAGCGACAGAGATTTTTTGTCGTTAAGTACTGACAAAATTGCGACTATATATTGACAGAAATAAAAAATCTTTCAAAATTAAAATTCGTCGACGGATTACCGACAGACTAGCGACGTTATTTAAGAGTCAATATACTATTTTTTTATGCGACACAATAGCGACCAATTTAGTGACGGAATTCTACCGACGGATATAATTCGGTCGATAATTTTTTTTTATTTGAAACATGTCGACCAGTTAGTGACAGAAATATACCGACGAAAAAAATTCAGTCAGTAACTTTTATATTTTAAAAGTGCCGATTAATTTCAAAATCATACCGACCAATATAATTCTGTCGTAATTTTTTTTTTGAAAAATATCGACGGACATAGTAGTCGCTAAATACCGACCAAATTTTGGTCGGTAATATAAATTAAAAATAAGCTGAAAATGACTTAAGAAAATTAATTTTAGACACTCCTAAAATATAATCAAAATTATTAATTTCAAAATCATACCGACCAATATAATTATGTCGTAATTTTTTTTTGTGAAAAATATCGACGGATATAGTAGTCGCTAAATACCGACCAAATTTTGGTCGGTAATATAAACTAAAAATAAGCTGAAAATGATCTCCCCTAAGATAAATTTAACTCCAAATTATGTAATTAGCACTTAACACTCCCAGCTTTAACACTCCCTGCTCTCTCTCTCTCTTCCCACTCTCCCCCAGCTCTCTCTCTCTATTCCCACTGATCTCCTGCAGCTCGCAGCTGGCAGCTCGCTCTCTCGAAGTTTCGAAGCTCTGCAGCTCTGTAGCTCATCCATGACATTGTAGTCGATATCTTGAAATTTACTCTGGAATTTCTCTCATGAGCTTTTACTAAAAGTTGAACCGCTCCAAATGTTTCACTATGTACTCACTACAAGAAAAACTATTTTTAGTGACGAAAAATTAGTGAGAGTAAGAAAATACTCTCACTAAATGTGAGAAAAATACAGCTTTAGTTAGAGTAGAATGTTACTCTCACTAAAAATTGACTAATTGGTGAGAAAATCTTGAATTCATTCAAAATATTCGTTTACCGTCACTATTGGTTTTGGGAAAAAATGGCGGAAATATCCCCACACCAAAAGCTACCCAAAACAATGAATTTGTTAAAGGAAATTTAATTTAAGTCAGTTGAGGAATAAGTTTCACTCTAAAAAACAATATTTCTTTTTTCTTTAATTTACATCTTCTTCTTCACTGGTCTCTCCTCATGTCATCTCTCTCGAAATTCCACGACGACTCACTCCCTCTCCATCATGTCGATGCTCGATGCCGATCTTGTGTTTAATAGGTGTGAGAACATCAAAATAAATTCCTCCTTTACTATTTCTATGAATTAACCCTAGCTTTTGGGTCTTTTGCAAAATTCTACAGCTCCATCTCCATCGCGCGCCGACGCCTCTGCCCTGCCAATCGTTATGCCCCAACTTCTTTGCCTCGTCGCTGTCATGCACTGATATCTCTGGCCCGCTACTGATTTTGCAGTTATCAGGTAAAGAGAGCTTTAAAACATTTCTCCCCTTTACTGTTTCTATGAACTAAACCTAGGTTTTGTTTCTAATTGACAAAGTCTATCTTCAATTTGGTCTATGTACACCATTTATTCTGAATCATGCTTCTCTTATCCCCTGAATCTTGACTCGTAAGAAATTTAATTTTAGAGACCAAAGATGTCTGAAGAAGTTATCCAAAGATGTCTTGATCCTGAAATTGCAGTTGTCAGTAGAGATGGAATAGCAAAGACTTTATAATCTTGTTTGTTTGACTGATTTAACATTAGTACCCTATAGTGTACCTGTTGCTTGCGTTTATAAGTTGTAACTATTTTTCGATTAGTCTAGTCAATTTGATGTAGTCCCCATAGGTTGGTGAACAAAATAAACTCCTCAGTCGGGCAATGCAGGTTCAAAATATCTAACCTGAATTCTGGATATATATGGTTTTGATAACTTTAAAAGTAATAGCCAAGCATTGATTGATATTACCACGAAGCTGATGTTATAGAAACACTATTTAGGCACCCAGCCTAACAAAAGTTTGTACATGTAGTTTAAAATAGTTATGCATTAATTTTATCAACAAAAATTTACAATAACATTTAATTAGGTACTCATTTCACCATGCATTTCCAGTATATGATAAATCTATGTTCAGCACAGTATTGGAATCTTGTAATTTCTTTCTTCAGCATGTTTTCAAGATGGAGCAGCCGGTTTACATAAAAGTAGTCCTTGACTAGAGCTACATTGAATTTGTTGATAACCAAGATGTTATGGATCTTATTGAAAAGATGACTTTACAGACAAAAATGCTCTGTTCTAGACAACATTTTTTTGTTGTTAATTGTTGTCATGTGTGCGGTATCTCTTAGTGGAGTCATCTAGATTCATTTTATTTCTTATATATTCTTGTAGTTTATACTTTTCATCTATGAGATAATCTATTTCAAGTCTATACTAATTATTATGTTTACTGAAAATTATATTTCTCCTTGTTTGTTGATAAACTTTCTGCATGGTCAGGCTTTGAAACATTCTGTCCAAATACCAGCTTTTACTTTGCACTTTATGTCGCTTGTGGTGTTCTTGGAGAATCATGAGAAAATCGTGCAGAGACAATCATGAGAAAATTATTTTGAGAACAGCAAGGCATGTCCAATCAACATATTATTAACTATACAAGAGTATTTAATAAACTCAGTTGTTGGACATGCACTTAAGAGATATTGCACTGAATACATTGTTATGTGCTTCTATCATGGATGTAGGACTTATATAGGTGGACAAGACAGTAGAACTAGTGTCATCATCTGTATTTTCACTTTCTCATGCTTTATGGTTTTAATTATTCTTATAATAACTAAGTGGTACACATTCTCTAGTTCAAAAACAACATTGTTAAGATTCGTCATGGAAAGCTACAGATTTCAGACTTTCAGACTTCATAAGACCAGGTAATCAGATTTAATTTCTCTCATTTTTGGACTTTTTACCAGTTAATTTCTCATGAAAAGCAAACGGGAAAATATGGAAAATTTACTATCTTGAACCTTGATCAGATTTTGAAGATACATCACCGATTATCTGCACAGGTACAATCTCCATCTCTGATTTCGTCACCTTCTTCAGTTATTGAACGCATATGACATCTCTATATAGTTAGAAATCATTAATACACTAGGATTTTAATAAATTAAATCTGATTTTTTTTTTTAATGAATTTTGTATGATTTTGTTACAACAATTTTATGTATATTCTGTAGAATTTCTTATATTTTTTGTTTAACTATAATTATTCCTTGAGGCTAAGGTTTACTCTGGGATCACTTCTATTCCTTGGGGTGCCCTGGTGATGTAGTGCGGTGGTCTAGGAAAAATCAGCAGCAAAATGCTAATTCTGCTCACCGCTAGGTATTGTTTAACTGCACTTGGTGCTATTCTTCTGTGTACAATACTATGTATGTGCTCGGTTACATTTTTTATGCTACTCAATTATGATGCACCGAATCATCTCTTTGATACAACTTTAGCTACATAAGTATTTAAAATTATTGATTTCCAGATGCATTGTTCAATAATACATTACAGAATCAAGTTAAGTTATCTGACATCTGACTAAGTCTTTTTACCTCTTAAATCATTTGGATATTACATTCTCAAGATGCTCTATGACCAAAAATTGAGTACAAAGAATGCTTTCAGTTACTTTGTTTGTCGCTGTTTTACTCATATTTTCCACGAACTTGTGAGTGCTATTCATTTTCATCGATATCCATAAAGAATGTTGACACATGTACCATTGATTCATCTTTATTAATCATATCCATAAAGAATGTTCACACTTGTACTATTTTCCACATACTTGTGACTGCCATTCTCTTAAAAGATTTGAAAGTACTGGAAGTAAAATTGATGATCTGGAAAGGGACTGATTTCTAGTTTGTTTACGAATTTCAAGAAATTGATTTAGCTTCTAAGTCATGACTAAAAAGAACCTGAAATCAAGTCTTAACAGCTGTTCTGTGAAGCTATTGACTGATTTTCCAGAAGGTTTGTGTGACTGATACATATAGATTTGAAGTTTAAAATTTTATCATTTGCTGACTCTTTGTTGAATAATTGTTTGTTATTGACTGAAGTATTGGTAGAGTGTCAAGAATCCTGGAAAACACTTGTGATTGATGAGTTCCAGAACAAGTTCAATGCAGTATATAAAGATTCTTGGGTCCTATGAACAGATAACTATTGTTGGTGATGAAGATCAGGTGGATTTCATCCTAAAAAAGTCTTCAGTCTGAAACTGGAAGCATTCTGCAGTGTACACCTGCCTAACTTTGTCTCGCATATGCTTATTTTTTTGTACTAATCAACCCTTCTACTGCAGGCAATTTTCAGTTTTAATGGTGCTGATGTTTGTGGATTTGGTTATGTTTCTCGAATTTATTTTAATTTTTTCTCCTTCTGGTGTTGATTTTGAGCTGATGAAGCATATGATTATTTGTTTAGGGTAAAAACGCTTGAACTTGAATCTGAAATGCTGACTGCTAAAATTGTATTTGATTAGAACAATTTGCCTTCTGCTGATTTACTTTTTGCTGTATTGATTTAAGGAACTGACGGTTATGTTGCTCGAATTTATTTTAATTTTTTCGCCTTCTTCTGATGCTGATTTTGAGTTGATGAAGCATCTAAAATTGTTCGTATACTTGAATCTGAAACGCAGACTGCTAAAACTGTATTTGATTGCACTTTTTTGTTTTATTTTCGCTTTCTGGAGACATTTAATTGGAACAATTTGCCTTCTGCTGATTTATTTTTTGCTCTATTGTTTTGAGGAACTGGTGCTGTAAATCACGCCATTGAAGGTGATTTGAAGGTTGCGACGTCGACCTGAGTCAGTTTCAACTGAGTCGCGTTTCGTCGTTCACAGTCCAGGTATCTTCATTTACGTTTATGGATTCGAATTATACTGTGACAATCGTGAAAAGAAGTGTGTTCGAATTTCGATTTTTATTTCTGATTTTTCTTGACTGAAGTGGGCCTATGTATTCTCTGTTTCGAGCTTAATTTCTGCATCTTGATCCCCTGTTTTGAGCTTACTATTAGTACATGTTTTTATTTTGTTTCTCGTTTTTGTAGTTCTTTATATTTGATTTGGGTCTTTGGATTTACATTGAATATTCTTAAATTAATTGATTGGAGGCTGAATCTTTATTGTGCTGATTTTGCTGAATTCTTACTACTGAAATTGCTCCCTACTTTGCTGAAATATTACTGCTGCGTGTTGAAGGCCTGTGAGCCGTTTTAAGATCCTATTTGTGCTATTACAGCTTCTGTTTTTATTGTGCTTAACCTCTGGAATATGCAGGTAAATTTATGTTATCCTAGTATAATGATTTTCCGCCCTTTACTCTCAGTTAGTAACTTATTCTGAATAATATCTTCCTATCTGCTATCTTTTCCTTGACTGCAACGGCTTGCGAAGTGGTGCGTCTAACAAATTATGTTTACTTCTTATCCTTTTTGTTGGTTTCCTTTACTATATAGCAGTTGAAGAAGCTGCGAGCTTCGGGACCCATACATCTAACTTTGAAATTTGAACAGGACCAAAAAATTAGTGTAGCTGAATGGATAATATTGAGACGGATTTCAGATACCCTAGATTAAACTTAATGACAAATAAATGTATTAGAATGGAAATGTGGTAGGCCTGTTAGATAACAGATCAGGGGAGCGGTGCTTAAGATGGTTGTGTATTTGGAGATATTTAGATGCCTTAATATGACAAGTGAAAGTAAAGAATCACTAGTTCATATTAAAAGTAAAGGGGAAGAATTAAGAAGACTTGGAAAAAAACTATTCGAAGAGGTATGCTATACATAAATATAAACGAGAACATGAGCCTTGAGCAATGAGCAAGCACAACGGTGATATATGATCCTTATAGCCAACCCTGCATAGCAAGATAAATGTTGGTTATTTCTTGTGTTCTTTATATCAATAGAAAATATCATACCACTGTTTTTCACTTGCAAAGTTTATAAATTTATTAGTAGCGTGAAAATGGCCATAATAATTTCAGATCAGCCCTTACCTCTTCTGAGATCCATGATCAAATGTATAAGTCATGATTTTGCTTCAGAAATTAGAGTGTACCTACCTATATACTCCATTTATGGATTTTGTGTACCTGCTCATTTACTCCATGAAGAATACTGTCCTTTAAATGTAAAAATAAAAAGTAGAATACAAGTTTCTTCATTTTATGGTGTTTGGGGTGTCAGGGGTCTTGCTGTTGGTACATGCTGCATGCATCTATGATCTACCACAATATTAGTGAGAAAGGGTTTTGAGAGAGTGGCTGGCTCATATTATTTCTTCTCAAGATTTTACCGAACTAATGTTGTATATGTCTGAACTTTATGTTGAACTCTGGATTACCAATCTGATTAGTTTTGCAGTACTACTCTTTTCATTCTAATTATGGGTTCTGTTAAGTTTACAATTGGAATTTTCAACTAAGAAAGTGATTTGTAATTTCTTTATGACCTGGAGCTGCTTTCTTAATCAAGGATGTTAACAATAGCTGGTGGTTCTCAATACTTGCAGGTTAAGCGTCTCAGGAAAACTGTATATACCTCTCTTCTTTTTCAGGTTTGGATTTTATCGCCTAAGCATATTGGCGTAGCCTGACGCTTCTTCTCACGATGTTTCAGTTTAACATGTAGGTGTAAAATTGAATGTAGGATATATCCTTTTTTGACACAGAAGCAGTCGGCAACCTGACTAGTCGGATTAGTGCAGATTGCCAGCGGTTATCTCAGACCATTGGAAATGATATACACTTGATCTTGTGCAATATTCTCCAGGTGGTTAATTTGGTTAATTTGTATTCTTTCTCTGATTATTTTGTCATTTTCTTATCTCTAATAAAGTAATTTGCAGGGAACAGGTGCATTTATCACCTTGATGACTTTATCATGGCCTCTGGCGCTATCATCCCTAGTCGTATGCGTTATTTTGTCTCTGATTTTTCTCATCTATGGGCAGTAAGTCTTAATACATATCTCTGTATACTCGATTTGTTAGCTCGTACCCCTGATACACTATCTATCTGTATAACAAACATGTGTCTCTTGGAAACGGCATGAGTAGAATACCCTTTTATTAGGGCTTTTCACGGAGAACAAATATGTTACCTAAAGACGCATTAGCTCTATGCTTGCTCCCATGATTCTCATGAATGTGGAACTCTGCACTTAAACGATGGAATCATTTGTTAGTTTTGCTTATATATATTGTTTATCCTTCAAGACTGTCGTGTCATGCCTACTGACACTTTAGAGCCAAGAATTCGTCATGTTAAGCTTACCTCTGTCGGCATATCCTAATCTCCAGATTCTTATCGATGGCATTCCTCTCAGAGACCTCGACGTCAGGTGGCTGAGAGAAAATATTGGATTTGTTGAGCAGGTCAGATTAAAAAGGATTTGCTCACCATTTTGCGTGTGCGCGGCGTAAAAAGATGATATCTAAGAGTTCCATTACATGACCGTCAAGCAGGAACCACATCTTTTCCATATGGATGTGAATACAAATATCAGATATGGTTGCAGTAGAAGCATTGGCCAAGAGGAAGTTGAACTTGCTGCAAAAAACGCACATGCACACGAATTTATCTCCGCCCTTCCTAGTGGCTATGATACCATTGTAGATGATAACCTTCTAAGTGGAGGACAAAAGCAGCGCATTGCAATAGTGAGGGCTCTCCTTAGAGATCCCATGATTCTGGTACTCGATGAAGCAACCAGTGCCCTTGATGCCGAGAGTGAAGGTTATATCAAGGTGAAAGACACTCCCACTGCCACACATCTAGTTCTCATTCTTATCCTAGTTGGCTGCTGAAGTGTTATTCAGTTAATGTCTATTGCATTCTTCCTGCAGGAGATTCTTCAATCTTTTAATAGTGACGGTAGAAGACAGAGAACTATCATCATTATTGTACAAAGGTTTGTTTTTTCTTGAGTTATCTCTTTAGTTATAGAGATTAATATAAAGTAAGGTGGTCTACTTTGTTATGATGTTATTGTCATTTCTTATTGAATAAATTATATTCAATTAATGTTGGTGTGGTTATATTGCATTCCATTTTGGTCTTATTGAAGTTCGATGAAATTTTTGCACGACAGAATGAGACAGATGAGCAGGTTCGATTCTTGATGCGATTGATTCACGATAGAGACCTAGGCATATGATGGAGATGATGAAGTGTTGAGTTGACTCATGTTTGCACTTTATTTTGTGAGTTTATTTTAGTTTTGAATTTGGAGTGTTTGTCTTATTTTCGGTACATCTTTTTTTATGTTGAGATTGAATTTTAAACATGCGTTGTTGATTTGTGGGGATATTTAGACTTTAATTCATATTCGGACGTTGAATTACTTATTTTAGATTGTGTTGGGTGATTTTTAGTTATTTTTCCGAATATTTTATTATATATAAAAAAGACAGGGCACTGATAATATAAAATATTTGAAATTGAATATTTACCGACAAATTACCTGCAAAAGAAAATAATAGCAGAGCTCACAAAAATATATTGGTAATTGCCGACCAAATAACGACAACAATAATTAGCGACAAAATAACGACTACAACTTATTATAATTAGCGACAGAATAGCGACTAAATATTTTAATAATTAGAGACAAGATAGCAACGGAATAAATTAGCGACATACAATATTGTCGGTAATTACCGACAGATTAGCGACAGAATAAATTAGCGACAGACAATATTGTCGGTAATTCCCGACTGATTAGCGACAGAATAAATTAGCGACAGACAATATTTGTCGGTAATTCCCGACTGATTAGCTACAGAATGTAGTCGTGAAATGCCGACGGATTAGTGTACCGACAATATTTCTGTCGGTAGATCGTCGCAATTGATTAAACTTTTTTCAGGAAATTTCTGTCGGCATTTTGTCGAGAATCCGTCGTAATTTTTACCGACAGACTGTTAGGTCCGTCGGTATTCATAGCGACTAGCCATATTACTACCAACTTTTTCTGTCGCTAATTGGTCGCTATCACCTCTTAACGACAGAATAGCGACAGAATTGATTGTCGCTATTTAACAAATTTCTTGTAGTGTACTAATCGGATATTAATGAAAATGATCTTGACTTAATGCGAAAGTATTAACTCAACTTATTAAAGGAAAGGACAGAAAATGACTTCAAACAAAAAACGCTAGGCTCAAAATTAATTAAAACAACTGCTCAATATTAGGTTTGAGTTCCTTTATTAGAAGCTTATTTGAATTCTGTTGCATAAAAGATACTTCCACCATTTCATAAAAAATGTCATTTTAAGAATTGGTATTTAATTGGTATGTTTTGTGAAATAAGGAAATAATCAACTAATTTAAGTAGGTTGTTTAAGATAATATTGGAAGATTTGTAGTTTTTTTGGTAAAGTGACATTTATTGTGAAATTTTTAAAAGTGTCTAAAATATCATTCTTTATGAAACGGAGGGAGTATTAAATAAGTTTACACATATTTTACGTTTGATAAATCTTATCAAGCTCGTTATGTAAAATTCGTTAAATAAGTGTAAAAGCATTTAAACTACTCAAGATCTGACTTATACTCTAATTTAATTAACGATAATCTCAAGTAACAATTAAATAAACTCACATATAATATTAAAGATCAATAATATATCAAACGAATTTTAACATTCATTTCATTTGTGCTGCAATTGGAGAACATTATTAAAAGGGGAATGCGAACACTTTTTCTATAAACAATGGTGGTAATTTTCTAGTTATCAGATAGGACATTAAATCTTTGTTTGATTTTGTCATTTCTATTTTTGACGTGATCAGTAAAATTTACAAATAATACATGACATATTTACGTCACATAATTCTGTAAATATTATCGTTAGTTACTATCATTTCTTCATCGAATCCATTTCTTAATTGGTCTAATAATCAATACTCCACCAGGTCCAGAAAAAGATATCGCTTTAGAAAAGTTGAAAATATCTAAAAAATGTTGATTTAGCCTTAAATTATAATTTTTCCTATCTTATCATAAACAACCTACTTAAAAAATTATTTATGCAAATTAAAAAAAAATTATTTTAAAGTTTCTAAAATTTATTGTAAATACTTAGTTTTAAATTAAAATTTCATAATATATATATATATATATATATATATATATTTATAGTAACAAAAATCACCCAAAATAGCAACTTATGAATTTTCCCGCCCAAATCTCCTTGCCATTTTTGAAAAATATTATTTTCGGTATAAACATTAATTTTGGTATAAAATATTTTATTTGGAAAACATTAGTTTTGGTATAAATCATTTTATTTGGAAATAGTTTAATTTGAATTTTGTTTATTATTTGTGTATAGCATTTTATTTGGAAATAGCTTAATTTGAATTTTGTTTCCTTTTTTATTATTTTTTTAATAATATAAAAATATAAAAAATGAATTATTTAGTAAATATTTTATAATTTCAGTATATAATTTCAACATTTAATTTTCTTTCCAAAAACACATCTAATTTTTTGGAAAAAAAAAAAAACTTTTAATTTCTAATGTGATTTTCTTGTATGCTAAATTAAATTAGTCATCTATTATCGATCTATAGTCTGACACCATATTGTATATATAAATTAAATTAAAGACAAATATTTTTTTTATTGGTTGATTATGTGAATTAATTATTAGTGTGTTTGTGCTACAATTAAAAATTAATAAAATTAGAATGTAATGCTATTGGTACTCACTAAAAACTTTTGAAAATTTCTTGAACATTATATTTGAAAATAAAAAAAATTAGATACTTTGGATAAATATAAACGTTTATCATAAAATTATAAACATACATATATACATTCATCCTTTGAACAAGATGGTCAAAATGACCTCCATATATGGATGGTAGAGATATTCATATATTAAGAAAAAAATGAATATTCTGTAACTTACTCAAATTTATATTTTTTTATTTTTAATACTTTCCATTAACTCTTCTTCAATTAACATATAACTTTTCATCTCTTATTATATATTGATTATGTTATTTTATTATATTAAAATTCTTATTATTTATTCATTTACATTTACAAACTGTGCATCGCACGGGGATACTACTACTAATAATAATAAAATCCACCCAAAATAATAACCTACGAATTTTTCCGCTCAAATCCATTTGCCATTTCTGGAAAACATTATTTTTGGTATAAAATATTTTATTTGGGCACCATTATCTCAAATCAATAGTAAGTTCCCCACAATCAGCTTAATTTGTCCAAGTCTGTAAAATGAGACACTCACGCAACCTTCCAAATTGATCCCCAATCATATCTCACATAATCTGTTCCGCGCAATCAATTTATGTTTTAATTGAAATCGACATTAATCAAGCCGTTGACACAGCCACATTTTGTGTCTACGTCCAATTTTATTATTTTTTAAATAATTTTGTTTGCTGTGAAGATTAAGAGATCCAAAGTAATTGAGGGAGAAGGGAGGCAACATGATCACCTACCAGAGTAACAGTGAGAGACCGACATTGTGAGAGAGTGTGAGAGAAATCAACATAATTATCTAGAAATTTAAAATGGGGGGAGGGACCTGGGCAAAAATGTGCGGAAGGAAGTGGGATGAGAATAAAATTATTGGCAAAAGAAAAATTACTATTTCTTCTAAAAAAATTCTATGTATTATGTTTACGTACAAATTCTTCTTCTATATTTTTACGTGATGTTTCCTTTAATTTGTGTAGTATCCATTATATGTATAAAAACATTACGGTCAAGTATATTCATACCTAGAAAGGAAAAATAAATAAATAAAGAAAAAAATTAAAACAAAAGAATAGATTTAGCACAATTTTAGCTGTAGGAGTAGCAACAACAGGAGTAACGTTGAAACAATTTATGAATAACTAACTCAATGATAATCTTGATTTCATGTTAGCTTCAAGAATCTTATAGGTAGTTGTAATGATAATCTTTTTAGGTAGTAACAGTTAAACAATCTTTGTAGGTAGTAATTAGTAATAAAAGTCAATCATGATTTTTGGTATTAAAGCTTGAGCCAAAAATGACATATTTAACCTCCAATGCTTATCAGCTTTAATGTTTGCTCCAAAGAGATTGGTTGTATATTTGCTCCCAACATAAAGGCAAATAACATGATCTCCCCAAATTCTGTCCTATCTTTAATATTTTTAATCGTTTCTAATATATTAGTATATACTATCCTCTATATTTGTGAGATTTTTCCCTTTAATATCGTGCCCCCGCCTTTTACTACCTCCATGTTCGGTACTGTCTTTCAAACTTTGTGCTACCATTATGCCTTGTGCGGTTTTGATCTAGTTTCTTCTATATTATTTTATGGTATTTGGTATTTAATAGATCTACGTTATAAAAGAAGTTTGATAATTTTAGACAAAGCAAGGTGAAGATATTTTTCGTGAAAAAATAATCTTTTCAAAAAATTAATGCAAGGTGAATTTGGGGAAAGCGAATTTAACTACACATTAAAATCATGATTTAAATGAAGGTTTGATCTGATCCCTTTATCCAAAGATTGCATTGCATCATAACCTAATTTAGGACAGTCTCATTGAACTTGAGCCACCAAAATTCTTCATCTTTTGTTTTTTTAGAGGCTAGATTGAAGTCTCTTGCTTCATCTACATACTCGTAGAGTCTTATGACTTCACAAGAACCTACATAATAAAAAGTGATACTTTTAAAATGTGATTTGATAGCCGAAACGAATTTAATTAGTAAAATCGAAATCCGAACCAAACAGAAAATTTAAACTAAAACCCAAACCACAGCCTATCCATATATATTAATGTATACGTCTAAAAATAAAAGATTATAAATTTCGGTTCGCTTCAGCGATTTTGATAATTTTTCTATAAAATTGAAGCTAATAATAAAAAATCCTAAATATTAAAATTGAAAATGGAACAATTTTTTAAAAAATAAATTCAAATAATAAGTGTTGGTTAAATGGAATTTTGCAGATTGGAGAAGTTAATAGTGAGATGATCTTGTAGGAGAGGGGGGCCATAATAATTAATATCCCTTGACCTAGAAGCAATGGGAGTGCAAGTGGGGTGCCTCAGCCTTTTCCTTTATTAGAATTTCAGTCTATAAATTAATTAACATCTTTTCAAAAGTGAAAGCTAGATTGAGTGGGCCATCTTTTTGTACCCAGTCGGTAAAAATTGTGTTTTAACTTTTAACTTTTTCCTTTTTTCCTCCAAATTTACCGCTTCAAATTCCCTCCATAATTCAAATGAGTTGTATGAATAATTTGAGATATCTTTAAATATTTCTTCCACATTCAATGCTAGAGTATCAATATTAATTAGTTTCATAAAAGCAGATGCATACAAAGCATTAACTAAACGCCTGCCTCTTTAATTAGATCTCCAACAAAATAATTTATCCATTCACCACACAATAATTACTATTACCAACAACAAAAAATGGGTCTACCAACCACATCATTTTTATTTAATATTATTATTCAAACCTAAAAATAAATAATTAATAGGGGTAACATTTTTGTTATTTTCTATTAAGTGAATTTGTACAATATAATGACTCTTCAGAGTCACCCTGAAAGAAATTTATAAATAGGTTCACCTTAATCTTAAGGATATGAGTGACACTTATGTGCATAAGATGCACATTAGTGTTAATGGTGCACCCTATGAGCCCCACTTATAATTTTTTACCCGCTGGATAAAATTAAGCCCAATAGGCAAATTTGCAATAAGTCAACATAAAACACAAAATCCTCACCTTCTCACATCGATCTTCATCAACAAAACAACATCATATCTTCATCAACAGCTCCACATGTTTTATAGCAGTTTCTAAGCCGATTTCGCCGATCTTCATCAACAAACCGTCATTCATCGTCTGTTGTTCCTCGCAAAATGAGATTTCAACCAAAATCTGCAAGAAATCAGTCATAGTAATTCTCAATTCACTGCAAGAAAAACTGCTATCAATGACGGAAAAAACCGTGGCTGAAGGTCAGAAAACTGTCACTAAAGACTTTTAGTGACAGGAAATCTCCTGTCACAGCCCGTGGCTATCCCTTCCGTAGCTAATTGTATATAGTGACGGGACACTGTCCGTCACTAAAAAGTAAATAGTGAGAGACACTTTACTGTCACTAAATATATTTTTAATGACGAAAAATATTGTCACTAATACAATTACTTCCCCTCATTATAAAGTAGCAATTAAACAATTATTACTCTCATTATATATACAATCCCATCACTAAATGTTATAATATTTTGAGAAATTCTCCCTCATTATATATACAAAAAAAAAAAAAAAAAAAGCTACACTTTTTACCAATTATTATTCTATTTGTTTTGTTACCCATCATAATAGATCACTATGGTAATTCGAATGTATAAAAAAACATATATAATGAATAAAGCTGATTTTTAATTAACGAACGAGCAAGTGGTAAATGTTACTTTTATGAAGAATACAATATCTAACAAAAGCACTTCATGCTATTTGAAGGAAAAAGTAATTACAAAAATAAATTGAGTCTTAAGCGGACACGTCCAAAAGAATAAGAGTATTCAAACTGCTTGACAAAAAGCTTCCAATGTGTAGTTCTGCTTTAGATGTGACTTTTCCCATCATATAGCGTCCACCTAATAACATAACAACCACAAATTAATACATTAATTAGAAAAAATAAAAGCACAAAAAAATATAAATATACAATGTAAAAATATACAAGAGTATTCAAATCAGAAACAAAAAGGAAAGAGAGAGAAAGAGAGAAATGAGCCAAAACAAGTCACACAAACTAGTTTTTATAACTGTAAAAATGTTATTTTAAACACCATTTATATCGAATGCACACATAACTAAGTCAGACAGAAGTCCAGAAGCCTATTTTGTTTTAAAGGTACAGATACACAATGTGAATCAAATTAAAAGAATCCTAATCCTAAAATTTAGTAATTTACTCTAATTTCATTCTCATGTATTGGCATTTAAAATTGCACCGATGCCAGCCAACAGATAGTGTGAATGCACAAAAGTTGATAAAAATAATGTGAATCAAGCAAACAGGAGTCTCTCATTACTTTCTCAGCTAGAGTGCCAATTTAGCTATGTCACTAACCAAAATTTGGGAAATATAAAATAATTGAATAAGAAATTTCAAGCCTATTATTTGAATCTTATTAAAAGAATAATATATATATATATATATATATATATATATTTTTTTTTTTTTGTGGAGAAATGTAGACTTATTTATACAAAAGAAAAAGCAAACAAGTTCAAGAATCACCTCGTCCAAGGTTAATCCATCGATGCTTGACACACTCCCAGTAAAAGCAATTTCAATTATTTCTTTGCCTAGTTCATACATTTCAGATATCCAGAATAACTAAAGGAAAGGATTTTCCATTAACACTTGTTATGTAAAATAAATAAACTGAAAAAGTAAATAAACAAAGAAGTTACCCAGGATGCAGAACATACCTTGAGAGTAATGAGATGACCATTTTTTACAGGATTTTCATATGGCCAGATTTAACCACCTGAAATAGAAATCAAAACAGTTCACTCTTTCCATCCCAAAATAAGAATTCTCATTAAAAGAATTGAATGAATTTTCATTAAAAGAATTGAAGAGAATCTTTTATTAGAAAGATCAGAAAGAATCAGCATCCAAATAAAATAAAGCCAATAAATAAAAATGAGTATAAAATCAATAACATTATTTCATATAATAGAAGTGTTTATTCGGAATATGAACATATATTTTTTTTAAATTCTATCTGACTCTTTCCTAAACGTGAACATAGTCTTACATGATAAAGTCCAGTTAATTTGTTTCATGTATCCCTGCAAATAATTGCACGATAATCGAGTTAACAAATATAAGTTTAAACCAAACGAAAAAAGGAGTGAACCTGCTTTCATCCCAAATCTTTGCTAGTTTGAGGATCACCAACAGATCCTCCCTGTTACTACTTCTCAGCAGCCATTAATTGTCATCATAACAACATGTCATCCACTCAAGTAGCGGCACATACAACAACATTTGCAGCTTTGTACGCATTTTATCATCTTCTTTCTTGTTAACCTATAAATAGGACGGAAACTTGTAAGAACTCAATTGTGCATACCAAAAAAGTACCAGAGAATTGAACATCAGTACCTTGGCTTTGTTATATCAACTTGCTGCAGAAATAACTAGATTTCAGCAATATAATGGAAGGTATTTTAATGCAAAAAGAAGCAGACTTTATTCCGACAATATCTAAAGAAAGATAGAAGAGGTGCAATAAGTAAAAGTGCAGCACAGAAGCTAACCTATTTAAAGAATCTAATGATATCAGATATGAGACCATGCATACAAATCATGCACTAAAAATTCCGCGAATTATCGACAATTATTTATTACTAGGAAATTTGTAAGAACTTAAAATTTTCTTCTCACAAGGATCCAGAGAGATAATGAAACAACAAAAAAATAAAGGGAAAGAGAAAAGGCTAAAATAAACCACCCACAGTAATGGGAGAGGGAAAAAAAATAAGAAAGAAAAAGATGCACAAAACCATATATAAAAGTCGATTATGATATGCCTTATGCTCACTAGACAAACTACTAGTAGCACCACACAACTTTCTAGGATTGAAGGTGGACATTATATATCTCCTTGTCCTCATCTTTAGATTACACTTCTCCCCACATAAACCAAAGAGAAACTTCAACATGTAGGGACCAAGCAAGATACTTATGATAACTTACTCATGTTCCACAGGCTGATTTTTTTAATCAAGTAGGCTATTTGACAATTTAAATCAGCTAATGACTTTGCTTATATCATGGCTTGGTGCAGACACAACATAAATTTACATATGTAGGGAGTTTTTTATGCATGTCTTTGTATATGAAACATGCACAAAAAAAGGGGAGCTCATTAACCTCACTCTGAATGCATCATGTAAGGCACACCAAAAGAAAATAAAGACTAGTCAAGTGCCAGAATGTTGGTCTCTATCAGGTTGGATGCTGCAGAGGAAACTGAATTTGCAGACACCAGGGGTATGGGTAGTGTGGGACTAGTTCTAGATGATTGAATCTCAAAAGATTCATCCTTGAAATTTTCTGAAGCAGCACTGCCCAGTTTAACAGGTGCAGACAAAGAAACAAAACTCCTATGTCTACCTTTTTGTAGCACTGGATCTAGCTTACTTGTATCCCCTGTGGATCTGCTTGGTTTTCCACCTCACGTGGTTGCACTAGTGTCGTTTGTTGAATTGCTTAAGTCTGTTAGTAGTTGTGCTACAAAAAGTTAGATACAAGAGGTTTGTTAGCAAAAGAGGTGGTCTCTGAAGCCTGCTGTAAATTTGTTTGGGGAGGGCGGGGGGGGGGGGGGGGGGGGTAGAGAAGGATCTGCACCACTTGAAGGTACTTGCATTTGCCGTGTAGGAGCCTGAGGTTGAGACTGAAATTGATTGGACACAGTCTGTGGGTTCCTAGCAGCCTGGTTTTTATTTTCTGGAATTAATAGGACTACATTTCCAAAATTCAAGTCAACCATAAATGCATTAAATGCCATGATATCCATCAGTTACCTGAGAGTCAACCATATTTCTGCATATTTACTTGAGAAGAATGCTGTTATTTTTCCTCCATAGCCATGAGATCTTGCCCACTTTGGAAATTAGTAATTCCGTCATGGGTGGAAGTTTGCTATTGTTGAACAAAATCACTTTGACTGCTTCCCAGAGATAAAACTGTTGAATTTTTCAATTGCATGAAAGACGGAAAATCATGTTATTTCATAGAATGGACCAATAATTAAGTGTGTGGGGGAGGGGGGCAACATACACCAGTTTCTTTGACTGGTCACAGTTCTAAAATCTAGACTGACAAATTCTTTACAAGTATTCAAAGTTAATCTAAAATTCAATGCATGTAACTATGACCAGGCAATTCAAGGATGGTTCAAGACTTGAGCTTCCTTGTGTGTTTAAGACTTTAAGTTTGGTTATTGGCACTCTACATCAACCAAACCATCATTTCTTGACAAAGCAAATATGTCCAAATAATTTACCACATGTAACTTAAGATAAAAAGCTCCAGTACCTCAGCCTTTAGTTGATCATTCCATCTTTTTGTAGTACCAGTTTTCTAAACAAAGGTTTATCCTTTTCCCTTCTCAAAAGCTTTGAAACAAGAATAAGAATGTGACAAATACAGCTGGTTTCGTTTCACTTCATGTTTAAATTATTGAGCTTCTAAAACATGTTATAGTTCTCCTGGTACTAAAATGAAAATTCTGTTCCACTCTAAGCACATTGATTGATTAATACATGATTTAACCATTATGGCCTTAATGGAGCATGTACAGACAAATTTAGCATTTATCCCTATTGATGCCATATCACAGGGTTGCTGAGCTAATGCAAGTACCTCACTTTATCTAGTCCCCAATGCTTGACTCGCTAATGACACTAAAATTTCCACTTTCTATGAAAACTAGATGAAATAGTAACCACTAGGAGCGCATTCCTATTGTCCTTAACCTCAAAGTTCAAAGTCCAACCTACATTCTGGAAACTCATACACATTAGCTAAAGAAGGATATAAAACATCAAAATTCAAGTTAACCAAGATTGCAACGAAGATATGAAAATGATCTAGTTGTGTGTCAGTTGGCTTCCTCAAACCGATCAACACAAACTCGCCTACGAAATTATAAATAATTAAAAAAATCACATCTACATCACTCTCATACCATAACTTAGAAACACTACAATCATCCACATACTACATGAATTTATAAAAAATTAGTAGAAATAATAGAAGATCCAATAAATCATAAAAGAAAAAAAAAAACTCAACGAACTAATCCACTGCATCCTATAATAACAATCATCCCCTATTTTATTAATCAACTAAATAACAATATCTGCAGAAAGAGAACATAATACATATCAAATTCAAGTAAGAATCGAGATAACCAAAGATGAAACCCACAACCCAAAATTCCTTCTCATAAACGTAAAATAGCAATAATTTGGAATTGAAACATATACACTTGAAACCTAATACATCCACATAACCCACATATGCGGTAATGTAGGAAAGCACAACCAAGCAAAAAAATGCAACCGTAAGAGAGTGAGAGAGACAAAGAGATCTGGAAGCAATATAGATAAGATGGAACCAACATAACAAATTTAATCTTTTTACGGAAAAAATGAAGCCTCACCTAGCAAACTAGGGTTTGATTAAGAGAATTAGTAAAGAGGCGAAAGACCCTCACCTGTTATTACGCTATTAACAGTGGCAAGGAGGCATCGATCTATGATGGAAGAGAGTTATATTTGGTGGAATTTCCAGGAGGGGGGATTCAGGGGTATTCAGGGACGAAGGGGTTAGAAAAAACTATGAAGTTTCATTATCCTTTGTCTAACTTTTTCTTATTATTTCTTATTTCTTATTTGTTTTAAAGAAATCAATAAATTTTCATCAATTGGAGGCTTTTGGGTAGGAAAAGATTCCCCCAATTTTTCAATACTTTTACTTTTAGTGACCGTAGATTTTTTCAAATAAAATGAAATGAATATCTCCTCACCAATAGTTAATTTTTAATGAGAGTATATTTTTACTCTCACTAAAGATGACATATAGTGAGAGTTTTTTCCTACTCTCACTAAATTTTTGTCACTAATAGTGGTTTTTTTTTGTAGTGATTGACTTCAGAAAATCAGGAACATGAGCCATTAATGATTTTGATTTAATTATTTGAACAATATATTGCTGAAGAAAACATCGAACTTCTGTTTTCATTGCAAATTCGAAAATGTAGTCGTGTTTTTTTTCTAAAGAGACTTCTTTTAGATTTTTCGTAGATATGGATACTGAAGTTTATAATGATAGAACAATGCAAGAACATCAGAAAGGTAAAAATTGACAATACATGTTATTCTATATGACAGTACGCATTTATTTACCTAACATTATACTTTAACTGCTGCTTTTTAATTTATTGAATTAAAATTACTGATTTTTAATGTGTTGAGTTTTAATGTGTTCAAATTCTGTTGCAATAATAATTTCTAATGAGCATGAAACTGAAAAATCAAGTGTTTATGGATGTTTTTTTCGTTTTCAGCTCATCTTTGCCTATTTAACTTGTCTCTTGTCTTGCAACGTTGTGAAGATACTACCCTTGTCTTAAATTGGGAAAAGTATCATTTCATGGTAAGAGAAGGTATAGTGTTAGGGCACAAGGTTTCAGTTGCAGGTTTGGAGGTAGACCGAGCCAAAGTGGTTGCCATTGAAAGACTACCACCACCACTCAATGAGAAGAGAGTCCGAAATTTCTTAGGCCATGCCGGTTTTTATCGAAGGTTTATTCGTGATTTTTCGAAAATTGCTAAACCTTTATTTCACTTTTTAGAAAAAGATGTTGCTTGTGTTTTCGATGATTCTTGTTTATAGGCCTTCGAGGTATTAAAGAAAGCGTTGGTTTAGGCACTAGTCTTGGTATCACCCTACTGGAACCAACCTTTTAAGCTCATGTGTGATGTGAGTGACATAGCAGTCGGGCAGTCTTGGGACAGAAGAAGGATAAAAATTTTCAAGTGATATATTACGCGAGTAAAAGCCTTGACCCAACTCCATCAAACTACACAAAAAACCGAGAAAGAGATGCTGGCGGTAGTATATGGGTTTGACAAATTCCGTGCCTATCTTGTGGGCACGAAAACAATTGTGTACACGGACGACGCATCCATTCGATACCTCTTCGACAAAAAGGATGCCAAGCCAAGGCTCATCCGATGGATCTTGCTCCTACAAGAGTTTGACTTGGAAATCAAGGATTATAAAGGTTATGAGAATTTTGTAGCAGATCATCTTTCAAGAATTGAGAACGAGGTGGACACAAAAAGGTCAACAAGAGCTGACCAAAGAGACATTTCCCGATGAACACCTTATGATGGCCATTGCTCGACTTCCATGGTATGCTAACATTGTGAACTATTTAGTCTGTGGAGCACCACCACCCAACCTTTCACCACATCAAAACAAGAAGTGTTACCATGAAGCAAAGTTCTATATGTGGGATGATCCATTCCTTTTTCCGGAGATGTGCTGATTCAACTATCTGGAGGTGTGTATCCGAGGAAGAAGGCCGAGAGATTACTGAGCAATGTCATTCTTCTCCGAGTGGAGGACATTTGCGGTCAATAGAATGACGACTAAAGTGCTTCAAAGCGGATTCTATTGGCCAACAATCTTTCAAGATTACCACGACTTTATCAAGCAATGTGATCGGTGCCAACGAACCAGTGGAATCTCAAAAAGATACGAAATGCCCCTTGCCAATTCCATTGAAGTTGAGTTGTTTGACATTTGGGGAATTGACTTCATGGGACCATTCCCATCATCTCAAGGCTACCAATACATTTTGTTGGTGGTGGATTATGTCTCCGATGGGTCAAAGCTATCCCTACATCGTCCAATGACTCTAAGGTGGTGCTAAAATTTCTCGTGAAGAATATCATTAGTCATTATGGAGCACCTAGAGCATTGTTTAGTGATGGAGGATTGCATTTCTGCAACAA
Organism: Ajuga chamaepitys; assembly: GCA_958295605.1. NCBI lineage: Eukaryota > Viridiplantae > Streptophyta > Magnoliopsida > Lamiales > Lamiaceae > Ajuga > Ajuga chamaepitys. The sequence continues at coordinate 22,884,953 of OY282506.1, read as the reverse complement.
ATGGCTTAATGGTTTGTTTGCCCAACACGGTGTGAAGCACATGGTGACTACACCATATCATCCTCAAGCGAATAGCCAAGCCGAACTAGCCAACAGGTAAATTAAACAAGTCCTTGAAAAATTCCTAAGCGGGAACTGAAAGGATTGGGCCTTGAAGTTGGATGACGCATTGTGGGCGTACCGAACAGCCTACAAGACACCCCTTGGTATGTCAACTTATCAATTAGTATTTGGTAAATCATGTCATTTGCCCGTGGAGCTTGAACATCGTGCATATTGGGCAATAAAGAAGTTGAATTTTGACTATCAATCGGCTGGGGCAAATAGGATGTTGCAATTGAATGAACTTGATGAGTTTCAAAATTAAGCATTTGAGAACTCAAGAGTGTACAGGGAACGAGTCAAGAGGTTTCATGACAAACTGATCATCAAAAGAGAGTTTTGCCATGGGAATCAAGTCCTTTTGTTCAATTCTCGTCTCCAACTCTTTCTAAGATCAAAATGGTCGGGACCCTTCACAATTAATAGAGTGCTACCAAGTGGAGTCATTGAGCTACTTAATATCGACGGTAGCACGTTTATGGTGAATGGACAAAGGGTGAAGAGATATTTTGGCCAAGAACAAGTGAGAGAAGTTCACCAATTATTGTTGGTTGAACCGAATCGAGTCTAAATAAAAAGGCATCCGGCTGAAGACGTTAAACTTAGCGCTTGTCAGGAGGCAACCCGGTGGTTAATTTCTTTAATTTTGTATTTTGGTTAGTTAGATGTTTTACCTTTTTTTTAAAATTTTTGGTTGTTGAATAATGGTAGGTAAATGCAATAAATGGTAGAAAATGTGATTGGGATGCAAAAGGATGAGAAGAGCTTAAAAATGGTAAAAATTTCAAGTTTTAGGTCGTGCACGGTCACAACCGTGCAATGATGCATGACGCTATGTAGCCTTGCACTGTTCGTGCACAACTTGGGCAAAACTAGTTTTAAAAAGCGAAAAACCCTTAATTTCATTCCCACTACTACAAAAAAGGTCTAAGACTACGGTCAAAAACCGTAGTTAAAGGCATTCAGTGACCGTGGTAGTAGATACCGTAGTGGTAGACCTACCACCAATAACTACGGTTAATGAACCGTAGTAATTAATAATAAAGACTACGGTTGATAACCGTTGTCGTAATAGTAGCATCTACGACTACGGTATATATGACCACGGTTGGTGATTTCTTCTACTACGGTTTGAACCGTAGTAATTAACAATAATGACTACGGTCAAAGACCGTTGTTTTTTCTTTTTCATAAACCGTTGTTGTAGATGATTTTTTATATATTTTTTTATATATATTTTTATTTTCTTTTGTAATTTATATATAAATATATATATATATATATATATATATAGCATAAATTAATATTACATATCACATAATAAAGAGTAAATATTATATTAAAAAAATTAATTTATTTCTAAATATCAAAGTTACATTACGTCTCAAAGCTAGAAAAGAAAAAAAAATTACAAATTAATTTCTCTATACTTAAATCCATTATAGAGGCGCATATTTTCTGTTGAATCATCTTTCATTATCCTGCAAAAAAAAAAAAAAAAAAAAAAAACACCAGAAAAGATAGAATTAAACACAAAAAATTATTTGTTAATCCATATATCTACAACACAAAATAATAAAAAACATTAAGTATAAAGTCATAATCAGATATATCTAAAGTATAAAACAAAAATAAAAAAAATAATAAAAAACCAGCTTTTGATGTTCTCTAACTTATATATCATGATCATACATGATCATGTAAATGTCCTGCAACAGTACAACTTCCAAACCCGAAAAATAATACTGGGGAACACTTATGTATCATGTAAAATCCAGGACTTTGAACAAAAATTTTGTATTGCATGGCGAACAAGAGTAAACATATATTATTACTACTAACCATCTTATATGCAAACTCATTACCAAGTATTGTCAATAGGAAGCAACAATCAACATATTCATTACCAAGTATTATCAATAGGAAGCAACAATCAACATATATAATTGCAGAATTTTTTTTTTAATATTTTCTATGAGGATAATGAAAAGTTAGGATAACAATGTGCGCACCAAATGTGTAATCATCATATATAATATGAAAAAAATGCAGCATATACATATAAATTTTATTCACACACTTTTTAGACCATTGCTAGAAAAAGATAACATAATCTGATAAAAAATACCTAAATATAATTTTATAACAGATTTGCTATTGACTTCCATGTGAATGGACAGATGAAGCAGATCTTGCTGACATAGATGTTGTCGGGCTATTGTTATCACGATCAGTGTTGTCAAATTGGGCCTGGCCCATATCATTTTCATCGCGATCTGAGCAACATCAGCAAACCATTCATCCTCTAGCAATATACTAGACCAAAAAAAAAAAAAAAAGGCACTTATAAGTTATAACAGAGAATTGACGAAAATAATTCAATACTTTTCGGGACAAGATTTGAAGTAGTTATCTGTATGGATCAATGTTTCTTGCCTAAACTGCTTCAATGGCTCTAGCAAATGATGTTCTTCATCACTTGGTGCAGATTCCGGGATAAGTACCGCCCTTGTGATTCAAATAGCATCACAAACTCCATATCCAAATAGAATTGCACAACAATACAGACATTTTCCTAATAATCTTGGCAATAAACTAATATATTTTTTAAAACTCGGTAAAAATGGAACCTGTCGAAGCCTAAGTGGGCCAAGTCCCCTCTCGGGGGACTCGTTCTCGTCCCAAAAGTGTGGATTTTCAGAAAACCATAAGATGACAGTCTATGTTAGCCTCATAAGCAGAATAGTTGTAAATCTCTCTCTCCCTATAAAGGTATCAGATGCAATGCTGCTTAGGCTTGCCAGCTTTGCAAATAGTTCCTAAGTGGATATTCAAATGTAAATTACAGTATAACTAATTATAATTTGGTGCGTCAGGAATTTTTCTTTTTTCTGCTTCATAAAAGCATAACGAGAACACTCAGAAACAGCTATATACATACCAAATATTGAGAATGACTAAGAATAGGGTTACCTGAAAAATAGTAGAGGGAAACCATTCTGGTTCTTCTTTGCTTTCATCCAAACTTATATACATCTCAGCACTCAAACGAACACTTCCATCTTCTGTAAATATAAGCTCAAGAGCATGTTGTCTGCAGAAGCTATCTCTCAACTAATCAACAATTTTCTGAAGCCTTAGTTTCAGTTTGCTTTGCTCTGGAGGACGATTAGGCCTGTCTGAGCCTGTCTGAGCCTGGTCACCACTTCTATTGATTGAACGTAACTTGATTCCTGCACGTGGAAGAAGCTTGTCTGCTAGCAAAACTCCATTAGCCAAATTAGTATACAAATGAAGAAAATCTCTATACCAGTTCAATTCTTGGTTGGGTTTTCCTTGACTCTTACAAAAAAAGACTATAAAGAAGCTTAGAAGTGATGCACGTGATTGGATTATCACAACAAAAAGTGTCTTAGAAACCTGCTATGGAGTTATAGCTGCATAGTCATGTACTTTTGGTTACAGAAATCTAAGTTAAATAGTGAAAAAGAAAAATAGCCAGTGAATCATGTGCAGCCTGGACTCGTCATCATCTTATCCCAATTCAGAACAGAGCTGCAAACTTATTCGACTCGGCCCCTTTTTCTTACTCATAGTAACAGAGCTTGAGGCTTGATTTTCTCCATTATGATTGGCGTCAAACTTATATCTCAAGTTCTATGAAATAAAATCACGCATCAATAACTAAAATTTTCAATCACCAGCTAAGAACAGCAAAACCTAATACATCGAAGATAAATATCCTATCAATAAACGAAATTATCAATACAAAAATAAAAAACTCCAGAATCGAACAAACAATCGGATAATCTAACCTATAAACCCTATAGAAGCTATTACTAATTCAAATACACATGAAGAAGCAAGCAAACACAAAAAAACACCCATGGAAAAGAAATTAAGGATTTAAAATTAAAAAAACGAGACAATACCCTGATCTATGCTAGGGCAAAATCAACGAATAACGAGCAGCGATTTCTTCAATATTTCTGCACCGGTGGCGAATCCCGCAGTCGAAAAAGGTTGATGCCTTAAAATCGATTGTTTAGTTCTCTTCCAGATGTGAAAGAAAGAGGGAAAGGGGAAAGGAAGATGAGCTCGAAGAAGAGCAATTGACTGCGGACCAGAGCAGAGCGCGAGGATTCGGTGAATTGTGGCTTTATGTGAGAGAGATATAAGAGAGGGGGAGAGAGATCGAAGAAGCATAGCCATGAACGAAAGACTAATAGATGTGATTGAGACGAAATGAAGGGGCTGGGCTCCATTTTTCATTTTATCGCATAAAACTAAAAAAAAATTAATTAAAAGCATATAGACAACGGTGATTCCACAACGGAATAATTAGCCGTTGTCTTTCAGCGTGAAAATAAACATCCACTACAGTAAAATGACTACGGTTTCCCAAACCGTTGTCTTTTAGCGAAAAAATTATCACAAAGACCACGGTTCCTTCTACGACAACGGTTATTCGCTAAAAGACAACGGTTTTTGGGAAAACCGTTGTCTTTTTGGTGTAGTTATTGAGCATTTTTGTAGTAGTGTCCCTCTTCATTTTTTCTCACACAAACACAAACATAACCATACGCATACTCACACACACGACTGGAAGTGTTGATTTGAGGCTCAACCCTACACTTTAACTCCGAATTCTTCAAGGTATTTGCTTAAATCTCCCTATTTCTGAAAATTTTGAAGAACAACGATTATTATGATAAAATATGAATGCATTCGAATTCCTTGTGCATTTGTGGATAGAATTGTTTGATTAGCATACATTGTTGATTGTTGAGCACGAGGAGTACATGAAACTTGAAATGTTCAGTTCGGACTTAGAAATTCTTTGGGGCATTTCATCGAACAATTTGTGTGCAATTATTTTGGTGCTTGTTTTGTTGATTGAAGACAATTGGTGCCTATCCTTGTATTCTACTCTAATTATATGCTCAAATTGGTTGTGGTGATGAATGAATTTAAGGCCATTGTGGTTTAGAAGATCAAATTGGTGCCTATATTTGTCCATTGCTTTAAATGCCTATCTTGGTTGATGAACTTGTGGTCATTTGATGTGTGCATAATATGTACATGCAAGTTTGAGTTATTTCCTTGAAGATTTTTGTAACTTTTGCACTTTATGTATTACCACTCAATCTATTGATCATTGGAATTGAACTCTTATGGCTCAAACTATTTAGGATTATAGTGCATTGCAATTTGTTTGATCTCAACCACACCACACCAAACTAGTTTAAGGGCATGTGTTAATTGCTCGAATATTTTGTTGCAATTCAGTCAAACTAATTTGTAGTATGATATATTGTGCATGCTCCTAATTGAGGGAAGCACTATTGAGATTTGGTTTAATTGCACAATAATGGAAATCATTATTGTGGGAATTGTGTGTTATGTGTGTGTTATTTATGTTGTTAGTGTTGATATGTTATCAAACTAGGCATGAGGACATATGTAATTAAGAATGCATTATTTTTGAACATATGCCTCAATCCTAGTTTGAGGGGGGTTTAATGAGAAATTGTCTTTTTCTTTTTCTTTTTAGGTGATCGTAGGTTAAGTCTTCTCATACCAGACATGGGGCCCAAAAGAAAAGCTGCAAGAGTTGAAGCATCAAGCTCATGGAAACGCTAGAACCTAATGAGCAAGTTAAACCCAAACAGACTCATCTGCTTGATGATTATGGAATCAAAGACGGTCCAAGAGCGATGGAATAAACTGATCAAAAGAAGAATCATTCTAACTTTATATCCAGACCTGCCGACCATGGATGAGTTGGGTATTCGAGAGGATGTGGAAACACTAATCCGACGAATAGATTGGAATCACTTCCTCATGGACGATGACCGACTTACAAGGAATTGGTCCTGGAATTTTTTTCTAAACTTGATGTTTTCATGCACCCAGAAGAAGCTTTGAGTATGATGTTTCGACTGGGAAACCGGCCCCGGGAGCTAAACACTCGACAATTGGACAGTATCTTCCGGTTTTGCTCCACTGGCTACTTCACTTAACATGAGGATTTCAATTCCCAAGACTTCTAGCCAAGAATTAGTTATCAACCGGATGCTACACCATCTAACCCCGCTTATAGTGCTAGTAGGTCCAAGCCAAGTGAAATTCAAGATCTGATATTTCGCTATATGGCCAAGGTCATGCAACACACTCTATTTGCAAGGAATAAAGAAAGAGGTCTCCGGGGGAATGAGCTGTATTTGCTATGGTGCATGATGGTACCCCATAAGGTGCGATCAACACCTCACTTGATGGGCCAGTTTCACTCGATATCACATGAAATATGAGTTATACGGATTGGAGGCTTCATCAATGCCATAGCGCAACACTTCAAGGCCAATCTAGCAAGATATCAACCGATGAGTGGTGACTCAAAGATAACAACAGGCGTCCTCAAGACAGCCCATTATTTGAAGTTATATAATGAAGGAGTTTGGATGTGGCAGCAGCGTCATGGTGGGCCATTTTCCTTGCCCAACACCACCCTGACTACAGTGATGAAGCTCGAGAATTGGCTAATGATGACCCCAAATAGTGAGGGAAGTATTCTTCCTCCCGACAGTGCAGGGAATCTCCAACAGTCACAGAGCGGTTGTTGAGAGTCCTGGAAGCAGTCGTGAAGCTTAAAGAACAACAAGAAGTACTCATAGCTAACCAGACTGATGTGATAAACACCCAGAGAAATCTGATGACAGTCTAGGATATTATTATGAGCGCCTTATCGGAAATTCTGGAAGCTTGGAAAGTCAGTTCAAAGGAGCAGAGGCGGATGGCTAAACTGTTGCAAAAGCTCAATGACCTCAATGCCAAAGCCGGTCACTACGAGCCAACTCCACCCTTCCCTTAGGGGGAGTTCATAAGTCATTCGCAACATCTCTAATTTTTAAACTATTTAACCTTTTTTTTGGAAATTAGCTTAAAATAGTTTGAGGGGGGTATGTATGTTGCGAAATTCAGAGGGTGGTTGCTCATTTTCCTTGTGTTTATTCTGCCAGATTTGAACCTTATTTAGTTTTAACATTGTTTTGTTTTGAACTGTTAAACTCTAGTAATTTGTTAAGTTATGCTTCTCTTTTAGTTGTTGATATTTTGAATAACCCATCTTGTTGGTTTTTAACATTTGCGAAATTGAGGAAATTTTTTCAAACCTTTCTTGAAAGAGGAGATATTAGATTAATGAGTTATTTGAAGTATTGTCAATGATGATGCATAAATTTTTTTTTTGATTGAAATGTGATATATGCACACACTGGTTTTGGAACAAAAGGATAAATCACAATATATAAGCCGGTGAGCTTTAAGCCAAAATGAGGAACTCCTATTTTTGGAGTTCAATATTTTCCTTAGCTTGTGTGATGTTCATCATATGCATAGCACATCTAGAACTTGCCTTAAGTCTACTTGAAATCATGAGATATATTTATGAGCACTGAAGATGAATTTAGGCAATCTTTGATTTCAACCTATTTTTTAGCCTTAAAATTCATCTTCGTACCCCTTTATACGAATTATCCCTAGTTAGCCGAGTTGAACTTGAAGGAATTTATGCACTGGTCATGAGACTCTTACACTGGGTGTTGTAACACTGGAACGAACACACTCTATTTAAAGTTGAATTGTAGGTTGTATAAAACTAGAAATAACAAATAGAGACGAGATAATTCAAACTCTGACAAAATAAAGCCTGAGCAATTTTATCATCAATCACAGCGGAATGAGTTTTATACAATGCCTTCCAAAACCTAAATTTGATCATACAACAAGCGATCAAATTTACACTCAAACTAGGTCAACATATAAAGTGATCCTCTTTTGAGAGAAGAATCACAAAAGTTCTCACAACGAAAAGTGTGAGATGTATGAAGATGTTAGTCTTCAACTTTTGGTGCGAAAATGACTTGGAGATTTCTGATCTTTACACTTCAAATTTTTCTCCTTTTTCCCACACCTTGATCTTCTTCTTGTTGCTTATAAAAATCCTTGAAGAATGACAGTTATAACCTGCAAGATAAGATAAAAAACACAACCGCCAATCTTCCAAGAGAAGACTTTCGGTTTAGATAAGTTTCAAAAGTAATTATACATTTAAAGCCAAACTTAACCGAATATACATACATATCATAAACATAAAATTAACATACAAGGGCAGCAAGGTAAAAATACAAAGAAGAGTAGAACATGTTTCTTAGGATGTTTCAACACAGGTTGAAACACTGAACCTAGAACACTGGAAGAAACACTTGTTCTAACAATCTCCCCCTTTTTACCTTGCTGGCCAAACAAACACACAACCACATACTTAATGAACAAACATCAACAGAACTAAAACAAGTCCTAGTGTACGACACATAACACACAAAACCACAAGACCATAACATTCATCCAACGAGAGAAGTGAGAGGTCACAAACACACAAAAGAAAGAGTAAACAACTCCCCCTAAAACCGATGTCCATGCACCATTCACACAAACCAACATAAAGATGTCCAACATAAAAAACCATCACCAATATACAAGCACAACCTTTATTTATCCTTAGTACCACTAGTACCAACAATGTTAGTCACATCTACAAATCCACCACCTGTTTCACCATCATCATTTTCCCTAGAACCAGCTCCATCATCTTCCTCCTCTATGTCACCACCAGCACCAACATCAGCCTCACCAACACTTTCTCCCCCTTTTTGGCCGGCAAGTATGCTTCGTAGGTCCCTCTCAACACTTCCCCAGCAGGCTGCATCTCTTTCTGCACTCCTTCTCTGAGCTTTAGCCATCTGAATCCAGTTCAAGAGTTGCACGACTGGGACAGAGACTGATCCTGAGTGTGTTGCACCACGGTCAGCAGCACCTCCTCTAATCACTTCTTCTACTATAGGCTCCACACGTTGTACATCCCGCACATGTGAAGGATCAAGCAGTTTGAAATCAATAGTGATCTCATGGAGAGCATGGAAGTATTGTCAATTGGCAGAGACCTTGATATTCTGACTTCGAAGCAACTTCCAAATAAGGCAAGGGAAAGGTAGATATTGATGTTGCGACTTCCTCTCTGCAAAGTTAGTAATTGTATCAAAGATAAATTGGCCAAAGGTAAATTAGACACCGTTTATGACTTGGTACAAAAATTTCATCTGTGTTTGAGTTGCAACATTGTGGTTCTTGGTGGGAAACCAGTTAAAGTAGCAAACCTTGTGTAGGATGGCATACTTTGAGGTAAGGAGGGAAGCTGAAACTTTCCAGTTAACTGGCCAAATAGCCTTGTGACCACCCGTGGCTTGGGCAATCACGTGATCTAAGTCATGGAGCTCTTCCTCTTCATTGTTTGGAGGGAAATGGAGGAGGTCATTGATAATGTAGGAGTAAAAAGTACAACTCTTCTCCTAAGGTAAACTTGTCCAAACCTAGAATGATTAGGACTCTTCATGCCTTCAGTCAAATTGCAGTAAAATCACATACCAAATCTTCAGCAAACTTGCAATTTAACTCCAAAGTTTTACCTAGATGAGCTGCTTCAATTATGGAAATAAGGTCATACCTTTCAAAGTGAGGAGTGTCAAGCTTTCTCTTAGAGATAACTGCCCTATTTTGGAAATATTCCCAGTGTTTTCTCCGTATAGAAAAAGTTGCTACGAGCCCTGTTTGCATTCAGTGTTGTAGCACTCTGTGTAGCATGTCTGGGCCTTACAGGAGGTAGGGCCTCTTCGTCACTCAAAGTCTCATCTTCCGGAGCAGCTTCTTTCATTACCACATCTTCATCACTGGAGTCATCAAATTCTTCAGACTCCATCTCCTCAGAATCCTCATTTCCTTCCTCCCCTGCCTCTTCATTCCCAGAACCACTTTCTTCCTCGTCAGACCCATTTCCTTGTTCTTTTTCAGACTCTTCTTCCAACTCAGCATCAAGTTCAATAGCAAATTCAGTAATGTAACCATCAGGTGTTTCAGCAGGAGCTGGAACATTGGATCCTTCACCAACTTTTTCAGGAAATTTGTACTTCTTTTTCCAAGCTCTCAACCAGTCAACCAGTGTCTCCTCTTTGTCATAGCCTGGTACTTGTTCTTCTACAGGGGGTTTCTGGTCAAGGAACTTCATCAGAAGGTGATTCCTGGGGTGCTGAATCACCTTCAACAGCACTGGATGGTTACTTGAACTTTCATTGTCAACCTTCCCTTTCTTTCTAGCCACTTCAATGAACATCTTATGGGCACTTTTTGTGTGAATTACAACGTCATAGTCAGGGTCCTCATCTTCATCATCTTCAGCATCCGAGGACAACCTAAATGGTGGTGGAGGTTGCACCTTGGGAGGCCCCTTCATTGTGGCTAGAGGCTTATTCTCCCCCAGAGTCGGTGAGTGCCCTCGTTGCCTCTTGGAGGCACGTTTGATCGGACCCAAATAGGCTTGAATAGTGTCCCTAATCAAGTCAAATGCGGGAACATCCTCCACATGTGCAGGATTTTCTTGATCACTTGGTAGTTGCATGTTTAGAAATGCATCCAGTGGAACAAATTCTTCAAGATCCATACTAGGGTTTTCTTCCTGAATTTCAGACGAGTTTTGAACCGGGAGTGCTGTAGCATCTGATGGAACATCATCCCTTCAAGCTTCTGCATATTCACTCCTAATGTAGTAAGGATCTCTGGTCAAATCTGCCATAGATTGTGAGTGTGAGGGTTCTGCTGGAACGAAAGAGGTGGCGTGAGTTTGAGATGGAAACGTTTGAGAAAGAATAGGGGATGTTTGTTCTTGTTAACTATATTTGAAGAAGAAATAATCCGGGCTATATTCTCCTTTGTATCCGACATCTTGTCAACAATAAATTAGAATAAGAATAATGAACAGGCCCAGATTAAATACTCCACACTAAAAAACAGTTATTAAACATTCGAATTTTTTGAAAAATTACTCCCCCTAAAACTAACGTGTTCCACCACTATGGTACCCACCCACATCTTTCATGAAAATAGGGAAATAGATAAGTTATAATGTTACACCACTTACTCAACGATTGCAGATATTTTTATTAAAAAATTACGAATAGAATTTAAAGCACAAATGCGAAATAAACTAAAATATTATTTTTAATGGATTTTTAATTAATTTAATTTTTATTTTATTATAAAAAAATTATTTTGATCTTATAAAAGACAAAAAACAATACATAATTACAGAATTTTAAATGGAAGTAAGACATAAGAAGGTTCACAAGAATTGACAAAAAATGGTGTTCTATACAGTGATCCAACACTTGATGTAACACCTTAGTTCAAGTGTATTTCTCCAAAATTTTAGAGAACATTTCACATAATTGCATGTTACTTATAGATCATCATCAGTAGAATCTGACAGTGTTAAGAAAATCAGAATTGGATAATGATTTGGGTAAAACAACTGTGAACAAGGGATTGTACAGAATACCCATCGAGATCAAGTCCTTGCAAGAATCATCTTTAGTAAAATCCATCATTCCAAAAAGAATTTTTTATTGAGTAATAAGAGTACAAAAGAAGACACAAACACAAGAACAACACTTATAACACCCTATACAAGACTTAAGAAATTAAATAATACACAAGCCAAGAGATTTCCATAGAAAGGAAAACCTCTCAAAATCTAAGGATTTAGTAAAAATATCTGCAAGTTGTCTTTCAGTTGGTATATGTTCTATGTTCACAACATTCTTTTCAACCAAATCCCTTATGAAATGATGACGGATATCAATGTGTTTTGTGTGAGAGTATTGTACTGGATTTTTGGTGATATCAATAGCACTAACATTATCATAATACACCAAAAGACCATTACTGTTAAGGTCATAATCATCTAACATTTATTGCATCCATAACAGTTGAGTACAACAACTCCCTAGTGCAATGTATTCTGACTCGGCAGTGGACAAAGAAACACAATTTCTCTTTTTACAAAGACATGACACCAAATTATTTCCTAGGTAAAAACAACCTCCTGCGGTACTCTTTCTATCATCTTCATCTCAGGCCCCAATCAGCATCACAAAAACCTACCAAATTAGTGTTAGTGTCTTTAGAATACCAAATACCTAAATCTGTGGTTCCACTCACATATTTTATGAATTGTTTTACAACATTTCAGTGGGTCACTTTAGGATCAGCTTGTTAATGTGCACATACAGAGACACTATAACACAAATCTGGACGACTAGCAGTCAAGTATAGCAAACTCTCAATCATACTCCTATACAAGGTGTTCTCAACACCTTTTGAAACACTGTCTTTACAAATCTTGGTACAAGAACTTAAAGGAGTTTTCATTGATTTAGAGTTCACCAAATTAAACTTGTTAACTTGGCATATTTTGATTGGCTAAAAGCTATTCCATTTTCATGTTGTTTTATTTGCAAACCAAGGAAGAAACTTAACTCACCTACAAGACTCATTTCAAAAGATGTGGACATTTGATCAGTGAAATCTTTCAAACCCTTTTCACATGTTGATCCAAAAACATTGTCATCCACATATATTTGAGCAATGCTGATATGTGAAGACCATTTCTTTATAAACAAAGTTTTATCAACATTACCTCTTTGAAATCCTAGTGAAATCAGGAATTCAGTCAACCTATCATACCAAGCTCTAGGAGCTTGTTTCAATCCATATAGAGTCTTCTTAAGTTTAAACACATGATCGGTTTTATATGGATCAACAAACCCCTTGGGTTGCTCAACATAAGCTTTTTCCTTCAAAATTCCATTTGAGAATGCACTTTTAACATCCATTTTATAGAGCTTAATATTGAGAAAATATGAAACAACTATTAAGAACCAGATGAATTCTAACCTAGCAACAGGAACAAAAGTCTCACATAATCAAGACCTTCAACTTGTGTGTACCCGTGTGCCACAAGTCCTGCCTTGTTATGAATCACTTTTCCTAGTTCATCCGTCTTGTTCTTGAATATCCATTTTGTACCAATGATATTCACACCATGAGGTCTAGGAAATAAATCCCAAACATCATTCCTTGTGAATTGATGAAGCTCTTCATGCATAACATTAATCTAGTTTTCATCATGTAGAGCTTCATCTACATTCGTTGGATCCAAATTGGATACAGAGCTTCATCTACATTCGTTGGATACAAAGCAGGTTTCATGAATTTGAATGTAAGTAGAAGATATGCAAGAAAGTTTTAACATTTTTGAGTAGTCAGTTCTGTCCTTATGATGAGTACGAACATGATCATTTTCATTACCTATAATTTGAGAAGCTAGGTGCATCTTTCGGACTCTACCAGGTGGATCTCTTCTAATCATGATTTCATCTCTCACACCATTGTTTAAATATTTTGTATCTCTTTGAGCTTCATGAGTAGGAGGTTTTGAGTTTGTGGGATTCTGAACATTGTCACCGGGAGGTGTTTCAACATCTTTAGCAACATCTTCAGTGTTTTGAGATTGTTGTTCAACAAGGTCCAACACATCATCTTCAACTCTTTTCCCTGCAATGTCAGTTAGGTCATCAAACACAATGTTAACACTTTCTTGGATGGTTCCCGTTCGTAAGCTAAACACACGTTATGCATAAATATTGCTGGAATAACTTACAAACAACCCTTTGTCACTTCTAGAATCAAATTTATTCAGTTGATCAAGATCATTCATAATGTAACAAATGCATCCAAATACATGAAAATATTTAATATTAGGTTTCCTACCCTTGAGTATTTCATAGGGTATCATAGTACTCCCTGATCTTAAATAGACACGATTCGAAATGTAACATGCAGTGTTGATGACCTCAGCCCAAAATCTCTTTGACATGTTTGTAGCACACAACATAACCCTAGCCATTTCTTGTAAAAGTCTATTTTTCCTTTCGGCTATGCCATTTTGTTGTGGTGTTTTAGGAGCTGAAAATTCTTGTATTATGCCCTTCTTTTGATGAAATTCAGCAAAGGATACATTTTCAAACTCCCTTCCATGATATTCTAACTCTACCCTTCCACATACCATAAGAATTGTGAATTTGAACCGCATGAAGTTTAAACACATCAAAGGTTTCAGATTTTTCTTTAAGAAAGAATACCCTTGTAAATCTTGAAAAATCATCCACACAAACTAACACATATCATTTTCCACCTAGACTATCCATTTCTATAGGACCCATGAAATCCATATGAACAAGTTCAAAATAGTGTGTTGCAACATGGTGTTGTAGTACCTTATGAGACACCTTAGTTTGTTTACCTTTCGCACATGAGTTGCAAACTTTATCAATCTTACCATAGAATTTTGGCAAATCTTTCATAGCCTCCATTGAAGCAAGCCTTTGAAGCTGACGGTAGTTGACATGGCCCATATTTTGGTGCCACAGCTCAACTTCATCAATTTGTGCCTTGTGACATGTTATTCCTTCCTCAATAGAGTAGCAATTCTTGGAGGCTCTTTTTCCTGTCATTATACACTCATTACCGTCATATACACTGCATAAATCTTTTTCAAACTTGACATAAAGATTTTCATCACAAAGTTGACTTATGCTTATCAAGATTTCCATAAGGCCTTTCACATGCAAAACATTTTTCAGGTTTGGTAATCCCATAACATCTAGAACACCCTTACCAATAATTCTACCTTTGGCTCCCCCACCAAAAGTAACACTGCCACCATCAAAATCTTCATACTCTTTCAAAAACATTTTGGTGCCTGTCATATGTCGAGAGCAACCGTTATCAAAATACCATACCCCTCGAATATCAGTTATTAAGGAGATATATATCATATTAGAGCAACTATCAGAGAATTGCTCTGGAGGAGAAATGGTTTTAGGCTTAGTGCAGTGTGAGGTAGAGTGTTGCAACACAGACTGTGACACTCTAGAATGTTTCTTAAGAAGCAACTTTATTTTTTTCCTGAAGCAATAAGGTCTCTTGTGACCAGGAATAACGCAATAGTCACACACTACTCCTCTATAATTATCATCAGACCTGGACCTTTTCAATTTTTTAGAGTCATTACTATCTTGTTCTTGGAAATTTCTGACCTCACTACTAGTGATAGATAAATTACCAATTTGTTCGGTTAGGCTAGCAATGTCAAAATCATCTTTCAACATTTTAGGAGGAGTGTTCTCCAATGATAGATTTTGAAACCTATTCATTTCTTTAATAAACATAGGCATTTTGGATTCTTCAAAAATTGATTGAAAAGAACTTTGAGACGAATGATTATATCCAATGCCAAATGTCCCATGTTGTTGTGCCCAAAGAATTTCATTCAATTTTGAAGTACCAGAATTGAAACGATTGCACTCAGTTTTCCTTTTAAGATCGAGAGTCACATTTTCATGATCTTTATCTTTGAGAGATAAAGGTCTCTCCAAGTGAGAGATTCTACTTTTGAGAAAATTGTTTTCAGATCTAGACTCATATAACAATTTGACAGAACCCACAAGTTATTGATGCATTTCTCTAAAAGCCATTAGAAGAAGTTCATACTCAGATGGATCTGAGTCAGTGTCACACACATCAGATGTTTCCAAGAGATGTTTCAACACTTTGATCAACACTCAATTTATGTGTTACCATGAGTGCTGAAACATTCTGTGAAGTACTGCCTCCTTCTTCCTCATCATCAAAATCATTGTCACTCGGTGTGACAACAAGATTTGTTCCATGTTTCATAAGATTGTTATCACATTGATTAGCATAATGTCCATAACTAGATCATGCACGACATTGAATGGACCTAGCATCTTTGGGAGAGTATCCTCCTTGATTTTAAAAATTAAGACCAGAAGTTTGAGGAGAATCATTTTTATTCAGGGATTTCCCATAAGAATCTTTTCCAGGATTTCAATTTTCAAAACCTTTGGTGACAGGATTGAAAACACCTTTTGAAACACTCTTCTTTTTGGATGAAAATCTTTGATACTTCTTAGTCAAATATGCAATGGGATCATCAAGATTTTCATTCAGCAGGATGCTATCACCTTTTGTGTTTGAACTAGACTCACCCAAATGAGAAGGAAAATCAATTGCTTTGTTATTTCCTCTCATTTGGTGTTGTTGGTTTATGTTTAGTTCAAAGGCTTGAAGAATACCAATCAACTCATCCAAAGAAATTTTGGATGTGTCTTTAGAATCTTCTAAGGGATAGACTTTGATATTAAAACGTTCGGGAAGAGTACATAATATCTTGGTAACCAACCTTTCATTTCTAATGGGATCTCCAAGGGCATGAGACTCATTAGCCAGTTCACACAATCTGGAATTGTATGAAGAGATAGTTTCTGACTCTTCCATTCCAAGTATTTCAAAGCGTGTTGCTATCATCCTCAACTTCGACTTTTGCACACTCTCCGAGCCTTCAGATTGCCTTTGCAAAATCTCCCAAGCTTCTTTAGCAATAATACAATTTTGAATCATTCAAAACAAAGATATATCAACAGAACAAAAAATGGCCTTGATTGCTTTAGAATTTTAACATGAGAGAGTAAACTCATTGTTCGTCCACTCAGCCTCACATTTGAGTACAACATCACCATCTTCGTCTTCTTTGCAAGGCAGTGTCCAACCAACAACTATTGATCTCCACGCTCTTTCATCCAACGATTTGATGTAGGCCCTCATTTGTATCTTCCACAAGGAATAATTTGTACCATCTAAAACGGGAGGCCGCATCAATGCTGTTCCAGGCACGTCCATGATTCCTTTTTGCCACAGAATCTCACTTAGTAGCGTCAAGTGATCGCTCTGGTACCAATTGAAGGAATTTATGCACTAGTCATGAGAGTGTTACACTGGGACAACACACTCTATTTAAAGTTGAATTATAGGTTGTATAAAACTAAAAATAACAAACAGAGACGAGATAATTCAAACTCAGACAAAACAAAGCTTGAGCAATTTTATCATCAATCACAACGGAATGAGTTCTATACAATGCCTTCCAAAACCTAAATTTGTTCATACAACAAACGCTCAAATTTACCCTCAAACTAGGTCAACATACAAAGTGATCCTCTTTTGAGAGAAGAATCACAAAAGTTCTCACAACGAAAAGTGTGAGATGTATGAAGATGTTAGTCTTCAACTTTTGGTGCGAAAATGACTTGGAGATTTCTGATCTTTACACTTCGGTTTTCTCTCCTTTTTCGCACACCTTGATCTTCTTCTTGTTGCCTATAAAAAGCCTTAAAGAATGGCAGTTATAAACTGCAAGATAAGATAAAAAACACAACTGCCAATCTTCCAAGAGAAGACTTTCGATTTGGATAAGATTCAAAAGAAATTATACATTTAAAACCAAACTTAACCGAATACATATACATACCATAAACATAAAATAAACATACAAGGGCAACAAGGTAAAAATACAAGGAAGAGTAGAACATGTTTCTCAGGGTGTTTCAACATAGGGTGAAACAATGAACCTAGAACACTGGAAGAAACACTTGTCCTAACATATTTTGTAGTCTTTTTCTTGATAGCTCAAATTACAAGCCACATCCATATTTTAAGTCTTTTTCCACTCTTGTATCGAAATAGTTTGAGAGAGGAGGTTGGAAGCTAAATATGAGTGAGAACTACGAAAATCTTGAGAGTGAGATGATGAATATAAAGCGGGGAAGAGAAGAGAAAAATAAAACAAAAAAATCGAGCATTGGCAAAAAAAAAAAAAAAAAAAATGTGTGTGCATTTCATTTGATTGAATGTTTATAGTTTAGAATCAAGAAAAGAGTCAAAAGAGCCAATGATACAAGTTACTCTGATCGAGTTAGAAGTAAAAGATTTTCTAACTCACGTTTTGTGAAATATAGTTGGTTGTGGTGATTTGGAGAAGGTGAAAGAAATGTAGAAGTGTTGAAAAGGTAAAAGTGGAAGTAAAACTTATATGAGAGCTAGTTGAGTGCAACTTAATCGATCCAAGTTAAGTCTCTACACCTAAACATATCTCACCTAGTCCAAAAAGTCTACATTACAAAAAAAAAAAAAAAAGGACCTTTCTTATTCTCTACTCGTGTTTATCAAAAGTGACGAAGAGATTAGACAATAGGCAAGTGTATGGTAGGACATGCATATGTATACAACTAGAGCAATACACAACCCTGTTATATACACTTGAGTGCTTGAGTGATACACTTATCGCTGAGAATATTGTGATGATCTAAAAAGTTCCTTAACTTGTGATATCGCATAGATAGAATGTGTTTTGGTCTAAGGCATACATTTCCAAGTAAAATTGATAATACCTATATGTTTTCCTCTAATTGAGAAATAAAATCTTCATTCTTTTGTTCTTATTTGCTCGGGGCGAGCAAGGGTTTAGTTTGATGGGGTTGACAAATGGGGTTTTTGGTTATGAAAACACATCGGTTTTTGAGTATTTTGTAGGTAAAACAGGTATAAAAAGAGAGGACGAGTGGAGAGAGTCGAAGAAACAAGCAAAAAAAAAAAAAAAAGAAACCTGAAGGCTAAAACAAGGGGTAAAGAAAGCAAATTTTGGACCGTGCACGGTCATGACCGTGCGCACAGAAGGCGAGAAAGTGCCCAGAGCTTGGCGCACGGTCACAACCATGAAAGAGATCAGAAAGTTGAGGAATTTAGGGGTATCACACGGTCACGACTGTGTAAGCTTGCATGAACTGTGCGCAAGTACCGAAAATGTGAGATTTTTGCCCCAAAACTTTACATTTTGGCCCATGAAGCTTGGAAAAGTCCCAAAATGCATAGAAACCCTACTTTTTCAGATTTCTTGACTAGCACACTTGCATCTTTTTTTTACACTTTTAGAGAGAGAAACTAGAGAGCAAAAGAAGGGGTATTGAGCTTGAAGACCAAGATCAACATTAAAATATGTCTTATCATTCCATTTTTATTTAATATTTGTATGAACATGGTTATATCTATATATTTTGTATTTATCCTTTACTATTATGATTATGGTTGGCTATATTTTCTTAATCTATGTTTAGAGAGTAGATTATGAGTGATTAGTGATTATTAGCCGATTAATTCAACTCTGTGTTATGCTATTAATTGATTAATTGTTTAAAAATATTTGTTGAATGATTTGATCACTTGTTTAACATTTTATTGAGGGATAAATTGGAACCACGATGAGAGATTTGATCCGAGATCACATTAATTGACATGATTAAATAAAAGAACCGAGAGGTTTGAGCTAATTGTGGGAACTTACGACTTAGGATCGATTGGGAGTTGTATTTGATTAATCGGCCGGAGACGGCGATTAATCCTATACAATCAACACGCAATTCACTCCGAGAGGAGTTCTTGCATAGAATTTATTGTCGTTCCTTAACAGTGGCGTATTCAGGATTTCGAGATTGGGGATACGAAAATTATTTTTAAGCCCATATTACTATAGTATTATTTATATACTATGTACATATATATGCATATACAACATAAAATTTATAAATAGAAAATAGTTGGAGTTTTTTTAATTTATCAACCCTCTTTTCAAGTTCTTATTTATTGCAAGAACTATTATTACGTCAGTAAAAAAATTGTAAATTAATTGACTTTTTTTAGAATTGAATTCGCATTATTTTGAAATATTATGGGACTAAAATAATAATTTACCAAAATAATATTAATGATTTTATAAGCAATTATATAAATATTATTATTTGCGGAACTAATCAATGATGTTTCACTAAAAGAATCTATAATATAAATGAAAGAAAAAGATAATATTTCATTATAAAACATATGATATAAATGAAAGAGAACGGCAATATCTTTATTATAAATATCTATAAAAGTAATAGAAAAAGAATGTTTTCATTATAAAAATCTATAATCTATAATAAATGAAAGAATATTTCATTGTAATAGTAAAAATATAAGCACAAAATGACGGACCTAGACTCGATCTCGGATGCTGCTAAGAATGACCAAAGTTTCCATCTGCTGGGACCTCATCAAACTTAACCATGATCCCTACTATATATTTATCTACCCCGGCCGCATGTAGATCCTGTTTCTTAATATATAGCAATTGGTTTAAAAGTTGGATTAATTGGATTAATAGTGATTAGATGTCCATAATTGAAATCTAAGCCTAGATTACCTCTAATTAATCATTTGACCCCTATATTTTGTTCCTCTAGAAATATTGCTAATGTAATTCCTAGTTTAATTTAATTTGAGTTTAAAAATTATCAAAACCACTTACTCGATTATCTAGTTAGTCATTTGATGTTTATTGCAATTTACTTATCCGATATCGATGCCAATTCTCGTGGGATCGACCTTGTACTCCCCTAGTGTTATAGCTACACCGTACACTTGCGGTTGTTGCATTAGTATCTAATCTGGTGTGGATCACGCATGCCAAAGCAAAATTCACTAGGGAAGATTATAGCGCGAGGGGCCAATTATATTCAAGAGCAGAGGCAAACTCAGATCTCTAAATTTTGTTCATCTCTAGAGTCGAGCATAATGTTATTTGTTTGACTAAGAAGTTCGAATATATATAATGTAGAACTTTAAGTTGAACAATGTGCACATCATTCGTTCCATAAAGTCGAACAACATGTGAATTATTCCAGCAATCAATATATATCAAATTTGTCTAAGGTAAAATAGGGTTAGGGTTTACGAAATTTATGAAATTGATGAGCAGGGTTTATTGTTCTTCCTCTTCAAGCTCTCCCTAAAGGAAAGAATACCATTTTTACTTCTTGATTCTCATTCTCTTTAAATTTCTTTCAACTTCTCCTTTTCTTTTCGCACCTATGAACGATGCTACTTCTTCCATCTTTCTCTTTTTTTGACTTATTTTTCTCTATTTTGTTTTATTATATTTTAGTTTATTTTAGTTTAGAATAAATAGTACTGGAAAGAATGGTGTAATTTAGCAGGTGGGTCTATTTTTTATATAAGTGGGGTTATTAGAATATACTGCATTGAAATATTTAGTGGACTGCAAATAATTCACTTTCGAATAAATTTAAATTGACTTCCGAAATAAGTCGCTCTTTTAAAAGTTTATTTGAAAGAAGTGCAAATTTGTGGCTGTTCAAATTGTTTATTCACTAATAGGAAATGCCAATTAAAATGCAATTATTTTTTTCCAAACACTTGTTCTATTTTGATAGAAGAATTTAAAGATGGATTTACACTTTATAGTACTTAGTAGTCCATTAATAGTTATTTGGGTTGTAATAAATTAATTTAAAATACATCACTTTGGTTTAGAAACTATTTTTTAGGAACTTGGTTGGTTTTAGAAGATCTTGTATGCATTTTTCATCCCTTGATTCTAATTTTTTGTATTGTAAATTCAATAATCAAATGCAACTTTAATTTCTTTTTATGTTTTTCTATTAAAAGGAATCCAATATAAACAGTCCATTTTAGAGATGGACAGTTTAATAAAGTGCTACCAAACATGTTAGACTTAATTATGATATAAATGATTGAAAAAATTAAAGAAATCATTAGGAAGTAGAGTTGTTATACATCAGCTGCACAAATTTAGCGATAGCACTTGCAAGCACATGCGTGTTTCATTTAAAATATTATATTTTCTAAAGACGTAGTATACAATATTTGTTGCTTAAAAAGTGTACTAAGCAGGTTATTCAAAATGTACGGATTTTACGTATAGAGAAGTATCTATTTCTATTTGCCTACTTAAAACGTGTAAGTATGTTGATTTCTTTTAAAAAAAGTATTAACTTTTACCAAAATGTGCTACAATTTATTTAAATTGAGGGTGATTTTGTTGTACTCCAGGGTACCGGTACCATTGAAGGGTATTGTAGGTACTTCAAAATTTTGTTGGACCCCTCTGACTTCATTATGTTGTTATTATTGCTTGTTCCCATAAATTTTATTATTTTATATTAGACTAGTGGTTTATAGCTATTCTAGTGTTGATGAATTGAATGTTGACCAAATAACGTAGAGAGTTCTTTCTCTTAATCGTTTCTCACCCCTCTTCTCTCATTATTCAATAGAACTCTCTAAAATGCCCTACTCTACCAATTCTTCACATTTACCTTTCAGTTTAGGTTTCCAACCTTCAATCTCCCCAAATTTCCCCCTTTTTCGATTACCTTTCCCTTTTTCCTCTAATTTGCTGCTATGTTTCGTTAATCTCCATCCCTCCACTAATTCGTTGTCTTTTTTAACGAATCTGAAAATTATGACGACCTAGTATTACCACTTTCAAATTCGTTACGTTGCTCGGCATAAGGATTTATTTTATTAATTCTCTTCTTCGCCACCCAAGTGTGAACTTGTCGCGAAAGTCACTCTAAATCGATGTGATTGGAACGACCTTCTCAATCCACAATAGTACGGTTTGTTACAGAGGTAGTATATAAGATATCGTATCCACATGGAGGATTTTCCGTGAGAATCGGTTTTAGCACTTTCGAATTAGGTAAGGCAAATGGAAATTGAGAGTTTTGACTAATCTAATAACATAAAACAAATAAATAAAGCAAGGAGGGAACTGATCGATGGAGAGATATTCCCGAAGCTCGGTTTCACACAAGCAAAATGGAATTAATAATTTGAAGACGATTAAAGAAAACATGTGTGAGTCATATGTGGTTGAATTCTCAAACCAATTGATATCCTAATTTGGTAATAATTTTGGAATACGGTTGGGGTGCCGTATTCCCCTAGGATAGGTAAGTAATCAGGGTTTGATGTAGACTACCTACACGAATGAGATTTACAAACTCAATCCTGGCCCCCAAGTTCCAAATTTGGGAGACTAGAAAAGGATAGCCCTACTTCTCCTATGCTAAAGACCAGCGTAGATGTGTAGCTCCTGCGCACACGACTAAACCTAATTTCGTCCATCCTAGCCAAGACCCCCTAGGCTCTACTCCCCCTTTCGATAGGTCTCATCCTCCATAGGTCTTCGTCCTATCAATTGGGTTTTGAGTGATTCACGTTCTCGGATTAAATTCCCCTTCCCTAACAATCTAAGGCACAAAAATTCAATCATAACCTCATTTAAGATCAAATCGAATTTCCTCGAAATGGTGGCAAACCCTAGGCTAGGTTCCGATTATCCTTTCTCAAATGCACAATCATACAAAATAGGGATAAGTTATCGAAAGCTCAAGCCACCGAGTCAAGCCTATAATCAAGCCCTAATTTCATATGAAAATCATAATAAATCAATCAAATCCTAACCTAGGTTACCACAACCCACAACAATTCCAATAATCAATCAACTAATCATCAACCCAGAAGCTTGGGTTACTCCCGGGCTTCGGAAAACACAAAAACTACTGACGAATCATCAAGGCATAAACAAGAATCATCAATGTCAAACAATAAAAACTGAAAATAAAGAGAAGGGGAGAGAAAATGCTCAATAACTTGACGAATCTTTGAAATACTCTGACAATCTTGACGGGTGTCACAAGCCCGTGACTAGCCTTCGAGTTCTCCACTAAAGATGGCTTCCTCCTTGAAGAGGAGGAAGAAACCCTAACTTTTCTAAGCTAAAATCTGAAAATGTAAAGAGAAGAGAGAAAAGAGTGTAGATAAAGCTTTTAGAAGGAGGCAAATGTTGTTGGATAATTTGATTTTCCTTACAAATGAGAGGGGAAGGGAAATGTATAGATCCCCCCAACCCTCAAAATCAGCTAAAAATAAGCCCTAATAAAGGTAAAAGTGTAAACAATACAAAAGGGAGTGCTTGGTCCTTTAAGTTGTTGAGTCGAGCCCTTTGTGCGCGCTCGACTCATCCTTTTCATGATTTCTGGGAAACATTTGTCTAGAATCAGCCTTAGACTTCAACTACAAAGTTGTAGATCTTTGTCTTGGCTACGCGTTGCAACTTAAATCACTCGAATTGAAGCTTGGACAAAAAAGTTACGGCCGAAATACAAAAATTGCACGAAACTGCGTAAACGCGCGAAAACCAGCCGCAAACTACCAGGACCGCTGCCGGTCCAGCAGCCGGGACGGTAGGTGGTCCGACAGGTGATCTCTGGTTTGGTTCTGGACTGACAGCCGGTGGTCCAACCGGTCCGGTAGGTGGTCTGGCTGTTGGTCCGGTTCAGTTCCAACTTTGCACCTCCGTCTTCCGTCGCAGCCCTTCCTCTCATTTTCTCATTCCAACCCCTTCACGGATTTTGTTTGCGACTCGACGAACTTTGATTTAAGCTCTTTCGGCCCCAATTCAGGTTTGTTTGGGCCTCGATTCTTGGACTGGAACGTGGCATATGTGCGATCGACCTCTTCTTTTTTCTTTCTCCAATTTGAGACCTTTTCGTCCATTTTCTCGGCCCGACTCCTTCACGAACGTTACTCTTGACTTGATGATCTTCAGTTCAGACTTGACCCCAACCCAATTTGGGCCCATTTGGGCCTCGGGATGTGAGCTGGAGTATGAAAATAGATACGAGCAATCTTCTAAATTCTTCCGAGTTTCCTAACCTTCAAAATGCGACTCAAAAATACCCAAAAGTGCATCAAATCATATTAAAAAGGAAAATCAACCCAAAAATACAATAAAACACAAAATCGCACATAAACACAACAATTACACGTAATTCTCCACAAAATATGAACGTGAAAAGTGCAAGAAAAATGATAATTTTCGCGTCCATCAAAGTGCTACTGTCAGCCAAGGGTTTAGGGTTCCATGACCATCCATTGCTATCGACTAAGGTGGGTTTTTTTTTTTTTTTTTTGGATAATTACCTCACACCTGATTTTCTATGATTTTTTTACTTTTTAGAAAAAATTCCCTTGTAAATTTTCAGATCTTGACGTTTAAGTACGCTTCGTAGGCTGTGTACTGAAGCCCTCTAGAGTTTGATGATTTGTATTTCAGTTCCTGATAAGTTTTTTTATTTCCCACTTAATTTCTTATTCTGATCTTTTCGTGTCTCTTAATTTATAATCTGGGTTTCCTATGCTAGTATTTCTAATCTATTATGTTTATTGGTAGAGCAAAAAATTGTTGAATTGTTGTTTCAAAATGGAATGTTTAACTATTTGTGCCCTTTTTACGCTGTTCGAATTACACTATTAAAGTTTAATATTTGTTTTTTTGTAACAGATTGTGAATCTGTTCCTCTAACTTTTCCCTAGGTTTTTGACGTCTTGATACTGTAATCTGTGGAATGCCTCGTTATATATTTTTGTTATGGATGTATGCTAAACTCTGAGGGTGCGTACTTTTGTTAGTTAAGGTTCAGATTCAACCAATTATTATTTGTGTGTTTTTTTTTATTTTATATGCTTCATGTTTTGTAGTTCACCCAATCTATGTTGAATCTCTTTTGTGGCAAAGAAAGTGTTAGTACTTTTTTATGGTCTTATTGGAAGTTTGGTTTTAACTGTACTTGGTTAGCCCAATTCGAGAGATTTTTTTTTTTTTTTTTTTTTTTTTTGCTATGATATTTGCAGTTGGCTTTATAATCCTATACAGCCAATTGGAATTTTATCTCGTTTCCCTCTCCCAGCCCTATCCAAATATTTGCCCAAATTTTTCGAAGCAATATTAGTTATTGCGTGCTATCACCTTTGCTATACTAGTTTTTGTTGGCTGTTGTTATCTCCCACTTTTAGTAGGACTATCAAGTTCTTTTTGTTACTCTGGTATATCCTACTGCTTGTCCATAGTTATTGTAGGAAGTTTAGTTGTTGCTTGATATCAGTAGTTGCACGTTATTGTATATGTTGGTACTTATGGCACTAGGAAAAAATTATTTACTGCTACTGACGCACGGTCTGTTTCGATGTAGGATTCTACTTCCATTGTTGACGCATTTGTTTTTTTTACAGTATTTTGCATACTTTTGGAGTTTGAGTAAGTATATTTCTATTTTGGAGTAATGGTTTGCTAGTGCACCTGATGTATGTAGAATTATTACGACTGCCGATTTATTTTGAATTTGATCGACATGGTTTTATTGAAATATCAATATTTTCGGTTTATTGCCGTGCTTGCTCATATTCTTGCTCTTTTTTTTTTTTTTTTTTTTTTTTTTTTTTTTTTGTTTTTTTAATGAAAAGTACTAGTTATGTTCTAATGAAAGCACTAGGTGGAAATTGCACATTCAATTTTCAATTGAACCAATTGAGTTCTTTCGGTGCCTGTTTCGAAGTTTAATTGGTCTTTTTTTTCTATTATTTTAATTAAATCATAATTTTTAGGACACATTAATTAGGGTTATTTAATTCATGAAATACCCCTAAGTATATGGTGCCAAAATACAGGGATTCACAAATACATAAATATAACTGAATACGAAATTGCTCTTCATCAGTTACTTTTGACAAAGACATATTAATTGTGTTTTTCCTTCGACAATACGTCCATTAAAATATATTATATTTTTATTAGTCTCTCTTCCTTACTACGCCATTTCCCATCCTGTCCCATGCTCTTCTCCAAACGAAGGCTCTCTGGTGGTTCACTGTGTGCCATCTTTCATTATGGGCTCATTAATTGGTAGCTCAAAAATAAAGACTAGATAGTGATATCATCATACTTTAAAGTTTAAATATTGTTGGATAGCCTTTATTAAAACCCTTTACTAAAGTGAGGCCCAGTATTATTATACTGTTACGCCTTAATAATCTTGCCAAACTAGCCATATAATTACCACGACTTGCTAGAGTAAGAATGATAAGACATTTTCATTTCTGAAAAATAAGTGGAATTTTTAAGTGGAGGATATAGGTGTATTTTTCTTTTCTTATCATTCATTAACTATATATATTGCTATATGGGATATTAAATAGATGAATATATGTAATATTAAAACATAGCACACCCTACTAAATGTATGATATATAATACTATCAGCCCTAAACCCACTAAATTATCTAATTATAGCTACTTACCCCTTATCTTAATAAGGCTACTGAACGAGCCCTATATGTGTGACGAGGCGTGTGCATGGACTTATCGAATCCTTTTTATAGAACCCCTTTAGTATTAATAAGTCTGATAAACTTTATGGAGTGTAGGTGGTGAGCGAAGTTTCTCAAATGCAACATTTATTATGGACGATAATATAATACTCAGTTAGCATGTCAAAGCATTTACCAGAACCATAGATACTTTAATGGCCCGCTTTCTGGTTTGAAAGGTCCACAGATATTATGTTGTGTTCTTTTGTAAGAATAGAATGTATTGCTTATATATTTGGTATAGAAAGATCTTAATCCTACTTTTTGCTAAATAATAGACTTGGAAAAATGAGAATTGTGCCTTTAAAATACTTAATGAGGCAGCGTGAAATGTAGATCATGCTTCTAGTGCTTTAGAAGTGCTTTAGAAAGCATTAAGCGTGCTTCTAGTACTTTAGAAATCATTTACTACATCATAATAGAATTAGAACTAACACTGTACAACGTATCATATTTCATTTATTTTATGTTTCACTCAAATGAAAGAATGTCCATATAATTTCATAAATAATGTCATGACATGAATGTCTAAAACCCTTTGTACGAAAGCCTATATGAATTAATTTCCCAAAGTCCGTTGTTGGTGACAACATATTAGTCCATGTCCCAAAGTCTATTTTGGGTAACAACATATAAGTAAGTGTCTCAAAGTCCATTTTAGTGACAACATTTGATCCAACAATCAGAATAGTAGTGTTGTATACATCACTAGATTAACTCATTAATTTCTCTAAATTATGCTTCTTTCCACATACATTATAAGTATCATAATATATTCAATTCCATTCTTACAATTGGTTTTTATAACTATCTTTGACACAATTGTCTTTTCTGAACAAAGTTAAGGTAGCTCTTGATGCATACAGAGCTTTTGTGACTTCAACCATTATGTGATTAGGAATTTAGAATTTGGCAGTTCCTCGCCCTTTTAGTACTTATTATGCAATGCTGGTCTAAAAATTATACTCACAGATGAATATGTGTTTTTCACAATTTGCTTGAAACATTAAGAAATGTATTTTCATAAATTAAGCAAAGTACTTATTGCCATTTGAAACCACAATCATGAGCTAGACATAATGATCTCCGTCTTTTATAGTGAGTCTCTATTCTTTGGACTTCCTATATCTCTTGTGGTAACTGCTCTAGCAGTTTTATATATGTGTGTCATATTTGCACACCGCAAGTGAAGTTCATTACCAACTCTTTCCTTTTTATTCACAGGTTTCTAAGGCATCATCAACACCTTGGTGTCATGACCACCATGTCCATTTGGGATAGACACATCAGAAAGCCTCTACGGCTCCTACATCATTTCCCTTCTGGTGTATCATCACCACGTTTTTTGGAATAAACACCTAATGTTTCCTTTATGTTGGGGTTATTTCCACCATTTAGTTCACCATAGTTAGGCTAGAGAATTTTCTTTATCCCAATGTGTTTGGTGTTAATTTTCAGAAGAAACTGATATGCCTCTCAACTACTTGATCGGTTGATTAGCTTATTGAATATGTCAATTCTTTTATGTATCATATCATCTTCTGTGATTTTATTTCCGCATGAAGTAAAATGTGTTTTCAGGCACAACATGCAATTATTGAAGTTATTGACCCCTTTCTGTAGTCTAGTAAGTGGATTTCATTCCACTAGCTAGTTAATTTTGGATGTAGAGAGTATCTATGTTTTTCAAATTTCTTTGTGGAATCTCACGGTTCATCGTGAATCTCAATTAAAGGATGCTTCGAAACTAAGTTAGTATAAATCACAACCTCAAATTCATTAGAGTGTTGATTGTGACTTTTTCTTTGTTGGATAGTGCTTTGCCATTTCGGGTCCGTTGATGTTATGATCAGGAGAGTAGTTCGTGTAGGATGTAGCTATTTTCCCATGAAAGTAGTTTTCTGTAAGGAATATTAGTTGTGGTAACTCAATTTCTTTTGAGTCTAATAATTCAAATTTGGATCGAGTTGGTTTAATCTTTTCTTTCGGAATAAAATGTTGAGACCATATGGCACATTTCTTTTTTCTTTTTCGGTACTCTGTGAAAATACTTTATCACACAATTGATTTGCACTAATTTGGTATAGCCCATGAATTTTTATTATCATGGAAATTCACATTTCGTCGTACTTAACAAAAACATAAGCAAATAAATGCTCAATTTCTAGAACTATCAAACATATAATTTTAATTACAATTTTTTCATAACAAAACCCATAAAGATTATACACGAATAATTCAAGTCATAACTTTCAATTTTATGAGAAAGTAATCAAGTATTAAGCAGACGGATCATGTCCTCATGAAAATCATCTATGTCATGCAAAATTTCATAATTGCCAAGATTATACATACTATCATATACACATATGAATCTATCTCAATTTTCACAAAACTATAATTGTATGTCATAGGAGAAACATGTACTCATCTAATTTCTCGTGCGTGCTTGACAAGAATTTGTATCATATATAGGCAAATACACATCATATCAATGTGGGCAACTACTAATTGTTCATAGTGATTTTGCAAAGTAGGGTAAGTCAATTTATCTTGCAGGAAAGATTCGATTCTTTCCTATGACACTTCTCTAATTTTGCTCAAGTAAATCGTATCAGGCACCATAGCCATTGTCCAATCCAATCTCACACCAATAAAAATAAAGCCGTGCTCGGGTATATCAATCAAATTCATACAAGAAGAAGAAAAGAAAGAGCCGTTTAAATATTAAATTGTGGAGATAATCTAAATAATACAATCACAATTTTGTATATCTATACTTTATATACCGAAAACATGTAACATGTAAAATTTAATTTTAAAAACGTAGCAAAAGAAAATATCACTAGCTGTAGTATGCATAACATAGTACAATTCGAGTATAATGACAAAAGGAGAATGAACAACACGATCAATGTGAGATATAATTTTTTCGAGCATCATCGTCGATAGCCGTACAAAATACAAATAATTCAAATTTATCATGTAACCTAAAAAAAATGAAATAAGGCCGCAACTATACACAAATTTCTTTGATCTCAAATAATTATCTGTGATGAATTCTACAAATTTAATTTCAGATGTCTAACGTAGTCATACAAAATCAAGTCAAGGCCATATCAAAGCCACATCCGATATTCATATTCCAGAGGCTGAATTCTTTCACATGGTGGATAATAGATGTACCAAATCAAGAGTAGTAGTAACCACTAATCGACTTACTAATTCCCAAGTAACTATCTATCGATGATTGCAAAGAATTAATATATAAAAAAAAATAGGTTGAAACTAACATTTGAAGTATTCTCTTTTCAATCAAATAAAAGATGACATAGTCATGGACAACATCTCCCTACCTTAAAAAGTATGGGTGTCTTTTATAAAATAATATAATGCCAAAAATGTCTTCTACCATACATTATTTATGAGAAAATGTGCAAGGACAACTACGTAATTTACCATAGTTTTAATATGTATTCATTGCAAAGAATTAATAACATCATCCCCCACTTAGTTTTATGTTTATTTGTATTGATTTTAAAATCGATCTAAAACTTCTAATCAAACCCAATAAATTTATATTTTAAGTTTTTGAGGAAAAAGGTACAAATTTATCCCTCAATCTATATCCCAGGTTTATTGGACCCTAAATTATGTTTTTGTTCAAGTAGGCGCTTGAACATTTTAAATAGGCTCATGAACTTTTAAATTCGAGACAAATAGAACCTTTCTAAATATATAAATAAATAAATTTGAAAAATATTTAATGACTCTAAAAATAACATATTAAATAAAAAATGTATATGAAAATCAAGAAAATGTTAAAATCTATTTAATAGAATTCTAAGAAATTATTTAAGCAATGTATAGGAAAAAATAATACCAAATTCCTAAGTTATTACATATTTTATAAATATATTAAATCATTTATATTCATTGTAAGTTATTAAATAAATTGTAAATTCTATGTTGTTAATTTTTAACTTTTTTATGAATATTGTTTTTCATTTAATTAATTATCTTCTTAATTTATTAAAATATTTTAAATTTTATTTAGTTATTTTAATATTATAGAAGGTCCTTTGTGTCACGAATTTAAAAGTTCGGGACTATATTTGTTCTATTTTAAAAGTTCAAGTGTCTATTTGGATGAAAAAATAGTCCTAGTGCTAATTTGAACCTTAGGTATAAATTCAGGGGCAAATTTGTACCTTTACTCGATTTTTTAGATATAGAATTCATTAAACTTGTGTAAGGTAGTATAATCTTTATACTCACCTGTTCCACTCAGATTTGCACACTTTTCTTTTCGGTACGTCCCACACCAATTCGCACACTCATAAAAAGAAAATTTCTCTTACAATATCCACCCTCAAAATCTTCACCTTTGAAAAAGTCAACAAAAACAAAAAATAATTTTTTCTTAATATACGTGTCCGGTCCTACGTGCAAATCTGAATGGAACGGAGGCAGTAATTTATTAATGTTTCATAATATATATTTAGCTTTAATTATTATTTGACGAGCAAAATTTTAGAAAAAATTATATGCAATTCAAAATATTTTATGGAGTAAATTGGGAGAAAATTACCATAAGATGAGTATGGATATAACTTTTAGGATAAATCACAAGGTAATTCTAATATAATATTTCTAACGAAAAAATATATACTTACGATGCAAAGAAAAAATAGCATGCATTATATTTTTTATGCTAAATAATTAAAAAATGATTTTAAGATAAGCAGCACAACAAACGTTCGTAAAAATCAGAATAAGGGAATTATTATCTAAATTTTAGATTCTTATCAAATGACATTTCACGACCTATATAATTTAGTATTAGTTTAATTTTAATTTTTAGCATATCTTTTTTTATCACATATATAATATCGGTAAAAAATGTGAATATGAATAATCATGTAGAAACTGTAGGAATTTTCGAATTTCCATAGGACCTTCTTAGTTGTCATAATTCAATATACACATTATTTAATCTTAAACATGCATTTATTAATTTAAATACAACACATAGGTGAATTGACCTGAGAATCGTGCGCACAATGATTCGATGTTAGACTCCAGAATTGACCTTCTTGGCTGTATCCCTGCTCGATCCTCAACGCCGGATAGAGTGTGGGAACCAACACTGCCGCCGCCGCCCTTTCACCCTCTCTTTTCTACTCTGTGATTTTTACGTTAGACTGTTATTTTTCACAAATTGAGAGTTATGTATTTAATACATAATAACTGAGTGCGGGCCTGGCCTGGTAGTTTAATTCCCTACTGGGCTAGGAGCCTGATGGGCCTGTTCAGGGATCAAATACAAGAAATAAAGATGCGCCTATCTATGAATTAATTCTTCTATGTTCAATCCAGAACATAATTCATTCATAAATATTAATTCATTCCACTAAAGAATTAATACTGACTTACCCCTTTATTCCCGAATTGAGTCGGGGCTTGAATTAGACTTAATTAATCCCCGTATTTAAGATATCGAATATCTATTAATTAATTAAAGCCTCTAACAACTTAAATTAATCAATTGCTTATTAATTCCTTAAGTAGTACCACTCAACTTCATTATTGTACCTGAACTTAATCAACTTGTAGGGGTTTAGTACAATAAACCTTTTGAGCTCCTTAAGGGGATATCATCATCCTAAATGGATACGGTTACCTAAACACAAATTACCATTTATCATATGCAAGCTGCTGCCACCCAAGATACAGAGTATAAAGAGTTAGCACTTAACTCTCACCCATAGTAAATCATAGTGACACACAGACATGCACACATAACTGTAATCTTATTTAGGGTTTAGATTACAATAAGTCACCGAGATCTCTTGTTCTTCACTAAGGTAAGGCAGAAGAACTTATCTCACCGTGATCCAATCAATACGTAAAGACGTACCAGTATAAATAAATAGTCAAGATAAACTATTCCTACTTTATACTGCAGTCTATACCAACAACTCGTCCTCAAGTTGTCTCAGTTGTGATATATATTTTATATCTCATTGAGTTTAACCAATCATATGATCTTCTGTGATCTACAACACACCATATGATCTACTTATAGAGAGATATATAGGGACATATATAGTGATTAGTGTAAACAAAATCAGATAGGAGATTAATAGTGAATAACTAGAAACATTGTATGTAAAAGGTCTTGCTTTCAGCAAACAAATCCAACAGAAAAAAATTAAAAATATTGTACACGATTTACAAACTAATTTAAAATTCAGAATACTTTTACTAAGTAATGAGAAGAAAGTATAGAGTTACCTTATAAACTAATTTTTTTTTTTTATATATAAGATTACTCTTTAGCCCTTTACTCATAATTATATTTCATTACTAATTTAAATACCTTTTTATAACATATTCCCTGGATCTAAATATATTATTTAACCATGCAAACAATGCATGACATATTTATATACCCAATCTTTGTTTATATTTTTAAAAGGGAAATTTCAAACTCAAGTGAGAATATTCTTTATGTATATGTTTTTATAATTTCTTGAATTTTAAAATATAGATTTTTTTTGTTAATTTCTTGAATTTTCAAAATTTCAATTTTTTTTTAATTTTTTAAATAAAATTATTTAGAAATTTATATAATTTTATATTTTTAATAAATTATTTCAATTTTTTTCGATTTTTTTTCAAAATAAAAGTATTTTCGATTTTTCTTTATATTTATTTTCAGAATTTTTAAAATTAATTTTAGAAATTTTTGTTAGTTTCTTGAATTTTAAAATTTTCAAAATATTTTTTTTATTTTTTATATTAAATATTTATAAATCTAAATTATTTTTATATTTTTTATGAATTATTTTGAAATATTTTATTAATTTATAAGTATTTGTTTCTTTTTTTTCGTTTTTTTTTTTTTTGTTACATGTCGCCACATTATTGGCCCATGGAGGTCATGTGCATGGCACATGGCCTATATAACCTGAAATATGACCGGAGTTGCAAACTGCAACAAAAACGTGTTATATAGGTTGCAACCAGAAAAAATATTTAGTTTGGACTAGAAATGTAGAAAAGGCCAATAGTACAGGTTGCATTTTGTAATTAACCCTAATAAGTAATATACATTACTATCTCCGTGCCGGCTAATCTTGCACAGGGGAGGTTGGCACAAGTATTAAAACAAGTTGTTTGTTAAGTGTTTGTTAACTTTTGAAAGGTGGATTGAGGGTGGGGATTGTGTTATAACTTTCCTTTTTTAGGAGTGTGCAAGATTAACTGGAACGGACGAAAACAGAAAGTGTGCAAGATTAGTTGGGACGGAGGTAGTAATAACTAAGTTCTACTTATCTATTTCCTCTTAACATGTGAATAGTAATTGTTAATAATAAAGTAGACAAAAGTTAGTTCAAACGGCTAACTAACTCTTTTTAAAAGAGTTGGTTCTACCTAGAGAGGAGGTAAGAAGTTTAAAATCTTCCTCAATCATACTTTTTTAATTTTTACGAGAGCTCAAACTTTAAAAGAGATAATAAATTTAGAAAGTAAAGTAATTTAACTCGATCTTTATGAAACATCCTTATTGATTCATGAAAAACAATGCGTAAATATATTTTCATTTGATATACATTTCAAATATTAAAGTTAACTAACGCTCTCACTAATTATTGATATATAATTACTTGAAAAGTATTAGTTCACGACTTGAAGTAACATATACTCCCTCCGTTTCAAAATAAGTGACGTTTTAGCTTGTTAATGATTTTTCAAATTAAGTGTCGTTTTAGATATATTTCACGATTTCTTCCAACTTTGTCCCTATCAATATCCTAAAATATCTCTTAGTATCTTTTAAGCTACCAGTAAAGCGCAATAATATAAAGGGAGAAAGGAAAGGAGTATAGCGCGTAAATATAAAGGGAGAGAGGAAAGATAATGATTAGAACGTGATTTTAGGAATAATAGATGAGATAAAGAAGATTAGTTGAGGGATATATCTGTCAGGATTTTTTATTCTTAATTCTTCTCTTTCATTCTAAAATGTCACTTATTTTGAAACAGATGGAGTATTTAAAAAAAGAAAGAGACATAATTTACATTCTCATGTATATATATTTGATAATATATATTTTGCATAAGGAAAAAATTCATTTTTAGTCCTGTATGTTGGGGCTTGTCTAGAAAAAATTATGTATATTTCGAAATTTCAAGTTAGTCCATTATGTTTCGAAAAAATGTCCAATTAAGGACACCCGAAGCCGGCAGCCACTAATTATGCTGCATGTGACCCAATAAATTGGGTGTTTCAGGTTAAAAAGCCAATGTGACAATTATGAATCCAAATGTACATGCCAAATAATTAAATCAACACACCAATTCAAAAATACAAGATCTAAATTCACATCAGCGTTAGACTTACTGGCGGAAAATAACTTGTCGTTTTGAGTTTATTTGATTAGTTACATATACACTCATACCTTCCACATTAATCATTTAACCAAAATCCCCCAATTTATTGGGTCACATGCGGCTTAATTAGTGACCGTCGGTGTCTAGTGTTCGTAAATTGAACATTTTTCGAAACATAGTAGATTAAAATTTAAATTTTGCACATACATGACTTTTTATTAATAAACCCTAATATACAGGACTAAAAATAATTTTTTTCTTTTTGCATTACAAGAATGAGTTAGTGAACATTAAAATAATGTGTGAGTTACATCAAATAACCTTAAGTTTAAAAGTGATGTGGTACAACATATATGATTGCTAATGAGATACTTTGAAATATATATATATATATATATATATATATATATATATATATATCTATCTTATGGATCTTCTAAATTATATTTTTTTATTTTTTTATTCAAAATCATTGGAGACAATGAATTGTATACATGAAGTAAGCATATGTGCGAAGTGCGAAGTGCGAACATTTTATCCTTATACATATCTAAATATATCATACCTTTTAACAAAAGTAAAACAAAACAAAACAAAAAAATCAAAAAGCAAAAAGCAAGACTAATAATGTATACTCCTCAATCCCCGAAAAGAGTCATCTTTGACAATAACTTTTTTATTTTTTTGTCAATTAGATGAATATACTATTTTCTATAACTATGAACTCTGATAAGTTATTTGAATTATATTTTTTTTTTTGACTTATTCAATAATATTACCTTATTTATAAAATTAAAAATTTTAATATTTTTACAATAAAACAATACATAGACATCTTGAAACTGGACTCTTTTTTCAGGACACACTATAAAATTTAAAAAATGACTTTTTTTTTTTTTTAATTTAAGGAACAAATGGGGTTTTTATAAACAATATCATTGTTTCACTTTATTCAAAAAATCTCTTTGAATTTTAATTTTCACTTCATATATTTCTTTTTTGTTTATCAAAATTAAGCGTTTAAAGTACTCAATTAGATTATACAACGCATTGGTACAAGATTCATATGTATTAATGAGTATATGTAATCGTTAGAAACCTAAGTGAAAAGAAGTAATTTTATCTTGACATACTATACAATTTTTAAGACTATGTAAACTAAAGAAAATTATAGTAACTTTGAGTGAATTCTATAGATCACGTGCAATGCACGTGTCTCTAACTAAACCTAAATCTAAACCTAAACTTAAAACCTAAAACCTAAACCTAAACATAGTCATGGACAACCTCAATTCTAAATACATGAATGAGAAAGTTGTTGGGTAGTGTACCTTTATATGAGCACCGCTGCTTTAAATCCAATTCAACGATCCAATTCGGCAATCATATTTGTTAGGTTAAACAAATCTATTCAATGTTGCTATCCTCCCTCCACAATGGTTCGGATGTATAAATCGCTAATTGGAATATAGAGCTTATTCGTGTTGATAATGTGTTTAAGAAAAGTATAAAAGAAGACACCGAAGAGGGGGGTAGAATTGTGTTCTCTTATTCATCCGAGATATCTTTATATAAAGTATCTAAAGTACGGTTACAAGACTATAAAAATTATAGTGAACGCCTAAATTTCTCTTCATCACTTACTTTTAATAAAGACAGACTAATTGTGTTTTTCTTCAACATTAATAATAATAATAATAATAATAATAATAATAATAATAATAATAATAATAATAATAATAATAATAATAATAATAATAATAATAATAATAATAATAATAATAATAATAATAATAATAATAATAATAATAATAATAATAATAATAATAATAATAATAATTTAGTCTTCTAATAAATCTCACAAATGTGTTATAAGCCGACCTAAGAATTTGAGTTAAGTTGACGTGTTCAGTTAAAAGAATAAAGAGGGGCACATGGAATTTTGGGTTTTAGGTATACATATTAACTAGTACAGTACCCGTGAATATTCTGTTTAAATTTAATTTTATTTTTCGAAACACTTTTAATTTATGAATATATTTATATTTTTTTAAAAAGGAAAAACATTAAAACCTTAAACAATTATAAACGTAAATCATGAAATTTGATTTTTTTTTTTAATTCAAATGATTTTAAAATGATTTTAATCCTATAATTTTGAGATATTATAATGATTCTTAGCATAACACATGTGGCGTCCCCATCTCAAAGAGACTTATATTTATTAGAAAAATGGGCAACATATCACTACAATCTATAAAAAAAATCGTTGAATTTTAATTGATGAAAAATTATTTTTCTTTCTCGAAATAATAAATACTCAAAAGATGTTTGTAAGTCACATTGACGCAATCTTAAAACAAGCGGAAGTTCATAATTTCTTCAAGATAGTTCAACATAACTTTTAAATAGAGGTCGCATAGTTTGAAAAAGTAGTTTAACAAAGTTTAAAGCGGAAGTGCGTAACAAAATCCTCACAGTTTGCTTACATGACCCACAAAATAGAGTTTAATAAAGTTCTTTATCAATTATTAGTAACTTTCACTTCGGACGAGGACCCACATCCATCTCCATTCCTCTTCCACGTTAGTACCTGAAAGGAGGGGGTGAGTGTTCGAGAAAAACACTCCGTGGGTTCACTCGGTTTACTCGCAAGGTTTTTGAAAAGCATAGCATGTACGGTTTTACCCGTAAAGTTTTTGAAAAGCATAACGTGTACGGTTTTACCCGGAAGGTTTTTGAAAAGCATAGCATGTACGATTTTATCCGAAAGGTTTTTGAAAAACATAGCATGTACGGTTTTACCATAAAGTTTTTGAAAAGCGTAGCATGTACGGTTTTATCCGTAAGATTTTTGAAAAGCATAGCTTATTCGGGAGCGACCCGAGGATTTGTACGGTGTTACCTGCAGTCCTAACATAGCTAGTACGGTATTACCCGTATACAATACACATAATATGGTTTACCCATGACTTCACATAAATTTCACACAAGTTTCACATAAATTTCACATACTCGTCACATAAACATAGGCATAAGCAATCATTCATGTAAAAATCATTATAACAATGATTTGCATGAAAAGCAAGTAGACAACATAAAATAGCCACATAGAGTTACCCCACCTAGAAGTGTGTACGACTAGTTGGTTGTATAGTCCTTCTCTAGACAGAGGTCCTCTTCTACTTCAACTTCTTTTAGTCCTAGAATATAGAATACTTGTCTTAGCATAGTGGGTACTAAGCTTTAAACATAAATTGAAGAATTGGAGCAAAATTTGTAATTTTATAAAAGTTGAGGGACCATTTTGTAATTTCTAGAAAAATAGTGGCAAATTTGTATAAAAAGGGCAATGGCATTTTTCGTAAATACATGGATTTATTGACTTCCAAAAAGGCTGATAGAAATTGAAAACCAAAAATTGCATTTTAGCCCTTAAAGAATATCTAATTTTTTTTTAAAAAAAAGATGGTACAAGAATTTCTGCAGCAATTTTGACCAAACTTTCCCGATGACTCGGTCGTCGGAATTATAATTAAGACACGACTATGGAAAGCTCTCGTCAAGAGCTTTCCAGAATAACCAGCCACAATAGAATCGGAGTTTGGAACAACAAGCTATGGCTCTTTGAAGGTGGT
This sequence comes from Ajuga chamaepitys, assembly GCA_958295605.1. Lineage (NCBI taxonomy): Eukaryota > Viridiplantae > Streptophyta > Magnoliopsida > Lamiales > Lamiaceae > Ajuga > Ajuga chamaepitys. The sequence continues at coordinate 22,845,876 of OY282506.1, read as the reverse complement.
TCGGTTATATAGGTTTCACCTAAACTTTGACCGGCCATAACCGGAGTTCTAGAGCTCGGATTGCAATTCCAAAAACTGTTACGGAATCCTCTCGCCGAGCACTATCATATTATATAATAAAATATGGGTTTTGATAAATAGACGAAAATGAAAATGGGGTAGTAGCTGATCCGACGAGTCTAAAAAGCCGTCGGGTCAGTTTTCCCGCGACTTCGCCGTATTTCGATGGCTGGGGATGAAACATTTGAGATGGAAAGAAAGAAGACTTACCAGCTATGCTTTGTGGGAGAAGAAAGGAAGACTTCAAGCTATGCTTTTGGTTGGAGGAGGTGATGGAATGAAGACTTCCTCACACCTCTATTTATAGACCTATCAAGCACAAAACCGTGGGAATAAAACCGTGGTATCGGCTGCAAGTTTTGAGAAATAATGTGGGTATAAACCCATGGAATTTAGCCATTAATTTGGGAAATATTGTGGGCATAAACCATGGAATTTAGCCATTGGTTTTTGGAAATATTGTGGGAATAAAACCATGGAATTTAGCTATTAGTTTTGGGAAATAATCCTATGGAGAGGACTTGCCATAAAATGTAGACTTCTCTTATCATTGGGTAATGTAGCGTCTATGTGTTGTCTAATTAAAATTCCGTATCCCGATCCGTTAAAAATATTATTCATACCCTTACTTACAAGGATCAATAATTATGCAAGTGTAAGAAAATAATTACAACAAGTATAATGCGCACAAAAATAATGCAACTAATATATATTAAAATAATGCAACTAGAAAATTCGGGTCGTTACACCCTCCCCCTCTAAAAAATATTTCGTCCTCGAAATTTAGAAGTTACCTAATCTTGGCAAGTCTGGGTGTAGGGCCAGAATCTCGCTCTCGAGCTCCCAAGTGGCCTCTTCTTTGCCATGGCGACTCCATTGGACCTTCACCAGGGGAATCTCCCGGTTTCGTAGCCTATTGATCTTTCGATCGAGTATAGCAATCGGCCTTTCCTCGTAGGACAAATCATTCTCAAATTCTAGCCCTTCATGGCGAATCATGTGTTTCGGATCAAACACATACTTCCTCAGCATGAAAATATGGAAAACATTATGTACACCGGAGAGATCGGGTGGCAGTGCAAGGCGATATGCCACCTCTCCCACACGTTCCAAGATCTCATAGGGTCCAATAAATCTCGGTTGTAGCTTCCCTTTCTTGCCAAAACGCACAACTCCTCTTGTGAGTGCTACCTTGAGAAAGACTTTATCCCCAACCGCAAATTCCAATTTCTTCCGTCTTCGGTTTGCATAGGATTTCTATCTATCCTGAGCCGTCTTGATCCTCACTCTGATCTTCTCAATAGCCTTAATTGTTCTTTCAATTATCTCGGGGCCTAGAATCTTTCTTTCTCCAACCTCATCCCAATACAAAGGCGACCTACACTTTCTCCCGTAAAGTGCTTCATAGGGTGCCATTCCTATAGTGGCTTGAAAACTATTATTATAGGCGAATTCGACTAAGGGGAGATATTACTCCCACTTTCCTCCAAAATCCAAAACACATGCTCATAGCATATCCTCCAGTGTTTGGATTGTCCTCTCAGTTTGTCCATCTAATTGTGGGTGGAAAGCAGTGCTAAAGTTGAGATTAGTTCCCATGGCCTTCTGCAGGCTTCGCCAAAATTGAGAAATGAACCTTGGATCTCGATCGGAGACGATGGATACAGGGACCCCATGGAGTTTTAATACTTCTTCCAGATATATCTGCGCTAGTTTATCCAAGTCATCTTGATTGGCAAGAAGTGGGCTGACTTGGTCAACCGGTCCACAACCACCCAAATTGCGTCGTTTCCACGTTTCAATTTTGGTAATCCAACGACAAAATCCATTGTGATGTGTTCCCACTTCCATTCTGGTATCTCCAGCGGTTGTAGGAGACCAGTTGGTCGTTGGTGTTCGGCCTTAATCTGTTGGCAAGTTAAGCATCTTTGGACGAACAAGACTATACTCCTCCACCAAAAGACTTTCCTTAAATCTTGGTACATCTTATCGATTCCCGGGTGAGTAGCATATGGAGTATTATGCGCTTCTTCTAGAATCTCTCCGCGGATATCCTCATCCTTTGGCACACATATTCTACTGCAAAATAGTAAAGCACCGTCGCTAGCTATGGTGAATCCCTTGATAGTACCATCCGTGGCTCTTCTCCTCAGCTTCTCCAGAAATTCATCTCTACACTGAGCTTCGACTATCTTCTCTCGAAGAGTGGGCTTTGCAACGAAGGCTGCTATGACTGCGCTAGTCCTAGCTGGTGGCACTACAACTTCCAGCTTCATCTTATTGAACTCTTCAACCAATCGTTCTTGACTAGTCAACATACATGTTATGCTTCCTCCTCCTTTATGGCTCAAAGCATCAGCAACCACATTAGCTTTCCCTGGATGATAGAGGATGGTGCAGTCGTAGTCCTTGACTAATTCCAACCACCTCCTTTGCCTCATATTTAACTCTTTCTGTTCAAATAGGTACTTGAGGCTCTTGTGGTCCGTGTATATCTCGCATCTCCCACCATAGAGGTAGTGTCGCCATATCTTCAAAGCATGAATAACAGCAGCATGTTCTAATTCATGGGTTGGATAGTTTTCCTCATGTTTCTTCAATTGTCTGGAGGCGTAGGCTACTACCTTTCCATTTTGCATCAGGACGCAACCAAGACCAAGTTTAGATGCATCGTTGTAGATAACGAATCCCTCACTTCCATCGGGTATAGTCAGGACTGGTGCAGTAATCAACCTCTTCTTCAGCTCCTGGAAACTTTTCTCACACCTATCCATCCATTGAAAACTAACACCTTTCTAGGTTAGACGTGTTAGGGGTACTGCAATCTTCGCAAAACCTTCGATGAATCTTCTGTAGTACCCTGCTAAACCAAGAAAACTACGAACTTCATTCACATTGGTCGGCGTCTTCCAGTTACTGACTGCCTCTACTTTAGCTGGGTCCACTTTAATTCCTTTGGCAGAGATTATATGTCCAAGAAAGACTACCTTGTCCAACCAAAATTCACACTTCTTGAATTTGGCATAAAGTCTCTCCTTGCGAAGGGTTTCTAAGGTGACCCATAAATGTTCCTCATGCTGAGTCCTATCTCGTGAGAAGACCAGAATGTCATCGATGAAGACAATCACAAACTTGTCTAGATAAGGATGGAAAACTCGATTCATGAGATCCATAAATATTGCCGGTGCATTGCTGAGTCCGAAAGGCATAACCACGAACTCATAATGTCCATAACGTGTTCTAAATGCCGTCTTAGGTATATCTCCTTCCTTAATCCTCACTTGATGATAACCCGACCTAAGGTCAATCTTAGAGAACACGCTGGCTCCCTTTAATTGATCGAAAAGATCCTCAATCCGGGGAAGCGGATATTTGTTCTTAATCGTGAGTTTGTTCAATTCCCGGTAGTCAATGCACATTCGAAAGGTCCCATCCTTCTTCTTAACGAACAATACTGGAGCTCCCCAAGGTGACACACTTGGTCGGATAAATCCTTTATCCAGTAACTCTTGTAGTTGAACCTTTAGTTCCTGCAGTTCCTTTGGTGCCATTCTGTAGGGTGCCTTTGACACAGGTGCTGCTCCTGGAAGTAGGTCTAACATGAACTCCACTTGTCGGGTTGGTGGTAAGCCGGGCAAGTCTTCTGGGAAAACATCACTATATACCCTTACTGTTGGCACATCCTCAACTGTTGGCATCTCTTCCTTGGTTTCCATTACGTTCACCAAGAAAGCCTGCACGCCATTCTTTTTTAGCAATTGGGTTGCCTTCGCTGCTGATATAACGCAGGAACTAGACCCCACCTTTGAATCCATGAAGGTAAACTCTTCCCCTTCGGGTTTTTGGAACAACACCTCCTTTTCCCGACACTTGATCGTCGCATGACGTGTTTGAAGCCAGTCCATTCCCAAAATTATATCGAAGTCCTTCATGTTAATGACATGCAAATCGGCGTTCAAGACCTTATACCCGATACCGATTACTACATCCTTACACAACCAGTTCGTTCTAATAACTTTATCAGAAGGTATACTAACTTCTAGATCATCATTAACTACTTTGAGGTTATTGCCTCTCAGCCTTTCATACATCCGGGCAGAAATAAAAGAATGTGTGGCACCAGTATTGGTATCACGATGTCGTGTGTCGCTTTACCAAATTAATTGTGTATGAAGAATACACTATACCTTATCCTACTACCCTAACTAGCAGAGTGGCAAGTAAGGGTCGATCCCACAGGGAACGGCCGAACAATTTTGCTTCATTGTATTAAGCTATTATGATCAAGAAATATAATGTAAATAAACTAGAAAACAATAAAGAAGTGGGGGGAATTTAATGAAATAACAACTAACACCTAAATAAACAAAGCCACCCTTGATCATGCTTCCCCTTGGTCTTAGACCATTGATGCAACTATTATTAATGTCCTATTCAATTGTGATTCTAGCCCTTATCTCAAGACTATTAACAAGCTCTAATAGCCTTGTTATCCCTTAATCTTAGTTAATCAAAACAAGCTCTTTGACTAACCCTATTCAATTTAATCGAATCCTCGAACAAGCTCTCTTAGATTCAATAACCAAATGCATTAAACACTAGGACAACGAGATAAATTCAACATAAAACTCGCAAGCTCAGTTTTAGTGGTTGAACTTTGTGTTATCACCAATACATAAATCTATTGTTTGCTACACGGGAATCGGGAATCCTACAATTACGGATAGTAATTTCCTATTCTAGCAACACATTCACAAATCCCTTAAAGGGTGATCAATCCAATAATAAATTCATAAATGTGAGTCAATAACAGCAAATAACACAAAACACTTGAATACACAATACTTTCGGTAACATTAATCGTAATAATCACATAAACGTCTTAAACTCAAGGTTCAACAATAATCAAGGGTGAACAAAAGGGTGCTAATCACCCATTTTACCTAATACAAAGATAAAATAACAGAAAATTAAAGAAAACATGAAAATAGGATAGAAAGAACCAACCCCCTTCCATTCCTTTGCTTCCAATGGAGAAAAGTGGCTGATTATGTGAGGGGGATGGGTTCTAGGTTAGGTCAAATTCGAAAATGACCTTATATACATAGGGGAGAAAGTGTTGGGTTGAAAAAAATGGGCAAAAATGTGTTTCAGGAATGAAAACAGGGTATAGGGTCGCGGCCGCGAACCAAAGTAGCGGCCGCGAACCCTTCATTTTGCTTTTGGTATATTTGTTTCGTGGGCACGGTCGCGGGAGCGACCTTGAGTCACGGGCGCGAACCGTGCCCTGCCTCTTTGATTGGTCGCGGCCGCAACATCCACTCGCGGGCGCGAGCCGTCGTTCGAAACTCCTCCGCTTGTTCCATCTTTGGCTCGTTCTCCGTTCCGGACTTCTTCGATGCTCGTTTTTCGGCCTTAATTCACCTGTTTTGTCCTGAAACGATCTCAACACATTAAATGGCCCAATAATACAAATATGTAAGATACACGATCAAATGTGCATTAAAATATCATTAAAACGACACTTAAAGCGACCTAAAATGCATGCATTTTCACGTGTACCAAATCTCCCAAAACTTAAACCTCTGTTCGTCCCGAACAGAGCGAAGCAAAGAAAAAGAAGGTAGGACACGTGTTAGGGAAGATTTAAGTGGCGAATTCAGTTTCAGACGACGTTTTCAAAAACAAGGCAATCATGATAAGATGAGCATATATGACATAACAACTTCAGCTACTATTGAGACTTGAAAAACTCTCAACTAGAGATCCTCACCGGGTGAGTGTATCTCTCGACTCTCAAGTGTATCGAATGGGTAGTATATACGCTCACATTGAAATGCATAAAATACCTACCATAGGCTTGCCAATCATCTAAACTTCGATGTATACCCGACATGTGTGACAAAGAATCAAAAAGGTCTTTAACGGGTTGTAATGTTGGTTTGGGGTAAGGTGGAATAATTTTGGGTAGAAGTGACTATAAAATGGACTAAATGAGTTAGCTAATCTCATCTACCCATCAAACAACAATCACTCTACCTCACTCTTTACTTCCTTAGTAAACTAATCCCAAAAATTGATTTCTTCACCTTACCACAAAGTCTACAACCTAAATGCTTTCTCAATTCTCCCTTGAAGTGTATTTTCTTTTGAATTTCTACAACTTTGAGAACATCTATCAAAAGGCATTTACATTACTAGCCTCTCCAAATCAAAAGCAACAATTGAGTATATACAACTAACTTTTTCTTTTGTTTTTCTGATTTTTCGACTTTTTTTTATTTTCGACTTTTTCTTTTTCTTTTTTTTTCTTTTTTCTTTTTTCTTTTTTTTTTTAACACAAACAAAAATTGGAGAGGACTAGTATTCTCGATTCTTTTTCTATTGTTTCAATTCCTTTCACCCTTCAATATTCCCAATAGTTCACCCCTTTCAATCCCAAATTTACCCAACTACCTTCCAACCGCCTCCCTCATACTCAAATAGTCCAATTAAGGTCAAGGCTAAATTGAAAGGTACTTGGCTTGTAGAGTTGGGTTGTCAAACAAGAGGCTAAAAGCTCAAGGGGGTAACTAGGGGCAATTTTCCAAATTTTTGGTGCAAAGGTGTGACATTTTCAAGTTTACAAATAGGCTAAAAAAAAATATTTCACGAATTGCCCAAGATCATTTTCTAAGCCACACACCGAATCATTCAAAATAGAGAATCATGGCAAGTTCTGGAGACATTAAATGCACTCAACGAATTTCACACCGAAAGAAAGTTTAAATTACTCCAATTGTGGGAGTATCTTTTAAGGCTCAGAAACTCACAAGGCAAAATTTTCTTGATCAAAAGTTTTGAGTACAAGCTCAATTTCACCTCAAGTGCCTATCATGCTCTACCACTTGCCATTTTTTCAAAATTTATGCAAAAATCGCCTCATCATCAACCATTCGCCCAATGTCAATCCCAACACAATTGAGAGCCAATATGTACACCTATCACCCCCTTCCTCAAACTTGGTTGAAAAACTAAAGTTTGTGGGAATGAAAGGAGTACGAATTGGTGCTCTAGAAGAGGTAATCATCCAACCCAATCTTTTGGTTCGATTAACAAAGTAAACTAGACTATGCAATACTAACTACTAAATAAAAAAAAAAAAAAAAAAAAACTAAAGTGTGCAAGGACTAATCACAACCAAAATCATTTAAGAACATCAAACTAACCAATCAAAACATAAGAAAAGGGCACACATGCCAATCCACAAATAAATAATCAATTCAAATCCACCCTCCGATTTCACAATAAAAAGGCACACAGGCCAACATCAAAGGCAAAACACATCAACAAGAATAGAAGCACAAAGTAGGAAAAATACGAGAATCGAATTGAAACACCGAGCGACCAAGACGTCCCACTACCACCCCCTTCCCCAAACTTGGTTGAAAACCAGAGTTTGTGGGAGAGAAAGTGGTACGCTTTGGTGCTCCAACTCACAGAGGGCTACTGAGGCGGTGGTGGATGATGAGGATCACCGAGGCCCCAATGCGAACGCATTTGTGCCATGAAAGTCTCCATTTGGGCCCAACGAATGTCCTCTGTCTCACTCCGAGCAGCAAAAGCATCGAGAATGGTCTGCTGCTGCTCCTCGATGGAAATGAGGCGGTTATGCACATCCGTCTGGAAGTCCCACTGGGATTGGATAGCTGCAGTGGGCCTCTTCCTCTGTGGTCTGCTCGTCCGCTGGCTACCTTCTGCTTCTGCTTCTGTTTCCACTTCTTCTTCCTCGGGTGCCGGACCCCTTCCTATTTGGTATTTTCTCAACTCTGTGGCATCCGGATCCCTAGATGCTGCCATGTGCGTTGAGGAGCTCTTGCTCGGTTTTCAGTGCTCCGAAGGCTGTCAATCCGTGTCAACTGTGCGTTGGGCAACCGGAGGAACGGGCCTCTGTTTTGGATCACGTAGGGTACCGCCTTGTTCTCCCGACTCCGGGGTACCCCATCTCTATACCCCAATGCAACAATGCGCATATTCTCCATATCCTCCCAAGTGAGATGATACAATGTGGATACTGGAGTTAAATCTGTCAGCGGGATACCGAGATGTTCGGCTATATGGGTGATTAGGCCCCCAATGAAGATATGCTCGTGCTGACGCTTCCGTACATTCTCGAACTGAGCAACGAGGATGTCTTCATAATGCCTCGGGATGCCTCTCAATATCGACCATAGCACGTCCAACTCATTGACACGGTAGGCTCCTGTTTCTGATCTTCCAAACATGGTTAGTGCAAGGAGCCGCTGGATGTACTTGACTACTGGATTCCTAATCCAAGTCACCTTCGAATTCTTGGCTGAGAAAACCTGAGGCTCGACTAAATCGGGGGCTGCAGTGATTTTCCCCCAAAAAGTACGGACATCAAAGGTCTCGAGCTCTGCTGCTGCGGCTGAAGAAATGCACTCAGGAAAGCCATATGCGGTGTGCAAGTCCTTCATCCTTAGGGTATGTGAATGTCCATCAGCTGAAATGTGATGCTGTACGGTTTGGCACCACACTTTTCGGAGTTGGCTCGAACCTCAAAGGTGCTGAAGAATTCCCACACAAGGCGTTTGTATGTAGGCTTCGGTTCCATGAATTTCTGGAGGCCTACCTTCTTCAACAAGGTATTGACATTCTCGAAAATGCCCATGGCCTCAAGGATGTCGTTCTAGCCATATCGGGTGGGCATGATGGTTCGATGAAAGAGCTTGTCAAACCGGTCCTGATGTGTGGGCTCTCTCAATACAATGTCAAATGCCCGACTGTCAATATGAGGGAGGGTGGATGCCGAGACTTGAGGTGGCTCAATCTCGGGCTCTTGAACAGGCGCCTTCCCTTTTCCTTTGCATTTGCTCATGGTGGCTTTTGGAGGTGCCATTGAATCCTACAATCAACACACTCAATCTTTAAAACTAGTGGAAATACAACGAATTAAAGTTCAAGTATGAGGTGCCTAAGTTTACTTAAATTCGACTATATATCCAACAAAAATAAGTCAAAGTGTATCAACTATGCAATGACAACCAATTCACACTCAAATGAAGTTATACATTACGATAATATCAACAATTGGGCTTAAAAACTAGATAAAATAATCGAAATTGACTAACTTAGGCACAACAATTTAACGCATATCACATGTTCGATGAATTGCCACAATGAATTTATCCTCCCAAAACTCACAAAACTTTACTCAACAATCTACCCACTCAATCATGAAGCAATTATACGAGCTATCATGTCAATTCTATTGTTCAAATGCATAAACACATAGCAATTGGCAAAAAAAATCAATACAACTAGTTGTATGTATAACCAATTTCAATGAAAATGCAATTAAACATAAAATTAACCCCCAATCTCAACAATGGATTCAATAATACGCAATAATGGGTCAAAAGAATGAGATAGCCGTACTTACCGGTCGAGTTTAGACGAAGAAATTTGAATTGGTGATTTTCGCGCCCTTTTGTGAACCGACCAGAAATTTGCTCCAAATCCGAAATTAATCGGGTGAATGTGAGTGCAATGGAATGGGTAGTGAGTGGTGTGTGCCTTGAATGAAATTTAGAAGTGAAAAATCAAGAAAATTTGGGAGATTTGTGTGTGTGTTTCGCCAAAAATTCGAAGGAGAGGGGAGAAATAACCCTATTTTCGCAAACAGCACTTTTATTCTGCTCCGCACGTCGCGGGCGCGACTAATAATTGCGGGCGCGAACCCTTGTTCGAAGCTGACCCTGCTTCATGTGTCGCGGGCGTGATCCTTCTTCGCGACCGCGAACGCCTGTTCGAAGGTCTCCCTGCCTCATCACTCTCGGGCGCGATTTGGTTTCGCGGGCGCGAGAGCCTGTTCGAAGCTGACCCCTGATTTTGCTCCGGATTGGCCTCGGCCGAGATCAGTATGGGCCTCGGCCGAGGTGATGTCCTCTCCCATTTTGTGCTATTTTCTTGCATTGAAAGGTTAGATTGGTTGTGTGTTTATCCCTACACATTTAAAATAAAAATTCTAAGACAAAATTAAAGAAAATGGACAATTGAACAATCTAAACTACGAAATTTAACAAACGAAAAGCAATAAACATCGGGTTGCCTCCCGACAAGCGCCTTTGTTTAACGTCATTGGCTCGACGGATACTCTTTAAATAAACAAAACAAACACTATCTATGTAAATAGAACTAACGCTTAACACATAAAATAAAATCGTTCTAAACCATTCCTCGGCAACGGCGCCAAAATTTGGTATCACGATGTCGTGTGTCGCTTTACCAAATTAATTGTGTATGAAGAATACACTATACCTTATCCTACTACTCTAACTAGTAGAGTGGCAAGTAAGGGTCGATCCCACAAGGAACGGTCGAACAATTTTGCTTCATTGTATTAAGCTATTATGATCAAGAAATATAATGTAAATAAACTAGAAAACAATAAAGAAGTGGGGGGAATTTAATGAAATAACAACTAACACCTAAATAAACAAAGCCACCCTTGATCATGCTTCCCCTTGGTCTTAGACCATTGATGCAACTATTGTTAATGCCCTATTCAATTGTGATTCTAACCCTTATCTCAAGACTATTAACAAGCTCTAATAGCCTTGTTATCAGTTAATCTTAGTTAATCAAAACAAGCTCTTCGACTAACCCTATTCAATTTAATCGAATCCTCGAACAAGCTCTCTTAGATTCAATAACCAAATGAAATAAACACTAGGACAACGAGATAAATTCAACATAAAACTCGCAAGCTCGGTTTTAGTGGTTGAACTTTGTGTTATCACCAATAAATAAATCTATTGTTTGCTACACGGGAATCGAAAATCCTACAATTACGGATAGTAATTTCCTATTCTAGCAACACATTCACAAATCCCTTAAAGGGTGATCAATCCAATAATAAATTCATAAATGTGAGTCAATAACAGCAAATAACACAAAACACTTGAATACACAATACTTTCGGTAACATTAACCGTAATAATCACATAAATGTCTTAAACTCAAGGTTCCACAATAATCAAGGGTGAACAAAAGGGTGCTAATCACCCATTTTACCTAATACAAAGATAAAATAACAGAAAATTAAAGAAAACGTGAAAATAGGATAGAAAGAACCAAAAGTTAGGGTTGAAGATCAAGATCTTCAACCCCCTTCCATTCCTTTGCTTCCAATGGAGAAAAGTGGCTGATTATGTGAGGGGGATGGGTTCTAGGTTAGGTCAAATTCGAAAATGACCTTATATATATAGGGGAGAAAGTGTTGGGTTGAAAAAAATGGGCAAAAACGTGTTTCAGGAATGAAAACGGGGTATAGGGTCCCTTCATTTTGCTTTTGGTATATTTGTTTCGTGGGCACGGTCGCGGGAGTGACCCTGAGTTGCGGGCGCGAACCGTCGTTCGAAACTCCTCCGCTTGTTCCATCCTTGGCTCGTTCTCCGTTACGGACTTCTTCGATGCTCATTTTTCGGCCTTAATTCACCTGTTTTATCCTGAAACAATCTCAACACATTAAATGGCCCAATAATACAAATATGTAAGATACACGATCAAATGTGCATTAAAATATCATTAAAACGACACTTAAAGCGACATAAAATGCATGCATTTTCACGTGTAACAAGTATCAAAAAGTGAGAGAGCAGGTATATTGTATACAGTCAGCATACCTTTCATGGTTCCTGGGTCCTCAGCTGCTTCTTCTATGGTCAAAGCATAAGCACGAGCTCTGCCGCCAATGGGTTGTCCTACCTTGGCCTTTCCTTCGTCATTGTCTCTGTTCCCTGGGATTGGACAATTGTTAACGGTGTGGCCCGGCTGGCGACAATGAAAACATCTTCCAGATCCATAGAGATACACTCCACCAACATCCCACACTTAGGGCAAGCAGGTATATCCTTGAATGTATTAGGTCCACGATTGGCCCCGGTCCTAGCTTGCTTGTTCTGAACCGGCACCTGATTTGCCCATCTCTTTTTGCTTGTGGTTCCTATTGGCTTCTTAAGCGCATCGTCCAACCTCAATCTGGTAGCAATCTCATGAGCTATTTCAACCACTTCACCATAAGTCATAGCCCATTGTCCAGCTAGAATGCATCCGATCTCAGGGCGTAGTCCCCTTTCGAAACGATGAGACTTCTTTTCATCTGAATCGACCATGTGAACGGCATAGCGGGAGAGCTGTGTGAACTTCCTCTCATACTCCATTACAGTCATAGTCCCTTGCTTCAGGTACATGAACTCTGTTTCTTTCCCCTCACGATAAGAGCGTGGCAGATTGTTTTGCATGACCGCTTCTTTGAAATCATTCCACGTCATTGTTTCCATCTGAGCCTGAGTTTGGGTCCTACAGTAGGACTCCTACCAAAATCCAGCATCCTCTGTTAGTTGGAAGGTGGCACACGATATTTTCTGTCCATCGGTGCAGTTCAGGTGAGTGAAAAGTCTTTCAAGCGCTCTAAGCCACTCCTCAGCTTCAGCAGGGTCTCCTTTTCCATTAAAGGAGGGTGGCTGAAACCTTCGAAACTGATGAACTACAGAGTTTTCATTGGCGTGCGGTGCTGTGGGTGCAACGGGTGCTTGGGTGGCATTAATGTGTTGAGCCAGTCCCCTAAGTATGGCGATAAAATCCTGGTTTGGAAACTCAGCATTCGGTGCAACTGGCTCCTGAGCTGGACTATTTCGTCTTGGAGTAGGCGGATCTTGGGCAGGTGGCTCATTTCGACGAGGGCGACCTCTACGTGCCATGGTCTATTCTAATAACCAAGCAAAATCCTTAAATGCCCAAGTTAACCCCATTTTTCTCATCCTAACTCCTCGTTTAATACCAGGGGAGGTTCGTATACGACACGACTCATAGAGTATGCATCAAAAGTTCAAAACCTCATATTTAAACTAAGAAAATATACCGAGCTTCGAGGCGTATTGAAGTTGGTTGTAAGTCTCGTCTCGAAGTGCTATTTGATTTGAGTTTGAATTTTGAAAGGAAATACTTTTAGAACACTTTTAACCTTTGAAAAGAAATTTGGAGAACATAAATTTGAAAAGAAATTCTGGAAAACTTTTTCCTTCTTGAGACGAATCTTTGGAAAACGTTAGTGAGCAAGTCTCTAAAAAAGTAGATCTTGCTCTGATACCACACTGTGACGTCCCCATCTCAAAGAGACTTATATTTATTAGAAAAATGGGCAACATCACTACAATCTATAAAAAAAATCGTTGAACTTTAATTGATGAAAAATTATTTTTCTTGCTCGAAATAATAAATACTCAAAAGATGTTTGTAAGTCACATTGACGCAATCTTAAAACAAGCGGAAGTTCATAATTTCTTCAAGATAGTTCAACATAACTTTTAAAGCGGAAGTGCGTAACAAAATCCTCACAGTTTGCTTACATGACCCACAAAATAGAGTTTAATAAAGTTCTTTATCAATTATTAGTAACTTTCACTTCGGACGAGGGCCCACATCCATCTTCATTCCTCTTCCACGTTAGTACCTGAAAGGAGGGGGTGAGTGTTCGAGAAAAACACTCCGTGGGTTCACTCGGTTGCCCACTTAGATGTCATACAAAGAATTGCAATAATGGACAGTTACATAAACAATGCATATACCATCAACACATAAAACACATCCGAAAACATGATGGACTCTATATTAAAATAAATATATACATATATACATACTATATAGATACACATAGGAGCACATAGGTGGGGAACGTGTTGCCCCGCTCGAGCAGCATAGCATATTCGGGAGCGACCCGAGGGTGATCTTTCGATCCATAACATGTACGGTGTTACCAGTAGAGCATAATCATATACGGTTTTACCCGTAAGCATAATCGTGTACGGTTTTACCCGTAAAGCATAGCATCTACGGTTTTACCCGCAAGGTTTTTGAAAAGCATAACGTGCATGGTTTTACCCGTAAGGTTTTTGAAAAGCATAGCATGTACGGTGTTACCCGCAAGGTTTTTGAAAAGCATAGCATGTACGGATTTACCCGCAAGGTTTTTGAAAAGCATAGCATGTACGGATTTACCCGTAAATTTTTTGAAAAGCATAACGTGTACGGTTTTACCCGTAAGGTTTTTGAAAAGCATAGCATGTACGGTTTTAACCGGAAGGTTTTTGAAAAGCATAGCATGTACAGTTTTACCCGTAAAGTTTTTGAAAAGCGTAGCATGTATGGTTTTATCCGTAAGGTTTTTGAAAAACATAGCTTATTCGGGAGCGACCCGAGGATTTGTACGGTGTTACCTGCAGTCCTAACATAGCTAGTACGGTATTACCCGTATACAATACACATAATATGGTTTACCCATGACTTCACATAAATTTCACACAAGTTTCACATAAATTTCACATACTCGTCACATAAACATAGGCATAAGCAATCATTCATGTAAAAATCATTATAACAATGATTTGCATGAAAAGCAAGTAGACAACATAAAATAGCCACATAGAGTTACCCCACCTAGAAGTGTGTACGACTAGTTGGTTGTATAGTCCTTCTCTAGACAGAGGTCCTCTTCTACTTCAACTTCTTTTAGTCCTAGAATATAGAATACTTGTCTTAGCATAGTGGGTACTAAGCTTTAAACATAAATTGAAGAATTGGAGCAAAATTTGTAATTTTATAAAAGTTGAGGGACCATTTTGTAATTTCTAGAAAAATAGTGGCAAATTTGTATAAAAAGGGCAATGGCATTTTTCGTAAATACATGGATTTATTGACTTCCAAAAAGGCTGATAGAAATTGAAAACCAAAAATTGCATTTTAGCCCTTAAAGAATATCTAATTTTTTTAAAAAAAAAGATGGTACAAGAATTTCTGCAGCAATTTTGACCAAACTTTCCCGATGACTCGGTCGTCGGAATTATAATTAAGACATGGCTATGGAAAGCTCTCGTCAAGAGCTTTCCAGAATGACTAGCCACAATAGAATCGGAGTTTGGAACAACAAGTTATGGCTCTTTGAAGGTGGTTCGGTTATATTGGTTTCACCTAAACTTTGACCGGCCATAACCGGAGTTCTAGAGCTCGGATTGCAATTCCGAAAACTGTTCCGGAATCCTCTCGCCGACCACTATCATATTATATAATAAAATATGGGTTTTGATAAATGGAAAAAAATGAAAATGGGGCAGTAGCTGATCCGACGAGTCTAAAAAATCTTCGGGTCAGTTTTCCGGCGACTTCATCGTATTTCGATGGCTGGGGATGAAACATTTGAGATGGAAAGAAAGAAGACTTACCATCTATGCTTTGTGGGAGAAGAAAGGAAGACTTCAAGCTATGTTTTTGGTGGGAGGAGGTAATGGAATGAAGACTTCCTCACACCTCTATTTATAGACCTATCAAGCACAAAACCGTGGGAATAATGTGGGTATAAACCCATGGAATTTAGCCATTGGTTTGGGAAATATTGTGGGCATGAACCACGGAATTTAGCCATTAGTTTTGGGAAATAATCCTATGGAGAGGACTTGCCATAAAATGTAGACTTCTCTTATGATTAGGTAATGTAGCGTCTAAGTGTTGTCTAATTAAAATTCCGTATCCCGATCCGTTAAAAATATTATTCATATCCTTACTTACAAGGATCAATAATTATGCAAGTGTAAGAAAATAATTACAACAAGTATAATGCGCACAAAAATAATGCAACTAATATATATTAAAATAATGCAACTAGAAAATTCGGGTCGTTACAACACATGTTCATTTTCTTTATCTTTTATCATATAAAGAATAGAGGGTCATGTGAATTTTGATAAATTCATTATGATCAAATTTGAGTTGTTCAATATATAATTTTATTGTATATTTGAAGGCATATATTTTCAGTTGATTGCGATAGTAGACAAAAGTTAAGTTTGCAATAATTACAATTAATCATATATGTACTATACGATAATTGTGGTATAAAATATCTCTAAAAGAATTCAGGTTATAAAGTCTCAAGAATTATCTAAAAATCAATTATATAGAAGACTAATCGAATATATTCACTAATTATAGTTATATAATTCAAAATTATATATAAATGAGTAATTAATAATCTTGAGTTGCTTTCATATATTTTTCTTTTGAGCAAAGACATTCAGTAGGTATTGCATTATTAATAATGCCAAATTCATTACTATGTGGTCACTAATTGGAATAAATTTTCCTTCAAGATTTTTTAACTTTTATTGTTATAATATATTTTATAATATTTTTTTAATTGTTAAATTAATCCCTGAAATAAGTTTTATAATTTAAGTATATAGTTTTTTAATCACGCGAGCAATGATGTCAATCATTAATCATGCACTTTTTGATAAAATAATTTATCTTATAAAATTGTGATATATTAGAAATAAAAGTTGAATTAGTAAATTATTAAAAAAAATCCTAACTAGAAAGTGTATCAAATTTATGATATACTATGTAAATCATTACAACATTGAATTTAAATATTTGAATATTTAAATAATAAAAATAGAAATTTTGAAGTTATAAATATTAAATATTAGTTTTTATCTCAAAATTCTAAGTAAATGACACTTATCCCAAAATTTTAAGAGAATGACACTTATTCAAGTGGTTTCTCTTTTAGTATACAAAGGGATGTTACATTTTTCTATATTATTATAATTAAATATTAAATAATTATATAAGTAGAGAAATTAGAGTTGAGTTGTGCTCAAACTGGAATGTTGTTTCCTGAGTTAACGGATCTTCGTTGACAAAATGACAGAAATCCAATTACATGTTGGAGTTTGGGAACGTTATTTCTGGAGCCGTTAGCTAACAAACAATTTATTTCAGATAAATAGTATTTGATTTTAACCCACGTGGGACCATTTTCCTAACGGAACCGATTTTGACGTTGTCAGATAACACAGCAACACAAAACCGGAAAGAATAAAACCAAATTCTAGCATGTCACCTTCTATTGTATTGTACTTTAACGTGCCCATCCATGTGATGCTCGTGATGTGTAATGTATAATTTTTGACATAATTAACACGAATTGGTTAATTATTATATTAATAGTTTATTACTGAATCATTTTTCTTCTTCCTCCTGTATTATTCCTTACGTGTATATATATATATATATATATATATATATATATATATATATATATATATTTATCTTTTTACTTATAATACCTTACATTATTATAAATTAAAGCCACCATTTATTTTTTATAATTTTGTTAATTTAATTGTTGGATTTGATGAGATTGTATGTTTTAAATACAATTTTAAACACAATTTTACTATTCAATTCGTCTCTATACCTAGTATTTCATTATTACGTTGCATGAGTTGTAATATTTAAAATGATATATAAAATAATTATATGCATAAGGACCAAACACTATCAAATATCTTTAATAATTATTGTTTTGAAATATATCTAATAAGATCAATATAAAATAAAATGGTAACGTATTAATTCCTTAAGCATGGGAGTGGTAAACTGTATTAATGTGTCATATTCAAATAAAAAATCATTAGCTGATTATTTTTTTAGTTAACATTTTCTATTGCACAAAATTATTAGCAACCTAATTCAATCAATATACCCCTTTAACTAGAATATCTAAATATTTCCATAATAAAGTGTAAATATAACAAATTTGTATTATTTTTGTCAAATTTTCTTAAAAAAATTCAAATAATCCAAAATTATTAAGACATCAAACGCAAAACTAAAGTAAATATTTTTTTAAAAATATTTGGTATTAATCCTTCCATTTTTTCTAGGAATTATCTGAAGTTTTTATTTTATATACAAGAAATTTAAAAATCAAAATATATAATAATCATTTTAAAAAGTAGTTTATATATAAATTAGTATTTTATTATATATATGCATAAAGTATGTTAAATCAAAGATCATAAAAGATGATATTTTAAACAAGCTGAAATTGGTGCAAATCCACATGTTCTATAGAACTTGAACTTGAGATTTGGTGATCCTGAGTACCATATCTTGGACACTTCTTATTTCTTAATTTATCTATTTGGAGAAACCTAATTTTAGTAATTAATGTTGTATACACTCATATTTATTATTTATATGCATACTAAAATAGAAGAAAAACCCTCTATAGGGAACACTTTGCAATTTTAGTTTCTAGAATCAGAATATATTTTGGAAACATTTTATAAAAAAAAAAACATGTGGTGCGTGTTGTTAGGAGAAGAGCATAGCATAAAAAATAAAAATAAAAATAGCTGGAAATCTGCTAACAAAATGCAGTTTTTCTTTACTTATTAAATTTCTATAAAATATGTTTCAATTATTTAAAATACAAACAATTTTTTCGCTCCTAACTTAGTTTTAGCATATAATACTCCCGTTGTTGCATATTAATTGACGTTTTAGGATGTTGTTCCCTTTTTCAATTAATTGATGTTTTACAAATTTTTCACTAATTATACCAAAAGACTTCTTTTATTGTGGTGGATGTATATAATATGAATGGATGTAGTGCTATTTTCTTTACCATATATGTTTAGTTTTAAGCTAGTATTTTTATTAAATCGTTTAATTAATTTTATAATTTGTTCTACCGAACTAAATGCCACATATCCTTGAGATAAGCAAATTAATTTATAATTTTTTCAAGTTGACAGAATAGTCATTTTATTGTAAATATTTACTTAGGAAATAAATAAAGAACCAAAAGAATTTAACACTATTAATTGTTTAATAAGTCACACCCCCATTTCAAAAATCTTAGATCCACCACTTATAAATAGGTAAATTTTTGGATACCAATTGATCCGACCTGAATGAATTTCAAAAAACACACACAACTAAAAAAAATGCATCCATTCCACGGAACTAATGATTAATACTTCCTCCGTTTCATAAAATAAACATATTTCAAAAATATACAATTTTTTATTTTTTGTCAATTTGATGAAAGTACAATTCTTGAAATCCATCAAAATGCAGTTACACAAATTATTTTTATTTCTTTTATCTTACTTATCCATTTATATCCAAGTAATTTGTAAAATTAAAAAAATAGTTTTTACTTGAACTAATAAAACATGACACTGACTTTTGAAAATGACTCTTATTTTGGTTTAAAAATGATCTTGTTACGAAATGGAGAGTGTGAAAAAAACGAGTGTGCCCTGTCAGAGGCCTTGAAAAACTTAATTGTCATTAACTTTTAAAATGCAGAAATACCCACTTTTCAGTTGGTCTATCCAAATTACCCATTATTAAATTACTCTCACCCACCTCACCCTAAAAACCAATTCTCACAGTCACACCACCCTTTACCCCCCCAAAACAAAACTGCCAAATTTCCATTTTTGGTGAAGATGCACGACGGTCGGCATTGAGGAGCTTTTTCGATTCCCCTTTTTGGCGACCTGCAACCATTCAAATTCCGGTGTCCCCTAACATTCTCAGGTCAATCATTGTAAACGTTGAACTCTTTGTAAATTTAATTTTTGGATCTGTCATTTGCAAAAATATGGTACTCAACAATTTTGATTGGTTAATTACCTTGAACTGTATGCACAAATATCGTACACGATTATGTTACGTTAATAGTACACGATAATATGGATTGGTTAATTACCTTGAACTGCTATTTTTGTTGTGCATTTAGATATATAATAATATGGTGTATCGTACATGATATCGTGTATGATGTAATAAATATCTCACACGATATCGTGTGTGATATGTCTTCTGCTCTGTCGTGTCTAATGTTGTTTGTAGTAAATCACGTTATCATACATGATATCGTGTAGAATATAAACACCCCACACGAAATTGTGTATGATTTAAAAATCACATACGATATCGTGTATGATATTTAAATCTCAAACGAGTTCGTGATTGATATATCGTGTATGATATGAAAATAAAAAATGATATGGTGGATGATATATCATACACGATATCATGTCTGATATTTCTTCTGTTCTTAGGTTATATCATTTTTGATATTTATGTTGTTCCTATCGTGTCTGATATATCATAGACGAAATCATGTATGTTTTAAAAATTACATACGATATCATGTATGATATTTAAATCTCAAACGACTTCGTGATTGATATATCTTGTACGATATGAAAATCACAAACGATATCGTGGATTATATAAACAAGGCCAATGATATTGTGTATGATATATCATACACGATATCGTGTGTGATATTTCTCATGTTCCTATATTATACACGATATCATGATATTTATTCTGTTCTTAGGTTATATTGTGATATTTCCGTTGTCCCTATTGTGTCTGATATATCATACACGATATCGTGTATAATTTAAGAATCACACACGATATTTAAGAATAATAATAATAATAATAATAATAATAATAATAATAATAATAATAATAATAATAATAATAATAATAATAATAATAATAATAATAATAATAATAATAATAATAATAATTGGTAATAATTTTCCTTATGATAATAATAATAGTAGAAGGGGTGAAAAAAAAAAAAAACCGACGTAGCTAAATATTTTGAAGTTATACATAGGTTGGAAAAGGATGGTCGTTCATTTTGGAGGACATTGGGAGAACCTTGAATATAGAGGTGGGGAAGAAGAGATGTTGCCAGTCCCTCTAGAGGGAATGAGCTATATGACTTTAATAAAAAATATACAGCCACTGTCCAAGTTGATGTATACACAGCTTTGTGCGTACTTTACTCGCTCGATGCAAGTGGGAGTAATGTAATTAAGTGGAAGATAAAGAATGATACCGACGTCAGTTATTTGTTGGAATCTAACGAGGACCTTGTAATATTTGTTACTCTCAAACCGAATCGGACATTAGATGGTGTACTCAACAATGTTGGGGCTGACTACAATGTGTTTGAATCAGTTGGTCATTCACGAGACAGAGAGGTGTACCATGTTTCAGTCACCAGCTATGCCCTCGTTGTCTGGACGATGCCAGGCCGAGTATGATTCCTGTTAATAAATCCTCGACCTTTCCTCATCGTGTTTTTCAAAGTTAGGATTTCTTTGTCAATTTAGGCGACCCGGACTTCTTCTCTTATGTGAATACCATCAAAGGTTGCCGGCAGATGGGAAGTGCCGCACTTGCTGAAAATGGGGTCGACTACGTCGATTTAAATTCCTTTGATAGTAACATGGTGTTTGGGGTAGAAATCCGAAAGAATTCACAATCGTCCAAAGATTATTGTAGTTTGCGGCGTTGCACCGACAAGTGGACTATGAGGGTTCTGCTTAACAATGCGACAGACCCTATCCCAGACACAAAGACGAATACTAACTTGGATGATGGTGACAGTTCTCATTCTGGTAGTCAACCCCTTAAACACTGGATAATTCCAGCAAAGAGTGTTGATGATTCTCCCACGCACGATGATTCTGCATCTAGGGCTCCTGCAGAGAACTAGTGGAGTGCGCCATATACGATTCGAAAAGTGAGTTGGTGTCAACCGTAGGGATCTATAACCTATGAAATTCGGCTAAGTTCATGGTTCGTCGTTCATGCAAGATACGTTACATTACAATTTTCAAAATAGACAATTGTTCATTTACTTTGCATGCAGACGACAAAGGTGGAGTCTGACGAGTTTGGAAATTGGACGAGCACGATTGTGTATTAGACCCTTACCGCAGTACGCCACGGTCGGTTTTTGTCAAGGCTCCGGGTACTTTCAAAAGGATCTAATACGTGAGAGCTCAACTCTTATTCCATGGCAGATGATCTTTGAGTTGTGTAGGGACCACTCTGTAGAAGTTAGCTACGACCTAGCACTTAGGGCTAGGAACCGTGCATATGAAACAATCTATGGAGATACTAAAGACTCCTTTTGAATGATCCCCTGATTTATTCACTTACTGAAGGAAACGAATCCCAGTACGAAAGCCGACTCTAAGTTCGATGCCCAAGGGAAGTTCAAGTGTGTGTTCTACGCCCTCGGGATGTCATATATGGATTTGTATATTATCGTTCGGTAATTGTAGTTGACGGTACACATTTGAAAGGAGCATACAAGGGCAAATTTTTTGTTGCGATTTCAAAGGACCTAAAAAACCAAATTTCCCCCCTAGCTGTCGGCATTGGAGCCGTCGAATCCGAGGACTCTTGGTTTTTATTTTTGAGTAACTGAAAGGTGCATATGGTTGCCACCCTCAGCTCCTTATCATATCTGACGGACATCTAAGTATAAGTGTTGCAATTAAGAGCTTACGGCAGTACACGGTTTGTGTTGTTATCACCTTCAACAGATTTTAGCCTTGTTTGTACGACAGCGGACACGTATACAGAAGAGGAGTATGATACGTCATTTTGCAGTATTGGTATAGTCAGCCCAACTGCACATGCGTCTTTGACCCGCAAACTACCCGAGCAATGGGCAAGGTCCAAGTGTCCTGTTAGGAGGTACGGCATAATAAATTCTAACATTGTTTGCCTGTTTGCTCTGTAGAGGTGATCCGGGGCATAATTTGCCAATGGTTTGTTAATAGAAGAAATGTAGCTGCTGGAATTCCCGGTCCACTAACAAACCACGCAGCTGCCAGACTATTCAAGAACGTTCAGGCCGGAGTAAGGTTTGGGTTGAGCAATTAGACGCTTGGATTTACATGGTTGTTGCTGATAAGCGAATACTTGTCGTTAATCTGGGTCGTAAGACCTGTACTTGCAAGGTCTTCCAGCATCATATGTTCCCCTGTGCACATGCAACAGCTGCGATCTGCTAAGTGCTCGGTGTATACCAAATGAAACATTTCTTCTTTCTTTACAATGACTATGCTAATACTTGCTTCTTTGCTCACACACATTACCTGATCACAAGAAGGTGAAGCATGACCAAATCGCTTGCGTGCATGAATGCTATAGGCTCGAAAGTCTTTGCAACTGGTCCGAAATGGTCTATCCAGTACTGGAACCAAGTCAGTGGATCCTGCCTAAGAAGGTTAAAGACAAGGAGTCCAAGCCCCCTTAAAACCCAAGACAAGGTGAAGGTCCGAAAGGGACACTAAAACATAAATGGCTTTATGTAACACTTTCTTTGTAACACTTTTAAAATTTTGACTTTTATGTGACACTTTTGTAACACTTATGAATATGTAACACTTTCATATAACACTTTCATGTAACACTTTTGTAACATCTGTGAATATGTAACACTTTCGTATAACACTTTCGGAACATATATCGCAGTATAACACTTTTAAATTGTAACACTTTTGGGCAATACTTTAAATAAGTAACACGTTTTACGTAACACTTTTGAATAAGTAACACTTTTATGTAACACTGATAAATAAGTAATGCTTGTAATTAATAAAATTATATATTTATTTTATTTTATACTAATTAAATATCTGTGAATTTATTTCTGACTTATCTTTATTTTTCTCGTGTGTTACATCTTAATTAATAGAACATCCGTAACATAAGTGGTGAAACGATCGACTCAGACCTACAAAAGTAATTACTTATTAGAGCACCTAAAGATTTACTTGTTCGTTATCAAGAATAAGTTTTATTTGTCACTTATGTGTGTATGTGTATATAGATACAAACACATTATATTTTTACTAAAAAAATAATAAAATGGCCTTTAGCTTTAAGAATTTGAATACATTTCTTAAGTGTGAGAACCTAAACTTGGGACATTTGGTCATGTCACTTCATGTTTGTAAGTTTATTTTTAATTTAAATCTATAAAACACAATAAAAGTAATTAATCACTTAATTACTTTTAAATGTGACTTTAAGGTGTCTTAAAATTATCTACAACAAGTAATACATAAAATTACTGTAATTAAAATTAAGATAGTGTTTTAAGATATATATACAATAATTAGATGCATAAATTAATGTGATATATAATACGTTATATATATATATATTTATATATATATATATATATATATATATATATATTAGTGGATTAAAATGAGAAAATAATTAATGAAAACTTTGTGTCAAATTATTTTGGATAACATAAATAAAATTAGATTAGATTGTAGTTTGATGGGGACTTAATTTTCAGAGAGTTTTATTTATATTACAACAAAATCTTGTTTATATATAGTTTTTTTTTAAAAAACGAACAAAAAAGTTATTGTAGCCTAGTGGTTAAGTCATTGTGCTTAAACTCTTGCAATCTAACAACCTGGGTTTGAAGCCCAACAATAATAATTTTTTAACTTTTTTTTCAATTAAAAGTGTTACATAAGGGGGTTATATGTAATATTTTTTTAGTGTTAACATAAGTGTTACAATTTTAAATCTAATGTAACACTTATTAAAAGTGTTACTAAAGATCATCAAAAGTGTTACCTTAGACTTTAGGTACGGCAAATGTAATACCAATAAAGTGTTACTTAAAGTCTATAGTAACATATTTTAGCATATATGTAACACTTTTTGAGTCAATGTCGTAGTGTTCAAAAAACTAGTTATATAATATCCTGACTTATTCGTTGTTTTAGCCAAATATTTGTGTTGCACAAGCACCGATTGACTTGTTTTTGTGGTTTATGCCTACTATGGATTCTATTATTCAATATTATTTATTTTTAGTACACCATACTGTTCAGTCAGCGGCAATTCACTAAGACACGATTATTGTCCCTTTTATTTGTTTTCGTTAGCACACGAACTGATAGAGCACCGTGGATCGTGTATACTCGACGAGCGAAGAAGTGATGATGCAATGCAGTTTTATTTATTGTTTTGGGATTTATTTATGTTTATTTCAGATTAAATAGCAGGCTTTGTGCATGGGCTTTGCTAGGATCTTTTTATGGCCTTTTACGTATCTTTCCAAATTATGAACCTTATTTATATGGGAGATTTCTACCCTAGAGATTATCGAAAAAGAATATAATTTACAGCCTATCGGCTTGTGGCAGAGATCGTTTCTCTGAAGCCCTCTCGAGGGAGTTCTTACGTGTGTTATTGTGTAATTTCCGGAAGCCTATACCTTAACTCTATCAATTGGTCCGACCTGCCGCTTTCTGTACCATGACACAGAAGGAACGTTTCGATTCGATGGAGAAGAGTATAGGCGAGCTGACTGAGGCGATGACGGCGCAAGGGACCACGGTGGCGGACTTAGTTACGACCGTGGCAGACCTGGGCCAGAAGTTGGACGTGCTTCTTACCCGCCTGACCACGGAAGGCGCGCACAAAACCCCAGTCTTGGCACCACCTGTTGTGGTGGAGGATACAGGCTCCAATTCGAGCGGTAAGCGCCCGGCAGCCCCGCCTGACCCCGTCACTGTCGCGACTACGGGCCGGGGGTCCTTACCAGCCCTCGCGCAGTCTTCCGTGCCACCCGTCAAGTTACCAAAGATGGACTTACCGGTTTTTGATGGGTCCGACCCCATCGCTTGGCTAGCCCAGGCCGAGCAATTCTACATGGTTCACGACACCCTCCCGGACAGTCGTGTGAAATTAGCCCTTATCGCCATGGCGGGAAGGGCGATGTTTTGGGCGCAATGGGCCCTCCGTCGGGACGCTGCTATGCCTTGGGCCCGATTTTCCAGCGAGTTAATACAGCGTTTTGGGGACACTTCAGCAATTAATGCATATGAAGCAATGCAGGCAACACAGCAAACGGGTGACATTGACGACTACATCGCCCTGTTTGAGGAGCGGGTTGCCCAACTACGTTCTCTTCCCTCCGAGCAGTATTTGGGGATGTTCCTGGGTGGCTTACAACCCGTAATTCGCGATGAAATCGCCGATTCGGAGTTATCAGATGTCTTCGCTGCAATCCGGGCCGCACGCCGCGTGACCCGCACCAGTAAGCCCCCCACCCACTTGGCGAAACCGGCTTTCTCCAAACCGCCCAGCTCTTTCCGTCCCCCTAGCTGGAATTCGGGCCTCGCCAACTCCACGAGTCCACAACCCCCATCATTCAAAGCGGCCCAATCTCAAACGCTTCCATCGGGCCCCCGTTTCTCCCGCACTACCCGCCATCTGACGGCGGAGGAGCAGCGCGAATATCATGCGAAGGGCAAGTGTTTTCGATGTGCCCAGCCGTACGGGCCCCTACACAAGTGCGCGCTGAAGCACTTGGCTATTCTGTTAGATGGCACTGACGAGGAGCCGGAAGAGGAGACTGCGGGGGAGGAAAGCGTCGGGCCTGATGACACCGTCGATGCGGCGGGTCATACCGAGCTGCAAACTTTAAATCTCTCGGAATTATCGTCTAACGGGTTTGACGGTGCTACGACCATGAAACTATTTAGCCGAATTGGGGATAGACGATTGCTTACGATGATAGACAGTGGCGCGAGCCATTGCTTCCTCTCCAAGACAGTGGCACGAACGTTAGGATTGCACGTCGATCCTGCGACAGAATTCACATTGGTGTTAGGAGATGGCACGCGGGTCCACATGCAGGGCATCTGTCGGAAGGTACCAATAATTCTCGATCGTCATACGTTTTTTATTGATTGCTATGTGTTTCCTCTTAGTGGAGTGGATCTTATTCTGGGCGTATCGTGGTTGGCCACACTAGGCGATGTCACGTCGAACTGGGCAAAATTGACTATGGAATGCAGGGTTGGGGGTACAAAACTGAAGTTACTTGGGGACCCATCGCTTTGTCGATGGGTTTGCACTTCGGGGGAGCTTGGCACACTGCAGGATGATTCTGAAGTATGGTTTTTGTGGGTTTTACAAGGTACTAGCACTTTACAACCTCTTGCCAAGCCGGAGTCCTTGTCCGACGACCAACAGCGGGCTCTAGACGACCTTTTGTCGGAATTTTCAGCCATCACTCAACTCCCGTCAGGCCTGCCCCCGAGCCGGGCCTCTGATCACCGAATTGTCCTTGAACCCGGGGCTCGACCGGTATCCGTTCGTCCCTATCGCTATAATCATTCTCAAAAAGACGAAATGGAAAAATTGGCAGCTGAAATGTTAGCAGCGGGAATTATTCGGCCGAGTTCTAGCCGGTAGTCGAGCCCGGTTCTATTAGTACGGAAGAAAGATGGGTCGTGGCGTTTTTGTGTGGATTACCGCGCACTCAACAAGATTACAGTGCCCGACAAGTACCCGATTCCAGTAATCCAAGAACTACTAGACGAGTTGCATGGGGCCCATTGGTTTAGTAAACTTGACTTACGGGCCGGTTATCATCAGATTCGAGTGTCCCCGGAAGACATCCCGAAAACCGCCTTCCGCACACATTCCGGCCATTACGAATTCTTGGTTATGCCTTTTGGTCTCACAAATGCGCCGGCCACGTTTCAAAGCTTAATGAATGATGTGTTCCGGCCGCATCTGCGCAAGTTCGTACTCGTTTTCTTCGATGATATATTGATTTACAGCAAGTCATGGCAGTCCCACCTACGCCATTTACGACAGGTATTTACGTTGTTGACAGTACATTCATTGCTCATAAACCCAAAAAAATGCATGTTAGGGGGGACCAGCGTAGATTACTTGGGCCATATCGTTTCCGGTGACGGAGTTCGCATGGACCCATCCAAGATAGGGGCGATTCTCAAATGGCCGACCCCAAGCTCTCTTCGTGGCCTTCGGGGATTCTTGGGCCTCACCGGCTACTACCGCCGTTTTATTCAGGATTATGGAAAAATTGCAGGCCCTTTGACAGCGTTATTGAAGAAAGAAGGGTTAGCAAAATGGCGTTGGACTGCCGAAGCCGATGCGGCGTTTCAACAATTGAAGGCATCTCTTACCTCGGCCCCCGTGCTTCGTATGCCGGATTTCTCAAAGCCTTTTGTGATTGAGTGTGATGCCTCAGGAAGAGGTTTAGGGGCAGTGCTGATGTAGGAGAAGCAGCCTATCGCATTTTTTAGTAAGCAACTTTCGGGGCGGCTACTAGCCAAATCGGCGTATGAGAAAGAACTTATGGCTCTCGTGTTAGCCGTACAACACTGGCGAGCCTATTTATTGGGTCGAAAATTCATAGTTCGTACAGATCAGCGCAGTCTTAAGCACTTACTCAACCAACCACTAATCACTCCAGCACAACAAAATTGGGCAGCTAAGCTACTGGGATTTGATTTTGATATTGTCTATAAGGAGGGGGTGAATAATCGGGCGGCAGACGCCCTCTCACGGCGGGACGATGACTTGGGTTTGGCGGCAATTTCGACCCCCAAGTGGCTTGATTGGACCGATTTGCAGGCCGCTATCCGGGCGGATCCGGCCCTGTCGAAGATCATCGCTACCTTGTCCGGGGGTCAGGCAGGTCCGACGCATTATACCTTGGCCCAGGGTGTCCTGTTTTACAAGGGCCGACTGGTTCTACCGCGCCAATCTCCTTGGGTGATGCGGCTGTTGGAAGAATTTCACGCCTCCCCTGGAGGAGGGCACTCGGGGGCATTTCGCACGTATAAGCGCTTGTCCGCGAACCTCTATTGGCAGGGCATGACTCAAGATGTGGCACGGTTTGTGGCTGCGTGTGACGTATGCCAAAGGAACAAGTATGAGACAAAATCACCAGCAGGCCTGTTATCTCCTCTTCCTATTCCGGATCGCGTATGGGAGGATATTAGTATGGATTTCATTTTCGGGTTGCCTCGATCGAGTGGGGTGGATTCAATATTAGTGGTGGTGGATCGTTTTTCTAAGTATGGGCATTTTGTGGGCCTTTCCCATCCATATACGGCCAAAACCGTGGCGGATGTGTTTGCAAAGGAGGTAGTGCGTTTACATAGTGTTCCGGCTTCCATTGTCTCCGACCGTGACCCGATTTTCCTTTCCTCTTTTTGGAAAGAATTATTTCGCGCAATGGGAACAAAGTTGCGGATGAGTTCGGCGTATCACCCGGAGACGGATGGCCAAACCGAGGTGCTAAATCGTTGTGTGGAGACGTACTTACGTTGCTTCGTGTCGGAGAGACCAAAAGGGTGGAGTAAGTGGCTGCCATGGGCCGAGTTTTGTTACAATACGGGGTTCCAGTCAGGAGCAGGCACAACCCCTTTTGAGGTCATGTATGGGCGTCCGCCTCCGGTATTGGTTCCCTTAATGCCCGGGGAAATCCGTACGCAGCAATTGGCGGACACTCTACGGGAGCGGGATGATATTTTGGGGGCATTGCGCGTGCATTTGCAACGTGTGCAGGACCGCATGGTTCGTGAGGCCAATAAACATCGTCGGCCTCTGGATTTTGCTGTTGGTGACAAGGTTTATTTGAAGTTCCGCCCTTATAGACAGAAGAGCTTGTCTGCTAGCAAAAATGCGAAGTTGGCGCCTCGCTTTTATGGTCCTTTCGAAGTGGAGGCGAAGATAGGGAAGGTGGCGTATCGTTTGAAGCTGCCGTCGGGGTCGCGGGTGCACCCGGTCTTCCACGTGTCACTGTTAAATCCTGCCATTGGCACTGCTTCCGCTGCTCCTACTTTGCCGGAAGATTTGTTGGCAGTCGACCCTCCGTACATACCTGCTGCTGTGGTGGGACGTCGCCAGGTGAATCGGGATGGCGTCATCGTTGACCAAGTTTTGGTGCAGTGGTTCGGCTTGGGAGCTGAGGAGAATACGTGGGTGGATGTAGCAGATTTTCGGGGCCAATTTCCGGAGTTCAGCCTTGAGGACAAGGCTGTTGCGGTCGGGGAGGCAATTGATAGAGCACCGTGGATTGTGTATACTCGACGAGCGAAGAAGTGATGATGCAATGCAGTTTTATTTATTGTTTTGGGATTTATTTATGTTTATTTCAGATTAAATAGCAGGCTTTGTGCATGGGCTTTGCTAGGATCTTTTTATGGCCTTTTACGTATCTTTCCAAATTATGAACCTTATTTATATGGGAGATTTCTACCCTAGAGATTATCGGAAAAGAATATAATTTATAGCCTATCGGCTTGTGGCAGAGATCGTTTCTCTGAGGCCCTCTCGAGGGAGTTCTTACGTGTGTTATTGTGTAATTTCCGGAAGCCTATACCTTAACTCTATCACGAACATCGTTACAAATAAGTTAAGTGAATGGTTATAGTATCATGTTGATTAGACAACACATTCACGGGTAGTAGATGTCTCCATTTTATTGGATAAGTCTGTTGTTTCCATCACGGGTAGCATGTTAATAAGTAATTGTTGTCTTCTTACTTTTTTGGTGCCTTTATATTTCTGGTGGCCCCAGTCTGCAATATTGCGTAGTAATACTAAATTTACTCACCTATCACAAAAAAATACTAAGCGTTTCGGTAAGTTTGTTCCTTGTTTAGATATGTGTCTTTGTGCAGGCCCTTACAAAACGTAGTTGTATTTAAATATGTGTCTTTTAATCGTGCCACGCTACTGTTTATAGGCCTTTATGTATTTTTTTTAAATTTAAACACATTGCTGATACTCACTTCCTGATTATTCGAGTTGCACATTTCTTCATACTTGTAGGAAAATAAGCGCCAACCGTGATTCCCCTTTCTGCAGTGAGAAGCCAGTTGGGAATCAAATTTTGTGCCAATGATCTATTCAAGATTTAATTTGAATATCAATTTTTTTAAATGAAATAACCATGATATGAAACGATCAAATCATACAAATCATGTAATTGAATAACAGTAAATTATACGATAAGCCCCTAAACATGCGGAACTAAGGGATTATTGTATATACCTTCGACTCGGAGAGACAGCGTTGAGAAGAATTATCCTTTCAACCCAAATATTTTCTTGAGTTTCCCTAAGCCCAAACTCGCCAATCCGATGGGGAAACCAAATGAATTTTTTAACACTCTAGGAAGGATTTATTCTTACGGAAAAATAGCCACTCTCTTGTGCATATGTGGACCAAAAATTGGCCCCCTTTTTATGACAGAGGGGGCCGAAGATTTTGCCCCTTTAGGAGAGGGGATCAAATCCTCTCTCACGTGGGAGAGGAAAAAATATCTCCTATCCCTCTTGGAATTAGATTTTTCATATCTTTTATTTCTTATCTCCTACAACATAATTAATTATATCCTCTTAGTTAATGGACTTGTATTGGGCTACTCAAGGGGTCTTTAGGAGGAATAGGATTAATGGGCCTCCCACTAGGCCTAGATATCAATATTGAGCCATCAATATTATTATATCCCATTAATATTATTTTATTCCACTATAGAATTAATATTGAACTACCAATCCTAATTCATATTTTGAAATATGGCTCCCGGTTAATTTTTTCCGTGTTTAAGATTCAATGTTTATTAATTAATTTAAGCTACTGAATGTTTTAATTATTTTTTTTTTATTCCTTGAGAACAAACAGCTCAACATTATTATCATATGGGAAGTTAATCCACTATACATGTTTGATATGATAAACATTCTGAGCCCATCAAGGGGACATAATCAACTTGTTTCACCAAGACACAATTTTCTATATTAATTTAGCAATCTGTCATATAATTAATAATATTACCCAAATTATAGAGCATTGAGTCCTAATGACTCTTTGCCCATAATAAATCAATGCAACATTAATTCATCATATACAATCCCTATTAAGTGACAGAAATTAAGAAATCAATACTGAGACCTAATTTTTCTTTCTAGTCAGTCTAGAAAAACTATCTCGTTGTTGGTCCAATTCAGTGCAACAACCAACCCACTACAACTAGCCATGGCCGGATTGGTAGTAGAGCTCCAAGACCACCGACCGACGATTTTGAGTCCAAGAGCTCAATCTTTAAATATCACTTTACAAGGACTTACATTTTGGGATCGAAAAACCCAAAGCTTTACTCGGTTGTTTGCAACTATTGCCCGAACAAGTACACAATGCAACATGGTGGTGGATATGGCACCTACTCCAAGCACCTAAATGGACAACACCCCGACAAAGTGGGAATCGAACTAGCCAAACTCAAATGCGTGGATATATGTCCGATCCATCCGGGTCATCGCAAGGTACGGATTCTAACACACTCTTTATATATAGTAAAGCAAACACACGGCGCCAATGGATTTTTTTTTTTTTTTTGTCAAACATCTCCCCTTCAATTTTGCCGATGATCAATTTTTCGAAGACTTTGCTAGATTGGGTTATAATCCTCAAACTAGAAAAGTCTCTCGAAGCACCTTAACACGAGACATTGCTAAAATTTTTGGGGAGTATAAAGTTATTTTGGTAAACATGTTTGCTTCACTAGTGTTTTAATTTGTTCGGATATTTTGTTGGATCATTGGCAAAGACATCATTACATGGGCATTGCTTGTCATTGGATTGATAATTCTTGGACCGTCCAAAAACGTTTAATTGCATAAAGAGAGTTTGACACCATAGACAATGCAAAAAATATTTGCCATAAAATTATCACAATTTTACAAGAGTGTGGTTTAGTTCAAAAAATATTTTTCCTTTCTTTTTGACAATGCTAGTTCTAATGCCTCACTACCCGAACTCAAAAATATTTGTCAACCTTCTAGTGGTGGTAGATTTTTTCAGATTAGATGCATGTGTCATTGTTTAAACTTATGTGTACAAGACGGTTTAAATGCTTTTAAAACATACATTTCACCTATTCGGGAGGCCATTTCTTGCTTGACCTGACAATCTTCTTTAACCAAAAAATGGGTAAAATTTGCAAAAACCGGCATTTGCCGGCCAAATTTTTTTCAACAGATGTGTCTTATCGTTGGAACTCTACTTATAAATTATTAAGTGATTCTTACATGTGTAAAGAGGCTTTATGTACTTTTTTCCAACTAAACTCAACAAACAATATTCTCATATATCCTCAACAATGGGATGAATGTATGAATGTACAAATTTGAGTTCACTTCTAAAATTTTTCAAAGATGCAACTAAAGAACTACCTGGTTGCTATTACCCGACTTCGCCTCTTGTCATTGATCATTGTTGCTAAGTCGCGGGTGTTTTTCTTGATTATAGAGAGGATCCTGTTTAAGCTCATCAACTGCATTGATGAGGCAAAAATGACTTAAATATTTTATGAAAATACCCGATTTATTTTTTTTGCTAAAATGCTAGATCCTAGGATTAAAGAAGATGGTTTAATTGAGTTGTTTAAAATGTATTATGGTTATTTGTTTCCCACTACCGATGATCCTCCAAATGCCACACTTATTGTTTCTAATATTAAAGATGTTTTGTATGATTTATTTCGAGAGTATAATGTCCTTCACGGCGGAGATGATGGTAGTGAATCTAGTGATTTTAGTTCTACTAACCAAGGGAGTTCTTCCCAAAGTTTTTTTAATCCTTCTCTTGCACGTCTCAAAAAAAAATTACGAGGAAAGTTCTCAAAAGAAAGCGAGGGGCGGTTTGTCAAGCAACCCCTTTGGAGAAATCGAAAGATATTTCAACACCGTGTTCAAAGAGCTCAGCCTTCAAAATTCAACCTCCTTTTGAAGTGGTGGGCAAAAAGGACACGATAATTTTCAATCCTTTCAATAATTGCAAATGAGATTCTAGCTTGCCCCACTTCAATCGTCTCTGTCGAGCAAACATTTAGTATAGGAGATATACTTTGGACGACCGAAGATCTAGATTGACCGTCGAAAATCTAGAAAACCAACTATTACTTGAAGATTGGACGAAGGCCGATAAAATATAACAAGAACTCGACTTCGAAGAAGATGAAGAGGGCGATCTCTTTTCCTATTTTTCATCCGAAGAATCCGGGGCGACCGATGTTGCCAATTATTCCGATTGATTAACACTCCAAGCAAGCAAACCGACCTCAATTCTCAAAGGTAAGCAAGATACGAGAATTACGTGGGCTTTGATTCATTCACCCTAACATTGAAGGGTGAATGATACGTAGGCAATTTTATTCTAAGTTAAAAATGGACAAAAAATATTTTTGGGCCCGTAAATATTTGCTTTTTCAATTTTAGTCCCATAAGGATCTGTTTTTTCAATTTAGTCCCGTAAGTGCTAAAATTGTCCAATTTAAGGATAATTTTCGCCAAAAAACACCAAATCGGCTGGAAATAGACATGTGACCCAAATAATTAGTAAAATCTAACGACTTTATAGTGATGTGGCAAAAATTACCCGAGTTGGATTTTTCTGTCAAATTTAAATTCAAAATAAAATTAGAGTCCATGTCATTAGAGAAAAATAAAATTATTTGCAAAACCATATTACACTAGCCTAATTATATATTAAACATCAGATAAAACAGAGGACGACTTTTTGTCTGAAAAATAATGTTTAATGTTTAATTGGATTTGTGTAATATGACAAATAATTCTATTTGTCTCTAATGACATGAATAATAATTTAATTTTGAATTTAAATTTGATAGAGAAACAAGTCCAACTCAACTAATTTTTGCCACGTCACTACGAGTTACCGAATATTACGAATTACTAGGGTCCCGTGACTTGCACGTGACTATTTCCGGTCGATTTGGTGTTTTTGAGCGAAAATTATCCTTAAATTAGATAATTTTAGCACTTACGAGATTAAATTGAAAAAACAGATATTTATGAGACTAAATTCAAAAAGCAAATACTTAAGAGACCAAAAATGATTTTTGGCCGTTAAAAATTAATATAATTTTACCTTAGAATAAAACTTAAACCCTTTCTTTTTTGTCCCTTTTCGTTTTCCATATTTCATATATTACTTATATATGTTGAAAATTTTAATTTTGTAACTTAGTGTATTTTAATGTTTAATTGTACCTTATTATAAATTTGAACTATGAATTATTTACATTTGAAAGATGTAATCACGTAAGTTCGTAATTTGATTTAATATATTTTAATTTCCAGTTTAAATTTTTAGTAGTGTAATTTGTATTTTTAGATGAAGTAATTATAAATGTAATGTTCAAAATTTTCAATAAATGAAGATTCATATTTTACATCCTTACATTTTGGTTAAATTCTTACTACATGTTTACATCCTTATATTTTGGTTAAATTCTTACTTTAAACTCATTTCTAGTTTAAATTTTTAATAGTGAAAATGTGTAATTCATATTTTTAGGTTTTAGTTTAAATTTTTAGTAGTGTAATTTGTATTCTTAGATGAAGTAATTGTAAATGTAATGTTTGAATTTCTCAATAAATGAAGATTCATCTTTTACATCGATCCTTACATTTTAGTTAAATTCTTAATTTACAGCTTCAAATTCTCAATGTATAACTTACAAAGGTACAGTCACATTTTTTAACCTAAAAAAACTGAAAAATTTGGTTAAGGAGAAAAAAAAAGAAAAAGAAAAAGGAGAATCACCGAGAATCGGCGATTATGAACCGAAATCGACGTTTCTATGACGATTCCAAACCGAAACTGAAACAACATGAACGGTTCGATTCTAGTTCCCCACCCCATTGCCGAACCGGGCTGTGGGAAGCTAACAAGAATTTATATCTGTTTTGTTAGAAAATAGGAATCCATATTGGAAGTCGTGATGAAGGTCAAAATAGCTGGACTAACCACATGCCTACCCAGAAACTGCACCATCCCTCGATCAAATAGACTTCTCTACTCACCACTAAACCTACTGCATTAGTGTCCTAAAGTCAATATAATAAGAACAAACCAATTTTTTAATTACCAATACTCCTACATTTTCAAGTTATCTAACATAAAAGTCATCATTAAAATTGATGCAGACTTACGATATCAATGGGTGGGAAATAAATATATAGATATTCATGCTTACCGCACTCTAAAAAGGGAATAGGCTGCCCAAAGTTGTTCAATTATGAGTTTTAAGGGCGGGGATGGCTATCTGTTCCTTCTCAGAATGCGTAAACTAAAACTTTTCTGTCCAAACAACTCGGGTTAGTTAATTTCAGTTTTGGGGACCGGATACAGTCCACATGTTGACGTGTATCACTTCATGACGGAGAGATCATTAGTCATATAATGAGCTTCTGTCCTGACTCGTTAATCATATAAGATGGTCATCCTTCTTTTATTTTATCAGTATGAGACAACTCATGTGTGAACTCTTTCTTAATCAATACCTCAACATGCCCCTCACACATTCATTAATTCAATAGCCTGAGCTGGATCACACATTTTTTGGCACATTGATAGCCAATCCGTCTCAACAGTGGGGCTACCACCATGTTAAAATAGGGTCACCTCAACGTGGTCCCACATAGTAAAATTTGGCGGGTTAAATAGATGGATAAATAGATATATTGGGTGTGTTTACTTAAGGTTGGAGGAGGTTGGAATACTGTAGATTGGGAGAAATAAAGTGAAAAGAGAAGATTGAGTTAAATAAATAGGTTATTGATGTTGTTGGTTGGAGAGTGATTTTCAGTGTAAAAAGTGATAAAAATATAATGTGATGTGTGTAAATATATTGTCAGAAACCTCAGAATAAACACGGTTAGGTTGGTCCAATTCTCAATGGATTAGGCTAAGTAGTAAGTAAACACGCTCATTGTTTTAATATATATATATATATATATATATATATATATATATATAAATTTTAACTGTCGCGCGAAACTCAAGGTTTGATTTTAGTTAAATTTTGTTTACTTGTCAATTCAAAGCTTTTCGAACTTTTTAGGTTCTATTGTCCAACCACTTTTCTTACAATTGTATATATATATTTTTCAATATCAAGTAGCTTTACTACATTTGATTGACCTTTTATTTGTTTTGTCATGACTAGTTTTCTTTATGGGTATGTTTAAACGGGTATATTGTGTTCGGACATAATTTTTATTTTTTGTGTTTTTTTTTTCTATCATTTACTAATTATAATTACAAATATAATTGATAAATACCACAAGATGAAAAATAAACGTTAACTATCATTTTGAAGCAATCTAAAAAAATGACGTCTTTTTTTTTTTTTTTGACCCGTAATCGAGCTTTATTGTTAAAAAATAAATTATCGTTTTCATAAATAAGTTTTCATACATTTATATAAAAAAATAAACAAAAATTAAAATATAAAAAAAATCAGCCTGGGCATAATGTGCCCGAATAGCTTTAATGTTTCTTTCTTTATGTTAACTGAAATGACCTGGAAAAGAAAAATCAATTTGGAAGTGAAGCTCAAGAGAGAAAATGAGTAAGGAAACTTCAGTACAATCTGATAGCACTTAAAAAAGGGTATTTGACTATTATTTCAAATAGTTTATAAGGTTAACTAAAGACGTTCATCCCAAAAAATCCCAGAGTATGTTTGTTTATGGTTTAACTCAGTAAATTTATGGGATTAAATTTCAATAAAATACATTTATTATCTCTCTCAGTCAAATTAAGCACAGTACTCCACAGCCTTAAACAAACATACCCCTAGTCTTCTTCTTCCTTCGTCTCATGAAAATTTAGATTTCCTTCTTCTTCGCTCATCTTCCAATTATAGGAGAATGGAGGAATATTTCTAACATGTTATTGATTATCTTCATCTCTTTTCTTTTTTTGTGTTTTTTTCCCCCTCAGGTTTGCCTTTATGAGATTTCTCCACGCCTTTGTGCATCTTTTAACACCTTGTCCGACCTCCGATCTCCGGACTACTATGAATATTTAAACTTTGAAGATTGTTGTGATTGACAAGCGTCTGAGACGAAGTCTGATGAAGATTGATGATCTTGATTGAGAGTCGAAGTTAGTTGTTCGTGATTTTTTCGATTCATTGCTTGTTGTCCATGCAGTCACGAGGCATTTGTCAGGCTTTACTGCTATTGGGCTTCTTGTGGATGATATTTAGCGTATGCTTTTGACCTATTACTTAATGAAATTGCTCATAGGCTTGTTCTTCTTTCTTTTCACCTTCATCGGGGAAATAACCTTCATCAAGGATACTATCATCATTAACTTCACCTCGGCGAACTGCATCGTCAAATTGGTTGGACTCGCCCTGAACCCTTGTAGTTTCATCAGGATTAATTGGAGGATCAACACCACCCTTGGCGTCGAAACCTTCCGAAACGGCATCAGTTGTACTACTACCTCCCTTTTTTTGTATAGAAACGAAGGCAAGTAAGTTGTCACGAACTTTCATGAGGGCAGTAATTTGAGCAGTCAACATTCGAACTATGAAGGATGAAAGACTGGTTCAAAATAGGCTCGAAAGTTGCCTCAGCCTGTGGGTCAACCTTTGCCGATTGTTCAGTATCATCATCAATCCATGTTAAGTCAATGAACCTATCAATAGAGGTAACAATGGGTTGAACTGTAAGGATAAGAGTCATCACAATATCATGGGTAGCTGCATCTAGAAGACCTTGTGAGCAGAGAATACTGTAGATGAGGGATGGAAATGACAGCTTGAAGTCTTTTGTTTGCTCGGCATGGGACATGATATACTTGAAGGCCAATTCTCCGAAGATGACATAACACCCCGTACAAATTTTGTACAGTAGAAGTACTTGATCAGTGGTAACTTTGGAGGTGTTAGTGGATGAGCACCAATGATGCAAGGCAATTTAATGGAAGCCACAGTAGTAATTGAGAGAGTGCCAAAATCTTCAAAACATGAGGCCATGCTCTGACTTTTCCACCTGTGATAACCTTGGGCTATTTCATCCAAGTCGTCGCACTTTCCGATTAACTCCTTGTACCTAGCTCTTCATTAATGATTTGAGGAGAGAAATCTTATATCTTCCCATGAACAAACACTTGGCCATAGAAACAAGATTGTTGATCACCTATATTTGTCAGAAGATTGGCATAAAAGTATCTCACCGTCTCCTCGTGATAAAGAGCGGCTGAGATCACAATAGTCAACAAACCACATTTCTCAAGCAGTTCATATGTACCAAGCTTGCAAAACTGGCTAATCTTGATCCTCCTTTCCGGTCGAATGTTCAAGCGTTCAAATCTTTGCCATGCATTCATACAAAAATAAAAGAAAATTCTCATTATAAACACTTATAAGATCATGCCCAGTTTCAAGTTAGCTTTCCTGGGTTAGGTTTTTTATGGAGGCCTTCTTTGATTTGGTTGACCGAGAGGTTAAGCCAACCTTGGAATCAACTATCTTCTTTCCCTTCTTTGTCTTCAACTTTTTCACATACTACCTGACAGTCACAGGGATTGATGGTTGGAAGAATGGCTCTTCCTCTTCTTCAGAGTTATGACGCTCTTATGGGACAGGCTCCTTGTCAGCATTAAAGTCATCATCACTCTCATCATCAAGCTCGGTCAATGAGGAGGAGTGGGGAACCTCCTTCTCAGCCCATTCAATATGCTCGTCAATCACTTTAAAAATATTGTCATCCTCACTGTCAGAGGACTCATCAACAAGTCTCATAGGCTGAGTAGTCTTTGCCTTATTTTGTTTCTTTGATGGTGGTCCATGAGAAGAAGTACCATTCTTCTTTTTTTTTTTTTTTCTTGCTAGTCTTTGCATCAACATCATCCAGTACCCCTTTTTTCAACCTAGTTGATCGTCTAGGTTGTTCACTAGTCTCAACTATAATAGTCCTCTTCTGGGAGCCTACAAAACCCATGTCAGCACCTTCGGGCATGTCAACATTATAAGGATAGATGGGGATCACCAGGGAAGAGTGTCGTGATTAGAGTGGGGACGATTGTATCTCCCCCTATGAATGAGCCGTCGAAATTTCATGGAAAGAAATCCCGCGCTGCAAAAACTGGTGGAGGAGACCTGGATGATGATGGCATTGTACCAGCGCGAAGTGTTTCAAAATATGTAGGAGGCAGAATCATAATCGGATTAGGAAAGCTCAGATTTTCAGTTGAGGAAGGGTTCTACAATTTAGGTTGATCAGCAAATCCGTGGACATGGGATGTGTTCATGGGTGTCACAACCTGTGGGCCAACACTTGTAACCGTGGATGATCCTGTAGTTGCAGGACGAACAAGTTCTGGAGAAACTTCCATCAGAGTGGAAACAAAGGTCATCGTCGGAGGTGGTGGAACAACTGCTTGTGAAGCTAACTGGTTTACCACTTCAGCTGTGATCGTGCTGATGAGATTCACAAGGTTGCTAGGATCCATGGCAAGATTTTGAAAATTTCAGAAGAAGAAGAATGAGGGTTTCGAGTTTCCTGTAGCACTTCGATATTAGAGGGAATAGAGAGTGTAAAAATATGCAGGGGTAAAAATAAGTGATGTAAATAAGGGATATATATAAAATCACATCCCTAGAAAATGGGGATAGACCTTTCCCCTTATTTTTATCCGTTATGGATTTTGAATTGAAAATTAAAAAAATGTTGTTGATTAGACATAATTACACGCAATAGTAATCATAGCTTAAGGAGAAACATGGAGAAAAAAATCAGAACTGACTTGACTAAGTCACAAATTAAAATAGGTTAAGGCAGAGTTTGATGAACAAGGTCTTGACATCCTCTCCTCTAACAAATCCAAACTCAATGAGAAATTCGGTCAAACGTCCATACCAGGCTCGAGGTGCTTGTTTAAATCGCATAAAGCCTTTATGAGCCTATATACATGGTCTGATTTGGCTGGATCCTCGAAACCTTTTGGCTATCCAACATAGAACTCTTCATTTAACCTTCCATTTAAGAATGTAGTCTTTACATCCATTTGATGCAATGTGGTTCCAATATGACTTGCAATTGCTAGGAGTTGTTAGGATTAGCTCAACCTCACACAAAACAACACACAACTGAGTTTGAATGAAATACAACCAAGAAATCGGCCAACAACAACCGAACCAAGAACAGGAAAGAAAAATGATGAACACAGGGCTTTTACGTGGTTCGATCAATGTGATCTACATCCACGGAGGTTCTATACACCTCAATTCACTCCACTAATCAACCAATTTACAAGAATTATCCAGAAATCCAGAAAACCCCAAATCACAGCTTGATTTGAGCAGAAAACCCTAGAGATCTAATTCTCTTGATTGAGTAATGTTTACAGAGGGAAAATTACGTGTACTAGCTCGCTACTACAAGTGTTTACAATGTATATAAATGCTGGAGCTCGAATCAGGGAGTTGAGGCAGTTGTAACCAAATTTGACTCAAGTTCCAAAAACTGCTGCGGCGAAGATACTACAACGGTTTCTCATGCAACAGAATAGAAACCGTTGTAATCAGCGGTTATAACTACCACGGGCCCAGTTCTCTTTCTAACCTCTTTTCTGAATCTGGTTAAAATCCGGTTCTCTGACCCGGTTCCTTGCACTCCAAACCCGGTTCTGGAATCCTCAAAACCTCTACTTCATACCACAAATACTTGATGATATTGAACTAATATCTACAAATCTCCACCTCAATGAAGTCAAGTGTATATCATTACCTCAAACCTGACTTGCTCTTTATCCTTTAATCACATCGTTCAAGCCTAATTAGGCTTGAGCAATGGACTACCTTACTTCCAGGCACTGCTTTGGTTAAGAAGTCAGTAGCATTACACTTGTATGGACTTTCTTAACCTCTACTGACCCTGCATCAATCACATCCCTTGCAAAATGCAACCTAACATCTATATGCTTGGATCTTTCATGGAAGGCTTGATGTTTTACCAGATGTAGTGCACTCTGATTGTCACAATATATAGTTACACATTCCTGCTTTATCCCTAGATCCTTCAGAATACCTTTCAACCACACAGCTTCTTTAATTGCCTATGTCAAAGCCATGTACTCAGCTTCTGTAGTTGATAAAGCTACTACTGATTGCTGCACACTTCTCCAGCTTACTGCAGTACCATATAAAGTGAACACATAACCTGTGATTGACCTCCTGGTGTCAATATTACCAGCAAAATTAGCATCTGCAAAACCTTCCAATGGAATAGACATGTTTGCCAGTTTCTGAAACTTCAACCCCAGATTGACTGTTCCCTTTAAATACCTTAAGACCTGCTTCAAAGCCTCCCAGTGAGCTTTCCCTGGATTTGACATATACCTACTAACCAAAGACACACAATATGCTAAGTCTGGCCTGCTGCATATCATACCATACATCAAATTTCCAACCCCACTAGCATAAGGCACATTTCTCATGTATCTCACTTCTTCTGCTGTCTTAGGACTCTGCTCCTTTGATAGTCTGAGTTGTTGGCTTACTGGAATACTCAATGTTTTAGCCTCATGCATCTAAAACCTCTCCACCACTTTCTGAAGATAATGCCTCTGAGACAACCATAAACTTCCAGCAGCTCTATCTCTGATTATACTCATTCCCAGAATCTTCTTGGCATCCCCTAAGTCTTTCATGTCAAACTCAGAACTCAACTTCTTCTTTGCACTAATCCAGTATTCACTTTCATCACCACTGACTGCTTCTCTGAAACTCTGTGGTTCATGATGTTCTATGTCTTCAGCAATACTGAGTGCATAATGTACACTTCCAGCCTGTAGATGTCAATTCAATATCATCAAGTGAGCATGTCTTGTAGTAGAGGTTGAGAAGAACCGGACCATAGAGCCAGGTTTATATCAAGTTAATTTTGGAGGTTATTGAAGAACCGGAGTTGTGACGGTTATAACAGAATTGTGCAACGGTTTTGAACCGTTGCATGAGAAACCGTTGTTGAAGACGCGTACCAGTTTTTAAAGCAGTTGAAACTGAATTGATTCCAGCTTCCAGAGCTTCTTGATTCGAGCTTAGCTCTTTATATACATTTGTTCTACTTGAAAAGACGAGTTGATACACGTAGTTTTCCCTCTGTAAACACTACACAATCATTAGAATTTGAAAGCTAGGGTTCTTGAGCTCAATTCGGATTGTGAATTGGGGGTTTCTAGTTTTCTGGGTTGTTTCTTGTAATTGATTATTTAGTGGAGTGAATTGAGGTGTATACAGCCTCCGTGGATGTAGATCACATTGATCGAACCACGTAAAAGCTGTGTGTTCTTCATTTTATTTTCTGGTTTTGCGTTCGGTTTTGTTTGGCTGATTTTTTAAGTTCATTTTCATTCATTTCTGGATTGAATTCATTTGTGTGTGTTGTAAGTGATCCAAAGCTTAACAAGTGGCGCCGTCTATGGGAAACACAACACATACATTCAAAGAGGGAGAAAGAATGGCTGGAGTAAAGATGGAAGTGGAGAAGTTTTCAGGTAAGAATGACTTCTCACTCTGGAAGATCTAAATGAATGCAGTACTGATTCAAAATGGCCTGGACTCTGCACTTCATCCTGTTGATCAATGGCCTGATGCTGAGAAATCCAAGTTTCCAGAATTGGATAAGAAGGCTCTGAGTTTGATATTCTTATGTTTGGGTGATAAACCTTTGAGGGAGGTTTCAAAGTGCAAGAATGCAGTGGAGGCATGGGGAAAACTGGAGGACCTCTATCAAACAAAGTCTATATCCAACAAACTATTTCTGAAGCAGAAATTAATGTCCTTCAAAATCACTGATGATAAGGTTATTTCTGATCAACTTGATAAGTTTATCAAGATGATTGAAGAATTGGAAGATCTGGGGGTGAACTTGGAGGATAATGATAAGGCTCTGATGGCGTTAAATGTTCTCCCAAAGTCCATGGAAAGCTTTAAAGATGCACTGATGTTTGGAAGAGATGGAAAAATCAGCTATGAATCCATCCTGTCAGCATTGAAGACAAAGTGCTTTCAAAATCAGGGGGAGAAGGGCTCTGCACAGGCTGGAGAAGGTTTTCAACATTAAGTTCAAAAAGCATTTCCAAAAGAAGAAGTTCCAGGGAGTCAAAGATAACAAATCTGGAGCTCAGAATGCAAAGAAACAATGAGAGTGGGTTGAAACCAGAAAGTGTTTAAAATGCAAGCAAGCTGGACATTTAAAGAAGGACTGCCCACAAAAGAAGAAGAAGCAGGAGAATCAGAGGGCAGAAGTGGC
The DNA here is from genome assembly GCA_958295605.1 of Ajuga chamaepitys. Taxonomy (NCBI): domain Eukaryota; kingdom Viridiplantae; phylum Streptophyta; class Magnoliopsida; order Lamiales; family Lamiaceae; genus Ajuga; species Ajuga chamaepitys. The sequence continues at coordinate 22,802,122 of OY282506.1, read as the reverse complement.
TATGACAGAGCATCAAGAAGACATCCCAGAAGTCTTAAACATCACAGACACAAAAATGGAAAAGGAATGGGTCCTTGATACTGGTTGTTCATTCCATATGTGTCCCAATGAATCCTGATTCAAGGATCTACAAAAAGAAGATGGTGGATGTGTATTACTGGGAAATGATCACTCCTGCAGAGTTAAAGGCACAGGATCAATTCAAATAAAAATGTATGATGGAGTCATCAGAACTATCTCTAAAGTAAGGTATGTCCTTGGATTGAAAATAAATCTCCTATCCCTTGGTTCTCTTGTGGCAAATGACTGTCAGTTCAATTCCCTAGATGGTTATCTTCACATCACTAAACACAACAAGCTGGTAATGAAAGGAAGGCAACACAATGGCCTATTTATTTTGATTGGATCACCTGTGATAGGATTGTGCTGAATCTGTGATAAGCAGAGAAGATGTCATGAAGTGGCATAGAAGACTGGGTCATATTGGAGAGAAAGGGTTGAAGGAGTTATGCAAGAAGGGCATCATTGGTGAAATGGGAAATAGAACACTGGATTTCTATGACAAGTGTGCTCTGGGGAAGGCCAAGAAGTTGCCTTATGCTAAAGGGATACATTCTACCCAAGAACCCCTGGATTATGTACACTCTGATATTTGGTGGCCTTCAACAACAGAAACACATGGAGGAAGAAGGTACTTCATGTCCATCATTGATGATTACAGTAGAAAAACACGGGTATATGTTTTGAGGAACAAGAGTGATGCATTTCTTAAGTTTAAAACATGGTTGAGTCAGGTGGAGAACCTAAAAGGGAAGAAAATAAAACATCTTAGGACAGATAATGGCTTGGAATATCTATCCACTGAATTCACAGGGTTTTGTGAAGAGAAGGGTATCACAAGGCACAGAACTGTCCCTCTAAACCCCCAACAGAATGGGGTTGCTGAAAGATTTAACAGAACTGTGCTGGAAAAGGTTAGATGTATGCTAATTGATGCTGGATTACCTAAATCCTTCTGGGGGGAAACAATAAACACTGCATGTTATTTGATCAACAGGTCACCATCATCAACTCTAGGATTTAAAACTCCAAAAGAAGTGTGGAGTGGAAAGACACCAAACTACCATGACTTAAGAGTGTTTGATTGTCTGGCCTATACTCACATTAGGCAAGACAAACTTGAGGCAAGAGCACAAAGATGTGTATTCCTAGGATATCCTGAGGGCATAAAAGGCTACAGGTTATGGTGCTTGGAACAGGGAAACCAGAAGCTCTTGATAAGTAGAGATGTAAGGTTCAATGAGGATGTGATGGGATACAACTCTACTGGAAGTCAAGAGGAAGCTGATGGAGCTGTGGAACCTGAGAGAATTTCTGTCAGGTGGAGCTTAGTAAGGAGCAGATACTCAAGCTTAGCAAGAAATTGACAGTTCATCAGAAGATGAGGAAGGTCAAACTGAGATTGCAAATCTCAGAACTTATAGCATAGGAAGAGACAGGCCAAGAAGACTAATCCAAAGGCCTGATTTCTATGGATTAGCTGGAAGTGTATATTATGCACTAAGTGTGGCAGAAGACTTGGAGTTTCAAGAGCCTAGTAGTTTCAAGGAAGCAGTAAGCTGCAATGTGAGAGAACACTGGATAGGTGCCATGATGGAGGAAATGGAATCTCTGGAGAGAAACCAAACCTGGAAGCTTGTAGACAAACCAAAAGGGCAGAAGCTAGTTAGTTTAAAATGGATCTTCAAGAAAAAGGTGGAGGCTGGAAAAGCTGATAAAATCAGATACAAGGCAAGGTTGGTGGCCAGGGGCTTCACACAAAGAGAAGGCATTAATTATAATGAGGTATTTTCTCCAGTAGTGTAGCATTGCTCTATCAGGTTACTTCTATCAAAGGTTACTCATGAAGACTTGGAACTACAGCAGTTAGATGTCAAGACAGCATTCCTGCATGGGGATCTGGTTGAAAAGATATACATGAAGCAACCTGAGGGCTTTGTGATTCCAGGAAATGAAGAGAAGGTCTGTTTTCTCAGGAAGTCACTCTATGGGTTGAAACAAAGTCCCAGGCAATGGAATAAGAAGTTCAATGAGTTCATGATGAGTGCAGGATTCATAAGAAGCTTATATGACAGCTGTGTATACTTTAACAAAGGTTCAAGAGCTGAACAAGTGTTTCTGCTGTTATATGTGGATGATATGCTCATAGCCAGTAAGAGCATTGATAAGATACAACAACTAAAGGGAAAATTGAATTCAGAATTTGACATGAAGGATCTTGGGGAAGCCAGGAAGATTCTGGGAATGGACATCATTAGAAGAAGAAAGACTGGAACATTATGGCTCTCACAGAAGCAGTATCTGCAGAAGGTTGTGGAGAGATTCCACATGCATGAGTCAAGACCAGTAAGTATTCCAGTTAATCTACAGTCTAAGCTGTCCAAGGATCAGTGCCCTAAGACAGCAGCTGAGGAGATTCACATGAAGAATGTTCCATATACCAATGGTGCTGGCAGTCTAATGTATGGAATAATATGTAGCAGGCCAGACTTGGCCTATAGTGTGTCTCTGGTAAGCAGGTATATGTCAAATCCTGGAGAATCACATTGGGAAACCTTGAAGCAGGTTTTAAGATATCTGAAAGGGTCTGTCAGTGTGGGGTTAAAGTTTCAGAGACAAGAAGCTAGTAATATACCTTTGGTTGGATATGTTGATGCAAACTTTGCTGGGAACTTGGATACTAGAAAATCCATTACAGGGTATGTCTTTACTTTATATGGGACAACTGTAAGTTGGAAAAGTGTGCAACAGTCAGTGGTTGCATTGTCAACAACTGAAGCAGAGTCCATTGCCTTAACTGAGGCAATCAAGGAAGCTTTGTGGCTCAAAGGAATTCTCAAGGACTTGGGAATAAGACAAGATTGTGTTACTATTCAGTGTGATAATCAGAGTGCTCTTCATTTGGTGAAGCATCAAGCTTTTCATGAGAGGTCTAAGCATATTGATGTTAGACTTCATTTTTCAAGGGATATAATTGAAGCTGGATCTGTTGAAGTAAAGAAAGTGCATACTATGGACAATGCGGCAGACTTCTTGACTAAGACAGTTCCTAGGAGTAAGATGGTACATTGCTCAAGCCTGATAAGGCTTGAACAATGTGATTAAGCCTGGAGGTGAGAAGACAGTGAGAGGTGATGAAGTGCACTTGAATTCATTGAGGTGGAGATTTGTAGATGTCAATCCAATATCATCAAGTGAGCATGTCTTGTAGTAGAGGTTGAGTAGAATCACGAACCGGGTTTGGGTTAGGAAAAACCGGACCATAGAGCCGGGTTTTTATCAAATCAGTTTTGGAGGTTATTGAAGAACCGGAGTTGTGACGGTTATAATAGAATTGTGCAACGGTTTTGAACCATTGCATGAGAAACCATTGTTGAAGACGCGTACCAGGTTTTAAAGCAGTTGAAACTGAATTGATTCCAGCTTCCAGAGCTTCTTGATTCGAGCTTAGCTCTTTATATACATTTGTTCTACTTGTAAAGACGAGTTGATACACGTAGTTTTCCCTCTGTAAACACTACACAATCATTAGAATTGAAAGCTAGGGTTCTTGAGCTCAATTCGGATTGTGAATTGGGGGTTTATAGTTTTCTGGGTTGTTTCTTGTAATTGATTGTTTAGTAGAGTTAATTGAGGTTATAGAGCCTCCGTGGATGTAGATCACATTGATCGAACCATGTAAAATCTATGTGTTCTTCATTTTATTTTCTGGTTTTGCGTTCGGTTTTGTTTGGCTAATTTTTCCAGTTCATTTTCATTCATTTCTGGATTGAATTCATTTGTGTGTGTTGAAAGTGATCCAAAGCTTAACACAACCTGTCCATAGAAGTCTGGTCTCTGGATTTGCCTCCTTGGTCTATCTCTGGCGATGTTGTAATCTCTCAGGTTTGTATTTCTGGGTGGCATATCCTCTTCATCTGAAGAACTATCACTTGAGTGCTCAATCAAGTTTTCACCTCTTTGTGGTCCATGATCCATCTGAGTCTCCACCTGAACTGATAACCTTTCTGATTCAGTACTTCCATCATGTTCTTCTTGATTTACAGAGAAGTGATATCCCATAATTGATTCGTTGAACTTCACATCTCTGCTTATCATTAGTTTCTGACTCCCAGGTTCCATGCACCATAACCTGTAACCCTTGATTCCCTCTGGATATCCCAGAAACACACACCTGTATGCTCTAGGATCAAGTTTGTCTGATTTCATGTGAGCATAAGCCAAACATCCAAACACCTTTAGACCTGAGTAATTTGGAACTCTTCCACTCCATACTTCTTCTGGTGTTTTGAACCCTAGAGATGATGTAGGTGATCTATTTATTATGTAACAAGTTGTATTGATTGTTTCTCCACAGAACACCTTTGGCAATCCAGCATCAATTAACATACACCTTACTCTTTCAAGAACAGTTCTGTTGAATCTTTCTTCCACTCCACTCTGTTGTGGATTCATGGGACTGTTTTGTGTCTGGTAATCCCCCTTTCATTACAGAAAAATATAAACACAGTAGATAGATACTCCAAGCCATTGTCTGTTCTCAAATGCTTGAGTTTATTTCCTCTCAATGTTTCCATCTGAAGCAACCATGTCTTGAATTTAGTGAAAGCATCACTCTTGTTTCTTAAGATAAACACCCACACTTTCCTACTGAAATCATCAATAACAGACATGAAGTACTTTCCTCCTCCATGAATTTCAGTTCTGGATGGTCCCCAGATGTCAGAGTGAACATAATCTAGAGGTTCTTGAGTAATGTGAACCCCCTTAGCATAAGACAATTTCTGTGATTTGCCTAATGCACATTTGTCACAGAATTCAAGTGTCTGGTTTCCAACCTCTCCTATTTTACCTCTTTTGGATAGCTCTTTCAATCCCCTTTCCCCAATGTGTCCTAACCTCTTATGCCATAGTGTTAATTTATCCTTACCCAAAATATTCCCCACATTCCCAACCACTGGTTTTCCTATCAATATAAACAATCCATTGTGTTGTCTTCCTTTGATTACCAGTTTATTCTCTTTGGTTATGTGTAATTGGCCATCAACAGACTTAAATTCACACCCAGTAGCAATTAGAGATCCTAGGGAGATCAGATTTCTATTAAGTCCAGGCACATACCTTACATTTGTAATTTTTCTTGTAACCCCATCAAACATATTAATGCTTACTAATCCAGTGCCTTGAACCCTGCAGGATTGGTCATTTCCCAGAGTGCACACCCTCCATCTTCTTTCTTGAGGTTTTGAAACCATTCTTCATGAGGACACATATGGAAGGAGCAGCCTGTATCCAATACCCATTCCATCTCCATTTTTACCTCAGTAACATTCAAGACCTCTGGTGTGTCTTTTTCAGGCTCAACTGTAGCAGCTTCAGCACCCTGGCCTTCTTTCTTCTTCATCTTCAGTGGACAATCTGTCTTTAGACGCCCTATCTGTTTGCACTTGAAGCATTTTCTGTTTTCTACCCATTCTCCAGACTTCTTTCAAGCAGTGTTTCCACCTTTGGGATTCTTTGAGGTTTGGCCCTTCTTCTTTTGGTAGTTTCTTTTGAACTTAACATTCAGTCCTTCACCAGATTGAGTTGCCTTCTTGTCTCCTTGATGCTGTAAGCATTTGGTCTTCAAGGCAGTAATGTGTTAGTAAAATCAACTCCTAATCACACAACACTAAGAATCTGGAATGAGTTCGAAGAATAACAGTTTGAGAAACACACAACTAGTTCGGCCAGAGTTGTGGCCGAGGTGAACTTGCGCAGAACTGGAAATGTAAATGAATCACACACTCGTTTTACGTGGTTCGTTCAAGATGAACTACATCCACGGAGGCAAGGCACACCTCAATTCACTAAGATATCCAGTCAATTACAGAAATTACACTCAGAAATGAAAACGCCCAATTCTGGAACAAATTAGGGCAGAAAACAATAACTCTCAAATTCTCTCTGTAATCTATGAAAGAAGGAAATTGCTCGACGTAGTGTTGTTCTCCTGGAAGAGAGCTCTTCAATGATATATGTCTTGTAGCTCGAATGTAACTAACCAAGAAGTTCTAACTGAATCAAGTTGGCATCTGCTACCAGACAAATGTGACGGTTTTTCTCGTCACAAACCTGAAACAGATTCGTCACAACTGACGGTTATTCCCAACAACCCTGAACCCGGTTTATTCTGAACAGATTGACTTCTTCACGCCAAAACCCGGTTCATCCATCCGGTTATTCACTTCCAGATTCCGGTTCCACATTCCCAACACATCCTATTTCAAAGTATAGCTCACTTGATGAGATTGAACACTTCCGCACAAATCTCCACCTCAATGAATCAAGTGTACCTCTTCCTGCCTCATCACTGCCTTTCTGTTAATGCTCTTCATAACATTGCTCAAGCTGCAGCAAGCTCGAGCAATGATCCACTTTGTTTCCAGGTACACCCTTTGTAAGAAAATCAGCGGGATTATGCAATGTGTGTACCTTCTTCACCTCCACAGTTCCAGAATCTATGATATCTCTAGCAAAGTGTAACCTAACATCAATGTGTTTTGATCTTTCATGAAATGCTTGGTGTTTCACAAGATGTAAAGCACTTTGATTATCACAGTAGATTACCACACACTTCTGCTTGATATCCAAATCTCTTAACACCCCTTTCAACCAGATTGACTCTTTAATAGCTTCAGTTAAAGAGATATATTCTGCTTCTGTAGTTGATAGTGCCACAACAGATTGTTGTGCACTCCTCCAGCTGATGGCTGTCCCATATAAGGTAAACACAAACCCAGAAATAGACTTCCTTGTGTCCACGTTTGCTGCAAAATCAGAATCAGCAAACCCCTCCAATGCAACAGTACTTCCATCTACTTTCTTCTCAAATTTCAGTGACATGTTCACTGATCCTTTTAAATACCTCATCACATGTTTCAAAGCTTCCCAATGTTCAATTCCTGGATTTGACATGAACCTGCTTACCAAAGATACAGCATATGCCAAGTCAGGCCTGCTACAGATCATTCCATACATAAGACTTCCAACTCCACTTGCATAAGGGATATTGCTCATCTGTATGATTTCCTCTTCAGTCTTTGGGCATTGTTCTTTGGAAAGTTTCTTCTGTAGATTAACTGGAGTAGAGAGAGGTTTGGCTTCATGCATATGAAACCTCTCCAGTACTTTCTGTAGGTATTGTCTCTGAGATAACCAAAGTACTCCAGCTTCTCTATTTCTTAGAATGTTCATGCCCAATATCTTCTTGGCTTCTCCCAGATCTTTCATGTCAAATTCAGCATTAAGTTTGTCCTTCAACCATTGTACCGTCTGCTTGTTCCTACTGGCAATTAGCATGTCATCCACATACAATAGAAGATAAACTTTATCTTGCTTTGAACCTTTGTTGAAGTAAACACAACTGTCATAAAGACTTCTTACAAAGCCAACACTGATCATGAAGTCATTGAACCTCTTGTTCCACTGTCTTGGACTTTGTTTAAGTCCATATAGTGACTTCTTCAGTAAACATACTTTGTCTTCTTTCCCAGGAACAACAAAGCCTTCTGGCTGTTTCATATATATCTCCTCATTGAGTTCTCCATGTAAGAAGGCTGTCTTTACATCCAGTTGTTGTAGTTCCATGTCCTCCTGTGTGATCTTTGATAAAAGCAGCCTGATTGAGCAGTGCTTTACTACTGGAGAGAAAACCTCATTGAAATCAATTCCTTCTCTTTGTGTAAAGCCCCTAGCCACCAATCTTGCTTTAAACCTCACCTGTTTGGATCCTGCTGTCTCTAGTTTCTTCTTGTATATCCATTTGGAGCTTACAAGTTTCTGACCTTTTGGTTTCTCCACCAATATCCAGGTTTTATTCTTTTCCAGAGACTCCATCTCTTCTGTCATTGCCTGTATCCAGTGTTCACCTTCTTCACAGTCTAGTGCTTCTTAACAACTACTAGGCTCTTGTGATTCCAGGTCTTCAGCAACACTTAAGGCATAGTAGACACTCCCTACTTGGCCATAGAAATCCGGTCTGTTGATTGTTCTTCTAGGCCTATCCCTTCCAATGCTGTATTCCCTGATGTTTTGTGAAGGTCCAGTTTGTGCCTCTTCTTCAGATGATGAATCACTTTCTTGTAAGTCTTCTTGTGGTTGAGGTGTGTGATCATCTTCTGCAGGATGCTCCACCTGAATTGATATCTCCTCTGTCTCTTTAGCACCATCAAATTCTTCCTTAGAGCCTGTAGAAGTGTAAGCCATCACATTCTCATTGAACTTCACATCTCTACTTGTGATTATCTTCTGATTTCCTTGTTCTAGGCACCACAATCTGTAACCCTTCATTCCATCCGGATATCCAAGAAACACACATCTGAGAGCCCTTGCATCTAGCTTGTCTTGCTTGACATGGGCAAAAGCAAGACACCCAAACACCCTTAACCCTTCATAACTTGGTTTCTGTCCACTCCACACCTCTTCAGGTGTTTTGAACCCAATTACTGATGAGGGTGACCTGTTGATGAGATAGCATGCTGTAGCAATAGTTTCTCCCCAAAACACCTTTGGCAACCTAGCATCCAACAGCATACACCTTACTCTTTCAAGAAGAGTCCTGTTGAACCTTTCTGCAACTCCATTCTGTTGAGGATTCATTGGTACAGTCCTGTGTCTTTTGATTCCTCTTTCTTCACAGAAGTTTGTAAACTCGGTAGAGAGATACTCCAGTCCATTATCAGTCCTCAGATGCTTCAGCTTCTTCCCTTTGACATTTTCCAGTTGGATCAACCATGTTTTGAACTTGTGAAAGGCATCACTCTTGTTCTTCATCAACATGATCCACACCTTTCTGCTGTAATCATCAATCAAGGACATGAAATACCTTGCACCACCATGAGATTCTGTTCTTGCAGGCCCCCATATGTCAGAGTGAACATAATCTAATGGTTCTTGAGTTGTGTGAACTCCCTTTCCATAGGGCAACTTCTTGGATTTGCCCAGAGCACACTGATCACAGAACTCCAGTTCTTGATTTCCCAGATTTCCAATTACTCCACTTCTTGACAATTCCTTCAATCCCTTCTCTCCTATGTGTCTAAGTCTCTTGTGCCATTTAACCATCTCAGAGCTGTTCAAGACCATATCCACACTTCCAACAATAGGTGAACCAATCAGGATAAATAGTCCATTATGCTGTCTGCCTTTTATCACCATTTTTTCATGTTTTGTGATATGCAAGAATCCATCTACTGAGCTAAACTGACATCCACTGGTTACCAAAGAACCAAGAGATAAAAGATTCCTTTTAAGGCCAGGAACATACCTAACATTTGAGATGATTCTGACCACACCATCAAACATCCTTATGCTTACTGATCCAACTCCTTTGACCTTGCATGATTGGTCATTTCCCAGGAGAACATTTCCACCATCTTCTTTCTTCAGTTCATTAAACCATGACTGATGAGGACACATGTGAAAGGAACACCCGGTGTCCAGGACCCATTCCTTTACCATTCTTGAATCAGTAACATTTAACACTTCTGGAGGGTCTTGTTGATGATCAATGGCAGCAGCTTCTGCCCCTTGATTTCCAGCTTTCTTATTCCTCTTAGGACAATCCTTCTTCAAGTGACCTGGCTGTTTACACTTGAAGCATTTCCTCTTCTCAACCCAGTCATTCCCCTTCTTATTTGAATCCCCAGACTTTGGATCCTTAGCATTCTGTCCCTTCTTGCCTTGCCAAGGTTTCTTGAATTTAACATTCAGTCCTTCTCCAGGTTGCACCATGCCTTTATCACCTTGAGTCTGAAAACATATAGATCTCAGAGCCTTCACTATTCCATCATAGGATAGCTGATCATCTCTCCCATACATCAAGGCATCCTTAAAGCTTTCCATGGATTTTGGAAGAATGTTTAACACCATCAATGCCTTGTCATCCTCCTCCAATTTCACATCCAGATCTTCCAATTCTTCAATCATCTTAATGAATTCATCAAGTTGATCAGAAATTACCTTGTCTTCAGTGATCTTGAAGGCCAACATCTTCTGTTTCAGGAACAGCTTGTTGGAAACTGACTTTGATTAATACAGTTCTTCCAATCTCCTCCATGCTTCTGAGGAACTCTTGCATCTTGAAACTTCCCTCAACGGTTTATCACCCAAGCACAAGAAGATAAGACTTAGGGCCTTCTTATCCACTGATGCAAACTTAGGTTTCTCAGTTTCTTCCCATGACTCCAGAGGTATCAATGCAAGATCAAGGCCATTGTGAACCAGTACTGCGTTCATCTTGATCTTCCACAATGTGAAATCATTCCTTCCAGTGAACTTCTCAAAATCCATCTTCATACCAGCCATTCCTTCTCTTCTTCAAACTGTGCGAGTTGATTCCCACAGACGGCGCCACTTGTTAGTAAAATCAACTCCTAATCACACAACACTAAGAATCTGGAATGAGTTCGAAGAATAACAGTTTGAGAAACACACAACTAGTTCGGCCAGAGTTGTGGCCGAGGTGAACTTGCGCAGAACTGGAAATGTAAATGAATCACACACTCGTTTTACGTGGTTCGTTCAAGATGAACTACATCCACGGAGGCAAGGCACACCTCAATTCACTAAGATATCCAGTCAATTACAGAAATTACACTCAGAAATGAAAACGCCCAATTCTGGAACAAATTAGGGCAGAAAACAATAACTCTCAAATTCTCTCTGTAATCTATGAAAGAAGGAAATTGCTCGACGTAGTGTTGTTCTCCTGGAAGAGAGCTCTTCAATGATATATGTCTTGTAGCTCGAATGTAACTAACCAAGAAGTTCTAACTGAATCAAGTTGGCATCTGCTACCGGACAAATGTGACGATTTTTCTCGTCACAAACCTGAAACAGATTCGTCACAACTGACGGTTATTCCCAACAACCCTGAACCCGGTTTATTCTGAACAGATTGACTTCTTCACGCCAAAACCCGGTTCATCCATTCGGTTCTTCACTTCCAGATTCCGGTTCCACATTCCCAACACATCCTATTTCAAAGTATAGCTCACTTGATGAGATTGAACACTTCCTCACATAATGATTGAGTCATAACTCAGTTTATCCTGCCTCCCAAACCTCAAAGTATCTTTGAATCCTTCCATAGAACTTGGTAGAGCATTTAACACAATCAAGGCTCTGTCATCATCCTCCATAGTTACCCCAAGATCTTCCAGCTCATCAAGAAGTTTTGAAAACTCATCTAATTGATCAGAAATGTCTTTTTCCTCCACCATTTTGAAAGCTAGCAACCTCTGCTTGAGGAACAACTTATTTGATACAGACTTGGACTGATAGAGGTCCTCCAGTTTGGTCCAGGCCTCTATTGCATTCTTGCACCTTGAAACTTCCCTCAATGACTTATCACCCAGGCACAAGATGATTAAACTCAAAGCCTTTTGAATGAAATACAACCAAGAAATCGGCCAACAACAACCGAACCAAGAACAGGAAAGAAAAATGATGAACACAGGGCTTTTACGTGGTTCGATCAATGTGATCTACATCCACGGAGGTTCTATACACCTCAATTCACTCTACTAATCAACCAATTTACAAGAATTATCCAGAAATCCAGAAAACCCCAAATCACAGCTTGATTTGAGCAGAAAACCCTAGAGATCTAATTCTCTTGATTGAGTAATGTTTACAGAGGGAAAATTATGTCTACTAGCTCGCAACTACAAGTGTTTACAATGTATATAAATACTGGAGCTCGAATCAGGGAGTTGAGGCAGTTGTAACCAAATTTGACTCAAGTTCCAAAAACTGCTGCAGCGAAGATACTGCAACGGTTTCTCATGCAACAGAATAGAAACCGTTGTAATCAGCGGTTATAACTACCACGTGCCCGATTCTCTTTCTAACCTCTTTTCTGAATCTGGTTAAAATCCGGTTCTCTGACCTGGTTCCTTGCACTCCAAACCTGGTTCTGGAATCTTCCAAATCTCTACTTCATAACACAAACACTTGATGATATTGAACTAATATCTACAGGAGTAGTCTAATTGACTCAATCCTTGCAATAGGTGCGAAGGTTTCATCAAAATTCACCCCTCCACCTGTGTATAGCCTTGAGTTACTAATCGTGCCTTGTTGCGAATCACGTTGTCTAATTCATAAGTCTTGTTTTTAAAGATCCATTTTATACCAATGACATTAATATCTATGGGCCTTGGCACAAGATACCAAACATCATTATGAGTGAACTGTTCAAGTTCCTCGTGCATGGCATTTATCCAAAAAATGGTTCTTTAAGGGCTTCACAAACATCTTTAGGTTCAATTAACGAAACTAAAATAGGAAAGATATACTTCATTGCATGTGGATGACATGCAAACATACCTAAACATGTTCCGGGTTCGCACTCCTTCACCAACATGTCCAATTACTTGACACAGTGGATGATCATTTCTAACTCGGGCGGGTGGATCACGACGGTTGGTAATCTAAAGATTCAGATCAGGTTCATCATCACTTTCCTCACTGAGTTCGATTTGATTAATAGGTATTGGTTGAGAGGTTGAGTCGATCGATGTACCAAATTCCGTTTCAGTTGGAATTCCTTTAGGATCGTAAAACAAATCCTCTTTATCATCCAATTCAGTCTTTCTTGTAACATCAGCGTAATCATAGAAGACAACATGAACTCTTGGATGCACCTAGTCCGAAGATTATAGATTCTATATGCACATGACAATTTGTGGCATAACCAAGAAATATACCTTTGTCGCTTTTAGAGTCAAATTTTGAAAGGTTTTCTCTATCATTCAAGATGAAACATACACATCAAATACGTGAAAGTAGTAAGATTAGGCTTTCTGCCCTGTGAGATCTTATAAGGAGTCATGGTAGTCCCTGGTCTTAACTATACACGGTTGACGATATGGCATGCAGTGTTTAATGCTTCAACTTAAAAAGGCTTTGCAACCTTCTCCAAACTAAGAATTACATGTGCCATTTCTTGCAAGATACAATATTCCCTCTAAGCAACACCATTTCGCTGAGGTGTTTTAGGTGATGAAAACTCTGAAAAATTCCCTTTCTTTCACAAAACTCAGTTAAAGAAGTGTTTTCGAATTCCTTTCCATGATTTGACCTAATGCAAACAATGGTAGCACTGTGTGTGTTTTTAAATCTAGAAAACAAGATTTTAAAAGTATCAAAGGCATTTGATTTTTCACGCAAGAAAAATACCCAAGTAAAACTTGAGAAATTGTCAACAATAACATATGAGTATCTTTTACCACCTAAACTTTCTACCTCAACATGACCCATGAGATCCATGTGAAGTAGCTCAAAATAACGAGTGGTTACAAAAAGTTGACCTGGGTGTTGGAAAACCTCATGACTGACCCGAGTTTGTTTGCCTTTCTTGTAATCACCACAAACAAAGTTTTGTTTCTTTTGAAGCCTAGGAATGCCTTTTACAACTTCAAACTTCACAAGTCTGCCTAGGTTCCTAAATTTCACATGTCCCCATTTTTATGCCACAAAATGTGTCATCATTTCAATTCACCAATGAGGTAGCAATTGCCATACAATCTTCGACCAGTCAAAACACGAGTGTTTGATCGATCAAATACAACAAAAGAGCTTCAAGTAACTTTACCTATAGATCATTATCACACAACTGACTAATGTTAATTAAATTAGCAAACAGTCACATGATACACATTCTGCAGCTTAGGGAACCCAAGAACATTTAACGTTCCCTTGCCAACAATCTGTCCACTAGACCCTCCTCCATAGGTTACATATCCTGTCATGTGACATGAACATCCAATATCAATGTATCATGAACCTGAGTTGTTAGTTCTTAAAGCAGTAAATGTAATATTGCATGTTAAATCAGATTTACGAACCCGCATCTATTTTGGTGAAGAGTTAGGTTTTTGGACAAGCTAGTTAGACTGGGGGTCGGGCAACCTCTAAGTCAACCCCTTATCCTTTTTGAAATCAGATTTCATCTTTCGGAAAAAGAGGTTTAATATGACTAGGTACTCAGTAGTAACAACACACGAATTTCCGTTTTCTTTCACCTTTTGATCGTATGGGTGACTTAGCAGATTCATTAACACAAGTGTTTTCACTCTTTTTACGAAAGGAAGCCCATTACTACTTAATATGTTGGTTTCCCTAGACTCATTATACCCTAAACTAGTATGATCATTTCTACTAATAGATAAGACTTCATTGAGCTTAGAAGTATCTGAGTTCAACCTTTTGAAGGTTTCAGATGCTTCTTGTAATTTCTCCTTTGTAGTTCCAAGATCAACATCATTTTTTAGTTAAAAGTACCCCCAAATGCGTCACCAGCTCACAGAGGTTGTCATTCTTTCCACTCAGCTTGATCATGTCACGACTCTATTGATTCCACATTTTGAAAAGCTCATAGTAAATCGTTTTCATCTCTTCAACTACTTTAATTGTTTCCTCGTTAATATCTTCCTCTGTTTTTTTTCCCAATAGAAGTGTTGAAGAAAAATATGTTGAGATAATAACTGTAGTCATACTTATCTGAAACTAAGCCAAATGTTGGGTCAACCACTGACTCAATTGCAGTATCATTCAACAAGAAGCAGTTCTTCATGGTTGAAATCAAGGGTGTCATATCTTTGAAGAATGTTGGCACATTATTTTGCATAATGTCCATACCCTTTGCATGCACGGCATTTTACATAATCCATGTTTCTGGATTCATAACAATATTGATCTGAGAATGCTCTTCGAACTGGTGGGGTAGACACTGGTGGTGTCCTCTTAGGTGTTGACTCCTTTCGTGTGGAAGAATTCGTTGAATTAGAAGACTTATACTTGAACTTTCTCATCATGGCATTAACTTGCAGGTAAGTAAGGCAGCATCAGCTCCTTCACCTATCTTTTCCAGCTCCTCGTCATCTTCTTCATTCTAGGCTATAAACTCCTCGGAAGAATCTCCATCTTCAATCCGCAAGGCAACAATCTTCCCCTTGTACAACCTCTTTTGATAATTCATATTCATCTCATATGTTTTAAAGAATGCTCATGTGGGTAGTGAGCCCCATTATGGAAGTATTGTGAGCCTCTTTAATAACCGATAATTTGACACTAAAGTAATTAGGAAGAGACTGAATTGCTTTATAAACATGGTTCCTGTTGATAATGGCGTCACCCAAGTCAGAGACGTCATTAGCTGTATCAAGAATCTTGTTGAAATAGCTTTGAATGGTCTCATTCTCCTCCATTCGTAAATTCTCGAACCGATTCGTGACCATCCTCAAACGTGACTCTCTTACACTATCATCACGTTCACAGTGAAGTTGGAGAATATCCCAGGCATCTTTCCTCATTTTACACATTTCAATCAACCTGAACATATTCATGTCAACCACGAGGGTGATTCAATTGAGAGCTCATTAGTTGGATGAATCCACCTCTTCTCGTGTCCATTAATCTTTTAGTTTTGTTACCCTTGCCCTATCACGATCAGTGATCATGGGAAGCTTCCAACCATCTACGACAACCCTCCAGGCCCTCGCATCAATTGAATTGATATGAGACCTAAAACGGACCTTCCAATAATCATAATTGGAACCGTCCAAAACTGGTAGTCTCGTTACTATAGTAATATCCATTATGACAACATATTGTCATGATCACACTTAGTGTTAGGAATTTAGCTTAGACATAGTGTAGGTTCGAACAATAAACCTTGGGATTTTTATAAGTGGACATTGAAAGTGTGCGTTGCCCAGTAATAAACAGAGATTAGGTACACAGTCTACCAGCCAAGAGTATAACACAGTGGAATTAAAAGGATAATCACAATATAATTTTTCCTCAAGCCTTAAATCACTTTTGAGTGCCTTCAGGGCGAAATAACTCACTTAAATACTTGTGAATTACAAAAACATTCTGAATGGGATTCGAGACAGACTTTGATTCACACTTCACAAATCCTAACGTCTTAATAGACGTATAAACAAAGTCTAGAGCACTAAACAACCTATCAAAAATTATCCAGACAAGTATCCTATGAAAAATGATTCAAAATTGTGAAGATTCTAAATGTTACTAAAGCTGGACACTTTAGGTTGGACTGGAGGTTTACTAATTCCTCTAGACGGCACAACAACTTAGACAGACTTGATACTTCTCTCGTATTGTTGCTTGTCTTATGTTGGTAGTTGATGTCCTATTATAGGTCACTTAGCAGCTTGGAGATCACCCTTACACAACCACCTTATCATATCGTTAAAGAGGTTACTGGTTGGTGGTTCCACCAACGGATATGGGCTTGGTGTTCGAGGAAGATGCAATCTTCCTTGTTGATGACCAATTCTTCCCTTCTTCTTCTCAACGTCTATGACTTAGCGTTTTCAACTTGTTGTATTTGCACTCACGTCCCTACAATGTGTTAGCAGTTTGATATCGAAAATACAACTAATTTTAGCTTAAAAAATGCAACTATTATTCGACTATAAATGAGATTAAAACATGTATGTGTATAGAAGGTAAAACTACTAAAATAGAGGATTAGGTAAGAGTTTGAATATTCGAACTTTAACAGACTTAGGTAACTCTGACAAAATGACTTGTGACTATTATTCAAAGGGGATTATAGGGTTATAGAGTGTATTCGGGGATATATAAGATGAGATTAATCTTATACTCCCTCTATCCTGAAAGAATTTGTACACTTTTCTTTTTAGCACATCCCAATCAAATTTGCACATCCTTAAAAAGGAAAGTTATAACACAATCTTCACCCCCAATCCACCTTTGAAAAGTCAACATAAAAGCGAAAAGGAACTTTTCTTAATATGTGTGCACCCTAAGGGGTGCTAGTTTATTCGGGACGAAGGGAGTATATTTAGATCATAGAGTACACTTTGTAGTCCAAAGAAACCAATTGACGCTTACGGAATATTTGTAGCATAAGCAACCCTAAAGCCGAACCAAACATCGGTAGTTAAGCCTTAAACAACCTAGATTGTCAAGCTTAATTAAACCACCCCTAAATCACCCCCATGACCGTATGAATCACCCTCTTGTATACCTCCACTGCATTTCAGTTCCATTCTTAGTATGTAAGATAGGCTTAGTGGGTATTTTGGGCACACACACCTGATCACATCTCCCTCCACCTCATGACACCTTTACCGCCACAACACCACCATGAAAACTCCCCATCACTTGCCACCCTTTTCAGTGGATAATGCATAACACTATGAAGTTCCCCTCTAACACCCACAAGATTGCCAAGTCTATCTTTCTCTTGGAGGAGTAACATTTCGTCTCCTCTTTTCTTCTTCTTGTTTCAGCAAGAGCAAGCTCTTCACCATCCCTCACTTTTTCCTCTCCAACATAAGCTTCAAGCCTCCATCCTCATCATCCAAGGCTACGGGTCTTGTTGCATGCAAGGAAAGGATTCTCGTATCAACTACTTTAACTCTCATTATCATCTAGGGAGGAAATGCTAGAAAGGTATATGTTAATTAGAATATAGTTTTGAATTTAGATTACACTATGAGAAAAAGGGTTTTTGAAATCACAAAAGATGGTCTCAAATAATGAGTATTTGCCAACAACTTTAGTGAAGTGGTCTCAAGTAATAAGTATTTGTCACAACTTATGAGCAATTTTTTACAACTTTATTGTCGTCTTAATAACTCGGTCGCAAATAATATATTTGTGATCACAAATGTGTTCTCAAATACATCTCAAATATTTTTTGCGACAACTAGTTGTCTCAAAAAGTAGTCTTAAAGTGGTCTTAAATAATTTATAGAAAGATTTGTGATAACAAGTGGTCACAAATAACTTATTATTAGTGACCACAATTGTGGTGTCAAAAAATGTCATACAAAAGACCTCTTTTATTGTAGTGTTAGTATTTTTAGAAAATTAGCTTAATGTTGTACATTCTTAGAATAGGTCTCGGTTGGGATGGAAGAAAGGTGATTCTTGATGTATTATGTACATAAAACACACACAAGATGATCACGGGAACATGCATGCATGTTGATGTAGGATTTTGTGAGATGATCATGCATATGGAATTCGATGATTTCTTGCCACTACAAAAAACAAGGTTTTTTGTTAATACAAAATGTAGTTACAAAAAATGAAGAATAGTTACAAAAATATTTTTAGTAACTAAATATCCAAAAGTAGTTACTATGGGGTAGTCACTTATAATAAGATGCAAAAAGGTTTTTTGCAACTACTTTGTAGTTACTAATGTATTTGTAATTATTTTTTGCAACTGCTTTGTAGTTACTAATATATTTGTAACTACAAGTAGTTGTAAAAGGGTTTGTCATATTGTAGCAAATTTGGTTAAAATTGTATAAAATACTCTATGTAACTACTAATAGTTACAAAATGAATTATTTTTAGTAATTACTTTGTAGTTGCAAAAAACTAGTGGCAAATGTTCTTTTTTCTTGTAGTGTACTTGATTTAGGGATAATTATGCTAGAAATGTTTAAGTTGAATTGAATGTCGATTTTGATCAGTTGCATGTGAGAATTGTTATGATCTTGCGTAGATTCGAAATAATTTTTGCTAGATGATAGTTTGAAGTTCTTGCATGTGATTTTAGGAGATTATATAAAGGAAATTCAACAATAAATCTTGTTTGAAAAATCTGGAGTATGTTTCGGTTAAAATGAGATTCAGATGTTCTTGACTTTATGCTGTGGAATTTTTCTATAAAATGAAAATGATTGTCTAAGAAAGGGTTTGCATGTTAATTGGAAATTTTAATGAGTGACTTTGTGTTATTCTACGAAAATTAATCTATCTTATTTTTGTTCTAAAATGATTCGGCAAACATCTCTTGCAAGAAGGAATTATTCTTTAGTTGATATTTTGGCAAATGATCCTAGTATGCTTCTGTGTTTTTAGACGATGTTGTGCTTTGGTTTAAAGAAAGGTTTTTTTTTTAGTTAGAAATTTTATGGTTTTGTTATTGTGATGTTTCGGTACAAACTCATTTGGAGGTTAGATTATCTTCTTAAAATGTTGATTGATAAAAAAAATAGTAAATTGATTTTGAATATGTGCATGTCTCGGCTAGTGTAATGTAAGGTATTAGGATTTAATTTGGTTAATTAAAAAGATAAAATTGGATAAAATAGCATAATTTTAGGTTTAATAAATCTAGGAATAAAATGGTAATAAAAACAGTTGGATAAAAATGTCGTATAGGTTTAGATTAATTAGGATAGAAAATAAAATTGGGCTTAGTATATGTAAGGGACTATTAACTTGATTTAGTTGGCCTGGAATTATACAAGTGGGCTAAATGATTTAATCAAAGTGGAGTAAGGCCATTGGGCCCAAGGCAGATTTGGGCCAAAAAAATTTTGGGCCTCAAAAGCCTAATGGGCTTCCAATAATTCTCATTGGGTTAGAATAGGTAGAATGGGCTGGTTATGAGTTATTGGGCCGAAACAGAACCGGACGGGTCTGGCCAATCCGAAATGAATAATTGATTGGATTAATTAGAGTTAAAAGGAATTATTAGATGATCTAAGACATGATTTGAATATTAATTGAATTCCTAAATTGATTAAAACGGATCGTAGAATGATTTGACAATAGTAATACTAGAAAATAAGTGACAATGTATCCAAGAATCTAGGTGAGTTATACCTTATATAAATCATGAAGTAGGAATAAAGGTATTAGGATTTCAACAAAATGGAGATGTGATTAGAGTAAGAATTAGAAATTGAATTCGAAGGATTAGGGTTTCCATTTTAGGGTTTGGTGTATAAGTAAGTGTTTATATGTTCAACTATATAGATAGGCAACTTGTAGGATTATAATGATGCATTTGATTTTAAGTTAAACAATAATATGATATTAGGTTATAAATATATTATGATGTTGTATGTGACGTTATGTTAGAAATGTACTTTATGTGTTAAAGTTTAGTAAATGATAATTATATGTGAGAAATATACTATGTTAATTGATTGATTTTACATGATGCAAGCATAAATTGGATCAATAAACTATATTTGATTAAATGTGAGCTTATGATTAATATGATTTAGATGATATATAGATTATGCGCGACAAATTATGATTTTATGTGAACAACTATTACACTAAATGAGGCAACTCATATGATTAAAGAATGAGAATGAGAATGTTAGTTAACTTGTACAATACTATATATAATGACGAAGTTGGATAACTCAAGTGACAGAGCATTTACTATCTAGATTTTTTATCCTGAGTTCGAATCACTGTGGGAAGAGAAAATATTTTTTTTTTTTATTCTTAGATTAGGAAAAAAGATTTTGTACAATACGATGATGATCCGATGTAACGTTTGATTAAACAAACGATGTTGATGAATGATAATATAATAATGCGGAGCAGAAGTGATTAGGAAAACGAATTAGCTAACCCTATAATACCATAAATAATGGATGAAGTTGGATAGTTTAAGTGACAGAGCATCTACTACCTAAATTTTTATCCCTGAGTTCGAGTCACCGTGGGAGAGGGAAGAGTTTTTCTTTGTTCTTAGATTATGAGAATTTTTTTTTTTTTTTTTAAATAATGTAAATTTGACTTAGTTAATAAATACAGGATTTTTGGCAATGATATAGAGTACTCTAAGAAAAAAGGAATGACAGTTCAAGTGATACTAGGTAGGACACTGGAACAGGGCTCGAAACAGAGTATCTCCAGCAGTCACCGAAACAGACTTAGCTTACGAAAGTGGGTAACGTTGTTGTTCAGTTTCTAATAATATATGAGTGTATATATATATATGTGTGTGTGTGTGTATTATTAATATAAAAGTATTGAATAATTTCGTCCTGTTTTTTGTTTCGTCTTTTCTTGTGACGCCTATAATACCCATGCAACGTATTAAATTTTAGGGATAACTTAGTAATTTTATGAATCATCATTATTAAGACTATTATTGTTGTTGTTTTTATTATTATTACTATTATTATTGTTATCCTCTTTTTGGCATCCATATCTTCTTTTTGGGAATATAAAAGTATGAATTATTTCGTCCTATTTTTGGTTTCATCTTTTCTTATGACGCCTATAATACCCATGCAAAATATTAAATTTTAGGGATAACTAAGTAATTTTAAATGAATCATTATTACTACTATTATTGTTGTTGTTGTTGTTATTATTACTATTATTATTGTTGTTATCCTCTTTTTGGCATCCATATCTTCTTTTTGGGAATATAAAAATATGAATTGTTTCGTCATGTTTTTGGTTTATTTTCTTGCAACGCCTATAATACTCATGCAAAGTATTAAATTTTAAGGATAACTAAGTAATTTTAAATGAACCATTATTATTACTACTACTATTATTTTTGTTGTTGTTGTTATTATTATTATTACTATTACTATTATTATTATTATTATCCTATTTTTGGCATCCATATCTTCTTTTTGGATCCAATGGATTACGTTCAATTCCTAATGGCAGTAGAAGATTTAATCATACCCAAAATCTAATTCCTAAGGACTCTATAATATTTCCTGAAGATCATATTAAAGTTTTAATTCCCATAGGCCTCCCACAATTTCAAGATGTTATGTACTTGTTGCATTACATTGAATTATCAAATACACAAGAAAATGCTATATCATAAACATTCAAATTCTATTTGTTCGAGATTCTGAGACTCTCGTAGTATGCAGTGTGAATATTTTCCTTTTTCTTCATAAATTTATTTGTTTTTATTGTGTATGGTGTGTAATATGCAGATGAAGAGTATGTCTTTTGTAAACCAGTGGTACGGATGAATAATTTTTTGGCAAATGTATTAGTGTTTATAATTAAGGGTATTATATGTTATGCATAAGGATATATGCTTAATGGTCTTACTTGACGTGGATAAAGGTATTATAAAAATATAACCATAATACATTTAAGCACAAATCGTAAAACCCGATCCGAATACACCGTATATCTTGTGTATGAAGAGACTTTGCCGCAGATGAATTGCGTGATATTATAATACAAGAATTTATGTTTCAATGACTAATTAACTAAATCAACACATGTTTATAACTGAACTTCTGTAATAAACCCGAAGTACCTAGCATGGAAAATCCTTAATTTGACGAATTGACATGCAAGTTTAATCAATTTGGAAGATTTAGTATGTTTCTCACTAATTTCTAAAAAGCGAAAGAAGCAGATGTTGTGTATAAAGTTAGTGGTGGAAACGACGCATATAATTGTTGAAATTTAATAGATTTGGTGAGAGTAACATCTTCAAGGTAGTGGATCGGAGCTCTTTCTGTCATAATCGTGATTAATTGCTCTTTAAAATTCGTGTTGGTAACCACATTTCCCCGGACCAAATTTTTTCTGTGCACACCAATATTAAAATTCTAATATTAATCAATAATTTTGGACGCCAGACATTAACTTTTAGAGTGACACTCATGTGCATAAGATGCACATTAGTGTTAATGTATACTTTGTGGGCCCCATTTATAATTTTGTGCGCGCGATTTATATATATTAAGGTGTGTTTGAAATTACAAAATAGGCGCTAGCTTAGTTGGTAAAGGCGCGGCATTTTACCCTTCAGTGTGCGGGTTCAAATCTTAACAACACCTTTTTATTTTTCACCAACAGTATATTCAAATTCCGAGCATAGTATATGTTATAAAGCCTGAGAGTATATGAACAACATCTTTTTATTTTTCACCCGCAATATATTCAAATTTCGAGCATAGTATATATTATGATGCCTAACAGTATATTTAATATTTTTCACCAGCAATATATTCAAATTTCGAGCATAGTATATGTTATGATGCCTAACAATATATTTAATATTTCGATGTTGTATACGTTATGTTGCATGACAATGTACGTTGATTCTTTTTATTTTTCACCAGCAGTATATTCAAATTTCGAGCATAGTATATGTTATGATGCCTAACAGTATATTTAATATTTCGATGTAGTATACATTATGTTGCATGACAGTATACGTTGTTTTAGTTAAGTTTTGTTTTATACTGCGAAATATTTATTTTTTCCAACTTACAATACTCACAGTATATTTAATATTTCGATACAGTATACGTTATGATGCCTGACAGTATACGTTGTTTTAGTTAATTTTTGTTTTATACTGCGAAATTTTTTTTCCAACTTGCAATACTCATAGTATATTTAATATTTCGATACAGTATATGCTGTTTTAGTTAATTTTTGTTTCATACTACGAAATATTTATTTTTTCCAACTTACAATATGCACAGTATATTTAATATTTCGATACGGTATATATTATGATGTATGACAGTATAGGTTTGGTTAGATTAATTTTTCTTATATATTGTACAATATTTATGTTTCGAACTTACAATACAATTATTGTTGCATTATAAAAAAAATTAATAATACAATTTATAATTTTTTCCAGACTCACAGGCTAAAAGCTAAAAAAAATTAAAGGGCAAAAGAAAAAAAAAAAAAAAAAAGAAAGAAGAAGGAAAAGAAAAAAAAAAATTGAAGGAAGAAGGAAAAAAGATGCAAAAAGAATTTAACCCTTGACCTCAAGGTTGAGATATTTAAAATTGCATTAAATACCACCAGACTACATGCTTTTATTGTTCAACAAACAGGCAATTAGTTATATAAAATGCACGCGCGGGGTTTATTTGGGCTGAACCAGTGGAGCCCACAAGGTGTACAATAACACTATGGTGCATCTTATATATGCACCCAAGTTTTTGCCTAACTTTTAAAGCTGTGAATTATGACATAAAAATGTAGTTTAATTAAAAATGTTAAACATTAGGATCTTTATTTGAACATGCATAATCTATTAATTATTGATCCTGAACCACATTGTCTAGAAAAAAGTTGAAAATTATATTCTTTTTAGTACAATTCCTGATTGGGATGGGGTTAATGGAAATTGATCTCTGGTCAATTATCAGGGTTACAAGATACTCTACAAACTGGGCTACAATTAGTTCCCAAATGAAAATTATAATTTATTTTAAGGGGAATACGAGGGGAATAGACTAAAATTGAACAAGAAAAGATTATACATAAAAGGGTGCACAACCCTCACCTAATAAAGTCTATGAGACTTGCTAATGCTAGGGAGTTCACATCAAAAGTATTTGATGATTACTGTATAATTATCAGGATCGATGTAGAACATCCTTTAACCTATGAACACACTCAATTGGTCTCACATAAGTCTACATCCAGAGGATATAGATGGGGACTTGGGCATCGGAATGGGGCACTAAAATTCCTATCATACATGGGGTTCTGTAATATCGGTGCAACTTTATTTTATTCATCTCAAATCCAATGCTACTCAACAATTTATGCATACCAATTGGTAACTATATTTCGCTTGATATATTTACATTTACGCATATTTGGTTATATGTGTCTATTGTGCCCCATCAACGCACCAAAATGGATCTTTAAAGATAATTAAATATATGTCTTGGATATAGATTCCAGCTATTACCCACTATTTGAAAGTTTTGATAGGTGAGATATATTTACCGCTAGATTGACGGATTGCCACTTTAATCAAACAATCTTTTCGTCGTTAGGGGGAGATTAGAAAAATAATTTTCTAAGGGAATGACAAAAAGTGTTTCTCAGTATGTCTCATTAGGATCCCCACATTTCATGAAGTAAAAGTATCAAAGAGTTGATTATTGATGCATTTGTCAAAATTGCTAAAGTGACAAGATCTTATGTACCAGCTGCAAAATTGTCTGTAACGTTAAAAGTCCCAGTATGGAGCACAAAGCCGCAAATAAGCAATCACACTCAGTGAAGGTGTGATTGAGGTCGTGGCTTTAAAAAAGTAAATGGGGAAACGCCATATGTTTCAATAAACAACCGCGTAAGGAAGGTGGTAGGTATGACACAACTCGATTTAATCATCAATGAAAATATTTACTCTCATAAAACTATCTCTGATTAATTATATCCATGAATCATTACAAGAGGACGCTCCGAAGTTTAATATCATTCCAAAGATGATGAGAGTCCATGTGAGTTGATGGAAAGATCTTTCACGCATACTGATGATGTAATCACTGTTGCTCAAGAAATCGTAGAGCATGATGGTAGCGAACCACTCTCTTTTGTAAGATATCAACATACATGGAAGAATTAATCTAGGCAGAACTTGATTATGTGACAAAACGACAGTTTTTTTGTTTGATAGTGCTAGCCTCACCAGGTGTAAAGCTTGTAGGACAAGATACAAAGGCTATCTTGAAGCACAAGATTTTCTCACAACGTCTAGGAATGTACTATAAGGAGATACATTATCTCACAATGGGCATTACGACATTATACGAATAAGTTTCCAAATGATTGGAAATACAGCATAGTAATGTGGTTACAACATATCTCCTTGGGGATCTTGTTTTAGAGATATGTGAAAGTGTCTGATGGAATTGCATTTTCCAACTCAAGTGACTCTAGACCATGATATTAGATTGAAATGCTCACTTTGATTGAAATAATCCGGATGGAAAAAGATATACCCATCTAAATGGCTATTTGATTAGAATGAAAATAACAATCAACTTCGCAAAATTGGGCATTTATAAAGGAAACAAGTTCCAAATACGCTACTATAACAATATATGTCGATTTATGGACATAATAGGTACTCTTAAGGAAATGAGAGAAATTATGAGATATTTGATATTTTCGAACTTGAGATAAAGAATCATGGGAAAATCGATATTATCTTGAACTAGAAGACCGAATTTGTGGATATAAATTCCTTAGTTTGCATATATCAAAAGATTATCAAGCAATTTAATATGGATAAAGTGCAATCTGTTAGAACTCCTATGATTGGTTAATGTGTGGACATAAGGAATCACCCATTTACGTCTAAAAAAAATGACAAAGAGTTTAAAAGAGCTTGAATTCCTACTAAAGTGAAATGGGTACTTTATCATACTAAGCTCAATACATTCAACCATATATTACTTTCTCAAATAACTTGTTAGCTATATTTTACTCAGGACATCACAGTACCAGCGGAATGAAATTAAAAAAGTATTTTGATATCTAAAATAAACCATTAATACAAGCTCGTTCTTCCCATATTAGAGACATGTAAATATTACACATGAAATTGTAACCTCTACAGAAAATACAAAATAATCTCATACATAGAGATAAGGACTACATATGATACTGTAATTCCAAAAGAAAATAGAGACAAGGAGATAATGGAGGTATTCAGGAAGGTGGAAATCAGTATTCCCTTGATGGAGGCCGTAAAACTGATTCCGCGGTACGCAAAGTTGTTGAAAGATTTATGCACCAACAAAAGGCGTCTACACGGGAATGAGAAGGTCTTCATGGGAGAAAATATCTCAGCGGTTTTTCAGAAGAAGATGCCACAGAAATGCAAGGACCCGGGAATGTTCATCATCCCGTGTAAGATTGGTAATTGTCTAATTGAGAAAGCTATGCTTGATTTGGGGGCATCGATCAATGTGATGCCCCGTTCTATTTTCAATAGCTTAAACTTGGGTCCACTGAAAGATACGAGGGTAGTCATCCAACTGGCGGACCGAAGCACCTCGTTTCTGGACGGGGTGATTGAGGACGTGATAGTTGAGGTGGATAACCTCATCTTTCCAGCAGATTTCTATGTACTCGACATGCATGGAAATTCGTCCGATTCCACTCTAATCTTGCTTGGGAGGCCGTTCTTGAATACCTCCCAAACAAAGATTGACGTGCGAGAGGGAACTCTTAGCATGGAATTTGCTGGCCAAGTGGTGCAATTCAATATCTTTGATTCAATGAAGTATCCTGAGGAATTGCATAGTGTTTGTTCTATTGATGTCATTGATGTTATTGATCCCCTTGTGGAGGGAGTGTTTGAGTGTTATTGTAGGGACAAAGAAGCAATTGAATTGGCGGCTGATCTAGAGAAGATAGAGCCAATGGACACCAAGAAAGAGTTGGTGGGGATAGTGGAACAATCGAAATTATCGAAGCCTTTCCGAACCAAATCCTTTCCCAAATTCTTACCCTTGCCTGAATCTCAAGAAAAGCTGCTAACTTCTACCATCAAGGCACCAACCCTTGAGCTCAAAGCCCTTCCCCCCCCCCCCCCATCTCAAATACACATATCTTGGGGAGGACGAAACCCTACCGGTGATTATCTCATCAAAGCTCACATCCACTCAAGAACAAGCATTGATCGGGGTCCTCAAGGTGAACAAAGAAGCTATAGGATGGGCTATTGCCGATATCAAAGGCATTAGTCCATCCCTATGCATGCACCGGATATTGTTGGAGGATAATGCCAAACCAAGTCGGGAACCCCAAAGGCGACTTAACCCACCTATGATGGAGGTGGTGAAGACGGAGATCATCAAGTTACTCGATGTTGGGATTATCTACCCCACATCGGATAGCGAATATGTGAGCCCGACACAAGTCGTGCCCAAAAAGTCGGGAGTGACGGTACTGGAGAACAAAGACGGGGAGCTGGTTCCCACACGCTTGCAAACCGGATGGAGAGTGTGCATCGATTACCGCAAGCTAAATGCCATGACCCGCAAGGATCATTTCCCTTTGCCATTCATTGACCAAATGCTTGAGAGATTGGCCGGGCATTCCTTCTATTGCTTTTTGGATGGATACTCCGGATATTTTCAAATACCCATCTCTCCAGAAGATCAAGAGAAGACCACTTTTACATGTCCCTTCGGCACCTTTGCATGAAGGAGAATGCCATTTGGGCTATGCAATGCCCCGGCCACCTTTCAAAGGTGTATGGTAAGCATTTTTTCCGAATATGTAGGGCATATTATCGAAGTTTTCATGGATGATTTTAGTGTGTATGGTGAGTCTTTCGAAAAATACCTTGATAATCTTGCTAAAATTCTGAAAAGGTGCATAGAAACAAATCTTGTGTTGAATTGGGGAAAAATGCCACTTCATGGTGGAACAAGGAATTGTGTTGGGCCATGTAGTTTCTAGTAAGGGAATAGAAGTAGACAAACCGAAAATTGATATTATTTCTTCTCTCCCTTACCCCGCAAATGTGCGGGAAGTGCGTTCTTTTTTGGGCCATGCAGGATTTTACAGGAGGTTTATCAAAGATTTTTCGAAGATAGCTGCTCCTTTATGCCGGTTGCTTCAAAAAGATGTGGAGTTTGATGTGAGCAAGGAATGCAAGTTGGCATTTGATGAGTTGAAGAAGAGATTGGTTACCCCTCCAATTATTCAACCGCCAGATTGGGAATTGCCTTTTAAGCTAATGTGCGATGCTAGTGAACAAGCCTTGGGGGCAGTTTTGGGACAGAAAAGGGGAAAGGTGACCCATGTACTTTGAACCCAGCTCAGATGAATTATACTACCATAGAGAAGGAGCTGCTAGTTGTCGTGTTTGCATTAGAAAAGTTTCGGTCTTACCTTGTTGGGACAAGGATCATCGTATATACCGACCACGCAGCATTGAGGCACCTCATGGCTAAAAGGAGAAGCCTAGGCTTATTCGCTGGATATTACTTCTCCAGGAATTTGACCTAGAGATAAAGGATAAGAAAGGGTCAGAAAATTGTGTTGCAGATCATCTCAGCCGAATAACCCAACAGGAAACGGACGTGCCTCTCCGGGAAAGCTTTCCAGATGAGCAATTACTAGCAATGACAGGCACGAAGGTTCCTTGGTATGCCAACATGGTGAATTATTTGGTGTCCAAGAGATTTCCTATTGGGATTAATAAACCACAGTGGGATAGATTGAAGAGTGAGTCGAAGCATTTTGTTTGGGATGATCCCTACCTGTGGATATATAGTTCAGATCAAGTAATCAGGAGATGCATTCCCGAAGACGAAGTGCAGTCGGTGTTGAATTTTTGCCACTCACATGCTTGTGGAGGCCACTTCGGGCCAAAGAGGACGGCATACAAAGTGCTTGAGAGTGGACTGTTTTGGCCCAACATATTTAGAGATGCCCTTGCTTTTTGCAAGTCCTGTGACAACTGTCAAAAGACGGGAAATGTCTCTCAAAGAAATCAAATGCCCCAAAACCCGATTGTAGTCTGTGAAATTTCTGATGTTTGGGGTATGGACTTCATGGGACCGTTTCCCTTGTCTTATGGAAATTTGTACATATTGTTGGCTGTTGACTATGTGTCCAAGTGGGTGGAGGCGAAAGCAACCCGAACCAATGACTCTAAAGTTGTGGCCGAGTTCGTCCAATCCAACTTTTTTGCTCGGTTTGGGATACCAAAAGCCATCATAAGTGATAGAGGCACACACTTTTGCAACCAAACAACCGATGCATTGCTGAAGAAATACGCTGTATTGCACAAAGTTTCGACGCCTTATCATCCACAAACCAATGGGCAAGCCGAAACTTCGAATCGGGAAATCAAGTCGATATTGGAGAAGACCGTGCAACCAAATCGCAAGGACTGGAGTTTGAGGCTCAATGATGCATTATGGGCGTATAGGACTGCCTGTAAAACTCCAATTGGTATGTCTCCCTTTCGACTCATTTATGGAAAGCAATGTCATCTCCCGGTTGAACTTGAACATAGAGCCTACTGGGCTATTCGGAGATGCAACATGAACCTTGATGAAGCCGGTGTACACCGAAAGCTCCAATTGCAAGAGCTCGAAGAAATTCGAAATGAAGCCTTTGAAAATGCCATGATCTACAAGGAGAAAACGAAGGCTTTTCATGACTCGAGAATTACCCGAAAAACGTTTGTGGTTGGGGAGAAAGTGCTATTATATCACTCTCGGTTGAAGTTATTTCCGGGCAAGCTCCGTTCGAGGTGGGTAGGACCCGTTGTTGTCACTAAGGTGTTCGATCATGGAGCCATCGAAATTGAAAGTGGTAAAACCGGAAAAATCTTCAAGGTCAATGGACATCTTCTCAAGCCTTATCTAGAGCATATTCAAGAAAGCCCCGGTGAAGAAGAACGAGTGGAAGACTCACCGCCAAACTGAAAGAGCTTCCGTCGAGCCAATGACGTTAAACAAAGGCGCTTGTCGGGAGGTAACCCGGCGGTTACTCGTTTTCTCGTATCTTAAATTCATAGTTTAGTAGTTTTACTATTATTTAAATATTTTGAATTGTGTTGGTTAAATGTGTGTAGGTACCAAACAAGCAAACCAAAGCCAAGACATGGTGTAGAATGGGGGTGAAGAACACCAAAAAGGTGGAAAAATGCAGGGGAGGACACTCTCGGCCGAGACACAGAAGTAATCTCGGCCGAGACTCCATGTGAGTGAAAAAGGCAAATCTTCTCTGGAAGCCTTTCTCGGCCGAGACACATGCATCATCTCGGCCGCGATTCAAAGAAGCCAAAAACTGGAAAATTTGCTGGAAGATAATCTCGGCCGAGACACTACATTATCTCGGCCGAGATGCAGAAGGGCCCAAAATGAAGAAATTTCTCTGGAAGCAAATCTCGGCCGAGACACTACAGCATCTCGGCCGAGACGAGTTTGAATGGAAATTGAGCCAATTTCGCTGAAAGAGCATCTCGGCTGAGACAGGACAGAATCTAGGCCGAGACGGGATTGTCCAGAATGGGGGCAAATTTGCTGAAGAATAATCTCGGCCGAGACAGGACAGCATCTCGGCCGAGACAGGGTTGTCCAGAATGGGGGTAAAAAAAGCTGAGACTGCATCTCGAAGGAGACACTACAGAATCTCGGCCGAGATCCCTTGCCGGGTCAAGTTGTCCTGAAAGTGTGGAACGGATCTCGGCCAAGACACAGAGCCCAAATTCGAATCTCGGCCGAGACTGAAAATAGGTATAAATACCCCCTGCGCGAAAATTAGGTCAGTTCTTCCCTGAAACTTGCGATTTTCACACACTCACGCACACACCACTCCAATAATCACCCTTGCACTCTATTTCCACCCCTCAAATTCACACCACACCTCACTTACATCACCACACCCACTCCCCTTCGAAAATATTTGGATTTGGAGCACATTTGAGGTCGAGTAAAAAAGGGCGCGAACAATCCAAATTCAAAAACTTTTCGATTAAGCTCAACTGGTAAGTACGACTATCTCCTCCTTTCGATTTATTATTGCGTATTAGTGTATACATTGTTGAGATTGAGAGTTAATTTTACGTTTATATGCATGTTCACTGAACTTGGTTATACATACAAGTACTTGTATTGATTTTTTGCCAATTGATAAGTGTTATGCATTTAAATGATAGAATTGACATGATAGTTCGTATAGTTGCTTGATGATTGAGTGGGTGGATTGTTGAGTATAGTTTTGTGAGTTTTTGAAAATGCTAAAGTCGTTGTGGCATATCATCAAACATGTGCTAGGCGTTAAATTGTTGTGCCTAAGTTAGTTAAATTCGACTATATTCTCTAGTTTCTAAGACTAATTGTTGATATTATCGTAATGTATGACCTCAATTGAATATGATTTGGTTGTCATTGCATGGTTGATACATTTTGCCTTGTTTTTGTTAGATATATAGTCGGATTCAAGTGAACCTAGGCATCTCTTACTTGCACTTGAACTAGTTATTTTGCCATTAGTTTGATGATTGAATTGTTGATGCCACTAGTTTTGATTATTGAATTGTTGATTTTAGGTACCCATGGCACCTCCAAAAATCACAAAAGGCAACAATTCAGAAGGCACTTCTGGCAGAAGAGTCGCACAAAAAATCCGAAGAAGCCAAGCCAAGGGCAAGGAGAAAGCTGTTGAGCCTACTCCGGAGGTTCCTCCACCGGAAGTTCCACCAACTTCCACTGACAAGTCCACTAAACCCATTGATTTTGATATCGTGCTGGAAAGGGAGGATCAAAGAAAACGGTTTGACAAATTGATGAAGAGGGGGGTGTCAGCAGGTCTAGTTCAGTGCCTCGCACCCCACCCAACTTTCCTCAAATTTGTGCTCTAGTTTTTCAGCACACTCGAGATCGAGGAGGAGGTCATTTCCGGCTCTACAACTCATCATTTCAAATTCCAGCTTCTAAACGAAAAGAAGACACTACGCCACGACAGCTTGGAAAACATATATGGCTTCAAGCCTAGAGCCTACGGTGATAACCATGCGTTGAGAGAGTTCAACGTGCAACGATTCTGGGAGCAAATCACTGCCGCCCCTGGAATAGTTGCACCTCAAGCATATGATCCAAGGGGCCCCAGAGTACTACCATGTTCCCCTTCCAGAGTACACACCTATCACTATTGATTATTATTTGGATTGGGAGGAGATGGAGAACATGCGCATTGCCATGCTCGGGTACAAAGAGGGCATATCGGGTCCGGTTGTCCCTTACGTTCTCCAAAACGAGGAACCTTACCTCCACCTACCCAACCCCGGACTAACTTACATCACCAACTTGGAAAGCAAGCTGAATTTGGAACTGAGCTCCGAGGCACACCTCAATGCCTCCTTGGAGCCAAACCGGGAAGAATTGACCAAGTTCAAGCGAGCTAAAAAGCCACGTCCGGTGGCACGGGTTCGGAGCATGGGGGTTGAAGGGGAAGGCAGTAGCCAGCCAGAGCAACCGTCAAGGAAAAGATCATCCACTGCCATTCTATCTCAATCTGAGTACCAGGAACGGCAAGAGGGCTTGATGGCGGCCATGGGGGATGAAATCAAAGGAGTCAGAGCCGAGTTGGTGGAGATGCGAGCATCTATTGGAGCTGAGCTGAGAGGGATCAAGGAGACTATCCTAGAAAATCAGACCAAGATTCTCGATCTCTTCAAGTCTATCAAAGGATGTTTCACCGGCTCGAACCCCCGACCTTCCCGCTCGCTGTGAGTAGAGCGACCGAGAAGTCTTACCTTTTTGTCCCAAACTTAGTTGAAAAACTAAGTTTGGGGGAAAACAAAGAGATAAGACCATTTCGGCAGCTCGAAACCCCCTACCCCTCGTTTCTCTTCTTTCATTATCTTTATTGTTGGCCTATGAGCCACTTGACATGACTTGTTTGTTGGATTTCTTGTGATGGCTTGTGTGCCAATCTGATTTGTATATTGATTGCCTTTGTGATATATGTCCATTTTGATTGTTGGTAATATTGCCGGCCTATGAGCCAATTGTCATATTTTTTTATTAGCCTTGTTGGTAATATTATTACATATTCAATTGGATGTTTCGGATCTTTGAATAATCATTGGGTGCCTTAAAGTCAAATTGTTTGTTTGTGTTGATAAGTACACACACATTTTCCCTTTATTGTTATAGGAGTAGGATTCTTAATAAAGTAGTTCATTTAGTTAATGTTTGTGAATAAAGGTGAAATAAAATGGTTAAGTTCGGCGAGCCACCAAATTGTACTCCTCTTTTTCCACAAACTGAGTTTGCAACTAAGTTTGGGGAGGGGGTGGGATTCGTACAAATTTGGCAACTCGAGAAAGCAATTGGATGAAGTTTAGGATAAAAAAAAATAAAAAAAAAATGTGGCATTGATTAATGATGAAAAATTTTGACAATTATTTTTGAAAGAAGCACATGGTAGAGCATGATAGACTTTTTGAAGCAAAATCGAACTTAAACTCAAAACCTTTGATCAAAAATTTTGCCTTGTGAGTTTTTGAGCCTTAAAAGATACTCCCACAATTGGAGTAATTTAAACTTTCTTTCAGTGTGAAATTCTTTGAATGCATTTAGTTGTCTCTAGAACTTGCCTTGATTCTCTATTTTGAATGATTCGGTGTGTGACTTAGAAAATGATCTTAGGCAATCCTTGAAATTCTTTGAGCCTTTTTGTAAACTTGAAAAATGTCACACCTTTTCACCATAAAAATTTAAAATTGCCCCTAGTTACCCCCATTGAGCTTTGAACCTTTTGTTTGACAGCCCAATTCTACAAGCCAAGTACCTTTCGATTTAGCCTTTGACCTTAATTGGACTATTTGAGTATGAGGGAGGCGGTTGGAAGGTAGTCGGGTAATTTGGGATTGAAAGGGGTAATCTATGGGGAATATTGAAGGGTGAAAGGAAATGAAACAATAGGCAAAGAGTCAAGAATACTAGTCCTCTCCAATTTTTGTTTAAAAAAAAAAAAAAAAAAAATCGAAAATCGGAAAAAGTCGAAAATTCAGAAAAACAAAAGAAAAAAGTTAGTTGTATATACTCAATTGTTGTTTTTTATTTGGAGAGGCTAGTAGTACAAATGTCTTTTGATAGATGTTCTCAAGTGGTAGAAATTCAAAAAAAATACACTCCAAGGGAGAAGTGAAAAAGCATTTAGGTTGTAGACTTTGTGGTAAGGAGAAGAAATCAATTTTTGGGATTGATTTACTAAGGAAGTAAAGAGTGAGGTTGAGTGACCATTGTTTGAGGGGTAGATGGGTAGTGCACGACTCATTTAGTCCGTTTTATAGTCACTTATACCAGAAATTTTCCCACCTTACCCCAAGCCAACACTACAACCTATTAAAGACCTTTTTGATTCTTTGTCACACATGTCGGTATACATCAAAGTTTAGATGATTGGCAAGCCTACGGTAGGCATTTTATGCATTTCAATGTGAGCGTATACATGTCCCTTTTGATACACTTGAGAGTTGAGAGTTGCACTCACCATGTGAGGATCTTAAGTTGAAAGTGTTTTGTCTTGAGAGTAGTGGATCTAGTCTATCACACATGCTCACTTTTATCATGATCTCTTACTCTTTTTCATGAAAATTCTGAAATCAAATGCCACTAAACTTTGCCCTAAACACGTGTCCTTTTGTCTTTCTCTTTATTGTTCAGGACGAACAAGTTTTAAGTTTGGGTAGATTTGGTACACGTGTTCCGTGCACGCACTTTAGGGCACTTTTAGTGTCATTTTAGTGTAATAATGTGCATAATTACGTGTATCTAGTGCTTTTATATTCTCATGGGCAAAATAATGCGTTTGTGCTGTTTCTGTGCTAAAACAGGTGAAAAAGGATCGAAAAAGAACATCAAACAACCGCGGAGTCGAGGGATCGATCGAGGCAGCAAAGGAAGGGCCAACTGAAGATCTCGGCCGAGACATGAAGTAAATCTAGGCCGCGATGGGTCTCCAGGGAATTTCATGAAGAATTGCAAAATCAAAGATCTCGGCCGAGATACAATTCAATCTCGGCCGAGATGAGTCTCCAGGGAATTCTTGAAGAATTGCAAAGATGAAGATCTCGGCCGAGATGAAATCCAATCTCGGCCGAGATGAGTCAAATTCCAAAAAGCCCTAATTTCCTCTTTTCACGTCTCGGCCGAGATGTAACCCAATCTCGGCCGAGATCAGCTTTCGACCCAAAATTCCTGAAAACCCTTTTTCACGTCTCGGCCGAGACACACTTCCGTCTCGGCCGAGATTTACTACCCTGTTTTGAAATCCTGAATACGTTTTTGCCTATTTTTTATTAGCACTTTCTCTCCTTATATATATATCATCCCATTCGAATTTAACCTAACTTTGGATAACTTTTGAATGCCTTTTTGATACTTGGAGAGCACTATTCAGCCACCAAGGAAGGAGATTGGATTAGAGATTGAAGGATCATCTTCTCCAATTGACATCTTTGGATTCACCCATATCAGTATCATGTTTCTTTATTTTTCCATTTATTTTCTGATTGTATTAGTTAATATGGGTGGCTAGCACCCTTAGTTCATCCTTGATCATTGTGGAACCTTGAGTCGAGACATTGATGTGATTATTACGGTTAATGTTACCGAGATTATTGTGTATTAAAGTACTTTGTGTTATTTGCTCTTATTGACTCACATTTATGAATTGATTATTGGTTTGATCACCCTTTAAGGGATTTGTGAATGTGTTGCTAGAATAGGAGATTACTATCCGTAATTGCAGGATTTTCGATTCCTGTATAGCAAACAATAGTTATTTATTGGGGATAACACAAAGTTCAACCACTAAAACCGAGCCTTCGAGTTTTATGTTGGATTTATCTCGTTGTCCTAGTGTTTAATGCTTTTGGTGATTGAATCTAAGAGAGCTTGTTCGAGGATTCAGTTAAACTGAATAGGGTTAGTCGAAGAGCTTATTTTGATTAACTAAGATTAAGAGACAACAAAGCTATTAGAGCTTGTTAATAGTCTTGAGATAAGGGCTTAAATCACAATTTAATCGGGCATTAACAATAGTTGCATCAATTGTTCAAGACCAAGGGGAAGCATGATCAAGGAAGACTTGTTTTACTATTTGAAAACTAAAACCGAAAAAGATCTCGTCTAGTGTTTTTGAGTACTTGTTTCTTTTAATTGTGTCTATTTGTTTTTAATTGTCACTAATAGATTGTTAGTTTCCCATCAACCCCCCCATTATTGCTTTCTTAAGTATTTATTTCTTGCATACTTAATCATAAACTGCTTGACATCGTAATCAAAACTGTTCGGCCGTTCCCTGTGGGATCGACCCTTATTTACCATTCTACTCAGTAGGATAGTTAGTAAGGTTTAAGTGTATTCTTCATACACATTTAATTTGGTAGTAGGAAACGACGCTACCAAATTTTGGCAAAATTTGGTAGCGTCGTTTCTTGCTACCAAATTAAATGTGTATGAAGAATACACTTAACCTTAGCTTACAACTCTAACTAGTAGAGTGGCAAGTAAGGGTCGATCCCACGAGGAACGGTCGAACAATTTTACTTTATGTATTAAGCTATTATGATCAAGAAACATAAAGTAAATAAACTAGAAAACAATAAAGAAGTGGGGGGATTTTAATGAAATAACAACTAACACCTAAATAAACAAAGACAAATAAAGAGATTTTTATAGGTTTTTGGTTTTTAAATAACAAAACGATTCACCCTTGATCATGTTTCACCGAGGTCTTGGACGATTTATGCAACTATTGTTAATGCCCTATCCAATTGTGATTCTAGCCCTTATCTCAAGGCTATTAACAAGCTCTAATAGCCTTGTTATCCCTTAATCTTAGTTAATCAAAACAAGCTCTTCGACTAACCCTATTCAATTTAATTGAATCCTCGAACAAGCTCTCTTAGATTCAATAACCAAATTCATTAAACACTAGGACAACGAGATAAATTCAACATAAAATTCGCAAGCTCGGTTTTAGTGGTTGAACTTTGTGTTATCACCAATAAATAAATCTATTGTTTGCTACACGGGAATCGAAAATCCTACAATTACGGATAGTAATTTCCTATTCTAGCGACACATTCACAAATCTCTTAAAGGGTGATCAATCCAATAATTAATTCATAAATGTGACTTAATAACAGCAAATAACACAAAACACTTGAATACACAATATTTTCGAGAACATTAACCGTAATAATCACATAAATGTCTTGAACTCAAGGTTCCACAATAATCAAGAGTGAACAAATGGGTGCTAGCCACCCATTTTATCTAGTACAAAGATAAAATAACAGAAAATTAAATAAAACATGAAAAAAGGATAGAAAGAACCAAAAGTTAGGGTTGAAGATGTAGCTACCACTTATTCGAAACACCAAATACCACTTTAGATGGTCTTATTGGTATTGATTGGCCAATTTATAGGTTATCACTAAATTGTTTATATATTACCACGAGGGTGATGAAATCCTGAAGATCAACTTGCCACAACCTTCTAACTACCTCATCAATTCCCTCATAGATCGTTCCACATGAAGAAGTTCGTGAGTGTCTATGCTCAAAATACTAGGAGCTTGAGTTCTATATTTAAAGAGTCTACTGGTGGTTTATGAAGACAGCGCAGTTTGTAGTAAGAAGAAAGAACTAGGCTGCATCGGCGATGTTTATACGAAGCCTATATCACAAAGTTTTTCTACAACTAGCAATTATATATTTTCCTCATGATTTATGTAAAATAAGGATATGGAAATTTATAAAACTCTCCTAATAGATGTACATACCAAGAGAGGGGTGTAGACTTCATAGGAAGTTTCAACATAGGCGTGTTGCACTTTTTTTTTTTCGTTCAACCAAGGTTTTATTTTATTTTTTCCACTGGATTTTGTTACTTGACAAAGTTTTTAATGAGGCAATAAGTTGTGCACCATTCACCCTTTGACTTGGTATAAGGGGGAGTGTTGAAGGAAAATTACAATTACAGTGCCTTCGTCAACAGTAACTGATGAAGGATAGTTTAGGTATTCACTTAGATTTATTTATTCGTGAAACCTTATATTTGATACCCTATATATAAGGATATTTGGTGAATAAAATAAACATATTTTATGCGCCTCTCTTTCTTCCATTTCTTATTTACTTCTCTCATTCTCCTCAACAATTTTTCTTGTTCTCCCATTTCATGATATTTTCTCATTATCTCATCATACTCAAAAAATTATGACAATTATTTGGTTATTTCTAATATCAACCACGGTTTCATTTTCTCCAACAACTCCATCCAAAATTTTCATCACTATGCACTCATGGATATTTTTATTTTCTTATAGCTGAACACAAAATACACTACAATCAGGAATATTACAAAGCAAACAACGAATTTGCACATGTGAAAGAATTTTTAGAGGAAAATCCATATCCTAGAGTTTTATGAAGATTAAATGAGTATTCTTTGTTAGAAAATGTTCAACTTTATATTTGAGAAAAATGTGAGCTTGGATCAACTAGTTTTTTATTCTCCAATATCATATCAAGTTGCAGTTATATGGATGGGGTAACAATGATAACATACCATTTGCTCGAGACAATTGAGTTAACGCTCATTCAAGTAAACAATACAGAATAATAAAGTATTATTATGGATGTTATGACCCGTTGCAATATCCATTACTTTTTTCAAGAGACGAGACTGGTTGGCATCAAAATATTCAAAAAGAGTAATGATAAAGAAATTCACATCGAAAGAGATCATTGTACATATTTAAATTTAAATTAGTGCTTTGTAATATTCAAATTTAAAAACTATATTTGTAGAAATTTGTCTTGTTATGCAACAAGCTTGTTATGAATCAGTTCTACTCACACACAATCAATACACAAGCAGTAAAGAATGAAAAACAACAAGAAACTCGGCCACAAGAAACCGAACAAAGAATAAGAATAGGAAATGATGAACACAGGGATTTTATGTGGTTCGATCAATGTGATCTACATCCACGGAGGTTCTATACACCTCAATTCACTCCACTTATCAATTAATTACAAGAATTAATCCAGAAAACTAGAAACCCCAATTCACAGACCGAATTGAGCTTAAGAACCCTAGCTATCTAATTCTATTGATTGAGTAATGTTTACAGAGGGAAAGAAACATGAATCAACTCGCATCTTCAAGTGGTTTCAATGTATATAAATGACGGAGCTCGAATCAGGGAATAGAAGTAGTTGTAACCATTTTTGTCTTCAATTGCACAAAACTGTTTCAGCGAGCTTTCCACAACGGTTTTACATGCAACGGTTTTAATCCGTTGCAAACGGTAGTTATAACCAACTTGACTCCGGTTTCCATTTTAACCTCTTTAACTGATCCGGCGAAAACCCGGTTCTCTAACCCGGTTCTTCCCATTCTAAACCCGATTCTGGACTCCTCAAATCCCCTACTACATTCCATGATCACTTGATGATATTGAACTGATGTCTACAAATCTCCACCTCAATGAAATCAAGTGTATTTCATCACCTCAACCTGCCTTGTCTTCCAGGTTTTAATCACACCGTTCAAGCCCAATCAGGCTTGAGCAATGAACCATCTTACTCCCAGGAACTGCCTTGGTTAGAAAATCAACAGCATTATCACTTGTATGGACCTTTCTAACCTCCACACACCCTGTATCAATCACATCTCTTGCAAAATGCAACCTAACATCTATGTGCTTGGATATTTCATGGAAAGCTTGATGTTTCACTAGATGTAAAG
Source organism: Ajuga chamaepitys (assembly GCA_958295605.1). Classification (NCBI taxonomy): domain Eukaryota; kingdom Viridiplantae; phylum Streptophyta; class Magnoliopsida; order Lamiales; family Lamiaceae; genus Ajuga; species Ajuga chamaepitys. The sequence continues at coordinate 22,762,186 of OY282506.1, read as the reverse complement.
CACTTTGGTTGTCACAATATATAGTAACACAGTCCTGCTTGATCCCTAGATCCTTCAGAATGCCTTTTAACCACACAACTTCCTTAATGGCCTCTGTCAAAGCCATGTATTCAGCTTCTGTAGTAGACAAAGCCACCACTTATTGTTGCACACTTTTCCGGCTAACTACAGTACCATATAATGTGATTACATAACTTGTGATTGACGTTCTGGTGTCAACATTTCCAGCAAAATCAGCATCTGCAAATCCTTTCAAAGGAATAGCCAACTTTTCCTGCTTCTGAAACTTCAACCCCAGTGGTAGCGTCGTTTCTTACTACCAAATTAATGTATAGAAATATACACTTAACCTTATCCTACTACTCTAACTAGTAGAGTGGCAAGTAAGGGTCGATCCCACGAGGAACGGCCAAATAGTTTTGATCCCGATGTCAAGTAAATTATGATTAAATATGCAAGATGTAAATTCTTAAGAAAGCAGTAAAGAGGGGGGAATTGATTAAGGACTAACAATCTACTATTAGCGAATAGAAGTAACTAAACGGAATTAAAAGCCTTTAACGTTCAAAATTAAAGAAACAAATAATCAAAGACAATAGAAGAGATCTTTTTCAATTTTGGTTTTAAAATAGTAAAAGAAGCCACCCTTGATCATGCTTCCCCTAGGTCTTAAACAATTGATGCAACCATTGTTAATGCCCGATTAAATTGTGATTCAAGCCCTTATCTCAAGGCTATTAACAAGCTCTAATAGCCTTGTTATCCCTTAATCTTAGTTAATCAAAATAAGCTCTTCGACTAACCCTATTCAATTTAACCGAATCCTCGAACAAGCTCTCTTAGATCCAATAACCAAATGCATTAAACACTAGGACAACGAGATAAATTCAACATAAAACTCGAAAGCTCGGTTTTAGAGGTTGAACTTTGTGTTATCCCCAATAAATAAATCTATTGTTTGCGACACGGGAATCGGAAATCCAACAATTACGGATAGTAATTTCCTATTCTAGCAACACATTCACAAATCCCTTAAAGGGTGATCAATTCAATAATCAATTCATAAATGTGAGTCAATAAGAGCAAATAACACAAAACACTTGAATACACAATAATCTCGATAACATTAACCGCAATAATCACATTAATGTCTCGACTCAAGGTTCCACAATGATCAAGGATGAACTAAAGGGTGCTAGCCACCCATATGAACTAATACAAACAGAAAATAAATAGAAAAATAAAGAAACATGATACTGATATTGATGAATCCAAAGATGTCAATTGGAGAAGATGATCCTTCAATCTCTAGTCCAATCTCCTTCCTTGGTGGTTTTTGTGGCTGAATAGTGCTCTCCAAGTATCAAAAAGGTATCAAAAGTTAGGTTAAATTCGAATGGGATGATATATATATAAGGAGAGAAAGTGCTTGTAAAAAATAGGCAAAAACGTATTCAGGATTTCAAAACAGGGTAGTGAATCTCGGCCGAGACGGAAGTGTGTCTCGGCCGAGACGTGAAAAAGGGTTTTGACGATTTGTGGGTCGAAAGGTGATCTCGGCTGCAACGTAAAAAGGGAAAAATGGGGTCGGCTAGGGCTTGACTCGTCTCGGCCGAGATGCAGTCCAATCTCGGCCGAGATCTTGGTCCTTTGAAAAGCCTTGAAATTCTCTGGCAACATATCTCGGCCGAGATGTGTTGTGTGTCTCGGCCAAGATCTTCAGTCTGTCCAATTCTTCATTAATGACCTGGGGACTCGTCTCGGCCGAGATTTAACTTCATCTCGGCCGAGATCTTCAACTACCCCTTCCTTTTGTTTCCTCGATCAATCCTTCGACTCCGCGGTCTTTTGATGTTCTTTTTTTATCCTTTTTTACCTGTCTTAATACAAAAATAGCACAAACGCATTATTTTGCCATTAAAGTATAAAAGCACTAGATACACGTAATTATGCACATTATTGGCACTAAAATGACACTAAAAGTGCCCTAAAGTGCGTGCACGGAACACGTGTACCAAATCTCCCCAAACTTAAAACTTGTTCGTCCCGAACAATAAAGAGAAAGACCAAAGGACACGTGTTTAGGGCAAAGTTTAGTGGCATTTGATTTCAGAATTTTCATGAAAAAGAATAAGAGATCATGATAAAAGTGAGCATGTGTGATAGACTAGATCCACTACTCTCGAGACAAAACACTCTCAACTTAAGATCCTCACATGGTGAGTGTAACTCTCGACTCTCAAGTGTATCAAAAGGGTAGTGTATACGCTCACATTGAAATGCATAAAATGTCTACCATAGGCTTGCCAATCATCTAAACTTCGATGTATACCGACATGTGTGACAAAGAATAAAAAAGGTCTTTAACAGGTTGTAATGTTGGCTTGGGATAAGGTGGGAAAAATTCTGGTATAAGTGATTATAAAACGAACTAGATGAGTCGTGCACTACCCATCTTCCCCTGAAACAATGGTCACTCAACCTCACTCTTTCCTTCCTTAGTAAACCAATCCCAAAAATTGATTTCTTCTCCTTACCACAAAGTCCACAACCTAAATGCTTTCTCAATTCTCCCTTGGAGTGTATTTTCTTTTGAATTTCTACAACTTTGAGAACATCTATCAAAAGACATTTATATTACTAGTCTCTCCAAATCAAAAGCAACAATTAAGTATATACAACTAACTTTTTCTTTTGTTTTTCTGATTTTCCGACTTTTTTCGATTTTCGTCTTTTTTTTTTTTTTTCTTTTTTACAAATATAAACAAAAATTGGAGAGGACTAGTATTCTCGATTCTTTTCCTATTGTTTCAATTCCTTTCACCCTTCAATATTCCCCATAGATTACCCCTTTCAATCCCAAATTACCCGACTACCTTCCAACCGCCTCCCTTATACTCAAATAGTCCAATTAAGGTCAAAGGCTAAATCGAAAGGTACTTGGCTTGTAGAGTTGCGCTGTCAAACAAGAGGCTCAAAGCTCAAGGGGGTAACTAGGGGCAATTTTCCATTTTTTGGTGAAAAGGTGTGACATTTTCAAGGTTACAAATAGGCTAAAAAAAAAAAATTCCAAGAATTGCCTAAGATCATTTTCTAAATCACACAACGAATCATTCAAAATAGAGAATCAAGGCAAGTTCTAGAGACAACTAAATGCATTTAATGAATTTCACACCGAAAGAAAGTTTAATTTACTCCAAAGATGGAAGTATTTTATAAGGCTAAAAAACTCACTCGGCTGCAATTTTGATCAAAGGTTTTGAGTGTAAGTTCGATTTTGTTTCAAAAAGTCTATCATGCTCTACCATGTGCTTCTTTCAAAAATATTTGTAAAATTTTTCATCCTTAATCAATGCCACATTTTTCCTTCCTACACTCATCCAATTGCTTTCTCGAGCTGTCAATTTGTACGAATCCCACCCCCTCCCCAAACTTAGTTGCAAACTAGGTTTGTGGAAAAAGAGAAGTACAAGTTGGTACTCGCCGAATTTAACCATTTTATGCACCATTATTCGCAGTCATTAACTAAATGAACTCATTTATTAAGAATCCTACTCCTATAAAAATAAAGGGAAAAAGTGTGTGTACTTATCAACACAAACAAACAAATTGACTTAAAGGCACCCAATAATTATCCAAAACCCGAAGCATCCAAATGCATATGTAATAATATCACCTACCAAGACTAATAGAAAATGACAATTGGCTCACAAGCCGGCAACATTATCAACAATCAAAATAGACACATATAAAAAAGGCAATTAAAATACAAACCAGTATTGGCACACAGGCCATCACATGAAATCCGTCAAACATATCATGCCAAGTGGCTCACAGGCCAATAGTAAAGATAGTAAAAGAAAATAACGATGGGTAGGGGATTTCGAGCGGCCGAAATTGTCTTATCTCTTTGTTTTCCCCCAAAACTTAGTTTTTCAACTAAGTTTGGGACAAAAAGGTAAGGCTTCTCGGTACTCTGCTCACAGAGAGCGGGAAGGTCGGGGGTTCGAGCCGGTGAAACATCCCTTGATGGACTTGAAGAGATCGAGGAGCTTTGTCTGATTTTTGTGGATAGTTTCTTTGATCCCTCTCAATTCAGCTCCAATGGATGCCCGCATTTCCACCAACTCGGCTTTGATGCCTTTGATTTCATCCCCCATAGCCGCCATCAGTCCCTCTTGCCATTCTAGGAACTCGGATTGAGACAGAACGACTGTGGATGATCTCTTCCTTGACGGTTGCTCTAGCTGGCTACTGCCTTCTCCTTCAACTCCCATGCTCCGAACTCGTGCCACCGGACGTGGCTTTTTAGCTCGCTTGAACTTGGTCAATTCTTCACGGTTTGGCTCTAAAGAGGCATTGAGGTGTGCCTCGGAGCTCAGTTCCAAGTTTAGCTTGCTTTCCAAGTTTGTGATGTATGTCAGTCCGGGGTTGGGTAGGCGGAGGTAAGGTCCCTCGTTTTGGAGAACATAAAGGACAACCGGACCCGATATTCCTTCTTTGTACCCGAGCATGGCAATACGCATATTCCCCATCTCCTCCCAATCCAAATAGTAATCAGGGTGATAGGTGTGTATTCCGGAAGGGGGACATTGAAATGCTCAAGTATAGGGGTTATCAAAGCCCCACAGTAGATTGGGTCGGGCATCTTTGTTTCTCTTTTCCTTCCTGTCCTCAGTTCTTTTACTATCTTCTGAAAGCTTGATACCCGATCCTGCTGGAAGTTCCTCTTCTTCCTATCCACGATGGCCCAGAGGATCTCCATCTCGTACAACCGGGGGGAGCTGATCTCCTTCCTTCCACATATGGTGGAGCTCAACAACTTCTGTAGATACTTCACGACTGGGCTTCGAATGGAGGTTAGCTTGGAGCTCCTTGGGTCGTATGCTTGAGGTGCAACTATTCCAGGGGCGGCAGTGATTTGCCCCCAGAATTGTTGCACGTTCAACTCTGTCAACGCAGGTCTATCACCATAGGTTGGAGTCTTGAAGCCATATATGCATTTCAAATTGTCGTGGCGTAGTATCTTTTCTTCATTTAGAAGTTGAAATTTGAAATGGTGAATTGTAGTTAAGCAGGAAATGACATCCTCCTCGATTTCGAGTGTGCTGAAAAACTCGAGCACAAATTTGAGGAAAGTTGGGCGGGGTGCTAGGCACTGAACTAGACCTGCTGTGTCTAATAGTTCCAGAACGTTTTGCCGGATTCCCATGGCGTCCAAGATCTTGGGATCACCATAGCGGGTAGCTGACACCTCCCTCTTCATCAATTTGTCAAATCGTTTTCTTTGATCCTCCGTTTCCAGCACTATGTCAAAATCAATGGGTTTCGTGGATTTGTCAGTGGAAGTCGGTGGAATTTCCGGCGGGGGAACCTCCGGAGTAGGCTCAACAGCTTTCTCTTTGCCATTGGCTTGGCTTTTTCTGATTTTTTGTGTGACTCTTCTGCCAGAAGTGCCTTCTTGAGTGTTGCCTTTTGGGTTTTTTGGAGGTGCCATGGGTACCTAAAATCAACAACTCAATCATCAAAACTAGTGGCAAAACAACGAGTTCAAGTTCAAGTAGGAGATGCCTAAGTTCACTTGAATCCGACTATATATCCAACAAAAACAAGTCAAAATGTATCAACCATGCAATGACAACCAATTCACACTCAAATGAGGTTATACATTACGATAATATCAACAATTAGTCTTAAAAACTAGATAACATAGTCGAATTTAGCTAACTTAGGCACAACAATTTAACGCCTAGCACATGTTTGATGATTTGCCACAATGAATTTAGCTTTTTCAAAACTCACAAAACTTTACTCAACAATCTACCCACTCAATCATCAAGCAATTATACGAACTATCATGTCAATTCTATCATTCAAATGCATAAACACTTATCAATTGGCAAAAAATCAATACAACTAGTTGTATGTATAACCAATTTCAATGAACATGCAAATAAACATAAAATTAACCCCCAATCTCAACAATGGATTCAATAATACGCAATAATAGATCAAAAGAGTGAGACAGCCGTACTTACCAGTCGAGTTTAATCGAGAAAATTTTGAATTTGGATTGTTCGCGCCCTTTTTGACTCGACCTCAAGTCTGCTCCAAATCCATTTTTTTTCGGAGAGGAGTGGGTGTGATGATGTAATTGAGGTGTGGTGTTAATTTGATAGGTGGAAAGAGAGTGCAAGGGTGATTATTTGAAGAGTGTGTGCGTGCGTGTGTGAAAATCGCAAAATTGGGGAAGAACTAACCTAATTCTGCGCGCAGGGGTATTTATACCTGTTCTGCATCTCGGCCGAGATTCGAATTTGGGCTCAGTGTCTCGGCCAAGATTCGTTCTTCGCCTTCAGGACCACTTGACCCAGCAGTGGATCTCGGCCGAGATTATGAAGGATCTCGGCCGAGATGAAGTCCCAGCAATTTTACCCACATTCTGGACAAGTGGTTCTCGGCCTAGATGAATGTGTGTCTCGGCCGAGACTATCCTCCAGCAATTTTGGCTCAAATTCCATTCGAACCCGTCTCGGCCGAGATGCTGTAGTGTCTCGGCCGAGATTCTCTTCCAGCGAATTTCTCCATTTTGGGCCCTTCTGAATCTCGGCCGAGATAATGTAGTGTCTCGGCCGAGATTATCTTCCTGCGAATTTTTCTATTTTTGGCCTTTCTGAATCTCGGCCGAGATTATGCATGTGTCTCGGCCGAGAAATGCTTCCAGGGAAGATTGCCCTTTTCACTCGCATGACGTCTCGGCCGAGACTTCTTCTGTGTCTCGGCCGAGATTGTCCTTCCCTGCATTTTTCCACATTTTTGGTGTTCTTCACCCCCATTCCACACCTTATGCTGTTTTGATTTGCTTGTTTGGTACCTACACACATTTTAACCAACACAGTTCAAAATACTTAAATAATATTAAAGCTACTAAACCATGAACTTAAAATGCAAGAAAACGAGTAACCGCCGGGTTGCCTCCCGACAAGCGACTTTGTTTAACGTCGTTGGCTCGACAGAAGCGCTTTCTGTTCAGTGGTGGGTCTTCTACTCGTTCTTCTTCACTGGAACTTTCTTGAATATGCTCTAGATAAGGCTTGAGAAAATGCCCGTTGACTTTGAAGATTTTACCGGTTTTACCACTTTCAATTTCGATGGCACCATGATCGAACACCTTAGTGACAACGAAGGGTCCCACCCACCTCGAACGGAGCTTGCCCGAAAATAATTTCAACCGGGAGTGATATAATAACACTTTCTCCCCATCCACAAACGTTTTTCGGGTAATTCTCGACTCATGAAAAGCCTTCGTTTTCTCCTTGTAGATCATGGCATTTTCAAAGGCTTCATTTCGAATTTCTTCAAGCTCTTGCAATTGGAGCTTTCGGTGTACACCGGCTTCATCGAGGTTCATGTTGCATCTCCGAATAGCCCAATAGTTTCTATGTTCAAGTTCAACAGGGAGATGGCATTACTTTCCATAAATAAGTCGAAAGGGAGACATACCAATTGGAGTTTTATAGGTAGTCCTATACGCCCATAATGCATCATTGAGCCTCAAACTCCAGTCCTTGCGATTCGGTTGAACGGTCTTCTCCAATATCGACTTGATTTCCCGATTCGAAGTTTCGGCTTGCCCATTGATTAGTGGATGATAAGGCGTCGAAACCTTGTGCAATACATCATATTTCTTCAGCAATGCGTCGATTGTTCGGTTGCAAAAGTGTGTGTCTCTATCACTTATAATGGCTTTTGGTATCCCAAATCGAGCAAAAATGTTGGATTGGATGAACTCGGCCACAACTTTAGAGTCATTGGCTCGGGTTGCTTTCGCCTCCACCCACTTGGACACATAGTCAACGACAAGAAAAATGTACAAATTCCCATAAGACAAAGTGAACGGTCCCATGAAGTCCATACCCCAAACATAAAAAATTTCACAAACTACAATCGGGTTTTGGGGCATCTTATTTCTTTGAGAGACATTGCTCGTCTTTTGGCAGGTTTCACAAGACTTGCAAAAAGCAAGTGCATCTCTAAATATTGTGGGCCAAAACAGTCCACTCTCAAGCACTTTGTATGCGGTCCTGTTCGGCCCGAAGTGGCCTCCACAAGCATATGAGTGGCAAAAATTCAGCACCGACCGCACTTCGTCTTCGGGGATGCATCTCCTGATTACTTGATCTGAACCATATTTCCAAAGGTATGGATCATCCCAAACAAAATGTTTCGACTCACTCTTTAACCTATCCCTCTGTGGTTTACTCATCCCAATAGGAAACCTCTTGGACACCAAATAATTCACCATGTTGGCATACCAAGGAACCTTCGCGCCTGTCATTGCTAGTAATTGCTCGTCCAGAAAGCTTTCCCGGAGAGGCAAGTTCATTTCCTGTTGGGTTATTCTGCTGAGATGATCTACAACACAATTTTCTGATCCTTTCTTATCCTTGATCTCTAGGTCAAATTCCTGGAGAAGTAATATCCAGCGAATAAGCCTAGGCTTCACCTCCTTTTTAGCCATGAGGTGTCTCAATGCTGCGTGGTCGGTATATACGATGATCCTTGTCCCAACAAGGTAAGACCGAAACTTCTCTAATGCAAACACAACAGCTAGCAGCTCCTTTTCTGTGGTAGTATAATTCATCTGAGCTGGGTTCAAAGTACGTGAGGCATAGTAGATGACATGGGTCACCTTTCCTCTTTTCTGTCCCAAAACTGCCCCCAAGGCTTGTTCACTAGCATCGCACATTAGCTCAAAAGGCAATTTCCAATCTGGCGGTTGAATAATTGGAGGAGTAACCAATTTCTTCTTCAACTCATCAAATGCCAACTTGCATTCCTTGCTCACATCAAAATCCACATCTTTTTGTAGCAACCGGCACAAAGGAGCAGCTATCTTCGAAAAATCTTTGATAAACCTCCTGTAAAATCCTGCATGGCCCAAAAAAGAACGTGCTTCCCGCACATTTGCGGGGTAAGGGAGAGAAGAAATAACATCAATTTTCGCTTTGTCTACTTCTATTCCCTTACTAGAAACTACATGGCCAAGCACAATTCCTTGTTCCACCATGAAGTGGCATTTCTCCCAATTCACCACAAGATTTGTTTCTATGCACCTTTTCAGAATTTTAGCAAGATTGTCAAGGCATTTTTCGAAAGACTCACCATACACGCTAAAATCATCCATGAAAACTTCAATAATGTGCCCTACATATTCGGAAAAAATACTTACCATGCACCTTTGAAAGGTGGCCGGGGCATTGCATAGCCCAAATGACATTCTCCTCCATGCAAAGGTACCGAAGGACATGTAAAAGTGGTCTTCTCTTGATCTTCTAGAGAGATGGGTATTTGAAAATATCCGGAGTATCCATCCAAGAAGCAGTAGAAGGAATGCCCGGCCAACCTCTCAAGCATTTAGTCAATGAATGGCAAGGGGAAGTGATCCTTGCGGGTCATGACGTTCAGCTTGCGGTAATCTATGCACACCCTCCATCCGGTTTGCAAACGGGTGGGAACTAATTCCCCGTCTTTATTCTCCACTACCGTCACTCCCGACTTTTTGGGCACGACTTGTGTTGGGCTCACATATTTGCGATCCGATATAGGGTAGATAATCCCAACATCGAGTAGCTTGATGATTTCCGTCTTCACCACCTCCATCATAGGTGGGTTAAGTTGCCTTTGGGGTTCTGGACTTGGTTTTGAGTCCTCCTCAAGTAAAATGCGGTGCATACAAAGAGATGGACTAATGCCCTTGATGTCGGCAATAGTCAAGGATGCTTCTTGGCTTTGAGACAACTTGGATGAGATGATCACCGGTAATGTCTCATTCGATCCTAGGTAAGTATACTTCAAGTGGTCGGGAAGAGACTTGAGTTCAAGAGTCGGGGCCTCCACCTTAGAAGGTAACATCTTCTTGTGTCTATCCTGAATTGGGATGAACTTGGGAAAGGACTTGGTTCGGAAAGGCTTGGAGAATGGCGATTGTTCCACTATCCCCACCAACTTTTCCTTGGTGTCCATTGGCTCTATCTTCTATAAATCAGTCGCCAATTCAATTGCTTTTTGGTCCCTGCAATAACACTCAAACACTTCCTCTACAAAGGGATCAATACCATCAATAACATCAATAGAACACATACTATGCAATTCCTCAGGATACTTCATTGAATCAAAGATGTTGAATTGCACCACTTGGCCATCAAATTCCATGCTAAGAGTTCCCTCTCGCACGTCAGTCTTTGTTTGGGAGGTGTTCAAGAACGGCCTCCCAAGCAAGATTAGAGTGGAATTTTACGAATTTCCATGCATATCCAGTACATAGAAATCTGCTGGAAATATGAGGTTATCCACCTCAACTATCACGTCCTCAATCACCCTGTCCGGAAACGAGGTGCTTCGGTTCGCTAGTTGGATGACTACCCTTGTATCCTTCAGTGGACCCAAGTTTAAGCTATCGAAAATGGAACGGGCATCACATTGATCGATGCCCCTAAATCCAACATGGCTTTCTCTATTCTAGTGTTACCAATCTTGCACGGAATGACGAACATTCCTGGATCCTTGCATTTCTGTGGCATCTTCTTCTGAAAAACCGCCGAGACATTTTCTCCCATTAAGACCTTCTTATTCCCATGCAACCGCCTTTTGTTAGTGCATAAGCCTTTCAAAAACTTTGCATATCGAGGAATCTGTTTTACGGCCTCCACCAAGGGAATACTGATTTCAACCTTCCTGAATACCTCCATTGTCTCCTTGTCTCTATTTCTGTCTGGAATCCTCTTCATTTGACTCGGAAACGGAAGTGATGAAATTTCAGGATTGCTGTTGGACTTCTGAGGATCTCGGCCGAGATATTTATGTGTCTCGGCCGAGACAAGTGGACAGGGGATTTTGTCTTCTGGACGAGGTAGGACATCTCGGCCGAGATCTTGATGTATCTCGGCCGAGATTTCGTGCTTGGCATACTCCCTTTCACTTCCGACTCTTCTTTCTCCTTCTCTTGACTTCCCCTTTTCAAGGACTTTCCCGCTTCTCAAAACCCCCACACTGACATTTTCAATTTCACTTTGTGGAGAGTATTTGATGGTAGGAAAAGGCAATAGGTGGTCGGGGAAGCATGCAGCTAATGCCTCCTTTGGTTTTCGCAACTCCTTGGCAATCTTCCACTTAGGTGTCCGAATTTTAATTTCAGCCACATGGGGAGTTGATGTCTCTTCTTTCCTCGGACTATCATCCACGTCCTCAGTCTTCCCTTGTGAAGTGTACCCGGGCTTTTCAGGCTCTCCAAGTAACTCCTCATTCATAACAACAATAGCACTCACATTTTTCGGGTTGACTTCCGGTTGAGCCGGTAATCTTCCTCCTTGTGCATTTTCTAATCGAGATACCGCTGATGCTATCTGACTGACTTGATTTTCGATACTCTGAAATCTAGAACTTGATTCCTTCTATAATTGGAGCGTACTAGTGGCTAGGCTTTTCACTATGTGAGAAAGAGATGGATCACAGGGTACCTGCTCAGGTGGTTGTCTTTGTTGGAACATTCCCCTAGGAAAAGGGGGTCGGTTTTGCCCACTGTAATCACCTTGTTGACTCATGCTTTGATTCTGATTGCCATATTTGAAATTCAGATGGTCCCTCCAACCCGGGTTGTATGATTGTGAATAAAGATCATACTTCCTCCCGGATGAGTTGGGATTAAAGTTGTGAACCGCATTGGCATGGGCCTCCATCTCTTCTCCGAGAGCAGGGCAAGTGTCAGTGGAGTGCTCAGTGACTTGGCAGATTCTGCAAGGCTTTGGAGTAGTCGTGCCACCCGAGATTACCTTCTTCACCAAGTCGGTGAGTTGGTCCAACCTCTCTTCAACACTCGAGTCGATCACATCTTTGACCCTTCTCACCGGCTCTCTACATCCAAACTGTTGAGTGTTGGCGGCCATTTTTGAAATCAATGCCCGAGCCTCGGTAGGTGTCTTATCAGATAGAACCCTTCCACTCGCTGAATCAATCATATTTCGGTCCGTCAGACACAATCCTTCGTACCAGTACTGGATTAGCAGCTGTGGTGGGAAACTTCCTACAAGTCTCTTAAAACGTTCCCAGTACTCATATAGTGTTTCCCCTTGCATCTGCCTCACTCCACTGATCTCCTTTCGAATGTTAGTGGCTCGAGAAGCTGGGAAGTATTTTTCAAGGAATTAGGTTTCCATTTGCTCCCAAGTGGTGATTGATCCGGATGGTAGGTAGTACAACCAATCCCTAGCAAGGTCCTTCAGTGAAAACGGAAATGCTCGAAGTTTGATCTGTTCTTCCGTCACCCTCGATAGCTTCATACTTGAACAAACCACGTGAAACTCTTTAAGATGTTTATGAGGGTCCTCTCCGGACAGCCCATGAAAGGAAGGTAGTAGGTGGATGAGTCCTGATTTCAAATCGAAAGCAGTGTCGTTTCCTATAGCTGGGAAGGTGATGCACAAGGGTTCTTGAGCAACCCTTGTCTTAGCCAACTCCTTCATTGTTCTTTCTTGACCTTGATCCTCAGCCATTTCTTCCAAGTTAATGATCTCTTCACCCCCTAAATTCAATACTTCGATTCTTTCTCGGACTTGCTCCAAATCTCGAGCTCTCCTTCTAAATTCTCGTATGCGTTCCACAATATCAGGTTCAAATAATAGTCCTTTTTCTCCTTGCGAACGCAAGAACATTCACTACAAGTAAACAAAAATAAAGAAACAAAGTAAGATTATGAAATTACTATATATGTAATTAATCATAATGCTTGATCAACAAATCAACTCTTTTCTAATCATCATTCCCCGGCAACGGCGCCAAAATTTGGTAGCGTCGTTTCTTACTACCAAATTAATGTATAGAAATATACACTTAACCATATCCTACTACTCTAACTAGTAGAGTGGCAAGTAAGGGTCGATCCCACGAGGAACGGCCAAATAATTTTGTTCCTGATGTCAAGTAAATTATGATTAAATATGCAAGATTTGAATTCTTAAGAAGGCAGTAAAGAGGGGGGAATTGAGTAAGGACTAACAATCTACTATTAGCGAATAGAACTAACTAAACGGAATTAAAAGCCTTTAACGTTCAAAATTAAAAAAACAAATAATCAAAGACAATAGAAGAGATCTTTTTTGGTTTTAGTTTTCAAATAGTAAAGCAAGCCACCCTTGATCATGCTTCCCCTTGGTCTTAGACAATTGATGCAACTATTGTTAATGCCCGATTAAATTGTGATTCAAGCCCTTATCTCAAGGCTATTAACAAGCTCTAATAGCCTTGTTATCCCTTAATCTTAGTTAATCAAAATATGCTCTTCGACTAACCCTATTCAATTTAACCGAATCCCCGAACAAGCTCTCTTAGATCCAATAACCAAATGCATTAAACACTAGGACAACGAGATAAAATCAACATAATACTCAAAAGCTCGGTTTTAGTGGTTGAACTTTGTGTTATCCCCAATAAATAAATCTATTATTTGCTACACGGGAATCGAAAATCCTACAATTACGGATAGTAATTTCCTATTCTAGGAACACATTCACAAAGCCCTTAAAGGGTGATCAATCCAATAATCAATTCATAAATGTGAGTCAATAAGAGCAAATAACACAAAACACTTGAATACACAATAATCTCGGTAACATTAACCGCAATAATCACATCAATGTCTCAACTCAAGGTTCCACAATGGTCAAGAATGAACTAAAGGGTACTAGCCACCCATATTAACTAATACAATCAGAAAATAAATAGAAAAATAAAGAAACATGATACTGATATTGATGAATCCAAAGATGTCAATTGGAGAAGGTGATCCTTCAATCTCTAGTCCAATCTCCTTCCTTGGTGGTTTTTGTGGCTGAACAGTGCTCTCCAAGTATAAAAAAGATATCAAAAGTTAGGTTAAATTCGAATGGGATGATATATATATATAAGGAGAGAAAGTGCTAGTCAAAAATAGGCAAAAACGTATTCAGGATTTCAAAACAGGGTAGTGAATCTCGGCCGAGACGGAAGTGTGTCTCGGCCGAGATGTGAAAAAGGGTTTTCAAGATTTGTGGGTCGAAAGGTGATCTCGGCCGAGATTTAACTTCATCTCGGCGAAGACGTAAAAAGGGGAAAATGGGGTTGGCTAGGGCTTGACTCGTCTCGGCCGAGATTGGACTGCATCTCGGCCGAGATCTTGGTCCTTTGAAAATCCTTGAAATTCTCTGGCAACATATCTCGGCCGAGATGTGTTGTGTGTCTCAGCCGAGATCTTCAGTCTGTCCAATTCTTCATGAATGCCCTGGAGACTCATCTCGGCCGAGATTTAACTTCATCTCGGCCGAGATCTTCAACTGCCCCTTTCTTTTGTTGCCTCGGTTAATCCTTCGACTCCGCGGTCTTTCGATGTTCCTTTTCGACCCTTTTTTACCTATCTTAATACAAAAACAGCACAAACGCATTATTTTGCCCATTAAAGTATAAAAGCACTAGATACACGTAATTATGCACATTATTGACACTAAAATGACACTAAAAATGTCCTAAAGTGCGTGCACGGAACACATGTACCACCCAGATTTGCTGTTCCCTTCAAATATCTCAACACCTGCTTCAAAGCCTCCCAATGAGCCTTTCCTGGATTTGACATATATCTGCTAACTAGGGATACACAATATGCTAAGTCCGGCCTGCTGCATATCATCCCATACATTAGACTTGCAACTCCACTAGCATAAGGTACACTTCTCATGTATGACTCTTCTTCTGCTGTCTTAGGACTCTGCTCCTTTGTTAATTTGAGTTGTTGAGTTACTGGAATACTTAGTGTCTTGGCCTCATGCATTTGAAACCTCTCCACCACTTTCTGAAGATAATGTTTCTGAGACAACCATAAACATCCAGCAACTCTGTCTCTAATTATGTTCAAACCCAGAATCTTCTTAGCTTCTCCTAAGTCCTTCATATCAAACTCAGAGCTCAATTTCTGCTTAAGCTAATGTATCTTATGTGAGCTCTTGCTTGCAATAAGCATGTCATCCCCATACAACAACAAGTATACAGGATCAGCCTTTAAACTTTTATCAAAATAAACACAGCTGTCATACAAACTTCTGACAGAACCAGCTTTTAAACTCATTGAACTTCTTATTCCACTGCCTTGGGCTTTGCTTCAATCCATATAATGACTTTTTGAGGAAACATACTTGTTCTTCTTTTCCTGGAATCACAAATCCCTCAGGCTGCTTCATATAGATGTTCTCAACTAAGTCTCCATGTAAGAAAGTTGTTTTTACATCTAGCTGCTGTAACTCCATATCCTCTTGTGTTACTATCGACAAAAGTAATTTGATGGAACAGTGCTTTACCACAGGAGAGAAAACGTCATCGAAGTCAGTGCCTTCCCTCTGAGTAAAGCCCCTTGCTACGAGTCTTGCCTTATACCTTATCTTGTCTGAGACCTCAGCTTCAACCTTCTTCTTCTAAATCCATTTTGAACTTACCAGCTTTTGTCCCTTTGGTTTATCCACCAGTTTCCAGGTGCCATTTCTCTCCAAAGACTCCATTTCTTCCATCATTGCACTGATCCAGTGTTCACTTTCATCACCAGTGATTGCTTCTTTGAAGTTCTGTGGTTCATGATTTTCTATGTCTTCAGCAACACTCAGTGCATAATGTACAGTTCCAGCTTGTCCATAGAAATCTGGTTTCTGTATTTGCCTCCTTGGTCTGTCTCTGGCAATGCTGTACTCCCTCAGGTTTGGATTTCTGTGTGTTGTGTCTTCTTCTTCTGAAGAACTACTACTGGAATGATCAGCCAAATCTTCTTCTCTCTGTCTGTCATGCTCCTCCTGAGTCTCCACCTGAACAAATATTCTTTCTATTTCAGAGCCTTCATCCTGATTTCCTAGATTTCCAGAAAAGTGATATCCCATAATGGACTCATTGAACTTCACATCTCTGCTGATCATCAACTTTTGATTTCCAGATTCCATGCACCATAACCTGTAACCCTTGATTCCCTCTGGATATCCTAGAAACACACACCTGTAGGCTCTAGGATGAAGTTTATCTTATTTCATATGAGCATATGCCAAGCATCCAAACACCTTTAACCCTGAGTAATTTGGAATCCTTCCATTCCATACTTCTTCTGGTGTTTTGAATCCTAGAGTTGATGTAGGAGATCAGTTTATTAGATAGCATGCTGTGTTTATTGTTTCTCCCCAAAATACCTTTGGCAACCCAGCATCAAGTAACATACACCTGACTCTTTATAGGACAGTTCTATTGAACCTTTCTGCCACACCATTCTGTTGTGGATTATTGGGAACTGTTATGTGTCTGGTAATTCGCCTTTCATTACAGAAAGTATTAAACTCAGTAGATAGATATTCTAAGCCATTATCAGTTCTTAAATGCTTGAGTTTCTTTCCTCTCAAGGTTTCCATTTGAAGCAACCATGTCTTGAATTTAGTGAAGGCATCACTCTTATTCCTTAAGATGAACACCCATACTCTTCTACTGAAATCATCAATTACAGACATGAAATACTTCCCACCTCCATGTGTTTCAGTCCTGGATGGTCCCCAGATATCATAGTGGATATAGTCTAGAGGTTCTTGAGTAATGTGAATCCCTTTGGCATAAGGCAGTTTCTGTGATTTGCCCAATGCACATTTGTCACAGAACTCAAGTGTTTTATTTCCAAACTCTCCAATGATCCCTCTTCTGGATAATTCTTTCAGTCCTCTTTCACCAATGTGTCCCAATCTTTTATGCCATAGGGTTAGCTCATTGTTAGCCATAATATTCCCCACACTCCCAACCACTGGTTTTCCTATAAAAATAAACAATCCATTGTGTTGTCTTCCCTTGATTACCAGTTTATTTCCTTTGGTTATGTGTAATTGGCCATCAACCGACTTAAACTCACACCCATTAGCAATTAGAGATCCTAGGGAGATCAAATTTCTTTTAAGTCCAGGCACATACCTTACATTTGCAATTTGCCTGGTGACACCATCAAACATATTGATGTTTACTGATCCAGTGCCTTGAACCCTGCAGGATTGGTCATTTCCTAGCAGTACACACCCTTCATCTTCTTTCTTGAGGTTTTGGAACCATTCTTTGTGAGGACACATGTGGAATGAACAGCCTGTATCCAGTACCCATTCCAACTCCATTTTTTATTCAGTAACATTCAAGACTTCTGGAGTGTCTTCTCTATTTTCAATAGTGGCAGCTTCTCCTCCATGGCCTTCTTTCTTCTTCACCTTTTGAGGGCAATCTTTCTTTAGATGCCTTACTTGCTTGCATTTGAAGCATTTCCTGTTCTCTGTCCATTCTCCAGGTTTCTTTGGAGCAGTATTGCCAGTCTTGTAACTCTTTGAGGTTTGGCCCTTCTTATTTTGGTAGTTCTTCTTGAAATTTACATTCAAACCTTCTCCAGATTGAGTCACCTTTTTATCTCCTTGATTCTGTAGGCATTTGGTCTTCAAAGCAGTGATTATTGAGTCATAACTCAGTTTATCCTGCCTACCGAACATCAAAGTGTCCTTGAACCCTTCCATGGAACTTGGTAGAGCATTTAATACCATTAAAGCTCTGTCATCATCCTCCATAGTTACTCCAAGGTCTTCCAGTTCATCAAGAAGTTTAGAAAACTCATCCAGTTGATTAGAAATGTCTTTTCCATCCACCATTTTGAATGCCAGTAACCTCTATTTGAGAAATAGTTTATTTGATACAGACTTGGACTGATATAGTTCCTCCAACTTGGTCCAAGCCTCTATAGCAGTCGAGCATCTTGAAACCTCCCTCAATGGCTTATCTCCTAGACACAGGATGATCATACTCAAAGCCTTTTGATCCACCTCTGCATATTTAGGCTTCTCAATCTATGTCCATTCATTTTCAGGCTTTAGTGCACCCACCAGCCCGTTTTGAACCTGAATAGCCTTCATCTTGATCTTCCAAAGATGGAAGTCATTTCTCCCTGAGAATTTCTCCACATCCATCTTCACTCCTGACATCTCTTCCTTCTTGTTGAGTGAGCAAGCTTCCCACAGACGGCGCCACTTGTTATGAATCAGTTCTACTCACACACAATTAATACACAAGCAGTAAAGAATGAAAAACAACAAGAAACTCGGCCACAAGAAACCGAACAAACAACAGGAATAGGAAATGATGAACACAAGGATTTTACGTGGTTCGATCAATGTGATCTACATCCACGGAGGTTCTATACATCTCAATTCACTCCACTTATCAATCAATTACAAGAATTAATCCAGAAAACTAGAAACCCCAATTCACAGGCCGAATTGAGCTTAAGAACCCTAGCTATGTAATTCTATTGATTGAGTAATGTTTACAGAGGCAAAGAAACATGAATCAACTCGCATCTTCAAGTGGTTTCAATGTATATAAAGGACGGAGCTCGAATCAGGGAATAGAAGTAGTTATAACCAATTTTGTCTTCAACTGCACAAAACTGTTTCAGCGAGCTTTCCACAACGGTTTAATCCGTTGCAAACGGCAGTTATAACCAACTTGACTCCGGTTTCCATTTTAACCTCTTTAACTAATCCGGCTAAAACCTGGTTCTCTAACCCGCTTCTTCCCATTCTAAACCCGGTTCTGGACTCCTTAAATCCCTTACTACATTTCATGATCACTTGATGATATTGAACTGATGTCTACAAAGCTACCCTTTCGACTTTGAAAAAAATCGGATGACTATACTACTACATCTAAATTGCATGATTCGAAAGATTAGTTATTCAATAAAAAAAATTGGAACAGTAGCAACACATGTTCATGTTGTCGAAATTCAGACAAGGAGACTGTCACATGCTCGCATGCTTATTTTTTTTTAGCTAGATTATATGATCAATAATTCCAATTAGTGTGATAAGTATGTTTGTGCAGAAATTTCTGATCAAGAAAAGTATCCTGAACTATATGAGTCAATAAAGTAACATATGATGTACGTACGATGTAGAGAAAAAAATTGAAATTGTTTATACATGGTTAAAGATAAGTGTATAAGTTCAGTACTCAAGACTGTATTTTGAAATAAAAACACAAGAAAAATACAATTACAAGACTTACTGAAGAAGGGAAAATAGAGCAGTTGTTCAAGTTTGCAGTGCACAATTTGATAATCAATTGGTAGTTCCTTATAACTCCCATTTATAGTCCCCATATAATAGCCACATCAATGTAAAAATATGTTCTGGTGTAAAGACTATGCAGTATTTATACAAGTACATTTATGAAGGTCGTGATAAAGTAGCAAAAAATGATAACAATACCAGCATTGACGAAATCAAACAAGTTCAAGATGCACGGTGGATTTTTTCTCAACAAGCCATGTGGAGAATTTTTTAATTAAAGTTAAGTGAGATATACCAACAGTTGTAACATTGCAAGTCCGTCTACTTAACCAACAATGTATCACCTATTGGAATAATCAAAATCTAGAGAAAATAGTGGAAGGCGATTATTAATCAACGACAATGCTCACAAAATTCTTTGTCATGTGTTAAAGTTGAAAATTGTTAAGTTTAAGAACACTTACAACACACACAACAAGATTCAATCCAGAAACGAAAGAAAAATTAACTGAAAAAATGCCAAACAAAACCGAACGCAAAACCATAAACAAAATGAAGAACACAAAGCTTTTACGTGGTTCGATCAATGTGATCTACATCCACGGAGGCTCTATACACCTCAATTCACTCCACTGAACAATCAATTACAAGAAACAACTCAGAAAACTAGAAACCCCAATTCACAATCCGAATTGAGCTCAAGAACCCTAGCTTTCAAATTCTAATGATTGTGTAGTGTTTACAGAGGGAAAACTACGTGTATCAACTCGTCTTTACAAGTGGAACAAATGTATATAAAGAGCTAAGCTCGAATCAAGAAGCTCTAGAAGCTGGAATCAATTCAGTTTCAACTGCTTTAAAAACTGATACGCGTCTTCAACAACGGTTTCTCATGCAACGGTTCAAAACCGTTGCATAATTCTGTTATAACCGTCACAACTCCGGTTCTTCGATAACCTTCAAAATTGATTTGATATAAACCCGGCTCTATGGTCCGGTTCTTCCCAACCCAAACCCGGTTCCTGACTCTACTCAACCTCTACTACTAGACATGCTCACTTGATGATATTGAATTGACATCTACAAATTTCCACCTCAATGAATTCAAGTGCACTTCATCACCTCTCACTGTCTTCTCACCTCCAGGCTTAATCACATTGTTCAAGCCTTATCAGGCTTGAGCAATGTACCATCTTACTCCTAGGATCTGCCTTAGTCATGAAATCTGCCGCATTGTCCATAGTATGCACTTTCTTTACTTCAACAGATCCAGCTTCAATTATATCCCTTGAAATATGAAGTCTAATATCAATATGCTTAGACCTCTCATGAAAAGCTTGATGTTTCACCAAATGAAGAGCACTCTGATTATCACACTGAATAGTAACACAATCTTGTGTTATTCCCAAGTCCTTGAGAATTCCTTTGAGCCACAAAGCTTCCTTGATTGCCTTAGTTAAAGCAATGAACTCTGCCTCAGTTGTTGACAATGCAACCACTGACTGTTGCACACTTTTCCAACTTACAGCTGTCCCATACAAAGGAAAGACATACCCTGTAATGGATTTTCTAGTATCCAAGTTCCCAGCAAAGTCAGCATCAACATATCCAACCAAAGGTATAGTACTAGCTTCTTGTCTCTGAAACTTTAACCCCACACTGACAGACCCTTTGAGATATCTTAAAACCTGCTTCAAGGTTTCCCAATGTGATTCTCCAGGATTTGACATATACCTACTTACCAGAGACACACTATAGGCCAAGTCTGGTCTGCTACATATCATTCCATACATTAGACTGCCAACACCACTGGCATATGGAACATTCTTCATGTGAATCTCCTCAGCTGTAGTCTTAGGGCACTGATCCATGGACAACTTAGTCTGTAGATTAACTGGAATACCTACTGGTCTTGACTCATGCATGTGGAATCTCTCCACAACCTTCTGCAGATACTGCTTCTGTGAGAGCCATAATGTTCCAGTCTTTCTTCTTCTAATGATGTCCATTCCCAGAATCTTCCTGGCTTCCCCAAGATCCTTCATGTCAAATTCTGAATTCAATTTTCCCTTTAGTTGTTGTATCTTATCAATGCTCTTACTGGCAATGAGCATATCATCCACATATAACAGCAGAAACACTTGTTCAGCTCTTGAACCTTTGTTAAAGTATACACAACTGTCATATAAGCTTCTTATGAATCCTGCACTCATCATGAACTCATTGAACTTCTTATTCCATTGTCTGGGACTTTGTTTCAACCCATAGAGTGACTTCCTGAGAAAACAGACCTTCTCTTCATTTCCTGGAATCACAAAGCCCTCAGGTTGCTTCATGTATATCTTTTCAACCAGATCCCCATGCAGGAATGCTGTCTTGACATCTAACTGTTGTAGTTCCAAGTCTTCTTGAGTAACCTTTGATAGAAGTAACTTGATAGAGCAATGCTTCACTACTGCAGAAAATACCTCATTATAATCAATGCCTTCTCTTTGTGTGAAGCCCCTGGCCACCAACCTTGCCTTGTATCTGATTTTATCAGCTTTTCCAGCCTCCACCTTTTTCTTGAAGATCCATTTTGAACTAACTAGCTTCTGCCCTTTTGGTTTGTCTAAAAGCTTCCAGGTTTCGTTTCTCTCTAGAGATTCCATTTCCTCCATCATGGCCCCTATCCAGTGTTCACTCTCACTGCAACTTACTGCTTCCTTGAAACTACTAGGCTCTTGAAACTCCAAATCTTCTGCCACACTCAGTGCATAATATACACTTCTAGCTAATCCATAGAAATCAGGCCTTTGGATTTGTCTTCTTGGCCTGTCTCTTCCTATGCTATAAGTTCTGAGATTTGCAATCTCAGTTTGACCTTCTTCCTCTTCTGATGAACTGTCATCTTCTTGTTGAGCTTGAGTATCCTCCTCTGGTGGTATCTGCTCCTTATTAAGCTCCACCTGAACAAAAATTCTTTCAGGTTCCACAGCTCCATCAGCTTCCTCTTGACTTCCAGTAGAGTTGTATCCCTTCACATCCTCATTGAACCTTACATCTCTACTTATTAGGAGCTTCTGGTTTCCCTGTTCCAAGCACCATAACCTGTAGCCTTTTATGCCCTCAGGATATCCTAGGAATACACATCTCTGTGCTCTTGCATCAAGTTTGTCTTGCCTAATGTGAGCATAGGCCAAACAACCAAACACTCTTAAGTCATAGTAGTTTGGTAACTTTCCACTCCACACTTCTTCTGGAGTTTTAAATCCTAGAGTTGATGATGGTGACCTGTTGATCAAATAGCATGCATTGTTTATTGTTTCTCCCCAGAAGGATTTAGGTAATCCAACATCAATCAGCATACATCTAACTCTTTCCAGCACAGTTCTGTTAAATCTTTCAGCAACCCCATTTTGTTGGGGGTTTAGTGGGATAGTTCTGTGCCTTGTGATGCCCTTTGCTTCACAAAACCCTGTGAATTCAGTGGATAGGTATTCCAAGCCATTATCAGTCCTAAGATGTTTCAGTTTCTTCCCTCTTAGGCTCTCCACAGGTTTTGAACCTGAGGAATGCATCACTCTTGTTCCTCAAAACATATACCCATGTTTTTCTACTGTAATCATCAATGATGGACATGAAATACCTTCCTCCTCCATGTGTTTCTGTTCTTGAAGGCCCCCAAATATCAGAGTGTACATAATCCAGGGGTTCTTGGGTGGAATGTATCCCTTTAGCATAAGGCAGCTTCTTAGCCTTCCCCAGAGCACATTTGTCACAGAAATCCAGTGCTCTATTTCCCATTCACCAATGATGCCCTTCTTGGATAACTCCTTCAACCCTTTCTCTCCAATATGACCCAGTCTTCTATGCCACTTCATAACATCTTCTCTGCTAATCACAGATTCAACACATCCTATCATAGGTGATCCAATCAAAATAAACAGGCCATTGTGTTGCCTTCCTTTGATTACCAGCTGATTGTGTTTAGTGATGTGAAGATGACCATCTAGGGAATTGAACTGATAGCCATTTGCCACAAGAGAACCAAGGGATAGGAGATTTCTCTTCAATCCAGGGACATACCTTACTTGAGAGATAGTTCTGATGACTCCATCATACGTTTTTATTTGAACTGATCCTGTGCCTTTAACTCTGCAGGAGTGATCATTTCCCAGTAATACACATCCACCATCTTCTTTCTGTAGATCCTTGAACTAGGATTCATTGGGACACATATGGAATGAACAACCAGTATCAAGAACCCATTCCTTTTCCATTTTTGTGTCTGTGATGTTTAAGACTTCTGGGATGTCTTCTTGATGCTCTGTCATAGCCACTTCTGCCCTCTGATTCTCCTGCTTCTTCTTCTTTTGTGGACAGTCCTTCTTTAAATGTCCAGCTTGCTTGCATTTGAAACACTTTCTGGTTTCAACCCAGTCTCCTTGTTTCTTTGCATTCTGAGTTCCAGATTTGTTATCTTTGACTCCTTGGGACTTCTTCTTTTGGAAATTCTTTTTTAACTTAATGTTCAAGCCTTCTCCATCTTGTGCAGAGCCCTTTTCTCCCTGATTTTGAAAACACTTGGTCTTCAATGCTGACAGGATGGATTCATAGCTGATTTTTCCATCTCTTCCAAACATCAGTACATCTTTAAAGCTTTCCATGGACTTTGGAAGAACATTCAACACCATCAGAGCCTTATCATCATCCTCCAAGTTCACCCCCAAATCTTCCAATTCTTCAATCATCTTGACAAACTCATCAAGTTGATCAGAAATAACCTTATCATCAGTGATTTTGAATGACATTAATTTCTGCTTCAGAAATAGTTTGTTGGATATAGACTTTGATTGATAGAGTTCCTCTAGTTTTCCCCATGCCTCCACTGCGTTCTTGCACCTTGATACCTCCCTCAAAGGTTTATCACCCAGACATAAGAATATCAAACTCAGAGCCTTCTTATCCAATTCTGGAAACTTGGATTTCTCAGCATCAGGCCATTGATCAACAGGAAGAAGTGCAGAGTCCAGGCCATTTTGAATTAGTACTGCATTCATTTTGATCTTCCATAGTGAGAAGTCATTCTTACCTGAAAACTTCTCCACATCCATCTTTACTCCAACCATTTTTTCTCCTTCTTCGAATGTATGTGTTGTTATTCCAACAGACGACACCACTTGTTAAGTTTAAGAACAGTTACAACACACACAACAAGATTCAATCCAGAAACGAAAGAAAAATGAACTGAAAAATGGCCAAACAAAACCGAATGCAAAACCAGAAACAAAATGAAGAACACAAAGCTTTTACGTGGTTTGATCAATGTGATCTACATCCACGGAGGCTCTATACACCTCAATTCACTCCACTGAACAATCAATTACAAGAAACAACTCAGAAAACTAGAAACCCCAATTCACAATCCGAATTGAGCTCAAGAACCCTAGCTTTCAAATTCTAATGATTTGTGTAGTGTTTATAGAGGGAAAATTACGTGTATCAACTCGTCTTTACAAGTGGAACAAATGTATATAAAGAGCTAAGCTCGAATCAAGAAGCTCTAGAAGCTGGAATCAATTCAGTTTCAACTGCTTTAAAAACTGATACGCGTCTTCAACAACGGTTTCTCATGCAACGGTTCAAAACCGTTGCATAATTCTGTTATAACCGTCACAACTCCGGTTCTTCAATAACCATCAAATCTAATTTGATATAAACCCAGCTCTATGGTCCGGTTCTTCCCAACCCAAACCCGGTTCCTGACTCTACTCAACCTCTACTACAAGACATGCTCACTTGATGATATTGAATTGACATCTACAAAAATCCAAGATAATATCTTTATAAGGAATTCCTACGATGGACAAAGCAAGTGTTGGAGAGAGAGGAAGAAAAGAGATGTGATTGGACATATAAGTGTTGCAAATCCAGCTAAAGGTGAAAGGTATAATCTAAGATTACTCTTGAACCAAGTGAGAGGACCAACCTCTTCTAAGCATATATTCACAGTTGGGAAAATAAATTGCCCCGCTTTTCAAGATGCAACTAAAAAAAGAGGATTACTTGAAGCAGATAAAAGTATTTATGAATTGCTGAGTGAAGATGTTACTTCAAATGTCATATGAATTGTGAAGGTTGTTTGCTATTATCTTAGTTTAATGTACTCCCACAGATGTCAGAAATATATGAGAAACACACTTCAATGCATTGGAGGAAGATTTCAAGAGAGAAGAGAAACGTACACCTGCTATAAAAATAAGAAAAACTTTAAAATAATACAATTTTTCTCAAAAAAAATGTGTGACCTAAAATAAAATTTAGAAAACAATGAAGAAACAAATTTTAGCTACAGTTACATAGTTTATGTTTTAAAATGAGGCAAATAAGTACTCACACTATCAAGTTCCCTTTTTTATTTATTATTAACGTTCACCGCTTACTCTTATCATGTTTTACATCTTTTTTCTTTTCTTTGTAGTCCTTTTTTGCAAAAGTAAAACTTACGTAGTAGTGAACTTTCTCCACATTCTCTCATACCAAGTTGTTGTTAATGCTATAAGGGTCTAAAAGTTAGAGAGATGTTAGAGTGTTATTCAATGTTTAAATCTACCTTTATGATGATGATAATAATAATTAAAAAACAGTCACATGCAACACACGTGCTTATTGCTAGTATATATATATGTGTGTGTGTATGTGTGTGTGTGCGTTAGTGAAATGAGAGAGCTTGACGTATTATTAAAGGTTTTAATTAAATACCAGTTTTATCCAATGAGTCTACACTCACGTTTTCCCAACAAAACATCATTTTTTTAGGAAATTATGACGCCAACACAGGACGGGTGACTGAGACTAAATGGCTCCTAGGGTTTTTATTTGCTCTCTTTGTGTTGTGGTTGTGTAAGAAGTGCACACTAAGTGTTTCTCATTGCTGTGTAAGCCGGCAGGTAATAAATAAACATTTTAAACTATAAACCTACCACTCACTTTACTATTTTCCAATTTACATTTCTTTAATGCGGGTTTTTATTCGGTACGACTTGAGCTATAGTTTTCTCTTTCGCTACATAACTCCAATGATGTTGAGTTGAAGTAATGAAATAAAAAGTAACAAATGGTCAAGTAAGTATGTGGCACTTTAGTTCCCTTACATGAACTGAGGCACTACATAGGAAACAAAGAGATAACATTCGAAAGAGTTTCATAATCAGACCCCCAATGAGTATCACCAGACGTCTTTAAACAAAGCTCTATATTCAAACCCTTTCAGCTCTCTAGTACACCAATTTCCGAAGCTTCAACAATATCTTGAGCTTGACTTTCTCGGACAATTCCTCTCCGCTTACAAGAAAATCCAACCACATTTAAAAAAAATTGAATAGTCTCAAAATGCCAAATCAATATTTCTTTTAGAAATGGCAAAAAATGTTAATTGAAGTTGATGAGCTTAACAGTGAACATAATAGGCACATGAGTATCCTTCATAATCGATGTTCTAAGACCATTTATCTTACCCTTCATGTTGTTAGCCCCATCATATCCTTGCCCTTGAATCTTAGATGGGCTCAGTGAGGGTTCCACAAGAAAAGACATAATTGCACTTATAAGTGTCAAAGCAGTGGTATCACCGACATGTGCAGGTCTTAGAAACCGTTCCACTACCTTCCCTTTTATATCATCAATATAGCACAAACAAAGGGCTAACTTTTCTTTTTGGGACACATTAATTTACTTGTCAGCTGATATACCCAAGTAGTCATCACCAAGCTCTTCTATAATGTATTTAGTTGTTTCTTTAGCACATAAATTGATGAGGCATATTTGAACTAGGGAGATGTCATTTGATTATTGCCTAGAGTATTTTAAAGACTGGTCTTTTTCACATTCTCATTAGGTACAACTACCAATGACAGAAGCTCAAGAAAATTTCCATTATGAATTGATTCCTCTCTTTCATCATGTCCACGAAACGCTAAAACTTGGCCCAAAAGAAATCTCATACAATAAAGTGATGTTTCCAACTGAATTTCAGACTCACCTTGAATCACATCACTTGCATTATAAAAAACTTATACAATAGATGGAGTCTCTTAAATTCACATGTTTCTCATAAGCAAGATTATGAGCACTAACTCCACCAATGTGCGTCTCCAACATATCCGATTTATTCCATGATATAAATCCTCCATTAATAAATGCATCTCTCACAACATTAGTTTCAATTTCATTTCTTAACAAGAAACGGACAAAATAAAAAACTACATCGTTGCCAATACCATATTCAAGCCAATCATATTTTTTTTAACCAAGAGACACTAAATCTATGCATACCTCCAATGTCTTTTTTAGGGAAGTCATGGGATTTCTGTTGACAAGGCCTTTTGAGAATATATGCTCGCATCACAAGATTTTGTTGTTTTGGAGGATAATCCACAACGTTTATTCTTTTCCCTGAATCATGGGGAAGAAGTTGAACGTCATATAACAATGGCTTCCTCCTCATGTGATATCTTAACATAAATTCCCGAGGATCAAGTTGGTTTGGATGCATCATTGACCGTTTCCTAATTGAATACAAAAAAATAAGAATACAACAATTTACAGTAGTCATAACCTAATTTATATGGCAAATCACATTTGCAATAATAACTTAACCCACAATAATTGAAAGAAATAACAGTTCATGCAATTAAACTATAGCAAATTAATTGAACAAAGTAATATTGATGAATCCAATAAACTTTCTTCCATAATTCAATGGATCTTGAAATTATAATATTGCAATTAAGCCTAATGAATCATATAATCTAATTAAATAATTAATCTTATAGAAATGAATAAAAAAGTTCTGATTAGACTATCCACTACAGACAACAAAACAAAGGACTTAATAAAAAAAACATTGAATTTAGTAACTGACAAGCCTATTTTCTAACCCCTAATTACCGCAAGTGTACGGGTATAGGTGTAGTAGTGGCAGTTAAGGTCGATCCCACAAGGAATAGGTAGAGGAGTTCGATACCCCGATTAGCTAGGATTATCCTAACTAGATATAAAAATTGTAAGGTTGTTTGTAACAAAATTAACAAACTTAAACTGATTAATTACTTAACTATAACTTATCAGACAAAAAGAAATTTCAATTAACAAGAAAGTATCCTAGGGATTTGATTTCAGGACTTACTTCAATGATGAAAATGCTCAACTTATAGACCTTTAAACCAGATTCTAGGGTTTATTAAGCGATGCTCTAATAACCTAACCCTTCTCTCGAAGTGACTAGATAGTAGATTAATTAAGACAATTACCCTCTCGAGTCAATTAATCCTAATAACTCCCAAAAGCTCACAAACCAATGCCTACACAGTCATAGACAACTACGCTCTATGTCGTACGTCTAATAACAATTCCCTCCTCTCGAAGCGGAATTGTTAAACAAGATTACTAAACCTAGATGGCCAGTCAAAATTCAGTTGGAAAAACAAACACCGAGATACACACATAAAAACGGAGTCTATAAATAAAAACATAATTCAAAACATTGTCGTAAAAATCTTTACTTTCTAAACCTTAGGACACGAATAGCTTGGCTACTCATGCCTAGTCTCAATCCATTACAATATTCTATGCAAAACACCATAAAGAACAAAACTAGAAAAGAATTACTAAACCCGAATGAATTGTCTTGTTGATCTTCGTATTCTTCGTCTTCCAAGTCTTCTAACTCTTTTTCTAAGTATATTTGAGAATATTGAGTGTCTAACCCCTAAATCACGAGTTTGGGGACCTATTTATAATTATGGGTTGAAATCCTTGAGAGATTAGGACAAAAGGCCCAACTTAAATCCGATTTTGAGTTCCGGAAGACTTTTGACGCGGTCGCATCTCGACTCTCTCAAACTGGGTAAAATGACGCGGCCTCGTCGAGTCCCACAGTGCTGAACACAAAACGAGCCACAATTCGACGCGGCCTCGTCGGATGGTGACGCAGCCACGTCACTTCTTACCCAGAAATGTGATTTTCTGTTTTTGGGCCCATCGTGGCCGCATCTTCTTGGTCCGTTTCATCTCTAGTTCGTCATATAGTCGATATTTTGGCCTAAAATCAAAACAACTCCACAAAACACGTCAACCGATCCAATGTAACCAATATAAGTCATTCTCGATCATATATGCACACAAATGCTATAAATACACACCTAAAAATTCAACCTAAATGCATGCATACACGACGTGTATCAGGAACCCCAACCCTCCCATCCCCAATTTTAAATTCATCATTAAAAATCAACGCTCATAATTAATAACCCCAGTGCTTAGTACCCCACCGACTTACCCATAAATTCTCTCTCAAAACTCAATACTCATGCACATAACAATTTCAATTTTTACATACCCATAGTATGTGTATATATATATATACACACACAATACTGATATGGAACCCACCAGTGAGTTTTCTTATAGAGCCCACTGCTGATTATTCCGCCACATCAACAATTACCCCGCTAATAAAAATGTACTACATTTATTTTTCCCACTTATTCCTTCCCACTTAATATATCTTTTTTTTCCCATGATTTCTTAACAACTCCCTTCCATATTCACCAAATACACCAAATACTACATCCATCCATGGCATAATTCCTCCATTTGAACACACTCACTTTGTTGCCGCCTAGAGCCACAATAAACCCTAGAGCCATAATAAACCTCATCACAACCACCATCTTGATCAGACTGTACAAATTTATCGACATCTAATCCCCGTATCATCTATGTAAGAAACTATAAGTAATAGTTGATGTATTAAAGAGCGGCGCGTCTATCTAATGGATTTACTTATTTTAATTAACAAACTTATCATATATAGAATTTTGTCGATTGTACATAGTTATTTTGAATAACAAATTATGTTAAATAAGTCATGTTCTTGTTGTGATTGAAGAACTTTTTGAAACATGCTTATTTCTAACAAAGGAGACCTACAAAAATAAAGCTATTTATTCTTATTAATAGAAAGTGACTATTTTTTTTTTCCTACAATTTCCTTAGAGGCAACATAAAATTAAGGGAGAAGATCCATATGAAACTTGAACAATGAAGGATGCTTGTAAAAAAGCTCTACCATTGATCGCAAATGTTACTACATTTTGGTCACAAGCAGGAGCTTTAGTAATAGCCAATGAAGCATTAGTCTGGTGTATGTCACACATTTGAGTAGATTCGTTGTTTTACTTCTTTGTCTCAGGAAACTATTAATAATGAAACAATGTCTTAGTGGTTTGTATGCATGCTATTTTTAATTAAATTGAATCCCTTCATCATTTTCTTCAAGCTATGCCTGCTTTATTCTAAACATTATTGTTTTTCTAATTTATTTATGGTATCACACTATATGAGTCAATATTAACTACATGATCTGGTTAAAAACCTCCAGGTTGTTACATCAATGAGATAAAGCATCAACACACTTTTTGCCTCACTACTGTGATGTAACTTTTAATTCTCATATCCAGGATTTGACTACTGATGGACTTCCCACGTTTATTGATGTAGGAAAGTCATGATGGAACATGCTGATTCTTCTTCTTTTTCCTTTGATCATATATAAAAAATTAATATTGTGTCTGATTATGTATAACTTAGTCTTATTTCACTTAATTTAATGTTGACAATTGATGAGGAAGAAAACAATGGAGAATCTTACATTCCTGAAGATACAAATCATAATAGACCTTATATTGGACAAGAGTTTACTTCTTATACGGATGCTTATGCTTTCTACAACACATGTGCACGAGAAAGTGGATTTAATATTAAAATTAACAACTCTAAGAAAAGTAAGGAGACAAATGAAGTGATTTGGAAAGAGTTTTCATGTCATAAGGAGGGCAACACAAATGACACGTACCAAAAAAGGTTAAAAAATAGTAAGCCACGTGTTGGGGAAAGAAATCAAGTTGTTATTAGAACTTGTTGTAAATTGAAGATGAATGTCAAACAAAAAGATGAGCAAATTTGGGTTGTTAGCACTTTTGTGGAAAGGAATTATCATTGCCTTACAACCCTAAGAAAAGTTCATTTGTTACGGTCACATGGGAATGTACCTACTACTAAAAAGTTTTTAGCTCAACAATTTTCTCAAGCTAATATATCGACTTGCCAACAAGTACATTTGATGGAGATTGGTTCCGGAGGTCCACAAAACCTTGGGTACACAAAGAGAGATATTCGGAATTACACGTAATCGTAAGAAATTTACATAAAGGGAACAACGCTGAAACATTGATTGTCATTTTTCAAATTAGAGAAAGAAAGAAACCCAACATTCTTTTTTTATTATGAAGTTGATTCAGACAATAAACTTGTTAGGTGTTTCCAGGCTGATGATGTGTCAAGAAGGTATTATAACTTCTTTGGTGATGTGGTTATGTTTGATACGACATACAACACCAACGAGTAGAGAACATTTTTTTCTCCATTTAATGGGGTTAACCACCATGGTCAAACAATTATTTTTTGTTGTGGATTTACAAGTGACGAAAAAGTTGATTCATTCATATGGTTATTTAGTAAGCTAATGGAAGCAATATTGAAAGGACCTCCGGGTATCATCATCACTGATCAAGACCCTGCAATGACAAAAGCTATTGCTCAAGCCTTCCCACATACAGTCCACCATTACTGCATATGACACATATTGAAAAAGTTTTTAGAGAAAATCAATCCAATAGCTTACAGAGACTAGTATTATAATTTTAAAAATGTGATTTTGGAATTTGAGTCACCTGATGAATTTGAAGAAAGCTGGAGTAAGGTGAATAAGCTACAAAGTTGGAAGATAATGATCGGTTGCTCCAAATGTATGATTTGCTGCGTCGGTGGGTCCCAGCATATGTGAATCACTTTTTAAGTGCTAGAACATCGAGCAGCCAAAGAGCTGAAAGCACGCATGTTTTTTTGAAAAGGTACGTGTCAAGTCAAAACTCCTTCATGGATTTTATCACTTAATTCAATACTGCTCTTACAAATCAACATCACAATGAGCAAATAGCTAATCATGTTGACATAATTGAGGAGTCAAAATGCAATTAATTATGGGCAATAGAAAGTCAAATGTGCAATTTCTATACAAGGGAGAATTTCTGGAGCTTTCAAGATGAGGCTAAGGAAAGTAATCCATATCGTATTGATATTGAGGCAAACTACTCAGAAAATGATGTCTACTATGTTAAAAGGGTTCGTGAAAGTGATGGTTCTCGACGTCAACATCTTTTATACAACAAACAACTTGATCTCCTTTCATGCAGTTGTAAAACATTTGAGTTCCAAGGAATCCCATGTAAGCACATCCTGGTATAATTTCGAATCAAACAATTATTTGAGTCAGCTGATAAGTACATAATGCATAGGGGGGAAAAGAATGCAAAAGTGGGAGTGGTAATCGATAAAAGTGGTACAAGTGTAAGTGAAATTGGAGATGTATACTTGGTGACATGTCATGGAAAATTGTCTCATGCGACCATATTATTGGTGGATGAAGCATCCATAACTGAAGTTGGCACTGATCTATACGTAATGCTTTAGAAAATTCACAAATTAGGGTGAGAGAAATGAATGATGGTAGAGGACTTAATGCACAACTTGTAGAGAGAAAAGTTGTTGAAGAATATGAAAATATCAATAATCCCTCGAAAGTTAGAGCAAAGGGATGTGGAAAAAGGTTGAAGGCATTAAAGGTAAAGGCCATTTTAAAAGAGAGATTATGTCATGGATGCGGACTTCGTGGATAATCACATGACAAACGAAATTGTCCAAAATTACATGACAGGTACGTATAAATTTTAATTATTTATTAGCCATATAAAATAATGATAATAACTCAATATTTATTTTGTATATTGTTCATAGTTCTGTTTTAGATGACAACCCAAGCAACTCTAATTATCTCACTGAGGATGAGGATGACTAACTGACTAGCTGTATGTTACAAGGAATATGAAATATGATGAATTTTATATAATTATATTTTTATAATAATTATGTTTTCCTCTTTTTTTTTTCAGATTCTAATGAAGGCAACAACAAAAAAATATTTTGATTGAGTTCTTGTGTTCCAAATTTAATTTGTTTCGACTTTATTGTCATTCTTTTATGGTGACTTCCTCTAAATTCAATTGTATATGAAATGTTCAAGTTGATCGTCAGCTTGACATACTTGATATTGGTTACTTTTTGGTATAATATTTCCGTTGTAATGATTGACGCGGCTGATTATTCCGATTTTTTATTGTCGTAAATGTTTTCTTTTTCATGCTATGATTCTATAACTTCAAATAAAATTTTCATGTCTATGGTTTCTGACTTATGCCACCGTTTTCCTTTTAGTTGTTGTGTTGTGGTGGTTATTTGGATGTAGTATGTTGGTATTACTTTCGCTCTCTGTTTATTTCTTCATGCATAATGATCTTGTAGTGTTATTTTGCTTTCATTAATTTATTCAATAATTGAATGCTATATTATGAAGGCGAGTTCCTATTAAAGTAATACATCTTCACGCGAGCAATCTATGACTGTTGATACATCGGCCGCAAAAAACGTAATTTTTTTGTTGTGAGTGAATCTTTTCAAGTGAAAACATCCACTAGATGTTGCATGGTGATGTGTATTATTTGCGTTTCGTCGAACGTAATACACCAAATTAATGTATGATTTATACTTATCCAGAACCTAATACTCTAGCTAGTAGAGCGGTAAGTAAAGGGTCGATCCTACGAGGAATGATTAAACAAATCTTGTCTTATGTATTAAACAACTTGATTGACAAAAATTTAAGCAAAACAAGAAAACAATAAAGATGGGGGGAGAGGGGTGGATGATATCAAATAACCAACCACTAATGCAATTAAGTAACCAAAGCAAAGATTAACCAAAAGCACTTAATAAACTAGCAACTCAAAACTAAAAGCAATGAAATAATTTTTGGTTTTAAAATATTAAAAGGAATCCAACCCTTGATCTAGTACCCCCTTGGCCTAGATTAACTATGTAATTGATGTTATTACCCGACAAGCTCTATCAACTTTGTTGTCACTTAAGTGTAATTAACCGAAATAATCTCTTCGATTAATCTACCCAACTTATTGACTCCTAGAATAAGCTCTCTAGTCTTCAATAGTCAAATGCATCACGAATTAAGACAATGGAGTAGATACGATATAAAATTCGCAAGCTTGACATTGGTCGTAAACTATGTTGTACTAGAAGAATGATCTCCTATTTTCTACCTGGGATTAAATCTATAACAATTACGGATAACAAATTCAATCCTAACAACACACAAATGAACCTCAAAATGGCTGGTCAAACCATAAATCAACTCATAAATGTGACTCAATAACATCAAACAACATAGAAGATCCCAAAACACAATCTAATCGGATAATAGCCGTAAAAATTGCATAACCATCCTAGAAGGTTCAACAATTGATCAAGGGCTGAATAAAAGAGTGCTAACCACTCATGGCAACTAATACAAAGATAATACTAATAGAAATTACAATTAGAAACAAAAACTAGATAAAGCTGGCTGTCAATTGACTAATATGAATGAACCAAAAGATGATAATCCATTGATCTTGATCTTCACTTCTCTTCCAAATGCTTGCTCCAATGATGAATGTAGGCTAAATATTAGTGGAAGATGCCCTAAATTTGAATTATGGACCTTATATATATAGAGGTAAGGGTTTTGGGCTGAAAATGGGCCTAAAATCGTGTTTTAGGATGCAAAAAGGGTATCAAATGACGGCCGCGAAGGTGAGTCGTGGCCGCGAATAGCTAATAGCATTTTTAGTCTGTCTGGTCGTCGGGTTGGTCACGGCCGCGACCTTGAGTCGCGGTCGTGATGACTTAAATGAAGTATTTTCTTCATCATCCTCTTTTTCATCCTAGGCTCGTTATTTGTTTCGATCTTCTTCACGACTTGACCTAAAATGCATGCATATACACGTGTATCAAATCTCCCCAAACTTTAACCTTTGTTCGTCCCGAACAAATTGAAATAACAAAAAATAAGAAAAGGATATGTGTTAGGGAAGATTTAAGTGGCCATTCTAGTTTCAGACGGATTTTACGAAAGTAAGGTAATCATGAGAAAATGAGCCTATTTGACATGGCAACTTCAACTACTTTTGAGACTTGAAACTCTCAACAAAAGATCCTCACGGGGTGAGTGTATCTCTCATCTCTCAAGTGTATCAAGTAAGTTGATTTTTTCGCTCACATTGAAGTACATGTAATGACTACCATATGCTTGCCAATCATCTAAATCTAAATTCATACTCGACATATGTGACAAAGACTAAAAAAGGTCTTATTTTTTGTTGTAGTGTAGGCTTGAGATAAGGTGGGGTAGATATGGGCAAAAGTGATTAATTCTTGGACTAATTGAGTTAGCTACTCTCAACCACCACTCAAACAAAATTCACTCTTTCACACTCTCTCACTTTTCTAGTACACCATCCCAAAGTATGATTTCTTCACCCTACAATAAGCTTACAGCCTTAGTGTTTTTCCAACTCTCAATTGGATATGTTATTTACCCGACTTTTAAGACAGTTAATCAAGAAGCACTTAGGAAATCATTAGCCTCTCCCTAATAAAATCAATAAGTTATGTACATCTGACTTTTTCTTTTCTTTTCAGTTTTCCGATCACTTTCATTTTTCTTTTTTTGTTTTAGATCCCCACTATGAATTCAACAAAAATTCTAGGAGAGGCTAACCTTTCCAAATTCTTTCCCTATCAAATATTTCTTTCACCCTTCACAAATCCCATTAACTAACCCACTTTTATTCCAAAAATATGACCCGAACTACCTTCCAATCCTTTTCCTTCTTACTCAATTAGTCCAAGTAAGGCCAAAGGGCTAAATCGAAGGGTATTCGACTTGTAAAGTTGGGCTATCAAATGAAAAGCTAAAAGCTCAAATAGACTAACTAGAGGCAATTTTCAAGTTTTGGTAAAAGGGATACATTTTCAAGCTAAAAAATAGACTAAAAATCAGAATTGCATATGATCATTTCCTAAGTCACACAATGTACCAACTTTACTAAAAATAGAGAATCAAAGCAAGTTCTAGAGACAATCACATGCAATCAATGAAAATCACTCCGAAGGAAAGTATGAATTACTAAAAAAATGGGAGTATGATAAAGGCTAAAAAACTTACAAGGTAAAAGTTTTGATCAAAAGTTTTAAGCACAAGCTCAATTTCATCTCATTTTCTTGTCATGCTCTGTCATGTGCCATTTTTCAAAAATTTTACGAAAATCATCTCTCATTAACTATTCACCAATTATCAATCACCATCACTATCCACAACAAGACAATCACTCAAAATTACCAACTTGGTTCTTATTGACTCAAATTAACAATGCCAAATCAACAAATAACCCAAACAACTACAAATTATCAAACCAAATTAACTAAAAATGCAAAGGACTAATCAAGACATAGATATCAAATCCAAATCTTAATCTAATCAACCCAAAAGAAAGTAATAAAGTAGCATATGAAGATCAACTCACGCGGCCAAGACGTCCCACTACTACCTCCTTCCCAAACTTAGTTGAAAACCAAAGTTTGTGGGAAAGAAAGTGGTACGCCTTGGTTCTCTAACTCATAGTGGGCTATTGTGGTGATGGTGGAGACTGAGGGTCACCCAAGGCCCCAATCTGACTGCATTTGTGCCATGAAGATCTCCATTTAGGTCCACGACTTGTCCTCAGTCTCACTCCTAGCAGTGATAGCGTCAAGAATCTTCTGCTTCTGCTCCTCAATAGAAGTGAGATGGCCATCCACATCCTCTTGAAAATCCCATTAGGATTGGACAGTTGAGGTGGGCCTCTTCCTCGGTGGTTGGCTCGGTTGGCCACCTCCTCCTTCTTCTTCCTCTGCTCCTTTCTCTTGGTACTCAGGTGCCGAGCCTCTTTCCACTTGATATTTCTGTCGTGCAATATCACTTGGAATGTCGCTTGGTTCTCGAGAGGCTGCCATGTATGCATTCGAGACCATATTCAGGTTCTTGGTACTCCGAAGGTTGACTATCCGTGTCAACTGAGGGTTAGGTAACCAAAAGAACAAGCCCCTATTTTGAATGACATAGGGTACCGTCTTGTTCTCTTGACTGTGGATTGCTCCGTCCCTATAACTTATTGTAACGATTTGTATGTGCTCCATATCATCCCAGTTGAGCTGGTATGTTGTGGACACCGGTGGTAAGTTAGTCAGCGGAATGCCGAAATATTCGGTAATTGGAGTGAGTAGACCTCCTATAAAGATCTGATCCGGTGGACGAGTCACTATCTTTTCGAACTAATCAATGAAAATATCTTCGAAGTGCCTCGGGATGCCTTTCAAGATTGACCACAACACTTCCAACTTATTGACACGGCAGACTCCTGTTCCCCTTCTTCCAAAAAATGTTAGTGCAAGGAGCCTTTGGATGTATTTGACTACTTCTGAATCCATGTCACCTTCGAGTTTTTCGTCGAGAAAATCCGAGGCTCGAAAATACTGTGGGAGGCTGTGATTTGCCCCCAAAAACTTCAGAGATCAAAGGCCTTGAGCTCTTCTTCATTGCTAACAGAGAAGCGCCTAAGGAACCTGTATATGTCGGCCAATTCCTTCATCTTCAGGGTCTTGGTATCGCCCAATGATTGGAATGTGATGCTATAGGGCTTGTTACCACACCTTTCTGAGTTGGACCAAATCTCGAGGGTACTGAAGAACTCCAAGACAATGCGTTTGTAAGTCTGTTTTGGTTCCATAAGTCCTCGGAGGCCCACTTTGGTCAATAAAGTGTTCACATTGTCTAATATGTCCGTGGCTTCCAGTATATCATCTCGACCATACCGGGTCGGCATGATAGGTCGATTGTACAAGTTGGCAAAACGCTCCCGATGTGCGGGGTTCTCCAGAACGATGCCAAATTCCCGGCATCAACATGATGAGTAATAGGCGCCCGGTACTGGAGGTTGCTCAGCCTCGGGTTCAACCTCGGGTGCCTTGCCCTTTCCTTTTCAAGAACCTTTTTGGGGAGCCATTTCATGTTCCTACATGGAATACACAACCAATTCAAAGGTGCAAAAACTCAAGCACTCAAAGTAAAGTATAAATTGCCCAAGGGATGCCAAATTCGACCAATTAACTAACAAAAACAAGCAATTTGTATATAAAATTTGTAATCACATACATTCCACAATACTATGAAACAATATATCATTACAAGATTAACAAATAAGCTCAAGAATTAGACCAAACAATCGAAATTGGCTAAACTAGACAATGCAATTTCAACGTATATCACGTGTTCGATGAATTGCCCCAATGAACTTCTAATTTCAAACTCAAAATTTTCATCCAAAACAACATTCCTATATCAATCAACATTCAATGCCACAATCTATCCTAACAATATCATAGTTCGAATGCAATAATCTAAGCATTCTACCATAAAATCATAATAAGCATTCTACCACAAATCACAATAAGCATTTTACCATGAAATCAACCCCGAATCTAAGCAATAGATTCGATATTAATCAATAATGGACTAAAAGGAAGAGATAGCCGCAGTTACCGGTCAATTTTAGGTGAAGAATTTCAAAGTTGGTAGTTTCGCGCTCTTTTTCACCCGACCAAAGTATGCTCTAAATTTGAATTTAATCGGATAAATGTGAGTGAAATTGAGTGGGTAGTGATGTGTGTGTGTTTTGAAGGACTTTGATTAGTGAAAAATCGAGAATTTTGGGGGGTATGGGCGTGTTTGTGTGCAAGAAATTGAAGAAGGGAGGGGAAAACTGACCTTGAAATCGCGATTTAGAATTTTAAGTGCGAAGAGTGTGGCGGCCACGACTGAGTTCCACTAATCCGACAGCTTGTTTCCGAAGTCCCGGCCAAGTCGCGGCTACGACATGCTGCACGAAAGTGAGGCCCCTTCTTAAGTCGCGAGTGTGACATGTTGCACGAAGGTGAGGCCCCTTCTTGAGTCGCGGCCACGATTGTTGCTCGCGGACGTGACACGTTTCACTTACCAAAGCCCCTATTTGGGCTTCGTCACCCCCATTTGGTGTTATCTCTTTGCATTTCATGGCCTGGTCGGTTTCTTGTCATCATAGTCTCTGCATACTAAAAAAATAATAATAAGACAACATCTACAAACACGAAATGACAATAAACTAAGAAAATCGAAAGCAAAATAACGATAACTGTCGGGTTGCCTCCCGGCAAGTGCCTTTATTTTAGCATTGTTGGCTTTACGGAGGCTCATTCAATTGACTGGGGGATCCTCCACTCGCTCTTGATCTTCGGGAGTGCATAGGAAATTCTCAAAATATGGCTTGAGGAGGTGCCCGTTCACCTTGAAGATCTTTCCCGTCTTGCCACTCTCAATTTCAATGACACCATGACCAAAAACCTTGGTGATAACAAACGGACCAATCTACCTTGAGTGTAGTTTGCCTGGGAATAACTTAAGTCAGGAGTAATAAAGGAGAACTTTCTCCCCGACTACAAAGTGTTTCCGGTTGATTCTTGCATCATGGAAAGATTTTTCCTTCTCTTTGTAGATCATCTTTAAGGCCTCATTCAGGCTCTCTTCAAGCTCTTGCAATTGAAGCTTTCGGTGCAAACCAGCTTCATCGAAATCCATGTTGCATTCTCGGACGGCCCAATA
The DNA here is from genome assembly GCA_958295605.1 of Ajuga chamaepitys. NCBI lineage: Eukaryota > Viridiplantae > Streptophyta > Magnoliopsida > Lamiales > Lamiaceae > Ajuga > Ajuga chamaepitys. The sequence goes on along the minus strand of OY282506.1, from coordinate 22,722,319 downwards.
CGCTTTGTGTTCGAGTTCAACAGGGAGATGGCATGGCTTGCCATCGAAAAACTGGTACAGGGACATTCCAATTGGAGTTTTGTAGGCGGTTCTATATGCTCATAAGGCATCATCGAGCCTCAAGCTCTAATTCTTTCGAATTTGGTTGCACAATTTTCTCCAATACAATCTTAATTTCCTTATTTGATTTATCGACTTGTCCATTTGTTTGCGGGTGGTACGGCGTGGAAACTTTGTGCATCACGGCATACTTCTTAAGTAATTTCTCAATTGTCCGGTTGCAAAAATGCATGCCCCAATCGCTAATGATTGCTCTTGGAATTCTAAACCTAGCAAATATGTTGGATTTAACAAAATTTGCAACAACTTTGGAATTATTAGTCCGGGTGGCTTTTGCCTCCACCCACTTAGACACGTAATCAATGGCATGCAAAATATACAAATTACCATAGGATGAAGGAAACGGTCCCATAAAATCCATTCCCCAAACATCAAAGACTTCGCATACAACAACCGGGTTTGGGATATTTGATTGTGTTGAGAGATACTACTTGTCTTTTGGAAATTAAGACATGAATCAGAAAAGCTCCAACACTTTATGTGTGGTCCTCTTCGACCTGAAATGCCCACCACATGCATAAGTACGAAAAAATGTGAGTATGGAGTGGAAATCGGATTTCAAGACACACCTCTGGATCACTCGATCGGGATAGTGCTTCCAAAGGTAGGGATCATCCCACATGTAATACTTGGCATCACTACTCAATTTGTCCCTTTGTGCCTTGTTCCCGGTGGGAAACACTTTTACAACAAGAAAGTTCACCAAATCGGCATACCAAGGTATCACCGAATCCGAAGCTACAAGCAACTGCTCATTGAGAAAAATTTCCCTCAAGAGTATCTCACTCTCCTTTTAAGTCAGTCGACTCAAATGATTGGCTACCGAGTTCTCTACCCCCTTTTTGTCCTTGATCTCTAGATCGAATTCCTGAAGGAGAAGGATTCATCTTATAAGCATTGGCTTGGCTTCCTTCTTCAATAAAAGAAACCGAAGTGTTGTATGATCAGAAAAGACAATGATTTTAGTACCAAGCAAATAAGATCGAAACTTTTCTAAAGTAAAGACTATGGCTAGACGCTCTTTTTCTGTTGTGGTATAATTTGCTTATGTCGGGTTTCGAGTTCTCGAGACATAGTAAATCACATGGGCCGCATTTCCTTTCCTTTGCCTCAAAACGCCCCCACCGCATAGTCGCTAGCGTCACACATTATTTCGAATGGTAGCTCCCAATCCAGCGGTTGGATGATAGGTGGTGATGTAATTGCCTCTTTGAGAATATCAAAGGCGGTCTTGTTGTCATTTGATATCTCAAATTCTATATCCTTTTGCAACAACTTGCATAAAGGGGCTGAAATCTTCGAAAAGTCTTTGATAAACCTCCTGTAAAAACCTACATGGCTAAGGAACGAACGAACTTCCCGTACAGTTGCAGGGTAAGGCAAGGCAGTTATAAGGTCAACCTTAGTTTTATCAACCTCAATCCCGTTAGCTGAAATGATATGTCCTAGAACTATTCGTCACTATACCATGAAATGGCATTTCTCCCAAATAAGCACAAGATTTGTTTCCACACATCTTTTCAATATTTTCACAAGGTTTTCAAGATATTTTTCAAAATATTCACCATAAACGCTGAAATCATCCATGAAAACTTCAATAATGTGCCCTACGTAATCAGAAAAAATACTTACCATGCATCTTTGATAGGTTGCCAGAGCATTGCATAGCCCGAACAACATCCTCCTCCATGCAAATCTACCGAAGGTACATGTAAATGTAGTCTTCTCTTGATCTTTCGGCGTAATGGTGATTTAGAAGTACCCAAAGAAGCCATCCAAGAAGCAATAAAAGGAATGGCCCACCAATCTTTCGAGTATTTGATCAATGAATGGTGAGGGAAAGTGATCTTTCCGGGTCATGGCATTTAATTTATAGTACTCAATGCACATCCTCCAGTCGGTTTGCAAACGGATGGAAACCAATCCCCCTTCCTTGTTTCCGTAACCATCACTCCCGACTTCTTCGGTACCACTTGGGTTGGGCTTACATGTTGGCTGTCGGACATGGGATATATGATCCCAACATCTAGCAACTTGATTACTTCTTTCTTGACCACCTCCATCATAGGTGGATACAACCTCCTTTGAGGCTCCCGACTCGGCTTTGAATCATCTTCTAGAAGAATTTGGTGCATGCAAAGGGAAGGACTAATGCCATTGATGTTGGCTATTATCCAACCAATTGCCTTCTTGTGCTCTTTAAGGACCTCGATCAAGGATGTTTCTTGATTTGGAGATAACTTGGATGAGATGATTACTGGAAGTGCCTCACTCGCCCCTAAGTAAGCATATTTCAAATGGTCGGGAAGAGACTTGAGCTCGAGTGTAGGAGATTCAACCATAGAAGGTAGTACCTTTGATGTGAGTCCGGCAACGGAATGGACTTTTGCTCATATCTTGGTCGAAATGGCTTAGGTGTGCTCAAATGTGTCACTAACTCCACCAATTCATCATTTTTCTCCCAAACCTCTTCTTCACCTTTCTCTAATTGAGTGGTGAGTACAACTTCCACCGGATCCCTACATGTCAAATCAAACACCTCCTCCACAAGTGGATCAATCACATCAATAGATAATATGGAATGAACTTCCTCGAAAAACCGCATGGCATTAAAAATATTGGATTATTGTGTTCTTCCATCAAACTCCATCTTGAGTGTACCCTCGTGAACGTCTATCTTAGTTTGGGAGGTGTTTAGAAACGGCCTCCCCAATAAGATATGCGTGGAGATTGATGAATGGCATTGCATGTCCAAAACATAAAAATCAACCAAAAATACTAGTCCATCAACTTCAACTAGCACGTCTTCGATTACTCCATCGGGGTATGAAGTGCTTCAATCAGCTAGTTGAATGACAAATCGTGTTTCTTTTAGCTACCCTAAGTTCAAGGTTCGAAAAATAGAACAAGGCATGACTATGATTGATGCTCCTAAGTCTAGCATAGCACGTTCAATATTTCGATTATTTATTTTGCAAGGAATGATAAACATACCGTGATCCTTGCATTTTGGTGGAATTTTCTTTTGAAAGATTGTGGAGGCATTTTCTCCCATGATCACCTTTTCATCTCCCTTTAGCTTACTTTTGCTGGTACATAAATCCTTGAGGAATTTAGCATACCTCGAGATTTATTTTATGGCATCAATTAAAGGGATATTGATCCTACTTTTCGGAACACTTCCAACATCTCTTTATCCTTGTTCTTATCCACTGCTTTTGCAACTTGACTTGGAAACGGGAGTGTTTGAGTCGGGATAGGAGGTGAAACTAATTTTTTTTGAACAGCAGGGGTCACGTTCGCTACTGGGGTTCACGATCACGACGAACTAAACGTAGCTGGAGGGGGTCCTTCGCATACCTGGTCGCGGGCGCGGCTGCTTTTTCGAAGCAACCTTCAATTTCCCCCTGAATTCCATCCTCCAAAGGATGCCCGGGCTTGTTGGGCTCATCAAGCATCGCTCCGCTTCTGAGGGTGATGGCACTGATAATTCTTGGGTTGATTTTCAACTGAGCCGACAATTTTCCACTATTGGTAATTTTAAGTCGGCTCACCGTGGTTGCGAGTTGGCTCACTTGTGTTTCAGGATTCTTTATACTTGATTGAGTGTCCTTTTGAAGTTGGACTGTGTTGGTTGCCAAACTTTTGACAATATCCTCTAGAGACGAGTTAGACGATGACTTGGTATTTTTCTTTGGTTGATACATTCCTCGTGGTTCGAGGAGCTCGATTTTGGCCTTAATCCCCTGTTAGCCCCCCTTGACGGCCATATCGAAAATTCGGATGATCTCTCCACCCCAGGTTATATGACTGGGAGAAGGGATCATACATTCTTCCTTGAAAGCTTCCAACCGTATTGGCATGAACCTCAAGCTCATCCCCAAGTATTTTGCAAGTATCGGTAGTGTGATCGATCGTCTCACATATTCCGAATGACCTTAGGACTTGATTTCCCCCCGAAGAAACTTTCCTGACCAAGTTAGTGAACTGCTCAATTTTATCATCAATGGAAGAATCATGAACTTCCCTCACCGTCCTCATTGGCTCACGACAACCAAACTGTTGAGAATTCGTAGCCATCTTCGTGATCAATGCTCGAGCGGCAGTTGGGGCCTTATCTACTAAAGCACCTTCACTCGCCGAATCAATCATATTCCTACCAGACAATGATAAACCCTCGTAGAAATACTGAATTAGGAGTTGATCTATGATCTGATGTTGAGGGCAACTCGCTACAAGCCTTTTAAATCTCTCCCAATACTCTCATATAGTGTTTCCCCTTGCATCTGTCGAGCCCCACTAATTTCTTTCCGGATGTTCTTGGCTTTAGAGGCCGGGAAATACTTCTCTAGAAATTGCATTTACATTTGCTCCCAAGTGGTAATAGAAGCAGATGGGAGATAATATAGTCAATCTTTGGCTAAATCTTTCAAAGAAAGGGGAAATTCCCTTAACTTTATTTTCTCTTCAGTCACCTTCATTGGCTTCATACTTGAACACACGATATGAAATTCCTTGAGATGCTTGTGCGGGTCTTCACCAGAAAGACCATGAAAGGAAGGCAATAAATGGATGAGGCCAGACCTCAATTGAAAAGTAGTGTCATCTCCAAAGTCGAGAAATGTGATGCATAATGGTTGGTGTGTGACCCCAATATTTGCCAACTCTTTCATTATTCTTTCGGCTACCATTTCAATTTGCTCTTCTTCCGGTTCCAGATTGATCTCTTCGGTATCAAGGTGTAGACCTTCAAATTCTCCACGAATTTGCTCAAATTCTCTTGCTTGCCTCCTCAAAATTCATTCTCGTAGGACTATATTGAGTTCAAACAATAGGTCCTTGTTACCTTGAGAACGTGTGAACATCCACTATATCAAGACAAAAACAATAGCAAGTGATTATCAAAGCAACAAATGTAGCAAAAACACATAACTAGAATAATAAAAATAGTGTTTAACACTAAAAACAAGATAGTTCTAGCAATGTTTCCTAGCAACGGCGCCAAAATTTGGTTGTGTTTTATTTACGTCTCGTCGAACGGAATACACCAAATTAATGTTTTATTTATACTTATTCTAAACCCACTTCGCTAGCTAGTAGAGCAATAAGTAAATGGTCAATCCCATGAGGAACGATTGAACTTATCTTGTCTTATGTGTTAAACAACTTGATTGACAAAAATGTAAACAAAACAAGAAAACATTAAAGATTGGAGGGAGGGGGGGAGGGGTTGGATGATATCAAATAACTAACCACTAATGCAGTTAAGTAACCAAAGCAAATATTAACCAAAAGCACTTAATAAACTAGCAACTCAAATAAATAAACGCAACGAAATGATTTTTGGTTTTAAGATATTAAAAAAAATCATACCCTTGATCTACTATCCCCTTAGCTTGGATCAACTATGTAATTGATGCAATTACCCGATAGATTAGTCCTAAAATCCCTACTCCAAGATTAATAACAAGCTCTATTAACCTTGTTGCCTCTTAAGTGTAATTTACCGAAATAAGCTCTCCGATTGATCTACCCAACTTATTGACTCCTAGAATAAGCTCTCTAGTCTTGAATAGTAAAATGCATTACGAATTAAGACAGCCGAGTAGATACGACATATAATTCGCAAGCTCGATTTCATTGGTCATAAACTATGTTGTCCTAGAAGAATGATCTCCTATTTGCTACGTGGGATTAAATTATGACAGTTACAGATTAAAAATTCAATCCTAGCAACACACAAATGAACCTCAAAATGGATGATAAAACCATAAATCAACACATAAATGTGAATCAATAACATCAAACAACATAGAAGATCCCAAAACATAATCTAATCGGATAATAACCGTAAAAATTAAGTAACCATCCTAGCTTAAGGTTCAACAATTGATCAAGGGCTGAATAATAGAATGCTAATCACTGATGGCAACTATTACAAAGATAAAACTAATTGAAATCATAATGAGAAACAAAAACTAGGTAGAATGAACCAAAAGATGATAATCCCTTGATCTTGATCTTCACTTCTTTTCCAAACCCTTGCTCCAATGATGAATGTGGGCTGAATATTAGTGGAAGATGCCATAAGTTTGAATTATGGACCTTAACTATATAGAGGTAAGGGTTTGGGGCTGAAAATGGGCCTAAAATCGTGTTTCAAGATGAAAACAGGGTATCGGATAGCGACCGCGACTCACCTTCAAGATGAAAGCATTTTTTGCTCGTTTGCTCATCGGGTTGGTCGCGGTCACGATGACTTGAATGATGCATATTTTTCATCAGCCTCTTTTTCATCCTTGGCTCGTTCTTCGTTTCGGACTTCTTTGAGAATCGACTTTTGGTATTAATTTACCTGTATTGTTCTGAAATGAGTCCAAACACATCAATTGCCCAATAAAAAAATTATGAACAATACAAGGTCGAAAATGCATGCAAGTGTCTTTAAAACGACACTTAATTCGATCTAAAATGCATGCATGAACACATGTATCACATGGAGATAAATACGAAGTCGAAAATATTGCTTATTTGGAAGGTTTTTACAGACACGGCCCCCCAAATCTTTTACTAGTCTACGGTCTTGAAAAGGTTCTTAATGAAATAGAGAAATTGATGAGAGTGAAGAAGATGATGGAAGAAGCAGCAAGCCCATTTAGCTTGGCAATTGCAATATCTTGATATTAATAACAAGCTATTGAATTAAATACTTTGGCAGCCCAAGTTTGTGTACATCACTTATTCATTGGAATTAACAAAGACACGGTAGCTCTTATACCCCTTTCTGCAAACGAAGACATGCCATGTGAGTCAACTAAATGTGTCGTATAGTATGCATAATTAAAAGATACTAACTTTTCTTTTTACTGTGAGTGAATATTTTCAAGCAGGTGTTTAAGTACTTGCGCTTTTTCTTGGTTCTAGATATTACAATGTGTTGAATATGAGATTATTTCACAATGAAAAAACTGGGAAATTTTAGGACGAAAGTGTAATTTCTTTATTCTCGACATTTTCTTTTGGTTAATTTTTTCCAAATGAGAAGTTCATATATTGCATTGTCTAGTTTTATCCTTAATTCCCATCAACTTGAGTGTTCACTGGGAGTTAGCACTCTAGTTAGTCATGAAATGTTACAGAGAAGTGCTTGATTCATATTTTTTTTTTTTGGTAGTAAAATGGAAGTATTGATCATGTTTCGTTATTTCTTAAATTCAATAATGCCATATTACTTTGCTTGATTGGAAGTAAAACTAGATATCTTGTTAAAGTATTAACTATTAAGTAGTGCATTTTCCACCTGATGGTTGGAACGCTCTCCCACTATCAAATGAAACCAATTAAACTTACCTTACATGTACACAATTGTATCTCATCGCAAAAACACTCCCTCAAGCTTGAAAATGATAGTATATGATGTTAATACAGGGGAATCAAATAAATTGGCTCACAATCTCCAAAGTACTGGTAGAGCATAAAACGCAACAAAAAAACCCAACCAACTCTAATGGAGAACAAACGCGCCAAACGATTCCATAGAAACCCATACTGATTAGAGCACGCGTGAATTTCATAACAATTCAAACAAAAAAAAAAAAAAAAAGAAAAGAAAAACTCACCGACTATACTGGAGAAAAAAGAAGGCAAGATTGCAAGAAATTGCTCAATTCACTATATTCATATTAAAATAGGGTTGTAACAAGGTTTAGCTTTCCGAAACTCATCTATCATAACAAGACTTGGTACCAGATACTTCGTCTGATTTGCAACATCACTAGATGATGGTGCGGGAGTGGATGATTTGGCACTGGATGTGATTGAAGAAGAAATTGTCGAGCTGGCGGAAGAAGAAGAAGATCTGCCATCTCCTCTAAGTGGTGATGATGGAGGCGGAGCATCTCGTCAATTGCAGCAGGGCCGGAGGCGATTGAAGAAGAAATCATCAAGCTGATTGAGGAAGCAGATCCATCATCTCCTCTAGGCGGCGGTAATGGATGTGGTGTATCTCGTCAATGGCGGCGGCAACAGAGGTGATTGAAGAAGAAATCATCGGGCTGGCTGAGGAAGCAAATCTACCATCTCCTCTGGGCAGCGATGATGGAGGCGATATATACTGATTATGATGATGGAAGCATTATATTTACTGAATATCGAAATGAATAAGTGGAAGAATTAAGCGGGGAGGAATAAGGGGGAAAATATATGTTGCACATTTTTATTACTAAGGTAACTGTTGATGTGGCGGAATAATTAGCGGTGGACTCTATAAGAAAAATTCTGATGGGTTCCATATCAGTATTATGTGTGTGTGTGTGTATCTACATAAATACATACACAATTTCTAGTTTTACAACTTTTTTATGTTCACACAAAGTTAAATATCCAACCTCAACTTCAAGTAGGTGGACGAGCGATGGAGAGAGCCTCAGGAGAATAATGGCGGTAGCCGCGTGGCAGATGCTCCACCTGTTCACCGCGCAAAAAAAGGAAGTGAGGAATTCAAGAATACAATTTGTTTTTATTAATGTTCTTTGTTTGTTCAATGGAAGTGTCAAGCAGAGTGATTGAAGAGGCCAAGGGTTTTGATTTATTTTCTAAACACACTGAAGGTATATTTGTAAATAACTAATAATTTAGGGGTACAAACTTGTATTTTCTTATAAAAGGTACTTCTATTTTTTTAAAATTGGGGGTACAACTGTGCCCCCTTGCACCACACTAGCTTCGCCACTGAATGTTGCACATCGTTTATAGCAATACATATCTTCTATAAGGTTTTGTGAAACATTTTCTACAACGGTTGCGCCAATGATTAGCAATGGCCTAAAATTATGTTTAGTCCCTTAGCTTTCTGCTTGTACACTAAATGTCCCACAAGTTATGCCATTTTTAATTTCATCTCGTAACTTATATAATTTGCATCACAATTGTTTCAATTTAGTCCCGGAACTTTTCATTTCCCTGACTTTGAAGGAAAAATCATGTTTGGTCCTATTAACTTTATATATGGTCTCGTAATATATTTTTCAACCAAATTGGTCCCATAACTCTAACTACTGGCTGATTTTGGACCAAAAATCGAAAGAAGTTATTTAAACCTTAAAATGATATTAGAGCCATGGTTTCATTTAAGAAATCATAAATTATTTTATCATGCGATGAACTATCCTTTCGGAGGAGACATTACGAGTAAATTATGACTTCGAACGAAAGTTTGAGAAGAAAAACTCTTCAAGAATACTTAAGTGAAAACTCAAGTAACAGGAAATATTTTCAGATTTTTGGAAAACAAAAACAAGATTTCTTTAGAGAATTACTCTAAAGGTGTGACAACATTCTGGAAAGAAGTAATGAGCTTCGTCATGAGCCAAAACATCCTTTCAAGATGCTATGTTTAGATGAAAGAAGAAGAAATATGATCAAATACCCTTATACAGGAGATACTTAAAGAAGGGAATGTAGCTAATTTTATCTACTTTATCAGCATCCATGGAAGATATCTTACAAAGGAGATCTGGAAAAGGCGTTCAAACCATTCTTCATCAGAAATCCAGAAACCCCATTTGCATTCCTGGGAGAAAATATGATGGGACCTAATTGGGAAGAAATCAGCAGAGAAAATGTAAGATTTCTACTCTTAGAAAATCAAGAACATCTATAGTTATGGAGAGATCATCCTCAACCAACACAAGGAGATCACTGAAACTCTCAAGGATGTCTAAAAGAGCTCGACCATCTTCGAAACTAAGCCAAGTACGTACAGAAGAAGAGAAGGAGGATGGTTGCCATGGCCTTTCGGTATAAAAATCTATGTTACATCAAAAGGGGAAAGCTACCAAAGTAAAAGGGCGTCAACTAATGGTGAAAAGATGTTTGATTTTCTAAACCTGATAAATCTATCCTAATGAAAATGGATAGAGTAAATCAGGAGAATTGTTTGAGACCTTGCGTAGCGGGATAAGGTCTTCAAGATTTAAAAGTGCAGAAGTGTGCACTGTCAGGACAACAATTGATCCCTAGGAATACAAATTAGAATCCAACCAATGCGATAGAAAGTATGGGATCCCAAGATTCACCAACAGATATCAATATGCCACATGTTGGAGATTCCACAATAGGTGACTACATTGACCATCCCACACGAACAAGATGGAGAACATAAAGCAAAACTTCACTCAGACGCCTTATGGAAAATTCCCAGTTGTATCCAATTCATCCATACAGGTTGGTACTAAATCAAGATATATTAGACCTTAAGAACAGAGATATGTTCATCTATGAGTGGTCATCCACAATGCAAATTGCAGCTAGAACACTAGATTTGAAGAAATAAGGTTCCATCTCACTTCTAAAGATGAGCCTCGGAGGATCAGTTAAGGTTTCTTGGGATGGTACTGAGCCTCAGATTAGAGAGTAGGTTTGGGCGGACGAATCATTAATTGATATCGTTTAGAAAATGGCCCAAGTATTCAAAATTGGTTTTTATCACAATTGACTACTTTGAAGGAACCGCAGAAGAAATTGCCATACGATACCAGCAGCCACCTCATATCCTAGAGTAACATGATATTTACCACTGAGACGAGTTCATCAAACTCTTTAGAAGATGTAGATAGAAGTTAAAGATAAATGTAAACGACGTCATCCCATTATTCTGTGTGAAGATTCCATGGACATGGAGGGAATGCGAATTTCAGCTACCCCTACAGAATTTACCAGATATTGTACCAGGGAGAATTTCATTTCTCATATTAAAGTTTGCTGAGTGGTGTTATTAAGCGGCGCTCCACAAGGACTATAAAAGGCTAAGAGGAATAAATAAAGGGGTTCTTATAAAATGACATCCCTACTATCATTGGAGGCCAATCATTCAGGAAAACATGATAAAAAGGAGAATTCACCCTTATGTAAAAAGAGACGGTTGCAAGAGATCTGGTTCATATAAGAAAAATGTTTAGTCCAACCAGAAAGCCAGAGGTTATAAAATAGGACAGAAGTCAGGACCAAGAAGAAACAAAGCTTCATCCTCAGGCTCGAATCTAAGGAATACTAGAAGATCAACGTCGACTAGAAGAACTTCCAGAAGAGCTCATATAAGGGCTAATGAAAGTTTGAGAGATTTCAATTGCTAGACGTGTGGTGCTAAAGGCTACATATCAACTGATTGACAAAAACAATAAAATGAGGAGCTAGGGAGTTTGAGACTACTCCAGAGGTGGAGGAAGTTGTCTACTTTCGGGATCTGATTCAAGTATATCAGTTTGAAGATATTCCTTCCGACAAAAGCATGTACCAAGAAGAAGATTATAGTGAAAATGAGTCTTCAGACAATCTTTGTGCTGGGAAGTTGGCATCCTATATTTATCCAAGAATTTCCTATAACCTGGTAGATTGAAATTTTAATAGAGATCCAACCCTTTATCAAGATTTTAGGAACAAAGATTTGATGATAGACGGGAATAGGCCATACTCTATTACTTACAGTATTTCATACACACTTTCTAACACTCACCATTCAGAATATTTTGTAGGTAAGGAGTTTATCGAAATTCTAGATATCTTGGAAATGTAATTCGTCCGGATATTATGGAGTTACCGCCGATCCATGAGATGGATATATGGATTAATGATTAACCTATTATGACAAGAGCCATGAGTTAAATGTTAGAACCAAGGAGAGTCTCTTTCCATGATAATAGGATCATAGGTCAAAGTTGGGAAAATAGACCTATCCCAAAAGAGATGCTGGAACCAGAAAAATTTACAACCAAAGGTGAATTAAAATGCCCAGAAGGTTTGAGGGATAGTATTTGATATCACACAAAACGGCAATGTATTTTCTTGTGATGTCTTGTGTTATTTACAACAACCTTCCCTAGGGAGACAAGAAGGTACCTCTAGCTAGAGAAATCGAGTTAATGATCCAAGGAGTTGCAAGGCGTTTTAAGGAACAACTAATTCTTGGATTATAATTTCTCTAGGATCACAAACCTTGGGAAAGACGACTAGATAGAATGGTATTCACAGGGGCACATAAATAATATCAAATTCAATGATCAGCTTGGGGCTCTTTACAAGCCCTGATGGACCCACTAGTCCTTTCTTCAAATACATCTCTATTGGGATGTTATATGAAAAGTATCAAGCAGAATATTTTGTAGTTTACATTGATTCAGGCGTAGGAATATGCACGGCCAAGCCAGAAGACTTTTCTTAAGAACTTGGAGATGATTTACCAGCTAATGCAGGAAGACATTTCTCAAAGAGGATTCTTTTCCTTGAAAGAGGAATTCTATAGGCAAAAATAATCATTAGAGGAGCAAGAGATACCCTATGGTATAAAGTCATGATTCCACCAATTTATTTCCATGACATTGGTGCATATATTCTATTAGGAAATAATTTCCTACGAACATTTAAGTGGTTCACTCAAGAGAGTGAAACAAGAAGGCTTATTTTCACAACCCTATGTGATCATATGATTATTGTTCAGAGATTAAGGGAGGTATTTCATAAAAAAATGCCATCAAGTTTTTGCAACGAGTGTGGTGTTGAAGAAATATTGAGTCACCCAATGATAAAGGATCATCGAACATATGGAGATGCACTCCTTCAATATCGAACCGAAATACTGGGAGGAAAGGTGGATAAATGAATTTCTAATGAGACAATCCAATTCTTCAAAGTTTCTATGGATGTGTCTCCACAATTTGATGTCGTCGTTGAAGAATAAATATCTTTGGAAGATGTCAAGAAGAAGATACAGAAGAATTTTAATGAAGATCCTCTCGCATTGTGGGACAAGAATGAACTCAAAGCATTTTGGAAGCCAAAAAAAAAAAGAGTATGTTCCATACAAGACCATTTTATGAATCTAGCAGACCGTGAGGATATGAAGATGATATTTGAGGAATACTTAGACCTTAAGTTAATATCAGCAGGAGTCTCTCCATATAGTAACCCAGGACTTTTGGTGAGAAATCATGGAGAAGTGAAGAGAGGAAAGCCAAGATTGGTGATCAATTACAAAAGAATCAAACAAAATCTTAGAATTTGACGGATACTATATTCCGAGCAGAGAGCACCTGGTGAACTGCATTGAGGATGCAAATGTATTCCCTAACTTTGATTGTAAATTTTGTTCCCATCAGGTCAAGATGGAAGATGCAAGCAAAATGTATACGACATTTTTACACCAAGGACATTATATCTGGAACGAGATGCCAATGGGATTAGCAAATGTGCCCCAAACATATCAGAGAAAGATAGATATCTTTTTAAAGATTATTTGAAATTTATGGTCGTCTATGACGAGATATACTCATTACCTTAAAGAATATGAAGGAGCATATTAAACATTTGGAGATCTTTTCAGAAGCCCGTCATAAAGAAGGATTAGTGCTATCTGAAAAGAATGTAGTGATCGCCAGAAGATGGATAGAGTTTCTCGAGATCGAGATTGATGATTCCTGATCATCCTTCAGAAACATATTGTGGAGAATGTGCAAGAACTTTGAAACCCCTCAAAGACAAGTAGCAACTTGAAAGTTTCTTGGTGTTGTTAATTTTGTTGGACTGTACATAAAAACTCTAAAAAAATAAGGGAAGGTGTTCACCCATTACTAAATAATATTTTTTTATTTCAAATGAGAAAATAAACACCACAAACAATTGGTGTTAAAGCTTAAAGAATTCTGTAAAGAATTTCTAAAGCTATCAATACCGAATGATAAGGATGACTGGTTCTGCACATAGATGCCAATGGTTATTGGTGGGCAGCATAACTAACCAAAGCCACACCAAACAGTGAAGTGCTATGTCAATATTGTAGCGGTCTCTTTCCATAAAACGGAGAAGCAATATGCCATATCAATGAGAAGAAATTTTTCGCAGTTAGAAAGGCTTCCAGAAAATAGCCTTCATCCCACTGCCTAAGATGTTCTTTCTAAAAATGATAATACAAGTGTTAAAGCTTTCTCAACAAAAAAAAAAAAAAAAGAAAAAAAAGAAAAATTGAATCCAAACCTGAGAAAGCTAGTTTACTAAGATGGCAAGATGATTGTCAATATTTAGATTATGAGGTTGTCATTATAAAGTCTCACAAAAATGTTTTGGCAGAGTTTCTTACGAGAGATGGAGCAGAGTGAAGCATACTCTATCCAAACAGAACACAAGTATCTCCAGATGCATTTGGAGGAGATTGACAAGAGGATCAACGACTTGGAGATAAGTGACATGGTCACGGTCGAATTCAACAGGAGGACTTGTTGAAAGTTCGTAATGGGCTGAATGCTATAAGACTGGTTAGTTCATGTATCTAGACAACTTGATCATTTCTCTTTGATGGGAAGCTTCTTCGAGGAAAAAGGTTGAGTTTCGGGAATACGTTCCTAACCCGATCCCCATAGACTCGGTTACTGTGAGCATGAGTTCGAAGACTCAAGTACTGTGAGCACGAGTTCTAAGTTGGATCCTTACATGGGTCCAGCCGAAGAAAAAATTAGGCAAACGAAGGATACTCCTTCTACTGTCTCAAGCTAACCCAGCACCTCTGGGGTAAAAGAAGGAGAGATCAATCTTAGGTTAATGGCTAACATCTCTAAGATTCATACTAACTAGTTTAAAGTTTCTCCTTTTCAGGGTTATCAAATTACATGGGAGAAAATTGTCACAAGAGCTGGTGTTGATCCAGCAAAATGCCTGATTGGTTGGTCTAGTAAATATTTAAGGATGCAGATGTTTCCATGAGCCAATCAACAAGAAGTGAATGAATGCTATGAGTTTGTAGCTCTATCTGCAGTTCATATTGTGCCACCTAATTTTCTAAAAAATTAAAACATCCGGTATAGATACGCAATGTTGTGACCGAGACGTGGGATAATAATAATCACCTCGAACGTGGAGATATTCTAGAGCTTAAGTTCATATCGGCAGGCCCAGAACCATACAAGAACTGATCTCATATAGCTTTCCATTTCATAAAGTTACAAAGAATCGATCCAAGATTAGCAAACAAGAATATGTCTACCTAGATCACAAGATCCCCTTGGTTTCTACATTCACGGAGGATGATATTACGACAAAGAGAGCTTGGGGCTTATGGTTTTGCCTCACAGAAATGTGAAAGGTTAAGGGAAATTTCAAAGTCTTTTAGAAGACGATTAATAGAACACTCTTCATCAACACCATTACATCTAAAAAATCTTCATATGCAGAGTCCATCTTTAAATAGAAGAGATAGATGTTATGGAAGAACGAGCTATTGGCAAGTTCAAAAACCACTAGAAAATATTGCAACATGGCTTGGACAGTGGATGAGCCGAATTTGTCCCATGTGCCCGGAACAGGAGAAGAAATTATTCGGACAATCACTTCCTATCATAAATGGCAAGGGAAGAAGAAACAAGAAAAAACCATCAAGAATGTAGAAGATGCCAAGGAGATCACCCCAGGAAAAAATACTAAAGGATTCCCCGACAGGCCTTGAGGGTTAAGTCATGAGATTCCTTTCCACCAAATAGGATAAAAGGTGGAAAGTTAAAAGAGGCATCCAAAGTGGAATAATTGAAAATCGCGTGCGATGCAATAAGAGAAGGACCCACCCCCATGTGAACCCATGTGAATTTGACGAGTCACACTCAGCAAAGAGAAAGACAACTTTTTTCCAATAATTGAAGAATAAAGGGCTTCAAACCTCTATAAAAATTCAAGGTAGAAGGAAGCAGAATGCATCGACAATTCCCCTCTTTTTTACAAAAAATAAATATTGTAATAGATAGCCTGCGATTTTTCCATTCTAGTTTTCTTTCCAGTATATGTGTGCTTAGAGCATAGCTACCATGGGTAGTTAAGCAAGTAGTCTCCTCACAAAAGGAGATGTACTAATGTAATAAATAAATTTATGATTTCTTCATAAAAGTTTGTAAAACCCGGCAGATACGACCCTGCTGTGATTGAGTGGTTAGTTGTAAGGAGCCGCTTGTAAAACCCAATAGATACGACCCAAATGCAATTTGGTCAAATGGTATAAAACTTGGTTAATATTCCAAGAAAATTTATAATTTACGAACACATGACGGGCCTGCTATGGTCATAATGGATTATTTCCATTTAAATGTTGAGAATCAATATTTAAAGGACCATCTTTAAAGAATGTGAATAAATCATGGGACGATATTTATTACCTAGAAAGATATGAGACGAAATATGGACGAGGGACAAAGTTATGGGACATAGTTGAAAAAGAGAAATCTTATGGGACATTTAGTATAAAAGCAAATATTTATGAGACTAAAAATGATTTTTGTCTGCATTAAAACACTGATTGTGTATTGTTTATATCATAATATACACATGGCATGTATTGATGAAACTGTTATTGGAGATGTTGCAGTTATTATTGTAGGGAAAAATGTAAAAACTATCCATCAATTTGGAGGGTGACTTTCTTGTGTAGCCTCTTTTATCATGCAGTTTATGTCCAATCTGTAGCAATCTTGTTCACTTTGTTACCATTATTCACTGGAAAATATAAAAATGCACATGAAATATCATATCTATTAATTCCAGTTGACAACGGTTATGTGGTTGTCCACGTGTACTCCAACTCGAACAAATTAATGGGCAACTTTTACAAATTTCAGATTAATGGGCAACTTGTGCCAACAGTTTAAAAAAAATGGAAAAATTACCAAATTAGCAAAAACACTGGCAAATTGAAAAAAAAAATTAGCATAATATATAATATAAATATAATATATAAAAAAATTAACTATAAAATTTGAAAAACTAATAATAAAATTATAAAGATCATAAATAAATTTTAATAATTTTTATTTAGATCTAGAAAAGTTATTTAAATTTGGTAATATAATAAAATGCTATGTTGTATTTAAAACAAAAAAAAAATATATTAATATAGAAAAGAATAAGATATAAAAAAATAAAAATAGAAAATAAACAAAAGCATATAAAATTTACTGTAAAACTTCCCAACACAACCACCCCACCCCACCTTCATCTTTTCCAACCTCCATTATCAACTGCTAATGGCGCTAACAACCACTCTAACCTGATGTTTATCTCTTTCCAAATTAAGGGGTCATCTCTTCTTCCCTTAATTCCTCCTCAATGTCGCAATATCCCTCGGCCCAAGTTACTAGAAGATTTTATCCAATCTTCCCTCTACCACCAACATTCTACACCTGTCCCTCCCCTCCAACTTTAAATCTCACACACCGAGTTGCACCAAAAAGCCGCGATCGAGGACCCTGAGGACCAGATAAATCCCCAAAACTACAACATAACCGAGCTTATGTAACACCTAAAATGTGTTATATGTACACATAATTACAATAGATTTTACATAACACTTTATTGGTGTTACATTTGTCAGTGTTACCTAAAGTATAAAATAATACTTTTGGTGATCTTTACCCTTTTGATCAGTATTTTATTAGATTTTAAATTGTGGCAACACTAAAAAAATGTTACATATAATAATTAATATAAAACTTCTTTTTTTAGAAAAAAAAAAAATATTGCATATTGTCATCGTTGTTTTTTTAACCTAGGTTGCTAGGCAACAATAACTATTTATTTTATTTTATAAGAAAAAAGGTATATACTCCGTACCTCAATTAATGTAATATCAATAAATTACTCTAAAGACTAAATTATCATCATCAAACTACAACCTAACTTAATTTTATTTCGTCTATTCTTTTATCTAATTTGATACAAAATTTCCTTTATTCTTTTTCCAGTTTCGTCTACTTATGTGTGTGTGTATATATACACACACATATATATAATTTATTTTATATCACACTAATTTATTGCATCTAATTATTGTACATAATTTTTAAGACACTATCATTAATTTCAATTTCAATACATTTATGTATCTACTTGTTCTAGACGATTATGAGAAACCTTAAAGAGACATGACAAAGTATTACAAGTCTACGTTTACACACTTAAGAAATTAATGTATTCAAATTCTACAGCTACAAAACTTCTTTGCGGTTGTTTACTAAAAATATAATGTGTGTATATTTATACACATACGCGCACACACACATAAATCACTAATTAATTTATTTTAGATAACAAATAAGTAGCCTTTTAGGTGCTCTAATAAATTATTATTTTTATTGGCCTGAGCCGATCGTTTCCACAACTTTTGTTACGAATGCTATATTATAATAATTAAGATGTAACATATCTATAACAGTTTGCCTCGAAAAGATATTTTATAATATATAAAAAAATTGAAAGATTTTAATTCTCCAAAGTCACATGAGAAAAACCACTCCAAATTTAAATTATTTAATTAATTACAAGTGTGACCTAAAGAGTGTTACTTATTTATAAGTATTACATAAAAGATGTTACTTATTCAAAAGTATTATGTAAAGAGCGTTACTTAAATTAAA
Source organism: Ajuga chamaepitys (assembly GCA_958295605.1). NCBI lineage: Eukaryota > Viridiplantae > Streptophyta > Magnoliopsida > Lamiales > Lamiaceae > Ajuga > Ajuga chamaepitys. Next base: position 22,703,762 of record OY282506.1, on the reverse strand, counting down.
ATGTTATTTAAAAGAGTTACAGTTTAAAGTATTATTTAAAAATATTACATCAAGGTTTACATATTTGGAGATGTCACTAAAATTAGTCAAAATTTCAAAAGTGTTACAAATAAAGTGTTACATAAAGTCGTTTACGTTGTAGTCTAAGTGTTTGAAAAATTATGCAAGGATAGGGGGAGGTTCTTTTCTTTGGGGAAGATGCAGGTAAGGTGAGATGGGGTGGTTGGGAAATATGAAGGTAGGCGCGTGAGAAAGATCAACATTAAATTTTACATTCTATTGATTATTCCAATTTTTTTAAATCTTATTATCTAAAAAATTACTTTAGTATTCTTTTATTTTAAATACAACATAACATCTTATTATATTACGAAATTTAAATAATTTTTTATTTTAAATATAATATTAGATATATTTAAAAAATATTAAAAAAAATTCATGGTCTATATATTTTTACTATTAGTTTCCGAATTTTAAATTAGTTTTTTATATATTATATTTATATTTGATATTATTTAGTTATTTTTTTTATTTGGTATTTTTTTCCAAATCTTTAAAAATAAAAATTGTTATTGGCAAAAGTTGCCTATTTAGTTTTAATGTTCAAAAGTTGTCATTTATTAGTCTGAATTGGAGAACATGTGGGTTGTCATATAAGCTTTGCCAGTAAAAATTCACGCTCGTGATATTTTATGTGCATTTTTGTGTTTTCTAACGAAAAATGGATACAAATTGAACAAGTTGCGATATGTTGGATATAAATTGCGCGACCCGAACAAGCTGGGCAAGAGAGTCACACCCCCAAATTAATGAGCAACTTTTATGTTTTCCCTTATTGTAGAAGATTTGGATTGCTACTATCAAACACTTATTTTTCATTAATGAAGGATGTTAACACTAATACCTTATTTGTCGTTAGCTAATTTTTTAATTTTGAACTCGACGATAATATATTAAACTAATAAGTCAAAGCTTCATAGTCAATAATGTACTTGAATGCATTTGACACATAGCCAAGAAAAACACCCGGATGTAACAAGTTAAGGAAAACATAGCTAAGTGGTGAGCAAGAGAGTTTGCACCCTAAGCACATAAGAAACTGCAAAAGACCGGAAATTAGGACGAGATGTAAAATATCTTGCACCATTGTATCACCCATATACTAGTACTCCTTCTTCGAGTGCACAACTTCCGTGTTAGCGTCAAATAGTCCACTTCTACCACCCCTTCTCGTATTCCCAACTCATGAGCCAATTGCAATGTCGCCCTTCACGCCACAACTTCACCTACTTCCACTGAATAAGCCTCTGGAAAGAGCTTCGCCTGGCCTGTGACACCACACCTTTATTTCCCGTTAAGATAGCCCCATGATGCCAATTCCAACTCCCAATGTTATCGACGCATTTGTGCTAATTTTTACTGGTTCCTCCTACCCTTCGGTTTTGATGTCTCACGATACTCACTAACCGTTGAAATAGCCCACATAACACATCTATTATGGATTTCCAAAATGCTGTTAAGCACATCAAAATTTTGAGATTTCCATATTGAATACAAAATTGTTGCAAAATGGACATGAAATTCTGCATCACTATTTTGGCCATATGCAACATTCAATCTCCCATTGAAGCATTGGAAGAATCTGGTGGTAGAGGCAGTGTTATAACGTGATGCGAGAAATATGCATAAACGAGAATACATGAAAACACAATTTATGTGATTCACTAACAATGTGTTAGCTATGTCCAAGGGCAGAACAGAGGAAACGTATATAATGTGTGATCGGGATGATTACAGAGTATAGAATGACCCTAAGGCATTCCACTAGGCACTCGTAGCGGGATGTCTCCGGTAGCGGATACGTCTAACACATTCACAAAAAACATGCTCCACTGTCTCTATCTCATCAAAACATATCGGGCATATCAGGTCTAGTAGCACTCTCCCATATTGCAGCAAACTCTCACTGGGATCACGTTACGTAAAATTTTCCAAAGCAGTAAGACTACTTTTTACTAGATACTCAATTTCCTCTCCCACTTCCAAATGCAATCTTATATCCAGATTAGACTGAGTATTTACCGTCCTTTGTAAAGTGCCATGCAAGTTTATCTGTCATTACAGATCTTTGGATAGGAAGTAATAGGATCTTTTGAGCCTCAAGAGGCTGAAAAATGGAGTTGAGTCCACTCATGGTCCCAACCACCCATCTCGAGCCCGAAGTAAATTTCATACTTTTGAATCCTCCGTACATTGACCCTTTGGTAATCAAAACTCGAAATATGTCCCCTATAGAAGCCAAGCATCATTCCAAACACTAATATCCCGCCCATCTCTGAACACCACTAGATACCCACAACCCCCCGCCCCCACCCAAAACCTCCTTTGCAGCCATAATACTTTGCCAAGAGAAACTATGATTGAAGCCCATATTTGCTTCCAAAAATGAGGGCGGGGGGTATTATTTTGCTTTTAACCAAGGGCCCAACAACGATAGATCGTTCAAAATTAATCTCCATCCCTGCTTCGCAAGTATAGCCACATTCAAAGCCATTATATTGCAAAAATCTAACTCCCCATCAGTTTTCACCATCCACAAAGTACTCCACTTTACCCAGTGTACACGTCATTCATCCTTTTTACTGCCCCCTCAAAATGAAGAAATGAGCAAATTCAGCTGCTCACAGATACGTTGTGGGAGAAGAAAGCATCTCATAACATATGTGGGGATCACTTGCACTTTTAATTTGAGTAACACCATCTTTCCGACGAAAGATATATATCTTTATTTCCACTCGTTCAGTTTCTTCACCACCACCTTATCAAAGACTAAGCCAAACACCTTCTTAAACCGTCCAACCACCGAGGGCCCCAATAATTCTTATATTTTTCCACTAGGCGGACTCCAGCCTAGCCGCCTATCTTTCCCTAGCCACCACGGGCACCCCCACATTCAATGCAATTTCTGGCTTATCTAAATTAATGGCATGTCCAAATGCACCCTCATAAATCCTAATAATCTCTCTATTGGCAATTTCTAGAAGAGGTAAGGGCTTTGAGAGGGGTGGGAATTGATGGAAGTTAATTCATGGTCGTTGGGCTAAAAGATGCTCAACTAATTGAGCTATAATTCATTCCACATGTTCTTAAGGTTTTAAAATACAAAGAAAACTATAAAAGAAGAAAAAACAAGACATTAGAATTACCACAATAAACAACTTGGTTGTGCACGTGCAGCTAAATTTTACTTGTCAATAGAATCGATAAAACTTTCAAATTAACATATTAGGCGCACGAATAAAAAAAACCCCATCAATCTTATAAAAGAAGTTCAATTTGAAAATTATTTCTTATCTTAAGAAAATTTGATTATAAAAGTTAATATCTCTATTTCAAAATAAAAATAAGAAATTGTGAAAGAATTGTACTTCCATAAAATTACACTCTTTTTGCTTTTAAATGGAGACAGTAGTATTTACAGTTTTATCATCTATTTTATTTTAGTATAAATGAAAAACTTACGAAACATGCTCATTATTTTTGGGGGTGGACTTCTGTATCCAATCACATGGAATTTTCAGCGATTTTTTACTTTTTCACTTGGGAGAAGAAAGGCAAAAAATGAGCTAGAGTATTATTTTATATGTTGGGTATAAATTTTCGCAGTACCCCGAACATAATAGGTATAGAAGACTATCCACTTAATTAAAAATATTTAAATAACTTTTTAATCGAAGAAGAAAAATACAAAGCCCGGTAAAATGTGGTTGAGTCAGTTGTTCGAGGAAAATTTTTGGGGCTTGTTTGTTTTAAATTTACCGGGAACGAATTTTGGAAATCAAATTACTCCTCAATTTTTTTTTTCCAATTTGAGATTCTCATTAATCAAAGTAATTCGTTCAGTACAAAGATCTCAATCCAATAAGAAAAAATAGCAGCTATACAAACAATTGGATTGCCCGAATAAAAAGAAAAAATGAGCAATTAGCTATTTGCCAACAAGTTAGCTTGACGAGACATATGCTCTATGCTAAAAAAAAATCAGAGAGCATCAAACAAATGCAAAATATCACCAGCGAAAGACCAGTGGAACTAAGATCTGTTCCATGTTCCTTGCCCCGTGACTACATGCACAACGAGCAAAGAATTAGGATGACGGATCCAGGTAGAAGCGAACTTGATAATTGGAGCGAAAAATCGGTGGAGAAAGACCATAAAAAGCTGGAGAAAGACCATTATTTAGGGAACTGAAAAAAAAAATTAAAGATGAAACATTTCCTTATTCTCCCATAAGAGAAGATGGGGAATGAAAAAGGCGACGGCTAAAATTTTAACTAAAGGAGCTCTGGCCGCGATTATTTGTTTTTAGATGTAAAATTGGCATAATCTAATAAAATACTACCCTATCAATCTACATAAACCTAGTATTACGCTACTTTTTTTAACTTTTTGATAATCTTACTATATACCTCTACTTTTTTATTAAGGTTAAATACTTAAATCATTCTTTAATTTATGAGTTTTTGCATTTCAGTATCTAAACATTATTTTTTATCGATTGCAACTTGAAGTTCACGAATTGTACAAGTTGTAACATCTATCGAATTTTTTCGGTCAAATATCAAACACATGACAATCGCATGCCAAGTTAGAGGGATTTTTCTATTTCTATGATTTATTAAGGCTGATTCACAATTCGACGAAGGTTGCAACTTGGCATTAGCAATGTGATCATTCGTCACTTGTTAGGCATGTGAGTCGGCACAACAAATAATAGAGATAGCAAAACCCCTCCCAATTTGGCATGCGATTGTCACGTGTTTGATATTTGGCCGAAAAAATTCGATAGAGGTTGCAACTTGTACAATTCGTGGACTTCAGGTTGCAATCGGTCAAAAATAATGTTTAGGTATTGAAATATAAAAACTCGCAAAGTACAGGTTGATTGAAGTATTTAACCATTTTTATTATACAAGAACTTTTACTAATCATTTCACAATCATTCAATCATTACTAACCAGGGACAGAAAAATCGCGAAATCTCGCCGATTTTTCGGCGATTTCGCGTTAAATTGAAGCAGCCGAGACGATTTAGTGGTGTAATGCAGTTTTGTTAAGAAGGCGACGAGATATCGCGATATCTCGCAATTTATCGCCAATTTATAGTGATCTCTAGCTGTTCTCGCCAATTTCTCGCGATTTCTAGCTGTTCTTGCCAATATCTCGCGGTCTCGCCCTTCCTTTTAAAGTTGTCTCCAAAAACGCGATAGTCAGATTCAAACCGGAGACTCATTGAAGAGAACTCCAAACTCTAACCACTAGACCAAGTCAACATGTTGTTTTATTCTCTACATAGAATCTATATAATTATTTATTCATCTAAAATGAAATAAGTAAGAATTGCCTCCTCATATCATAAAATTTCCATAAAATTGAATAAGTAATCGAAAATTTTGTATACAAAATTTCAATTTATTATTATACTTGACAACATGTATTTTTATAAATATTTTGTTTTATTTATACTTTTAAGATGAATTTATGTATTAAAGTTGGTTATAATATTTTTAAAATATTTTGTTAAACTTTCGAATTTTTAATATGATATTTCTGTACTAGTAATTAGTAATGTTGTATGAAAAAACGTCAAAAAGTTTGCCACTCATTGTTTATATTATTTTATATTTATGAATTAGTTGTAAATAAATCTATTTATATCAAATTTATGATGTGTATATGTATTTGAGTTTGTTATAATAATTGTAAAAACACCATGTTAAATTTTCAAATTTTTTATATATTTTTTAATTTTTTTCAGAAAATTGCACCGATATTCCGATATTAATCGAGATCTCACCGAAATCTCCGTAAATTGAAACACCGATATCTTCGTAAAAGCCGATACTTTCGTCCTTGTTACTAACATATCTATCGATCTATAATATAATATTACAACAATAAACTTTTCTAGTATTTATGTGACATCTACTGTATAATAATACCATATACAATTCCAAAACAAATATATAATTTCACTACTCAACCTAATTTCGTCAAGATCTTAAAGGGGGAATCCTTTTAGTTTCCATAAGTACGTGTCCTTTGCATTCTCAGTTTTTGCCGATTAGGATTTCGCAATTTTAGTCCTGTAACTTAAAACGTTGGGGAAATTCAGTTCAGTTTTGCTCAGAAATTAAAATGTCACCAGAAAATCATATGTATATCACACACTACAACAAAAGAGGTATTTTGTACAACATTTCTTTAGACCAAAATTTGGTCACTAATAATAAGTTACTTGTGACCATTTGTTCCCTCAAATCTTTCTACAAGTTATTTGATATCATTTTAATCATGACTACCTTTAGAGACACATTGTAAAAAATATTTGAGACCACTTTTGTCGTCATAAATATATTATTTACGTCCGAGTTATTGAGACGACTAATTAGTGACGACATGTTGTCTTTAATAATAAATCTATAACAAATATTTATAAGTTGTACAAATACTCATTATTTGATAGTACTTTTATTATCTCAAAAGACTTCTTTTGTAGTGTCATGAGTTGTTGAATTGAGGATTTTTGTACATTTGATCTCTGTGGCATGATCTAAAGCAACCTACATGTGACTAGGATTAAAAAGAACCTGAAAAGACTTTAAACAATAGATAATTACAAGAAATAAGGGGGAAAAAAAAAGAAGAATGTTGTTATAAAATTTAAAAAAAATTCAACAAGAATAAGAATTTTCCGGAATCTTTTTCCGAGATTATTTTTTTAAAATTTCTGGAAAACCAAATTTTGGAGTATTTATTCTTTTCTCAATTTCTTCTATCTTTTATTTCTAGAATTCAAATTCTCTTCTCTTTTTTAAAATAGTTTTTATTTTATATTTTCTGAATTTTATATTTTCCCTTTCCTAATTATATGTGGAATAATTGATCCTACTCAACTTCTAATTGCATTTTGAATTCTTTAGATCGTACCACATGGACGAAATGGACGAAGAACCACGATTCTAAGAATTTTTTGGCAAATTTTTTATTTTCTAACGAATATAGATTGAAATTACTCAAATTTTTAAGTTATCGAACTTAAAATGCAAGTCAATTGGGACTAGACATGCGAAGGCACCTATACTTAGGAGATTAAAATGTATTTCTCCCAACTCACTCAAATTTAAACTAAACGCGAGTCAGTTAATTTCTTCGTATATAGACTATACAATGAGTCGTGTAGGACCAACAATATTTTATGGAGATCAGATCGTGCCAATTTAGAAACTAAGATAATCGCAGCGATTATTTTGAAACAGATTAATTAATATTTCATTATATCTATCAAACGTTATGTATTAATTAATGATATAATGATATACGTGTAGCGATTATTTTGAAACAGATTAAAATAGAGGATTCCACGTGAATGGCGAGGGAATTGCTAAAAACCCCGAATTCTGGCTTTTTACACTTACATTGTTTGGGAAGGAAAATTGGTATATATGTCCAGTATGTTTTCTCTATTTAGGACACTAAGTATACCACTTTTAAAAAATGTCTTTTAACTTATGAAAAATTGGTGAAAATATCCTGTGACCGGCTATAGGATGTTAACCAACCGGTCACCTGTGAGCTGTCTTTTTACTTTCGGATAAATTGGTATAAATGACCAGTATGTTTCCCTTATTTAAAAACTAGTTTATTAAGTATACCACTTTTTAAAAATATCTTCTAACTTACAAAAAAATGGTGAAAATGCCCCGTGACCGTCATTAGACTGTGACACAACCGGTCATTAATGAGGTGAACTTTTTTTTTCCTGACGTGGCATTAATTTTTCATTTTTCATTTTTATTTTTTCTATTGACTCACTTGTTAAGATGAAAAAATAAAAATAAAATATTAGTTTGAATTTATAAAAAATTATGACCCCAAAAAATTATTTAAAATTTAGAAAACTAAAAATTTTATTTGTGAAATTTATTTTAAAAATTATAAAATTTAAAGATTTAAAAATTTATTTCGGATATTTATCTCAAAAATTATAAAATTCATTTAAAATTCAAAAATTCAAAAAAAATTCAAAAATTCATTTTAAAAATTATAAAATTGATTTAAAAATTCAAAAATTAATAAATTTATTTCTGATATTTTTTTAAAAATTCTAAAATTTATTTAAAAATCAGAAAATAAAAAAAAAATTATGATGTTTTTTTAAATTTCTAAAATTCATTAATATTTTCAAATTTCTTTTTTACTTTTCTCATGTTATTATTATTTTATTTTAACTTATGAATTAGGATAATTATATGATATATTAATAAATAAATTTTAGATTAATATTTTAAAAAATTAAAAACTAAATTGTTCCATTCTTCTTCCCTAATTACAACATACTAAACCCTAATTTATGGATGTCATGCAATTTTAAAAAGACACCAACATGGAAGACGAAAAAGAAGTCAACAATGCTTCGCCCAGCCCACCCATCCACTAACTGATCGGAACCTGACCAATCACCCGATTCTTCGCCTATTTGCCTCGTCCCTGTCGAATCCGTCACCGCAAAAGTCGACGACATATTTTTTTTCACGCTAACAACTGAGTCAACAGCAAAAAAAAAAAAAATTAATGTCACGTCAGAAAAATAGCTTCACCTCATTAATGACCGGTTGTGTCACAGTCTATAGACGGTCATGTGGCATTTTCACCATTTTTTGGTAAGTTAGAAGGTATTTTTAAAAAGTGGTATACCTAACGTCCTAGTTTTTAAATAAGGGAAACATACTGGTCATTTATACAAAGTTTCCCGAAAGTAAAAAAGATATCTCACAGATGACCGGCTGGTTAACAGCCTATGGTCGGTCACAGGACATTTTCATCAATTTTTCGTAAGTTAAAAAGAATTTTTAAAAAGTGGTATAGTTAGTGTCATAATTTCTAAATAATGAAAACATTTATACCATTTTTCCCTTGTTTGGGATAGAGAAAAACACGTGTAGAGGGATTATGTGTCGGAAAACCATGAAAATAGTTGTTAATTGATGCAAGAGTATTTGGCCTTTCCAAAAATAAGGACAAAGTTGTCAATTAACCCCATGAAATTTGGTTCTTAGTTGCATGTATATATATGCACAGATATGTAATTTTGAACTTTACTTCATAGCCATGGCTCGTTTTGTTATTCTTTTCCTGGTGTTTTTTCTAATGTTGGTGACCACTTCCTATTGTCAGGTTTTTAGGCCTCCACCACCATCCGTCTCACCACCACCGGGTATCATTAGCGGGGGAGGAGGAGGCGGTGGTGGAGGAGGAGGTGGTTCGGGCGGAGGGGGTGGTGGAGGTGGCGGTGGCGGTTACTCAGGGGGTGGATGGGGAGGAATTGGTCGTGGAGGGTCTGGAATTGGTGGTGGATTTGGAGGCGGAGGTGGTGGAAGTGGAGGCAATGGACAAGGTGGTGCCGTGCCATGAAATAAACAGTTCTTTTTTGTTTTTTAATAAATGTATGATGGTGTAACTGGTGTTGTATTTGAATAAAGATTTTTGCTTTTATTTAATGTGATTTAAATGCTTTTTTCTTCTGGTCCAGGCTTTCATAATTTAGTGTTATACGACTACTGTCTGATTATTATGTGGTAGATTACGAATATATACGAGCTCCAGTGTTGCAATTAAAAAAAAATATATTGTTTTTGTCCTCCCAACAGGTCGCTAAATATGTAAATAAAAGTTATTGACATGACCGTTATAAGTAAGAGTGAGTATGGATCTCGGAGATAATCCATTCAGTATCAAACTTCGAATCGAATCAAAAGCACTCCAAATCAATAATATTCATTGAACTATTTGACTTTATTCAAACCGAATCAATCCAAATTTTTTTTGTTGTAAACCCGAATCGATCTGAATCAAAAAACCAAAATAGAACCGATGCTAAGTAATTGACTATGAAATTTTTTTATTTATCATTTAGTTAATTTCTTTTATACTGTAATATTGAACCATTATGAATTTTAGCAAATTTTAACAATAATATTACCACTGTTTTAGTATTTTATAAAAAAATTAGTAATTAATAATAGAGTACAATATTTATAATAAACTAGTAAATGCACCCGTGCGATGCACGGGCTATTTTAAATTTTATAAGTAAATTGACATTATCATTAAATATTGTTTTATTTTTAAAAGTTTTTTTGTTTTATATATTTTATTTATATTATAAAAAAGCAATAAAAAGAAAAAAAAATTGTTAAACAATGAAATGTAAACAGACTTAAGAAATTTTAAAGTAAACATTTCTTAAAACATTACAATGGATTAAAATAAAAATTTACAAATTCTGGAATATTTCCTTATACACAACATTAGTAGTCTTACTACTACATTTACCATCCGCACCACAACTTAAAATTTTCAAACCTTTACGATTTGTAACTCTAGACACCGCGACATACAGTTGTCCATGGCTGAAGACAGGTCTTCTTAAAAAGAGTCCAACATTTGAGAGTGACTGACCTTGACTCTTGTTTATTGTCATTGCATAAGAAACAATGAGAGGAAATTGTCTTCTTTGAAACATGAATGGCAATCTTTTATCTGAAGGTGTTAAAGTCATTCTGGGTATTAAAACAGTATCACCCACATTACTTCCCGAAAGCAGACGTGTCTGCAAAACGTGATCTGTCATCTTAGTAATTACCATCCGCGTTCCATTACACAATCCAAGAGAGTGGTCAATGTTCCTTAACAACATCACAGGAGTACCCACTTTCAAATTCAGCTGATGGTTAGGTACTCCGGAACACTTGATTGTATTAAGAAATTCCGGAGCGTGTACATCTTGCAATAAGTCAACCCCTGAATCTGACTTGCAGTGGCTATCAGAACTCAAATACATTTTGCCCTCGTGCTTATTTTTTGACGTCATGTACTCATTTATAGAGTTCACTTCATCAAGTGTTGGTGCCAAAATTGCTCTACCCTCTAAGTATGATGAATCATCAGCCGTCTGTCCAAAATCGGGATAAGTGCTTTCTACTATTGCGGCAATAGGATCCCCTGAAGTCTTCAGTAATATGTCATCCGGAATTTTAATATCCACAACACCATCATTGGGACATCCTAGCGTACCATCTCCTACACTCGCAATCCACTCGGAGAATTTCTTCAACTCATCACATTCTGCATTTGAAGCAAGATTTTGTAGTCTCATGTTTTTGGATAATCTCATTACCCTACAATCTGACCACAAATATGATGAGTTCACACTTGCATTAACGATGTCTTGTCTACTACCTTTGGGAACAACGGGTAAAATTTGTCGGAAATCACCTCCCAGAACAACCGTCTTTCCACCGAAAGTATCATCGCACTCCATTATATCCTTCAAAGTCTTATCTAGAGTCTCGAAGCAATGTTTGTGCATCATTGGTGCTTCGTCCCATATTATCAACTGGCACTTGATAAAGAGTTCTGCTAGAGGTGTTCCTTTTTTGACAGAACACAGTGAATCTTCATTGAGATTGATCGGGATCTTGAATCTTGAATGACCCGTTCTTCCACCTGGTAGTAGTAGTGATGCAATGCCACTTGATGCAACATTCAACACTATGTCTCCCTTTGACCGGATTGCTGCCGATAGATTCCTCCAAACAAACGTCTTCCCAGTGCCTCCATATCCATACACAAAAAAGATACCACCTTTATCAGTGCAAACTGCATCCATAACTGCCTCGTACACACGAAGTTGGTCAGTATTCATCTTTCGCAGCAAGTCTTCGTGTTCCTTATGCAATTCCTCCTTATTATACTGCAACTCATCTACGATGAATTTGTTCTGATAAGTTGTGCATCTCTGGATGTCAGGCACGGGCATCGGTGGATAGTCACTCAATCTCTTGCCCCGATTCATAAGTAGCTTCTCAATCTCCAATAGAGCAAAATTTTTTATATCCTTATCATCTAATACTAAGTCTACAATTATATTTAAAAAAAAATTATTAATAAAAATTTAATTCTAAATTAAATGTAACAATACAAACAAATAAATTCAAAATACATATCAATTAAATTACAAAACGTTTTGTTAAAAAAATATGTACCTTGATTATTCATCAGTTGTCGCTGTCTGTAATGTATATCGTCGGATAAATATGTCCAACACTGTTCCCAAACAACTTCAGGTCTACTTAAGCAATCTGATGAAAGAAGCGTCGCAAACAAACCTCTAACTAATTGCGCTGATGCCCAATAACTTGCCTCGACAATTCCATCTATGTACTCTCTGTCGTCTTCCAATAAACCCAGTGCATAGCAAGCATCGCGATATGTTTCGTACTGTACATTGTGGATCTTTTTAACGTCATTGTGACATTTGCATCCAGTTACAATATTTAGAAGACATCGCACATAGTACGCATCTCCTGTTCCGGGCGGTACATAATAAAGTCTCGCAAGCGAAAATCCTCTCTCACGTGGCACCCACTTCTTGTCCTTTGGTTTCCAAACAAACTTTTGAGGAAATTCTACAAACGTGAGATCTTTTGCAAGACTTTCATACTCTATGTTAGCTTTGAACCACCCCAAAAACATGGTTTCATGAACAGTAGGCCGAGCAATAACTGAATTCAACGTACCGGATTCTGAAAAGATAACAGGTTGTTGATTCGGTAGATGAAACGACAGTCTCTCAACTGGAGGCTCCTTGTGTTGGATCTCATATCCAAATATCCTCCACGCAGCTTCACACGGAGATATGTATCGGCAATCATAGTACATATCAATCTCATTGACAATGTTTTCACCACTATCATTATTTCCACTCTTGTAAAAACCAGCAGTAATACGGTCGTTACCTTTGTTCACATATTTGAATAGGTACTTTATAGATCGAGACTGGTTACACCATTCGACATTCAAATGTGCACCGTATCTAAGAAGAAGATACCTATTATGCGGGACGACATATCTATTGTCTAGATGAATACCGGACTTCTCAACTGTTCTTCCGGTATCTCACCGTCTGTACAAAGGGTAACCATCGTTGTCCACATTCGTTGAATCCACAATTTTTTTAGGGAAGTGTTTTGTGCAAGATTTGTCGACCATGCAAGGTGAATTTGGGTTTAGAATCCCACATGGTCCGTGGATCATATAATCTCGTACTGCAGCATAGTATTTCGGATCCTCTTGTTCATTTGGAATTTCAGCCGAAATGATTCTGTCAATGTCATTCCCAGTGGGGTACTTATCCTCTTTCGCAAGGAAAAGTAGAATGTGAGCGTGTGGAAGTCCTCTCTTCTGGAATTCTACAGTGTATATGACTGCAAAAGTAAATTTATATTATGTGGGTGTCATGATATTAAAAACATTATTATATAGATGACATATATAAAATGATAAACAATGTATAAGTAATGTTGAATTATTACCTGCTATGATTTTTCCGAAAACTTTATTATATTTGAGATCCTTTGTGAGTAGATCTAATTTTATTTTGAACACTCGAACAACTATATCGGGTCGATCTTCTGGTTTTAGATTCCTAGGTTCAAGAAATCTTGTAATTTCTGGCCACTTTGGATTGCAAGTAAATGTTATGAAGAGATCTGGATAATCTGCCCATCTGCATATTGCCATTGCATCTTGATAATTCTGAATCATATACCTGGCCCCACCCGTAAAGCTAGGGGGTAATATAATCCTCTAGCCAACTTTACTTGGATCTGTTTCTCCACGAATAACTGCATCCTGCAAACCACTGTACATATCACAACGCAATTGTGACTGGTGAGTACGTACAAACCACAACCTGGCAGACTCGATCAATGTATATATATCAACAGTAAATTGCTGCGTGAGTCTTCGACTTGTAAGAATCAACGATACCTCTCCGTTTCTTTCATGTAACCTGTATGCTGCATACTCTCGCTGACTGACCCTTTTTCTACCACCAGAGACAGAACCTCTTCCTTCAGCAAAAGGAATATCTTCCTTATAGCCATCTTCTCCATAAGGAAAAAGCAATGGATACTGTAATCCAAGATAAGATGTGTGTAACTCATTAATACGCTTTAGTTGTCCAGATCTTGTCTCGACTATGATGTCCCTGTCACCCATAGCTCAATCAAAATCACCTACAACCAATGCTGCAACATCTGAAACTGTAGGCATATTATACGTCCTTGCATCCCCGTGCCTTCTTCCAATAAGTGTGAGTTTAACATCAGTACGACCCTCAACAATCATTTTTTCTCGTGCCATCCTAAAAGACTTGGCCAAAACATTATGTTCGTCTAACATGACTCTCAATGCAGAAACAATATCCAGATGAAGATTATGATCGACACTATTTGACCTAAAATTATACAAAATAGCATGTGTTAATAGAAAATATACTATACAACATTAATATTATAATGAAATGATCACAAATTTGTTAATTATATTGAAATATGAACTGCTACAAATTATACCTGACTGACTTTATACGATTTTGAAGTTCATCTTCGGTGTCGTATATATATAGTTGAGCAAATTTCGGAGGTGAACCTTCGCACGACAATAAACTCCCAATGAGGTGATAGTTTTAACCGTTGAGCGTGAATACTGGCGGAGAATTTCCTGTATTCATACTTTTATCCACCCTTCCACCCATTGACGTGAAGCAAAACATGTTATTGTATGATCTAATATTATCTAAATAGTGTTTTGACCTATCAGAATGTCCAAATACTAAATCATACAATAACGGCGGTGGAATGTGCATTTTTGGCAATTGAATTTTTCCATGTACGCAACAACCTGAATATTTTGGAGTAGTTGTTTGACGTCGTGGATTTAATCTCTCATCATACCAAAATAATGCATTACAATGTTGGCATTGGAACGTTGGATCTCCAAGATCCCAATATTTTGTTCATAAAAAAATTAAAAAAAATTGAAATTAACAATTATTGAGATAAGAGTTACAGAAAATATTTTAAAAAAACTATGGATGTTGTTTCATACGAATATCATTGCAAACATTAGCTTCTTGAGGCACTGTATTAACTTCTTCTATGTCGATATCTTTAAAAAAAAAAAAAAAGTTAGTATATTAGAAAATTTATGCTCTATTTACAATAAAATGGTAATTTATAATAACAATATTATCAAAATCTAAAATACCTTGACCAACGGGGATATTCTCTTCTTGAATAGTATTACGTATAATACTTATGTCCCCACTTGTATCGTTTAAAGTCATATCACCTTCCAAATCAATCACTACATGCTTGTTATTTCGCACATCGGATCCTCTTTTACTCTGTTTCCTTTTTCTTATGTTAAGTGGTACTGTTTAAGAATTAAACCAAAATAGAAAATAGTAGTTAATTGATAAAACCATATTTAAATAATAATATTGCAAAGTTATATGAAAATGCAATAATTTAAGAAAATTACCTGATGTGGAATATGTTAATTCTTCTTCATCCAAGTCAATGATAACTGATGCATCCTTAGAAGAAAATGGAGTAATTGTAGAAGTATTTTTGCCCGATAGACTACTTGATCCAATCACTAAAAACAAATTATAATAAGTATAATACCCAAATAATTAAATAATAGATGTTAATATATATGTGTATAAGATCAATGTACCGTTTGTGATATCACCAAAAGGATTTCTAGGATTATTAAAGAATGAAGAATCTACTGCAAATCCAGGACGTCTGTTGAATGGGGTTATCACACCTGATCTACGCGTCAAAGAACTTGTACCTATATTTGGATGTTCTGTATATAAATATCATGAATATATCAATGTGAGACTCATAATCAATGTTACATTCAAAGTATAAAATGAGTTTTATTTAGAAATATATAAATCTTGTTAAAATTAAAATTTACATCTTATATTACTAAATAATTCATATTGATTTTGTATTTTATATACTTCGGTTTGTATGGGTTAACTTTTTAAAACAAATATATAACCACATATTTAATAGAATTACTACATGGCCCTAAAAAGATTTCTCTCAAATTAATTTTAGTCAGCCAAATTTACTTACATATTTTTTTAATGAAAGTCCAATATCTTTTATTACGTGGCCCGAATTTTTTGTTACGATGGAAATTGTCAATAAAATATATAATTTTTTTTTTTAATGATTGTAGATTTAAACATTATATTGTTTTTGCATCTTTGCATCATATCGTTTTATAATATGGAGAAAATATCAATTATTGCCTTTTTTTGGTTAATTTTTTATGGGTATAGATGTAAGCATTAAATTGTTGTGCCTCTTTGCATCATATTGGTCTATATTATGGAAAAATATCAATTATTGCTCTTGAATGAAATTTAAGAATATAACAATTATCATATTTTTTTAATGAAAGCCCAATATTTTTTAAGAATATAAAAAATTAAGTGGGACGTACCGAAATAAAAAGTAGGAAAGTTAACAGGGACGGAGGGATTGTAAGTTATATAGGCAAATTATTGGGCCGTAAGCCCAGAACCAGCCCATATAGTTTCTTAACTTAAATAGGATATGTAAATATATTGATATAGTATTTCCAAATTATCATAGGATAAGAATATTATATATATATATATATATATATATATTTGGCATAAAATTTGGCCAGGGAGAGTGAAACGGATAAATAGGCCCATGTTGAATGGTCAAAATGTGGGCCCATGTTCATGACAGATTTCTAACAAAAAATTCCGGAAGCCCAAAACAGCTTTCCTATTAATTTGCCAACCGGGCCTAATAAAAGGTTGGCCCAAACTGAGGTGAGCATCTATATATATATATATATATATATATAACCTACTCTAGGAGGGATAAAGAAGGCGAGAATTTAGACAGCTTTGTCTAAACATTTACTGTCTCTCTCTATCTCTATTCCACCGTTTAGAAGAGAGACAAACCCACACCATAGATTAGCTCTGTATTTCTCTCTCTAACCCCCTTTCAGTTTTTTCTCATTTTTTCGCTGATTTAGTTTCGATCTGTTACAGATCTTGAAACTAGGGCTGTGCATCGGTCGGTTTCGGTGACCGAACCGACCGAAATTACAAAATCGACCATAACCGCCAGCTATTGAAACAATAGCCGAACCGCCCGAAATTTTTTGAACAACCGACTCTAACCGAACCGACGAAATCGGGTTTTTTTTCGATTATAACCGAAACCGACGTAAATAAATAAAATTTCTATTTTTGGGTCTATGTAACCGAATTTTTCGGATAAAACCGAAAACCGACCAAAACCAAAACCGACCGATTACTAAAAAAACCGACGAAAACCAACAGAAACAAAGCAAAAGACCTGTTTTCAAGCATTATCAAAATGCAACATTCCAGCCGACCGACCGACTTAACCGATTTTTTAGGGCTTGGTTTATATATGGGTAAAATTTTCGGTCGGTTTCGGTTAATTCGGTTTTTAATTTTTCAAAACCGAAACCGACCGACTTAACCGATTATTTTATAACACATAACCGATGACCGAACCGAGCACAATAATAACCGAACCGATCGACAATTTTCGGTCGGTTTTTTTCAGTTTTTTCGGTTATAACCGAATTTTGCACACCCCTACTTGAAACAACTCTTCCTGGAAACACTGTTGGTATACCTTTATATCAGTGTGTTTTGATTCTGGAGAAGTTTTGAGACATTTTTCGTACAAATTTTTGTATTTTTTTTAAATCTGTTTTTTTTTTTTTCCAGTATCTTGCTACGTAACTGTTGTTTCCGGCTTTATATGTTCAGGATTTCATAAATTTTTTTCCGAATCGTTTTTCCGGCAAGATCTGGTATCAGATATAACATTTTGTCTGTTGCATATCGAGATCTAGTCGTTTTCTCCAAGATTTATCTAATCTTGGGGACATGCATATGGTTATAAATAGTAACTGGAAGTTCTTGTTTATTTTTGGTTTTATTGTTCATGTTATTTTTTCTATTTTTCTTATATTATATGTTTATTTAACTATTTTACAGAATCCTATGAAATGTGTGTTTAAAAACACAAATCTGGATCTTTAATTAGGAGATCAAACCATTCTATGTATATTTTTAAACTTTTGTCTTTAAGATGTACTGTGATTTCGAGAACTCATATATGTAAAACTTCAGATCTGACGTTTACAGTATTGTTTATTACAATTTTTGTTTATTGGTTGACAAAATTTCCGTAAATTTGAAAAAAGGGAGCTGAAAACTACAGATCTGAAAGATACAGTTTTGTTTTATGAGATTTTTTGTAAATTCGAAATCTCATAGCTTTAAATCATCAGATCTGAATGTTACAGTACCCGAATATGACGATTTTTGGTTTTTTTTTTTTTTATTTTGGTTTATGGCTCTAAATTTTTTAAATTTATAGTGCTGATGGACCAGTTACAACAGATCTAAATGTTAATGAACCGAATATAATCATGTATGTATAATCTGAAGAAGTCATGTATGTATAATCTGAAGGAGAGGTTTTAAAATTAACAATTATGATAGTAAAAACAGTAGATCTAAACATTTGTTAACATATTTTTAATTTAAAAGTTTTAAGACATGCAGTTTTTCAGATTATAATAAAATACATGCAGTTTTTCAGATTATAATAAAATCGATGCATTGTACTGATAATCTCTGATATAATGACTTGTTTTTCTAAAATAGTTTTAATTGTTTACATGCATAAAATTCAGGACTGTTTGTTGAGTATAAAATCCATTGTAAGTAATTAATAACATTTCCTTATTCTTACTGCTCATAAAACAATTAGCTCAAATATATTTTAATCATCCAAATTTATAAACATCTAAATAAGCCCAGGCAAATTCCGTCTTAAGGCCCAATTGCTTAAAAGTGATAGGAATATATTAAAACTTAAAAAAAAAATATTTGACTGTATAATGATGATTTAATCAAACATTGTTTTTGTATAATTGATCAATTTTTTGAAGTCTGAAATTTTCTTGTTAATCTGTCTGTTATTACATGTTATGAGATTTTATTGTAAAACATCATAATTATGAAGATGATTATTACATGATGTTTTGTTTCTTTCATGTATGTTTGTTTCTGAGACGTGCAGATTGAAATTAGATCGTCAAGCTATTTAATCAGTTATTCATTCCAAATTTTGAAGATAGTCCGACAAAAGATAAGTATTACTTGTATATTGTTGTTAAAAGTAGATTATTACAAATACACGTTATATTGTATTTTAATGTAATCTGATGAATATAAATGCAGTTTATTATATAAAACGGCAAGCAAGAAGATCAGTTTGTTATTCCAAGATGGTCTGAAAAAAGATAAGTATTTTTCGGCTTTAGTTGTAGTTTTTCTATTATGTTGATATCTTTTTTTGT
Organism: Ajuga chamaepitys; assembly: GCA_958295605.1. Taxonomy (NCBI): domain Eukaryota; kingdom Viridiplantae; phylum Streptophyta; class Magnoliopsida; order Lamiales; family Lamiaceae; genus Ajuga; species Ajuga chamaepitys. Next base: position 22,684,379 of record OY282506.1, on the reverse strand, counting down.
TGGTGTTTTGTTTCTTTGTTCATCATATAAGTATTCTGCAAAGGATTTAGTTGGTATTGTCCTGTCATCTACAATGTTTATTATGGTCAATTCTGTTTATTTGTTCAATTTTTATTAAATAATTAATTATATGAATATAGGAACAACAAATTGTTTAGATTTTAATAATCTCAACATATTTTCTGTTTATTTAAAGTTAAAATTAAGGTAAATTTATTAGTTGTTTAACAAATAAAACTGAGTTACGTTATTAGAGATGTTTTTTTGCATATCTCATATAAAAAATTTAAATGATCTTTATAATTGTCCCTTCGTTCCCAAAATATTAACAATCAGCATAAGATATAAAAGGGTTTATAATTTTTCTTTAATTTGTTTTCTTTAACAGTGTAAATTCATTTATTCTCAACATCTTTCAATGAAATTTTTTTAAATCCTGTAGCATATCTAATTCTATCATATTAAATAAAAAATAAAAATACATGCTTTTATGTGATCTTTAATACCAAACTATCACAAAAATATATTTCTCACTACGTATTCATGCAGGATAAAAGTGAAAGATTTGGAACGATGAAAATCATAAGACGACTTACTATCATAAAGATCAAAGTATGTATATCTAACCCGTTGATTCTTTGTTTATCGATTTTTTCTTGGTAGGAGCCATCCTTCTGATATGGTTGGTTCTTGCCTCTGCAACGTGTATATTTGGTTATGTTTGTTACTTGAATCTGTTGCGGTGTGTATATGCGTATTTGTGTTCTATGTGAAAGCTGTTTGAAAGTATTTGACATGTATTCTGTGATACTGCGTCAATTATGTTCCTAGGCAAAGTAGGTTAGTTCTCGAGATATATATAGAATAAATCTAGATGATATTTTGTGATATCGGTTTTGGTTTGATATAATTGATATATGGACTCCTTATTCTCAGGGATTACTGTCTATCTTATAAATCTTAGTTGGATTATCATATATCATAAACCTTTTTTTAGGACTTAGTTCCTAAAATGAATATTTTATTCACGATTTGATATAATAACACGTTTTGGATATCTTATTCACGTTTTTTTTTTTATAAATATTTTTAAAAATTTAAATAATTATGATTTTCTGATTTAAACATATAATCTATATAATAATCCATATTTGTTCTTGTCCCAGATGTTGGTTTTTGATTGATATTCCCAGATGTTGGTGCTGTAGGAATTAGTTACTAAAATGAATATTTTCTGGAATGATTTGATATAGTAACACATTTTTTTATATCTTATTCACGTTTTTTATTATAAACATTTTATAAATTTAAAATAATTATGATTTTCTGATTTAAACGCCCGGTATATAGAATAATCCATATTTGTTGATGTCCTAGATGTTGGTGCTATAGAAATAAATTTGTTGATAAATAATAAAAATTTAGAAAAATTGCACCATTCACTAAAATTTAAAATGAAATTATAAATTTCTGATTCAAAAATAAAATCTATATAATAATCCATATTTGTTGTTGTCCTAGATGTTGGTGCTATAGAAATAATTGTGTTGATAAATATTTCTATTAGTTTAGAAAAAGTGCACCATTTCACATAAATTTGTTATAAGATTTATTTGCAGTTTTATGATATATGTTTTGCAGTTTCTTTACAACTGCATATATATTTTATTAGAAAAGACATCTTTTGGATATAATGTTTATCACTGTTTAATATATAAACTATTTAACTTCACACGTAATTTCAAATAAATTATACTATAAACATTTATAACATTTTTTAAATCCTAAAAATTGTATCTTACCCACGTGTAATGTTTATAAATATTATTCTTGATTTTTGTTAAAAAGTATTATTTATGTGTTCTCATTATGGTTTTTATACAACCACTGTTTTCAAATCTATTCAAGACATTTTTCTATGATTTAATTTTGCGTTGCGTGCCAAGAACTTAGTTAAATATATAGATATCAGTTCATTTTGATATAGTTAAATATATAGATATCAGTTCATCTTGATTGATTATGCAAACGATGTTTAAACCAAAAAGTAATGTATTATATTTATAATTTCATTTTTTTATACACTTTCTGTATCACCTGTAGTAATGTTTTTTTACATTCAGGTTTATAACATGTAATATATCCCCGAAAGAAATCCACTCTAATGGTTGACAAAGGCCAACAACCCCATTGGTTCGCCCTGTGGTTACGAGAGTGCCTGTTCGCTAAGGAAATGTAATCGGGGATCAAGGAAGAAAAGGACTCGTCTGGCTTCCTCCGTTGCTAATTCTTTTCCCAGAGAGTACGCAAGCAATCCAGTGAGAAAGCACGCTGCTGGTGTGCTTCCTGCTCGCAAGGGTTCATTATTGTATTTTGTGATCTATGTCAATAATATAACCAACCATATAGAACTGATAGATACGTTCACCTTGAATTATTATGCAAAAGATGATTAAACCAAAAAGCAATGTATTGAATAAATGTAGGTGTTTCAAACTGAACGAATTAATAAAAAAATATATTTAATGAAACCGACAAAACATTGTTCAAATAAAAACCAAAACAAATTGAAACAAAGAATTTATAGTAAATGAGTCCCAACACTTTCACGGCTTCTCTTTTTTTACCACGACGACTTTTGGCTTCTTGTTAGTAGAGAATGATTCATCTAATCGTCGTTTAACCGTTTGACCGCCATCAATAGGTGTAGATTTCACAACTTCGTCATCTTCAACCACTCTATCATTTGTCTTCTCGGGTGTGTTGACTTCATCATCAGACATTGTAGATTCCTAATAAATTTTTATCAAAATAGGTATTAATATTTTTTTTTTTATAATCGATTTACTTATAATCCTAATAGAAAAATATGATACATCATGAACAAAACTTACATTTGCATTCACAGACTCAGAAGGATAAACAGATGAAATGTTTTCATCCCCCTATAAACATAAAAGAAATATTATTAGTTAATTAAATGGTTTGAGACTTTTCGTTGGTAATATGTATTATATAAATATTACCTTTGGGGCATTATACGACTCTTCAAAACGTGCGATCACATCTGTGTCGTCTGTAATCTTGATGACCGTAAAAGCTTTACTGACATTACCTGCGTCATCCTGTTTGATCCTCACCTTAATCAGTACTTTGCGACCGCCAAGATTGTCAATTTATTCTTGCAACGCTTCTCTGTCAGCATTCTACATGTAAATAAAATGTTATATACAATAATCTTTGTGCATTTTGAATTTATACAAACATCTTTGATAATAATATTATGAATTCTCACAATTATATTATTGAATTCTGAAGCTCTCATTCCTAGTAAGGTCATACCCTCTTTATCCCAACAAACAAACAAAGCATTAGCTTTCCCGTCATGCACACGTAGCTCAATTTTGTACCTGCCAATTATTTCAAGCGTAAGATACTTTAATTGTTATAATATTATTATAATATTATTATATCTAAACTATTTAGAATAAACTTTATCTTAGATAATCTTCTGAATTTAATTAATACCTGTAGTTCTCAGCTCCCTTTTGAGCACCGCATTTGTAACATTCGTATATGTCGCCATTGAGGGAAACCTTCCTAAAGCATGTATTACAGGATCTATAGTAGCAATTTTGTTCATTCTCAATCTCAACTATAGTACCCGAAATCCAAAACAGACCCTCCTACAAAATGTGTGAAATAAAGTTACTTTATAGTTTATTATATTTTGCAAAAATCTGTAAGATATTGGTAATAAATGTTTATTTTGACTTGTACATCATTATATATATATAGATAAACTGGTCCAGAATTTAGAGATAAATAACATACCGTAGTTGGCTTTTCAAGTAGTTGAGAAATAGTACGAACTTTAGCTGCGCCGCTTGTGAACTCTGAAATAATAGACGTTCCAGACATTTCCGAAATTGTGCTAACGCACGGAGAAGTGATTGGCCGTTTTCCCATACTGTGTTTATCACAGAAAGTTTGAAAAAAACGATTGAAATTTATTCATAGTGTTTAAGAATGTAGTTGTATGATATTAATTATATTATATTACTAATATAAAACTTTACCTTTGACAAAAAGACTTGATTTGTGGATAAGATCCATTCACCACCAACTTAGTGATATGATATGTGTTTGTGACTTGTTTCTCATCTACATTTTATCATTAAAATATTAAGTTACGTTTACAATTATCTATTATGTATAAATTATAACTAACATTAAAAATAAACTAATAAAGCATTGCAATTCTTACACAGGTACTATTTGAGTCTTCCAAATTGAATTGCAACGACTATCGGTTCAGAACTATCAACATTCAAAAATGGCATTACCGGCTCAATGAACTCATCCCAAAGAGTTACAGTAAGTCTTCTGTTCCTAATATATTATATATCATAAATCATACAAAATAATACACCATATCATTTAATTTTAAATAAGTCGAGGGAATTATTAAAAAATAAATTTAATGCACATAAGTAAATATTTCGTTGATTACTGTAAGTCTTCCAGATGTAAATCCATAACTTCTTTGCCGCTTGTAGACTTGTGTTTTGGTTCTTTGCCAACCACCCTTCCAATGACATCTGTAGAGCATATTCGATTGACAAAGAATCATATAAAAAATTTCAAATTTAACTTTTAAAAAAAAAAAGGAAATATTGTGAAAGAAATTACCAAATAGCTTGAAACATGTACTTGCATCCATAGAATGAATTACATCATAGGAAACAAAGTTGTACATGTTTGAAGGAAATGTGTTATCTCGTAGTTGCACAATTTTGGTCTTTCCAATGAACTGTATCTTGTATGGGTGCTCGCATGGTTTGTATTTTAATCTTGGATTAACTTCAGATACCAAAAAATTTGAAATGATGAAGAGTCCTTCCTCTTTGAGTTTAGGTTTGTGCAGCTCTATGAGTGACTTCTTGATAGTCGCATGTATAGTTCCCCCCTGTATAGGAAATACATTACATTAAAAAAAAAAATTAAATCATCTCAATCTGTTCATAAATATGGAACTGTAAAAAAAATTCCCAATTTTACCTCACGGTCTCTGAGAATAAGATCGTAGCTGTAAACTTCATCCTTACGTCCCCACATAGGAACTTCATATGCTTTGACTAAGCGAACTCTAATTGCCCATATCATTTTTTCTGGATTGAGGTCATCAATCATGTTGAAAACTGGAGCCATTTTTTGTTGTTTATAATATTTTTTTGCAGTCTGCAAATTCTTTTGAGTGGTGAATGGTGATAGCTGACAGGTCTCATATTTATAATGCATGTTTAACCCTAGTATCCATTCGGATAATTATGTGTACTGTTACGTATATCGCGTAAAAAGATAGAGAACCGAATTTTTTATTCCTTAGATATCTCAATTGTATTTTATATTATATTTTAAATTTTAAATACGCATTTTCCAAACAATAGACCCTATAAATCTGGAAAAAATCCATATATTATCTTAAACCGATCATATATCGTTTTTCATTTTATTATATTTATATCGATATTTATATTTATATCTATATATCTATTTCCTTATAGATCTCAACTGCAATTTAAAAAAAAAAAAAAAAAAATATATATATATATATATATATATATATATATATATACAAACTTGAAATCTATCTCCTTATAGATCTCAACTGTAATTTTAAATAAATAAATATATATATATATATATATATATATGTACAAACTTAAAATCATATCCTTATATATCTGAACTGCAATTTTAAATATATTCGGATTCCAAATCTTCTGTGGAATTTTGTTGAGATGGATATGCGCGATATATATTTTAAAATATTTAAAATATTTCTTATTTCTATTCTTATCAACAATATTATTTTTTTACTTATCTGATTATTTTTTTATAATCTATAAATTATATTTCAATGAAAACGTTTCCTAAAATTGTTTAATTACAACTATATTTTTTATCATTTATGTTATTTAGTATATGTATTTCTATTAATTTTGTTTATGTAATAATGGCGTATAGAAAAATTTTCGCCTGGTCAATCAAAATATAATTTGTATTCATGAATTGGAATTCTGTGGTTTACACGCTAAACCGAATTTTTTGTTACGATGGAAATTGTCAATAAAATATATTTTTTTTTTTTTTTTAATGATTGTAGATTTGAACATTATATTGTTTTTGCATCTTTGCATCATATCGTTTTATAATATGGAAAAAATATCAATTATTGCCTTTTTCTTGTTTATTTTTTTATGGGTGTAGATGTAAGCATTAAATAAATGTTGCCTCTTTGCATCATATTGGACTATATTATGGAAAAATATCAAATATTGCTCTTGAATGTGTAGAGAAGTTTTATTACATAATATAAATTGTCAAATATTTCATGTTATTTTGTTTTTTTCTTACTGCATAGATTTAAATTTATTACATGTTATTGCATCTTTGGCTCATATAGTTTTATATAATCTGCAAAGAATAAATAACATATCAAATATGTAGTGAAACACTAATTTAGTTATGGAAATTGACTAATTAAAATATGAAATTTGAAATTCAAGGTAATGTTGCTAAACAAAATGATAAAATAAAAGTTACAACGATCATGGGTAAATTATTTTTTTTCTACACGGAAACTGAGCTCTTCATTGTTTTGTAAGTAAAATGTCCACTCTGTATGACCAGCATCTAAATTGTTCATTATAAAGTCTCCCGTTTCTTCCCCTTCCATGGATATTCTATCTTTCTTCTTCTTCAACTTCACGGCCCATGTATTGCCATTGGCTTCCAGAATGGCCTTTGTTGATCTTTTCTGATCGGTTGTCAGTTGTTCTCTCCAAAATTTCATAGGGATAGGCTGAAAAAAATTTATCCACCATAAACAGAGAAGTAGATAGATACAATAAAAATCATATCAAATTGTAAAATATATAAAGACTGATTTGAATTTGAAATACCAATCGTTTTCGTGCCCTATATGTTTTACATATCTCCAAGGTGAAAAAAAAAGGAATTTGGCTACTTTGACCTTCTTCGTTGCGACTTTGATCATTTTCTCATGTTTGAAGTTGGTCAGCAATGTATTTAAGAATGTATTCTGGAACAAAGGTCCTATCTAGATTTTTGTGAATATCTGGAAAAAGACAAAACCATTATAATGTAAATCTGGAAATCAAATTTAGGTGTATTTAGTTTTAAAAAATAAAAAGTATTCGGGTTCGATTTAATAATTGTCTTACCTTTAGTGTGTGGATTACTTTCACTGCCATATATGTTTGTTTTGCAGACACCATCTTTTGTAAACACGTTTACTTTTAATATCACTATTCCATCATATGAGAAAATGAGCAAGTCACCTGTTTCCAAACAACTATTAGATACAAATAACTCCCATCCTTTGGTTAGACGTACACTGCCGTCTTCATCCACTATGGTGTGGGTTTCCCAATACTTGTTGAAATCGTTCTTCAAACCAAAACCAGGTGGAATTGTTTCTTTCTTTTTGAATTCTTCAACAAAGTCATAAGGTAAAACCTGTAAAAAGAACAGCTTCCAAAAAAGAATTGATATTGAATTGTTTAAAGAATTTGTGATACAAAAAAAAGATAGAAATTCGTACCAGTGTATTAGACATGTGGCTTCTATATTGAATACAGAAAAACATTGTAGGTGTCTTGTCAAATTCGTCGTTCAATGACGCGTTAACCTTCATCTTTTAGCCGGTTATTTCACAGCGTCAGAATGAAGGCAATTATAAGACTCTGAAAAATTATTCTGCAGATGATGTTTTTATAGGTAGGACTTCAAATCAGGAATCAAATATTAAAATTTCTTAAAGAATCCGCAGTTTTAGATAAGAGATATATTTATCCAATAGAAATCAAATCTGAAAATATATTGAATAACCTTTTTGTTTTTTGGTAGGAGATATATCTACCCAGCAGAAATCAATTCTGAAAATATATAAAATAATCATCGATTTATGGATAGGAGATATATTTATCCAATAGATTGATTTTGATTGTATATTCGAATATGCATACATTGGTTGTATTTACATATTAAACCATAAGATTAAAAAAAACAAATCTATTGTTTACCTTAAGTTTGATTTAAGTATGATCAATCATCATTGTTGTTGATCATTTAGTTTCTTGATTTGCAGGCCAACCATTTCGTACATACATTGTGATGGACCTATAAAAGATGACAGCGTATAATGAAGAATGAATCAATGAACGTCAGAGATATGATCAGGATGTATATCTGAAAACCAAATATGTGTAATCACTAAATCAATAGGAATTAAGGAACGTCAGAATAATCGAGATATTTGATCACTATATTTCTGAAACAAAAAAACTATACAATGGCTAAATTTGAACACTATAATTAATTAAAAAGCTAAATCAAATCCAGAAATATTCATCAAATGTAAGTGACCTTCGCTTCGATAAAAAATAAACTGCGAAATGAACAATGAGTACTAAAAAAATACCTTGTGGGAATCGTATGATTTAATGAAAATGCTGTATTTATATGTAGAAAAATTTTATCGGATAAGAAGTATTTTAAAATTTCAAATTTTTTACAAATGTGCAACATAATCCGGAAAAAGAAAACGAAATAGGTTTTCTTTAACTGAATTTTCGAGAATTCACTTAATTTAATATTGCAGCTGTAAAAATTCAAATTTCAAAAGTCCGTCTAATTTAGGTAACTCTGAAATGGGCGGGAAAAATCTTACCTTACTATTTCCGGATGACTTGGCTTATTATATATATATATAGATAATTCTCATCACAAACATATATCTATTAACTATAGATATATGAACAATTAATATGTTTGTAGTTTATATAAAGAAATACATTATTATGATATGTTTGAGTTCAATTCTACATTTCTTTAATTCAACCATTATAATTTATTATTATATCTAATATTGAATTATTTTCATATATAAAGGTCAAAATACTAGACTCGAACTCACTACACATAGTTATTATCCTACATCTGAATTTCAAGTAGTGGCTTATTGTTCGTTCTCTTCTTCTTTGATTCTCCATCTTTCTCGTGCACTCACATTTTTTTCTTGAAGTCAACTTTAATTTTACCGTAGTTAGTCATATTAAGCTTACATTTACTTATTGATTATTGACAATGTATACAACTATAGCTTTATTGATGAAAAATAATCGATAAATGCCCAAAAAGGTTATCGATAGCTGATAACTTTATAATTTAGTGTTATTCTTCTTTGGATGACATAACAACTACAGTAACTTGTAATTGTTTTTTATAAGTTAGGGTTTTGAAACTTGTTTTAATATATAACTTATAAGTTGTTTAATATTACACTTTTTCTGTAATAATATGATATTATTGTAAAGACAACACTATAATTCTTTCGTGCATTTTGCTAAAAATATTAAATGAAAAACTCCGAACAGCTCCGAAAAACTGGACCGAAAGATCCGATCTTCGGAAGGAATTGAACCGATCAATGGAGCGGTTCTGAAAATTTTATTTTGGAAATCTCCGAATATCTTCGAGGTTTCATTCGATTATGGAGATTTCTATATTTCCGAACCGCTCCGGACCGTACTCACCCCTAGTTATAGGTATATTTTACCAAGGATAACCAGAGGTCCACATTTTTTCTCCACATAGCATAGCATAGTCACTCGGGGGGTGTTTGTTATTAATTTTTCTAAATGCATTTTAGTTTTTACTTGGGAAAATGTGTTTTGGAGTGTTTCGGAAAATAGTTTTAGCTTTAATAAAAGTAAATTTATGTTAAAAATTAAACGTGAAAAATAGTTATTTTTTCCAACTTTTTTGTGTTTTGGTAAATATATAGATGTTTTTTCTTTCATTCATAAGCTAAAAGCTACTTAAGTATCAAGCACTCTAGTTTTTATATTTGACCAATTAAATAACTTGTATTCTCAAACACTACCTACTTTTAATTTTAAACAATTTTACCATGATTTTATATTTTTAATCACTTATTTAAAAGTTAAGCAAAAGAAAATACTTCTTTAAGGGAGAAAAATATAAGTGTCATTTTCTAGTACACATATATAGAATCTAACCACATTTTGAAATAATATCAAAACTATCCCTTTTACACTAATCACGCTACTTTCTTTTTCTCTCTCCTCTCTCCTCTGTATTTTCTCTTCTCTTTCCTCTCTCCTATGTCCTCTGTCCTCTCTCCTCCTATTCTATTTTTTCAGAACACGTAATATTTCTCCTTCTTCTCCATTCTTTCTCTCTCTTCTCCATTTCAATATTTCACCATTTTCTCTGAAGATCCATGACACATTTGAGAATTTTTCTATTTCATTTTTCTCTTTCCCTTTCTCTGTGTCTCTTTAATGGAAGATTTGTCCAGCCGGCGACGAGATATATCATGGCATGAGATATATTTTTTATACCACGAAGTGTATTAGTCATGGCACGAGTAGTAATATAATATTCTGACGTCGTGCCGCTGCCCCCTAATATCTAGCAATTGCTTATTCTCTCGTCGTGCCAAGGTATACCATGGCACGAGATATATTTTTTATGGCACGAAGTGTATTAGTCATGATACGAGTACATAATATCATTCCTACATGTGCCACTAATATCTAGTAATATAATATTCTGACGTCATATCGATCGTGTCATGTTGAAGATAAAAAATAAAAGTTTGAAAATGATAATGGCGTCTCTGTATAATGAACAGAGAAGAGAAAGAAAGAACTGAAATAAAGTCTGCAAAAAGAAAAGGAGGAGAGAGAAGAGGAAAATGTACAAATAATTAAAGAGGAGATAGAAATGAAAGTGAACGACAAGATGGGTTGACAGACGGGGAGTGGGAGTGTGGTGAGAGTGAAATGGGCACAAAAAAACAAAAATGTATAGATTTAATATATTTTTACAAAGTTAATATATTTTATATGTTTATTACATAAAGCGATAAATTTGAGAGTTTTCACTCTTATATATGTCCAGTTGCAAAGCAATTTAGATACAATATTTTAAGTGGCCCTAATTTTGTTTTCCCTGGCGGGCCATTTAGACTGGGTCTGGTTGCAGTAGTTAATGGAAGATAGGTGATTAATCCCCCATGCATCAAATTATTTTATGTATTTGTTCATGCATGTTTTGGTAAAGGGGGGTTGGTGTTCATGTTACAAATTGTCCAAACAAATGGGAACAGATGGAAATGTTACTGTGCGGATACATGATGAGAGAGAAAATCAAAAGCATGAGCACGAGGACTGGGAGAGTAATAAAAAATGTATTTGTTCGGAGAAATTGGCTTCAATAGAACTAGAAAAGTGAATTTCCAGTAGTATTGTTATTGAAGATGAAAACTATCGGAAAAAATTATTATTAGTCATGTATATTAGGTCGTGTCTCGTAAAATTTTTGTATATTACGTAATTTCAGTTTTAGTTATGTATGCTGCGAAAGTTATCAAATTTAAAGACACTGCTCGTCTCCGACGGCCAAATTTGCCGGAATATTGCACGTGCCACTCCTGTGAGGCATAAGTTAATTTTGGGCTTTCCAGCAACAACGTCTACGTGGCTAATAAAGACCCACATGGCAAGACACCTCATTTGATGACTCAACATATTAAAAAAATAAAAAATTAAATAAAATCTCTAATTAAACATGAAAATGAAAACTCATTCTCGCACTAACATCAAATTAAAATCAAATTAACTCATTTCTCTCTCTCTTCAATATTCAAATGGCTAATTAAACAGGAATACACGATGCATTAACATCAAATTAAAAAGTGAAGAACATCTTCCCTAATTTCAACCCTCGTCGAGCTCCAATCTCTTTAGTCGTTGGACCTGTTGATCTGCGGATGAAATGGTGAGGCTTCGACCACCTGCTGATATCAACAAGGCCCACCCGTTGTATGGTAAGTTTCGTTTCAGTCCAATTTAGGGTTTTGCTTAGTCTCGCGTTTTTTAGTTATTTGATGGAAATTCTTGTGCCTTTTTTGTCATTTTCGATAGTTTAATGGTTTTTGTAGTTTTATTGTGGATATTGTTGTAATCGTGTCTTTTTCAGTTCTGAATAGAATATGCACGGCCCCAAATCGTGAAATATTTTTTGTGGACGGAGGTTTTACTGTTGGTTATATCCCAAATTTTGTTGTTGTTGACTCACATGAACGAATATGTTGTTTTTTTGTCCCCCAGTTGTATTTTATTGAGTTTTGGAAGAAAGAAAATTATTCTGCTCATTGGGTCCCCACAAGTCTTTTTTTATGTTATGTCTTTGTTGAAAACATGTGGCCTCTATATTTTATTTGTTGTTTAGAAAGTTGAATATTTTGTAATTTATATTTGTTTTGTGTCTTTTGTACTAGACTAGTAAATCACCCGTGCGATGCACGGTTATGATGCACGATTATACTTATGAGGTATTTTGTAAATAGAAAATAATAAAGTACTCCCTTCGTTCCTCTAACTTTCCTACTTTCCTTTTCGGTTTATCCTAAATGACAAATTTCTCTCACAATCTCTACCCTCAAAATCTTCACCCTCAATCTCCACCTTTAAAAAAGTCAAAGATTCCACAAAATCTGTTTTTCCTTAACCTCCGTGTCCGGTCAAAGTAAGAAAGTTGAGCCGGAACAGAGGGAGTATATATATAAAAGGCAAAAACTCGTATGTGACCGTCACACGACCGTCAAACGGTGTGACGGGAAAAAGTATCACTTTTTGTGGTAAAAGTATCACATTTATCTGTAAAAGTATCATTTTTTTTTTAACAAAAAAAAGTATCATTTTGGTAGTAAAAGTATCACATTTATCTGTAAAAGTATCAATGTAGTAAAAGTAATGTTCTAAAAGTCGCTAGGCGCTAGTTAGGCGGTGGACTGGGGCCTAGCGACTAATCGGGGTCTGGACGGGACTAATCGGGACATAGACGTAGTTAGGCGGGGAGGAATCAGAAAATAAACGTAGGCGGTCAATGAGAGCCTAGCGCCTAGACGGGGATTAATCGGAGCTAATCGGGGATTTTTAGAACAGAGAGTAAAAGTATCACTTTTTCCTGTAAAAGTATCACTTTTTTCTGTAAAAGTATCACTTTTTTCTGTAAAAGTATCAATGTTATATGTAAAAATGCATTCCGTCACACGTGTAACCATTCGCACACACGACTCACTTTATATAAAATTTGATTTTACATGTTTTCATTAATACATAAATAAATGTACAAATATAATTGATTCGGTGGAAACTTAATAAAATTATTTAGTATTATATTATTTGAGAAAAAAAGATAATGCAGCTGAATAAAAAATTGAAAAAGAAAATTTCTAAATTGGGAAAATATAGTAGTATAAAACTTGCAATTCTAATGAAATTGAATATATATATATATATATATATATATATATCCTAAGTATTTATTTCTAAATAAAATTTGTTATTTTCGTACATCTTTTATTCTTTATTATCACATATGATTATTTTCACTCCCTTTCAACTCATTTTATTAGAACATAAAAACTCAAGAAAGAAAAATAAGAATAACAGAAAAAAATAATTGAACTAAAAAGAAAGGCTTGACATTATGTACGTGATTAATTATAAAATTTAGGTTTAAAGTACCAAAATGCCTACTCCATTCGACTTTAATTTGCAATAAAATTCTGACGAGTGTCTACTCCATCCGACTCTAATTTGCAATAAAATTCTGACGAGCTATGAACCAGACTTTATTCAATAATTATATGTTTAATAAAATTTTGAACTGAACAAACACTATTCAAAATATGACATTGACATAATAAGAGGGTTGGACTTGAGCAACCCCAAATTACCACCTATAAGTAATCCTTGCCCCAAAAAGTAAGAAAACATTATGGGGATATGTGGACGGGTATTGGATGGACAAATGGTTTGATCTGTTTCTATTTTACTTTATGGATCAGTCGTCTAAATTGTCCATTCCTCTTCATCCACCTCATATTATCTATATCATTATGTACATTACCTTTACAATTTTCAATTCATCTTTTTTATCATTATTTAACATCCTACATCAACTTTTATAGTTCCCAATACTACTTTTATACTACCTCCGTCCTAAATGAACTTGCATGTTGGCACAGATATTAAGATTTTTAGGGTGGAGATTATGTTATAACTTTCCTTATTAGGAAGTGTGCAAGTTTGCTTGAGACGGGACGGAGGGAGTAATTTCCAATACATCTTTTTATCATTACCCAATCAACCAATCATTACTTACAACACCTAAAGTTATTAATGTGACATTTGCAGTGCATATTCTACCCCACTACTCCCAAAAATATCTTTGTGGATGAAGCGATTATGAATGTGCTCCAACAAAAAAGACACATTCCACTACATCCCAATCGAAATATTTCCTAAATCTGATAACTTCAATTAAATAGCTTCAATTGTAATTTGAAATATACCTTGAACATATACGAAAGATAATTTCCTCGTTACAATATCAAGGATATAAAAAAGAATGAAAAACTAATAATTACTTTGTAATCCAAGATAGACACGCATATCTTGATTACAATTTTACATTTCATCCACAATACAAAGTTCTAAAAGTGAAGAGCTCTCTCCGTCAATCTCAACCCCTCCCACAAACAGATGTCTCCTCTCACCTTGCAATCTTCCTCTTCGAAGAACAAATTACGTACATCAAGCCCCTTCGTCTCCAAACCTCTCTCACCTTTCGCATTTTCGTTGAGCAGATGCAATAAGTCAGATCTCGACACTTCACCTAAGTACATTTATCCCACCTCTCGTGCCTTCGTCTGAGAAGAATACATTTTCCTAATTTATTTATAATATGAAGCTGAAAAATATTTCTACACTGCGTTTTGTATCAAATCCCCTCTCACCCACCTCAACAGTAGAATTGCATGATTAGTAATTTTAGTCCAGAAAAAGAACAAAAACTGTCCAGATTCGTGACGGATTTGTACAGATCCAATGTTTGAGACTGAAAAAAAGTTTCGGAAAATCAAGCCAAAAAATAACCCGAATCTGAAAGAATCCCTATATTCTTCTTCAGAGAAGATCGGCTCAATTTTTTTAGAAGGTGAAGGGTCTCTTTCTGCTTCAACACGAAGATCTTGTACATTCAAATACCCAGAATCTGAAGACAAAGAAAGCCCTCATTCATTACCTCATGGGCCGCTGAAATGGAAAAGGCGCAGATGGGGAGGAGAAGTTGGTGTCCACTGGAATGTCTCATTCAGTGTAAGAAGGTAAAAATATGAGGGTATTTATGAGATCCAATCTGTAGTTTTATACTGCGTGATTCTCTAATATTCTTTTCGCATGCAAATTGTTTTCTAATACATGACTTTAAAATAAAAACAAACTGCTTTTAATCCACCGAGAATTCCAAACTTACCTTTGAATGTTTGTGCCGCAAGATATCTAAACGGTAAACTTCAATAATCATGAATTCTTCTGGAAAAATCTTCTCTGCCTCCAGGTAGATAGAAAAGGCCCATTCTCTATAGACTTTAAATACATAACTTGGTTCTTGGAAGAATTCAAGAACAATTCGACTTTCAGTAGAAATACATATTTCATGCTTTTCTATTGTGGTTTAATGTAATTATGTTATGGTACTAACTTGCAATGAGATTTGCGAGATCGCTGAATAGATGGAAAAAATCATTATTCAGAGATGGTCAACACAAAACTCGCGGACCGTAATGGTAGTTAATCGAGCAAATTTGCAGAAAGAATTAATGGATCAGCGCTAATTGCAATTCAAGATCATCGATATAACACTGATTGTATAAGATTTTTCCAATGTGTATATGAGATTATATGGAAAGTAGTTGTAAAAAATAATACTCCCTCCCCGTTCAAAATAAGTGTCATTTTAGGAAAAAATATTTAATTGCCTTGAATAAATAAATCAACTGATTCTGCGAAAGGTGAATAAATGTTTATATGATCGTTTCCTTATTTTATGCAAATTGATTGGGTAATTAATTAATACTGGCAACAGGTTTTACACTAATTTCCCATGCAATGTGGCCAAAAAAATAATGAAACACGCTTTTCATACTTAGGCAGGCGGGTAAATAGGCAGAGTTGCATTTTCCATAAATAGATGAATTATGTAGGCGGGAAAATGATTGGGTTTCTAATTTGAGACGTTTTCTCTTTTATATTAAGTATGATTCCAACCCGACTGACTAGAGCCTTGTAATGCATTATGGGGGTACTTTCCAACATTTGCCAACCATAGCATATTTAAGCATGGGCGGCCAAAAAGTTAGTGTTTGATTATGTTAACGTAATTAGGATTAAGATGCAAGACTTGAAAGTCTATAGTGGGATCAAGGTGAAAGGGGGATTGAGGTTTCATGTGATGGTTGGTGCTAACTTTAAGTTGTTAATCGATACTGATGACCTTAAAAAGTAAGCAAGAGAGGCCCTAAACACTAGGGTGCTACATCGTACATTGAACCAATCGAGGTTGACCAAACTGAACCTCATAGCAATTATGAACTGGATGTTATGAGTAGCTCAAGATCACACAAGATAAATGAAAACTAAATTCGGACGAAATCAAATGAAAATCGGCCGAACAGCGTTCATGCGCAAACACAGAAACAAAATCAACAAACTCAAGGATTTACGTGGTTCGATCAAAGGTGATCTACATCCACGGAGGTTCTATGCACCTCAATTCACTTCACTACACAATCAATTACAAGAATCACCCAGAAAACTAGTAAACCCCCAAATCACACACCGATTTGGAGCAGAAACCCTACACTTCTAATTATCTCAATTGTGTAATGTTTTCAAAGGGAAAACTACATTATCTAGCTCGCATTTACAAGTGATTACAATATATATAAGTATTCAAGCTCGAATCTAGAAGACGCGAGAGCTGTAACCAACTTTGACTCAACTGCTCTAAGTTGCAGAAACAGATCTTCTACAACGATTTTTATTGCAACGGATTAAAACCGTTGTATCCGGCAGTTATAACCAACTTCAACCCGGTTCTCTCTTAACCTCTTCACTGAATTGTGTTCAAATCCGGTTTTATGTCCCGGTTCTTCAAATACCAAATCCGGTTCTGAAATCTTCACAACTTATACTTCATATAGTAAGGCATTTGATGAAATTGAATTAATATTCACAAATCTCCACCTCAATGAATTCAAGTGCATGTCCTTACCTCAACCTGTCTTTGTTCCTTGAACATTAACTACATTGTTTAAGCCTAACTAGGCTCGAGCAATGCACTACCTTGTTCCCAGAAACTGCTTTGGTTAAGAAATCAGCAGCATTGTCATCAGTATGAACTTTCTTAACCTCCACAGACCCTGCATCTATCACATCTCTTGCAAAATGTAACCTTACATCTATATGCTTGGATCTTTCATGAAAAGCCTGTTGTTTTACCAAATGAAGTGCACTCTGATTATCACAGAATATGGTCACACATTCCTGCTTAATTCCCAAATCCTTAAGGATCACTTTCAACCACACAGCTTCCTTGATTGCCTCTGTCAATGCCATATATTCAGCTTCTGTGGTAGATAAAGCTACTACAGATTGTTGTACACTCCTCCAACTCACTGCAGTTCCATATAGAGTAAACACATAACCTGTAATAGATCTTCTGGTATCTACTTTCCCTGCAAAATCAGCATCTGCAAATCCTACCAATGGAATAGACATATTTGCCTATTTCTGAAATTTCAAGCCTCCTTTTAAGTATCTCAACACCTGCTTCAAAGCATCCCAGTGAGCTTTCCCCGGATTTGACATATACCTACTAACAAAAGATACACAATATGCCAAGTCTGGTTTGCTGCAGATCATGCCATACATCAAGCTTCCAACACCACTTGCATATGGTATATTTCTCATGTATCTAACTTCATCTGCAGTTTTTGGACTCTGCTCCTTGGACAATTTAAGTTTTGACTTACTGGAATACTCAACGGTTTGACCTCATGCATCTGAAATCTCTCCACCACCTTCTGAAGATAATGCTTCTGAGATAACCATAAGCTTCCAGAACTCCTATCTCTTATTATACTCATGCCCAAAATCTTCTTTGCATCTCCTAAATCTTTCATGTCAAACTCTGAACTCAACTTCTTCTTTAGCAAATGTATTTTATGCTTACTCCTACTTGCAATAAGCATGTCATCCACAGCAACAAATACGCTGGATCAACATTAGTATTCTTATCAAGTATACACAATTGTCATACAGACTTCTGATAAAACATGCCTTTAACATGAACTCATTGAACTTTTTATTCCACTGCCTTAGACTTTGTTTCAATCCATACAATGATTTCTTGAGAAAGCAGTCTAATAGAGCAATGTTTCACCACGAGTGAGAAAACCTCATTAAAATCAATACCTTCCCTCTGAGTAAAACCCCTTGTAACAAGTCTTGCTTCGTATCTTATCCTTTCTGAGTCTCCAACTTCAATCTACTTCTTATATATCCACTTGGAACTTACCAGCTTCTGTCCTTTAGGCTTATCAACCAGCTTCCAAGTACCATTCCTCTCCAGAGATTCCATTTCTTCCACCATTGTACTAACCCAGTACTCACTTTCACCACCACTGACTGCTTCTTTGAAGTTCTGTGGTTCTTGATGTTCTATGTCTTCAGCAATGCTAAGTGCATAATGTACATTCCCAGCCTGCCCATAGAAGTCTGGTCTTTGAATTTTCCTCCTTGGTCTATCTCTGGCAATACTATAGTCTCTTAAATTGGGATTTCTAGATTGCACATCTTCTTCTTCTGATGAGCTGTCACTTGAGTGTTCACTTAAGTTCTCAACCCTTTGGGAATTATAATACATATGAGTATCCACCTGAACTGATAATCTTTCTACTTCAATAAATCCATTACATTCTTCTTGACTTCCAGTGGAGTGGTATCCTATAACTGATTCATTGAACTTAACATCTCTGCTTATCATGAGCTTCTGATTCCCAGGTTCCAAGCACCATAACATGTATCCTTTTATTATTTCTGGATACCCTAAAAACACACAACTGTATGCTCTTGAATCAAGTTTGTCTGACTTCATATGTGCATAAGCCAGAATTCCAAACACCTTTAAGCCTGTATAACTTGGAATTCTACCACTCCACACTTCTTCTAGTGTTTTGAACCCTAGAGATGATGAAGGTGATCTGTTGATTAAATAATATGCTGTATTAATTGTTTCACCCCAAAAAACCTTTGGAAGTCCAACATCAATCAACATAGATCTCACTCATTCAAGTATTGTTCTGTTGAATCTTTCTGCAACACCATTCTGTTGAGGATTCATTGGGACTGCTCTATGTCTTGTAATTCCCCTTTCATTACATAAATTAGTAAACTCAGTAGATAGGTACTCTAAACCATTGTCTGTTCTCAAATGCTTGAGCTTCTTGCCCCTTAAAGTTTCCATCTGAATCAGCCATGTCCTGAATTTAGTGAAGGCATCACTTTTGTTTCTTAAAACAAACACCCACACTTTCCTACTGAAATCATCAATTCCAGACATGAAATATCTTCCTCCTCCATGAGTTTCAGTTCTGGATGGTCCCCAGATATCTGAGTGGACATAATCTAAAGGTTCTTGAGTAATGTGTGCTCCCTTAGCATAAGGCAATTTCTGTGATTTGCCTAATGCACATTTATCACAAAATTCAAGTGTTTAGTTTCCAGCCTCTCCAATTATGCCTTTCTTGGAGAATTCCTTTAGTCCTCTTTCCCCAATGTGCCCTAACCTTTTATACTATAGTGTTAATTCATTCTTGCCTAGAATGTTTCCCACATAACCAACCACAGGTTTTCCCATCAAAATAAACAAACCATTATGTTGTTTTCCTTTGATCACCAGTTTGTTCCCTTTGGTTATGTGTAATTGACCATCAACAGACTTGAATTCACATCCAGTAGCAATGAGAGATCCTAGGGAGATTAAATTTCTCTTAAGACCAGGTACATACCTCACATTGGTGATGGTTCTTGTAATTCCATCAAACATGTTGATGTTTACTGATCCAGTGCCTTGAACCTGCAGGATTGATCATTTCCCAGAAAAACACAACCTCCATCTTCTTTCTTGAGATTCTGAAACCATTCTTCATGAGGACACATTTGGAAAGAGCAACCAGTGTCCAGTACCCACTCCATCTCCATTTTTGACTCAGTAACATTCAGAACTTCTGGTGTGTCTTCTTCATGTTCAACTGTAGCAGCTTCAACACCCTGGCCTTCCTTTTTCTTCATCTTTTGTGGACAATCCTTCTTTAGGTGTCCAGTTTGTTTACACTTGAAGCACTTCATGTTTTCTACCCACTCTCCAGATTTCTTCTGAACATTATTTCTATTCTTAAAATTCTTTGAGGTTTGGCCCTTCTTCTTCTGGTAGTTTCTCTTGAACTTAATGTTCAATCCTTCACCAGATTGATTTACTTTTTGATCTCCCTGATTCTGCAAACATTTGGTCTTCAGAGCAGTAATAATTGAGTCATAACTCAACTTATCCTGCCTGCCAAACATCAGAGTCTCCTTGAAACTCTCCATAGATCTTGGTAAAGCATTTAGTGCCATCAGAGCTTTGTCATCATCTTCCATTGTTACCTCAAGATCCTCCGGTTCATCAAGAAGCTTTGTAAACTCATCTAGTTGATCAGAAATTTCCTTTTCCTCCACCATCTTGAAAGCCAGTAATCTTTGCTTGAGAAATAGCTTGTTTAAAACTGACTTGCACTGGTAGAGTTCCTCCAGTTTGGTCCAGGCCTCAATTGCATTCATACACCTGGATACTTCCCTCAAAGGCTTATCACCAAGACACAGAATGATCAGGCTCAATGCCTTCTGATCCATAGCACCATATTTGGGTTTCTCAGTCTCTACCCACTCATTTTCTGGTTTGAGAGCATTTACTAACCCATTTTGCACCAAGATCGCCTTCATCTTGATTTTCCCCTGATAGAAATCGTTTTTCCCTGAAAATTTATCCAAATCCATCTTCATTCCTGACATCCTTTCCTTCTTCTTGTGTGAGAATGCTTCCCGAAGACGGCGCCACTTGTTATGAGCAGCTCAAGATCACACAAGATAAATGAAAATAAAATTTGAATGAAATCAAATGAAAATCAGCCGAACAGCGTTCATGCGCAAACACAGAAACAAAATCAACAAACTCAGGAATTTACGTGGTTCGATCAAAGGTGATCTACATCCACGGAGGTTCTATGCACCTCAATTCACTTCACTACATAATCAATTACAATAATCACCTAGAAAACTAGTAAACCCCCAAATCACACACCGATTTGGAGCAGAAACCCTAAACTTCTAATTCTCTCAATTGTGTAATGTTTTCAAAGGGGAAACTACATTATCTAACTCGCATTCACAAGTGATTACAATGTATATAAGTATTGATGCTCGAATCTAGAAGACGAGAGAGCTGTAACCAACTTTGACTCAACTGCTCCAATTTGCAGAAACAGGTCTTCTACAACGGTTTTTATTGCAACGGATTAAACCCGTTGTATCCGGCAGTTATAACCAACTTCAACCCAGTTCCCTCTAAACTTCTGCACTGAATTGTGTTCAAATCCGGTTTTATGTCCCAGTTCTTCAAATACCAAATCCAGTTCTGAAATCTTCACAAATTATACTTCATATAGTAAGTCACTTGATGAAATTGAACTAATATTCACACCGGAGGTAATGGGTATTGGGAGAAGAGTCTGAGGCCAGGAAGGAAGGTGAGGAAGTGGAGGATGATGATAACATACCTGAACAACCTGAATTTGTAATTGGTAACGAAATAAGTGATGACGAAGAGAATCAGAATAAGGGGGAGACTCGGGTAGATGCTGCATATGTAGATATTAAGGACCAAAATGTAGCTCAAGATGAGTCTAGTGAAGAGGAAGACGACATTGTGCATGCTTCTGAAGTTGACTTTGATGAGGGGAGGCTATCTGATGAAGATGCTACTGAAAATCCATTTCCTGTATTCAATCCGAAAATAATTTTCAATCCTAACTTCATCATAGGTCAGATTTTCAGTAGTAAGTCGGAATTTAGAAAAGCCATCCAAAGTCATGCAGATGAGCTTAGAAAGACTAATCCTGGATCTACTTTGATTTTAGGGGTAGATGAAGGCCACAGATTCTGTCGGTTCTATGTTTACTTCGATGCTTTAAGGCAGGGCTTTCTCGGTGGTTGTAGGCCAGTGATAGGGATGGACGATTGCTTTCTTAAGTTGATTCATGGGGGTGTGGTGCTATCTGCGGTGGGGATTAACCCTAATAATAATCTGTACCCAATCGTGTATGTTGTCGTTTGTTCTGAAATTGGAGACACTTGGGAATGGTTCCTAAGATTCTGAAGCAAGTTCTCTTCATATCTAACCCTGCAGACTTCAAATTCATTTTTAATAAGCAAAAGGGGCTGATACAGGCATTTGCTAATGTTATGCCTGGATGGGAACATAGATTCAGCGTTAGGCACTTGCATAGTAACATGAAGACTGATGGGTGGACTGATATTGCATTTAAGAATATGTTGTGGGCAGTTGCGCAAGCCACAACACCCAAGGAGTGGAGGGTGAAAATGAAGAAGATAAAAAACTACAATCAATTAAGTTGCGTGGGAGTGGTTCACTGATAAGCCACCGACTCAATGGAGTAAGGCTTTCTTTAGGGAGAAATCCAAATGTGACATCGTCTTGCTTAATACATGTGAATCTTTCAATAGCTGCATTTTAGATGCAAGAGATAAACAAATCATTATAATGCTTAATCAGACTCTATCTTATGAGACAATTGCAGAAGAATAGGGATAGGGCTTTGGCAAGGTGGAAGGGGAAGTTGTGTCTGAAGATAGAAAAGATTCTTGAGATTTATTGGGATAGGACATCAGAATTAACCCCAATTAAGTGCAACGAGTTCAACTATGAAGTGAGAAGTTCTGATGGAACCCAATACATAGTTAACTTAGGTGGACTTGTAGCTGCAGGTCGTGGGACACACTACAACATAAATAACTTTAAGTAACACTTCGTTTGTAACACTTTCAAAATTTTAACTTTTATGTAACACTTTGGTAACACTTGTGAATATATAACATTTTGATGTAACACTTTTGTAAAATGTGCGAATATGTAACACATTCATGTAACACTTTGGATGTAACACTTTTGAAATAGTAACACTTTTACATAAGTAACACTTTTTACGTAATGCTTTTGAAAAAGTAACACTTTCATGTAACACTTATAAATAAACACTTTCAACTAATAAAATTATATATTTCTTTTATCCTAAACTAGTAAAATATGTTTGGATTCATTTTTGTCATGCGACTTTTGAAGAATTAAAATTTTTCAATCACTTATATTTTACAAATAACTTTTGAGCAAAGATTTATAGACGTGTTATACATCTTAACTATCACAATAAAATATTCGTAACATGAGATGGTGATAGCTAGCAATCGACTAAAATAACAATTTATTAGTGAACCTAAGGATTTACTTATTAGTTATATAACATAAATTTATTAGTGAGTTTTTTTGTGTGTATAAAGATATACACATATTATATTTTACTAACAACAAGAAAGGAGTTTTGTAGCTTAAAAGTTTGAATACATTTTTTAAGTATAAAACATTGGACTTGAAATATTTTATCATGACTTTCATGTTCATGAGTTTATCGTCTTTAATTTTATATTCTATTAAACACACACACAAAAAAAAAGTAATTAAATTATAAATGTGTGCGGGTGTGTGTGTGTGAGTGGACGAAATTGAAAAAAAAATTAAAATTAATCAATGAAAATTTAATATCAAATTAGATAATTGAATATGCTAAATCAAATTAAGTTAGGATATAGTTTCGTAAGAATTTAATCATGAGAATACTTTATTGATGTTACAAAAAAAAAATTATGTACATATAGCTTGTCGTATAAAATAAAACAATAGAGTTGTTATAGCCGAGTGGTTTGACATCTACAGTTCAAGATCTTGTAGGTTTGCAACTTGGGTTCGAAACCCAACAATGACAAATATTCAACATTTTATGTTATTAAAAAAGTGTTACATAAAGGGTTATATGTAACATTTTGTTTTTTTGTTTTTTGTGTTACCATGAAGTGTTACAATTTAAAATCTAATGTGATACTTATGAAAAGTGTTAGTAAAGATCATCCAAACTGTTATATAGACTTTAGGTGGCACCAACAAATGTAACACCAATAAAGTGTTACCTAAAGTTTATCTTAACACTTTTTGCATAAGCCCATTTATATTGTAGTGACATAACCGGTATACCATGTAGGCACGTGATATCTGCCATCTTGTCTCAAGATAAAAACCCCAAAGATTATGTTGATGGATACTATTATGCTGAGACTTATGTCAAGGTTTATGAATCTTCCATAATGGGGGTCAGTTATGAAGGCTTCTGAGGCGATTAAGATTCCTTGTATATTCCTCATTTAACGCTGAACTTTGGAAGGAAAAAAAGACGTAGGCCAGTGACGGCGAGGAAGAGAGCTCCCGACGAACCAAAGGGTGGTAGCAAACGGTCAATGGCTGAGACCAGCACAACAAGATTGAAGAGGCAACAACAAAAGTTAAGTGCGGGCTTAACGTAAAATGCCAAAAGTGCCCCCTCAATGTTGACATGCATTATGAAGAATTTGAACAACCTACTGACCAAGTATTTTTATTCCCTAATCTGCCATCAAATGTAATATTGAATATAGCAAACTGACGAGTCTTTTATTTCGATATGAAATTACAGTTTGTTGGTCATGAGGAGAATTGTGAGCAGGTTGTTGATGAATATTTTATACCCGAGGTATCAAAGTTCTGGAATAATTCCGTCAATTTTTAATTTTTTTAGTTCCTAATGATTCTGTTAGTGTTAGTGTTGGTTTGGGACACAACTGTTATTGTTGAAATCTGTCATATTTTGAGATATGTTAGTGTTGAATTTGCTTGAAGATTTTGTTAATGCCTAATTTAAAAGAGTTGAGATTCTATTGTTTGATCAATCTGTGAGTTTTGAAGCTGTTGGGAGTGATTTTAAGTATTAGATTTACTGTGAACTTGCTGAAATACGATTGATAAGAATATGTTAGTATCGAACTTGGTTACTGCTAGTACTTGCTATAGTGGTTTAGCTGTTATAATTAGTTGTGTAAGGCTGCAATTTTGTAAGAGATGAGTTTTTCTGTGCATTTGCTGAAATACAATTGATAAGAATACGTTAGTATCAAACTTGGTTACTGTTAGTGTTTGCTGTAGTGATATAGCTGTAAGAATTGGTTTTGCAAGGCTGCTAATTTTCATGCATTTTTTGCTATTGTTAGTAATTGCTCATGCGAATGAGCTGTTAGAATTGGTAGTACAAGGTTGCAATTTCATGTATTTTTTAGCATTGTGTATCTTTTGCAAAATTTAATATGTTGGAATTAATTTTGTTGACAATATACAAGCATATTTGCAATATTTAGACTTTTTTTGTATGCGGTTTTGTGTTACAAATTCTAAACAATGCACCTGCTACTGTGTAGCATATTTTTGGAAATTCTTGGATCAGTTTAGTGCTACAGATTTAGTTTAGTTGATGTGTACCTGCTGCCATTGATAAAAAAATCAAATGGCAGGAATTTGCTACCCAAATGAAAGGGAAAGAGAAGTTTGTCCAAGAGCATGTCAATGACATTGTTCCAATGAACAGAGGCAGGCCAAGAAAGCAAAACACTAATACTGATCCACACAACAGGCTTGTAAGTAACAAAAAGAAAAAAAGAGTTTAAGGTTGTTTTGTTACGCTAAATACTAATTTGGTGTATTAACTTGTCATATATATTCAATGTTTGTTACAGTGTAAGCCCCCGGTGCCACAAATCCCGTTTGAAATAGCTGATATGATACCAACACAGATCCAAATTGAAGATGAGGCTTCTCAGTTTTACACAGCAAGCCTGAATCAAACAACTCCAAGGCCGAGTATATTTAAGCAGCTACAGATGGGGTAAGTGCAGCAAATACACGACAACCGTCAGACTTTAGCCATGTAGAGATCAGCTTCGGAGTTCGGCAGAAAGTAAGCGAGGCGGGACTCACAAAAAACATAAACAAACGGGTGAGAAAGGTGATAAAAAAAACTTTGCATGCGTTTTAATCTACTCTTGATATTCACATAACAGTTTAAATCTTTCCAAAATGCAAATTTTCATCGCTAATTATGCGTAGGCTCGTGTGCAAAAGGAATCATATCTAAACCTTCAAGAGGAGGTTTCAAACACTGACTCTAGCTTGGGTGAACCTCCAGCTCCAACACAAGAAACCCAAGAGCCTGTTCTAGATGTTTATGAAAATGTGTTTCAAGCTTCAACTAATCCAATACCCAAATTCTGAAAAACCGGCATCATTTGCACCTCCCCCACCGAGACCATTGGGAGTTCAAATAAGGGGCCCAGCTCCATGGACGAGAGGTTTGCTGACGTCACACTGGATTAAAAGGACTACAACCCAGCCTGAGATAAACTTTCAAAAGGAGGTGGTGAAGGTGAATGGCAAGAAGTGGATGAAGTGAAATACAGACTTTTTCCTTCAACATCTTTTCTACACCTCTCCTCTCTCTAAAAACTAAAGCACTAACTTGTCTCCCTCCTCCTTGGCCGACAGCCGCCGGCCAACCTTTGATTCTTCTTATCTCACTTTTCTTGTTTCTTGTTTCTCGTTTTCTTATCCTGTTAGTTTTTAGTTCTTTTCCTCGTTTTTATTTTTCTATTCGAAGAACTGTTTCTTCCCAGTTTTTCTTCATCCGGATTATTGGGGTTTTTTGTTCACGTATCCTCGTTATAATCTGTTCTTCTAGGTGGCCCTTTATTTTTTAAATGTGGATTAAGGGCCCGTCTTTGACCGGAGCTCCATTGTTTTATGAACCGGTTTTGTTCGTGTCTAGCTCAGGATTCACGCTTAAAGCAGGCGCCATTGATGGTGTCCTTCTTCTGGCATCAGAAAGCTCGAAGTCTCTCGCGTTTCATACCTCTGCCTTCTGGGTTCGAAGCTTTTTGGGCGATTTCAGGAATCCATTGCAGATCCGTGAAGGAGCTGTGTCACTGGGTCATCTTCTCGCGGGAGGTGCTGATTTCGCGAGCCTCAGCCTCGGAGGCTCACGGCTCATGTTGTCCAGATCTGTTTGACTCAAGGCACGTCTGCTGCCATTGAAGCACCTCAAGGATTTTCAAGCCCTTCTTCTTCGCGACGTTTCTCTGAGTCTAGCTATTGGAAGTCTCAGATCCACCACATCGCGCTTCTTCATCGCGCCTCCAGGTTGCTTCTCTGCGACTCATCATCGTTTGCAGGCGACTGATGGTACGCCTCTGCGCTTGTTCGAGATCTGTTGCGCGACTCAGTCGCAACCCCCTCCTGAGCCCGACTCACCAGCGATTCGACTCACCAGCGATTCGACTCACCACCCTGCTCAGCCAGCGGCGGACCTCTTGCGGCGCTGCATCGAGCCGTTCACATCTGGTTTGACTAGCTCCAGCTTCATTCGCTACTTCTAGCCTTTCTCGACGGCGGCCCGGCTCCCTCGATTTCGCCGGACCTCTTGCCCAAGATCGTCCTTCCTTGCTGCTGGCTTTTCTATTAGGGCCTATTTTCGCAACCTTTGCTGGACCATTCTAGTATTTCTGCTATTATTTCAGTTTGCTTCGTGGTTTAACTTAAGATATTATTTGGGACTGCTGATTGTTGATTATGAATTGACCATGGGAGTTTGCTGCTGGGACCGTTGATTGTTAGTGGAGACAGTTCACTTGGGGGTTTCATTATTATGGATTAACGTCTCCCACGAGAGGCTTGCGTTTATTCATACTCAAAGGCACTTTGGTTGCTTTACTTTGATATTGCTGCTGGGATTTTGGTCTATGGTGAGAAATTTCAGCCAGCGTAATTGTTCATTGAGCTCACATGTTGGTACTGTTGCTGGGTTGTCAAATAAGTCGTGCCTAGGCTGCAGTAATCTTTACGTGGCTCTTCTTTTTCAATTATCGAAACCTTTTATCTGGATTTTGGATTTGGTGCTTTGGCTCGGCAATCCCGGGGTTTGTTTGGAGGCAGTCCCTCCATTATTTTTAGCACCAAGGCTTTGACTCGGCAATCCCGAGTTTTGTTTGGAGGCAGTCCCTCCATTGTTTTTAGTAGGATTTTCTACTGCTTCTTCGAGATTTTGATTTGTTCAGCTGGACTTTATTAGGTTAGTTTTGGAAATTTGTACACGTCTTGGGATTTGTTGTTGGGCCATAATTACAGATCTTACGGCTCTGAGTTACGGCATTGAAATCCTCAGAGGGACTTTTAGACTCACACCGATGTGAGGAGCGTTGCTAATCCCCCACGCTCGGGTTTCATGACATAGAGCAAAATGATTGGGAGCTATAGAGCAAAATGATTGGGAGCTCGACCTTTGCAGTTTGCTCGGCGACGTTCTAATTTGGTTCTCCTCTCCAACCGAACCGGTCATTTCCAGTTTTATTTACACTAAATTGGCTTTGTCTTGTAATTGCTTTATTTTAATTAGCCATGTTTAGTTTATTCTGGATACCTTTATCTGCCGGCTTGTGGCATGGAAAGGATTTTCGTTTGACCCTTGTGAGTGACCAACATGTGGTCTCCACATTTCTTGTTCCCTTTATCTATAATACTACCTATTTAGCCAAATACAGACTTTGATGATTTGGCACAAGAAGTGGATGAAGTTGTCAGATGCACCCGGCTCTAGTGGGTGCATTAGGTTATTTATAAAAACAGACTTATAATTGTATATATTTTTTTTTTTTTTTTTTTTTTTTTGTGGTGCTATGTGGCCAAACTATAATAGCTAGAGCTCCAAGAAACTCTTTGCATACTTTTTGTACAGATCTGTGATAGAATGAGTATGGCCATCCTTTGTGAACGATATGCCCAATTCAACTTCATTTTGCGAAAAATTCAGGGTGCTTATTATTTTGCTGTCAATTATCCCTGATTTACCTTCATTTCAGTTGTGATTTAGCATGTGAATTCTACTTTTAAGTGGGATGATTAATTGACACCTTAGTACTCGAACTCCTTAACACAAAAATAAAAATATTTGAAGCTTCTATTAGTGTAAAGTTTATACCATCAAATATTAGATTGAAGACTATATCAAACAAATTTAAGAACTAAAGCAAGACAAATTATTGATTATTTTTAACTTGCTAAAACACTAAATTTTAACACAAACAAAATGATAAAATTTGCATTACAAGAGCTGTTTAAATTGGTACATAATAATACTGAATAAATCAACTTCAATGTCCCATTAACTAATCTGTTACGCTAAACAACTAATTAAGCATCTTCAACATCAACGGTGATGACTGTAAAGATAAAAAAGAAAAAAAAAAAAACCCAAATCTTTGAGGAATCAAAATAACATTCTTCCACTTCTTGTCATTCTTCGTCTTCAAATTGTCCCTTTCTCCTTTGAGCAAGCTGATTTGAGACTTTAGGGCTTTAGTCTCCTCCCTTAAATCTTACTGAAGCACTTCCAGTCCTCTAGTTCCATCTTCAAAACCCAAATCCATCTATTACTCAAAAAGGCATAGAAATTCGAGCAAAAAGAGGATTCATTCACTGGGCAAACAAAACAAGCATAAAAAAATCAAAACAACAAAACCACTTAATTTGGGATCACTTAAGTTGTAGTTTACACATCCATAGAATTTCTTGCCATAATTCTCTGGAGTCTTTGAAACCCTAACTACTGCGCGACTACCAGACAAACACGCAGTGCAATGCGCATAATAACACCTTAATCCATATGTAGCTCGCGACCCGATGGATGATTCCGACATTGGGCCTGATTTACGATCAATTTTTTATAGGGTTCTTCTTTCACAAAGGTATGTTTTTCAAAAGTGAACAGACTTTACTGGAGTTGTTGGGGGAAGAAAGAAAATGGGAATTGCTGGGGAAGAAAGAAAATACAAATCTTGTTAGTTAGAAGGGCATTTTCATGTTTAATTAGAAATTTTATTTAATTTTTTTTTTTTTTAATTATGTTGAGTCATCAAATGAAGTGTCCTGCCATGTTGGTCTCTATTTTCCACGTAGACGCCATCGCCGGAAAGCCCCAAAATTATGCATCACGTGCGTGGCACGTGCGATATTCCGGCGAATTTGGCCGTCGGAGACGAGCAATGTCCTTAAATTGGACAATTTTGATAACATACAAGACTAAAATTGAAATTACCTAACATACATGACTTTTACTGGACACAGCCTAACATACAAGACTAGTAATATTTTTTTCCCGAAAGCTATGTATGATCATCTAGCGAAATGGGATGGGGAAATGGTAACCATACTAATATCGACTAGACTTCACCTTTTATTTTTTTCTCTTTATTGTATAATTTTGTTAGATCTTAATTTTATTTTAATTTAAAGAAAATGGTGCAAACGGATTTTTTGGGGCTTGATTAAGAGATTTAGAGAAAAAAAAATTCTTATTTGCGGGTTGTATTAAGCACTGAGTTGTATTTTATTAAAATATATGGGATGCAAGTATAAATTATGATTTTAAGGTTTCCATAAGCACATAACTATAAATAATTGTAGCGTCGTTTTTACTGAAATTACATTATTTTACAGTGTTAGAATTCTCCGTTGTGCAATGCACAATGCACAGTTAAATAACTTTTTTTTGTTAAATAAATAATATTTTAATTATCTAACAAATTTTTATTTCGTTAATTTATTTTTATTTGCAACATATATCGTACATAAATAATTCAGCCCACAATCGATATAAATCTAAGCACAATATATAATCAACCAAAAAATTACAATTGTTTATTTCAAATTTGTCATATTATATTAAAATAGCCAATTGATGTATCACATTAAATACTAAAAGAAACGACTGTTTTTATCTATTACAAATAAAAAGCGAATTCAAAAAATAATAATAGTGCATTTAGGATGCTAGAAAATTCAAAACATTTGATACAAAGAGAGCTAAAAAAAACAAAGTGGATCTCTAATTTTTTTCAATTTCTAAGGCGGGCACATGTGCTCCCCAATTATTTCCTTTTTTGTTTTTTATAAACAATTCAAATATCATCTTTAATGTGGAAGCTGAAAAGTAGTAGGGTTTTCACAATTTCTAGATTGTTGTATTACTTTAGGAAAGATTATACATTTTTGTTATAAAATAAAACTAATATTTAAGAAATAAATATAATTAACTTATATTTTGAAAAAGATTAGTTCATAAGTACTCAAATAAAAAATATTTCAAGATATGTATTAATTTGTATTTGCAGCTCACACTCAATACATATAGTCTATCTCGTACAGCATAAACAAATCTAACACAAACAATTGACAAACAATTGCACTTTTCTGAATATAACTTGTTTTAAAATATGCAATGTATATGTCAAACTAAAGACCATGAAAAAATATAAATTTTCAATATATTTTACATAAAAATTTAAAAGCAATAAAAAAGTAATTTGCTTTTTAATCTTAATATTTTCTATTAAGTAAATCGATGAGAAGTCGTCATCTATAATTTTTTATACAACATTTTTTTAAATTCCAAATTTAGAATTAATTTTTGCAATATTTTACCATGCATATGCATACAAATTTTATTAGATTGGTAATGATTTGAAATTATTCATTTTAGAAACAGAAATGGGCATGAAAATATTACTGATTTTCTTTTATAGATGATTCTCTTTTATTATATAGCAAGATTATCATGTACAAATTTGAGTACTTTATAGTGTATGTCAATATGTAGTTCCTCAAATAATATAAATTTTCGCAGGAAAAAATCACTTTGGGCCTACTAAAATATGAAAAGATCCGATGTCTCTCATTTATAGCTAGGCTATTTAAGCTGACACTATTCGTTAGCCATAAATTAAATATATATGTTAACCAGCAAATCTATAGAGTCAAAGTTAATTGTTTGTCAAAATAAATAAACTTAAAACTAATTAATTTATATAAATTATCAAAAAACTTAAAAATAACAAGCTAGTTATAAAATTTATAAAACACACTTAAAAGATAGAAATTTTTAAAATTTTTTTAATTATATGAAAATAAAATAGATTTAGGAAAATTTGGCCCGCCCCCAGAGCACAACACCCCCACCCCTACCCCTACGGCCCTTCTCTGCGGCCCATCTGCCCCTATTTATTTTATATTCGCTGTTTCTAATGCCTCTTTAGGTTATTTCAACTACTCATGTTAGGATATTCTATTATGATAATTAAGATGGCATACATCTATAATACTTTGCCTTAAGAACTCGTTTTACAAAACATAAATGATTGAAAGATTTTAATTCTTCAAAATAAATCTAAAAATATATAATTATTTTAAAATAAAATAAATATATAATTTCATACATTGAATGTGTTATATAAAAAAAGTTACTTATTTACAAATGTTACATGAAAGTATTACTTATTTAAAAGTGTTGCATTAAAAATGGTAGTTACTTAAAAGAGTTACTAAATAGTGTTACAGTTTAAAAGTATTATGTCCAAAGTACTATATATTTTAAAAATGTTCCATGAAGATGTTACATATTCGCAGAGGTTACAAAAATATTAAATGAAAGTGTTATGTTATATTCTCATATGCATTACAAAAGTGTTACATAAAGTCAAAGTTTTGAAAGTATTACCAACAAAGTGTTACATAAAGTCATGTAAGTTGTAGGTATAGTGCAAGCATATACACATCGGTGAGTGTCAAGTTGGGCATGTTAGGTGCTATACCCAGAAGAATACGTCGTGTAACATCCATCTTTAATTTACATATAATTACGCCACATATACATGGGTGTGTGTTACACAAGATATACTCCATCGGGTGTTGCATTAACTCCCCTCTACAAGTTTTGCAGCATCTTTAAATTGACAATTGCTGCAGTTTGATTAGTAATTTAGTTTGATAAAGAGAGTCCGGTGAAACCTAATACTTTAACTACATAATGAACAAGGAAATTAGATAGAATGCACCTACTCTTTGAGAATATAATCCAACTCATAATTCCAATCATACAACCTATTGAGATTTGAACTATCCATCACAAACTAGACCATCAGTTTTCTAAAAATATATAGTTTCTCCAAGATGACCTTTACGTTTATTTGTGTGAGATAATTATTAACAAGAATAAAGAAACAAACAAGGCCTGCTAAACAATCACAAAAATAGGCGGGAGAAAACATTACAAAATTAAACGAGGAAATAAAAAAACATTTCCTGGAAAACTCTATCTAAGGATTCTAGAATGCAAATCAAACTCATAAATCTTTAGAAAACATAAAAGGTATATAGAAGGCAAAGCTTACAATGTGCACAAGAGAACACATGATGAAAACAGTGATGTTGACCTTCATCTATCAATTTAACATTCAACAGGTACACAATCAAGTAAAACTTTACAATCGCATTGATAACACATGGAACCAACACTATGTCTCCTTTGTGACGAATCATAAAATGTCCAACTGCCCAATTACTGAAAAAGAAGATGAGCAAAGCATGTATTAAATATTTAATAAGATTTTGCAATGCCTATCTCCTTCGTTCTTCCAACGATCAATTCTGCACACTTCAAATACCTTTTCACTATAATTGTTGGCTGTGGAGCCTAAACGTTCATTTGATGATTCTCTTCTTCATGTTCGTCATTTGAAGATACTAACGAAACATCATCGTCATTGCTGAATTCAAAAACCACTTCGCTGTGATGCAAAGAAGGCTTCACGGTATGAAAATGAACGAAAATCAGCTTAATTTGTTTAATTATGCTGCTAAAAGTAGTGAAAATTGCAAAAATCAGAGCTCCCCATTTCTAGAAACTGAACACTCGAGGAACTTTTTCTTCCCTAGAAATTGGAAATAATTGAGAGCAAGATACATTTTGCAGGCTTTTTTTGGATTTTTTTTTTAAAAATTTGTATATGTTGTTTTAGAATTCTCGTTTTTTCTACATTGTTTTAGATTTCTTAATGATTTTTTATTTTTAAATGTTTTCAATGACCAGGAACCACCTTTTCCATGTGATAATTGAAAAATTAAAGAAAAAATTGTTGCCACGTTACTTATTACCGAAAGCTTAATGTAACGACCCGAATTCCTAGTTGCATCATATTATTTGATTTATACGAAATTATATGAGTTGCATTATTTTTTGTGTGCATTTTTACTTGTTTTAGTTATTTCTTACACTTGCATAAATTATTATTTTTCATAATTAATGGTATGAATGGGTCGGGAAAACAAGAGTTTAATTAGACAACACTTAGACGTTATATTACCCAATGATATAAGAGAAGACTACATTTTTTTATGGTAAGCCCTCTCCATAGTATTACTAACCCAAAACCAATGGCTAAATCACATGGTTTTATGCCCACAATACTGCTCAAAACCAATGGCTAAATCCCATGGTTTTATACCCACAATATTGCTCAAAATCAATGGCTAAATCCCATAGTTTTATGCCCACAATATTGCCCAAAACCAATGACTAAATTCAATGGTTTTATGCCCACAATATAGCCAAAACTAGTAGCCGATACCACGGTTTTATTCCCACGGTTTTGTGCTTGGTAGGTCTATAAATAGAGGTGTAAGAAAGCCTTCATTCCATCACCTCCTCCCACCAAAACATAGCTTGAAATCTTCATTTCTTCTCCCATAAAGCATAGCTGGTAAGTCTTCTCTTTTTTCCTCTCAACCTTTCCATCCCTAGCCACCAAAATCTGGCGAAATTGCCGAAAAACTGACCCGACAACTTTTTAGGGTCGTCGGATCAGCTACTGCCCCATTTTGGTTTTTGAACCTTTATCAAAATCCATATATTATTTTACAATATGATAGGGCTCGGCGAGAGAATTCCGGAACAAGTTTCAGAATCGCAATCGGAGCTCTAGAACTCCGGTTATGGCCGGTCAAAGTTTAGGTGAAACTCATATGACCGAACCATCTTCAAGGAGCCATAACTTTCTGTTCCGAAGTCCGATTCTATTGTGGCTAGTCATTATAGAAAGCTCTTGATGAGAGCTTTCTGTAGCTATGTCCCAATTGAAATTCCGACGACTCGGTCAAAATTGCTACAGAAGTTCATGTACCATCTTTTGAAAATTAGATATACTTTAGGGGCTAAATGTAATTTCGAGTTTTCAATTCTGCCCCTAGTCAAAGTCAGTCTTTTTGAAAGTCAAGCAATCCATGTATTTACAAAAATTTGTTTTTTACAAAATTGCCATTCTTTTTCTAGAAATTACAACAATGCCACTAGACTTTTAAAGTGTCATAAAATGCTCGTTTTTAATCCGATTCGACTCAAACCAATTTTCAAAGAACCCAAATTCCAAAATCGATAGTTTAACATAAAGAATATGAATCTCAAATATTTTATAAAATTACAAAATGGTCCCTCAACTTTTATAAAATCACAATCTTGCCCCAAGTCTTCAATTTATGTTTAAAGCCTAGTACCTACCTATGCTAAGACAAATGTTCTATATTGTAGGACCAGGAGAAGTTGAAGTAGAAGAGGACTCGTGTCTAGATAAGGACTATGCGACCATCTAGCCGAACACACTTCTAGGTGGGGAATCTCTATGTGGCTATTTTATGTTGTCTACTTGTTTCATGCAAATTATTGTCATAATGGCATTTACATTAATGTTGCATACGCCTATGTTTATGTGACAAATATGTGAAATTTATGTGAACTTGTGTGAAATTTATGTGAAGTTATGTGAATTGTATACGGGTAATACCATACTAGCTATGTTAGGACTGCGGGTAACACCGTACAAATCCTCGGGTCGCTCCCGAATATGCTATGCTTTT
Source organism: Ajuga chamaepitys (assembly GCA_958295605.1). Lineage (NCBI taxonomy): Eukaryota > Viridiplantae > Streptophyta > Magnoliopsida > Lamiales > Lamiaceae > Ajuga > Ajuga chamaepitys. Next base: position 22,648,370 of record OY282506.1, on the reverse strand, counting down.
CAAAAACCTTACGGGTAAAACCGTACATGCTATGCTTTTCAAAAACTTCACGGGTAAAGCCGTATATATTATGCTTTTCAAAAATCGTACGAATAAAATCGTACATGCTACGCTTTTCAGAAACCTTACGGGTAAAATCGTACATGTTATGCTTTTCAAAAACTTTACGGATAAAACCGTATATGCTATGTTTTTTCAAAAATCGTACGGGTAAAACCGTACATGCTACGCTTTTCAAAAACCTTACGGGTAAAACCGTACATGCTATGCTTTTCAAAAACTTTACGGGTAAAATCGTATATGCTATGCTTTTCAAAAATCGTACGAATAAAATCGTACATGCTACGCTTTTCAAAAATCGTATGGGTAAAACCGTACATGCTACGCTTTTCAAAAACTTTACGGGTAAAATCGTATACGTTATGCTTTTCAGAAAATCGTACGGATAAAACCGTACATGCTACGCTTTTCAAAAACCTTACGGGTAAAACCGTACATGCTATGCTTTTCAAAAACCTTACGGGTAAAACCGTATATACTATGATTTACGGGTAAAACCGTACACGATTATGCTTACGGGTAAAACCGTATATGATTATGCTTACGGGTAAAACCGTATATGTTATGGATCGAAAGATCACCCTCGGGTCGCTCCCGAATATGCTATGCTGCTCGAGCGGGGCAACACGTGCCCCACCTATGTGCTCCTATGTGTATCTATATAGTATGTATATATGTGTATATTTATTTTAATTTAGAGTCCAATATGTTTTTGGATGTGTTTTTATGCGTGATGGTATATGCATTATTTATGTAACTGCCCGTTATTGCAATTCTTTGTATGACATCTAAGTGGACAACCGAGTGAACCCACGGGGTGTTTTTCAAACACTCACCCCCATAATATTTCAGGTACCAAGGTCGATGCGGAGGACTGACACAGATAGCATGGCCCTGCACCACTCCAACTCACGGAATTTCAAAGTAAAAGTTTATTTTCAATCATAATAGTTTTCTCAAAGGTGATATATTTAGTTGATGTAAAAGTACTTGAGGATTTTCCTCTAAAGTTTGAAAGTGAACTTATGTTTCTTAAGAAAAGAGCTTCCGCACCAAAGTATATTTTGTTGTTGATATTTATCTAACGATATGAAGTTATTTTTATAACTCGGATCTCTATTCAAAATTTATTATTTACAAAGAAAAATGAAAATATATCCTCAAACAAAGTTTGTAGCGCCCTTTCCCCGAAGTTACTTCTTTTTTAAAATGGGACGTTACACTTAACTTGTTGCAGACGATCACTAGACTAATTTGTCGAATTTTGGAATACAAAGGACATTTTTAAAACACGTATAACAGAAAGGATATAAATCAAATGGGTACAACGTGTTGGGTAAAGGGAATGGATATGCGGAAGCGTGTTCCTTGCCCTCTTGGTGGATTTAAGATAGGTAGTAACAAAATAAGAAAAATAAGGAGAATAGAGTGATAGAGTAGAGACACAGATTTTACGTGGAACCCAAATTGGGGAAAACTCCAGTGGACCTCATTCCGCAATTTCTTCACCATATGATAAGATTACCAAAGATTCTCTTTAGTCCGAGGATGACTCGAAATTACACTAAGCAAAAAACTATCTCATTCTCAAGTGACTCACTTTTTCTCTCTCTAGGAGGAACTCACAATTTCTGGATATGTTCTTCCCACCGTTAACTATTTATATTATTTAGTGGCAGATTTTCGAGAACAAGTATTAAATGCAACATCTCAAGACGAACTTTTGCATACCATTCTAGAGATTAACATTTCTAGAATTCTTCCATGCTATTCTAGAGATAGATACTTCTACAAATCGAGTCACGGGCATATAACCAAATGGGTTTCCAATTATGGAGGAATAATCCAACATAACGTAACGGGCGAAGAAAACTATTTTCCCAAGTAATAATCCATTATGTCAAAGATCTTGCTCAATTAGAAAAAAAGAAAGAAAAATTCAAAACCAATTATTAATAGAATAAGTTAAATGAAGACAATAAGAAAGTTTACATCCAATAATCTTCATACAAAAATAATGTTTAAAGTACCTTGTGTGCGAGCAAAGAACTTAACTGAAAAAATCTCAAATAATTGAAATTTAGTATACTACTCCACTATCTGTTGGGTGGGTCGAGTTGATAAAAGAAAACGGGCTTAGCTTTCCATAAACTATGTGATACTATAGTAATACGATAGGTTGCTATTAAAAAAATGACATAGAGATGGAGAGAGTTAAAAGAGGATACTAAAATCATATTCAAATATACTATATGATCATAAGACAAAGTTTCTGCACAAAAATCCTTACTGAAGTCATTTAAAGATCACGTGTAGTTCTTCATTGATAGATTACTCATATGCAATTTTAGTTGGAATTGAGCCACAAACTAATTTATTTATGTTGGTTTGACCCAGGCCATTGGGCTCGGTTCAAGTGGGCTGACCCAATTAATAGAAGTGAGTTATTATGGGAGGTCCATCATCCATAATATAGACCCACTTGCCCCACTCCCTCTAATCATTAAGTGTACTTGGTACACAAAACAAAGGAAGTGAGAACAGTTTCACACAACGTAAGAAACAGAAGTGAGAACCAAACCCTAGAGTGAATTCTCATCTCATTGGAGATGGCTCTTAGATTGTGAATTATAGTCGATTTCCTCTTGTGATTTCGACCCCGACCAAGAGTACATAATCATCAAGCAGAGGTTGTGGTTCGATCCGTAGACGATCTAGGGATTCATTCCGCTACAAATTAAGGTACCCCCAATAATTTCAATAGTTGTATCAGAGCCACAAAGGTTAGGATTCAACCTCTATTGGCTTTAGATGATTTTTTGTATTGTTTTGTTGAGATTGAAATTGTGCAGTCCCTTTCCGCCCCATTCTTGTCATTTTATTTTCGATTTTTTGCATGCTATTGATATGATGTAATATTACTTGTTAATATCTTTGATTTCCAATTTGAATCACATAATTACGTTAAGATACAAATTTTATATGATTTTTCGAAGATAGGCCTGTAAATCTGAATTTTTTTTACGAAAAATGACATTTCAGTCTGTTTGGGTGAATTTTTATCCGACTATTGTACTTTTTTTGCGTGTAATTGGTATATTTGGATTCTATGTTGAATGAGCTTTCCATAGACATACTATGCACATTTTTTTGTTGTGTAATGAATGAGACATGAACTTTTAAAGTTTATGCGAAAATCATGAATTTCTGAAAAAAAAAATCCGGAAACTTAAAGATGTTCATGTTTCTTAAAATGATTAGAGCATTGTTATTGTTTGATATGACACATGTATGTGGTATGTATGCGTAACTTATCAAATATGCGTCGTTTGATATAGTATATGTGTTAATCGGACCTGTATTGCATGAGGTAACGTACTTAGAAGATTAGGATCGGATCAAATGTGTTCTTGAGATGTTCTTGATGAAGAACATGAAGAACAAGGTTCTTAACTCTCCAAGAACACACTCTATGATTCAAACACATAGTTAGGAATGTCGGATCGAAAAATCGATTGCACCGCTAAAACATAGAATGGTCGAGAACGGAGGGTAGTTGGAATGTCATCGGCCGAAAATGTCAAAAAAAGGGCGATGTAGGTCACTCTCCGGTTAGTGAGTGTAACGACCTATAAATTATTTAATTATTATTATATTTAAATATCTATTTTGTCCAATGAGAATTATTTATTTTCGTAAATTATGACAATTATTTTAAGTTATGGCTATATTTCATGTTATTATACTTTTTAAATATTTAATTAGGATATTAGCCTAATACATTATTTAAGCCCAAACCCATTAATTTTACTTAGGGAAAAAGAGAACACTTTCATAGTCTAATTAGGAGTTCTAAAACCCCATGAATATAATCTATAAATATGAGATGCATGTCATAAATAAAAAATCACAGCTCAAATACTCTGATTTTATCTCAAAATTTTTCCATATTATTTTAGGGATTTTTATTGTGCCAGTTTCATCTTTCAATCTTTTCTTTTTCCGATTGACAGGTATTTTATTCAAAATTTTGTTTCCCTATTTACAAAATTCTAAAAATTACGAAATTTTAGTATGATATTTCTTAATACGTATAAAATGTTATATGAAAATTTCAAATCCATCCAATGTATATTTTGTTTCATATGATTTTTATATTACTCATCTGCATCATTTGAAATATTCTGTTTCCTGATTTGAAAAGTTCAAAAAACATATTTATACTTGTCGAAAAAAATTATTTTTAGATATGTATTATATATACATGTCTTTTAGAATTTTGTAAAATTTCAAAGTGATCCATCCAATAGTTTTTGAATTATTAAGGTTTTTCTATTACTGCGCAGAATTTACAGTTTCACCATATTCAGTTTTAAAAATTCAAAACTTATAGTTGAACTTCTTTAAAAATTACGTATTATGATACTTCCTCGTAAATATATTTACTACAGTTAAAATTTTGAATTTTTATTTCTTACCATTTTTAAAATTCAAATTATTTATTCACTATTGTGCAGTAATCAATACCTAAAAAATTTCTATTTCTTTTAAATTTTTCTAATGTCTCTACCAAACCTTAATTTCCCAATCGGAAAATCCATATATTAATTGAAGATCAAGATAGAGCCATGCATGCCTAAGTAGGAAGGAGACGAGACTAGCGGATGCTACGAACAATAGGATAATATACATCTACATATCGATCTGCATCACAATTCAAGTGGGGTTATACTGTTTATTGCAATTATATGCTTAATTAATTGTGTGGTACATCTGTTATATTTACAAGTTTCAAGTGTATATTCAATTTATTTAGATACGCAAATTCCATGTGTACATGGATTACAAGTTACAAGTTACAAGTTTATATTCAAGTTACAAGTTACAAACTATAACTGCTTATATTTTATGCTTTTAATTTAGTATATGATTGTTAAATTGTGATCCTCCACGAGTTGAAGGAAGCTCACCACAATCCTTTACTGAGCCAAGTTAGCTTGGAGTGAGCGGGTGAAGTACGAGGGGAGCCGAAAGCATATGAGAACATGACTATTTTGGTATAATTTTATTTTCACTCATACAAGATGACTATTTAATTGATAAAGTGTTATTACTTGTTTTTGTTATTTAACTAATTAATTTATAAGGAGTGTTATTGTTAAGTTATAAATCAAATGTCATCTTTGATATTGATTTGAAATTATTTAAAATATTTTCTACGTTTTGAGTTTAATGGAAGCCTACTTGACTAGTTGCATGATTAGAAGGAGTTTTATATATTTATCTTGAACTATGGAATAATACTTAAGCTTGTTAGGTATGATAATAAATAATTATTTATAAGTTGATCATTGAAGTATTTCATGGATTATTGATTTCTTAGGTTGTTAGCTTTGAGGAGATTAAAAATATAATTTATTTGTGATACTGTGTCGTATGTGTTTAGTAAGTTCTGCTGCTATGCATGATTTATTCTTTTATAATCTAGGTTAAAGATAATATGGAACTATAATATGAAAGTTAGTTATTTTACATTAATTTTGTTAGAAGCATGTCTATAAATAATTTTACCTATTTGATTTAGATATTAATTAATTTTTCATAATAATTTATTAGCTTATGACATTTCAGATATAATTCGAGTATGCTGGTTTTATTCCGTTGTTACATATGATAGGAAGTTTAGTATTTGTACGTTTATGTGGTTCTTTTAACGGCCCGACTACGAATTGTCTTATATATATGTGTGTGTGTGTGTGTATATATAGAAAGAAAAAAAAGGTTCCATGACTTGATTTATTGAGATTTAATTAGAATATTTTAATGTATGCAAATCGGGTCGTTACAGTGAGAGTAGGCCTCGTTGGGTCAAAGGTGACACACCAGTGACACTTCTGCACCCGTGAACAAATGAGATCGCGCCATTTGTGCCACATCATCACACGATCAACAATCGTTTCAGCAAATACGTAGGACAATGTTAGCACACATTGGCGAATAACATCGTGCCACGTTTGCAAGGTCAATGCCGAAACAACAGCCACGTGTCAGGACACATGGCGACATGCCAAGCACCAGCAGCCAACTCTATGCACAGACGTGGCATAAGATCATGTCAGCTAAACCAGACCAGACCGGTTTGTCACGGGTCCAGAACCGTTTCAGCCGAACAGCCACCGATTTACGGCCAGACTGGGGCTACCGGGCCATTGCAGCTCCACTACCAACTGTTACTGGGCCACCGTAGCTCCACCACCAATCAGTCACTAGACCGTTGTATCTCCGTCGTCGGGTACAAGTGAGTATGCTTGCATGTGAACGCAAAAGGTCAGGGCCGGACCTTACCATGTCTGGGCTTGGGTCGAAGTTTTAATATAGGCCCCTAAATTTATATTTTTCTTCAATGTACAAACTCAGAAAATAAATAAAGGCTGAAACATTTATATAAATGTATTAAAAAATTTAAATGACAACCAAATTGAAAATGATTATTTAAATACAACTTGTCTCACAGTTTTTACAGCAAAAGTATTAATCAAGTCCATATATAAGAAGTTACTGAACAATGTTAAAACTCAAATATTTTCAAAGATAGCAATTTAAATAAAAATAATAATACTAGTTATTCACAAATATTCTTTCCCAACTATTTTAAAAGATGGTACTTAAGAAAAGAAAAGAGAAAAGAAAAATTGTTTAATATTAATCATTCGCAACTGTGTGAAAATGCTACAATATAAAGAGAAAAACACAACTGCTTTAAATGGCACAATTAAAAAAGAAAAAAAATAAGTCAAACTCAAGCTGACATTGTTAAGGGTGCATGGCCTAGCTGAAAAAAGATCTAAAATAAATAAATCTCGAGGGGATATCTTAGCCCTCAGTGTAGTAAAACTTAAATTTAGGTACACAAAATTATTTCAGGGCCCCTAAAAATTTTTAATTTTTTTAGGCACGAGCTGATCGACCCTTTGGCCTAACATTGGGTCTGGCTATGGCGAAGGTGAGTATTGACGCAACAGACGCGCGGTGATGTGTGACGGAGAATGTGCTGCTCCTGGACATGCGTAAAGGCCCATGTTTCATTGGATTTTTGCTTGGAAAACTTTTGTGACGTTGTTTTTCACTCCCTATTTTCTATGATTTCAATTAATTTTTATGGATTTCGAATTTCAGAAATTTAAATCTGCTTTAAAATTTAATCAAAATCCAGAAATTAGGTTGGGGTGTAACAATACAGCATTTTTCCGGAAAAATCGTTGAAGTGTGTATTTGGCATTAAACTTGTTAGTACATTGAATAGGAACTGATGAGTAATGAGTCACGTAGGGTTATTGGTCATGTTCCTTAGTGAAAGTTCTGAATTAGTTTGCAACGGCTATTGATTGGATATATCTAATCTAACCCCTCCACCTTTTGTTCGAAAAATATGAGTTGGTTGACTTCCCTTTAAGCCGACTAAGTGTTAGGTTCAGATCAAATATGATCACAGGAGAAATGGTAGATCTGCCAATAGATGAAATGGGATATAGTTAAGAGCATTAATTTGCGTTCAAACTGCATTCTCAAGCATATAGATAGTGTATGCATTATGACCCTTGACATTCAACTGTGTGTTGAACCCCACATTATGTGTGATCAACTTGTTGTTTGTGCAATTTGAGTGTGATCAACATAGTAAAATCATGTTGAGAACATGATTATTTACAAATGTGGGGGGTTATGAGTTGCAAGAATCTTTGCATTCTCACCCGTAACAGTTGATAATTTTATTTTCCTATTAGGATTAAGTTGTGGTAATGCGACGGTTGGATATGGTTAATGATTGGGAACATAATGAATTTTTGAGGTCATACATTCTGTTAAGTTATCATAATATTAATTCTAAGAACAAATTAGTAAGCACATAAGTGTGCATTCACCTCCCTTTATACGTAGATCATGGCATAAATCACAATAAATTAGTTGTCTCTAAGTCAACCTTGTCTTTAGTGATAAGTAAATGACGATATGCTTATGACCAGGAGTATGTACTAGACTTAGAGATAGTCTTGAATGGCATCAACCGAATCATATGAACCCTAAGAGGGTGTTACTGTTGGAATAGAGAGGAAACTAGAAGTAGTTCTAGTAGTATGGAATTGAAGACGATTCCTCTAATGACGAAACCTTGGATGTTCAACAGACTCTGTGCTTGGTAATAATTTTCATCTAATGAGAAAAATACTTTAACTCAAAATATCAGAGTAAAAGTTTGGTATCTCTACCACCACCAATCCGAGGTTGATTTTCCAATTGTTTGTTGTGAACAGTAGGTTAAGGCTTAATTTAGAGTCTAGTATCTTCTTGTTGAGTGGGGGAAACTAAAAACCGATCATGCCCATTGGGAAGATTCGGATTTTTAGGGATGCCGCTCATCATATTGACTATAAGTGGCTAAAAGCTTTAGTCAATTACATGTTCCCAGTCAAGAATTGGACTCCAAACATAAGAGGGATGTGATCAAATGGGAAGACACTAATAGTGATTTTAGAAAAATATTTCCCAGTAAAAACAAATAGGTCATTTTGGGAAAACACATGTTTTTTTAGCAAATACATTGTAGTATGTTTCGCTCAAAATATGCACCGAAACCAGTCGGAAAAGGACTTAATCATGCTAATCCAAAGTATATTTCTAAGATCTGGACACGCCTACCAAATGAGTTGACAATGAGGGTTAAGCATGTAGCATTATTCATTAAGTGTGGTAATAAGTACCTTCAAACGTTTTGAGAAACACTTAATAGTGCACACTCAGCTTGAATGATTGCAAATGCTAGACAGTGTCAAACTTGTCAATTAATTCATTTACTAAACTAAACTAAAACTAAACTAAACTAAACTAAAACCCTAAACCCTAAACCCTAAACCCTAAACCCTAAACTTGTCAATTAAAGGATTTAAGGCAGTGAATGTCAGAACTAGAAATTTTGGGAACATTTTTGTCCATTTCCAAGAGATTATAAGTATGAAGGCATGAGTTTATGTCATAATTGATAACATAGGCATTTATCATTGCAAATAGGATTTGCAACATGCCGAAGCTGATGATTAGGCTTGATCTCTTGCAATTCGGAATAGCAAGATGACCTAAAGTTTCCCTGTCTGCTATCCTTAAGAATCTTGAAACTGGATGAATTTTGGTTTCTCTAGGAGTTCTTCTAAAATCTAGATTTAACTTGAGATGATGAGAGATTTATTGGTTGATAATCATTAAGACAATATTGTTGATGGACATGACGATGTTGTTTCGTGTTGTTGGAAGAAGTAAACGTATGTGTATACCTTTGAAAGTGTACACTAGACTAGTTTACGATTAGGCATAACATGATGCTTCAATTAGGGCATATATTTTTTTGTTGCGATTAACCCATTGTAATGTTTTGTGATTCAATGGCATAATAGTTGATCATGGAGCCTAATCTCCCGATACATATGAGGATTGCTCATACAAATTAGTCAATTTCATTTGATTCGCTAAAAGTCCACACACTGGAGTGTTTTAAGACAACTATCAAATGAATAAGCCATAAATGCTCTTATTGCAGGTATGAAAGATCTCATATGATCATTTTATGACCATTGTAATGGAGACCTTATCAAGTAATCATCTGTTCTTCACATATTTTTTTTAACAAAATTGTGTGGTAAAGAAGGGGGAAAGATGTTGCTAGATAAATGTTTAGGTCCATGAGGGTAAAAGTCAACTAGTTTATTTCATTGGAAAAGAACATCGATTGTGACGTATACTCTAGAAAAAGGGCAACCATTCAATCAACAACTCATAAATCTTGCAAACTTTGGACTTATAGATTGTCAGACCTGAGCAAATGAAGGTTCTAGGGGTCAATGAGAATCCTAGGGATCAATTGCTTAGGTGAGTGACATTTTTCAATTAAGGTTGGAAAGCTAAAACCTCTATAGAGGAAATGTATCTTTAAAGGATACTCTGCCAGTCTAAAGGTTATATGTTCAAAGATGAACAATTGATATGTTTTTTACTAAAGTAGAATCACAAAACCTAATATTCTTAGAAATATTTCCTAGTAGGGATTAAGTTAGAGTAAACCCTTCTTTGGAATGTTCAATGAAGATCTATATCTAGTTGAACTATGAGCAGTTCAAAAGGATATCCCAAAACAAGATTCCTGTGGATGTCAACTTTTGATGATATCAAGATTTGTTTGAATCTTTCTGTTTAACAGTGTTGGGAAATCCATGCTTGAATCTGTGAGATTGCAAGACATGTTTGACTATGGATCTCCAAAATTTGAAAAAAAGTTTGACTCTATATCATCCTTGGATGAATGAATGGATGAATGGATGAAATCAAATGAATAATTGTCTATTGGTGTTGAAACCAGGTCTGGTTGATATTCTGTTGGACATGGAGAGATTGTGGACAAACGGTTCTCGAAAGGGTTGTTGAAATTGTTAGAGATATGGATCTCAAATGATTGGAAAGTTACATTTAGAGTGTAAGGTTCGTCTTTTAATACATTTTATATCATTTGTAAGTTACCACATTTTGTGCTTAGTTAGCCAACTCAGAATTAGATTTGCATTTTTTTGTGGTGGTTGACAGACTGTATTTCTCAGTGGATAACTTGGACAATAAACAAATTGGTATAACCAAGGAGGTTTATGGTCAAAGTCCAAGAAATAAAGTTCTATGGCCTAGTACAGTACTCAAGTCAATGGTATATGAGATTTTATAAAGATTAATCACATGTTACTTCATCATCGTGGACGGATACCATTGAGAGTTGTCACACCACGAGGAACTTGCAATCTAATTTTTCTACTGAACAAAAACATTAAGTATTACGACCAATGAGAGATGGATTGTCTTACAACTCGGAGTTGAAGGACATGGATAAGTTACCTATATGATAAGTAAATGTTCCAAGGGTAGAGGACTACTCGTGATAGAATAAGCATCGCTTGTAAAAGTCTTCAATTGATTCCATGTGGACGCCTATGCATTCACTAATACTCTCATTAGTTGAAGACGAAGTTTTGAAGCCGCTTAATGTGTCTAATACCTTCTAAAGAGAACTTTACAATGTCCATAGTACAATATTCTAGTACTGCTAAGAGCTGCAAAAAACTTTTAGATGTGTGTACCTTAGTGTAGGCTATGTCATGGGTCTATTAATTAAGCATTAATCAAATCCTAGTAACTAAAAGTTTATGAGTACAATTGAAAAGGTTCTCGTGATGTCCAGGACGCATTGTTCCATTCCCCTAAGTGAAGAAACTATGATCTGGTTGGAATAACGCATAGTTGATACTCAGTACAATGATGCAGATCAGAGGATATCTATGTCTAAGTCGCCATTCTTGTAAAATGGCAAGATCATCTCGTTGAAGATAAGATCATTGGTGAATGTATAGATTTCCACAATCAAAGTAAAGCTTGGAGCTTCTGCTTATATAGTGCGAAGATTTTTTGTTGACTAATATTGGAGTAAGATGAAGGACTAGGAGTTATAAGGAGAAAGGAAGACCATTGCTACCATCACAGTTTAGAGATTCACTAGTGCCAATTATGTTCATGAAACGTAATAGTGAATGTAGAACGAAGTGATGAATCTGGTATGCTTCTTCAAAGTTAAAGGGACAAGGAGGCATGATGATTCTTGACATTAGGTAATGAGTCTGGGATGTAGCGAGTTTGTTGTCCTCAAATTATTGATGTATAGCTCTATTCTCTTCACATACTTGTGAGTCACACGATCCATTTGCCAATATGACCTCGTTGAGTTGGAAAGATCATGAAGGGATAGGTCTCAACCCTCATGGGGGTGAGCGGGGAATGTTGGCTTGCCCCGAGTCATTAGGCTCGGCCCAAGGTCGCCCAAGTGGGCTGACCAAATTAATAGAAGTGGGTTATTATGGGAGGCCCATTTCTTATATTATAGGCCCACTTTCCCCACTCCCTCGAATCACTAAGTGTACCCAGAACACCAAAGAAGGTAAGCGAGAATAATTTCACACAACGTGAGAAACAGAGAGTGAGAATCAAACCTAAAGTTAATTCTCATCTCATCGGAGATGGCTCTTGGATTGTGATTCATGGTGGATTTCCTCCTATGATTTCTACCCCAATCACGTTAGGAATTTAACCCACACACAATCACGAAATTGAAGAAAATAAAGAATGAGAACACACAATAATTTGGTTGACCAGTTCTTTACGATGTGTAGCTACGTCTAGGGGCGATACCAAGCCAAGGATTCACTCTTGTATGTCAATATCTGGATTTCATGATACAATAAAGAAAATAACTATTTAAAATATCTCTGTGGACCTAAAATTCGACCTCAGCTTGAGGCCCACACAAAAATCGCCGCCCTACTAGACGTGACCGCGTTGCTGCTTCCGCGTTCAAGGTGACGCAACTGCGTCACTTCTGCTCAATGCAGAACCTTCTGGCGCACGTTGACCTCGGCTCTATTACATTGAACTTACTGTTCCGCCAGCCCATCCTGGGCACCAATTGACACGATCGCGTCCTTCCCCGGCGTGGCCACGTCAGTTTCTTCGTCTTTGAGGCTCCACTCTTAACAATCTCCTACTTGGAGATTGAAACACCTTCAAGTAACCATTTTCTCCTATGTTCTCCTTTCTGTATCTGCTCGGTATCGCTTAGCCCCTTCTTCAAGCACCAAGGCCAATTGACGTTATGCATAACTTCAATTTCTCTAAGGTTACCACATTAGTAAACATGTCAGTTGAATTCTCACTCCCGAGAATTTTCACAAGTTGCAAGGTCTTCTTCTCTAACAGGTGCCTTATGTAGTGATATCTCAACTCAATGTGCTTAGCCCTCGAATGAAAATCCGGATTGCTAGCCAAAAAAATTGCACTCTGACTATCGCTATAGAGTATACTATTTTCATGCTTCCTCCTAAGTTTATCCAAGAAATTCTGCAACCACACCATCTCTTTGCTCACCTCCGTCACAGTTATATACCCAGGGTTTGTGGTGGATAGAGCCACTACCTTCTGCAACTTCGATGTCCAAGAAATTGTTGTACCACCATAAAAGGCATACCTGGTAGTACTGCTTCTCCCATCCAGATTATTTGATGCCAAGTCTGCATCAACATAACTAACCAGCTTGGAATTTCTCCCATCAAAGCACAATGTTTTATCCGTGGTACTTCTCAAGTATCGCAATACTCACTTCATTGCCTCCCAATTTTGTTTCCCCAGATCGTTCATGAACCGGCTCACTCCTCCCACTGCATTTGCAATATTCGGCCTTGTACACACCATAACATACATTATACTGCCAATTACCGAAGCATAAGGGACATTCTTCATTTAGGCATGTTCCTCCTTAGAACTCGACGACTGTTTCTTTGACAGCTTGAAGTGACTTCCCAACGAAACACTCACAAACTTCGAATGCTCCATGTTGAATCGTTCCAGGACCTTCTGGATGTAATCCGCTTGCGAAAGATACAATCTACCTGCCGCTCTATTCCTCTCGATTCTCATACCCAAAATCTGCTTAGCTTCTCCAAGATCTTTCATGGAAAATCACTCAGACAACTGCTTCTTCAACTTATCCAACTCTTTTGGATCAGCTCATGCGATCAACATGTCATCAACATATAATAGAAGGATAAGAAAGCTTTTGTCAAACCTCTTATAGTAACAACAATGGCAGGCGTGGCACTTGTGATAACCAATCTCTTCCATGAAACTGTCAAACTTCTTGTACCACTCCTTCGAAGCATGCTTCAACCCATACAATCTCTTCCTCAACTTTCACACAAGTTATTCCTTTCCCTTGGCCATGAATTCCTCCGGTTGAACCATATACAATTCCTCCACCAGATAACCATGAAGGAATGCAGTCTTTACATCCATATGATGTAATAACAAGTTCTCTGCAGCAACCATACTCAACACCATGCGAATAGTCGTCAGTTTCACAATAGGAGTAAATACATCAGTATAGTCAATACTGAATCGCTGCTCAAACCCTTTCACAACCAGCCTAGCTTTGTAACTCTTACTACCATATGCTTCATTCTTGATTCTGTAGACCCACTTGTTGTGCAATTCCTTCATACCCTTGGAAAGCTCACTCAATTCCCAAGTGTCATTCACACGAAGTGATGGCATTTCATCCTCCATGGCAGCTCTCCACTTTCGTCTATAAACAACCTGTTCTGCTTCTGCAAAGCTCTCGGGTTTACCACTGTTAGTAAGTAACAAGTAATAGTTAGAGGGCGAATACCTATTAGGTGCACGCCTCTCTCTAGCTGGTCTGTGCAGTGGAACAACCTCCTGAAGTAGTGGAGCTCTTGGCTCATCCTGAAGAACCTCCTCTTCAGCCTGACCCTCCTTACTCCCACTCGAGTTTGAGATGTCTGACTCGACTACCTTGGGTTTTGAGCTGTTAGAGCTCGATGTCTTCAATCTGTACATCATCTGTTTATTAAACACCATATCTCTACTATGAATCACCCTTCGGTTCTGCTCATCCCAGAGCCTATAACCAAACTCATCGTTACCATAATCAACGAATGTTCATCTAATAGACTTAGTATCTAATTTACTTCTATCAGCAGAGCTAACATGGGTATAAGCTATACAACCAAAAATACGTAGAAAGGACAGGTTTACCTCCTTTCCCATCCATACCTCCTCCGGTATCCGGTTCTCCATTGGAACTGATAGGCCTCTGTTGATAAAAAACGCAGTTGTGTTAACAGCCTCGCCCCAAAACATCTTTGGCATCCCACTTTTCAGCCTCATGCATCTACCCCACTCATTCAGCGTTCTGTTCATCCGTTCCACTACTCCATTCTACTGGGGAGTTCCACACACTATCTTCTCCATGCGAATCCAATTGTCAGCACAGTAATCTTTGAACTCCTTGAGGTCATATTCACCATCCTTAACAATAAGGTTAGGCAAACAATCAGGTTCTCCTAACCTTACTACAGATGCATTGGATGTAAAACCAAAAGTCAAGTTATCCGTTGAAGTATTAAGTGTTGGAATTAAACTCAACCCGCTAGATCTAGCAAAAAGCTTGGTCTTGTTTGACAATAAAAGGTAGAACACCGCCACATCTTGAATTTCCCATAAGTTTATTGAAATTGTTGTTTAAACCTCTAGTACTGCGAAATGAATTTATGGTTTGATTCGGCTTCAAAGTTACAAAAATTACCAGGTCTTCATTAGAGCCCAAGACATACTGAACATCACTTCCATTCTTTATCTTCGATTTAATCGTTCTACAATGTGTTGAAGCTTGTTCCAGGACATATAATGCTTCGTTCAAATTAACTTGCACAATTGATTAAATGTTTTCTAGCAATGTGTTGAAGCTCATTCCAATCGAGCGAACAAGCAAAATCTCTTCTTCAGCATCTTTATAGTCAAGATTTTCCCAGTAACCACCAAAACGAACAACAAACATTTTTCAACTCATCAGTTTCATACTAAAAATAATTATTAGATTATGATTTTTAAAATATTACACATATTGCAACCTAAATCTGACTATAAAAATTATTTATGTTTGCATATGGTAACAAATTATGACTGGTATTCAACTATTGCCTAGGCTAATTAAAATCAACCAACGTTGGACCTCTCTTACCCCCTTATTATTACTATTATAATTATACTTATTATGATTTTAGTTGTACTCATAAGTGTGTAAAGAAGTGATAGTCCTTCCTCTGTTGTTGTTATTATTATTATTATTATTATTATTATTATTATTATTATTATTATTATTATTATTATTATTATTATTATTATTATTATTATTATTATTATTATTATTATTATTATTATTATTATTATTATTAGCAACAACAGCAGCAGCAGTAGTAGTAGTAGTAGTAGTAGTAGTAGTAGTAGTAGTATTACTATTAGTATTAGTATTAGTATTAAAATAATAATACACGCGCATTACCTGAAAGAACAGTAACATGAAGTTCTCTAAGTGTACACGATGTTCTTGAAGTTTACCCGGAATCGTGTAAGTTACATTATACAAGAATACGTGTAGCTCTGCTACATTGCGAAAGGGTAAATCGAGTAACACCTAAATAAGAGGATATATATGGAACCATGTAAGGTCTTTGAATCCTCGATACACGAAATCATGTAAACCCTTACTAAGAGCGATACACAAAATTGTGTAATGCCTCTGGTATTCGACATCGTGTAACCCTTAATAAGGGGAGTGACACAATTATTAAAGGTTACACGATGTGGAGTATCAGAGGTCTGACCCAACATCCTGTATAAGGCGGTTTACAATAAATACTTTTACATGATTTTTTGTTGAATTATACATGAATTGTGTAGTCCTAAAGCATATGAAATGTAAGAACATATCGTGTATCCAAAAGCACATTCAGACTGTTATAACGACTACACACAAGTTTAAACACACGAAATGTTGTAGTCATACAAACCTTTGGAGTGTAAAGGTTGGTTCCATGAAATAAGAGTCCTACGAATACCTAAGCTTACCCAGAGTCGAAATGAATTTCAAGAAATTTAGACACGCATTTTAAAAACTTTATACTCATGGAAATTGGGGAGAGGGTGAGAGTGTGAGGGTAAGACTACAAGAAATAAGTGCTACATTAGTTACAACAACATAAAAGTGGACATAACTGGAGAAAGAAAGTCAATGTGTCAAAAAAGATGTTTGCCACATGTGACATGGTATAATGAAAGAGAATTTTACACTTTTTGTCCCATTGGACACGCGTCTGTTATGATTTGGTCCCAACACTAGCCCTTTTGAACCCATTGGACTGAATTTGCAACTTTAGTCCTTAGGTTACGTTAACCATTAAAGTTTTTGCATTTTTGGTCCCAATTATTTTTTGCAGTTTTAGTCCCAGTTTTTGGCACTTTTGGTCTCAAGTTAGGGGGCAAACTGTTTGAGGGAAATCTATCTTTTTTAAGGGGAAAAAAACTCATTTTTTTAGCCAAAAACCTGTCTTACATGTACTTAAAAGCCCTTATCTACACCCTACAACATTCATTCACCAAATACAGGAAAAAAATAAACAAGGAAGTAATCTCCCTCACAAATGTCATCATCAACTAGGCAAAGGCCCTGCTCGAACCCCTAACTTGGCGTAGTTTGCCTCTGCGGCAAAGGTACGCGTACATTTGTGTCATCAAGGCTCACCAGCCGAGGCCTTTCATTCTACGGCAGCCCTGACTGGGTCTCTGGTGGTTGTGATTATTTTGTTTGGCCAGATGAGCTAGAAAATACACCAGAAACACCTAGGGGAGGGATGCTGACGGTCGTGTTATGTAAAGGATTGAAGGTCTAATCGAGCTAGATCGTATTCTAACCCAGAGGGAGAGGGAAACATGTCGTGTGGTGGAAAATGCAAATAGCATGGTTGAGTGAAGAAATGAGAAGGATGCCTGCTCAGGTTGCTACACTGAAAAGGCTGTTGAAGATGACCTTACTTGTCATTCTGTTAGTAGCTATGGTTTCAGTTGCTAGAATGGCAATGTGATGAAAAAATCTAGATGTGAACTACCCTAACTTATTACTATCATGTTGTCAAATGTAATGTGTAAGAATTCTGCATCTTAATCTAATGAATGCATAATGATTTTCTTATGTGAAGGATTCCCTTTTCTGATGTGTGGGCTTTGCATTTTATTTTCTACTAGCAATATTTCAGAATAAATAAATGAATGTGGTGATGTACATGACAAATCCCCAACAACCACAAATAACTCATAAAAATCCCAAAGTGCTACAAAATAAAAATTCACATAAGCCAAATGGGAATATATCACAACTATCCAGTTTGTATGCCACAAATCTAAGCCACAAAACACAAAAAACCTCACAAAAGATGAACCTGGCAATCAAATGTCTGAGATGACACACAAATAATGATGATAAATGTCCATTTGGGTGTAACCAGAATATCCTAGATCAAAAGCATATTTCCAGACGAATAACAAAAGTTACTTAATACTTGCCCTTGCCATTCGAAGCTTTATCAACAATAAAATGAAGACTTGAAAGGGTCACAAATTTCGTACCTCCTTTATTTATGACCTTTTTTATCCTGCCCCTTGTTACTCGTAGTTGCTAGATTTGGTTTTCCAACAAAATAATTTGCTTGGAATGACATTGGTGGTGGAGCTCTGATATTCACACCTTTTGTACTAGTGTTGGGCATTTACTGAGGTAGCTACTAAGTATGGCACCTTCCTGTTGGAACTCCCTTCTTCTTAAGACTGATTTCTACCACTTCTACTCAACTCTGCCATTTTTCTGGCCTAAAGTGAGTTATGAGTACAGTATAAACAGAAATGCTAAAAACACCATTTAGGAGGAAATAACAATATACTTACAAATCTTTTCCTCCCTGCCCTTGTTGTTGGCTTCACCTTGTTTGCCTTTGCCTCTGCTGCCTGTACTTAATGTAAATTAATAGTTACAAACTTGCAATGACTTTCTTAGAAAGACCAATCGGGCATGTGAGAGCAGAATGCTTACCCTTTTAATCTCCATCACCAGATTCTCTTCATCTTGCATGAGGGATGGATATTCTGCTCGGATATTGATCTTCTCTTGACCAGTAGCCCCATCTTGTGCATCCTCATCATTTTCCAGTATAGGAACAGTAACAAAACCAAATAAGTACAGTACAGTAATCTAAACAAGATTAATGCAAATAATTAAGACCAACAAAACTACGGAAATCTCAAGAATGCTTACAATTGTACTTGCTCTTCAAGATTTGATGCAGAGGCACTAGTAGAACCTGGAAAGCCAACTAAATGCCTTTTGTAACTTTCTCAACGCACATACAAGTTTGTTGTGGCCAACTTCTCCACAATGCTTACATGTCACCCTGAAGTTTTGCTTACACATCTTTTGGAGTCTTCATATTATCTTCGTTTTCCTTTTGGATCCTCAATTGCAGCGTCAAACCTTCTGGCTTTTTGAGGCCTTCCTTTCTTTATTTTCCACAGTCTGGAGGTAGAGGTGGAATTTTCCCCATTTTGTTCCTAAGCTCATCACCATTCATGGGGCCAACTGTATGAGCATAAATTGCTGAATATGTCGCAACTGAATAACAGTTGTGGACAAAATCTGCAGGATCTCTGCCAGCTGCATTTATTGCACTTACAGCATGTTCGCATGGAACGCGACACACATCTTATTTTCTATAGTCACATATATTCGTCAATAGATGTACTGCATATATGATGCCATCAAAGCTAGAAACTTCAAAACTGAATTCATTGGACTTTAAGGGGATACAGTCTGCGGGGTCCTCCATCATCTTATTTAATATTTTCCTAAATCTAAGACAAACTAGCCTCCCTTCCCACCTCCTCTCAGACCTATCCTTATTCTTCTGTAATCTAGACATATAGTACTCCCTGATCTATTCAAGCATTGTCAATATTGATTTCTCTCTAGGATCCAGTAAAGCAACATTCCACTGCCCACGCATGTTGTTCACCAGTGTGTCACACTTACCAAAAATATTAAAGTGCAATCTTGGTCACTAAGAATGATGCTTATCCTTCAACGCCTCTACACATCTTTCATCAAGTTCACCCAGTTTCTCTGTTGCCCTATTGAAGGCTGGAACACTTGTAGCCTTAGCTGCCTTCCATAACGATCTTTTAAATTCATTTCCCCTATAACCCACTCTCTTCATATTCCTATGTAAGTGCCTTACACAGAACCTGTTTTCCACCCCTGGAAGGACCTTACATAAAAGCATAAACATCTTCTCTTTCTCCCATCAAATATTCCTTTAATAGGCTCAGAAACCACTCCTAGCTTTCTCCATTCTCAACACCTACAACTGCATAAGCAAGTGTACAGACAACTGTTAGAAACACTCCAAGAGTTGGACCTCTTAGGTGACAACCATCTACACTAATCCATGGTCTGCATCTAGACTCAAACCCAACACTAGGAGTATGTAAACAAACATATGGTCTTTTAATTTATTTCCTTGTGGTGTGTTGTTAACTTGTAAAATAACTGTGGATCTGGGATTCTTTTCCAATAAAGCATCTGCATAATCCCACAGTTTGGAGTATTAATCTGTGTTGTCCCCCTCAATGAGTTTCAATGCTTTATGTTTTTTCCCTGTAAGCCTATAATGGTGAAATGTACACCCTAAGTTATTCAGTTGCCTCCTTTCTTCACCCCCTGACACTCTTCTTTGGATTAGCCCTAAAAGATTTTTCAAACCTTTTGGCTAGCCATCTGGAATTTGCATTATCAACTGTATACTGCTTTGGGCAGGTATAAGTAAGGTCCATCTCTCTTATCTAAAATGATTCCTCATTCTTTACCTTAAGTGCATTTATATGCCACACACAACCTTCTATCTTCGACCTAGCATATATCCTTATTCCAATATTCTTTATAAACATAGTAAAATGTCCAACCTTTCTTGTGTGGCTATTTACAGCTTGCTTGAACAGCTGTTTCTTGCATAAAAAATTTTGTGGCCTGAATTCTGGATTTAGGGTTGTGGATGCCTAAACACAATCACATCTTGCCTGTCTTCAGCTTCTTCATCAGATGCAATAGAGTCAAAATCAGACTCATTGTTGTGTATATCATCTTCATCCCCTTTATTCTCTGTACTTTCTTCATCATGCATTTTTCTGGACAACTTTGGACCCACCCACTCAACGTCTTAATCTGCATTCTCATCATATATTATGTCATCTAACAGTTCATCACAACTATCCTCCTTCCCAATAAAGTCATCATCACTGGTTTCATAAACTTCATCTACATCTACCAGAATAATTTTCCTACACTGTTGTTCCTCATGAATATTTTGAGGAGTCACCATCATTTCATCATCTCCTAAACCTTTTTCAACTTCAACATGTTCTTGACTGTCATCCATATATTTTTCCATCTGCTCAGGCTAATGTATAGAATTTCCAGTTACCTTACCCAACATGCTAACCTTCAGATTATTCACTAACCCTTCAATTGTGTCCTCCTCATCAACCCAAAATATCTCACCTTCAACCTGTTCACCCTCTTTAGGAACTACATTCGTAGTCCCTTCTAAGAAATGGATGAACTCCCTGTTTTTTTAACTCTATATGACCATCCACAAGTCATACTCACTCTCAACCAACTTCAACCTACTACATTCTACCATCCCATAAAGCTTCTTACTCTCCATATATCCTAATTGCTCAACCAATCCCTCTAGGTATCTTATCCCAATTTTCCCTGTATCAACACAATCAAAGGCTGAACAAGCACCTTCAATCCATCCTAACCTACCCACATCCTTTACCAATAAAGTCTTCCACCTACCAGACAATAAATACATGTTTTTTCAAATCCCACTCAATGCATACAATAGCCAAAGCAAATAAAAAAATGTGAAACAAGAAAACAAAAGCAAAATAATAAACAATATATAGAAGACGGAGAGTCCCACAAAAATTGATTTCTGAACACCTCAAATCCAAGATTATTTACTGCTTTTACTTTGCGAAACCCTGAAATCTTCCAAAATGCAGCAAATTAAACACAGTAACATAAAAAAACACAAAAGAATATACAGCATTACAGGGGGCAGAACTTACGTTCTTCGCAATTGGGTGTTGGGTAATGCACCATCCATTTTTATCGCATCACCATCGGAGATTCCTCGTACTTGTGCCTGGTTCAACAATACATGAGGTAAAATACAATCCTAAATAGCAAAATTCGTAAGAAATCGGAAATTGGGGTGAAGAGTTAGGGTTTGGAATTGAGGGTGAAATTTTGGGCGCGTTATTCATCTGAATTAGCAGTTAATTATTAATTACAAGAATTTCTTTTAAGAAAAAAGACTTATTGTGTCATATATTTTAATGAAATGTGACTTAATGCATCATCTAACAGGCACGTGCATTGCACATGACCTGCGATGTTAGGGACAAAAGGTTTGGGATAACTTTTGCAAAAAAAAAAAAATTGACTATTTTTGCACAAACATAACGTTCTGGATAGAAGTTGCAACTTTTCAGTCCATTATGGTCAAAAGTGCGAGTGTTGGGATCAAATTGCAACAAACATGTGTCTAGTGGGATCAAAGGTGCAAAAATTACTATAGTGAAATATTAGCACTATTCAATAGGTAACTAGGGATGCACAGGCCAGCAGTGGCTATCAAATCCAAACATTTTCATTAAATTTAGAGTTATTACAGCAACCCCATCAAATTATCAGTGTTTTTGCACATAAACCACTAAACTTTTTTCTTGGCACTAATACGTACAAACTATACAGGTTTGACAGATAAACCACCAAACTTATTTTTCGACCATTTTTAGCCCGAATTCGGCATGTGACTCACGCATGATAAAATTTTAAGGGTGTCTTTTTGTCCAAACAACGTTTTTAATAGGCCGAAAGTGTAAATTTTCTTCATACCTTTCTTTTCCTTAACAATTCATTTGAATCATCACCGGTTATCTTCAACATTGTTCCCCTATATCTAGAACCTACATTGTTGAAGATGAACAACTTCTCTACATACTAAAAAGGTTGTTTGGACAAAAAATACCCCTAAAAGTGTATCACGTGCAAGTCTCGTGCGGAATTCTAATGAAAAATAGTTGAAAAATAAGTTTGGTGCCTTATCTGTCAAACATGTATAGTTTGTATATATTGGTGCCAAGAGAAAAAGTTTAGTGGTTTATGTGCAAAACGCTGATAGTTTGGTGATATTGCTGTAATTAACCCTTAAATTTATATTCTAGGGTTATTTTACAATGCACGAAAGTTTATTTATGAACTATTCATTTAGTTGAACTTAATATTATATAATTTAATATTTAAAAATATGATCGTTGTATCCTAATAAAATAAATAAAAGTTTGATTTATACACTGAAAATGAAAAAAAAAATATTTATACATCATATGCATGGATATTTTTATATATAATGGGTCAAATCATTGCAAATGTTCCACTTTTAGAAAACAATATCACATAATTGGCCAAAAGTACTTTTTACATAATTATCGATAAAGCATCAATTTTATTGATGCTTTTATTAAATACATTTGGTCAATCAAGTTTCACCACCTCATTGAGCGTACCTAAAAAAGGCGCTCAATAAGTTTTTATTATAGAATTTGGAGTCTGCGGACTCCAAAAAAAGGCCCTAAAAAATATAAAATTTTGGAGCTCATTCATTTGACATTCATTCGACATCCATTTTCCAGTGACTAATATTTTTTAAAGAAAATGTATGTTTTTGTTCAAAAAAAATACATGAAGTATAACATTTTTCTACAAAGGGTATCCCTTAACATGTTTTCAATTTAGTGAAAATTAGTGTGGTTAGGCAGGTCAACCTACTGTAAATAAGCAGATCATACATATGAGGTACGTAAGTCCTACTTTAGAAAAGTTATAAGTAATCTGATTATCAGTTTCTTCCCTATGATATCTGGATTTAAATTAACTTACCTTTTATAAATATATCATTTTTTTAGATTAATATTAAGATAAAATATTAATTACTCCTTCCGTCCCGAATGAACTTGCATATTTCCCTAATCGGGGTGTCCCACCCCTTTTGCACACTTTCCATTTTAGGAAATAAAACTTTACATCTCTACCCACATTAATCACATAATTACAAATTTGTCATCACATAAAGGTAAAACCAGATTTGACTAAGTCAACATTTATCAAAAAATAGTTTTTCTTAATATGTGTGTCGGGGAGCCAATGTAAGTTCATTCGGGACGGAGGGAGTATAAAATTAAAATGTCACTATTTTTAAAACGGACCCTCTCTTATTTTTAAACTCACACATATATTTAGTGCGTCAGTCCTTCTTGACCTATGTAGACACCTACAAAAAACTCAATTAATTACGAATATTGAAACAAACACAAATATCTAATATCACAAAATTTATCAAAATATATTTATAAAATAAATTGAATAATGTCATAAGAAAATTAGTCTTTTTCTTTACTTTTTCCTGTTTCATTTTAAATATTTGTTTTTTTTCAAATTCTAATTAAAACTATAAAACTTTAAAAATATTTCTCATTTGCGAATTAACATTTTACTTGGTGATTTCAAATATACTAAAATTCTTAGGTTTTCAACAAATCACAATATTAACAAAGCAAAATTCAAAAGTTATTCAATAGTTTAAATATTTTATTACAAAAATATGTGATAATTTGAATATCTTATTATAATACATGTGATATGGATGTCATATTACAAAGTTTTAAAAGACGATTAATTTTATATATTATACATAAAAGTATATTAGAAATGAAAAAAAAAAAAAACTATTTGCAATAGTGAGGATTAAAACAAAGTTTGAATCTCACCAAATGTGACAACTAACCAATTATGGTTCTAAATTTTAGGCAAAAACTATCAATTACAAAACTATCACCACTATATATATAACGAAAAATTTAATAATTTAATAAAATGATTATAAAATTAAATACCATAATTCATGTCCAATAGAATAAATTGATTAGTTGTAAGAAAAACTCAATAAATAGTTTTATAAAAGAATCATGTTACTATTTTTTAGTAGTAGTCCAAGTCCAACACTATAGTACAATTCACAATAGACACTTATATCTAATATAAATAATTAACTGGCAAACAAATCAAATATATCATTATAATATACGTGATATGAATGTCAAATTGAAGAGCATGAAAAGATGAATAAATTTGATATATTATGCATAAAAATGGATTAGAAATGAAAAAGTTAATTGTATTTAAAATATTGAAAGGAAAGTTTGTACTTACCAAAAAAGATAGAAACTTCTAATTAAAGATTAAGGTGGGAAAATTAAAATAACATAAATAACCCGACTGTGTCTTATCTATATATATAATGACAAAATCCACCCGAAATAGTAACCTAGGAATTTTCCCGATCAAATCCCGTAACCATTTTTTAAAACATTATTTTTGGTATAAAGAATTTTATTTGGAGATAAATCTACATATATTTGCCTAAAATATATTTAGGCACCATTAAAATCAATAATAAGTCCTCCACAATCAGCTTAATTTGTCCAATTCTATAAAAGAAGACACTCACGCAACCTTACAAAAAAATCCGAACCCATGTCACAAAATCTTTTCCGCAATCAATCAATTTATTTTTTAATTGAAGTCGACATTAATCAAACCGTTGATTCAGTCAAATTTTGTGTCGACTCCAAATTTTATTCTTCTTTAAATAATTTTATTTGCTTTGAAGATTAAGAGATTTAAAGTAACTGAGGAGAAGGGAAATGGCATCATCATTCACCAAAATAATAGAGAGAGGCCGATGTTGTAAGAGTGTGACCGAAATTATATGAGAGAAATCAACAAAATTATCTAGAATCTAAAATGAGGGGAAGAGCGAAAATGTGGAAAAGTGAGTGGGATGGGAGTAAGTTCATTGGCAAAAGCAAAATTACTATATTTTTGTTTCTAAAATCCAGTATACTATGTTTACTAGACCAGGCCATTCTTAATCTATTTAATTTTATTTTTACTTAATGTGTCCGTTAATTTGTGCAGTATCAATTATGTGTATAAAAACTTATGTTCAAGTATATTCATATCTATAAGGGGGAAACAAATAAATAAAGAAAAAATATGACAAAAAAATAGATTTAGTACGACTTTATCAAATAAACTCCAGTGATTTTTTTATATTTAATGTTAGGTTAAATTTTGTTTCATTTTTTATTAATTATTTTTCTTATTTATTTTTTTAATTATATAAACATATAATAATTTAATTATTTAGTAAATATTTGTAATTTCATCATTTTATTTGATTCATAAAGATAATCTAATTTTATGAAATAAAAATATTTTTTTTTTCATTTCTAATGTGATTTTCATGTATAATACATTAAATTAGACATCTATTATCGATCGATAGTTTGAGAAATTGAATTAAAGATAAATAATTGTTTGTTGGTTGATTGTGCGGGTTAATTATTATTAGCGTGTTTGTGCTAAATAAAATTTTAGTAAAGTAGAATGTAGTGTTATTAGTACTCACTAAAAGCTTTTGAAAATTTCTTGAACATTATATTTGAAAAAATAAAATATTTTAGATACTTTGGATATATATAAATATTTGTCATAAAATTATAAATATACATGTATACACTCATCCTTTCTACAAGATGATCAACATGTATAAGGATGTTAGGAATATACATATATAAAGAAAAACAAATATGAATATTCTACAACTTACTCAAATTTATATATCTTTTATTTTAATGCTCTTCATTGACTTCTTTCATTAACATATAACTTTTCATCACTTATTATACATTGATTGTAATATTTTTATTATATTAAAATTATATGAACATATAATATTCGTATTATTTATTCATTTATAATTCGTGCATTACACAGGAATACTACTAGTCTATATAGACGCACACAGAAAATTACAAAACTTGTTCATTAACTATAGAGGGTGGGACATTTATGCTCATCTTCTCTACCGTGCCAATTTGTGTCCACGGTGTATTAAAATTTTAAAACTGCATAACTTATGCCATTTTGCCACCGAAAATTAGTTAATGGCACGTAAATGGTCACATGCATAACCAATTTAAAAAATTTGTAGAACCAATCTAACCTGGCAACTTATCTCAACGCGAAATGTGTTTTCGAGGAAATATTTTTGCCAAATCAGCCCGAACTGGGGGGGGGGGGGGGGAAATAGATTCAGCATCAAATAGGACCAAGATTAATGGTTATAAATTGCCACTTCTATAAAAAAAAAAAAAAAAAAAAATCTAATTTGTAAGAACCCTAGTTCGCAAAAAAAGTATTGCAACATAAAATATCTTTTTATATTGGTTGTGCACGTGATCATTCACATGCCATTTACTAATTTCAGACGATAAAAGGGAAAAAATTGTGCAATTTTAATACGCTATGAGCTCGTTTGCTTCGCTTGATGCGATAAGCGAGGATACACAATACTAGGATATCTTATACAGTATTACATATCAATCTCATGTTTGTATTGCCAAATTACAAGTCCTGAAAATCTTTATTAATATGTAATATGATGTTTGCTTCAACATATTAATATTATGTAAAATGAAACATTGTTTTACCCTTCAATTTTTTTATTCTTTAATAATAGAAAACTTTACAAACAACCCTCTTTGATAAAGTTAAAATAATTTATCACTCCTGCACCATTCTCTATTTTGAGACTCATGGTAATAAAATTTGGCGTGGGTACACTTTTGCAATGAATATTTTTCGTAGTTCACGTTTTATTAAAGAATCAAACAGATAAAATTAGAAAAATAACGTTGGATCAACTAAAATCAGCAAATTATTCAGGAAAAAATATTGGGTTTATTACATTTAATACAATTTTCAAAATCTAAGATTATCTTTCTTATTTTTATTAAGCATCTTATGATTTACTATTATTTATAATTAATCCTTTTAAACTTATCAATACTTTAAATTTTATTTGATTATTGTGATTTTCTACTATTTATTTAATTGATTTAGTGGAACAATCTCATAATTAGAAATTTTAATAAGTATTATAATATATTATTAGAATATCTTAGACTAAATTCTTATTAGATAATCATTTATTTTAGAAAAATATGTTACGTCCATAATCTATATAATTTTCTATTCATACAAATTCATCATTCTAAGCTATTGCCTTTATTTTCATGATTTTTAGACTATATTACTATGAAATTGAAAATTATAAAAAATAAAAACGAAAAGCAATTAATAGTACAAAGATAGTCTTATAGTTTGCAGGAATTATACGAATCATATTCGTGATATATCCGTATACATATATATATTTTAAAATTCTCGAGTATTAATCGTATTATTAGTTTTATTTGAATATGAACAACATATGCGAAGAAATTGAAAATTTGGAGAATTTTGTTACTATAACTCTATTAATACAAAATAATTCTATGTAGTATAGTATATCATGGTTTTAACTTTTGTTGCATTTAATATTTTCTTGAGTTCATGAATGTGAGATTCTTTATTTCTTATGGCTCTCTAATTATATTATTATGTCAAAATTATACATGATATATTAAATTATACAAATTACACACGTTAAAACTTGAAGACAATTTAAATTGATGTATGAGACTAATCCAATTTACATGATAAATTAAAATAAAACATGATATTAAAATACAATTTAAATATTAAATATGATAAAATCCTTTAACCGATTGGTAAACAATGTTGATTGAAAAAGAAAAAAGAAGGGCATTTCTGGAATTTGAGTATCTAGTCCTAATGGTATTAGATGGTAGGAAATTGAATCCCACCTCATATGTGGTATTCATAATCAAGGAAATAGAGGATAATGAGAACCGGGCCAACTATTTTACAGGGCTTAAAGTATTCATAATATTGCAAAGCAACCATTAGATTAGGAAGGATACCCCATTTATCAAGCCTCAATCCCACAAAGCAAATTAAATGAGTCTTATGGGCATAAATTGTCACGGTTAAAGAGGATGGGCAAAAATGTGACACCCTGTATAATTAATGGGCATGTTTTGAAATTTTCCACCATTTACATATAATGTAACTCTTGTTTTATATTGTGGGAATCGTCACACTAAAATTATACTTAAAGCTCTTATATTTATTTTTGTCAAAGAAATACTATTCTGAATTTAAGGTTGTGTCTGGGTTGTAAATTTCTGGAGCACAATCGAATGTGATAATCAGGTTGTTATTAACAATTGTGATAGTAAAAAGTGATGTTTGTTTAGGGTTGGAGTATTGTAGGTTGTCTGTTGATGCCAATGTCTCCGTTGGTCCTAATGTTGGTAATGGTGTTGGCAGTGATCGAAGAATGGTGTGTATATAGTTGAATGATGATATGGGGATGTTTGGTCCGCAGTTGGGGTGGAATCTGGCGGGGCTTCCTCAATTGGAATAGTAGTCTTAATCGAGCTATCCACAAATAGGTGTGGATAAGACGCTCATACATGCACTATGTGATTGCACGTGAAGCTCAAAACGGATGAGGTGAGAGCTGATTGCTTTTAGAATCTTTAAAATAATTTTCACTATTTTATTCTAATTATTAAGAATTATTAAATTAATTTAAAAAAAAAAAAAACATGTTTTATAGACTAATATTCATTCTGTTTTTTTTATATTTTCTCATTATTTATTTATTTAAATGTCAATTAATATGAAACAGAGGAAGTATAATTTTCAGTTTTTCTTTTTAGAAAAAAAAACAAATTCTGCATCTTTTAATTAATTATGAGATTTGCCAAATAAAATATATTTGATCTTTTTTTTAATATTTTAAAGTTTAAAATAACTTTTTTCCATAACTATTATATTTTCTGTATTTATATTCATTAATTAAGATATTCTAGATTATTAAATTGAAAAGAAAATTGTAACTAAATCTTCGTTATTTCTAAAAGGAAGATTGTTGATTTTTCAACTAAGGTGATATGTTTTTTTATCCTTTTTTTTTAATCATCTATCAATATTTATCTTTATTTATGCATAGAAAAAAAAAGAAGAAGAAAAGGGAGAAATATGAGGTGAGTTGGTTAAGAGCCAGTGAATCACATTTTTTTTTTCTCTTTTCCCCTTAATGTTTAAAAGTCGTATAATTTTTTCAGCTCAACTCCATTTTTTATGAAAAATTTACTGAATTAATACATATATTAAATATTATTTTTTAAATGTTATTTATTTTTTATGATATATTTCGATTTTAATTTTTTTGTATATAAATAAAATTGTCAAATATTATCAAAATAATTTTTATTTGAAAAATTATCTACATTTTTTTGTTAATTTCTTTTACTTTAGATTTTTATTTATAATATTTTGTGTGAATCATTGTTCCAAAGAATTTTGATAAAAAAAAAAAAAGAGCCGATTTGTTAAAGTTAAAATTTACGGTCAACGGCTTAGATATAATAGTTAAAATGATTTGTTGATTGAATTAGTGTCTCTTTTTTATGAAAAAGAAAAATGATGTTAACTACAAATATAATAAGTTGATTATTTTTTCTTTAAATACGTCATAATAATATACTTTAGCACCATTGGTTAATGAACTAATATCATTGCAAGATTGCATGCTAACATTACTAAATGCAAAATATAATATATGTGACACTTGACATTGCTTCGTCTTATACCAATACATAATTGTATGAGTATATTATTCAAATATTACAAATTTACAATTATCGCATACACCAGAATTATCCTATATATTTTATATCAAATTTTATCTATAGTGGTAAAACATTACATACAAGTCCTTTATAATATATTTTATATTACTTATTTTTATTTTTATTATTATACATATTTATATTTATATTTTAGTAATAATTTAATAAAAAATTATAATCCGGACATCGCAAACGTAGAAAACTAGTTTACTTTTAAAATATAAATGCAACATTTGATCGGTAAACCATTTCTCCCTTTGAATGACACCGTCCGATCGCAATACATGATCCAACGTCCTCACATGAGTTGAGTAGTTACTAAATATTTAAACATGTCACGTGCCACAAAGTAAAAGGTACTTACTGCGATTGAAGTCTGAAATAAAGGTAACATTGTTGTGAGACACCTATGCTAGTCCTAGTACCTGCCAACGGACTTCTTGCCAACAACTTAAACCATATTTTTATTGTTAATACTTCTTAAACAAATCGTTATTTATTTCCTTTTTTTTTTTATTTCAGTCTTCAAATTCCAAACTCAATAGCCTAAATAATTGTAGAGAATTTTTTTTTTTTTTAATTGTTAGTGTAACAACAAACTTCGTGTATTAAATAGATAAACACGAAAAAAAAATTATAAAATTGAATTTTCGGGTCAAATTAATAAATTTTATAACTATCTCTAGTTCTTCTCTGATTGTTTTTTTCAAAAATAATATCTTCAATACTTGGAGTAGATTCGTCAGTTGTGATCTTCCCCATATCAAACTTTATTCTTCAATAACGTTGATCCGATGCTTCAAAATCTTAAATTTTGAGTCTCAAGAACTTAAAGAAAATCTCAAGAGCTTGAAAACAAGGACTCTTGAGTCTTAGAATATTTGGATTAACTTTGCTCTTTTGATCCACACCAAAATTGATTTCTTCAGTTTATAATATTAAACAAGGACCAAAATCATACAATCAAACGTTATTTCTTGACTGGAACAACATAGAACGCTTTTAGAAAAACATAAAACACCTCTAGAACGCCTTTGGATCTTGCTAGAACACCTTGGATCTCCTTTTGGATCTTTGCTAAAACGCCTTGGAATGCTAGAGAGAATCATCTTGCTTTTTTAGCTTGTGTTGTTAAGTACAGTGGAAAATCAAGACATATTTATAACTGTAGGGTAGAGAACCCTAGTGGGTCTGAGCTCAGAATGGAGTATTTATCATCATCTCTTTGGATAATTACTAATTTAATAGTATTTGCAAGAGTTTGACATGTGATGACTTTTGCTAGGATACAAAAATTGTGTATCTACAGTTAGTTACCTAAACATTGATTGTGTAAGTCAATGTCAAGTTTAAATACCAACACAGATGTAGCTATACATTTATGATCTTCTATTCTAGATTGTTTTTCATTTTGTATTCTATAATTTATACAACTTGCTATGTGTATATTTATGACGTCACCTTATACAAACGACATATAGTGAAGGCTATGTAATTGAGATGCCATAAAATATTCCAGTTTTTGTTGACACAACAATCACACCTAAAAAAGGATTCTGGGGTGGGGGTGTGGTTTGCCAAAATGAGCTCCTCGTGCAAACGATTTGCTTTGATGCGATCCTGCAAAAAAGAGGCCAGAGGCATCTCAAGCGAAGAGACTCCAACACTCAACTCAATAGTGTTGTTTTGGGAGTTTGAGAGAAATGAGAAAGATTTAATGGAATAGTAACACATACCTGTGGAAAATGAGAAGGGGTATATATAGTTACTAATACAGCAGGGTAAAGATGTCTTCACAGTGTCTTTTTACCAAACTGTAATCCACGACGGATGTACAAATTTGTTAATTTAGGGATTTGGTAGGTTATCCCTTGTACCTCTTGGCACATGAGAATTGCTTTCACTGTACACACTACTACAAAAAACGTAAAAGACTACGGTAAAAAATCGTAGTTAAATACATAGACCAACTGTAGTAGTAGATACCGTAGTCGTAGACCTACCACCAATAACTACGGTTAATGAACCGTAGTGGTTAATAAGAAAGACTACGGTTGTGAACCATAGTCGTACTAATAACTTCTACCACTACGGTGTGTATGACCACGGTTGGGAACTTCCTTTAACTACGGTTTCAACCGTAGTAATTTATACTAACGACTACGGTTGACAACCGTAGTGACAGATTTAACATCTACCACCACGGTATGTATGACCACGGTTAGTGACTTTCTTTGGCTACGGTTGGAACCGTAGTTATTTTAAATAAAGACAACGATTTCTTTGACTACGGTGGGAACCGTAGTTATTTTAAATAAAGACAACGGTTAATAACCGTTGTTATTCATCATAAACCGTTGTCTTTACATAATTATATTTATTTTATGGTCTGTATTTTTTTATATTTAATAATTAATATATACACATTTAATAATTTAAAATTAGTAAATCATACCTATAAACAAAAAATGGACAATAAAGAAAAATTACTCCACATTTATTTCTCAATATCAACATAAATATAATTGTACAAAGTGTTAAAAAAATTAACTACAAAAAAAAGTACTACACTATGTTGAAGATCATAATTAGCTCATCTATCTATAGTCTCAACCTTACAAGTTAAGGCTCCACTTGATTTCGTCCTACATTGATCCCTTGCATAACACAAAAGCTCCCCTTAAATCCTGAATACATAAACATATGATAAAATAGGCATTAGTACCAAAATATATATATATATATATATATATATATATATATATATATAAATATATATAATAAATATATATATATATACATATATATATATATATTAGACTATAAGTCAAATTAAGTAAATGGAACAAAAAAATCTACTTGTGCACATCTAAATGCCACAAATAAAAACAATTAGATTCATTTTATATCTGTCTTTAACCAAAATCTAATAGAAAAACAAAATGCATTTTTCTTAGCAGAACACAACCACCTCATTTGCATTGCATTTCAATAACAGAACACCAAAGGATATCTGCACATTTTCATAGTAAAAGAAAAGATATCCCCAGTTATCAATTAATCCCCGGATCTTATCTATGAAATAGGAATCAATTAAACATAATTTTCGAATAATGCAGAATTATTGGCTAAAACTTACAAATGGAAAAATGATACACAATTTGAATATCACAAAATTAAATGACAATGTAATTGTAACTAAAACAATAAACTACATTTTGTGAAACAACTGATTAAACATGAAAGTATAATCCAAAAAATGAGACAAAAAGACGATACCTTAGTCTTGTAGACTCCGAATCTCACTCCCATGCCTTGAGGTCAACAACCATACTTTCATGTCCTTCTTAATGAACAAGCCTTCCAACTGCCACATTAAAAAAATCACACAAATTGATCAAAGTCAGACCTTAATCATGTCGTCTGTTAATAATTTAGGAGCTTAATTCAAATCAACTTGTTATCGTTATAAGAAATATCGAAGTCAGAGATATCTTGCTTAACTCTGAGAGTTTGTTTGAGTGAGGAATTACATCATCCATCATCTCAGGTAGAGGCTTTGCTGGTGCCTTTGCTACAGGTTTCGCATTAGCAGCCTTAAGTGTCGCGCATTTTTCCTCTTTTTTGTTATTTCTTTTTTCTGCTTTGTTTCTGTTGGATTTGTATACCGAAAACAAAACCTTTTATATACAATATTTCCAGTTATTCACTGTTTATCTCCTATCTGATTATATTTGCACTTTCACTATGTATGTGTCCCCATATCTCTTGCAAATAAGTAGATCATATGGTGTGTTGTAGATCACAGAAGATCATATGATTGGTTAAACTTAATGAGATATAAAATGTAAATCACAACTCAGACAACTTGAGGACGAGTTGTTGGTTTAGGCTGCAGTATTAAGTAGGAACAGTTTATCTTGACTATTTACTTATACTGGTACATATTTATGTATTGATAGGATCACAGTGAGATAAGTTCTTCTGTCTGACCTAAGTGAAGAACTAGAGATCTCGGTGACTTATAATAATCTAAAGCCTTAATAAGATTATAGTTATGAATGTTTATTTGTGTGTCACTTTGATTTACCATGGGCAAGAGTTAAGTTATAACTTTTATACTATGTATTTTGGGTGACAGCAACTTGCATATAATAATTGGTAATTTGTATTTAGGTAACCGCATCCGTTTATAATGATGATATCCCCTTAAAGAGCTCAAAAGGTTTATTGTACTAAACCCTGCAGGTTGATTAAGTCCAGGTCAATAATAAGGTTGAGTGGTACTACTTAAGGAATAAAAACAAAATTAATTAATTTAAGCTGTCAGAGGCTTTAATTAATTAATGGATATTCGATATCTTAAATACGGATATTAATTAAGTTTATTCAAGCCCCGACTCAACTCGAAAATAAAGGGCTAAGTCAGTATTAATTCTCTAGTTGAATGAATTAATTATGTTCTGGGCTGAACAAGGAAGAACTAATTCATAGTTAGGCCCATCTTTATTTCTTGTATTTGATCCCTGGACTGGCCCATATAGACTCCTAGTCCAAGTAGGAATAGAGAATTAAATTCCTAACAAGGAATTGAATTCCTAATCCTAGAAGGAATTAAACTACCAAGTTTGGCCCACACTCAATCATGTATTATAAATACATGGTGTCTCATTCTGTGAAGATAGAAGAATTAACACTCAAAAAAAAATCATTGAATAGAGAGAAAGAGAGAGTAGGCGGCGGCGGTTTAAGGTGTTCCTTCCCACTTGGAATTCTTCAAAGTTCGTCGTCCATCTGGCGTTGAGGATTCAGTAGGGGATACAGTCCAGAAGGTCAAGACGGGAGTCAGAAATCGACCTTTTGTGTAAACAGTTATCAAGTCAAATCCCTTAACTCCTATATGTTGTAAGCGCATGTTATTGTTTATATAAATTTATATATCCACCTCTAGGGTTAATCAATAAGGATACAAATTATGACAACCAAGAAGGGTCTAGGGAAAGGGATTAATTATATTACTTTCTACAAAAGTATTATAATAGATATAATTCCTACAGTTTCAACAACAACTAATTAACAGTGCATGCATGATTTAGAATACTAAATTCTGTGTATAGTATACATTACCGACAGATAACAAAACTAGATAGTGAAAATCAAAGAAAGGTCACCTACAAATGTAGATGATTCTTGAACGGCTAAGTAGCATGTATTTCTCCTTTGGCTTATTACACTAACAACTTGTACACGAAACCTAGTTAAGTTTCCAGAGAGTGAAAAAAAAAAAAAAAAAAAAAAAAAAAGCTACACCTACACACAAATATGAAAGCATATTCAGAATAATGTTGGACTTAAAAGCAAGAGTTCCGTGGAGCCATTTTTGGTTGATGAGGAAGCTACTACTTTTACTTCATAGTATCTTGTGGGTTCATAGCAAGATTTCAATAGGAAGTGGCAAGTTTCTAGAAGAAAGAAGATATAGTGGGATTGTTTGATCAAACCTATCATTCTATGTATACAAAACAAATATAAAAATCAACATATGCCAAACTTAAAAAATCTCCACAAACGCCTCAACCAATGCCATCACTACTTATTTTATAGAAAATAATCAACAAAAATATCAAGCAAAAGAAAAAAAGAAGAAAAAGGGTGATTTTAATAGAAGGGTGTGTATCAATACTTTTATGAATGGAATTGTAAATAAGCAATATAACTTGCAGATGGGAAAAAGGTTATATAGGATTTTGAGGCTCATATCTTTCCTAGGATGTTCGAATATTACCTCCAGAGTATCTTTGGCTCCTTTGTCTTTGCATAATGAGCTATATTTTCACTGGTTTCCCATCATTTGCGGGAGTGATCTGTACATGGGGTCAACTGAAAATGTATAATGTACTGGATATATATGTATTTGATGTTGAAATTCACAATCACATGGAACTTTGTTAGAGAAAATTATACAAAAATTGGTTAGAATTTTCCAGTAATTTCGGTATGTGTAAGAATAAGAAATACCTACAAGGAAAACATAAAATTAGAGTCTGGAGAAATAATCCGGATAAAATGCAGATTAGATATAAAAACATTGCAACCATAATATTATAACACTAATTTTATAATTTCTTAGGCGATAAATGGAGTGATTAGGAAATGTTTACCTTCTCACACAACTTTGCATTTTCAGCAGCTAGTGTTTTCCCCTGTCATGTAATCAAGCATCATTTCCTACACTCGAGTTGTATTTCCAGCTGTTGCAGTTCTTCAATGGTGCATGGCCCCAGACCTTCCCCAAGCACCCTTCTGAGATTGCATACATATTCAGAAATCAGAATTTATTCAAGTACTAAATGAAGTTTTAAGAAAATATATGCAAATTTAGGGTTTAAAAAATTTCAAACCACTTTGATGTTTTCAGTTGCTCTATCTTCTTCATCATACTAGCAGCTTCATTCTTTAAGAGCTGCATAACAACAATGTAGCTAGATAGTTACACAACATTTACAATTTACCCCTTTTATTTTGTACACAATGTAGCTATGCTGATGTAATAAACAGATGCAATCAGATTACCTGATCTAAACATGATCAAGATTTTGTTGGTAGAGGGTTGTCATCTTTTCATTTTGCCAATGGCAAAATCTAGCAAATAACATGCATAAAGTATACACACACACTCAATGTTCTGATGCTATAAACAAGAATCACAACCACATTACCTAACCTTACTGAGATAATCATATTACCCATCCCAGGGGCAGATTCACACACATATATATACACACAGTGGTGCAGAATGTCACTATCAATTTACCAAGTGCTATATATCTTGGAGGCTTTTGGATGCAACTCTTAGTACGTTCAAATGGAGCCGATTTCATCTTTAATGAAAAACAAATAATCAAAATTAGCAGTAGTGAAAATACACTTCAATATTATAACTTGTTCAATATGAGATGAGTTCAGTAAAGACAGAAAAAAACATGGTCCTAGTATGAAATTACACTTTAATTTTTAGCATTTCATTACACTAGAAGACCATGTGTATAGTCATGGAACAATGATGGAGTCTTACCATACTCATTATTGGTCAATTAAGCCTGTGAATAGAAAAAAAAAACAGCAATCCATCTGAATAATTCTAATTGCTTCATATACTACTACATATTTGCATTAATCTTACTGAGTACTACTTAACCAACAATCCAACTAAAATCCAAAACAAATCAACAAAAAATATTAATAATAGTAAATACTAAAAAAATAATGACATATTATTTCAATATTACTATGATCAGAATATGTATCCTCCACCATGCACATAATTAACAACATGAACTCCTCCTTCTCGAGGACAAATTAGCGACATGATTAACTTGATTCGGTTTTCGGTTCAGACCGGTTAATGAAATTCAAAAGAAACTTTCATATATTAATACTAAAAACCAAACCAAAAAATGGTTCCGATTTCGGTTCCAACCGAATCTTAGGTTTCGGTTCGATTAATGGGTCCGTGCACACCCCTAACTAAAATAAAAATTTAATCCATTTTTTAAGTGTACAAGCGTGATGGTAACATATTTTATTGTATTGAATATAAATTTAAGTTAACCTTCCATCATTATTACCTCTTCTCCATATTTTTTTCATCTCATAATGACTTTCGCCGAGCATATGAAACTCCAGAGCAGATGCAAATTTCTCTATTTATTAAAATAATGAATTCACCTGTTAAATACACTTAAGATAATTCTTTTATAAACTTAAGTTATTTTATCAAATCTATATAAATATTATGCTACATACTAAATATATGTAGTATTTTTCCCGAGTTATACGTTCCCATAAATTCTGCCATTGAATGACGCTTCCTTTTCAAAGTCCAATTTAAAAAAAAAAAAAATGAGACACAAAAACTAAAGGAATTTTTATCTTTGAATTTAGCCGTACCGTCTCTGTTAATGTTAATGCATATATATGTAGTCCCTTCTACTCTGATGTCCCAAAATATGCCAACAAACTTGAATTATAAAATAGTCTTTTTAACACAAACTAATAACATATGTTCCAAAAGTTCCCGTCTACCTCGCAATACCTTGTCTAGGTCCTAAACGGTCGTTGGCCGCCTATGTTTTCTCCCTGACTCATTCCCGCTTAACCCTGGTTAGACCCGATTAGCCCTACTTAGACCCCAATTAAATGTTAGACTGTAATCTGTCATCCGACTAGCGCCTTGCATCTTTTAGAAAATTTCTAAGAACTAACTGACACACATTGTGTATGCATGCATTTAGTTTGATTTCTAAGTGTTTATTTATAGCATTTGCATGTGTATATGGTCAATAATTGCTTATATTGTATATAATGGACCATTTGACGTGTTTTGTGGAGTTTAGTTGATTTTAGGCCAAAATATCAAATATATGGCGGATTAGAGACGGAATGGGCCAAGCTAGGCCCAAAAGTAAAAAATCGGAGTTTGGAGCAAGTATTGACGCAGTCGCGTCAGTGCCATTCAAGGTCGCGTCAAAATATGCTCGCAACAACTGAAGTCAGTAATGTTTGATGCGGCCGCGTCAGTGCCATTCAAGGCTGCGAAAAAATATGCTCACAATAACTGAAGACAGTGCTGTTTGACACGGTCGCGTCGATAGCCATTCAAGGCTGCGTCAAAAGCCTTCTGGAAAGCAAAACCGGGTTAAATTGGGCTTTTTGTCCTAATCCTTTGAGGATTTTAGCCCATAACTATAAATAGGTCCCCAAATCCATGAATTAGAAGGGAGCCACTCCATATTCTCAGAGAGAGATAGAAAAAGAATTAGAAAGCTTGAAGAACAAAGAAGACAAAGATCAAGCAAGACGATTCATCTTGGTTTAGTTTACTTTTCTAGTTTTAAACTTTTGCAATGTTTTTCTCAGAATTTTGTAATGAATTTATGCTAGGCATGAGTAACTAAGTTATTCGTGTCCTAGGGTTAGAAATTAGGGATTTTTACAACAATGTATTGATTTAGGTTTTGAATTATTGATTCCGTTCGTAAAGTGTTTATCTTTATGTTTGTTTTTATAAATGAATTTAGACTGGCCATCTAGGTTTAGTAATCCCGTTTAACAAATCCGCTTTGAGAGAAGGGGTTTGTTATTAGACGTACGACATAGAGCACAGTTGTCTATGTTTGTGTAAGCATAGGTTCGAGAGCTTTTGGGAGTTACTAGAATTAATTAACTCGAGAGGGTAATTGTTCTAGTTAATCAACAATTTAATCACTTTGGGAGAAGGGTTAGGTTATTTAAGAGCCGCTTAATAAACACTAGATCGGTTTAAAAATCAAGAAGTTGAACATAATCGTCATTGAAGTAATATCCTGAAATCGATACCCCAGGATACCTTTTTCTTCTTGATTATTATTCCTTTTTGTTTGCCAAGTGTTGAGTCATAATCATTAAGTAATTTAGTTAATGAGTTAAATTCTTTAGTTTTTACTAAAATCAATTTTTGCAACTTAGTATCTAGTTAGGACAATCCTAGAGTATCAAGGTATCGAACTACCTAAAAATCTATTCCTTGTGGGATCGACCTTGACTGCCGCTACTACACCTATAACTATACACTTGCGGAACACTAGGTTAGAAAACCGACGTGTCACTAACATTGAAAAATGAAACCTGGAACAATCAAAAGAAGAAGAGTAATTGATTTTGCTCACTTCCTTTCTTACTTTTTCTTTGAGCTTCTTGCTCTTTAGTTGTTCAAACCTAGAAAAATGAAAACAAAAATTAAAATAATTCCTAAAGTTTATTATTGCTCTTCAAAACCAAAAAAAAAAAAAAAAAAAAAAAAAAACATATTACAATTGCATTATATATACACCCAAAATATAAATTCTCAAGTTCTTGCACTGCTTGAGAAACTGAAGATCTCGGCCAGTTGAGGGTGAGAGATACAATAAGATTGAAAAGAAAAAAAAAAAAAAAAAAAGGTTACTAACTTAAAAGCTCACTGCTAGTGTGTATACATGGAAAAAGTGGTCAATAATGAGGAAATTAGATACTCCTCATTAAAAACGCAAGCTTTTAGCTAGGCTTGGATTTTCTCCTCATTAAAAACATAAGATTCATATTTTTAATGACCATTTTTTCTTCCCGTCATTAATCATTAATACCTGTTTTTCTTGTAGTGAAATGTCATATTATATGTTTAATGGAATTTTTAACATGGAAGTGTCCTAACAAACCAAGTTTCTACTAGTGTGTATACATGGAAAAAAATTGTACAACTAATTCGAAATATTAGATAGGCCAATAAAAGACATCGAGGAAAGAACATTTAAAAAAATTAATAATAAACATGAGGGAAGAGAATGGAAATTAGTATTATATATTTTAATGTTATAAGTAAAATAAAAGAAAATTTGAGAAAGGGAAAATAATGAAATATTTGGTGGGAATATTTCCGCCAAAATGGTTTTAGTATGGAAAATAAGTATTCGACTACAGTTAAACCACAACGGTTTTGCAAAACTGTAGTTTATTAACGAAAAATAGGTATTCGACTACGGTGAAACCACAACGATTTTGCGAACCGTAGTCTTTTAGCGAAAATAGGTATTCGACTACGGTTAAACCACAACGGTTTTGTGAACTGTGGTCTTTTAGCGAAAAATAGATATTCGACTACGGGTTAAACCACAACGGTTTTTCGAAACCGTAGTCATTTAGCGAAAAGAAAATGTAAAACACTACGGTTTATACAATGACCATGGTTGAGCGCTAAAAGACTACTGTTATTGCATAAAACCGTTGTCTTTTGGGCGTTGTGATTAACAGTTTTTGTTATAGTGACATACGGCGACCTTATTACTTTTTGTGGGGAAGAAACACGAAAGTACACACGTGCTAATTATGTGTCTTCACTACACGCATCCGGGTGCAGTGGGTAAGTATGATTGTCCCATGCGTCATACTTCCCACGTCTTGGATGCATGTACTGGTCACGATACAATCGGAAAGTATTTGTCTATAGTCAATTAAGGATAGTGTAAACTTCTAAACCTTTTTCGAAAATTCCCCCGAAGTGGTTTCAGAAAACGCACTGTTTGGTAAGTTCTTCATGTGGCTAGGTAGTTGGTGCGTACTCCGCTCTGAATCTATGTAGTTCGTAAGTTTTAGCTACGGTGACCACTTGTATTTCATTGCTAAAGAAATGCAACATGGGGAGAGGGCATTTTATCCACGTCAGCTCCTTCTTACTCCAAGTGACTTTAGAGTTTAGAGTATTCGTTTTGGCGTAAGGCTATTTGTCGCTTTTTCCGACATCTTGTCGAGATGCCTTATCTTCTCTCAGGATCCTGAACTTTTTCTTACTACCTTGTTTTCCGGTAAGAGTTGGTAAATTTGAATCGGCCCATTCTCAACCGTATATTTTTCAAGTGTTCTTTCATCTCCACGATCTGGATCTTTCCAAGTGGTGCACTGTGATGTGTTTGACAACCTCTCAACTTCTTTTTATCCCTATAAAAGGAGGACTGTAGTCACTCTTTCAAAAATTTCCTTTCTTGGAGCATTTTCTACAATTTCCTCTCTTGTAAGCTTAAAAAATTCTCAAGCGCATTTTTTTTCCTTTTGATCACCACCATTAGGACTCTCGTCCATTATCCTCTCTGGCAATTTATTTTTTTAGGCACTTCCTAGGTATTCCGTTTTTCCTATCTTCTTCGATTTTCCTCTTTATTTTTCCAGAATATGCTAGGATCATCATCTCCTTCAGTTTTTGGGGGTTGGTCTTCTAGGGATGACAACCATTTGGCCTCCTATTCGAGAAACCATGCTAACCACACGCTATGGTAATCGGGGTATAGCCATCAACGGCCTGAATGGTATCACTTATCCATCAGTGAGGGGTGGGGTATGAGTGACCTCGGGCAGAGCGTCTTTCGCCACATTCTCAAACTTAGTTCACATATCGTGATTTGCATTTTCATCAACCATGCTTAAACAAGTTGTAACTAAATAAAAATTTAGAGAACAAGAGCATCACATGAATTCCTAATTGCAATCATTTTTACAAAATCTTTGGAGAAATCAATGAAGCATGAGATGAAGATATTGGACAAGAAAAGTCAAAGGAACTTTGACACCTTAGCTTAAGTGTTCCCAAAGACGATGATATTTGATGTGCTATAAAATGTTTTACTTCGGTAAACATAAAAGATACAATTTTTTAACCTAAAATGGGATTCCGGGGATGCCAAAATGAGTTCCTCATGCAAGCGATTTACTCCGATGTGATCCTACAAAAAAGAACCGGAGGTGTCTCTGGTGTAGAGACTCTGACGCTCAAGTCTGTAGTGTTGTTTTAAGAGTTTGAGAGAAACTCAATGGAATATTAAAAAATACCTGTGAAAAATAAAATGAAGGGGTATTTATCTTATTGATACAACAGGGTGAAGATGTCCCCCACAATGTCTTTTTTACCAAACCTTATCACACTGGATATATGGATCCATAAATTTAGGAATTTGGTAGGTGGTCCTCTGTACATTTTGGTACATGAGAGTTGCTATCAATGTACTGGCGAGGGCCTTAGTACTTCTTCCGGGAAGGAACAGAAATAAACATGTGCTCCTTTTGTGTCTTTGCTCCAGGCCTCCTGGTGCAATGGGTAACTATGATTGTCCCAAGTGTTATACTTTACAGTACGTGGATATATGCACAAATTGGTTCATGATACGATCCGAAAGTATTTGCTGAAGTTAGTTTAGGATTGCGAACTACCATCCCTTTATCAGAAATCCCCCGCGCGAAGTGGTTTCAGAGAGCTGCACTATTTGGTATGAGCTTCTTGTGGCTGGGTAGCCGGTGCTTACTCCACTCTGAATCTACGGGATTCGTAGGTCTTAGCTATGAAGACCACTTGGATTTTGTTGCAGAAGACGTGATGTAGTTAGAGGGTATTTTATCCACATCAATAATAGCAAATGGATACATGTTTCGATATAGAAGATCTCATTTGGTGATGAATATCGATGTTGTAACATAATGGCCTTATGTAACTCCTTGTTTAAAACACATAAATTTTTAACTTGTATGTAACACTTTTGTGACAATTATAAATAGGGTTAATTTCATAATGCAATCTAAACTATTCGCCATTTTTCAGTTTCTAATCTAAACAAAATGTTTTTCCGATTACAACCTGTATAACGCGTTTTTGTTGCAATTTGCAACTCCGACCATATTTCAGGCTGTATAGGCCATGTGTCACGCACATGACCCCCATGGTCAGATAATATGGCGACACGTGGTCATTAATAAGAAAAAAGAAAAAAGAAAAACCCAAAATATTTATAAAATAAGAAAATTTTCGAAAAAATATAAATAAAAACAAGAAATTTATAAAATTTAATTTTAAATTGTCAAAAATATAAATAAATTCTGGAAAATAATAAAAATATGCAATCAATTTTTATATTTGAAAGATTGCATATATATGACTATTGTTGGTAGATTTCTGCAAAAGAATATGTAATCAATTTTTATATTTGAAATATTGAAAATGGGCGATTTTTTTTGGTAGATAACTCCAATAGAATATTTAATCAATATTTTATATTTCTTGATATAATCATTAGATCTATATGCATTGATGATAAAATTAATTTGAATATATACCTTAATAGTATATTATATTTAATAAGTATTTTTTTATTGTTCGATATTAAAATATGCAATGATCATAGAAATAATTTGGATATATATCAAAAGAGCATATTATATTTAATTTGATTTCTGTTAGTTTTTTAAATTCAAATATATTGATTTGTTTACAATTTATTGT
Source organism: Ajuga chamaepitys (assembly GCA_958295605.1). NCBI lineage: Eukaryota > Viridiplantae > Streptophyta > Magnoliopsida > Lamiales > Lamiaceae > Ajuga > Ajuga chamaepitys. The sequence continues at coordinate 22,604,140 of OY282506.1, read as the reverse complement.
CGAATTGACGGTTTCTATGAGTTTAAAAATATGATAAATCGATTCTCTATGTTTTCCTTATTACTAACAGAATTATTAGATCTGTATGCATCGATGATAAATTAATTTGGATAAATACCTTAATAGTATATTATATTTAAAAATTAATTTTTTATTGTTCGAAATTCAAATATGCATTGATCATAAACGTAATTTGGATATATAATAAAAGAGTATATTATATTTAATTTGGTTTCTGTTAGTTTTCGAATTTAAAATATATTGATTTGTTTACAATTTATTGTTGAATTGATGGTTTCTATGTGTTTAAAAATATGATAAATCGCCTCTCTGCGTTTCTGTTTGAGCTTCAACATCAAAATTGACTTTGATAAATGATGATTTGTTTTTAAAATAGTTCAACGTGTTTTAATTTTGTAATATATTGACATTTATATGGACTGAATATATTTAACCAAAATAATTTATCAATCTATGTATCTATCTATCTATATATATACACACACACACACACACACACATAAACACACTTGCATATTATAATGAAAAACACACATAGATTGATCACAATGCGATGTTGATATATAAAATGAAAAAACATTGAAATGATATTGAAATATAAAGTGAAAAATTCATTTGCATACATCGAAGTCGTACTTTATGAAATAGAAAAAGTTTTTTTACAATTTAGAAATTCTTGAGACCAAGTGAGCGACCATCCTTTTTGCGCTCAAGATCCTCGACATATGTTGATTGGTGTTCTCTTATCTTTTGCCAAAAATTCTGTCTGGATTGGCGATACACATATAATAATACTATCAACATTTGTTATCACAATATACTCACGTTATTGAACAGTTAAATAAACATGTTGTAAATAATATATTACCATACAAAAGGTTGATGACAAGTAAATTTGAATACTACAGCTTCCTTCTATGTCTTTTCCAGGTTCGTGCTGCTGCACCGTGGCTGATTTATTTTGATCGTCATTTGCAGATGTATTTTTTGTATCTTCCATTGTAAGCAGCAGGATAGAGGAAAATGGTGGAAAGTGAGGATTGAGAAAATATGGATGTATCTATATATAGATGTGAATACAGATATAATTTTAAACATTTGAATTTGAATTTCTCAATTTAATCCTCATTTTATTGCGTTTTTATAGGTTATTTCAATTTACTCATAACGGAATCTTATATAATTCGATTTTTGCGTGAAAAATACCATCATAATAGAAACAATATAAATTCAAACTTTCAAAATATAATAAAAAAATGGATAAGAACTAATTCGAATTTTTTAATATCTTACAAAAATAGTAACTACGAAAATGGGCGAAAAACTTAAAACTTACTAAAATTAGGTGAATTCACTTATTATATATATATATTACACAAAATATCTAAGCATATAATGGCCGTTGGAATTTGCATAAAAAGAGCCATATATGATATATATATATATACTAGTAGTATCCACGTGCGATGCACGGTTTGTAAGTGCAAATGAATAAATTAATATTTTTTATATTTTTATATAATTTTAATAATAAGATATAAAAAATTATATGTTAATGAAAAAACAGTGCAGTAAAAAGTATTAAAGACTAAAATATATATTAGAATGAATATTTATTTTTCTTAATGTATGAATATCTTTAGCATCATTTTATAGAAGTCATGTTGATGATTGGGGCTGGAATTGCAATATGCGATTGACAGAGGATATATTTGTAATGTTAAAAATTAGTTACCGTCTTCATAAATAATTTTTCATTAATAATAGTCAATAATTTATAAAAAGAAAATAATTTTAAGAAAATATATTTTCTTCGACCCAGACAAAATCAGCCCAAATAGCTTTATCATATTTATTTAGGCTAATATATGGTAAGTTATTGCCAATAATTGTGTTTTATATTGGGTTGAATTTTATATACCAAAAATTGTGATTTCCAGAATTGGTAATAGATTTTGAGCGGGAAAACTTCAAAGTTACTGATTTCAGTGGATTTTGTTATTATATTAAGTATAGATAGTTGTTTCCAAATTCTAACCATAAGACCTTCAAATATGACCACATTGAAGTTGGAGAAGAATGCAGCTTTGGGTCACCCAACCCATTACACGACCCATGCGATATGAGTCGAGTCTTACATGCATTTTTTCCTATTTTTTTTTAGGATTTTCACCCTTCAACTCATATCTTAATTCTCCAACTATAAAGGGGGACCTAAAGATAAAATTTTATACATCTTCTGTCATAATTTGGAGTGTCAAGCAAGGGATTCAAGGAAGAGTTCAAGAATTCAAGAGCAAAAAACATTCAGTTATATCTTTTTAATTGTTTTGTTCTTAGCTACTTATGATATTTTTGAGGATTCATTTTTTTACTACCGAGAGGTTTATTATTAAGCTCTGACACTCAAAACTACACAGATTGAAATACAATGGTTCCTGGAGAAAAACACCTTCCTGGAGAAAAATCAATTGGGCTTCATTACCGAGTCCAGAACATGAATATTTATCAATCACAATATTTGGAAATTATAATATGATATATTGTCTTGAGTTTGAGTTGAAAATGTTATGTTGCGGGATTTGTGTAAATCAATTGTAACTTATTACCAACTTTAAATGCAATTCTGGAATTAAATGGTTTGAATGTTTTAACATATATAAGGTAATATCAATTAATGCAGCAAATTATATCATACATAAGACTTAATTAATTAATGCAGCTAATATTGAAGTTTTCCAGAATTAGCAGTGTTGTTTTGGGCGGGAAAATGTTGATATTACTATTTTTGGCGGATTTTGTTATATTATATAGTATAGATATATATAAAAGTGCGTGGTTGTTTTCTTGGTAGTGGCGTAAATCTTTTCCCTTTTTTTTTGTTTTGTTTTGTTTTGTATAATCTTTTGTATTACTATTAATCTTATGTATTTTATTTAATTATGTTGTATATTTTTCGTTCTATTTTCCTATTTATAATTTTTCTAATAAAACATTATTTAAAATTATTTTAATTATATAAAAATGTATAATTTTAATAAAATATAATAAATGTTCTGAATTACAACACATTAAATAAAATTATACTCCCTCTGTCCCGAATGAACTTGCACACTTTCTATTTTGGTTCGTCTCAAACAATTTGCACACTTTCTTAAAAAGGAAACAAATCTCACAAATTTTACCCTACAATACACCTTTATTTACCAAATAAAGCAAAAAGATAGGTTTGAAAAGTCAACATAACCCAAAAAGCAACTTTTTCTTAATATGTGTATCCACTTGCCAGTGCAAGTTCATTCGGGACTGAGGGAGTACAATATAAAAATAAAAAATATAAATATACCATTTTATAGGTAATAATATTACTTACATAATATAATTTATAAATAAATTAATATAATTAATTGTAAAAAAAATTATAGAAATATAATTTTTAGTATAAAAAGTACTCCTTTCGTCCCGACCTAATTGGCCAACTTGTCATATTTGTTTGTCCCAATTTAATTGTCCTACTCCATAAATGGTAAATTCTTTCACAATCTTCACCCTCAAAATCTCCACTCTTTATCTCTACCTTTGAAAAATTAAAGATTCCACAAAATTTATTTTTCTTTAGTTTTTATGCTCGATCAAAATTGGTCAATTAAGTCGGGACGGAAGAAGTAGTAAATTACGTTGAAGAAGGACAGCAAAAAGTGAGGCCCATATGAACATAAAAGTTTTTGAGTAACTGTAGTTAAATACTAGTGCCTTAAAACGACATCGTGTTTACGAACCCCGAGTTTAAATACAGATTAGAACCTAGGCTTACACGATCCACATCCCGGTCACATCTTCAGCAATGGAGGACAAAACCCCCGACAGACAACGACAGCCCGCAAGCCCGGAATGTTGGGCCGGGTTAGCATGGGCCCACTTAGATTCCGTACGCCAAGCATCTCCCCTAGTCCAGTGCATCACAAACTTCGTCTCCATGGATCTCGTCGCCAATCTTCTGCTCTCCGCCGGCGCCTCGCCGGCGATGATTCATTCCGTTGAAGAAATCCCCGACTTCACCCCCAAAGTCCACGCGCTTTACATTAACGTGGGAACACTCATCCCTGCCTGGCTACCCTCCATGAAAATGGCTGCCCAAGTGGCGAATGAATGTAACAAGCCCTGGGTACTGGACCCCGTCGCTGCCGGCGCTTCTGCTTTCCGGTTAAAGGCGTGTTTGGAATTGCTAAAATTGAAGCCTAGTGTCGTCAGGGGAAATGGCTCTGAGATTATGTCCCTTTTCGAGGGCGCGGTGGAAGAAAATTCTAAGGTATACGAAATTTGGTACTCATTCATGAATTGTTGAACTTTCTCATCCCCTCCCATTTTGGCTTAATTTTGAGCAAGTTAAAAGAAATGTTATTTTCTGTTTCATTGAATATAATAGTTGAATTAGACCATATGGAAGGCATAATAGTATTTTCTGCCTCAGATGAGAGTAATTATACTACTCCCTGCGTTCTGGTCTAATTTGCATGCTTGTCTCGACGCGTATATTAAAAAAAATATTGTGTTTTGCGTTTTAATTAACTTTTTCAAAGGTGAAGATTGAGTATTGTAATTTTAAGGGTGGAGATTGTAGTATTTCTTTCCATTTCAAGGTTTGCAAAATAGGATGAGACGATCGAAAAAATTAACTGTGCAAATTAGGACTGAACGGAGGAGTATTAATTATTACCCATTTTTTCAATATATTTTGAGTTTATATTTGACCATATTCTATCCCAAAACAAAATAAACATTAAGTTTAAAAAATTTAACTCCTATATTCATAAATAAACATAGCCTTAAGTTCCGTTAAGGTAGATATTTGGGTGCAGAATGTGAATGGTAAAGGGATTTGTTTTTTACTACACGTGTGAAGTTAGATTGTGTTTGGATTAAAAAAATTGAAGGAAAGAATTTGATCTGAAATCAAGTAAGCCCAAATCCTTTAGAAAATAGTTCAAAATGTAAGTTGTGGATTCCTAGTCCCAAATTGCAATTATGGATTTCAAAAGTGGGAAGTTGTATAATGTTAGGAAGAATCATAAGTGAGGTTATCACAGAGTTGAAGTTGGAACATCAAAATGCTTCCTTTGAATAAATCATCATTTCAATCATATTGGCAATTTGTCATATGCTTCTTATGTTTGCAGTTTCTACCTTGATTAGTCAAACCATCAATTGCTTTGTTACAGGTATCAACCATGATTATCAAATTTCTCATTTGTATGCAATGTTTTACGTTTCATTTTTGTGCCCTTTGATCATTCTGATGAATGTTGATCATCTATTTCAACACCAACACTCTGAAATGTGTTATTATTAGACGGTCGATCTCCTTGATTTTGATGAATTTCTGGTTATATAGACGATGTTTGATGAGATATTACTTTATGTAGTTTGATTTTTGTGTAAGCAGGTTTCGTCGTTCTGATCAAGCTTACCATATTCAACATCCCAATTTTTCTATGTGCTTCGACCAGACTATCATATACTATGTAGAATGTGTCATATAAAATTTGAACATTATTTTTCCTTACAAAGCATTGTTGTTCACCCCGTTTTCCAGGGTGCAGACAGCCTGTACGAGTCAACAGATGCCGTTGAGGCAGCAAAGTCCCTGGCTCAAATCAGTGGAAGCATAATCGCTGTATCTGGAGCCATTGATATAATCACCGATGGTCATAAGGTCGTCAGTGCTAAAAATGGAGTCCCTATGTTGCAAAAGATTACGGCAACTGGATGCTCTGTTACAGCCCTCATTGCAGCTTTTGTGGCAGTCCACCCGTCTCAGCCGTTGGAAGCCACTGCCACTGCATTGTCTGTATTTGGTGTGGCCGGTGAGATAGCTTCGGGCTTGGCTCAAGGCCCGGCCTCATTGCGGGTGCACTTAATTGATGCACTACACGGTCTGGATTGTGCTGCTGTGCTTCAACGCGTCAAGATCAGCAACATGTGATGATTGATTGAACATAAAGACCTTAGGAGGTGATTGTGGCACAATATCATTTTCCTTTTTAAATTGAAGCAGAGTATTTGAATTCATGTAAATAATGTTCATAACTGATTTTGATCTTGAGATGCAATACACTCTCTTTCTCTCTTGAACAGACGCAGGATTCTCAATAATTTATTATTTACGAGGTCAAAATAGATATAATATCACATATTTAGTTTGGCGCAGTAATTGCCACTACGAAACGGCACCGGATCCTATTTAAATATGTATTAGTATCTTGTACTGCAAAAAAGTCACTGCACACTACGTGTATATGATGAAATTACTAATTAACACATAACATGTATTAGATATAATAAAATATTAGAGGAAAACAAAATTAAAAGGAACCAATGATAACTAGTAGTATCACTCATTTCCTCTTCTCTCGCGCACACCCACAATAGAGATATATGAGATCTTAGAGTGCAAATATTAGTCAGTTTCTTTAAAAAAACGAGAAAAGGATAAGAGTGAAAAATGTAAAGAAATTGCCATTCCACCATTTACAACAAAATCCACGACACCCATTTATCAGCTTTTTTAAAGTTATGTCATAAATCTGAGTCATGTATGGACAATTAATATGTATCCATTGTCATTCCATATACATGGAAATTGAATTAATAAAGAAAGTTATAATATCATCTGCTTCTAATCATCACGACTAAAATATCTAATTTTCAATGTTGTATATATATATATATTTATTGAAACAGAAAAAAGAGAAGAAAGGGAATCAACCAAAGTGCAATTAAATCTGATGGAAATATATTAAAGAAAGAAAGAAAGAAACAATAAAAATTGTGTGTTTGAAAATTGAATCGAAAAAGGCGGTGGTTGGTGAATGCAGGCATCTTGAAGTACTCTTCAATGGATGCTCAACAGTCGACAACATTCCTCCCACATCTAGTCCACATCTTTCGATCACCATCAAATTTAAATACTCCAAAATCAACAGTCACCAAAGGCCGTGAGAGTGTAGCTATGTACCATTGGGAAGAATAAAGATCTCCAGGATCTCGATGTTCTAGAAGCATCATCTTCTTCTTAAAGGCCCTGCTCCCAACGCAAATCACAGCAGACGATGTCGTAATATGTAGATGATTCCTGGGGTGTTTTGTTGGGAAGGAGGAAGCAGCAGCCATTGTTGCTATATGAATATGAATATGAATGAAACGAATGATGTTGCTATATAAGATTCCTGATGGCCGGCTAGTTGTTTCTTAATTAGGAAACTAGATTTTTATATTATTCCTACTAGATAGGCACCCACGCGATGCGTGGAAAGACGTTTTAATTGATTGTACGTATCTATAGTAATACAAATTTTACATGCATACTTCATACATCATTGGATTGGTGCATGTGTAGAGATAAAATCAAAGGTTAATATTACTTTGATTCACATCTACACATGAACTAATCCAATAGTTCATAGTGTATACGGGTATTATTCACGGGAGTAGGGTAAAAGTAACCGTTATTTTATATTATTTGTGCATCTTGATCAAAATATCATTTGCGTACTCCACACAAAAAGAAAATCACTTGCATACTCACTATTAAGCTTTTGTCTAGTAAATAGAATCATGATATGTTATTTCACATCCAAACATATATTTTAGTTATCTCATGTATTAATTTGAAAAGATGTGAAGTTTATATCTTTTTATTTTTTGTTTGAAACCGTCATAACTTTTTATTAACTTAGAATGTTAAAGTACTGCGAAAAAGTGGGTATGTCATTGTTTCCAATAAATCAAGTTAAAATCTAAAACTTCCCTAGTGTTTGGGCGGAAAAAATGGAGGGAAATCTTCTTTTTTTCCTGGTGATTTTTATTTCCTAAATTGGCAAAGCCATATGGGCGATAAAATGATTTATAAAAAAAAATATGTCATTTGTTATTATATTATATAGATATAAAATATATAGATAGTAAATATGTTTGTAGTTTATATATGGTATGTTTGCTTGGGGCTGGGGTGGCTGGGCTTGGGCAAGTGGATGGTATTAGTGGCTGGGGTTGTGAAGAGAGTGATGTTTGAGCCAAGCCCCTTTAAAACAAACATCAAGTGGGTTGGCCCAACCGGTCACGGGTTGGGCCAACCCCAAGCAAACATACCCATAAAGTAATATATCATAAATAATATGTTTAAATTTAACTTACTTTTTAGTCAAATTTGCCAATAAAATTTATTTTAATCTAATAGTTCATTATTAAAATATATAAAGGTAGAATTCATAAACATGAACTCTAACGCTTCTGGTTCTCCCTTTTTTTGTTGAAATCTCATATTTCTTTTTAAGTTAATTATGCTTTCACCATAGTTAGTCATTTTAAGCTATTTATAAATAAAAGAACGAAAACTCATGTATGAGGCAAATTTTATTGTAAGGTATACGAAAAAGAGGTTTATTAACCAAAGCTAACAACTTTATAATTTAGTGTTATTCCTTTTTAGATGAGTCGTTTACTTTACTAACTTGTAAAGTTTATTTTATAAGCTTAGGTTTAGGAGTTGTTGTAAGATATAACTTAGATACTTTATTTTAAGATACTATCTTACAATTTTTTTTATACAGAATATAGTTTTATCTTAGATACAGCAATACAATAATCATTTCGTGTAGTTTTTTCAAATAACAATATTTATTTTAAATTAAAAATTAAAAAATCACCGATTACTCGAAGCAGGCCAATTCATTTGCAGAAGGAACTGATAGGTGGAGTGATTCTGGAGAGTTTATTAGAAATCTCCGGATATTTTTGAATTTTAGTTTGGTTCCGAAAATTTTCGAATTTCCAAACCGCTACGCACGGTACTCACCTTAGCTCCTAGTCACTATTCTGAATTTTTTTTTTTCTATATTGTAGAATCCTTTAGTATCACTTTATATAATAGTATAAATTATTATATCCTCTAAAGAATATAAATTATTAACCCGGAGGATTAGTTGGAGAGGTTACAGTTCTGTTAATAAACTCACATATACATCTTTCTAATTTTTTAATTTTTTTTTAAATTTGTATAGTTTAGTGGTAACTTATTTAGCCCTTGGTTTTCTTACCCTTATTGTAGTCTGAAAATTTTATTCTAACTTGATAGGAAGATTTTTCTAAAAACAACTTGATAGCTCATACGGGAAAAAGAAATTGATGAAGAAAGGGAAGTGCATAAAATTTGCAGAATTGCATTTAACCCATATCAACTGAAGAGAAAATGGAATGAATAAAAATGTGATGCATGTTAGTTTTTGATGCTATTATATAGAAATGTAATCGAATCAATGTATATGCTCGAGTTTGATGACTGAAAACTTGAAAGATTGAGTCTCGATTTAAACTCGATCATCCTCAATTTGTTGGTGTCCAGAAGGAAAATTTATAATCTAACATCTATTGTTAATTCAATTAGAAAAGATTAAAATAAAACTATATATACATGTACATAACTAAATATACATGTACAGTGGTCAGAGCATTCTTAGTCCAGAAAGCTCTAAAGGAAAGGAAAGAAAAATAGATTGCTTGGGCTAAAGCTTCTTCCGAGCCTCGTCCAGATGCCACATCAGCACCTGCAAATTCGTGCCTCAAAGCTGATGACAGACCTCCTGCACTCATATCTTCTACTCGTGTTACTTCTCGCGAGCATGGTGAACCATCGCATTCTTCTTCTAATGATTAGCCAAAGACTTTGTCGGATGAAAGCAAGAAGAGTAGCGATAGGATTCGGGTCGATTCGATCGAGAGTATATGGAGTTATGGAAGTGTGTTTTAGGGCAAAAAATGATCTAGTATTTAAACTAACGGCTAGGGTTTGATGTTAGTTTTTTACACCCTAATTATGTGCAATTATATTTATTTAGAATCTTTTGATATTGTTGGGGTTTGAATGTGTTCTCAAAACCCCTATTTTTTTGCTAACAAATTTATACAGATTTTTTTTAAGAAAATGATTTGTTTAACAATATAGATGAATGTAGACACATTGTAGTTACTATATTATGAATTGATTTTTTCAGTTTTTAAAATAGAGGGAATATCTCAACAAATTTATTTTGGAATAAAATTAATTATGTTTTAGGTTAAATGTATAAAAAGATTAATTTGTTAAAATTAAGAGATTTCTCCAGATACATCAAACAGGTTGCCAATTAAATTGGATTATTCTGTTTTGCACAATTTTTTGTTTCCCAATTACGTACGTAAACTGAGCGGGAAAAAAAATATTTTTTTAATTGTGGAAACAATACATTTTGTTATTATATATATATATATAGATATAGATATAGATTAATTCATTTTAATTAAAATTGATACTCTTTCGATATCAACAAAGAGTGAAAATCTCAACTATATATTTTGTAGGGGGAAATTGATTTTGTTGTCAAACTAATTTATAAAATTGTAACAAATTACCAAATAAAAGAGATTTTGTCGGCTATTTTAAGGGATCATCAAATCAATACGATTTCATTGTTTTTACATGTTTTCTTTCCCAAATAAGTAATGATAAATGGGCGGGAAAAATACTTTTTTTCTAAAAGTAGTATAAATTCATTTTGTTTTTATATATATATGGATTGCAACACAAATAATGAGGAGACGTAGAATGCATGTATTTATATATAATGTGAAGTCATTAATCATTAACTAATTAAAATCCTAACAGAGTTGGGAAAAAGTACTTCTTAAATAGAATCCTATTACAATTTAATCGATATGATTTGGAATGGGTAGTCGTTGTTTATTAATTAGGCAACTAGATTTTTATTTTTTTAGAATATTTTTCCTTTCAATCATTTAAGGAAAATAACTTATAGGTATGACCCAATCTTTCTGGGTCGGTTTAGCCCGTCAGGCGGGTTAATTGGGCCCAAGAGCACAAGCCCAACGCAGCCAAGCCCATTCGTGGTGTCTTTGGAAGTTGGGAAAAGATCTCCATAATCATTTCCAACAGCCATTCAGATTTGATTGACGAATTTGTAGGGATTTGTTAGGGTTACTATTGTATAATATGAATAGGAGAATTGTTGTTTAGTTCAGGGTTCCGGTTCTAACTTCAAGAATAGTTGATTGTAAGATTGTACTCTGGCATTCAAGAAAATGATAGTGAAACACCTCGGAAGGTTATTGCCTTCATCCGTGGACGTAGATCTCCGGATCGAACCACGTAAATCCTTGCGTCATTCAAGTTTTTGCATGTTTAATTATTTTGGATTATTGTTGTGATTGTGATCCGTTTGAGATCTAGGTTTCGGCATTATCAATTGGCGACGTCTGTGGGAAAGCGAACGAGAAGCAAACCCTAACATCATCCATAGCCGAGTTACGTCAGTCATGGTGAATACTCGCCAGTCAGCCAATCCAACTCGATCTCGTCTGAATTCCCCCGTCGATGAAAATTCCCCGTTGCCACCTCAACCAGTCCAGGACCCACCCGCGGGGCAAATAGATGCACAACATCCCGCGCCCGCCAATGCGCCAGCGCAGGTTGACCCTCAACTAACCGCTGAACTATTGCAGGCACAACAAGCGTTCCTACGGGAACACGCTGCCTTATTCCAAGAATGGAATCATCGGCGCGCCGACAATGGCGCTGATCAGGTGGCAAGACATTCCCTCCAAGATCGATCTCGCGCATTCGACGAAGATCCGCCTCACAGAGCCAGGCGCGATCGCCGTCGTCACGGGTCTGTGTCACCTGGGGAGGATCGAAGTTCTAATGGCTCAAGGCCACGCTGTGCTGACCAAGCCGCCGCTGACCGGCGTCGACCAGTTGATGTGACGAAGCGGGCTCGCCTGGAGAAATCCCGTTTACTTGCCCCCGTGGAACAGGAGCAGACTCAATTTGATGCCGAGCTGGATAAGGAGTTAGGCCTCGACACTGACGGGGAAATAATCACCCCTTTCTCCCCGGAGATCCTCGACACACCACTCGCTGAGGGGTTTAAACTTCCACCAGTACTAGTCTACAACGGCACCGGGGACCCAGGTAACTTCCTGAGTGTCTTCAAATATGCCATGTTCAATCGGAGCTGCACGCCACATCACTTATGCAAAGTGTTCCCCGAATATCTTCAAGACGAGGCCAGAATTTGGTTTGATTCTTTGCCGCGCGGCAGCGTTACTTCTTTCCGGGATCTTGCCGAGCAGTTCTGGGCTTGATTCCAGACACGAGCAAAGCCTATGGCCACTTTGGCCGATCTCATGAACCTGGAGCAGCGAGATGGGGAGACCGTTTCCTAGTTTCTTGAACGTTTCACTGCGGAAAGCCTAAAAGTAGGCAGTCGATCTGATGATGTTATCATCACTGCTTTCATGAATGGCCTCCGAGCCGGACCGCTTTACACCGAGCTCGCGCGACATCCTCCGACCACTACCCGGGCTCTATTTGGCACTGTAAGCAGGTTTGCCAAAGCTGAAGAGCAAACCCGGCGTAAGCGGGAGTAGTATACTACCAAGAAACAGTTAGACAAAACTCAAGCCGGGACTAGTACCCGGCCCAGTGCCTTTAGCCGTTTGGTTAAAGGCAGGTTAGAGTCTCACAGTGATCCCCCTCAATTCACACCCCTTACTCGATCGAGGACAGAAATATTTTCTGTTCACAAAAATAATTTGCGACCATGCCCACGGATGACTGCTCCGGCAGAGAAGCGTAATCGTGAGAAGTGGTGTGCATATCATCACGATCATGGATACGACACCGAGGAGTGTCGCGAACTTTGTATAGAAATCGAGGACTGTTTGAAACGAGATCTTCTCCGATAATACATCGCTCGGACCGAGGACAGGTCTCAGCCGAACCAAAATGGAGGTACACAACAAGGTCAGGGAGGTTACAATGGCAGAGGCCTAAGACAGAACAAACCTCAATGGCAGAATAACATGTCGGGGTATAAAAACTTCCCAAGGCAAGATCAGGGTAATCGCCAACAATATCAACCGCAACAGCCTCAATTGTTGCCACCTCCACCGCCTTATGGAGGTCCTGGGGACAATCCACCGAACCACGTTGTCCAAGGGATAATAAATGTGATCTATGGCACCATGCCAACAGGGACTTCCCGAAGTGCCCTTAAAGCCGAAGCGCGCAGACCTCCTCCCGATGAGCCACGTCACAAGCATTTCCACAGATCTGAAACAGTACGCTTTACAGAGGATGATCCTATCCCCGAGCTCATCCCACACACCGATGTTATCGTCATTGACATGGTCGTGGCCAATGTCACTATTAAGCGAGTTTTTGTCGACAACGGCGCCGTTGTAAGTGTCATATTCACTGATTGGTTCCAGAAGATGGGTATACCCCGTGAGTAGCTCCGGCCTGCTCCCGGGTCTCTACAGACTTCACTCAGGGAGAGGTCCAACCTGAGGGAATTATCAACCTCCCTGCGTCGCTTAGCACGTATCCGGCGATAAAAACTATTTTTGTAGATTTTTATGTGGTATCTTCTTCATCTCCATATGACATGATTCTTGATCGGGATTGGCTCACCCCAGCCAAGGCCATTTGTTCCACATATCACTTGACATTAAAGTTTCCTACACCCCACGGGGAGGTCGCCATCCGTGGCAATCAGAGAATTTTCAAAGAGTGCATGTATGTCGCTCTCAAAAAGACAACCAAGTCCCCTCCTAAGCCTCGATTTCAAATAGCCACTCCGGCGCCCGCCCTGGGTGCTTCCGAGCCACTTGGAAATGATACTGCCGAAGTGCCACTCGATCCTGCTAAACCAGAGCAAACTGTTAAAATAAGCGCAGTGGGCATGCCTTTGTTGCACAATGCCATCATCCAGACGTTAAGAGAGTACCCCGAAGTCTTTGCTTGGTCTCCCCTAGATATGACGGGAGTTTCTCCCAATCTCATAACTCACAAGCTGAACATTGACCCTAATGTGAAGCCAATACAACAGAAGCGACGACAATTTGCTCCGGAGAGAAACGCAGCTATCCGAACTGAGGTTTAACAGCTCGTGGATGCCGACATCCTATTTGAAGTTCACTATCCATCCTGGCTCTCTAATCCAGTAATGGTGACAAAGTCCAGTGGGGCTTGGAGGATGTGTGTTAATTTTTCTGATCTCAACAAACACTGCCCAAAGGACTGCTATCCCCTACCGCCTATTGACCAAAACGTTGAGGCCATTACGGGGTATAAGGCGCTTTGCTTTTTGGATTTGTACAAGGGATACCATCAAGTCCATATGGACCGCCGAGATGCTATCAAAACAGCATTCATCACTGATTTTGGATGCTTCGGTTTCAAGAAAATGCCCTTCGGGCTCAAAAATGCCGGAGCCACCTATCAGCGTCTTATGGACCACGTCTTCCGGGACCAGATAGGCCGCAATGTTGAGGTATATGTCGATGACCTCGTTATTAAGAGTCATTCTCCTACATCATGTGAGCAGGACATCGCCGAGACATTAAGCACACTTCGGCGCCATAATCTTCGACTCAATCCAGTTAAGTGTACCTTCAGCGTCGGGTCAGGAAAATTCCTTGGGTACATGGTCTCGCAGCACGGTCTCCAGGCCAACCCAACCAAGATCAGGGATGTGCTGGATCTTCAGCCACCGAAGACCATGAAAGACGTCCAACGTTTGACTGGCGGTCTCACCGCTCTGAATCGTTTTTTATCCAAGGCAGCGGAGCGCCAGTTTCCCTTCTTAAAAATTTTGCGCCAAGCAAAGAAATTTGAATGGACTTCGCAGTGCGACGAAGCCTTTGAAGCCCTGAAAAAACATATCAGTCAGTTACCCACTATGTCAGCGCCTCTCCCTGGAGAGCCTCTCTATATGAACTTGGCCTCCGCCGATGAAGCCATTAGTGCGGCCCTCGTCCGCGAGGACCATGGCAGCCAACAACCCATATACTTCGTTAGTCGAGCCCTCCAAGGGGCAGAAACCCGCTACTCTATGGCGGAAAAAATAGTTTTGGCCCTAGTCATGGCGGCCTGTCGCCTGCGTCCTTACTTTCAGGGACACACTATTCGGGTCCTCACAAATCAACCCATCCGTCAGGTTCTTACCAAGCCCGATGTATCGGGACGTTTGGCCAAGTGGGCAATTGAGCTCGGGGAGCATGATATACAATTCCTACCTCGCCAAGCCATCAAGGGTCAAACTCTCGCGGATTTTTTGGTGGAGGTCCCGTTCAATAGCCCCGAGGCAGCCAAACGTGCTGAGACTATGTCTCAAACCGACCCTGAAGCTGAAGCCAACAAGTGGCATGTCTACGTAGACGACACTTCTGCTACCCGAGGTAGTGGTGCCGGGGTCCTTCTCATTGGTCCCAATGGCATCGAAGTCAAATATTTCCTGCGCTTTAAGTTTAAAGTGACAAACAACGAGGCTGAATACGAGGCCGTCATTGCTGGGCTCCGGCTCGCTCAAACCTTCGGGGCTTCGCATATCCAGTTGTACACCGATTCCGAGGTGGTCTCAAGCCAGATCAAGGGCACACATGCGGCAAAAGATGATACGTTGAAAAGGTGTCTGGCTTTAACCCATAAACTTTTGTTACCGTTTACCTCGAATAATGTCCAGTAGATCCCCTGCGGCAAAAATACTAAGGCCGATACTCTCAGAAAGATGGCCTCCGTGGTCCCGTCAAATGTGTCTCCGAACATAATTGTCGAAGAAGCTACCCAGCCTTCAATTAATGAACAAATGGTATCTGTGTTGACTGATACCGATCCCAATTTGATGACTCCGATCCTCCAGTATCTACAGAATGGCACCTTGCCCGAAGATAAGTTGCTTGCTCGGCAGATACTTTTAAAAGCACCGAAGTATACGCTTCGCGACGGGGTCTTATACCGTCAATCATACCTACAGCCGAGCTTCCGATGTCTCGGCCCGGTCCAAGCCGACTATGTTCTTCGGGAATTTCATGAAGGAGCATGCGCAAGTCACATTGGGTCACGTACATTGGCCAAGAAAGTGCTTCGGTGGGGATACTACTGGCCCACCTTGTTCAATGATGCCCACAATCTGGTGTCGAAGTGTGACAAGTGTCAGCGACACTCCCGAGTACCTGTCGCAAACCGAACTCATCGGCATACAAAGCGCCTGGCCGTTCATACAGTGGGGTATCGACATTGTTGGACCGTTCCCTGTTGCTCCGGGGGAACTTAAATTTCTTGTGGTCGCCGTGGATTATTTTACTATATGGGTCGAAGCCGAGCCACTCACCGCCATTACTGGACATAATATTCTAAAATTTGTCTGGTGTAACATTATATGCCGTTTTGGCATTCCAAGTACAATCGTATCCGACAACGGCATACAATTTGCCAATGATCATTTTCGGTCCTAGGGCGAGGAGTTGCACATCAAGCAGGCTTTCACCTCGGTAGCTCACCCCCAAGCTAACGGACAGGTCGAAGTCACGAACCGCACTCTGGTCGACGACCTCAAGAAGCGATTGGATCAGGCCAAGGGTCTTTGGGCTGAGAATCTTCCGCAAGTTCTCTGGGCTTACCGAACAACGCCACATTCCTCCACTGGGGAGACTCCTTATAGCCTCACCTATAGCTCCGAGACTGTCATTCCTGCCGAGGTGGGAGTATCCAGCCCTAGACTTTTACACCTCGAACCCGTGGCTAACGAGGAAGCACTCCGTACCAACCTAGACGAGCTTGAACATCGCCGCGAACAATCTTTCATCCAACAAGCTAAATGCAAACAACAGGCGGCTCAGTATTACAACCATCGGGTCCGGGGTACACAGTTCCAGGTCGAAGACCTAGTACTCCGGCTAAATTCTGTCAGCAAAGCTGCCCCCGAGGGCAAATTACACGCTTCTTGGGAAGGGCCTTATCGTATCACTGCCGCTCACGGCTCCGGGAGCTATCAGGTAGAACATTTGGATGGCACACCGCTGTCTCACACTTGGCACGTCAGCAATCTGCGGCGTTTCTATATATAGTTTCCCATTTCAAGTACTTATTCTTCCTTTACATTTTCTGTACATACTTTTACTTCCACGCCGTGGTACTTTATGTTTCAAGATTATTCTTGTATCCTTCAATTGTTCCGACAACAACTATGAATGAAAAATTTACTTCCACGGATTCATTGCTTCTTTTCTGCGCCGCGGGGACGCCCCGGCCTAAACTGCACGAATACTTATTGCGTCAGTCGTTAATTGTCTCCGGACACATTGGTCTCTAGCCTGATCCGTCCGGAGAGACCATAAACTTTGTCCCCGGACATGAATTCCCTCTCGCCTGATTCATCCGGAGAGGTTATCAACTTTGTTATTGTGCAAACGTTGCCTCCCGCCTGATTCATCTGGGGAGATTTTATGCCTTGTTTCCGAACAAGGGCCTATCTACATCCTGTACTCCCGAGTACTAGCTAATACATTACTTGCATCACATCGTATTCATACAATTAAAAAGAGCATCGCATCATGCTACACATGCATCACTATTCTATTATTTGCAAAAGAACTTGTTACATACATGATCATATTTTCAAAGTACATCTTATTTACAAAAATGCATCACATTTATAAAAAACTTGTCTACCTATTTATCTATTACTCCCTATCCAATACTCAGTACTTCGGCGCTGAGTCCCGCCTCGGGCGCTCCTCCGCGTCCTTCGGGATCTGAAAATACCTCGAGATTGGACCCCGGTCCCCTCACTCCTTCGGTCTCCTCGCCGGCGGGGAGTCGGTTGCCGAGCTGGCCCTGGAGTGTTAGCCCATCCAACAGGGTCCCATTCTGCGGGGGCCATCACTTCGATCTCCTCGGCCAGTCTTTGGACTTCCTCCTCCGCGACTACTATCGGGCTCAGTTCTCGGATCACAACTCCGGTTGGCTTTTTCACCGAGCCCTTTGGCCTTCTCCGCGGAGCTTTCGAGGACTTCCCCTGGCTAGAGCTGGCAATATTCTCATCCGCAGCACGCCGCCATCTTCTACGGCCTTTTACGTCCTCGTACATGCTGAGGAGTATCTCTAACACTTCCCGCTTCCTAACTAGCTCGGCAGAGTCACTGTGTCCGGCCTGTATCAGTACTGCTATTTCCTTCTGAATTTTAACAGTTCGCTCCTCGACCTCCTCGAAGGTTCGTAGGCCGAACTCCGACAATATCCGCTCGTACTCCCTTTGATGGACAAAGAGTCGCTCCACCTCGGCGCATTTTGAAAAGTACTTCAGCTGGTGGTCTAAGGCTTTTTCTGCAGCCTCGGTTCTTGCCTTTTCGGCCTCAGTTGCCTTCTTCTCTGCAACAACAAGTGTTTTTTCCAGTTTAGGATGACCTCTGCAGCCAGTTCATTGACTGCATCAACTTTTGGATGACCTCGTGAAGGTCCTCGGTGTTCTCCTGCCGCACATGTGATATATAGAGCACAATTATAACATCGTCAATACACAACACATGATTTCAGTATTCAAGCACACAGACATCGACAAGTCATCATTTATACATCAACAAAACCATGACTACAGATTAAGTGTTTTTTACAGATACATATTCAGAAAATGAGCTCCTATACTACGTCTTCGCCTGAGTTAGGAGGGGCACTGACCTCCCCTGGGGCCGAAGTGGTAGCGCCCGGGTCTGCGACTGGGTTAGCTGCCAGTTGTAGAGCACCACCCTCCCCGGGAGCTGGTTCCAGCATCTCGGGCTCAACCCTCGGAGGCCGGGCCCTTTGTCGTGGCTCCGGCACGTGCATGCCCATTCGGTATCCCAGGAACTCCTCGTCCTGGTCCACCGAGCAGCTTGACACATCCTGCACCGACAAAATGGTCCCCTTCTGGGCCAATGCCTCCACCAGTGGCCACTCCGGCATCTGCGTCAGGGCGTTGTAGTAGGCGGCGTCCACATTGCCTACGGCGGCATAGTCGTACCCGAACTCCTTTTTGTAGACATCCACCTCCGGGTACGCCTCCTTCACCACGTCCAGCACCTCGGAGTGCGTGGCTACGTCGCCCACTGCCACGAAGTTCGTCAAGAAGTTCACAAACGTTTCCGTCTGTGACAACTTCTCGACAAACGCTCTCAGCATCGCTCCCTGGCCTTGGCCTTCTTCTTCAGCTCCTCCTGAGCTGCGGCCAACTCTCCCCGGAGAAGGGCCATCTCCGCAACTTCGCCTTTGAAGCGAGCAGCTTCCTTCTCGGCCTCGAGCGCTCTGCCCCGCGCCGTCACCTAGCCACTCTTCGCCTCACCTGCCTCGGCGCGGAGCTTATCGCACTCCCCGCGCAGCTTTCCTAGCTCCTCAGCCAACTCTTCCGTCTCCTTCCGCTGCAGACGGCGTCCATACCCAATGAGCCCTTGGCTCAGGGTCCACACCTCTTCCATCTCGGACACCTCGTGGCTCGCCACTCTTGTCTGGTCCTGCAGAAAATTTTGTAAGACATGGCACATCAACAGGAAACTTAACGCATGATAAACATACCTTCGATGTGGGATCCGTCTGCATTCTCTTTGAGACAGAGGGCGGCGTCAGCATAGGCTCCGGCCTCTTCTTCGCCCTTGGGGTTGTGTCCGATAGCACGGCAACCTCTTCGGCCCCCTCGCCACGTCTCCTCCTCGAGGCCTTCTCCACCTCGGGATTCGTGCTTTTTGGGGTGCTAGCTTTCTCCGGCACAGGGGTCTGTTGCGCACTCCCAGTGGCCTTCTTCTGTAGACTGGCCTTAAAGCGCCCCACTGCATAAAATAGTCCACATATCAGCACTCAGTATTATAAGCTATATAATCACTTATGATAAAGGATTCCTACCCTCCACTTCAGCCCCAGCTGAAGAGCCCTCGCTCTGGGGCGGCGACGTCCTCGCCTCTGGCCCATTCGTATAATACAGGGACAACCCGGCCTCCTCCAACTCCTCCTCGGAAAACACTTGCTTCACTATCCCCGCCTGCTCAAAAACCTCGACTGACTCAGGTACTCCCTTTGGTACCCCGTCTCCACCCCGGGATTGGTTTCGACTCCTTTATGTACAAAAACTTTACCTTTCAATTTTCTACTTTACTCGGGTTTTGCACCCTGAACCCTCTTTGCGGCCTCGGGTTCAGCGAACACCAACCCTTCCCTTCCCCTTCCCGATCGATTTCAACTGGAAAAAAATACCTAAATAACTCTACAGAGGGCTCTACCCCCGAGGTCTTACACACTACCATAAAGCCGACTATTTGTCTTACGGCATTCGGCACTAACTACCCTAAGGAAATTCCGTAATACTCCAACAGCTCAACCACAAAATCCCACAACGGGAACCTTAAACCTACCATAAGCTGATCTTTATATACTATTATAAACCCTTTTGGTGGACAACAAGCCCTATCATTGGGTCCGGGTATTATATACTCTAAATCTATTGGAAAATAAAAGCTCGGCACCATCGCCTCGATCTGGACTTCGGTAACTCGAGGCATCATTGAAGCCACCTCCAGATTCGCCTCCTTCTCTAAGCAGGTGGGAAATCTCACTTCCCGGGTCCATATTTCCCTCAAATCAGCCCTATACACTTGCCTACTCTCCCTCCTCTCTGGGAAGATAACTCGCAGAGGTGTAGCATCACAAGGACTCTCATCCGTTCCCACTACCCTAACGCTAGAACTTTCTGAGGATGAAGACATACTTACTTGATATTTCGAAGATGACACGAGGTTGAAGCGATTTTCAGAAATTTGTTGGTTTCTTTCTCGTCTTCCCGGTAGTTTTTTTATTGCAAATTGCAAATGAAGAGTAAAGTGAAACTGTCACTTCCCTTTTCCTCTAATACAGAGAATCAACGGCCCAGATTGCGCCAATTCAAATTCAATGGCTAACATTAGCGCGTGCTTTACACGCGCCCTTGGGTTGAGCACCCGCGTGTCTTACACGCGCCGCGCAAATGCTGATCATGTGACCCATAAAATCAAGCTAATTCCTTCCCCAGGAAGCTTTGTGATCCGACTTCGGTTGAATCCTTCACCCCGGGGGTAACTCAGTTCGACTCCGGTTGACTCTTTCACCTCGGGGGTAACTCAGTTCGACTCTGTTTGACTCTTTCACCCCGGGGGTAACTCCGTTCGACTCCGGTTGCCTCTTTTACCCCGGGGGTAATTCAGTTCGACTCCGGTTGACTCTTTCACCCCGGGGGTACCTCATTTCGACTCCGATTGACTCCTTCACCACGGGGGTAATTCAGTTCTACTCCGGTTGACTCCTTTCACCCCAGGGTACCTCATTTCGACTCCGGTTGACTCCTTCACCCCGGGGGTAACTCAGTTCGACTCAAGATTGACTCTTTCAAAAAATGACTCAGATACTACTCTGACTCAACTTCGGCTACAACGCATACACATAGGCCCACAATAAATCTTTTTAACCGAAGCTCCTACCTCGCTCCGGCTAGTGGAAGGGCATCTGATAGGTATGGTCCAATCTCCCCGGGTCGGTCTAGCCTGCTAGGCGGGTCAATTGGGCCCAAGAGCGCAAGCCCAACGCAGCCAAGCCCATTCGTGGCGTCTTTGGAAGTTGGGAAAAGATCCCCATGATCTTTTCCAACAGCCATGCAGATTTGATTGGCGGATTTGTAGGGATTTTGTTAGGGTTACTATTGTATAGTATAAATAGGAGAATTGTTGTTTACTTTAGGGTTCCGATTCTAACTTCAAGAATAGTTGCTTGTAAGATTGTACTCCGTTATTCAAGAAAAAGATAGTGAAACATCCCGGAAGGTTATTGCCTTCATCGGTGGACGTAGATCTCCGCATCGAACCACGTAAATCCTTGCGTCATTCAAGTTTTTGCATGTTTGATTATTTTGGATTATTATTGTGATTGTGATCCGTTTGAAATCCGGATTTCGGAATTATCAACAACATATATAAATCAAGAATTCCAACGAACCCAACTTATACTAATACTGTTTAAACACATAAGAATTCATGAGAAATTTATTTTGGGCAATTCACCTTACATCACAAATTACGTACTTTACCGTACAAACGGTGTGGTATTTAAAATATTGTATTTTTCAATTTTTAAAACTTAATTATGTGTTCCTTTCAATTCATAATAAACTTAAATAAGTATTAGCACTAAAAGAAAAAAACATCCTAGCACCTATTTCGTTCAGTAATGTTCTTAGGTAAAACATAAACAAATCCCACAATATTATGATGGTACGGAGGAAAGAGAACAATTTATGGTAATAAAAAATTTACTAGAGCGAAAAATGAAAGTTTATATTATAAGACCATTTTTTCTAGCAGTGTGTTTGTCCGAGTACTTATTTTTAAATTGAAGTGGTGATACATTTGAGACAAAATTCATCACATAAAATGAATTCTTGACATATTATTGATGGGATTTCTTGACTTGAGTTTGGGCCGTGACTGAAATCTTTAACGAATTAAGTATAATTGGACCATTATAATAAATAAATAAGCTCAACTACAATATCAAAAAATATCTGAATAAAATACTATTAAAATAGCATATGTTATAGATTTGGAGATTAAACACTATTTAAAATAATTAATCTCATGTGCAGATCACTGCTGAAAAAATCACAATCACAATATTGGCCAGTAAATATTTAGGAAAAAATTAAGATCAGAATATTTATATTGTAAGATGCAATTTTTTATAAGTTTCCATTCTATAACTTGTAGGGTTGGAGTGGATTTATATTTCCTTAAAAGAAAAAAAAATATACAGCCTCCATTTAAAGAAGAATGTCATTTTAACTATTTTCGGAGAAATTAAGGATTGATATTTAATTGGTATGTGTTATGAAATAAGGAAATAATCAACTAAATTAAGTAGGTTGTTTAAGATAATATTGGAAAAATTATAATTTATTTGGTAAAGTAACATTTATTATAAAAAATTTCAAAATATCTAAAATAACATTCTTTTTTAAACGGTGGGAACAATAAGTTTGAAAGATTCTAAATTTAAATTTTACATCTTACTATGAGATTACAAATCTAGAGTTCAACATTGAAGTTCGGATTTAATATATGTTCAGATTGCATTCATCTAATTACAGCAGCCCCATATATTCAACATTATATCCATATTTTAATTTTATTTCCTCGGATCAAAATAAGTATCGCTTTAAGAAGATTGAAAATGTTCAAAAATATAGTCGTCTTAGCATAAAAATTACATTTCTCTAAATCTTATTCTAAATAACCTACTTAATTTAGTGGATATATTTCATTATTCCCAAAAAATACCCCAATTAATATATTATGTAGGGATATATTTTCTATTTCTACCTATCATTAATTTTTTTTAAAGAAACATGTAAAGTGACACTCTTTTTGTACCGGATGGAGTATTTGATGTGTACGACACAACTGTCGACTTAATCACCCCTTGCTATTAGTATAAGGAGTTGTGCTCTTAAACTTTATATATACACTACAACAATTGATGCACTACGGGGATACTTGTGCGGGATGTAGTGGTATGTGGCACATCTGATGTGGCACATCCTGGGATGGTACATCCACTTAAATAGTATATAGGTATTTTTATTTAAGGAATTTGTAGGGTAGGTTGTGTATTGAAAATTGTAAATATGTGTTGTGAATTATAAAAGGTGATATACGTAATAGCGTGTGGATGTGGAGGGATGGGGCATCCGACTATAAAATGAAATACGTTGAGATGGGTCATGCCCCATTCGGATGGGGACATTCCAAAATAAATATCCCCTAGTGTGTGCATGCACATGCCAATTTATAGAGTCATTATGGTAGTGTTTGCATACAAATTCAGTTGATTTATGTTCATATTTTATATCTTGGGCCGAATGTCATGTTTGCTCATTTTGTAGCAAAAAGTATAATTTCAAGGTCACAAGTCCATCAGGATGAAATTTGAAGAGGAAATGAGCAAGAAAAGAGGTGAACAGTGAAAAGAATGGAATGCAACATCAAATCATATCCTGATGTCTTCTGTATTTTGCCCATATCTTGATATCTACAAGTCCAAATGAGGTTCAATTGGTGGTGTTGAAAAGCTAAATTAAGAGTTACAACTTTGCCAGAAATAACCAAAGTCAAAATCGGACCGGAGGACCTCCAAATACGGTTTTGAAGTTGGATAAGAAGTGTAGTTTCGACCCATTACTTGACCCGCGAGTCAATTACTTAGCCCAAAAGGCAATAGACTCATTTTAAGCGGATTTTCCCATCACAAATCAAATTTTCTCCCATATTATCCTCATTATGCGATCTTATAAATACCCCCAAGGCTCTATACATCAAGGAGACAAGTTAGATAATTCAAACATCAGAAATTCATCTTGGAGGCTTGATTCGAAGAGTAAGAACGCGAAGCGAAAAAGATCGAGATTGAAGACTCCGGGTTTAATCATTTTTATTTATTTTCAATTTCTTCTTATATTTGTCTTTAAACATATGTTTGATTTTGTATGAATATGAGTAACTAAACTCGTTTATGTTCTACGACAAGAAAGTAGATTTATTGTTTGATTATGTTTTAATTATTCCTTTTATTCTAGACTTCGTTCAATATTCTTATCTCATGTGCTTGTTTTATTTCATGAATTGATTGATTTGGCCAATTAGTCTGTTCTACTTGCTTAAGTATTCGACGCCCGAGAAGGGAAGGTTATTAATAGGCATACAACACATAACACAGGTATCAATAATCGTCCCACAGGAGTGAGATACTTGTGCAGACATTAATCTTAGGAGCCCTTTGGAGTTACATACGTGATAGTTAGCTGTCAATACTTTTCTAATCCTAGTGTTATCATAAATGTATGGCGCTAGTGCAGTCAACAGTAAGTAAGGTCGGTCCCACAGAGATTGTCCTATGTTCAACTAAGTATCCCAATTAGAATAACCAGGATCTATCTAGACTCTCGAAATTTTTGTTTAACCTAAACTAAATTCCAGAAAATAATGGAGCAAATAACAAAGACGCTTAGTCAAAAGCAAGCAAGTAATTACGAAAGATTCAATGAGATGAAAGACGTATTCTAGGGCTTCGATTTCAATTACAATCTCCCGTGTTTGATTATTCTATTATTCTAGACTTTTAAACCGATTCTTATGTTTATTAGGCGAGACTACTGTTAATTAGCCCTCCTCTTCGATGATGCTAACATGCATATTACGTACAAATAATTATCCTCTCGGGCTAACTATTACATGCGTAACTCCAAAGGGATCCTAAAATCAATGGCTACACAGATATATCACTCCTCTGGGACGATTATTGATACCCATGTTATACGCTTGTATGTCTATTAACAACCCTCTCCTCTTAGACATCGAGTAACTAAGCAAGTAGAATAAAATTAAATGGCCAAATTAATTAATTCATGATACAAGAAAAAACATATAGATAAACAAGAAAACGTCTGGAATTAATCAAACGAAAAAAAAATATATATTCAATTGCAATATACTCTCGAACCCTAGATCACAAAAGAATTAGTTACTCATGTTCATCAATAATACCCAAAAACGTTCATAGACAAACATCTTTGAATAATAAAAAGAACTAGAAAATAACAACTGAGTCTTGGATCTTGATCTTCATCTTCTCGTGTTCCTTGCTCTTCAATCCAAGCTTCAAAGTGTTTCCCAATGGTAGTAGATGATTATTCTCGGACTTGGAACCTTGTATTTATAATTTGGGATGGATTGGGGTTGAAACGGACCGAAAATAGGCCAAAATACGTAAACCGCCCTTACTAACTTGACCGAGTCGACATTTAATGGACCACTCGTCCAAAAAGTCGAACTATTAACTCGACTGAGTCCAAAATAAACTCGACCGAGTCGATTCCTTCAGCTAATTTTTATGGAAAATACGTAAGCTTAGCTCGACCGAGTTGCTATTGTGACTCTCCCGAGTTGACCCTTTGACCTTTTTGCACTATTTTCTTCCAAACTTCATCGTTTTATCCCTCTTTTGACTCATATGCTCCTCAGAATTCGTCCAAAGAGACCTTTTAGCTCAAAATTACCTAAATAACTTCAAAACAAGCTCACACACGTCATACGACACAATATAACGAATATAAGCATAATTCGGCCAATTATGCATACAAATGATATAAAATACTCTTCTAATTTGATTTAAATGCATTCATAAACGACGTGTATCAAAATCCCCAAAATTTAGAAAATTGTTTGTCCTTCAAAAATAAAAACAAATAAAGAATAATAACTCAAGCGTTTAGGGCGATTAGACGACAAATCTAGCCTCAATCATAATTTTCAGAAAATAGACAACATAGAAACTCGAGCATATACGGCATTGCTATAGATCAACTACTTTCGAGACAATATAATTTGAATAAATGATCTTCATTAGTTAAGTGTATCACTCATCTCTCAAGTGTATGAAAATAGGACGTGTGTACGCTCAAATTGGACCACATGCACCGTCTACCATAGCGCCTATTGTCTAACTTATACGTTATACTTGACACTTATGAATAAAGATCACGAATGTCTTTAGTTTTGTTGTAATGTAGGCTTAAGATAAGGTAGGATAATTTTGGACAAAAGTGACTTATTCTTGAACTAATCTACTTATTCCTAACCCAACTACCCTTAAAAATATTCACTAAATCATCACTCTTCAATTCTCCAAAAACCACAAATTATGGTTCTTCACCCCCACAAAACCACTTCAATCACCTCATCAACCAATTGCTTTTAATGCCTAACATATTTGAGTACTACTTTGAGATTACTAAATTTTCCAATCATTTGGGCATATTAAACACTACTTCTCATTTAACCCCTCATAAACAAAAAAATTAACGAAAATTAAAACAACATACTTCACCTTTTATATGATATTCGGATTTTTTTAACAAGAGTGGAAGTAACACAAAATTATACTAGGAGGGGTCACTTTTTCTCAGCTTTTGCCTATAATAATTCATTCCTTCCACTAAATCATCCCGTTCATCCATTCCAATGTAACCTTATGCCTTTTCCTATTGTACATTCCAATCCACCTCGCTCATACTCAATTAGTCCAATTCAAGGGTCAAAGGCTAAAATGAACGGTATAAGGCTTGCAATGTATGGCTATGAAAAACAAAGCTTAAGGCTCAAAGTGACTAACTAGAGACTATTTTATATAATTTGGTGAAAAGGTTAATTTAAAGCTTAAAAATAGGCTACAAGAAAAGAATGGTTCACTTCATGTACTTGAAAATATTTTGTTAGAAGATTCAAGGCAAGTCTAGAGACTAAATGACATAATGATCAATATATCACATTGAAAGAAAAGTCAATTACTCCAATAATGGGAGTACAATTAATGCTCAAATTCTCACAGGTTAAATTGATCACTATCAAAGTTCAAGCTCAATTTCATCTCAATATGTCTATCATGCTCTTCTATGTGCCTTAAGAATTTACACAAAGTGTGAATCTCATTCATTGAGTACCTCAAACTATATATCTTAACATTCACTAATACCCGTCTAAAAATCACACCTTCTATAGGGTATTGGTGTCCAAATAGATAATAACATTCATCGGACTACTTAAGGGGCAAGAAATTGAAACGAAGAACATTGCATACTATTGAGAAGTTCAATAATTATACAAGTTACTACAGATAAGAAAGTAATTTGCTCCAAAAGAAGATGGTAGAT
This sequence comes from Ajuga chamaepitys, assembly GCA_958295605.1. Classification (NCBI taxonomy): domain Eukaryota; kingdom Viridiplantae; phylum Streptophyta; class Magnoliopsida; order Lamiales; family Lamiaceae; genus Ajuga; species Ajuga chamaepitys. The sequence goes on along the minus strand of OY282506.1, from coordinate 22,576,475 downwards.
TCAAAACTGTGACAATCCAGACAATATCGGATTTGCCAGTATTTAATTTAAATCATTTGATCCCTTTAAAAGGGCCATAATCTCAGACCCAATTCCTCTAGTTTCAGAAATTCCGAACGCGCCCTTAGCCAGAAACTAAATGCGTCGACAAGCACGGTATTAGCCATTTGGATATTAGCAGAGCAGTAGGGTAAAAAAATTCCTTTATAAGGTATGCCCACTTAAGTTAAAAGAAACTCGAGAGTTTCGGAAAACTTTAATTCTTTATCCGACATCGAGAAAAAATAATAGCAAAAACACTTTATAAAATCTATCAACGCACTAGAGTCGAGCTTAATAGCAATAGAATGTAACCCAATCAGGGATATTAAAGGTATCAAATTGGTTGCCTGCACAAAAAATGAAAAAAATAATAAAATAAGAAAATATTACACGTAATTCCAAAAATATCAAAAAAGCCAAAAGCAAAAATGGCATAAATCGAGATAGTAACCTTTTGATAATATCTATTTCCTTTTACTCAACCAAGGAGCAATGGAGCTTGCCAATATAAAAAAACGAAAGAACAAGACACTACAACCTCCTATAAGCTTACTAAGAATAAACCCTTGAGGGGTTATGATATTGGTTAATGACCGCACTTTTTCTATACCGCAAGAGTAAGGTGCAACTGTAGCTAGTAGTGAGCAAGGTCAATCCCACAGAGACTATTTTCTATGTTCAATTTAATCCCTTAACGTAATAGGCCAACCCTATCTAGACTCTCAAATAAGTTGATTGTGATGATTAACCTAAAACTAAGGTGAATAAATAAAGTAAATAAAATATATAAAGTGCTCAAAGGAAGCAAAGAAGTAATCGCAACGGAGTAAATCAGATGAAGAAAAGTATTCTAGGGTTCGATTTCAGTTACAACCTCCTATGTATGATTATCCTATTATTCTAGACTTTTAGATTGAGTTCGAGTGTTTACTAGGCGGGAGCTAATCTAATTATCCCTCCTCTCGAATAACACTAACGTATTGATCACGTATGAATAATTACCCTCTCAGGCTAACTATCACATAAACAATTCCAAAGAGATCCTAAAACCAATGCCTACTACGTACATAGATATCTCACTACTCTCGGATGACTATTGATACATATGTTATACGCCATATGCTTATTAATAATCCTCTTCTCTCAGGCATCAAATTATTAAGCAATTATACTATAATCAATTGGCCAGATCAATTAATTCATAAAATAAAATAGGAGTATAAGATAAACACATAGAACGAAGTCTACTGTAAAATAAAATAATCAAACATTGTCTATTGCAACCTACTTTCTAGCCCTTGAACACAAATGTGTTTAGCTACTCATGTTAATAATCAAAACCAAAGAATATTCATAGATAAACATTCTCAAGCAATAAATAAAAATAATAACGACTAAACTGGGAGTCTTCAATCTCGATCATTTCGCTTCGGGCTTCTTGTTCTTTGAAGCCTCCAAGATGATTAATATAATGTTCGATGATGATTTTCGGACTTGGAGAGGCTCTATATATAAGTTGGGATGGATTAAGGTTAAACAAGCCAAAAATAGGTCAAAACGCATACGAGTCGCCATTGGGCGCGACCTTTCTTCAAGGCTCGGTCGTGTTGGTCGGGCTGACTTTTAGGTCTGTCTTCCAAATCGTTTTTAGGGTCTTTTGGTAATTTTCTTGCCTCAGCTATATATGAAAAAATTGTAGATCTTTGAATTAGCTTTCCAACGCTACTAATTGCACCTCAATTGGACTTGTAGATCTTAAGATATGGGCAAAATACAAGAGGTGTGCCAAACTGGTAGGCAAATTTCACTTTCGGAGATACTTTTTTCTCGGCCGAGCTCATGAGCGCGGACGTGTTGGCCAGTTGTGAGGTTTTCACTTTCTAGGCTGCTTTTCGCGTGACCGGGTTGAGCGGCACGATCGAGGTGGCCATTTTTCCTCTTCTAACTCCCTTTCCGTGCCGTTTTCACCCCTAATCGACTTGTTCTTTTCTCCTGGACCTATTCCAAAAGATTTTAGTCCTAAAACATACAATTTCACTAAGAAATAAGTAAACACATTATTCGGCTCAAGATAATCAATTATAACACAAAACCACCGAATTCATATACAAACACTACCAAAATACTCGCATAAATCGGCCCAAATGTATGCATACACTACATGTATCAGTTAATTACAAAATGATGTACTATACATGATTTTGCACTTTGCAACCTAGACAAAATACTTTTTTCCGATAACCACCTGTATTACCCTTTTTTTCTACTTTGCAGCCTCTAGTAGTATATTCCAGCATGTATAGGTCATATGCTTAGGATATGCCAAAAGACCCAATAAGATGGTGACACGTGACCATCTTAATAAAAAGAACGTAAAATAATTTATAAAAAATATACGAGTAACTAAAGGGTAACTAATTTTTAATTAAAAAATTAGAAATATAATAAAAATCAGAAAATAAATATAAATTCAGAAAACTAAAATTTATTTCTTAAAATTATCTTAAAAGTTTTAAAATTCATTTAAAATTTAAAAAATAAAAAACAATTATTTCAGAAAATTATTTTGAAAATTATGAAATTCAATTTAAAATCATAAATAAATAATTAATTCTAAAAATTATTTGAAAATTTCTAATATTCATTTGAAATGCAAAGAATTAAAAAAAATATTTCTAAAAATGATTTTGTGGCACACAACTTAGTTTTTGCAACTAAAATTGAGCAACCGCAAGTGCACGGTGTCAATAGTAGTACCAAGCGAGTACAAGGTCGATCCCACGAGGATTGGGATCGATATCGAAAAAGTGAAGTGACATAAACATTTAAATGACTAACTAGACGATCAAATGAGTGGTTTTTGGTATTTTAAGAACTAATTCAAATAAACAAGCAATTAAAACTAATATGATGAACTTGAGAACAATTATAGAGATTAAACAATTAATAAGGATGATCTAGGCTTAGATTTCAATTACGGCCATCTAATCACTACTAATCCAATTCAATTCAACTTTTAACTGAATAATATGTATTAAGGAACGATCACAAACATATGAAAAAACCTCTATTCTAAGCGTGTTTTCATGATTGAAAACCCCGTTTGTCAACCCCCCTCAAACTAAACCCTTGCTTGTCCCTGAGCAAATAATATCAAAAGAATGAAGATTTTCTTTCTCTGTTGGAAGAAAACATATAGGTATTATCGGTTTTACCTGGAAATGTATGTCTTAGATTAAGAACACATTCTATCTATGCAACATCACAAGTCAAGGACTTTTTGAATCATCACAATATCCTCACAGAAAAGTGTATCTTTTAAGCACTCAAGTGTGTATAACAGAGTTGTGTATCGCTCAAGTTGTATACATATACATGCCCTATTGTTTAATCTCTTCGTCACTTTTGATAACTATGAGCAAAGAATCAGAAAGGTCTTTTGTTTGGTTGTAATATAGGCTTTTTGGACTAGGTGAGATATGTTTAGGTGTAGAGACTCAACTTGGATCAATTGAGTTGCATTCAACTAGCCCTCATATAAGTTTTACTCCCACTCTATATTTCCTCACATTATCCCAATCACCACAACCAACTATTTTTCACAAATGTGTCTTAGAAAATTTTTGACTCCTGACTCAACCAAAATCGCTCTTGTCGTTGGATTCTTTGACTTCTTTCTTGATCCTTAACTATAACCATTCAATTGAAATGAAATGTAATTTTTTTTTTTTTTACAATGCTCAATTTTGCATTTTGTTTTTCTCTTTTCTTCTCCGCTCTATATTCATTATCCCATTCTCATCATCTTTGTAGTCCTCACTTATCTTTACCTTCTAGTTTCCTCATTCGATCAAAGTGTAGGAAAAGGCTTAAAAGACGGATATGGCTTATAATTTTTGGCTATCAAGAACAAGGCTACAAACTCAACTTGGCTTACTAGGGATAATTTGTATAAAGGGGTAGATATGGATTTTTAGGCTAAAAAATGGATTGAAATCAAAGATCGCCTAAAATCATTTTCGATGCTCATAAATATATCTTATGATTTCAAATAGACGCAAGGCAAGTTCTAGAGGTGCTATGCACATGATCAACATCACACAAGTCAAGAAAAATATTGAACTCCAAAAGTAAGAGTTCCTCATTTTGGCTCAAAAGGTCACTGGCTTATATATTGTGATTTATCATTTGTTCCAAAACAAGTGTGTGCATGTATCATATTTTCAATCAAAAACCATTTTATATACCATCATTGACAACATTTCCAATACTTCATTAACCTAATATCTCATCTTTCCTTTTTTTTTTTTTTTTAATTTGGCATAAATATCAACATACAATTTATTCAAACTATCAACAACTAAAGACAAAAATAGCTTAACAAATTAACTAAAAATTAACAGTTCAAAACAAAAACTATATTAAAAAATCAAAACATAATTGCAGTTTGGCAGAACAAACACAAGAAGAAGAGCAACCACCCTCAAAATTTCGCAACATACATCCCTCCTCAAACTATTTTAAACTAAATTCCAAAATGCGTTAATAGTTTCAAAAAGTAGAGATGTTGCGAATAACTTACAAACTCCCCCCAAGGGGAGGGTGGAGTTGGCTCGTAGTGACCGGCTTGCACATTTAAATCCTCGAGCTTCTGTAACATTTTAGCCATCCGCCTCTCTTCTTTAGAACTGACCTTCTGGGCTGCCAAAATTTCTGATAAAGCGCCCATGATGGTGGCCTGGCCCGTTGTCAAATTTTGCTGAGTTTCCATCATGTCGGCTTGGTTGGCTATGAGCAGTATTTGTTGCTCTTTAAGCTTGTTGATGGCCGCCTCCATAACTCTCAACCGTTCCATGACTGTTGGGGATTTCCCGCCCTGTCGGGAGGAAGACTCCTCCCCTCGTTGTCCAAGAAACCCCTCCTCGATGTTTCGGATCTCCCGATCCTCTTCCATCTGTTCTTCTGTAGGCACTTGTCTGGGCAGAAGTTGAGTTCCGGCTGGCCCCTTCTGAATCATTTCTGCATGGGCTGGGGTCATCATTAACCAGTTCTCAGGCCTCATCACTGTGGTCAAGGTGGTGTTGGGTAGGGGAAATGGTCCACCCTCTCGCTGCTGCCACATCCACACTCCCTCCTTGGATAACTTGATATAATGAGATTGCTTGAGAATTTCTGTTGTTATCCTGGAGCCACCGGTCATCGGTTGATATCTTGACAAGTTGATCTTGAAGTGTCTTGCCAAGGCAGTGATGAAGCCTGCAATTCGTATAGCACATGTTTCATGTGCTATCGAATTGAACTGGCCCATAAGATGGGGTGCTGATCGGACCTTTTGGGGTGCCATCATGCACCACAACATATACGGCTCGTCCCCTCGGAGGCCTCCTGCTTCATTCCTCGCGAATAAGGTGTGCTGCATAATCTTAGCCAAATATCTAAACGTTGGATTTCGAATTTCGGTCGGCTTCGATCTGCTAGCATTGTAGGTAGGATGAGATGGTGTGGCATCCGACTGATAGCTGATTCGAGGCCAGAATTCTTGGGAATTAAAGTCTTCATGCTACGTAAAATTGCCCGTGGTCCAAAACCGGAAGGTATCTCCCACTTGTCTCGAGTGCAGCTCCCGGGGCCGGTTCCCCAGCCAAAATGTCCTGCTCAAGGCTTCCTCACGGTGCATGACAACATTAAGTGTCGAGAAGAACTCCAAGACCAGCTCCTTGTAAGTTAGCCAACACCCATAGAGAAAGTAACTCCAATCCATTCGTCGGATTAGAGTTTCTACGTCGTCACGGATGCCCAACTCATCCATAGTTGGTGGGTCGGGATATAGAGTTGGAATAATCCTTCTCTTGACCAACTTGCTCCAACGTTCCCGAACCGTCTCTGATTTCCACATCCGGCCGAAATTGATGCCATACTCATTCGGACTTATTTGCTCGGGTTCACTTTGCTCAATAGGTTCTTGTGTGCTCCGTGAACTCGACTCTCCTACCCTTGCAACTTTTCTTCTTGGACCCATATTCGGTATGAGAAGATGTGACCTACAATCACCCAAAATAAGTGAGACAAATTCTCATCAAATCCCCTCAAACTAGAATTGAGGCATATGTTAAAAATTAATGTGTTCCTAATTACATATGTCCTCATACCTAGTTTGATCACAAATCAATGTTAACAACAAATAACACACAAAACACACAATTCCTACAGTAATGCTTTCCATTCTTGAGCAAGCAAATGCATTACATTAGTGCTTCCCTCAAACTAATTTGTAGTATGTGTTTGAGATAAGAACACGTACAACATACCATACTACAATTTAGTTTGACTCAATTGCAATCGACAACTCCAAGCAAGTAACACATACCTTCAAACTAGTTTGGTATTGTGTGCTTGAGATAAGGCAATTTGTAATGCACTACAATCCCGACTAGTTTGAGGTATGAGCGTTCAATTCTACGGATTATTAATGTGAATGAATGATATTCATGAAGTGTAAAAGGATAAAAAAATCATCAATTTATCAAGAAAAATAATCTATCTTGCACCTACACATTCTATACACCTCAATGTTCACAAATTCATTCATTACTACAATTATTTGGAGCATATGATCGGAACAAATCATAAGAATAGGCACCAATTGGCCTTGAATCAACAAAACAAGCACAAAAGTGGTTGCACATAAAGTGTTCGATAAAATGCTCCAAAGAATTTCTAACTCCGAATTGAACAATTTCAAATTCTATCTACTCCTTATGATCAATCATCAACAATATATACTCAACAAATCAATCTAGCCACAAAACATCAAGAAATTCGAAATTATAGGCAAGATATACAACTAAGCCCTAGTTTGAGAAAATTGGCCAAAAAATCGAATTTAATTGAAATTAAGTGGACATACCTTGTGATTTTAGGGAGATTAGGACTTGAATGTGTTGATTCTCCAAGGAATTGCTCGAATTCGTGTGTTTGTGTGTGTTTTTGTGTGTTTTCGCGAGTTGAAAAGAATGAGAGAATGAGAAAATGTGTTTTTTTTTTTCGCGTTTATTACTGCCCCTGTCCACGACCGTGCATGACCCCAAAAAGGGCAACTTACTGGAACGTTGCACGGTCCGTGCAACTGTGCACGATCATGACCGTGCATGACCCCAAAAATGGGGTTTTTACTGTTTTGTTGCACGGGTTGTGCAATGTTGCACGGTCACACTTGAAACTTGAAATTTTACCCGTTTCTTAAAGCTCTTCTCTTCCATTTTGGATCCCAATCACTTTTCTTGTCATTCCTTGCATTTACCTACCATTATTCAACAATTGAAAGCTTAGAAACACTTTAATTAAAACTATCTAACTAATCAAAATACGAAATTAAAGAAATTGAACCGCCGGGTTGCCTCTCGACAAGCGCTAAGTTCAACGTCTTCAGCCGGACGCCTGTTTATCTCGGTTCAATGATGTTCAACCAAAGACAGTTGGTGAACTTCTCTTTCTTGTTCTTGGCCAAAGTACCTCTTCACTCTTTGGCCATTCACCATAAACGTGCTCCTGTCGGTATTAAGTAGCTCGACAACTTCACTTGGTAGCACTCTCTTGACTGTGAAGGGTCCTGACCATTTTGATTTTAGATTCCCGGGAAAGTGTTGGAGACGAGAATTGAACAAAAGGACTTGGTCTCCATGACAAAACTCTCTTTTGATGATCAATTTGTCATGAAACCTCTTGACTCGTTCCTTGTACACCCTTGAACTCAAATGCTTGATTTCGGAACTCATCAAGTTCGTTCAATTGCAACACCCTATTTGCCTCAGCCAACTGAAAGTCGAAATTCAACTTCTTTATCGCCCAATATGCACGATCTTCAAGCTCCACGGGTAAATGGCATGATTTTCCAAATACAAGTTGATAAGGAGACATGCCAAGGGGTGTCCTGTAGGCCGTTCTATACGCCCACAATGCATCATCCAACTTTAAAGCCCAGTCATTTCGGTTTCCGCTTACTAATTTCTCGAGGACTTGTTTGATTTCTCGGTTAGCTAATTTGGCTTGGCCATTCGCTTGAGGGTGATATGGTGTATTCACCTTGTGCTTCACACCCTGTCGGGCCAATAAACTATTGAGCCATTTGTTACAGAAATGCGACCCTCCATCACTAAGCAATGGTCTAGGTGCTCCATAACGAGTGATGGATATTCTTCGCAAGAAATCTTAGTACCACCTTAGAGTCATTGGTCGATGTAGGGATGGCTTCAACCTATCGGGAAACATAATCCACCGCCAACATAATGAATTGATAGCCTTGAGATTCACAACGCTGCAAGATTAGAGATAAGTTAAACAGGCAATGATCAAATGATGAACCGAAAACAGAAAAATCATCCATGAACACTTCCATCACATTCTCGATCAAACCACTAAAAATAGCCATCATGCACTGTTGGAAAGTAGTCGGTGCATTACATAAGCCAAAGGGCATTCTCCTAAAAGCAAAAATGCCATATGGGCATACAAAAGCTGTTTTTTCTTGATCCTCCAGGGAAATCATAATTTGATTGTACCCGGAGTACCCATCCAAAAAACAATAGTAGTCATACTCGGCTAATCTATTCAACATTTGGTCAAGAAATGGAAGGGGAATATGATCTTTCCTAGTAGCGGCATTCAACTTCCGGTAGTCAATACAAACCCTCCAAGCGGTTATCAACCTAGTGGCTACTTCTTCTAAATCACTCACCTTAACTACCGTTATTCCTCATTTACTTGGCTAGGACTCACCCACTTGCTATCTGATATAGGAAAGACTATGCCATTATCAAGCCATTTCAAAACTTCTTTCCTCACCACCTCTTGCATATTTGGATTTAGCCTACGCTGACTTTGCACACTCGGTTTATAGTCCTCTTCCATTAGAATTTTATGCATGCAAATAGCGGGGCTAATCCCCTTAAGATCCGAGTGGACCATCCAATAGCACTCTTGTGTTTTTTCAACATTTCAATCAATTTTTACATTCACTGTCATTGAGATATGCAGAAATGATGACCGGAAATTTCTTACCTTCATTGAGGTACTCATACCTCAAGTGGTCGGGAAGAGGTTTCAATTCAACGTTGGGCCCTTCTTCTTCTTTGCCCTTAGACTCCTTTAGCCCGATTGACCCCTCATCCTCCAATTTTAACCAAGAAACTTCCTCTATAGGCACCTCCAGCAAAGAATTCAATGCACTAACACTATCCACAATATCAACATTATTAGCTTCATTGTTAGTACATGCAAATATAGAATCGTGCAAGCAAATCTCTAAAGAGTCAATACCACTAAAAGCTAGGAAATTTATTGTATCATTGATATCTAGCAAGTCTAAAGCATTACATTCCTCTATAACATTAACCTCATCCACGTTGTGAAACCTCATTGCCTTATAAATTGAAAAAGTAACCTTTTTCATCATTCACTCGTAAGGTGAGTTCTCCTTTTTTAACATCAATGAGGGCTCCACCCGTTGCTAGAAACGGACGGCCCAAAATCAAGGGACTTCCTTGTCCTCATTCATGTCCAAAATTACGAAATCCACCGGGATTATGAACTCACCTACTTTGATCAACACATCCTCCACTATCCCTTTCAGATAGGTCAAAGACCTATCCGCCATTTGCAAAGCAATAGTGGTAGGTTTGATGGTTCTAATTTCCAATTTATTGAATATAGAAAGTGGCATGAGATTAATGCTTGCCCCAAGATCACATAATGCTTTTCAAAATTTTGATCCCCAATAATATAAGAAACTGTAAAGCTACCTGGATCCTTCCTCTTTTGAGGGATTCTTCTTTGAATCACGACAATACACTCCTCGGTTAAGTTAACCATCTCATATGCCTCCAACCTCCTCTTCTTCGATATCACCTCCTTAAAAAATTTAGCATAATTAGGCATTTATTGCAAAGCATCAATAAAAGGAATGTTAATATCCAATTTTTTTAAGATTTCCAAAAACTTAGTAAATTGGTTATCCAACTTTTTCTTTTGATAAGTTTGTGGAAATGGGAGGAGAGGGACATAAGTAAGAGGAATAGAGTTAGGAGTGGAGTTTGGCTTCACGGCCCCTTTATCACTTGGTTCTCCATGATCCTTGGGTTTGGTTTGCTCTTCTAGATGCTCTTTCTCAATCACTCGGTCACCATCTACCGGTAGCTTTGGTCCTTCATACTCGGTTCCGCTCCTTAGCCGAATTGCTTAGTATTGTTCCTTTGAATTCTTCACTGTGTCACTCGGAAACTGCCCCTTTTGGTGTTGGGGGCTAATGGCTTGGGCTAACTGGCTCATTTGCAATTTCACGATTTTAATGTTGGCCCCATTCGTCACAATGTTATTGTTGACATCAACTTGAAACTTTGCGAAATAATTGTCCATTTGTGACATTCTTTCCTCCGTCCTTGAAATGAACGATGTCAAGAGTTCCTTTAAGCTTGGCTCCCTTCCTTCGTTTATTACCCCATTGGTAATGGAGAATCCGGGTGGTGCTTGGATCGAATTGTTGGGGTTGCCATAGGAAAGATTTTGATGACCCTTTGATCCCAATTGGTAGTGACCCGATTGGTGTTGGTTGTGATTGTAGTTCGAATGTTGGCCTTGCCCCGGATGTGGATGTGGATGTGGACATTGGTGTCCCCTTTGGTTTCCATGACCCCTTTGATGAATGAAGTTACAATCCTCGGGATCTTCTTGTGCAACAACGGCCTTCGCACTTTGCTCCACTTGAACCGAAGAGGCGGCTTTGGTTAGTGACTCCAATTATTTTAACAAAGTCGCTATTTGAGTTGATAGTGAAGAGCTTGCCTCTTTTTCCACTACACTTGCAACCACCCTTGGTTCGTTCCTTTCGTATGGCCATTGATATGAATTTGTAGCCATGTCCTCAATAATTGATGTTGCATCTCTTGCCGTTCTTGCAAACAATGAACCACCGGCAGCTGCATCTATGATTTCTCTTGTAGGCCGAATAATCCGTCATAGAAGTAACAAATTTTCTGTTTATCTTGCAACCCATGTTGGGGGCACTTCCGGAGTAAGTCTTTGAAACGCTCCCATGCCTCCATAATGGTTAAGCATCGAACTGACGGAATTGTGTGATTTCTCCTCTCAATCTAGTGGTCTTACTCGCCAGGAAGTACATCTAAAGGAACCTCTGATAGAGATCATCCCATGTTCGGATATCTTCGTTGGCAAGGGAGTTGTACCACAACTTTGCCCTATCTCTCAATGAAAATAAGAAAAGGCGGAGCTTAATTTGATCATGCGGGACTTGGTTGATTTGAATCGTCCCACATACTTCCAAGAACGTTGACAAATACAAATTCGGGTCTTCACTAGCATGGCCTCCAAACTGGTTCTGTTGGATGATGTTAATGAGCGCCGGCTTTAACTCGAAATTCACTGCATTCATGGGTGCTCTACCCATCCCACCAAAATTCCGGTTTGCTACTGATAACACGTTACTTATGCATGTATTTAGGTCGATTTAGGATCATATTTTATATCATTTACGTGCATATTTGACCGGCACTTATTTATATTTATAATATTTGGGTCATTTGATGTGTTTTGACTTGTTTTGAAGTTAACTAGGTATTTTTATTCCATTTGGATGAAGTTCGAAGAAGAAACAAGTCAAATAGAGTGAAAATCGGTCCAAAAGAGTGAAAACCGTCCAAGAACGGGTCCAAACCGGTCCGAACCGGCCTGAACCGGTCCAATAGCAAAACGACGCGAGAACCGACACGGCCGCGTCAAACCTTCAGCACGGCCGTGTCAAAAGTGGTGCACAACGTTCAAAACGGCTCTGGAACAGAACACGGCCGCGTCACAATTGCAACACGGCCGTGTCAAATTGTTGCTGGAAAAGGAAGAATTGTAAAGCAACACGGCCGTGTCACTTAAGCAACACGGCCGTGTCAAAAAGGCTGCCGATAAGAGAAATCCTGTTTAATAGGGGATTTGATTTCCTAATAGGATTTTGAGCCTATCTTCCCCAAGATTCGTTCCCAACTCTATAAAAAGGACCCTAAGCTCTAGGAAAAAGGGGATCAATCAATCACAGAAGAAGATCAATTACATTATTCCACCTAGAAGAAATCTTGGAGGACAAGGAAGACGAAGATCATCGAGACGGAGTCATCCGGGTTTACTTATTCTTTTCTAGTTTAATTCTTTACAATGTTTTTATTAGAATCTTGTATTGGATTATAACTAGGCATGAGTAGCTAAGCTATTCGTGTCCTAGGGTTAGAAAGTAGGGATTTTTATGACAATGGTTTGATTATGATTTAATCTATTTAATTCCGTTCTTTATGTGTTTTATCTCTATGTTTGTGCTTAAAACTGAATTTAGCTTGATCACCTAGATTTAGTAATTTAGTTTAACAATTCCACTTCGAGAGGAGGGAATCGTTATCAGACTTAGAACATAGAGCGCAGTTGTCTATGACTGTGTAGGCCATGGCTTAGGATCGTTTGGGAGTTATTAGGTTTAATTGACTCGAGAGGGTAATTAGCTTAATTAATCAACGATTTAATCGCTTCGAGAGAAGGATTGGATTATTGTTGTGCCGCCTAATAAACATTAGAATTGGTAAATTTATAGGTTAATTATATTCAACATTGAATTAATATCTTGAAATCGAAGCCCTAGGATACCTTTTCTCAGTGATTGTTAATTCTCTTTGTTTGTCAAGTATTAGTTAAATTCCTTAAGTCGTGTTAAAATCAAACTTTGCAACTTAGTATCTAGTTAGGATATTCCTAGAGTATTAGGGTATCAAACTACCTAAAACTATTCCTTGTGGGATCGACCTTGATAATCGTTACTACACCTACATCCGTACACTTGCGGAACACTAGGTTAGAAACCGACGTGTCAAGTTTTTGGCGCCGTTGCCAGGGAATAGGATTTAGCGCTTAGTTTTTATCTTGAAAAATAGGAGGAAACTAGACTATATTTTATTTTTTCGTAATTTTAATATTAATTTTCGTTATTATTTTTTGGTTAATTTTAGTGTTACGCGGTAGTTCTTGTTTTTTGGTGTTTTCAGGCTTCGTATGCACACCAGATCAAAAGGGAAAGAAACCCTTCGCCCTTTCGATCTAGAAATTGAAGCGACAGCTCGCAGACACCGAACTAGAAGAAACTTCGCATTTGAGATGGAGAACCCACCACAGCATCTGAATCAGGATGACGCACTTAACAAAGTACTGACAGCTCTGGCATGTTTGGATGATCGAGTCACGAATATACAGCAGCAGCTACCTCCGCAAGGGCCACAGCTACAACAGCAGTATGGCCCAATTTAGATAGACCCAGCTGCAGGCGATGAAGATGACACGCCTATTAGCGACTGCTTGAAGCCCAGTCCAAACCAGCAGGCAGGAGGAGTGCAACCTCCACCACTTAATGCCAACAATTTCGAGCTGAAGCCTGCACTAATCAACATAGTGCAGCAAAACCAGTATGGGGGAAGTGCTTTGGAGGATCCGAATGCGCATCTGATCAAGTTTCGCAGACTGGCCGACACAATCAAGATCAATCATGTGCCGCACGAGCAGGTCAAGATGAGACTGTTCCCTTTCTCACTGAAGGACAGAGCACTACAGTGGTTCAATTCGCTGGAAGATATCAGAGATTGGGAAGACTTAAGTACTTCGTTTCTATTGAAGTACTTTCCACCAAGCAAGATGCTCGACCTGCAGAACCAGATCAACCAGTTCAAGCAATTGGACCAAGAGCCATTCGGAGAGGCTTGGGAGCGATTCCGGGATCTTATTCGGAGTTGCCCTCAACATGGGTTCACCAAGAAGCAGCAAGTGTGCAAGTTCTACAATGGTCTACTTGCTCCGACTAGAAACCAAGTGGATGCAGCTGCGGATGGAAGTTTGATGGAGAAGTCAGTGAGGATGGCATTCTCAATCCTGGACGCGATGGCCAGAACGAGCTACCAATGGTCGAATGAGAGAAACATGCCAAAGAGGGTAGCAAGTGTCCAGAAAGTCGAGCCCGCCAATAATGAGCTAATTGAAAAGCTCACAGCACAAGTAACAGCATTGACGAGCCAGGTGAATTTGCTAACTAATCTGACGTTAGCACAACAGCCAGGGGGTCCGGAAGAAGTTGAAGAAGTGAAATTTGTGAATCAACGGAACTTCAACAATTTCCAGAACAATCAGCCTCGGTACAATCAGTACCCTCAGACTCAGAATCATCAGAACTTCTCGTATGGGAACGCGCAAAATACACTTAATCCACCACCCGGATTTGCTGTTACAAATGGCATGATCCATGACGGTAAGAAGCCATCACAAGAAGAGATCGCGCAGTCACAATTTGAAAAGTATGATGAAAAGTTAGCTCAGTTGGAGAAGAGAGTAGATGGGAAATTCATGGAGCTAAACAAGCATATCACTGGGCAAGGGGCAGACATCAAGAGGCTCGAGAACACATTGGTGCAGACTCAAGCTAGCATTGGAGAATTGTCATCAAACATGAGCCAACTGATAAAGATAGTAGGAGCTCAACACAAGCAAGGCCAATATCCGAGTGATACAGTGGTTAATCCGAAGGAGCACTGCAATATTGTGAAGCTAGAGGAGCATGAGGAAAGCATGAAGGACCATGGAGCGAAGGAATCAAGCGAGGAAGTCAAAAACATCGAGAAGGAGGAGGTCAATACAATCATAGATAAGAAAAGTTCATCTCCACATTTGGGGCTGAAAACCCCACTTTTCATGTGTTTGTGCACGATCCGTGCAACCCTTGCACGGTCATGACCATGCACGACCCCAAAAAACCCCAACTCTCTGTAGGCGTGCATGGGCACACGGTCATGACCGTGCGCCTATCTCTGGGCACCTGTTTGCCTTCTGCGAGCACGGGTCGTGCATGGTTGTGAAGGCTTGCACGGTTCTGACGGTGCACGGCCCAGCTTTGGCCCGTTTCTTCATTCTTCGGGTTTTTTCTTGATTTCTTCGACTCTCTTCTACTCGTCGACTCTTTGTACACCTATTTTACCTACAAAATGCTCAAAAATGAAGTTTCTCCGACGAGAGAAAGAAAATACGAATTATATGACAGACGAGAGCTTCGAATGTAACAATTACACGATAAAACCTCTATTCTAAGCGTGTTTTCATGAATGAAAACCCCGTTTGTCATTTTATAAATTTAAAAATTCATTTAAAATCAGAAAATTAAAAATCTTATTTATAGAAATTATAAAATTTATTTAACAGAAAATTAAAAAGTAACAAATATGAAAAGAAAATTAGCAGAAAATAAAAAAAAATGAATTTGTATTTAAAAAAATAACATAAAATTAAATTTCTTATTTTTTATATTCTGAAGAATATTTTTAATCTAATATTAAATTTTCTTGAAATTTATTTTTTAGTGTATTTATTCTTAGTGGACTTCAGAATTTAAAAAAAAAAAATTATTTTTTGAATTTTAAATACATTTCAGAATTCTCAAAATAATTTTTAGAAATAATTTTATTTATTTATGGATAAATGAATTTCAAAAAATTTTAAATAATTTTCAGAAATAAATTTTTTGATTTCCCGAGTTATAAATGAATTTTAAAAGAATTTTTAGAATTAAATTTTATATTTTCTGAATTTTAAATAAATTTAAAAATTTAAAAATATTTTTTTGAATATTATATTTAGTTTCTGAAGTTTTATATTTCTTATTTTTTTATAAAATTATTGAGAGTTTCAAATTATTTTTATATTTTTAATAAATTATTTTAAGTTCTTTAAAGAAATATCCACGTGTCGTTATCTTATTGATAATTTTCGCATGTGCTGAGTATATGACCTATACAAGGTGGAGTAAATAACCGGAGGTTGTGAAGTGCAAGAACCGTGTAATATAGGTTGTGATCGGAAAAAATATCTAGTTTACGTTGCAAATTGCAAAATTGCGCATAATAGGTTACATTTGTAACCCTATGATATCTATATATATCTAATAACAAAATGACTTTATGCTTGATTTGGGAAGATGGGTGTTTTCCCATCCATTTGTACTTACTAATAGTGGTAAACGTTTTTCCAAAAATTATTTTTTTCTAGTTGACCCCCAGCCCACCATTTTTTCAGCATCTGACATGGTTAATTAGAACAGTAATTGCATCTAAAGATAATTCTGTTTTCGAAATAATTGTTTAGAATCTTTTCATCCCATATATTGAGCACTTTTTGTTGGATGGAGATTTGTTTAATAAACAGAAAATAAATCATCAGTAATATCAATCCCAAATAGTATTTTTATGTTACTATTTTGAAACAATATTAGCTAAAATAAAGGAATATTGAAACAGCCATATCTACATCTTTTTTCGCATAAAATTAGGAAACAAATTATAATTAAAACCCTAATTTACAACTATATAGATGCATTGCTACTGCGTAAAGTTCATTCATTGCAGTTCTCTTTTGCCGTAAATTAATCCGAAAGTAAAAAAATGCCTCCAGTTTTCCCTAAAATAAGTGAGGTTCACACTTAGAGGCATGATTGGGCACTGAAGTTGCGAATGGTCAGGGCTTTCACAATACCTATGTACAAAAATCCTGCTCAAATTCAGAGGTTTGAATATGTGTTTTCCTTGATGTCGAGGTAAACATTTATAAACTGATTATTTCTCCAATTTGTTAGTAAATCATAAAATCATATATATTTGTTAGTTTTGTTTATTGATTTCCAAGAAAATGTTGAATATTTTGAGGATAAATTTGTGTATCGAAATTTGTGTATATAATGAATAGATGATTGTTTCTATTGCATAAGCAATGATGACAATGTTGATTATTATAAAATGAAAATGTATTGTGAAAAAACACGAAACTTAGATGAGTTCATGGACAATCATATGGAAAGTTTAAATTGGTACAATTGGCATAAATTCAATAATAAAAAAAATGAAATTAATCTCACATTTATCAATCAATAAAACATAATTTACAAATTGATGCAAACTAAATTGGAAAACATATCTTTGGATTATAATACATACAAAATTATGAACTACGTTTGACAATGTTGATTGTTATAAAATAAAACTTTATTTCGAAAAAAACACAAAACTTAAATGAGTTCGTGGACAATCACAGGGAAACTTTAAACTAGTACAATTTCCATAAATTCAATAAAACTTAATAATCTAACGTTTGTAAATGAATACAACACAATCTACAAATTGATGCAAACTAAACTGGAAAGACATAACTTTGGATCATAATACATACAAAATTCTGAACTATGTTAGTCAACATATTTAAGTTTTTTTGTGAATCTTTTATTTTAGTTTAAATACACTAATATCAATTTGAGTTATTTTCAATATAGGGTTATACTATAAGGGGTTCTGCTCGATTGAACCATATTGAGACGACTCGAGAAAGGCTTGAGGAGGGCGAGTTATGTATCATTAGTGACTTTATGGTTTCTGAAGATAACCAGCGCTATAAGACGGCTACGCATCCAATCAAGTTTTCATTCTATGCAAAGACAAAAATTAAAGCCATTCACGATGATTTCTGGTATAATTTCAGACCTATTGTAGGGTGATTTTACTAAGTCATTTAATAAGTTTATAATATGTAAAACAGATTGTTAATTGAAAGACAAATCCTTCAACCGACAACAGGTATAAGATGGAAGTTAGAGTAATCGATGAGACCTACAATACACTGTTCATTGTATGGGATGCAGAAGGTCGGGTGATCTTTAACAAAACACCTTATGAGCTTAAGACCGAGGATGTGTGTATATTACATAAGTATTTCTATATTCTATTATTTTTTCTAATATATGTATGAAAAAACTTAATAATAATCTGAAATCACAGGATGTCGAGCCAGGTGTTTTGGATTACTATGTGAGTAAACTGGTGGATAGGACTATTTTATTTAAGGTCCCTAAACACATAGACCACACTCGTGGTGGAAGGGTTGTTTATTCCGTAACAAAGGTGTCTAATGATCCAGAGTTATTGGTTAGGTTCTGCTCAGCATACGTTCAGCCACAGGTAAACAATACATAAATATTACCAAGTTTCAAATTTTTTTACTATTATATATGACATGGACAAATATATGTGTGGAAATAAAGTGCATAGTAATGAAGTTGTGTAAGTATCCATTTATGAAAAATTAGGTACTTATCATTTGTTATAATTTTGAACTTGGCAGGAGTTGGATTTGATATCGAAGCTAGGATGGAAGGATACAGGAGACAATGATTCTTCCTCTGATGATGAGGTCGCCATTCCTGAAAAGAAAATTCAACCATTAGAGGACAATGGTGAAACATCAGAGAGGAATATAACAATTGAGAGCATGAGTGTTAAGGAAAAGCATAAGGCTGCAGATGTTGATGGTGAACATGGGTTGAAAGTTAAGCGAAAGTTGATGCACGAGCTTCACAAAAACTTAACTAATCGAAAGTCAAGAAAGAGAAGGATGATAATTAATATTGTTTGTTTCGAAATTTGTTCAGTAAATAAGATTTTTTATGCTTTTTAGTTATGCATTTTGCTTAGTAATCTCTTTTAAGCTACTATTGTTATTAATTTCTATTTGAACAATCAAGCAGGGTAAGTTAAGTTTTTCTACTTTTGCTTTTATGTACTTAGTCAATTTTAGTTAAAGTTGAATTGTATATGCACTTAGTAGCACATATCATCTATATATTAAAGAAAAAAAATAGTTTTTTCTACTCCAACATATGTGTTGAGACTCAAATAGAGAGAGATGGACTGAGATGGTGCATGGCAGATGTGTCAAGATACAAGATTTCTTAAATAGGTCCGTTAAGAGTTTTATTGCAATAAAAACTCTGTTTTTTTTTTCAGTCATCTATTCTTCTTTTAGAGAAAAGATTTGACTAAGCTTTTTTTAGGAATAGAAAACAATATTAGCACGTATTAGAATGGAGAGGGCGCGCAACAGATAGATCATTTTCCAATACGTGCCCCCTTTCTCCTCTCCCAAAAAATTCTCTCGCTACTTTGACCATTTTCTCGTTTCCTTTTTGATATATAATACGTATAAATTAGAAACCAAAAAATGTTACTAGTCTTAAAAAAACTGAAAAATATTGTTAACAAAGAATAAATTGCCATAATGTTGACAATACGATAATTTTTATAGAACCACATACAACAGTCGAATCTTTAAAAATGTCTAGATTTAAAATGGGCAAGAGTAACCCTTGATTGGGTCGCAAATCGTATAAAATGACATAGTTCATGTTAATTAGAGAGTGTTTGGCTAAGCTTATAAGCTCTCTTAAACATCTTATAAGATGCTTAAGAGCTTATAAGTTCACTAAAAGTGTTTGGTAACATTTTCTAAATAAGATCTTATTTTATTTTAAAATAAGCTATTTTTAAAAAAAGTAAGGAAGGTCCAACTTATTTCTCAAATAAGATTTTAATTTGATTTACTACTTCAATTTTTATTACTTTAATTATAAAAATGACATTATTGACATCTTATAAGCTCTATCATCTTATTATAACCAAACACTTCAACAATTTTTTTTTAAATAAAAATCAACATCTTATAAGCTCTAAAAACATCTTATAAGATGTTAGAGCTTATAAAATCATATAATATAATTGTATATGGTGTACACTATATAGTATAAGGGTCTGTTTGGTAGTATGTATAAGGCTAGATTTATTAGGTATCCTAACGATTAACTAGTTTGGTTCACCTTTACCACTTTTAGTGGGGAATGAGGGCTCGATTTTATTAAGGCGACGGTTATTCGCAACCCACATAAGTTTTTAACGCAAACCACTTTTCAATGTAGTCCACTTATATTTTAAAAAAAAGAGAAAAAATCTTAATACAACCCACGCATTATCAATTATACCCTTTTTTATTAAATTATTAAATTATATCATTTAAATAAATACGCCCTCCGTCCCGGCCTAATTGGCCAACCTTGGCCGGACACGGAGACTAAAAAAAATAGATTTTGTATAATCTTTGACTTGTCAAAGGTGGAGATTAAGAGTAGAGATTTTGAGGGTGAAGATTGTGAGAGAATCTTCCATTTATGGGATAGGCCAATTAAGTTGGGACAAATAAAAAAGGAAGGTAGGCCAATTAGGCCGGGACGGAGGGAGTATTCAAAATAATAATTAAAATATGAAATGAAAAAAAGAAAGGCTTACTTGAACGAACATTGCAGAATATTCAGATCACCATCTCGCCAGCAAATTTTCGATGGAATTGATTATCAACACATCAATTTCGTTAAAAAGGAAAATTGTGAATGCAAAGCTGACTGAAAAGTCCATCATAGCCGTTGTAACTCGTATCTGTAATTTTGTTCAATTTTATTTGGTTGAATATGTGTCGTTACGTTCGATCGTCGAAATCGAACACAATTCACTGTATCTGGCCCCGTGTTATCGAACGGTAGCCATAATAAGTCCATTTATTTTGTCCCTATTAACTGATTTATCATTGTTAATTAGATCCTCCATTAAAGAAACCTTGGAAAAAGTTAGGCTTTATAGATTAGGATAGAACATCTCTGGTTAAAGATGACAGGAGAGGAGAAAAAATAATTCCTTTTGTTTTATTTTATAATATATATATATATATATATGCATATATATATATATATATATATATATATTTAGTGTTTTTAAATTATTTGTATTTTGTTAACATTAAGGGTAGTCTAGTCAATTTATAATAACATTTTAATTCATGAAATTAGTGGGTTGCGTTAAGAAATTTTGTGGGTTGCGAATAGTCGCCGTCTTTTATTAACCTACGAACCTGGACCCCAACCCACACCTCCTGGCCTGTTAACATTTCCCCCGAATCCAGTTTAGTGGCCCCATATTTGTCAGTATCTGAAATGTCCTTTCTACCCCCTCGGTTTTGAAATCATCTAGTACGAAATTTTAGCACCCAAATTAAGGTTTGCACATTAGGAGCGCCTCGTTAGGTGATTTGGAAAAGCTCTACTGGTGGATTTCGTCCTTTGTCTTCATCGATTCGGGAAGATCACTCTTTGTAGGCATCTCACCCGCTTAATAGTTATCACACAAAAGGAGTCCGTGTGTTTTATCTCTTTAATCACAGGCGAATCGATTGAATTATTTATTGTTTATTTCTTCAATTTTTTGGCGACATGATTTTCTGCAGTAAGAACTCGTAAGCAGGATTGGATCTCTATCGACAGCAAGGCTCAAACAGAAAAATGGAAAAAATTATATGAGATTCATAAACAGGTAGATGATGGAAATGGGAGGAGCACTTGGCCAATTTATGTTGGAAAGCAAAACGCCACCACAGCGGGTGTGAGAGGAGAACAAGAAGGAAGGGAACTAAATGGATAAAACCCAGGGTAAGTGATCTCTGATATGCCTGGTTGTGAGTCTTGTGACGATCTTAGGAGACGAAAGATCGTTGCTCGGGAAGTCAAGTTGTAATGAAGACAGTGGCCGAGAAGTCAAGTTGTAATGAAGATTATCTTCAATTTTGTAGATATTCTATAAAGTTGAGGGTGAATTCATCATGGTAATCTATTGTGACCTAGTTCATATTCAGAGCAAACTCATTTATATATTATAACCAATAGATATTGGAAAATGCAAAGCCCAACCCAAACAATTTATTCAATATCGGTCGCAGCCCAACCCCGCTTTTCAAAGCCCAATCCATCGAACACCCCTACACCCAACCCGACAACCAAACCCGCTCTAATGGTATATATATAGTGATAAGGCTCAATCCGGTATCCAATCAATTCAGCCTAAATCAGTGCAAGAAATATAAAAACACACAAGATATACGTGGTTCGATCCGGAGATCTACGTCCACGGGCAGAAAATCACTCTTGCCGAGGTGTTTCTTTCACTAAAACTTTGAGCTTACAAGCAATAATCCAGAATACAGAATGCGAACCCTAATTCAGAGTTCTTTTCTCATATTTATACTCAGCTTTCTTAAACCCTAACTGAACCCTAACAAACTCCCTATTCTCACGCCTATTTCCCGCTGCATGGCGGTTGGGAACGAATCCTGAGCCTTGATTCGCGGAACAAACCATCTGTTGGGCCGACGTGTGTTCCTGGGCCTGCTGGGCCTACGCGTGCTTGCTGGGCCTACGCGTGCTGGGCCAGTCAATGGGCTTAGGTATTAACCCGACCCGAAGTGATCGGGTTATCCCTATCAGATGCCCTCCCCCATCCGAAGCGAGGAAGGAGCTTCGGTTGTCACCGGGGTGGAACCGTAAGCAAGAAGGGCCGCAGTCGCGGGCGCGCCGAAGTGTTTATGGATGACTAAGTCTATCCGCGTCTTCGGAGACTCCGCGGAGCAGTCTGCGGATGTGGAGTCGAACTAGGCTGAAGTGCACAGGACACATAGCGAGATACCGAATTTCCCAGAAGCAAGAAACGTGTTGGAAGTATATAACAACCTGGCCGAGGTGGAGGGTACACCGGAGTGTAGTAGTCTGGCCAAAATGAAGGAAGCACCGGAGTGTGGTGGTATGACCGAGGTAATTGAATCACCGGAGTGCAGTTTGAATCTTCCTGACGAAGGGTGAGGTTGATGTGACTGGCGGCGCCATCATGAGAGAGAGGGATGTGAAGTGACACGCTCTGCGATTTCCAAGAAACCTGTTCCCCACGCGCCTTAGGAACTGTAAAGCACGTGAAGAGCACGTTTGAATCTCCTTCATTGAATTTGAATAGGCTGTATCAGAGCCGTTGGTTTTTGGCGTATATATTTGGAATAACTGCACAGTAACTCTTCATCTTCTTCATTGCGATTTACCAGTTTAGAAAGCGGGAAAAAGAGGGGATTCGGTGCCTGTGATTCATCTCAAATCAAAACTTCTCAAATTCAACCCACTCAAATTCAACCCAAGTAAGTATGTCTTCCTCTTCACCTTCTGCCTCATCTTCTGCCTCTATTGAAGAAGTAGGGACTACGGATGCTCCATTAGATATCCCCCCCCTTCGATACCTCATTCCGGAGAGGAATGAGATTAGGACCGTAGACAGGGCCGATGGGCTGGAAAGCAACGTTATGATGGTTGCCTTCTATCCATGCGCGGAGGAGGGTTTGGAGGTGGCCTCTGTAGCGTTACGGATGACGCGAGAGCAAATTGAGAGAGAAATTCCTTTATTTTTCTTTCCCTTCAACCTAGAGTATATAATACCGAACCCCGAGGATAGGGCCTGTTGCCCACCGCAGGGGTTTATTAGTATGTACATAGATCCCCTTAGAATAGGCCTGAGACTGCCCCTGTGGGACATTGTTATCCGGTTGCTGCGATACTACGGTATTGCCCTGAGCCAACTAGCGCCGAACGCGGTGAGGCAGGTAGTGAGATTCACCGTGGTGTGTAAAAACGCCGGATTAGAACCGACCGTAGAGCTTTTTAGGTTTTTTTACCAACTAAAAGACTTCGGGAAGTCCAAGGGGTGGTACTCCTTCAGTCCCCGAGCCCGAGGTGGGTTCAAGGTTCAAAACCCAAGTAAGGTAGAGGGGTGGAAGGAGAGGTTTATATTTATAAAAAACAAAGTAGCCCTCCCGAAGTGGAGGAGGGATGAGGTACTGGATACCGCTCCGGTGGAGGACCCGGAGCCCGAAGTCTTACATGTATTCCGGTTAGTGGGGACTTTCAAAACCCTCTGCACCGAGGAAGAACTGGAGGAGGCAGGACTGAGCCCGTATTATTCGGGCAATGCGGGCGCCGAAGAGGGTAGGAGTCCTTCTATCTTGCTTTTTACAGCTGTTGACTGTGTATATAACTAATCTTTACCTTCTGTGTGCAGTGGGACGCTTCGGGAAAGAGCCTGCCGGAAGCCCCGCGGCTGTTGCTGCAGCAAAAAAGAAGGGGAAGGCCACTGAGGTGTCTCCCCGGGGGAAGACAGTGCCCAGTTCACGACCGTCGGCAGGATCGGAAGAACGGGTTATGCCGGCGGGGTCAACTCCCGGAACGAAGAAGAGGCCGGAGCCTACCGGGACTCCGCCAGCACCATCCAAAAGACCCCGGGTAGGGGAGAGCACGGAGGTAAACTTGAAACGCTGCTCGTAATGTTTACGTACACGAAGTGTGTGTTATGAAGGCTGAGTTTGATGTCATTTGTTGTGTAATTGTCCAGGTAGAACAAGTGGCCCCGGGTCTGCTGGGGTTGGAAGGCGCGGACGCTGAAGAACTTCTGCGTCTGGCGCGAGGTATCCTGGACCTCGGCCGTAAGAGCGAGAAGGAAGGGAAGGAGGAACTGGCCGAAGTGGCAAGGGAGCTTCGGGCGCGCAATGACCGGTTGACCCATGACCTAACTGAGGCGCGAAAGAGGGCTGCCCTGGTCGAAAATGAAGCGGCGCGGCTGCGCGGGGTGGAGGCGGAGAGCAATGTCCTCCGAGGTGAGGTACTACGGCTGCGGGCAGAGATGGAAGCTCGGGAAGCCGCCGTGGTCGAGGGACAAGGAGCGATGCTGAAGGCATTCGCCGATAAATTATTCCAAACCAGCACGTTCCTCGACTTCCAGACGGTGTTCGTGGCAATAGGGGACCAGGCCACACGATCCGCGCTGCTGGAGCAGGTGAAGGAGGTCTACCCGAATGTGGATGTATATCGTCCAGAATTCGGGTATGACTTTGAGGCAGTGGCCGGAGTGGAAAAGGCCTACTATGCAGCTCTAGCGAATCTGCCGGAGTGGCCCCTGGTGAAGGCTCTCGGGGAGAAGAAACAGCTGCTGACGGCCGCGGAGGTCGCCAACTGCGAGGTGGACCAGGACCAAGAGTTCATGGCATTCCGCCGAGGTGAACTGGTCTCCGCACCCCGAAGCAGAGAACCCCCTCCACGGATGGAGGTCGAAGCCACAGCTGCGGACGAAGCTGTCGCAGCAACTGAGGAAGGAGAAGCCGAAGTGTCAGAGGGCCGGCGAGAGGTGTTGCCCGGGGACATTGAGGCAACTGAGCGGGAGGTCAGTCGATCCCCGCAAATTTAAAGTTGTATATTTTAGGAATGTATGCGAATCAATGTACTGAGTCTGGAACATTGTACTTCTACTTGTTGAATATAATTTTTTGTTTCTCAGATTCTCTGTCTTTCCTTTGCTTGCATGATCAATTTATGTCTGTTGTCGAACTGAACTCCAACTTTTTACATACTTGAGATTAATCGATCTGGTTGACTCTTCTTTCTGTTTAGAATACCGCGGAACTGCACGAAACAATAAAGAAACTCATGCGATCACTTGAGTGGTTCCGCGAGGAAAAAAACAACCTGCAAATGCACGTAGTGCCGAAGCTAGAAAAACAGGTGGCCTCAGCAGAGAGGAAAGTGGTTGAAGCCGAAGAGAGAGCCAAAGATTTTGAGATGAAATACCGGTCTACCGCTGCCGAGATGAGCCGTGTCCTTGTTCATCAGAGGGAGTATGATCGGATACTGTCGGAGTTCGGTCTTCTGACCTTTGAGGAAGTGGAGGAGCGGGTCGTAGAGATCCAGAGCGAAATCTCAGCGCTTACGGCAAATAACCCCGCGGAGGCCTCGGAGCTCGTAAGAAAGCGGGAAGTTCTAGAGTTGCTTCTGAGCATGTATGAAGGGCTAAAGGGCCGAGGCAGGTGGAGGCCTTCTGCCGAGGAATTCATCGCGAGTTCAAGCCGGAGACAAGGTACCCCGAAAGCGCCTCGGAAGGATAAAAAGAAACCCTCTGGAAAGAGCCAAGGCATTGTTATTCGGGAGCCAGCTCCAGTGACCACGATCGAAGAAGAGCCCGCTGTGGTTGCTGAAGAAGTAGTCGAGGAGCTGGCCAGAGAAATTAAAGTGATGGCTCCGGAGGAGTGGGACCCTGTGCAGTGGGCCCAAACCCCGAGGTCCGCTCCACAACCAAGTAGCCGAGCTCGGACTAGAGACGAAGTCCCCAGGCAAACGCCCAGAGCAAGTCCTCGGCGTCGGGAAGCTCGCGGTGGAGAAAGAGCCGGAGCTCGAGGCCGAAGAACGACAAGGTCCCGGAGGACGCAGCGAAGATCTAGGAGTAGGCCTCAATGCCGGAGCGCAGAATATTGACTCGGGGGCCGTAGATAATGCCTTGTTATATTTATTTATTTATTTTTTTTTTTAAGTTTTATGTAAAAAACCTTTCGGTGTTATATCGTTTTGAAGACAATAGAATCGATTTGATGTGCACAAATGTGTTAAGGAAAATAACAAGTTATAAACTGTTTTAGTTAGGTGTCCGGGAACACTATTCGATTAACTCTAATGTAAATCTCCCCGGACGGATCAGGCAGGAGTAAGTTCTCCCCGGACGGATTAGGCAGGAGTAAGTTCTCCCCGGACGGATCAGGCAGGAGTAAAGTAAGTCTCCCCGGTTAAACAGGCGAGATAGTGGTATAAGTCCGGGGACGAAATGTGATTCTCTTCGGACGGACCGAGGGAGAGATTTAATTGTCCGGAGACTAATAATGATAATACGATTGCGTTAGGGCGTCCCCGTAACGTAAAGGAAAGCACAGCAAGATGCATAAACAAAGAATTTTTATTCGATGATAAGTGCCGGAGCAAACTAAACAATACAAAGGTAGATGATAATCATAAAAGAAACATACAATGAGCAGAAAGAGCAGATGGTACTTGTGAGTTGGCCTTCACAGATAGAAGCGCCTCAAGTTGGTTACGTGCCAGCTTCGGGGGATCGAGGTCCCATTGAGATGCTCTAACTGATAGGATCCGGAATCGTGCGCGGCAACGACGCGGTAGGGACCTTCCCAAGAAGCATGTAATTTCCCCTCGGGGGCAGCTTTGCTAGCCGAATTGAGCCGAAGAACTAGGTCCCCGACATTGAACTGAGTGCCCCGGACCCGGAGGTTATGATACCGGGTTGCTCGTTGTTTACACCTGGCCTGTTGAATGAATGATTGGTCACGATGATTTTCAAGCTCATCCAAATTTGCCCGGAGAGCCTCGTCATTATCCTCTGGAACCAATGTGAGGAGGCGGGGGCTTGGTACACTGATTTCAGCAGGGATAACGGCTTCGGAACCATAAGTAAGGCTGTAAGGAGTCTCCCCGGTAGAGGTATGCGGTGTTGTGCGATAAGCCCATAGGACTTGTGGAAGGTTTTCAGCCCAGAGACCTTTGGCATTATCCAGGCGCTTCTTTATTCCCGTGAGTAGTGTCCGATTGGTGACTTCAACCTGCCCGTTGGCTTGAGGATGAGCGACCGAAGTGAAAATTTGTTTGATGTGAAGCTCTTCACACCATGACCGAAAGGGATCGTTGGCAAATTGTTTACCATTGTCCGAGATAATAGTACTCGGGATGCCGAAGCGACAAACGATATTGCGCCACACAAACTTCAAGATATTCTGACCAGTAATGGCCGTAAGAGGTTCGGCTTCGACCCACTTAGTGAAGTAGTCTACGGCAACCACCAGGAACTTCAATCCCCCTGGAGCAACTGGGAATGGGCCGACAATGTCGATTCCCCATTGAATAAACGGCCACACACTCTGGATTCCAGTGAGCTCGGTCTGTGGCAAATGCTTTACACGGGAGTGCAGCTGACACTTGCTGCATTTGGTCACTAAGTCGTGGGCATCGTTGAACAGGGTTGGCCAATAATATCCCCAGCGGAGAACTTTCTTGGCTAATGTCCGGGAGCCGATATGGCTGGCACAGGCCCCTTCGTGAACCTCCCGTAGAACTTGGGTAGCTTCGGCAGGAGCGAGACACCGGAGACTCGGTTGTCGGTATGACCGCCGGTACAAAACTCCATCATGAAAGGAGTATTTGGGGGCTTTGAGGACCACTTGCCGAGCTCGCAGCTTATCAGTAGGCAAGATTCCATCTCGGAGATATTGAATGATAGGAGTCATCCAATTCGGATCACTATCGGTCAGTACCGAAACTGTGGCCTCATGAATTGCTGGATGTGATAAGTCTTCGACCATGATATCCGGAGATATATTATTTCGGACCGCGGAGGCCAACTTGCTGAGCGCATCTGCTCTTGCATTCTGAGCACGCGGTATTTTCTGGATAATAACTATATCAAAAGTTGACATGAGCTTGAGTGTTAGAGCACGATACCTGATCATTGTTTCATCCTTGGCGACATAAGTCCCCTGAATTTACTTGGACACGATCTCGGAGTCCGTGAAGAGCTCAAGATGACGAACGCCTAAGGATTGAGCGAGCCGGAGCCCGGCGAGAACTGCCTCGTACTCCGCTTCATTATTAGTCACCTTAAACTTGAATCGGATGACGTATTTAACTTCAACCTCCTCGGGGTCGATGAGAAGCACCCCGGCACCACTTCCTCGAGTCTTGGATGCTCCATCTACATATAGTTGCCATTTCCGAGGTGAGGATACGAGGGTAGCGGGGTGATGTGCATCACTGTCTGTCGGAGACTCATGATTGTCTCCCGGGGTTTCAGCCAGAAAATCGGCGAGTGCTTGACCCTTGATTGCTCGGCGGGAAAGGTATTGAATATCGTATTCGCCTAACTCGACGGCCCACTTTGCAAGGCGCCCAGACACCTCGGGTTTGACAAGAATCTGGCGAATAGGATGATTGGTCAGAACCCGTATTTCACGTCCTTGGAAATATGGCCGTAGACGCCGAGCTGCCATAACAAGGGCCAAAGCGGTTTTTTCTAACACGAAGTACCGTGTCTCAGCCCCGTGGAGAACACGACTTGCGAAATACACGGGATGTTGAACCCCATTGACTTCGCGCACAAGTGCAGCGCTAATAGCTTCCTCGGCGGAAGCCAAATATAAGTAAAGCGGCTCTCCGGGGAGAGGAACTGACAAAGTAGGCAGCTGCTGTATATGACGTTTCAAAGCCTCGAAGGCCTCGGTGCACTCCGGAGTCCACTCAAAGGACTTCGCCTGTCTCAAGATTTTGAAGAATGGGAGCTGGCGCTCTGCCGCTTTAGATAAGAATCGATTTAAGGCCGCCAAACCACCTGTGAGGCGTTGAACGTCCCTGAATGTCTTGGGTGGCTGCAGTTCTAGCACATCCCGAAGTTTGGCCGGGTTGGCCTGCAAACCGTGTTGTGAAACCATATAACCCAAAAACTTGCCGGAGCCGACGCCGAAAGTGCATTTTGCTGGATTAAGGCGCAAATTGTAGCTTCGCAGGGTGCGCAATGTTTCGGCAATGTCTTGCACACATGAAGAATGGGAGATACTCTTTATAACAAGGTCATCAACGTAAACCTCGACGTTGCGGCCAATCTGGCCGTGGAAAACCCGGTCCATGAGACGCTGGTATGTGGCTCCGGCGTTCTTGAGCCCGAAGGGCATTTTCTTAAAAGCATAGCACCCAAAAGCAGTGATGAATGCCGTTTTGATGGCATCTTGCGGATCCATAAAGATCTGGTGGTATCCCTTATACAGATCTAAGAAACAAAGTGCCTCATACCCAGTAATGGCCTCGGCCTTTTGATCTATGGAAGGTAGGGGATAACAGTCCTTCGGACAATGTTTGTTGAGGTCGAAGAAGTCGACGCACATCCGCCATGCCCCACTGGACTTAATCACCATTACTGGATTCGATAGCCAGGAGGGGTAATATACTTCGAACAGGATGTCCGCATCCAAGAGTTGTTGCACCTCGATTCGAATTGCGTCATTTCGCTCCGGGGCGAACTTCCTCTGCTTTTGCTGGATTGGCTTTATGCTGGGATCGATGTTCAGCTTGTGCGTTATTATGTCGGGAGAGACCCCGGGCATATCTAGAGGAGACCATGCAAAGACATCGGAATATTCTCGCAAGGTCTGAATTATAGCCTGATGTAACCATGGCACATCCACGGCTCCAACGGTTACAGTCTGCTCCGGCTTGGACGGATCAAGCGGTACTTGGGCGGTGGCATCCCCCAATGAGATACATTCCCGAGGTTCCAGAGCCGATGAAGCTACCTGAAGCTGCTGTTTGGGAGGAACTTTAGCAGTCTTTTTGAGTGCCACGTACATACACTCCTTTGAAACCCGCTGACTCCCGCGGATAGCCACTTCGCCATGCGAAGTGGGGAACTTTAGTGCGAGGTGATACGTGGAACATATGGCTTTGGCGGGGGTAAGCCAGTCCCGGCCCAGGATCATGTTGTACGGTGATGGGGAATTCACCACATAAAAATCCACGAAAATAGTTTTTATTGCCGGATAAGTCCCCAAAGATGCCGGGAGAGTGATGACACCCTCTGGCTGGACTTCGCCCTGAGTGAAAATCTGCAGTGGCCCGGGGGCCGGCCGGAGTTGTTCCCGAGGAATCCCCATCCTTTGGAAACAGTCAGCAAATATAACACTCACCGCGGCCCCATTATCCACGAAGACCCGCCTTATTGTTATGTTGGCTACAGTCATGTCGATGACAATAGCGTCAGTATGAGGTGTTATCTCCGGAACCGGGTCTCTATCCGTGAAGCTGACAGCTCGGATTGATGGAGGCGTTTATGACGTGGCTCCTCGGGAGGAGGACGTCGAGCATCTGCCTTCAAGGCATGTCGCGAAGCCCCGGTGGGGAGGGCCCCATATATCACGTTTATTACATGAGGGGGTGCGTTGTCTCCGGGTCCTCCCGGAGGAGGAGGTGGTGGCGGAAGACGTGGTTGCTGGCGATTGCCAGAATCTTGCCGTGCGTAATTACTAGGCCCCGGCCGATTATTATGCCACGGCGGTCGATTTTGTTGTGTACCGCGGTCATGATAACCTCCACGATTATGGGACGACCCCCCTTTCTGACCTGTCCGAGGCTTGTCATCGGTCCGCGCAATGTATTGGCGCAAGAAACCTTTCCTCAAGCACTCCTCGATCTCCTTGCTGAGTTCTCGGCACTCCTCTGTCTCGTGCCCATGATCTCGGTGGTACGCACACCACTTTCCACGGTTCCTCTTCTCAGGCGGAGCAGTCATCCGCGGACAAGGTCGTAAATCGTTCTTGTGAATAGAAAGGATTTCGGCTCGTGACTTTGTCAACGGAGTCAATTGTGGAATATCGCCTCGGGATTCTGTACGCCCCGGGTTCAGACGGGAGAAGGCACTAGATCGCGTACTAGGCCCAGTTTGTGCCTTGTCGGACTGCCGCTTGCTAGCATGCTTCTCACGTTTCCGGCGAGTCTGCTCCTCGGCCTTAGCAAATTTGCACACCGTTTTGAAGAGTGCTCGGGTTGTGACCGGTGTGTTTCGAACCAGCTCGATGTAAAGTGTTCCAGGAAGGAGTCCATTCATGAATGCGTTGATGACTACGTCTTCGGAGCAACTTCCCACCTTGAGGCTTTCCGCTGTAAAGCGGTCAAGAAATTGGGTAACGGTTTCATCGTCCCGCTGTTCCATATTCATGAGGTCGGCCAAAGTGGCCATGGGCTTCGCCCGTGCTTCGAACCGCGCCCAAAAGTGTTCGGCGAGTTCTCTGAAAGAGGATACGCTGTTGCGCGGGAGAGAATCAAACCAGACCCGAGCCTCATCCTGTAAGTACTCGGGGAAAATTTTACAGTAATGGAGGGATGTAGTGTTATCGCGGCTAAGCATGTTGTGCCGGAAAGCTCCAAGAAAATTGGCCGGATCTCCGGTGCCATCGTAAGGTGGTATGGCCGGCTGTTTGAACCCTTCGGGAAGGGAGGTGGCCATGATTTCTTGGGAGAACGGTGTGATGATATCTCCATGGCATCAAGGCCCAAGATTCTGTCAAGTTCAACATTGCGTTGGACTCGCTCATACTCTTGAAGATCTAGAGTATGAGGATTGGCATAACGAACTCTCTTGGCCGCATTGAGTGGACGGCGGCGATCGACATCGGTAAATTCATCGTTGCGTTGTCGTGATTCGTTAGAACTTCCATGGTCCTCGGAAGAACCAGGTCGTTCCCGTCGTCGATCTGGACGCCCGCGATGCCCCGGGTCTTGCTGGTCACGCGAATGCTGACGTTGTGGAGGCACCGCGGGATGGGCATCATGTCCGGCATGCCCCGCGGGGTGTTGGCGATTAGCCGCCCAGTCTTGAAGAACATGGGCATGCTCTTGTAGGAAAACCTGGAGCAATTCTGGTGTGATTTGAATGTTAACCGGTGGTTGGGCAGCAGCGGGATTAGGATTTTGCATGTCTTGAGGGGGTGGAGGTAAATACTGATTGTCTGGATTTGCAACCGGGCCTTGATTGCCTTGATGATGAGATGTACTCCTTGCCGGCAATTGCCTCGGCGGCAAAACTTGATCCACGGGTGGATCCTGGTTGGATTGATCACCGTGGCGAGATTGATTCAAACGAGTCGTCACCATGATCTTTGAATACGCTGTGAATGTCAAAAATTGCTTTACAGTTCCCACAGACGGCGCCAATTGATAAGGCACAATCCGGTATCCAATCAATTCAGCCTAAATCAGTGCAAGAAATATAAAAACACACAAGATATACGTGGTTCGATCCGGAGATCTACGTCCACGGGCAGAAAATCACTCTTGCCGAGGTGTTTCTTTCACTAAAACTTTGAGCTTACAAGCAATAATCCAGAATACAGAATGCGAACCCTAATTCAGAGTTCTTTTCTCATATTTATATTCAGCTTTCCTAAACCCTAACTGAACCCTAACAAACTCCCTATTCTCACGCCTATTTCCCGCTGCATGGCGGTTGGGAACGAATCCTGAGCCTTGATTCGCGGAACAAACCATCTGTTGGGCCGACGTGTGTTCCTGGGCCTGCTGGGCCTACGCGTGCTTGCTGGGCCTACGCGTGCTGCGCCAGTCAGTGGGCTTAGGTATTAACCCGACCCGAAGTGATCGGGTTATCCCTATCATATAGCACAATTTATATTTTCACTTTGGCTATATCCTATATTACTGTTACATTTTACAAGTCAACATCTTAAATATAATTATTATTATAATAATAAGTAATAAACGATATTCATTAATATGAAAAAAAGAGTACAAAAGATATTATGAGAGCGCCTTGTTTACTAAAGCATCTAAAATTATTGATAGAATTGGTTTAGAAAAAAAAATTAGTTCATGAGAAATCATCCATAATTAAGAGCAGCTATTTATTGGTCATTGAGGAGTATCAAATCCCCCAAAAGATAAAATGACTTATTTAATAAAGCAGCAGCCAAACTAATTGGTAAGTTTCATCTTAATTAGTTTTATTTAAATTTTAAATTAGTGAGGAATGTAGGCACCGGTTAGATTAAGTTTTTTCCCATGATGACAGACAAAATCAGCAGAAATAAGCTCTCAAGTTTCAATGTTGCATACATACATGTCAAATTAATGTATCAAATAGTATACTAACTATTCCATGAATATATGAGCGAATGTACAACATGCCAATTGTTTTCATGTTACGTTCCATCTCTCTCAACTCCCATCCAGTAAAAGGTATACATGCATATGATCTATCTACTCCAGCCCCCTTACAAAAAAGAAATTGTTGTATCGTCGTCCGTTTGAACATAAATACACACGTGTGACGTGTCCGTGTACATGTACAAACAGTAGATGTCATACCAGGTCCCAAAGGTGTAGCATATATAAGACGAAGATAACAGTGTACCCCCACAACTTCCTTTCTTTTTCCTTTTTTTAAGGTAAAGACTAAATAGTATAGCAACATTACATTGTGCATCAGAGGTCAAAATTCACGCACCAGCAGACTTATCTACACTTCCTCTGCACTCTCTTCTTCATGGTTCATTACTTTGCTTTCCTTTAAGGTTGGAAATATCAACTTCCACACTGTCCATTGACAATTTCACATTTATCAAATACAAAATACCATCATATAATGATTCTTCATATCCAAATAAGGGAGTGTTGTATAGGTGCTCACTGTATATTGTAGCTGCAAACCACTCGTTGACAATCTTCACCCACGTACTAGCCCACCCGACGTCGATGCTCCATCTGTTGTTTGTACAGAGTAGTTAGGACCGAAAGTAGTACAAATAACGAAACAAATTAATAAAACTTATCTAATTTGGAAGCAATGGACTTACTTTGTTGTGAGGCTTCCTAAATTCCAACTGATGAATAGCATCGCAAAGTACATGGCCCCTAACGAAAAGATGAGGTGGAAGAATCCGTAACCATATGGAATGTCATCCTCTAGCTTACAAACTTTATCTTTACACATCTGCAACGTGACAGCAGCTGTTATAATATCTTAGAGATCAAACTCTTGCATATGTATGCGTAAGTTTGTAAGGATGTCTTTTTTTGCCGCTTCTTGAAAGGAAATGCAACAATGTATTATACATTCGCGGGATCAAGTACACTTTCCTAAGGTTTCAATTTAAGTTAAAACTCTTTTTTAGCCACAATTTCAGTTTTATTTTTATTTTCATTTTTACTCGAGGAAAATATTATCTTGGCCAACAATGCCCGACTAGGTTTAATAGTTCCGGTTGGGGTAGAACGGCTTGGATTTTTATGGTACAGGCTGTCGTAGGTGGAATTCGCCTGATTTTATTGATACGGGGGTTAGGGTAAAACGGCCTGATGTACAAGGGACAATCAAGAAGGTAAAGATATCCAATGAAATGGTATAATCAAGAAGGGTAAAGATATCAAATGAATTTTTTACTGTAGGTATGAATTTATAGAACAAATAGAAGAAAAAGAATTTTTTTAATTGTCACAAGTGGCATTGCCTCTAGTACAATCTGTGTATATCACATAGAGAATTAGGCTAAAATAGCTGAAAAAATGAACTCCAATTACATTAACTTAACTCACCTGAAATGTTTGAGAATCGATTCCAGTAGAAAATGTCGCTATTACGATTGCACAAAGAGCCACAACAAAGCCCTGAAATAACATCATAAAGATTTGAGCAAATTACAACGAAGCCCTTCGTTCGCAAAAGATCGTTAGAATGTGAAATCTTACAACTATAGTAGGCCAACCACTATGTCCACTTTCTTCCTTGAGAGAGCTACATTTTTCAGTAGAAGGCTCACTGCATTCAAATGTCACAAGTTAGAAATACTTAATAAGTTTGATTTTTTTGGGCTCGAAGAATAACTGAAAAACTTAAGGTTGCATTTGGATGGGATACAAATTTGGTACCTTCTGATGGCAGTCCAACAGAGGAAAACAATGTAAGAGGCCATAATCCCTGAAGACAGCAGGCCTCTGTTCACCTGTCTTAAGCACGAAAAAATTAAGAGTCGTCATATATCAGATGATTTTTCGTGCTTAATTATATTGTTATTTATTTATAGCGAAATCATACCCTGGAATGCAATGAAATAACCATCATGACAATAAGCAGAACCCCGGTCCAAGTGATGAAAAATATGTTGAGAGAGCACGATGTTTTCGAGGCATAAAGCACGTACATCACCGCTATGCCACAGACGGAAGCAATGTAAAAGACCGTTGACATGAATAGCCCAATTGAACAGCTGCTACAGTAAAAAATTGAAATAAAATGCAAAAGACCGATGAATAAGTAAGATTTATGGTTTATCTTCAAATTCTTGAAAAGCAATAAAATTTCTTAAACTACAGATAATTTATTTTATTTTTTAAATGTAGAAATCTTAGGGAATTTGTATTCTGTACCTGGATTTCATTTTATCGTCGGACATCCAATAGTTATTCCACCATGTGATAAACTCAATCACACTTATGAGCTGGAGAATTAGAAAAATCCTGAATCATGTGGATTAAATCAAATATTAGTTTGTACTATAACATAATACTAAGTGAAACTTAAAATTTGATACATATATTCGAGTATAGTATAATGATGAATGATTTTTGTAAATATGTCTCAATCGCTTTAATAAAAGACTTGTAGTATAATGATTTTCGCACTTGTAATAAAAGACTTCACAAGATATTAGAAACACGTTAAACTGCTCTGCATTTTAATGTTCTTACAAGTCCATGACAGCAATATAGTAGTGACAGAAATCTATTTAAATGAAATTATTAATACTGGAAAAGAGTTGAAAAACAAAGATTACCCTGCACCAACACGAGCAAGTTCACCTGCAAAAATAACCAAAACGAAAGCTCGTTTAGAGAACAAGAATTTGAAAAAATATCATCTCTTTTAAGCATTATACTTTGATTTTTTGCTAGTAAACATACCATATAGTTGAATATAATCCGTGGGGATGAAAAAAGGTATCACGAAGCAAATAAGCAACAATATGAACTTCAATCCCCACCATCCGGAATGCCAGCCGTTACGCCCTTCATTTAATTTTCTGGTATTACAAGTTGTAACAAACATCATAAAGAAAAATATCTTCGATCATACGTCAAGGAAAAAATTGAAGAGAACAAAGAAAATAAACATAACGCGAGCAATTTGAGCGTATTTAAGGATACGAAGCATCCTAAGCTAACACGGAGCACTCCCATTGTATGGTAGCATTCCCTCTCTTGGGCGCCACAAGCTCTTGAATCTGCATCAACAATATCCATATATGGAAATTCAAACATCAAACTAGCCATTACTCAAATTAGAAGAGCAACTTTTGATTCAAGATATCCTATATCTAAACATCAATTGATAATAGTAAGTTGAATTCAGTTGGAATCAAATTACGACAAACTTACAAGGTAGCATCGGCAAAATCTTCTCTCCATAGTCTCGAAAAAGCCAAGCTATAATATTCGTTAACAAAAATATAACGCCATACGCATAACGAGCCCTCAATGATTTGTTCTTCCGGGCAGAGCATTTAGCATCCTTCTGCCCTGCTCCTGCTATTTCTTCAGCTTCGTTTTCCCTGGACGTAGTTTCTGGCTCCGTAGATTCAACACTTGTTCCATGCACATCCATCGAAAATCTCCCTAAAATGTACTCAATCAACTCCTGGATAATCTAAGTAAATCATTCTTGAGTGAATTTTTTAAGCACTTTATGATGATTGTTCTTAAAAATAGATATGGGAATATAATGATTTGCAAAATGTGTCATAATTGATATATGCTTTTTTTGGGCATAATGGTTAACCAGTCAAAATTCCTTCATCTGCCTAAACCAATCATCTAGAAGGAAAGAATCTATCTATCAAATATCACATTATGCTCACGCAAGGAATATGTTTATTCATTTAACCTCCTCCAAAACCCACATAAAAAATTCACAGATAGAGAGAGAGAGAGAGAGAGAGAGAGTAACAAAGACTAAAGCCCTTTTCAAGACTTTGAAGAGTTAACAATGTGCAATGACTTGTAAAAATCCCGACTAGCTCCTACCACGGAGCACATCTTATGCCCCGACTAGTCACTTAACCTCTGTTTAATGTCCGACTAGCGTCTAGCGACTTTTGCAAAATTGTTTTGGAGGGAAACAATCAAATTACTCAAAAGAAAGGACAAAATAACTGGTGGCCAAAGAATTGAAACTTGTTAGTACAGAACAAGAAATGGTAACTTCAGAAATGTGTTCAATCTTGGTTGCCCACAATTCTTCATCAGATAATCTTTACAACAAAGGAAGCCCATATGTAAGAAAACACCAAAGCCTTATTTTGTTAACAAAAGAAATTAAAAAACAAAAATCCAATGCATAGAGATCAACAATGTGTGGAAAATGATGCAATTACCTGAAGAAATTGAACAATGTGAGTTCTTGAATTCTGCAGAAGGGAGATTACACACAGTCACTCCATCAAGAAAAGAGTCCCCTTTGATTGTTAATAAGCTGCAAGAGAACTCACTTTTGTTCTTTTACTAGAGAAAATATAGATTGGGCCCCTCTAAATAAATCATTTAACGACCCACTTTTGTCACATGCTTATTTAACTTTTCTCTTTGTTGATAATTAAAATAATTAACACACATATATATATAGAGAGAGAGATCAAAAGTCAGCCATCAGGAGTGTGCACAGTAACACTTTGAAGTTAGTGCCTTGCCAAAAGTCCTATTTCTCTGTCTCTATGTTTTGCTGCACAAGAATTTATTGCCATTATTCAATATATAAATTCTTTTTCTTTTTATATATCAAAAATATATAATCCAAATTATAGGGAAATAGAATAAGGTCACATATTTTATATGGTGCCTGTTATGTATTCCAACTTAATCAATAGTGCCACATATTCCTTTAACATGTTGCCATGATATGATTATGTATATGTGTATTATAGAATCACAAATGGAAATAAAATATTTGGGATATGTAATCTTACAAAATATAGAGACTTAAAAGGGGATTGAGGGTAATTAGTAAAGGGTTAATTTGTCCATTTTATATACATTTTAATTTTCTTATTCAAAACTAAATCTATTAAAAGTGGAGATAGGTGAATACCAGTTACATTCAATGCTAGGCATAATGAGTATAAGGCCCTCAAAAACTCTCTTTTTGTCCTATAAATTTGTAGGTGTATGAAGTTTTATATTGAATTCTTTAAGCCGAATGAAGTCTGTTGTAGAAAGCATTTCCCTCCTGCTATGTCAATAATTCATCATGGAAGAAATGACTCACCAAGTTGGGATCACTAACTAATACTAATCTAACATAATAGAAAATACTAATCTACTTCTATTATAAAAGTGTGAGTTGTTTCTTACAAAATTTGATTTGCCTATTATATCTGATAAAGTGCAATCCGGTGGCGACCACATTCAACATAAATTAACGCAGAAAATATAAAAACACACAGGATTTACGTGGTTCGATTCGGAGATCTACGTCCACGGGCAGAAAACGGCAATCGCCGGAGTGTTTCTTTTACTAGAATGTTGAGTTTACACGGAGTAATTCAGTACACAGAGTGCGAACCCTAAATCAGAGTTCTTTCCTCCTATTTATACTATCAAATCCAAACCCTAACTAAATCCCTATAATCTGGCCCACAAAATCTGCCTGGCAGTTGGGAATGGGCCTTGAGTCGCGGAACAGGCCATAAGTTGGGCCAGCGTATGCTACTGGACCGACGCGTGCTTTCGGACCTGCTGGGCCTACGCGTGCTGGGCCGGTCAGTGGGCCAAAGTATGAGTCCGACCCGAAGTGATCGGGTTATCCCTATCAGATGCCTCCCCCCCAGCCGGAGCGAGGTAGGAGCTTCAGTTGTCACCGGGGTGGAACCGTAAGTAAGAAGGACCGGGGTCGCTGGCGGGCCAAAGTATCTATGAAGGATCGAATTTATCCGCGTCCCCGGGACTCTGCGGAGTGATTGGCGGACGCAGCGCCGAGCTAGGTCGAGGTGCACGGGGCATATAGTGAGACACCGAACTTCTCAAAAACGAAGAACGCGACGTGACAACGTGGCCGAGGTGGAGGGTACACCGGGGTGATTATTCTGGCCAAAACAGAGAGGACACCGGAGTGTAGTAGTTTATCCGAGGTGGAGGGTACACCGGGGTGATTATTCTGGCCAAAACGGAGAGGACACCGGAGTGTAGTAGTTTATCCGAGGTGAAGGGTACACCGGGGTGATTATTCTGGCCAAAACGGAGAGGACACCGGAGTGTAGTAGTTTATCCGAGGTGGAGCGTACACCGGGGTGATTATTCTGGCCAAAACGGAGAAGACACCGGAGTGTAGTAGTTTATCCAAGGTGGAGCGTACACCGGAGTGTAGTATTATAACCGAGGTAAAGAGAACACCGGAGTGCGGTAGCCTGGCCAAAATGAAAGGAACACCGGAGTGTGATTTAAATCTTCCTGGCGAAGAGTAAGGTTGATGTGATTGGCGGCGCCATAAATCGGACTGAGCCTGTATTATTCGGGCGATTCGGTTGTAACCGGGGTGGAGCTGTAGGGAAGATGAGTCATGGTCGCTGGCGAGCCACAGTGTTTTTGGATGTTCAGAGTCTGTGGAGGCTGAACCGAACTAGAATGAATGCCACCGAAGTGATAGTGAGACCGCGATCTCCCCAAAAGCAATAAAGTGTAGCGGAAGAAGATAGTAGTCTGGCCGAGGTCTACTCCGCAGCCGAGTCGTTGGGCTCGCTAAATCTCAACGCCGGAGCGCCGAATATTGGCTCGGAGGCCGTAAATAATTGACCAGAAATAAGAACTTCTTTATCGGGTGTTCGGGAACACGACATGAACATTGCCAATGTGAATCTCCCCGGACGGATCAGGGAAGAGATTTAATCGTCCGGAGACGAGATGCAGATCTCCCCGGACGGATTGGGAGAGAGATTTAATTGTCCGGAGACGGAGGTTTAATTGTCCGGAGACGAGAAGCGAATCTCCCCGGACGGATCGGGGGAGAAATTTAATTGTCCGGAGACGAGACGCGAATCTCCCCGGATGGATCGGGGGAGAAATTTAATTGTCCGGAGACGAGACGCGAATCTCCCCGGACGAATCGGGGAAGAAATTTAATTGTCCGGAGACGGAGGTTTAATTGTCCGGAGACGAAACGAGAATCTCCCCGGACGGATCAGGGAAGAGATTTAATTGTCCGGAGACGGAGGTTTAATTGTTCGGAGACGAAACGAGAATCTCCCCGGACGGATCAGGGAAGAGATTTAATTGTCCGGAGACGGAGGTTTAATTGTCCGGAGACGAGACGCGAATCTCCCCGGACGGATCGGGGAGAGATTTGATTGTCCGAAGACAGAGATTTAATTGTCCGGAGACGAGACGCGAATCTCCCCGGACGGATCGGGGGAGAGATTTGATTGTCCGGAGACGGAACGCGAATCTCCCCGGACGGATCGGGGGAGAGATTTGATTGGTGTTTGGGAAATGATTATGACACGGCCGTGTTCTAAGGCTGACACGGCCGCGTTGCTGTTGAACCAAAAACCGGTTCCTAAGCACGATTTTGACACGGCCGTGTCGTTTGTGTGACACGGCCGTGTTGCAATCCAGCATGGTTTCTCGTTTTGAGAAACTTATTGACGCGGCCGTGTCGTTTGTGTGACACGGCCGTGTTGCTGTTGAACCAAAAATTGGTACCTAAGCATGATTTTGACACGGCCGTGTCGTTTGTGTGACACGGCCGTGTTGCAATCCAGCATGGTTTCTAGTTTTGAGAAACTTATTGACGCGGCCGTGTCGTTTCTGTGACACGGCCGTGTTGCTGTTGAACCAAAAAAATGATTCCTAAGCACGATTTTGACGCGGCTGTGTCGTTTGTGTGACACGGCCGTGTTGCAATCCAGCATGGTTTCTCGTTTTGAGAAACTTATTGATGCGGCCGTGTCGTTTGTGTGACACGGCCGTGTTGCTGTTGAACCAAAAATTGGTACCTAAGCATGATTTTGACACGGCCGTGTCGTTTGTGTGACACGGCCGTGTTGCAATCCAGCATGGTTTCTCGTTTTGAGAAACTTATTGACGCGGCCGTGTCGTTTGTATGACACGGCCGTGTTGCTGTTGAACCAAAAAAACTGATTCCTAAGCACGATTTTGACGCGGCCGTGTCGTTTGTGTGACACGGCCGTGTTGCAATCCAGCATGGTTTCTCGTTTTGAGAAACTTATTGACGCGGCCGTGTCGTTTGCGTGACACGGCCGTGTTGCTGTTAGAACCAAAAACTTACATGGCGGTGATGATGCCGAGGCAGCGGAGGACGGCCTAGCGGCGGCGATGATGATGCCGAGACGGCGGAGGGCGGCCTGGCGGCGGCGGTTATGATGCCGAGACGGCGGAGGGCGGCCTGGCGGCGGCGGTGATGATGCCGAGACGGCGGAGGGCGGCCTGGCGGCGGCGGTTATGAAGCCGAGACGGCGGAGGGCGGCCTGGCGGCGACGGTGATGATGCCGGCGGAGGATCGTTTCCCACAGACGGCGCCAATTGATAAAGCGCAATCCGGTGGCGACCACATTCAACATAAATTAACGCAGAAAATATAAAAACACACAGGATTTACGTGGTTCGATCCGGAGATCTACGTCCACGGGCAGAAAACGGCAATCGCCGGAGTGTTTCTTTTACTAGAATGTTGAGTTTACACGGAGTAATTCAGTACACAGAGTGCGAACCCTAAATCAGAGTTCTTTCCTCCTATTTATACTATCAAATCCAAACCCTAACTAAATCCCTATAATCTGGCCCACAAAATCTGCCTGGCAGTTGGGAATGGGCCTTGAGTCGCGGAACAGGCCATAAGTTGGGCCAGCGTATGCTACTGGACCGACGCGTGCTTTCGGACCTGCTGGGCCTACGCGTGCTGGGCCGATCAGTGGGCCAAAGTATGAGTCCGACCCGAAGTGATCGGGTTATCCCTATCAATATCCTTCATGAATTTGAATTTTTAAGGTTAGTTTGGTAACTATATTATAAAGTTTTATTTATAAACTTTATCTTTGAATCTTTTTTATATATAGTTAGACAAAATTTGATTTGCCTATTATATTATTAATGAATTTTAGTTTTTAAGGTTAGTTTATTAACTATATTCTCAAAGCTTTATTTATTTGGTTAGAGCCCTATATAGTTCATCTATCAATTCATAGATATGATACCCTAAAAAATTCATGGATATGATATGTAATTCATCTAATGGCATAAGTTAAACCTGCATATTAATCATATTCTATATATATATTTTTTTATTTTTAATAATATATATAATATTATTATTTTTATTTATTTTATTTTTAAGTTTCTTTATAAATTTCTTATCTCTTTTATAATGAGATTCGTTTATATAATTGTCAAAAAAAACTATAGAAAAAAAAAAACCATTAATTAGCAAAATTTTAAGGCTAATTTAGTAACTTTATTTTTTAAGAATAATAGACGCAAGATTGTTGACATATGATTGTACTTATATTTTTTTATTATATTAAAATAATTGAAAGTTAAATTAAAAAAATGTCATTAAAGAATTTTTGGGGAAAATAGATGAAATTAAATTAAATCTTTTAGTCTATTTAAAAAATGTAATCATTATATGTCAGAACAATATGTAAATGATTCACAATGATTTATATTACTATGTATAAATTATTAACAAATTCTTACATAGCGTTTGGTCATAAATAAAACAGTCAACTCTTATTATAAATATAAATTAGAATAATACTTATCTAATAGTAACAATTTATTTATCTAATAGTAACAATTTATTTGTCTAAATTTGAATATTATAAATTTGCTACTTGCAATAATCTCCCTAAATTTCTAAATTATTGAAGTATCAATATTATAACACCGGGAAACAATAATAGAATTTATATAAGTTATCTAATGAAAAATAAGATTTGAATATGTAATATTTTGACTAAAGTGTAAACTATTGAATTGGTCAAATGTTAGAGCATAGTATTTATACTTCATTATAATATAAACTTGAAGCAAGTACTAAAATGAAAGAATAAAATGACTTTGCACGTGAAATTGCTAAGTTATATTTTAAAATTGACTTTTGAGTAAGTAAAAGGACATGTTAGAAAATTGTATATATTTTTGTGTATACCACTTTATCAAAGTCCAACAATAGAAAATAATGTCAAAACAATTGAATAAGAACTATATGATGATAAAATGAATAGAAGCGAGAAAATGCATTGTGAAGAAAGATAACACAAACTTATGAATAGACTTTATTATTAGTAGATATAACTTTATTAACATAATAAACAAAATTATAAAAAAAAAATAGCGTAAAAATTATGAATATTAAAAGGGTCTAAGTAAATTTTCATTATGAAAAAAATTATAATAGACGAGTCTAGGTAATATAATAGAAAAATCAAAGGATAAATTAATATGATAGAGTTAGACATATTATACTATGAGAAAAGTATACGAAAATAAAAATTAAATATCTATATTATAGGTAGATGTACATACAAGTTAACTATTACAATGTAATATTTCAAAATTTGGATTAAACTAGGCATACATTTAGCCTTACTGTTTAAATTTAGATTAAACTAGCAATATATATGTTTACAAGCTAAATTTCTTTGTATGAGCATTACTAAGTAAATATAAATCGAATTATTATACTTGTAGGAAATGAGATTATATATTATATTTATTTTCAATGATTTAGAAGAATGAAATCGATATATTTCATAAGTAACATCTATAAACATTACAACAAGAGAAAATAATAATTGATTTATGAATTTTATTGAATCAAAAAAGTATACGATAAAGTCATTTATATATATATATATATATATATAGATGGAGGAAAGCGATAAAAGTAGCTTATATATGAAATCAGTAAAAGAGATATACGAAGATATAAAAACTATAAATGCATCGGTAGTGATATTGTGTAAATTCAAGTACTATTGGTCTATACAATGGATCAATTTTATTTAAATAAGTCTATAAGTTGACATCATTTTTAATCACATACCTTACACACCTACATAAATATACTCACTGATGTAATACTTTTAACAGTTGATGTAATTTAAGTAGACCAACGAAAAAACTGTTATGGTAGAAAATTGGAGAGAGACATAAAAATCACAAGGTTTATAATAATTGGAGTTTAGACCGAGGTGTATTTTATTGTACTAATAAGAGAAATAATAAAATGGCAAACGAAAAAATTAGTGAACATGAATAGTTGCAATTCTTTTAAATA
This sequence comes from Ajuga chamaepitys, assembly GCA_958295605.1. NCBI lineage: Eukaryota > Viridiplantae > Streptophyta > Magnoliopsida > Lamiales > Lamiaceae > Ajuga > Ajuga chamaepitys. Next base: position 22,531,908 of record OY282506.1, on the reverse strand, counting down.
TTTAAGATCTAACATTAAACAAATTATTAAATCAATAAAAATATTATATATATACATATATATATATATATATATTTTTTAATAAGCATATGTAATAACTTGATAGATGAATGTACTATGCTATATAAATTATAGGGTACAATAAAGAATAAAAAAGAACGATAAAGAAATAATGAACTAAGTTGTACTATGAATGATTCAATTGTACTATGTGAATAAGTATCACATAATTAAATTAAAACATGCTGAAAAATAAAGAAAGTGAAATGTGAATGTTAATATTAACTTGACAATAGATTAGAAAAATAATTACGTCGAATAAAGTACGGTATAATCTAAATAAAAAATGAAATGAGAAAAATAAAATCGGAATGCGTGTTTTAATCATGTATATATAAGACTTTTAAATGGATGTACAATGTTTGAAAAAATTACGAGTATTTCACTATAACTAAAAAGGAATTAAAGACATTACAAATTATGTAAAACATTGATTATATTTTATATAGATTGTAGCATGTGTCTTGATTGAAGATTGTGAGACACTATGTATATAGTCAACCTTCCATAAAAAATATTATTTATTTTGTAATTATACTATAATATGATTTTTATTTTAAATCACACATAATTTTTAAATTTCGACGTTGCATTGAGAAAATAATTAAGGAAAATTGAAATAAGCAATCTTAAATCAATAAGTACATTATATTAAAGAGGGTTATACTTAATAATAATAAAAAAAAATTAGAAAATAGCTTTCATGACAAAAGTTGGATGTTAGACCTTAATACTAAGTTGCTGGAAGTTTTTCCTCATATTAAAATATGTAAAGAATTTCATGTGCAAATGTATATTGAAATCGAAATTATTTATTAGAGAATTATAGAAAAGTACGTTAGACTTAATATTTTGTGTATATAAACAAATAATTGACTTATGAATGTCAGTTAATGATATAATGAGACAATTAAAAATGTGTTTTTCTTCAAATGTCAGTGATTTGGTGCAAAACATAAAAATATATGCCTCATTATTCCGTATATAGTTTTTCAATCATCGTATAACTTTATTCAAGATATATTAATGATATTCGAGTCTGTGTATAATAAGAAGTAAACAATAGTTTGAATAAATCAAACTTTACATGTATAATAGAAAATTTTGTAAGACTAAATATTTCTACAATATATCATGGTATGCCGTTTTTTGCGAATCTTTTAACATTAATTATTATAACTTATTTTATTAAGACTAAGGTTATTTAACTTTTCTATTTCTCTTTTGTGATTCTTTTAGTTCTTAGTTGATTCAAAATTATGTTTGTTCAATGGATTAATTTTTATTACATTGAATAATCTACGAAATTATGTATATATATTACAGTGATCACAATGTACAATTATTTTGTGTTCAAATTAATTTTTTTTATTAAATAATAGTAAAAAATTATAATCACGTGCAACGCACGTGCGTAGTGCTAGTAATAAAAAAGATCTGTCTTCTTTATATACTTTCCCCAATTCTGTTGTCGTCATGAGCCATGATGAAGAAAGAGAATTCTTGATTTAGTTTTTTATATACATCAGAGTATAAATTGATTATTATTTAGATGATTAAAAATATAAGTTGTAATAAAATATAATATAATTTCCTTAATCCGTTGTACTTAGATCACTAAACATTTTATAATAAATGAATAAGTGATGTTTAGGACATGAGTTCATCCATGTAGTTGCATATATTTCCGAGCAAAGAATAAACATAGCTTTATTTAAATAATTTATAATAGAACTCTTGATTCATAGCAAGTGTGTCCATGAAGCAATGGTGACAACCAAAATCAAGACAAAAAATAGGTTGAGTGGACCCCTCTAGATAGTAGGTTGGAATTTTTACCATTAAAAAATTATTCACAATTTCTTATAAAAAAATTGGTATATAGGAAAATTCTATTTTTCTGACCGTTGGAGGAAATGGGAGGTGCTCGAGGCAATTTGTGTTTTTTGTCTCTGGAATTTTCAGTTGTAGCTGCTCATTTGCCACCATCAACACATCTTAATTAACTCACTAATAATTATAATAACTAATTTTAGATATCCCAATATTAATCACAATCATGTGGATTTGACATGTCATGGTGAACAACTCAACATTTTTCTTTTTCTTTTTTAATAAGTGGACATGGGAATCTTTTCCGTTGACTTTTATACAACATCACCATACCTATTGTATTGAAAATATAAGCCGTACAAATTTGGATCGTTTGCCTCTCATCGATACTGATTCAATCATTATATTATATTTTTGATCAGGTAAAAACTTGTGTGCACCCAACACACAATTGCATAATTGTGCACTCTTCTATTTAATTTGGAATTAAGAATATATATAAGGGCCTTGTTTGGATGAATTCACAATAACAACATGTGGTGCAGTGGTGAAACACACGTAGGTGTGGTTCAAGCGCGCGGGTTCAAACCCTGATTTTACTCTGTTTTTACTTCTTTTTGTGTTGTTCAATAGTATATGTTATATTGCGCAATAGTATATGCTATATCGCGTAATAGTATATGTTATAGTTACATGTACAATTTTTTAATAATATATTCTGTTGTTTAATAGTATATGTTATATTGCGTAATAGTATATGTTATATTGTGTAATAGTATATGTTATATTGTATTGTGTAATAGTATATGTTATGTTACAGGTATACACATTTTTTTTGAATAATATATAAATTTTTTAAATATTCTGTATATGTTATGTTACAGGTATACACATTTTTTTTGAATAACATATAATTTTTTTAAATAATATATTACATTGTCTAAAATAATATAAAAAGTGCACATATATAAAAAATTGGAGAAGATAGGATTCGAACCCGTGCCCTAATATCTAACAATTTAGGATTTTACCACCTAGGCTAGTGTCTCTTATGTGATAACAAACATGCCTTAATATATATATATATATATATATATATATATATATACATATATTATTAATTTGGATTAAAAGAAAAAAAAAATTGCGCGCGCAACTGAGGCTCGAACTCGAGACCTCAGCGCGCGTGACTATGGGTTTCACCGTTGGGCCACAAGATCTTTTTGTTTATCCAAACACAGCCCTTAATATATATCTAATTCCCAAATTAAATTGGGGAGTGCACAATAAACTTATTGTGTGTTGGGTGCACCCAAGACCTACTCTTTTCATTATATATAATCTTAGGTGGTGTTTTGGGGGTGGGGTTGGCTGGTACATTATTTGTTGGAAAAGTTGTTTAGGAGTATGTGGCTGGGAAAGTAAAAATGTGATTTTTGTTTTGGTGGCTAGAGAAATAGTTGTAGACTCTGTGTGTTTATGGCTGTGAGTGGCTGCTGGAGTACTGTAAAATGTGGGGAATAAAGTGAAATATGAGATTGGGGTAAATAAGTGACTGGGTGTTTAGTTTGGTTGGAGATTGAGTTGTGTGGTAATTATAATATAAAATGTGGTAAAGGTGATTTGATGTATGTAAGAGATTGTTAGTGAATGATTGATTATTGATTAAAATTGTATTGGAAATTGGGTTTGATTGATAATGTGTGTGAAAGGTGGTTAGTGAATGATTGGTTATTGATTAAAGTTGTCTTAAGAATTAGGTTTGATTGATGATTTAAGTAAGAGTTGTCAGTGGATGATGATTGATGTTTTATTGTTTGATGGTTAAAATAATTTTTTGGGGGGCTTTAGGGTTGGGCACAATATATTGACCACAACCTAAGGCCAAACACACATGGGTTGGGTTAAATCTTGAACGATTGTGTCCATCCATAAACAAACAAGCCCCTGGTGTAGGATATATTATTTAATTGTAAAAATTAGTGTAATGTGTATAAGAAGTTGTTATTGATAATTGATTTAATGATTAAAAGTAGTACCAAAATTTGTGATTGATTTGATGTTTGGGTGGTTGTAATGTTGAACATATTAATTAATTGTAAAAGATAATTTGATATGTGTAAGATGTTGTTAATTTATAATCTAATGTTAAAGTAGTATTGAAAATTGTGATTGATTAATTAAAGTAGAAGGAATTGGGAAGAGGAGGTTTGGGGAAACCACCATCAAACAAACGTGGCTTGGATTTGTGCCAACCTTTTTAGATTTGACACAAACCTAACCAAACATAGCACTAGTGTATATATACTTCCTTTGTCCCAGCCTGATTGGTCAACCTTGGCCGGACACGGAGACTAAGAAAAAAACAGATTTTGTGGAATCTTTGACTTTTTCAAAGGTGGAGATTAAGAGTGGAGATTTTGAGGGTGAAGATTGTAAGAAAATTTGCCATTTATGGGCTAGGACAATTAGGTTGGGACAAACAAATATGGCAAGTTGGTCAATTAGACCGGGACGGAGGGACTATATAGTAAAAAAAAAATTTGATAATGGTATATATAGTAAATGAAACACAAGATTAGTGATGATTTTATAAGAGAATTTTGTCTGTGTACGTATAAAAATTAAAGGATTCAGTTTATAAATCTATGAGTGAATCTTGTGTGTGAACGGTCACATGTGTGATGGAATACACTTTACAGAAAACATTGATACTTTTACAGGAAAAGGTGATACTTTTACTTGAAAAAGTGATATTTTTACTACATTGATACTTTTACGGGTTATTTTGTTGTGCAATTGTTGCACCAATGCAATTATAGGGCATTTTTGTCATTTTTTATAGACCTCCTTTATTTTTTTAATTATGTTAGGCAAAAAATTACAGTGTGTTTTTTAATTATGTCCGCCGTCATCTGTATCAACGGCGAATATGTTGTCGTTCTTACCCGTGGTGCCACTAGTTTCACTGCGCGGTCTGATATTGGTCCGGCGCATTACGGCGGCGATTGGTGCACCAAGGGCACCTGGTGTTGGCCGGGGCCTGGGGAGGAGGAAGAGAGTGAGGAGAAAGGGTATGATGAGAACCAGAAGTTTGATGAGTTTGAAGGGAATGCTGCTGGTTGTTTGCTTCGGCTGAGCATGAAGAGTATGAAGATCACAAGTGATGCAGAGGTATCTGATCTCAATAAGGCTAGGTTGTTGCTAAGACCAGTTACTCAAACGAATCCTAAGCATCCACATGGTTGGATAGCAGCAGCTAAGTTGGAGGAGGTAACAGCGAAGCTTCAGGTTGCCCAACAGTTAATCAAGAAATGATGTGAAGAGTGTCCCAAAAGTGAGGATGTGTAGAGGCTTGCTGTTTGGAGAAGCCATCAATAAGTGATTATAAGCAATTACATCCATTGGAATACCTTTTGTATGCATCTCAGTTCTTATTTTTAGTGCAATATCAATATTTTGTCTTTTACAAAATCCTCAAAGTGGTATACGTAATGACATTCGGCACAAGTTCAATTTCTTGCATCTCCTCATAAACGGTTATTATGCAGTATTAATACCACCTTCCTTGATAAAGCCATCGATGAGGAAATCGTTGTGCTCGTCGAAGTCGAGGAAATGGAAGCGGGCCGGGCCCTGCTCCTTAAAACCAGTATTGCTAGAGAGTAATAAAGACGATTTTAAATTAGATGTATTAGAATTTGTGATTTATGTGGAAGGGGAGTATGAGAAATACCAATTTCACCATTTTCCTTTTTTTATTACTCCTAAATAAATCAATGGTCAGGATGGTATTTTAAAAGATCCAACGGCTGAAAAGTGATAGTTGCACCAATGCAACTATTGCATAGAAGTAGGACTCTACTTTTACAGATAAAGGTGATACTTTTGCTACAAAAAGTGATACTTTTTTTTGTTAAAAAAAGGTGATACTTTTACAAATAAACGTGATACTTTTATCACAAAAAGTGATATTTTTTTCCGTCACACCGTGTGACGACCGTGTGACGATCACATACAAGTTTTTGCCTAAATCTATTTATTGGAATATGTCATATACTAGAATTATTCATCGTACGATTTAAAATATATTTATTTGTAAAATAAATTAGAAAGTAATAATGGAATAAAAAGATTGAATAATTTACTTTTTTTTAAATAAAGAAGATAAATAACTTTTTATTAAAACGAATTTTATTTTATTTTATTTGTATCCCAAATATTCGACCCACAATACATTATTCAAATCTAACCACAATGATTAACCAACAAACGATTATTTATTTCAGATTTTAATATATTATACTTTATATGTCTCATAAAGATATTTAAATATAAACTCAGTGATCAACCAACAAACAATTGTTTATTTCAAACTTAATATTTTATACTTCATCCGTCTCAGAAAGATAGTTCCCTTTTTTGGACGTCTACACAATCTAATATAGACAATCCACAAGCAATTATATTTTTAATGAATGTAACTTCTCTTAAACTATGTAATATAGATGTCAAACTAAAATCCCGAAAGGGATAAAAGTTTACTTTGAAATATTATATATAAATTAAAATGAAAAATTTGTTTGTGTTAAGATAAATAAATCATAAATTGTCACCTATAAATTATTTAATATAACAACTTGCCCAAAATTTCAAATTTTGAAACTAATTTCTTGACATTATTACTATATATACACATCTCTTATTATATTTGTAATAATTAAACATAATTACATACTTTTAGCAGATAAAATGAGCGACAAACACCCCTAATTTTCTCTTATAGAGGATTGTCTTTTATTATATAGCAAGAATTTTTGCATTATTTTACTATATAGTAGTATATATATATATATATATATATATATATATATATATATATATATATATATATATATATATATATATTATCTTATTATATTGTAATAATTAAACTTACCTTTTTTAATAGGTAAAATGAGCGGCGCACCCCTAATTTCCTCTTATATAGTATTACCTTTTGTTATATAATAAGATATCTAAACAATATTTAAAATAGTTTTGTGATATCAATTTTATATTAAATATTATAAAATTAAAGACAATTACTTAATTTACTAGTTTCCATCTGTAATGGACTAACTGCTCGTTCTAATTCAATTACGTCCATATGCAAAAATGAATTTAATCTTCATACACAATTACTTGATTTACTTATTTGGATATACAAATATTGAATATAATTTTCATATAGCATATTCATACCATGTAATTACACAATTTGAACAAAATAAATACCTAGAAATCTTGATATTGTTATTTATTAATTACGCCATAAATTTGATCTTCTGTTATATATTACTTATTATAGATTTCATCTTCTGCTTATTTTTTGTGATGAATATGGAAGAGATAATGATAATGATATTTGCAAATTATATGAAGTTTTTATATATGAGTCCATACTTATAATATGTAATTTAACATTTTTAGCTTTTATTTTTCATGCGAAGTATACATAATTAAAGGTAATTAATAAAATGACATAATATTGTAGTAACAAATCTTTTCCATAAATTGTTGTAATTATTGACATTAAAAGAGAAACATAAAGAGAATTTTGTGGCAATAATTTTTTTCATAAATTGTTGTAAATACTTTAATTAATTAGAACCTAAATTTCATTTTTAGCAATTGTAAATAGGCGAGAAAATAAAAAACTTTCCTGATTTAGTGGGTGTCACTTTCTCTTGGTTGATTCCTTAGTATGCATACTAGATTCCATCTAATATCCTAATGTGTCATTTACGACAAGGTTCCTTATTCCTATAAATTATTTCTCTGGTGACGTACAGAATACACAGAATACAGACTTCTCTCACTCGAATATTTTCTCTCTACATATCTTTCTTAGAGTATCACCAGTATTCCTTCAAGAGTCTATATGTGTGCAATGGCGGATGTTTAAGTAGTATTCATTAAGGCGAGTGACAAGAACGATGTAGATCATTGTATTGCGATAGATGGCTTGTAGATGGGTTGTTAAGATCTGGTATTGGTGAATCGACGATCTTTCCATTGTTATTTAAAGGTATATGCCGATTCCTATTAACATGTTCATGTGTAAATACATGCATATTTGCCAACACTAGTTCACTACTCTTCTTATCACCAATTGATTTAGAATAGAACATCACGAAGGTGACTATATCTTTCATATATTGGATAAATCCCCCACACCATCCCCCTATCCCCACCCACCCCCAACTTGACAGACCAATGTGGCCTCTAATTTTTTTTTTTTTAATTAACATTAAACTCATAAAACATGAAGCACCAGAAAAATGAGGCACATCTATTGGTTGGTTTATTCTTTTGCCTTACCATCTTATATTGATTGTTAGGAGTTCGAAATCGTAAACTTCCATTAGTTCTCTATTCAGTATTGGAATTTCGAAGCATGAATGGAAAAGTGTCTATAGACAAAAAAGTGTCTTGAAAAGTTGCGTATGTTCAAGTGGAATATGCGCGAACGAAAGTTCATGGACGTTCGAAAAATGATGCATTCTAACCATAAGATTGTGACTTTAGTCAAAAAATACGATCTAACCATTTTGATTGATCAAGGTGAAAGGGTGCACCTGTTCGCAAAGTGACGCCTAGAAGTCTATACATGGAACTTAACATTTACATCTCCAGTCACTGAAATCGAACTCAGATCACTAGTTCAAATCCAACGACAATTTCACTATAGTTTGCATATGTCATCTTTGAGTCTCGATTCTTTTGAGCCTACAAGAAAGTCTTGATTATCGAGTACGTTGCCAAAAACTTAAGGTCGTTGTGCTGCGATCCTAAAGTTAACAATGGTTAGATCTTGGGGACGATCGCCGAAGACCGCAAGCACTTGTATGCGGGGCAATATCGTCTTGCGGACTGCGAGTCAAACTCCTGCCTCGACTTTACCAGTCTCGTCGTTTTTAGAGTCATTTCAAATACACAATTGTTAATTTTTTCGAACAATCGTAGGACGATATTTTATGTGTTTGAAATGGCTACCGACCCTATATTCTTATGTACTATAAATGGCAGCCATAGTATTTCAAATAGGTGGTGTTTTCCTCATTAGATATTAATGAGATTTTGATGTGTCTCATTATAATCCCTTAACTTACATTTCCTATATCTTATATGCAAGATAAAGGAAGGATACACAAATCTCCTTCAAGTGGATGGAGGAAAACCATTTCATCACAAAGCCGCTGCATATAGTTACAAATATGAGACTCCACTCCCCAAATCAATCTGAGATCTCCTTGAACCCAAATTCATAGGAGTCGCGGATCAAAAGCGAGAGAGTAATCAAATACCTGAGAAAAATGATGAGAAAATAATGGGGGAAACGGGAAGTTGATACTATACAAAACAAGCAAAGTCCCCCTTTTTTTTTATTCATTTTTTTGGTGATTCTCATTGGACGACGACAGTCTTTTGTTTTTGAATGTTATGCTTCAAAAATAGCGATCAAATGGGATAATGGGATCAATAAAGCCAGTGATGATAAATGGCGACAGTTAGGCTGCTGAAACCGATTATATCAATAGGATTCGTTGTGTCGGAGTTCCAGTGGAGGTAATGAAGCGGCAAATGTACCTGTATGGCCTATGGGGCAAAGGGGGTTTAAATTTCAAAAATTAGAAAGACGTTCTGATATTGTAAACGACGATTTATATTTGGTTAATCTTAATCACCAAAAGGTGCATCCATTTCTTATAATGGGGCGTGACTGCAGAGTGATAGCAATGAAGTTAGCGGTGATAGTGGAAAAATGCCCCTCATTCTGCTTTATCACCGAGCAATTTCAATTTGGGCCCATCAGATTCTCTTTGGCCTACGTGGTCATTAATTTTAATAATTGATGGCTTTAACTTATAGACATCATATGATTGATTTGGGCCAAATTATTTTGGGCTTAGATAATGTCTTCCAATTGAATTTGTAGCACAACATTTATTTGATGAAATTGAATCATTGTAGAGTTTATTCGGCTCAACTGAATTATGGGTTCAAATAATGGGCATTATTCCCAAATTAATTTGATGGCCCAGTAAGTTCCTAAAATTTATTAGGCCAAATATGTTATTTACGCCGCTTGGGCTAATTTGACATGCTGATGTTAGTGAATTGAACTTTTACCAAATTGAGAGGCTTTTCAACTGCCCAAGATTAATTAATGTAATGCTGAGTTACGATGATGAAATATGTGGCCAAATTTAATTTTGATTGAGGCCTTATTTGTTATATTGTTACCATATTTTTAGGCTTAATCAAATTGTTGAATTTTTGGACTTGACCAAATGGGTCAGTAAAGGCTAGTCAGACATGTCCAATAGGCTGGTAGAAGTTTGAAAAACTTCAAATAGTGTAAGCCAATTGGAAAATTGGGCTTTTAAGTTTGAGGGCTTGAATTAATTTTGTGACTCGACTTAATTTAATTATGATGGCCTAATTTTGGGACTTGTATTGTTGGGCCTAGTAAGATGTGAACTTGCTAGAACACAAAAAGGCCCAGATGTAATGTGATGGTGGGAATTTTTGCATAAATAAAGACCGAGTAGGCCAAAAGAATTGGATATTTTGGTAAGACTTTATTTGGAAGAAAATGTTTGTTGAGATAGAAAATCAAAGTCTCACATCGGCTAGACTCATGAATGGTCATGATCTATAAGTGTGGAAAGATCTCCATTTTTTCGAGGCTATTTGGGTCAAGCCCAAAAGTAAAACGGTACGGCTTCGGAGAAGCCCAAATAGGATAAATATCATATTGATTAAATGGATGTCTACATGAACTCAAGGAGCCCAAAAGGTGGTATTGTCTTTGAAAAATACATTAGCCCAACTAGATGGATGCAAGTCCATTTGGCTAACTATGGACATAAATTAAACCGGTTAAAGGATTTGAACCCAACTAAAATGGATACAAGTTTAATGGGCTAAATTATTGGTAGCTGAAGGCATAGCTATGTAGTTTTCGAACTGGAAAATAAGTGATTCACTCGTGGATTGATTACTTGTATTATCGCTTAGACACCCAATATGGAATTAAGTTTCCGTATAAATGTCAAACTGAGAAATGATAACTTTTCGCATAAGTGTTTCATTACGGACAGATATGATCTTCTCACATAAGTGTTCGAATGTGGAGGCTGTTTAACTAAGCTAAAATGTACCTAAGGCTGGAAATGAAGGCCATAAGGCAGCCGATCTCCAAAATATTATAGATTCGTGAAAGAAATTTTGAATGAGAGATCAATTACGTTGCATGTCTAAGGGAATGAGTTCTTAAAACCCACACACCAAGACCAAACATAGGGGTCACTCAACCATGATGAGTCGAGATCCCATGAATATGGCTCAATGAGACAACTAAGTTACGAATGGGTCATTTGGGCACTTGGAACTAGAATGTAATCAATTTAAAACTTGGAACTCATTCAAAATATTCCTAGAGACACCAAGTGCCATCCTGATGACGTGTGGTGAGATTAACAGTAAGCTTTTAGTGGTTCATGTATAAGTGAGAAGTGAGGCTGTTTCAAGCTAAACACTTATGAATCCATTATATGGTCCACGGTCCATAACGGACACAACTTGAGAAATGAAAGATATTAGAATTGTCATTATGTGAATGTTATTGTCTTGGTGTACACAAAAAGCCACCAGTTCAAGACATTGCGTTCACTGAGCAGCGAGTACATTCGATATAAGCTCACTAGGAAGGTTCGAAGCCGAAAGCTACCTATATCGATGCAATGACAATTCATTGAAACATCTACTTGTCAGTCTAGAGTACATGCATTAGTTGTCATTTATATTAGGGTTTGTTAGAAGTTAGTTTTGGAAGGTTGGTGTTGGCCAATCTTTAAGCAATTCTAATATTAAAACAACTTCTTCCATTCATACGGGGGATTGTTGGAATTTCGGAGTGTGAATGGAAAAGTGTCTAGACGAAAATGTGTCTTGAAAAGTTGCATCTATTTAAGTGGAAAATGGTGCAATCAAACTCGGACCACTCGATCGAATTCAACGACAATTTCACTATAGTGTGCATATGTCATCTTTGAATCTCGATTCTTTTGATTCTACAAGAAAATTCTGAGTATCGAGTAGTTCACCAAAAGCTTTAATTTTATTTTGTTGTGATCCTAAAGGTAACAGTCGTTATATCTTGGGGACGATTACCGAGGACCGTGAGCACTTGTATGCAAGGCAATATCACCTTACGGACAGCGAGTCAAACTCGTGCCTCAACTTTTACCAGTCCCGTCATTTTTAGAGTCATTTTCAAATACACAATTATTAATTTTTCCAACACTCAGCAACAAGAAAAAAATTAGAAGAAGAAGAAGAAGAAGATGATGATGACGAGAAGAGCATGATATATTAGAGATATTAAAATATTTCCTCAAATTCCAGAGGCTTGATAAACAAATGCCGACTAAAATATTTTGAGTTATCCTGGCAATAAGATAGCCACAACATTCGCATATCAAAGAGCAAGTGAGATCGAGAAATGGGGATTCATTCTTTACAACTAAAATTAACAGCCCAAGCTCTGTTAAAAGTTTACTATCCACCACAAAAATAACCATTTCAGGACCAAGAAATTTGATCCACCAAAGTGCCCCATAAAGTTCCATAACCACGCATTCATCAAACTCTAAATTGCCAAGGAATTCTATAAGATGCAAATTATACTCAAGATGATGCTTTCGTGGTTTGAGCACTTTTCTAATAAAAACTGGATTGGGTTGCCTAATTCAATCGGATGAATAATAACCAACGGTTCTTTGATTCAATTTCTACTTAACAAATTAAATATAAAAATAAATGACACCTTGAGTCGGCTAGAAACCGGCAGGTTCAATTAATAAAATATTGTAGAAAAGTTTATATTACTGGTCAATTTCTTTTATTATTGTTTTTATTCGTTAAAGGTTTTTTAGGAAATTAATATTGTTACTTTTATCCCAACATAAATATTTATCCAAGATATACACATATAGTTTATTATCTTCAGAATTTAGTTAATAACAATTAACATCACATTGGAGGAAAGCTGGTTTAGTGTGGTATTTGTGGTGTTTAACTCGTAAGAAAAGGTACGACGACAGGTGCTTGCTCTGTGTTGAAAGTAGAATTATTGGTCATGTTCTTGTGAGCTATGTTTTTGCAGAGATTTATGTTTGGAGGATTTGCATGTTTATTTAGATTTGTTGTTAGCTGTGCAAGCAATCATTGCGAAATAACCTTATCTGGGTCCGTTAGAAAACAACCAGTTTGATGTTTTCGAATTATGTACTAGTCCATTGGTTCTGAGTTTTCAACATGTGTTGAGGATTGCCAATGGGATGGCACACTCTTTGCCCCAGTTTGTTATTTCCTCATCTTCTTCTCATGTGGTTTTCCGAGTTGGTTAGAAGCTTTTGTATTGATTGGTTATGTTTAATTATTCATGCAAGTGGTTTTTCATTTAAAAAATAAAATAAAATAACGCCACTTTATATTATACACATACCAAAACATATAATTAACTTTCCATAGTGTTGGTCCTTTAATTGGTCTGTTGCTATCATCGCCAAGCTCCTTTTTGACAAGTTGTTCAGGCCCTTGTGGATCCCTTGTTCGCTATCCATCAAATTTATTGGCGACCACATATTTCTCTTCTCCTTTGGATCCATCAATGACCTTACTAGCATTTTGATCGGGGCCTCCTGGGCTTATGCTCGCTCTTGTTGGTTATCGCTTGGAATTCAAAAATTTGCCTTTTCATGTTCATGCCACCGACATCGTTCTTGGTATCATGAACTTCAAGTTTGCAAAACTTATTTGTGAGCAGCTCGACACTTCATCTCTGTTGATTCTGATAAAGATGGTTCACTGCTAGGTAAGTATCTTCATATTAGGGAGGACATTGATATTGCACTCCCACTCAAACGAGTCCTCACTCTTTTGTGCAACGATATTAGAGACCTGTGTTATTTACAACATTAGAGGTTGCTTGTATTCTGTTACTTCTGGGGATGTATCAGACAAACAAATAAAGACTACTCCAAGCGATCTCTGCTCACCAAAACATCCTCTTCAGTCCCATACACTACCTCACATTACTGACTTCATTCGTGGCATCCCTCGAGTAGATTTGCATGCCAAATGTTTAGCCTGCCTTCAGTTATTGGGAGGAAATAACGTGAGATTTTTGCCAATGTTAAAGACCAACTCTGGAAGCAAATTCTAGGTTAGAAGGAAAAATATAGGTTGGTCGGGAGATTATTATAAATGCATTCCTTCAGGTGATCTCTACCTATGCTATGTCTTACTTCTGACTGCCTGGAGTTTTGCAGGATATTGAATCCTGGGCCAAATCATTTTGGTGGGGTGATGGTGTTAATTCGGCAAGGTGAGTGGGTCGTCTGGGACTCATTTTCGATGAAGTAAGTGTGATGGTGGATTGGGCTTTCGATCACTTAAAGCGTTCAACCTCGCCATGTTGAGTAAGCAATCTTAGAGGCTTTTGACCGATCCTTCCTCCCTTACTAAAATGATATTTAAAGCTGAATACCACCCGGATTCATCCTTCTTAGAAGTGCACCTTCACAACAACCCCTTGTTCACTTGGAAGAGTATTATTGGGGGAAGAAAGTTAAGTTACTCGGATGTTGTAAGTTAATCTGCTACAGAAATTAGATCCGTATATGGGGCAATAGATGGTTACTGGTTTTGCCTTTGTTTACGTTTCAAAGCCCATCGATTAACATTCCTCTGGATGCCCTTGTTCGCACATTGCTCCTGTTAGACGGGTTTGCTTGGGACACATAACTAATTTGCACCAATTTCTCTCCTGCCGAAGCTGATGCTATCATTTTTCTGCCCCTTCGAAATCATCAGTCTTGTGTACATGGATATGATATCATCATCATTCTAAGAAATTTTCTGTAAAAGCTCCTGATAATTTTATTATGCATTCGATTCCAGATCACTTTGATATCCCCAATGCATCATTCCTTTAGCTTGAAGACTTCTCAAATTTGAAGCGTATTTGGACTATTAATTACCTGGTTGTATCTTATATTTGTTATGGCATGTTGTACGGATTCCCTTCTGGGGCCTGGAAGCGAAGAGACACTTTACTTTCTCACGTGTTGTCCGTTATGCTCTAGTCACGATAATTCTACTTTTCAATTATTCTTTTATTGTCCATCAACTTTCTCCATATGGAACGCTAGTGATCGGAACTTTGTGATGAGCCATGTACAACCTTGCTTAGATTTATGGTTTCGAGATCTAATCCTTTCTAATGACAAGAATGTTGTAGAGTATACAATTTGTATTGCCAACCACTTGTGGTATCATCGTAACAGTTTCTTTTTCTCAGACTCTACTTCAAATCAATGTACCATTGTTACGCATGTTCTCCGCTTGCTCTCAAACTAACAGAATGCTGAAACTAGCCTTTGTCCTAGTTGAACGCTCACCTTCTATTATGTTGTCATGTTTTCTTCATTCGGTTCCAAGCTGGGGCTCGTAAATGTGCTATCATTAGAGATTTGTGCATGCCGAAGATGGGTCCTTCCTTCTCACTTTAGCTAAATGATTCTCGAGGAATGCCCTCGCGGAACTATCAGAATTTGTAGCTCTTTGGTAGGCGCTTCTTCTTGCGAGACAACTATATCTTCGTGAATTCCATGTGCTTGATGATTTGAGTATTGCTATATTTGCTTCCCTTAGTGAATCTAATTGCGACATTATATGTCTTCTGGTGCTCCTTGATATACAACATTTACTCGCCCATTTCTCATCCTAAAAGCTCTTTTGGATACGTAGACAAGAGAACTTTGTTGCTCACATTGTTGCTAATTTTGCTAAATCTTGAATAATGTTATCCGGGACTCTGGGACTCACCTCCCGCTTTTCTTTGTCAATCACTGGTCATTGATTCCAGCTAAGTTTAATGAATTTGTTATTTAAAAAATTAACAAAACCAGTTGAATTATCAAAATATCCGATGATAAAACCATTGTTTGTTTTCTCTTTCTAATCACGGTCAATATTCATGGAAAAATGACTCGGACAAATACTACCTCTATCACATAATGAGAGTCCAGTTTCACAAGTAGAAGCTTTTACTTTTTGTCAATTAGATGAAGATAAAACTCTCTAAAAAATGAATGACAACTTAGGTCGTCGCATTCATCCTCGATTTTAGGCCGATTCGCGTTATACATAAATTTTAAATATCGGGACAAAATCGGATTAATCGTGTTCATATGGAGTTAGTGTCGGATTTCTCTCAGTAAATTCAGGTCGGTTTACCGTGCCAGACCAAGAAATGTTGCCCCTAATAAAAATCATCAATTCACATGTATACGACTTAATTTATTTTTCAGTTTGACTTATTAAATCATATTAACATATTCTTGAAATTAAAACTTTTAATCTTTTACTTAAAGTGATAAAACTATTTATTACTTTTTCACACATGATTCATTTTGGGACTATTTTTTTTTTTTTTTAAAAAGAATTCCATTATGAGAGAAAAGGAGTATAAGGTTATATAGTTTTGTAAGAAGAAATATTTGCTGCAACAACTTTGTGTGGCCTAATAAGGCCTAAAACTTTATAGTTCGATGACATCACACTTGACTTGTAATAAGACGTCACAAATTTTATATCCATTTCCCGTCCCTAATTTCTCAATGTAATAAAAAAGTATAACAATAAGAGTATTCTTTTTTAAAACAGAGAAGAGTATGTATACAATGTCATATTGTTTAATATAATATACTATAAAATTAATAAAAAATTAAATGATATGAATTAAAGGGAAAATTTCGCTTTAGGTCATGTAACTTAGGATCGGTCTAGAAACAATCTTGTATGTTTTATATTATCAATTTTAGTCATGTATGTTATGATTGAGTCCAATTTTAGTCTTGTTTTTTAGGATCAAGCCAATTTGAGGACAAAGTTTGCCAAAAATTGTAAAATTGGTCGGAATTTGTCATTTGCATTGCACTTGTTCATAAATTTTGGGCTGCATTACTCAATGGGCCGCAATGCACCCAAAAAAAAATTGACCAACTATGCTATGCCCACTTCATATCCGAAGTACGAACCCTCACCCCACTTCTCAATAAATTTCGAACCACATTCGGCAGAAAGACATACATTCTGGTCTCGAGTGGCACATTTTGTTCATGTAAAGAAACTTTTGTGGCTAATCAAGATCCATAATCTAAGTGCGGTGATCACGATTGCAGATATTGACTCGAATGTGAAGAAGATATTGAAGATGACGGGGGAGGCGAACGCGAGTGGCTCGGCATATATATTTATTCTTTTTTAAATGATGTGGTTTGTACATCAACAATTATTGACCAGTCATTAGCAATTAATCGAAAAGCTCCAAAATTTGTGACAAATTCTGACCAATTTTACTGTTTTCAGCAAAATTTGTTCTCAAATTGAACTTGATCTTAACATATAAGACTAAATCTGAACTCGATCTTAAAATATGGGAATAAAATTAATAATTCAAATTATACAAATAAAAGTTTAGATCGACCAGGAACAAATTGTTCTTGCCATGAATTAAATAGAGATGACTAAATAAAAGTTATTGATCTGTGATAGGTATGGCCCAACCTACCCGTGTCGGCCCAGTCCGCCACCCGGGTTATTTGGGCCTGGAAACGCAAGCCCACGAAGAAGCCCATACGAGGGCGCGCACAGGCCTATGCGGCCCAAACAAGGGAAGAACAAGTCAAAGGAATATTCTATCATTATCTCCTCAACCGCCATGCAGACGTGGCCCATGATCTCCTCAACCTCCCATGCGCAATTGTAGGCGCCAGGGTAGTGGATAGATCACAACGGGCCTCCAGAGAAATGGAAAATGTCTATATAGATTAGGAAAGAAGGATTAGCTAGGATCTGATGCTGTTTTGTATCTAAAACTGATATAGTAAAAAGAATCAAGAGTGATTACTCTTTCCGGTGGACGTAGATCTCCGCGATCGAACCATATAAATCTTCGCGTTATTTACGTTCTTGTTAGTTTGATTACTCCATTGTAATTGCCTTAATTGTGATTCGATTGATATCTGGGTGATCGTATTATCAATTGGCGTCGTCTGTGGGAAAGAGAAGAAAAACCCTAGTATTCTTTATCACTGCACTGAATTAACATGGTGAACACGCGCCGATCCGTCGATCCGAACACTTCTCGTCGGAATACTCCTGTCGACCCGTTCCCTTCGCGAAAGCAGCCACCACTCCAGGATGTTCTCCCGGAACAGCTTAACCCGTTGCTGCCTCTAGCGCATATGAGTGTACCACCTCCAGCGCCTGCTGATCCACCGGCGCCGGCTAACTCCAAACAGGCTCCTGCATTGACTCATGCCCATGAAGAGTTTCTCCGGGAACACTCCGCTCTCTTCCAGCAGTGGGCTCGTCGTCGCGCATCGGAGGCGAAGAAGAGGATCAAGTGGCAAGGCACCAATGATCAATGACGATCCGCCCTGCAGGGCGAGACAAGATCGTCGCCGCCGTCGATCATTATCACCCAGAGACACCCGAAGCTCTGCAGGTTCCGGGGTGCGCCGCAATGATCACGCCGATGTTGACCGGCGCCGACCTGTCAATATTGCAAAATGGCCTTGCCTGGAAAATTCTCGTCTATTAGACCCATGTGAGCAAGAGAAAGCCCACATCGAGGCCGAACTTGACAAAGTGTTAGGCCTCGATCCCGACGGAGAAATAGTCACCCCCTTCTCTCCGGAGATTGCCAACACGCCACTTTCTGCGGGATTCAAGCTTCCACCTTTTGCCTTATATATCGGCACTACGGAGCCCGTTAACTTTCTGAACACATTTAAGTACGCTATGGTTAACCGGGGCTGTAATCAGAAGCACTTGTGCAAGGTATTTCCCGAATATCTTCAAGATGAGGCCCGACTTTAGTTCGATGCCTTGCCTCGAAATAGTATACAGTCTTTCTGAGACATTGTTGGGCAGTTTTGGACCCGTTTTTATACGCGAGCAAAACCTGTGGCTATCCTAGCCGATCTAATGAATATTGAACAAAGGGACGGGGAGACAATCTCTCAGTTTCTTGAACGTTTCACAGCAGAAAACTTAAAAGTGGGCAATCGGTTAGACGATGTTATTGTCACTGCGTTCATGAGCGGCCTCCGGGCTGGACCGCTTTACACTGAACTTGTCCGGAACCCTCCGGCCACTGCCCGAGCCCTCTTCGGGGTTGTAAGAAAGTTTGCTAAAGCAGATGAGCAAACTCGGCGCAAAAGAGAGAAACTCGCTGCCAAAAAACAGCCAGAGAAGACGCAAGCGGGAACCAACACCCGGACCAGCGCCTTTTAACCGTCTAGGAAAGGGCAGATTAGAGCCCCAGAGTGATCGGACTCTACTCACACCTCTCACTCGACCGAGGGTAGAAATATACGATGTGCACAAAAACGAACTGCGACCATGCCCGCCAATGACTGCCCCAGCTAAAAAGCGAAATAAAGACAAGTGGTGTGCTTATCACCATGACCATGGACATGACACAAAGGAGTGTCGAGAGCTTATTAAGGAAATTAAAGATTGTTTGAAGCGTGGTTCTCTTCGGCAATATGTCGCCAGGACTGAAGACATGCCTCAGGAGAGCCGAGATGGGGGTTCTTCTCGAGGTAGGGGAGGTTACAATAATAGAGGTCAGGAACGTCCCCGACCGCAATGGCGAAATAATGGGCCTAGGCATAGTGACTACCCGCGGCAGGATCAACGCAGAAGCTAGCCAAGCCCACCACCGCAACCTCAGCTATTGCCGCCTTCACCGCCTCGTGGAGGTCTCGGGCAGAATCCACCTAATCATGTCATTCACGGCATAATTAACGTAATACATGGTGCCATGCCATTGGGGGCTTCCCGGAGCGCCCTAAAGGCCGAAGCGCGTAGGCCTCCTCCCGAGGAGCCTCGTCATAAGCGTCTTCATAAGACTGAAGCGGTGGCTTTCACTGAGGATGACCCTATTCCAGAGATCACTCCTCAAACAGATGTCATCGTTACTGACATGGTGGTCGCCAATATCACAACCAAGTGCGTCTACGTCGATAATGGCGCCGCGGTTAGCATTATCTTTTCTGATTGCTTCCACAAAATGGGCATACCTCACGAGCGACTCCGGCCTGCCCCGGGGCCACTCCAGACTTTAACTCAAGGGGAGGTCCAACCTGAAGGAATTATCACCCTTCCTGTTTTGCTCGGCATCTATCTCGCGATAAATACCATCTTTGTGGACTTTTACGTTGTGTCCAGTTCATCTCCTTACAACATGATCCTCGGCCGAGATTGGCTCACTCCGGCCAAGGCCATTTGCTCCACGTACCATCTGACATTGAAATCTCTTACATCCTATGGGGTAGTAGCCGTACGTGGGAACCATAAAGTATCAAAGGAGTGCATGCGTGTTGCACTCACAACGACAGTTGCAGCTCCCCCAAAGCCTCAGTTTCAAATCACTAATCCGGGATCCATTTCGAACGCCTCCGAGTCACTCGGAACTGATGTAGCCGAAGTGCCACTAGATCCTGCAAAGCCACAACAAACTGTCAAGGTAGGCGCTATCTGTGTGCCCTTGCTACATGCAGCGATCATTCAAACACTGCGGGAGTACTCCGATGTTTTCGCTTGGTCCCCCCGGACATGCCAAGGGTATCTCCAGACCTCATTGCCCACAAACTGAATGTGGAACCTGCTGTAAAACCTATACAGCAAAAACAAAAAAAGTTCGCCCCCGAGCGAAATGCAGCCATCCGAAGAGAAGTCCAACAGCTCTTGGACGCTGATATCCTGTTTGAAGTCCACTATCCGTCCTGGCTCTCTAACCCAATAATGGTAAAGAAATTCACTGGAGCTTGGAGAATGTGTGTTGACTTCTCCGACCTCAACAAGCACTGTCCGAAGGACTGCTACCCTCTTCCACCAATTGACCAGAAGGCCGAGGCTGTCACAGGGTACAAGGTCCTCAGTTTCTTGGATTTATATAAGGGGTATCATCAAGTTTAGATGGATCGCCAGGATGCCCTTAAAACCGCTTTCATTACTGACTTCGGCATTTTCGCATTTAAGAAGATGCCCTTTGGACTCAAAAATGCTGGCGCAACATATCAACGCCTCATGGACTATGTCTTCCAAGACCAAATAAGCCGTAATGTTGAGGTCTACGTTGATGACCTCGTCATTAAAAGTCTTTCCTTCGATTCGTGCATACATGACCTTACTGAGATGCTCAGGGCATTACGACGTCATAATCTTCGGCTCAATCCCGCCAAGTGCACTTTCGGTGTTGGCTCAGGGAAATTCCTCGGGTACATGGTATCCCAGCATGGCCTCCAGGCTAATCCGGAAAAAGTCAGGGATGTAATGGATCTCCAGACACCGAAGAACATAAAAGACGTTCAGCGTCTAACTGGCGGTCTTGCCGCTCTAAACCGCTTCCTAGCCAAGGCAGCAGAGCTCCAGTTCCCTTTCTTCAGAATTTTGTGCCAAGCCAAGAACTTCCAGTGGACATCGCAATGCGAAGAGGCCTTCATAGCTTTGAAGCAGCATCTCAAGCAACTACCCACCATGTCGGTACCTCTCCCCGGAGAGCCTCTCCTCATATACTTATCCGCCGCCGACGAAGCAATTAGTGCGGCCCTCGTCCGCGATGACCATGGGACACAACGACCCATTTACTTCGTCAGCCGAGCCCTCCAGGGGGCAGAAGCTCGCTACTCTGTAGCAGAAAAAATAGTTTTGGCCCTTGTCATGGCAGCCCGCCTCCTACATCCTTTTTTTCAAGGACATACAATCCACGTCCTCACTAAGCAGCTGGTCCGCCAAGTTCTCCTAAAACCCTATATGTCGAGACGCTTTGCCAAATGGGCAATCGAGCTCGAAGAACACGACATACAATTTTAACCTCAACGTGCCATCAAAGGACAAGCCCTCGCGGACTTTCTTGCCGAAGTCCCATACAATGGACCCGAGTCAACTACATCTCCCAGGGATGTACCCGAGACCAACCCAGCTGACAAAGCAAATATGTGGCACGTTTACGTTGACGGTGCCTCGGCCGCTAGAGGGAGTGGTGTCGGGGTTCTCCTCACGAAACCCGATGGAGAGAATATCAAGTATGTCCTCCGCTTCAATTTCAAAGTGACAAATAACGAAGCAGAGTATGAAGCAGTAATTGCCGGGTTGCGACTCGCCCAAGCCTTGGGAGCCACACATGTACGTTTGTATACCGACTCCGAAGTGGTGTCCAACCAGATCAGAGGATCGTACAACGCAAAAGAAGATATAATGAAACGGTACTTGCCCTAACTCAGCAACTTTTGCTAACTTTTGCCTCCATTGAAGTTTTACAGATTCCCCGAGGAGAAAACACTAAGGCTGACACCCTTAGCAAACTAGCCTCCGCGGCCTCGTCAAACATTTCTGCTGATATACTTGTCGAAGAGGCTGTGCATCCGGCAATACAGGAACAGGTCATATCCGTAGTGACCGATGCTGAACCATCATGGATAACCCAATAATCCAATACCTCCGAGATGGCATTTTGCCCGCTGACAAGGTGCTTGCTCGTCAGATCACACTGAAGGCACCTAAGTACACACTTCACGATGGAGTTCTATGCCGTCGCTCCTACTTGCAACCGAGCCTCCGTTGTCTCGATCCGGCCCAGGCTGACTACGTTCTCCGAGAACTCCATGAAGGCTTATGTTCAAGTCACATCGGATCGCGCATCCTCGCCAAGAAAGCACTCCGGTGGGGCTACTATTGGCCTACCCTATTTAATGACGCACACAATCTTGTGTGGCAATGCGACAAGTGTCAGCGCCACTCTCGGGTGAAACATCTACAGCAGACCGACCTCATCGGCATCCAAAGCGCCTGGCAGTTCATCCAATGGGGCATTGACCTCGTTGGTTCGTTCCCCGTCGCCCCGGGTGGACTTAAATTTTTGGTTGTCGCCGTCGACTATTTTACCGAGTGGGTCGAAGCTGAACCACTTACTGCTATCACTAGCTAGAACATCCTCAAGTTCGTCTGGCGAAACATAGTTTGCCACTTCGGCATTCCGAGCACAATAATATCTGACAATGTAAAGCAGTTTGCGAACGACCCTTTTCTTTCCTGGTGCGCCGAATTACATATCAAACAGATTTTCACTTCGGTGGCGCATCCTCAGGCCAACGGCCAAGTTGAAGTAACAAACTGCACTATCATCAACGGCCTCAAGAAACGGCTAGATCAGGCCAAGGGTCTGTGCACCGAGAACCTTCCACAGGTTCTCTGGGCCTACCACACAACGCCTCATACCTCAACCAATGAAACACCTTACAGCCTTACCTACGGATGCGAAGCGGTCATTCCCGCTGAAATTGGCGTACCCAGTCCCAGACTGCTCAACCACGACCCCGAGAACAATGAGGATAACATTCGCGCTAACCTCGACGCGCTTGAGCATCGCCGTGAACAAGCATTTATCTGACAAGCTAAATGTAAGCAGCAAGCAGGCCGATATTACAATAATCGAGTTCGCAGGACTCAATTTTGAGTCGGAGACTTGGTGCTTCGACAGAATTCTGGTAGCAAAGCCACACCCGAGGGCAAGCTTCATGCCACTTGGGAAGGACCATATCGTGTTACCGCTGCCTATGCCTCCGGGAGCTATCAGCTGGCACATCCGAATGGTACTCCGGTGCCCCGCACATGGCATGTCAGCAACTTGCGACGTTTTTTCCTCTAATCTACTTCATTTGACAATATTTTTCTCTTCTTTATTTTCTGCAATATTTTTTACTTCTGCAGTACCTTAATTCTGTTGTCTCTCAGTTTTAGATTGCATTGTATTCCTGTTTGTCCCGACAATGGATATTAATGCAATGTTTCCTTCACACATATGTTATTCCCTTTACGCGCCGCGGGGACGCCCCGGCCCGCTCTAATATACACTTAATGGTGTTAATTTACTACTTGTCTCCGGACTAGAGTTACCTCTCGCCCGATCCGTCCGGGGAGGTCTCAACCTTGTCCACGGACAAGACTTGCCTCCTGCCCGATTCGTCCGAGGAGGTCTTTCAACTTGTCTCCGGATGCGTTTTCGTATATTACGTCATCCCGAGGGCTGGGACAACTACATCACATTGCATACTTGCACATTTAAAAACATTTTTCCATATACATACACTTTCGTTCCAAAAATATATGTATAAGTAGATTTCATACATACATTTCATCTTTTACAATCTCATACATCTTTACACTTTCTAAATCATGCTATCTAGTCTTGCCTCCTAGCCAAAACTCGGCACTGCGACGGCCTGGCACGCTTTGCCCTGTACCTGAACTCCTCCGAGACCTGGAAGCACCTCGGGGCACTCTTCTGCTCCTTGGACCCCCTTGGCTACTTTGCCATCCACGGCTCGACTAGCTCGCCCTCTTGGCTGCCCCCGATTTATTTGCCCATTCTACTGGGTCCCACTCCGCCTGGGTCATTTCTTCGACGTCTTGGGCAAACTCCCGGACTTGTTCCGTGGACTCCAGGCTTCGCTCCGGCCCTGCATCTCGCGACCCTGCTGGTTCTCTTACGGGCTTTGGCCTCTCCTTGCTGGCCCCGCTGGCCACAGCAGAGCTTGGTTCCTGAATTATGATCCCTCCGGCCTGCGTCGTGCGAGTCGGCCTTTTTCTGCGCGTTTTGACGTCCTTGGCCCGGCTGCAGCTTGCGACGTTCTCTTCCGGAGTGTGCCGCCATCTCCTCCGGCCTTCCAGGTTTTGATACATTCCGAGGAGGAGCTCCAACACCAGACGGTTCCTGTACACCTCGGCCGAGTTCGGATCCCCGAGGTCCATTAATTCTTTTATCTCAGCTTGGACTTCCACAATTCGAGCCTCGAGATCTTCAAATGTCAACAGACCGTATTCTGTCAACATCCGCTCATATTCTCGGTGATGCATGTACATCCGCTCCACTTCGGCATCTTTTGATAGAGCGTTCAATTTGTAGTGCAGCGCACTCTCCTTGGCCTCGATACGAGCCTTCTCTACCTCGGCTAGGTTCTTCTCGGCGGCAGCTAATTTTCTCTCTACCCGGGGTACAACGTGCTTCTGCAGGTTGTCTCTCTCACCCCGGAACCAGTCCAACGTCTTCATAAGCTGCTTTATTACGCTATGCAGCTCCTCGGTGCTCTCCTGTTAGCAGCTACACATTCAGTACTATACACAACAAGATTCATGGCCGTACAAGTACAAATCAAAAAAATTGTTCAACATCCATTACATAATTTCACTTCAAGGTTCAATCAAATACAAAGTCACTGGGGATCGAATACATCAACAAAAATGTACATACATATGTTCACTGTATGAATTTATACATCAATTATAGTTTATAGAAATTGGGGGGGACTGACCTCCCCTTGCCCCGGTTTGGTCCCCGACGCTGTTGCCGGTGCCGATGTCCCCTCGGCTGCCGCTGCTAGCTGCCTTCCCTCCTGTAGCAAAGTCTGGCCATCCCCGGAGCTCTGCCCCGACGCTTCTGCTTGAGGATCAATCCTCGGAGGCGGGGCCCATTTTCGCGGCTCTTGCATGAACAACCCCCTTCTGAACGCCAGGAACTCCTCGTCCTGGTCGGCGTCACAGCTGGCGACCTCCTCGGCAGTCAGCACAGTGCCCTTCTCTGCCAGTGCCTCCACCAGGGGCCATTCGGAGACCTGGGCCAGGTCCTCGTAGTAGGCTTCCTCCACGGCGCCTACAAAGTTGTAGTCGTACCCGAACTCTGACTGATATACGTCCACGTCCGGATAGACATCCTTCACTTTCTCCAGCAGCACGGAGCGGGTGGCGGTGTCACCGATGGGCACGAACCTCATCTGATAGTCCATGAACGTGCCCGTCTAGAGGAGCTTCTCCACAAAAGTATTCAGTAGAGCCCTTTGGCCCTCAATCACCGCCGCGTCTTTGCCTTTGAGCTCGACGCGGAGCTCCGCCACTTCCCCCTGGAGCAGCTCCAACGCTGTCTCTACGCCCCGAAGTCGGGTGACTTCCTTCTCTACCTCGGCAGCCCTTTTTCGGGCCTCGATCAGGTCGTGGGACAGTTTGCCATTACGGGAATGGAGTTCCCGCAGCTCCGCGGCCAGCTCCTCCTTCGCCTCCTTTTCGCTTCTTCGCCCGAGCTGCAATATCCCTCGGGCTAGCGGCAGCAGCTCCTCCGTCTCTGGTCCTTTCAGGCATAGAGTACTCATTTGCCCCTGTGAAAAAGCAGTCCGTCAGTCTATTACAACATGTAACAGGAGAATGCACAATCGTACGTACCTCGGGGGCAACATCCGGGCGCATCCTCTTCGCCTCCGAGGATGGCGTCGATGATGGCTCCGGCCTCTTTCTTGACCTCGGCGTCAGGCCGGTTACCACCACATCTTCTTCGGTCCCTTGAGACCGAACATGTCCCGGGGATTCCCTTCCTTTTGATGCCACCTCCCCAGCACCCGCCTTCCTTTTCAATGCCGGTGGCATTTTTGGGCTCCCAGAAACGTCCTTCCCGAATCGACCCACTGCAGACGCAACAAAAATTGTTAGTCATTATTACATTATATACGCACACAACACAATAAAAGGTCCTACCCTCCTCAGCAGCCCCAGCAGACAAGCCCTGGCCCGGGGTCGGCACATTTTCCTCCGGTAATTCCGAGTAGTATAGGCTCAACCCAGCCTCCTCCAACTCCTTCTCTGTGCATACTTGTTTAAAACCACCCACGGTGCGAAAATCTTCTACTGACTCCGGCTCCGCTACCGGGGCACTATCTACTATCTCATCCCATCTCCACCTCGGGATAATTTCGTTTACCTTAACAAACAATTTTTTTCCTTCCAGCTATCCACTTTACTAGGGTTTTTTACCCTAAAATCACCCCGAGGCCTCGGACTAAATGAGTACCACCCTTTTGCTTTCCCGAAAGCTTTTAACTGGAAGAAAAACCTAAATGTTTCTACGTCGGGCTCTACCCCGACACTCTTACAGACTACCAAAAAACCTACTACCTGCCTAATGGCATTGGACGCTAACTGGCATAAGGCGATTCCGTAATACCTCAAAAGTTGTACTACGAAGTCTCACAGGGAAAATCTTAAACCCACCTTCAGCTAGTCTATATACACCCCAATAAACCCCTTTGGTGGGCAACACACCCTGTCATTGGGCTCCGGTACTATATACTCTAAATTATACGGAAAATAAAATGACGGAATCAGCGTTTCTAGCTGCACCTGAGTCATTCGGGGTGCCTCCGAGGCCACCTCGAAGTCCTCCTCGAGGCAGTCGCTGAAGTCTACGGCTCGGGTCGAAATTTCCCTAAAATCCGCCTGGAATACAGTCATAATTTCCCTCTTCTCAGGAAATATACTTCGTATGGGAGCCGCATCAATCGGCTGTTCCGTTGTTCCCACTTCCCTAATAGCGGACGAGGACGAAGAAGAATGCATACTTACTTGATTCAAATGAAAGTAGCTCTGGAATTGCAGAGGATTCTCCTTTTCTCCCGCTCTTTGTTTGTCGCGATTTGCAAATGAAATGGTAAAGTAAATCTTTCTGTTCACGCTTTATATATATATCCAAAATTCAACGGCCCAAATTGTGACCTTTCACATTCAACGCATGTGATGCACGCGTGTTTTTCACGCGCGTTTTTCACGCGCTTTTTAGATGACCATACGCATGGGGAATCACGCGCCTTGTAGTTTCCGTCAACATAGGTTGACTACCTCACCCCGGGTGTATATTATTTCAACTCCGGTTGACTACCTCACCGCGGGGGTAGATTATTTCAACTCCGGTTGACTACTTCACCCAGGGTGTATCTTATTTCAACTCCGGTTGACTACTTCACCCCGGGTGTATCTTATTTCAACTCCGGTTGACTACTTCACCCCGGGTGTATATTATTTCAACTTCGGTTGCCTACTTCACCCCGGGGGTATATTGTTTCACCATCGGTTGACTACCTCACCTCGGGGGCACACTATTTCAACTCCTGATGGCTGTCTAACCCCAGGGATTCATCAGTTCACCTCGGCAACAAATCAAACAATACCATTCTCGAAACCACACTGCAACCTGGAGCTCGTCTCTCGCTCCGGCTGGTGGGGGGCATCTGATAGGTATGGCCCAACCTACCCGGGTCGGCCCAGTCCGCCACCTGGATTACTTGGGCCTGGAAACGCAAGCCCAAAAAGAAGCCCATACGAGGGCGCGCACAGGCCTATGCGGCCGATACGAGGGAAGAACAAGTTAAAGGAATATTTTATCATTATCTCCTCAACCGCCATGCAAACGTGGTCCATGATCTCTTCAACCTCCCATGCGCAATTGTAGGCGCCAGGGTAGTGGATAGATCGCAACGGGCCTACGGAGAAATGGAAAATGTCTATATAGATTAGGAAAGAAGGATTAGTTAGGATCTGATGTTGTTTTGTATCTAAAACTGATATAGTAAAAAGAATCAAGAGTGATTACTCTTTACGGTGGACGTAGATCTCCGCGATCGAACCACGTAAATATTCGCGTTATTTATGTTCTTGTTAGTTTGATTACTCCGTTTTAATTACCTTAATTGTAATTCGATTGATATCCGAGTGATCGCATTATCAATCTGTTGTTAGTTAAGTGGAAGGGGGCGTGAATGGTGCACGTCCCCCTTCGATTAAGGGTCATGGTAAAAGATAATAATGTTGACGAAGGGACAAATTATGCTGCAGTTTTCAAAAGGTGTCTCTATGTCCTAAAAATGTGAAAATGAAAAGCATGTCTTAGATTAATCATATATTTCTTCCCACCGCATTAACCATAGGGATTTACTTTATTGCTTTCCTTCACCCAATGCTTTCACCTTTTCATCTTTACTCTCTTTTTTGTCTTCACACCACCTATTTTTCTAATCATAACTCTTCTACAACAAAAATGATCTTCTAAAATATAGAAAATTAATTTGTCGTAAATAACTATACAAAACTTCCACCCCTTGAATATAAGAAAAAAAAAAAACTTGGTGTAAGACCGTCGCACGGCTTAATGGGAGAAATTATCACTTTTATTTGTAAAAGTATCACATTTTGTACAAAAAATATCATATTTATATGTAAAAGTATCATTTCTTTTAACAAAAATATCACTTTTATCTGTAAAATGATCATTTTTTCTGGTAAAAGTGTATCCTGTAACATCGTGATACCACACACAAAAAACTCACTCAAAACGTAATGAAATCGCTAAGTATTTGTCACAATATTATTAATTAGAGACAATATATTGTGCGCGCTAAGTAGTTATTTTAATAATCCGATAGCAAAAAACTGATATTATTTTAGGCGACAAAAGTTATCAACGTGTCAAGTATTTTTTTTTTTTTCTTCAACTAGCTAATTGCCTCGTAAAAAGTCTAAAAATAACTTTCAATAATTCAAAGAGCATTTTGTAATGATTATTCGTCAAATGAACTTAGCATTAGAAAAAATAATTTTTATCTAAAAAACATGTGACACAAAATAATTTTTTTTATTGTAGTGCAATAAAAGTGTGAATTATGTAACATCACGTAGATCATCTCTTCCGATTTTTGGGGGGTGTTTACGATTATTTTTACTTTTGGAAAAGTGATAAAAATTAGAGATTTTATAAAAATTACTTATGTAAAAGAAAAATAGTAATTTTCAATAAAAGTAGAAGTTGGAGTGTTTGCTATAGAATCACTTATGTCTTTAAAAATATCATATTATTTATAGAATTATCATTGAGTTGGAAAAACATTAAATTTCTGCTTTTAGCTTTTACATTGGAAGCACTTCTTTTTAAGTAAAAGTTGGTTTTGCAAACACTACAAAATAGTTTTTCTCAAGATATAAGTTGAAAATCACTTACAAAAAGTAAATGTAAACACCCGTGGTTGTGTGTCCTATGTGAGAATTTGAATAGTTTGTTTCTTTTTCCAAGATAACTATGGGTTCAAAGTTAAGTTTTACGAGATCCAGTTTAGGTCCTTAGAGGATTCATAATTTTCCGTTCATAACTTATGAATTTAAGATTCACATATCTCATTTTTTAAAGTTTGATTTGATTGTTCAGTTAGTGATGGATGAGAGGATATTAGTAGCCATCCAGAAATAGTATACTTGAGGGGGCTGCAACTCAAGTATTTTACAACATCAAATCAAAACTCAATACTGTATGTACTTTCACAAAAAGGGAAAAAAATACTATATTTGAATCGTCTTTCAAGATTATTTTTTGTCCCACAAAATAACACGTCATGTTTTCAAATTTAATGTTTCTTTTTATTGGTTAATTAAATCAAATTAATTTTTAATTTTTAAATTTCACATAAATTACATATTATAAAGTAAGTTAAAGCAACAGATAAGTAAAAGTTGTTAGTTTTTAGTTAGAGCGAAAATAAAAAATTTATACATTCGTCAAACGTGACTCATTATAGATGGAGAAAACAAATACCATTCTTGAAGCTCCATAGGCCGGTTTAGAATCCATGAAATAGTCACAATCGAGGGATGCATTTTGATATTTTTGGAGGAGGTAAGGGTAAAATACGAAATTGAAACTATTATAACACAATATCTCACACACCGACAAGCCGTGCAACTAAAATTGTTAAGTTGTTAGATGGTATGATTGAGTTTTGGTGTGTCCTATATATTGAATGAGTGAGCATGTGAGATATAATACTATAACAAATTTTCAAATTAGAGACACAAAAATAATAACGAAATAGAAATAGAATTGTAATGAAAAGTGGTAGAAAATCATTAGTGTCGAAATAACAATCGAATATTAGATATGAACATAATTTGTCTTTATTTTGTTGGTAATTTGATCTCTAATATTATAATAGACACAGAAATTTCATCACTAAATTTAGAGACGAAATAAATCAATCTTTAAATTTTATAGACTAGCATTACAGAGTTCAATCATTTCGTCTCAAATCCATCATAACTTTAATTTAAAGATATATATCATGTAATTAGAGACGAATTCTTTAATCTCTAATTTGATTTCTTTCTAGCAGCGTAAGTTAGGATGTTTTTGTGCCCAACTAAGGATTAATGGGTTTGGTGAAAGTTGTCAAGAATGTTTGTTGACGATTAATTCATACCTAAATTCCACCCTGTTACTTTCCCAAATTTAGTAGCACAAACGATTTGAACTGGTTCGGATTTTTCGATCTACTCGCGTCATGTTCTACTCGTGTTTCATCAACAATCAAATGTTTATACGGTTTATGAACTCATAAACAATGAACCTGTGAATTAGAAATAAAATTATATAACAAGATATAAATATGATCGTAAGTTTGAACTTAAACCTAAAAATATGTGAATCATAAATCATGAATCTCTACCTAAACCATGAATTAGGATGAAATATAAAAGTCGCGGTCTCAAAATCAATTATTTATCATTTTAACTGCTCAAATTTAGTTGTTACAAAATTATAATTTGAAATTCTTAGAGAAAAATTACAGCCACATATGACTATGTCAAACTAAAGTTTTTTTTTTTTTTTTTGCATTGCGAATGATGTGGCTGTGTCACCCTAATAAACAACGTAACATTAAATACATACCAAAGTTGATAAATGTGACCACAATTTCATTGATACAAATGAAAAATCACAATTTGGACCAAATTTTAAATTCCGACTAAAATTGGACAAAATTGGAGCACCTAAAAATAAAGAATTGATTTTGGGACCTCCCATAAGCAATGAGATGGTTGTAAAATTACTGGCCCAAGGGGTCGTCGGGCCCACAAGTCCGACCCATCAACTCAACGTAGCCCATGGTTTAAGCCCGTCATATTAGGATTTGTGCCTTGAATCTTATTTTGGTTTGAATTGGCGTTCGTATCGAGGTGGAGGATTGAATTCGAAAGCTGTTGGAATGCATCGCGGCCGCGGCAAGAAGGGGGAATTTGCAGAGATCGAGTCGCGGCCGCGACCAGTTGTTCAAAACATTGTCCTGTTTTGGTCATGTCGCGGCCGCGACACGTTAGGTGGCAGATTTTGGGCTTACGCGGATTATGCCCAATTGAATTCCTTTCTTGTATAGGATTAGGTTTTGGGGACTTATAAATAGGTCCTATTGTGATCCTTTGACATAGAGAGAGTCTTAGAGAGTTTAGAATTGTTTGGTATTATTTTTGCCTTGATTGTTCGAGCGTTGGGAATTATTTGGGTCGAGTATCAATTGATAGATACTCGATTGTTGATTTTGTTTGAACTCCCGTAGAAATTGATTGGGGATTCTTCCCTTTTGGCCGTGGATGTAACTAACAAGTTGTTAGCGAACCCCGTTAAATTTGGTGTCTTCGTTTTGACTTTGTCGATTCTTCTCGTTTATCTTTTGTTATTTGTATTGTTCGTAATTTCCCAACAAGTGGTATCAAGAGCTTGATTCGAGCTTCCGTTGCGTTCATGGGAAATATGGCTCCGATGACCGTGCAGATTGATAAATTCACTGGGAGGAATAGTTTTAGTCTATGGCAGATTAAAATGAAAGCCTTGTTGAAGCAACAAGGATTGTGGGCACCGCTGATGCCAAAGAAGGAAGGGGCCGATATTCCGGTGTCTGCCGAGATGACCACTTTAGATGAGAGACCGCACTCAACAATCATGTGTGTCTTGATGACGAAATCATCACCGAGGTAGCAGAGGAAGAAACTGCACTGGGTTGTTGTCGAAGTTGGAGAGTTTGTACATGACAAAGTCGCTCACCAATAAGTTGCTCCTGAAGCAACGTCTGTTCGGACTGCATATGCGCGAAGGTCAGTCTCTTCGCGATCACTTAGATCAACTTAACAAAATCCTTTTAGAACTGCGTAATATTTATGTCAAATTAGAAGATGAGGATGTTGCGTTGCTCTTGTTTGTTTCTCTATCACCATCGTATGAAAACTTTGTGCGGTCATTTGTTGTTGGAAAGGATTCTGTGTCTCTAGAAGAAGTTAGGTCATCCCTACACTCTAGAGAGTTGCGCCATCAGGCGAATGGTTTGTCTGGAGAATCAGGTGCAGCCTTAGTAGTTGGCAATAATCAAGGTCCGGGAAATCCGGGGAGGAGGTTCAAGAAGAATTCTGGCCCCAAAGGTCCTCAACCAGGAGACATTCGCAACTATTGTAAGGAGAAAGGGCATTGGAAATATGTTTGTCCAAGGTTGAAGGAGAAGCAGGAAGGCACTGTTGATTCTGTTGTGGAAGTTGAAGCAGACTCTGATGGAGATGATGCCCTAATTGCTGAGAAACAGACAAGTAAATCTGATTCTTGGGTTCTTGACTCTGGGGCGTCGTACCACATATGTCCGCGTAGGGAGTGGTTCGCAACCTACAAGCAGGAGGAAGGTGGCAATATCTCATTGGCCAATGGTTCCAAATGCAAGGTGGTTGGGATAATAAAGGTGAGGACGTATGATGGTAGGTTGTGTACATTGAACGATGTCAGACATGTTCCGCTCATGACTAGAAATTTGATTTCACTGAGTCGACTAGACAGCAGGGATTTTAGTTTCAAAGGTGAAGGTGGAGTTTTGAACGTCTGCAAAGGTTCGAATGTAATTTTGAAGGGGATTAAGAAGGGAACTTTGTATTTGATGCAAGGTTATACTTTGGTTCGGTCTGCTGTTGTTCGAAGTTGTTAGTGTCCCATTGTTTGGGACAAATTTGGTACTTAGGCGCATCTGGTACATTAGGTACAACTGGCGCAAAATTGAATTTGGTTTGTTTGAAATTAGTTTGTTTGAATTGGTTTGATTGAGTTTGGTTTTATTCGAATTTGTGAGGAGGTTTGATTTGAGGTGGAGCTTCGTCTGAAGTAGCTGCATCGTTTGGGGATTCAAGGCAAGGTGGAGAACGTTAGGATTTGTGCCTTGAATCTTATTTTGGTTTGAATTGACGTCCGTATCGAGGTGGAGGACTGAATTCGAAAGCTGTTGGAATGAGTCGCATCGGCGGACGTGGCCGCGATGGATGGTCGCGGTTGCGGCAAGAAGGGGGAATTTGTAGAGATCGAGTCGCGGCCGCGACCAGTTGTTCAAAACATTGTCCTGTTTTGGTCATGTCGCGGCCGCAACATGTTAGGTGGCAGATTTTAGGCTTACGCAGATTAGGCCCAATTGGATTCCTTTCTTGTATAGGATTAAGTTTTGGGGACTTATAAATAGGTCCTATTGTGATCCTTTGATATAGAGAGAGTCTTAGAGAGTTTAGAATTGCTTGGTATTGTTTTTGGCTTGATTGTTCGAGCGTTGAGAATTGTTTGGGTCGAGTATCAATTGATAGATACTCGATTGTTGATTTTGTTTGAACTCTCATAGAAATTGATTGGGGATTCTTCCCTTTTGGCCGTGGACGTAGCTAACAAGTTGTTAGCGAACCACGTCAATTGTTGGCATCTTTTATTTGCTTCTTGCACGGTTATAGTTTGTTTGTTCTTTTCGATTGTTCGCTTATTTCCCAACACGTCGTAGCCCGTGGACCGCGGGCTGACCCGACGTCTACCCTTTTTTATTCCCAAACCCCCAGTCCCACCCAGACTATTCAAGATTTTAGTTGGTTGGGGATCAAGCTTTCTTTTTATATTCTAATACGGATTGAGTATTGATGGGTTTGTTTCTTGATTTTCTTGTTAAATGAAATTATTGATTCTATTGAAGTTGCATAATTCCATTAGCATGAATATCTTCTTGATCTTGTTTTATGTCGCAGACTCACAATAAATGTCTTCATTTTTTCCTTTTAAACGTTGTATAAATTAGATAAAACAACTTAACTTCTGCTGCTACGAGCTAATACTGCCTTAAATTTTTTGGACCTAGTAGATTAAACAAGGTTCTTTCTCTCTTACGAATCTATCTAGATTGGAAATTATTCACACCATTAGATTGAAAAAAAAATAAAAAATATTTGATTGGGGTGGGTTGGTCCCCGTATCAGAACAGCCCACTCGAAGTGGGTTGGGCTGGACAGGCCGAATTGCCAGCTCTAGATGTGAGTAATGTAATTTTCCCCATGAGTCATGAATATACTTGTCTAAATTAGAGTATCATTGGGATTGAGGGATTTGAAAATCAAAACAATTTCAAATGAGTTGATTTAAATCCATTTCATTTTTAAATCCACTTATTTCAAATATCTTATTTGAATGTACACCTATATATTTTGTGTTTTGTCGTGTATTTATGTATGCTCGTTGTTTTTGCAATGTGTATGAAGTGTTTGGAGTGTGTGGGAAGTATGCAGGGGCAGGCCTGCCTTATTGGCATTCCACTATTTGTATTCTTACAATGTGCATAATTTATTATATTGTGTAGTTATTTTAATGTGTTTGTATTTTGGCCCTCTCAAAATTATAAAACTAAGATAAATTTAGACAATTTTCATTATACTAGAATTCTCCAATCGTGCGATACACGAAGTGTTAATCTATCACAGATATATAATATAAATTATATATTTATATAATTATATTGCAATATAATAAAGGATGCAATTTATATATTTATAATAAAAGGAAAGAGCTTAAAAAAATTAAAATACATACGTATAAATTAGTTATGAGATAGTCATATTAACTGGTTTAGGGTGTGAATATCTTTGTTATCCTTGCATATAGGTCGTTCTAATCTTCTATGGTTCACAATGTATTGAGCATTACTCAAACTATTTTTTTAGAATAACTTCACATTTTCATTTTGTATAAAATATTTTAAATATTAATATTTATGAAAATTTAAATGAATAAAAAATTACATTAAAAAATTGGTATATCTATTTTTTTTTTCAAATTAATGTACATAGTTAAAACATATATTAACCTTATTTTGTCAAACTAAATCATTTCACAAATTACTTTAATTAATACACCAAATTATTGTTTATTTGTTATCAAAGTAAATTCAACAAATTTATGCCATGTAAAAGAATTATAGCCCTAAATTATTTTGTAAAAAATAAAAAAGTAAAAGCAAACTAAATAATCTTATCTAAATATAAAAGAAATTTGTATTTCTTCTAGAAAAATATAATTTTCACAAATAACCTCAAATTTCGGCTAATAAGTTGATATCAATATCTGGTATACAAAATCTTCAACTAATCTGTTGATATTTAGAAAATATTCTCTCAATATACATCGATGAAATTTATGGTGAGATCCTGCTAATTACAAATTTCAGCTAATCAGTTGTATATATCGATATTTGGAATACAAAATCTTTTGCTAATTGGAATACGAAATTTTATGGTAAGATTCTGCTAACCATAAATTTCAGCTGATTTTCGAGTTATAATTGCAGTATAATCTTACCATAAAATTTGTGATTATTATAATCTTACCATGAAATTATTATTTCTACATTAAGTAAGTGTGTTTAGGCGGGAAAACACTCTAAATTTTAATATTTAGGTAACTATGATATATTTTGACACATTTGATAATAAATATTGTCGATATTCTATTTAAATAATAAGCATAATATATATCTAATATTTATAATCACCTGTTTATTAATGTTGGTTGATGGTTCTTTATTTGTCATCCCCCGAACCGTATGTCCTGACCCTCCCCTGAAAGAATGTATATGTGTGTGAAAATCACGTGTAGTTTATGTGTTTGTGGGTGTGAAATGTAATCCTACTTAATATAAAAGTACATTCGTCTATAAATTGAAATATTCAAAATTTCCCGCCAAAAAATCATCTAAAAATATATTGTGAGTTAAATTAGAGTAAATATGTATTTAAAATAAGTTTTGACTATATATTGATAGTCATAAATGACTCCTTGATTTCCATCATAGATATAAATTAACATCAATCATAATAATCAAGAGATAATGAATATGTTCCTTATATAAGTGATGACTCAATTACTGAAAACATAACATCTTATTTATATTAATAAAAGTTGTGATTGAAAAATGTAAATTTTTGTTGGTTATTTTTTTAGTTTGGATTGGAGACATTAATTTTTCTATATATTTATTAGATTAACATAATTTTTTTGAATATCATATTTTTTTTTTTTTGAATATCATAAAAAATCGTTAAAAATCGTCCCGGTCTAATTGACCTACCTTTCTTTTTTGTTTGTCCCAACTTAATTGGCATAATCCATAAATGATAAATTCTCTCACAATCTCCACTCTTAATCTCCACCTTTTAAAAAATCAAAGATTCCATAAAATCTGTTTTTTCTTAGTCTTCGTGCCCGACCAAGGTAGGCCAATTAGGCCGGGACGGAGAGAGTATTAATCTTCCATCGACATATCAAATCTTAATGTACAATTAACTGGAGCTATCAATATATAACGAAACCACACATTTCATTTTTTCTATATGCTGTCAAATGTTGGGACTTTTTTTCTTTTTTCTTTTTTCTTTTTTCTTTATTTCTTTTTCTTTTTTGGAAAATTTGCTATAAAAATAATGGCGCGTATATAATACTCCACTCATGTAGTACACGAATTCTTGGCGGGCTTTGCATAGATGATAAAAACGCCGCAACTACTAATTATTATCAGTTACTAGAATTTTTTTTTCCAATTTATTAAAATATTTATTATTTTTGTTCATAATTTGCTTATAGTTTCTCATATTAATCTTCTTTTTCGTGATTTTTAATTTGAACTTTCAGTTGAATATAAATAAAAGGTCAATCATATTATAAAAGACTAGTATTATCCCGTGCGATGTACGGCTTGTAAGTGTAAATGAATAATTTTTTTTTTATATTTTTATATAATTTTAATATATAAAATATTACAGTTAATAAATAACAAGATATGAAAAATTTTGTGTTAAGGAAAAAAGAGTGTAGTGAAAAGTATTAAAGACTAAAATATATATTAGTATGGATATTTATTTTTCTTAGTGTATAAATATCTCTGGCATTCTTCCATAGAAGTCATGTTGATAATTGATGTTGGAATTGCAATATGCGGTTGGCAGAGGATATATTGGTAATGTTAAAAATTTAGTTACCGTCTTCATAAACAATTTTTCATTAACAATATTCAATAAATTTATAAAAAAAACAATTAATTTTAAGAAAATATGTTTTTTTGGGCCCGGGCAGAATCAACCCAAATAACTTTATCCTATTTATTTTAGGCTAATATATGACAAGTTATTTCCAATTTTATTTTTTATACTGGGGATGAATTTTATATACTAAAAATTGTGATTTTCAGAATTGGTATTAGATTTTGGGCGGAAAAACTTCAAAGTTACTAATTTCGGCGGATTTTATTATTATATTAAGATAGATGTAATTACATTGATTATTACTTGAATTATACTTTAGTACTTATTGCGGAAATAACTGTACATTTTTATTGTAACTGACAGCAAATAAAATTAATAGTCAAATAAATATATTTTTTTTTTATTTACGTTTCTTTAAATGTACAATATCAAATAATTTTTTGTTAGATTAATTGTGATATATTTTTATATAAAAAAATGTGAGATTAATCAAGAAAATAAAAATTATGGACAAAATAAAAGAGATTGGTGTGTGTAACACATAACCCCATATGTGGGAAAGTAGCTCTGGACAGTTGTTTCGAAGACGATTGGAATTAGCACTGTAAGTTGATTTATTTATTTAGGAAAACTTTTTAAGTTTCTTAAAAACATAATATATTTTTTATTAGTTCATTTCAAAATTTCTAAGATTAGTCTTTTTTTCATGATTTTTTATCAGACACCATGTGTATATTAAAATTGAATATTATATTAGAAAAAAATGTAAATTTTTAATGTGTGATCAATTGTATGTTAGACGTAAGTATTTATTGTATCTGACAATTTAATTTGTGTTTGATAAATAAAATTAGTAAGACATTGATAATCAAATATATATCTAGTGGTGCTTCATTTTGACATAAACAACTTTTATTAGCTTAACCGTACGTATTTTGATGTTTAAAATATCATTACAAAAAGCGATTCAAGAAAAAAAAAATCTAGAGAAAATAAGGTTATTAATTCACTTTACTTTCTGGTATCTAAATATTTTTGAATTGTTTGAAATATTATGTTAAAAATAAATGAGCAAAAATATAACGAAGCCAGTTTACATTAGTATCGATTGAAAATGATACATAATTAGTCAAGTGATTTGTTAATCAATTTCTTCTTTTTTTTTTTTTTTTTTTTTCTTAGTTTTGCGCTCAATAACTAATTTGAGACAAAGTGCATCTTTTAATCCTTCACTTATCCATGAGTATTTGTTAAGGTCCCTCAGTTATCCAAAGACATTATATAAGGTCCCCGAGTTCTAAAAAATATTTGTAAATCATGTAAATCGGCGGGTTGCAAAGTGATAGTTTCGTATACTTTAGGCACTGAAGTATCACTAAAAATTGTATCAGATGCTGCACATGTGATATACTTTTGGCCGAAAAAGTCACCGACGGATTGCAAATGACAGTTTCGTATTGTTCAGGCACTGAATTGATAGTAAAAAAGTTTATGAACCAATTTGATAATTCAACCATAGTTTAGCCTGAATTTTTTTTTTTTAATCCTTAATTTAAATGGTATTTGAATACTATGATTTGATATTATTTATTCTGTTAATTCAATTGAACAATCTCATAATTATAATTCTTAATATGTGTTGTTGTTTATTAGAATGTCTTAGACGAGATTCTTATTCGATTGACATTCTATATTTTTTAAAAAAAATTCTCCTAATCTAAGAACAAAGAAAAAACCTCCCCCCCCCCCCCCACGGTGACTCGAACCCAGGACCAAAGACCTAGGTAGTAGATGCTCTGCTACGATTGACATTCTATATTGCTTACGAATTATGTTCTTTCTTTAAAAATAATATTTTAAGCCTAGACACTGTGTAGTTATCTATTAATCTATATGTATTATTGTCGATTATTTCAACACGCACTTTAAAATATAATTACAATTTATTTTACCAAACAAATTCAGTATTTTAATAATTATCCTTATTTTTCACGAATTTCTAAAATATATTACTATGAAATTAAAAATTACAAACATATATATAAATAATAACTTAAAAGAACAACCACAATTTTACATTTTGCGGGAATTATGCGAATACTATTCGCAAAATATTCTTATATGCTGGGTATTAATCGATATTAATAATATTAAATATATGCATAAATAATTATTAACACAAAATAATTCTATGCTCATAATACACACACACACACGCACACCCACACACATATTTAAGTTTATTGCATCGATTATTTACTTGAGTGTAAAAATGTAAAATTCCTTATTTCGTATGGCTTTGTAATATAGTGTTTATTTTAAAATATTTCATGAATGTATTATGTTTTTTAAAATATTAAATACTGATATATTATTTCTTAATTTTTGAAAAAAATAATTAGTACTGATATTATTTAGGATATAATTAATGTTTTGTTCGTGATTTGCTTTTATTTAACGGATATTTCATTTTACATTAATATTATTTTTATTTTTAAAACTATTCATAATAAAGAATATTTTCAAAATATTTAAATATATTGAATTTTTTTCTTATAATATATTGTTTATATTATTAAATCTTATCATTAGTATTTAAATTGTTTGCTTTGATTTCTTAAATATTATTATGCTCATTTTCTTATAATATATTGTTTATTTAAATAATTTACATACTTATTTATTATTATTATTAACAATATATATATATATACAGTTTTGATATCCTGAGCCCCATTTATAGGCTCTATTATGAGCCCCAATTGATGTGGATGCCATGTCATCAATTTCTTTTTGTTTTTTTATTTTTTTCTCTAACTTCAAATAAGAAATAGATTTGGATTCTCTCTCCTATCTCCACAGCGCAAACCAGTGCTCCCTCTAAATATTCTCTCCTTTTCCATCTTGCCGTCAAAATTTGTTTTCTCTCGGCAGCCCATCATCACCCCTAGCCGTCCAAGTTTGAGGGCCGCACCCCCCTTTTTCTTAATTCTAGAAAGCAATTCAAAACCCACCCCTGTTGAATGTTCGAAAAGAAAACCACCATAATCAAAGACTGGTAATGGCCAAGAAAGTGATGGAGGAAACCGTGAAAATGGTGGAAACGACCGGAAACAAGAAAGGAGAGTGGAGGAAGGAAAGAAGGAAAAGAAAAGCCAAAAGGCAAAAAGGCACTGCCGCAAGCTGTCGCGGGGCAGAAGGGCACAATGAGATAAAGCAAGTGGAGGATGAACTTTGTTATTTAATTTTAATGCAGAAAGGTACATGGCGAATTGGTGATGATGAATGTTAACAGTGGACGGATAAAACTTCTTATTACATTATTATTTCAATTGCAATTGATCTATTGTTGCCCAAAAATGTGTTGTTTCGAGTCAGATAGATAATAGGGGTGGTTTTCCTTTGCTTAATTTGGAGAAGTGATTAAAGGAAGAAATTTTAGTAAAATTGCTTAAAATTAAAAGTAAATAGTGGTTGAAAAAAAGTGATTTTGGTCAAATATAAAAGTTAGAGTGTTTGATACTATAATAGCTTTTAGCTTATGAGAGAGAGAAAAAAACGTCTATTTTTTAACCAATATACCAAAAAGTTAGAAAAATCAACAATTTTTTACTTTTAACTTTTGGCCTAAAATCACTTCGATTAAAGTTAAAGTTGTATTCTCAAACACTCAAAAAAAAAAAAAAAAAATTATCAACTATAAGCTGAAAAGCACTTGGAAAAGTAATTGCAAACGCCCATAAAGGAAATAAATTCGGGACAATAACAACCTATTATTATTACCCGGTTCCAATTCTCGATCACACCAAATATTTAATTTTCTATTAAACTGAATTTAATACCCGCATATGTTAGTTAATGACATCATCTAATATATGTGTTTATTGTTCAATCTTGATTGTATGCATCAATAAAACTACAAAATATAAATTGCTCTAATTATCCCTAGTAACCAGTTCTTGGATGCATTTAGCAACTAAGTTGTAAAAAAAATAAAAAGTGCAATGAATTGAAAATTGTATTCATATAGAAGAAGGGCACTAATTATAGTTTCTTCAAAGTTGACTGGCGATGGCCCAAGGTACATCATCCACTGAGCTATGGTCCTACAGTTCAATTACCCAGTTCAGGTAGCATTTCCTGGATTGAAAACAATCCCTACTTACTATTAAATGAAAATCGCAGGTGACACATGTTATTCAGACAGCGCACCTCAGTCCTCTTTTTTCGCTCATAGACATGTGTCAGATTCGGAACAAATTGAATTCATTTTTCTGCAAACTCAACTCTAAAACAAAAGCTATTTAAATTGCACGCTCCTCTCCTACTCAACTGTCGGCCCGCTGATTCTAAAAACACGCATCACCCCGTCAAATTTCACAACCACTCTCCATCCAAAACTGCTCCCCATCTTATCTCAAAATTATCACCTATCTAAATTTACTAATCCAAATAAATTAATTTTTTTTCAAAGTAGTGCTCAATGCAGTTGGTCAATTTTTTTGTATTGCGGTATTATTATTATTATTATTATAAAATAAAACAATCACCAATCATCCACAAACACTCCCCACGCGCGGTTATTCTCAATATAGTACTCTACTAATTCATATATCCTTCTCACAGTTTTCTCCCCACTCTGCATTCTCAACTGCTGTTTATGATGTTCTCACCATTTCATAGTAATTCATCACCCATACATTCTTCTTCCCAGAAAATCAGGTCACAATCACTTTCATATATGGCTCCTTTGTTCACTCTGGTGCACGATGTCGATGAATCCAAGACCACTTGGGCGATGCAAACCTGCGTTTGGCAACATGGATTAGATTTTCAGTGTAGCACGTGTTTTCCGCGATAGAGGTTACTCATTCAGCAAAAAATACAAATATGCATTCTATATTTTGTCATTTGAATACATTTTTATAAAGTATTTTTTTTTTCTTTTCTCAAATGGATGAAGAATGCATGCTAGGTCCTGCATGAAACTATTGATCACCAAACCAGTTGAGAAAATCAAACTTTTCCAAATCAAAACATAATTTCAGTGACAATCAGAAAATTTGCATATGAAATCAGGGAATCTTCATTACATCGGGAAGAATAGTTTATTAGAGTGCGTCTACAAATTCAGAAGATATAGAAGACTCAACTATTTAACAGGTTGGTTTTTCATGTTTCAGCGGATCATAACTCAATCTTAATAAAATGTTGACAGCAAGTTTTTTCATAAAAAATGTAAGTAATTAGAAACTACAAAATACAACATTAAGATTTAAGGTTGTAATATGTCGATTTATTTGACCTTTGTTCAAGTAATCTCTCTGGCCATCCCGTACAATGATAATGTTACATCTGTAAAACAAAAGTTTATGTACATCAGATTTACTATTTTCGCCAAATTTTCAAGTAATGTTTTGAAAATATACTGATAATGTAGTAAGTCGAATTTTCCATGCCAGAGTTTGTAAAACCCTGAGTCTGTTTTTTTTTTTTTTTGTTTTTTTTTTAAGAAATAAGATAAAAAAATATTTAGATTTACTTACGTTTATTTTGGATAAAAATTTGTAATTAACCCCTACTTTGTTCTAGGAAAAAAAATCAAACATGTTATAAACTTTTGATCGATAACACTTGGTCTATGCACACTACTTAGATCTAATGTCAAAACATAATAGATCAAAGTGGAACATCCTTAAATCGGTAACATATCAAATAAGCACATCATCTGCATAAATCTCACTTCTACATACATAAGAATTTTTATTTTATTTTTGAGAAAAACTGTTTGTGAAGATAAAGACTTAAAAAAAGTAGATCCACTTGCATCCGAGCTAAAACAAAGAATTTTGAAACTTATTTGAGTATTATATACATCACGGAATTACGTCTGAGAGCAAATATAAACCAGCTTAAGTTAATGTTCCAGTGACTCATGTAATGGCATTTCAAAGAACAAACAAGAACATTTTAAAATATTTTACCCAATATATACAAAGATCTGTTGATTTTGTACCAAACATTGTTAAAATAACAACAGATCATTGTCATGCAAAATCGATGGCTTCCCTTGCATCCGAGGTTAAACAAAGAATTTCGTAAGCTATTTTGGTATTACATTCATCACCGAATTAGTTTCGGAGCAAATATAAACGCGCTTACATATAATGTCCCACTGACTCATCTAATGCATTTCAGACAACAGGTTACACAATAGAAACACAGATCAGTCGATTTGTAAAAAGAAAACGTTAAATAACAACAGATCATACGCATGCACAATCGAGCAGAAGCTTTGGAATCATGTTTACAACCCATACACGGATCGGCTAAAACAATCAGTGAGCTATATTGTCTGATGCGTATTGTGTAAGAATGAAAAGTACATAGAATAGGTCCATTGAATACCCAGAAAGTTTTAGAGAGAGAGAGAGAGAGAGGGGAAGATGAACAGTAGAGTAGAGGGTGAATTTCGGTAGGGATGGGAAGAGGAACACAGAAGGAGAGATAGAATGCAATCGCATATGAATGTGTTTCAGGATTGCTTTAGAAGATTGCAGAAGG
Organism: Ajuga chamaepitys; assembly: GCA_958295605.1. Taxonomy (NCBI): domain Eukaryota; kingdom Viridiplantae; phylum Streptophyta; class Magnoliopsida; order Lamiales; family Lamiaceae; genus Ajuga; species Ajuga chamaepitys. Next base: position 22,487,319 of record OY282506.1, on the reverse strand, counting down.
TCAAATGAAAAACACACCGACTTAGGGAATACAAAAAGTTGCCAATGAAGAGCCATTCCATTTGAAGCTGTAAAACAGGTACACTTAAATGGTCCATTATGCAAGATTGGGCTTCGAAGTAGTAAAAAATTGGCCCATCTAGCTTTAATTTTTCTTTAATTGATTTACCAACGAAGTAATATATATATCATAGCACTGTTGGTTTCAACCAAGATCATTTTTTTTTATTATTAAAATTATGATTTTTCTTTCCAATAAGTATGCATTCAATCAATTAGACGTTTACAATAACACTCATAATAATTTCCTAGAAAGTAACATTCATAATAATTAGTGTGACTAATAATTTTCGTTCGATATATAGCCCCTTATAGATTTGTTGCAGCTAATGTAAATAATATACTGTTTTTTATTATTGTTGTATTTTTCATGGAAAGAATTATTATTATCTTTTTTATACGTTAATTTTTTATTAAAATTTAAAAAATATATTAGCTTTACAGATTTTTTATTATTTTTTCATAAGTTAATTTTTCTTATATAGAAAGCATAGCCAAAGATCCTCTGATCAAGATATTTACGCAAAAGCAAACCACTTCAAAAACGGTCTAGAGGTATAATATTGAAATCATTTACCATTTTTTTTTAGATAATTATAAAATGACCGCCGAACTATTAACACTTTTTAATTTCGGCATATAAACTATTAACATTGATTAAACCATCGCTAACCTATTTAAATATTAATACTCAAAAGTTGTCGGCTAGAATACCGGTCAAATCCATTATGGTTGTGTAATAGAATAAACCTGGGTGTGCAATGGATCTGACCGGTATTATGACTGACAATTTTCGAGTGATAATATTTAAATAGATTGACGGCAGTTTAGCCATTATTAAAAGTTTATAGACGAAACTGAAAAAGTGATAATAGTTTGACAGTTATTTTGTAATTATCCATTTTCTTTCATTATTTAGTCTTTCTTTAATTTATGTACCTATACCTAACTAATTAACTATATTATTAAATTTTCAGATGACATAGACATAACATGGCGCTGACAATTTGCGCATATAAGTCAGGCAATGTTTGGTTGGGGTTGGGGTAGCTGGGTTGGGGAAATGGTTGAAGTTAGTGACATTAAAGAGTGATGTTTGGTTGAGTGGCTGGGGTTATGGTTGAAGTATGAAATTTAATTATTAATTGTAAAATGTGATGTGATATGGATAAGAGGTAGTTAGTAATGATTGGAAGAATGATTAAAGTAGTGTTTGGATTTGTGATTGATGTTTCCCACCAAACCCTAATACCCCCGACTTGACCAAACCAACCCAAAGAATTTAGTATCACACTTATCACAGTTTATACTATTTCATGTTTAATATTTTTTTATCGTCTTACTGTTAATCTAAAATAAAAATAAATCTTGCCCGTGCATCACACGGGTAAACAACTAGTATATATAAGATCAATATGCTGGAGAAAATGACGGAATGCCACCCAGAGCAGTGCAAATATTTGGTACAGTTTTGGGTGCTGGAACCGATTGATCATCATCTTTACCTCACTGCTACAGACCAACCGTTTGTTGTTGGTCTCATGTGTAAGGGGATAGTGTTGTATAGACAGCGGCGTATGGCTCACCGCTATCGTGTTGACAAGGGTGCACAAGAAGGGGAGTTGGGTGTAGTGGGACGGGTGTTCACAAATTTTGACGGCAAATTTTATTAAGGGGGTGATGATGGGCTGCCGAGAGAAAACAAATTTTGACGGCAAGATGGAAAAGGAGAGAATATTTAGAGGGAGCCCTGGTTTGCGCTGCGGAGATAGGAGAGAGAATCCAAATCTGTTTCTTATTTGAAGTGAGAGAAAAAAATAAAAAGAAATTGATGACATGGCATCCACATCAATTAGGGCTCATAATGGAGCCTATAAATAGGGCTCAGGATATCAAAACTGATATACATATAACACTTTAAGTTATAGGGTAGTTCTATAATACACCTAGTGTATTAATACACCTATATCTTTTACCTACTATAGTAGGTTAGCAACAAGTAATTTCTTATTTGTTTTTAATCAATTGTGTATGACCCATAACACATTTACCTAATTTCTTTATAGATCTAATAATGGATTAATATTGATATTTTCTTACAATCCCAACCATGAAAAAAAAAATTCATAAATAATAATAAATAACTAATATACATTTTTATTTTTCAAAATAATTAATGCAGTTTCGTATATATAATAAAAATATGTCATCTCATTACGAGTTACGAGTTTATAGGTTATTTATAAAATATAAAATATTTATGAGTAAACTTATGAATTCATGTTGTGTCAAAAAACAATCTAGCTTTATATAATATTAATATTAATAATACTTCTTGTCCCTAAAAAAATTAATAATACTTCTTTTAAACTTGGCAATATTGTATCAGTATATTGTATTAAAATTCAAGAAGAATACAAAAATGATATGATATTATAATTCTTTTTTATTTTTTAGGTCGACTACGTAAAATTATTAACAAACACTATGTAGATGATTCGGTTATCGTTAGTTAAAAAAAGAGAGTAGGAGTTGATAGATGTTAGATGATGTTTAATTAATTCAATTGTAATACAAATAAAATTGAAGCATGACAATAAGTTATGGAATAGTATCGTACACTTATCGTGGATATATGTTAATATGCTATTGGTAACATGTCAATATTAACAGATGTAGATTTTATGTAAGAGAATTAACTATCTTTTTTTAAAAAAAAAATTCTTATTTTTTATTTATTTATATAACTTTTATAAATTGTTTTAAACTTTTTAAATAAAATTAAATTTTGTAAAAATAGTTCCAAGGTTTTAAGTTAATTTTAAGATATTTTAAATTAATTTTTAGAGTTTAACTCTAAAAATTAATTTTAGATATTAAGAAAATAACTTTATAATTTTTAATTTAATTTTATTTTCTTGCCGAAAATTGTCATTGGAGGTTGCAATTTTGTAAAAGAAGTGGAGTACAAGTTGTAATGGGTAAAAATAAAAGTTTAGGTTCCAAAGTAACAAAATGAGTATAGTACAAGTTGATTTATGTAATTGACCCTAATTTGAAATATTATAAGGTAAAATATATAAATTTATTCTAAAAAATTCTGAAACGGCAGACCAAGATGCTACGAAGCGAAATAATTCTAACGAAAAATTTGGAACAAGATTGATAACTTTTGTTAAGATCAGAAGGTATATCTTGAAAATAAACTGTGTAAATAATTTAGATTATCTTATCAAATATTTGAAAATAAATTTTAGAATTTTCACATAAGAACTTAAAAAATTGTTATATGAATCTGAAATTTATATTTAAAAGTTAACAAGTATTTAATAACTCCATAATGATAACGTAAAATCTAAGATATTGTAAATTAAAATGTACATTTTTTTTATAAAAGAAATATATGTATAAAATTATTCAATCCGTAAACTAGATCTTATTCAAATTAACTAAAATTACAAAATTAAAAATATTTTTCAGTAAATATAATGCACATAATAAATACTTATACTTCTCAAAGTAATTAATACCTTACTTATTCAAATTAATCAAAATTACAAAATAAAAATACTTTTCAAGTAAATTTTAACCGTGTAGTAAATATTTTTAACTTTCAAAATAATTAATATCTTAAAAAATATTAAATGAATGAAAATAGTTTATTAAAATCCTATGATTATTTAATTGAATATAAAATTAAGAAGTAAAATATGAAATACTACTACTAATAATAATAAAACATTATTTGTTTAAGTCATTAGAATCTTGATACCTATTGAATAGGTAAGTGGTTAAATAATTTAATGGCTAAGATTGCATTAAGAAGATCCAAGGATTGTTATGATTAGGTGTATTAATACACTAGGTGTATTATAGAAGGACCCTAAGTTATAACTTTTATTATATATTTATTACTATATTTACAAATCGTGTATCACACGAATATATTATTAGTATACATATAATTATGTATTTATATATGTATAATGTGTTAAAAAGTGCAGATAAAAATATCAAAATTAACTGGATTGTAGAATAAGATTCCAAATCCATAAAATGATTAACTAAAAGTTTATGAGAAATTTCGAATCAATTATTTAGAGTTCCGAGCCAAGCAAGTTAAATGAATTTAATTATGGGTTCCAAATCATTCTCTAAAGTCTAAATCTATTTTCCAGTTAGATTATTTTATTATTTGTACATACAAATATATTTTGGCAAAGTCTTTCGTTCACGGAGCAATTCGAGTTGAGTATCATGACTTGCTTAAAAATATTACTTATTCTGATTAATACCTTTAAGTATACTTAGGACATTTCATTACCGTGATATCTTGATTCATAACATATAATACCTCTAGACTTAAATACTAATATATTTTAATTCATAACTCAAATCACGAATTTATATAAATTCGAGGTTAATTACAGCAACCATACCAAATTATTAGCGTTTTTACACATAAACCACTAAACTTTTTTTTTTGTTGCATCGATACATATAAATTATACGAGTTTTGCAGATAAACCACCAAACTTATTTTTCGATCATTTTTTTTGTTGAAAATCCATACATGACTTGCGCGTGATAAACTTTTAATGGTTTTTTTTGTACAAACAACCTTTTTAGCATGCTAAAAGTGTAAAAAAAATTCACACCTTTCTTTTCCATAACAATTTCTTTGAATCATCAATAGTTCTCTCTCCTAATATCTAGAACCTCCATTGGCTCCTCTACCTACTAAAAAGTGTGTTTCGACAAAAAAAACCCTTAAAAAGTTATAACACGCAAGTTAAATGTGGAAATCCAGAGAGAAATGATTGAAAAATAAGTTTGGTGTTGTATAAACTCTTATAATTTATATGTATAAGTGCCACAGAAAAAAGTTAAATAATTTATGTGCAAAATGCTGATAGTTTAGTATGATTGATGTAATTAATCCTAAAATTGGTGAGACCTTCCATTTTGTCCGAGGAGTACTGCTATAAAGCTTGGCCATTGAAAAATAATCAAAGAAATATGTGAATAAGTTCAGGCCCAATATCAAATTTAAGACATACATGGACCAACTTACTAAAATATTCAGCCCAATTTTAAATCTCATTTACCCAACCCCAATTCTGGAAGCCTCTGATCTGTTTTTGGTTGCTTAAAAAAAAAGAATCTGGTTTGTGTAGCCCAGTAAAAGTAAACCTAAGGACATATTTGGACTAGGCTGTTGCCAGCCGGATATGGGATGGCCCAGCCTAAAGGTATTTCACTTTATGGATCGTCAATTCGGATCGTCCAACCAATTTCTATCCAACTTTAACACATTTTCATCATTACATAATCATCCAATCATTATCTACATCACTTTTACAATTTTCAATACACTTTTTTATCATTACCTAATACCCTACATAACCTTTTACGATTTTCAATACACCTTTATATCATTACCTATCATCTCAATACCTATTGATTTGACATCACTTTACACATCCTACCCTACTACATCCTTAAACAAAAATACTTTTTTACTTTTCAAATGGATGTACCAGCCGTGGATGTGTCCCAGCGGACGGGGCACATTCCGCTACATCCCAATCCAAATATCCCCTTAAAACTCTGATTAACCAACCTACAAGAATCAAATTTATGATGAAAAAGCAATGGTTTGCCAATGAGATTGTCTGTTTTATTTTGGTGCTTCATATTGTATTTCACTATATTCACCAATCGACATATATATTGAATGATGTCACGAATTAATATATGTTATGTATTAAATTAAGTGAGTAGAAGATGAAGCACATACTATAACAGACGATCTGAATTGAATAATCAGTGAAGTCACTTGTGAGAAGAAACGAGAAGAGATTATCATCTTTAAATTTCCTAATATTTTTTACAATTTATTCTCTTCATATTTTCCAAGCTTTTCTTACTTTCCTACTACTACTACTACTACTACTACTACTACTACTACTACTACTAATAATAATAATAATAATAATAATAAAGGAGAAACCTAAATAGCAAAATCCTCCTATCTTTTAGTTTCTAAACGTAGAAATAATTCTGAAAATTCTATTATTAAATAAAAAAAGTCCGTAATCTTTGACACAAAAGCAGTGTTTTCTTTTCTTTAATTGTTTCTAGAAAAAAAGTTTCCAATTCTATTTTAAACGCAGGTAATATTTTACATCTCTTATCTATTTTTAGCGTATAATATGTCATACTAGTTATCTTTATACGATATTTAAATTGACATATATTACATATATGTAAAAATAAAGTAGGAGAATCGAAATATTTATAATAATATTTTATTGGGTTGAATTATTTGTTTGGAGAGTTATTACTATTATGAAGTGAATATATTTATTTTTGTATTTTTGGCAAGGAATTTGTATAAGATTGTATTTAATGTAAATAATAAAAAGATATTTTTAAACTTAAGGGATAAATATCAAACTGTATGCACATGATAATTGAAACTTATTTTATTGAAATTATTTTTGTAGTTGAAGTTTAATTTTTTAAAATATAATAGTAATGTTTTATGGGGAACTTGAAAAATATAATAACAATAAATTTAGAAAAAAAAAAACAATTTCTATACACATAAGTTCTTAAAGATTGCGACATTTAGTATTAGGCGGCCGCTATTTGCAGCCCACTAAATTTCTTAATACAGTCCAGTGCTTAATGTAGCCCACTTATATTTAGGAAATGAGTGCAAACTTCTTAATACAATCCACTTAGTACCAATTTATCCTTGTGTATTAAATTAAGTTATTTAAAATATAACAAACTAAAGAAAAATATAAGAAGAAAATTAAACCTCAGAATTCAGATTTATTAAAGATTTATTTTCTGCCATGATGTAATTTTACTTTCTCAAACAATTAATTTCACTTTTAGGTTTGAATCTTGAAAAAAATTAAGCCTTGCAATAAACGGTGGCCGCAAGAATAGAGAAGAAGAAGTATATGCTTTAAACCATCTCAGATACTATTCTTGATTTAAATCCGTCAGAGAAACACGGCTACACTTTTGAAGAACAGTCCCTTTGAAAATCCAAGATCATGATCGGTCAATTCAAATTCAATACATTAAACATTCGGGAGATCATATATCATGAATGGAAAAGGAAATATCATGATTTAAATCTGGGAATATAGCGCAACCATATTTTCTGGGAAATAGCATATGTTCCAATACGGTGACTTTTGTTCAACCAAACGGATTAAACATCGTTCGAACTTCGTTGAAGGTGAAAGTCGAATAAACATCGGGTCTGTGTAGTCGAATTGAGATCGAAAATATAGAGACAAAATACATAATTACCGTAATTAATTCTGCGTTGTTAATTGTTCCATTAATGAAACTTTGAAGAAACTAAGATTCATCAACATTTGACAGATAAAGACACAATTTGGTTGAAAATGATGATATGAAAAAAGAAAAAATATTTTAGAAAAATAATTTTATGTTATTATTGTTAATTATTTATGTTTTGTTATCATTAAGGATATTCTAGTCATTTTATAATAATATTTTTATTTATTAAATTAGCGGGTTGCATTAAGAAATTTTAGTTGACTGCGAATAGTCGCCGCCTTAGTATTATTGATAGTTTTAGGTGTAAGCAAATTCAATAATTGTTAGCATAGTACATTACTCCATTCCAATTCATATTATAAACACTTTATTCTTCCACTTTATCATCTAAATCTCAAAAAAATCATAAAGAAAAAAGGAAACAAAGAATGAAGCAAGTCTACTCAAAAAAAAAAAAAAAAAAAAAGAATGAAGCAAGTACATAATTTTTCATGTTTTTATTACTAATTGATTTAACATTTTATTATGTTATACTATGTCAAGATATCAATGTTTATTATTTATTTATGCTAGATTTATTAATCATACTAGTAAATGCTCCCGTGCGATGCACGGGCTATTTTTTTTAAAATGTAAATCAATATTAATATGAACAATACATTTTATTAAAAATGCATTTTTATTTGATAATATATAACAAAAAAAGAAATGGTTAAAATTTGTTACAAATAAAACTTTTGTGTTCTTTTATTGTTATTCATTCCTTGCTCTTACTCCAGAAAATCAATATTTTCCACTAATAAAAGTACATTTTATTTTTTTCACGAATTTCTTCCTCGTATTTTATTCCAAAAAATTAATTTTTTTTTTAAATTTCATCCGTTTATTTAGCTTCTCTTGTCTATATCAAAACATTCATATTAAATTATAATAAATTTGAATAGATCACACTGATTGATAATAATAATAATAAATACAGTGAACATACATAATCCAGAATCCGATATGATTGAACAAACTGAGAAACAAAAAGTTTCAAATCTAATATCAATTAATAGGATTGAGAAACAAATAATCTTAAGGATTATTCTTATATAAAATATTTTATTAGTTTACGTACAAAACATCTTTATTAGAAACAATAACAAAAAAAGAATTAAGGATTATTTTTATATAAAATATTTTATTAGTTTACCTACAAAATATCCCCTATTAGAAATAAATTTTAAGAAAGATATAGAAAATACAATTTTATTTTAGGATGAATTGAATCTTCATAATCCATATGATGAGCTGATTCATATAAATAGAGTTGAATTTGGATTTAGAATTTTCAAAGACATAGATGACCTCAAATCTTTCAATTAGCTCATTAATACAAATAAAGTTGGATTTTGATTTAGAAAAATTAATAAATTAAACTAATAAAATACTTTATATAGGAATAATTATTAAGAAAATATATTCTTTTCTCAATCTTATTAAATTGTATTGCAATTCTGGATTGTTTATCTTCGTCGTTTGTTTATTATTGTTAATCAGTATGATCTATTCCAAAATTTATTATAATTTAATATTAAGATTTTGGGAGAGAGATGAGAGAAGAAAAAACCCAAATGAAATTAATTACTTTGGGATTGTAAGGTTCACCTGGTCAAAAAGCTATGTACGCTCTAACTAAAGAACCCTTACTGCCCACAATGTTGAATACCGGAGCCATTGTTTTTGTATCAACTGATTTTGAAACTAAAATCTTGCGTGTGTATCAACTGACTTTGAAACTAAAATCTTGCGTGTGACAGATATGGATGAAGGGGTCCAGATATTTATAGCTTATATAAAACCCTAGTATACACGTTTCTGTATCAACTGACTTTGAAACTAAAATCTTGCGTGTGACAGATATGGATGAAGGGGTCCAGATATTTATGGCTTATATAAAACCCTACTAACACGCGTCTGTAACTACGTTATGTAAACATTCATTGATTTATAAATTGAAATATATAATTATAAATTTTTTTAATCAGTGAATATATTTATTTAAAAAAAAAAATTGTAGTTATTTTATAAATAAAAAATAGATATAATGTTCTTTAAAAATATAGAATACATACATATACAATTTATTCAATTCCTGAAATATCTCAATTACATATCTAAATTTTATAGTATCTTTTTATTATATATATACTAATGAAATAATTTTAAATTGATTTTATAAGTTGTATTATATACATGCATCAAATATGTGACAAACATTTTCTTTTTAAATAACAGGCTCGCCTTAGTATACACGCATCTAAATATTCATTCTGTTAAATATTAATTTAAAAAATCGATATTCATTCTGTTAAACATTAATTAAAAAAATCGGGGAGTCCATGTATTTATTTAAAGTTTATTTAAAACTCTAATATACACATGTCTAAATATTTATTCTGTTGATTAAATTAGCGAAATAGTATATTTCAACCGAATGTATAGTTCCTGAAATATCTCAACTACATTTTACACTATATGTTAAAATAAATTACATGTCTATTCTTTTGCTTTATTTGGTTCGGATATTTAAATTTTCTAATATTCAATTATATTTTACCCTTTGATTTTAGATATGTATTGCCTTTTTTTATTCTAACTATATATATATATATATACAAATTCTTTTATTTATAAATTGTATTATATAACTATAAATTTTAAATAGATATGATGTATTTTAAAATTCTAGAAAACATATCTGTAACATATTTTTTAATTCCTAAAACATCTCAACAACATGAACAATTCAAAATTAAATATATGCCATGTTGATATGATTTGGACTGGATATTTAGATCGTTTAATATGACAATTAGATTTCCAATTGAAAAGTGAATTAATATATGGCCTTTTCAACTCCACGGATTTTTCAATAGAAATATTTTGATTTATAAATATATATTTCTATGTTTTTGAGATATTTTAATTTATATATATTTCAATGGTTTTATATTGGTTACTAAAACATTATAGAATTGTGAATAATGTCGATTCAATTGAAAAGTAAATTAATATATGACCTTTTTAACTCCACGAATTTTTCAATAGAAATATTTTGTTTTATAAATATATATTTCTACGTTTTTGAGATATTTTAATTTATATATATTTCAATGATTTTATATTGCTTACTAAAACATTATCAGAATTGTGAATAATGTCGATTCAATTGAAGTTGATACATGGATTTATTTAAATAAAAATTATAAAATTGAAATCTACTACAGTAAAATCAGATTTGGTCTTCAACATCAGCGGATCCTCGAATGTTTAGCGAATCTCTAACCCTTTGCCAATATTCTTCGTGGATTGGCTGTATACATGTAATAAATCAAATTGTTTTTTTTCTTAGAAAAATATATTGACAACAATTTAAATAATTCACATAACATGAAATAAATAAATCTAAACTTTTTATATGATTACATATTACCGTAGAAAAAGATGATGGTAGATAAATTTGATTTTTGCAATCTTCAAAGCTGTTTTCGCCAGAATCATGATTCAGTGTTGCTGATTTTTTCTTATCTTTATTTGCAGGTCGTCCCTTTGGAGCATCCATTATGGTGAAGTATCTATCAAAGTTGACACATAATAATTAAGGAATGTCAGAATAATAGAAATTTTCATCCACAAATGTGAATAAAAAAAACTGTAATAATTACAAAGCTAAGAAATTGCAAAATGAATAAGAAATAGAATTACTCAACAAAATCAAATATGAATCAAATAAACTGAAATAGTGGCGAAATAAAAAAATTGCGAAATGAATAAAAAATAAAAATACCTAGCAGCAAATGTGATTCTCATTTACGTGATTCTCATTTATGTGATTCTCATTTATTGAAGACACTGTATTTATAGGAGCAAATATGTTATCAGATAAGGATTTTTTTAAATTTCAAAATTCAAAATTTTAAATAATATAACGAAATCTGTTTTAAATATCTTTACAGATTTATTGTTGCTGATTTTTCGCCAGATCTCAAAATATAACATGGGATAATTCAAAATTCAAAATTCGAAATTCAAATTCACTTCTATTCTTAGTAACTAAATAATTGAGCGGGAAAAATCTTAACTTACTAATTTTGGATGACTTGACTTATTATATATATATAGATATAGATATTTTACAGAGCATTACCAATGATGATAATGATAATGATAATAATAATAAGTTAATAACCAAGAAACCAACGATGTACTTTTGGCGCACATGCCATGGGAGGCCCCGCGACGGTGGGATCCAAATCCAGGGGTATTGAAGTCATTTAAATATTTTGCTGGCAAATCCTATATGGGGCTCCCAGTGCTTTTCTTCTGGCGGGAATAATCGTTAGGGTTCAACAAGATTTCTGTTATTCTATCTGAAATCGCAGAATTTTCTTCGCCAAACATGTCTATTGGCGAGGAATTTCAAGCTAGTGAGTTAAATTTCCTCTTTGGATAATATTTTTGTTTTCACGATTGTTCTTTCGTGCCTTTTTGAAACCCTAGTTCGTACCAGTGGCATAATCGTGTTCAAATTCTCGCGATATTGTTTGGATTGATTACATCTTCTTCTTTTTGGGACACTGGATTGTTGATCTGGACTCAAAACTGGTTGTAACCTTTGCTTTAATTCATTTTATTTTTATGAGGGAACCGAAGTTGTATTTTAGTTTCTATTTGTTGGTTTTGTTTCGTTCTGTTCATTATTACTTACTCTGGAGAGTGCATTTCTCCCTAATAAATTTTAGCAAAATAATTTGCTTTACTTTGTATATGACTGTTGTTGATACTCTCTCCTTGTCCAATTGTTTTTACTAGATATAGAAGCCTTACCAAATATATTGCAAAGGAAATATGCCCTCTTACGCGATATGGATAAAAGCTTACAAGGTATGTGCAGCGAGCAAACTACCATGGAGTTTGTTTGGCATTTGTTTCACTTGAAGTTCCACTTAGTTGATTGTAAATGAGTCCTAATGCCATTGTTTCATTAGTGAATTGAGTAGGTATTTAGAGACTAATTTTTTGTCAGGTTGAAGTTGAACTTTCAGAGGTATTGAAGCTTCACATTTCATCGTCGAGCTGCTTTACTGCGTAGTGAATATCCTATATCAAAATCTTACTTAACATGTCTGGCAAATAGAAGGCACTATTGATAACACTTTGGTGGAGATACAAAGTGGTTCTTTCCTACTCTGAAATTCTTAACATGGAGTGCTTATGTATCCTGCTTGGGGTAGGGTGGGGGCCACATGAGTGAAAACTTTTGTATTCTAAACTGGGTATCTCACATTATTTCACAAAGTTCATGCTTTCTGATTTCGACATTGTCATTCTCTTTAACGAACAGAAATCCAGAGGCAAAATGAACAGCGTTGTGAACAAGAAATAGATGATATGAAGCGCGGTATTAAGTCTGGCAACATCACTCCAAATTCTTCTCTTCTTAAATTCTCAGATGAAGCTTTAGATGAGCAGAAACATGCTGTCAGAATTGCTGATGAGAAAGTTGCATTGGCTATTCAGGCTTACGATTTGGTAAACATGGAAGTTTCCCTAATTATTCTATGATTGAAATCGATCTTCTATTTTGTCCTTCAGTTTTCAGCACCTTCAATCTTATATCTGTTCATATCAGCTTATTATAGTCTCAGTCTTCTGTCTTTGGGTACTCATAACTAGATTTTCTGGACATGGAGAGAGATGAGAGAGAGAGGGAGAGTATCTAATCTTTTGGTTGTAAAGCAATCTCTCTAGGACTCTAAAGTAAAGTTTATGCTGTAAAGTGTGAAACTAGTAAAGAAATTGAGTTGAAGAACTGGCCTGGAAAGTTGTAGTAAGAGTGAGCAATAGTTAAGCTTTATGTTTGGTTGTGTTCTCCCAGAAAAAAAAAATACTTAAGCTTTATGTTCGATTGTGGTTCCCTAGAAAAAAAAAAATATTGGAAGACTCTACTTATTGTGATATTGTGTCCTGAAAATTGTAGCTTCTACCACTGAGGTTTCTGCTGATGTGATCCAACTTTTTTGGCCGGACATGTTATTTTTCATCTTTTTACTGTTTGGTTATGTTTATTGTACTTGGAGAAAGGGCAAGAAATATGTTCATGATCTTAATATTTAAATACTAAAAATATAGATAGTATAGAACCGTGGTATAGCAGTATAACGATTTGCATTAGAGGCGGCAATTTATGTTGCACTTTTATGGAAATTGGAATACAATCTCAAGTTTATCTTGGCATCTGGTAAAACTTTAGTGTTCCTATATTATTTTGGCGTTGCGAGTTAATGATGATTTTTGTTTTTTTTTTTGTTTGGGTTGAATAGGTAGATACTCACATTCAGCAGCTTGATCAGTATTTGAAGAAATTAGATGAAGCAAAACGCGGTATTTATCTGGTGACTTTGATATCTCGTGCACGTTGTAGATTACCATATGGTACTGCATGGGATGGTTTTCTATTTTGTTTCTGACAGTTTATCTAACTTTCGACATAAATTAAACAGAAAGAGATGCGATGGCTGCAACTGGGTCTGCTGCAAATCATGATAACAATGTGAAGGGTGGAAAGTCCGGTGAAACTAGCAACCGAGGGCGTAAGAAGTAAATCCTTACTCTGATCCCAGTTTGGATTTAGGCACTTCCTGTGAAATTGCATTTGCACTTTTACAGAATCATGCATAAACATCTCATAAAAACACTTTGCCACTATGTGAATGGCATGTTAACAGAACATTTTGCCTACATTACATGGAAGAGAAACATATAAAAAGGAATAGGATTATTCTTCTGTGAGATTTTGAATTGAAATGCCCAAATCATCACCCTGGAGACGAGAAAAATCCATTAGCTGACAATACTGGAATAATCCTTGCATGCTTTCTCTCTGTTATGGTGCGTGTTTTAAATAACTACAAATGTTTTTGCAAATAGTACAAATAATTATATTTGGTATATCTCACGGTAAAAACATGGAGTTCAGTTGAGATCTACATCATCTTGTGTAATGACAAAGTTGTGAGGATAATTCTTTTATGATGTTTGTTCTTGTGCAAAGATTAGTCTTTTTGTTAACGGTTCGTTTATTTTCCCTTAAAAAAGCTCTCCTGTAATTTTTAATAGGAAATATTTCCATGTATTTATCTTAGCTGCGCTATTGGGACGAAATTTGCATTTAGCAATTATATCTTCTATGTAGGACCCGCCTTGCAACAGCAAATGCAGCTGCCTCTGCCTCTGCAACTGCGGGTGCAGCAACAACAGCAGCAAGCTCGACCAGTATGGAATTAGAGCTGCCTGTCGATCCTAATGAACCCACATATTGTTTCTGCAACCAAGTGAGCTATGGTGAAATGATCGCATGTGATAATCCTGATGTAAGTGAACTCCTCCCCCTGATCCTTTATTGGCAAAATTCATTTCTTAAGCCCTTGAGCTTGTACTTTTTTTTCTTCTATTGGGCCTTTGTTCTATTCGGTTAGTTCTATTGAGCTCCGTCAACTTAAACTTTTCTTCATATTAAGGACTCTTGTATATTGTGTTGTTTTCTTTAGCCCTTAAACTATTTCTAGTTACAAGGAATCCCCAAAAGTCCCCGTGCGGGCTTCAAATTGCTTTTGTCCTTCGGTATTCTATGTCCTTGGAATTACATATTTGGCCCTGTGCTGATAAGCTGGTTTGTATTTCAGTGCAAGATAGAATGGTTTCACTATGGATGTGTTGGTCTAAAAGAACCTCCAAAAGGCAAATGGTATTGTTCAGAATGCGTTGGAAGCCAAAGGCGTAGGAAAACAAGATAACAAACTCACGACTATTCTCGCGAGTATCATTCTGTATGTCGACGATGCATCCCTAGTCCAGTATTTGGTGTAGATAAAAGCTTGACATTTTATTTTACCTTTGGTAAATTTATGCTTTTAAGCTTTCACCCAAGATATAAATTTCTAGATTGTGTAGTGAATTTGTAATAATGAGAAGATGGCTTTTAGCCTCAGTAGAGTTGTATGAGCATTGGACCCAGTTGGGTAGTTTGTGATTGTGCGTCGACATGTGATTATATATATAGGTCAAAGGTAATTCAGATGGCGATTTAATGGAAGCTTATTTTGAAATCTATTATAAACTTTCACATCTTAGAAATGATCGATAATATTTAGAAATAAGTTTACGCATCTTCATAATGCTGGATTTTGTTTTAGAATTATGTTTCGGAGTATAGAAAAGAAAGGGGAAAAAGTGAACGTTTTAGATAGTAGTGACGACAATTTTACAATTGAAATAACTTAAAAAATATTTTTTATAAACAAAATTTTAATCTGAAAAGTTATTTAGGATTTCGTTGCTCTTGTAAAGGATTATTGGATTAGTTGGAAATAGGTTTATTTTTTCAAGTATTGCATGTTTGATATTTTGGTTCAAAGCTCAAGAAGGACAAAGGGTCCTGCCATAATTAGGTTTTTCCTTCGATAGTTCAGTAATTGGGACAATTTATCTCAATTACCTATCTCATTTTATATTTTCAAACCAATCATCTCCTTTAATATAAAAGTCAATCAGCTTAGAAACACGTGTCTGCTCGTGATTTTCCGTATAAATATAATTAATTTGAAATTAAAAAGAAACAAAAAAAAGATCATCTCCCATGTGCAAAAGACGTGTTCAACTACTACAGCAGCAACCATCCGGTAATTTTATTTTATATGTATTTTTTTTTCACTGGAAATTTGAAATGCTTATAACCTTTTTGTCTCAACTTCGTGTTTTTTTATGAACATTATATTACATTAATCTTATTTTCACTATCTTCATTTTGACATCCATATTGCTTGTGAACATAAATAAAATACTATTTATATGCCAAAAAAAGAAGTAAGATTGCTTGTGAACATAAATAAAATTACTGTTTTTCGATTAATTTTGATACATTTTGCATTTAAAATATTTATATGCAAAAGAAAGAAGTAAGATTTTTTCGAAAAAAAATAGAATAAGTTGCAGGAGAAGCAGAAACGTAAACAAGAAGGAAGACACATAATAATTAGGGTTCTCTTATTCATCATATCCTCTTTATATAGGGTGACAAATAGGCGAGTTTCAGAAACAGGGGCGTATCTATTCAAAGCCTCCCCTAGACTTCAGCCAAACCCAAAATAATAAAAGGTCACTATATTAATATTTTATTTTCGTTATTCATTTTCTTCAGCCCATCCTAGAAGATATTAGACAATTTTTATCTCTTTATCTATCTGGCCAGCATACTTAATAATATAGTAATAAGCATGACAAGAATTAAATCTTTCAATCTATACAATAGACCAGAAGGTAGAAGCAGAAGCTTGATTTGAAATTACTTTTCTTTACATACTGATTTATTTTTTTAAACTTAAATTACTCTTCTATTTGTTTTGCTTTATGAGCACATCTCTAACTTTTCTTTTCTATTGAATTGTTTTCATGACCAAAACACATCTGAACTATATACAGAAAAATTATTATTGTAGTTTTTCTCTAGTAATTAATGCTTTCGCAATTATATTTTCTTGTTGAGGATAGTTAAATCTGTCCACTTATTTTTAACTCTAATTTGATATTATCGGTTTCCTACTCAATCCTTTCATTTTTGTTGTTCATTATTTGTAATTATCAAGAATTGATAAACTGTGTTGATAATTTCTTTTATATGGTTGGCCTTGTTTTGAATTTATGATTCATTGTACTGTCTTTCTTTAGATTGGATATCAGAATGGAGATTGATTTTCTCAGAGATTGTTTAATGGTCTATATAGTTAATGAGTATTTACACTAATAAAACATGTAAAGACAGTTCTTTTTTGCAAATTTAGGATGGTCGTCTTGTAAAATTGTTTAATCTCTATATTTAACGAGGTTTTGTCAACAATATTGACACATTATTAGCTTATCGTTACGTATAAATTTTATTGTACTAATTTTTTTATATCTCCAACCTACCCAACTATAAGTTTCTAGATCCGCCCCTATTCACAAATACATATATTTAATGAATACCTAAATTTTCCTTCATCAGTTATTTTTTACGAAGACACACTAATTGTGTTTTTCCTTTAACACTCCCTCTTGTGCCAAGTCAAAGAGAAATTGGTGCATAACTTGTTGTCTCGTTAAAAATCTTGCCAAGAAAAAAACTAAGTGGAAAAATAAACCTTGGTTGAAGAAAAAAAATAGTGCAACACACCTTTGTTGAGACTCCCTAATGTCTGCACATCTCCCTTGATACATACATCTATCAAGAGAGCTTCGAAAATCTCTGCATCCTCAATTTTACATAAATCATGAGGAAATTTTATGGTTGTTGGTTATAGAAAAACTTCAACAATGCATGCTTCGTATTATCACCTCTGATGTAGCTTAGTTCCATCTACGTATTGCAAACTGCATTATCTTCATAAACTCTAGTGGATCTTCTGTGGTAGGAGTCAAGTTATCAGTCTCTTGTATATGTGTGATGATTATCTTTAACCATAGTACTCAAGAACTCCTTCATATAGGACAATCATCTCTGCATGACTCAATGAGGTAGCTAAATGAATTGTGCTTGGTGGATCTTCAAGATTTCAGTATTCCTCATGGTAATACATAACCATTTTATGACCTTTACATGGATCAATAAGGTCACTAACATCAATAAGAACAATTAAAAGTAGTATATTGGTGTTTCTAGAGTAGGGGGTAGCTTCAACATCTCTTTAGGAGTTACATATTCTTTTGTAATCCTTTTATCTCTCTATATGAGAGCATTTGACATTTTCCTTTAGAAGTTACAATTTCATTTATTGTCTCTCATGTCTCTAATATGGGAATAACAAATATGTATCAATGGTTTCTTTTATATATCAAAATATCTTTTGATGTCATTCCATTACACTGTCCTGAATGAAATATAGCTAATGATTATTCGAGATAATAATATTTGGCTAAGTGCAGTGAGATTAGTACAATAACGTGTACATTAACTTAAGTAAGGAATTTCAGCTCCTAATAGCTCTTCCTCATTTTCTTGAGACGCAAATGGATCTTTTTTTATGCCCACACTTCAACCAATCATAGGAGTACTAACAGATTGCACTTTATCCATGTCAAGCCGTCTGATAATCTTTTGAATATATGTAAACTGAGGAATTAGTGTTCCACAAACTGGGTCTTCTAGTTCATGAGATAATATCGAGTTTTCTCATGATTCTTTATCTCAAATTCGGATACCAAATACATTAGAACTTCTCTTATTTCTTTAAGAGTACCTATTATATCCTTAACATCGACTTAAGATGTTATAGTTGCAAATAATGCATATGGACAATGTTATTTGTTCTTTCCGTGCCCAATCAAGTAGTCAATCAGACAGGTATACCAGTTCCATCTGGACTATATCAATCAAAGTGAGTATTCATTATGAATGCACTTCGTGGTCTAGAGACACTTGAATCGGGTAATAGAAATCCATCACACACTTTCACATATCTCTGGAACTAGATTCCCACAGAGATATACTATAACCACATTCTATGCTAGATTTTCGATTTGGAAACATAACAAATTAAGATGTTCTAACGTCTGTTCGGGAGAGTATATCTCCAAGCATGTCAATTTCAGGGGATTGTGAGAAAACCTTGTGCTTTAAGATAAGTTTTGTATTTCTGGACTTTACTCTTCTCACTGCGCTTACTGACAAAACATATTTTATGTCCTACATGTTTCACACTTCGTGAAGCTAGCACTACCAAATGAAATACTTGTTGTTTGTCAGAGAATCAAGGTCTACCTGGATTGATTCTTTTTCATTTAGGCCAATATGCTTGTGTTGATATCTTACAACAAAGTGTGCTTCGATATCATCGTGCTCCACGATTCCTTGAGCAACAGTGTATACATCACCAATGTGAAAGATCTTTTCATCAACTTAGATGCATTCTCATTATCTCTGGAATCATAAAAGATTTCGGAGCATCCTCCAATGATGATTCATCGACATAATTAATCAGAGATAATTTCATGAGAGTAATTCTTTTCATTGATGATTCGAGTTGTATCATACCTGCCACCTTCATTGGACAGGTGTTTATTGAACCACGTGACGTCTCTCATTTTCTTTTCAGAGCCACGGCCTTAGCCACACCTTCACTAAGTGTGGTTGCAACACCTTTATTTGTGTTGTTATGCCCCCAAATTGGAGACTTGTAACCTTACAGGCACATTTGTAGCTGGCATATATAATCTTGTTACATTAGCAATTTTGATAAATGCATCACCAGTCAAATCTTCCTGTCGTTCGCTTACAAAATATTTTTCTTATCTCCCCCTAACGATGGGAAGATCGTCTCATTAAAGTGACAATCCCCAAGTCTAGCGGTAAATAGATCTCGTCTGTCAAAGGTTTTAAATAGCGGGTAATATTGGAAATCCATATCCAAACATATCTATACTTAATCTTTTTAAAAGATCCATTTTGGTGCGCTGGGACACAATACACACATATACTGTGTATCCAAATATGCGTAAATGTAAAAATATCAAGCTAAATCCAGTTATCAACTGATACGTATAAATTCTTGATTAGCAGTGGGTCTGAGACAGATAAAGTACAGTTGCAACGATATTGCATAAGCCCATGTCAGATAGGTATTTTAGTGCGCATTTCTAATGGCCTAACCTCCATCTATATCCTTTTGATGGTGGCTTCTGTGAGACTATTTTCGTGTATGCATATGAGTTAAAGGATGTTATACATTGATCCTGATAGATATGCAATAATCATTAAATCCTTTTGATGGAAACTTTCTAGAGTTAACGAGTCTTATAGATTTTGTTGAGTGAGGGTGGTGAGCCCTTATATTGTCTTTTCTAGGAGTTTTTCAAATTCAACATTTATTGTGAACAATAATATGATAATCAGGTAGCGTGTCAAGACATTTACCAGAACCATGGATACTTTAGTGGCCCACTTTTTGGTTTGATAGGTCCACATATATTATAAGATGTTGTTTGTAAGAATGTAATGTCTTGCTTATATATATGGTATAGGAAGACCTCGATCCTACTTTTTGCTAAGTAATAAGTTTGGCAGAACGAGTGATGTGCTTATAAAATAGTTAATGAGGCAGAGTGAGATGTTGGTCGTGCTAGTACTTTTGAAATAATTGATTGCGTTATCATAAAATTAGGACTGACAATGTACATCGTATCAGACTTTCCATCCCATTTTGTGTTTCACTCGAAAACAAAATGTCCATAGAATTCCTTAAATACGGATCATCATATCCTTACTTGGATGTCTAAAGCCCTTGTACAAAAGCATGTATGAGTCAGTTTCCCAAAGTTTATTGTTGGTAACAACATATAATCAGTGTCCCAAAGTCCATTTTGGGCAACAACATTTTGATCCAACGATCAACATAGTAGTGAAGTACATGCCACTAGATTGACTCATTTATTTCTCTAAGATATGCTTTCTTTCATATTCATTTGAAGTATCATAATATATTCAATCTATTCTCATAGGTAGTTTTTAAATGATAACACATATATCTCAATGTACATGTACCTCTTGGTGTATACGAAGCTTTATTTAGTAACTTTATCCATTATGTCATTAAAGCATATAGAATTTGGCAGTTCCTCAACGTTTTTAGTAATTGTGATGCAATGATGGACTGATCACTATAGTCACAGAGGAATTCGACTGAATAAACTTTAAGACCAAAAACAGTAGTCTAATTAGGATTAGATATTATGTGCTTACAACTTTCTTGAAAGATTAAGAAATTTATTTTCATAAATTAAACAAAGTCCTTAATGTCATTTGAACACAATCATGAGGTAAACATAATGATCTCCATCTTTTATAGCTAGTCTCTGTTCTTTGGACTTCCGATATCTCTTGTGGTAACTACTCTAGCAGTTTTATATATGTGTATAATATTTGTACACTCAATTAAAGTTCATTATCAACTCTTTTCTATTTATTCATAGGTTCCTAAGATGTCATCCGGACCTTGGTGTCATGACCACCATCTCTATTTGGGTCGAGTTGGTTTAATCATTTTCCCCTGAATAAAATTTTGAGACCATATGTCACATACCTTTTTTTTTTTTTTTTTTTTTTTTTTTTTTTTTTTAAGTACTTGGTGAAAATACTTTATCATACAATTGTATTGATTGAAAATGATCATGAGTTTTCATTATCATGAAAATATACAACTTATCGAACTTAATCAAATACATAGGCAAAACAATGATCAATTTCCCAATGTATCAGGCAAATAAGCTAATCACAATTTCTAATCATAAAATTCACAATATGAATAAAGAGTTGAATACATAAGTTTCAATTACATGAAAATTATTACTAAACTAAACAAAGTGGCCATGAATATCATATAGAATTACGCAAAAGTCCATTACTGCGAAATAATATATTGCACATATAAATCAATTGTAAGCATATGAGAATTTGTGTCATGTGCAATATGGAAAATAATCATGATGTCACCGTAAGCATATATTATTTAATTGACAAAGTAAGGTACTTAAAACTAACGTGAATGAAATACACCATTCTTTCCTATAACACTCTGCTAACTTTGTCGGAATCGTAGACTTGGACCCAACTCCATGTCTAATTACAAGTCGATGCTCGAAAATACCAATAAAATTGATACAAAAGAAAACAGTTATATATGATTAATTAGAACAGCATATATTAATATTATTGTAACAACAAATTTTATGTAAAAATAATTAAACACAAAAAAGTTCGTACAAATTGAAAATATCATATCAAACTAATATTAAGGTACAATCTCTAAAATTCCTGTGATTCTCTCTCCAACTTGTATCACTTGGAATTTGGAGTAAAGCTTCACTTAGATCTTCTCCGGATTTGGATATTTGACTTAATAATGTTAATTCGAGGGCTCAACGCCTTAATTTCGAATTAAAGGTTATTAATTGGAGAACTCCGTAAAAATCACCTTGAATGTCGATAGACTCACGACGAACATGCTTGAAGCTTGAGGAGTGTCGAAGTTGCCTCGCTCTGGAATTCTTCACTTGATTCTTACTTGTATTGTTGATGATTTTGGTGGAGAATTAGACCCTATTTATAGTTGTAGGATGGGAAAACCCTAATGGACTTAAGTCTGAATGGAGCGATATGATTGGTCCTTCACAATATCATAATCCATAAGATAATTATTAAATTAACTGTATTTAATTTAATAATTATTGCATCAACTTGACAATTGACACATGGAGCATTCTGATTGGTCCACCATGGCTTGATGTTTATCCCCATCTTCTTGAATAATTACTAAATTAATTTAATTTAATTTAGTAATATCTGCATCATCTTGACACGTGGCGGCTTCCCATTGGTCAATAAAATATACAGTAAATCACGCATTAAATTGCCTATTTAACTTAGGAATTTTATTTACCCAATTCCTAATAATAAAAATAATCAATATAAAATTAATATTTACTATATATTTTATTACGTGGCGCATTTTAATTGGATACGAAATTTGCGTATCAAGATTCCGCCCAACTTGATAATTGGAAAACATATACTTGTAAACAATATACATAACAAACCTATAAGATAAAAAATGAAATAAATTTTATCCAGGGAATCAAAATACCCATGCTAATACCACATGTATGGATATTTCCTCTTTTTTCTTTTCAAATCTAAATAAATATATTATTTTCATAGATTTTAACCTTAAGATAATTTAACATTAGCAAATAACATTATGCTCAATTCTTTCTTTCGTAGCAAAATACAGCCATGTAAACTGATAAATA
The DNA here is from genome assembly GCA_958295605.1 of Ajuga chamaepitys. Taxonomy (NCBI): domain Eukaryota; kingdom Viridiplantae; phylum Streptophyta; class Magnoliopsida; order Lamiales; family Lamiaceae; genus Ajuga; species Ajuga chamaepitys. The sequence goes on along the minus strand of OY282506.1, from coordinate 22,464,049 downwards.
CCAACTTCTATCCGAACTAGATTTCTTCCAATTAAATGTCGAGTCATCAACAGAGGAACCAAAACTAACTAACTAACTTCATGATAATATTTAGAAAATCTAAAAAGTAACCATACATCACTTCATCAAAATAGGCCGTCACACGATGTGACGAGAAAAAATATCATTTTTTTTGGTAAAAGTATCACGTTTATCTATCAAAATATCACATTTTTTGAACAAAAAAAAAAGTATCATTTTTTGTAGCAAAAATATCACCTTTATTTGTAAAAATATAACTTTTTCCTGTAAAAATATCAATGTTTTCTGTAAAAGTGTATCCCGCGTTCACACACAAGACTCACTCATCAAAATAATACAAGTAATAATTTCATTACTAAGTTAATTAATGAGATTGGAAGGAGTAAACCTGATTGAACTCTTACTTGAAATTATGTGAAGTCTGAGCCCATCCATATATATGAATTCCAATGCCTCCGTGTCCAACCACAATGAAAAAACTCAATTCCTTAAAGTATTCGGTTCGTAGAAGACAGACAGCTAATTGTTCGTGATTTCGACGGAAGCTGGAAAGAGGGGGAAAGAAGGAAGAGCGTTCCTACTGATAACGTGTTGCAGGAGAGGTAGAAAAGTAAACAAGAAGAAGAGACATGAAATAATTAGAGTTCTCTCTTCATCATATTCTATTTATATAGGATGTCAAATGCATGAGTTTCACAATAAATATATTAGTGAATACTTAAATTATCATTCATCAATTACTTTTCACGAAGACACACTAATTGTATTTTCTTTTAACAGAACATGTATTATTTTTCTATAAAAAATTGAACATCATAATTATTTCAGGTTTCTATTCCGATATAGAGATAAAATCATGGGTTAATTATAAAAAAAATCACGACCTTTGGTCCAATTTTCAATTGCAATATGACTTTTAAAACTTATCAATGTTGGTCACCAACTATAATTCTCTTTCAATTATAACATCGACTAATTCTTTTGACACTTGATTGTGTCTCCATCATTACCATTAAATGCGCCTGGACACGACCTTCATTTGCCCTCAATCAATTTAACAATCCGTCAATTCTCCTGTCGTTAATTGAGAGTCGAAGAAGTGACATAATAACTTCAATTACCGATTAACGACAATGAAAATGATAGATTGTGAAATTGATCGAGGGTAAATGACGGACTTGTCCATGTGCATCTAATGATGGTGATGTCGACACAATTAGATGTTAACAAAATTAGCCGATGTTATAATTGAAAAAAAATTATAGTTGATGACCAATATTGATAAGTTTTAAATGTCATGTTGCAATTGAAAATTGGACCAAAGATCGTGATTTTTTTGATAATTAACCCTAAAATCATTTAATAAGATACACATGATAAGCATGGTCCAATGATACATTTGATAACATAAATTTCAAATTAAGTTAAAATTATTCGTAAATTATCTTCATACTAAAACAAACATATAATCCAAATACGGCATAAAAATACTCTTTTCTATTTTGTAAGAGATTAAATATGATTGGAACTGGCTAGGCTAATTATTAATTTAATATATGTGACTTAATTAATAATAATTATTAAAAATATTTAACGTTTGTTACGTTCATATATGAGCATATAATTATATTAGAATTGAAAATAATATATTTACTAGTATATTATCACATGTATTGCAAATCGTGCATTGCATGGATAAAAACTTAGGACTTACTAATAATAAAGAATAGTGTAATCCTATCTTAGTTTATATGTTTTACCTATTCTAACTCCAAAATCCAACAAGGTTTAAGAAATAGATTTTTTAGATTTTAGCATGTTATGTAGGTAAGTGTGAGTTTTTGCTTTATGAATTTGGAGTGTTGATTCGAAATTCTTAGAATCCACCTAAGTTGTGTTTGGAAGGTAAATCTTACAATACGATTGGTATGAAGGAATGGGCGGGAATGGAATGATCATTCATTAATTTGTACGTTCCTAATTTTTTACCAGTGGTATAAATTTGTGACGGAACAGTCATTCCCAACTGAATTATTACTCACATAACCATGTGATTAGACATTCCCCCCACTCCACATGATATTAATTATTCCTAACAACTAAGAATGAAATAAACGAATTGCTAATCTCATATCCATGGGAATAGACATTCCTTCCACCCCACATGGTTTTAGTCATTCCTACCATCATCATCATCATCATCATCATCATCATCATCATCATCATCATCATCATCATCATCATCATCATCATCATCATTAATTGATAATTAATTAAATTATTATTAGCTACAATTATCAATAATAATAATAAATATGTTACTAATATTACTATATTGGTATTTTATTTACATAATTGTTATTTCATTCCTTATCATTCATTAGGCTTACCAATCATTTGGATGGTTATAATTATATCATTCATTTAATTCTCATCTTCATTTCATTGATAAGTTGATTCCATACAGACATATTCCATTCATTTATAGCAATCATGCCTTTACTGTTTGCATGGAATGGTTTGATGTTCACTTCAGAATTCTCAGAATCTCCTAAGATTGTGTTTGGATGGCAGGTCTTAATGTTTTGGATGAAAAGATATGACTAAAGATTTAAAATCAACAATTAAATCCACTTAGGACCCCTTTATTTCATGGGATTAAGTTGAATAATGACAAATAATTCAGGATAGTCCAACCTTTACTTCGTTGGTATTTTAAAGTCGGGTTATCCCAGATACCCAAGATAACGCACTTTTCGAGGCGTTCCCCATTGCTTATCTCACCTATTGAGGTGGCTTATTAATCCCATGATCATAATTGAGTTCCGTACCCTATATACCAATGTTCTAAAAATCGCTAGTCGCTAGTCGGTTGGTTCACTAAGGCCAAGCACGTAGGCGGCGCCTAGGAAGCACCACCTTACATGAATTTATTTTAATAAATAAATATTACATAAAAAATATTAAAAATAATAAAATAAACACCACCACCTTCAGATTTTAAAATAATTAATAGTGGGTGGAGGATAAATTACTAAATTAGGGGTGTGAGAAGAAATTAAAATTTTAAAGGGCTCATCTAAAGTCAAACACACTAACAAGGTAAAAAAATAAAAAAATAAAAAAGAAATATAAAAAATATAAAAAAATAAAATTAAAAATTAAAAAATTAAAATTTGGGCAGTTAGGCGAATTAGGCGCCAACTAATCGTCCTAGTCGCTGCCTAATACGGGGACTGAGTTTCTTAGTCGATTTTAGGTTAATCGTCTCGGCCTAGGGGCGCCTAGCGCCTAAGCGGTCGTCTATGCCGAGTTTTAGAACACTGCTATATACCCAAAATAAGCCCTACTTTTTGAAAATATTCAGATCTTTATCTCACTTTATGTACGAAACTCTTCAAAATTAAAGAAAAGTAGTCTCTTCAAGCCCTAAAACCCAGAAGCCGAAGAACACGTTCAAGTTGTCTTGTATAAATAATAGAACATAATTAGTTCTAGTAAACAATGGATGAGATAGTCCAATTTATCCCAAACCCTCATTCTAATACACCATAATCTTATACAACCTATTATCCAAACCCAAAGTAAACGGGTCCTTACTATTCAATATAATAGATTGTATATGTGGTTTTGTGCGGCCGTGCTCGCGCAGAAAGTAAAAATATACTTCTTAATACTTTAACTTTTGAAATGCAAAAATACCCACAAGGAATAACTTATCCCTACTTTAGTGGGAGATATCTAAAGTCCAATGGACCGTGAGTCACCGCCAAAACACCCTCATGTATTAGCAAACATTGTTCCTCTCCCCAATATCATCGTGTTCTCTGTAAAAGTCGATATCGTGTATCTAAAAAGTTGTGTAAACAATATCGTGTATCTGAAAAAGTGTGTACACGATATCGTGTAAAAGACTTACTATCGTGTATCTGAAAAAGTGTGTACACGATATCGTGTAAAAGACTTACACAATATGTACACAATATCGTGTATCTAAAAAATTGTGTACACGATATCGTGTATCTAAAAAATTATACACGATATCGTGTAAATCTTTACTCGACTTCCACGAAATGGGTGACGGTGACGGTGAGGGTGCATTAAATGGTTAAAGTAGGTATTACAAGGCAAATGTGGGTATTTTGGTATTTAAAAAGACAAAGTGTCAAAATAGCTTTTTGTACTTTCTGACTGTTGAAAAAAAATATTAACAATGGTATATTTGAAAATGACCCAAAAAATAATGGGATTGGTAAAGTTGAGCCACGCATTTGACACATTGTCCGTAAAACGATATTGTCTCCTATACAAGTGTTCATGGTCTTCGATAGCCGTCCCCAAGCTACAAATGACTTTTAACTTTAGGATTGCAGCACAACGAAACTAAAGTTCTTGATGAACTACTCGATACTCAAGACTTTCTTGTAGACTCAAAAGACTCGAATATGAAATATGCCAATTGTAGTGAAATTCATGTTTGTTTCGAGTGATTGGAGATGCAAATGTTAAGTCCTATTTATAGACTTCTAGGCGTCATTTCGTAAACAGTTGCACCATTTCAAGTTGATCAATCACAACCGTTAGATCGTACCTTTTGATCAAAGATCGTGATCTTATGGTTTTAATTGCATCATTTCAAATGTTCGTTTGCATCTATTCCACTTGAATAGTCGTAATTTTTCAGGACACGTTTTCGTCTAGTAGAGAATTTTTCATTCACTCTCATAAATTCCAACAATCTCCCACATGAATGGAATAAGTTGTTTTAATGTTAGAATTACTCAAAGATTGATCAACATCAACCTTCCAAAGCCAACTTCTAACAAACCCCAACATGAATGCCAATTAATGCATGTACAGACACACACAAGAAAGTCCGACGAACAACCATTGCATCGAGATAGGTAGCTTTCGACTTTGAACCTTTCCTAGTGAGATGCTATTGGGTTTACTTGTTGCTCAGTGAGCACGATGTCCTGAACTGATGATTTTTGTGTAAAATCAAGATAATAATATTCACATAATGATAATTCTGATATCTTTGGATTCTCATGTTGTATCCATTTTATCCGTCGACCATATCTTGGATTCATAAGTGTTTAACTTGAACTGGTATCAGTTCTCACTTATATAGGTGAGCTCCCTTTAGGATTAATCCAAGTGTACTTGAAATAGCCCTCTGCATTCGACATAGGACTCATTAAAAGGTTACGCTTAACCTCAGCACACGTCATCAGGAAAACATTTGGTTGTCTCTGGGAATGAGTAGAATGAGTTCCATGTTCTATAACACAATCGAGTTCCAAGTGTGCGTGTGCGTATGAACCGTTCATAATTTAGTTGTCTCATTGAACCAAGTTCGTGGGATCTCCACTCATTATGGTTTAGTTACCGTTATATCCGTTCTTGGTGTGTGGGTTTTTTGAACTCATTCCCCTAGAAAAGTAGCGTAGTTGATCTCCCTTTAACATTTTTATTCACAGATCCATATTATATTGGAGATCAGATGCCTTATGGCCTCCCTTTCTACTTCAGGTACGTTTTACCATAGTTGAACATCCCCCACATTTGATCGGTTATGTGGGAGGACCATATCCCCCCACAATTAAACACTTATGTGAAAAGACTTCATATCTTCACATCTTGATATTTATATGGAAACTTAATTCTCATATCGGGATGTCTAAGCCATATCCATAGAAAGTAATCTATCCATAGATTAAACTACTTAAATTGTAGTCTGAAAACGATGTAGCTATTTATTCAGTTATCAATGATTAGCCCATTGGACTTGTAGCCATTTCAGTTGCCTTCAAATCCTTTCATCAATTCAATATATATCTAGGATTTAGCGCAATGGACTTGCATCCTTCTAGTTGGACTTATGTCCTCTTGAAGGACAATACCACTTTTGGATTTCTTGAGTTCATGTGGACGTTCATTTAATCAAGTAGGATATTTATCCTCTTTAGGCTTCTTCAAAGCCATAGCGTTTTGCTATTTGGACTTGTCCCAAATCGTCTCGCAGTGATGAAGTTTTCTTCAATATAAACGCATGACCGCCCCTTTGTCTAACCGATTAGGATTTTGCTTTCCATCTCAACCAACATTTTCTCCTAAAATAAAGTCTTACCGAAAATTTCCACCATCTGATTAAATTGAGTGTCTATCTGCGTCCTAGCAGATTTCCGTCTCACTTTACAAAGGTCCAATAGTATGAGTCCAAAAATTATTTAGACCCTCATACTTCAATTAAGTTGAGTCCCAAAATTATTTAGGCCCTCAAACTTAAATTAAATCGAGTCCCAAAATTTATTCAAGTCCTCAAACTTAAATTAAGCCCAATTTAATAATTGATTTTCTTTATTTGAAGTTCTTCAAACTTTTACATGCCTCTAGGACATGTTACTGTTATTTGCTGACCAATTTGGTCAAGTCCAAATACCCAACAGCTTGATTAGGCCCATTTACCAAACAAAGTCTTAATCAAAAATACATTTGGACCATACTCTTTATGGTTCCATGCGATCCATTGACCAATCATCAATCAACATCCAATTGAACTCTCTTTATAATTGGGTTATTAAATGATTTGTCCATTAAGGCTCGATAAAAAAAAATGTGGCTAATAACCTCTCATTGGCCAACAATAGAAAATCTATGCCTCAAATGATTTTTAAATAGCCAATCTGCCTAACTCAAAGGTAAGTCGTTTCCATCTTTTTATAATGTTGGGGAGAGCTCAGATTTAGAGGAACTAATTTTAATTAAATTAAATTTAATTCATTTTTGTTTTGGGGCTTATTACTTGATTAATTAAATGACCCATATGCTCAAAAAATAATTTGCTTGCATGGGCCCATTTTTGGGAATATAAGTTCCCTTTCTTCTTCTTCTTTAGGTTACAATGTTCCACCACCAATCACCATCACTCGCGACCCAAAAAGTCACAACTAAAAAGACTCAAATATGATATATGCCATTTTAGTGATTTTTTTTTTTTTTTTTTTTTTTTTTTTTTTCCGAGTGATTGGAGATGCAAATCACAATTTAAAGTTTTGTAGATGCCTCGTATATCCATCAATCTATGGAACTAATTGTTTTATATTTTTCGATGCATTTTGTGACTGATAGGGATGACCCGGTTACCTCGGGCCGGGTTACCTCGAGGCGGGTTAAGAGCATGCCAGCAACCGCGAAGGCCCAGGCCCAACAGGCCCAGCAACACGCAGTCGGCCCAGCGAATGCGAATCTGTCACGTAAATCCCAACTGCCATGATCTTTTCCCAACGGCCATGCAGATTTGGGAGGCAAGATTATAGGGATTTAGTTAGGGCTTGGGTTTAGTAGTATAAATAGAAGAAAAGAACTCTGAATTAGGGTTCGGACTTTGTATTCTGCAGTACTCCTTGTAAACTCAATAATCAAGTGAAAGAAACACCTCGGCGATTGCCATTTTCTGCCCGTGGACGTAGATCTCCGGATCGAACCACGTATATTGTGTGTTTTTACATTCCTTTCGCATTAATTACTGTTTGATTGGGTGTTTTCCGGATTGCGCATTAACAAATTGGCGCCGTCTGTGGGAACGACAAGATCGCATTCAGTAATACCATTGCCTTCTGAAATCATGGTGACAACCCGTCAGAACCAATCCCGCCGCGGAGATCAATCTAACCAGGATCCACCCGTGGATCCAGTGGCGCCTCCGAGACAATCGCCGGCAAGAAGCGCTTCCGCTCATCAGGGTAATCAAAACCCTCCACCCCCTCAGGATCAGCAAAACCCTAATATTGCTGCCGCTCAACCACCGGTAAACGTCCAAATTACCCCCGAATTGCTCCAGGCTTTCCTAGAAGAACATACACATGTTCTCCAAGATTGGGCAGCCAACCGCCTACATCCATCGGAGCCTGTCGCAGAGCCCGCTAACCCCAATGACGATTCTGGTGTGCCTCTACCCCGTCCCCGTGGTCAGCGGAACCCTGGATACCGGGGACATCAGGATCGACGAAGGGAACGACCCGGTTCTTCCGAGGACCTTGGGAGTTCAAATAGATCACGACCTCACAACGAGGAACACACCGATGTGGATCGTCGCCGCCCACTTAATGCGGCTAAAAGAGTTCGCTGTGCAAATGCTCATACTCTGGACCTTCAAGAGTACGAGCGAGTTCAACGCAATGTTGAACTGGATAGGATCCTGGGCATGGATGCCAATGGAGAGATCATCACACCGTTCTCCCAGGCAATCATGGACACTTCCCTTCCCGAAGGGTTCAAACGGCCAGCCATACCTCCTTACAATGGCACTGGAGATCCGGCCAATTTTCTGGGTGCTTTTAGGCACAGCATGCTTAGTCATGACAACATCACATCTCTGCAGTACTGCAGGATTTTCCCGGAGTATTTACAGGATGAAGCTCGGGTATGGTTTGATTCTCTCCCGCGAAACAGCATATCCTCGTTCAGAGAACTTGCCGAGCACTTTTGGGCAAGATTTGAAGCCCGGGTGAAGCCCGCGGCCACCATGGCCGACGTCATGACTATGGAACAACGGGACGGTGAATCCGTTACCCAATTTCTGGACCGTTTCACAACGGTAAGTCTCAAGGTGGGAGACTGCCCCGACAATGTGGCCATCGGCGCCTTCATGAATGGACTCCGTCCCGGAGCGCTGCACACCGAGTTAGCTCGGAACACACCGGTCACAACTCGAGCACTGTTCCAAACAGTGTGTAAATTTGCGAAGGCTGAGGAGCAGACTCGTCAGAAGCGTGAAAAGCACGCGGCCAAGAGGCAGGCCGACAAAGCCCAAACTGGGCCTAGCACCCGAGCTAGTGCATTTTCCCGTTTGACAACGGGGCGCTCAGAATCCCGGAGTGAAATTCCGCAATTGACTCCGCTGACGAAGTCACGGGCTGAAATTCTTTCACTCCACAAAAACGACTTCCGACCTTGTCCACGGATGACTGCGCCTCCTGAAAAGAGAAATCGTGGCAAATGGTGTGAGTATCACCGAGATCATGGACACGAAACGGATGAGTGTCGGGAACTCGGCAAGGAGATTGAGGAATGTCTCAAGAAAGGATTCTTGCGGCAATACGTCGCACGAACTGGCGACCAACCTCGGGCAAACCATAATGGAGGCTCGTTTCATACCCGAGGAGGTTACCATGACCGAGATACTCAACAAAATCGGCCGCATTGGCAGAATAATCGGCAGGGGCCCAATAATCATGCGCGACAAGATTCTGGCAATCGCCAGCCGCCACATCTCCAACTTCTACCTCCTCCTCCTCCGGGAGGACCCCGGGACGACGCACCCCCTCACGTGATAAACGTGATATACGGAGCCCTACCCACCGGGGCTTCGCGACATGCTTTGAAAGCAGAAGCTCGACGTCCTCCACCCGAGGAGCCACGTCACAAACGTCTCCATCAGTCCGAAACTGTCAGCTTCACGGATAGGGATCCGGTCCCCGAGATAACACCCCACACTGACGCTATTGTCATCGACATGACTGTAGCTAACATAACAGTACGGCGGGTCTTCGTAGACAATGGGGCCGCAGTGAGCATCATATTTGCGGACTGTTTCGAGAGGATGGGGATTTCCCGAGATCAACTCAAACCGGCCCCCGGGCCACTACAGACTTTCACCCAGGGTGAAGTTCGACCAGCAGGTATCCTCACCCTCCCAGCGTCGTTGGGAACTTATCCGAAGGTGAAAACAATCTTCGTGGATTTCTATGTGGTGAATTCCCCATCACCATATAACATGATATTAGGCCGGGACTGGCTCACCCCGGCAAAAGCCATATGCTCCACGTATCACCTCGCGCTGAAGTTCCCCACCTCGCATGGTGAAGAAACCGTCCGCGGGAGCCAGCGGATTTCAAAAGAGTGCATGTACGTGGCACTCAGAAAGACTGCCAAGGTTCCGCCCAAACAGCAACTTCAGGTAACATCACAGGTCCTGGAATCCCGGGACTGTACCCCACTGGGAGATGCCACTGTCCAAATCCCGCTAGATCCGTCTAAGCCGGAACAGACAGTAACAGTAGGAGCCGTGGATGTGCCATGGCTACATCAGGCCATTATTCAGACCCTGCGGGAGTATTCCGATGTTTTCGCATGGTCTCCTTTGGATATGCCCGGAGTCTCTCCCGAGGTGATTACCCACAAGCTAAATATCGATCCTAGTGTCAAGCCCATCCAACAGAAACAGAGAAAATTTGCCCCGGAGCGAAATGAGGCCATTCGAGTTGAGGTAAAACAACTCCTGGACGCGGACATCTTATTCGAGGTATTCTACCCCTCTTGGTTATCCAATCCGGTAATGGTTACAAAAACCAGTGGGGCCTGGCGGATGTGTGTCGATTTCTCCGACCTCAACAAGCACTGTCCGAAGGACTGCTATCCTCTACCTTCTATCGACCAAAAGGCCGAGGCCATTACGGGGTACGTGGCACTTTGTTTCTTGGATCTATATAAAGGCTATCATCAGATCTTTATGGATCCACAGGATGCCGTCAAAACGGCGTTTATCACTGCCTTCGGGTGCTACGCTTTCAAGAAACTGCCCTTCGGGCTCAAGAATGCCGGGGCCACCTACCAGCGTCTAATGGACTCCGTCTTCCATGACCAGATAGGTCGCAATGTTGAGGTTTACGTCGATGACTTGGTCATCAAAAGCTCCTCTCATCCTTCATGCATGCAGGACATCGCCGAAACCCTGCGCACTCTGCGGCGCTATAATTTGCGCCTCAACCCTACAAAATGCACTTTCGGTGTTGGCTCCGGGAAGTTTCTCGGATACATGGTATCACAAAGCGGCCTACAAGCCAACCCGGCTAAGCTTCGCGATGTGTTAGACCTACAGCCACCAAAGACATTCAGGGATGTTCAACGCCTTACAGGTGGCCTAGCAGCTTTAAACAGATTCTTATCAAAAGCAGCGGAGCGCCAGCTACCATTTTTTAAGATCCTCAGACAAGCGAAGTCCTTTGAGTGGACTCCAGAATGTACCGAGGCCTTCGAGGCCTTGAAACGACATATACAGCAGCTGCCCACTTTGTCAGTTCCTCTCCCCGGAGAGCCGTTGTACGTATATCTGGCTTCTGCCGAGGAGGCTGTTAGCGCCGCCCTTGTGCGAGAAGTGGAAGGGGTTCAGCACCCCGTATATTTTGCCAGCCGGGTACTTCATGGAGCAGAGACGCGATATTCCGAGCTTGAAAAAACCGCCTTGGCCCTCGTTATGGCAGCTCGACGCCTCCGACCATACTTCCAGGGACGCGAAATACGAGTCTTGACAAATCATCCTGTGCGCCAGATCCTTGTAAAACCCGAGGTGTCTGGGCGCCTCGCCAAATGGGCCATCGAGTTGGGAGAATATGACATCCAGTTCCTTCCCCGCCGAGCCATCAAGGGTCAAGCCCTCGCTGATTTCTTGGCCGAAGCTCCGGTGGACAGTCATGAGACACCCGCAGACAAAGATACACAGCACCACGACACACTCGCTCCTTCACCTCGGAAGTGGCAGCTATTTGTGGACGGCGCATCCACGGTCCGAGGAAGTGGCGCCGGACTACTCCTCATCGACCCCGAGGAGGCTGAGTTTAAATATGTCATAAGGTACAAGTTTAAGGTAACCAACAATGTAGCGGAGTACGAGGCAGTCCTCGCCGGACTCCGGCTCGCTCAATCTCTAGGTGTTCGGCACCTAGAGCTCCTCACGGACTCCGAGATCGTGTCTAAGCAGATTCAGGGGACTTATGTCGCCAGGGAAGAAACCATGGTCAGGTACCACACTCTAGCGCTTAAGCTTATCTCAACTTTTGATACAGTTATTATACAGAAAATCCCGCGGACCCAGAACTCCAGGGCAGACGCACTCAGCAAGCTGGCCTCCGCGGTCCAAACAAATATATCCCCGGATATCATGGTCGAAGACCTCTTCCATCCGTCAATTCATGAGGCTACAGTTTCTGTATTGACCGACAGCGATCCGAACTGGATGACTCCGATCATTCAGTACCTTCGAGATGGGACTCTGCCTGCTGACAAGCTACGAGCTCGGCAAGTTGTGCTCAAAGCTCCCAAATACTCCCTTCATAACGGAGTCTTATATCGACAATCGTACTTGCAACCAAACCTCCGGTGCTTACCACCTACCGAGGCCATTGAAGTTTTGAGGGAGGTTCATGAAGGGGCCTGCGCTAGCCACGTCGGCTCCCGAACACTAGCAAAGAAAATCCTTCGCTGGGGATATTATTGGCCGACTTTGTTCAATGACGCTCATGACCTAGTGTCCAAATGCAACAAGTGTCAACTACACTCCCGTGTAAAGCACCTACCACAAACCGAACTCACGGGAATCCAGAGTGCGTGGCCGTTCATTCAGTGGGGAATTGACATTGTCGGACCCTTCCCTGTTGCTCCGGGGGGGTTGAAATTCCTGGTAGTCGCCGTAGACTACTTCACTAAGTGGGTCGAAGCCGAACCGCTTACTGCTATCACTGGTCAGAATATTCTGAAGTTCGTATGGCGCAATATTATCTGCCGCTTCGGTATCCCGAGCACTATTATCTCAGACAATGGCAAACAGTTTGCCAATGATCCATTCCGCTCATGGTGTGAGGAACTCCACATCAAACAGATATTCACCTCGGTCGCTCACCCTCAAGCAAACGGGCAGGTCGAAGTCACCAACCGAACCCTCCTCACAGGAATAAAAAAGCGCCTGGACAGCGCCAAAGGCCTTTGGGCTGAAAACCTTCCACAAGTCTTATGGGCCATCCGCACAACGCCACACACCTCCACCGGGGAAACTCCTTACAGCCTTACCTACGGCTCCGAAGCCGTCATTCCAGCCGAAATCAGTGTGCCGAGTCCTCGCCTACTTACCTTAGTTCCGGACGATAACGACGAGGCACTTCGCGCGAATTTGGATGAGCTTGAGAATCGCAGGGAACAAGCGTTCGTCCAGCAGGCTAAGTGCAAACAGCGAGCTGCACAGTACTATAACCTCCGGGTCCGAGGTACTCAGTTCAATGTCGGGGACTTGGTTCTTCGACTCAACTCGGCCAGCAAGGCTGCCCCCGAGGGCAAACTACATGCTTCTTGGGAAGGTCCATACCGAGTCGTTGCTACGCATGACTCCGGCTCTTATCAGCTCGAACATCTCAACGGGGCCCCGATCCCCCGAAGTTGGCACGTCACAAACTTGAGACGGTTCTATCTATAAAAGCTAAATCACAAGTACTTTCTCTCCTTTAATTTCCGTAATAGTTGTTATTCCTTTTTGTACTCTTCAATTAGCTCCGGCATTTATCATTGAATAAAATTTTTCTGTTCATACACCTCGCTGTGTTTTTCTTTACGTTACGGGGACGCCCTAACACATATATACTATCATTACTAGTCTCCGGACAATTAAACCTTACTCTCGGTCCGCCCGAGGAGGTTCGCATACTAGTCCCCGGACTCACACTACTTTCTCGTCTGTTTAACCGGAGAAATGCTAGCTCCCGCCTGATCCGTCCGGGGAGGAAATTTGCTCCCGCCCGATCCGTCCGGGGAGTTTTTACTCCCGCCTGATCCGTCAGGGGAGATTGGCTTAGCCCATACCGTGTTCCCGAACACCTACTTAAAACAATTAACAGGTTTTATATCATGTTCCCGAACACCCAATCAAAATGATTTGTAACAAATTATTTTCACCACGAACTATTCAAATCACATGGTTTTTTACATAACACTAAAAAAAAAAAAAAAAAAAAAAAACCACAAAAGTACTAAGGCTAACGTCTATGGCCCCCGAGCCAATACTGCGCACTCCGGTGCTGGGACCCACCCCTCGGTCTACGCTGGGTCCTTCGGGATCTTGAAGACCCTTGACCTCGGGCTCCGGCCCTGTTACCCTCTCGGAACCTGGCTCGGTCATCTCTCCTAGGCTCTCTTCGACGAGGACTTTCCCTAGGCGCTGGCCTCGGGGTTTCAACTCGGGTCCGTGCCCGGTTGCCGGGATGTGGTGCTGACCTCGGTGTCTCAGCCCACTGCTCAGGGTCCCACTCCTCCGGGACCATAACTTCGATTTCCTGGGCCAGCTCCTCGACTATCTCCTCGGCAACTGCTGGAGGTTCTTCAGTTGTGGCCACCGAAGCTGGCTCCCTAATGACTATGCCTTTGCTCTGCACGGAGGGTTTTTTCTGGCCTTTAGACTTCTTATCCTTTCGAGGAGCTCTCTGAGTACTTCGGTCCTGACTAGTGCTCGCAATAAACTCCTCAGCAGTAGGCCTTCGCCTGATTCGGCCCTTTAGCCCTTCATACATGCTGAGCAATAGTTCGAGGACCTCTCTTTTCCTCAACAACTCCGCAGGCTCTACTGAGCTCCTCGACATCAGCGCCGCGATGTCACTCTGGATTTCGACGGTCCGCTCTTCTACTTCCTCAAAGGTTAGCAGACCGAACTCGGACAGGATCCGTTCATATTCCTTATGGTGAACGCGGACGCGGCTCATCTCGGCAGCAGTGGTTCGATACTGCATCTCGAAGTCTTTGGCCCTTTCATTGGCCTCAACCACCTTCCCCTCCGCCGAGGCTATCTGCTTTTGCAACTTGGGCACTACGTGCAGCTCCAGGCGGTTCTTCTCTCCGCGGAACCACTCAAGTGATGTCATTAATTTCTTTATTGTATCGTGCAGCTCCGCGGTGTTCTAGACAGTTAGTAAAAATCAAACAGAATTACTCTCAAACATAGAAGAGTTGATACAGCTCGGCAACACACAATGGATTATGAAAATGAAACGATTGCAAGGGTCTGAAAAGAGAAATTGTATTTCACATTGACAGAATACAACGGTTCAGTTACATCATTCCTATCAATTCTACAGATTTACAAATTTAAATTTGCGGGGATCTACTGACCTCCCGCTCAAGTGCCTCTGTTTCTTCGGGCAGCTCTTCTTGCTGGCCCTCAGGCACTTCGGTATTTCCCCCCTCGGCAGCAACGACAGCTTCGGTTTCAGCGGGGACTTCGGATTCTACCGAGGGAAGGGGCTCGGTGTTTTGAGGCGCCGGGGCCAGATCACCGCGGCAGAAGGCCAAGAATTCTTCATCTTGGTCCACTATGCAGTTGGCCACTTCTGCGGCAGTCAGAAGCTGCCTCTTCCCCCCGAGCGCGTTCACCAGGGGCCATTCCGGCAGCTCCGCCAACGCGGCGTAATACGCCTTCTCCACCTCGGCCGCCGCCTCGGGATCATACCCGAACTCTGGACGATTGATGTCCACATCCGGGTATACCTCCTTCACCTCCTCCAGCACCATGGCCCGCGTGGCTTTGTCCCCTATCGCCACAAACTTTGTCTGGAAGTCCAAAAAAGTGCTGGAGTGCAGTAATTTCTCAGCAAACGCCCTCAGTAGAGCTCCCTGACCTATAACCACGGCGGCTTCCCTTGCCTCCATTTCGGCCCGCAGTTGCATCAGTTCACCTCGGAGGCTGTGGTTTTCCGTCTCTATACTGCGCAGACGCGCAACCTCGGACTCGACCACGGCAGCCCTCTTGCGTGCCTGGGTCAAGTCGTATGAGAGTTTGTCATTCTTGGCGCGAAGCTCTCGCGCTGTCGCAGCTAGCTCCTCCCTGGCCTCTATTTCATTCTTCAGGCCGACCTCGATTATACCCTTGGCCAGCCGAAGAATCTTCTCGGCGTCCGCGCTATCGAACCCCAGCGTACTGGGGATCACCTGCTCCCCCTGAAATAGTTAATACACACCGAGGCGCACGGGTTAAACCTCTGATACACACCTCGTGTAAGATAAACTACTGATCAGCATTCTTAATATTACCTCGGTACTTGCCCCAACCCGGGGTCTTTTGGCTGGTGCTTGCGGAGCCCCAGTAGGCTCCGGCCTCTTCTTCGATGACACCGGAGACCCCGCCGGCATCACCCTCTCCTCCGATCCCGATGACGGTCGGACACTCTGAGACGTCTTCTCTCGGGGAGTCACCTCGGTGGCTTTCCCCTTCTTCTTTGCCGCTGCCGACGTTGCAGGGCTTCCCGATGCCGGCTGCTTTCCGAAGCGTCCCACTGCAAATATATATATATCAAAGGTCACTTTGCGCACAACGGCAAAATTGAATAACAGGACAAAAAACTCCTACCCTCTTCGGCATTTCCATTCCCTGAATAATATGGGCTAAGCCCAGCCTTCTCCAGTTCCTCCTCGGAACAGAGGGTTTGGAAAGTCCCCACTTGCAGGAATATGTGCCTCATCTCGGCCCCTGGATTCTCCACAGGAGCGAAATCCTGCACTTCGTCACTCCTCCACTTCGGGAGGGCTATTTTATTCCTAACAAATATGAATCTCTCTTTCCACCCCTCTACTTTGCTCGGGTTTTGAACCTTGAACCCTCCGCGGGCTCGAGGACTAAAGGAGTACCATCCCTTGGACTTCCCGAAGTTCTTAAGCTGGTAGAAAAACCTAAAAAGTTCTACCGTTGGTTCTACCCCGGCCATTTTACTTACAACAGTAAAACCTACCAATTGCCTCACCGCGTTCGGTGCTAACTGGCAGAGGGCAATGCCGTAGTATCTTAACAGCTCTACGACTATGCTCCACAACGGCAATCTCAATCCTACTCTAAGGGGGTCAATGTACACGGTCATAAACCCCTGCGGTGGGCAACAGGCCCTATCCTCGGGGGTCGGAATTATGTACTCAAGGTCAAACGGAAGATAAAAAGATGGGAGTTCCCTCTCCAGCTGCCCCCGCGACATCCGTAACCCTATGGAGGACACCTCAAGACCAACCGCCGGACATTCGTAAAACGGTATCGTCCGGGTATTACACTCTACACCATCGACTCTCTCTATGGTTCTTATGGCATCCTTCTCCGGAAAGATATACGATATGGGGGGGACATCTAACGGAGTGTCCGTACCTCCAACTATTCTGACCGAGGCCGAAGAAGGGGTAGAAGATGAAGCAGATGAAGAGGATGACATACTTACTTGATTTGAATTCGAAAGGATGGAATTGAGAAATTTTTGATCTCTGATGAATCACAAACGCAAGGTTCCTCTTTTTCCCGCTTTCTATAACAGATGAATCGCAATAGAGAAGATGAAAAGTTACTGTGCAGTTATTCCTTATATAAATGCAAAACTCCGACGGCTCTGATGCAGCCTATTCAAATTCAGTGATGGGGATTCATGCGTGCTTCTCACGCGCTTTACAGTTACCGAGGCGCGTGGGGAACAGCTGTCTTGGAACTCGCAGAGCGTGTCACTTCACGTTCCTCTCTCTCATTATGGCGCCGCCAGTCACACCAGCCTCACCCTTCTTCAGGTAGATTCAAGATACACTCCGGTGTACTTTTCGCCTCGGCCATACCACTACACTCCGGTATTCCAACCACTTCGGCCTACTATCTCACTCCGGTGTACCCTACACCTCGGTCAGACTATCATGTACTTCAGACGTGTTTTACGCCTCGGGCAAGTTCGGTAATTCATTACAAGTACCACGCACTTCGGCCTATCAGTGACCCCGGTCTTCTTTGCTTAAGGTTCCACCCCGGTGACAACCGAAGCTCCTACCTTGCTTCGGCTGGGGGGGGGGGCATCTGATAGGGATGACCCGGTTACCTCGGGCCGGGTTACCTCGAGGCGGGTTAAGAGCATGCCAGCAACCGCGAAGGCCCAGGCCCAACAGGCCCAGCAACACGCAGTCGGCCCAGCGAATGCGAATCTGTCACGTAAATCCCAACTGCCATGATCTTTTCCCAACGGCCATGCAGATTTGGGAGGCAAGATTATAGGGATTTAGTTAGGGCTTGGGTTTAGTAGTATAAATAGAAGAAAAGAACTCTGAATTAGGGTTCGGACTTTGTATTCTGCAGTACTCCTTGTAAACTCAATAATCAAGTGAAAGAAACACCTCGGCGATTGCCATTTTCTGCCCGTGGACGTAGATCTCCGGATCGAACCACGTATATTGTGTGTTTTTACATTCCTTTCGCATTAATTACTGTTTGATTGGGTGTTTTCCGGATTGCGCATTAACAGTGACTAAATCTACTTCATACTTCATCATGACAAAACTTCTCTAAATTCCTTTGTACTAGTAACCAAACGAGTGTTCTTCCAAGTACATTCTATATCACTTCGAATTCTCTCTCTCTTCATTTTTTCTTTTTTCACATTTCCAGAAATCTTGGATAAGTAAGATTATATTCTTGAGAGCATCTATATCTATATAACTGTCATAAGATAGTTATTTAGTTTTCCCACCTAAATCTTTAATAGATTTTGTGGTAGCTTTCAATTTATGGTGCGCATGTTGATTAGAATTTTTTTTTTCCTTTTTTTTTTCTTTTTTTTTTTGTTTATAATATATTTTGACGTATAATTTTCACGAATTTTAATTTGACATCCATATTGAATATAACAAAAGATGAAAAATTGTTATTGATTATTTAGGTTAAATTTGAGTATTTATTACGGTTAATATTTGTATTGGATTTTTCGCAAATAAAAGTTAGTTCATAATTTCCTTTAATAATAAATAATTTTATAAAAAAAGTATGATTAATCAATTATTTTAATAGAATTTTATTTTAATTTATTCAAAAATAAACCTATATATGTACTAAAGAGAATTGGAGGATATTTCTCTACCCCATTGTGAATCTGGATGTTTTCTCGACTTTTATCCATATACTCTATTTTAAAGGCAAATTGTTGTGTTGTTACTATTACATTAGTTTGTTTGTTTTAACTTTTTCCAAATTTATAAAGTACAAAAACAAAAAAACTTTTTCATTTCTAATCAATTCATAACGTATAATATATCAAAATAATTATATTGCTCGATCTTTGATCTGACCGATAGATTGAATATATTAAAAAAAGATATCATATTTAAAAAAATACAATTATCTATTTTATTACGGATTCGGTCATATTTAAGTTTTCACTGTATGTTGGAATATTCTTGTTGAGTTTGAGTTGTAACAAAGAAACAATAGTCGAATGATTTTTTATTTTATTTGATCTTTAATCTTAATTTTGTAAGGGAATTTGTATTATACTAGCTAATAGAGTAGAGCCAAGATAAATTATAAAAACTTAATACATTAACTATTTTAATAAAATAACAATGTAGAGTTATAGAAATAATAAAATCTAATTTTCTAATAAGATTATCAACTTATTTTATAACTAGTAAATGCTCCCGTGCGATGCACGAGCTATTTTTTTAAGAGTAAATCAATATTAATATGAACAATCCATTTTATTAAAAATGCATTTTTATTTGATAATATATAATAAAAAAAGAAATGGTTAAAATATGTTACAAATAACACTTTTGTGTTCTTTTGCAGTGTTATTCATTCCTTGGCTCTTACTCCAGAAAATCAGATTTTTTCACTAATAAAAATACATTTTAATTTTTTTACGAATTTCTTGCTCGTATCTTATTCAAGATTTTTTATTTTATTTTATTTCATCCGTTTATTTAGCTTCTCTTGTCTATATCAAAACATTCATATTAAATTATAATAAATTTGAATAGATCACACTAATTGATATTAATAAATAAAGTGAACATACATAATCCAGCATCCGATATGATTGAACAGATTGAGAAACAAAAAGTTTCAAATCTAATATTAATTAATAGGATTGAGAAACAAATAATCTTAAGGATTATTCTTATATAAAATATTTTATTAATTTACGTACAAAAGGACTTCTATTAGAAACAACAACAAAAAAAGAATTAAGAATTATTCTTATATAAAATATTTTATTAGTTTACCTACAAAATATCCTCTCATCCTTCATGCATGCAGGACATCGCCGAAACCCTGCGCACTCTGCGGCGCTATAATTTGCGCCTCAACCCTACAAAATGCACTTTCGGTGTTGGCTCCGGGAAGTTTCTCGGATACATGGTATCACAAAGCGGCCTACAAGCCAACCCGGCTAAGCTTCGCGATGTGTTAGACCTACAGCCACCAAAGACATTCAGGGATGTTCAACGCCTTACAGGTGGCCTAGCAGCTTTAAACAGATTCTTATCAAAAGCAGCGGAGCGCCAGCTACCATTTTTTAAGATCCTCAGACAAGCGAAGTCCTTTGAGTGGACTCCAGAATGTACCGAGGCCTTCGAGGCCTTGAAACGACATATACAGCAGCTGCCCACTTTGTCAGTTCCTCTCCCCGGAGAGCCGTTGTACGTATATCTGGCTTCTGCCGAGGAGGCTGTTAGCGCCGCCCTTGTGCGAGAAGTGGAAGGGGTTCAGCACCCCGTATATTTTGCCAGCCGGGTACTTCATGGAGCAGAGACGCGATATTCCGAGCTTGAAAAAACCGCCTTGGCCCTCGTTATGGCAGCTCGACGCCTCCGACCATACTTCCAGGGACGCGAAATACGAGTCTTGACAAATCATCCTGTGCGCCAGATCCTTGTAAAACCCGAGGTGTCTGGGCGCCTCGCCAAATGGGCCATCGAGTTGGGAGAATATGACATCCAGTTCCTTCCCCGCCGAGCCATCAAGGGTCAAGCCCTCGCTGATTTCTTGGCCGAAGCTCCGGTGGACAGTCATGAGACACCCGCAGACAAAGATACACAGCACCACGACACACTCGCTCCTTCACCTCGGAAGTGGCAGCTATTTGTGGACGGCGCATCCACGGTCCGAGGAAGTGGCGCCGGACTACTCCTCATCGACCCCGAGGAGGCTGAGTTTAAATATGTCATAAGGTACAAGTTTAAGGTAACCAACAATGTAGCGGAGTACGAGGCAGTCCTCGCCGGACTCCGGCTCGCTCAATCTCTAGGTGTTCGGCACCTAGAGCTCCTCACGGACTCCGAGATCGTGTCTAAGCAGATTCAGGGGACTTATGTCGCCAGGGAAGAAACCATGGTCAGGTACCACACTCTAGCGCTTAAGCTTATCTCAACTTTTGATACAGTTATTATACAGAAAATCCCGCGGACCCAGAACTCCAGGGCAGACGCACTCAGCAAGCTGGCCTCCGCGGTCCAAACAAATATATCCCCGGATATCATGGTCGAAGACCTCTTCCATCCGTCAATTCATGAGGCTACAGTTTCTGTATTGACCGACAGCGATCCGAACTGGATGACTCCGATCATTCAGTACCTTCGAGATGGGACTCTGCCCGCTGACAAGCTACGAGCTCGGCAAGTTGTGCTCAAAGCTCCCAAATACTCCCTTCATAACGGAGTCTTATATCGACAATCGTACTTGCAACCAAACCTCCGGTGCTTACCACCTACCGAGGCCATTGAAGTTTTGAGGGAGGTTCATGAAGGGGCCTGCGCTAGCCACGTCGGCTCCCGAACACTAGCAAAGAAAATCCTTCGCTGGGGATATTATTGGCCGACTTTGTTCAATGACGCTCATGACCTAGTGTCCAAATGCAACAAGTGTCAACTACACTCCCGTGTAAAGCACCTACCACAAACCGAACTCACGGGAATCCAGAGTGCGTGGCCGTTCATTCAGTGGGGAATTGACATTGTCGGACCCTTCCCTGTTGCTCCGGGGGGGTTGAAATTCCTGGTAGTCGCCGTAGACTACTTCACTAAGTGGGTCGAAGCCGAACCGCTTACTGCTATCACTGGTCAGAATATTCTGAAGTTCGTATGGCGCAATATTATCTGCCGCTTCGGTATCCCGAGCACTATTATCTCAGACAATGGCAAACAGTTTGCCAATGATCCATTCCGCTCATGGTGTGAGGAACTCCACATCAAACAGATATTCACCTCGGTCGCTCACCCTCAAGCAAACGGGCAGGTCGAAGTCACCAACCGAACCCTCCTCACAGGAATAAAAAAGCGCCTGGACAGCGCCAAAGGCCTTTGGGCTGAAAACCTTCCACAAGTCTTATGGGCCATCCGCACAACGCCACACACCTCCACCGGGGAAACTCCTTACAGCCTTACCTACGGCTCCGAAGCCGTCATTCCAGCCGAAATCAGTGTGCCGAGTCCTCGCCTACTTACCTTAGTTCCGGACGATAACGACGAGGCACTTCGCGCGAATTTGGATGAGCTTGAGAATCGCAGGGAACAAGCGTTCGTCCAGCAGGCTAAGTGCAAACAGCGAGCTGCACAGTACTATAACCTCCGGGTCCGAGGTACTCAGTTCAATGTCGGGGACTTGGTTCTTCGACTCAACTCGGCCAGCAAGGCTGCCCCCGAGGGCAAACTACATGCTTCTTGGGAAGGTCCATACCGAGTCGTTGCTACGCATGACTCCGGCTCTTATCAGCTCGAACATCTCAACGGGGCCCCGATCCCCCGAAGTTGGCACGTCACAAACTTGAGACGGTTCTATCTATAAAAGCTAAATCACAAGTACTTTCTCTCCTTTAATTTCCGTAATAGTTGTTATTCCTTTTTGTACTCTTCAATTAGCTCCGGCATTTATCATTGAATAAAATTTTTCTGTTCATACACCTCGCTGTGTTTTTCTTTACGTTACGGGGACGCCCTAACACATATATACTATCATTACTAGTCTCCGGACAATTAAACCTTACTCTCGGTCCGCCCGAGGAGGTTCGCATACTAGTCCCCGGACTCACACTACTTTCTCGTCTGTTTAACCGGAGAAATGCTAGCTCCCGCCTGATCCGTCCGGGGAGGAAATTTGCTCCCGCCCGATCCGTCCGGGGAGTTTTTACTCCCGCCTGATCCGTCAGGGGAGATTGGCTTAGCCCATACCGTGTTCCCGAACACCTACTTAAAACAATTAACAGGTTTTATATCATGTTCCCGAACACCCAATCAAAATGATTTGTAACAAATTATTTTCACCACGAACTATTCAAATCACATGGTTTTTTACATAACACTAAAAAAAAAAAAAAAAAAAAAAAAACCACAAAAGTACTAAGGCTAACGTCTATGGCCCCCGAGCCAATACTGCGCACTCCGGTGCTGGGACCCACCCCTCGGTCTACGCTGGGTCCTTCGGGATCTTGAAGACCCTTGACCTCGGGCTCCGGCCCTGTTACCCTCTCGGAACCTGGCTCGGTCATCTCTCCTAGGCTCTCTTCGACGAGGACTTTCCCTAGGCGCTGGCCTCGGGGTTTCAACTCGGGTCCGTGCCCGGTTGCCGGGATGTGGTGCTGACCTCGGTGTCTCAGCCCACTGCTCAGGGTCCCACTCCTCCGGGACCATAACTTCGATTTCCTGGGCCAGCTCCTCGACTATCTCCTCGGCAACTGCTGGAGGTTCTTCAGTTGTGGCCACCGAAGCTGGCTCCCTAATGACTATGCCTTTGCTCTGCACGGAGGGTTTTTTCTGGCCTTTAGACTTCTTATCCTTTCGAGGAGCTCTCTGAGTACTTCGGTCCTGACTAGTGCTCGCAATAAACTCCTCAGCAGTAGGCCTTCGCCTGATTCGGCCCTTTAGCCCTTCATACATGCTGAGCAATAGTTCGAGGACCTCTCTTTTCCTCAACAACTCCGCAGGCTCTACTGAGCTCCTCGACATCAGCGCCGCGATGTCACTCTGGATTTCGACGGTCCGCTCTTCTACTTCCTCAAAGGTTAGCAGACCGAACTCGGACAGGATCCGTTCATATTCCTTATGGTGAACGCGGACGCGGCTCATCTCGGCAGCAGTGGTTCGATACTGCATCTCGAAGTCTTTGGCCCTTTCATTGGCCTCAACCACCTTCCCCTCCGCCGAGGCTATCTGCTTTTGCAACTTGGGCACTACGTGCAGCTCCAGGCGGTTCTTCTCTCCGCGGAACCACTCAAGTGATGTCATTAATTTCTTTATTGTATCGTGCAGCTCCGCGGTGTTCTAGACAGTTAGTAAAAATCAAACAGAATTACTCTCAAACATAGAAGAGTTGATACAGCTCGGCAACACACAATGGATTATGAAAATGAAACGATTGCAAGGGTCTGAAAAGAGAAATTGTATTTCACATTGACAGAATACAACGGTTCAGTTACATCATTCCTATCAATTCTACAGATTTACAAATTTAAATTTGCGGGGATCTACTGACCTCCCGCTCAAGTGCCTCTGTTTCTTCGGGCAGCTCTTCTTGCTGGCCCTCAGGCACTTCGGTATTTCCCCCCTCGGCAGCAACGACAGCTTCGGTTTCAGCGGGGACTTCGGATTCTACCGAGGGAAGGGGCTCGGTGTTTTGAGGCACCGGGGCCAGATCACCGCGGCAGAAGGCCAAGAATTCTTCATCTTGGTCCACTATGCAGTTGGCCACTTCTGCGGCAGTCAGAAGCTGCCTCTTCCCCCCGAGCGCGTTCACCAGGGGCCATTCCGGCAGCTCCGCCAACGCGGCGTAATACGCCTTCTCCACCTCGGCCGCCGCCTCGGGATCATACCCGAACTCTGGACGATTGATGTCCACATCCGGGTATACCTCCTTCACCTCCTCCAGCACCATGGCCCGCGTGGCTTTGTCCCCTATCGCCACAAACTTTGTCTGGAAGTCCAAAAAAGTGCTGGAGTGCAGTAATTTCTCAGCAAACGCCCTCAGTAGAGCTCCCTGACCTATAACCACGGCGGCTTCCCTTGCCTCCATTTCGGCCCGCAGTTGCATCAGTTCACCTCGGAGGCTGTGGTTTTCCGTCTCTATACTGCGCAGACGCGCAACCTCGGACTCGACCACGGCAGCCCTCTTGCGTGCCTGGGTCAAGTCGTATGAGAGTTTGTCATTCTTGGCGCGAAGCTCTCGCGCTGTCGCAGCTAGCTCCTCCCTGGCCTCTATTTCATTCTTCAGGCCGACCTCGATTATACCCTTGGCCAGCCGAAGAATCTTCTCGGCGTCCGCGCTATCGAACCCCAGCGTACTGGGGATCACCTGCTCCCCCTGAAATAGTTAATACACACCGAGGCGCACGGGTTAAACCTCTGATACACACCTCGTGTAAGATAAACTACTGATCAGCATTCTTAATATTACCTCGGTACTTGCCCCAACCCGGGGTCTTTTGGCTGGTGCTTGCGGAGCCCCAGTAGGCTCCGGCCTCTTCTTCGATGACACCGGAGACCCCGCCGGCATCACCCTCTCCTCCGATCCCAATGACGGTCGGACACTCTGAGACGTCTTCTCTCGGGGAGTCACCTCGGTGGCTTTCCCCTTCTTCTTTGCCGCTGCCGACGTTGCAGGGCTTCCCGATGCCGGCTGCTTTCCGAAGCGTCCCACTGCAAATATATATATATCAAAGGTCACTTTGCGCACAACGGCAAAATTGAATAACAGGACAAAAAACTCCTACCCTCTTCGGCATTTCCATTCCCTGAATAATATGGGCTAAGCCCAGCCTTCTCCAGTTCCTCCTCGGAACAGAGGGTTTGGAAAGTCCCCACTTGCAGGAATATGTGCCTCATCTCGGCCCCTGGATTCTCCACAGGAGCGAAATCCTGCACTTCGTCACTCCTCCACTTCGGGAGGGCTATTTTATTCCTAACAAATATGAATCTCTCTTTCCACCCCTCTACTTTGCTCGGGTTTTGAACCTTGAACCCTCCGCGGGCTCGAGGACTAAAGGAGTACCATCCCTTGGACTTCCCGAAGTTCTTAAGCTGGTAGAAAAACCTAAAAAGTTCTACCGTTGGTTCTACCCCGGCCATTTTACTTACAACAGTAAAACCTACCAATTGCCTCACCGCGTTCGGTGCTAACTGGCAGAGGGCAATGCCGTAGTATCTTAACAGCTCTACGACTATGCTCCACAACGGCAATCTCAATCCTACTCTAAGGGGGTCAATGTACACGGTCATAAACCCCTGCGGTGGGCAACAGGCCCTATCCTCGGGGGTCGGAATTATGTACTCAAGGTCAAACGGAAGATAAAAAGATGGGAGTTCCCTCTCCAGCTGCCCCCGCGACATCCGTAACCCTATGGAGGACACCTCAAGACCAACCGCCGGACATTCGTAAAACGGTATCGTCCGGGTATTACACTCTACACCATCGACTCTCTCTATGGTTCTTATGGCATCCTTCTCCGGAAAGATATACGATATGGGGGGGACATCTAACGGAGTGTCCGTACCTCCAACTATTCTGACCGAGGCCGAAGAAGGGGTAGAAGATGAAGCAGATGAAGAGGATGACATACTTACTTGATTTGAATTCGAAAGGATGGAATTGAGAAATTTTTGATCTCTGATGAATCACAAACGCAAGGTTCCTCTTTTTCCCGCTTTCTATAACAGATGAATCGCAATAGAGAAGATGAAAAGTTACTGTGCAGTTATTCCTTATATAAATGCAAAACTCCGACGGCTCTGATGCAGCCTATTCAAATTCAGTGATGGGGATTCATGCGTGCTTCTCACGCGCTTTACAGTTACCGAGGCGCGTGGGGAACAGCTGTCTTGGAACTCGCAGAGCGTGTCACTTCACGTTCCTCTCTCTCATTATGGCGCCGCCAGTCACACCAGCCTCACCCTTCTTCAGGTAGATTCAAGATACACTCCGGTGTACTTTTCGCCTCGGCCATACCACTACACTCCGGTATTCCAACCACTTCGGCCTACTATCTCACTCCGGTGTACCCTACACCTCGGTCAGACTATCATGTACTTCAGACGTGTTTTACGCCTCGAGCAAGTTCGGTAATTCATTACAAGTACCACGCACTTCGGCCTATCAGTGACCCCGGTCTTCTTTGCTTAAGGTTCCACCCCGGTGACAACCGAAGCTCCTACCTTGCTTCGGCTGGGGGGGGGGGCATCTGATAGGGATGACCCGGTTACCTCGGGCCGGGTTACCTCGAGGCGGGTTAAGAGCATGCCAGCAACCGCGAAGGCCCAGGCCCAACAGGCCCAGCAACACGCAGTCGGCCCAGCGAATGCGAATCTGTCACGTAAATCCCAACTGCCATGATCTTTTCCCAACGGCCATGCAGATTTGGGAGGCAAGATTATAGGGATTTAGTTAGGGCTTGGGTTTAGTAGTATAAATAGAAGAAAAGAACTCTGAATTAGGGTTCGGACTTTGTATTCTGCAGTACTCCTTGTAAACTCAATAATCAAGTGAAAGAAACACCTCGGCGATTGCCATTTTCTGCCCGTGGACGTAGATCTCCGGATCGAACCACGTATATTGTGTGTTTTTACATTCCTTTCGCATTAATTACTGTTTGATTGGGTGTTTTCCGGATTGCGCATTAACAGTGACTAAATCTACTTCATACTTCATCATGACAAAACTTCTCTAAATTCCTTTGTACTAGTAACCAAACGAGTGTTCTTCCAAGTACATTCTATATCACTTCGAATTCTCTCTCTCTTCATTTTTTCTTTTTTCACATTTCCAGAAATCTTGGATAAGTAAGATTATATTCTTGAGAGCATCTATATCTATATAACTGTCATAAGATAGTTATTTAGTTTTCCCACCTAAATCTTTAATAGATTTTGTGGTAGCTTTCAATTTATGGTGCGCATGTTGATTAGAATTTTTTTTTTCCTTTTTTTTTTCTTTTTTTTTTTGTTTATAATATATTTTGACGTATAATTTTCACGAATTTTAATTTGACATCCATATTGAATATAACAAAAGATGAAAAATTGTTATTGATTATTTAGGTTAAATTTGAGTATTTATTACGGTTAATATTTGTATTGGATTTTTCGCAAATAAAAGTTAGTTCATAATTTCCTTTAATAATAAATAATTTTATAAAAAAAGTATGATTAATCAATTATTTTAATAGAATTTTATTTTAATTTATTCAAAAATAAACCTATATATGTACTAAAGAGAATTGGAGGATATTTCTCTACCCCATTGTGAATCTGGATGTTTTCTCGACTTTTATCCATATACTCTATTTTAAAGGCAAATTGTTGTGTTGTTACTATTACATTAGTTTGTTTGTTTTAACTTTTTCCAAATTTATAAAGTACAAAAACAAAAAAACTTTTTCATTTCTAATCAATTCATAACGTATAATATATCAAAATAATTATATTGCTCGATCTTTGATCTGACCGATAGATTGAATATATTAAAAAAAGATATCATATTTAAAAAAATACAATTATCTATTTTATTACGGATTCGGTCATATTTAAGTTTTCACTGTATGTTGGAATATTCTTGTTGAGTTTGAGTTGTAACAAAGAAACAATAGTCGAATGATTTTTTATTTTATTTGATCTTTAATCTTAATTTTGTAAGGGAATCTGTATTATACTAGCTAATAGAGTAGAGCCAAGATAAATTATAAAAACTTAATACATTAACTATTTTAATAAAATAACAATGTAGAGTTATAGAAATAATAAAATCTAATTTTCTAATAAGATTATCAACTTATTTTATAACTAGTAAATGCTCCCGTGCGATGCACGAGCTATTTTTTTAAGAGTAAATCAATATTAATATGAACAATCCATTTTATTAAAAATGCATTTTTATTTGATAATATATAATAAAAAAAGAAATGGTTAAAATATGTTACAAATAACACTTTTGTGTTCTTTTGCAGTGTTATTCATTCCTTGGCTCTTACTCCAGAAAATCAGATTTTTTCACTAATAAAAATACATTTTAATTTTTTTACGAATTTCTTGCTCGTATCTTATTCAAGATTTTTTATTTTATTTTATTTCATCCGTTTATTTAGCTTCTCTTGTCTATATCAAAACATTCATATTAAATTATAATAAATTTGAATAGATCACACTAATTGATAATAATAAATAAAGTGAACATACATAATCCAGCATCCGATATGATTGAACAGATTGAGAAACAAAAAGTTTCAAATCTAATATTAATTAATAGGATTGAGAAACAAATAATCTTAAGGATTATTCTTATATAAAATATTTTATTAATTTACGTACAAAAGGACTTCTATTAGAAACAACAACAAAAAAAGAATTAAGAATTATTCTTATATAAAATATTTTATTAGTTTACCTACAAAATATCCTCTATTAGAAATAAATTTTAAGAAAAACATAGAAAATACAATTTTATTTTAGGATGAATTGAATCTTCGTAGTCCATATGATGAGCTGATTCATATAAATAGAGTTGAATTTGGATTTAGAATCTTTAAAGACATAGATGACCTCCAATCTTTCAATTAGCTCATTAATACAAATAAAGTTGGATTTTGATTTAGATAAACATAAAGAAAAATTAATGAACTAAACTAATAAAATACTTTATATAGGAATAATCATTAAGAAAATATATTCTTTTCTCAATCTTATTAAATTATATTGCAATTCTGGATTGTATATCTTTGTTGTTTGTTTATTATTGTTAATCAGTAGGATCTATTCCAAAATTTATTAATATTAAGATTTTGGGAGAGAGATGAGAGAAGAAAAAAATCGAATGAAATTAAGTATTTTAGGATTGTAAATCACCAATTTAAATTTATTTTTTAAAAAACGAACATTCTAAATTTCTATTAATTTAGAAATATTCCACCATTTGAAATAAATTTGTTCTAAGATAAATTATTTTGTATTTTCCTGATCGTAATTTAGAATTATTTATTATTTTTTCAATTAATTTTTTTGTAGTTGTAAGGTTCACCTTCTAAGATAAATTATTTTGTATTTTTCTGATCGTAATTTAGAATTATTTTTTATTTCTATTAATTTAGAAATATTCTACCATTTGAAATAAATTTGTTCTAAGATAAATTATTTTGTATTTCCTGATCGTAATTTAAAATTATTTTTTCTGTAGTTGTAAGGTTCACCTTCTAAGATACATTATTTTGTATTTTTCTGATCGTAATTTAGATTTTTTTTTTCTGTAGTACAGGTTCACCTGGTCCTCCCCGCATAGGTGCTATGTATGCTCTGACTCAACGAACCCTTACTGCCACAACATTCATCAACCATGTTGAATACCAGAGCCATTGTTTCTGTATCAATTGAAACTAAAATCTTGCGTGTGACAGATATGGATGAAGGGGTCCAGATATTTATAGCTTATATAAAACCCTAGTATTGTTTCTGTATCAAGCGTGTGACAAATATGGATGAAGGGGTCCAGATATTTATAGTTTATATAAAACCCTAGTATACCGCTTCTGTAACTACGTTCTGTTAAACATACCGCGTAAAAATATATTTTACTGATTATATAATTCCTGAAATCTCACAACTACATTTTACATAATAACTTTAAAAAAATCATTAGTTTATCTTTTTTTTTTTTGACCGAAAATACAGATCTTATAATGTTTCAATAATATCGTACAAATTATTAAAAAAGATATATGACGTATTTTTATTCTATTTAAATATTCTTTGATTTATAAATTGAAATATATAATTATAAATTTTTTAATCAGTGAATATATCCACATTAATTATTTAAAAGTTATTTATATTTATTTCATAAATAAAAAGATATAATGTTCTTTAAAAATATAGAATACATATATATACAATTTATTCAATCCCTGAAATATCTCAATTACAAAACTAAATTTTATAATATGTTTTTATTATATCTATAC
The DNA here is from genome assembly GCA_958295605.1 of Ajuga chamaepitys. Taxonomy (NCBI): domain Eukaryota; kingdom Viridiplantae; phylum Streptophyta; class Magnoliopsida; order Lamiales; family Lamiaceae; genus Ajuga; species Ajuga chamaepitys. Next base: position 22,433,495 of record OY282506.1, on the reverse strand, counting down.
TAATGAAATAATTTTAAATTGCTTTTATAAGTTGTATTATATACATGCATTGAATATGTGGCAAACATTTTCTTTTTAAACAACAGGCTCGCCTTAGTATACACGCATCTAAATATTCATTCTGTTAAACATTAATTTAAAAAATCGGGAGTCCATATATTTATTTAAAGTTTATTTAAAACTCTAATATAAAACATATCTAAATATTTATTCTGTTGATTAAATTAGCGAAATAGTATATTTCAACGAATGTATAGTTCCTGAAATATCTCAACTACATTTTACACTATATGTTAAAATAAATTACATGTCTATTCTTTTGCTTTATTTGGTTCGGATATTTAAATCTTCTAATATTCAATTATATTTTACCCTTTGATTTTAGATATGTATTGCCTTTTTTTATTCTAACTATATATATATATATATATATATATATATATATATATATACAAATTCTTTTATTTATAAATTGTATTATATAACTATAAATTTTAAATAGATATGATGTATTTTAAAATTCTAGAAAATATGTCTGTAATATTTTTTAATTCCTAAAACATCTCAACATCATGAACAATTCAAAAATAAATATATACCATGTTGATATGATTTGGACTGGATATTTAGATCGTTTAATATGACAATTAGATTTCCAATTGAAAAGTAAATTAATATATGGCATTTCAACTCCACGGATTTTTCAATAGAAATATTTTGATTTATAAATATATATCTCTACGTTTTTTTTTCTTTTTAGAATATCTTAACCAAACAACGCTTTTGTCGAGATATTTTAATTTATATATATTTCAATGATTTTATATTGCTTACTAAAACCTTATCAGAATTGTGAATAATGTCGATTCAATTGAAGTTGATACATGGATTTATTTAAATAAAAATTATAAAATTGAAATCTACTACAATAAATCAGATTTGGTCTTCAATATCAACGGATCCTCGAATGTTTAGCGAATCTCTAAACCTTTTCCAATATTCTTCGCGGATTGACTGTATACATGTAATAAACCAAATTGTTTTTTTCTTAGAAAAATATATTGACAACAATTTAAATAATTCACATAACAGGAAATAAATAAATAAAAACTTTTTATATGATTACATATTACCGTAGAAAAATATGATGGTAGATAAATTTGATTTTTACAATCTTCAAAGCTGTTTTCGCCAGAATCATGATTCAGTGTTGCTAATTTTTTCTTATCTTTATTTGCAGGTCGTCCCTTTGCAGCATCCATTATGGTGAAGTAGCTATCATAGTTGACACATAATAATTAAGGAATGTCAGAATAATAGAAATTTGCATCCACAAATGTGATTCCAAAAAACTGTAATAGTTACAAAGCTAAGAAATTGCAAAATGAATAAGAAATAGAATTACTCAGCAAAATCAAATATGAATCAAATAAACTGAAATAGTGGCGAAATAAAGAAATTACGAAATGAATAAAAAATAAAATTACCCAGCTGCAAATGTGATTCTCATTTACGTGATTCTCATTTACTGAAGACACTGTATTTATAGGAGCAAATATGTTATCGAATAAGGATTTTTTTAAATTTCAAATTTCAAAAATTTAAATAATATAACGAAATCTGTTTTAAATATCTTTATAGATTTATTGTTGCTGATTTTTCGCCAGATCTCAAAATATAACATGGGATAATTCAAAATTCAAAATTCGAAATTTAAATTAACTTCTATTCTTAGTAACTAAATAATTGGGCGGGAAAAATCTTAACTTACTAATTCTGAATGACTTGGCTTATTATATATATATAGATTGTTTTATCCAAATTCTTTTGATGACTTACGTGTTATTTTGATATTTGTATTATCTTGGATATGTGTAAATATTTGAACTATTTTATGCCTGCCAAGCTACGTCAAGTTGTGTCGGGCCAGCTCGAACTTTCATCGGGCACCAAAAATTATTGAGCCCAACACATCTCCCCCATATACTAAGATTGTCGGACCGACAGTTCATTGGGTCATTGGTCCATTGAGTCGGGCATGCTGGGCCTGATGGTAGATGGAACATTATGAGAGAAAGAGGAGAATAGGGAAGAGAAGAAATAGGGAACAAATAAAAAAGGGGAAGTGAATTCTTTTGAGATTTAAAAATTTCAATTTTATTTTACACTTGCCTTTTATTCTAATATGGTTAGACATTGATAAAACTTTCTTTTATAATCTTCCGGGTTATCTGGTCATATTTGACAATTCCCACAAAATACTTCCCAATGACTATATGCAATTTGAATACAACGTAATGAATCATTTCCTCTTTTTCCTTTTTTTTTTGATAGATTTTTCTCATCTTCCTTTGTACGTCCTGCATTGAGGAAAAAAACGAGAAAGTTCAAATTTATAATGTATGGATTGGTTGCAATTTATTTAAAAAAACCAAACAAATAATAGCGAAAAGATATATATATATATATATATATATATATATATATATAGAGAGAGAGAGAGAGAGAGAGAGAGAGAGAGAGAGAGAGAGAGAGAGAAAGAGAGAGAGATAAAGGTCCCGTTAAGTGTTAAACTAATAATATACGGGATAACAACATTGTTGGTTCTTTAAAAAATATAGTAAATAGTAGAGTATGTACATGGTGCTCGAGATTTTAGTAACCTTTCTACGTCACTGCTTTTGGACAACTTATCTTAAAATGTCTATTAATGTATTTGAGCAACACAAGAGTTTTTATTTCAGTTTTAACTCTCAAATAAATATCTTGAACTTTTATTTCTATTTTAACATTGATTAAAATCTAAAAAAAATTCCAAATAATCGAGTGCGTGAGGCCAAACTATTCCACTAGTATTGAAGAAGTGTGAAGCAATTCAAGAAGATCGGGGACTGCTAAGTCTTTGCAGTCTTTTAAACAAAGAAGTCACGTGCATAGAAGCATGTAATCTTCCCACATGCATTGTCCAAGCAGAAGATATTATAAGTTAGGCTTATCCTATGTGGCAAAAGTAACTAGTTCATTCTTATGTGGCAGATTTTGATTGGTGGGAACACCTAGCATTGACCAATAGGAAATTTAGTTGATACTTATAAATAAGGCAATGTATTTCTTTGTAATTAGTTTTTTGAATTCTATTGAATGGAATATTGGTTCCTTAGCTGAACTTCATGTTTATACAATGAAACATAGATTTTTTTTTAAGAAAAATTGATGGCTTGAGTTGTGATTTTGATTTATGGCATGAATCTCATATTTATATATTATATTCCTTGGGTTTTAGGACTCCTAATTAGACTAGGAAAGTTCTTTCTTGTTTCCTAAGTAAAAATAATGGGTTTGAGCTTGAATAATGCATTAGGCTGGTATCAAAATTAAATATTTAAAAGTCTAATAACATGAAATATACTTTTAGCCATAAATTAAAATAATTGACATAATTTACGAAAAATAAACAATTTCTATTGGCCAAAAATAAATATTTATATATGTAAATTGGTGATCAATTTCATTAAAAAACAGGCTTAATCATGTGTAGTTAATTGAGATTAACTGAAAACCGGCAGATTTAAGTCATGAACCGGCCAGGAGAAGAAAATCGGGTGTCTAACAACCGTGAACCGACAGTTACAAGCTTCAGGAAGTTGCAACGGTTTTACAAACTCTTTTACAACGGTTTTCTGTAAAAGTTTTTCAGTTGATTGATTGACGATTTTCTCTTCCATTTTTTCTAGTTTTTCTTCGTAGATAAAAGCGATTTTGAAGAGAGGAGTGGTCAGCTTAGTTTTCCCCTTGTAACAGCTTCGAATTACAAAGAATTGTAGAGCTAGGGTTCTTAAGCCAATTAGGGTTCATTAATTGGGGTTTTTGTGTATCTTGGTAATTTCTTGTAATTGTTGCTGTGATATAGTGAATTGAGGAACACCAATCCTCCGTGGACGTAGAACATCAAGTTCGAACCACGTAAAGCGACTGTGTTGTGTGATTTCAGTTTGAGTTTCGTTTATTTTTCATTCTTGTGAGTTGCATTGTTTGGGGTTGAGTTTGCTGGATTCAATTGATTCAGATTGAAGCAATTCTGTTCTAATTCTACCAATCCACGATTCTGTCAACAAGAAACTCACTAATGGCTGGGATGAAGCTCGATCTGGAGAACTTCACAGGGAAAAATGATTTCAGTCTTTGGAAGGTTAAGATGACTGCTGTTTTGATTCAGAATGGACTGGAGATGGCGTTGAAGCCGTTGGAAGAATGGCCTGATGCAGAGAAACCCAAGAATGTAGATATTGTCCAAAAAGCTCACAGTTCTATAGTACTTTGTCTTGGAGATAAACCTCTGCGAGAAGTGGCAAAGACAAAGACAACACTGGATGCTTGGAAGAAACTGGAAGAGTTATATCAATCCAAGACAGTAACAAACAAGTTGTTCTTGAAGCAGAAATTATTGGCTTTCAAAATAACAGATGAGAGAACTGTATTGGATAAGATTGATGAATTCACTCGATTGATTGATGAACTTGAGGATCTTGGAGTGAAGATGGAAGAAGATGATAAATCACTGATGTTACTCAATTCCCTTCCAAAATCTTTGGAACATTTCAAAGATACTCTTATATTTGGAAGACAGGAGAAACTGAACTTTGAAACAATCTTGACATCTTTGAAGACAAAATTCTTCCAACTTCAGGGAGATAAGAAGATCAAGTCTACAGGAGAAGGATTGAACATCAAGTTCAAGAAACAGTACCAGAAGAAGAAGTTTCAGAATAATAAACAAACAAAGGATCAGAATTCTGGGAAAGAAGATGCTAAGAAGTCCACTGACTGGGTGGAGAAAAGGAGGTGTTATGCCTGTAAACAAAGTGGACATTTGAAGAAAAATTATCCTGGAAGAAAGAAGAAGTCAGATACAAAAGATGCAGATGCGGCCATAGCTGAACAAGGGTATGATAGTGCTGAAGTTCTGACTGTTTCAAATGGAAAAATGTCTGAGGAATGGGTTCTGGATGCAGGGTGCTCTTTCCATATGTGTCCATATAAGTCACTGTTCCAAGAACTGGAAAGATTTGATGGAGGGTCAGTTCTTCTAGGAAATGACCAATCATGCAAGGTCCAAGGGACAGGAATAATGAGAATTCAGATGTTTGATGGTGTTCAGAGAATAATTTCAAATGTAAGGTATGTACCTGATCTTAAGAGGAATTTAATCTCTCTAGGAACCTTAAATGCATCTAGGTGTGAGTTTAATACAATAAATGGTTGTATCCAAGTAACTAAAGATGGAAGGACAGTAATGAAAGGTAAGAAGAAAAATGGGTTGTTTATTTTGCTAGGAAAACCTGTTACTGGATCTGTAAATGTGACTCTGGATAAGACTGAGGTTGTGTTATGGCATAAGAGGCTAGGACACATTGGTGAGAAAGGCATGATAGAGCTCTCAAAGAAAGGTGTATATGGAACTCCTGGAGATATTAGACTAGATTTTTGTAATCAGTGTATTCTTGGAAAATCTAAGAAGCTGGTTTATAAAACTGGAACTCATAACACCACAGAAATTTTTGACTATGTCCATTGATATCTGGGGTCCTGCCAGAGTTGAGACACATGGTGGGGGCAAATATTTCATGACTATAATAGATGATTTCAGCAGAAAGGTCTGGGCATTTATTCTAAAACAAAAGAGTGATGCTTATGAGAAGTTCAAAGACTGGCTAATACAGACTGAAACAAAGAAAGGAAAGAAGCTCAAACATCTAAGAATTGACAATGGGGTGGAGTATCTGTCAGCTGAATTTTCTGATTTGTGCAAGGAGAAAGGTATCACAAGGCATAAGATTGTCCCACTTAATCCACAACAAAATGGGTTAGCTGAAAGAATGAACAGGACAATACTTGAAAGGGTGAGGTGCATGCTAGTTGATGCTAAGTTGCCAAAGACATTTTGGGGAGAGGCAGTCAGTACTGCATGTTAATAAACAAGACACCTTCATCAGCAATAAACTTCAAGACACCTGATGAGATTTGGTATGGAAAGCTGTCAAATTATCATAATCTAAAGGTATTTGGGTGCCAAGCCTTTGCATATATCAGACAGTATAAGCTGGATCCCAGAGCACTGAGATGTATTTTCATAGGATATCCAAAAGGGATCAAAGGTTATAAACTTTGGTGTCTGGAAAAGGGACATCAAAAAGTGATAGTAAGCAGGGATGTTAGGTTCAATGACCAAGTCATGGGATATCCCACCTCTGGTGATAAAAATGAATCTGATGGAGAACTAACAGATCAGAATCCATCTGTTGAGGTGGAGATCTCTGACATCAACAGTAATCAGAATGAAAACCAGAACTATGATCAAAATCAAAGCTCAATAGAAGATAAAGAAGAGCAAGGGATAGATCAAGGATTAAGAAACTACAATCTGGCTAGAGACAGAGTTAGAAGAACTATTCACCCACCTAATAGATTTGGACAAGCAGATATGGTGTATTATGCTTTGAGTATAGCAGAAACACTAGAACATCATGAACCTCAAAGTTATAGAGAAGCAGTGTCTGGAAATGAGAAGAAGCAGTGGTTAGCAGCAATGAAGGAAGAAATGATGTCATTGGAAAGAAATAAGACTTGGGAACTAGTAGCTAAACCAGTACATAAGAAGTTAGTAAGTTCAAAGTGGATATACAAGAAGAAGATAGAAGTCTGTGGAGGTGAAAAGATAAGATACAAAGCAAGACTTGTAGCTTGGGGTTTCACTCAGAGGGAAGGAATAGATTTCAATGAGGTTTTCTCCCCTGTAGTCAAGCATTGCTCAATCAGACTATTGCTGGCTAAAGTAACACAGGAAGATTTGGAACTACAACAACTTGATGTGAAGACAGCATTCTTACATGGTGACTTGGTGGAAAATATATATATATGCAGCAACCAGAAGGATTCATACTTCCTGGAAATGAAGATAAGGTCCGTCACTTGAAGAAATCTTTGTATGGACTTAAGCAAAGTCCTAAACAGTGGAAACATGAAGTTCAACCAATTCATGATTAATGCAGGATTCACAAGAAGCTTGTATGATAGCTGTGTTTACTTTGAGAAGCAAGCAAAACACAATCAGACTTACTTGCTACTTTATGTGGATGACATGTTAATTGCAAGCAAGTGTAAACTGAAGATTGATCAGTTAAAACAGAAACTGAATTCTGAGTTTGAGATGAAAGACTTAGGAGATGCCAAGAAGATCTTAGGAATGGATATCTTAAGAGACAGATCATCTGGAAAGTTGTGTTTATCTCAAAGGGGCTATCTGCAAAGAGTGCTTGAAAGGTTCAACATGCAGGAATCGAAGTCTGTGGTTACACCTATAGGACAACAATTTAAACTATCTAAATCTCAGTGTCCAGAAACAACAGAAGATATTAAGTACATGGAATTAGTTCCTTATGCAAGTGGAGATGGAAGTCTCATGTATGGAATGATTTGCAGTAGACCAGATTTAGCATATGGATTATCTTTGGTAAGCAGGTTTATGTCCAATCCTGGAAGAATTCATTGGGAAGCCTTGAAGTATATTCTGAGGTACTTAAGTGGCTCATTGAATTTAGGACTAATGTTTAAACAGACCAGCGGAATGAAGGATCCATTGCTAGGATATGTTGATGCTGATTTTGCTGGGAACTTGGACACTAGAAAGTCCATTACTGGATACATATTCACACTTTATGGAACAACCATCAGCTGGAGATCAGTACATCAGTCTATGGTTGCTCTCTCAACAACAGAGGCAGAGTATATTGCTATGACAGATGCAGTAAAGGAGGCTGTCTGGTTAAAGGGAATTCTAAAGGATTTTGGGATAGAACAAAACTGTGTTACAATATTATGTGATAATCAAGTACTTTACATTTGGTTAAACATCAGGTGTTTCATGAAAGATCAAAACACATAGATGTCAAATTGCATTTTGTAAGAGACATAGTGGAGAAATGAGTTGTTTCAGTTAAAAAGTTTCTACTGAGGAGAACGCAGCAGATTTTCTTACAAAATCTCTTACTAGCTCAAAGTTTGAATATTGCACAAGCTTAGTAAGGCTTGTGGCATGTGTTTAGCAAGTTTGCTTAGCAAATTTGAGGAGATGAAGTGTTTTGAATTCATTGAGGTGGAGAATTGTAAATTGGTGATCAATTTCATTCAAAAACAGGCTTAATCATGTGTAGTTAATTGAGATTAACTGAAAACCGGCAGATTTAAGTCATGAACCGGTCAGGAGAAGAAAATCGGGTGTCTAACAACCGTGAACCGACAGTTACAAGCTTTAGGAAGTTGCAACGGTTTTACAGACTCTTTTACAACGGTTTTCTGTAAAAGTTTTTCAGCTGATTGATTGACGGTTTTCTCTTCCAGTTTTTCCAGTTTTTCTTCGTAGATAAAAGCGGTTTTGAAGAGAGGAGTGGTCAGTTCAGTTTTCCCCTTGTAACAGCTTCGAATTACAAAGAATTGTAGAGCTAGGGTTCTTAAGCCAATTAGGGTTCATTAATTGGGGTTTTTGTGTATCTTGCTGATTTCTTGTAATTGTTGCAGTAATATAGTGAATTGAGGAACACCAATCCTCCGTGGACGTAGAACATCAAGTTTGAACCACATAAAGCGGCTGTGTTGTGTGATTTCAGTTTGAGTTTCGTTTATTTTTCATTCATGTGAGTTGCATTGTTTGGGGTTGAGTTTGCTGGATTCAATTGATTCAGATTGAAGCAATTATGTTCTACTTCTAACAATATATAATAATAAAATAATTTATGGGGCGTTACGTGAACATTGTCAATTGTCTGGGCATGAGATAGGTGAATGCTTTACGTTGAAAAGACACCCTGAGTGGTATTTCAAAGAAGAGAGGTTTCAGAATACAACAAGGAGAATCACACAGATTGCTAATTCAGTTTCTTGAAGAAGTGAACAAGCAAACTACATCAACAACTGATATTACTGCTATAATGCAACAAGAGTTGGCAAAGCTACTTAGTTCTAAAAATGCTCAATCACCAAACACAGATGAAAATAAACATGGTTTTGTAAGTATGAGTGGCTACAATGAGGATGTTGATTCATTTTTTGCTTTCACATTATTGGAAGAGTTGCAGAAAGGAGCATGGATCACTAACACAGGTGCAAGTCGCCTTATGTGTAATCACATCAATATCATGCAGAATCTTAGAGCCTTGTCCACTCAAGCTCGGATTTATTTGCCCGATGGTTCACAAACAGGGGTGACAGATCAAGGACAAGTGGCATTATCACCTAAGATCATTCTGACTGAGGTATTTTATGTTCCTATTTTCAAGTGTAACTTGTTATCTATACCTCAACTGTCAGTTAGTTTGAACATAAGAGTAGTTTTCTTGCCCTCTAATTTTGGTTTGCAAAGCTTTGATACAAAAGGAATTGTTGGCAACAAGCTCTACGATATGAGAGTCATGCAGTGAGATCTCTTAGGACTTCCCTAAGATGGAGAGCATATAGTTTGACAAAACAGTTAACATTGTACGTAAGAACATATAATGGGAGTGAATTTTTTAGCTCAGATTGCTTAGAAATGTTGTTACAATGGGAATAGTTCATAAAAAGACATGTGGTTACATTAGACATATGCACGGTACAGTGTGGATCGAATATTTAAAAATATTGAGATCCATACCAAACTTTGGTTATTTAACAAATGAGTATCCATTACAAATCCATAAAATGGGGATGATACGGTATGGTTATATTTCATTTTCGGGACAGTTCGGTTTAGAATTTCGGATCTAACGGAACAGTTCAATTCGGCTCAGTTCAGTTTGGATAACTGGAATTTTTTTTATCTTTTGAATAAAAAATTCAATTTGAACAAAATATATTGACGTCTAACTAATATAAATAATTTTATTAAATTTGTTTTCAACTCACTGACTTGTATTATACAATAATATAATAATTAAATATAGGGTTCTTTAATTATTTATGTTAAATATAACTAGCTCAAAATTATGAATAATTTAATTTTTAATACTTATTTAAATTAATCTTTTAGGGATAAATATATTTTTAAATTTATAATTTGTTATTTTATTCGGCTATTCAGTTCACTATAGTTCGGTATGATTTGGTACGGTTAAGTACGATTTCCGGTTCGAAAATTGAGAAATGTCCGAATTCGTATAAAAAAATAATCGGTTCAGTTCGATTCAGAAAAATTCAAATGGTCAACGCTTTTTTTTTTTTGGTTCGGAACGTATTCGGTCCAGGTTACAGTTTGGTTTTAATAATCTTCAAACTCCATGCACAACTGTAGTTTACACACCCCAACAAAATGGGGTGGTGAAGAGAAAGCACATGCATTTACTGGATGTAGCTAGATCACTTGTGACAGAATCAATTATACCTAGCTATCTTTAGGCAGACTCTATCTTGTCAGTTGCCTTCCTCATAAACAGACTGCCAACTGCCATCTTGTCCTGGGAAACACCATATTCTGTGATGTTTGGAAAACCACCAGAGTATGAAAAATTCAAGCCCTCTGGATGCTTATCCTATGCCACATATGTTCATCCACACTCCAAGAGCACTTAAGTGTGATAGGCTATCCACCTGGACAAAAGGGTCATAGATTGTTTGATATTGAATCTCATTCTGTTTTGATTTCTAGGGATGTGGTATTTGTGGAACATCTATTTCCTTACAAGATAGTACAAACTGTGTAATGAATAATGACTCGTACACATTCAGAAAAGCTTAATCGCGTGAAGAATCGGAGTACAGAATCAGTTTTGAAGCTCAAAACAGAAAAATGGAAAAGTCTATTAAAAACGGTTATGACAGGTTTTTACAACGGTTTTAGCCAAAACCGTTGTCTTTCAGTTTTGCATCCATTTTACAGTTTTTCTGTTACGTTTTTTTGGAGCTGTTTTGGACTAATTATAAGGGTTTGTCTTTTCGGTTTTCAAGGGCAATTAAGTGAGATCATTCCAGAGAGTTCTTGGTCTATCTAGAGAGAGAACTGAGAGGATTGTAGTGAGAGAAACACGAGAGGGAAAGCTTTGAGATTGAGCTTGTTCTTGTGCTTCGGTTGTTGGCTCAATCTTGTTTTTCTTTGGATGATGATCTTGTAAACTTTGTACTGTTTTGATCATGGTGATAGTGATGTTCTTCTCTGCTCTGTGGATGTAGACTTTCTAGTCGAACCACGTAAATCGCATTGTGTTCGATTGCATTTTCTGTTTTTCATTTCTTTGGAATTATCATTTTATGTGATTCATTGTTTCCACAACAATTGGCGCCGTCTGTGGGAAGTGAATCAATTTGATAGATGCGGAACTGGTTTTCAGAAGAAACTATGGCATCCATGAGATTTGATGTGGAGAAATTTGATGGCAGAAACGACTTTGGACTCTGGCAGGTTAAGATGCGTGCACTGATGGTACAGCAAGGGTTAGCTGGTGCTCTAAAAGGGATTAAAGGTTTCCCGGAATCCATGGATGCAGAACAAAGGGCTGAGCGCATGGAGAAGGCTTACTCCACAATCATTCTGTCCCTGGCAGATAAGGTGCTAAGAGAAGTAGCAAAGGAACAAACCGCTGAGGGAGTTTGGAATAAACTGGAGGAGTTATACAAGAAGAAAACTATGGTTAACCGTCTGTATATTAAACAAAAGTTGTATTCCTTCAAGATTCAAGAAGGGAAATCTATGGATGACCAGCTGGAGGAGTTCAACAAACATCTAGATGACTTGGAAGGGATTGAGGCAAAGGTAGAGGATGAAGACAAAGCCATCATCCCGTTGAATGCCTTGCCAAAATGCTATGAACATCTCAAAGATGCCATGTTATATGGCAGAGAAACCAAAATAAGCCTTGCTGAGGTTCAAACCGCATTAAGAGCAAAGGAGATGCAACAATCCAATGGTCACAAAGGGGATTTGCAGGCTGAAGGGTTGAGTATAAGGCCAGGAAATCATCCCAAGAAGAAGCAGTTCCCAGGAAATCAAACCAAAGGAAATCAGCAGTTGAAACCTAAGGCAGCAGATGGAAAGGAAACAAGGAAATGTTTTCACTGCAAGAAACCAGGGCATCTGAAGAAAAATTGCTTTGAGTTCAAAAGAAAGCAATCACAGAAAGGCCAAAACACAAGCACCGCTGATTTGGCTCAAGCAAAAGAAACTTCTGATGTTTTGAACATAACAGATGTCAGGACAGATGATAAATGGATTCTTGACTCTGGATGTAGCTTTCATATGTGCCCAAATATTGGATGGTTTCAAGAATTCAAGCAATCAAGATCTGGAACTGTTATGTTAGGGAATGACCAAGCATGCCCTGTGGAAGGAATTGGCAGCATCAAGCTGAGGATGCATGATGGATCAGAGAAAGTCTTGACAGAGGTAAGGTACATTCCACTCCTGAAGAGGAACCTCATAAGTCTAGGTACTCTAGAAAATAAAGGCTGTGAGTTCAAATCAGAAAAGGGATTTCTGCATGTGTATAAAAACTCAAAACTGGTCATGAAAGGAGTCAAGAAGTCTAGTATGTATTATATGTTGGCAGAAACTGTGATAGGAGATACAAACAGTGTTATGAACAATGATTTAGATATATGGCATAAAAGGATAGGCCATATAAGTGAAAAAGGCATGAATGAACTGCTGAAATAGAACCTTTTGGAAAGTAAGACCAGCTTCAAAATTGATTCATATGAAGTGTGCATTCTGAGTAAGAGTGTAAAGAAACCTTTTCCTGTGGGCAAGCACACATCCAAGAAACCTCTAGACTATGCACACTCTGACTTATGGGGACCCTCAAAGAATGAGACAATGGGAGGAGGAAGGTATTTTTCGAGCATAATTGATGGCTATTCAAGAAAGGTCTGGATATATATACTCAAGAACAAATCAGATGCATTCACAAAATTCCAGGAATGGTGTGCTGAAGTAGAGACTGAGAAGGGGTCTTCTCTGAAATGTCTGAGAACAGACAATGGTCTTGAGTTCCTCTCAGAAGAATTCCAAGCATTTTGTAAAGAGAAGGGAATGAAGAGGCATAGGACTGTCCCTGGCCATCCTCAGCAAAATGGAGTTGCTGAGAGGATGAACAGGACAATCACAGAGAGAATCAGATGCCTACTCTTGAGTTCAGGATTACAAAAGAAATTCTGGGGGGAAGCTGCAACAACAGCAGTATATCTGATAAACAGAAGTCCATTAACATCAAATGATTTCATCACACCAGAGGAAAGGTGGAATGGAAACCCACCTAAATATTCACACCTAAAGGTATTTGGATGTATGGCATATGCCCATATAAAGCAGGACAAGCTGGAAGCAAGAGCTATAAAGTGCATAATGCTTGGATACCCCAAAGGGGTTAAAGGTTACAGGCTCTGGTGCATTGAGAATGGGATGAACAAAATCATTATCAGCAGAGATGTTACCTTTGATGAATACAAAATGCCAATGAAAAAGGAGCAACAAATTGAGCTTAATCATGATGAAAACAGATTGCATGCTGAAATAAAGCATGATGATGAAAAAGAAACCCATAGTCAAGATGATTACAACAGAGAAGATCAAAGTGAAGGGTATGATGAGGAAGAAGACATCAACCAATACCAACTTGTAAGAGATAGGCAAAGAAGGATAGTCAGACCATCCACCAGATATAGACTCACTGCATATGCCTTGACAGTAGCAGAAGAGACTGAATATTCTGAGCCCAGAACCTATAGAGAAGCCATAGAAAGCAAGGATAAAGAAAGCTGGATGGTTTCTATGAAGGAAGAGATGGATTCACTTGAGAAGAATGGGACTTGGGTTCTGGTGAAAAGGCCAACAAACCAAAAACTGGTTAGCTGCAAATGGATTTATAAGAAAAAGGTGGAGTTTGTTGGGGTGGAGAAAATCAGATTCAAAGCCAGGTTAGTGGCCAGAGGCTTCACTCAGAAAGAAGGGATAGACTACAATGAGATTTTCTCTCCTGTAGTCAAACACTGCTCCATAAGAATATTGCTTGCTTTGGTTGCTCAAATGGATTTAAAGATAGAGCAATTGGATGTAAAGACAGCTTTTCTACATGGAGAGCTTAAAGAGACTATTTTCATGACACAGCCAGAGGGTTTTATACTCCCTGGAGATGAAAATAAGGCCTGTTTACTGAAGAAATCTTTGTATGGTCTCAAGCAAAGCTCAAGACAGTGGTACATCAGATTTGACAGATGTATGAAGAAAATTGGCTATACCAAATCCAAGTATGATAACTGTGTATTCATGAAGAGGGCTGGACAGAAAATTATTAGTTTTTTGTTGCTATATGTGGATGACATGCTTGTAGCAAGTCAAGATCAAGCTGAAATAGATAAGCTGAAGGAAGATTTGCAAAGTGAGTTTGAAATGAAACAGTTGGGAGAGGCTAGAAGAATACTTGGCATGGATATTGTTAGAAATCAGAAGAAAGGGTTACTGTGGTTACAGCAGAGAAGCTATATATGCAAAGTGTTGAAGAAGTTCAACATGGATGAATCAAGACAGGTGTCAACCCTCTTGGCTTAACATTTTAAGCTATCTGAACAACAGAAACCAAGGAATGAGCAAGAGATTCATGAGATGAACAACATTCCATATTCTAATGCTGTTAGAAGTATTATGTATGTAATGGTGTGCACAAGGCCAGACATATCATATGCTGTGAGTGTTGTCAGTAGGTATATGTCAAATCCAGGAAGGCAACACTGGGAGGCTCTAAAGTGGATAATGAGGTACTTAAGAGGGGCAGCAGATTATGGAATAATGTTCAAGAGATGTGATGATTCATCAGAAGCTTTGAAGGGTTATGTGGATTCTGATTATGCAGCAAATTTGGATAATAGGAGATCACAATCAGGATATGTTTTTACTCTGTTTGGTGCTGCAGTTAGCTGGAGGTCAATGTTGCAACCCGTAGTAGCATTGTCAACAACAGAAGCTGAGTTTATGGCAATGACAGAGGCAGTGAAAGAAGCAATCTGGTTGAGGGGTATTCTGTCTGAATTTAGAATTAAGCAGAAGTCAGTTAAGGTGTTGTGTGATTCTCAAGGTGCATTGCACTTAGTCAAGCATCAAGTTTTTCATGACAAGTCTAAACACATAGATGTGAAGTTGCATTATGTGAGAGATGTAATTGAAAAAGGAGATGTGGAAGTTCATAAAATTTGCACAAAGGAGAATGCTGCAGATATGCTCACAAAAGCATTACCCTCGGAGAAGTTCAGATACTGCTTGGATTTAATCCAAGTAGTGCAGTGTAGCTGATGTTTCGTCAAGGATTGAGACATGTCCAGAATTTGGACATGAATAAGAGTAGGGGGGATTTTCATTTGAAAGTTTGGTTGAAAAGAGTATGGTATCTTCATGTGTTGAGTCAGGTGGAGATTTGTAATGAACAATGACTCGTACACATTCAGTAAAGCTTAATCGCGTGAAGAATCGGAGTACAGAATCAGTTTTGAAGCTCAAAACAGAAAAATGGAAAAGTCTGTTAAAAACGGTTATGACAGGTTTTTACAACGGTTTTAGCCAAAACCGTTGTCTTTCAGTTTTGCATCCATTTTACAGTTTTTCTGTTACGTTTTTTTGGAGCTGTTTTGGACTGATTATAAGGGTTTGTCTTTCCGGTTTTCAAGGGCAATTAAGTGAGATCATTCCAGAGAGTTCTTGGTCTATCTAGAGAGAGAACTGAGAGGATTGTAGTGAGAGAAACACGAGAGGGAAAGCTTTGAGATTGAGCTTGTTCTTGTGCTTCGGTTGTTGGCTCAATCTTGTTTTTCTTTGGATCGATGATGATCTTGTAAAATTTGTACTGTTTTGATCATGGTGATAGTGATGTTCTTCTCTGCTCCGTGGATGTAGACTTTCTAGTCGAACCACGTAAATCGCATTGTGTTCGATTGCATTTTCTGTTTTTCATTTCTTTGGAATTATCATTTTATGTGATTCATTGTTTCCACAACAAACTGAAAAACCAGATATTGTGCCATTGCCCAATCCTGCTTGTGACGAGCATGTTTATAAGCCACATGATTCCAGGTGTCTCGGCATAGTCCATAAGCAGAAACAATGCAGTTGAGAAGAAGCACTAGACTGGTTCACAAGCCAGCCTATTTAAATGACTATGTGCAATCTACACGGCATAACACATAATTTCATGATACAATATCTTCTTAGACTGATATATTGGATTTTGATAGTGGCTTCGCATCATTTATGACCAATATTTCCCAACATAAAGAACCACATAGTAATTAGGAAGCAAAGACTAAGCCATGTTGGCAAGTGGCTATTGATAGGAAATTCAGGCTCTTAAGGAGAACAAAACTTCGAAACTAACTACCTTTCCTCCAAACAAGAAGGCAATAGGGTGTAAATGGGGTTTTAAGACAAAATTGAATTATGATGGGACAATTGAAAGGTATAAGGCACGGTTGGTGGCAAAGAGGTATAATCAGATCTAATCGGCTGATTATATGGATAATTTTTCTTTTGTATCAAAGCAAGTGATAGTGCAATTCATTATTTCCTTGGATACTATTAAAGCATGACCCTTATTTCAGCTTGACATTAACAATGCATTCTTGCATGGTTATCTTATTGATGAATTGTAAATGAAGCCACCAACTGGATACAAAAAGGCTCAATCAGGACAGGTATGCAGGCTGCTTAAGAGCCTCTACGGACTTAAACAACAATGGAATGCTGAATTCTGTGATAAGCTTTTAGTGTTCGGTTTCAAGCAATCCTCTTATGACCATTGCTTATTCACTTGTAAGAAATATGAAGAGTACATGGCTCTCATAGTCTATGTTGATGGTGTTCTATTAACTGAAACGAGCACAACCCCTTTTGAAAGCTTCAAAAAATTCTTAGACGAGATGTTTACAATAAAGGATTTGGGAGCTTCCAAGTACTTCCTTGGCATTGAAATTGCTCGGTCCAACAAAGGTACTTCTTTAAATCAAAGGAAGTATGTTATGGACATACCCAAAGATACTAGGATGACTCATTGCAAAGCTGCAACAACTCCTTCCCCTGGCTTGGAATTCTCTCACTCTGATGGTCTTTTGTTGTGTGATCCAGATAAATATAGACGTTTGGTGGGGATATTGTGTTATCTCAACCTGACTTGTCTAAACCAACTTATGTTGTTCAGTAGCTTAGTCAGTTTGTAAATTCTCCTCGCAGCAGTCATTGGGAAGCAGCTTAAGATGTGTTAAGATATCTTGGGGGTACTTTCCTACTTGGCATATTCTTTCCCACTAAGTCTACTATTGATTTACAAGCCTATGGAGATGCAAATTGGGGGTCTTGTTTAGATACAAGAATATCCCTTACTAGGTATTGCATCTTTCTTGGAAAGAGTATGATATCGTGGAAGACTAAGAAGTAATTCACAGTTTCTCACAGCTCTGCTGAAGCAGAGTATCAGGCACTCGCTACTATGGTGTGTGAACTTGTTGGATTGATTACCTTGCTTTTGATTTTCTATTGCCTATCCCCACAACCTGTTTCTCTTATCAGTGGCAATTAGGTAGCCTTCCACATTATTAAAAATCTTTTTTCCACGAAAAACCTAAACACATCGAAATTGATTGCCATTTAATTTGGGATAAGTACAAGTCTAGTTTTCTATGCTTCTCCATGTTGGTACTAATGGGCAGTTGGCTGACATTTTCACAAAGCAGGTTGGGAGTGCTCAGTTTCGTTGGATTATGTCCAAGTTTAGAATGGTTACTCGCCGTTATCAACTTGAGAGTGTGAAGAAGTGTGAAGGCTTAACTCGAAGAAGGGGAGTGCTAAGTCTTTGCAGCCTTTTAACTAAAGAAATCACGTGCATGGAAACATGCACTCTTCCCACATGCATTGTCCAAGCAAAAGATATTATTAGTTAGGCTTATTCTACGTGGTTAAAGTAACTAGTTCATTCTTATGTGGCATATTTTGATTGGTGGGAACACCTACCACTGACCAATAGGAACTTAGTTGATAGTTATAAATAAGGAATGCATTTCTTTGTATTTAGTTCTTTTAATTCTACTGAAAGAAAAACTGGTTCTTCATGTTAGAAATAAATCACTCACAATCTCCAATTGATTTCTTCCATATTTTAAATATCGTAAAATATTGTCATATATCTTGTAGATAGGGTTTCCTAATTTTACTGAAAGTCTGTTGTATGTAACACATTATATATTGAATGGAAAACATACGTAATCCTTGATTTGAGGATACAAATTACATTTCACATGGTATCAGCCTAATCTCTTCCTCAAGCTTCTTTCTCTTCTTCCCCAAAAAAGCTTTTGCTCAACTCTCATGGCTGTCGAGACCGATTCCCTTTCAACTCCTCCCTCCCCCTTCATGCCATGACACATATGGTCACCATCAAACTCGCTTCCAAGAATTATCTCATGTGGCATGGGTAAATATACCCTCTTTTCGCCACTCAACAGTTCCTACCGTTCATCGACGGCACATCGCCACCGCCACCGTCCACTATTGAGAAAGATTTCGTCAAGGTGCCGAATCCCGATTATGCCGCCTGGTATTCAAAGGACCAAATTTTCTGCATCTTTCTCGTCTCCACCTTGACTGAGGAAGCCATGGCCGTCATCGTTCGTTGTTCCTCTTCGGCGGAGATTTGGTCTACTCTCGCCACTGTGTTTAATCAGTCTTCAAAGGCTCGTGAATTACGAATCAAAGATGAATACAATTTATCAAAAAGGGGATCACGTACTGTCTCTCAGTACGGCTCCGCTTTCAAATCACTTTGCAACCAACTCTCTGCCATGGGCTGCCGGTTACACGAGACGGACAAATCGCACTGGTTTCTCTGGGGTCTTAGCCCTGATTATCATGGCTTCTCCACCTCGCAAATTAATCTCATGCCCCTTCCCTCTTTCTCTGATTTACTGTCAAAGGCCGAAGCGCATGATCTCTTTACTAGCTCCCTCAACAACAACTCTTCTAATGCTGCTACTGCTTTTATGGCTTCCGCCTACCAACCTTCTCCCTCGTCCAAAGGCTCCTACGGAAAAGGTCGTGGACAACAGCGGCCAAACTTTTCTGTTCAGCCCACAAATAAATCTAGACAGAAACCACGTGGTCGCGGGAATTATACTCCCAAATGCCAAATCTGCCGAGGTGCTCATTATGCCTCGGTATGCCCCGATCGTTACAAGTCGGCTCCATCTCAAGCCAACCTTGCAGAAGCTTTCCGTTCAAGTTGCTCATTGACATCTTCTCCACCATCCAATTGGTACGTCAATGCGGGTGCTTCATCTCATATGGTTGTTTCTCCTTCCACTCTTGATTCAGTTTCGTCATACTCCGGCAATGATGAGGTTATAGTGGGAAATGGTAACTCTCTCTCCATATCTCACATTGGTTCTCGTTCTTTATCTTCAGACTTATCTTTATTGGACGTATTGGTTGTACCTCATCTCACGAAGAATCTGTTGTCTGTTAGAAAACTCACAAATGATTTTCCGGTTAATGTTATTTTTATTGATAAGTTGTTCGAAATTCAGAATCAGTTGACAGGAAAACCTATTGCTCCGGGTAGACATGACAATGATCTATATATATTGGAGCAGGGTTATGCCAGTTTTGTGGCAACTTTGAAGCATAATAAAGTGAAGGACTCATTTAATTATGGCATAGCCGTCCGGGTCATGCAAATTTTGATCCTATTAAGTTGTTGGAAAGATTTGGTTTCTTTATCCATTCACCGGCCTAATTTCCAACCCTAAATACCGCAAGTACACGGGTGTAGATGTGTATAGGGAAAGTCAAGGTCGACCCTCAGAGAACAAGTTAACGTAGTTCGATACCTCAATTTTATAGGATTATCCTAACTAGACACTCAAATTGTGTAAGATTGATTTTAAATAACTAAATTACTTTAACTAATTAACTAACTTTGACAAACGAGAAAATTCCAATTAATAAGAGTCTATCCTAGGGCCATGATTTCGTGAATTACTTCAATATTGATTAAGTTTAACTTATAGACTTTTAAACCAATTTTTAGTATCTATTAGATGACACTTAATTAACTTAGTCCTTCTCTCAAAGCGACTAAGTCGTGGATTGAATAGGATAACTACCTTCTCGAGTCAATTAATCCTAACAACTCCCAAAAGACCCTTAGCCCTTGCCTACGCAGTCATAGACAGCTACACTATATGTTGTACATCTATTAACGATTCCCTCCTCTCAAAGCGGAATTGCTAAACGTGTAAACTGAGCCTAAGTGATCAAATTATGCTCAGTTATAAAATAAAACAAACACACAGATAGATACTTAAAATCAGAGTCTATAAATCAGAACCTTAAATCAAAACATTGTCATAAACACTACTTTCTAACCCTAGGACACGAGTAGTTTAGCTACTCATGCCTAGTATTAAATCTCTACAATAATTCATGGAATACATCATAAAGAAATAAAGACTAGAAAATAAATAGTTAAACCCGGCTATGTCAGCTCGTAAATCTTCGTCTCCTCGTTCTTCAATCGCTCTTTAACTCTTCTTCAATGAGTATATGATGTGATGTAGCTAATGATGCTTGAAAAATGAGCAACACTTGTCTTTTATAGACTTCAGAATAGTCCTGGGGAGCTTAGGAATCAATTCCTATTTGAGACAAGAAAGTTCTTCAAAACGGACTTTTGACGCGACCGAGTTACAGCTTTGACGCGACCGAGTTAATAGCTGACGCGACCGCGTCAGTTGCTACTAGACTCGCCTGTTTCAGCCCTTCGACGCGACCGCGTCGATTGCTTGTGTCATTGGGCCTTATTTTCGACCCATTTCATGGCCCATCTTGTTCTTTCTTCGACTCGTTTCTTCGTGTTATCTCATAAACTCTTCATTTTGACCTGAAAACTATGAAAACACTACAAATCGAACCAATACACGTCAAATGATCTAATTTACATAAATTCATACAATTCTTGACCAACTACGCATGTGAATGCTATAAAATAATATCCTATCTCGACTTAAATACATGCATAATTAACATGAATCAAAACCCCCCAAACTTAAATTATTGTTCGTCCAGAACAACATAACAAAAGACAAGCAATACAAGTGATTTATGCAATGATTTAGGGCGATTGGATGATGATTCAGTTTCAGACTGATTTTACAATTTAGACAACACAATGTACTTGAGCATATGTGATAACATGAAACTCAACTAATCTCGAGACTTTGAACTTTCGAGCTATTCAATCCTCATCGGTTATGTATTTCACTCATCTCTCAAGAGTTTAGGCTAATTTCATTTCCGCTCATATTGAATTACATGCAAAGCCTACTATATGCTTGTCAATCGTCTAAACTAGACTTCGTACTCAATGTGTGTGAAAAAGGATAAAAAAAAGTCTTTCTTTTGGTTATAATGTTGGCTTAAGGTAAGGTGGAATATATTTGGCCAAAAGTGACTACTTTTGGACTAATCAAGTTATACCTAACCCGACTACCCCTCAATAACATCACTCAACCTCACTCTTCAATTTTCAGCAACTCATCCCAAAAGAGATGACTTCTTCACCTTTACTAAACTTTTACAACTAAAGTGCTTTTCAATTCACAATCAATACAAGGGTACCACATTTTTGGGACTACTCGACTGTTCTAATCAATTCAAACAATTCTAAGCACTTTTATGATTTCCTAGCCTCTCCTCTTGGCGCTTTATTAACAATCAACTTTTTCTTTTCCTTTTCTCGATCGTTTTTTTTCTTTCAGCGAGGAGAGGCTATTTTATCTTTGTTTTTCCACTATCATTCTTCTCTTATCTCCTTCATCTTTGAATTTATCCTCTAATTTTCCCATTCCTTCCCACAAATTCTTCACCCAAACTACCTTCCAATTCTCCTCCCTCTAACTTGATTAATCCAATTAAGACCAAAAGAGTTAAATCGAAAGGTTTTAGGTTGACATTGTTAGACTATGAAAAATTAAGGCTTTAAGACTCAAATGGGCTAACTAGGGATAATTCTTGACGTTTTGGTCCAAAGGCAATTTTTCACAGTTCAAATAAATAGGCTTCAAAACGAAAATGCCTATAATCACTTCCTAAATCACACCACATATTTGACACATTCTTAGTTAAGACTCAAGGCAAGTTCTAGAGACTAATGCACATATTCAATCTAATTCACACTGAAAGAATGTATATCACTCCGAAAGTAGGAGTACAATTAGGCTCAAATTCTCACCAGGGAATGTTTTGATTGAATACTCTGGGTTCAAGCTCAATTTCGTCTCAACTCACTTCTCATGCTCTATTATGTGCCTTTTTTCCCATATTCACCATCTATCTTTTCCTCTTTTTTCTCCTTTTCTTTTTACTTGTTATTTATTTCATTTTCTCGGGTTTAATTCTTCTTTTGACTCTACAAACTAAAACAATAAGATTCTAGACTCCTATGACTCAATCATAACAACTAAATGATCAAATTGAGTTCACAGACCCGACAATACCAACAAGATAGATCAAACCGAGCTCACAGACCCGGTACTTCAAATATCCAAGTTAAAGCAAGTAAAATAAGCAAGTGGGCACACAGACCCAATACTCAAAGCAATAAAATAAGCAAGGGGGCTCACAGACCCCATGTCTAGTTCACAAAAATATCATCACAAATTTAGCTCACAGGCTCCTCAAAACATAACACCACTAATTCAACAAAAGAGACAAGGCTAATAAAGCAAAAACGTAAATAGCGGCCAAGTTCGTTCCACTGTACACCCCCTCCCCCAAACTTGGCCAAAGGTCAAGGTTGTGGGAAAAGAGTGGTACGACTTGGTGTTGGAGTTACAGATCATTGTGGTGGCGGTGGCTGCAATCCGCGTTGACTCCAAAATTGAGCTAACGCATTCCAACGATGATCTTGCTCTTGTCTCCAGGTTCGGGCCTCATTGCCTTGTGCTATTATCGTACACAACATGGGGTTGAGTTCTTGAAAAGTTCCTCGAGTTTCGGACCAATGTCTTCCAAATCGAGTACTAAGAGCTACCATGTCAGCCTGAAGGGAAGTGAACATCCCATCAAAGTCTTCGGCTCTCTCTGAAGATGATGCAACAACAGTGGCGGCTCTCTTTTTTCTCGATGGAGAGGGCCCTGACGGCTTCCTTCCTCTGCGTGACCCGGTTGAATGACTGGAGAATCTGGGCTTTGGGATTTGGCCAAGTGCGCCTCGGAAGACATGGCAAGATTAAGTGATCCTTAAGGCTCAATACAACAGTGACTGTCGGATCGGAAAGATGAAAATATGGCCCCACATTTTGGAACACATAGGGCATCCGTCTGTCATCTCCCATGACAACCACCTTCATATTCTCCAAGAATTCCCATGTGAAGTGAATGTCTCCTTTTACTGGAATCATATTATCAAAAGTGACTCCAACATACGTAGCAATTGTAGTGATGATACCCCCAATGGTAATGTTATCTTTTTGCTTTGTGATCACATTAACAAATTGCTCTGTCAAAAGAACCGCATTATCCAGTCGGCGGTTATGAAGGACATTCCATATGAAGCAGAGTTCCTTCTATCGAGCTGCTCCCATTTCCTTTCTGGCAAATAGCGTATGAGCCAACAACTTTTGAAAATATCTAATGGCTGGATTCCGGATCCATGAGGCTTTAGCATTTTTCGAGACATAAGCCTGCAAATGTAGTAGCGGAGGGGCTGCTGTCAATTGCCCCTAGAATTCGTTCGGATTGAACGACTCTGTTAGCTCTCTTTTAGTGGGAGCGGAAAACTCGAAGAGCTCTTCAAGTTCATCAAATGCCATCTCATGTTGCGCTCCCATCACTTGAAAGGCGATTTTATTTGGACGTCTCTGCTCAGGCTTACTAGCTACTACTATCTCAAAAATGCTGAGGAATTCAATTGTCAGCCGCTCGTATGTTCGATCATATTTCATGAATTCTATCAATCCTGCATTGTGAGAAATGTTTTGGCATTCTCATGTATCCCCATAGCTTGTGCCAACTTCGAATTTCCGAAATGGGTGGGCACAACTGTGCGCTGACGAAGTGACTTAAATCTTCGTTTGTGCTCAGCTCTTTCTAGTGCAAAATAATAAATAATTTGGCTGTCACTTGGTAAAATTTCCACCCTTTCCGGAGCCGGAGTCGAAGATCCTTCACCCACTTTCTTCTTGCCCTTGCTCTTGCTTGTGTTTGCTTTTCTTGGTGGCATTTTAATCAACCTAACATAACCCAACATCACACAATAAAAAATCACACAACTTCAATGCATCACAACTAGCTTCCGGAACTCAATAATTCCTAGTAAATCAAAAATATTTCCCTAGTCCTAATTGATTCTTAAGTAGTTTCAATCCTATGTTAGCAACAATTTAATTAATTTCATCAATTGAATTCA
Source organism: Ajuga chamaepitys (assembly GCA_958295605.1). Lineage (NCBI taxonomy): Eukaryota > Viridiplantae > Streptophyta > Magnoliopsida > Lamiales > Lamiaceae > Ajuga > Ajuga chamaepitys. Next base: position 22,409,037 of record OY282506.1, on the reverse strand, counting down.
TGAGATGGTGAATTTTTTAATCATATAAACTTAAGACATGCATCCTAAACTCAATTCATTATTGTAACACATATGAAAGCACAACAAGAGGCATAAACTAAGCAAAAACTAAGTTCAAGTCATGCATACAACATGCTCGATAAAAGTACTTAATGACTAAAACATGTGAAATTCAATCTTGTTGTAATTCTTTCACTCCAACCACAATTTTCACTTCAATTTCAACCACAATTAGCACAACTTTCACTCATAGAACAAGACCCAATCTATTATCTAGCAATGTCACACTACAAGTGTCAATATTTCTCAACTATGCACAACATTGTTCTCAAAATTCGAAATTAAACATTCTTCAAGACAAAGCAAGCATAAACAATAGATTGGAAATAATAAAAGTTCGGGTTAGCTTCACTTACCGGAGAAGTTTAGTCGAAAATTTGAGAATCGGAGTGTGCCCTATTTCCGTCCGATTAGGGTCGAAAAATTCTAATTTGTTGGTGCAATTGATGAATTTGTGTGTGTGCTTGTGTTTGTAATCAAGTGTGTGTGATTTTGAGTAGTGATTGTGCAAGAATTGGTGAATTGTGTGTGAGGTTGTGTGTTTCGCGTAAGGGAGAGAAGAGGGAAATAATGAAAAAAAAAAAACTTGGATGCTTTTTTAAAAACCTGGTCTCGCAAACTGACGCGACCGCATCTTGTCCTTGACGCGAGCTGTGGTGAAGGGTTGACACGACCGCGTCAATGCTCACTGTCCTGCGACTTGTCAAGGGCTGAATTTTGGATGCGATCGAGTCATTAGGTGACTCGACCGCGTTGCATCGTACTGCCCCTCGTCCTTTGTTCGTCTCCTGCATCTTGCTATCGCATTCCTTTTTTTATCTTGATTTGTCATTGTTGGCTCCTAATATCGTAAAAACATTAAAACACTGTTAAAAACATAAACTAATAAATAAAAATAACAACAATGACGAAAATAAATGTAAACATCGGGTTGCCTCCCGACAAACGCTTCGTTTTACGTCTCAAGCTGGACGACCTATTTAGCTTACTTCGGCTTCTTCAGCCGCACTTTCTTCTTAATTGCTTCCCTCATCATTGGATTTAGCTGTAAATGCGTAGGTAACGGTTTAGCGTTTTCGCAGCCTTTCTTCTCTCTTAATGCCTTCTCGACTTTCTTTTTCTTTTTATGCTTTTTGGTTGACCTTCTTTTTAGAGGTTCCTATAAGACACACACTAACACTTTCCAACAACTCAAGATTAATAGAGTCATGGTGATCAAGATTAGATGTAGAATCAACAAGGCACACTTTAGGGGTATTACAATCACTAGGTGAGCTAATGTTCTTATTTATTGTGACTTCTAAAGCCTGTATAGAGCCACATGTTTCAATGTGATTCACCCTCTCACTCTCGTATTGTTTTTTAGCTTCATATATCGAAAATGTGACTTTCTCTTCTTCTACACTCAAAGTTAACTCCCCCTTTTTAACGTCTATAAGTGCTTCACCCGTTGCTAGAAACGGGCGACCTAAGATTAAGGGAATTTTCTTGTCTTCTACCATATCTAGGACTACAAAGTCAATGTGAATTATAAATTTACCAAATTTATTAAAACATCCTCTACATTGCCCCATGGCCAAGTTATAGAACGATCGGCCATTTGGAGAGCAATTGTAGTGGGTTTTATTTTACCTATTCCTAATTTTTCAGGACAATGGCATTAAGTTGATACTAGCCCCTAGATCATACAGTGCTTTATCAAAAGTTAAATTACCTATTTTGCATTCAAGAGTAAAACTACCCAGATCTTTGCATTTTAATAGTAGCTTCCTTTGGATAACTACACTGCATTCTTCTGTTAAATTCATTGTCTCGTAGTCGTCCCATTTTCTCTTTTGAGAAATCACCTCTTTTACGAACCTCGCATAGTTAGACATCTGATGTAGTGCATCAACAAAAGGTATAGTGATCTGAATCTTCTTCAGCACATCCAAGAACTTCACGAATTGCTCATCTATCTTTTTCTTTTGCAGAACTTGAGGGAATGGAACTGGAGGGACATATTTTGGTAGAATTGCTTTTGACCTCTTTTCTTGTTCTTCTACCCCTCTTTCTTCCACTAAGTGTTCAGTCTGCACTTCCTTATCAGCCTGCAATTTTGGACTTTCATACACAATATCACTTCTCACTCGAATTGCGTGACACTGCTCTTTCTGATTCACCACTGTATCGCTCGGGAACTGCCCCTGCTTATGTTGGGCTCTGACAATCTTTATTAGTTGACTCATATTACATTTCAGTTATGCTGGTCTCGAGTCGCTTGATGTCTGCTCCTTGACTAGTGTAATATCCCTAAATTTTGGTCTATTATTTAATTCTAAAATATTATTTTACGTGCTTGTATAAATAATTAGATATTATATAATTTATTACGTCTTTCTAAAGTTGTTCCTTGATATTTATTTGTAACACAAAAAGTGAAACAAAAATAGTAATATGTAAAGTTAGCCAAAAATCATATTTATAATATTTTGATCCCAGACTAGTTATAAAAATTTAAGATAATATATTTGGCCCTTGTCTTAATTAAATAACACTCCGTATTTTGTTTTATATATTCTTAATTAAATCCAATATTTTTCTTTTTCAAATTATTCAATCATTTATTGATTTATTAAATTGGACCAACCCATTAATATTTTCAATGCATAGTTGGGCCTACGGTCTAAACATAAGTCAATTTGGTCCATTTAATACTTCCAAGCCCAATTATATTGGAAATTATTGTTTATTTATTTGTAAGCCCATTTATTTGAAGTTTATTTATTAAAATTATTTTAAGCTCAATGTCTCAAGGAAGATCATTCATTATAATTTAGTCAATCTCAATTATTGTTCATCTCATTTGTAAGTTCAAATTTTTTAACTCAAGACTCAAGTCCAAACTGTAAAGGGTCCATATCTTGAGTTCAAAGGAATTTTCCATTTAAATTAAACAGTTAATGATTCCTTATTCTTTGCAATCATTACTAATTCAAAAAAAAAAAAAAAAAAAAATATATATATATATATATATATATATATATATATATATATCCAATCACAAATAAAAGATTTTAATACCCATAAAATAGAGATTTTATCCAATCAATAAGAGATTTAAACCTATTACCATACCATCATTTACCCTACGTATATATAGATGAAATATCACAAACACTGATACAGACTAAAATCTATAATCTCCTCCTTAACCCTTGTTGGCGTCTCCAATTTTCAAAAGCAAAGCGCCGCTGCGATTCTCAATCCGTTCAACTCCAATCACTGTCGTCCTTTGACAAATCGGTAAGGCCGCTGACTCGCCCTATCTCGTTAAACACACCATTGTCGTAAACAACCTATCTCCCATCGTCTTTTCCAGTATTAAAGTAGATCAAAATATTTCATTTATAATGAAAATTAATCCGCCAATCAATTTCTAGAAGTGAGAGCGTGAGTCGGGGGAGAGCGGTGTACCTGCCTATTTTTGTATGCTACTGTGTGTGCGGATGTGTATTTAGTTGACTCTATACTGAGATAATGGAATAGTTAGCAATGACTAGATAAATAGGTACACTTATGTGAGTTTGATGCATATTGTTATTGTTATTGTTATTCTAATTGGTTAATATTTTATTCTATTAATATGATTAATGGAAGAAGATTCACTAAATATTATTATATTTCAATTATGGCTTCTTTGCCTTTTACATAAATTTAGCTGGTTGGCTATTGTGCTTGCTTAATTGTCTATATTTGAACAAAATTATTTTTAGTTTTATTTATACCATTACTACTGTCTATAGGCTATATTGATTAGAGATGTGAGCATACGAAGAATATACATTATTTAAATTATGTTATCAGTGACATGGTTATTTTATTTATATTTCTAGTAATTTAACTAATTGATCAATTATTTGTGTTAATTTAGTTGCTGATTTGCGCAGTTCCGAGCATGTTTGTTTATAAACTTACTTGTATCTATGTTGTCATATAGGTTTCCACCTTTGCTACAGTCTAGATTGTGTAGGGACCCTTTTAATTACTTATGACTTGTGTTCCCGTTGATACGCATGATTTATAGTTGAATTTATTTATTTATGCGGTTATAGATAATAGAAAATTTGGATATGGAATTAATTATATTCTCAAATTAATTTGATTTAATCATGTCTCTGTATAATTGTTGAATTATTTCATCGAAGATATGTTTAAGAATAATACAAGCTTATTTGAAATATTTATTTAGTATCGGGTTAAGTGAACTTATATTTAATTGTCTTATTTGAGTTATCCAATATGCTAACTGGTTTTAGAATTGATGTATTTGATAGAATATTATTTAGGTATTCAGTTTTGACTGATTAATCCGCTTTCACGTGTGATATATATTATTAATGATTATTTCGTAATTCTTAAATAAATAATATTATGAAATGTGACTTAAGGAAAATCATGATTTTGTGAAGTTAGTTGTTAGGAGTATGCCTTGAATAAATTTTGTTTAGTTGATTTTCTTTTATATAATTTTTCATGAACATTTATTTGCTGATAACTTATGGAATATGATTATGAGATGGTTATTTTCTGTGTCTGTATGTGGTAAAAATATTTAGGGTTCCCATGTAAATATTTAATGACAGTTAATGTAGTTTATAATAGGGATTTAATTTGTAATTTAATATTACTGTGTAAATATTTTCATATACATTTTTATTTGGTTCTTTTAACGGTCTATCTAGTATTGTCTTTTATGGATATATATTTGAAAAAAAAAATAATTACTTATTTCTATTTAAAAATGCTTTAAAGTATTTTTATGAAAACTGGGTCGTTACAGAGTGGTATCAGAGCGAGGCCTACGTTTCTGTAAACTCGTTCATATTTGAAAATTTGAATAATGAGTTATGTCATTAAAGTATCATATGCTTCTCGGCCACCTCTACTTCGTCGCTCGGCACCAAGGTAATGTACATTAAATTTTGTAAAATTCATGCATATTCACAATTCACGCATTGCATTATTCAGAAGCACGACAATACCGATGATTGCCAGTGAATTCTGGCAATGACAATGAGTATTAGTACATTGTAATCATAACTTGTTCTGGTCATGGCATCCAAAATCGAGAATGCATTCTTCACAGTCTTCTCCATCAGACCTCCACCTGCAGCTGCGTCTACATGATCTCTTGCTGAAGCAAGCAACCCATTATAAAATTTGTAAACTTGTTGCTTCTTTGAGAACCCATGTTGAGGACAATTCCGGATAAGATCCCGGAATCGTTCCCAAGCCATACCGAAAGACTCTTGATCCATCTGCTTGAATTGATTTATTTTATTTTGTAGATCCAGCATCTTGCTTGGTGGAAAGTATTTCAAGAGGAATCTTGTGCTCAGGTCTTCCCACTCTGTGACATCTTCCAATGAATTGTACCATTGTAATGCTCTGTCTTTTAGTGAGAATGGGAACAACCTCATCTTGACTTGTTCATGCGGCACATGATTGATCTTTATAGTGTCTGCCAACCTGCCAAATTTGTTCTAAAGCACATTCGGATCATCCAGAGCACTACTACCGAACTGGTTCTGCTACACTATATTTATTAGTGCTGACTTCAACTCAAAGTTGTTCGTGTTCAATGGTGGAGGTTGTACTCCTCCGAACTGCTGATTCGGCGTCGGACGAAGACAATCACTTATAGGAGTGATATCCTCATCTGCTTCATCTTGTGCAATATGAATTTGTCTCTGCTGCAGCGGCGGTTGTTGCTGCTGCAGATTGGTGATTCGATCATCCAGATTAGCGAGAGCCCCTAATATCTGAGTCAATGCTTCCTCTTGGGTCATATTTTGTGGTATGTTTTCCATCTCGAATGTGGAATTTCTTCTCTTACGGTATCTACGAGTAGTTGCCTCAATCTCAAGATCTAGAGGGACAAGATATTCCTTCCCTTTTGATCTGGTTTGCATGCGAAACCTGCAAACACCTCCAAAAAGAAATACCACGTAATACTAAAATTAAATAAATAATAAAAACGAAAATCAAATAACAAAATTAAAATTATGAAAAAAAAAAGTCTAGTCAAGTATCCTCCTATTTCTCAGGATAAAAACTAGGACGCTATACCTATTCCCCTGTAACGGCGCCAAAAACTTGACAGACCTAATTTTTAACCCTAAATATCGTAAGTATAAGGGTGTAGATGTGTATAGGTAAAGGGAAGGTCGATCCTCAGAGAACAAGTTAACGTAGTTCGATACCCCAAATTTCTAGGATTGACTAGACACTCAAATTGTGTAAGATTGATTTTAAATAACTAAATTACTTTAACTAATTAACTAACTTTGACAAACGAGATAATTCCAATTAACGAGAGTGTATCCTAGGGCCTTGATTTCGTGAATTACTTAAATATTGATTAACTTTAACTTATAGACCTTTAAACTAATTTTTAGTATCTATTAGACGACACTTAATTAACTTAGTCCTTCTCTCAAAGCGACTAAGTCACAGATTGAATAGGAAAACTATCCTCTCGAGTCAATTAACCATAACAACTCCCAAAAGACTCTTAACCCTTGCCTACGCAGTCATAGACAACTACATTATATGTTGTACATCTATTAACGATTCCGTCCTCTCGAAGCGGAATTGATAAACGTGTAAACTGAGCCTAAGTGATCGAATTATGCTCAGTTATAAAATAAAACAAACACACAGATAGATACTTAAAATTGGAGTCTATAAATCAAAACCTTAAATCAAAACATTGTCGTAAACACTACTTTCTAACCCTAGGATATGAGTAGTTTAGCTACTCATGCCTAGTATTAAATCTCTACAATAATTCATGGAATACATCATAAAGAAATAAAGACTAGAAAAGAAATAGTTAAACCTGGCTATGTCGACTCGTAAATCTTCATCTTCTCGTTCTTCAATCGCTCTTTAACTCTTCTTCAATGAGTATATGATGTGATGTAGCTGATGATGCTTGAAAAACGAGCGACACTTGTCTTTTATAGACTTCGAATAGTCCTGGGGAGCTTAGGAATTAATTCCTATTTGAGACAGGAAAGTTCTTCAAAGCTGGACTTTTGACGCGACCGAGTTACAGCTTCGACGCTACCGACTTAATAGCTGACGCGACCGCGTCAGTTGCTACTGGACTTGTCTGTTTCAGCCCTTCGACGCCACCGAGTCACGTCCTTGACGCGACCGCGTCGATTGCTTCTGTCATTGGGCCTTATTTTCGGCCCATTTCATGGCCCATCTCGTTCTTTCTTCGACTCGTTTCTTCGTGTTATCTCATAAACTCTTCATTTTATCCTAAAAACTATGAAAACACTACAAAACGAACCAATACACATCAAATGATCCAAATTACATAAATTCATACAAGTCTTGACCAACTACGCATGTGAATGCTATAAAATACTATCCTATCTCGACCTAAATACATGCATAATTAACATGTATCATCTGTTACTTCTGTTTTACTAGACCCTAAAGTCTGCTCTTCTTGCCAATTGGCCAAGAGTAAGCGGCTCCCAACTTTAAACGTTCAACTCATGCTCTAGATTTAATTCATTGCGATCTGTGGGGACCTTCTCCTGTCAAATCCTGTGATGTTTTTCTCTATTATGTTGTCTTCATTTATGATTATTCCCGTTATTCGTGGTTTTATCCGTTTAAACTGAATCTGAGTTTTATGATGCTTTTCTTGAATTTAGTGCTTGGTGGAAAATCAGTTCTCTTGCACTATTAAGCGCTTTCAGTCTGATGGAGGCACCGAATTCACAAATAATAGACTGCAAGACTTATTTACCAAATGTGGTATAATTCATACTATATCTTGTCCTTATACCCCTTCCCAAAATGGTCCAGCGGAAAGAAAACACCGTCATATTACTGAAATGGGTATATCTATGCTTTTTCATTCATCAGTTGCTCTTGACTTATGGGTTGAAGCTTTTGCTGCGGTGGTGTATATTATTAACAAACTACCCTCGTCTGTGTTGAACCACAAGACCCCTTATTAGTTGCTTTACTCCAATTCACCCAGTTATGAGCATTTTCGCATTTTTAGATGTCGTGTTTTCCCATGTCTTCGTGATTATGCAGAAAATAAACTTTCACCTCGCACGGTGCCTTGCGTCTTCCTTGGTTACAGCTCCAAGCATAAAGGTTTTTGTTGCCTTGACACCACCAATTTTCAGGTTTACATCAGTCATCATGCTCAGTTCGATGAAAATGTCTTTCGTTTTCAAGACCTACATTGTCACAGCTGCCCAATGATCTACCATTTTCTGCTTTTATGGAATCCTCTCATAGGTTACCTTTTCCGGCTCCTTCTGCGTCGGCTACTTCCTCAGAAATACCCTTACCTTGCTCTACATGCAAAGTCAATGAGTCCACATCCCATATTCCTGCAGATGCCCGGCCCGTTTTGCCACCTTCTTCGGATCCTCCGACCGATGTACTCCGGCCAACTGTCCCAATTTGCACTCACACTATATGCACAAGGGCCCAAAATGGAATCTTCAAGCCAAAATACCCGCCACCCAATGCTTATATTGCTCATAATGCACTCCTCTCCACCATTCATTCGGCTAAAACTCCAAAGGGCTTTAAATCTTCCGCCAAACATCCCTACTAGGTCTCCGTCATGAACGAGGAACTCCATGCACTACGAATGAATCATACATGGGATCTTGTACCTCGACCACCGGAAGAAAATATTATCGGCTCCAAATGAGTTTTTCGTACCAAATTTTTATCTGACGGCTCTGTTGATCGTCACAAAGCTCGTCTCGTGGCTCAAGGATTCACTCAGCTACCTGGCTTTGATTATGATCACACATTTAGTCCAGTTGTCAAAGCTTCCACAGTTCGCATAATTCTCTCTCTGGTCGTTATGCATAATTGGTCTTTACATCAACTTGATGTGAACAACGCGTTTCTCCATGGACGTCTCACCAAGCCTGTGTATATGGAACAACCTCCTAGCTATGTGGATCCACTTCATCCATCCTTCGTCTGCCGCCTTAAGAAGGCCATTTATGGGCTCAAACAGGCTCCTAGAGTCTGGTTTCAGTGCTTCAGTGATTTCTTATTAAGTTTGGGCTTCGTGGAAAGCAAGTCTGACACTTCTTTGTTCATACTTTCTCAAGGCAATCTCTTGCTCTATCTTCTCGTTTATGTTGATGATATTATCATCACCGGGAGGAACACTTCCATGATAACTCGTCTCATCGCTCGCATTCGTAAATAGTTTGTTATTAAAGATCTTGGCAAGTTGAGCTATTTCCTTGGACTCGAAGTGACATATACCGACTCCGGCCTTTTCTTAGGCCAATCGAAATATGCCCGAGACATTCTCACTCGTGCTGATTTGCTTGATTCAAAGCCCGTCTCTACACCTATGGCCACAAATGAGTTGCTCCGCTCCGAGGGTTCTCTCCATCTGGATCCTACTTTATATCGCTCCATCGTTGGTGCCTTGCAATATCTCATAACTCGTGCCGACTTATCCTTTGCGGTGAATACGGTAAGTCAATTTCAGGCGAGCCCCACCATGGATCACTATCAGGCGATCAAACGCATTCTCCGTTATGTTAAGGGCACACTTGACTTTGATCTTACTTTCGCTCCTGGCAATTCCACACTTTTAGCATACTCTGATGCTGATTGGGCCCGTTGTCTAGACACCCGGCGCTCTACCTATGACTATTCTATCTTTGTGGGTCCAAATGTGGTTTCTTGGAGTGTGAAGAAACAACCCATTGTTTCTCGCTCGAGCTGTGAATCTGAATACCGAGCTATGACCAATGCAGCTTTAGAGGTCATTTGGGTCTCCAATCTTCTCCGTGAATTGCATGCGCTTCCACAAACTGTTCCCACTTTACGTTGTGACAACAAGAGCGCCCTATTTCTAAGTTAAAATCCAGCTGCTCACAAACGTGATAAACATATTGACATCGACTACCATTTCGTTCGGGAACTTGTGTCTGCCAAACGTCTGCATACTCAATTCGTTCCATCCAATCTCCAAGTTGCCGACATCTTCACCAAGGCTCTTCCACGCTCGTCGTTTGAATGCTTCCGATCCAAGCTTTGCGTCTGCTCGCACCCGCTTCGCTTGAGGGGGCGTGTCAGGAATAAATCACTCACAATCTCCAATTGATTTCTTCCATATTTTAAATATTGTCATATATCTTGTAGATAGGGTTTCCTAATTATACTGAAAGTCTGTTGTATGTAGCACACTTTATATATTGAATGGAAAACATACGTAATCCTTGACTTGAGGATACAAATTACATTTCAGACCTCAGCTGAAATTCACGTTTATACAATGAAACTTAACAAATATGTTAGGTCTGAAATAATATACGGAACTATTCTAGATATCGGAACAATCCATACAAGTATTTCTACGTACTGATTCAACTTCGATTATAACGTTTTGAGTTCAGTTCTAAAATTTTAAAATTTCCAACTATTGTTCCCTACATAAGCGTAGCAAATAAACAAGCTTTAAAAAAGAAGACCGAAGCTTACAATATCTCACGTAGTCATAAGTAAAGTGGGCATTCCTTTTTATAAAAAACACACTATAAAAAGAAGAAAAAAAAAAAAAAAAGACAATTTCACAGAAATCTGAGAAAGGAGTGATAATTTACTTTGTAAGCCACGACCACGTAATTAACTTACTATAGTGAAAAATTCTATGCTACTCTTAAGAATAGTGTCTGCATACCACATGATGTATGTATGACATGTCATATATAACACGCTTTAAAAAAATTGCATGATGTTGACCATTAATTATTTTAGATAGACCATATATTACACATCATATGTAAAGGTAGCATAGAATCATCTTACTATAATCTATAGGGTTATCATCCCTATCATTTAAAGCTGGCAAAGTTTTAATGTTAAACATATATTTTAGTTGGTTAACTTGCTAAAATAGCGTGTTAAGTTTAAAGGTTCCTACTCAAAAATAAATTTTTATGATTGAAATTTATTAAGATCCCTAAAAAAGAATTATTGGGGTACCAATACCCTTGAGACACCATAAGCGTCCTTGCAATGATGATGCACAAAAAATCGTTTTTTCTACTAGAGAAAGTCCTTTATAGACTGCATAAAAACCGTGTTCATTATCCACTTTCTCAAGCAAGTGATATATCCCCAAATTCATCAAGAGATCGTCGAGATGGAAATCACGTTTCCTTACCCTCTTTTGGAGCGATACTTTATTGGTGTATATTTCAAAAGTGTTACCATTATTAAATTCTTGACTCATAAAGATTACATGTACAATAACCATGAGTTCAAGAAGCAGACAACAATATTTTCTGAAATAGTGGTTTGAAACATGAACCCAGACGTGAAAAGCTGATTAAAGAACATATATATATATTTCCTAAAAAATACGTACAGAAAATCCATAACCCCTCGGAAACATCCATGGTCTGTATGGTGTTTTGGTGTATTCTTTGGAATAAGGCCACTACAACATCTACTAAACAGAGTTGAGCACAGCCTAGATAGACTTGGACAAAATTGCGTTAAAAAAAAAAGGACAGACAACAAGAGACAAACTAAACTAGAGCTAAACAGAAACTTGCCAGCATCATGTTGGTAAGAATATTTAGCTTTTTCAAACAACCATGCTTCCAAACATATAAAATTTCAGATTTTCTAACGCAATCCCAATTACATAGAAGATTATAATTAAGGGTAAATCATACTAAAAAATGAAATGGAGAAAATTGTTAATAAAATGAGGTAATGATTAACTTATTTATTATGTACCAAACAACATAAATGAAAATAAGTCCCCATTCATTCTCATTATTTACCCCTAAACCCCCAATCAAGCGAGCCCTAATTTCAAAATCCGATATCCAAAAGACCTAGTTAGGTCTCCAGTAACCCCACGCATTTTCACTGTCTATTTTGGTTCCACAAAGCTATCACCTCCTGTCCTGGAAGTCACATAAATCAACTTGTGAAATTTAATACTAGCAAAAGATAAAAACAGAAGGAAAATAGAAAAACCAGATTGGAGGCGAAATACGCAGGAAAGACAAAATAATTAATAAACAGAATGCCAATCCCGTTCTTGGAAAAATTACAGTCTAATCTAGTTCAACCAAAGAGACTTTAAATAAATCCTCGATATCATTACAGAAGGAGATAGCCCTTAGCTCCCGCAACTAAGATCCACAAAAAAGACCAAGTTTATTTTTTCATCTTTTCAACAATCAAGTCAAAGGGTTCAATCAGAGTTACATTTTTAGTAATCCATGTCACCCATTCCACCGCCGCCCATTGGTGGGGCTGCCTTCTCGTCCTTGGGTTGTTCGACCACAATAGCCTCTGTAGTTGTCATCAAAGATGACACACTGCAAACATAACAAAATTCATCAGCCAATCAGCTCATTGGATGTCCTGCTTTTTTAGTTTGTCTTCTAACAGCCTTAAGTTTGTCACCCAAAGGGCAGCATCCCGATTTTGTCCAATTTGTAAAGAGGGGGAAAAAGGTTCTTACCTAGCAGCATCCACAAGGGCAGTCCTGATGACCTTCAATGGATCGATGATTCCAGCCTTGATCATATCCACATATTCACCTGTTTGGGCAAATCACAAACATAGATTTTGTCTCAAATAGAATATTGGGCAACCGGTTAAACAAACAAACAAACCCAAAAAAAAAAAAAAAAACAGTGTAGTGCGCAAGCAGACCTTTAGCTGCATCGTATCCAAGATCAGGATTATCAGATTCCAACAATTTACCCACAACCACAGCACCTTCTACACCAGCATTTGATGCAATTGTGTGAACTGGAGTCTGCATTTAGAAATTATTGGAGTAATTATCAATATATATATGACATTATTAACTTTGAAATAAATTCAAAATATTAAATATCTTGACTCTAAAGTATTTGTATCGACCTTCAATGCATTTTGAATAATTTGGACACCAATCTTCTGATCGAAGTTGGCTGTGGGAAGCTTATCCAACTCTTTTGATGCATAGAGTAGAGCAACACCTCCACCAGGCACAATTCCTTCTTCTACAGCCGCTTTTGTGGCATTCAAAGCATCAGTCACCCGATCTTTCTTCTCACCAACTTCTGCCTCACTAGCTCCTCCAATCTGAAAAATTAATAGCTAATTGTTGAACGTTTTTGTAGTTTTCTCTTATGCATATTCCAATATGTACATAAGTTCATCTACATATAGTGTAATGCTCGAAGGACAATTGAGCCAAGCAGAAAAACAAACCTTGAGCACAGCCACACCACCAGAAAGCTTAGCAAGCCGTTCTTGCAACTTCTCCTTGTCATAATCAGAAGTGCTCAATTCAATTCCTGAGCGAATCTGCATCATAGGAAAAAGCCATAAAACAACCATGAGAGAGAGGTTCAAAGAATTGTCACCATCAGTCCTCACCAAAGCATAAGCATTCAAAGATTATCTCAATAGAGTGGCCTTGATAGAAGCAAAACATACCAGCTCACATCTTTCTTCTATGGACTTCTTCTCACCTGCCCCATCAAGTATGACAGTGTCATCCTTGGATATTGTGACCTGGAAAGGCAAGATAATGTAAGGAAGATTTTGTAGATAATAAAGTTAAAGATTCCTACAAGTGTAACAAATATAAGAATGCCATTTAGACAGGTTGAACACAAAGCAAGTGAAAGCAGATCTAACCTTCTTGCAAGATCCCAACATATCCAGCTCAACATCATCCAGGTTCATTCCAAGTTCCTCGGTGATGACCTACAAAAGAGAATGCAAAAAAGTTCACTAAATAAAATTAAGAATAAATAATTAACACATAACAGGAACAAGATCTGGATGATGGCTTACCTGGCCTCCTGTTAAAACAGCAAGATCCTGCAAATTCGATTTCCTGTTCTCCCCAAATCCAGGAGCTTTTACAGCACAAACCTGAAATAAGATTCAAACACGAATAGCAAAGTCAAGCCACAGGCAACGATAGCAATCTCAAGCCACAGGCTGTATACTAGCACTTGGCAATAAAACCTCAACTTCAAAAGAAGTAGATAGTAGTACCTTTAATCCAGCTCGAAGCTTGTTAAGGATAAGAGTGGCAAGTGCATCACTCTCGACATCTTCAGCTACAATTACAAGAGGCCTTTGTCTCTGCAATATATGACATTTGAATCATCAGTGTAAGAAAACACGAGCTTAAATTAGATTTAGTTTTAGGGACTCCAAATATTTACCTTTACAGCCAATTCCAGAACTTTCACAATAGCAGTAATGCTAGAAATCTTTTTCTCATGAATCAGGATCAGAGGATCATCCAATTCCTAAAATAAGTAGTGATCATTGGTTAAATATAACAAAAATATATAATTTTCTGAGAAACCAATTAGCAATATTAACAATAAACTACAGTACTCACACATTTCTGGGTTTTTTGGTTTGTAATGAAGTATGGGGAAATGTATCCTCTGTCCAGTTTCATACCCTCAACTACTTCCAATTCATTGAACAATGTTTTACCATCCTGCAAATCCAAATAGGCACCAAACATAAGTTTTCAGTAAGCACTAGTGAAGCACAAACAAAAATTAGAGAAGATGCTGTGCAACAAAAATAGCATATATGCAGCTACTGTTATACTGCATGACAAGTACATTCATGGGAAAAAAAGGTCATTGCACCAATATCACAGAAGAGCCTATACATTCGAACTGGTACACTCCAGCGGCTAACATCAATTTTCCTATGCCAATCTTTTCATGATAACAGATAAGACAAAAATACACAGAATTCAATTACGAGTGGCCTCAAAACTGACCTAATTTAGAAAGGAAAAATGACATCCTATAGGCTGTTCTATATCGGACTAATAGCCACAAGTATGCCAATAATACCAAAGAGATCAAGTAGGAACATCTTAAAAAGAAACAATACTTGGCTACACTACACTAACGATGGACACAAGCACCTCAATGATTCCACATGTATTCTCATCTGTCGAATATTTGTTTGGGCAATCAAGAAATTACATATTTGCAGAGCTACATATTGCGACCACCAAACCACTAACTGATCATAGTATACATACTTGAATTGTGATGACACCCTCTTTCCCAACTTTCTCCATAGCCTTCGCTATCAGCTCACCAATTTCTCTCTCCCCATTTGCGGAAATTGTCCCAACCTGCGAATTCATAAGAGGAGCATTGTACACTTACACTTGAAAAAATAGACAAAGATAATAATGCAAAGTTTCAATCGTTAGCATACATACTAGTCATAAAAATCAAAACTATTAGAAAGGGATGTGGCCAGGAAACAAACCTGGGCAATCTCCTCTGATGTACTAATCATCCTTGCCCTGCTTTTCAAGTTTGTAACCACAGCATCAACAGCCATGGTAATGCCACGTCTAAGATCCATGGCGTTCATGCCCGCAGCTACTGACTTGCAGCCTTCAGTGAATATGGCACGAGTGAGGACAGTTGCACAGGTTGTACCTGAAATACATACAACAGATCAAGATAGTGAAAATTCAACTGAAACATGTGAAACCAAAAGTAAAACATTATTGATTAACCAATAAATTCTCAACTTACCATCTCCAGCAACATCATTTGTAGCATTGGCAACCTGTTTTACAAGGCTAGCGCCGATGTTCTTAACCTTGTCCTTAAATTCAATGCTCTTTGCAACTGTCACACCATCCTTTGTAACTTTAGGGGCACCCCAACTTTGTTCAATCACTACATTACGCCCCTACACATAACAAACCACAATTTATTTCTCACTCTATCAATATAATCAAAGCATATCAATGAATTAGATGTAAACCTAATGAGAATTACACAAAATACATGCTCAGAAAGGAAAATCACACGAAACAATACAAATTTGCTAATATTATCTATAAATTCAATTAATAAAAATTAAACTTTGGGTCAAATTAACAACAAATGCCTTTAAATCACACACTTTGTTCATTCCAACAAACACAAAAGAAAAAATAGTTAAAGGGAATGACCAAGAAGACCAATATTGACACATAATCCGAAGCCAAAGCGAAATTGCGGTACCTTTGGACCCATGGTCACTCTAACAGCATCAGCAAGTTCTTCAACACCCTTAAGCATCAAAGCCCTTGCCTCTACTCCAAATCTAATGTCTTTGGCCGCATAGTTTCTGTTCCAACCCAATCTACTCCCAATCTGCAACAAATCCACCAAAACACATCACTAACAGAGCCAATGTTCTTCAATCACACCCAACTTCAAATATATATTTAAGAAAACAAATTGCAAGTCTTCCGATAAAAATACCGGTGGACAGCTGCTGCTTCTTGCAACCCTGTAAAATCAAAATAATTGATTTTTAATCAAATAAATTGATGGTTAAGCAAATCGAAGTATTACTCAATCAGAAAACAGCAATGCGATCACTGGAAAAACGTTTGTTGATGAATTACCTGGTTTTGGAGGCAAGATTTGCTGCAAATCGGTACATGATTGAAGTAAAGGAAGTGAAGGAATGAGGAAGAGAAGTAAGTTGGATTGGGGAAGGGGTTTGTGTGTATTTAAAACTGAGAGAAGGGTCTAGAAGGAGCAGCTTCTAGGGTTTAGGGTTTTGACGGCTTTATGGGGTTTAAGCTTCTTTCTTTTTCTTTTTATAATTATTATTATAGTATCTATTGGAAAAAAAAAAAAAAAAAAAACTCTTTCTTGGCAGATAAGGGCCGATAAACTTTAGAATCGTTTATTTCACAGTCTTCTCATTGGTACTTACAATTTTAATTTGATGCTATATTAATTAATTAATCAATTTATATAACGATTTATAATTATAATATTAATCACAAAAATAAAATATATGTATCATTACAATAAATTAGCGGATTTAATTCTAATTGTTAATTCCTCTACAAGAAACTACACAATATTAATGTTCAATTAACAAAAGATAATACAATTTCTTTATGGATAAAGATTGGGTTAGGATTTCTCGGCTCTGTATCAACTCAGCACATGAATTTGACTATGGAAAACATGAATTTGAGCCAGAATCTAGGTAGTTTCATTATCATATTTCTTCACTATATTTTTCTTGTTTGTCCGCTGTTATTTATACAATTTCTTCTCCCAAAATTATAAAAGAAAACTAATATATATGAAAAGTCTAGAACTTAAGGGTCAATTACAAATTGCACTCTGTATAATTTACAATTTAATTTTTATATTTTCCAACTGTATAGACCACGTGACGAGCACATGTCACGGTTTATTGCCTTTTTTCGTTTTTGTTTTCATTAGTCAAATTAAAAGTGGCACTACAACATAAATGGGCTAATGTAACACCCAAAAAGTGTTACATATATACTAAAATATGTTACTATAGACTTTAGGTAACACTTTATTAGTGTTACATTTGCCGGTGCTACCTAAAGTCTAATGTAACACTTTTGATGATCTTTAGTAACACTTTTAATAATTCTTACATTAGATTTTAAATTGTAACACTTTATGGTAACACTAAAAAATGTTACATATAACCCCCTTTATGTAACACTTTTAATTGAAAGAAAAAATTAAAAATTTGTCATTGACACTAAAAAATGTTACATATAACCCCCTTTATGTAACACTTTTAATTGAAATGTAACACTTTTAATTGAAAGAAAAAATTAAAAATTTGTCATTGTTGGATTTCGAACCCAGGTTGCTAGATTGCAAGAGCTTAAGCACAAAGTCTTAACCACTAGGCTACAATAACTTTTTTAGTTATTATTTTAAGAAAAACAATATATACACAAGATTTTACTATACCATCAATAAAATACACTCAAAATTAAGTTTTCATCAAACTACAATCTAACTTAATTTTATTTACGTTATTCATATCAATTTGACACAATATTTCCACTATTTTTTTTCATTTTCATCCACTTATATATATATTTATATATATATAACTTATTTTATATCACATTAATTTTATACATCTAGTTATTGTATATAAATCTTAAGACATTATCATTAATTTTAATTACCATAATTTTATGTATTAAGACACCTTAATTGTTGTGTTTCATAGATTTTAAATAAAAAAATAAATTTACAAATATGAAGAGACATGACCAAATGTCCCAAGTATAGGCTCTCACACTTAAAAAAATGTATTCAAATTCTTAAAGGCTAAAGCTACAAGTCTATTTTGTAATTGTTTAGTAAAAATATAATGTGTGTATATCTATATACATACACACAAATAAGTCACAAATAAAATTTAATTTATTTTTGATAACGAATAAGTAAATCTTTAGGTGCTCTAATGAATTGTTATTTTTGTAGGTCTGAGTTGATCGCTTTCACCACTTATGTTATAGATATTCTGTTTGATAATTAAAATGTAACACATTAGACAAATAAAAATTAAAGTCACATAAGAAAAATAACCACAAATATTTAATTAGTTTAAAATAAAATAAATAATTTTATTATTTACAAGTGTTACTTATTTATAAGTGTTACATAAAAGTGTTACTTATTCAAAAGTGTTGCGTAAAAAGTGTTACTTATTTGAAAGTGTTACCTAAATGTGTTACAATTTAAAAGTGTTACGTTCAAAGCGTTGCATATTCTAAAAGTGTTACATGAAAGTGTTACATATTCGTAGATGTTACAAAAGTGTTACATGAAAGTGTTACATATTCCTAAGTGTTACAAAAGTGTTACATAAAAGTCAAAATTTTAAAAGTGTTACAAACGAAGTGTTACATAAAGCCATTTATGTTGTAGTGTGGGGAATGCATTACCTTAAAAAATGCAACTTCATTAACACTTAACCGTAGACGATTTTCGCGAACATTAACACTCTAGCACTAATTATAATTCATTCCCAAACTGCAAACTATTTCAAAATCCAAAACCCTAATAGCAATCAAAACCAGAGATGCATTGAAGCAACTGAATAGAACTCCCAAGTGAAGACGAAGGCATAACAATAGTGTGGAGAATCAGAGACCAGAAGCGGCCACCCACGGGGGCTATGTATACTGATCACGATAAGCTAGCTTTTCGATGCTTGAGATTAGAGTTATTTTATCTTTGTTGTTAGGTTTTGTGGGTAGCAAATCATTAATTGTTTGGTTATTTTAGCATTAGAAATGGTTATTGTTAGGTTAGTGGGTAGCAAGACTCATTTTATAATGTTATTTTATTGTGTTTTGTTTGTAATATGCATAATCGTAAAGTGTTT
The DNA here is from genome assembly GCA_958295605.1 of Ajuga chamaepitys. Lineage (NCBI taxonomy): Eukaryota > Viridiplantae > Streptophyta > Magnoliopsida > Lamiales > Lamiaceae > Ajuga > Ajuga chamaepitys. The sequence goes on along the minus strand of OY282506.1, from coordinate 22,389,699 downwards.
TGTAATGGCTTTAATTAGGATTTTTAAATTGAGGTGTATATTGAAGCCCTAAATTAGGGTTCGATTGGGGCTTTTCATAATACCCTAATTAGGGTTTTGAATTGGGGCTTTCATAATGTCCTAATTAGGTGTTTCGAATTGAAGCTTTTTAATCTGTCCTTACAGATCAAATCCCAAATTGAGTGTTTCTAATCCACCCAGTTTAGGGATTTCAAAATGGAGGTTTCAATCTGCCTTAATATAACATTTCTAATTGGGGGTTTTAGATTTGTTATTGAATTAGGGAAACAATTATCCCATTTATGCTCAACTGATACCTAATTATGCATTTCACCTATGTTAGGATGTGTTAGTTACTTGTTCTTTATTTCATTTGTGTAGTTGGTTGCAGTCTTTTATGCCAAGTGACTCTACTAATTATTTTACAATTAGATTGTTTCATTACGAGACATTCCACACTTTAGGGTTATTATGTTATGCGAGTGGTTTGTGGCACACATAGACTACTGTGACCCCGGCGAAATGTCAATGTTAGAGGTACAAGAAATGGTGAAAGAATTAGGGATAGAGGGTGTTGGTAGTTGTATTACAATAGGAATGGTTTTAATAATTGCTCTGCACTCTTTGAAGTAGAAAATGATATGGATGCAACAAATTTGGGTTGTTTCAAAGAAGGTAACATGACAATTGATGTTTATGTTAGTCATGTTCAGGATTTTGGGAGTGGAGAGGGTAAACTAAGAGATGGGATAGTGATGTACAGGTATAACAACAAAATTCATGTTTTAATTAAATAAACATGAAATTCACACAAATTGAAAATATCAAATTTAATACAAATTTTTAGTACAATTTCAAGAGTTTCTCTGATTCTTCTCTTATTTGTATAACGCCTTTAAACTTGGAGTTGACTTTGATCTTTCTCGATTCTGAACTTTGACTTGAGTCACATTCATCCGAAGGCTTGGAAGCTTGATTTTGGATTAAACGATGTGCTTGAATAAATACTCGACGAACATCTTCAAAGATCTTGACGAACAAATAAAATACCTTTAGAGTTGTAACTTGAAAACGCCAATCGGGGGGGGGGGGGGGGGGGGGAGGGGTGCGGGGGGCAACACCTTAATCTCAAATCAAAGCCCATTTTTTGACGGGTTTCTTGAAGAATGCCAAAGTTACATTTGCTCTGGAATTCTTCTATTTTCTTTACTTATGTTGTTTATGGTTTTGGTGAAATATGAGGCCCTATTTATAATTATAGGATGAAGAATCCTAATGAGCCTAGGGTTTGAATGAAGCAACTTGATTAGTCCTCCACAATACCATTATCTTTGAGATAATTATTAAATTATTTATATTTAATTTGCAACAGCTTGAAACATGTGATTGGTTTTCCATGATTTGATGTCTACCGTCATTTATTTTGATAATTACCAAATTCATATGATTTAATTTAGTAATATGCATCATTTTGACGTGTGTCGCCAATTGGTCAATAAAATCCTAATATTAAAATAATCAATATAAAATTGATTTTCAACTTTATATTTATTACATGACGTATTTTTTATTGCATACAAAATTTGTGTCAAATATATGAAATGAAAATGAAAGGCAGTTGGTTGTGTTTGTCCTTAAGGCTAGTAGTCATGAACAGATTAATCAAACAGATTTCTCACAAAATGAATTTGTTGATGCCAATCTTAGTGATGAGAGTATGATCTTCTGTCTGTTGGCTAGATTCTGATCTCTCTGAGACGTTTATTCATAGTGAGTCAGAATTAGAGGATGGTGATGATCTCTTATTTAATGAAAATATTGATGATCTGCAAAAGGAAACACATTAGGGGGGGTTCTTGCTCTAGTAGAGCCTCTAAGGCCAAACAAACTCATAAAGGTTACCTTGTTTTCAAACATCCTAGGGAGGGTGTGAGTAATCTTGAGTTTTTCGTGTCCAATTATTTCGAGGAGACTACATTATTTAGGAGAGCAGTTAGTATACATTCCATTGTAAATGGGAAGGATGTCAGTCTCACCATCAATAATGTTAACAAAGTTCAAGCCAAATGAAATCACAAAAGTTTTGGCTGATCTTTGCTTCGTGTATGAAGGGTGAGAAAACCATTCAGGGTAGGCATTCTGCGACAAACACAAGTATCAAGGGTCCAAAGAGTAAGCCATGCAAATGCTAGATTAATAGCTGACATCTATAGGGACAAAATGTATACTGAACCCAATTGAGCTGGATCCACAAGGACTTCAAGGTAACAACTAATGGGATGGTGTGCTTCAGGGCCAAGTATATGATTCTGAAAGAGGGGAGTATGCGTGACAGTGAAAAGTATTCTCTTGTGTAGTCTTATGCAAAAGAGATGTAAGACCCATACTCCAAGCGCCGACCCTTTCCTGTTAAAATAAAGTGTAAGGAAATTGTAGAAGGTGTAAGGTTCAAGAGAATGTACATCTGTTAGGGGGCTTTGAAAAATGGATTTTTAGAGGGTTGTAGGCAAATCATTTTCCTAGATGGGTTTCATCTGTAAACAACTGTTGGTGTGATAGAGGAGAAGAAACCTCACCCACAACACTGATGAAAATGATTGCAATGCATATGTGCCTGATGAGTGGTGGAATGTAACTTTCCCTGAGCAAGCATCATACTTACTAAGGTAAACTAAGCAAGCTGCTTATATTTTGTTGGTTTATAGACAACATGTTTTTAACCTTTGTGCCTTGTTTTGGTAGGATTCTTTAAAGGTATATGTCACCCCATCTTGATAAGTAGAGCAACAACAATTATTGTTGAAGCCATAAAATAAAGGAGTTTTAATCAAAATACATCTGGTGTATCCCTGAATAGAATGAGGAAGGGTTCTCCAGTACTAAGAGTGTCCCCTATCAGGATTATACATAGATGGTCTGGCAAGAAGAGGTCTATTACTGAAAAATGTACACATGAATCAAGTAGTGTTTCTGTGGAGAGACCCCAACCAGTTAGGAGGAAGTTGCAGGTTGGACAATAACTGTTTTGTTGTTCGAACTTTTTTTTTTTTTTTTTTTTTTTTTTGCAATAATATGCTTTTGAGTTATTGAAAATTTTGTGTCGTCAATCCAGGTGAGGAGATCGAAGACACCCATAGATCCCTTAGATGGACTAGCAAAAATGATTCAAAAGCTAAACCAAAAGCATTTATTAAACCACAGATACCAGCTGCAACAAGCACGTTAACTAGTGAAGTTAGGTTCTGCAAGGTGTCACAAGAGACTTCATCCCAGAAGACTTACATAGCTTCTGATTCAACATTTGTTTAGCTTCTGATTCAACATTTGTTTGCACACAAATGTAGGGCACATTAGAACAAGCTTCGGTTTGGTTTTTGACTACCTTTTGCACATAAACATCAGAGTTTGTCTAGTTTTGTTGATATATCAGACATTGTACATTCTGTAATATTTTGATATTGCAAGGACTGTGAGAATCTTGTGATGCCCTTGTAGGGTTAGAATGTATTTTGTTACATTATAAGGTCCGTGAGCCTTTCTTTTGATGCTAAATTGTGGCCTATATATTTTGTAGTAGTCAAAAGCCAATCCTGCAACCTTTTTTATGGTCTATTGTAAAGAAACTTTATGCATTGTTGGTACTTTGTACTATTGAACACATGGTTTCAATGTGAACTATCCAACATGGGAGTTAAAGTTATAGAGTTTGAACATGTGTTTTTGTGTAGAAATGAATATAGAGGCACATTAAGTTGCTTTGAAATTCTTATCTTTACTTGTCACATTAGAGGAGTTTTAACACATCGACTTTTTGCAATGCATACTAGACAAGATGAGTGTCTGCATCCAAGATTCACAAGTAAAATCCTAAGAAAAGTAATTGGAAGTTTATCAGTAGATTGCACTAAAAATGTCCAACAAAAAAAAGAACATAGGCGCAAAAGATGTTATTGCTTCAAACTTAGATTATTCATGACACACCAAATGAACCAGAGCACAAGGAAGGGTAAGACAATACAAATGTTCTCGGTGTTCTTTTTTTAGAAGACCACGAGGCAATCATGTTTACAAGAGAAATATCAGGAGACATAAAGAGATGGGGCAGCTCACAAAAGTGTGGTTGGTCTCTTCACAACTGCACCAAGAGATGGCCACAAAACCTTTTTTAATGAGATTGCCATCAAGGGCTAGGAATTTATTGACTAATCTCCAATGAAATATAGAATGAGAATTGAGAATTATTTTGGGCCACACATTTGACTGCCAAGTTGTAAATGACTTGGACAGTCTCAGGGAATTCCAAGCAGAAGAAAATGTAAAGAGACCACTATAGATAACTTCCAAACATGTGTATCACTCAAATTCACATCAATAACAATAGAGCAGATATCATTGACAATAACATTAGGCAGTATCAAACTCAGTTTGTGGCAATCCCAAGAGTCATTTACCCAATAATCTTTCACCTTTTCATCACAATTAAAGACTCCAGAGTATTGACAGAGGGGATAAGAAGTGCACCAACTATCAAACCAAAAAGAGATGTTGCCTTTTCCTATTCTCCAAAACATGTTCTGGTTAGTAAATGCCTGCACCTTAAGCAATCTTCTCCAAAAATGAGAGTGGCTTACATCTATGTCAGCATTAAAAGGGTGAATGTGTTTTAAATACTTAAAATGCAAGTATTGACACCATAGAGCCTTTGTTGTTCTAAATTTCCACCAAGCATAAGCAGCAAAGGCTCTATTAGTGTCATACAGACTTCTAGCCCAAGACCATCCTCCTTCTTGGGAAAGCACATCTTTTCCCAAGAGGACCAGTGGATGTGTTTGTGATCTGGAGTAGACCCCCAAAGAAACTCATTAAACATGTTATGAAACCTTTCAATAAAAGACTTAGTGGCCCCTACTACTCTCAAAGTATACATAGGAATGGAGTTAAGGACACTCTTAATGAGTTCTAATCTCCCTCCTATGCTTAAGAAAAGTTTGTCCCAACCACTGAGTTTAATAAAACATCACCAATCCTAACTAGATTAACTATGTCCAAACATCTGCAATAGCTAAGAATTGGAATGGTGACTACAAAATGCAATACCCTTATCTAATCCTTCAACACATACCGACCCACTGCATTTACTCCCTAAAACCCTGATGCGAATCTTGAACAAATACATCAGAACGCGGATACACACTACAACTCATAGCCATTTTTCTCTGTTTTTCACCCGCAAAAGCTCTTCTTCAATGATGTAAATTCTACCAGCTTCATGGTCATTGTTGTTCACCTTCTGTACCTCATCTGGAGCACGATTGACACGGCTTAAAGGACCGGGAATAACTTGTCTAGCTCTATCTCCCATTGGCGTGTCTAGCCAAATGAAGCAATCACACCCATTTGAGGCTGAGGTTAGGTTGAAAATTCAGAAAATTAATCACTCAATGAGATTAACGAAACAAATTACGATTAGGGCTTGGGATTTAGAAGGTTATACCTAAAATCTTCGGTAGCAGGCATAGCCACAACCTATATTGAGGTTCGTCCACAAAGTTCATTCAAAAACGCAACACCACATCTACAATGGACATCCATCTCTCCAATGAAAGAAGAAACGAAGAAGAAATAGAGAAATATAAAGCCTTTAATCTTATATTACCTTTGGGAAGATTACTTTTAAAGAAAACAATAATGAATGATGTAACAATCCGATCCCGGGTAGAACACAAAGTGTTGCGCAAGGTGTTGCAACAGGTTCTGCAACACCTTGGGTTCATTTGTGCAGAAGACAGCAGAGCATACAAACAGCAGCGGAAAGAAACAAACACAACAAAAAACTAACAAAGAACAAATGAAATAAGTTTAATCTCAAGCAATTCAAAAGCCTGAGTTAAACTTTATTACTCAACAAAAGAGTACATTGCCAATACATCCCAAAATTACATAGATCAAGATGAAAAGAAAAAATCACCACTGATCTAATTCCTAAAACTAATTTGCACACACACACAAAAGATCCTGACACAAGGATCACACAACCCACAAAGAAAAAAATGGGAATGTGTGTGTGCAACTTGAGATTTTAGATGCTATAACACTTTGATATGACGCAGGACGGAGTGGTTCACTTCTATCTTCATGGGAACTTGAATTTATAGAGTTCCACACCTGTAGAACAGTTACAATGAGTGAGAAAAACGTGGGAGATAGAGAGAAAGAGAAATTGAGGGAAAAAGATCAATGGATAAGGAAGCCATATTTGAAATATAACTTCCCCATGATCTTATCTCTATAAGAAATAGACAAAAACGTGGGGAAGGAGAGAGAGACAAATTTGTACTTATAGAATCAAGGATAGGAAGTTACTTTTGGATAATAACTTCCCTTGGAAGTTTATCATTTGGATAAAAACTTCCATTGGAAGTTATTTAAGAAAATAACTTCCCTATGATTCTAGATAGTAAAAACAACAAAAACTGACAATAATAAAATTATGAATATAAAACAATAAAACACGAAAAAGATCAATAAGACAAAAAAAAAAAAAAAAAAAATTAAACTTCAGAAATAATGTGTGCAGAAAGTGTTGAAACACTTTCTGTATTTCCTCAACAATCTCCCCCTTTTTGTCGTATTGATACAAACCTGCAAACATCTAACAAGAAAAAAGATTAGTCAAATATAAAGGTCAAGTAAGGCAAAAACATATTTACAAAAGAACGAGACCACACCATTTCCAACAATCTCCCTCTTTCTTGCCTTACTGGACAAAACCTACAAAACAAAGCAAAAAACTAAGATGTTAGAGAAAACACACTGGAAGTAACAAGGAAAGAGTGTTGAGACTCAAACAGTCACACTCCCCCTTAATTTTCTCCCCCTACATAAAACAACTAAATACTCCATTTTCTGCAGCATCGTTCTCTGTACCATCTAGATTTTTGCACCTCTAGACACACCAACTGCTACACAACACCACTTTCTCCCCCTTTTTGTCTAGGAAGTATATCCGGTACGCTCCCTAATTTTATAAAGGAAAGAAAGATCCCGTTCAACACACTGGTGTTGAGGATGGCGTTGCAACACTATCTAGAACATGTGGTAGAACACAGATCTGATTGATGGTGGTACAGAAATGTTATCTTTGTTAATGGTCAGATCTACATGAGAAGCTTGCCAAAAGATTCCTGTCAAGGTTGATCAACACTTACAAACATAATAGTTAGTTGCCAGAGTCAAAATAAGTGGCAGATTTTCCAATAAGAGTACAAAACATATACAAAATAAACTACCCTTATCTTCTACAGCAACACATCAGTTAATGAGTAGCAATGGAGGTGTTTGAAGACCAATTTCAGTAAACAGCTTGGTGGAGGGTATCTTTTAGAAGTAAGTGAGGAAATTATGGAGTTGGTGTTTGTGACACTATGTTATAGCACCTCCAGTTGAGGCACTAACAATGAGATGTGGGAGTTGTCTAAGACTTATCAGCAACCAATGTGGCTTCATAGAAGAAACTGATGACATGGAACATTTTCATAAACTCTCCCCCTCACTTAGATAACACTAAACCTAATAGAACAAATTCTATTCACAATTTTCATCATCATGCGAGTTTCCCTTCACAACTTACTCAACAAGCCAAACAACTCTTATTGCACAAATGACATAATGAATGTTTCTTTCAACTAAACCTTCATATCCTCATAAGATACTCCATCTTCTATCAACCATTTTAGTACAATAAAAAATGAAGTAAATATTCACACCTTAGTGGCTCATTGTTAGAAACATCACCTTGTTGATCAACTAGACTTGTTCCTCTTCTTCTTAGCATCTCGATCTTCTCCTTCATTTTCTTCAAGACATTTTTCTTCCCCCCCCCCCTCCTTATTCTTCTTTAGCTTCATACTCACAACCAATGAATAGAGAATATAAGGGAGTAGAATGAGTCTTCCTGTTGAGTGCTCTCCTAAGAGAAACTATGAAGTCGGTCAATGTGGTCTCCATGTTAATGTCTTCTTCAGTGACATCATGAATGATGTTGTCATTGTGAACAACAGATTATCATAGTTTCAGTAACACTATCTGGACGATCTTTTGGAACTTCAGGATGAGGTGTTGGAATAAGATTTCCAACACCTTCAACAACATCTTCTGCATCACTTCCTGCAGATTTAGCCTAGTTCTCCAACGCGCTCAAGTCATGCCCTCCTGTAATACCTTCTTCTATCCATAACCGGATTCAGTAAGTATCGTGAAATTCATCTTTGCCCTTTTTCAAAACACTTCACATGGATTGGTCTTTCATCAACCAAATGAATTCCTTGGACAAAATCAGATGGAATTTCAACAGTGAGTGGATTTTCAGGTTCTTCAGGCAACTGGAATGGAAGCTTCTTCAGACTATTCAATTAATGCTCAAATTCTTACCTGAAACTGTTTGTGTTACAGAAGGTGTTGCAGCACCTCGTGCCACACCTCAGTTGTGACACCTGCATATTCAGATCGAAAAATTGAAGGAGTGAGAAGATATGGATTTCGATGTTTGATCAACAAAAGAAGATGAAATGTTAGGAATTTATAGAGGAGGTGAAGAGTCAAACTATAATTCAATAAAGAAATTATGCTATAAATGAGTTAAGGATGTTAGTCACTTCATCATCCAAATTAAACTTGACTACACAAACCAATAACCGCACAAATTAACTCAAGTAAGCACAATTTCAAGAAAATTGTGTAGTGTGTGAAATATATGATAGAATATTTTACACATATACATATACACAACCCAACTCACATGACAAAGAACATGACTTTTTGAATTTTACCAACAACCACTATTCCATACAAAACAAGGTCACCTTAAAAATAAGTGGGTGATTACTAAGACGTCCATGTCTTTGCACAATTAATGAGTTAATGAAATCAATCTTCCTTAACCTTCACCAAAGATCAATACCTAAATGACAATGCAGAATGATCCTTTTTTATTTATTTATTTCTCTCCTTTGTTTTTTATAAACACAAACATATATTGAAATCAATTAGAATGCAAATATGAAAATAATGTGAGTAATGAAAAACTTAGAAACTATTTTGTAAATCAAGAAAAAATTGTTGACTCCCAAGTGATCCACCACCTTGCACAACACTTTTGATCAAAATTTTCTGACCATGTTTTGCAAGATGATACTCCATATCTGAACATATCAGAAAGAAGAGACTTACATAACCTTGGACCAATAGTCATCACCAAGAAAAATCTGACTGGAGAAAAAAAAAATCAGACAAAGGTGATGACTTAAAGAAAAGCCATAAGGTTAGTAAGGGATTTGGAAAAGTGACAACAATCTAAAATCCATAAAATAATTAAATCTTTTAACACTACTCACCTATTCACAAAGCAAAGCATTTTGAAAATTCAATGTAATTCGAAAGAAAATAAAAAACAAGAATAAAAAAGAATGCATGCAAAAGATAGTGTTATAACATTTACTGCAACACTGTTTACAGAACACACAAACCATGAGATTTCCTCAAGAGAGAAAATCTTTAGAAGTCTACAACTTGGAGAAGGTATAAGTCAGCTGTTTCTCACTCACAATGTGCTTAATCTGAATTATGTTCATTCCCACCAAAGCACACAAAAATATGAGTCCCTAAGTTTATGTGTTTGATGAATAAGGGTGGTATGAGATTCTATCAATGATCCAAGATAGAAATACCCCTGAAATTTTTCTTTCAATCATCTAGATCCCTAAAAAAAATTAAGTCAATAAACAAAACAACCTTTGTATTAGTGTCTTTAGTAAACCATATTCCAAGATCAACTGTACCATAAATAAACTTAAAAAATGCTTTCAACATCATTTAAGAGAGTGACTCTAGAGTCAATATGATACCTATCATAAACAAAGACACTAAAACAAACATATGGTGTGTTGGCTTTCACTTACAGGAAGGTTTCTATTATACTTCTATAGAAGGTGTTTTCGAACACTTTCTACAACACTTTCTGACACACCTTCTAATAGGATCCTTGAGGGGTTTTCATGTGCATCAAATTCTCAATATGACACCTTTTCACAAGAAATATGACATATCTAGACTCAGACCTAACAATCTCTTCATGCAATTTTAAATATGAAGACCAAGAAAGAAGTTTAGGTCTCTTCAAATATAGATAACATAGACTGCACATAGTCATGCAAGACGTTTTATATGATGAACCAGAAATTATATCAACTATATGGAAATGAGCAACAATTATTTCAATGCCATTTTTAACGAAACGAGTTTAATAAATTTCACCTTATATAAAACCAAGTTGAAGCAAAGAATAAGTTAATCTATCATGCCATGCCTTTGGAATTTGTTATAATCCATATATGGCCTTCTTAAGCTCTTAAACATAATTAGGCTTATATGGATCAACAAGTCTTTTAGGTTGCACAACAAAAGTTTCATCAACAAAATAGTCATTTAAAAAGACTCTTTTCAACAACCATTTGGTGAAAAAGATATAGATAAAATAAGACACAACAAGTAGGAACCAATTAGATTCAAGTTTAGGTAAGTTGACAAATGTTTCATCACAGTCCACTTCATCTACATTTGCATAACCTTAAGCAAAAAATCTGAATTTATTGTAGGTTATATTACCAAACACATCCATTTTTTTTCCCATTAGAAAGACCTTTTCAAACCTTGGAACAAGATCCCACATATCAACTCACAAACAAATTTAGCACATCATGGAAAACATTGATCCAAATATCATTTTAAGCATCAATCACATTCTTTGGTTGAATTTTAGACAAGAAACAATAAGAACTTACCTTAGTGAATGCAAATGTGAGCAATAAAAAGACTTACCATGTTAGAGTAGTATACTCTATCTTTTCCTCCTAGTTCTTACTCCATCATCACCAAAAACCTGAGTTAGAGGATGATCTCTTTGTATTCTGTTAGGAGGGGACAATGGTAAATATGTTGTTCCTGGTAGAGTGATCTTTTGAGCTTTGTTCTGCATCAGTTTTATAATCTACTGCTGCATTTTGGTTCGGTGTTGCACTAGGTGTTGCAACAGGTGATGCAACACCTTAGTTTTAGTAGTAGTTTCATTACACTGATTTGAGGATTCTTCTACATCTAACAGGTTCAGAATGTAGTCATCCTCTTTTACTTCGCAAAATCAAAAAGACCATCAGAAAAATCATTAACAATTTCTTGGATATATCAAGTTTAACATTAAACACCCTATAAACATGACAATTTATAGGATATCCAAGAGAATGTTCTTAGTCACATTTTGCATCAAATTTGCCCATATTTTCACCATCATTCAGAATATAGCAACAACCTAATAAATAGAACTAATCAAGATTTGGTCTCATCCCTTTGAGAGTTTCATAGGGAGTCATTGTGCACCACAATCTCAAAAAGACTCTATATAGATGGCCTAAGTCCAAAATCTTTTAGAAAGATCTTATGTACATAATGCAACATGAGTCAATATCAAAACAAAATATAGTTTTTCCATTCAACAATCCCAATTTATTGGAAGGTTTTAGGCGTTTGAAACTTTTGAAAAATACCCCTTTTATTACAAAAGAAGTAAATTAAGATTTTTAAAAAAAACCTATCAAGAACAGATTTTGTCCGAGAAATTATGACTCTATGCATGTATGAAATCATTTGAAATAACTTTCTAAAGACTTCAAAAGTTTATGACTTATGAAAAAAATAATTCAAGTCATGTAACACAAGAAAAATCATTAACACAATAAATGTTTTCACCAAGATATCAACCTTAATTAGCCCAACTATGATTATTTGAAATGGTTCAGAACCCGTGTGTGGTACTAAGTGTAGCAACACTTTATGAGACACTTCAGATAGCTTACCCTTTTTGCACGAACCACATGAACAATCTTACCATCAAGTTTGGGTAGGCCTCACCAGCCTACGAAATTTCCAGAATTTACATGTGCAAACTTTTGATGCCATATTTGCACTTCACAATTTAAGCACAATGACAAGGTACTTCGTCTTTAATGAGATACAATAGTTCATTCTTCTTATACCTGTCAAAACACACTTATTTTTAAGGTTAAAAATAATGCATACATCCGTCTCAAATTTGAAAGAAAGAATCATTATCACAGAGTTGATTAATGCTGATCAAGTTAGCCATTAATCACCCTTAACATGAAAGACATCACTAAGGTGTGGTGAGTCTTCCACATTTAAGGTTTCTATGCCCATGATTCTTCTTATAGCAGCCTTTTGTACCCATCGTATGACATGGATAGCAGCTATCACAATACCATGAACCTGAAATATAAATACTCAAAGAAGTATAAATAACATTAGAATACTCATCAGCCCATGGCGTCTTTGAGGGTCTACTAGACGGATAAACTTTAATTTCTGGAATGCTAGACAGAGTATTGAAACACTTTGGAGAACACTTCGGCAAATCTTACACAAGAAAGATATTTCGTTTTATAAAGCAATAAAAGCTAATGTGTACATAATGAACAATAATCACACATATAAGTGTCGTCCTTAGGTTATTTTCCATTAAAAAATTAATCAAAGGAAACATGATTATCATTCAACACAATTTTATATGCTTTATCACCAACAACAGAAGTGTGTTTTGAATTTGATTCTCAAATATTTTATTTTTCAGTTTATCACTTAACTCAATAATATTTGAATCAAAATCAAAATGATTTGAAGAAATACAATTTTCAGAAATGAAAAGTAATGAAAAGATGCATCACACTTTTTAACAAAATTTAAGACTTTGTATTCTTCAAACAAGTATGAAGTCCAAATCAACTACAATAATCAAGATCAGGTTTGCTATGCATTTTATATGAAAAAAGATCATAGGATTCAGAAGAACTTGAGTTTTGTGTATCAATTCTCAAATGTTTGCATCAACTCAATTTTACCATTCTCAAACTCATGATCCTTTTGTATGAATACTAATTCTTGATAATTGTAATTCCCCATCAGTTTAGCATTCTCCAAGAAGGCTTGCTACAGCTGATGATAATCTGAATCTTCATCTTCTGAATTTCTGTCAGTGTTTAGGAGGGTGTTGCGACACCTTCTGCGATTCATCTTCTGAAGGTGTTGCGGAACGTGTTCTGACACCTTTGGCAACACCTATAACTTCGAGTTTAATCATCAATGCAACATGCTCCTACATTATCTTTCTCGTACTCTTCTTCCAGATTCATCACCACCAACAGTCACCACCAGATTTACCCATCTTTATCAAGGTAGTATCATAATCCGAAAATTCTCTATGTTGTATGGAACTCAACCTCTTGAACCTTGTTGTTTCTAATTTCTATCTTTTCCATCTCGTCATTGAGGCTGATTTCCATGACCAAAATGCTTCTCTTTTTTATTTTGGCTACAACATTGACCTTTAAATATCCTAAACAAAGAATTGTACACTCCTTTAATAGGATTTCTTCATTGGAGTTCAATGGACGGAACTTTTCCTTCGTGACTTAGGAGATTGAATCATCTTCTTTATTTCTTTCACTGAAATTATTCTTATCAAGTAGTCTCATCAAATTCGGTAAATTTCAGAGGGTCCAACCTACGAAAGTGGATCTCCATGCACACTTATTAAAAAGATTTGATATAAGCATGCATTTTGAACTTTCATATAGAATAGTTGAAATCCTCCAAAATTGGATTTCTCAAAACTGCAATACTCGGAAATTCCATGATTCTCTCGCAGGATGCCACTTAGTGTTGTCAAGTGTGTGCTCTGATACCACTTGTAACAATCTGGTCCCGGGCAGAACACGAAGTGCTGCGCAAGGTGTTGCAACAGGTTCTGCAACACCTTGGGTTCGTTTGTGCAGAAAATAGCAGAGCACAAAAACAACAGCGGAAACAAACAAACACAACAAAAAAACTAAAATAGAACAGACGAAATAAGTTTAATCTCAAGCAACTCAAAAGCTTGAGTCAAACTTTATTACTCAACAAAAGAGTACATTGTCGATACATCCCAAAATTACATAGATCAAGATGAAAAGAAAAAAATCACCACTGATTAATTCCTAAAACTAATTTTCACACATACACACAAAAGATCCTGACACAGGGATCACACAACCCACAAAGAAGAAATAGGAATGTGTGTGTGCAACTTGAGGTGTTGCTGCAGATGCTGTAATACTTTGATATGACGCAGGAACCTTGACGGAGTGGTTCACTTCTATCTTTGTGGGAACTTGTATTTATAGAGTTCCACACCTGCAGAACAATTACAATGAGTGAGAAAAACGTGGGAGATAGAGAAAAAAAGAATGGAGGGAAAAAGATCAATGGATAAGGAAGTCATATTTGAAATATAACTTCCCCATGATCTTATCCCTATAGGAGAGAGACAAAAACGTGGAGAGGGAGAGAGAGACGAATTTGTACTTATAGAATCAAGGATAGGAAGTTACTTTTATATAATAATTTCCCTTGTAAGTTTAACTTTTTTGGATAAAAACGTCCATTGGAAGTTATTTAAGAAAATAACTTCCCCATGATTCTAGATAGTAAAAACTTAAAAAAAACTGACAATAATAAAATTATGAATATAAAATAATAAACACGAAAAAGATCAATTAAAAAAATAAAAAATAATCTTCAGAAATAATGTGTTGCCGAAAGTGTTGAAACACTTTCAGTAACACCTTATTTCCTCAACAAATGAGTTGACAAATGAAAAGAAAAATGAAAAAGGATATAAATGTGACATGTGCTCGTCACGATCTCGCGTAATATAGTTTTTGATCGAAAAAAATATTTTTCTTAGCTTGTAAACTTAAAAATCATGAATCGTATAGGTTGCAATTTGTAATTAACCCCAAAATTTTTTCAAGAATTTTTATTTGAAAGTGAAATATATTTTATCTTGAAAGGTCCTAAGCTCTTTTAAATTAATTTTCTTCAGAGATTTCATCCTAGGTCTCAAAATTCTCTCTTATAAAATTGTTCAACCCTAAATCTAGTCGTCTTCTTTCCTCATCTTCCTTCAAGGGAGAATGGGGGAAGTTTCCAACAAGCTAGTTACTCAGTCTTTGTCCACGAGAGTTTTCATCTCTGTGATACCCTCACTTCCTAATAGTTCAATAAATAATAAAAAGAAATAGTTGACACAAGAGCTTTTGCACACGAGCGACTTTTTTTCTTAAACAAATATAAAACAAACTAATAGATTACTTTTAATACTTTCAAAATCTGATACAAGCCTCATGACATACTATACTGACTCAACATAGAATACCCAATCTATGAGCCCATCAGGGCGTCATCCATGTACACAGTTCTCAGAATCTGAATGGACTCCAATCTCTAGCAAAATAAGTCTTCGCCGAGGTCGCCTACAATGCATAAACTAGATGAGTTAATACTCAGTAAGCATAAATCATGCGTGACAAAATCATAATATGAACATGTACGTGTATCATGTCAATTGATGCCTATGCTGATGAGCCATACCATTCCTTATTAACATCATTCTCTTTTCTTTATGGGCACTTGACCCACATATTAAGCACCGAAAATCGCTAGTTCAATATCCATCATAATCATAGATTCTTTCCATGTCTCACATGCCACCGCTCTAAAGCTTCGAGCCTATCTATATCTCACATGCCACCGACTCAACACATCATCATAAAAGTCTATCCATGTCTCACATTCCAGCGGTTTGACAAATCATACCTATCAATGTCTCACATATGCCACCGACTTAACATTTTATCATATTGCCTTATCCATGTCTCACATGCCACTAACTTGATGAATCAAGCATATTCATGTCTCATATGATGCCATCTTAACATATTATCATATAGCCTTATGCATGTCTCACATACCACCGGCTTGATGAATCAAGCCTATCTATGTCTCACATGCCACCAGCCTCGGTATATTAGCAGTAGTCAACATTACGTTTTTTATTTTATTTTTTCATTTAATCATTTCTTACATGTAAAGTTCTTTATACATAATTTTTATGCATGCAAGTGCTAGTGCTCGTGCAATATCATACATATTCTCATCAAATTTTTCATATTCACCCACCTTAAGGCACATGATTTCATATATAATACATAACATGAACCAATACAAGAAATATTATTTCTATGCATTGTAGGTGCAAATAGATGTCTTCTTATCTCAAATGTTGAGTTCATAAATATGATAATTCTATGAACTTGTCTTATTACCTTGACGGAATCTTTGTTAAATATAGAAAATAGTTCGATTCTGTTAGTTAATTTGGCAGAATTTTGGCCTTACTACTCAGCTAAAGGACTGCATGTTTTCAAACTTAGAAGATCACGTGCATGTGTGCATGCACATCTTCACATTTTCAGTTTGTTACGAAAAGTGGGTATAACAAGGGGTAGTTTAGGTGATCTGTCACATTATATTGCATTCCATTCCTTATGAAGGCATAACAAAATCAATTATCACACAAGAAAGACACATGCACACACAGAGGCAAGTTGACAGCTTACACAAGAAGGTTTCCAAGAACTGGTCTTCTTTGATTGTAAGTTTTACTTGATCTAGCAGTGAGATAGTTCTTCTTGATTGATGTATTCGATTGTAACACAAAGTGGGTGAATGATTTATGGTTGAATTGTAATAGAGAACATAATCTAGTTAGTTTTCCTTCTTTCCCGTGAATGTAGTGAACTTGTCGCGAAAGTTGCTATAAATCGATGTGATTAGAATGACCTTCTCAAAAGCGTACGGTTTGTGACAGAGGTAATATAAAAGATATCGTATCCACAGGAAGGATTTTCCGTGAGAATCGGCTTAAGCACGTTCGAGCAAGTTAGGTCAAATGGAAATTGAGAATGGTAACTAATCTAATAACATAAAGCAAATAAATAAAGCAAGGAGGGAACCGATCGATGGAGAGATATTCCCGAAGCTCGGTTTCACTCAAGCAAGATGGAATTTATAATTCGAAGATGATTCAAGAGAACAAGTATGAGTTCTACATGGTTGAATTCTCAACCCAACCGATATCCTAATTGGGTGATAATTCTGGAATACGATGAGGTGCCGTATTTCCCTAAGGTAGGTAAGCAATCGGGGCTCGATGTAGACTGCCTACACGTATGAGATAAAAAATTCAACCCCGGGTCCTGGTTACCAACTACGGAGGACTAGAGAGGTTAGCCCAACTTCTCGTACGCTAAAGATGGCGCAGGGGTGTAGTTCCTACCCACGCGACTAAACTTTATTTCGTCCATCCTAGCCAAGACCCCCTAGGCTCTACGCCCCCTTTCGATAGGTCTTCTCCTCCGTAGGTCTCCGTCCTATAAATTTGGTCTTGATTGAGTTACGTTACCAGATTAAATTTCCCTTCCCTAACAATCTAAGGCACAAATCAAACTTCCTCGAAAGGGTGGTAAACCGTAGCCTAGGTTCTGATTATCCCTTCTCAATTGCACAATCATACAAAATAAGACCAAGTTATCGAAAGATCAAGCCATCGAGTCAAGCCTATAACCAAAGCCCTAATTTTATATGAAAATCATAATAAATAAACCAAATCCAACCCTAGGTTACTACAACCCACAATAATCTAATAATCAATAAACTAATCATCAATCCCCAAGCTTGGGCTACTCCCGGGATTCGGGAAACATGGAAATCACTCACAAGTCATCAAAGAAATAATAATCATCATCAACAATCAAGCACTAAATACAATAAAAACTGAAATTAAAGAGAAGGGATAAGAAAATGCTCAATCGATTGAAGAATAGTCAGGTGTCACAAGCCCGTGAGTAATCCCCGAGTTCTCCTCCAAAGATGGTTTCCTCCTTGAAGAGGAGGAAGAAACGCTGACTTTTTGGTACGCGCGTCGAATACACTACCAAATTAATATCGTATTGTAATAACAATACTAACCTTACAAACTACCCTACTAAGTAGAGTGGCAAGCAAGGGTCGATCCCACAGGGAACGGCCGATTAGTTTCGATTTTAATACCAAGCAATTGAAATTAAATATGTAGGAAATAAGCAACTTAAGAAAGCAATAAAGGTTGGGAGGGTTTTTTAATGATCAACTAACAACCTACTAGTAGCAATAAAAAGTAGTTAAATGGATTGAATGCAAATAACACTAGAATTCAAGTACATAAATGATCAAAGACAATAGAATAAATTTTCTCGTTTTTGTTTTTCAAGTATTAAAAACGATCCACCCTTGATCGTGCTTCCCCTTGGTCTATATAATTTATGCAACTATTGTTAATGCCCAAATAATTATGATTCAAGCCCTTACCTCAAGACTATTGACAAAGTCTAATAGCCTTGCTGTCTCTTAATTTTAGATAATCAAAATAAGCTCTTCGACTAACCCTATTCGATTTAACCAAATCCTAGAGCAAGCTCTCTTAGATTCAATAATCAAATACATTAGGCACCAAGACAATGAGAAATATGACACAAAACTCATAGGCTCAATTTTAGTGGTCGAACTTTATGTTATCACCAATGAATATTCATTGTTTGCTACAAATAAGTTGAAAGCACTACAATTACAGATAGCAATCTCGACTACTAGCAACACATTCATAAATCTCCTAAAAGGGTGATCAATCCAATAATCAACTCATAAATATGAATTAATAACAGTAAATAACATTAAACACTTGAATACACAATCCATTCGGTAACATTAACCGCAATAATCACATAAATATTTTTGAATCAAAGTTCCACATTGATCAAGGGTGGTAGCCACCCATTACACCTAATACAATTAGAAAATAGAAGGAAATACAAGAAAACATGATAAACTCAAAGATTAAACCAAGAATTTGGGTTGAGGAGTGAAAAGTCTTCAATCTTCTTCCCCATCTCGTTCTTGAGGATGATGGTGGCTTAAAAGTGGCTAGAAATATGATATAAGATAGTTCTAATTTGAATTGGATGTTATATATATAGAGGGAAAAGTGCTAGTTCCAAGTTGGGCAAAAACGTGTTTGGGTTTTTAAAACAGCGGGCTGTGCCGCGGCCGTGGCACACAATTGGCATCGGGCGCAGTGAGAAGCTAGGGTTTGGGCCCAGTGTGGGGCTGTGGGCGCGGCCCAAATTTACCTTGGCCACGATCTGGATGGGTTGGATTTCACCCCATCTTCTAGATCCTTAGCCACGGGCGTGGCTATCTCTGGTCACGGCTGTGGGCCTTGGTCCGCCACGGGCGTGGCCTGAATTTGCCTCGGGCAAGGAATTGAAGGCTGAAATTCGGCCAAGTCTTCTGGAGGATTTACCATGGTCGTGGGCTAGTCTGCCTCGACCGCGGGCTTGGCTCAACCAACTCGGGCGAGGTTCTATTTTTTCCTTGTTCTCTTTTCCACTTGAGTTCGAATCATCAATTTGAGATCTTCAAAACCTAATTTTCTACTTTAAATTCACCTGTTTTGACACGAAAATAAACTAAACACGCCAAACTGCCAAATAAGAAATAAACGCACCAAACACATGTGAATATGCACACAAAAGCCCGTAAAAAGACACTTAAATTGACCTAAAAGTGCGTGCACGACCACGTGTACCAAGTCTCCCCAAACTTAGACCTTTATTCATCCCGAACAAATAAAGAAAAAGAAGAAGGATACGTGTTAGGGCAGATTTAAGTGACGAATTCAGTTTCAGAAGAATTTTTCAAAAGTTAGGCAATCATGATAAAAGTGAGCATATGAGATAGAACCATATCAACTACTTTCAAGACTTGACAATCTCAACTTGAGATCCTCACCGGGTGAGTGTATGTCTCGACTCCCAAATGTATCAAATAGGTAGTGTATATGCTCACATTGAGATGCATAAAATGCCTACCATAGGGCTTGCCAATCATCTAAACTTCGAACGTGTACCTGACATGTGTGGCAAGGAATAAAAAAGGTCTTTAAAAGGGTTGTAATGTTGGCTTGGGATAAGGGGGGAAAATTTTGGGTAAAAGTGACTATAAAATTGACTAAATGAGTTAGCTACTCTGATCTACCCCTCAAACAACAATCACTCTACCTCATTCTATCAATTCCCAATCAAACCGATTCTGAAATACGACTTCTTCACCTTACTACAAACTCACAACTTAAATGATTATTTTCCAATTCTCCCTTGGATGTGTTTTCTTTTGAAATTTTTAACTTTGAGAACATCGGTCAAAAAATATTTATATTACTAGTCTCTCCCAATCAAAACCAACAACTAAGTATATACAACCAATTCTTTCTTTCATTTTCTGATTTTTCGACTTTATTCAATTATCGACTCAATTTTTTTTACACAACCAATATTTACAAACATTGGAAAAAACTAATGTTCTCAGTTCTTGACTATTTGTGTAGATTTCCCTCCACCCGTCAATATATGTCCACTAGTCTACCTGATTTGACCCCAAATTTTACCCGACTACCTTCCAACCGCCTCCCTCATACTCATGTAGTCCAATTAGGTTCAAAGGCTAATTGAAAGGGGTTCGGGTTGTAGAGTTGAGCTATCAAACGAGAGGCTAAAAGCTCAAGGGGTTAACTAGGGGCAAATTTTAATTTTTTTTATGAAAAGGGGTGTATTTTCAGGTTTAGAAATAGGCTCAAGTCAAGAAATGCCTAAGATCATTTTCAACGTCACACAATGCACCAACTCATTCAAAATAGAGAATCAAGGCAAGTTCTAGAGACGATTAGATGCACTCAATGAATTTCACACCGAAAGAAAGTTTAAATTACTCCAAAGATGGGAGTATCTTTTAAGGTTAAAAAATTCACTAGGCAAAAATTTGATCAAAAGTTTTGAATGTAAACTCAATTTCGTCTCAAAGACTATTGTGCTCTACCATGAGCTAAATTTTAAAAATTAGTTTGTCATCATTAACCATTTGTCACATTTCTTATTCTTACACGGCCTATTCAACTTTTTACAAGCGGTCAATTCATACACCTATCACCCCCTCCCAAAACTTGGTTGAAAACCAAGGTTTGTGGAAAGAAAGAGGTACAAATTGGTGCTCAAACAAAACTCAACCAATTTATTAACACCATCAATCCTAAGAGTTAACTAAAAGTTACCAAAACTACTATTCCTACGAGTGTAAGTACCCAAAATTCAACAATCAACATGACAAAACATCAAAGTGACTAGGCCAATCAAATAGGACAATACATAGAGGCACACAGACCAATCAATCAACAACATCATATCAAATCATCCAATAAAAACCACACAATCAAATGTCAACAAAATGACAAACACGCCGTGAATCCAAAGTATTAAGTACAAGCTAATCAAAAGGCACACGGGCCTAATTATCAAACATGTAATGAAATAGGTAAAGAAAGCACGTGAGAATTGAAAATCGGAGTGGCCAAGAACATCCTATCCCCACCCTCTCCCCAAACTTAGTTGAAAACTAAGTTCTTGGAGAAGAGGAAAGATATTCTTGGTGCTCATACTCACAACGATTTGGAAGAACGTGGAGGTTGACAACTTTGGCCACCGAAACAAGCTCGTATGCTGTTAAACGCATCAAGGAGCTTGTTTTGACTCTCCTTTATCTCCTTGATGTCAGCCTTGATCTCCTCGATGTTTTCCTCCATTGTTCTCAATCTCTCATCAACATGTTGCTCAAATTTCTTGTGAGACTGAACAGCAGACACCGGTCTCTTTCTTGACCATCGGCTACTCTCACCTTCGCCTGTAGTGCCATCCCCTTCTGTTGCAGGTTCTGATACCTGGCCTTTCTGGTATTTTCGGAACTCGAGTGCACTTGGGTCTCTCGAGGCTGCTAGGTGTGCATCTGAGCTTAAGGCCAGCTTATCCTTGGATATGAGGTCTTTGATGTAGGTAAGGTTTGGGTTAGGGAAGTGTAGCATTGTGCATATGTTTTGGATCACGTAAGGGATAGAGGTTCCATCTTGCTGCCCCAAAGAAACAACCCTCATACTAGCTAACTCTTCCTAACCCAGGAGGAATGACTCTGACACTACCTTGAAATTGATCAGCGGGATGCCAAAGTTCTTGAGAATAGGCATGATAAGTGCCCCGTTGAAGACCGGATCATACTGCTTTGGCTTTTTCTTCTTCTTCGCTACCAGTTCCTTCACCATCCTCTCGAAAGACTCAACTAGAACCTCCTCATATCTTCTATCAGTCATGTTGATGATGGACCATAGAACACTGAGCTCAGAAAGTCTCGCTGCACCCATCTCCTTCCACCCGTCTCCTTCCTCCCAAACAATGTGGCTGCTAGGAGCTTTTATAAGGATTTTACGACCGAACTTCTAATCCTACTCGTTTTTGAACTCTTTGAGTCAAAAGCTTGAGGTTCAACCAAGCTAGGGGCAACAGTGATTTGCCCCCAGAACTATCCGACGTAGAATTCATCGATCTTCTCTATATCTGTGAGGGAAGGGTCTTCCTTGAAACCATAGATCTGTCTCAACTCTGAAATCATAAGCGTTTTCCTTTTGTTCATCAAGTGGAATGAAATGTTGTGGGTCCTGTTGCCACATTTCTCATGACTGGCTTGGATCGAGAGGGTGCTGAAAAATTCAAGGACAAATCTTTGGTAAGTGGGCCGTGGAGTAAACAGTGTAGTGAGGCCCGACTCTCTCATAAACTCGTCTATGTTGTCCTTAATTCCCATAGAAGATAAGCATTCAACCTTGAAGTAATGGGTTGGAGCTGTCTGACGCTTCATCAGTCTAGCAAATCTATTTTGATGATCCGGATTTTCCAACACTCTGTCCAAGTGCTGGCTATCCATAGTCGGCTCTGTGGATATTGGAACCTCCGGAATTTCAAGCTCAGGTTCTTCTTGAATGGGTTCTCAAATTACCAAATTTCCTTTGCCCTTGCTTTTACTTGTTGTGCTTTTGCTTGTTGTGGCACTCTTGCTAGTGGTTTTCGTGGATGTTGTCTTAGACGGTGCCATTTATCCTAAAAAAAATAATTACACAGATTAAATTTTTGAGTTTGACAAAACTAATCAACATTGTGCATCTAGTGTCAAACTTTATCACCAATCAACAAATCAATTTCAATCGAAAAGTCCAATAAAAATTAAGTTCGTTATACCAATTATTCGCATTCAATCAACAAATACTCAACAAATGAACTTACAAAATGGATAATTCGATCAACTTGGCCCAATTTTCACATAGGTCAAACATTTGCATTCACTATCCTATTGCAACTGAAATTGATTTAAGGGATTTCAAGCATAATTAACCTCAGACGTGGTCTGAGAATGCCAAGGGCGAGGCTCAAGTATGCTGCGGTCGAGGTCCGATCTCACCACGATCGTGGCATTTTGTCTAGTGAACTTGGTTATTTTTCAACTTCTTTGGCCTCGGGCGTGGCGTGGATATGACTCGGGCAAGGTGGGAGGGCCACCACGGGCGCGGCCCATTTCACCGCGGGCATGGTATTTCGTCTAGTGGGTTTTGAGATTATATGAGCATCTTCACCACGGGCATGGCATGAACTGACCACGGGCGTGGCATGAACTCGCCTCGGGCATGGCATGAGAACACCACCGGCATCTTGGACTGTCCAGAAGGTTATCATATTTTTCTTTGTTGGAGGCCCACGGGCGAGGCGTATTAGACCTCGGCCGTGGTAATTTCTTCATTGTAATTCCTCCATTTTGGACTCCTTCACCCCCACTTCAAACTATCTCCTTGAATGGCTTGTTTGGTACCTACACACATTTAAACAAAATAATTCAGAATACCACGATAATAGTAAAACTACTACTAAACTACGAAATCAAAATGCAAAAATAAGTAACCGCTGGGTTGCCTCCCGACAAGCGCCTTTGTTTAACGTCGTTGGCTCGACGGAGGCTCGTTTAGCTCAGTGGTAGATCTTCTACTCATTCCTCTTCATCGGGATTGTCTTGACAGCTTTCGAAGTACGAAGTGAGCAAATGTCCATTCACCTTAAAAACCTTGCCCGTTTTACCGCTTTTTATCTTAATAGCCCCGCGTGGAAATACCTTCTTGACAATGAATGGTCCAATCACCTCGAACGAAGCTTCCCGGGGAAACAATTTCAACCTCGAGTGGTACAGAAGTACTTTCTCTCCAACAATGAAATCTTTTCTGAGAAATTCTTGCATCATGGAAGGCCTTGGTTTTCTCCTTATATATCAAAGCATTTTCAAAAGCCTCGTTCTGAATCTCTTCTAGCTCTTTGAGTTGAAGTTTTCGTTGCACACCCGCCTCATCTAAGCTTATGTTACATCTCCGGATGGCCCAATAGGCCTTGTGCTCAAGTTCAATAGGAAGATGGCATGGTTTGCCATAAACAAGGCGATACGGTGACATACCTATAGGAGTTTTATAGTCAGTCCGGTATGCTCATAATGCATCATCAAGTCTTAAAGTCCTGTCCTTCCAGTTAGGTTGAACAATTTTCTATAGCATTAATTTGATCTCTCGATCCGAAGTCTCGGCTAGGCCATTCGTTTATGGTTGATATGTAGTAGACACTTTATGCAAAACTGAGTACCTGTTGAAGAGTGCTTCGATGGTTCGGTTGCAAAAGTATGTGGCCCTATCACTGTTATGAGAAGATTAGGATCACACAAAATCACAAGAACTATGTTCGGACGGAAAAATGCAGAAACAAGCCGAACACTTGCGAACGCAGTAATCGAAAGAAAATTGAACACATTGGGCTTTACGTGGTTCGATCAGTGATGATCTACGTCCACGGAGGTTCTATGTACCTCAATTCACTTCACTACACAAGTAATTACAAGAATTATCAAGAATCTAGTAAATCCCTAATTCACAAGCCGAATTAGGATCACAAACCCTAGAACTTTAATTCTCTCACTAGTGTAATGTTTACAAAGGGAAAACTTGATTATCTTGCTCGAAATTACAAGTGAATTATATTTATACAAGAGTCGTAGCTCGAATCCATGTGATGATGAAGTTATAACCGATTGAATCCAAAACTACTGCAAGTTGCTAGAACGCGGCTTCTACAACGGTTTCTGGCGCAACAGATTTAAACCGTTGCAAATGACAGTTACAACCAACTCAAACCCAGTTTCCTCTTAACCTCTTCCACTGCTTTGACTCTGAACCCGATTCTCTGGACCGGTTCTTCAAGCTCCAATTCCAGTTCTGGATTCCCAACATCTCATGATGAAATTGAACTTATGCTCACAAATCTCCACCTCAATAAAATCAAGTGCATTTGATTACCTCAACATGTGTTGTTCTTCTAATAGCTTAAACACATTGTTCAAGCCTAATTAGACTCGAGCAATGCACAACCTTGTTCTTAGGAACTGCCTTGGTTAAGAAATCAGCAGCATTGCCTAATGTATGAACCTTCTTAACCTCCACAGAACCTGAATCTATCACATCTCTTTCAAAATGTAAACTTACATCTATATGCTTGGTGTTTAACCAAGTGAAGTGCACTTTGGTTATCACAGAATATGGTCACACACTTCTGCTTAATCCCCAGATCCCTAAGAATTCCTTTCAACCACAAAGCCTCCTTGATTGCCTCAGTTAATGCAATGTACTCATCTTCTGTTGCGGACAAAGCCACTACCGACTGTTGCACACTTCTCCAACTAACTTCAGTCCCATATAGTGTAAATACATATCATGAAATAGATCTTCTAGTGTCTACATTTCCTGTAAAATCACCATCTGCAAATCCCACCAATGGAACAGTAACATCTGCTTGTTTCTCAAACTTCAATCCTAAGTTCACTGTCACTTTTAAGTATCTCAACACCTGCTTTAAGGCATCCCAGTGAGCTTTACCAGGATTTGACATGTACCTACTAACCAAAGACACACAATAAGCCAAGTCAGGCCAACTACAGATCATGCCATACATCAAACTGCCAACACCACTTGCATATGGTATGTTTCTCATGTAATTCACTTCTTCTGCAGTCTTTGGACTTTGTTCTTTGGACAATTTAAGTTGTTGATTTACTGGAACACTTAGAGTCTTGGCCTCATACATATAAAACCTCTCTACCACCTTCTAAAGATAATGCTTTTGTGATAACCACAAAATCCCAGAATCCCTATCTCTTAAAATGTTCATGCCCAATATTATCTTTGCATCCCCTAGGTCTTTCATGTCAAATTCTGTGCCCAACTTCTTCTTTAGCAGCTGTATTTTATGCTTACTTTTTCTTTCTATAAGCATATCCTCCACATATAATAGGAGATACACCTGATCAGCCTTAGAATCCTTATCAAAACACACACAACTATCATATAGACTCCTGATGAATCCTGCCTTCAACATAAACTCATTAAACTTCTTATTCCACTGCCTTGGACTTTGTTTTAACTCATAGAGTGACTTCTTGAGAAAACATACCTTCCCTTCACTTCCTGGAATCACAAAGCCTTCAAGCTATTTCATATATATGTTCTCAATCAAATCACCATGTAGAAATGCAGTTTTAACATCTGGTTGCTGTAGTTCCATATCCTCTTGTATCACCTTTGATAATAGAAGTCTGATAGAACAGTGCTTCACCACAGAAGAGAATACCTCATTGAAATCAATGCCCTCTCTCTGAGTGAAACCCCTTGCAACAAGCCTTGCCTTGTATCTTATCCTTTCTGTGTCTCCAGCTTCAATCTTTTTCTTGTAAATCCACTTGGAACTTAGTTTCTGCCCCTTAGGTTTATCTACCAGCTTCCAAGTACCATTTATCTCCAGAAATTCCATTTCCTCCATCATTGCACTTATCCAATGCTCACATTCACTACCACTGATTGCTTCTTTGAAATTATGTGGTTCTTGATGCTCTATGTCTTCAGCAATGCTTAGTGCATAGTACACACTTCCTGCTTACCCATAGATGTCTGGTCTTTGGATTTGCCTTCTTGGTCTATCTCTGGCAATACTATAATTTCTCAAGTTTGGATTACCAGGTTGCACATCATCTTCTTCAGATGAACTATCACTTGAGTGTTGATTCAAGTCATCAATCCCTTGAGGATTATCATCTATCTGAGGCTCCACCTGAACTGATACCCTGCCTACTTCAATAGCACCATCAAACTCCTCTTGACTTCCAGTTGAGTGATATCCCATGACTGATTCATTGAACTTAACATCCCTGCTTATCATGAGCTTCTGATTTCCTTGTTCCAAACACCATAGCCTATACCATTTGACTCCTTCTGGATATCCCCAAAACACACACCTTTGTGTTCTTGGATTAAGTTTGTCTTGCTTAATATGGGCATAAGCAAGACATCCAAACACTTTCAACTCTGCATAGCTTGGAACTTTGCCACTCCAGACTTCTTCAAGAGTTTTGAACCCTAGAGATGATTAAGGTGACCTGTTAATTATGTAACACGCTGTACAAATTGTTTCACCCCAGAAGGTCTTTGGCAATCCAACATCAATCAGCATACACCTCACTCTTTCAAGTACTGTTCTGTTGAATCTTTCTGCAACACTATTCTGTTGAGGGTTCATTGGGACTGTTCTATGTCTTGTGATTCCTTTCTCATCACAAAATTTAGAAAACTCAGTAGATAAATACTCCAATCCATTGTCAGTCCTCAAATTCTTGAGCTTCTTGCCTCTTAAGTTCTCCATTTGAATCATCCATGTTTTAAACTTGGTGAATGCATCACTCTTGTTTCTTAATACAAACATCCACACTTTCCTACTGAAATCATCAATAACAGACATGAAGTATCTTCCTCCTCCATGTGTTTCAGTCCTAGATGGACCCTAAATATCTGAGTGGACATAATCTAAAGGTTCTTGAGTAGAATGAATCCCCTTAGCATAAGACAACTTTTGTGATTTGCCTAATGCACACTTATCACAAAACTCAAGTGGTTGATTTCCTACATCTCCGATTATGCCTCTCTTGGATAATTCCTTTAATCCTCTCTCCCCAATGTGCCCTAACCTCTTATGCCACAACATCAGTTAATTTTTTCCAAGAATACTACCCACACAACCAACAACAGGCTTTCCAATCAAAATAAACAAACCATTGTGTTGTTTTCCTTTGATCACTAGTTTATTTCCCTTAGTTATGTGCAAGTGACCATCAATAGACTTAAATTCACATCCGGTGGCAATGAGAGATCCTAGGGAAAGTAAATTCCTCTTGAGACCAGGTACATACCTCACATTGGTGATGGTTCTTGTAACTCCATCAAACCTGGTAATTCTTACTGAGCCAGTACCTTGAACCCTGCAGGATTGATCATTTCCCAGTAGGACACACCCTCCATGTTCTTTCTTGAGATTTTGAAACCAATCTTCATGAGGAAACATATGGCAGGAGCATCCAGTGTCAAGAACCCACTCCTTCTCTATCTTTGAGTCAGTAATATTCAGCACTTCTGGTGTGTCTCCTTCATGTTCAACAACAGCAGCTTCAACACCTTGGCCTTTCTTCTTCTTCTTCTTTTGTGGACAATCCTTCTTTAGGTGTCCAACTTGTTTGCATTTGAAACACTTCCTGTTTTCCAACCAATCTCCAGATTTCTTAAAACTGTCATTTCTACCCTTTGAATCTTTTGAAGTTTGGCCCTTCTTCCTCTGGTTATTTCTTTTGAACTTAATGTTCAAACCTTCACCAGATTGATTTACTTTCTTGTCTCCTTGATTCTGCAAATATTTGGCTTTCAAGGCAGTGATAATTGGGTCATAACTCAACTTATCTTGCCTTCCAAACATAAGAGTGTCTTTGAAACCCTCCATAGATCTTGGCAGAGCATTAAGCACCATTAAAGCTTTGTCATCATCTTCAATCTTTACTCCCAGATCCTCCAGTTCATCAAGAAGCTTTGTAAATTTATCTAACTGGTCAGAAATTACCTTGTCATCCATCATCTTGAAAGCCAACATTTTCTGCTTGAGGAATAGCTTATTGGATACTGACTTGGACTGATACAGCTCCTCCAGCTTGGTCCATGCCTCAATTGTAGTCTTACATCTGGATATCTCCCTTAAAGGCTTATCCCCAAGACATAAAATGATTAAGCATAGTGCCTTCTGATCCACATCGCCATATTTAGGTTTCTCAGCTTCCACCCACTAGTCTTCATGTTTGAGGGCATTTGATAACCTATTTTGCACCAATATGGCCTTCATCTTTATCTTCCATAGAGAGAAGTCATTTTTCCCTGAGAACTTGTCAAAATCCATATATTCCTGCCATTCTCTTCTTCTTCTTGTGTGCGACACCTTCCCACAGACGGCGCCACTTGTTATGAGAAGATCAGGATCACACAAAAATCACAAGAACTATGTTCGGACGAGAAAATGCAGAAGCAGGTCGAACACTTGCGAAAGCAGTAATCGAAAGAAAAATGAACACACTGGGCTTTACGTGGTTCGATCAGTGATGATCTACGTCCACGGAGGTTCTATGCACCTCAATTCACTTCACTACACAAGTAATTACAAGAATTACCAAGAATCTAGTAAATCCCTAATTCACAACCCGAATTAGGATCACAAACCCTAGAATTCTAATTCTCTCACTAGTGTAATGTTTACAAAGGGAAAACTTGATCATCTTGCTCGCAATTACAAGTGAATTATATTTATACAAGAGTTGTAGCTCGAATCCATGTGACGAGGAAGTTATAATCGATTGAATCTAAAACTGCTGCAAGTTGTTGGAACGCGGCTTCTACAACGGTTTCTAGTGCAACAGATTTAAACCGTTGCAAACGACAGTTACAATCAACTCAAACCCGGTTTCCTCTTAACTTCTTCCACTGCTTTGACTCTGAACTTGGTTATCTGGACCGGTTCTTCAAGCTCCAATTTCGGTTCTGGATTCCCAACATCTCATACTTCATATAATCCTCACTTTATGAAATTGAACTTATGCTCACAATCACTTATGATGGCTCTCGGGATCATAAATCTTGTAAAGATGTTGGACTTGAAGAACTCAGCAACAACCCTTGAATCATTCGTACGAGTAGCCCTTGCTTCCACCCATTTGGACACGTAGTCCACAGCCAACAAGATATAAAGATTCCCATAAAAAGATGGGAGCGGGCCCATGAAATCCATGCCCCAAATGTCAAAAATTTCACACACCATTATTGGATGTTGCGGCATTTGATTCCTCTCTAAGACGTTCCCCGCCTTTTGACAATTGTCACGTGATTTGCAAAATCTGTAGGCGTCCTTGAATAAGGTTGGCCAAAAGAACCCACTTTCCAGAACTTTGTGCGCTGTCCTCTTTAGACCAAAGTGTCCTCCACATGCGTAGGAGTGACAGAAAGCAAGTATCGATTGAACCTTTATTTCTGGAAAGCCCCTTCGTATAACTTGATCTAAACCATGTTTCCACAAATATGGATCATCCCAAAAATAGTGTTTCGCGTCACTTTTCAATCTATCCCTTTTTGCCTTATTCATCCTATCGGGGTATACTCCTCTCACCAAGTAATTTGCAAAATCGGCATAACATGGGGCACTCAAATCTGATGCCATAAATAACTGCTCTTTTCGGAAGCTCTCCCTCAAGGGCTCTTCACTTCCCTCTTGATTTACCTGGCTCAAATGGTCAACCACTATATTTTCTACCCCTTTTTTTGTCTTTAATCTCCAATTCAAACTCTTGGAATAGTAGTGTACACCGTATAAGCCTCGATTTCGCTTCCTTTTTTGACATCAAGAAATGGAGGGCTGCGTGGTCAGTGAAAACAACAATTTTAGTGCCAATTAAATAAGATTTGAACTTCTCAAGAGCAAAGACAACAACCAGAAGCTCCTTTTCGGTGGTGGTGTAATTGGCCTATGCCGGATTCAATGTTCTCGAGGCGTAATAGATATCATGTGCAGATTTCTCCTTCCTTTGGTCCAAAACTGCACCAACTGCCTGATCACTTGCATCACACATAATCTCAAAATGGAGGCTCTAGTCCGGTGGTTGGATGATTGGAGGTGTAATGAGCCTCTCTTTGAGTATGTTAAATGCAACCTTGCATTCATTGGTCATTTCAAACTGGACATCCTTTTGCAACAATCTGCACAAAGGGGCTGCAAACTTTGAGAAGTCTGTGATGAAGCGTCTAGAAAAACCTGCGAGTCCAAGAAAAGAGCGAACCTCCCGCACAGTTGCGGGGTAAGGCAAAAAAGCAATAATATCGAATTTGGAGTTATCTGCATCTATTCCCTTTGCAGAAATAACATGCCCCAAAACAATACCTTGTTCGACCATATAGTGACACTTTTCCCAGTTCAAAACAAGGTTCTTTTCCACGTATCTTTTTAAAATTTTGACAAGATTCTCAAGACACTTTTCAAATGCCTCCCCGTATACACTAAAATCATCCATAAATACTTCAGTTGTATGCGATATTCAGAGAATATACTTAGCATACATCTCTGGAATGTAGCTAGCGTGTTGCAAAGCCCAAAGGGAATCCTTCTCCAAGCAAATGTGCCGAATGAACATGTGAATGTCGTTTTCTCCTAATCCTTGGGTGCAATTTCCACTTGAAAATATCCGAAGAACTAGTATGGGTGACCAACCAAACTTTCTAACATCTGGTCAATAAATGGCAAGGAAAAGTGGTCCTTGCGTGTCATGGCATTGAGCTTTCTATAATCAATACAGACCCTCCACCCTGTTTGCAAACGGGTGGGTATCATCTCTCCATCCTTTCCTTCCACAACTTTTATGCCCGACGTTTTTAGGCACGACTTGCGTTGGACTCACGAACTTGCTACCCGATATAGGGTAAATAATGCCCACATCGAGTAGCTTAATCACCTCCTTTTTTACCACCTCCATCATCGGTAGTTTGAGTTTCCTTTGTGGCTCCCTACTCGGCTTTTAATCTTCCTCAAGCAAGATGTGATGCATGCAAAGAGACGGACAAATGCCTTTTATGTCGGCAATAGTCCACCTGATTGCTCCTTTATTCTCCTTAAGCACTTCTATCAATGCTTCTTCTTGGCTTGGGGTCAACATTGATGATATGATCACCGGGAGTGTCTCTCCATATCCGAGTTATGTATATTGAGGTGAGTCGAGAGGGATTTAAGTTCCAGGCTAGGAGCCTTGATGGTGGAAGGAAGTGTCTTCTCATGTGTTAGTGAAGAACAACTCAGAAACACACAACTCCTAAGAATCTGGAAATGTACGAAGAAAAGCAATCTGAATTCAAACTCACAATTCGGCCAGAGTTGTGACCGAACTGAACTTGCGCAGAACAGGAAATAGAAATGGATCAAACACCAATTTAACGTGGTTCGTTCAAGATGAACTACATCCACGGAGGCAAGGCACACCTCAATCCACTAAGAAATCCAATCAATTACAGAGAATACACTCAAGAAATGAAATGCCCAATTCTGTTGACAAATTAGGGCACGAACGCTCAATCTAAAAATACTCTCTCTAATCTAAAGAACAGGGAAATTACTCAACGTAGTGATCTTCTCCTCAATGAGAGCTTTTCAATGATATATGGATTGAAGCTCGAATGCAACTGTACAGGAAGTTCTAACTGAAAGAAGTTGAGCTCAGCTACCGGACAAAAGTGACGGTTTTCTTCGTCACAATTCTGCAACTGCTCCGTCACAAATGACGGTTATCTTCAACTGCCTCGAACCCGGTTTATTCTGAACATCTTGTCTTCTTGATGCTAAAGCCCGGTTCAATCCTCCGGTTCTTCACTCCCTGATTCCGGTTCCACATTCCCAACACACCATATTACAAAGTATAGCTCACTTGATGATATTGAACATCACCTCACATCATGTGTATCCGGAAGAGGGGCGAACTTTGGATCGTATTTCTGTCGGAATTACTTGGGAGATTGTAGTTGAGCCACTATTTCTACTAACGCTCCATTAGCCTCCCAAGGTTCCACTTCCTCCAAGTGGTTTGCAAGTTCAATAGCATCCGGATCCCTACAATAACACTCAAGAACTTCCTCTACCATATGGTTAATAATATTAATATAAAGACACTATACACATCTTCTGGGAATTTCATTGACTCGAATATGTTAAATTTTACAACTTGACCGTCGAATTCCATCGTGAGGGCTCCCTCACGTACGTCAATTTTAGTTTGGGAAGTGTTCAAAAATGGCATTTCCAATAAAATTGGTGTGGAGTTAGACGCATCACCTTGCATATCTAACACATAAAAGTCGGCTGGGAACACAAGGTTGTCGACTTCGACTAACACATCTTTAACTACCCCATCCGGGAATGAGGTGCGGGATCGGCTAATTGAATGACCACCCTTGTGTCTTTCAGCGGTTCCAGATTCAAACTATGAAATATTGATGGGGACATCACATTGATTGATGCCCCCAAATCGACCATAGCTCGTTCGACCCTACAGTTATCGATTTTGCATGGGATTACGAACATCCCTGGATCCTTGCATGTCTGTGGAAGTTTCTTCTGGAAAATTACTGATACACTTTCACCCATGAGCACTTTCTCGTTCCCCTTAAGCCTTCTCTTGTTGGTGCACAAATCTTTCAAGAATTTGGCATAACGGGGAATCTACTTTACAACTTCGATCAATGGGATGTTGATCTCCACCTTCCGGAATACATCAAGAATTTCTCGATCCTTATTTCTATCTACCACCCTCTTGATTTGGCTTGGGAAGCGAAGTGGTGGAATAGGAAGAGGGATCGAATTATGGAATCTTGGATCTTCAGGGGTCGCGGCCGTGGTAAATAACCTAGAATGTTTTCCTGTTTCTTACTGCAGGAGGCCGCGGGCGTGGCAGTCGGTGGTTGCGGCCGAGGAGTTCATCGTGAGAGAGGCACCGTACGCCTCGGGCGTGGAAATCCTTCTAGTGAGTTTTCCCTCGAAATGCTCAAGTTGGCCACAGTCGAGGGCCTTTGGTGCCTCGGGCATGGCCTGTTCTTCAGTACACTTTCCCTCATTTCCAGCTTTCTCTTCACCCCCAAAGTGATGCCCGAGCTTGTTAGGCTCTCCAAGCACCACCCCACTCCTCAGGGTCATCGCACTGACATTTTTAGGATTGATCTCCGACTGTGCAGGAAGCTTACCACTCTGTGCATTTTCCAATCGAGATACTGAAAAGGCCATTTGACTAACTTGTTTCTCGAGAATTTGAAATCTCGATTGGGACTCTTTCTGAAACTGGACTGTACTCGTGGCCAATATCTTCACAATGTCTGCCAATGATGGCTCTGAAGATGACGATTATGTGGGCTGCTTTTGCGGATACATCCCCTTAGGGTAAGGGGCTCGGTTTTGGCCTTGATCACTTTGTTGGCCACCTTGGTTACCATACCGATAGTTTGGATGATCTCGCCACCCGGGAATGTAACTTTGAGAATAAGTGTAATACCTCCTCCACTTGCTGAGTCGATCATGTTTCGGTCGGTCAAGGACAGGCCTTCATAGAAGTATTGTATAAGAAGTTGATTAGTGATCTGGTGTTGTGGGCAACTAGCAACTAACTTATTAAACCTTTCCCAATACTCGTATAGTGTCTCTCCTTGGTATTGTCGAATACCGCTGATTTGTTTCCGAATATTTGTGGCCCGAGAGGTCGGAAAGTACTTCTCAAGGAATTGTCTCTCCATTTGTTCCCACGTCGTAATAGAGACCGGCGGGTGGAAGTATAACCAATCTTTGGCTAGATCTTTCAAAGAAAAGGGGAATGCCCTTAACTTTATTTGCTCCTCCGTTACATTTGTAGGCTTCATGCTTGAACATATAATATAAAACTCCTTGAGATTCTTATGTGGGTCTTCTCCCGAAAAACCGTGGAAAGATGGTAGCAAGTGTATAAGACCCGACTTCAATTCGAAAATTGTGTCCTGTTCAAACTCGGGGAAGGTAATACGTAGGGGTTGGTGTGTGATCCCCGTGTTTGCTAACTCCTTCATGGTCCTCTCGGGTACTCTTTCATTCTCCATTTCTTCTCTCGGTACTTTTTCGGGTGAAAGATTTAATCCTTCAAATTCTCCCTTGATTTTCTCAAATAACCGGGCGTCTCCTCAAAACTCGCTCACATTCAACAATCTCCGGTTCAAACAATAGCCCTTTCTCTCCTTGTGAGTGCGTGAACATCCACTAATATGCAACAAGCAAGAAAATTATAGTAAGTATCAAGATCACTAACAAATAAACAACTATCTATAAAACTAAAAATAGTGCTTGAATAATAAAAACAACACTAATAAACACCGTTCCCCGAAAACGATGCCAAAATTTGTACACGTGTCGAATATGCTACCAAATTAATATCGTATTGTAATAAAAACACTAACCTTACAAACTATCCTACTAAGTAGAGTGACAAGTAAATGTCGATCCCACAGGGAACGACCGATTAGTTTCGATTTTATTACCAAGCAATTGAAATTAAATATGTAGGCAATAAACAACTTAAGAAAACAATAAAGGTTGGGAGAGGTTTTTAATGATCAACTAACAACCTACTAGTAGCAATAAAAAGCAGTTAATCGAGATTGAAAGCAATTTACACTAGAACTCAAGTAAACAAATGATCAAAGACAACAGAATAAATATTTCAGTTTTTATGTTTCAAGTATTAAAAACGATCCACCCTTGATTGTGCTTCCCTTTGGTCTAGATAATTTATGAAACTATTGTTAATGCCAAAATAATTGTGATTCAAGCCCTTATCTCAAGACTATTAACAAGCTTTAATAGCCTTGTTGTCACTTAATTTTAGTTAATCAAAAGAAGCTCTTCGACTAACCCTATTCGATTTAACCAAATCCTCGAACAAGCTCTCTTAGATTCAATAATAAAATACAGTAGGCACCATGACAACGAGATAAATACGACATTAAACTCATATGCTCGGTTTTAGTGGTCGAACTTTATGTTATCACCAATGAATATTCATTCTTTACTACAAATGAGTCGAAAGCACTACAATTTCGGATAGCAATCCCGACTACTAGCAACACATTCATAAATCTCCTAAAGGGTGATCAATCCAATAATCAACTCATAAATGTTAATCAATAACAATAAATAATATAAAACACTTGAATACACAATCCATTCGGTAACATTAACCGCAATAATCACATAAATATCTTCGACTCAAAGTTCCACATTATTCAAGGGTGAATAAAAGGGTGCTAGCCACCCATTACACCTAATTCAATCAGAAAATAGAAGAAAATACAAGAAAACATGATAAACTCAAAGATTAAACCAAGAATTTAGGTTGAGGAGTGAAAAGTCTTCAATCTTCTTCCCCATCTTGTCCTTGAGGATGATGGTGGCTCAAAAGTGGCTGGAAATATGATCTAAGATAGGTCTAATTCGAATTGGATGTTATATATATAGAGGGGAAATTGCTAGTTCCAAGTTGGGCAAAAACGTGTTTGGGTTTTTAAAACAGGGGGCCGCACCGCGGCCGTGGCACCCAATTGGCCGTTTACACGGGGAGAAACAAGGGTTTGGGCCCAGTTTGGGCGGCGGTCTCGGCCACGATTTCCCTCAGTCGCGATCTGCTTGGGTTGGATTTCACCCCATCTTCTGGATCCTTAGCCACGAGTGTGGCTAACTCTGGTCACTGCCGTGGGCCTTGGTCTCCCACGAGCGTGGCCTGAATTTACCTCGGGCGAGACATTGAAGGCTGAAATTTAGCCAAGTCTTCTGGACGATTTACCATAGCCGTGAGCTAGTCAAGCCCTGGCCGTGGCTCAACCAACTCAAGCGAGGTCCCATTTCTTTCTTGTTCTCTTTTCCACTTGAGTTCGAATTGTCAATTTGAGATCTTCAAAACATATTTTTCGGCCTTAATTCACCTGCTTTGACATGGAAACGAACTAAACACGTCAAATTGCCCAATAAGAAATAAACGCACAAAACACATACGAATATGCACAAAAAAGCCTGTAAAAAGACACTTAAATTGACCTAAAAGTGCGTGCACGACCACGTGTAGCACTTTTCTAAAGCTAAAATCTAAAAATGTAAAGAGAAGAGAGAAAAGAGAAAAGAGTGTAGAGGAAGATTTTAAAAGGAGGCAAATGTTGTTGGATTATGGATCCTTTACAAATGAGAGGGGAACGCATATAAATAGGTCCCCCAACCCCTAAAATCTGCAGAAACTTGACCTAATAGTAAGGGTATAAAAGTAAAATACAAATGGAAAAGAAAGGGATCATAAGTTGTTGAGTCGAGCCTCTTGTGCGCACTCGACTCGACCTTCTCGTGATTTTTGAGAAATATTTATTTGGAATTAGCCTTCATCTTAAACTACAAAGTTGTAGTCTCGGCTACATGTGTCAACTTGAATCACTTCAATTGGATCTCGGACGAGGAAGTTACGGCCGAAATACAAAAATAGCACCTGAAAACTGGGCTCACGCGCGAACCGCCGGAACCTGTGCCGGACTGGCAGCCGGGCCGGTAGTTCGGTGGCTGAGATCCTGGGTCAATATTGGACCAACAGCCGGCGGTCCTGCTGGTCCGGTAGGTTCCACGGTGGGTTGGTTCAGTCCAGCCCTTGCTTTGCCTCCGTCTTCCGTCGCCATTTCAGAGCCTTTCCTCTCGTTTTCTTGACCCGACCCCTTCACGACTTTTGTTTGTGACTCGATGAACATCTATTTGGGCTCTTGTTGGATTTTATTTGGGTTCTTTTGGACTTTGAATTACAGGCTAGAACGTGGCATATGTGCGATTGACCTCTTCTTCTTTCTTTCTCTAATTTGAGGCCTTTTCATCCGTTTTCTCGACCCGACTCCTTCACGACTTGTACTCGTGACTTGATGATCTTCAGTTTGGACTTGATCCCCGACCCAATTTGGATCCATTTGAGCCTCAGGATGTGGGATGGAGTATGAAAATGGATGCGAGCGATCTTCTAAATTCTTCTGAGTTTCCTAACCTTCAAAATACGACTCAAAAACACCCAAAAGCACATCAAATCATATTAAAAAGGAAAATCAACCCGAAAATACAATACAACATGAAATTTCACATAAACAAAACTATTACACGTAATTCTCCACAAATTTTGAACGTGAAAAGTGCAAGAAAAATAGTATTTTTACGTTCATCATCCCCACAAACTTAAGCTTTGCTCGTGCCCGAGCAAATTAAACATTTAAGCACATAAGAAACAAGGTTGGAAAGTTATTG
Source organism: Ajuga chamaepitys (assembly GCA_958295605.1). Lineage (NCBI taxonomy): Eukaryota > Viridiplantae > Streptophyta > Magnoliopsida > Lamiales > Lamiaceae > Ajuga > Ajuga chamaepitys. Next base: position 22,351,480 of record OY282506.1, on the reverse strand, counting down.
GAAGCTCGTTAGACATGAATTTCTCGTTTTATTGAGCACTCTTTACTTTTTGATTCACCGATCTTGCCTTAATCATTTTCTTTCAAGTATTGATAGACGATAGACGAGTAAAGGAATATAAAGGCTTAGGAATTTGGAAAGGCACGTAGTCTTTTTATTTCACTTATTACCCTAGGCCACGCGCTAAGAGCTCTCACTATAACCCCAAAACGTGCATATGTGAAGTGACCTTGGGCAACTCATTATTTTTCAAAATCCTCGACTCTAGGTGGTTCGACTCGGTTCTTTTTTAGAGATGGTACACACGCACCTGGTGTGGGTGATGCGACTCTTTTCTCCCTCGAGCTAACTGATTTTCAATATATGTATTTTTTATTTATTTTTGAATTACTCATTTTTCCACCGGGCTTAGTTAAAAGAAATCAAATTGATATTCTAATTTTTATTCTTTTACAACATAATACTCTTTTCAGTTACACAAGATTTTCAACTATTTCACACTCGCTTTTTTCTTGAGCTCTCTTTTTTCTACGTTTCATACAACGTATTTTATTTTTATACTCATCTCAATACTTCGAGTACACAAATGTTGCTAGAATTTCTTACAATCAATGAAAAACAAAGACTTCACCCGGCGGCCTAAGCCACCTTATAGCTCCTCCTACATCTCTTTATATTTTTTACCACCTAAAGCCAATTCATTCTATTTTTCAGAATTTCGTCCTTAATCGTGTCGTGTGTGTTTTGGCATTACAGTAATGCTCGCAAACATCACAACTTCGGGCTAAGTTATTTCATTTACACATGCAAGCCTCCAAACTATGCCCAAACATTCCACTACCCTTAAATCGCATCAACCAATTGACCTCATTGATTTTTAGGCAAGAAATCCTCTAGTGGCATAGATCATAACTACAAGCAATTCAATCGAAAATGAGGAGCATCCTCTTCAAGCGCATAAACATAACAATCCTTTCATCCTTCCCCACAAACTTGGGCGAAATTCTCAAGCCCAAGTAGCAAATGAGGTGAAATTCATGTATTTCTCCAAAGATCATCAATAAAAAAGCTCATAATATTCACATTTTCAAACCAACCATTTGTTCATACAAAGACTCAACAATTCAAGGGTCGTGTAGGTACAAGATTCCACGATTGATTACGCAAATTTGAGGAGAGTACCTCAATTAATGCAAACAATATCTCTCCTCTCCACAAACTTAAATGCAAACATGTCATTTAAGCATATGAATTAAGTGCACGAAAAGACAAGTCGACATATACTCAAATTCACAAAAATCCAATCATGAAAATCAAGGATAAGCAAAGATGACCCAAAGCACATAATTATGAATCATGCACGTGCAAAAGGAATAGGTAGAGAGATAGAGTAAAGCTCACTCATTTAAGGTGTCGACTCTCTAAAGTTTCCATTTTGCATTACTCCAAGTATTACTCGTCTTGATCTGGCATCCTCAATGCTTGGGAGACGTTTCTTCAAGATTTAGGCTCTTTTACCTCGTTCATGTCCCCAAGAGTTAAGAACCTATCACACAACTCAAGCATTCATCAAATCTTGAAAGGAAAAATAAAACTAAGAATAAATAAAATTAAATCCTAAGAATGCAATAAAAAATTTAATGCTTGGGTTACCTCCCAAGAAGCGCTTGGTTTAAAGTCGATGACCCGACTTTCACAAATGTTATGTGGGATCCAAGAACAAATGTCTATCGTGCCATGCTTTTGTTTTCTCAAGAAATAGAATTGATCCACCAACATAGACATGACATGATGGATCACGAATAACATTATGGACATATGATTTATGCAAGGAGGTATGCTCAACGTCCATAATCGATGCAAGGTTTTCAAAAATTGAAAGAAATGACGAATCAAAACTTGCATCCCGACCACTAAATAATGCTTAAAAAATGGATCATTAACAAGAATGCGATCATAATCACACACTTTGTTAAGACATTGAGATTGCTCTTCCAAAGGCAATGCATTGTCTTCATTGGAAGAATTTTCACTATTCTCCGATAGTGGCTCATGAGAGGGGAGATTTTCACTCTCCTCTTCCCTCAAGTGCACACTTTCGTCTCCATTTCTCTCCAAAACATATTTAGAGAGATTAGCTTTTCATCAAACTTTTGATTGAACTCATCCTTGTCTTTCTTCATTAATTCTTTCAATGCATTGATTAAAGAAATTGGTAAGATTTGGAAGATTCAAAGGCTTGATGACTTTAGAAGGGAAAATTTTGATCGACCTCCCATCCTAATTCATAATTGTTCGAAAAGGAATTGTAATCTATGAATTGAGATGCGTGGGTGGGAGGATAGTGCATTTGTGAAGAAAAATGATAAAAAGATTCACAATCGATAGATAAGTGGCCCTCCTCCCCACAAACTTGACATTACACTACTTCCACATTTTCAAAATCGGGAGAAAGATAAGAACCATGATCAAGCATAAAAGGTAATGCATTAACTTCGGAAATATTGAGAGCATAACTCTCAAGCAAGTATTGATAGTGATCAGAGTTCATTTTTTTAGGGTTTTTTTCAATAAAAAGAAAAATGACCTAATCTAACTCTAATCGTGCTCAGGCTAAATCCTCGGGAAGGAAATCCTCCCCGACAACGGCGCCATGAACCTGTCGTGAAAGTCGCTCTAAATCGATGTGATTAGAATGACCTTCTCAAACCGCAAGCGTACGGTTTGTGATAGAGGTATTATAAAAGATATCGTATCCACATGGAGGATTTTCCATGAGAATTGGCTTAAGCATGTTCGAGCAAGTTAGGTCAAAAGAAAATTGAGAGTGATAACTAATCTAATAACGTAAAGCAAATAATAAAGCAATGAGGGAATCGATCAATGGGGAGATATTCCCGAAGCTCGATTCACACAAGCAAGATGGAATTTATAATTCGAAGACGATTAAAGGAAACAAGTATGAGTTCTACGTGGTTGAATTCTCAACCCAATCAATACCCTAATTAGGTGATAATTCTAGAATACGATAGAGGTGCCGTATTCCCCTCAAGTAGGTAAGTAATCGGGGTTCGATGTAGACTACCTACACGAATGATATTTATAAATTCAACCCCGAGCCCCGGGTTACCAACTATGGAAGACTAGAAGAGGTTAGCCCGACTTCCCCTACGCTAAAGACCGGCGTAGGGGTGTAGTTCCTACACATACAACTAAACCTAATTTCGTCAATCCTAGCCAAGACCCCCTAGGCTCTACTCCCCATTTCGATTAGTATTCTCCACGATAAATTCAATCCTAAGCTCATTTAAGATCATATTGAACTTCCTCGGAAGGGTGGAAAAAACTAGCCTAGGTTCCGATTATCCCTTCTCAGATGCACAATAATAATACAAAATAATGCTAAGTTATCGAAAGCTCAAGCCATCGGGTCAAGCCTATAACCAAAGCCCTAATTTCATATGAAAATCATAATAAATAAACCAAATCCAACCCTAGGTTACCACAACCCACAACAATCCAATAATCAATCAACTAATCATCGATCCCGAAGGTTGGGCTACTCCCGGGCTTCAGAAAACACAGAAATAACAAGCATCATCAATGATCAAGCAATAAAAACTGAAAATAAAGAGAAAGGATAAGAAAATGCTCAATCAATTGAAGAATTCTCGTAAATCTTTGATAAAATAGTCGGGTGTCACAAGCCCACGAGTAATCCCTGAGTTCTCCTCCAAAGATGGCTTCCTCCTTGAAGAGGAGAAAAAAACTCTAACTTTTCTAAGCTAAAATCTGAAAATATAAAGAGAAGAGAGAAAAGAGTGTAGAGGAAGATTTTAAAAGGAGGCAAATGTTGTTGGATTATGGATCCTTTACACATGAGAGAGGAATGGACATATATAGGTCCCCCTAAACCCCTAATAAATAACTATTGTTTGCTACTCGGGAATCGGAAATCCTGCAATTATGGATAGTAATCTCCTATTCTAGCAACACATTCACAAATCCCTTAATGGGTGATCAAACCAATAATCAATTCATAAATGTGAGTCAACAAGAGCAAATAACACAAAACACTTAAATACACAATAATCTCGGTAACATTAATCGTAATAATCACATCAATGTCTCGGCTCAAGGTTCCACAATGATCAAGGATGAACTAAGGGTGCTAGCCACCCATATTAACTAATACAATCAGAAAATAAATGGGAAAATAAAGGAACATGATACTGATATGGATGAATCCAAAGATGTCAATTGGAGAAGATGATCCTTCAATCCCTTGTCCAATCTCCTTCCTTGGTGGCTGAAATGTGCTTTCCAAGTATAAAAAAGGCATCCAAAAGTTATCCAAAGTTAGGTTAAATTCGAATGGGATGATATATATATAAAGGGTGTAAGTGCTAGACAAAATAGGCAAAAATGTATTCAGGATTTTAAAACAGGGTAGTGAATCTCGGCCGAGACGGGAGTGTGTCTCGGCCGAGACGTGAAAAAGGGTTTTCAAGAATTTTGGGTCGAAGGTCAATCTCGGCCGAGATTGGGTTGCATCTCGGCCGAGACGTGAAAAGGGGGAAACTAGGGCTTTTTAGGTTTTGACTCATCTCGGCCGAGATTAGATTGCATCTCGGCCGAGACTTTCATCTTTGACATTCTTCAGAAATTCCCTGGAGCCTCATCTCGGCCGAGATGAGATTGAATCTCGGTCGAGATCTTCAGTCTTGCAAAACTTTAGAAAATCCCTGGAGGCTCATCTCGGCCGAGATTAACATCCTGTCTCGGCCGAGATCTTCAGTTGGCCCTTCCTTTCTTGCCTCGATCGATCCCTCGACTCTGCGGTCGTTTAATCTTCGATTTTGACCCTTTTTACACTTGTCTTAATACAAAAATAGCTCAAACGCATTATTTTGCCCATTAGAATATAAAAGCACTAAATACACATAATTATGCACGTTATTGACACTAAAATGACACTAAAAGTGCCCTAAAGTGCGTGCACGAAACACGTGTACCAGTCACCAAGATCTCTTGTTCTTCACTAAGTTCAGGTAGAAGAACTTATCTCACCATGATCCTATCAATACGTAAAGACGTACCAGTATAAGTAAATAGTCAAGATAAACTATTTCTATTTAATACTGCAGCCTATACCAACAACTCGTCCTCAAGTCGTCTCGGCTATGATTTATATTTTGTATCTCATTGAGGTTAACCAATCATATGATCCTCTATGATCTACAACACACCATATGATCTACTTATAGTAAAAGATATAAGGACATAAATAGTGATTAGTGTAAACAGAGTCAGATAGGAGATTAACAGTGAATAACTCGAATCATTGTATACAACATAAAAGTCTTGCTTTCAGTATACAAAACCAACAATCTCCCACTTATACTAAAGCAAACTTTTAGTATACCGTGTCTCTCTATCTAGCTATTACGTTCTCCCACTTATACTAAAAGTTTTCTAAGTGAGTGGCATCAATCGCAGCTGTAGTCCTTGAATATGCTTGTCGTAGACTTTCTGTGGTATGCTCTCCGTGAATGGATTAAACAAATTTTCTGTCGTACAAATCTTCTCTATTTGTACATCTCCTCGTCTTGCAATTTCTCGTACTACGTGGTACTTTCTCTCTATGTGTTTAGTCGCCTTGTGGGTCCTGGGTTTCTGCACCTGAGTTATCACAATAGATTGTGATACTCTTAGGCAAACTAGGTACCACGTTTAGATCCATGAGGTAGTTCTGGAGCCATACTGCCTCCTTAGCAGCTTCTGAGGCGGCTACATATTCGGCTTCCATAGTGGAGTCCGCAATGCATCTCTGCTTTGCACTCCTCCATGAAATAGCTCCTCCTCCCAAGGTAAACACATAACCCGAGGTAGATCTCTTCTCATCCCGGTCAGCTTGAAAATCCGAATCCGTATAACCCAAGGGATATAGACTGTCTGACTGGTAAACTAGCCTGTAATCTCTAGTCCTCTTGAGGTACTTGAGTATATGCTTTACCGCAGTCCAATGAGCACGTCCAGGGTTAGACTGATATCTTGCCACTATGCCAACTGCATAGTAGATGTTAGGTCTTGTGCATAACATTGCATACATAAGACTACCTACTACGGAAGCATAGGGTATCTGTCTCATTTCCTCTTTCTCTTTAGGTGTCTTAGGACACATCTCCTTAGAAAGAGGAACGCCATGTCTGAAAGGTAGCAATCCTTTCTTGGCGGTTTGCATGTTAAAACGAGTGATCACAGTGTCAACATAGGCCGCTTGAGATAAGCTCAACATCCTTTTCTTGCGATCTCGTATAAATTTGATCCCAAGAATATAGGTTGTCTCTCCCAAGTCTTTCATTTGAAACTATTTGGATAACCATATCTTTACGTCTAATAATAGATCCACATTGTTGCCAATTAGGAGAATATCATCTACATAATGTGCAAGAAATATTTTATTTCCGTTGACATCTAGACGGTACACGCAACTCTTGTTTGAGTAAATCCGTAGGATATAATCACTGCGTCAAAACGTAAGTTCCATTACCTAGAAGCTTGCTTAAGTCCACAAATGGACTTCTTGAGCTTTCATACTAGATGCTCTTCGCCTTTCTTCACATAACCCTCTGGTTGCTGCATACAGATGTCCCTACCTTCTTCAAGATAACCATTTAAGAAAGCAGTTTTGACATCCATCTGCCAAACCTCAAGGTTTAAGTGAGCTGCTATGGCAAGAAAGATCTGAATGGACTTGAGCATGGCCGCAGGCGTAACGGTTTCATCGTAATCCTTACCCTCAATCTGGGTATACCCTTTCGCCACTGGCCTAGCCTTATAGGCTGTGACCTCTTCATCCCCTCCTCTCTTAATCTTGTATACCCACTTGCTACCTATAGCTATATAGCCATCAGGCAGTACAGTCTTCTCGTGCGCATCCATATCAGTTATGAATTCATATTCAGAATCCATAGCGAGATGCCATTCTTTCTCATTCTTCTCACTCACTACCTCAGCGTATGTCCAGGGATCTAGATCAGCATGTCCGTCTCCTGGGATCAAATCCGAAGATTCTCCCACAAACATGTATTGATCAGGTTGATAAACAACCCTCCCACTATGTCGAAGCTGTGTAGGCATTATATCAATAGGTTGTGCAGTAATTGGTAGTATAGCCTCTTGCATACTTGGCCGTGGAAATGGAATCGCTGTGACATTCCCTTCGAGTTCTTGAAGGGCAATATATGTCCTGGACTTGTGATTAATCATATAGTCCTCTTCTAAGAATCGGGTGTTAGTGCTAATAACGACCTTCTAATCCTTAGGACTATAGAGATAACCACCATTCGTTCCTTTTGGGTACCCTATAAACATCATCACCTCTGACCTAGATTCTAACTTGTTAGCATCCTTGTTCAGCACGTATGCTGGACTAGCCCAAACCCTTATATGGTTCAAGCTAGGCTTGCGCCCAGACCACAGCTCGACAGGGGTCTTGGGTACTGACTTGGATGGTACCAGGTTCAATAGATAAGATGTTGTTTCTAAGGCGTATCCCCAGAACAAACTGGGCAAAGATGCATAACTCATTATGGATCGTACCATCTCAAGAAGAGTTCGATTTCTTCTCTCTGCTACACCATTCTGTTGAGGAGTGCCCGGTGTAGTCAAATGAGATGTAATCCCAGCCTCTGACAAGTATTGTGTGAACTCGTTGCTGAGGTATTCGCCACCACGATCAGACCGCAATGACTTGATATTTTTTCCTAACTTCTTCTCCACTTCTGCCTGAATTTTTTTGAATTTCTCAAAACATTCAGACTTGCGGTGAAGTAGATAAATGTATTCATATCTTGAGTAATCATCAATAAAAGTGACGAAGTACTCATACCCTCCACGAGCTTGAGTGGACATCGGTCCACACAAGTCAGAATGGATCAGCTCTAACACCTCATTGGGCCTAGTCCCCGTTGTCTTAAAAGGCCTTGTCAACATCTTTCCTTCTATACAGGATTCGCAGACTCGATTTTGAACAGGTTGGAATGCATTTAACACCCCATCAGACACGAGTCTTTGGATCCTGTTTAGACTGATGTGACCTAATCTTAGGTGCCAAAGATGTGTTTGATCCTCCTGAGAAGATACCTTTCTTTTCTTTAGGTTTGATGATGTAGATGTAATGAAGTTTTGGGTATTATGTAGACAAGTTATAGTATATAGAGAGTTACTCAAAACACCAGTGCAGATAACTACGTCATTTCTTATGACAGTAACATTACTACCAAAAACAACTGAATATCCATCACAATAAAGTTTCGAAACTGAAATCAAGTTCCGCCGAAAATCCGCCATAAACAAAACATCTTTCAAAACTAAAGCACTGTCATCAAAACATAAAGATAAATCTCCAACTACAACTGCCGCGACCCATGCCGCATTGCCCATGGAGATAGTGATCTCGCCATCCCTAAGGTGCCTTGTCGGCTGGAAGCCCTACAAGGTGTAACAAACATGATCAGTCGCACTCGTATCCACTACCCATGAATGAGTAGAAACAGAAGCTAAACATGTTTCAGTTACTAAAGCTAATGGCGTACCTTGGTCCTTTGCCTTTAGCTTTGGACAACCTTTCTTCCAATGCCCAGTGTTACCGCACTTGAAGCACTTGGCCTTGGGATTTTTCACGCCCCCACTAGGGCCCATTCCTCTACTCCTACTGCTTGCCTTGACCTTCTTGCCCTTTCGCCACTTTTTCTTGTTTCCACCTTTCGATGGAACAGTGGGCCCATTGGTAGTGATCAGAGCCTGTGCACCCCTTCCCATAACCCCTTCTGATGTAACTAGATCATTGAGTAACTCATTAAGAGTATACTCTTTCTTGGCCATAACAACATTGCGACGGAGGTTCTCAAAGGATTTTGGAAGTGTGCTAAGAATGATATTGACCTTGGCTTCGTTGTCGATACCTCCTCCAATAGAGTCAAGCTTGTCCATGAGGTTAATCATTTGCATGACATGAGTGTGCACAGAGCTGCCCTCGGTCATCCGTCTATCCATGATTTGCCTCATTAAGTCAAACCGAGCAGCTCGGTCCGACTCCCCATACACCTCTGGAAGGTTCAACATGATGCCAGCGGCATCGTCCATGGCCTGATGCCGAAGCTGCAAAGTCGATGACTTAGTGTTCATAATATAGCATTTAGCCACATTATTAGACTTGTGCCACCTCTTATGCGTTTTCCGCTCCTCATTAGTGGACATATCAGTAGAGAGAGCCGGACGAGGAGTAACTAGTACAAAGTAGTGTTCCTCAACGATAATAATATATTTCAGATTACGTTTCCATTCTTTATAATTAGGACCGGTTAAAAGATGTTGTGCAAGAATGTTGATAACAGATGACAAAGACGTATCTGTAATGTTTGAACAATAAAACATGTAAGAACACAATCACATATAATTTGAAACAACAATATTGTAACCTTTTGATAAAATAATATTAATTGAAACCTCCAATAGCCCAAGAGATTCTACACATAAGCCACGCGGATGGACGTTTATATGTAAAACCCCTTGACCAGACTAAAAACACCTAGCCTTTTAATTTCAATCCATGTCAACTTAACCTTTTGACAAATGAAATTAATGATCGGACATCAAACAAGACCATATCATTATTAAGAAGGGACTCCGTGGGGAGTTGTACTTAAAATAATATCTAAGCATTGACCACAACCTAACTCTGGTAAATAAATTCTTGGATCTGACATACTCACTCGGACCATGTCGCTTCTAACTTATTTTTCCTTTGTTATCTCATGTATTTCCATCTTCTAGAAAACTCGTGAAAATTGCACGTGTAAGCCACGCGTGTGGACGTTTACCCGTGTAACTCCCACTTCTCTTATGGAATTAAAACATTTATTAGAAGTCTGAACTGACAAACTTATGAAATGATAAATATTAGTAAGCCACGCGTGTGGGCGTTTATTAACATTATTACTCACTATGCCTTGAGGCCGGTTGTGGAGGTCCTTGACAATTTTTAAAAATACCATTAAAAATGTCGGGTTATGCTTACTCTTTTACTTCAAAAGATTTGTCCATGCAAAACACGTAACCCTAGGCATAAGAGCTAAACTCAACATGTAAAACATAATCGCAGAATTTAATTATGCTTATAAACGTGATAAACCTAGCATGCTTGTCTAAGTGCAATTAATAAAACACATAGACATGTTGAAAAAAAATTAAACATTAAACATCCAAAAAGCGAGAAAAATCGATAAAAATAAACGAAACTCGTTCTTCGTGGCTCATCATGGATAAAACTTCTTAAATTATTACATAATGAAAAAATACAAGTCTTTTAGGCCGTCACGTCGGCCCTCGCGTACTCGGGTACCGACCGGGCTAAAACATCGGGCTGAAGACGAGCTGCGTGGGCCGATAGGCTGTCGGGCCGAAACCCACGCCCACGCCCACGCCACGGCTGAGGGTGTCGATCCGTCTAGAGCCGTCGGGGCCTGCTGGGCCGAAGCCCAGAGCCTCGTGCGTGCCCGCGTCCTCGCTCGAAAATGATCTAGTAGGGTTTGCAAACCCTAGCCGCCGCCGCCCTTCCAACCTCAACCTGCTGGAGCCATCGCCGCTGCTGCAGGAGTTGTTGCCGTCGCTGCCTGCTGCTGCTGCTCCCTGCCTGTCAAGACGGGCGGACAAGCGTGCTCGAGCATCGAGCCACGGGCGCTTGCACGCCCGTCTGCCGCTGCTCACCCCGCCTATCCAGCCTGCCCGCGCGCGCAGGCCCCTGCCGAGCAGTGCCGCGCGGGGCTGCTGAACACTCGCAAGTCCAGCCCTCGTCGCCTGCTCGTGCGCTGGCGCGCAGCTGCTGAACACTCGCAATTGTAAAGCTAATCTAACCATGAATTTTCTCGTGGTAAAAAATAATTACAACATCAACAAACATGACGTATCCAACAAAAAATATACGAGCCACGAAGAACATCAATTCATAAATTAAAAAAAAAATGCACATATAGTCAAATATGAATTATATATCTAACAGAGCCAAGAAATCTGAACCAGACTCTGATACCGATTGTAGGAATTTTGAATTTTCCTAGGTTCTTCTTGGATTATCATAATTCATCATACATTGATTAATCCTAAAATGCATCTATTTAATTTAATTGCAACACTTTCATGTTTAGAATTAACATGAGAATTGGGTACACAATGAACTGATGATCGACTCCAGCTTTTCTAGGCTGTATCCCTGCTCAATCCCAATGCCGGATGGACGAAAAACTTTGAGAAATCCCAAGCCTGGAATTTTTTCAACTGCGCTTCCCCCCTCTCTGTTTCTCTCTTTTCTGTGATTTTACGGTAGGTTAATTAAAATCACAGATAAGGAGTTATGTATTTAAACTTAATACATAGAGTCTGAGCCTAGCCTGATAGATTAATTTCCTCTTGGGCTAGGAGCCAGATAAGCCAGGCCAGGGATCAAATACAAGGAATAAAGATGGGCCTAACTATGAATTAATTTTTCTATGTTCAGTCCAGAAAATAATTAATTCATAAATATTAATTCATTTCACTGGAGAATTAATATTGACTTACCCCTTTATTTTCGAATCGAGTCGGAGCTTGAATTACACTTAATTAATTCCCATATTAAAGATATCGAATATCCATTAATTAATTAAAGCCTCCGACAACTTAAATTAACTAATTGCTTATTAATTCCTTAAGTAGTATCACTTAACTTCATTATTGTACCTGAACTTAATCAACCTGCAGGGTTTAGTACAACAAACCTTTTGATCTCCTTAAGGGGATATCATCATCCTAAATGGATACGGTTACCTTAATACAAATTACCAGTTATTATATGCAAACTGCTGTCACCCAAGATACAGAATATATTGAGTTATCACTTAACTCTCACTCATGGTAAGTCAAAATAACACGCATACACACCGAGATCTCTTGTTCTTGAATAACGTCAAATAGAAGAACTTATCCCACCGTGATCTTATCAATACGTAAAGACGTACCAGTATAAGAAAATAGTCAAGATAAACTATTTCAACTTAATACTGCAGCCTATACCAACAACTCGTCCTTAAGACGTCTCGGCTGTGATTTATATTTTATATCTCATTAATGTTAACCAATCATATGATCATCTATGATCAACACACCATATGATCTACTTATAGTAAAATATATAAGGACATAAATAGTGATTAGTGTAAACAGAGTCAGATAGGAGATTAACAGTGAATAACTGGAAACAGTGTATACAACATAAAAGTCTTGCTTTCAGTATACAAAACCAACATCTATAAATCCCATTGAAATCCTAATGAATCTTTATTCAATGGTGGAGGCTGGCGAGGGTGCCCAGCCACGCTGAGAACCATGAATATTCTATGTTGGAACTGTCAGGGGGAACCTCCAAATAATTCAAGAATTATGTGATTTAGTGTGCATTAAGCGTCCCGCATTTTTAAATGTGAAACTAAGAGTCATACTGCTACGACTAAAAAGTTGAAAGTTCGTCTCTCTATGTTTGGTGTATCAGTTCCATCCAGAGGTCTTGTCGAAGTGTCTTGCTATGGTTTGGAAAAAAATGATGTTCTCAATTCTCTTTGACTTATGCCGAAACACTTTATTAATCTTATGGTTTCTCTGGATGGTCACCCTTGTTGTCTAATTAGTTATTATGGCGAATCAGATGTCTCTAAAAGACGGATGTCGTGGCAAGAATTCACTAATTTATCAACATTACTGGAGCTTCATTGGCCTTATGTCGGGGACTTTAATGAAGTCTTGCTCTCTTCTGAAGCTCACGGGTTGGGCTTGCGAGCCTCATGGGAAATTCGGGCATTTTAAGAGGTACTTTATTCTTGCAATTTGTAGGATATTGGATACTTGGGTAATAAATTCACACGGTTTCGTGCGCTCCCAGTCCCTCGCACCCATGGCGTCCGACTTGACAGAGATGTAGCTAATCCCAGCTGGTATTCGACCTTCTCTACCACCACGGTCTAGCACATTCCTGCACACTTCTCCGACCATTCTTTCCTCTTTATTTTAGCCTCCAACGACCCTGCTCCTTCAACCATTCCTTGATCCTCTAAGCCGCTCTGTTTTGAAGATATATGGATTAAGTACACATAGTGCGAAGAGATAATTAAACAAGCCTAGACCACTGATCCCGTTTCTTTGCCTGGTAAGATGGAAAAATTCTCCATTTGGTTAATGCAATGGGGTGGCTCTATGCTTTTGAAGGACAAGAAATAAATTGAAATAGTCATGCAGAGGCTTACCTCTCTCAAATCGGGCAGAATCTCTATAGCAGCTAGAGATAAGATGTTAATCTTTCATAATCATCTAGAACTCCTTCTGGATAGAGAAATTGTTGCTTGAAAATAGAGAGCAAAGCAACATTGGCATCGGGAAAATGACATGAATACTAGTTTTTTCCATTCACATGCCAATCAGCATCGGGAAATTAATCATATTAATGCCCTTCACAATAATCAGGGAGAACTCTGTTACAAAAAAGAAGAACTCCAAGACATTCACTGTTGTCAAAATCTCGAGGTAACTTTTATGATTCTACGAGTTTACGAGTTAGTTCTCCTGAACGAGTGAACTTGTGATAAAATCGAGATCTGATAAAATAGGAGTACTGTAGATGTTAGTTCAATATCATCAAGTGTTTGTGATATGTAGTAGAGGTTTTGAGGATTCCAGATTCGGGTTTGGAATGCAAGTAACCGGGCTAGAGAACCGGATTTTAACCAGTTCAGTAAAAGATATTAAAATGGGAACCGGGTCTAAGTTTGTTATAACTGCCATTCACAACAATTTTCAACCATTGCATGAGAAACAGTTGTAAAAAGCCCGCGGTAGCAGTTTTGAGTTCTTGAGTCAAAATTGGTTACAACTTCCACAACTCCCTGATTCGAGCTCCGGCATTTATATACATTGTAAACACTTGTATTTGCGAGCTAATTGACGTATCTTTGCCTCTGTAAACATTACTCAATCAAGAGAATTTGAATGCTAGGTTTTTCTGCTCAATTCAAGCTGTGAATTGGGATTTCTGGTGTTTCTGGATATTTCTTGTAATTGATTGATTAGTGGAGTGAATTGAGGTGTATAGAACCTCCGTGGATGTAGATCACATTGATCGAACCACGTAAAACCTATGTTCATCATTTTTCTTTTCCTATTCTTGGTTTAGTTGCAAGTGGCCGAGTTCTTGGTTGTTTTTCATTCAATACTGGTTTGTGTGTTGTTTGTGTGTGAGAGTGACTTGATCATAACAAGTGGCGCCGTCTGTGGGAAGCATTCTCACGCAACCAAAGGATAAAGATGTCAGGAATGAAGATGGATTTGGACAAATTCTCAGGGAGGAATGACTTCTACCTTTGGAAGATCAAGATGAAGGCTATTCTGGTTCAAAACGGGCTAGTAGGTGCTCTCAAGCCTGAAAGTGAATGGATAGAGACAGAGAAGCCTAAATATGCAGAAATGGACCAAAAGGCTTTGAGCTTAATCATCTTGTGCCTGTGAGATAAGCCATTGAGGGACGTTTCAAGGTGCTCGACTGCAATAGAGGCTTGGACCAAACTGGAGGATCTGTATCAGTCTAAGTCTGTATCAAATAAGCTGTTTCTCAAACAGAGGTTGCTGGCTTTCAAAATGGTGGAAGAAAAAGACATTTCTGATCAATTAGATGAGTTTTCAAAACTTCTTGATGAGCTGGAAGATCTTGGGGATAACTATGGGGGATGATGACAAAGCTTTGATGGTGTTAAATGCTCTACCAAGTTCCATGGAAGGGTTCAAAGATACTTTAATGTTTGGGAGGCAGGATAAACTGAGTTATGACTCAATAATCACTGCCTTGAAGACCAAATGCCTACACAATCAAGGATAAAAGAAGGTAACTCAATCTGGTGAAGGAATGAATGTCAAGTTCAAGTGAAATTACTTAAAGAAGAAGGGCCAAACCTCAAAGAATCCCAAAAGTGGCAACACTGCTCCAAAGCAATCTGGAGAATGGATAGAAAACAAGAAATGTTTCAAGTGCAAACAAGTAGGGAATCTAAAGAAAGATTGCCCTCAGAAGATGAAGAAGAGAGAAGGCCAGGGTGTAGAAGCTGCCACAGTTGAACATGAAGAAGACACACCAGAGGTCTTGAATGTTACTGAGTCAAAAATGGAGTTGGAATGGGTACTGGATACAAGCTGCTCCTTCCATATGTGTCCTCATGAAGAATGGTTCCAAAATCTCAAGAAAGACGATAAAGGGTGTGTCCTGCTGGGAAATGACCAATCCTGCAGGGTTCAAGGCGCTGGATCAGTAAGCATCAACATGTTTGATGGGGTTACCAGGCAAATTACAAATGTAAGGTATGTGCCTGGACTTAAAAGAAATCTGATCTCCCTAGGATCTCTAATTGCTACTGGGTGTGAATTTAAGTCTGCTGATGGCCAATTACACATAACCAAAGAGAATAAACTGGTAATCAAGGGAAGACAACATAATGGATTGTTTATTTTGATAGGAAAACCAGTGGTTGGGAATGTGGGGAATATTTTGGGTAAGGATGAACTGACCCTGTGGCATAAGAGGTTAGGACACATTGGGGAAAGAGGATTGAAAGAGTTATCCAAAAGAGGTATAATAGGAGATGTTGGGAACCAGACACTTGAATTTTGTGACAAATGTGCATTAGGCAAATCACAGAAATTGCCTTATGCTAAAGGGATTCACATCACTCAAGAACCTCTAGATTATGTTCACTCTGACATCTGGGGACCATCCAGAACTGAAACTCATGGAGGAGGAAGGTATTTCATGTCTGTTATTGATGATTTCAGTAGGAAAGTATGGGTGTTCATCTTAAGAAACAAGAGTGATGCCTTCACTAAATTCAAGACATGGTTGCTTCAAATGGAAACCTTGAATGGAAAGAAACTCAAGCATTTAAGAACTGATAATGGCTTAGAGTATCTATCTACTGAGTTTACAACTTTCTGCAATAAAAGGGGGATTACCAGACACAGAATAGTTCCCATGAATCCATAACAGAATGGTGTGGCAGAAAGATTCAACAGAACTGCCCTTGAAAGAGTAAGGTGTATGTTAATTGATGCTGGTTTACCAAAGGTGTTATGGGGAGAAACTATAAACACAGCATGTTACCTAATAAATAGATCACCTACATCAACTCTAGGTTTCAAAACACCAGAAGAAGTATGGAATGGAAGAGTTCCAGATTACTCAGGATTAAAGGTGTTTGGATGTTTGGCTTATGCTCACATGAGATCAGATAAACTTGATCCTAGAGCATACAGGTGTTTGTTTCTGGGATATCCAGATGGAATCAAGGGTTACAGGTTATGGTGCATGGAATCTGGGAATCAGAAATTGATGATCAGCAGAGATGTGAAGTTCAATGAATCAATTATGGGATATCATTTCTCTGGAAATCAAGAAAAACATGATGGAGGCTCTGAATCAGAAAGGGTATTAGTTTAGGCGGAGACTCAGGTGGATCATGGAACACAGAGAGGTGAAAATTTGGCTGATCACTCAAGTGATAGTTCTTCAGAAGAAGAAGACATACCACCCATAAATCCAAACAAGAGAGACTACATCATTGCTAGAGATAGACCAAGGAGGCAAATACAGAGACCAGATATTTATGGACAAGCTGGAAGTGTACATTATGCACTCAGTATTGCTGAAGACATAGAACATCATGAGCCACAAAATTTCAGAGAAGCAGTCAGTGGTGATGAAAGTGAATACTGGATTAGTGCAATGGTGGAAGAAATCTCTGGAAAGGAATGGCACCTGGAAACTGGTGGATAAACCAAAGGGGCAGAAGCTGGTAAGTTCCAAGTGGATTTACAAGAAGAAAGTTGAAGCTGGAGATTCAGACAGGATAAGGTATAAAGCAAGGTTGGTAGCAAGGGGTTTTACTCAGAGGGAGGGTATTGATTTTAATGAAGTTTTCTCTCCTGTAGTAAAACATTGTTCAATCAGACTAGTTTTGTCAAAAGTAACACAAGAGGATATGGAGTTACAGCAGCTGGATGTAAAAACAACTTTCTTACATGGAGACTTAGTTGAGAACATTTATATGAAGCAGCCTGAGGGGTTTGCGATTCCAGGAAATGAAGAGAAAGTATGTTTTCTCAAGAAATCATTGTATGGGTTGAAACAAAGTCCAAGGCAGCGGAATAAGAAGTTCAATGAGTTTATGCTAAAAGCTGGTTTTGTCAGAAGTCTGTATGATAGTTGTGTTTATTTTGATAGAAGTACAAGTGTTGATCCTGTATACTTGTTGCTGTATGTGGATGACATGCTTATTGCAAGCAAGAGTACACATAAAATACATCAGCTTAAGCAGAAGTTGAGTTCTGAGTTTGACATGAAAGACTTGGGGAATGCCAAGAAGATTCTGGGAATGAGTATAATCAGAGACAGAGCTGCTGGAAGTTTATGGTTGTCTCAGAAGCATTATCTTCATAAAGTGGTGGAGAGGTTTCAGATGCATGAGGCTAAGACACTAAGTATTCCAGTAAGCCAACAACTAAGACTATCAAAGGAGCAGAGTCCTAAGACAGCAGAAGAGGTGAAATACATGAGAGATGTGCCTTATGCTAGTGGGGTTGGAAGCTTAATGTATGGAATGATATGCAGCAGACCAGACTTAGCATACTGTGTGTCTTTGGTCAGTTATATGTCAAATCCAGGGAAAGCTCACTGGGAGGCTTTGAAGCAGGTGTTAAGATATCTAAAGGGAACACTAAATCTGGGGTTAAAGTTTCAGAAGCAGGCAAATATGTCTATTCCTTTGGAAGGTTTTGCAGATGCTGATTTTGCTGGTAATGTTGATACCAGGAGGTCAATCACAGGATATGTTTTTACTTTATATGGTACTGCAGTTAGCTGGAGAAGTGTGCAACAATCAGTAGTAGCTTTATCAACTACAGAAGCTGAATACATGGCTTTGACAGAGGCAGTTAAGGAAGCTGTGTGGTTAAAAGGTATTCTGAAAGATCTGGGGATAAAGCAGGATTGTGTGACTATGTATTGTGACAATCAGAGTGCGTTGCATCTAGTAAAACATCAAGCTTTCCATGAAAGATCCAAGCATATAGATGTCAGGTCGCATTTTGCAAGGGATGTGATTGATGCAGGGTCAGTTGAGGTTAAGAAAGTCCATACAAGTGACAATGCTGCTGGTTTCTTAACCAAAGCAGTGCCTGGAAGTAAGGTAGTCCATTGCTCAAGCCTAATTAGGCTTGAACGATGTGATTAAAGGATGGAGAGCAAGGCAGGTTGAGGTGATGATATACACTTGAGTTCATTGAGGTGGAGATTTGTAGATGTTAGTTCAATATCATCAAGTGTTTGTGATATGTAGTAGAGGTTTTGAGGATTCCAGAACCGGGTTCGGAATGCAAGGAACCGGGTCAGAGAACCGGATTTTAACCAGTTCAGTAAAAGTGGTTAGAATGGGAACCGGGTCCAAGTTTGTTATAACTGCCATTTGCAACAGTTTTCAACCGTTGCATGAGAAACCGTTGTAAAAAGCCCGCGGCAGCAGTTTTGAGTTCTTCAGTCAAAATTGGTTACAACTTCCACAACTCCCTGATTCGAGCTCCGGCATTTATATACATTATAAACACTTGTAGTTGCGAGCTAATTGACGTATCTTTCCCTCTGTAAATATTACTCAACCAGGAGAATTAGAATGCTAGGGTTTTCTGCTCAATTCAAGCTGTGAATTGGGATTTCTGGTGTTTTATGGATATTTCTTGTAATTGATTGATTAGTGGAGTGAATTGAGGTGTATAGAACCTCCGTTGATGTAGATCACATTGATCGAACCACGTAAAACCTGTGTTCATCATTTTTCTTTTCATGTTCTTGGTTCGGTTGCAAGTGGCCGAGTTCTTGGTTGTTTTTCATTCAATACTGGTTTGTGTGTTGTTTGTGTGTGAGAGTGACTTGATCATAACAAGTACACTCTCGAGTTTGCTCGTGTGATATACTGATTTTTATGATTTTGTGTACGAGTTTAATAATTTTATAAACTATTGCTATTTATTCTTTTTTAACAATAAGAAAAATCTATAATACGAATTGCTGAATTTATACTAACTTAAAATTGGGGTTTTTTAAATTTCTAGAGCAAATTATACACGAAGAAAACCTATGTTGCTAAAAATCATAT
This sequence comes from Ajuga chamaepitys, assembly GCA_958295605.1. NCBI lineage: Eukaryota > Viridiplantae > Streptophyta > Magnoliopsida > Lamiales > Lamiaceae > Ajuga > Ajuga chamaepitys. The sequence continues at coordinate 22,332,203 of OY282506.1, read as the reverse complement.
ATTATTTCATACTATCAAGTTCTGAATTATAATCTAAGACACAAAAAAAAATCTTTTTTATTTAGTTCTAAATATCACTATTCTCATTTTTAAGTTTCTCTTAAAATTTAAAGTTTTCTAAATTATAATTTATGAATGACTTACTAAATGTATGTATGAACCATGATGTCAAAAATATTTCTCCATAATTGTATTTTTTTTTCTTTTTGATTACTTGTGCATGTAATATGTGTATTTTTATATATGATATCAATTCAGAACTTGTTGTAATTAAATATATATACAATAATTTATATATATGGTTATTTTGTACAGGTTGTATAATCTTAAAATTTTATGATTTCGATTTTACGGATAATCCACCGACTCTACTTAAAATTGCAAGTTTAACAACCTTGAAGCCATTATCCAGTCTTACTTTGGTGAAATATTCACCGCCTCACAAACTATCTTAAATCTCGTTTAGAAAGCCTTATGCCGAGTCATATTGAGGGTCTCGTCGGATATGAGTCCGAACTTAACTAAGCCCTTCTCCGGCAATAAGGTCGTCAAAGATCTCAAAGAAATGAATCCCTGTAAATCTCTAGGTCCTAACGGTATGGGTCCAGTCTTTGAAAAAAATTGGCATATCGTTGGTTCTGATGTTGTTGAGTTTGTGGTTGTTGTTCTTAATCGTCGCACCCTCCCCAGTCGGTGAATAATACTTACATTGTACATATTCCCAAGGTAAAAAAAGCCAGACTAAATCCCTCAGTTCTGATATGCTAAAATTAGGGTTGGGTACCTTCGATTGCAGTGAATTTGAACCCGGATCGTATACGGGTCGAACCACGGCCTCACCTCGATGATTCGTACTCTCCGGTCGGGGTGGAAATCACAATACCACGATCCACAATCCAAAAGCCATCTCCGAAGGCTTTGGAAAATCACTTTTGGGTGTGGGAGAAAACACTTTTGATTTCTCCACTTTCTGTTTCTCACGTAAGTGAGAAACAGGTCTCATTATTCTTTATCATCAAGTGTACCCTGTACACTTAATGGGTTTATATAGGGGGAGGAGTGGGCTTCTAATAATAGGAGATGGGCCTCCCATAATAGCCCACTTCCTATAATTGGGCCAGCCCACTTGGGCGGCCTTCGATCGGGCCCAATAGCTCGGGTGAACCGGGCCCCCACTCGCCCATGAGGGCTGAGACCTAACCCTTCATGATCTTTCCAACTCACCGAGATCATACTAGCTAATGGATCGTGTGACCCACGAGTATCTCAAGAGCATATAGTTATACACTGGTTAAAGTGTATAACAACTCGACATCAAGAATTTGAGGACAACGAACTCGTTATATCCCAGACTTGTTACCCAATGCCACGAATCAGTATGCCTCCTTATCCCTTCATTAATGAAGGAGCACGCCAGATTCATCACTCTGTTTTACATTCATTATTACGTTCCTTGAACATAATTGGCGCCAGTGAATCTTTAAACTGTGATGGCAGTAACGGTCTTCCTTTTTCCTTATACCTCCAAGTCTTTCATCTAGCTGCTTTTCTAGACATGTCCCGCATAGCCGAATAATTTCGGGGTTATTGGGAGCATGCTAAAGTAGAAACACTGAGAAGAAGACTAAAGGCACAGGAAAAAGTCTTAAGGATATACTATGAGGTAATCCAAACCTCTGGATCTCACACAATGAGAGAATAGGGACTCATTGTAATACCCGCGCCTCTCACAACTCACTGGCCAATATAATTTTTGCATTTCATGCATTCCATATTTTTATGTGCTATTTGCGTGATAGTTTTATAGTAATTAATTTGTTATATTTATTGCGTTATTTTATATTTTGTGACTAATTTGGAGATGTTTAATTTGGTAGTCAAGAACCCCCTAGTCTAAAATATTGGGACATGCTACAAAATTTAAGACTACGCGTGACAAGTTTAACATATAGAACATTATGTAGTACGTAGAAGTGCTAGAAGTATAAAAGGTATCATGATTAATAATAATAAGATGGTATGAAAATAAATAAATAAGGAAACTTATTAGCTAAGGAAATAGACAAGTCCACGCCCCATACACTCAGGTGCTATGTATTCCTCTTCCAATATATTCATCTTTATCATTAAATCATTACAGCTTAAGTAAAATATCCAAGTCCTCAAAGATCTTGTCCAAAGTTTCAAGAAAAATAAGATTAACTATGGTGATGCAAGAATAGGAAATATCGGATAATTACCGTCAAATAAGAGGTAAGTAGAAATCCATCTCCAACTACAATGCTTGAACATAGTATTTTGTTTGTTGTTTGTGATAATTGATTGTTATATGTGTTGATGCATACCTCTGTATAAAGTATTTTATTCCGTTGCTAAAAACAAATTGATGTGCATCAATCATGAGCATTAGCATCTACTAGGATTACATGTGTACATATAAGAAGTCAAAATAACGTAATTGCATAAATTGATAATGTTTTGGGGTTGGTCACCACTGGCACATTGAGAGTTATATATTATATATGGTGTCTCTCGGGATGCTTCTAGTGACAGACGTGCACGCGGAAGAGGTTCCCACTTCAGCACCTTTATGATGAGGGGTACGGGAAGAGGTAGACTTTCCGGGGGACTGCAGGGGCAGGCAGGAGGCGGACCCCTGGTAGTCTCGGAAGGATAGCCACTTGGTCGTACCAACCATCACTAGTATCTCGGGTGGACTAAAAGGGGGGAGGAGGGACCCTTGGTAGTCACGAGTGTGGCCAATGAGTGTTATTTTTGGGAGGTTTGTGACAGTGACGAGAGCCAATTCCCACCATATATGATTTCTTTTGAGAAAGAGTTGAAAACAACGGCTTTGTGAAATGCATCTCATCATTCACGCATTGGACATGCATGATTTCTGCTTACTGAGCTGTAGCTCACATAGTTCTTGCATTGTAGGTGAATTTGACTACGCATGAGTTCGTGAGCTGATCTGGCATGCTGCTGGAGCTTTTGCAAGTTTTGAAGCCCCGTGTATATGAATGACGATCTGTGGGGCTAAACCTTGGACTCACTATGTTTTGCTAGCGAATTAATAATCTTTTTGGACATGTTCAAATTAGGAACTTTAATATGTATATTGCTGTAAATATGGTGTTGAAATCGGAGTGATGCTACTGTGCTTGACTTGGATCTATGTGAACACATGTTGATGAGATTTTAACATCGGGAAAGTGTTTTAGATTATTAATTTAAAAAAAATACACAGGTTTTGTAAGGCTAAAATTAGTATAAAATAAGTTTTTTTTTACAAGGGTGGGTGTGACAGAGTGGTATCAGAGCCCGGTTTGTGCCCTGTAGACTGTTCATACACATGAGCTCAGAACTTCTGAAGCGCAGACATGCCAGTAAGTTTTACTTATTCGTAATTTGCACTCATTATTTCATGAATTATATTGGCCTGTGACAGAGGGACAATAAAAATTAGAAAGAAATCATGGAGGTCGTTAGAGGAGAAGGTGTTGAAGGAGATAACAAACAGGAACAAAATGCACCAGCAGTAGGTGTTAGCCTGGAAGCGATTGTGGCTCGGTTGACAGGATTAGTCGAACAACAGTCGCAGCAGATCGAACAACTTATCCAACAAAGGGATGTGGGTGAACAACCAGGAAATGGTGTAAATCAACAACAACCTCGAGCTGAATACTTAGAGGTCATCGGGGAGAGGTTTAGAAAGCTTAACCCGCCAACATTTGAGAGTGCAACGGATCCCACTGATGCAGAGGATTGGCTTAGAACTATAGAGAACATGTTTTTGTATAGTAAAGTTCCTGAGGGGGAAAAGGTATTGTGCGCATCGTTCATGTTACGTGGAAGTGCGGGACACTGGTGGGACACAATGAAAACTATAGAGGATGTGGCGACAATGACGTGGAATAGGTTCAAAGAACTTTTTAGAAACAAGTATTTCACTGCCCCAGTTCGAGTAATGAAGATGAACGAGTTCATACAATTGAGACAAGGGGCAATGGATGTTTCAGACTACATCGCCAAGTTCGAGCAACTCTCTAGGTTTGCGGAGCACATGGTCAGTACGGATGCGCTGAAAGTAGAGAGATTCCTAGAAGGTCTGAGACCAGAGCTATATAGGGATGTGTGTATGGCTGGTATACATGGAGTAACCTATTCACAAGTTGCTGAACGAGCGTTGATTGCCGAACAGGCAGAAATGAAAATTAGGCGTGCTCAGGAGGTTAGGCGTCAGTTTATACAGAGACAAGGACCTCGTTTTGTAGGAGATGGAAAGAAAAGGCCGCTACAAGTGCAAGGTCCAAGGCCGGGTTCTCAACCAAAACCAGGACAACAATCATGGGATCAGGACAAGCGCCAAAAGGGTGAACAAGGAAAATCACCAGTTACACAACCTACATGTCCCACATGTGGAGGTTCGCATAGTGGAAAGTGTTTTGCAGAGTATCGGACTTGTTTTAAATGTGGAAAAGCAGGACACATTTCCACGGTTTGCCCAGAGAAGTCAAACCCTACTACACAAAAGAAGACGCCAGCTAGAGTCTTTACCATGACCACAGAGGAAGCGGAAGCAAATACGTCTGTAGTAACAGGTAAAGTTCCCATCTGTGATACTATTGCATTTGCATTATTTGATTCTGGAGCTACGCATTCATTTGCATCCACTGAGTATGTGAAGAGGCTGGGTAGGAAATCTGATATAGCAGACGTTAGTTATAATGTAGTGATCCCCTCCGGAGAGTCAAAACAAACTAACCAAATTCTGCGAGCATGTGTTATCTCTATTGAAGGAAGAGAACTTTATGCCGATCTAATCATATTAGATATGAATGATTATGATGTGATTTTGGGAATGGACTGGCTATCGAAATATGGTGCTACAATAGATTGTCAGAACAAGATAGTCACATTTCAGCCGCCTGGTGACACACCTTTCGTCTTTATTGGGGTACGAAAAAGGTTCAAATATCACACAATATCAGCGGTAAAAGCGCAAAGGTTATTGGAAAGCGGTTGTGAAGGCTACCTAGTAAGTGTTATGAGTATGGAAGAGAAGCATTATCCGACTATTGAAGAGGTAGCAGTGGTGCAAGAATACCCTGAAGTATTTCCAGAGGAACTCCCAGGATTACCCCCAGACAGAGAGATAGAGTTTGTAATTGACGTATATCCAGGGACTGCTCCTATATCGAAGTCACCATACAGAATGGCGCCAACAGAGTTGAAAGAGTTGAAGATTCAATTGCAAGATTTACTGGACAAAGGCTTCATTAGACCTAGCTTTTCGCCATGGGGTGCACCAGTTTTGTTTGTCAAGAAGAAAGATGGTACTATGCGGATGTGTATAGATTATAGAGAACTGAACAAGGTTACGATCAAGAACAAATACCCCTTACCCAGGATTGATGATTTGTTTGATCAACTCCAGGGAGCTGCCATATTCTCCAAAATTGACTTGCGTTCAGGTTATCATCAACTGAAAATTAAAGAGGAAGATATCCCGAAAACGGCATTCAGTACAAGATACGGGCATTATGAGTTTTTGGTAATGCCATTCGGTTTGACAAATGCCCCAGCAGCTTTCATGGATATGATGAATCGGGTATTCAAAGACTTTTTGGATAAGTTCGTTATCGTGTTTATTGATGACATTTTGATCTGCTCCAAGAATGAAGCAGAGCATGCTGTGCATATGAGAAAAGTTTTAGACGTTCTAAAGGAGAAACGGTTGTACGCTAAGTTCAAGAAATGTGAATTCTGGTTGGATCGAGTAATATTTTTAGGGCATGTTGTGTCAGGAGAAGGAATTTCAGTTGATCCAAGTAAAGTTGAAGCAATTAACAATTGGCCACAACCTACAAATCCTTCAGAGGTACGTAGTTTTCTCGGGTTAGCTGGGTACTATCGGAGATTTGTAGAAGGATTCTCGAAAATTGCATCTCCCTTAACACAGTTGACTAGAAAGAGTGTAACATTCAAGTGGACAGAGGCTTGTGAGCAGAGTTTTCAAGAACTAAAGAAAAGGTTAACATCTGCGCCGATTCTTTCAATACCAACGGGGACTGGAGGCTTTGTAGTATACAGTGATGCTTCGAAGAATGGTTTAGGGTGTGTGTTAATGCAGGATGGCAAAGTAATAGCATATGCATCCAGACAGTTGAAGGAGTATGAGAAGAACTACCCTACTCATGACTTGGAGCTTGCAGCAGTAGTATTTGCGCTAAAAATTTGGAGACACTATCTATATGGAGAACGATGTGAGATCTACACAGATCACAAAAGTCTGAAGTACTTTTTCACACAGAAAGAGCTGAATATGAGACAGAGAAGATGGTTAGAACTCGTGAAAGACTATGACTGTGTTATCAACTATCATCCTGGTAAAGCAAATGTCGTAGCTGATGCCTTAAGTAGAAAATCATCCCAAAGTACAACATTGATGGCTTTAATTCAGAGACCAGAGTTACTAGACCTGCAAAGAATGAATATCGAGATTGTTCAACTTGGAATGGTGGAGGCAAGACTAGCAGCTCTAACCCTTCAGCCTACCCTATTTGATAGGATTAAGCAAGGACAAAATGCAGATGGATATTTAGCTAAAGTAAAGAAGGATGTCGCCTCAGGGATGCCATCAGACTTTCAGTTGTCAGAGAATGATGTCTTAAGATTCAAAACTCGTTTATGTGTGCCAAGTGCTGATAGCATTCGTAGAGATATTATGGTTGAGGCGCATTCGACATCATATTCAGTACATCCAGGAGCTACTAAAATGTATCGAGACTTAAAGATGCAGTATTGGTGGCCAGGTATGAAGAAAGATATTGCTCAGTTTGTGGAACAGTGCTTGACTTGTCAACAGGTAAAAGCAGAACACCAAAGGCCGGCAGGAACTTTACAGCCCTTACTAATTCCGGAATGGAAATGGGAGAATATTACAATGGATTTTGTGGTGGGGTTGCCGAAAACGGTAAAGGGTCACGATGCTATCTGGGTAATTGTGGACAGACTTACAAAATCGGCTCATTTTCTCCCAGTCTGTACTACTTACTCCATGGATCGTTATGCTCAGATATATATACAAGAAATAGTTAGACTTCATGGAGTACCATTATCCATTGTTTCAGATAGAGACTCAAGATTCCTGTCTACCTTCTGGAAGAGTTTACACAAGGCACTGGGAACACAGTTGTCTTTCAGTACTGCATATCATCCACAAACTGACGGACAATCGGAAAGGACGATACAGACTTTAGAGGATATGCTCAGAGCTTGTGTGTTAGATTTCCAGGGTCAATGGAGCAAATTCCTACCTTTGATAGAATTTTCCTACAACAACAGTTATCAATCTACTATAGGAATGGCCCCTTATGAAGCACTATATGGTAGGAAGTGTCGATCACCGATACATTGGGATGAGATTGGTGAAAGAAGACTTCTAGGTCCAAGTGTAATACAAGAAATGTCAGAAGCTGTGTCACAGATTCGGGAAAGGATGAAAACAGCTCAGAGTCGCCAGAAAAGCTATGCAGATAAGAGAAGGAGAGCACTTGAGTTTGCAGTAGGAGATCTAGTGTTCTTGAAAGTTGCACCAATGAAGGGAATAATGCGGTTTGGTAAGAAAGGAAAACTTAGTCCGAGATACATTGGTCCATTTCCTATTATCGAGAGGATTGGTGAAGTTGCCTACAAACTCGATTTGCCAGCATCAATGTCTCAAATACACAATGTGTTCCATGTGTCAGTATTGAGGATGTATGTTGCAAATCCGTCTCATGTCCTGAACAGTGAACCTGTAGAACTACAAGTAGACTTGGGATATGAGGAAGTACCAGTACAGATTTTATTAAGGGAGGTAAAACGGCTCAGAAACAAAGAAATTCCGTTAGTAAAAGTGCTATGGAGAAATCAATCAGTCGAAGAAGCCACCTGGGAAAGAGAGGATGAAATGAGAGCCAAATATCCTAAACTATTCAAATAAGTAAATTTCGGGGACAAAATTTTTATAAGGGGGGGAGGATGTAATACCCGCGCCTCTCACAACTCACTGGCCAATATAATTTTTGCATTTCATGCATTCCATATTTTTATGTGCTATTTGCGTGATAGTTTTATAGTAATTAATTTGTTATATTTATTGCGTTATTTTATATTTTGTGACTAATTTGGAGATGTTTAATTTGGTAGTCAAGAACCCCCTAGTCTAAAATATTGGGACATGCTACAAAATTTAAGACTACGCGTGACAAGTTTAACATATAGAACATTATGTAGTACGTAGAAGTGCTAGAAGTATAAAAGGTATCATGATTAATAATAATAAGATGGTATGAAAATAAATAAATAAGGAAACTTATTAGCTAAGGAAATAGACAAGTCCACGCCCCATACACTCAGGTGCTATGTATTCCTCTTCCAATATATTCATCTTTATCATTAAATCATTACAGCTTAAGTAAAATATCCAAGTCCTCAAAGATCTTGTCCAAAGTTTCAAGAAAAATAAGATTAACTATGGTGATGCAAGAATAGGAAATATCGGATAATTACCGTCAAATAAGAGGTAAGTAGAAATCCATCTCCAACTACAATGCTTGAACATAGTATTTTGTTTGTTGTTTGTGATAATTGATTGTTATATGTGTTGATGCATACCTCTGTATAAAGTATTTTATTCCGTTGCTAAAAACAAATTGATGTGCATCAATCATGAGCATTAGCATCTACTAGGATTACATGTGTACATATAAGAAGTCAAAATAACGTAATTGCATAAATTGATAATGTTTTGGGGTTGGTCACCACTGGCACATTGAGAGTTATATATTATATATGGTGTCTCTCGGGATGCTTCTGGTGACAGACGTGCACGCGGAAGAGGTTCCCACTTCAGCACCTTTATGATGAGGGGTACGGAAAGAGGTAGACTTTCCGGGGGACTGCAGGGGCAGGCAGGAGGCGGACCCCTGGTAGTCTCGGAAGGATAGCCACTTGGTCGTACCAACCATCACTAGTATCTCGGGTGGACTAAAAGGGGGGAGGAGGGACCCTTGGTAGTCACGAGTGTGGCCAATGAGTGTTATTTTTGGGAGGTTTGTGACAGTGACGAGAGCCAATTCCCACCATATATGATTTCTTTTGAGAAAGAGTTGAAAACAACGGCTTTGTGAAATGCATCTCATCATTCACGCATTGGACATGCATGATTTCTGCTTACTGAGCTGTAGCTCACATAGTTCTTGCATTGTAGGTGAGTTTGACTACGCATGAGTTCGTGAGCTGATCTGGCATGCTGCTGGAGCTTTTGCAAGTTTTGAAGCCCCGTGTATATGAATGACGATCTGTGGGGCTAAACCTTGGACTCACTATGTTTTGCTAGCGAATTAATAATCTTTTTGGACATGTTCAAATTAGGGAACTTTAATATGTATATTGCTGTAAATATGGTGTTGAAATCGGAGTGATGCTACTGTGCTTGACTTGGATCTATGTGAACACATGTTGATGAGATTTTAACATCGGGAAAGTGTTTTAGATTATTAATTTAAAAAAAATACACAGGTTTTGTAAGGCTAAAATTAGTATAAAATAAGTTTTTTTTACAAGGGTGGGTGTGACACTCATTTCTCACTATCCACTTGGTCACAAGCACATGCAGTATGAAACACACGTTACAATGTGTCATTTCCCTAAAGGAAGCATATGCCATTTACTGAACACATTGTACAGATCTTGGTCTAGATGCTTTTCAGCAGCTAACCTGAGTCTTCTCCTTAGATGGCCTCAAGTTAACGTCTAACTCGAGAAAACTCACATCTAGCTGTACGACAAGTTATAATTGGATAACCAAATATCCAATTCGATCACATGTACTGAACATCGATCTCATCTTAACGTACTAAGGCGACACTCATAGAATCAACTGAATGAATTCTATACTGGTCTCATCTCCCAATGTCATCGGACATTGGAGGTGATTGCTCGTGTGAGAGAGCCAATCAATTTCAACTTGTCCGACATACTTTTGAATATACCGTCAATTCATAAGTGTACATAAGTATCATTGTGAGGTGGTTCAATCTCATCAAGTGAGCTATACTTTGTAATATGGTGTGTTGGGAATGTGGAACCGGGATCAGGAAGTGAAGAACCGGAGGTTTGAACCGGGTTTGAGCATCAAGAAGCTAAGCTGTTCAGAATGAGCTGGGTTCGTGGCAGTTGAGGATAACCGTCATTTGTGACGAGTTTGTTTCAGAGTTTGTGACGAAGAGAACCGTCGTTTTTGTCCGGTAGCTGAGCTCAACTTGATTCAGTTAGAACTTTTTGTACGGTTACATTCGAGCTCCAATTCTTATATCATTGTAAAGCTCTCATCAAGGAGAACAACACTACATCGAGCAATTTCCTTGTTTCTTAGATTAGAGAGAGTATTTTGAGAGAGAACATTTTCTGCCCTAATTTGTTCCAGAATTGCGCATTTTGTTTCTTGAGTGTATTCTCTGTAATTGATTGGATTTCTTAGTGGATTGGGGTGTGCCTTGCCTCCGTGGATGTAGTTCATCTTGAACGAACCACGTAAAAGCTGTGTGTGATCCATTTCTATTTCCTGTTCTGCGCAAGTCTAGTTCGGTCACAACTCTGGCCGAACTGAGTGTGTGTTTTTCAGATTGATCTTTGTGCGAATTCCAGATTCTGTCTAGCTGTGTGCTTAGGAGTTGAATTCACTAACAAGTGGCGCCGTCTGTGGGAAACCAACTCTCACAGCTCGAAGAAGAGAAGGAATGGCTGGTATGAAGATGGATTTTGAGAAGTTCACAGGGAGAAATGATTTCACACTGTGGAAGATCAAGATGAATGCAGTATTGGTTCACAATGGCCTTGATCTTGCATTGATACCTCTGGACTCATGGGAAGAAACTGAGAAACCCAAGTTTGCATCAGTGGATAAGAAGGCCCTAAGTCTTATCTTTCTGTGTTTAGGTGATAAACCGTTGAGGGAGGTTTCAAGATGCAAGAGTTCCTCAGAAGCATGGAGGAGATTGGAAGATCTGTATCAATCAAAGTCAGTTTCCAACAAGCTGTTCTTGAAGCAGAAGATGTTGGCCTTCAAGATCACTGAAGATAAGGTAATTTCTGATCAACTTGATGAGTTCATTAAGATGATTGAAGAATTGGAAGACCTGGATGTGAAATTGGAGGAGGATGACAAGGCATTGATGGTGTTAAACATTCTTCCAAAATCCATGGAAAGCTTGAAGGATGCCTTGATGTATGGGAGAGATGAGCAGCTATCTTATGATGGAATAGTGAAGGCTCTGAGGTCTAAATGCTTCCAGACTCAAGGGGATAAAGGCATGGTGCAATCTGGAGAAGGTTTGAATGTCAAATTCAAGAAACCTTGGCAAGGCAAGAAGGGACAGAATGCTAAGGATCCAAAGGCAGGAGACTCTAATCCAAAGAAGGGAAATGAATGGGTTGAGAAGAGGAAATGCTTCAAGTGCAAGCAGCCTGGTCACTTGAAGAAGGATTGTCCTAAAAGAAATAAGAAAGGTGGAAATCAAGGGGCAGAATCTGCTGCCATTGATCATCAAGAAGATCATCCAGAGGTATTAATTTTACTGAATCAAGAATGGTAAAGGAATGGGTCTTGGACACAGGCTGTTCCTTTCATATGTGTCCACACCAGTCATGGTTTGATGAATTGAAGAGAGAAGATGGTGGAAATGTTCTCCTGGGAAATGACCAATCATGCAAGGTCAATGGAGTTGGATCAGTGAGCATAAGGATGTTTGATGGTGTGGTCAGAGTCATCTCAAATGTAAGATATGTTCCTGGCCTTAAAAGAAATCTTCTATCTCTTGGTTCTTTAGTAACTAGTGGGTGTCAGTTTAGCTCAGTAGATGGATTCTTGCATATCACAAAACATGGAAAAATGGTGATAAAAGGTAGACAGCATAATGGGTTGTTTATCTTGATTGGTTCACCTGTTGTTGGGAGTGTGGATATGGTCTTGAGCAATTCTGAGCTTGTTAAATGGCACAAGAGACTTGGACACATAGGAGAGAAAGGGTTGAAGGAACTGTCAAGAAGTGGAGTAATTGGAAACATGGGAAATCAAGATCTGGAGTTCTGTGATCAGTGTGCTTTGGGCAAATCCAAGAAGCTGCCCTATGGAAAGGGTGTTCACACAACTCAAGAGCCATTAGATTATGTTCACTCTGACATATGGGGTCCTGCAAGGACAGAGTCTCATGGTGGTGCAAGGTATTTGATGTCCTTGATTGATGATTACAGCAGAAAGGTGTGGATCATGTTGATGAAGAATAAGAGTGATGCTTTTCATAAGTTCAAAACATGGTTGATTCAACTGGAAAATGTCAAAGGGAAGAAGCTGAAGCACCTTAGGACTGATAATGGACTGGAATATCTATCTACTGAGTTTACAAACTTCTGTGAAGAAAGAGGAATCAAGAGACACAGGACTGTTCCAATGAATCCTCAACAGAATGGAGTTGCTGAGAGGCTTAACAGGACTCTTCTTGAAAGAGTGAGGTGTATGCTGTTGGATGCTGGGTTGCCAAAGGTATTTTGGGGAGAAACCATTGCTACAGCATGTTATCTCATTAACAGGTCACCCTCTTCAGTGATTGGGTTCAAAACACCTGAAGAGGTGTGGAGTGGACAGAAACCAAGTTATGAAGGGTTAAGGGTGTTTGGGTGTCTTGCTTTTGTCCATGTCAAGCAAGACAAGCTAGATGCAAGAGCTCTAAGATGTGTATTTCTTGGATATCCGGATGGAATAAAGGGCTACAGATTGTGGTGCTTAGAGAAGGGAAATCAGAAGATAATCACAAGTAGAGATGTAAAGTTTAATGAGAATGTGATGGCTTACACTTCTACAGGCTCTAAGGAAGAATTTGATGGTGCTAAAGAGACAGAAGAGATATCAATTCAGGTGGAGCATCCTGCTGAAGATAATCACACACCTCAACCACAAGAAAATCTACAAGATAGTGATTCATCATCTGAAGAAGAAGAACAAACTGGACCTTCACAAAATGTCAGAGAATACAGCATTGGAAGGGACAGGCCTAGAAGAACAATCAACAAACCTGATTTCTATGGTCAAGCAGGGAGTGTTCACTATGCCTTGAGTGTTGCTGAAGACCTGGAATCACAAGAGCCTAGTAGTTTTAAAGAAGCACTAGACTGTGAAGAAGGTGAACACTGGATACAGGCAATGATTGAAGAGATGGAGTCCCTGGAAAAGAATGAGACCTGGATATTGGTGGATAAACCAAAAGGTCAGAAACTTGTAAGCTCTAAATAGATATACAAGAAGAAACTAGAGACAGCAGGATCCAAACAGGTGAGGTTTAAAGCAAGATTGGTGGCTAGGGGCTTTACACAAAGAGAAGGAATTGATTTTAATGAAGTTTTCTCTCCAGTGGTAAAGCATTGCTCAATCAGGTTACTTTTATCAAAAGTTACACAAGAGGACATGGAATTACAACAACTGGATGTAAAGACAGCATTCTTACATGGAGAACTCAATGAGAAGATATATATGAAACAGCCAGAAGGCTTTATTGTTCCTGAACAAGAAGACAAAGTTTGTTTGTTGAAGAAGTCACTATATGGACTCAAACAAAGTCCAAGATAGTGGAATAAGAGGTTCAATGACTTCATGATCAGTGTTGGCTTTGTAAGAAGTCTTTATGATAGTTGTGTTTACTTCAACAAAGGTTCAAAGCAAGATAAAGTCTTCCTTCTATTGTATGTGGATGATATGCTAATTGCCACCAGGAACAAGAAGAGGGTACAATGGTTGAAGGATAGACTTAATACTGAATTTGACATGAAAGATCTGGGAGAAGCCAAGAAGATTTTGGGCATGAACATTCTAAGAAACAGAGAAGCTGGAGTGCTTTGGTTATCTCAGAGGCAATATCTACAGAAGGTGTTGGAGAGGTTACATATGCATGAAGCCAAACCTCTCTCCACTCCAGTTAATCTACAGAAGAAACTCTCCAATGAACAATGCCCAAAGACTGAAGAGGAAATCATACATATGAGCAATATCCCTTATGCAAGTGGAGTTGGAAGTCTTATGTATGGAATGATTTGTAGCAGGCCTGACTTGGCCTATGCTGTGTCTTTAGTAAGCAGGTTCATGTCAAACCCAGGAGGTGAGCATTGGGAAGCTTTGAAACATGTGATGAGGTATTTGAAAGGATCAGTGAACTTGTCACTGAAATTTGAAAAGAAAGTGGATGGAAGTACTGTTGCATTGGAGGGGTTTGCTGATTCTGATTTTGCAGCAAACATAGACACAAGGAAATCTATTTCTGGATTTGTGTTTACCTTATTTGGAACAGCCATCAGCTGGAGAAGTGTACAACAATCAGTTGTAGCACTGTCAACAACAGAAGCAGAATATATCTCCTTAACTGAAGCTATCAAAGAGGCAATCTGGCTGAAAGGGATTTTGAGAGATTTGGATATCAAGCAGAAGTGTGTGGCAATCTACTGTGATAATCAAAGTGCTTTACATCTTGTGAAACACCAAGCATTTCATGAAAGGTCAAAACATATTGATGTTAGGTTACATTTTGCTAGAGATATCATTGATTCTGGTTCTGTGGAGGTGAAGAAGGTACACACATTGCATAACCCTGCTGATTTTCTTACCAAGGGTGTACCTGGGAACAAAGTGGAGCATTGTTCGAGCTTGCTGCAGCTTGAGCAATGTCATGAAGAGTATTAAACAGAAAGGCAGTGGTGAGGCAGGAAGAGGCACACTTGATTCATTGAGGTGGAGATTTGTGAGGTGGTGTTCAATCTCATCAAGTGAGCTATACTTTGTAATATGGTGTGTTGGGAATGTGGAACCGGGATCAGGAAGTGAAGAACCGGAGGTTTGAACCGGGTTTGAGCATCAAGAAGCTAAGCTGTTCAGAATGAGCCGGGTTCGTGGCAGTTGAGGATAACCGTCATTTGTGACGAGTTTGTTTCAGAGTTTGTGACGAAGAAAACCGTCGTTTTTGTCCGGTAGCTGAGCTCAACTTGATTCAGTTAGAACTTTTTGTACGGTTACATTCGAGCTCCAATTCTTATATCATTGTAAAGCTCTCATCAAGGAGAACAACACTACATCGAGCAATTTCCTTGTTTCTTAGATTAGAGAGAGTATTTTGAGAGAGAACGTTTTCTGCCCTAATTTGTTCCAGAATTGGGCATTTTGTTTCTTGAGTGTATTCTCTGTAATTGATTGGATTTCTTAGTGGATTGGGGTGTGCCTTGCCTCCATGGATGTAGTTCATCTTGAACGAACCATGTAAAAGCTGTGTGTGATCCATTTCTATTTCCTGTTCTGCGCAAGTCGAGTTCGGTCACAACTCTGGCCGAACTGAGTGTGTGTTTTTCAGATTGATCTTTGTGCGAATTCCAGATTCTGTCTAGCTGTGTGTTTAGGAGTTGAATTCACTAACAATCATAATCACCTCGCATTATGTGACAATATCCCAGATAAAGTCAAGTTGTGATGTACTTGGTCAGTGTTTGGAGTCTCTCATAAGCTACGCCCCATTTATGGGTTGTGGGTTGCTAATGCCCCCACTGAACTGCTTATCACTCTAAAATCACTCAACTAAAAACAACTTTGCATTGTATAGGCAGAAGTTCCGAGCTTTGCTCTGATTGTATAAATCTATACATTTATCCAATACTCTCATCTCCCCGAGATGATCCTGCCACTTCGCAAGAGTAACTACTTAGATGCAGTCTCTGATCTGCATCACCGTACTGAGTATCAATTATGTATTATTCCAACTAGAACATAGTTCCTCCACTAAGGAGAATGATACAATGCATCCTAAACATCACAAAAATCCTTTCAAGTGTACTCCTACACTTTTACTAGGATTTGATTAATGCTCAATTACTAGACCCATGGCAAAGCCTAGACTAAGGCACACACATCTCAAAGTTATTTACAGCTCTTAGCAGTACTAGAATATTGTACGATGAGCATTGTCAACTTCATTATAGAAGTAATTGGACACATTAAGTGGTTTCAAAACTTCGTCTATAGCCAATAAGAGTATTAGTGGATACATGGGCGTCCACATGGAATCACTTTAAGATTTTTACAAGTGATGCTCATACAGTCACAAGTAGTCATCTAGGTGATCCCTTGGAACCTTCACTTATCTCATAAGTAACCTATCCATATCCTTCAACTCCGAGTTGTAAGACAACCCATTTATCAATGGTCATAATACTCAATATCTTTGCTCACTGGCAAAATAAGATTGCAAGTTTCCTTGTGGTGTTACATGAGATAAATAACTTTCGTAAAATCTCATATGCCATTGACTTGAGTATTGTACCAGGCCATGAAATTGATTTCTTGGCCTCTGACTATAAACTTATTTGGTAAGCCAATTTGTTTATCTGTCAAGTTCTCCTCTGAGAAATACAGTCACTCAACCACTTTAAAAATTTGCAAATCAAATTCTAAGTTGGCTAACTAAGAATGAATCATGGTAAAACTCAACATTGGTAGGAAATGTCCCTCTGGACAAGCCTTACACTCAAAGTGTAACTTTCCAACCAATTTGAGATTTTTACCTCTAGCAGTTCTAATAGCCTTTTGAGGACCGTTAGTTCACAATCTCTCTGTATCCAATAGTTATCAACCAGTTCCCGGACTTGGTTTCAACTACACCAATTAGATAACTATCCCTTTGCTTTCATCCATTCATCCATTCAAGGATGATACAGAGTCCAACTCTTCTCAAATTTTGGAGATTCCTACTTAAAAACATGCCTTGCAATCTCATAGATTCAAGCATGCATTTTCCCAGTTTTGTTCGAACGAAAAAATTCAAACAGATTCTGGTTTAGCCGAATGTTGACCCGCACTGGAATCTTATTTCAGGATATCCTTTTGAACTACTCATAGCTTAGTTGGATGCAGATCTTCATTTGAACATTTCATAGAAATATCTCCAAAATGCTAGGTTTTGTGATTCTACTTCAGTAACAAATTTATCAATTGTTCATCTTTGAACATATAACCTTTGGACTGACAGAGTATCCTTTAAGGATACATTTCCTCTACTGAGGTTTTCAGCTTTCCAAACATAATTGAAAAATGTCACTCACCTAAGCAATTGATCCGAAGGATCCCCATTGACCCCTGGAACCTTCATTTGCTCAGGTTTGACTATCTATAAGTCCAAAAGTTTACGAGATATTTAAGTTACTGATTCAATGAATACCATGGTTCAAGGTATGGGCCGCAATCAATGTTCTTTCCCAATGAAATAAACTACTTGGCTTGCACCCTCATGGACCTCAATATTTATCTAGCAACATCTTTCCCCCCCCCCCCCCTTCACCACACAATTTTATTGAAAAATGTATGTGAAGAACGGATGTTTGCTTGATAATATTTCCATACATTGATCATCATATGATCATGAGACTTTTCACACCTGTAATTAGTCTAAGAGCACTTATGCTTTATTCATTTGATCATTGTGTCAAACACACCAGTTTCTAGACTTTCCGTGAATCAAATGAATTCGACGAATTCGTGTGAGTAGTCCTCATATGTATCGCGAGATTAGGCTCCATGATCAACTATTACTTCGTTGAATCACAAAACATCACAGTAGATTAATTGCAATGAAAAATTATCCTAATTGTCTTAAAAATATTTCAAGTGTTGATGATAAAGTGAAACAAAATCCCCCCCTGAGATTAAGAATTCTGGAAAAATTACTCCTCGAGTTCATTTCCAGTTAATTGAAGCATCATGTTATGCCTAACGTAAACTAGTCTAGTGCACCTTTGCACTAATCAGTCCACTTTCAAGGCATACACATATGTTTACTTCATCCAACAACACGAAACATTCTCGTCATGTCCATCTATAATATTGTCTTAATGTTTATCAATCAATCAATCTATTATTATCTCAAGCCGAGTCCAGATCTTAAGAAGAACTCCAACCGAAACCAAAATTCGTCCTATTTCAAGATTCTTAAGGATAACTGACAGGAAACTTTAGATCATCATGCAATTCCGAATTGCAAGGGATCAAGCCTAATCATTAACTTCAGCATGCTGCAAATCAAATTTGCAGTGATAGGTGCCTAAGTCGTCAATCATGGCATAAATTCATGTGTTCATCCTCATAATCCTATTGAAATATAGACAAAAAATGTCCAAAAAATTTCCAGTTCTGACATTCACTGCCTTAAGTCCTTTTACCCGAAGTAAAGGAATTAATTGACAAGTCTGACACTGTCTAGCATTTGCAATTATTCAAGTTGAGTGTACACTATCAAGTGTTTCTCAAGAAGTGTTTAGGTATCTACTACCACACTTAATGAATAATGCTATATGCTTAACCCTCATTGTCGACTCATATGACAGGTGTGTCAAGAACTAAGAAAATTACTTTGGATTAGCACGATTAAGTGCAATTCCATTTGGTTTCAGTACATGTGTTGAGTCAAACACACTATACTGCATTTGCTCAGAATTTTGTGTTTCCCAAAAAGACCCATCTATCTTTACTGGGAGACGTTCTTCTGAAAAATCATTGTCAGTATCTTCCGCCTTTACCATGTTCCTCATATGTTTAGAATCCAATTCTTAACTGGGAACTTGTAATTGACTAATTAGCAGTCTTTAGCCACTTATAATCACTATCATGAGTAGGATCCCAAAAATCCGAGCCACCCCAATGGGTATAATCAGTTTTTAGATGCTCCCACTCAACGAGAAGATGCTAGGCTCTAACCTAAACCTTAATAAATAGTTCATAAAGAAGACTTAGAGTAACAACCTCTGACTGGTGGTGGTAGAGATACCAAACTTTTACTGTAATATACCCTGATATCTTGAGTTAAAGTATTTTCTCATTAAATGAGAATTACTACCAAGTCCAGAGCCTGTTGATTATCCAAGGTTACATCAGTAGAGGAATCCCCTTTAATTCCATACTACTAGAACCGTTTCTGGTTTCTTCTCTGTTCCAATGCTAATACCCTCCTAAGGTTCATATGATCGGTTGAAACCATCCAAGACTATTTCTAAGTCTGGTACAAATCTATTATTATGACCTCCTAGTCATAATATACTTATCACTTAAGACAAGGTAAACTAAGAAGCAACTAACTAATTGTGTTCTACGCCTGGTCTAGATGCAAGTGAGGTGATTGCACATGTATGTGCTTACTAAAACTAAATTTACATAAGATTTTGTTCTTAGAATTGACATTGTGGTAACCTAACGGAAGGTATGACCTCGAAAGTTCACTATGTTCCCAATCATCACCCATATCCAACCGTCGTATTACCACAACTCAATCCTGAAGGGAAAAAAAACCTACAATTGTTATAGGTGAGAATGCAAGGATTCTTCCAACCCATAACCCCCACTCAAATAACCAATCATGTTCTCAACACGATTTTACTATGTTGATCACACTGAAGTTGTATAGACAACAAGTTGATCACATATAACATGGGGTTCAACACACATTTAAATGTCAAGGATCATGAATATGCACCATCCATATGTTTGGGAATTAAGTTTAAAAACAAGTTAATGCCCTTAACTATATCCTATTTATGACAGATGACTTTCCCATTACATGCTTACGAAGCATCTGTAAAGACACTCGTATCAACATCGTAATAAAGTCCATCTTCATTCATGGACAGATGTAACAACTATCCAAATGTTGACTTAGCCCTGTGATCACCTTTGATCTGAGCCTAACACTTAGTCAGCTTAGAGGCAAGTCAACTAACTCGAAAAATCGAACAGTAAGGATAAGATTAGATTAGACATATCCAATCATAAGGTCATTGTAAACTTATTCAGAACACTCACTAAGGAACATGACCAATAGTCCTATGTGACTCATTGCTCATTAGTTCCATTTGAATGTACTAACAAGTTTAAGGTCATGGAGACACTTCAACAATTTTTCCCGAAAAAATACTGCATCATTTTTACATCCCAACCCTGTTTCTAGATCTTGATTAAACTCTTAAGTGGATTCAAAATTTCCAAAATTTGAAACCTATGGAGGATAATTGAAATCACATAAAATAGGTGTGAAACGTTACAGAAGCTTTCGGGTGAAAATTCCATGAACATGGCCCCTAACGCATGTTCATAACCAGTACACACTCTGTCACACATCACCACGCTTCTGTTGCGTCCATCACACGCTCACATGCACGCATACTCACCCGTACACGTGCATACACGTATATATAAGCACAAAACATGTGCCTCATGCACTCGTACGCATCAAAACACGAACATACGCACAAATACAGTGTCCAGAGAAGCCCACGTGCATCACACGCGCACAACATGCACCACGCACCGGCACGCGCCCCAAGCGTGTCTCACGCCCCGCCACGCTCCACCACGCGCCGGCAATAGTCGGAGGCGGAGCTACGGCGGCGCAGTGGTGGTCCGGTTCGGAAGTCGGTGAACCGTCTCCCGAACCGACTCGATCCAGCCCGGGTGACGTGGCACATATGCCACGTGTCACTACTCTATTGGTGCTCTGTGTATGACGTGTCGCCACATGTCGCGCCACATGGCTTGCGACGTGGTTGCTGATGCGACCATGCCTTGCACACGTGGCACGATGTGATTCGTCCACGTGTGCTGAAGTGGCTCTTACGTGTCTGCTGGTAGTGATGTTGATTATACGTTGATGTGGCACACATGGCACGATTTCATTTGTCCACATGTGCTGACTAGGCACTGGTGTGTCACACCTTTGAACCAAGCGAGGCCTACTCTCAGTGACCGGAGAGTGGGCTCCACGCGCAGCCTTCCCGGCGTTTCCGGCTGGCGGCGCTCCGGCTACCCTCCCATTCTCGGCCATTCCGAGTCCAACGGTGCAATTTGTTTCTCGATCCGACAATCCTAACTATGTGTTCGGATCAGTAAATGTGTTCTTGGAGAGTGAAGAACATTGTTCTTCATGTTCTTCATCAAGAACAATTGAAGAACACATTAGATCCGTTTTTTATTTCAAAGCACGTTATACAACTCAATTCAAGTCCGATTAACACAAATAATATATCAAATCGAAGCATATTTGATAAACTACGCATACATACCACATACATGTGTAAAATCGAACATTAACATGCTGAAATCGGGTTTTTATAGAAACAAGAACATCTTCAAGTTTTCCGGAAAATTTTAAGAAATACATAATTTTCGTCCAATCTTTAAAGATCCGTATCTCATTCGTTTCTCAACGAAATTAAGCGCATAATATGTCTATAGAAAGGTCATTCTACATAGAACATGATCATATCAATTATACGCAAGCATCAGAACAGATTTTGGACGAAAATCGAACCCGAACAGATTAAAAAAAAATGTTTTTCACAACATTTTTATAGATTCACATATCCAACTTCAAAAAATCATATAAAATTCGTTTCTTTACAGAATCGAGTGATTCAATTTGGAGAACTTAGCTATTAACGAGTACTATAATATCAAATCAATAGCACATAAAGAATAGAAATAATTCTGACGAAAATTCACAGATTGTAACAGCATGTATTTCAATCACCAAAAATCGAAAGAAAAAAAAAACATCAAGAGCCGGATTCTAACCTTTTGGCTCCGATACCAATGTTGGAATTAGGGTCGGGTACCTTCAATTGCAGTGGATTTGAACCCGGATCATATACGGGTCGAACCACGGCCTCACCTCGATGATTCGTACTCTTCGGTCGGGGTGAAAATCAGAATCCGAAATCCACCACGATCCACAATCCAAAAGCCATCTTCGGAGGCTTTGGAAAATCACTTTTGGGTGTGGGAGAAATCACTTTTGATTTCTCCCCTTTCTGTTTCTCACGTAAGTGAGAAACAATTCTCATTATTCTTTATCATCAAGTATACCTTGTACACTTAATGGGTTTATATAGGGGGAGGAGTGGGCTTCTAATAATGGGAGATAAGCCTCCCATAATAGCCCACTTACTATAATTGGGCCAGCCCACTTGGGTGGCCTTCGACCGGGCCCAATAGCCCGGGTGAACCGGGCTCATGGCCCGGGTCAAACCAACATGATCTATTAGTTTGCATAATGTTGTCTACAAGCTTGTCTTTTAGGTCTTAGCTAATAGGATTCGGGCTTGCCTCCCCCAATCATCTCAGAGTCAAAATCAACTTTCATCCATGGAAGGCTTATTACCTACCGATAATGTTCTGATAGCATATGAAACACATCACCATATGAAGCTAAGAACTCGGAGGGTACAGGGGTTGATGTCAATCAAACTTGACATAAGCAAAGCATTTGACAGGAGTGAATGGTCTTTTGTGTATAGTGTCCTTATGTATTTGTGTTTCCCAATATTTTTTGGCGACCTTATTCTGCCTTTTATCTCCACTGTTCAATTTGGGTTCTTGTTGAATGGGTTGAGTTTTGAAGATCTTAAACTGTCTCGAGGGGTGCGTCAAGGGGACCCTCTTTCCCCATATTTCTTTATTATATATGCTGAAGTTTTTTCTTGTGTTATACAAGATTTGCAGTTATGTGGGAAGATACATGGTATAAAACTTTCTCGAAAAGCACCAACTATCTCTCACCTCTTTCTTGCAGATCATATCCTCTTATTTAGCAAAGCATCAATCGATGAGGCTGAGCATCATAAATTTGCGATAATATTATATGAGAAAATATCAAGCCCACACATTAATCTTGAGAAATCGAGAATTCTATTCAGTCTAAACACCCTCTGATAATACCAGTCACTCCATCTGCACTTTGCGTGGAATTCCCAGGGTCGAATCACATGCTAAATATTTAGGGCTACCCTTGGTGGTTGGTTGGAATAAAAAGAAGATATTTGCTAACCTTAAGGATCCTATAATGTAGCGGGTTATGGGGGTATAAGGAGAAGCAACTCAACGAGGTGGGTAAAGAGGTTATAATTAAATTAGTTCTTCAGGAAATTCTAACATACATGATGTCTTGTTTTCAAATTTTGGATGGGTTTATGGATGAGATTGAGAGGTGTGTGAAAGCTCACTGGTGTGGGTCATCTAGAAAGGTTCGTTGGGCGGCTTGGAATTCTATATCTCAACCAAAATCACTTGGAGGACTCGGGTTTCGCAATCTCCAGGGATTCGATCTGGCCCCTCTTAGCAAGCAAGCATGGATACTTCTCAATTATCCGTCATCTTTGCTAGCCCGGGTACTTAAGTCTAAATATTACCACAATTTGTCCATTTTTTAAGCATCACTTAGATCACACAAATCCTTCACGTGGAAAAGCATATTGGAAGGCACACACATTATTTCCCTTGGTTCTCATTGCCTTAATTTCTTGGGATTAAATGCCTAGATATGGCAAGATAGGTGGCTTGCTTCACCGCACAGCTTCAGGATGCAATCTCCTTAATCCGTTCTTCGGCATGACGCTCATGTTGCACAACTTTTGGACTACTTGGGTTGTTGGGACAACACCCTGGGCCGATCCGTATTCCTAACTCATGAAGCTGATTTGATTTTATCAATCCCAATTTGGAACCATAATGCTATGGTTGCTGCTAAAGAGATAAGGTAACTTTCCTTGTTGAGAAGGCCATCTATATGATAGGCAGGGCAGCTGATAGAGCACTGTCTCCACGCCTTTCGTTGTTCGCTACCATGGCTATACGATGTGATCTAGCAAAGCGAGAGAACCGCCACTGTCATTGAAGTCCAACAACGGGTCAACGAGTCGAAGGACGCGGTTGAAAGCAGCCCAAGTCATCGTTGCTACCATAGAAATAAAATTCCTCGTGAACTTGGAAAAATTGATGATATGAAAATAAATAAAAAAAATCGGCGAACAATTTTCTGAAAATAATGATTTAAATGACGGAAGTAAGAAAATTGTTTGTAGATTGACAAAAAGATATTGCCGAATTACTCCCTCTGTCCTGGCCTAACTTGTCTACTTTGACCGAACACAGAAATTAAGAAAAAGTAAATTTTGTGGAATCTTTGATTTTCACCCTCCTACACACTCAAATCACCACTTTCACTCAATTTATCCCTCTCAAATTCACATCACGTTGCACACTTTCCTCCGATTAATTTTGAATTTTGGGCGATTTTGAGACCGGATTGAAAAAGGGCGCGAAAGGCAATTTTCGAAATTTCTTCGTCTAAACCCGATTAGTATGAAATTTCTACACCTCCTAATGTTTACATATTCATTATTAGGAGCATGCTTAGGACTTCAATTTTGTATTTTCGTCTCGTTTTATCAAATTGATTGATTGTTTGGAAGTGTATATTGAATGCTTGATCAATTGTGCATGCTTGACGATTCGAGAATACAATGTTGATGCTAGATATGTTGTTTGGAATGTGTTTATGCATTGGGAAGGTGAAGGGGTGATAATTTGTGATTGTGAATGAAATTGGGTTGAAAGAACCTTTCAAGCTTGTTTTGCACTATTTTGTTGTTGTTTTCGCTTTGAATTTGTTATCATGTCAATTGTTGTGCTTCATTAAGGCATATTTTTGTTGATTTAATTAATAATTTCATTAGTAGGAACAATTTAGGTAGATGCCTGATTGGTTTATTAAATCACTATTTGTCAATTTGCCCAAGTTACAAGTTCATTATTTTGTTGAGTAATTGCGTTCATATGTCTTGAAATTGTTTCTATTTGGACTTTGATTGAATGTGAATTGAGTGTATTGGGTGTTTTCAGGCAAGACATGGCACCACCAAAAAACATGAAGAAGAACACCAGTCAAGAGGGCACCTCAAGTAGGCGTATAACACAAAAAATCAGAAAAAGTCAGGCCAAGGGCAAAGAAAAAGCAGTTGAGCACACAACGGAGGATCCCATACCAGAAACTCCAACAACCACAGATAAACCCACGAAACCATCCGACTTCGATATAATTCTGAGCACAGATGAACAAAAGAAGAGGTTCGACAAATTGATAAGGAAAGGGGTGTCGGCAACCCGCTTTAGCGATCCAAAGATTTTACACGCCATGGGCATAAGGGAGAACGTCAATGACCTTTTAAAAGAAGCGGGGCTCCCCCGATGCCTAGCACCCCGACCCACCTTCCTCAAGTTTGTACTAGAATTCTTTAACACCCTTGAAATCGAGGAGGAGTCACTTTCTTACATGACAAAGGTCTACAACATCAAATTTCAGCTTTTGAATGAGATGAAGACCTTAAGCCACGACAACTTGAGGGCTATATATGGCTTCAAAAGGCCAACCATTGGCGATGCGGGTACTCTACGAGAGTTCGATGTGCAACAATTCTGGGGGCAAATCACTGCCGCTCCTGGAATAGTTGCACCACAGGCTTATGACCCAAGGAGCTCTAGGTTGACTACGATATGAAGCCCGGTCATCAAATACTTGCAGAAGCTGCTTAGCTCGACAATCTGTGGCAGGAAGGAGATTAGTTCCCCCCGATTATATGAGATGGAGATTTTATGGCAATCGTGAACAGAAGGCTGAGGAATTTCCAAGAAGATCTGATAATGAGCTTTGAGAAGACATTAAAGGAGTTGAGGATAGAAGGAAGATGGAAACGAAGGTCCCAGACCCGATCTACTGCGGGGCCTTGATTACCCCCATTCTTGAGCATTACAACGTGCCCCTCCTAGAATACACACCTATCAGCAATGACTACTACTTGGATTGGGAGGAGATGGAGAATATGCGAATAGCAATGCTCGGGTATTACGAGGGAACCTCGGGACCATCTGTCCCTTATGTTCTCCAAAACGAGGGACCCTACCTCCACCTACCTAACCCCGGGCTGACGTACATTACTAACTTGAAAATCACATTGAACTTGGAGCTTAACTCAGAGGTGCACATCAATGCGTCCAAAGAACCAACCAGTGAAGAATTGACCAAGTTCAAGAGAGCAAAGAAGTCACGTCCGGTGGCAAGGGTTCGGAGCATGGGAGGCCAGGGAGAAGGTAGCAGCCAACCAGACAGACCGTCAAAGAAGAGACCAGCATCAGTTATGCTGTCTCAATCAGAGTTCCATGAAAGGCAAGAAGGACTGGTGGCTGCAATGGGAGACAAAATCAAAGAAATCATTGCCGAATTGGTGGAGATGAGGACGACATTTGGAGTTGAATTGAGAGGCATTAAAGAGACCATTAAAGAAAACCAGACCAAGCTCCTCGACCTTTTCAAAACCATCAAAGGGTGTTTCACCGGCTCGAGCTCCCGGCCTTCCCGATCTTTGTGAGTGGAGTACCGAGAAAGCCTTACTCCTTCACAAACTTAGTTGAAAACTAAGTTTTGGGAGAGAACAAGGGGGTAAGACATTCTCGGCCACTCAAAATTTCCGACCCCCCTCGTACCCTTCCTTATCTTCTTTTACTGTTTATGCTATTTCTATTGGCATGTGTGCCCTCACTTTTGTCACTTTGCACTATTATTGTTGGTATTGGCCTGTGAGCCATTTGATATTTTGTTCATGTTGGATTGATTTGATGGCCTGTGTGCCAATTATGATTTAACTTTTGGCTTGATTGTTGATGATTGACTTTTCCTTGACTGTTGATGACATTACTTGGCCCGTGAGCCAATTGCTATCATTTGATTGTTTTGGTTGCCTTGATATTGTTGATAGTAAATTTTGATACCTTGCACATTCTAGGAGTAGGATTTTTGTTAAGTTAGTTAGTTAGTGGCTTTGGCTAAATGGTTAATAATTGGTTAAATTCGGCGAGCACCAACTCGTACTCCTCTTTTCCACAAAGTTGGTTTCCAACCAAGTTTGGGGAGGGGGTGGTAGGCGTACAAGTTGGCGGCTCGAGAAAAAAGTGATTGGTTCGTTTAGGAAAGAAACTTGTGGCATTTGTTAATGATGAAAATTTTAGAACAAAAATTTTGAAAATGGCACTTGATAGAGCATGATAGGCTTTTGAAGCAAAATCAACTTACATTCAAAACTTGGGATCAAAATTTTTACCAAGTGAGTTTTTTAGCCTTAAAATGATACTCCCACTTTTGGAGTTATTCAAAATTTCTTTCGGTGTGAAATTCATTGAATTCATGCATTTTCCTCTAGAACTTGCCCTGATTCTCTACTTTTGAATAAGTTGGTACATGTTGTGGCATTAGACGTGATATTAGGCAATTCTTGATTTGATACTATTTCAAAAGCTTGAAAATACTCCCTTTTTACCAAAAATATGAAAATTATCCCTACTAAACCCCTTGAGCTTTAGTCTTTTTTGTTTGACTAGTAAGGTCTCACGTGTGTTGCACGTGGTACACGTGAATTTATAAAAGTAAATATATCATAATCTAATTAAATTGATTTGGATAAAAAAAACTAAGGTGTGTCATGACAAAGGAAATAATTAAATAAATTTAGAATTGGAATAGTTTTTTACAAAAAAGAAAAAGAAAACACCAACACTAAAGAAGTTTTTTCTTGATTTATGACAGTGCTGCTTAAATGGTCTTATTATGTTGTATGCGTATATTATTATGTTTTTGTTCTTTTTGTTATTGATTTTTAATTAGACTTTTGGTTATCAAAGTTCATTGTGTTGCATATCGTATGCATGAATTTTCATAATTATATTTTTTTGATACTTTAATTAAATAGGTTAGAAAAGTTCTTGGTGTTCTATGACTAGAGAATTGATTAGATGATTAAATATACTTAAAATACATTCAATACTTTTTTCCCCATCAAGATAAATGAAGTTTGCTTGATCTATTATCACATTATATGTGCAAGCTCTTACATTTTTTTTTGTTGTATATTTATTGTTTTCGAAGAAATTCGGTGGATGTTGTCAATGATTTAATGTAAAAATGATCAAATTCACATAACCAAAAACGCTAGTGGGCTTTTATAGTTACAAGATTAAAGCTTGAATTTCACCTAATAATTTTAGATGATAAAGCTAAAAAGTAAAAAAAAAAAAAAAACAAAAAAAACAAAAAAAAAAAATTATGTAAGAAGTCTTAAGTGATTAATTTTCATTTACTTAAACTAAGGACCTTCTAAAATCTTTGAATGGTTCTTGGAGACTTGGTTCTATTGTGGATCTTTTCACTTTTATATACAGTAATAGCAAAATTATTTTTGTTATTTCTTCTTCCTGTTTGCAAATTTGAAAATAATTTTTAATGTAAACTTTTCATCCAAAAATATATGCTTAAAAGAGATAATTGTAAATTAAAGTATTTTTTGTTTTCTATATTCTTTTATTTTGAAAGTAATTATAGTTAATATTACGTGATGCTTCTTTAATTTATTTTATCTTTCTTTTAGACATACATACATATATATAGACATATATTATCCTTAATTTTGATTGATTTAAAATTAGGACCACTTTCTTTGAAAAACATCAACACTAAAGAATTGTTTCCTTGATATATGACCATGTTTCGTAAATGATCTTATTTTTGTGTATACATGGATTATTATTTTTTAATTCTCTTTTAGTTTTTGTATTTTATTTTGACTTCTAGTTCTCTATGTTCATTATATTGTACAATGTACCCATGAATTTCAACATTATATTTTTTAATACATTGATTTAATAGGCTAGAAAATTTCTTGGTCTTCTAACTTAAGAACTGATTAGATAATTTAATATACTTTGAATACTCTCAATACTGTTTTTTTCATCAACACAAAAGCGTTTTTGTGTAAGGTCTTACTTTATGTTTTCTTAGATATCCATTTTTTTTTTTTTTAAATTCCATCTTTGGTGGATTGTCAATGATTTCTAGTAAAATTGACCAAATGCACATCCACAAAGGTTACTGGGCTTTATAATTAGAGGACTAAATTTTAAAATTTACCCATTAATTTTAGATGACAAAGATAATAAGTCATAAAGATACATATTATTTTAAGTGGTTAATCTTTCTACGAACGGTTCCTGGTGATTTCTGAAGACCTACTAATAGACCTATTTATTTTTATTGTGAATCTTTTTACTTTTCTTTAAAGTAATAATATAATTATTTTTGGTTCTTATCCTTCCTCTTCCTTTGCAAATTTATAATTCGTTTTCATTTTGAAATTAATTATACTTAATTTTACATAAAGCTCCTTTAGTTTATTTCATCTTTTTCCTAACTACTTTAAGTATGCACACACACACACACACACACACACACATATATATATGAACATATTTTTTTTTCTAGTTTAGATTGATTTAATATCAGGGACACTATGGCCCTGTTTGTTTATGACTGTGGGTGACTGGAGTACTGTAGGCTGTGGGGAATATAGTGGAATATGGAGGTTGGAGTAAATAAGTGAGTGTTTGTTTATGTTGGTTGGAGATTGAGTTGTGGGGGTGATTATAATATAAAAGGTGTTAAAGTTGATTTGATGTGTGTAAGAGTTAGTTAGGGAATAATTAATTATTGATTAAAGTGTGTATTGAGAATGATATTTGATTGGTGATGTGTGTAAGAGTTAATTAGTGATTTGATGATGTGTGAAGATTGTGGGCAATTTATTGCCCACAACCGATGAACAAACACACAATGGGCTGGGCTCAATCCACAACCGATTGACCCAACCCTAAACAAACAGGGCCTATCTTTTTTACTTTTTCGCAAGAAACAGACTTCATTTTTTAAGTTTCCCATTACTCGCAGGAGTCCCACAGCCCCTAGCACCCTTTCTAGTACTCATTGAGTAAATCCCTTATTTCTTTCGCGCATTGAGCTTAGGGATACGCCTATTTGCCAATATGATGGCCAGGATAAACTTTTCATTATAAGATATGACATAACTAAGTAATTAAATCAAACCATCTAAAAAGAAGTAAAATAACACAATTTAACAAATCAAAGTATTTATCATGTTTGCTTATAATTTTTATTAAACACCAATGTTGAATAAACTTAATTATAAAATCACAACTCATTAGTCTATGATTTTTTCTTCTCCATATTGTAATATATTTACATTCATAGTTAATTAAAAACAACATATATATGAAGTATTGTTAATTCTTAACTTAAAAATGATGAAAATATTATCAAGTAAATTTTTACATATGTGCTTATGAGAATCCTTCTAATTTTTTTAATCTAAAAGATATGGCAAAACTAATAAATTTCACCAAAAAAATCTTAAACTACGTACCTCTATTATATTAACTCACTCTATTAGTTTGAAGATTCATGAATAAACTTATTCTTTATTCTCTCTAAAATTATATAATTCTTATTTGCATCACTTTGTCAAAAGTGAAAAGGTCAAAATGTTTAACTTTTCATAATCCTTGGCTTAAAATGATAAAAATCACATCAAATAAATTAAGTATATGCTTAAATTGTTTGCAACCTCTCGCGATATAATTCAATATACAATTATTTTTATTAAATTTTCGAAAAAATCAAGTTTGAAAATAACTATTGAACTCTCGTTTACCCTTCTCAACATATTTCAATTCTTATTGAGAATTTTTATGCTAGGCATTTCAATAATCCAATTTAATCTTGCTAAATTTATATCAAATTACTTGATTCTTTGTATATGTTATAATATGATCTAAGGATATTTTAGTTATGTTATTAATTTGTAAGACGCAACTCATATTTTTTAAGAATTAGGGAGACATGAATAATTTAAATGACATAAGTTGAAGTTTAAGTATAACTACTGTTTTGATATAATGCCATCATCTATATCATACAAAATATGATTTTCTTTAGTAGTGAAATTGATTTTCTCATCTAATTAATTAGTAGAAGGCTCCATGATTCAAACATAATTTGAAATACATAAGTTATTGGTCATGAAAATTACAATATCTGATGTCGATGATTTGGAATATAAACTCGTAAAAATTCAAAGTGCTACTCTATAAACTCAATCCAGAACCCAACCAAATAAATTTAAATTAAATAAAATCATATCCACTTAAATTTTCATTTAGAAAAATTCAACTAAACAAGTAATAGTTATATCATATAACGACAAAATAACAAAACCTAAATATAAATAGGTTATTTATTTATTTTTTTATCTTCTTTAATTTATTGGAAGTTAAGATATAAGTTATTTTTTCAACATTATTATTTTGAAATTAGTTAGTGTAACTTAATTACATGACAATTATGTGTGTGAGCTTAACTTATAGTTATAGATGTAGGGGTATTTGTGTCCATGCATTATTTTGTAAGAAACACACACACTTTTATAGGTAGGGGGATAGCCAACTTTACAAGCCAATTCCCTTTTCATTTAGCCTTTGAACATTAATGGACTATATGAGTATGAGGGAGGCGATTGGAAGGTAGTCGAGTTGCAAATTTGGGATCAAATATGGGTTAACCAGTGGAAAATGTTGAAGGGTGAAAGGAAACACACAAAATAGGCAAAAATCGAAATTATTAACCTCTTCATTGGTTGTAAATATTACCGTAAAAAAAAAAAAAAAAAAAAAAAAAAAACCGAGAAAAAGTTGAAAAATCAGAAAAACAAAAGAAATAGTTGACTTTATATACTTTCTTAGTGTTAGAATTGGAGAGGTTAGTAAAAGTCACATATCTTGTTATCATCACTCTTAAAAGTTTAAAAGATCATAAGATATACACTTCAATTGAGAGATGATAAACAAGAGATTAGTAGGTTGGTTTGAGTTGAGGTAGTCGAATCATAGGATCGACTTGATTGGGAATTGAGAGAGTGAGAAAGAGAAATTATTGTTTGAGGGATAGATGGGTAGGGCCCACTCGTTTAGTCCATTTTTATAGTCATTTTTACCTAGAATTATCCCACCCTACCCCAAGCCAACACTACAACCTATATAAAGACCTATTTGATTCTTTGCCACACTGGTTAAGTACGTTTTCAAGTTTAGATGATTGGCAAGCCTTTGGTAGGCGGTTCATGCACTTCAATGTAAGCGTATACACGTCCCACTTGATACACTCGAGAGTTGAGAGATACACTCACCCGGTTAGGATCTCAAGTCGAGAATGTCAAGTCTCGAAAGTAGTGGATTTTGTCTATCACACATGCTCATTACTTTCATGTTTGCCTTGTTTCTAAGGAAATAATCGGAAACTGATTGCCACTTAAATCTGTCCTAAACACGTGCCCTTTCTTCTTTTTCTTTGTTTGTTCGGGACGAACAAAGTTCTAAGTTTGGGAAGATTTTGTACACGTGTTCGTGCACACACTTTAGGACGCTTTAAGTGTCAATTTAGTGATTTTTTTGTGCAATTTCACATGTACTTCGTGCATTTAATTATCACTGGGCAACATAATGCGTTTAGTTCATTTTTATGTTAAAACAGGTGCAAATGGATCGAAAAAGGGCATCAAAGGATCCCAGAGTCGATGAATCGATCGAAGCAACAAAAGACAAGGCTAAAGGAAGATCTCGGCCAAGACAGGTTACAAATCTCGGCCGAGATGACCTTCTAGGGAAAACTTGAAGTTTTGAAGAGTTGAAGATCTCGGTCGAGACAGGCAATGCATCTCGGTCGTGATGACTTTCCAGGGAAAAGCCATATTTTTAAGAGATCAAGATTTCGGCCGAGATGAAACCCAATCTCGGCCGAGATGAGCCAAACCCTAACAAGGCCCTGATTTTCCCTTTTCACGTCTCGGCCGAGATACAATTGCATCTCGGCCGAGATCAGCCTTTGAGCCACAAAACATAAAACCCTTGTTGCTTCGTCTCGGCCAAGAAACACTTGAATCTCGGCCGAGATTAGTCACCCTGTTTTAAAATTGTGAATGCAATTTTGCTTAAAACTCAAGTGACAACTCTTCCCTTATATATATAAGTTCGATTTCGAATTTGACCTATCTTGGGACATATTTCCAGCCATTTTCTAGCCACCAAAGCCACCAAGGAGGGATATTGAGCAAGAGATTGAAGGATCATCTTCTCCAATTGACATCTTTGGTTTCATCCATCTTAGTATCATGTTTTCTTGCTTTTCTACTTCTTTTCTGTTTGTTTTAGCTTCCATGGGTGAGTAGCACCCTTATTTCTACCCTTGATCAAATGTACAACTTTAAGTGACAATGTTTACATGATTAGTGCTAGTTGATGTTACCTTTTGATTGAAATTTTAAGTGTTCTACACTATTTGCTGTTATTGACTCATATTTGTATGCTTTTTCTTGGTTTGATCACCCTCTAGGAAGTGTATGAATATGTTGCTAGAATTGGAAATTACTATCCGTAATTGTAGGATTTTCGATTTTTCTAGTAGCAAACAACGAGTGTTGTCGTTGGTGATAGTGTAGAGTTCGACCTCTAAACCCAAGCTTTCGAGGTTTATGTCGAATCTATTTTGTTATCTTGGAGCTTTTATCAATCGATTGCCAAATTGAAGAGAGCTTATTCGACATTTTGGTTTAATTAGATAGGGTTAGTCGAAGAGCTTATTTCGATTAGCTAGAATTAAGAGATAACATGGTTGCTAGAGCTTGTTAGCAGTCGTGAAATAGGAACTTGAAATGCTTTCAATTGGGCGTCAACAATAGTTGTGTAATTCATTGGAACTAAAGGGATGCTAGATCAAGGGTAGATACCTTAATCATATTTTAAAAACCCAAAAATCAATCCACTTATCTTGTCATCTTTTGTTAATCGAATCTTAGAGTTTGTTTGCTCATTAGTTTAATAGTTGTTCCTGGTAATCACTAGTAGTTTATAGTTGGATAAGCACAATAAACCCCCCCTCCCTCCCCCCCCCCCCCCCCTTCCGATTCTTTTGGTTACTTGTTTACTTTTTTCTATTTCGAGGTCGTTTGTGCTTGATACGTATTTAACACTATTCCTCCGTTCCTTGTGGGTTCGACCCGCACTTACCACTTTACCTTGTAAGGTGAGAAGTTCGAAAACTTTATAAAAATATAACTAATTTGGTAACGGTCCAATGACCCGTTCTTACCAATAATGTAAAGTATTAAAAACAAAAAGAAGGATTCCACAAAAAAGGGAAAATTGGTTTAAATGTCATTTATATTTCACATAATTAGTTACATATCCTTTATGTTTTGACATTTGTTAAAATGACATATAACATACAAAAAAATTGAATAAAATGTCTTGCGACCGGCTATTGCTTGTAAATCAGCAGGTTACCGCTGATGTGGCGCGGAACTTGATGTGAAATCATTTTTTCCCCCTCTTCACAAAAAACAACAGTTAGCTCCAAAAGAAAAAAAAATAAAAATTAATACACTATTGGGAGGAAAATTAACCTATTTCTCTCCAAGCTCCACTCTTCTTGCCCTATACAAAAATTTCACATTTTACCAAATTTCTGCAACAGCCTTTATACAAAAAATATCGTACTCCAACATGTCACCGATGGAGTCTTTATTATGCGATTGCGATATAAGAGCGGTCCTATGCAAAACAAGAAAAGAAGGGAACAAAGGGAGGCAGTTCTACGGCTGTCGTAATTGGAATGTACAATCGGATTATCTATTTCCTCTTTTTTTTTTTTTTTGTTAATCTTTTATTTTTTTCTGTCATCTTAGAGAGGTGAGTGTGAATTTTTTTAATGGACTGACCTGACACGTCGGTTTCTAACCTAGTGTTCCGCAAGTGTACGGATGTAGGTGTAGTAGCGATAATCAAGGTCGATCCCACAAGGAATAGTTTTAGGTAGTTTGATACCTCAATACTCTAGGAATGTCCTAACTAGATACTAGGTTGTAAAAGGTTGATTTTAAAAAAACCTGAGGAATTTAACGAATAACTATGTTACTTATGACTTGGCAAACAAAAAGAACTAACAATCAATGAGAAAAGGTATCGTAGGGCCTCGATTTCAGGATATTACTTCAATGCTGAATATGATTAACCTATAGATTTACCAATTCTAGTGTTTATTAGGCGGCACGACAATAATCTAACCCTTCTCTCGAAGCGATTAAACCGTTGATTAATTAAGCTAATTACCCTCTCGAGTCAATTAAACCTAATAACTCCCAAACGATCCTAAGCCACGGCCTACACAGTCATAGACAACTGCGCTCTATGTTATAAGTCTGATAACAATTCCCTCCTCTCGAAGCGGAATTGCTAAACTAAATTACTAAATCTAGGTGATCAAGCTAAATCTAGTTATAAGCACAAACATAAAGATAAACACATAAAGAAGAGAATAAATACATTAAATCATAATCAAAATATTGTCATAATAATCCCTACTCTCTAACCCTAGGACACGAATAGCTTAGCTACTCATGTCTAGCAATAATCCAATACAAAAGTCTATGATAAACATTGTTAAAGATTAAACTAGGAAAGAACGACTAAACCCGGATGAATCCGTCTCGATGATCTTCGTCTTCTTTGTCCTCCAAGTCTTCTTCTAGGTAGAATAATGATGCAATTGATGTTCTTGATGTTCTCTATCTGATTCCCCTGATTTCTAGAGCTTGGGGTCCTTTTTATAGAGTTGGGGACGAATCCTTGGGAAGATAGGATCAAAATCCTACTAAAACAAGGAAACTTTCGTAGAAAAGGCTTTCTGACACGGCTGTGTTGGCATTGTGACGCGGCCGCGTCCGTTTTGCTTAGACAGGTTTTCAGGTCTGACTTCCAAGCCATGTTATAGGGTCTTCCGGCCATTTTTGGAATTTGCCACTTTCAATGAAAGTTTTAGCCCTTTGAATCAGCTTTCTAACGCCACCAATTACACCTTAATCGGAGTTGTAGATATCAAGATATGGCGATAATACTAGAGGTGTGTCAAGCTGACAAAAAACTTCAGTTTTTGGCTCAATTTTGACGCGGCCGTGTTGGTTGGCAGTGCATTTTTCCATGTTTTAGGCCACTTTTGACGCGGCCGTGTTGGCCCTTTTGCTCCTTTAACTCCCTTTTCATCCCTTTTAACCCTATTTGGCTTGTTTCTTCTTCGAACTTTATCCAAATGGAATAAAATTACCTAATTAACTTCAAAACAAGTCGAAACACGTTAAATGACCCAAATATTATTAATATAAAATAAATGTCGGTCAAATATGCACGTAAATGATATAAAATATGATCATAAATCGACCTAAGTACATGCATAATTAACGTGTATTAAAATCCCCCAAACTTAAACTGTTATTCGTCCCGAACAACATAACAAAAGACACAAAGAAAGCAAGTGATTATGCATTTGTTTAGGGCGATTAGATGATGAATTCAGTTTCAGTCTGATTTTTCTTAAAACAACTAAACAACACAATTCACTTGAGCATATGTGATAACGCGAAAATCAACTAATCTCGAGACTTGAACTTTCGAATTATTCAACCCTCACCGGATAAGTGTTTCACTCTTCTCTCAAGTGTTTAGGCTAAAATAATTTCCACTCATATTGAATTACATGCAAAGCCTACCATATGCTTGCCAATCCTCTAAACTAGATCTCGTACTCGATACGTGTGATAAAGGATCAAAAAGGTCTTTATTTTGGTTGTAATGTGGGCTTTAAGGTAAGGTGGGATACATTTGGATATAAGTGACTATTCATTGGACTAATTAAGTTACGTCTAACCCAACTACCCCTCAATATAATCACTCAGCCTCACTCTTCAAATCTGAGCAAATCACACCGCAAAGTGACTTCTTCACCTTCAAAAGTCCGTACAACTTAAGTGCTTTTCATTTCTGTGGGTACCACATCTTGGGACTACCCGGTTTTTCTATTCAAATGCACAATTAATCATTTATGTCCAAGCCTCTCCTCAAGAATACTAACAACAACCTTTTTTTTTTCTTTTTTTTTTTTTTTTTTTTTAGACTTTCGCACTAGGAGAGGCTATTTTTCTTGGATTTTCACCTATTGTTTTGCTCTTCCCTTCATCTTTTGAAAATATCCCTACTTTCCATTCCTTCCCACAAATTGTTCACCCAAAATTCCTTCCAATTCTACTCCCTCTAACTTGATTAATCCAATTAGGGCCAAAAGATTTAAATTAAAAGGTTTCGGCTGACATTGTTAGGTTATGAATAAATAAGGCTATAAGGCTATAAGGCTCAAGTGGGCTAACTAGGAAAATTTTTTTTTTTGACATTATGGTTCAAAGGAAATTTTCATGGTTCAAATAAATAGGCTTAAACAAAAATTTGCCTAAGATCATTTCCTCAATCACACCCATACTTGACACATTCTTAGTAAAGACTCAAGGCAAGTTCTAGAGACTAGTACACATATTCAATCAAATTCACACCGAAAGAAAGTATGTTACTCCGAAAATAGGAGTATAATTAGCACTACTACAAAAAACGTTTAACACTACGGTTAAAAACCGTAGTTAAAGGCATACAACGACCGTAGTAGTACATGCCGTAGTCGTAGACCCTCTACAAATAACTACGGTTCAAAACCGTAGTGGTTAATATTAAAGACCACGGTTGGGAACCGTAGTCCTTCTAGTGGCATCTACGACTACGGTATGTATGACTACGGTTGGGAACTTCCTTTGACTACAGTTTGAACCGTAGTTATTAAAAGTAAAAAACAACGGTTTACAACCGTTGTCGCAGATATTACTCTATTTGAAAATTGGTAGTTGGTGCCCTTTCACAATTGTAGTTTATGTTTTTAATTCTAATATTGAAATTAATGTACATTTAAACATACATCATAGTTTCATCATAAAAATAATTGTAAAAATAATTTTATATTAATTATAAAATTCTTTCAAATATCTCAAAACATTTACAATCATCATTACAACTAAATCTAAAGTGTAAAACATCGAAAAATAATGGAATATAGACATTATTTTTAAATTAAGCTATCAACATGTTTTGGACAAACAGATCGGAGATTGTCCATCAAAAAGGGCTCTTCGGACGGTAACACCAGATACTAAAGGATCGGATTCATCACTAGCTGCATATATCAGGCGGTGGTCCCACATGTATGATTGGAAGACTAGCTGTCTGCGCAGCCGATTGAGCTCTAGAATGTCAATTAGAGGTTGGCCTATTTTCGCCTCTTTGTACAAGACTTTCTGGAGCAATTCCTGCCAAATCAGACGAAGGGAACTGTTATAATTGTTGTACCCAATAAGTCTCTAAAATATGTTTCATGTCAAAGGGGGACGGCGTTATTTCAGATTCTATTGAAACCACACAAGGATATATAATTTTTGCTGGTACTTGCTACATGTTTCAATCTCAATCATCTGAAAGTTGGCTCCATGTCAAATAGAGACTATTTTACTTTCAATCAATACCATATAATACGAAACTCTTCAAAAGAAAGCAATAAGATGCTACGTCATCTGAAATAATGTATCACAAATAAGTATAGGCAGGTAAGTGTATCTGAGCAGCTGCTAATTTCCACACAGTTAGGACAAAACCACAACAATTTCCTAAATGTAGGAAGTTGCAACAAAAGGTTTGATATGAAGTAGAAGAAAACCATACAGGCATGCAAGAATACCTTTTGAGTTTTGAAGGAAAAGAAAAAGAAGACCTGAACTAATTTGGATGAATCTTTGTGAATTAGTGCTTTTGCTAAAACTAGACCAAAAAAAGAACACAAAAGAAAGGGAAAATGACACTTACCAAATTGGTGAAGTATTTGGGGAAAAATGTCTAGCAATTCTGGAAGAACCGGTAACGAAATGTCAAGTTAAATGGAATTTAAGGAATGATATTGAATTCTCAAGCTTTGCTTTGTTCACAAACCAAATACCATGAAGTTTAGTGCTACCTTCCGTGGCTTGAGCTTCTGACAATTAAGATTTAGCCGGGTTATGGCCACTTGTCCTTTGCCTCTTCTTCTTTGGCATTTCAGATTGTGAATAAAATATGATCTGTAGATTGCAAAATAAGTTCTTCATGACATGCATTGGCTAGTGAAAAACATTTTAAAGATCATGAAGGATATAAACCATGGGAATAAGGAAAGGAATCTGAGAAAAAAGTAAGAAGCGATTCAACTGATTGAAGATTTCTATATTCTTTATATGTCGATTTGAGAGACGAAGTGAAGAAAAAAAGTTGGAGGTGGAGATGATATACTTCTTCCCAGATGACTCAGATTCAGATTCGCAAAAGTGGTTATTGATTGCGTTGAGATTTGACTTGATATTTCATTATATTCTGCAAATTGAACCAATTGAAAGGTGAATGCAAGAAAATTCAAATAATAGTACTTTCATGTACATAAGGGAAATCTTCTAATTTATACCATTTAAGAAAAGAAAATGAGATATATTGTTTTTTACGTTCCATTGCTGATTTTTATTATTTTATTTAGTTATGAAAGGCATCAATAATTTGATGATGGTGCTAACCAAAACACAAGTCTACTTTTGTGATCCTGACCAAAATCAAGGTACAAGACAAATAATCAAGCACTCTTCTAACAAAAAGTTAAATTGACATAAAAAATAAGGCCAAATAATACTCATACCTTAAAGTGGACAATAACGTGCCCAAATTGTAAACCAATCATGCATGTCATAATTGCCATCATTGTACTAAAAAATGACAGAAAGTGGTTGCGGAGAGCACAAAATAAAGCTTAAGGAAAGGCAAAATTTATCAATTCAAGTCATATATATGTTAAACAGTGTCATTCAATGCATATAATGCATCGATGAAAATAAAGTATGAGATGAAACAAGAATAGAGGATTGAGTAGAGAGAATGATTGATATTCTAGATTTCATAGTATTCATTAGCATTCTTTCAGATGATTTAATCATGAAAGAGGAATTATAAATTCAGAAAGAGTATTTGCTAATGCTTGTCTGAATATCATATAAGTTCTCAGCAAGAATATGTAATCAAATGAAGTGCATCCACAATCACACAATTACCATGGGAAATCAGCAATATGTCCAATCAATTGTATCCAAGCAAAGTTATAAAAAATAGTATCCCAACAAAGTAGTACTACACCTAAAAGCATATTAATTAGCAGATCCCTCAGGATAATACTTGATTGTGTGCCTATTGATTCTTTAAAAAATTATTTTTTGAACTTATTGTTTTCTGGGGCATCGAATTCATGCAAACTGTACAATGCATTTTGTTCTAGAAAGGAAGTCTAGTAATTAGTGTGTAGTTCTATAAATTAGAGAACCGGTTGTCCATCTCAACACTCTCATTGAACTATGTGTTTTTTTGGATTATGTTCGTATCTAATAGTCCAATACTCCGATCCTAATGTACCACTGGCCCTGGGATGATTTGCTCTTAGCTGCCTTGATTTTTTCAATAGCCTACACAAAACAGATTAGTCAACACTGTGATATGGTTTCTTTTTCCTGGAATCAGCTCAAAGAAAGCTCAGGAGAAGAAATTTGTATGCAACGTGACTGGAAAGGAAGGCTTAAGCTACACCTAACTGGAAAACCATGTCACATTCTAGACCGAATTTATTCCATGGAGAACTCCTACTGGACTGATTTATTTAACACTTGGATTGACAAACTAGACCAGACTGATTTATTTAACCCTTGGATTGACAAACTAGACCACACTACTACAAGCACATTCCAAATTATCAATTCTCAACCTCTCTACTACAACTAATATAATTTAGAAAACTTAGTGTCAATTATCAAACCCCCTACTACTACACTCTTTCTGCCGCAAACTCCGATCAGCCTAAGGGTATCAATTACTTCGTATACAGATTAGTAGCATACTCTGGGCTGAAGCACAATACATCATCACAACTAATTTCATGATTGGTTTGAAATATAAAAAAAATAAAATTCTGTTCGAAGAAAGGAATCAACTAACCAAAATTATTTCTAATAAGTAATAAACAAAAGTTAGGAGATTTGGCAGAAATCCGTTAATGGAAACACCTAAAATCAGGAATTCACTAAGTTAATTTATTCTAGAAACTTATTTATTAACAAGTACCAGAAGGCACAAAGAATTAAATCCAATCAATTATTCAAAACAAATTAGGGCTATGATCATACCTCATTTGATTCGAGGGTAGAGTTTTCAAACTCTATAATCAGATCTCTTCTTTTGATTACACTGTCGAGGGGTATCTTCGACGATGAAGCTTGCAATCAAAAGCGCATCTTCATCCCAACCGGTGTGTGTTTGTCGTCAATCGGGGATAATTTCAATGATGAGGCTTGCATCAGCGTGTGTATGTTTGCGATTGTGAGAGAGATACGTAGTGAGAGAGAGATATGCGTGAAGGATTGAGAAGGGAAAAAAGGACGAGTTGTGAAAATGGAAGAGAGAGAGAGGGAAAGAAAATGGAAAACGAAAAATGGAAAAATAGAAAAGAAGTGATGTACCTAATAAAGAAAAATGTTTAATTTGTATATGTGTCTCTAAATGTTTACTTTCTTCTTCCTTATAAGAAACTTAAAATTTATGTATTTTTTAATTTACTCTACAGACCGAAATTTGTTGCTGTATAGAGAGTATGCTATCCGTCGGTACATGATTTACTTGTATCTGATTTACTTTTATCTTTCTTACTTATAGGTATGAGTATGTTGTCATTATTCTGTCGTAATTTACCAAGATACTTTATATCTAGGAAAGAACAGTTTAAAAAAATAGTAGACATTTAAAAATTTAAAATATTAGATACGCCAAAAGTGGACATCTAGGAAAGAACAGTTTAAAAAAAATATATATATATTTTTTAATTGTAAAACATTAAAAAGTATTTTAATCTTGTAAATATGTATTTAAAAAAAATCAAGGAAATAAAAAAGGTTAATGACAACACAAGATTAATAACAGTTAGCATAACTGCTATCGTTGATCACATAAAAATAATTCTTTTATGTGATCTATTAGAAAATTACCGTCGAGTGTGACGCATCTGAGACTCATCCCACTCGGAACTGTAGAAGAGATAACAACGTCGTCACCGAAGGTCAGGTGAGAGGACGACGCCGGTCCTAGGAAGAGGCAAAGCGATGGAATCGCGACCGATTGAAACCAATGAAATAATAATGTCCACGGTATATTACAAGAATTCTGGCACAGTTGGAGATTCCAGCATCAGCTAACGAAGGGGATAGTCCCGCGTTTGTAGGCGGAGAAGTGAGTTGCTCGTGTGTCGTGAGGTTCGTAGGTTAATAATTCTGAGAATTATTGGAATTAGCGAAAATAGGTATTCCACTACGGTTAAACCACAACGGTTTTTGCGAAGCGTAGTCTTTTAGCGAAAATAGGTATTCGACTACGGTTAAACCACAACGGTTTTGCAAACCGTAGTCTTTTAGCGCAAACTAGGTATTCGACTACGGTTAAACCACAACGGTTTTTTTGAAACCGTAGTCTTTTAGCAAAAAAAAAAAATGTAAAACACTACGGTTTGTACAATGACTACGGTTGAGCGCTAAACGACTACGGTTATTGCGTAAAACCGTTGTCTTTTGGGCGTAGTGATTAACAGTTTTTGTTGTAGTGTAGGCTCAAATTCTCACAAGGTTAATTTTGATTGAATATTCTAAGTTCAAGCTCAATTTCGTCTCAAATCACCTCTCATGCTCTATTATGTGCCATTTTTCATCTACTTCTCAAAATCATCTCATCATTAACCATTCATCATCCATACTTCCCTATTGTTCTCTTTTTCTTTTTCTTTTCACTTGTTACCTTTTCCGGGTTTTATCCTTCTTATGACTCTAAAATATAAAGTAATAATAAGACTTTAAACTCTAGACTCCTAAAACTCAACATGGAAACGAAATATAATCAAACTTGGGTTCACAGACCCAGTACTCCAAATCAAACAGCAAAATAAGCAAGTGGGCTCACAGACCCAATGATCAAACCAAATACGAATTAATAAAAATCAGCACAATGGGCTCACGGACCCACAATTAACAGCAAGAAAATCAACCGATCAACCGACTGATCGACTAAAAGGAGAAATAACAACAAAACTATAAATATAGCTGCCAAGACGTCCCACGGTACACCCCCTCCCCCAAACTTGGCTGAAAGCCAATGTTTGGAGGAAAAACGTGATACGCCTTGGTAGCTAACTTACAAATCACTGTAGTTTGTTGCTGCTGTCTTTACACTCGCGCTTCATCGCTCCTTTGAATGAGTGCGTTACCGGTGTTTCCCTTATCATCACTTGCTTTCCTTTGCTTCGGCTAGAGCTTATATTCGCATTTTTTTTAACCTTCAGGAAGACCGACGCGGCCGTGTCCATGTTTTAACACGGTTGTGTTCGATTTGAGCCAAATCTGGGATTTCTGGGCTATTTTTTACGCGGCCGCGTCCAGCATGTGACGCGGCCGTGTTGGTCCACAGCGCTGATTTTGTGTTTAGATAGGGCTTTTGAGGCGGCCATGTCATTTGTTTGACGCGGCCGTGTTGCTGTTGAGCCAAATTTGACGCGGCCGCGTCCGTCTTGAGACACCGCCTTGTTGCTTCCCAGTTCTAAGAACACTTTTTAGGCGCTTTTTGACGCAGCCGTGTTCTGCTTTTGACGCGGCCTTGTTGTTCCTTCTTCTGTTAACGCGAGTTTTTCGTCTTTTCGACCCCCGTTTCTTGCAACACTCGTCCATGTTGATTCCTAAAAATATAAAAAACTAAAACACAAGTAAAAACATAAAACTTAACGAAATAATTGAAATAAAATAAAAACGATCAACATTGGGTTGCCTCCCGACAAGCACTTTGTTTTACGTCATCAGCCGGACGTCCTTTTCCTATCAACCATTTTCCAACCACCCCGAGTTTGGTAATTTATAAGCAATTAATGATCTATGTGGGGGTGTAGATTTCTTATATCAGCTTGGGTAGTATAAACAATGCTACAATTATGCCTACCCCTTAGACCCGACTTATGTATTGGGAGAGTGATGGTTTCGTTTTGAACACGAAAAATCAACTCCCCTTTAGGCACATCTATAAGTGCTTGGCTAGTCGCCAAGGAAGGTCGTCCTAAGATAAAAGGAAATTCATCATTCCCTTTCATGTCGACAACTAAGAAATCACTAGGGAATTCAAAATTCAGCACTCTCACCACTACATCCTCTGCTACTCCCAATGGCGTTAATGAAGATTCATCATCCAATTAGATAGTAGTAAAGGATCATTTAATCTCCCTTAATCCTAATTGTCTATACTGCTTAAGAGACATAAAATTTATGCTAGACCCCAAATCACACATGACAAAATCATTACTACCAATTGAGCAAGAAATAGTAAAACTCCCTGGATCTTTTGCTTTTGTTGCTCTTTTTGGTTTCGTGCTTGTGTTTGCGCTCTTTTTGGGACTGCTCGATTTCTTCTTCGTTGTCTCTTTTTCATCCTTCCTCTTCTTGGTTACCTCCCTATCTTGGATTCTCTCCTTTAATGGTTCCTGTTTCACAACAACAACGCTAGATCGCTCTAAAGGATCAAGGTTAGCAAAGAATGAATTTTTAAAACAAAAATCAAAAGACTCATCAAGAATAGAAGATGAAATTTTCTTATCTATGATGGTATTGACTTCCTCCTTCTTCTCAATGTTTTTTACTTTCTCACTTGATAACTTTGCTTCGTGGTCCTTCGTGCTCATAGTACCATTGTCACCACTAGATGCCATCTTCCTTCTATTCAGTGCTTGAGGAAACGGGGGAGGAGGTACATATGCCAGTGGAGGCACATATGCTGGTTCTTCTGCTTTGGTTTCTTGAACCTCACTTGAGTGCTCAGCATCTTTTTGCTCCTCTAGCTTCA
Source organism: Ajuga chamaepitys (assembly GCA_958295605.1). Taxonomy (NCBI): domain Eukaryota; kingdom Viridiplantae; phylum Streptophyta; class Magnoliopsida; order Lamiales; family Lamiaceae; genus Ajuga; species Ajuga chamaepitys. The sequence continues at coordinate 22,287,460 of OY282506.1, read as the reverse complement.
CAATATTACAGTGCTCCCTCGGATTAACCACTGTGTCACTCGGATATTGGCCCTGCTTGTGTTGAGCCCCTACAATCTTTATCAATTGGCTCATGTTTGATGACAATTCACCAATGCTAGCTTGAGTCTGAACCAATGTGTTCTCAAGCCTTTTGATGTCAGCCCCCTGCCAGTTATGTTCTTGTTTAGCTCAATCAACTTTCCATCTACTTTCTTCTCCAAATGAGCTAGTTTCTCATCATATTTAGCAAACTGGGACTGTACAATCTCCTCTTGTGTGGGCTTCGTGCCATCATGAATCATCTCATTCGTGACAGTAAATTCGGGTGGCGGATTAAGTGTATTCTGTAAGTTACCATACGAGAAGTTTTGATGGTTCTGATTCTGAGGGTATTGATTGTACCTAGGCTAGTTGTTCTGGAAATTGTTGAAGTTTCGTTGATTCACAAAGTTTACGTCTACAACTTCTTCCTGATCCCTTGGCTGTTGTGCTAACGTCAGACTAGTTAGCAAATTTACCTGACTCATCAAGGCTGTTAACCATGATGTGAGCTTTTCAATTGGCTCATTATTGACTGGCTCAACTTTCATTACATTCACCACTTTCCTTGGCATGTTTCTCTCATTTGACCATTGGTAGCTTGTTCTGGCCATAGCGTCCAGGATTGAGAATACCATCCTCACTGACTTCTCCATCAAACTACCACCTGTAGCTGCATCCACCTGGTTTCTAGTCGGAGCAAGTAAACCATTATAGAACTTACATACCTGCTGCTTCTTTGTAAAACCATGTTGAGGGCAACTCCGGATAAGATCCCGGAATCGCTCCCAAGCCTCTCCGAATGCCTCTTGGTCCAATTGCTTGAACTGGTTGATCTAATTCTACAGGTCGAGCATCTTGCTCAGTGGAAAATACTTCAACAGAAAAGAAGTACTCAGGTCCTCCCAGCTTGTAATATGCTCCAATGAATTAAACCATTGTAGGGCTCTATCTTTCAGGGAAAAGGGAAATAGTCTCAATTTGACCTGCTCATGCGGCACATGGTTTATCTTAATAGTATTTGCCAGTCTACGAAACTTTATCAGATGAGCATTCGGGTCCTCTAAAGCACTTCCCCCGTACTGATTTTGCTGCACTATGTTGATTAGTGCAGGCTTCAGCTCAAAACTGTTGGCATTGAGTGGTGGAGGTTGTACTCCTCCTGCCTACTGATTTGGACTAGGCTTCAGGCAGTCACTAATAGGAGTATCATCTTCATCTCCTGTAGCTGGTTCTATCTGAATTGGGCCGTGCTGTTGTTGTAGCTGTGGCCCTTGTGGAGGTAGCTGCTGCTGTATATTAGTGACTCGATCATCCAAGCATGCCAGAGCTGTGAGTACTCTGTTAAGAGCGCCATCCGGATTCGGATGCTGTGGTGGGTTCTCCATCTCAGACCCAAAATTCCTTCTAGTTTGGTGTCTACGAGCTGTCGCTCCAATTCCTGGATCGAAAGGAAGAAGAGTTTCTTTCCCTTTTGATCTAGTGTGCATACGAAGCCTGAAAACACCAAAAATAGCAAATACCGTGTAACACTAAAATTAAATAAAAATTAAAAACGAAAATTAAATAATAACTACGAAAAAATAAAATCTAGTCTAGTTTCCTCCTATTTTTCAAGATAAAAACTAAGCACTAAATCCTATTCCCCAGCAGCGGCGCCAAAAACTTGACACGTCGGTTTCTAACCTAGTGTTCCGCAAGTGTACGGATGTAGGTGTAGTAGCGATAATCAAGGTCGATCCCAAAAGGAATAGTTTTAGGTAGTTTGATACCTCAATACTCTAGGAATGTCCTAACTAGATACTAGGTTGTAAAAGGTTGATTTAAAAAAAAAAAAAAAGAGGAATTTAACGAATAAATATGTTACTTATGACTTGGCAAACAAAAAGAACTAACAATCAATGAGAAAGGGTATCCTAGGGCCTCGATTTCAGGATATTACTTCAATGCTGAATATGATTAACCTATAGATTTCCCAATTCTAGTGTTTATTAGGCGGCACGACAATAATCTAACCCTTCTTTCGAAGCGATTAAACCGTCGATTAATTAAGCTAATTACCCTCTCGAGTCAATTAAACCTAATAACTCTCAAACGATCCTAAGCCACGGCCTACACAGTCATAGACAACTGCGCTCTATGTTATAAGCCTGATAACAATTCCCTCCTCTCGAAGCGGAATTGCTAAACTAAATAACTAAATCTAGGTGATCAAGTTAAATCTAGTTATAGGCACAAACATAAAGATAAACACATAAAGAAGGGAATTAATACATTAAATCATAATCAAAATATTGTCATAATAATCCCTACTCAACCTAGGACACGAATAGCTTAGCTACTCATGTCTAGCAATAATCCAATACAAAAGTCTATGAAAAACATTGTAAAAGATTAAACTAGGAAAGAACGACTAAACCGGATGAATCTGTCTCGATGATCTTCGTCTTCTTTGTCCTCGAAGTCTTCTTCTAGGTAGAATGATGATGTAATTGATGTTCTTGATGTTTTCTATCTGATTCCCCTGATTTCTAGAGCTTGGGGTCCTTTTTATAGAGTTGGGGATGAATTTTTGGGAAGATAGGATCAAAATCCTACTAAAACAAGGAAACTTTCGTAGAAAAGGTTTTCTGACACGGCCGTGTTGGCATTGTGACGCGGCCGCGTCCGTTTTGCTGAGGCAGGTTTTCAGGTCTGAATTTTAAGCCATTTATTAGAGTCTTCCGATCATTTTTGGGATTTGTCTCTTTCCGACAAAGTTGTAGCCCTTTGAATCAGATTTCTAATGCCGCCAATTGCACCTCAATCGGAGTTGTAGATCTCAAGATAAGGCCAAAATACTAGAGGTGTGTCAAGTTGACAGAAAACTTCAGTGTTGGCTCAATTTTGACGCGGCCGTGTTGGTTGGCAGTGCGTTTTTCCATGTTCTAGGCCACTTTTGAAGCCGCCGTGTTGGCCCTTTTGCTCCTTTAACTCCCTTTTCATCCGTTTTAATCCTATTTGGCTTGTTTCTTCTTCGAACTTTATCCAAATGGAATAAAATTACCCAATTAACTTCAAAACAAGTCAAAACACGTCAAATGATCCAAATATTATTAATATAAATATATGCCGGTTAAATATGCACGTAAATGATATAATATATGATCCTAAATCGACCTAAGTACATGCATAATTAACTTGTATCATGACCCACCACTACGGGTAAGAGACAATCCAAGCACTCCGGAGCTACAGACAAAAATAATGGAGCTGGTACAAAGGACCGAAGAGCTGCAAAAAAGTACAAAGGGGAAAACGAGAACAACCTAAAAATTATGTTGGCAATATCATGGGTGTTTTTCGCTGTAGTGATGTGTATGTGGATTAAAAATTGATCGTTGATTTTTATTGGCTATTAGTGGGTTTTGTTTCCGTGTATAAGTGTTAGTTGAAGTTTTTTCCATTTTATATATAGGGCAAGAAGTGTGGAGTTTGGAGGGGAATAAGTTAATTTTCCCTCCCAAAAGTGAATTAATTTTTATTTTTTTTGGAGCTAACTGCTGTTTCCGTTGAAGAGGGGGTAAAAAATGATTCCACATCATCAAATCCCGTTCCAGATCCGCGTTAACCTGTTTATTTACAGGCAATAGCCGATTGCAGAGTATTTTATTCAATTTTTTATAAGTTAGTGGTCATTTTAACAAATATCAAAACATAAAAAATATGTAACTAATTAAGTGAAACATAAAGGTCATTTTAACTGATTTTTCCTTAAATTAAAAATAATCATATCGTTGTATCATGCTCAACAATCGGTGGTGGCCAAAGGAATGAAGAAAAACTGTGAGTTCAGCTACTGTATTCTTATTAAAGAATTTTAGTTGATGTTATGAAGATAAACTAATCATGATTGTCAGTGAACATTTCCAATAATATAAAAGGATTTTAAAAAAAGAAACATATACACGTTTCTCTCCCTTTACTAAACTATTAAACTTGATGCTTGTAAAAGTAATTATGTTTAAGTTTTTAATACTAGATGTATTAAGAAATGATATCTATTAGTTATAGTTTAAGTAGTTTGGTGTGTAAGGTAGGAGAACCTAATTAGCACAGTAGCTTTTATTTACTAAATTTGGTAGTTTAAGTGCTATTTAATTTCCATTACACACTTGATCTAACAATTAGGAAATTCTATAGAAAATGAAATAAAGTAGAAATTCACATTGATTTGGATATATCGGAGGATAATGCATATTCAAATAATGTATATGCACTCTAGGATACAATAAGTGTCAGTTAATTATTCAATATTATGTCAATCGAATGAAAATTTATATTGAGTCAAAACGGGTATTGTAAATATGTTATTTAATTCATATTTTGACATGTTGTTATAGATTAACAGCAATGATTTACGAGTAGAGGGGTCCCATTAATTGCAACTTGTCACTTCAAAGAATTTAAGTAAAAATTCATCTGCAATTACAATGCGTGAACATAGTATTTGTGCTAATTATATATGATAACTGATTGTAATATGTGTAGTTTCATATTTCTGTATAAAGTGTTTCCGCTAATGAAAGTGAACATGTTTCTACATAAGAGCATGTCAATCACACGCATTATTAAGATCTGCATGTGTACATGAAAGAAGTCAAAATAGTATAATTTTGAAACTGAAAATGTTTTGGGGTTGGTCATCACTGGTACATTGATAGTTTCCATATTATATATATATGGTGTCTCTAGGGATTCTTCCGGTGACAGGTTGAACTTGTTTCGAAAAACCGTTCAAAAACGTTTGTTTTTAATAACTTTCCGTTTTCGCAAGCGTATGAGATTTAAACAGAGGTAGTATTATATCGATCCACAGAGAGGACATCCGTGTGAACTACCCGCGTCATATTTTCTTAAGTTTAGCGATTGGAGTTGAGAGTTGATATTTACTAAAACTAGATCAAAAGATAGAAATAGATAAAAATGATGAAAAATGTTTTCCGAAACTCGGTTTCACCCAATTTTGAGGGGTCAATGTCCAAACACAATCAAGTAAAGGTATAAAAAAAGAGCAAATGGTTGAATTCCTACCTAACTAGCGTACCAATAGATAGAAATCCCAAGATATGGTTTAGGTGTCATATCCCCCTAGAGTTGGAGAATAAACAGGGTTCAATAAAGATAGTAGAACCAATCCTTGGTCAAATCCTTCAAAGAGAAGGAGAAAGCACGCAATTTGATTGCCTCCTCACTAACAGTATTGGGCTTCATACTCGAGCAGACAGTGTGGAATTCCTTCAAATGTTTGTGGGGATCCTCGCCCGAGAGGCCTTGGAATGAGGGCAACAGGTGGATTAACCCAAACTTCAGTTCACATGTAGTGTTTTCTCCCAAGTTAGGGAAGGTGATGCATAAGGACTGGTGAGTGGCTCCAACGTTAGCCGATTCTTTCATAGACTTGTCTTGTGCCATATCTACTGGTTCAGGTTCTGACTCAAATTAGTTTTCCATAGTGAAAGGTAAGGCTTCGAACTACTCTCGTTTCTCTCTCGCTTGCTTCCTCAGAGCTCGATCTGTTCGATTAATCTCGGGATCGAATTGCAGCTCTTTGTTACCGCGTGAACTAGTGATCATTTACAGCTGTAATAAGATGCAAAGTAACAGGTAAGTAACAAATATATAAAAATAGATAATAATAATAAAACTTAAACAAATAATTGTTGGAAATTAGTAATAATTAAAGTGTGGATAAGACACTTTAATGATATAATTAAGTGGTCGGAAGTTTAATTTTGTAGGAATTAAAATTCACACGATTAATCTATGGAGAAAGTAGATGATCGTAGGGTTTTAATTTACTCAACACCGATATGTGGTGAGTGAGAAATTAATACATAAAGTTTATCACTTGATTATGTATTAAGTGTAGGATTAATAACTAAGAGTAGTTATTATCCCACATTGGTTTAAATGCTCTTTAAGTTAGTATATATATATGAAAGCTCATCATTAAGGTGTATCAATTATACATGTGAGGGAATCCAAGGGAAGCCCACACGCACGCTCGCTCGGCTCGGCACGGCACGGCACGGCCACGGCCACGGCCACGGCCACGCCACGCCTCGCCTCGGCTCGGGCTCGGGCTGGGCCTTGGGGAATGCCTCGGCCGAGGAGCCCAAAATGTGGATGGGTTTGAATTTAAATTCAAACCTGTAACATCCAGCATATGGGCTGTTAAGGAGTATTTAATTGGGCCGTTACTAAGCCCGTAACAGCCAACAATTAATTGACAGCATTAATCCTGTTCCCCAGTTGCACCTATATATACCTACTCCCTGCATGCAAACAAACACTCAATTTTTCACCTGAATCTTCATATCATTCTCTGCATTTCGAACATCTAAGTTTGCCGGAGCCTTTTCTGTTAGTGGTGCTACTACAGAAAAGGACGTAAACCGTTATATCTTTGGGGTCTATTACTTCGTTCCGTGAGCACTAGCCGGGAAGTAATTTGTCCTAAGGACAGTGGTCTTCCACGTCTCGATTTTTGCTTTCGTTTGTTTCTGTTAGCTTTTGTTTTTCCAGAACATTGTAATAACAATCTTAGGACAAATTACTTTTTCAATTTCTGGAAAAATGTCGACCAATCAGAATGTTCCTCCTGTTCCAGCAAGAGTTATCCCTACTCCACCGGCTAACTCAGTTGAAAAGCCGGAAAAGTTTTTCGGTGACAATTTCAAGAGATGGCAGCAAAAGATGTTGTTCTACATCACTACTTTAGGACATGCTTCGTTTCTGAAGGAAGATCCTTCGGCTGCTCCTGCAGAAACAGATACTGATCAACAAAGGCGAATTGCCTTTGATTCATGGTCACATGGTGATTCATGGTCACATGGTGACTACCTCTGCAGAAACTATGTGATGAATGGACTTGCTGATCCATTGTACAACGTGTATCAAGATATCAAGTCTACAAAAGAGCTGTGGGATGCTTTGGAAAAGAAGTACAAGACAGATGATGCCGGCACAAAGAAATTTGTGGTGGCTCGATTTTTAGACTTCAAAACGGTTGACAACCGTTCGGTTGTGGAACAAGCCCAAGAGTTTCAGCTCATAGTTCTGAAGCTTCGGCTGAAGATATGAAACTTTCGGTACCATTTGTAGTGGCAAGTTTGATAGAAAAACTACCTCAGAGTTGGAGTGACTTCAAGAACTATTTGAAGCATAAGCGAAAGGAAATGACGGTAGAAGACTTAATCCTTCAGCTGAGGATTGAAGAGGACAACCGGAAGAGTGAATCCAGGTGTAGGGCTCATGTTGATGCAAGGGCCAACCTTATGGAGAGGGGTTCCTCGAGTGATAGCAAGAGGAAACGCCCAAATGACAACAACAATCAGGGAAACCGTGCGCCAAATAACAATGGTAAAGGTAAGCAACCTACTAATGTGACTAGATTTGCAGGTAATTGTTACAACTGTGGCAAGCCTAACCACATGGCTAAAAACTGTAATCTGCCGAAGCAGAAGAAGAAGAAAGTGACAGCTAATGTTGTTGAGGAGAATGAGTTGGACCTCACTGCTGTAATCTTTGAGGCCAACATTGTGGACAATCCAAGAGAATGGTTTGTTGATACAGGAGCCTCTTGTCATGTTTGTTCTGACAGAGAGGTCTTCTCAAGTTATAAGGCTTCTTCCGGGAGGAAGCTTCATATGGGAAACCAAGCCACTTCTGAGGTGGCCGGAGTGGGCAACGTAGTTCTGAAGTTAACTTCTGGAAAAGAGCTCACTCAAGGATGTGCTGCATGTCCCAGACATCCGGAAAAATTTGGTTTCTGGTTCTTTGCTGGTAAAGCATGGGTTTCGTCTAGTTTTTGAAGCTGACAAGTTCATACTAAGCAAGCAAGGAGTATTCATAGGGAAGGGCTTTGTAGTGAATGGATTGTTCAAAATGAATGTAATGGCTAAGCGCCAAATGAATAATGTAACTTCTGCTATGAATGAAAAAGCATCAACTTCTTCTTACTTGCTTGAGTGTTCCTCTTTATGGCATTCTAGATTAGGACATGTTAATCTCAATGCTATAAAACGCTTAGTAAATTTAGATTTGCTAAAACTGAATGAAATTAAATCACATGGAAAATGTGAGGTATGTGTTGAAGCTAAGATGGCTAAATTACCTTTTCATTCAGTAGAAAGGAGCACAATACCTCTAGAATTAATACACACTGATGTGTGTGACTTAAAATTTGTGCAGACTAGAGGTGGTAAAAAGTTTTTCATAACTTTTATAGATGATTGCACAAGATATTGCTATCTTTATCTTCTAAGAAGTAAAGATGAAGCAATAGAGGCGTTTAAACACTACAAAGCCGAAGCTGAAAATCAACTAAGCACTCGGATAAAGATAATCCGAAGTGATAGAGGTGGTGAATATGTGGCTCCATTTGAAGAGTTATGTGCTCAAAATGGCATAATTCATCAAACTACAGCTCCGTATTCTCCACAATCTAACGGCGTTGCAGAACGCAAAAATCGTACTCTTAAGGAGATGATGAACGCTTTGTTGATTAGCTCAGAATTACCCCAGAACATGTGGGGGAAAGCTGTTCTTACAGCTAATTATATATTGAATAAAATTCCACTAAAAAGAGTTGACAAAACTCCTTACGAAATGTGGAAAGGGCGTAAGCCATCTTACAAATATCTCAAAGTGTGGGGGTGTTTGGCTAAGGTTGAGGTGCCGTTACCTAAACAAGTGAGAATTGGCCCTAAAACGGTTGATTGTATATTTGTTGGGTATGCACTTAATAGCAGTGCATATAGATTTCAAATTCATAAACTGAAATACCAGTTATGACTGTTGGAACAGTCATGGAATCAAGGAACGCAGTATTCTTTGAAAATATCTTTCCTTGTAGAGAAAGATTGATAGAAAGTGAAAATCAAGGAATTACTTTGGAAAAATGACGTAGTTCAAATCTAAAAAGAACTGTTGAAGCTACAAGTAGTTCTCGGACCTTAGAAGAAGAGGAAACGAGGCGTAGCAAAAGAGCAAAGACTGCAAAGTCATTCGGTCCTGATTTTATCATATATATGTTAGATGATGAACCGAGATCAATAAAATAAGCTCTGTCTAGTCCAGATGCATCATACTGGAAAGAAGCAATCAACAGTGAAATTGAATTCATCATGCAAAACCACACGTGGGAGTTAACTGACCTTCCGTCAGGGTGTAAACCTTTAGGATGTAAGTGGATCCTAAAGAAAAAGTACAAAGCAGATGGTTCAATAGATAAATACAAAGCTCGTTTGGTAGCTAAAGGCTTCAAACAGAAAGAAGGTGATGACTTCTTTGATACTTACTCCCCTGTGACCAGGATCACATCCATTCGAGTGCTTCTCTCGATTGCTGCAATACACAATCTTGAGATTCATCAAATGGATGTGAAGACTGCGTTTTTAAATGGAGAGTTAGAAGAAGAGATCTATATGCATCAACCCGAAGGGTTTGTGGTACCGGGACAAGAAAATAAGGTATGTAGACTAGTAAAGTCATTATATGGTCTCAAACAAGCGCCAAAACAATGGCACTTGAAATTTGACACTACAATGTTGTCAAATGGTTTCAGAAACAACGAATGTGACAAATGTGTGTACATAAAAGGTACATCAGAAGCATATGTCATAGTTTGTCTATACGTAGACGATATGTTAATCATGGGAAGTAGTCATGAGATAATCATGGATACTAAAAAGATGTTGAAAAGAAATTTCGACATGAAGGATATGGGTTTGGCTGATGTGATTCTCGGAATCAAAATAGTTAGGACATCAGAGGGAATTGTTCTGACACAATCTCACTATGTAGAGAAAGTACTCAGAAAATTCAATGCCTTTGATGGACCACCTGCCAAGACTCCATTAGAATTAAATGTTCATCTTAGGAAGAACATGGGTGAACCTGTAGCTCAAGTTGAATATGTAAAAGTGATAGGGAGTCTAATGTACATAACAAACTGTACTAGACCGGATCTTGCATGTTCGGTTAACAAAATGAGCAGGTTTACAAGCAATCCAAACCAAGAGCATTGGAAAGCATTGACAAGGATTCTGAGATACTTAAAGTATACTCTTAATCATGGGCTTCAATACACGAGATATCCTCCAGTTATTGAAGGATACAGTGATGCGAATTGGATTTCGGACACTAAAGACTCTTTTTCCACTAGTGGATACATATTCACTATTGGAGGTGGAGCAGTGTCATGGAAATCTACGAAACAAACGTGTATAGCCAGATCCACCATAGAATCAGAGTTCATAGCTTTGGATAAAGTTGGTGAGGAAGCAGAATGGCATCGGAACTTTTTAGAAGAGATTCCATGTTGGAGTAAACCTGTACCGGCCATAATGGTTCATTGTGACTGTCAAGCCGCTATAGGAAGAGCGTTGAACAATATGTATAACGGTAAGTCTAGGCATATACGCCGTAGGCACAACACCGTAAGACAGTTGATCTCTAGTGGGGTTATCACAATAGACTATATAAAGTCTAAAGATAACTTAGCGGATCCGTTGACCAAAGGTTTAAACCGAGATCAGTTGTTAAAATTGCGAGAGGGAATGGGAGTAAAACCCACCAACTAAAGAATAATCAAAATGGATACCCAACCATGATGAGTGGAGATCCCACAAACTTGGTTCAATGGGACAACTAAGTTTTGGAAGTTCAGATGAGGCACTTGGAAGAATATGTCTTCAAAATCCATCCCTAGAACGCAAGATAAGTGCGAAAAACCTGTAAACAGTGGTAGAGGATAAGTCTTATGACTTTTAATGACTTCGAAACACCTCAAGGAGGTAGAATAGTACAGGATATTCGATAAAGAAGTCACCTATGTAAGTGTGAAGTAAAGGGCCGCTTCAAATGAAACACTTATGAATCCAAAGAGGGTCCATGGCCGAAACGGACCAAAACGTGAGAACAAGGATGTTCTGGTCAGTATTGTGTATTCATTGTTGACTAGGTACACACTAAGGAGGATTGGTTCAAAGATTAAGAAATCTACCAAACCACCGGTGTATCCGACAAATGAAATACTATGGAAGGTTTAAAGTCAAAAACTATTTTTCCTTAGGCAGTACTGATCACTAAGAGTCTAGATTGGAGATTGCATTCATGCATGCATTAATTTTCACTCATGTGGGGGATTGTTGGAAATTAGTAATAATTAAAGTGTGGATAAGACACTTTAATGATATAATTAAGTAGTCGGAAGTTTAATTTTGTAGGAATTAAACTTCACACGATTAATCTATGGAGAAAGTAGATGATCGTAGGGTTTTAATTTACTCAAAACCGATATGTGGTGAGTGAGAAATTAATACATAAAGTTTATCACTTGATTATGTATTAAGTGTAGGATTAATAACTAAGAGTAGTTATTATCCCACATTGGTTTAAATGCTCTTTAAGTTAGTGTATATATATGAAAGCTCATCATTAAGGTGTATCAATTATACATGTGAGGGAATCCAAGGGAAGCCCGCACGCGCGCTCGCTCCGCTCGGCACGGCACGGCACGGCCACGCCTCGACTCGGGCTCGGGCCGGGCCTTGGGCCTTGGGGAATGCCTCGGCCGAGGCCCAAGTAACTTTTTGGAAGCCCAAAATCAATTGGGCCGACGGATGAGCTTCAGGAGCCCAAAATGTGGATGGGTTTGAATTTAAATTCAAACCTGTAACATCCAGCATTATGGGCTGTTAAGGAGTATTTAATTGGGCCGTTACTAAGCCCGTAACAGCCAACAATTAATTGACAGCATTAATCATGTTCCCCAGCTGCACCTATATATACCTGCTCCCTGCATGCAAACAAACACTCAATTTTTCACTTGAATCTTCGTATCATTCTCTGCATTTTTTCTCCAGTTCAGAACTCGAACATCTAAGTTCGTCGGAGCCTTTTCTGTTAGTGGTGCTACTACAGAAAAGGACGTAAACCGTTATATCTTTGGGGTCTATTACTTCGTTCCGTGAGCACTAGCCGGGAAGTAATTTGTCTTAAGGACAGTGGTCTTCCACGTCTCGGTTTTTGCTTTCGTTTGTTTCTGTTAGCTTTTGTTTTTCCAGAACATTGTAATAACAATAATGATTAATACAAAAACATAATTAATTCCAGTAGTTCCCCGGCAACGGCGCCAAAATTTGGTCGCACGGTCGGATGCAGTTAAATTAGTGTATTTAGTACCAAACTTTCTTTCCTAATAGCAGATAGAGTAAGTCAATGTCGATCCCACAGAGAACAGGAAAACTAATCGTATTATCGTATTAAACCAATTTATTTAAATAATATAAATACAATATAATGTGGGGGGAGTTGTTTTGAGTAAATTAACTAAAGCAAAGAAAAATTAAACTTAACAAACTAAGATGAATTCAATTATGATAAAAAGGTATTCCCGCTTTTAATCCAGTATCCCTCTATTCCGAATAATTCTTATAGCTAATTCAATTGCTTGACCAACTGGTTCTGAAACTCCTATCCCAAGAATTAACAAGTACGCTTAGCTAATTCTTGTTACCCCTTAAGTGTAATTAATTATAGGTTCACTTAGCAATGAATCTATCCAATTAAGTAGTCCTAGGATACGATCGCTAGAACACCACTAATCAACCGCATAGAGAACTAAGGCAACAGAGTAGGTACGGTCTTGTACTCGCAAGCTCGGTACAAGTAACCGCAATTTATGTTATCCTAGTGAATAAATTCACTATTTGCTACTCTTAGACATAAATACATAACAATTACGGATTATGAATTTACGACCTAGCAACAGTTATATGCCTAATAACCGGGTGATCAATCCAACTAACAAACGTATAAAAAATATGAAGAAATCGAATAACATAAATAATTGGGAAAATTTCGAAATTGGTCATGTATGTTAGGGCCTGTTCGAAACTGGTCCTCTATGTATCATAATATCAATTTTGGTCATGTATCTTCCATGTGTTGTCCAATTTAAGGACAAAATCTAATTCCGGTCACTTAAGTCGCCGGAGACTAGCACGTGCATGTCACAAGATTAATAAAATTAGGGGAATTTCGCGACGTGTCTAGCCATGCTGATTAGGATTTCCATGTCATTAGATAAAAAAAATTGAAAATTCATAATTCCATCGCAAAGTCGCGTTTTAAAAGGAGAATATAAGTGATGGAGGAGCTGCTGCGGGAGGATTGGGGGTATTTCATCGGAGAGTTTGTTGGAGGCGAGGATTTAGACTTGAGCTGATTCATGGCGGTTAACGACGGTGGAATTCCGTCGGAGAGATGATTACGGCCGAGGTATAGGGTATGGAGATTCGGCAAGGTGAAAAATCGAGTTGAAATTTCTCCGGTGAGACGGTTGTTGGTGAGGAAGATGACTTTGAGGTTGCAGAGGGAGGCGATTGCCGGTGGAATAGGGCCGGTGATAATGTCAGCGAAGAGGATGAGTTGTGTGAGCTCGGTGAGGTCTGTAATGGCGGAAGAGAGAGTGCTGACGAGGCCGGGGGAGTCGGAGAGGCCAGTATCTAAGGAAAGAATGGTGATGCGGAGGAGGAGCAGGTGACGCCGGCGAAGGAGGAGTAGGGATTAGCGACGGCGGAGAAGTTCCAGCCGGCGAAGAAGGGCGACATGAAATCCTAATCAGCATGGCTAGACACATGGCGAAATTCCCCTAATTTTATTAATCACGTGACATGCACGTGCTAGTCTCCGGCGACTTAAGTGACCGGAATTAGATTTTGTCCTTAAATTGGACAACACATGAAAGATACAGGACCAAAATTGATATTATGAAACATAGAGGACCAGTTTCGGACAGGTCCTAACATACATGACCAGTTTCGAATTTTTCCCATAAATAATTTCATAACATAGTTAAATCAAACAATTACTGAATTATTTACAAGAACATCATTCTAGGGTTCAACTTAGTCAATGACGGAAATTAAAAGCTTAACCAATCATAACGATGGCTGAGAACAAACTAATAATAAAAGACATAAAAACTAGAAAATCCGAGATGCCGAATCTTGATTCTTCGTGCTCTTCCGAATTTCCAAGTCCGTGCTCCAAAATCAATGTAAAAGTTATATTTTCGGACTTGGGGTCTTCTTTATATAGATGGGGATGAATTAGGCCTAATTTGGGCTGAAAAAGGATACTTTTCGAGCAAATCTTCACTTGACCCGTGTCGAGTCTCGACCGAGAATGACTATCTCGGCCGACCCCATGTACCAAATTCTCGGTCGAGAATCAGCGTCTCGGCCAAGCCACTTCCACAGCTAGAATATGGTTTTCAATGATCACCTGTCTCGGCCGAGACAATCAGCTTGAGGCTTGGCTCGATTTTTCTTCGTTTTTGGACTTGTGAGATTTGTTTTCTACGTCCATCCTTAGTCGAATTCGATTTTTTTGTCTAGATTCACCCAAATAGCTTCAAAACAACTCACATAGCATCAAATTGTCCAATAATGCAAATATGAACAATACACGGTCAATTACGCATGCAAATATCACTAAATGAACACTTAACTCGACATATGATGCATGCATAAACACGTGTATCACATATATTATTTCAAATTCCTCATATACTAAAATAGAAAACTTTTGGTATAATCAACATTCTCTTAAAATTCTAGGGGAAAATTATTTATATATTCATTTCAAATTTAGATTTTGTAATGATTTATAGTCCGCCTTAGGTTTGATATAATTTTTAGTTACATGTTTTTGAAACCATTTCCTTTCTTTACATTCAGTCCCTCACCTATGGGATCTTGTCTTGAATCATTCATCTTTTGTAGTTCTTTTTCCATGGGAGAAGTTTGAACTTCAGCTAGTGTAATGGTTGATTCTCTGCCATATAACATGACATCCTTCAAGTGATCAAATCTTCTTGACAATGCATTCAAGAGTATTATTCACTTATCTTCATCCTGCATTTTTACTTCAATACTCTCAAGATCATCTGGATGCTTATTGAATTCATCCAGCTGATCCTTCATTCCCTTTTCCTCTGAAAACCTGAAGGAGTATAGCTTATGCTTGATGTACAACCTATTTTCCATAGTTTTCTTCATGTAAAGATCCTCAAGTTTGTTCCACACATTTGCTGCCAATTTTTCTTTGGCAACATCATGAAGGACTTTATCACCAAGATACGGGATGATGACATAATGTGCCCCTTCCCATTAATTCTTTCTTCTGAGCTTCATCAGGTTTTTCTGGAAGTTCCTTAACCCCCTTCAATGTGCCTGCTAAGCCCTGCTGCACCAATAGGAATTTCATCTTGATTTGCCATAGCCCAAAATCATTCTTGCTTGTGAACTTATCAGCTTCATATTTCGTTGCAGCCATGGTGATGAGATTATCTTGGTTCGATTCCCTTCAATTGGTGCCAATTTGTTAGCTTATTAACCAAGAATCATTCGAACCTCACCAATGCGGTCAAACACTCTAATCCATTGCTTGATTGTAAAACAATATAGGTTTACGCTTGTATCTCTCTGCAATTGCCTCTCACTTGTGTCTCTCAAGGATTGAAAGATACAAGTATATGTTGAAGACTAGAAACGAAACCGTTGTTAAAACGATTAGGCACGCTGATTTCATGCACACGTGCATGGCTGAATCTTCCAAGTTTCTGTCACTCATTCATCAGTTGAGGATGTGAAATGCTGAGTGTTATATTCACACTATCTATCACAATAAATTGATAATCTAACAAATACTTATAGATAAATGTATAGTAACAAGACAAGATAAAGTGATAACAACTCATCATAAGTCGAAACATTTCTTATGATAAAGAGCAAGCTTTAAGATCTCTTCTGTATTAAATTTTTATGTTACAAATGAATAGAAAAAATATTCTCAATAGATATTATAAATTTGCTGTGGCATTTTAAAGAAAATGTCAATAATTTCTAGATATTTTTCATTAATGGTGTTCAAGATTTAATTAGACATATGAAAAACTCACTCGTATTATTGGCCTTTTAGCCTTACCATAAATGAATAGCAAAAAGAGCATGGTACTGCGATTCCACTCACAATCTCTTAAAGTTTCCGGTACCTTCACCAAACCAGTACTGGATGGATACTGGAATAATTTCACGTATTTCTACACGATCAACCTCTCCCCCTTTGCTCTGCTGCATACATACAAATACAAACTATTTCTAAATTATGTTTCCAAATAATTTGCAATACCTTATTAAGGCACTTTTCTAATCATTAGTATTAGTATAATTTTCCTTTTTCCTCTTATAGGCATGATTATATTAATCATCAAGTCAATTAAATGAGCTCAATTGCTTAAATTAAGCTCTTCACGAGTGATTCACTTTTTAGTTTGCACGAGATTCGGGCTTAAATTATCACAATTTTTTATTCACAGTTAAAATTGTTCACCTGGCAATGTGTGGTAAAAAACCTAAAAGGTATTTTTTTTCTTTTCTGTAATTAATGTTGACATCAATTGTATATTGATTCTTTAAGCTATTAATTTTTTTTTTCACCTAGTTTTTATAATAACTGTATTTTCATTAAAATTTAATATAATTAATTTTTTAAATAATTTTCAAATCTTACAGCAACGATACTAGTAATCTGAAAAGAGGTGCAAAAAATCTTCAAATTTATGGCAGGTTAAAAGAGGGGAAGAAGACTACCAAATAAGTAATAGACAATAATATATGGGAAATGAAATACTAAAAATTGTATTATACATATATAATATAATAATGGTGATGGTTTGACTATTTCTGCGGTCCAGCCGACATCTCACTCTAACAAAAAAAAAAAAAAAAAACATATTTTGTATAATATTTTTTTATCATCGACTAATAATAAGTTATATGTGATCATTTGCTATTGTAAAAAATATTTGAAAAACATTTGAGGCAACTTTTATCGTCATAAATATATTATTTGCATCTCAGTTATTAAAACGACAATAAAATTATGATAAATACTCAAAAGTTGTGACGAATATTCATTATTCGAGACGACTTCTCATAAGTTGTGACAAATACTATTATTTGAGGTTGTTTTTTTAGTCTAAAAAAACCATTAATGTTGTAGTGTCTAAGGACTTACTTTCTTTCTTTTCTTTTCCTTTTTTTTTTTTTTTTTGGTAATTTTTTATATAATATGAAATGATTACTATACCTCTTTCCCAAGCACATGACATCCTCTGTCTTATTTTTATCGTGTCAAAATCGTGCCCCACTTTAAATGACTGATTAGTTATGATTTTTTTGTGGTTTTATGAGTTTAAAGTTTAGGATTAAGGTTTGGGATTCATGATTTATATTTAGATTCAAAGTCTGCGGTGCAACGTTAAGATTTTTTTGGACTATGGAACATTTTTTTTTTTAAATATATGATTTCACGATTCATGTTTCATGATCAAATAATTCAAGATTCGTAATTCAGTGGGTTTTAGTTTAAAGTCGATAACTCAAATGTTCAAGATCA
Organism: Ajuga chamaepitys; assembly: GCA_958295605.1. Taxonomy (NCBI): domain Eukaryota; kingdom Viridiplantae; phylum Streptophyta; class Magnoliopsida; order Lamiales; family Lamiaceae; genus Ajuga; species Ajuga chamaepitys. The sequence goes on along the minus strand of OY282506.1, from coordinate 22,269,906 downwards.
CGATTCCTATTGTATGAATCGATTTTAAAGTGAACATAATTGAAATAGGATAAAAATGAGACAGGGGATCCGAACTGGATCCCTAACTGCCTTTGTCTCCATCCAGAGGTGAACGGTTTTATGTTGAGATCTATGTGTAAAATTAAAAAAAAAAAAAAACACTGTTAATAAGTTTTCTTGCAATTGCTATAATTTGTTTTTGGGAATTTGTACAAATATTTGGATATGTTCCATTAAAGAGCATTTAATTAACGTATCTAAAAAAATATGAAGGAAAATAGTTAATAGAACAATAATATCTACTGAGTAAGTGCGGTTCGGATTTTCTACCACATTTGGTACATCATCTTCTACAACATATTAAATTAATCATGCCACATAATCACTTATGATGTATTCGTGATGTCATTATATACACATGTCGTGTGTGAATTGAAATGTGGTAGAAGATGTTGTATTGTATGGAGCAGAAGATCCAAAATGGAGTACGTGATGTTGCTCAAGAAACAGTTACACAAGTTTCAGATTTGTCCACGTTCATGGTCATATCTGAATTAAATGATAATTTTAAAATTTTAAAATGAAAGATTGTATAATTTGATGAAAGTCTGTCTTTACAATGAAACACTATAATTATTATTATTAGTAATAATTCTTTTGTTCTAGCAAATTTCTCATCATGAAAAGCTATAGACGGAAATAGTTTTATATTTATACAATATTTAACAGACATGAATAGCATTGTGGTGCATTCTATAATTAGTTTTCGTTAAAGAAAGAAAAATGAATTAGTTATGTTTCATTAATTGCAAAAGTTCTTCCAATAAATTTGAGGTAATTTAAGTAAATAAATGAGAGGAATAATGATGGGTGGCAAGCAGAGCAACAGTAATCCACAATTAATGTATTATTATTATTATTATTATGTGTATATATATATCTGGTGACTAGCTAAACACAATATCCATTGCAATTGAAGGGTTTTATCATGTTTCCTCCTCCTCCTGTTCCTCCTGGACCAAGAAGATTAGGGTTGGCTCCACCTCCGAATCTAAGAGAAGCCCTCAATAGAAGCATTGACCGCCAAACCGTATATCCTCGTAAATTGGACCTTAACATGGATGAAAAGAAGCTCAGAAGGTGAATTAACATTTTTTATTTTTTATTTTTTTTTATTTATTTGGATGCATGCATAACATCATTTTTTCCCTAGGATTATATCCAACAGGCTATCTGCTTATAGATCGAGAGCGAGGACAAATGAATATATAAAAGCCATGGAAAAGAAAGTCAAAGATTTAGAGAATGTGGTGTCATTGCTGGCCTCACAAATTGATAGCTACAACAAGAAGCGCAAAGAGTTGGTGTTGCAAAATGAGTCACTTCAAAAACTAGTCGACTTTCGCTTTACTGAATCAAAAATCTCTCAAAGTAACAAATCTCCATCGCCCCATGTATTAATTATCATTATTCTTTCTTCTTCTAACATTACAGACTTATTTTTTTGAATTCATGCAGTTGAGATTGCACAGAAACGACTTCAAATACGAAGCCTCAAAGAGGGTACAAAATGTATTAATGGGATTGTCTTTGTATCAAATCAGTTTCGCTAATTTGGAAAATTTCTAACTGTAATTTCAAACTTAATGTTATTTCTTTTTTTTTAAGGGAATCAGTTGGCCAGATGGGCCATTGTAATGTTTCGGATAACAACATTACTGTTGGAATTGGATTCAAATAATGCTCACAAGAACACCCTAACTACTCAAGAATCACACACACTCAAAAATGATGATATGAATTCAAACTAAATGAATTGTAAAGAACAAGAAGAATTACGTGGTTCGGATTCAATGAGAATCCTACATCCACGGCACCAAACTCTCACACCTTTATTGATTCCAAGAAGAACAATTACAAGAGGCTTAAACAAGATCAAAACCAGAAAAGAAACACACACAAGCTACAATGCACTTTCTTCTCTTTTTGTATCTCACCCTCTCATTCTTCTCCCTATGTCAATTCTGTGTTTTGAGCTGCTGCATCCACGGTTTTCCACTTATACCAAGTAACCGTCATCCACCTAACCAATCAAGACCCTTGGCAACCGTCAAATACTTCCAAAACAGCCTAACAGAAACAGAAACGGTTATCTGCAATTCTCGGCCACTAATAACCGTTATTAGACCGAACAATACTGAACCAATTCGGCCAGAACAGGTTTGAGAACTGAACCGGAATTCGGCTAGTAATGGGCCGAACACTGCATGAAACCTTCTTTTATGTTAATCCTGATTTAAATGACTTCCAATGATCCTTTGATTGTGTTTTACCATATTAAACTCCTTTTAAATGAAGCTTAATAACTCCAAATGATTATTTTGAGCTTAACTCTTCACAATTCTCCACCTTAAGCTCAAAACCATCATTCCAAACCAGTCACTGACTTTCCTCAGCAACATTCCTCTGATCTTGCTCTTCAACACAACTTCTCATATTGATAAGATCTAAGCATAATTGAAACTTTGCCACTGGAAGAGATTTGGTGAAACAATCTGCAGGATTTACATCAGTGGATATCTTCTTTACATGTATCAACCCTTTGCTCACCAAGTCTCTTACATAATGTAATCTGACATCAATATGCTTTGTCTTCTCATGATGACTCTGATGCTTGGCTAAATGTATTGCACTTTGACTATCACAACAGATAGTCACTTGATGTTGGAACACACCAAATTCTTTCACAATTCCCTTTAACCATACTGCTTCTTTGATTGCCTCTGTTAATGCCACATATTCTGACTCAGTAGTTGACAGAGCTACTACTGACTGGTGATATGCCTTCCAACTGATAGCTGTTCCAAATAAGGTAAAAACATACCCAGTAATAGACTTCCTTGTATCAATATTGGCTGCATAATCAGCATCCACATATCCTGTTAGTGCATTATCCAGGCTGTCTTGCTTTTGAAACTTTAAACCCTTATCAGCTGTACCTCTGACATACCTCAATACCCACTTCATAGCTTCCCAGTGTTGTGCTCCTGGATTCCCCATAAATCTGCTTACTATGCTCATGGAATGAGCCAAGTCTGGTCTGCAACAGACCATAGTATACATCACACTGCCCACTGCACTTGCATAAGGAACTCTTCTCATATATACTTCTTCCTGATTTGATTTAGGGCATTGCTCTAGAGATAATCTGATATGCTGTCCTAGGGGTGTAGAAACAATCTTGCTCTGATGCATATTATATCTTTCTAAGACTTTCACTAAGTAATCCTGTTGGGATAGGAATACTTCATTTCTACTCATGTTCCTTAGAATATCCATTCCTAGGATTTTCCTAGCCTCTCCAAGATCCTTCATTTCAAATTCAGTCTTTAGTAACTCCTTTACTTCAATTATACCAGCTTGAGTTTCACAAGCAATCAACATGTCATCCACATATAGGAGTAAGAATATACTTGATGACTGTGAGTTGGTTTTGAGATATACACAACTATCATACTTGCTTCTCTTGAAACCAATTTTCAACATGAACTCATCAAACCTCATGTACCATTGTCTAGGACTCTGTTTGAGCCCATATAAAGACTTCTTCAGTAGACAGGCTTTCTTGTCTGGTTCTGGGACATGAACTCCTTCTGGAATTTTCATATAGATTTCTTCTTCAAGCTTTCCATGAAGAAAGGCTGTAGTCACATCCATCTGATGTAGATAAAGATTATACTGAGCTACCAAAGCAAGTAAGATTCTTATTGAGCAGTGTTTCACAACAGGTGAGAATATCTCTGTGTAATCTGTCCCTTCTTTCTGAGTGAATCCTTTTGCAACTAATCTGGCCTTGTATCTGAGCTTTGTTGGTTTTGAGGACTCTATCTTCCTTTTAAAGATCCATTTGCACCCCACAAGTTTCTGTGATCTTGGTTTATCTACTACTTTCCAGGTGGAGTTCTTTTCCAAGGATAACAACTCTTCTTGTATTGCCACTGTCCACTTATCACTTTCAGAACTCCTCATTGCTTCTTGATATGATTCTGGTTCAGAGCTTTCAACTTCTAGAGCAGTATATAAAGCATAAGACACTATATCAGCTTGCCCATATCTTTGAGGTGCATGTATTTGCCTTCTCTGTCTATCTCTCACTAGCTGGTATGATCTTATTGTATCCACTTCTTCATCCTCTAGAGTGTCAGCTTCTGTATTTACATCAGGCTCCAATTGTGGTTTTGTATTATCAAGCTCCACCTCAAGCTGATCTTGATAGGAGTTTGAGTTGTTAGTCTCTCTGTTGTTCTCCTTCAGAAGTGGCATCTTTGATTCTTCAAATATGACATCTCTACTGATCAAGCACTTCTGATTCCCTGGTTCAATACACCATAGTTTAAACCCTTTCACTCCTTGGGGATATCCCAAGAAGATACACTTTAGAGCTCTTGGCTCTAGTTTGTCTTGTTTTGTGTGTGCATAGGCTAAGCAACCAAACACCTTCAACTCTGAATAACTAGCTGGTTTCCCACTCCACATTTCTTCTGGAGTTTTGAATGACAGAGCAGTGGAGGGGGATCTGTTTATTAGAAAGGCAGCAGTTGTGACAGCTTCCCCCCAGAAACTCTTACTTACTCCAGCACTGATCATCATGCACCTTACTCTTTCTAGGAGAGTCCTGTTCATCCTTTCCACCAACCCATTTTGCTGTGGAGTACCTGCAACAGTTTTATGTCTCTTGATACCCTTTCCCCTGCAAAACTCATTAAACTCTTCAGAAACAAACTCTAGACCATTGTCTGTTCTGAGGTGTTTCATTTGTTTCCCAGTTTGATTTTCCACCTCAATGACCCAGTCTTTAAACTTCTGTAGAGTATCACTTTTGGTTTTCAGAATGTATACCCAGACTTTCCTTGAGTAGTCATCTATGATTGACAGAAAATATCTTCCTCCACTGAGTGTTTGCACCTTGGATGGCCCCCAGAGATCTGCATGTATGTAGTCCAGCTTGTCATTTGTTGTGTGTTCTGATTTGTTGAACTTCAGTCTCTTTGCTTTGCCATATACACATGACTCACATAAGTCCATGTGAGTGATTTTATCCCCACACAATAGATTCTGTTTACTCAGCTCCTGCAGGCCCTTTTCACTTATGTGAGCTAGTCTTTTGTGCCAAAGAAAAGTGTTATTTCTTTCTTTAGCCATGGACACTTCTCCCAGGACTGTGTTTCCCTGAAGGAAATATAGTTCATTTCTTTTCACAGCTTTGATCACCTCCAAAGACCCCTTTGACACTGTTAGGACTCCACCTTCAGATTGAAACTTATACCCTAATGAATCCAACATACCAAGGGATATAAGATTCCTCTTAAGTTGAGGTACAAACCTCACATGTTCCAAGATTCTAACAGCTCCATCAAACATCTTGATCATAACAGATCCAATTCCTTTCACCCTGCATTCAACATCATTTCCTAAGAGCACAGATCCTCCATCTATATACTTTATAGTTTTGAACCATTCTTTAATAGGACAGATGTGAAACGAACATCCTGAATCTAACACCCATTCAGAGGATACAGGGTTTGAGGAGATAGTTAATACCTCAGCATAGTCTGTATCACCTTTGGCTTCAGTCATGTCTGCAGTAGGTTTGGCCGGTTGATGTTTCTGGTGTTGATTCTGAGGTTTCTTGGGTTGATTCTTTGCCTTAGTGGGGCAATCTTTTGCCAGGTGTCCCACATTATGACACTTGAAACACTTTCTGGTTTCTTTGTCAGTTTCCTGAGATTGGGCCCCTTTCTTCCAATTCTGCTGGTTCTTCTGATTGGCTTGTTTTTTGTGAAAAACCTTCTTGATAATCAATCCTTCAGCTTGCCTTTCACTTTGATGATTATCAACTCCCTTTTGCAGCTCTTTGGATCTCAGAGCTCCTTCTACTTCCAGCAGAGTCAGTCTAGTTTTACTCCCAAATAGGAGAGCATCCTTCAGATTTTCATATGACTTGGGCAAAGAACTCAATAGGATCAGGGCCTTGTCTTCATCTTCCATATTGACTTCAATGTTCTCCAAATCATCCAGGATTTTCTTGAATTCATCTATCTGATCTGTGATAGACTTTTCTTCAAACATCTTGTAAGCAAACAACTTCTGCTTCATGTAAAGTCTGTTTGCTACAGATTTCACCATATAAACTTGATCCAATTTCTCCCAGACACCTTTTGCAGTAGTTTCTTTGGATACTTCCCTTAAGGCCTTATCTCCAAGGCTTAAGATGATAGTGCTGTGAGCTCTTTCCAGCACTGATTGCTTCTCTTCAGGTTTCATTGCAATAGGAAGATCATCTTCTCCCTTTAGAGCAACTGCAAGGCCCTGCTGCACCAGGAGTGCCTTCATCTTGACTTTCCATAATCCAAAATCTGAATTCCCGTTGAATTTCTCCACATCAAATCGAGCTGTAGTCATGGCGTTCCCACAGACGGCGCCACTTGTTGGAATTGGATTCAAATAATGCTCACAAGAACACCCTAACTACTCAAGAATCACACACACTCAAAAATGATGATATGAATTCAAACTAAATGAATTGTAAAGAACAAGAAGAATTACGTGGTTCGGATTCAATGAGAATCCTACATCCACGGCACCAAACTCTCACACCTTTATTGATTCCAAGAAGAACAATTACAAGAGGCTTAAACAAGATCAAAACCAGAAAAGAAACACACACAAGCTACAATGCACTTTCTTCTCTTTTTGTATCTCACCCTCTCATTCTTCTCCCTATGTCAATTCTGTGTTTTGAGCTGCTGCATCCACGGTTTTCCACTTATACCAAGTAACCGTCATCCACCTAACCAATCAAGACCCTTGGCAACCGTCAAATACTTCCAAAACAGCCTAACAGAAACAGAAACGGTTATCTGCAATTCTCGGCCACTAATAACCGTTATTAGACCGAACAATACTGAACCAATTCGGCCAGAACAGGTTTGAGAACTGAACCGGAATTCGGCTAGTAATGGGCCGAACACTGCATGAAACCTTCTTTTATGTTAATCCTGATTTAAATGACTTCCAATGATCCTTTGATTGTGTTTTACCATATTAAACTCCTTTTAAATGAAGCTTAATAACTCCAAATGATTATTTTGAGCTTAACTCTTCACAATTACAATTTTATCTAAAATGGAAACTGAAACACAACAAGCTAAAAAGGCAAATGTTATTAAAAATTTCACTAAATGGGATGCAGTATTCATCGCCATATGTACTTCCAATTTGGATCTAATAACTGCAATTTTTTTTGTTGCAATTGCACTACTGCATCGTACAAATAACTAATAAAATTGTTTATTGTCATATTATACAACGGTCATGCAAATATTAATTCAAGGGTAATGTTTATTTAGTCTTAAGGGAACCATTCGGATCCACAATCAAATGAGGCCTAAATGATCCTAATTAAGATATATTTCAAATTTAAAACAAGGCTTAATTTTTTTTTATTTTTTTTTTTGTTGCTCAAATGAAAACATTAATTAAAAGAAACCACTTCTTGAGTTGCCCCTCATGGGCTGTCAATTTTTTTTATTCCCTCCCTCAAAAGAAAGTTGTGCTTGTTTAAAAAATAAAATGTACATTTTAAAATAAGAGTCTATTTTTAAAAGTCAAAATCTCATTTTATTAATTAATATAAAACATTTAAAAAAATCATAAGATAAGTTTCAATAATAGAATAAGTCAATTTAACAAATAAAAAAGTAGTATAAATAAAAATACTATTATATGCAGAAAAATATAATTTTATCTAATTGATAAAGAAAAGAACAAATTATACCATGGTAAAGGAGCATTCTCATATTAGGACAGTGTGGTGCTCATTTTGGCAATGGAAATGTAAGGTTGGCCCAATACTAGTCATAAGTAGGATATTAAAATGGATCAACCCAATGTGTCGGCCCATCCTAACTCGAAAATAATTTAGCCAGGGGTTAATTATATTAGTTCGAAAAATTGGGGTATGACTGGTCCGATCCGACCCACCAATAGATTTGATGCGCTTAACCCATTCAACTTTGATATATTGGGTAGCTGACCGCACTGTCGCGATGCGATAAAATTAGTTAAACCTAGCTACCCTTCTAGCTTGTAGAAGTGATAAGTAAGGTCGATCCCACAGGGAGCAGGAAGACTTATAATGTTTTAAATAAATTCTAATACTAACAATATATGTATAGATAAGTAATGAGGAATTTGTAGTTTGATTTTTTTATTAACTAATGAACTAAGACATAATTTAAGCCAAAACTTATGAAACTGTTCTACTTAAGAAATGAAGAATCCCAGCCCTTAATCTTATCTCCACCTAGTTATTACTACCCTGTGATAGATGCAATTATTAACCAATTTCAACCTCAAAACTCCTACCCCGAGATTAACAACAAGCTCAGCTAACCTCGTTATCCCTTATGATTAACTATCCAAAACAAGCTCTTTGGTTAGTCTATCCAGTTGAGTGATCTCTGAACAAGCTCTCTGGATCCCATTAACCGGATGCCTAGAGTACTAGGATAACGAGATAGACACGGTGTGGACCTCGTAAGCTCGGATCCATTCAGACCGAGCTATATACTACCCTAGTGATATCACTCACTATTCGCTACTAATTGGCTATAGGTTCGTAACAATTATGGATTACGATTATAACCTAGCGTTACTTATGCAATTATAATCCTAAGTGATCAATCTAGCATATAAACACATAAGCTTTGAAAGATAAACAAATAGCATAACAATGTTTTAAAGAAATCAATTGATCAACAATCACTGTAAATACCACAAGATAGTAAAACTAGGGTTCGACTCGACTAAGGACTGAAATAACATACTAGCTGCTCATGGCGGTGACAAAAGACAAATTAAATTCAAAGTACATAATTAAAAATAACTAAGGACTGGAAAACCCGAATACTGTCGATCTTGATTGCTCGTCTCCTTCGGAATCTCCCAATCTTGCTCTCTTGTAATGTCCAAGTCCCCAATTTCCGAGCATAAAGATCCCCTTTTATAGAAGCAGTCAAATTGGGTTGATTTTGGGCTCTAAAACGGAAGCCTTGTGGCCCAAGGATAAAATAGCCGCCTTATTGGGCCGCAACTGCGCCCGCTCTTGGTCCAGCAACACGCCGCGGCTGTGCCACTTGGCCAGAGATTTTGTTATTTTTCCTCCACTTTGGCCGCGGCTGCGCTAATGTGCCGCGGTCGCGGTACTCTATTCTTGTTTCCTTGCATTTTTTTCCATCCTTTTGACATTCGGACTTCGTTTCTTCGTTGTACATCCGGCCGAGTATAAATACTTAGCCTTAAATCACCTATTTAGCTCAAAACGAAACCACAAACGTCAAATAATCCAAAGACATCAAAACAAGCTAAATACAATTCATTATACATGCAAACATCACAAATCATCACTTTAACAGACTTAAAATGCATAAATAAACGCGTGTACCAGTAGCCAATTGAATTTTCCTTTTGTGATATGGGCTAGTAGCCTGAAGAAATAACCCGACCCAATATACACTGAGTAGGATTAGCCCAGCCGTAATATCTAGGGTCTAAAACTTAAGTATAAAATTATAAACCACCAATTTTATAAATACGATGCAGAATAACTGAACACTAGATCTTTATCTTTAATATAAAAAGGCACATTATTCATTCAATTACATCATGACTTTGAAGTTACTAAACTGTCCAAGTTAACAAAGGAAACAAAATCCAAATTAGCATTTACCACCCACTTTGGTTTGGTCTTATTTCATGTAATTCGGTCATCGAGCAAAGAAGAACTCCAACTTCACTTGTCTAACAACAACTTGACTTTATATGCATAGCCACCCTTGCTTTAGACTATCTCTTCAATCAATGTAGATTTCATCTTTATAAACATACTCACAATAAACCCTGCTAGCTGCACAATTAATATATAAATTAGAGACAAATTCGGGTCATGTGTCCCACTTTTACAACGTATTGCCTGTCACTATATAGAAACGGTTAGAATTCCATCATTAATCCGTCATTATAAGATTAATGACGGAATATTTCCGTCACAACCTTAAAATATTTTATTCCCACATTCTTAGTGCCCTTTTTTATTACGGTTTAATGACAGTTTTTTTTTTCCGTCACTAAATTTCGTCATAATTTCGTTACTAAGTCGTTGCTAATACTCAAACACTCTTGTAGTCTCTATCCGTGGGTATTCCGTCACTAGTCCATAATAAGATTGTGACGAAAATTGTCCGTCACTAAAATCAATCACTATCTGTAATATTTCTTGTAGTGTATTGATTTACCATGATACTTCATGAGAAACAGGCAAATTTAATAAAATGTTGTACTGTTCACAACAACATTAAAATTATAAGTAGAATTTTTATTTATTTACCAAACTAAGTGAACTCGCCTGTACTAAGTGAACTCGCCTGTGCCACAGGCGAGTTCACTAAAATCTGACTGTTACTGTTCAATGTCGCCCCTCGCACTTTCATTATAATTTTTTTTAAGTATTTGTTGATATCGCCTTTAGCACAGGCGAGTTTAGTAGTAGTTTTTTTTTTTCCTTCTTTTAATGTTAGTTGTTTATTATTATTATTAATAATAATAACAACAACAACAACAACAACAACAACAACAACAACAACAACAACAATAATAATAATAATAATAAATACCGTAACGTTAGGGGTGTGCACGGTGCGGTTATTTAATTTTTTTGGAACAGTTCGGTTAAGAAATTTCAGACCTAATGGAAGTTCAGTTCGGATAATTGGAGATTTTTTTTTTATCTTTGAATAATAAATACAAATTTAACATAATATATTGGCGTCTAACTAATATAAATAAAATTATGTTAGTAAGTTGGATGTAACGGAATGATTTAATTCAATTCGATTCAGTTCGGATAATTGAAATTTTTTTTTTATCTTTTGAATAATAAATACAATTTGAACATAATATATTGACGTCTAACTTATATAAATAATTTTATTACATCCAACTTACTAACACAATTTTATTTATATTAATTAGACGTCAATATATTATGTTCAAATTGTATTTATTATTAAAAAAATAATCTTCAATCATCGGAACTGAACTTCCGTTAGGTTCGAAATTTCTGAACCGAATTGTCCCAAAAAAATTAAATAACCGCACCATGAACACCCCTAACGTTACGGTGTTTATTTTTATTATTAAAAAACAACTAACATTAAAAGAAGGAAAAGAAAAAAAAAAAACTACTACTAAGCTCGCCTGTGCTAAAGGCGATATCAACAAATATTAAAAAAAAAAATTATAATGAAAGTCGCCCTTGAAAAGTAACAGTCAGATTTTAGTGAACTCGCCTGTGGCACAGACGAGTTCACTTAGTTTGGTAAATAAATAAATTTTAATGTTGTTGTGAACTGTACAACATTTTATTAAATTTGCCTGAGAAACAAGGTTGTAACGCCCCAATCCCATTAACTCGGAATTGAAGTGCTACTAAATTTTTCTTTTCTTTTGATTAAGTAATAAATAAATAAAAAAGTGCGAAAGCATGAGATAAAATACTTATTGGATAAAAGTAGAAATTTTATTGACAATAAGACACTGCCAAAACATATTTACACTAGTGGTTCCAAAGTTTCTAAGAAAATGCAAATCCCGGATTTTGTGACACACAAACTTATTTATATACATAGAAGAGGCAAAAACATCTTTGAGTTGCGGGTAGAAGAAGGAACCCGGTGACCTTTGCCGCAACAGCCCCGCCACCTCGCTCAACTAACCTGAAGATTTGTAATTATGGGCATGAGTATAAACTCAGTGGGAACTTTGTAAGCAGTTATACTAACGAAGGTGCACAATAATAAACACATCCTTGACTTAGGAGCCCATCTTACGACTCAAAAGCCATATTGCTAGACTAGGGGGCCAATCTTACGACTCTCAAGCCCTACTCAAAAGCCAATCTTACGACTTAAGAGTCTTTCTCAAAAGCCAATCTTACGACTTAAGAGGTATCATATCAATAAGCCCGAAGGCAAACATATTTATCAAAGTACAAGTTCAGTAGCATAATATACTTGCAAATAGCCCAGTCACCCACCTTTTATGCTTGCTTTACAGTAGGTAAGTCCCGTACGTCCCAAGGCCCGACCTGCACTACACCTAGCACATGTTGTTTAATGTATTATTACTTATCGGGCTTAGTATTTAACAATTATTAAGTGTGGTACATTATCCTTGAATTATATCTATTTTTACAATCCCTAACACATAAGCCAAGTCGTAACAAATTATAGTCCTAAATTAAAAGGCCTAATTATCTTATTAAATTTAAATTATTAATTACATTAATAAATATTTTAAACTAACTAACATGCATCTTAAATATTAACTATTTAATACAAACTTAAGAAAATAGCTAAATCTATAAATCTACTTAAATCAAGAAAATAATTAAATCCCTAAATCTATATAAACTATAAATGACAATAAGAAAAGAAATTTATTAAAGAAGACATACCTCAAAATATTTTAACATTATACAACAATTCTCAAATCACCGACCCGAGCGTTGTCGAAAATTAAACTGATAAGGACCTCCTAATTAAAGGAAATCCAATATTTAATATATATTATTTTACTTGTTTTCTTAAAAAGAAGTTATTTTACTTATTTTATAGGTGAATTTGTAGAAATTTTATGAAATATGTTTCGATGTGGGACATGGTAAGATTCAATATTCATAGTTTTCATTCATTTAGTTTAGTTCATGTTCATATGTTAAGTTATTTACTATAATTAGTATATGTAGGTTTTTTACTAAAATTAGTATATTCATATTATATTATTATTAGGTTATGTATTTATATACGTATGTTATAAATTTGTTACAAATTAGATGTTAGGTATATTATTATTTTATTATTGCTTATTCTTATTATGTATTTTATTTAATTATGTTACTATATGTAATATATATTATGTTATAATTTAAACATATTTCTTATTTCTTATACCCGATGTTAATTTAAGGTTTCTATCATATATTTTTAATTTTCATCCTTTCGGTGCTAGGAGTGCAGTTGACCTGGTACACCGCGGTCACACTTATTTGCCAAAATAAAATCACAAAATCAAATAACTTTGCAATTTAAGATAAAATAAAATTGATAAAAATATTTTAAAATGCAAAAAGTTTACTTTATTGTGTTATAAAGATTCGGGGTATCACAGTCTCCCCTACTTTTAAAAATTTCGCCCTCGAAATTGTACTGACTTGGTTTAGGATATTCGGATATTTTGCTAAGATCTCATCTTCTGGTTCCCAGGTAGCTTCTTCCTTCCCATGTCTACTCCATTGCACTAGTACTAAGGGAATTTCTCTATTCCTCAAAGTGTGAACTTTTCTTCCTAGGATAGCAATGGGGTTCTCTTCATAAGTGAGGTTTTTATTGACCTCCAGATTCTCATGATGAATAACGTGATTTGAATCTGGGACATACTTCCTAAGTACTGATACATGAAAGACGTTATGGATATTGGAAAGTTCTGGCGGCAGAGCTAACTTATAGGCGACGTCTCCAATTCTATCTAGAATCTCAAATGGGCCAATATATCTGGGTTTTAACTTCCCTCTCTTCCCGAAGCGTATTACTCCTTTCATTGGTGCCATTTTGAGAAAAACCTTATCGTCTGTATTGAATTGTAGATCCTTCCTTCGCGTGTCAGCATATGATTTTTGTCGATCCTGGGCAGCCTTGATTCTTTCTCGAATCTTAGTTACTACTCCAATGGTTCTATCGATGATCTCAGGGCCTAAGATCTTTCGTTCTCCAACTTCATCCCAGTAAATCGGTGATCTACATCTCCTTCCATAGAGTGCTTCATACGGTGCTATCTTTATGGTAGCTTGGTGACTGTTATTATAAGAAAATTCTACTAGTGGCAAATATGTTTCCCAGCTTCCTCCAAAGTCTAGTACACAAGCTCTAAGCATATCTTCGAGTGTCTGTATTGTTCTTTCTGACTGTCCATCAATGTGTGGATGATATGATGTGCTGAAGTTGAGCTTTCTCCCAAGGGCCATTTGTAGACTTCTCCAGAATTTGGAGGTGAAACGAGTATCTCTATCGGAAACTATGGTAACTGGTACTCCGTGTAATCTAACAATCTCGTCTACGTACCGTTGAGCAAGTTGATCCATGTTAAGCGTCATTCTTACTGGTATAAAGTGTGCTGTCTTTGTAAGTCTGTCAATGATCACCCAAATAGCTTCATTCCTTCTTGCTGTTCGTGGCAGTCCAGTAACAAAGTCCATTGCTATGTGTTTCCACTTCCATTCGGGAATCTCTAAAGGGTGTAAGAGTCCTGAAGGCCGCTGGTGTTCTGCTTTAACTTGTTGGCACGTTAAACATCTTTCAACAAATTTCCCTATTGATCGTTTCATATTTCTCCACCAATAGATCTCTTTTAGGTCCTTGAACATTTTCGTCCCTCCTGGATGAGCTGTGTACGGGGTATTGTGAGCTTCTTCAAGAATTTCCTTCCTTACGTCATCATCCTTAGGTACACATAATCTTCCCTTATATGTTAAAGTCCCGTCTGGTGTTACAAAGAACCCCTTGATGGTTCCTGATATTGCCCGGTCTTTCATCTTGAGAAGGAATTTGTCAGTCTTTTGAGCTATCTTTATTCGATCTCTCAAAGTAGGTTGTATGGTTAATGCTGCGATCATAGCAGTAGTATGGCCTGACTTCACAAAATCTAGATTCAACTTAGCAAATTCTATTAATAATAGCTCTTGTTGTGTTGGGAGAGTTGCCATATGACTTTCATTTTTCCTACTAAGTGCATCAGCTACGACATTTGCCTTGCCCGGATGATAGTGGATGGTGCAATCATAATCCTTTACTAGCTCCAGCCATCTTCTTTGGCGCATGTTGAGTTCCTTTTGTGTGAAAAAGTACTTTAGACTCTTATGGTCTGTGTAGATTTCACATTTCCCACCATAGAGATAATGACGCCATATCTTTAATGCGTGAACAACAGCAGCTAGTTCTAGGTCATGTGTAGGGTAGTTTAACTCATGGGGTTTCAATTGTCTTGAGGCATAAGCGACGACTTTTCCATGCTGCATCAAAACGCATCCTAGTCCTAACTTTGAGGCATCGGTGTAAACGACAAATCCTGCTGATCCGTTAGGGATAGTTAGAACTGGCGCGGTTACGAGTCTCTGCTTAAGCTCTTGAAAGTTGTTTTTTCATTCGTCAGTCCAGTGAAACTGGTTTCTCTTCTTTGTCAATTGAGTCAAAGGCCTAGCAATCTTTGAGAAATCTTGAATGAATCTTTTGTAGTAACCAGCTAGACCCAGAAAACTTCGGACCTCATTCACATTCTTCGGAGCCTTCCAATTCATTACTGCTTCAACCTTGGCGGGATCCACTTCGATTCCATTAGCTGTGATAATATGGCCTAGAAAAACAACTGGATCTAGCCAAAATTCACATTTGCTAAATTTAGCATAAAGCTTCTCCTGTCGTAAGGTACTAGTATAGTTCTAAGATGCTTCTCATGTTGTTCTTTATCTCTTGAGTATACTAGGATATCATCAATGAAAACTATGACAAACTGGTCCAGATAAGGATGGAATACCCTATTCATCAAATCCATGAATACTGCGGGTGCATTTGTCAATCCAAAAGGCATTACTATGAACTCATAATGACCATATCGTGTTCTAAAGGTTGTCTTAGAAATATCACATTCTTTGACCTTGAGTTGGTGGTAGCCCGATCTGAGATCGAACTTTGAGAACACGCTAGCTCCCTTCAGTTGGTCAAAAAGATCTTCTATTCTAGGCAAGGGATACTTATTCTTGATTGTTAGGCGGTTGAGTTCCCGATAATCAATGCACATTCTAAGAGTTCCGTCTTTCTTCTTGACAAACAATACAGGGGCTCCCCATGGAGAAACACTTGGCCTGATGAACTTCTTGTCCAGCAACTCTTGAAGCTGTATTTTTAATTCTTGTAATTCCTTAGGCGCCATTCGATAAGGTGCTTTAGATATAGGCGCAGCTCCGGGCACCAAATCTATTGTGAATTCAACCTGTCGATCAGGAGGTATTCCAGGCAACTCATCTGGAAATACGTCCACATAATCTCTCACCGTTGGTATATCAGCAGGTGTAACCTTAACAGTATTATTTTCCGTGACATTCACAAGGTAACCTTCACTTCCCTTTTTCCGTAACATTCTTACAGCCTTCATTGCTGACACAATACGCGGTCTGGTATTAGTTTTGGCTCCGTAAAAGGTGAATTTGGATCCTATTGTTCTTTCAAAATCTATTTCACGCTCAAAGCATCGGATTGTTGCTTTATTCTTTGTCAACCAATCTATACCTAAAATAACATCAAAACATTTCATCTCTAATACATATAGATCGGCTTCCAATTCTTGGTTACCTATCAAAAGCTTTACACCAGTCACAATATCCTTAGTCCTAAAAGTTTCTCCTGAGGGAATACTTACCGTCAACTCTTCTCCATTTGTATTACCTTTCAGACCTAATTTCCTTTTAAAATCTTTGGATATAAAAGAATGTGATGCACCAGTATCAAACAAAATATATGCCGGAAGGTCGAATACAAGTAGCATACCTGCCATGGTTTCATTCTCCTCCGTTAACTCTTCTTGTGTTAGAGCAAAAACACGTGCCTTCCCTGATTTCTTGTCTGGTGCATTAACATTTTGTGGCACCTTGATCTGTGTAGTAGTGCATTCCCAATACCTATGTCCTGTTCGATGACACTTATAGCAAACATTCTTTCCCACCAAACATTCTCCATAGTGGTGCTTATTGCAATTAGGACATATCGAAACTGCATTTGGTCCTGGTCCCCCCCTTGGGGTTGCCCTCTTCACAATGTGGTTAGTCTTATTCCTATCTCTAAAATTCCATTTTCTTTTCCCGGGTTGCTCCTGAGGTTTCTGGTTGTATTCTAAATTCTAGCTAAGGGATACAATATGTGCTCGTTCAAACGTTTCATGGTACGCAGGCAGTTTCAAACCCGACACGATCCCTCCGATCTCTGGACGCAAACCTCTCTCAAAACGTCTTGCTTTTATTTCATCTGTATCAACCAAGTGTGGGGCATATTTAGATAATTGATTAAAACGTCTTTCATACTCCATCACTGGAAGGGTTCCCTGCTTCAGATTGATAAACTCAATTTCCTTTTGGTCACGGATAGACTGTGGAAAGTAACGATCCATCATCATGTTCTTAAAATCATTCCAGGTCATATTTTGCTTTTGTTCATTCGTCATTGTTCGCTCGTGTGATTTCCACCAGTGTCCAGCATCTTCTACAAGTTGAAATATTGCGCACGAAACTTTTTGATTTTCAGTTGATTCCATATGGTCAAAGATTCTTTCAAGCTTAAGAATCCACTCCTCAGCGACCATAGGTTCTTCGCTACCTCTGAATCTTGGTGGCGAAAAATGACGAAATTGCTCTATAATGACATTAGTATTGATACCCTGGTTCTGTGGATTTGGTATATTTTGGTTAGCTGGTATTTGTTGTATGAGTCCCTGCAGAGAGTTCAGGAACTCCCGTGCAAAATCCGCTCCTTGTACTTCAACAGCAGGTGGAGGTTGCCTCTCGGTAGTTGGTCCGACAAATGGCTCGTTTTCATTTTGCACATGTTTACGTGGCCTTCCTCGTGCTGCCATACTTTTGGGAGAAGGAGAAATAACACTTAATTATATGCATATATACCCTTGTTTAACATACCGAATAATTTATAACCAAATCATATACATAGAAGATATTGGGATTACAAATCCATTAATATATACAATAAGTACAATGGTTTTAATACTCTAACCCGTACAAAATGTCGATTGGTTAATCATGCTTATACGAGCAAAAAGATAGCATGATCAAAGGATGACTTATATACATTCCTATTAGCAAAAGGATATTTACGCTCTAGTTATGTACTTAGGCATCACTATACAAAAGCTATCTACTATTACTATATGTACATCCTCTAGGTTTCCAACTATATCAGAACCAATTACTGGGGCCTGCCTGGTTCTCTGTTGGTGGGGTACGCACACGACGACCCCTAGTTGGTATGCTCTCACCAGGATTTGACCCTATAGACTCATTGGGTTCACTTTCCTCTGAAGGATCCTCTTCCTCCTCATCTTCCTCTATTATGCCTGCTTCCTCTCGCTGCAATCTTGCATATTCGCGATAGAACTCTGCTAGTTCTCTAGCACGCCCAGCAAGACGTTCGTTAGCAACAACCTCCAAACGCTTGCTAGCTGCAATTTCATTATATCGGTCTGCCCTTTGTTTCTGGTTTTCAGCCTCTCTTTCCATTCGATCAACAGTAGTGAGACATCTTTGTCGGTTCTTGACAGCTACTGCCAGGCTTAGTCCAAAGCGTTTATAATCAATAACTGGTCCAATAACAGAGTCTACCGTAAGCATATTATCATAAATCCGGCGGGCGATGGCTCTAAGGGATGGCAGGATAGTTTCTCTTAGGTGCACTGCTGCCTCATGCTCGCTAATATAGTGTCCCTCGCGTATAGCATTATTGCGGCGTCCCTGTAACATGATAATATATTCTTCTATATTCTGATGTGCTCCTTGCCTAGACCCCTGATAAATAGATATTGCAGGTGATAGCACATCTCTATCAGCAAGTATTCTGTGTCTATATATTACTTGTTTTCTCGTCGTTTGCCTCCTATGAACCATCCTATCATAACGAAGAAATTTGGATCAAAATCTCTAATTTGGTTTCCTAATTAGTGGTAAAATTTCAAGGACATCTCACAAGTATCATGTTATTTTATGAAATGTAAATTTGTAGTAAAACATTTCTAAATCATACAAACTAATAGTAAAATATACATACCTTGGAGCGAGTGTCGGTCTGTTGGCAAAGTCACGGTTCCCCTTGATTTTATTTTATAAAATAAGTATACAGAAAAGTAGACCCGCTCTGATACCACTCTGTAACGCCCCAATCCCATTAACTCGGAATTGAAGTGCTACTAAATTTTTCTTTTCTTTTGATTAAGTAATAAATAAATAAAAAAGTGCGAAAGCGTGTGATAAAATACTTATTGGATAAAAGTAGAAATTTTATTGACAATAAGACACTGCCAAAACATATTTACACTAGTGGTTCCAAAGTTTCTAAGAAAATGCAAATCCCGGATTTTGTGACACACAAACTTATTTATATACATAGAAGAGGCAAAAACATCTTTGAGTTGCGGGTAGAAGAAGGAACCCGGTGACCTTTGCCGCAACAGCCCCGCCACCTCGCTCAACTAACCTGAAGATTTGTAATTATGGGCATGAGTATAAACTCAGTGGGAACTTTGTAAGCAGTTATACTAACGAAGGTGCACAATAATAAACACATCCTTGACTTAGGAGCCCATCTTACGACTCAAAAGCCATATTGCTAGACTAGGGGGCCAATCTTACGACTCCCAAGCCCTACTCAAAAGCCAATCTTACGACTTAAGAGCCTTTCTCAAAAGCCAATCTTACGACTTAAGAGGTATCATATCAATAAGCCCGAAGGCAAACATATTTATCAAAGTACAAGTTCAGTAGCATAATATACTTGCAAATAGCCCAGTCACCCACCTTTTATGCTTGCTTTACAGTAGGTAAGTCCCGTACGTCCCAAGGCCCGACCTGCACTACACCTAGCACATGTTGTTTAATGTATTATTACTTATCGGGCTTAGTATTTAACAATTATTAAGTGTGGTACATTATCCTTGAATTATATCTATTTTACAATCCCTAACACATAAGCCAAGTCGTAACAAATTATAGTCCTAAATTAAAAGGCCTAATTATCTTATTAAATTTAAATTATTAATTACATTAATAAATATTTTAAACTAACTAACATGCATCTTAAACATTAACTATTTAATACAAACTTAAGAAAATAGCTAAATCTATAAATCTACTTAAATCAAGAAAATAATTAAATCCCTAAATCTATATAAACTATAAATGACAATAAAAAAAGAAATTTATTAAAGAAGACATACCTCAAAATATTTTAACATTATACAACAATTCCCAAATCACCGACCCGAGCGTTGTCGAAAATTAAACTGATAAGGACCTCCTAATTAAAGGAAATCCAATATTTAATATATATTATTTTACTTGTTTTCTTAAAAAGAAGTTATTTTACTTATTTTATAGGTGAATTTGTAGAAATTTTATGAAATATGTTTCGATGTGGGACATGGTAAGATTCAATATTCATAGTTTTCATTCATTTAGTTTAGTTCATGTTCATATGTTAAGTTATTTACTATAATTAGTATATGTAGGTTTTTTACTAAAATTAGTATATTCATATTATATTATTATTAGGTTATGTATTTATATACGTATGTTATAAATTTGTTACAAATTAGAGGTTAGGTATATTATTATTTTATTATTGCTTATTCTTATTATGTATTTTATTTAATTATGTTACTATATGTAATATATATTATGTTATAATTTAAATATGTTTCTTATTTCTTATGCCCGATGTTAATTTAAGGTTTCTATCATATATTTTTAATTTTCATCCTTTCGGTGCTAGGAGTGCAGTTGACGTGGTACACCACGGTCACACTTATTTGCCAAAATAAAATCACAAAATCAAATAACTTTGCAATTTAAGATAAAATAAAATTGATAAAAATATTTTAAAATGCAAAAAGTGTACTTTATTGTGTTATAAAGATTCGGGATATCACAAAGGTGATTTGAGTTTTTCAGCAAATTCAAATTTTATCATAAAAATTTACCCTCTGTAATCGACTATGTTACATTTTGTAGAGAAATTGAACCACACGTGAGAGAGGAAGTTGATAGTGTTCAAGCTAATGCAGTGATTACAAGGCACAAAGAAAATCAGATGATGAGGATGAGGAAGACTACCTTGCTAGCAAAGACAACACAGATTGTGGTGCAACTAAGAAGAAAAATAAAGCTTTGAAGAAGGAAAAGTGAAGATGGATCTTCGATTTTAGGTTTTCACTATGTTTATTTGTATTTCCAGTTGACATATGGTAGTATTTGGATGCTTTGTTTCTAGAGCCAGTTATGCGAATTTCAGATAATGAACAACTTCTCTTTTGTGAATTAACATATTATCCTACAATTACTTATGCCAATTTCAAATACATCTACTTTACTCATAAAATAAATATAAAACAAGTAAAATTTGCTACTAAGTTGTCTAAAATGACTATGTTTTACAGGTAAATATGCTAACTAGATAAAGCCCACAAATATCATCACTTAACTTTACTAAAAAAACAATTTTAAAGCGAAAAAATTCCAATTATCTTATTGCTCTGTACAAGTTAATCATAAGCAAATTTAAAAAAAATCAAATAAAATGTTACATTTATTTATCAAACAAAGACAAAATAACAAGTAAAATGTTGTAATCTTTAATAAACAACTGTTTACTTTTGAATAAGGTAACACAAATTCCAATCACTTCAATTTCCAAGTTCGTTTTAGAAACATTCTATTCACAAAAGGCAGGTACATCATCAGGTATAACTATAGAAAAGAAAAGATATGATCCAGTCAATTCAATTTCAGAAAAAAGGATTTCACATACTATCCATATGCATACAAAACAGAGTTTTAACCTCATCATGGTCAACTTCTTTTATAGAACTCAGCAATCTGCAACCATCATTCCACAGTAAAGTTAACAAATAAAATTAAATTTAACTCATTTATCCATAGATAAATCAAATTCCATCTATCCTGTTGGTTTATTAGGCCCAATTCTGATAAGCCCAATTAAATCCCCAAACCCAAACCCAATGGCAGCCCCACCTCTTCACTTACCCCCACCAGATTCATTCCCCCCTCTTTATGGTGTCTCTTTGATTTACGGGATGTCATTTACTCCTCCTGGTTTTCTGCTCCATTTTTCCCTATAAGAATGGAGCACCCTCTTCTTTGTGAAGTGTGTAGCAGAATAAGAGTGATACACTTTTGTGTGTGTGTAAGTCTCTCTGCCACCATTAACGTCCCTTTCTTCGTCTACGTCTTCCTTGTTCCCTTTTGTGGGTCGGGTGGGTTGAGTGCTAGAGAAGAGTGTGGGAGTTACCGGGGTAAAGGGTTTGGATTTCTACTTTGTGTGGAAATCACCCATAGGGCTCCAAATTCGCTGCTGTCATTATTCGATCGGAAACGGGCTCAAGATTTTTCTGAGCCATACTCGAACCTCGACCACGGTTCGATTCCTAACAGTGGTATCAGAGCCACGGTTGTCAAAACAGTGGTCTCATCAGTGTGCAAAATCCCTCCATGGGATTAAAGGGTTTTTTCCAGCGAATTTCAGAATTTCTGACGGAAATTCAATCTCGGCCGAGACTCCTTGTCTTCTCGGCCGAGACGGGCTTGCCGTGCCTACTTGCTGCTTCTGCTGTCTAACAATCTCGGCCGAGACTCCTTGTCTTCTCGGCCGAGACGGGTCTACCGAGCCTGCTTGTGGTTCCTGCTGTGACGGAATCTCGGCCGAGTCTCATCTCTTTCTCGGCCGAGACGTGTCTGCCGAGTTCAGCAATAGAGTCTGCTGTAAAGATTTCTCGGCCGAGACTCATCCTTTTCTCGGCCGAGATCGGTGGTCCGAGATCCAGTGACCAGCATCCAGCTGCCCAGCCGCCTTGGCTGTCCTCCCGTCGCGCCTTTGCCCGACGTGAGCCGAATTCCTCCCAGTTTGGTAAGTCGGGTTCTCCTCCCGGTGAGGACCCGCTCGGGTAAATTGGCTTGATCCCTTAGCTACCGTTTGGGAACGGATAGGTCTTTACTACTTTCGTAGCTGCCGTTTGTGAACGGATAGGATTGACTGTACGTGCTGGTAGCTTAGGATTATCTTTGTGATTAATTGCTTCCGCTTTCATTCTGATCTTTGTGATTAGTTTTTGCATTCTTTGTGATTGCTTGCTCGTTTTCTTGAGGTTATCAAGTGACCCCCTGCTCCACTGATTAATCAGTGTTGAGAACTGGGAAATCCTTGATTGTTCTATCCTCTTAAAATCTGTGTGATTTTGTGATGGGTCCTATGTCTGTTTTTAGTCTGGCTCCGTTTGACGGACGTTCAGACTTTTGCATTTGGCAACAGAAAATGAGGGGTATTCTTGTACAACAGCGTGTGTACAAGTGTATCAGCTTACAATTTTCTGAGTCTGATTCTGACGAGAAAAAGGCTGAAATGGATGAGCTTGCGTACTCATCCATTATCCTTAACCTTTCTGACTTGGTGTTAAGAAAGGTTAGTGATCAGAATACTGCCAAAGGGTTGTGGGAAAAATTGCAAGAATTATATACTGAGACTTCATTGCCTAGTAAAATGTTCTTGCTTGAAAAATTTTTCCGGTTCAAACTTGATTTGAATAAAGACATAGAAGAAAATCTTGATGTTTTTACAAAACTGGTTCAAGATATTAAGAAAACGGGTGATAAAAACATTGATGACTACTCTCCGATTGTGCTCTTAAATGCCATCCCTGATACATATAGTGATGTAAAATCTGCTATTAAATATGGTAGAGATCAGGTTAGCCTTGAAACTGTGATAAGTGGCTTAAAAAGCAAGGAGATGGATTTAAGAACTAATTCGGGTAGGGAAAATCATGGTGAGGTTATGCATGTGAGAGGGAGAGATAAAGACAAAAATGGTCAATCTCACAATAACCTGAAAAAGAAGAAAGAAAACCGCAATTGGTCTAAGTCTAGGCCCAAAAAGTGTTATAACTGCGGTGAAACTGGTCATTTTATAAAAGAATGTCCTGAGAAACAGAAAGAACAAGCTAATAAGGTTTCGGGGGATGAGACAAACGGTGTTGTCTTTTCGGTAACCGAGTCTGACCCTGCTCTTTTCGAGGTGGAGCAATCAGATTTATCTGTTTTTTGACTGTGCATGTTTCTTGACTGTATGTCATGTTTCTTGACTATGTGTCATGTTTCTTGTCTATGTATCTGTTCCCTTTGACTGAGTGTCATTCCCCTTGACTGAGTGTCATTACCCTTGACTGAGTGTCATTCTCCTTGACTGAGTGTCATTCCCCTTGACTGAGTGTCATTCCCTTGACTGAGTGTCATACACTTGACTGAGTGTCATACACTTGACTGAGTGTCATGCCCTTGACTGAGTGTCATGCACTTGACTGAGTGTCATGCCCTTGACTGAGTGTCATACACTTGACTTTGTGTCATACCCTTGACTGTGTGTCATACCCTTGACTGTGTGTCATGTGCTTGACTGTGTGTCATACTCGACTTTGTGTCAACTTGACTTTGTGTCATCCTCGACTTTGTGTCTATTCTTATGCTTTGTGCATTCGACTTTGTGTCAACCTCATGCTTAGTGCATTTTGACTTTGTGTTTATCCTATGCTTTGTGCATTTTGACTTTGTGTCTATCTTATGCTTTGTGCATTACTCTTAGACTTTATGTCTATCCTTATGCTTTGTGCATTTGACTTTGTGTCTATCCTTATGCTTTGTGCATTCGACTTTGTGTCAACCTTATGCTTTGTGCATTCGACTTTGTGTCAACCTCATGCTTTATGCATTCGACTTTGTGTCAACCTTATGCTTTGTGCATTGGACTTTGTGTCTACTCCATGCTTTGTGCATTTGACTTTGTGTCTGCTTTATGCTTTGTGCATTTGACTTTGTGTCTACCGTATGCTTTGTGCATTTGACTTTGTGTCTACCGTATGCTTTGTGCGCTTGACTTTGTGTCATATTCGACTTTGTGTCATTGACTGTGTGTCTTTCCCTTGGTGAAAAATAACTTGCTTTGTGCTAGTTATCTCCTGTACTTTGTGTACAGGAGTTTGGCGATGATGATTCCTCCGTTTCCGTGATCGATTGGCAGCGTATGTGAATTGGGCCCAAGGTGGAGATTGTTGGTTTATTAGGCCCAATTCTGATAAGCTCAATTAAATCCCCAAACCCAAACCCAATGGCAGCCCCACCTCTTCACTTACCCCCACCAGATTCATTCCCCCCTCTTTATGGTGTCTCTTTGTTTTACGGGATGTCATTTACTCCTCCTGGTTTTCTGCTCCATTCTTCCCTATAAGAATGGAGCACCCTCTTCTTTGTGAAGTGTGTAGCAGAATAAGAGTGATACACTTTTGTGTGTGTGTAAGTCTCTCTGCCACCATTAACGTCCCTTTCTTCGTCTACGTCTTCCTTGTTCCCTTTTGTGGGTCGGGTGGGTTGAGTGCTAGAGAAGAGTGTGGGAGTTACCGGGGTAAAGGGTTTGGATTTCTACTTTGTGTGGAAATCACCCATAGGGCTCCAAATTCGCTGCTGTCATTATTCGATCGGAAACGGGCTCAAGGTTTTTCTGAGCCATACTCGAACCTCGACCACGGTTCGATTCCTAACATATCCTAAAACATATTTGAAATATGTGAAATTAATTAAAAAATCTCAACAAGTGAAATCAAGTTAGTACATATATCGTATACAAACAGTTCCAAAGTTACACATCCACAAAAACATATAACATTCACATAAAATATGTATATATAAACTTAAATCGTTTTATAGAAAAGCTTCCGGTTAACAAAAACAGTTCAACAAGTAAAATCCAAAAACCGCAGGTATTATATACAAATAGATCTACAGTATACATCCATGAAAACATATAATATACAAAGATCTAGATTTGTTAGTGGATTCATGCAAAACATCATGGAATATGTACCAAAGTTTCTTTATCATCGAATCAAATTTCGATGAAATAAGAATATGAATCGAAATTTCGTATTCAGTTTCTGATTCTCTTGAAAACCAAATAAAATTTCAGTGAAATAAGAAATCAGCTTACATTTCTTTTTACAAACGAAATATTTTAACATTTGAAAACTAGATTAAACAAAAGGATTAGTTTTACACAACATATATGCAGATCTACTCGTGGTCAGTAATAATTTTGTTAAAGAAAGTAGACCGAAAAACTCCCCCAAAGGAAGTTCCCAATTCACGATCTAGACCGAGATTGGGTCCAATAGGAACAATAAATGAATTACCAATCGAACTTATCTTGTGCAAACATAAAAAAAAAATTGAGCAAAGAATATTTAGGAAATTTAAAAATTGTAGAAGGAGAGATATTCATCGATTCACACGAAGATGAATAGTTCAGAGTAGTCATAGAAATATAGAGAGAGCTAAGAGATAATCAGTGGAGTGTAGAGACAGCTATACATAGGATTGGCAGTGGGGCTGGAACGGCGCAGGGATTCCTCATTTTCTTCCCCCAATGGAGTGAGGACGGGGGAATTTTTGCCCCGATGGCGGGGACGGGGTACGGTTCCCCGCCTTGCCCCGTTTCTCGTAGGGCCCCGCTATATAATTTTTTTCTTTTTCCCCTTATATATGTAGAAGGGAATGCACTCCCGGCCCCTTTCCTCCCGGGGTTTCAATAATATTATGTAATTCTATATATTTATTTTGTAAAAATATATTTTATTTTTATTATATTCCTATTATTGTAATATTAAAATGACTTAAATATAATACATCCTATTTTTTTGTCGATTTTGTTAAATTTAAGTCTATTAATTATTTTAAATTTATTTTATTTTAAATTTTATTAGTAAATATATTAAATAAAATTAAAAATTAAAAAAGGGGGACGGGGATAGGGATAAAAAATCCCCGCTAATTTTGCGGGCACGGGGATGGGGAATCCCCGCGAACGCGGGGAAGGGGATGGAGACTTGTCCCCCTGCCCGACCCCGCCCCACCCCGTTGCCAACCCTAGCTATACATGTACACTGTAGAAAATTATAGTAGCACAACTAAAGAGACAACCTTGAGATAACGAAGGGATAGCTAAAAAGACACTCTAGAAGTGTCTATCTAAATGTCTAGCATTTGCAGAGTCTTTATCATCTTTTAAGATATAATGAGCTTCAGCCAAATAAACTATATTGGGCCACTAAAAAAATATTGCCCCAAGTAAATAGACAGAGCTGAAAAAGGGGCTACCATACTATGGAGCCCATTAGTAAATGTTCTATTATAGAGGGCTTCTTATACCTCTTATTGTAATGATCATCTGATACACGTTAATTATGCATGTGTTTAGGTCGATTTATGATTATATTTGATAGCATTTACATGCATATTTGGTCGATAGTTGTGTGAATTTATTTATTTGAACTATTTAACGTGTTTGATTTGTTATTAAGGTATTTTGAGCATTTTCGGGTCAAAAGTCGTACTTTACGACTATCGGATGAAAGAATAAGTCAAAGGAAAAGAAAAATCGGCCTAGACCGGTCCGAACAGGTCTGGAACCGGTCCGAAGATGAACCGACGCGACCGCGACATATGAAGGCGCACGACCGCGATGAAAAAGGTCTGGAAAGAAGATCGCCACTGATCAAATAACACGTCCGCGTCAAACAAGCAAAGCGGCCACGCCAAAAGTGTTGTTTTGAAGTTGTTTCAAGCTCAAAGTAATGTGACCGTGCCAAAAAGTGTCCTGAAAGTGAAGTTTTGTATCAGCTTGATACACCTATAGTAGTTCGGCCATATATTGAGATCTACAACTTCGATTGAAGTGAAATTGGTGGTCTTGGAAAGGTGATTCAAAGGGCTACAACTTTGTCTGAATAAGACAAAACCCAAAATTGACAAGAAGACCCTAAAAAGTGGCTTGGAAGTCAGACCTGGAAACTCACCTGTGCAATCGGCGTGCGGGTGCGACAAAAAGCCTTCGTGGCCGTGTCAAAATCGGTCGTTTTAAGGTATTTTTGGGTACAACATGTCGCGGTCACGGCATAGATTGTGCGCGGTCGTGTCAAAAGTCCAGTTTTACGAATATTTCCTAATGTTAGTAGGATTTTGATCCTATCTTCCTAAAGATTTGTAGCCAACTCTATAAAAAGGACCCCAAACTCGAGTTTTGCAGAAGGTGAAGATCATATCAACTCATAATTTTACATACTTTCAAGTACGAGGCTTGGGATCAAGGATTGACGAGCAAGATGCGACGAAGATCGGCGACTCAAGATTCGGGATTTTTCTTTCTTTGTTTATCTTATCGTTGAACAAATGTTTGTCTACGAATTATTGTTTCTTTCGATTATAAACATGAGTAGCTAAACACCGTTGTGTTCTAGGGATAGAAAGTAGAATTTTACAATGATGTTTTGATTGTTACTTTTGAATTATAGACTCCAGTTTAAGATATTTATCTATGTGTTTGGTTTCATCCTTATAATTGAATTTGATCTGGCCAATTAGGTTTAATTTACTTGTTATTAACAATTCAGCTTCGAAAGAAAGGAATTGTTAATAGACGATAATGCATAGCACGATTGTCTATGATTGTGTGGGCAAAGATTAAGTGTCTTTTGGGAGTTGTTAGGATTAATTAAGTCGAGAGAGTAATTGTTCTAATCAATCTACGATTTAGTCGCTTCGAGAGAAAGATTAGGTTAAATTAGTGTCATCCAATAAATATAAAACTGGTTTAAAAGTCTAGTTTTTAGGTTAATCATTCATCAAAGTAATATCGACACTCTAAGGTACATTTTCGTTGATTGGAAATTCCCGTTTGTTCACTAATTTGGTTTATTAGTATTGGCAATCTAGTTTAATATCATTCACCAATTCTAGTGTCTAGTTAGGGTAATCCTAGATAATTAGGGTATCGAACTACGTAACCCATTCCCTGTGGATCGACCTTGACTTCTGCTATATACATCTACACCCGTACACTCACGGTATTTTAGGCTTAGAAATAAGGTCTGTCATCATCTTATATCTATAATATAATTACCCTATATTTATCTAATATTTGTAATTTATATATAATTATTTTGACATAAATTATATTAAAAAATAATTACAATTGTGAATGTTGTATATAGGAAATTAAGTGTTTAGAAATTTGTAATTTATTACAACTTTCCATACTTTATATTTTACACCTACGCTTCACTGCTGGTCAGTTTGAGTGAGTCTTGTGTGTGATGGCCACACGTATGACGAAATACATTTTTACAGGAAAAATTAATACTTTTACAAGTAATAGTGAGATAAAACTGATACTTTTATTACATTGATACTTTTACAGATAAAAGTGATACTATTTCTACAAAAAGTGATACTTTTTTTGTTAGAAAAAAGTGATACTTTCACAGATAAACGTGATACTTTTACCACAAGAAGTGATACTTTTTTCCCGTCACACCGTGTAACGTGTGACAGTTTCATCTAAGTTTTTGTCAATCAATTTTATTGCTTTTAAATTATTTAATATTGCTTCAAATCATTATCCTCATATCGCATTATTAGATTTCATATATCATAGCATACACTACTCATAAAAATATATATTTTTAATTAATAAAATACAAAATATTATTTAAGTTATTTTTTTCTATGCATCGCACGGATGGACAACTAATTATAGAATATAGTATTGTTGTAAATTATTATTTGTCATTTTAAATATGATCTAATATTATTCATAGCTTAATTGTTACTGTCAAATATTTTTAATTTCCACAATTAATGATAGATTTAAGGCTATGTTTATGCTACAGTACCTACTTTTTTCAAATAATTATGGACAGATCTATTTATTTGTTTTCTGAAACTATCACTCCAGTTTGAATAGACTGCGACAAAATTACTTATGTTGGGTGGTCGTCCAGTCCATCCCGTTAACTCCATTGAACTCCGTTTGAGTGTCGGCTAAGATTTTTCTATCAGTTGGCTTTCCCCGAACGATCGGGGTGAACTTCGGTGAAGACCCTAAAGGTGGCCCGTAGCCACAGCCTACAAAGCCCGAAACCTTAACCCGAAACCCACCTAACCCATAGTCACAAAGACTCACTAGGCCGTGATCACAAAGATACGGGATAAAGAAACGATGTAGAACGAAGAGACAATGGTCACAAAGCACCATTTTCTTCTCACCCTCTCACTCTCGTTTTTCTTTTCTTTTCTTTTTTTTTTTTTTTTTGGTAGAAAAGGAATAAAGGGGGCTGCTCTATTTTTGTTACTCTCTTCACTCTCGTTTTTCTTTTTTTTTTTTTGGTAGAAAAGGAATAAAGGGGGCTGTCCTGTTTTTGTTACACTCTCACTGTCCAACTTCTAGGGGATAGCATGTAGTTGACTTTTTAATTTGAATTCCCATAATACTAAGGAAGAAACGTAGCAGTATGTAGGTCTGGGATTGGGGATTTTGGGCTTTTATAGAAATGGGCCTAGGGAATAAAGTTGGGCCCAAAATCTCAACATTCTCCACCTTTGGCCCAACACTAGTTCACTACCAGTTCACAGTAAATGGGAAAACCACGGGAATTCCATCATCGCCTTACGGTACCTGCAAAAAACACAAAGTTAATACAGACAAATTTATAGCAAACACAAAGTAAGCTATATCACAAAGAACATAACCACACAGTCTAATCACATGAATCAAAATTCAAAGTATTTAGACACGACCTAAATTTTTCAACAGGCAAGCATTTAATTCTCATATCTAACTATGCCCTTAGCAACAACATCACGAATGTAATGAAATCTAATATCAATATGCTTAGTTCTGTCATGGAACACAAGATTTTTACACAATTGTATGCCAGACTGACTATTAGAATAAATAACGTCACCATCAAGAAGATCAATTTCAGATGTAAGACCTTTTAGCCAGATTGCCTCTTTCAAGGCTTCAGTTACAGCCACATACTCAGAGTCGGTCGTTGATAAAGCAGCAATAGGCTGTAATTGAGATTTCCAACTAATACAAGAGCCACACAAAGTGAACACATATCAAGTTGTTGATTTTCTAGTGTCCCTGTCATTAGCATAATTTGAATCCACATAGCCAACTAGTTTAACACCTTGAGCAGATTTTGAAAATCTAAGGCCAACATTCAACGAACCCTTGAAATATCTAAGAAGTCATTTTAATGCTTCCCAAGAGGTATACCAGGGTTCGACATGTATCTACTTAAGCAACTAACAGCATAAGCAATATCAGCTCTAGTGCTTACCATAAGATACATCACAGAACCAATTGCATTAGAGTGAGGAACGGTTTTCATAAAATCCATTTCAATTTCAGACTTGGTAGACTGATCCTTACTTAACACAAAATGAGCAGCAAGAGGCACATTCACAGCTTTGGCAGCAGACATAGAGAATTTACTCAAAATCTTTTCTACATAAGAAATCTGATTGATAAAAATCGCAGAATTTTTTCTATCCCACACAATGTTCATGCCCAAAATCTTCTTTGCATCTTCTAGATACTTCATAACAAAATTTTCACTTAGACAATTTTGAACATGCTCAATAGACATTATGCAAGGACTAACCAACATATCATCCACATAAATGAGCAAGAAAACGGGAACAGGAGCACTTTCATTAAAGTAAAGAAAATGATCATACAAAATTCTCTTAAACTTCAAAGAAAGCATACATATATCAAATTTCTTGTTCCACTGTCTAGGAGACTGTTTCAAACCATACAAAGATTTTTTAAGCAAACATACATGATCGGGCACATCACTCATTCTACCAAGCCTAATATTTAGCAATAAGTAGGATCGAGACCTTCCTATGCCAAATATATAAGCAAGACATTCCATTCTTACAAAAGAACACAATATAATATATGTGGACCTATCAAACCAGAAAGAGGGCCATTCAAGCATCTATGATTCTGGTAAATGCTTTGACACACTAACTTATCATCACATTATTGTCCACATTAAATGTTGCATTTGAAAAACTCCTAGAAAATACTATATAAAGGCTCACCACCCTCACTTCATAAAGTCTATAAGACTTATTAACTCTAGACAGTTCTCTTCATAAGGATTTAATGATTATTGTATATCTATCATGATCAATGTATAATATTCTTTAATCCATGTGTATACACAAAAATGGTCTCACATATGCCACCATCAAAAGGATATAGATGGAGGAATAGGCATTGAAATGCGTACTAAAATGCTTATCAGATATGGGGTTATGCAATATCGTTGCAACTTTACTTTATTTGTCTCAGACCCACTGCTAACCAATAATTTATGCGTTCCAGTTGGTAACTGGATTTAGCCTGATATTTTTACATTTACACATATTTGGTTATGCCGTATATATGCCTATTGCGCCCCCCACAGCGCACCAAAATGGATCTTTAAAGACGATTAAGTATTTATGTAGAATATGGATTCCCAACTATTACCCGTTATTTTGAATCTTTAACAGGCGAGATCTTTTTACTGCAAGATTGACGGATTGTCACTTTAATGAGACAGTCCCGTCATTAGGGGAGATAAGAAAAAGAATTTTCTAAGGGAACGACATGAAGTGTTTCCTAGTATGTCTCATTAGGATCTCCACAATTCATAACGTAAAAAGAAGTAAAACGAATTACTGATCTTCAAAGTATGGAAGATTTGATTGTTGATGCATTTGCTAAAATCGCTAAAGTGAGAGATCATATATACAAATTGCAAATATGCCTCTAAGGCTAAAAGTCTCCAGTAAGGGTCACAACATCGCAGAAAAAGGTGTTGCAACCACATTTAGTGGAGGTGTGGTTGAGGTCGTGGCTCTCAAAAGAAATTGGGGGATGCCACGTGATTCAATGAACACCTACTTAAGGAATGAGGTAGGTGTGGCACAATTTGAATCATCAATGAAAAGAAATACTCTCAAATTATCTCTAATTAATTATGTCCATGAATCATCAATGGAGGATGCTCCGAAGTTTAATATGATTCTAGAGATAATGAGAGTTCATGTGAGTAAATGGAAAAATATTTCACGTGCATTGATGATATATACATTGTTGCTCAATGAATTATAGAGCACAATAATATTAAGTCACGCTCTATTATTAGATATCAACAATGAGCATATTGGCCTACATGGAATCAATCCAGGTAGAGCTCGATTCTATGACAAAACGACAGGTATTTGTTTTGGTAGTGCTAGCCTCACTAAGTGTAAAGCCTGTAGGACATAAAATATGTTTTTTTCAGTAAGCATAGTGAGAAGAATAAAGTCCAGAGATACAAAACTTACCTTAAAGAATAAGATTTTGTCACGAAGCTCTAGAATGACTACGAGGAGACATATTCTCCCGCAATGGACATCTTAACATCTTATTTATAAGTTTCCAAAGGATCGAAAAAACAACATATTAATGTGGTTATAATATATTACTTTGGGGATCTTGTTACTGAGATATGTGAAAGTATCAGATGAACTTGCATTGCCCAAGTCAAGTGACTCTAGACCAGGGAATGCATTTACAATATTAGATTGAAATGTTTACTTTGATTGAAATAAATCTGAACGGAAGTGGTATACTCGTCTAAGTGACTACTTGATTGGGAAGGGAAAGAACAAGTAGTACTGCCCCTATGCATTTATAAAAAAAACGAGTTCTATATTTGCAGCTATTGCAACTTATGTCGATGTTAAGGACATAATAGGTACTCTTAAAGAAATAAGAGATATTGTGATGTATTTGAAATCTAAATTGAGATAAAAGATCATGGAAAAACTCGGTATTGTCTATACCTTGAAATAGAATATCGAATTTGTGGAATATTAATTCCTCAGTTTGCATATATCCAAAAGATTATCAGGCAATTTAACATGGATAAAGTGCAATCTTTAGCACTCATATGATTGGTTGAAGTGTGGACATAAGGAACGGTCCATTTGAGTCTAAAGGAAATGACGAAAGAGTTATTGGAAGATGAAATTCTCTACTTAATTGAAATGTATGCATTATTGAAAAAAAAAACTCAATGCACTCAACCATGTATTACTTTCTCAAAGAACATGTTGGTTATATTTTACCTAGGACAACGCAATATCAGTGGAATGATATCAAATAGTATGTTGATATCTGAAAGAAACCATTGACACATATTTGTTCTTCCCATATTTGAGACAAGAGAGATTACAAATGAAATTGTAAACTCTAAAATAAATGTCAAATGCTCTCATATAGAGACATAAAAAGATTACAAAAGAATATGTAACTCCTAAGTAAATATTGAAGTTACCCCGTACTACGAAGTACTAAATACTACTTTGGTTGATTTAGAAGTTGGTTATCTTAGTAGCCAATGTAAAGGTCATTACCAAACCAGTTATGTATTACCATGAGGAACACGACGAAAACTTGAAGATCAACCAATCACAACTACTCAAGCTACCTCATCACATCACTGATGGATGATATCTCATGAAGTTCATTAACCTATATGGTTAAAGTATTAAACCTGAGCTATACCACTGAAGAACCTATCCGAAGTTATGAACATGAAGTTATTTGTAACAAATAGATGGATTATGCTACACATCAAAGGTGACGAGACCAAGCATTTACCGCCAACGCTTTTCTATATCTGCAATCACGTAATATCCTCATGATTTATGTAAAATTGAGGATGAAGAGATTTTCAAAACTCTCTTGATAGATGTACGTATCAAGAGAGAGATGTAGACTTCAGGGGGGAGTCTCAACAAAGGTGCGTTGCACTCGTTTTCCCCTCGACCAACATTTATTCCCACTGGGTTTTGTTACTTGACAAGATTGTTAACGAGGCAACAAGTTATGCACCAATTCCCTTTTGACTTGGCACAAGGGGGAGTGTTGAAGGAAAAATACAATTAGTGTGCACTCGTCAAAAGTAACTGATAAAGGGCA
Source organism: Ajuga chamaepitys (assembly GCA_958295605.1). Lineage (NCBI taxonomy): Eukaryota > Viridiplantae > Streptophyta > Magnoliopsida > Lamiales > Lamiaceae > Ajuga > Ajuga chamaepitys. The sequence continues at coordinate 22,235,029 of OY282506.1, read as the reverse complement.
ATTTAAGTATTCACTTATATTTGTAAATTTGTGAAACCCTTTATTTTGGCACCCTATATATAGGGATCTGATGAATGAGAAATTCCTAATTATTCTGCGCCTCTTTTCTATTCTTTACTTTTACGCTTTTCCACAACTCTTTTTTAATTTTAATTTCATAATTTGTTATTTTTTCAATTTTATTCCGTAGCTCGAATAATTATACAATTTTGGCCCAATTTTGATTGGAGGTTTCCAAATTGACCAGAAATTGGCACGTAACTTGCACATACCGATCAATTTTGGGGCTTTCCGGCCACTTAGCTGACGTGGCGCCGACAAGGGGGATGTGGCATTTTTTTGCAGTTTTTTTAATGATGCTCAACTCATTTTGATTTTCCCTGTCATCATATTTGGAAATAAATAATAAATAATAAATAAAAAAACACAAAATAAACATTAAAACAAACAAGTAAAATCATTCGAACCCTTCTTCCTCCCAAAACAGACGAGATTTCTTTCTATCATCTCTTCCCAAAAATTGAACGCATCAAAACAGTGCACATTGACCCCGTCTTCTTCCCCAACCACCCGCATCTTGATGCCCAACTCATTTTGACTTTCCATGTCATTTTATTGGGAAATAAATAATAAATTAAAATACAAAATAAAGATTAAAACAAACAAGTAAAATCATTCGAACCCTTCTTCCTCCCAAAACAAATACGATTTCTTCCTATTATCTTTTCCCATAAATTGAACACATCAAAATAGTGCACATTAACCTCGTCTTCTTCCCCAATAACCAGCATCAATTGATCTGCCAAATACCTCTTCAGCAATCCGCCTTCTTCACCGCCCTCCGCATCGCCGCCATCTTCCACCGTCTCCAGCACACGAAAAACCAAATTTCGATTACACAGATGAGAGATACATCGCACAGAACAGAGGAAGGGGAAGCAGAGGATGAGAAGCAAGTAGTAGCGGCAACTGCGATTGAGCCAGGAGGTTAGCATCCTAGCTATGGTGACCAATGCGACGAAGGAGATACAATTGCGATTGCAACATAAAACGTCGTTTTGGGGCTGTGTGAGAATGGAGGTTTGATTGGGCGATTTTGGAGCGTTGTGGGGTTGTGTGAGGACGGTGGTTTGATTGGGCGGTTTCTGGAGCATTGTGGGGAGAGTTCAGTGCCACGAATGCCAGCTCCAATTCGGGGATTTTTTTTATTCAGTTTTTGTTGCTTGCAGAGGAGATAACATGAATGGAGGTGAAATTTGATGCTGAAGAGAGAGAGAGAGAGAGAGAGAGAGAGTATGATGAATTCTGTTACAAGAAATTAGGGTTCATTCGTGCATTTAATTAATGGGAAGATATGAGTTTTGGGGAGGAAGAAAGGTTCAAATTATTTTACCATGTTTGTTTTGATCTTTATTTTTTGTTTTTAATTATTTATGATTTATTTTCGAATAAGATGACATGAAAAATCAAAATGAGATGGGCATCATTAAAAAAATTGCAAAAAAATGTCACATCCCCCTTGTCGGCGTCACGTCAGCTAAGTGACCGGAAACTCTCAAAATTGACCGTCATGTGCAAGTCACGTGTCAATTTGGCTATCTCCGGTCAAAATTGGACCAAAATTGTACAATTATTTGAGTTATGGGACGAAATTAAGAAAGTAACAAATTATGGAACTAAAATTGTAAAAGTAGATAATTACGGGGCTAAAATTAATTTTTTCCCCGATGTGCGACAAATGATCGTCACTCCTTAATTAGTACTTCAACACCTACAATTTCGTAGCAATATACAAGAGATGATTGATTAAAACTTGCTCTTCAGTATCCAAGACTGCTTAAAAAGCATTCCTTCAAATTAAGGATAGTTAATACCCGCATTTTAGTATCCCAATTACGTTGTTGAGAGGGAGAGAGAGCATAAAAGCGAAAAGGTCTTTGCTTAATATTTAGAATTAGTAAAGCTAAAATGAGTAGGGGAAGAAAGAGTTTGATGTCCGGCTGCCGCTATTTCATATATATATATATTGGTGTGTTTGTTTATTACTTGGGACAATTTATTGAGGATTGTGCCAATTCAATCGTGTTTGTTTGTATATTAAGCAAAATAAAATAGTTTCTCTCTCATTTCTCTATCTAACGCTTATACACATCACATCACCAATCTCACCTTTCATAATAAACAAGTAATAACTCAATCTGCAACCAACAAAACTAAACACTAATATATTTAACCAAACCTACTATTTTCACTTTATTCTCCTAACTTACGGTACTCCAACCATAAATAAACACAAACTATGCATATATAGATAGTTATCGATATACATCACATTCCTTTTTAGACCCCCGACTCTTTCAGTAGTAGAATAGAGTTATACTGCGGGCTAATGAATTAGTCTACCTATGCATACTGTCGAAATTATCTGACTCCATGTTTCCACTATACAGCTCTCCCAATATTTTTGATAAAAAATTGGGTGAGATCATCACATGGTATGACGATCGTGTGATAAAAAAATATATTAGTTTTTTTAGTAAAGTTATTACTCATTTCGTCTGGAATGAACTTGCACTGGCAAGTAGGCACACATATTAAGAAAAAAATTATTTTTTGGGTTATGACTTTTTAAACCTATTTTTTTGCTTTATTTGGTAAATAAAGATGTGTTGTGGGGTAGAATTTGTGAGATTTGTTTTTTCTTTTAAGAAAGTGTGCAAATTGCTTGGGATGGACGGAAATAGAAAGTGTGCAAGTTAATTCGGGACTGAGGGAGTAATTATTTGTAAAAGTATCACTTTTTTTTTAACCAAAAAAAAAATCACTTTTGTAGCAAAAATATTATTTTTATCTGTAAAAGTATCATTATAACAAAAATATCACTTTTATCTGTAAAAATATCATTTTTTTCCTACAAAAATGTATTTCGTCACGCACATTATTCCCTTATATTCTTAATCTCAATATAGTCACTCAACGTAGAAAGTTATTAACATATATTGAAAATTATTTAGTATTTATTACTAGCTTTGGTCCAAAATAAAAGGCAATTTAAAGAAAATAATTTAGTAGAAAAAAGGTTATTTTAGCCAAAAAAAAAAAAAAATAAATAAATAAATTCTGCTCCGTGTGTCCACTCATTTATGTTGTACATACAAAAGGCTAATTTCATTTTTTACATTGTAATTTAATCCTTTTTGTTTGATAATACACATAGGTGCCCTTGTTTACACTCATAGGCTCTTGAGTAAACTTTGTTTTGTTAGATTAATAAATTATAATAGTATTATTATGCTTCGTTAAAGTTCGTAAAAGAATTAGGTGTTGTTCCAAGTGCCAGCAGTGTAATACCGTTGTATTGTGATAAAGGTAAAGTGCGGTTGCGCTGGCAAAAGGAACCGAGAGCCACGAACAGAAACAAGTGTATTCCCTGTAGATATAATCTGATTGGATAAATAATAGATAGGGAGATGTGAAGTTAGATAGAGTATCCACTGATGATAATTTGGCTAAGCCTTCAACCAAACAGTTGTGTATAACAAGGCACAATGAGCACTTTGAGAGCTTGGGTGTTAGACACGTTGGTAGTTGGCTTTGATTCAGTGGGAGTTTATAGTTTGTATGTCTTAGAAACCTTTTCATTTGAGACATTCATTTTTGATCGCATTCTATGACATTTTGATTGTCTTTTGGGTTTATGCATTTATTAGAATAATTATTTTGATGGTTTGTTATTATTCTCATAACTATTCCCTTGAATCATGACTGTCATTTATGGCGTGAGACATAAATGATATAGTATGATTCTAAAATTGCCATAACCGATGGTCATCAAGAATGGGATATTGATGACACGCGATAGGTTAGCATGTGGTCTGCATCACATTCTCAGAGAATGTAGTGGGTCTCACAACTACGAGATATTAGATATCCGTGATGGACACATGGGTACTTTGGAGAGTATTGGTATACCCTACCATTAAACCGTTTGTTTCAGTGTCTAAGGTTTATTAGTACTAGATGTCCACCCGTGCAATGCACGGGGCACAAAATATCTTATAAATTAACAACATTGATATAAAAGCGTATAACATATGTAAATAACTTGATACTCTCTCCATCCCAAAATAATTTCGTTTTAGCATATAAATTTTGTCCCAAATAAATGTTGTTTTATGAATTCAAGGTATATTTTTCACTAATCTTCTAGAATTACCCTATGTTATAAATGAATATAGAAAAATGATGTTCATAAGATAGTGAAAAATACGACTGTTTCCAAATAAAAATATAGTAATTAAACTTAAGTAAGGGCATGTGAGTCAGTTTATGAACCTCCTTAATCTGTATACAATTTCATAAAACATTAATTATTTTGGGACAAACAGAGAGTAAGAGGAAAAAACCTTTAAACTCATAATAATATTACAAACTAAGGGCAGATAATTAGTACAAATTAATGTAAATACAAATACATATTCTGAAATAGCTCCCTGCATACAGAACTCATAGTTTAATTTTCAGTTTATATATATATAGCCATGTATATAATTTTTGAGAAACAAAATCCAGTACAATTTTTTTCCCAATTAATCAAGACGTATAAGGCTCAGAAACAAAAAATCTAGGTCAATTTACTTTTCTTTTCTTTTTTTACTTAGAACAAAAGGAAAGAGAAAGATCTTTTAGTAATTTATTATCTATTATCTTTTAGTAATTTATTATCAGTTGCATCAAGTAAAATTCATATTTATATATAAAAAATTCAGATAAAAAAAATATATCACATAAATTATAATATAATGAGAAGATGGATTTCTATGTATTATTTTTTATTTTTTTATTAAAGTTTCATCTATTGAAAACATCATATTTTTTTTTCAAAAGGAAGTTCATTAGTATAAAACATGAGGCTATCCAAAATATAAAATAATAAGAAAGGGAGAAATTCCATTCAACAGTTAATGATTTGATGTTGCAATTGTGTGTGATTTGCAGATAAACAAAAGAAGAAGACAACGAAAATTTGCACTCAATAATTCTCCCTTATTTTATTTGGATTGGAAAAAAAAATCAGAATTGGTTGTGCTTGATGATGGATCATCATGCGCAGACTAATGAGAGAGTGGAAATTTCATTACTGTTGAATCTGAATCTAATAATTTAGCAAGAAACACATACGCATTTTCTGGCTCACATTGCAATTTTCTTATTGTTAGTTCAATAAAAAGTGCAGCATTGACACGTGAACACATATTAATATGAGAAGCACGATTGAATCATAAACGGGAGTAGCAGTTATTTTGTGAAAATTGTTGGTTACTTTGTTTTCAATTTTAATTTCTACAATCTTCCATTAGACTCTAAATTTTTATTTAATTCTAATAGATTTTGGAGTTTTTGTAATTGACAATTTGAAATTGTTATAGTAAGAATTGTCAGAGAGCCGCGTCTTCCACCAAAATCGCCGCTTCTTCCACTACAGACACATTTTATTGTTTTCTATTTATTTATTATTTTTTTAAAAATGATAGCCTATAATCACTCTTGTGAAGAAACATCATCAAATTATCCTACTTTTATATTAGAGGAAAAATTATTTATTTATTATATTTTTTAAAGAGTATAGCCTATAATTACTCTAGTGAAGACACATCATCAAATTATCTTGCTTTTATATTAAAGGATGATGTGGAGTATGTAATGATCCTTTGACCTGAGGTCAATACTCATTTTGTTTGTTAAGTGATGAATTTTGACCAAGTACAACACTTGCCTCCCAAAGGAGGATAAGACACGTCTTGTGTTAGGTTCATCATAAGGCAAATGAAAATGGTAGTTGAGCCAAGATTGAGATTCATTCCTCGATTGATTTCGAGAGAACACTCATATTTCTCTATATTATTTGACAATAAAGTTATTGGCCAATGCAAAAGATGTATTCAATTAAAGTAATTGAATATGATCGAATGTGTCATATAATAAAGATGAGAAAAGCGATTGAGCTATTTGGATCGACACATGGCAGATCCTAGACTCAATCGGGTGGTTCGTGAATGAAGGGATATTACATAAACTTCATATAAAGGTTTGTTTACTGGATTCACGTAAACGTCCTTCATATATCGAGTTCGCTGCGCAACGCAGTCTAGGAGTTTTGTGCAGATTTTAGTTAGATTATCGTCGATAATGGGGGCCTGAAGGGTCACACTTTATGTGTATTGTTGTTCCGCTCAAGGGTACAAGGTTAGTGCTACGAATTATATCTAATGCTAGTCTAAGTAGGAGATTGAAAGATATGGACTCGATTAGGACATGTGGGCTTTATTAATTAATAAGTCAGACTAATTAATTAATTAAGCAGACATGGATATTAGGCCCATAAACCTAGGGTTATATGGTACTATATATACATATCCTCAATAGTAGAGAATTGAGGGTTTTTATCAGATAAAAATATAGAAGCACGTAGAATTCTATAAGTGATTTCCTAGCAATCACTTATCGAATAATTGTATCGAGGATAGTTCATGCGGCGGACGACATACGCGTGGATACCTGAAGTGGTGAATCAATCGCTCAATTTTGTACGATTAATTACGCAACAAGTAAGTTATTCTGAATTTAGCGTAATCATTGCTCAACGTTTAATTCAATTATAAATCACGATCAATATTCTCGATTAGTTATTCCGCTGCGTACATTAGATGAAATCAAGAATTACTAACAGTGGTATCAGAGCCCGGGACTCGATTTATAATTGATTAAACCTCAAATTAGTTGTGGATTAAAATTTTGATAATCGAAATTCTTATAATTGGTTTTGAAATAGTTTGTAAATTTTGGAACATGTTATATATCGTTCTCGAAACAAAACAGAAATTTGGGTTTTGTAAACATGATAAGTTTAACTCATGAATTGATTCGCTTCTTCTTCATGTATTCTGGAAAGCTTCCCCTTCAAAACCAAGCTTCAAAATTGTTTTTTGTTGTAATGTGATCTCAACTTTTGGAAACGTCGTCACCTTGAACTTTTCGTCGACCACGACGGTGGCGGTTTGCCGCTGTTGCGCGCGGCGATAGAATTCGGGGACGGCGTTACCGGCGGTGGCGATGGCGCATGGCTACAACAACACTGATGACACTGCTCGCGACGTTGTCGGCGACAGCGGCGGCGATTTGTTTACTGTTGCGCGCTGCCGCCGCGGCAGTGCGATGGCGGCAGCAATTCAGCCTGATAGGGTTGAGTCAACTCGGTGAAAACTGAGTTTACTCCGGGCTGGGCCTGGGAGGATTCTGGGCCTGCCTTGGGCCTGGGCTACTGATTAGGCTTCATGGACTGGGTTTTTGGGCCAGACTGCAATTGGGCCTTGGGGGCTAGGCTAGGGTTTTGGATCAATAAATTGGGCTGGGCCACAACAATTAATTGGACCTGTTAGATTTAATTGAAATTGGGCCTGCTCATTTTAATGTAATGGGCTAAGTAATTATAAAAAAAATAAAAAATAAAAAAACTTTTGATTTTATTTAATTAATCAAATTAGATTCATTAATTAGATAAATTCGTAAATTCCAATTACATATTCATTTGTTAATTAGATTAATGAATCTTATTATTATTGTTTTTGAAATAATAATAATAGACTTATACATTTATGTTAATTTGGAGTTAACATTAAAAGTATATTTATATTAATTTGGAATTAATATATTAATGTAATAGACTAATATTAATTTATTAATTAGATTAATAAATTATAATAGTATTATTATTTTTGAAATATTAATACTAGACTTATATATTTATGTTAATTTAGAATTAATATTAAATATATATTTATATTAATTTGGAATTAATATATATATAATTTTAATCCACATTTAATTAAAGAATAAAATTTTGATTGGATTAGTAATTTTATTCGTTGAGTTTTTATTTGATATCTTATGTGATAAGCAATTATTTGATTTTATGCTTATTTCATTTACTATAGTAGTTAAGTCCGCGTTATGTTTGGGTAGGCGGCGCCCAATACATGTAGTCCGCGACATTATGTATGGGTAGGCGGCGCCCAAATATATATGGTCCGCATTTCTTATGCCTGGGTAGGCGGCACCTAGTAATTGCGTTTAATTTAATATTAGATATTAAATTTAACAATTAGTATCACATATAAAATCCCCACTAAAACCAAGTCTTATTTAGAAATAAAAGCGTCGTCCATCATAATCGTCTGAAATTCTTAATCTCTTCGTCCAAGAGTTTTACACCAAAGTGTTTACTCTAAAACGACGAGGTTGGGGCTCATTTATAGATGCATGGTTGGCATCGTGTGATGGAATTGACTTGCTTAAATTATTTTGTGACGCCAAAGCGACCAAAATAGTTTAAGCACGCAAATATTAATTGGATTAATAAACCAAGAATTGCAAAATTGTTGTTGCAATTGGTTTAGAGGCCTACCTAGTGATATTATTGTAGTCATCAGCCAAAGCAGAGGCTGCAGTAATATAGACTTGGATCTTGGACCACTAAGATTTATAATTGTTATAAATCCGTATTTTGTGTTTGGGGGGCACAAAATATGTTAAAATTAGTGGGAGCCAATCATTACAATAAACTCTTGTTTTGATTAGTGATACGAATGTGATCTTTGTTTACTTTATTCTAATTTATTTTCTCATTTATTATTTTCTCGTCAAATAAAATGTCGTTTTGGCTTATAAATGTTTTATGGAAACAAACAAGTTGACTGGGTCAAATTTTACGGATTGGCTCCGTTGTTTGCTATTGGTGCTAAGGCAAGATGAGATTGAGTATGTCTTGGACAAACCAATCAGTGTCATCCCTGACAAGAATTCTCCTGAGTACGCTACGTTAGACGAAGAAGCTCCTAAGAAACATGTTGAGGATGCAACATCGGCTCAATGCTTAATGTTGTCCTCTATGAGTATTGAACTGCATAGGCAACATTGGAGCATGTTCCTTTATGAGATGCTGAAACACTTGGAGAGTCTGTACGCTTCAGAAGCTCAGACCATAGAGTATGAGATACTCAGAGATCTCTTCAAGTGTAAGCTTCATGATGAAGGTCAGGTTTCTGAACATATACTGAAGATAATTGGATTGATTGAGAGGTTGGAATCGATTGGAATGAAACTACCCTCAAGTCTCTCAATAAATTGATTCTGCAGTCTCTTCCAAGTTCATTTGAAAACTTCATAGTGAATTTCAACATGAGCAACACGAAGGCCACACTGCCAGAGCTTCACAACATGCTCAAGACCTACGAATCATCACTTTTAAAGGCAACTCTGTGCTCATGGTGAGCTCGTCTGCGAGATCTTCCAAACAGAAGAATAAGCAGAAGAAGAGGAAGAAAGCATCTAAAGATGCGGCCTTGATGCCTAAGAGTGGAGGGGTTCAAAAGAAGCCGAGAATACCAAAGGATGAGTGCCTGTTTTGCAATGAGAAGGGGCACTGGAAGAGAGACTGCCTGAAGTTCAAAGCACATGGTGCATTGGATGAGAGCTTAGGTGTCACACCCACCCTTGTAAAAACTTATTTTATACTAGTTTTTAATCTTAGCCTTACAAACCTGTATATATATATATATTTTTTTTATTAAAATTAGAAATTTAGAATACTATTTCAACACCAAAATCTCACCTGCTTATATTTACATAGCTCCGGATTGAGTACAAAGGTGTCCCACTCCATTCAACACCATATTTACATAAATATACATACTGAAGTATTTTAATTTGTACATGTCCAAAAGATTGTTAGAACACTAGCAAAAACATAGTGAGTCCACGGTTTAGCCCCACAGGTCGTCATTCATATACACGAGGCTTCAAAACTTGCATCAGCTCCAATAGCATGCCAGATCAGTTCACAAGCTCATGCATAGTCAAACTCACCTACAATGCAAGAACTACGTGAGCTAAAACTCAGTAAGCAGAAATCATGCATGACCAATACGTGAATGATGAGATGCATTTCACAAACCATTTCTTTCAATACTCTCTCAAAAGAAATCATATTTGGTGGGAATTGGCTCTCGTCACTGTCACATATGTCCCAAAAATAACACTCATTGGCCACACTCGTGACTATCAAGGGTCCCTCTTTCCCCCTTATAGTCCACCCGAGATATCAGTGATGGTTGGTACGACCAAGCGGCTATCCTCCCGAGACTACCAGGGGTCCGCCTCCTGCCTGCCCCCTGCAGTCCACCGGGAAGTCTACCTCTTCCCGTACCCCTCATCACAAAGGTGCTGAAGTGGGAACCTCTTCCGCGTGCACGCCTGTCACCGGAAGCATCCCGAGAGACACCATATATAATGTATTACTCTAAATGTGCCAGTGGTGACCAACCCCAAAACATTATCAACTTAAGAAATTATGCTATTTTAACTTCTTATATATACACATGTAATTCTTGAAGATGCCAATGCTCATGATTGATGCACATCAGTTTGTTTCTAGCAACGGAATAAAACACTTTATACAAATGCATACAACAACACATACAACAATCAATTATCATAAATAATAAACACAAATACTATGTTCAAGCATTGTAGTTGGAGATGGATTTCTACTTACTGAGTTTTAGCTCACGTAGTTCTTGCATTGTAGGTGAGTTTGACTATGCATGAGCTTGTGAACTGATCTGGCATGCTATTGGAGCTGATGCAAGTTTTGAAGCCTCGTGTATATGAATGACGACCTGTGGGGCTAAACCGTGGACTCACTATGTTTTTGCTAGTGTTTTAACAATCTTTTGGACATGTACAAATTAAAATACTTCAGTATGTATATTTATGTAAATATGGTGTTGAATGGAGTGGGACACCTTTGTACTCAATCCGGAGCTATGTAAATATAAGCAGGTGAGATTTTGGTGTTGAAATAGTATTCTAAATTTCTAATTTTAATAAAAAAAATATATATATATACAGGTTTGTAAGGCTAAGATTAAAAACTAGTATAAAATAAGTTTTTACAAGGGTGGGTGTGACAGAGTGGTATCAGAGCCCGGTTTGTGCCCTGTAGACTGTTTATATACGTGAGCTCAGAACTTCTGAAGCGCAGACATGCCAGTAAGTTTTACTTATTTGTAACTTGCATTCATTATTTCATGAATCATATTGGCATGTGACAGAGGGACAATAAAAATTAGAAATAAATCATGGAGGTCGTTAGAGGAGAAGGTGCTGAAGGAAATAACGATCCAGAACCGAATGCACCAGCAGTAGGTGTTGGCCTCGAAGCGATTGTGGCTCGGTTGACAGGGTTAGTCGAACAACAGTCGCAACAGATTCAACAACTTATCCAACAAAGGGGTGTGGGTGAACAACCAGGAAATGGTGTAAATCAACAGCAACCTCGAGCTGAATACTTAGAGGTCATCGGGGAGAGGTTTAGAAAGCTTAACCCGCCAACATTTGAGAGTGCAGTGGATCCCACTGATGCGGAGGATTGGCTTAGAACTATAGAGAACATGTTTTTGTATAGTAAAGTTCCTGAGGGGGAAAAGGTATTGTGCGCATCGTTCATGTTACGTGGAAGTGCGGGACACTGGTGGGACACAATGAAAACTATTGAGGATGTGGCGACAATGACCTGGGATAGGTTCAAAGAACTTTTTAGAAACAAGTATTTCACTGCCCCAGTTCGAGTAATGAAGATGAACGAGTTCATACAATTGAGACAAGGGGCAATGGATGTTGCAGACTACATCGCCAAGTTCGAGCAACTCTCTAGGTTTGCGGAGCACATGGTCAGTACGGATGCGCTAAAAGTAGAGAGATTCCTAGAAGGTCTGAGGCCAGAGTTATATAGAGATGTGTGTATGGCTGGAATACATGGAGTAACTTATTCACAAGTTGCTGAACGAGCGTTGATTGCCGAACAAGCAGAAATGAAAATTAGGCGTGCTCAGGAGGTTAGGCGTCAGTTTGTACAGAGACAAGGACCTCGTTTTGTAGGAGATGGAAAGAAAAGACCGCTACAAGTGCAGGGTCCAAGGCCGGGTTCTCAACCAAAACCAGGACAACAATCATGGGATCAGGACAAGCGCCAAAAGGGTGAACAAGGAAAATCACCAGTTACACAACCTACATGTCCCACATGTGGAGGTTCGCATAGTGGAAAGTGTTTCGCAGAGTATCGGACTTGTTTTAAATGTGGAAAAGCAGGACACATTTCCACGGTTTGTCCAGAGAAGTCAAACCCTGCTACACAAAAGAAGACGCCAGCTAGAGTCTTTACCATGACCACAGAGGAAGCAGAAGCAAATACATCTGTAGTAACAGGTAAAGTTCCCATCTGTGATACTATTGCATTTGCATTATTTGATTCTGGAGCTACACATTCATTTGCATCCACTGAGTATGTGAAGAGGCTGGGTAGGAAACCTGATGTAGCGGACGTTAGTTACAATGTAGTGATCCCCTCCGGAGAGTCAAAACAAACTAACCAAATTCTGCGAGCATGTGTTATCTCTATTGAAGGAAGAGAACTTTATGCCGATCTAATCATATTAGATATGAATGATTATGATGTGATTTTGGGAATGGACTGGCTATCGAAATATGGTGCTACAATAGATTGTCAGAACAAGATAGTCACATTTCAGCCGCCTGGTGACACATCTTTCGTCTTTATTGGAGTACGAAAAAGGTTCAAATATCACATGATATCAGCGGTGAAAGCGAAAAGGCTATTGGAAAGCGGTTGTGAAGGCTACCTGGTAAGTGTTATGAGTATGGAAGAGAAACATTGTCCGACTATAAAGGAGGTAGCGGTGGTGCAAGAATACCCTGAAGTATTTCCAGACGAACTCCCAGGATTACCCCCAGACAGAGAGATAGAGTTTGTAATTGACGTATATCCAGGGACTGCTCCTATATCGAAGTCACCATACAGAATGGCGCCAACAGAGTTGAAAGAGTTGAAGATTCAATTGCAAGATTTACTGGACAAAGGCTTCATTAGACCTAGCTTTTCGCCATGGGGTGCACCAGTTTTGTTTGTCAAGAAGAAAGATGGTACTATGCGGATGTGTATAGATTATAGAGAACTAAACAAGGTTACGATCAAGAATAAATACCCCTTACCTAGGATTGATGACTTGTTTGATCAACTCCAGGGAGCTGCCATATTCTCCAAGATTGACTTGCGTTCTGGTTATCACCAACTGAAAATTAAAAAAGAAGATATCCCAAAAACGGCATTCAGTACAAGATACGGGCACTATGAGTTTTTGGTGATGCCATTCGGTTTGACAAATGCCCCAGCAGCTTTCATGGATATGATGAATCGGGTATTCAAAGACTTTTTGGATAAGTTCGTTATCGTGTTCATTGATGACATTCTGATCTACTCCAAGAATGAAGCAGAGCATGCTATGCATTTAAGAAAGGTTTTGGACGTTCTAAAGGAGAAACGGTTGTACGCTAAGTTCAAGAAATGTGAGTTCTGGTTGGATCGGGTAATATTTTTACGGCATGTTGTGTCAGGAGAAGGAATTTCAGTTGATCCAAGTAAAGTTGAAGCAATTAACAGTTGGCCACAACCTACAAATCCTTCAGAGGTACGTAGTTTTCTCGGGTTAGCTGGGTACTATCGGAGATTTGTAGAAGGATTCTCGAAAATTGCATCTCCCTTAACACAGTTGACTAGAAAAAGTGTAACATTCAAATGGACAGAGGCTTGTGAGCAGAGTTTTCAAGAACTGAAGAAAAGGTTAACATCTGCGCCGATCCTTTCAATACCAACAGGAACTGGAAGCTTTGTGGTATACAGTGATGCTTCGAAGAACGGTTTAGGGTGTGTGTTAATGCAGAATGGCAAAGTAATAGCATATGCATCCAGACAGTTAAAGGAGTATGAGAAGAACTACCCTACTCATGACTTGGAGCTTGCAGCAGTAGTATTTGCGCTAAAAATTTGGAGACACTATCTATATGGAGAACGATGTGAGATCTACACAGATCACAAAAGTCTGAAGTACTTTTTCACACAGAAAGAGCTGAATATGAGACAAAGGAGATGGTTGGAACTCGTGAAAGACTATGACTGTGTTATCAACTATCATCCGGGTAAAGCAAATGTCGTAGCTGATGCCTTAAGTAGAAAATCGTCCCAAAGTACAACATTGATGGTTTTAATTCAAAAACCAGAGTTACTAGACCTGCAAAGAATGAATATCGAGATTGTTCAACTTGGAATAGTGGAGGCAAGACTAGCAGCTCTAACCCTTCAGCCTACCCTACTTGATAGAATTAAGCAAGAACAAAATGCAGATGAATATTTAGCTAAAGTAAAGAAGGATGTCGCATCAGGGATGCCATCAGACTTTCAGTTGTCAGAGAATGATATCTTAAGATTCAAAAACCGGTTATGTGTGCCAGATGTGGATAACATTTGTAGAGATATTATGGCAGAGGCGCATTCGACACCATATTCAGTACATCCAGGAGCTACCAAAATGTATCGAGATTTAAAGGTGCAGTATTGGTGGCCAGGTATGAAGAAAGATATTGCTCAGTGTGTAGAACAGTGTTTGACCTGTCAGCAGGTAAAAGCAGAACATCAAAGACCGGCAGGAACCTTACAACCCTTACTGATTCCAGAATGGAAATGGGAGAACATTACAATGGATTTTGTGGTGGGATTGCCGAAAACTGTAAAGAGTCACGATGCTATCTGGGTAATTGTGGACAGACTCACGAAATCGGCTCATTTTCTCCCAGTTTGTACTACTTACTCCATGGATCGTTATGCTCAGATATATATACAGGAAATAGTTAGACTTCACGGAGTACCATTATCCATTGTTTCAGATAGAGACTCAAGATTCCTGTCTACCTTCTGGAAGAGTTTACACAAGGCACTGGGAACACAGTTATCTTTCAGTACTGCGTATCATCCACAAACTGACGGACAATCGGAAAGGACGATACAGACGTTAGAAGATATGCTCAGAGCTTGTGTGTTAGATTTCCAGGATCAATGGAGTAAATTTCTACCTTTGATAGAATTTTCCTACAACAACAGTTATCAAACTACTATAGGAATGGCTCCTTATGAAGCACTATATGGTAGGAAGTGTCGATCACCGATACATTGGGATGAGGTTGGTGAAAGAAGACTTCTAGGTCCAAGTGTAATACAGGAAATGTCAGAAGCTGTGTCACAGATTCGGGAAAGAATGAAAACAGCTCAGAGTCGCCAGAAAAGCTATGCGGATAAGAGAAGGAGAGCACTTGAGTTTGCAGTGGGAGATCTAGTATTCTTGAAAGTTGCACCAATGAAGGGAATAATGCGATTTGGTAAGAAAGGAAAACTTAGTCCGAGATACATTGGTCCATTTCCTATTATCGAAAGGATTGGTGAAGTTGCCTACAGACTCGATTTGCCAGCATCAATGTCTCAAATACACAATGTGTTCCATGTGTCCGTATTGAGGAAGTATGTTGCAAATCCGTCTCATGTCCTGAACAGTGAACCTGTAGAACTACAAGCAGACTTGGGATATGAGGAAGTACCAGTACAGATTTTATTAAGGGAAGTAAAACGGCTCAGAAACAAAGAAATTCCGTTAGTAAAAGTGCTATGGAGAAATCAATCAGTCGAAGAAGCTACTTGGGAAAGAGAGGATGAAATGAGAGCCAAATATCCTGAACTCTTCAAGTAAGTAAATTTCGGGGACGAAATTTCGTAAGGGGGGGAGGATGTAATACCCGTGCCTCTCACAACTCACTGACCAATATAATTTTTGCATTTCATGCATTCCATATTTTTATGTGCTATTTGAGTAATAGTTTTATAGTAATTAATTTATTATATTTATTGTGTTATTTTATATTTTGCGACTAATATGGAGATGTTTACCTTAGTAGTCAAGAACCCCCTAGTCTAAAATATTGAGACATGCTACAAAATTTAAGACTGTGCGTGACAAATTTAAAATATGGAACATTAGGAAGTACGTGGAAGTGTTAATTATGTAAAGGAATTTTATTGTCGGAACAATAATAACAACAACAACAACAACAATAATAATAATAATAATAATAATCTAATATCACCGCCTAAATAGGTCGGTAGAACTAGATAAGAAATTGGATACTGAACTACCATCCAAACACCGTAGAACTTTAATTATTTAAAGCTTCAATTTGTTACCATTATTTAGAGCTTAACTCAGAAGCCTTACATCTCCATACCATTATTTATTACCGAGTCGTAGCATTCATCTTTCAAGGAAAGATTAACTCCAGATTAATCTCTTTTTCTCTCTCTTAATCTTTGATGATTTCTTGTCAAATAAGATTGATTACCACTATGGAATAGGAAATTTCAAAAGCTACTCCGGAGGAGAGGTAAGTAGAAATCCATCTCCAACTACAATGCTTGAACATAGTATTTGTGTTTATTATTTGTGATAATTGATTGTTGTATGTGTTGTTGTATGCATTTGTATAAAGTGTTTTATTCCGTTGCTAGAAACAAACTGATGTGCATCAATCATGAGCATTGGCATCTTCAAGAATTACATGTGTATATATAAGAAGTTAAAATAGCATAATTTCTTAAGTTGATAATGTTTTGGGGTTGGTCACCACTGGCACATTTAGAGTAATACATTATATATGGTGTCTCTCGGGATGCTTCCGGTGACAGGCGTGCACGCGGAAGAGGTTCCCACTTCAGCACCTTTGTGATGAGGGGTACGGGAAGAGGTAGACTTCCCGGTGGACTGCAGGGGGCAGGCAGGAGGCGGACCCCTGGTAGTCTCGGGAGGATAGCCGCTTGGTCGTACCAACCATCACTGATATCTCGGGTGGACTATAAGGGGGAAAGAGGGACCCTTGATAGTCACGAGTGTGGCCAATGAGTGTTATTTTTGGGAGATATGTGACAGTGACGAGAGCCAATTCCCACCAAATATGATTTCTTTTGAGAGAGTATTGAAAGAAATGGTTTGTGAAATGCATCTCATCATTCACGCATTGGTCATGCATGATTTCTGCTTACTGAGTTTTAGCTCACGTAGTTCTTGCATTGTAGGTGAGTTTGACTATGCATGAGCTTGTGAACTGATCTGGCATGCTATTGGAGCTGATGCAAGTTTTGAAGCCTCGTGTATATGAATGACGACCTGTGGGGCTAAACCGTGGACTCACTATGTTTTTGCTAGTGTTCTAACAATCTTTTGGACATGTACAAATTAAAATACTTCAGTATGTATATTTATGTAAATATGGTGTTGAATGGAGTGGGACACCTTTGTACTCAATCCGGAGCTATGTAAATATAAGCAGGTGAGATTTTGGTGTTGAAATAGTATTCTAAATTTCTAATTTTAATAAAAAAAAAATATATATATACAGGTTTGTAAGGCTAAGATTAAAAACTAGTATAAAATAAGTTTTTACAAGGGTGGGTGTGACATTAGGTAGTATGTTTTGTACATTAAAATTAGACTAGATTAGATCTACCTTCGTGATATAAATTAGATTTATATAATTGATATTTTATTCTTTAGATTTCAAAGAATATTATTTCCATTCGAATATTAGACATTTATGACTTTTTCTTTCTATTTTGCAAACAGTAAATGCTTGTTTCGCTTAATGGATTGTTTTAACGAAGTATCTTTCTTTTGAATGGAATATATATGCTTGAATGTGAACAAAATACTCTCAATGTACAAGAACAAATGACCTAAGCTAAATAATACGGATAATAAACCCTACCTGTGGCACTGTAGACTTGGTCATATCAATGAGAAAAGAAAAGCAAGATTGAGAAAGTTAGACTATCTCACATCATTTGATTTCAAATCATATGGTGCTTGCGAATCTTATCTCAAAGGAAAGATGACAAGTTAACCACTTTCTGGGAAAAGGGTTAAGTGCCAAGGTTGTGCTCGAGTTGGTCCGCACAGCGGTGTGCGGACCGTTCCAACTTAAGCAATAGGCGAATATTCGTACTTCATAACTTTCACTGATGATTTTTCAAGGTATGGATATGTGTATCTCATGAAACACAAATCTTGGGGCCCTCGAGAAATTTAAGGAGTTTAAGTTAGAAGTTGAGAAACAACTTGGGAAAAGTATTAAGACTCTCTGATTAGATCGAGGAGGGGAATACTTAAGCCGAGATTTTCTTGATTACTTGAAATCACATGGAATCCGGTCAGACTGGACACCTCCGGGTACACCACAGATGAATGGAGTATCCAAAAGGAGAAATCGAACTTCATTAGATATGGTTCGATCCATGATGAGTTTCACCAGTCTCCCCTTATTCCGTTGGGGTTATGCTTTACTAACCGCTGGTTATGTTCTGAATAGAGTTCTTCTTAAATCAGTCACGCAAATACCATATAAGTTATGGTGTGGCAAGAAGTCGAGTCTTAACCATATGCGGACCTGGGGTTGCCCTGCTTTTGTTAAGAAGATGACGACTGATAAATTGGAGACTAAAAATGAGAAATGTTATTTTGTGGATATCCTCAGGAAACTAAGGATATGAATTCTACTGCCCTGGAGATCATCAGGTGATAGTTTCCAAGAATGTGGCGGTTCTTGAAGATATTTATATCTCCGAGGAACAAGGTCACAACAAGGTAGATCTTGAAAAGATTCAAGAACCACACAATAACATAGAGGATGAGGTCTTGTCCAATGGAGTGGACAAGAACTCGGTGGGAGTTTTCGATGATCTATTAGGAAGGGAAATGACTCTTAAAGGGTCACCTCAAGACAATAAGATACATCAAAACAATATATTGTATCAAACCCGCAGGATACCATAGAGGATGAGGTATTGTCCAAAGGAGTGGACAAGAACTCAGTGAGAGTTTTGATGATCTATTGGAAGGGGAAACAACTCTTAGAGGGTCACCTCAAGACAATAAGATGCATCAAAGACAAGATATTGTATCAATCTCATCTCAAGAGAATCATAGTGAAATTCTTGAGAGTATCCCAAAATGTTGAACTCACGATCAGAATAAACCACCGTAAAACCAACTCAATAGGCCTCACAGGAATCATCGTGCACCTGAAAGACTAAATCTATTGGTTGAGAACCAAGATGATGAAGTTGATTCAGAAGATGACAAACCTGAGACCTATATCGAAGCGGTGTCGGGCACCGATTCGTAGATGTGGCTGACTGCCTTAACATCTGAAATGGACTTGATGTATCTCAATCTAGTCTGGGTACTAGTTGATTTGCCAGATGGGGCTCGTCCCATAGGCTACATATGGATCTTCAAGAAGAAGAGATGCAGGAGGCAAGGTACAAACCTACAAGGCTAGGTTGGTGGCAAAGGGTTATAGTCGGCGCAAGGGCATTGACTATGATAAGACCTATTCACCAGTTGCTAAGATCAAGTCCATTAGGATATTACTTGCAATAGCTGCATACTATGACATTGACATTTGGCAAATGGATGTTAAAACCGCGTCTCTCAATGGAGAACTCGAAGGCATTGTGTATATGTCACAGCCCGAAGGTTTTGTATCCAAAGAAAAGCCGAATGGAGTATGCAAGTTAAAGAAGTCCATTTATGGACTCAGGCAAGCATCTAGGAGTTGGAATATTTGCTTTGACAGAACTATCAAATTGTTTGATTTTGTCAGAAGAAAAAAGGACCCATGCGTTTATAGTAAACGTAAAAGAATGGAAATGTTGTCTTCCTTATCATATATGTCGACGATATACTGATAATGGGGTGCAATCGTTCCATGTTGCAATCTGTGAAAGAGCAGATTTAAGAAAAATATCAGTGAGGAACACTGGAGAACTGTCAAGACTATTCTTAAATACTTTAGAAGGACTAAAGAATATTTCTTAAACTCTATGGCGGGCAGCTAGAGTCATCCGTTACTGGGTATATTGACGCTAGCTTCCAACCGGACCATGATGAGTTCAAATGTTTGTCTAGATATGTTTTCGTTTTCAATTGTGGGGCAGTGAATCGGAATAGTCCCAAACAGAGTAGAACTACCGATTCTACCACTGAAGTCGAGTATATTGCTACATCTGAAGCTACCAAAATGGGTTGTTGCTTTGTTAAAGTTCGTAAAAGAACTAGGTGTTGTTCCAAGTGCCAGCAGTATAATACCGTTGTATTGTGACAACGGTAAAGTGCGGTTGCGCTGGCAAAAGGAACCGAGAGCCACGAACAGAAACAAGCATATTCCCTGTAGATATAATCTGATTGGAGAAATAATAGATAGGGAGATGTGAAGTTAGATAGAGTATCCACTGATGATAATTTGGCTAAGCCTTCAACCAAACAGTTGTGTATAACAAGACACAACAAGCACTTTGAGAGCTTGGGTGTTAGACACGTTGGAAGTTGGCTTTGATTCAGTGGGAGTTTATAGTTTGTATGTCTTAGAAACCTTTTCATTTGAGACATTCATTTTTGATCGCATTCTATGACATTTTGATTGTCTTTTGGGTTTATGCATTTATTAGAATAATTATTTTGATGGTTTGTTATTATTCTCATAACTGTTCCCTTGAATCATGACTGTCATTTATGGCGTGAGACATAAATGATATAGTATGATTCTAAAATTGCCATAACCGATGGTCATCAAGAATGGGATATTGATGACACGCGATAGGTTAGCATGTGGTCTGCATCACATTCTCAGAGAATGTAGTGGGTCTCACAACTACGAGATATTAGATATCCGTGATGGACACATGGGTACTTTGGAGAGTATTGGTATACCCTACCATTAAACCGTTTGTTTCAGTGTCTAAGGTTTATTAGTATGTGGAGTATGTAATGATCCTTTGACCTGAGGTCAATACTCATTTTGTTTGTTAAGTGATGAATTTTGACCAAGTACAACACTTGCCTCCCAAAGGAGGATAAGACACGTCTTGTGTTAGGTTCATCATAAGGCAAATGAAAATGGTAGTTGAACCAAGATTGGGATTCATTCCTCGATTGATTTCGAGAGAACACTCATATTTTTCTATATTATTTGACAATAAAGTTATTGGCCAATGCAAAAGATGTATTCAATTAAAGTAATTGAATATGATCGAATGTGTCATATAATAAAGATGAGAAAAGCGATTGAGCTATTTGGATAGACACATGGCAGATCCTAGACTCAATCGGGTGGTTCGTGAATGAAGGGATATTACATAAACTTCATATAAAGGTTTGTTTACTGGATTCACGTAAACGTCCTTCATATATCGAGTTCGCTGCGCAACGCAGTCTAGGAGTTTTGTGCAGATTTTAGTTAGATTATCGTTGATAATGGGGGCCTGAAGGGTCACACTTTATGTGTATTGTTGTTCCGCTCAAGGGTACAAGGTTAGTGCTTCGGATTATATCTAATTCTAGTCTAAGTTGGAGATTGAAAGATATGGACTCGATTAGGACATGTGGGCTTTATTAATTAATAAGTCAGACTAATTAATTAATTAAGCAGACATGGATATTAGGCCCATAAACCTAGGGTTATATGGTACTATATATACATATTCTCGATAGTAGAGAATTGAGGGTTTTTATCAGATAAAAATATAGAAGCACGTAGAATTCTATAAGTGATTTTCTAGCGATGACTTATCGAATAATTGTACCGAGGATAGTTCATGCGGCGGACGACATACGCGTAGATACCTGAAGTTGTGAATCAATCGCTCAATTTTATCCGATTAATTACGCAACAAGTAAGTTATTCTGAATTTAGCGTAATCATTGCTCAACGTTTATTTCAATTATAAATCACGATCAATATTCTCGATTAGTTATTCCGCTGCGTACATTAGATGAAATCGAGAATTACTAACAATTTCGACATTTTAAATTTATGAGTTGTAATGTTGATTAATTTTTTATGAGTTTGTTCAATGCAACTAGATTATGTTTATTATTCAATCCATAAAAATTGTTGATCTGCAATCAGTGAATAAATTTGGACAATATATTTTTATAAGATCGTTTCAATTCATTAAAATTTGTCATTGACTTGGTAATTAAAGTTGGGATACATTCACAGCATATTGGAGTGGACCACATGAAATTTAAATTGTGGTTTGACCATATATTTTTATTTTTATTGATTAAAATATATATTATCTTAATTCCGAGTGAATAGCATAACTTTATCATTACCTAAAAATTCTTTGAAACACTAATGAATGAGATTAATATATGAAGCAATACATCAGTAGTTAGGTAAAAAGGCGATGTAATAAAAAAAAAATATTTGCAACATTGGAATCATTCACTACTCTATTTAATAGGTATTATCATGATCTCATAAGTTCTCTATGAGCAGTAAATTTGAGCTCGGTATTGGACATTAGTTGTTAATCATATTGTGTTATGTTGCCACACGACACTGTCAAATAGAAGTTGAGCGTTGAGATTGATAAATATTTGAACATAGATATCTTGGTCATGAAAGCCAATCCCATATATTTTAGCTAATCGATGTGGTAATTTGTTGGGTAAATTAATTAGAGGATAATAATAATTGATGTATTGATTCCATAGTCCTAATTAAAATAATTGGTATATATAGACTATAATTAATAAATCATGGCGCTGACTATTTGCAGCTCAGTAGATTTCATAATACATCCTGCTAAGTTTATTCATACAATTCACTTCTTAATACACTCCACTTTTATTAAAAAAAGTGTATTTGACATCCCCATTTTCTCTCAAAAGAACATCCCACTCTTTCTAAATACACACCCTAATTTGAACCTCCCCGCCAGGGCCGGATCTAGCCATGTCCGGTCCTGAGTCAAATTTCTACGATGGGCCCCTAAAATTTATTTTTCTTCGATGTACAAATAGGAAAAAAAATGAAGCATTTATAATGCTAAATATATTTATATCAAAACCTAGAAAATAAAAAAAAAATGAGTTTTTACAATGGGGCCCTAATTTATTTTTTCTTCAATGTACAAATAAGAAAAAGAAAATGAAGCATTTATAATGCTAATTATATTTATATCAAAACCTAGAAAATAAAAAAATGTATAAAAGAAAAAAAACATTATGGGCCAACAACAAAAAATGTATAAAAGAAAAAAAAAAATTAAGATTCAACAACCAACATATAAGAAAAGACACATAATTCAGGAAAACGAGATTCTATTATATGTACGCTGAAGACGACTAGTAGTTGTTGGGACTCATAGACTCACATTCATCTATAGGGGCAAGTAGGGATAAATCGAGAAATAAGACGAAAAATAAACACAACCCACAAAATAAGAATTTAACGTGGAAACTCCAAAACAGGAGAAAAATCAGGGGACACAAGAGAAAATATTATCATGTGAAACTTTACAATCACACATACTCTCCCTCTCTCTCTCTCTCTCTCTCTCTCCCTCTCTCTCTCTCTCTCTCTCTCGGCCCTGACCCCGGTTCCACACTATAACAAATCTTTATGACTCACACATTCTCCCAACTCTGCATACTAGTGTACAACTCTAAAGAGAGTACAAGAAAGGAATTTAGATAGAATTATTACAAAGATTAAGTGTATTTTTGCAATTTCCATGCACTCTTGCATACTGCACATTTTGGGTGTGTCACTTCTACAGTTGAAGAACTCTTCTATTTATAAGCAAATAAGCAACACAAAAGTCAATCTTATTTGCCCATTTTTTTCTTCTGCAGTAATGAGCATGCATGCTGCAAATTTTGTCTTCAACAATTATGCACATGTCTTTTCCCATTTTTGTCAAAGTAGTCTTTAATTCATTTCTCAAATAAAGTGGGCTAAAAATCTTATTTGATTTTGTGGCACCAAACTCAACAAATTCCACATTGACTAAAATAAAAGAAGATCTATTATCATTACCAATAATCATCATTCTTAAGCTAGAGAACAATCCACCATTATCTACACTGACAATCATCATTATCAAATCAGAGAACGATCCTTCTCCACCATGTGATAGATCACTTAGAATCATTCATTCTAAGAATTTCACATACACATGTCGAAAAACCTTGCTAAAATTTATGATGCTACTTCCATCTCTTGGCTCCCATGGAAGTCCTTCAGCCATCCGCATTAGATCCACCACACACCCCGTATCCGTGCCAAGCAGATGCCCTATGTGTAATTATGTGGACCAACTAACACCATCACATCCTTTTCCATGACAACTCCAACATGTCATAAGAATGCACATTCCCTTTCAAGAAGAAATATTCTTCAATCATGATGATAACAATAGAGCTATTTGCCTGACCAGCTCCACCTTGATCTTCATAGACCAAGGAGTATGCCATGATTCTTCGCACTTCCAGCACTAATCGAACCCGACATATTTTCCAGTCACTTGTGTAACCCGAATTGTATCAACATCTTTGACTTGTATTACCACAAGCCACAATTGACCATTCCACCATATTTCTCCATGTCAAACTCACATTGACATATCTACTTTATACACCCATAACTTATGAATTGACCATCTCCAAAAAAAATCTTATGTGGAGGCTCAGCCTACGCTGCAAATACAGAGTATACTTAGAATTTAGAGACTACGAAACCCTCCCGGGCTATCCGATCCCAGGCTCTGATACCACTTGTTGGGACCCATAGACCCTCATCCATGTATAGGGGCAAGTAGGAATAAACGAGAAAAATGATGAAAAATAAACAGAACCCACAACACAAGAGTTTAACGTGGGAACTCCAAAACAAGATAAAACCCACAGGCCGCAAGAGAAAATATTATCATGTGAAACTTTATAATCACACATACTCTCTCTCTCTCGGCCCCGACCCCAATCCCACACTATAACAAATCCTTATGAATCACACCCTTCTCCCAACTCTGCATACTAGAGCACAACTCTAAAAAGAGTACACGAAAGGAATTTAGATAGGATCATTTACAAAGATTAAAGTGCATTTTTGCAGTTTTCATGCACTCTTGCATACTGCACATTTTGGATGTGTAACTTCTGCACTTGAAGAACTCTTCTATTTATAAGCAAATAAGCAACACAAAAGTCAATCTTATTTGCCCATTTTTTTCTTCTACATTAATGAGCATGCATGCTGCAAATTTTGTCTTCAACAATTATGCACATGGATTTTGCCATTTTTGTCAAAGTAGGCTTCAATTCATTTGTCAAATAAAGTGGGCTAAAAATCTTCTTTGATTGTGTGGCACCAAACTCAACAGTAGTCCCCAACCGCTAAACCATTTATTTCCTATGTGCTAGTTACACAACCATTAAATATATAACATGTGTATGTGTATATATATGTATGTATATATATATATATATAATTATTTTGGGCCCCTAAAAATTTCAATTTTTGTCGGGCCCTAGTCGACGGACTCTTCCACCCCCGTTTTTCTCTCACTTGACCATCGATTCATTTTTTGTAATTTTTGTTTCCTTTTCTTTATGGCTCTTCTTCTGGTGATGGCCGATTTAAATGGATCAAAATTTAGCGGTAGAATGCTTGCGCATTAGTGGTTGCTAGATTAATCTTCCTGTTTGGATCTTGTTTCTTGTGTTTATTTTTCATTTTTTCAGCCTCCGTTGGGGGATATGGTGTGCTTCTTGTTGCTTTCCCACATTAGGATGGTTGGTCTCCATTTATAATAGTAATTTATTTTCTGTTTATTTTTTTTTCCTTTTTAGGAGTGATTTAACCCTCGACACCATTTTCCAGATTATTGATCGGGGTTCTTGATTTTCATTTGAATTAATTCATTGCTCAAATGGACTGTTTAGCTAGTGGATTATGTGATGTACATTTTCTGGAGATGCAATTAAATCTATTGTTTATATGGGAAAAAATACAATCTTCCCAATTTTAATTTTATCTTTACATTAAATAAATTGAAAACTAGTAGAAATAGTATTTTCTCGAACTTATACGATAATTTTGTAATATTTATAACTATACAATACTTTTAGGCTTAATTGAACCTTTATTGACATTCTTACTTCCATGTCTGACCCAAACTATCTTCCTTAATTTTTTCTCCCCATTTATTTTCTCTCTCTCCATCTCAAAGCCCCATCCCCAAGCCCTCTTCCTTGCTCCCACAAGCCAACATTTTATTTAGTTTATATTTTAGATTTTTTGGACCATTTCTCTCCAAACTACCACCAACCTGCTCCCAGCCTCCACCCTCGCCATTGCCCCCACCCTATTTGAGACGCACTTAAAACTATTTTTATCGTCACAAATATATTATTTGCGTCCAAGTTATTGAGATGACTAATTAGTGACGACATATTGTTTCCAATAATAAAGTTGTGACAAATACTTATTACTCCCTCCGTCCCGCTCAGTTTTGCACGTAGGGACGGGCACGTATATTAAAAAAACTGATTTTTGCTTTTTGATTGACTTTTTCAAAGGTGAAGATTGAGGGTGGAGATTTTGAGGTGGAGATTGTAAGAGAATTTCATTTTTAAGAGTGCAAAACTGAATGGGATGGACCGAAATGGAAAGTGTGTAAAACTAAGCGGGATAGAGGGAGTATTTAAGATCACTTTTTGTTGTCTCAAAAGACCACTTTTTTATTTTGTAGTGGTGCCATATTGCATGTATCGTTTATATTATTTAATATTTATAAACTAGTTGTAAACATGTTATTTTGTAATACACTATAAGAAAGTATTTGTATTTGAGTTAGTTATAACATTTTATAGAATACGAACATGTTAAATTTTCAGATTTTTTAATATAATTTCCAGCATTCTAAAAAAATTTACCGATATTTTGGTAAAATTGAATCATTTATAGATGATGATTATGAAAGCCGACATTTAGTAACGTAGGGTTTGTTCAATTTTATTCTTCAGATATCAATGAGTTCATCTACTGTAAGGGTGAACGAAAAATAAATTATATGCAATTATCTATTGTTGTGTTTGTAGATAATTATTATGTTTTTATTTTTTTATATATACATATACATACACTTACAACATATAGTAGGATAATTCGGACGGATAATGACACTGTATTTTTCCCCCTATCCTACTGTTATATAGTTATAAGTAAAAGACACCCGACAAGTAATTAATTAGCCTTACACTTGGTATCATCTCAGGGTTCAATCTATTGATGAATCATTAGGAGCCTCGTTATGAACACACTCAGAATGTAACCCATCAGCTGCAAAATCAGCATTTTAGTTTTAGGATTTAATATCAACCATAAATCGTACGATAAAACAACAAATTTAAAGGTAATTAAGGGAGAGAACAAAGTGAATAGTACCCAATTTACATGGTGTACAATTTTTTTACGGACAATACAAAAAAATATTTAATCCCTTTTCACAATTTTTTTTTATTAGAAAGGATTCGTATTTCAAGAGTGAAGGTCTCGCTTTATTAGTTAAAGTAATAAATTAAAATTTTTATTTTGAAAATAAATTAAAATATGATTGAATAAATGAAAATATACTAATAAATGAAGTCATGTAAGGTCTTCCAGAAATAGTAGTATAAGTGCGAATTTATAGTTCTTAGAAGATTATATATTTATCAATTGACAAAAAAATTGTACTCTTGATAAACAGCTATTTTTTCTCATTATATATATATATACATATATATGTATACATACATACATATGTATATATATATATGTATTATTTTTAATGACGGAGGAGTAATGTTACAATTTTATCAATTTTTTAAAGCATGGATATTTTTCTGTGCTTGGAATAAACTTCAGAATATGTTTCACATTTGGCACATCAATACGAATCAAGATTGTCCCACAAGGATGACACATCCGAGATAATATATTTCAAGCTGATGGGCGTTAAGGTATGGTATTAAAGTTTCTGAGAAGTGCGCAGAAATATTGATATTTGAGAAGTACTGAGTATACATACTCCCTTCATCCCATATACATATGCAAGTTTCCTTTTTAGGTATTCCAAATATATAATACATTTTATATTTAGGTTAACCCTTGACTCTCTAAAAAATACTCCTTTCGTTTCTTTTTAATTGATCTTTTAAAAAAAAATGGAGAATTAAGAATTCACATTTTTTAAAATAAACACCCAGGTCATCTCCTTTCTCTCTCACATCTATCTCTAAAATCCTATTCCAATTTCTCTCTCTCTCTCACTATTCGTATTGCCAATGAATCTTTTTTATTTCGATTTGCATGGGATGTTTTTACTAGTGAGGCTCCAGGGATGCATTGTATACGTAAAAGATGGTTGAAAGACGACCTTACTATTCGGCCTTACCATGTGAAGTATTCTATCTTCTCTAATTCTCGGAGACCTCTGGTCAATGTCGCCAAAGAATCCCAATGGCAGATTGGCAACAACTCTAGGATTCGTTTTTGGCTTGACAACTAGCTCGGTTACACTATCGCCGACCGACTTCATATCCCTGAATACTGCTGGCCTTATTTACGCCACACTATCTCAGGTTATCATTTGGTCGGGACTTGGCATCTGGAGGAGGATGACTTTGCTTGTCATTTTCCTTTGATTTTTCAGGATATTATTGGTTATCTGATGCTCCCTCACAGTCAGAAGGCTAGGATATGGCTAAAAGAATCACATGGACGGGTTATGCCTTCCGCGGCTTATGAAGACATGCGAAGAAAATTCCCAGAGCCTTCTTGGGGTAAGTGGAGTTGGGCTAACTTCATTCCGCCATGCAACTCCTATATCATCTGGCAGGCTATTCACAATCGGTTTGCCACCTCGGAGCTTCTTCATGCACGGGCTTTTCAAGGCCCAACAATGTGTCCCATGTGGCGACAACAAGGGGAGAATCTCGATCATTTACTTGCTGCTTGCCCTTTTTCTGTCACTATTTTGAAAAAATTTGTTAGGCTTTGGATGTGGAGATCAGTTATTATATTAGTTTTCATGATATGCTTTTGCAGGTTATGATTTTTTTCCTTTAGTAGTCAGTTGGTAGCCCTTTGGAGAGTTGCTTTTGTTACTTATGTTTGGTCCATTTGGGCTGCCCGGAATAGTGCGATGTTTGATAATAGGATGCTGACAGCAACTTAGGTGCTTGTTTTCATTTGGACAGTCATGTGGGACGCGACGGATTTTAAACTTGGTTACATGCTTAACTCTTCGATGGAGCTAGTCTATTTAAGGCGACTTTGGGTTACTCCAATTCGTAGGCGGCCTAGAGTTGTTACTTCGGTTCTGGATCTCTCCTCCTGCTGGCTGGATAAAGGTAAATACAAACAGAAGTGCTATAAGGGCTCCAGATTGCTTATATGACGGGGCAGTGTATCGAAATTCTCGTAGGTTTGTTCAGGGCTATTTTCCATTCATTTGGTCATGGGTGATGCACGTTGATTATGCATGTAATTAGGTCAATGTATGATACAATTTTATAGGAATTATGTGCATAAATGGTTAGAAATTGGATGTAATGTGATATAAGTGACCAATTGACGTACTCGGCTTGTTTTAAGGTATTTTGAGCATTTTCAGGCAAAAAGTTGTGATTTACGACTACCGGACAAGAAAACAAGTTGAAACAGAGTAAAAATCGGCCCAAAGTAGTGAAAATCAGTGAGAACTGGTCCGAACCGTCCAAGAACCGGTCCAAATCGATCCAAACCGGCCTGAACCGGTCTAGGAGCAAAACGGGGCAAGAACCGACACGGCCGCGTCACAAAGCAACACGGCCGTGTCAAAAGTGTTTCGCAACGTTCAAGTAGGCTCTGGAACAGAACACGGCCGTGTCACAAAGCAACACGGCCGTGTCAAATTGTGCATGGAAATTGAAGATTTGCAAAGCAACACGGCCGTGTCATTTAAGCAACACGGCCGTGTCAAAACGGTCATCGTTAATGAAAATCCAGTTTTAAACAAACATTTGATTTCCCAATTCAATAGGGCTTATCTAACTCTATAAAAAGGATCCGAGTTTATTCTTCAAAGACACAACACACATAATATCCGAGTTTGAGGCACGAGACGACTTGGACGACAACGAAGATCCAATCAACGTGACGATTTACTCGGGTTTAGTAATTTTTCCTAGTTTTAATTCTTTAGAATGTTTTGTCTTAAATATTGTATTGGATTGAGCCTAGGCATGAGTAGCTAAGCTATTCGTGTCCTAGGGTTAGAAAGTAGGAATTATTTTATGACAATGTTTTGATTTATGTTTTAACTTATTGAATTCCGTTCTTTTATGTGTTTATCTTTATATCCGTTTTAATCACTGAATTTGGACTGGCCATCTAGGTTTAGTAATCTCGTTTAACAAATCCGCTTCGAGAGAAGGGGTTTGTTATTAGACGTACGATATAGAGCACAGTTGTCTATGACTATGTGGGCATAGGTTCATGAGCTTTTTGGAGTTTCTAGGATTAATTGACTCGAGAGGGTAATTGTCTTAGGTAATCAACGATTTAATTACTTCCTCTTAAGAAACGAAGCAGACACGGCTTGCAGATCGATAGACTTGTGTTGAAGGATGTCGGGCGAGAGGAGAATTAAGTTAATATTGTGCCGCTTAATAAACACTAGATCGGTTAAAATCAATAAGTTAATTCTAATCATCATTGGAGTAAATATTCTGGAATCGATACCCTAGGATGTTGTTTATCCTTGATTGTTAATAATTTGTGGTTACCAAGTTTGGTTTCATATTTAATTAAGTATTTTAGAAAGTAAAATTAATCTTTTCTGAATTAGTATCTAGTTAGGATATTCCTAGAATATTGAGGTATCAAACTACCTAAAAAACCTATTCCTTGTGGGATCGACCTTGATAATTGTTACTACACCTACATCCGTACACTTGCGGAACACTAGGTTAGAAACCGACGTGTCAAGTTTTTGGCGCCGTTGCCAGGGAATAGGATTTAGTGCTTAGTTTTTATCTTGAAAAATAGGAGGAAAGTAGACTAGATTTTTTTTTTTTTTTCGTATTTTTAAATTTAATTTTCGTTTTTATTTTTGTTCAATTTTTGTGTTACACGGTATTTGTTGTTTTTGGTGTTATCAGGCTTCGCATGCACACCAGATCAAAAGGAAGATAAACTCTTCTTCCTTTTGATCCAGAAATTGAAGCGACAGCTCGTAGACACCGCACCAGAAGGGCTAAGATGAAGAACCCACCGCAGCAACCGAATGATGAAGCCTTGAATAGAGTGCTAACAGCTTTAGCATGATTGGATGATCGAGTTACTAACATACAGCAGCAGATGCCTGTACAGCAGCCGCAGTTGCCACAACAGCACGGACAAATTCCAATAGAGCCAGATGCGGGAGATGAAGATGATACGCCCATTAGTGATTGCTTAAAGCCAAATCCAAATCAACAGTCAGGAGAAGTGCGAACCCGGCCACTTAATGCCAATATTTTCGAGCTGAAGCCTGCACTAATCAGCATAGTACAGCAGAACCAGTATGGGAAAAGTGCATTAGAGGATTAGAACGCTCACCTGATAAAGTTCCGAAGACTGGCCGACACCATCAAAATAAACCATGTGCCACATGAGCAGATAAGCTGAGACTATTTCCCTTTTCGTTGAAGGATAGAGCCCTCCAATGGTTCAATTCATTGGAAGATATCACCAGCTGGGAAGATTTGAGCACTTCGTTTCTATTGAAGTATGTGAGGTGGTGTTCAATCTCATCAAGTGAGCTATACTTTGTAATATGGTGTGTTGGGAATGTGGAACCGGGATCAGGAAGTGAAGAACCGGAGGTTTGAACCGGGTTTGAGCATCAAGAAGCTAAGCTGTTCAGAATGAGCTGGGTTCGTGGCAGTTGAGGATAACCGTCATTTGTGACGAGTTTGTTTCAGAGTTTGTGACGAAGAAAACCGTCGTTTTTGTCCGGTAGCTGAGCTCAACTTGATTCAGTTAGAACTTTTTGTACGGTTACATTCGAGCTCCAATTCTTATATCATTGTAAAGCTCTCATCAAGGAGAACAACATTACGTCGAGCAATTTCCTTGTTTCTTAGATTAGAGAGAGTATTTTGAGAGAGAACGTTTTCTGCCCTAATTTGTTCCAGAATTGGGCATTTTGTTTCTTGAGTGTATTCTCTGTAATTGATTGGATTTCTTAGTGGATTGGGGTGTGCCTTGCCTCCGTGGATGTAGTTCATCTTGAACGAACCACGTAAAAGCTGTGTGTGATCCATTTCTATTTCCTGGTCTGCGCAAGTCGAGTTCGGTCACAACTCTGGCCGAACTGAGTGTGTGTTTTTCAGATTGATCTTTGTGCGAATTCCAGATTCTGTCTAGCTGTGTGTTTAGGAGTTGAATTCACTAACAAGTGGCGCCGTCTGTGGGAAACCAACTCTCACAGCTCGAAGAAGAGAAGGAATGGCTGGTATGAAGATGGATTTTGAGAAGTTCACAGGGAGAAATGATTTCACACTGTGGAAGATCAAGATGAATGCAGTATTGGTTCACAATGGCCTTGATCTTGCATTGATACCTCTGGACTCATGGGAAGAAACTGAGAAACCCAAGTTTGCATCAGTGGATAAGAAGGCCCTAAGTCTTATCTTTCTGTGTTTAGGTGATAAACCGTTGAGGGAGGTTTCAAGATGCAAGAGTTCCTCAGAAGCATGGAGGAGATTGGAAGATCTGTATCAATCAAAGTCAGTTTCCAACAAGCTGTTCTTGAAGCAGAAGATGTTGGCCTTCAAGATCACTGAAGATAAGGTAATTTCTGATCAACTTGATGAGTTCATTAAGATGATTGAAGAATTGGAAGACCTGGATGTGAAATTGGAGGAGGATGACAAGGCATTGATGGTGTTAAACATTCTTCCAAAATCCATGGAAAGCTTTAAGGATGCCTTGATGTATGGGAGAGATGAGCAGCTATCTTATGATGGAATAGTGAAGGCTCTGAGGTCTAAATGCTTCCAGACTCAAGGGGATAAAGGCATGGTGCAGTCTGGAGAAGGTTTGAATGTCAAATTCAAGAAACCTTGGCAAGGCAAGAAGGGACAGAATGCTAAGGATCCAAAGGCAGGAGACTCTAATCCAAAGAAGGGAAATGAATGGGTTGAGAAGAGGAAATGCTTCAAGTGCAAGCAGCCTGGTCACTTGAAGAAGGATTGTCCTAAAAGAAATAAGAAAGGTGGAAATCAAGGGGCAGAATCTGCTGCCATTGATCATGAAGAAGATCATCCAGAGGTATTAAATGTTACTGAATCAAGAATGGTAAAGGAATGGGTCTTGGACACAGGCTGTTCCTTTCATATGTGTCCACACCAGTCATGGTTTGATGAACTGAAGAGAGAAGATGGTGGAAATGTTCTCCTGGGAAATGACCAATCATGCAAGGTCAAAGGAGTTGGATCAGTGAGCATAAGGATGTTTGATGGTGTGGTCAGAGTCATCTCAAATGTAAGATATGTTCCTGGCCTTAAAAGAAATCTTCTATCTCTTGGTTCTTTAGTAACTAGTGGGTGTCAGTTTAGCTCAGTAGATGGATTCTCGCATATCACAAAACATGGAAAAATGGTGATAAAAGGTAGACAGCATAATGGGTTGTTTATCTTGATTGGTTCACCTGTTGTTGGGAGTGTGGATATGGTCTTGAGCAATTCTGAGCTTGTTAAATGGCACAAGAGACTTGGACACATAGGAGAGAAAGGGTTGAAGGAACTGTCAAGAAGTGGAGTAATTGGAAACATGGGAAATCAAGATCTAGAGTTCTGTGATCAGTGTGCTTTGGGCAAATCCAAGAAGCTGCCCTATGGAAAGGGTGTTCACACAACTCAAGAGCCATTAGATTATGTTCACTCTGACATATGGGGTCCTGCAAGGACAGAGTCTCATGGTGGTGCAAGGTATTTCATGTCCTTGATTGATGATTACAGCAGAAAGGTGTGGATCATGTTGATGAAGAATAAGAGTGATGCTTTTCATAAGTTCAAAACATGGTTGATTCAACTGGAAAATGTCAAAGGGAAGAAGCTGAAGCACCTTAGGACTGATAATGGACTGGAATATCTATCTACTGAGTTTACAAACTTCTGTGAAGAAAGAGGAATCAAGAGACACAGGACTGTTCCAATGAATCCTCAACAGAATGGAGTTGCTGAGAGGCTTAACAGGACTCTTCTTGAAAGAGTGAGGTGTATGCTGTTGGATGCTGGGTTGCCAAAGGTATTTTGGGGAGAAACCATTGCTACAGCATGTTATCTCATTAACAGGTCACCCTCATCAGTGATTGGGTTCAAAACACCTGAAGAGGTGTGGAGTGGACAGAAACCAAGTTATGAAGGGTTAAGGGTGTTTGGGTGTCTTGCTTTTGTCCATGTCAAGCAAGACAAGCTAGATGCAAGAGCTCTAAGATGTGTATTTGTTGGATATCCGGATGGAATAAAGGGCTACAGATTGTGGTGCTTAGAGAAGGGAAATCAGAAGATAATCACAAGTAGAGATGTAAAGTTTAATGAGAATGTGATGGCTTACACTTCTACAGGCTCTAAGGAAGAATTTGATGGTGCTAAAGAGACAGAAGAGATATCAATTCAGGTGGAGCATCCTGCTGAAGATAATCACACACCTCAACCACAAGAAAATCTACAAGATAGTGATTCATCATCTGAAGAAGAAGAACAAACTGGACCTTCACAAAATGTCAGAGAATATAGCATTGGAAGGGACAGGCCTAGAAGAACAATCAACAAACCTGATTTCTATGGTCAAGCAGGGAGTGTTCACTATGCCTTGAGTGTTGCTGAAGACCTGGAATCACAAGAGCCTAGTAGTTTTAAAGAAGCACTAGACTGTGAAGAAGGTGAACACTGGATACAGGCAATGATTGAAGAGATGGAGTCCCTAGAAAAGAATGAGACCTGGATATTAGTGGATAAACCAAAAGGTCAGAAACTTGTAAGCTCTAAATGGATATACAAGAAGAAACTAGAGACAGCAGGATCCAAACAGGTGAGGTTTAAAGCAAGATTGATGGCTAGGGGGCTTTACATAAAGAGAAGGAATTGATTTTAATGAAGTTTTCTCTCCAGTGGTAAAGCATTGCTCAATCAGGTTGCTTTTATCAAAAGTTACACAAGAGGACATGGAATTACAACAACTGGATGTAAAGACA
This sequence comes from Ajuga chamaepitys, assembly GCA_958295605.1. Classification (NCBI taxonomy): domain Eukaryota; kingdom Viridiplantae; phylum Streptophyta; class Magnoliopsida; order Lamiales; family Lamiaceae; genus Ajuga; species Ajuga chamaepitys. Next base: position 22,199,904 of record OY282506.1, on the reverse strand, counting down.
GCATTCTTACATGGAGAACTCAATGAGAAGATATATATGAAACAGCCAGAAGGCTTTGTTGTTCCTGAACAAGAAGACAAAGTTTGTTTGCTGAAGAAGTCACTATATGGACTCAAACAAAGTCCAAGACAGTGGAATAAGAGGTTCAATGACTTCATGATCAGTGTTGGCTTTGTAAGAAGTCTTTATGATAGTTGTGTTTACTTCAACAAAGGTTCAAAGCAAGATAAAGTCTTCCTTCTATTGTATGTGGATGATATGCTAATTGCCACCAGGAACAAGAAGAGGGTACAATGGTTGAAGGATAGACTTAATACTGAATTTGACATGAAAGATCTGGGAGAAGCCAAGAAGATTTTGGGCATGAACATTCTAAGAAACAGAGAAGCTGGAGTGCTTTGGTTATCTCAGAGGCAATATCTACAGAAGGTGTTGGAGAGGTTTCATATGCATGAAGCCAAACCTCTCTCCACTCCAGTTAATCTACAGAAGAAACTCTCCAAAGAACAATGCCCAAAGACTGAAGAGGAAATCATACATATGAGCAATATCCCTTATGCAAGTGGAGTTGGAAGTCTTATGTATGGAATGATTTGTAGCAGGCCTGACTTGGCCTATGTTGTGTCTTTAGTAAGCAGGTTCATGCCAAACCCAGGAGGTGAGCATTGGGAAGCTTTGAAACATGTGATGAGGTATTTGAAAGGATCAGTGAACTTGTCACTGAAATTTGAAAAGAAAGTGGATGGAAGTACTGTTGCATTGGAGGGGTTTGATGATTCTGATTTTGCAGCAAACATAGACACAAGGAAATCTATTTCTGGATTTGTGTTTACCTTATTTGGAACAGCCATCAGCTGGAGAAGTGTACAGCAATCAGTTGTAGCACTGTCAACAACAGAAGCAGAATATATCTCCTTAACTGAAGCTATCAAAGAGGCAATCTGGCTGAAAGGGATTTTGAGAGATTTGGATATCAAGCAGAAGTGTGTGGCAATCTACTGTGATAATCAAAGTGCTTTACATCTTGTGAAACACCAAGCATTTCATGAAAGGTCAAAACACATTGATGTTAGGTTACATTTTGCTAGAGATATCATTGATTCTGGTTCTGTGGAGGTGAAGAAGGTACACACATTGCATAACCCTGCTCATTTTCTTACCAAGGGTGTACCTGCTAAAATTGAAGCGACAGCTCGTAGACACCGCACCAGAAGGGCTGAGATGAAGAACCCACCGCAGCAACCGAATGATGAAGCCTTGAATAGAGTGCTAACAGCTTTAGCATGATTGGATGATCGAGTTACTAACATACAGCAGCAGATACCTGTACAGCAGCCGCAGTTGCCACAACAGCACGGACAAATTCCAATAGAGCCAGATGCGGGAGATGAAGATGATACGCCCATTAGTGACTGCTTAAAGCCAAATCCAAATCAACAGTCAGGAGAAGTGCGACCCCCGCCACTTAATGCCAATATTTTTTAGCTGAAGCCTGCACTAATCAGCATAGTATAGCAGAACCAGTATGGGGAAAGTGCATTAGAGGATTAGAACGCTCACCTGATAAAGTTCCGAAGACTGGCCGACACCATCAAAATAAACCATGTGCCACATGAGCAGGTTAAGCTGAGACTGTTTCCCTTTTCGTTGAAGGATAGAGCCCTCCAATGGTTCAATTCATTGGAAGATATCACCAGCTGGGAAGATTTGAGCACTTCGTTTCTATTGAAGTATGTGAGGTGGTGTTCAATCTCATCAAGTGAGCTATACTTTGTAATATGGTGTGTTGGGAATGTGGAACCGGGATCAGGAAGTGAAGAACCGGAGGTTTGAACCGGGTTTGAGCATCAAGAAGCTAAGCTGTTCAGAATGAGCCGGGTTCGTGGCAGTTGAGGATAACCGTCATTTGTGACGAGTTTGTTTCAGAGTTTGTGACGAAGAAAACCGTCGTTTTTGTCCGGTAGCTGAGCTCAACTTGATTCAGTTAGAACTTTTTGTACGGTTACATTGGAGCTCCAATTCTTATATCATTGTAAAGCTCTCATCAAGGAGAACAACACTACGTCGAGCAATTTCCTTGTTTCTTAGATTAGAGAGAGTATTTTGAGAGAGAACGTTTTCTGCCCTAATTTGTTCCAGAATTGGGCATTTTGTTTCTTGAGTGTATTCTCTGTAATTGATTGGATTTCTTAGTGGATTGGGGTGTGCCTTGCCTCCGTGGATGTAGTATATCTTGAACGAACCACGTAAAAGCTGTGTGTGATCCATTTCTATTTCCTGGTCTGCGCAAGTCGAGTTCGGTCACAACTCTGGCCGAACTGAGTATGTGTTTTTCAGATTGATCTTTGTGCGAATTCCAGATTCTGTCTAGCTGTGTGTTTAGGAGTTGAATTCACTAACAAAGTACTTTCCACCGAGCAAGATGCTTGACTTGCAGAATCAGATTAATCAGTTCAAGCAAATGGATCATGGAGCCGTTTGGAGAAGCTTGGGAGCGATTCCGGGATCTTATCCGGAGTTTCCCTCAACATGGTTTTACGAAAAAGCAGCAAATATGTAAGTTTATAATGGCTTACTCACTCCGACCAGAAACCAAGTGGACGCAGCTGCAGGTGGTAGCTTGATGGAGACATCAGTAAAGACAGCATTCTCGATTTTGGATGCTATGGCTAGAACAAGTTATCAGTGGCCAAATGAGAGAAACCAGCCACGGAGGGTGGCGAATGTTATGGAAGTGAAAACGGTTAGCAATGAGCCGCTGGACAAACTCACATCACAGCTGACAGCCCTGACGAGTCAGGTCAATCTGCTAACTAGTCTGACATTGGCACAACAGACAGGGGGTCCAGAAGAAGTTGAAGAGGTTAATTTTCTAAACTAAAGGAACTTCAACAACTTCCAAAATAACCAGCCTAGGTACAATCAGTACCCACAAAATCGGAATCACCAAAACTTCTCATATGGGAACTCCAAGAACACACTCAATCCACCACCTGGGTTTGCTATTTCAAATGGTATGATCCATGACGGTAAGAAGCCATCACAAGAAGAGATTGCCCAGTCACAATTTGAAAAGTATGACGAGAAGTTAGCTCAATTGGAGAAGAAAGTAGAAGGGAAATTTATTGAGCTAAACAAGCATATTACTGGGCAAGGGGCAGACATCAAGAGGCTAGAGAATACGATGGTTCAGACTCAAGCAAGTATTGGGGAGTTGTCTTCCTATATGAGCCAGTTGATCAAGATTGTCGGGGCCCAACACAAGCAGGGCCAATATCCGAGTGATACGGTGGTGAACCCAAGAGAGCAATGTCAAGCCATTCAGTTGAGGAGTGGTACTGAGTACGAGGGACCCCAGCTACCGGTTGATAAAGATAAAGTAGTGGAGAAAGAGCAAATGGAAGAGAAGCACGAGCAATCGGGCAAGAAGAAAGCAGTAAAGCAAAGCGAAGGAAAGGAAATCAAAGTAGACATCCCACCTTATGTCCCGGCTGTCCCATTCCCACAAGCCTTAAGGAAGAAGAAGATTGATGAGCAGTTCGCGAAGTTTTTGGATGTGCTGAAGAGGATCCAAATTAACATCCCCTTTGTTGAAGCACTACAGCAGATGCCGAACTACGCTAAATTCTTGAAGGAAGTAATCTCAAAGAAGAAGAAGTGGGAAGAATACGAGACAATCAACTTGACTGAAGAGTGCAGTGTTGTGATCCAAAGGAAGCTACCGCTCAAGCGAAAAGATCCAGGTAGTTTTACTATTGCATGTAAAATAGGTACTGTTACTTTTGATAAGGCACTGTGTGGTCTAGGGGCTAGTATTAACTTGATGCCACTATCTATTTTTGAGAAATTGAATCCAGGTACTTTGAAACCCACTACAATTTCTTTACAAATGGCTGATCGGTCTATGACTTGGCCAAAGGGGATTGTAGAGGATGTTTTGTTAAAAGTTGGGAAGTTTATAATACCTGTGGATTTTGTGGTTTTAGATATGGTAGAAGACAAAGATGTCCCTTTGATTTTAGGTCGCCCGTTTCTAGCAACGGGAAAAGCATTAATAGATGTCCAAAAAGGAGAGTTGACATTAAGGGTAGATAAAGAGCAAGTTATTTTTTCAATCTATAAAGCTCTACAACATCATGATAGGGAGGATGAATCTCAATTAGAAACATGTAGTTTTGTTCAGTCAATTGAAGCTGCATTTTGTAGGAAACTAGCCTCCCCAAATGATAGTGATCCCCTTGAAACATGCATCACAAATTCTGTTTATAATGTTAATCTCCATGACCCTACTAACCTTGATCTTGCCGAAAGTGTTGGTGCATTGAATGCCTTGCAGGATGCTCCTAAGGAGAGTTTGACTCAAGAAAACATAAACAAGAAAGCGGTTGAAGAAAAGCAAAACGGGGGCGATGGATGCCCGGAGCTGAAACCATTGCCTGATCATCTGCGGTACGCATTTCTAGATAATGAGAACAGATATCCGGTAATAATCTCTTCTTCCCTTACTGATGTTGAAACTGATAAGCTGTTGCGTGTATTGAGGAAGTATAAATCTGCTGTAGGATGGTCAATTGCTGACTTGAAAGGAATTAGTCCTACGATTTGCATGCATAAAATTCTGATGGAAGATGAGTATAAACCCTCTGTTCAAAACCAACGTAGGCTTAACCCAATGATGCAAGAAGTAGTTAGGAAAGAAGTACTTAAGTGGTTAGACGCTGGGATAGTTTTTCCTATTTCTGATAGTAAGTGGGTAAGTCCAACTCAGGTTGTGCCAAAGAAGGGGGAGATGACTGTAGTTAAGGGTGATCTTGATGAGGTCATAGCCACTAGGGTGATCACGGGCTGGCGTGTCTGTATAGATTATAGGAAACTTAATGCAGCCACTCGTAAAGACCATTTTTCCCTTCCCTTTCTAGATCAAATGCTTGATAGGTTAGCAGGATATGAGTATTATTGTTTTCTCGATGGTTATTCGGGGTACAATCAGATTTTAATTGCCCCGGGAGATCAAGAAAAAACTTCTTTTGTGTGTCCTTATGGTGTCTTTGCTTTTCGTAGAATGCCATTTGGGCTTTGTAATGCTCCTGCTACTTTTCAACGTTGTATGATGGCAATTTTTAGAGGTTTGATAGAAAATATATTGGAGGTCTTTATGGATGATTTCTCTGTGTTCGGTTCGTCTTTCGATAATTGTCTAGATAACTTAGCTCAGGTGCTTAACATGTGTGAAGAAACTAATCTGGTCCTTAATTCGGAAAAATGTCATTTCATGGTAAAAGATGGGATAGTCTTAGGACATAGAATTTCAACACAAGAATTAGAAGTTGATAGGGCTAAGGTAGTGGCAATAGAGAAATTACCACCTCCTACGAATGAAAAAGGGGTTAGAAGCTTTTTAGGACATGCGGGGTTTTATAGAAGGTTCATAAAGGATTTTTCTAAAATTGCTAAACCTTTATCTCGTTTGTTAGAAAAAGACACTCCTTTCGCTTTCGATGATGCATGCATACAGGCTTTTGAGACGCTAAAGAAGGCATTGATCACTGCTCCGGTACTGATTACACCTGACTGGTCACAACTATTCGAGGTTATGTGTGATGCGAGCAACATGGCAGTAGGAGCTACACTGGGTCAAAAGCGGGAAAAGATTTTTCGGGTCATATACTATGCCAGCAAAACTCTCGACCCCGCTCAAGCAAACTATACCACCACAGAAAAGGAACTGTTAGCTGTTGTTTATGCTTGTGATAAATTTCGTTCATATCTTGTACAAGCTAAAACAATAGTTTATACTGATCATACTGCTCTTAAGTATTTGTTTGCTAAACAGGATTCCAAGCCAAGGCTAATTAGATGGATTTTGCTTCTACAAGAATTTGACTTGGAGATCAAAGATAGGAAGGGCTGCGAAAATGTAGTAGCTGACCACTTGTCTCGCATTGAGAATGAAGCGGATGCAAAGGGCCAACAAACAGCCATTAGTGACATCTTTCCAGACGAGCACGTGATGGTTGTGGAGAATGGGCCATGGTATAGTGACATCGCCAATTTTATAGCGAGTGGGATCGTTCTGGACTTTCCTCATCATAAGAAGAAGAAATTTTTCCATGATGTGAAGTTATACATATGGGATGATCCCTATCTCTATAGGAGATGTGCGGATACAATCATTAGACGGTGTGTGCCTCAAGAGGAAGTGAAAGATATCATAACGCATTGTCACTCAGCCCCAACTGGGGGACATTTTGCATCAACACGAACAACAGCGAAGGTGCTTCAAAGTGGTTTTTATTGGCCATCCATCCACAAAGATTGTCATGCGTTCGTTCTGCAATGTGATAAGTGCCAAAGGACCGGAGGAATCACACGGAAGCACGAGATGCCTCTTACCACAATTCTTGAGGTTGAGTTGTTCGACGTATGGGGGATAGATTTTATGGGACCCTTTCCATCTTCAAATGGGTTCCAATACATCTTGGTGGCTGTGGAATATGTTTCGAGATAGGTGGAAGCTGTTCCGACCCAAACAAATGATGCCAAGGTGGTACTGAAATTCCTCCAAAAGAACATCTTGACAAGGTATGGCACTCTAAGAGCCTTGATTAGTGATGGGGGCTCCCATTTTTGTAATAGATGGATGGCTGCATTATTGGCTAAGTATGGAGTAAAACATCGGGTGACCACTCCGTACCATCCTCAAGCCAATGGCCAAGTGGAACTAGCAAACCGAGAAATCAAGCAAATACTGGAGAAGTCGGTAAATGGGAACCGGAAAGATTAGGCGATGAAATTAGATGATGCACTTTGGGCATATAGGACGGCATATAAAACTCCATTGGGGCTGTCGCCGTATCAATTAGTGCTTGGGAAGGCATGTCATCTACCGATTGAATTGGAGCATAGAGCATATTGGGCAGTCAAGAAGCTGAATTTCGACTTCGAAGCTACTGGAAAAGAGCGACTCTTAAAGCTCAACGAATTGGAGGAGTTTAGACAACAAGCATTCGAAAACTCCAGCTTATACAAAGAGCGGGTCAAGAGGTTCCACGACCGAATGATCACGAATCGCGTATTCAAAGCCGGCGAACAAGTTCTCTTGTTCAATTCTCGTCTACGACTTTTTCCGGGCAAGTTGAAATCTCAATGGTCTGGGCCATTCACAATCAAAACTGTCAGAGCATCGGGTGTAGTGGAGCTGTTGAATCAAGACGGGAGCACATTTCTCGTGAATGGACAACGCATAAAGAAATACTACAAGTCCGACCAAATTCAAATCGTACATGAAGTGCGGTTGAAAGAAGCAAATTAGATTTAAAGGTCGTCAAGCTTGAGACGTAAAACAAAGCGCTTGTCGGGAGGCAACCCGATATTTAGTATTTAGTTTTAAATTCTTTTAGTTATGGTAATTTTATATTTTTTATTTCGTTTTTGCATTGTTAGGAATCAATATGGACGAGTAGTGCAAGAAACGGGGGTCGAAAAGACGAAAAATCGCGTGTGGACGGAAATCAGAGCAACACGGCCGTGTCACTTGATCAACACGGCCGTGTCAAAACTGGCGTAAACAAGTGTAACCCTCTGGAATGCAACACGGCTGCGTCACAAAATGACACGACCGCGTCAACTTCAGCTCAAAGTAACACGGCCGCGTCTCACAAATGACACGGCCGTGTCAAAAGACGGCTCAAAAAGGAAAAAACAAGCTGGAATACAACACGGCCGTGTCACATACTGAACACGGCCGTGTCAAAAACGCCACGGAAATACAGGTTTGGCTCAAACTCAACACGGTCGTGTCACATTACAACACGGCCGTGTCACCCCTTCCACAATTTAAAACACGAAATGAGGTTTAAATTCGTCCTCTCCTCTTTGTTTTGCTACTCACGCACAAAAATACCAACTTTCACACACATTCCACCAATTCACCCACAAACACACTCAAATTCACTCACAATCCAACTCAAACACAATCACACACTCTAATTCACTCTCTACCTCTACCAAAGTCGAAAATTTCGACTCAATTCCAAGGAACTAGAGCACATTCCGAATTGGTTTTTAATCCGACTAAACTTCTGCAGTAAGTGAAGCTAACCCTTATTAGTTTGTTTCCCATTCATTTTCTATGCTTAATTCGTATTGGGGATGAATTAATTTCATGATTCAAGTGATTATTGTAGTGCCTATATGTTAAAAGATGCAATTTGGGTATGAACTTGTGAGAGTAGTGAATGAGGTTTACTTCATGAGTATGGATTGATGTGATTGTTGTTAAATTAGATGAAAATGCTATGGTTAGAACGGAACGAGCACCCCGAGATTGAATTTCATGTGTTGGACTCATTGAGGCATATTATCAAACATGTTATGTGCATGATTTATATTGATGTTATGTGACTTGATTTCTATATCTTATAGCAATTCTACATGATGCACGAATTAATGACATTAAGATGAATGCTCAAGTTGATAAAATTCGAGGTGTCATTATTTAACGAACTCCAAAATGAGACGATTAGGAGTTGAGGATGAGATAGGGGGTCTATAATGCATAAATAGATCGGGTGTTACTAGCATATGAATATCTAGTTGTATTAGTTGGCATAGTTCATTTTTTTGTCTATAATTGTGCTAAACGAATGATTGTGTCACTATTGATTTGTGTGGTGTTAAGTATGTGCACAGGACACTAAAAATGTCACCACCGAAAGGACAATCTAGTCGTAGCAGAGGCAAGCAAGTCATGGTTGAAGACACCCCAGCGGTCAACCCAAATGACAGTCAGACTCTTCTCGGGTTCTCTTTGACGGAGGTTGAGCATAAGGCTCGGTTTGAGGAGCTTCGTCATCACACTGTCATCCCAACACGGTTTGGTAGTGATAACTTGAGTCGGGCAATGGGCATTCATGATAATGTCCATACTCTGCTCAACCGGGTTGGGTTACTTCAGCTCATGTGAACGCAGCAGACATATAGACGGATCACTATCGAGTTCTTGAGCACATTCCACATCATTGCAGCCAGTTCTTTTCACTCCACCCGTCCGGACGGAATCACGTTCCAATTGATGGGGAAAGCTCGGAAATTGACCTACAATGAGCTGGACAGGATATATGGCTTTCCGAAATTTGCAAAAGAGACTCCCCCGGAGGTATTTGACCCACACTCTTTTTGGGAATTGTTGACAGCTGCACCACCAATTGTAGCAGTTCAACCATATATCTCCAAGGCAGCCAAAGCTTTATGGATTCGTAATCCAGTCATTTGCTATATACAGAAGTTGCTGGCCTATATTCTTTTTGCCCGGTGTGAAGTAGGAGCTGTGAGACAGAGTGAACTGCACATGTTGAGGAACATTTTGCATGGGTGTAAGGTAGACTATACAAGGATATTGATGGAGCACCTGGATAATGTCATCCGGAAACAAAAGAACAACATTATGATTGGAGGACTGATCACTCCAATTGCAGCCGTGTTTGATGACATCGACCTAACGGATATGGAGCCGGTGAGAGGTGAAGTCCAATTTACATGGGACTTGCTTGAATTGATGCACGTTGTGGTTCTCGGTGAGGATCGGACTGTCCCATATGTGTACCAAAATGTTGGTCCATATCTTCGCCTACCATATGAGATTGGGACAGCGGTCACAGGAGTCCACGATACAGCGAATCTATCGCTATCCACTGAAGACCATATCCAGCACTCCCAACCACCGAACTCTGAGGTGTTCCAGTCCAGGCTCCCAGCTAAACAAAGTAGCCACACTCCGAGACAGCCCAGGAAGAAACGAGCATCTACGACAGTTGCTTCCCCATCGGAGTTCAATGACGACATGGTTGGCATCATCAACTCATTACGGGATGATGTTCGTCTCCATACTGAGTCGATGCAGACTTTCCAAACATCGATGGAGAGGCACCGCACAGAGGTACGGGGATCTCTTCAGACTATTCACTCCGAATTACATGCTCAACGAGGAGTACTCAACACGCTTCTTCAAAGAAGTGATGAAGACCGGTTGTGGAGACAGCAGCAACCGAGTTAATGGGAGACAATGACACAATTTTGGAGCCAATATGGGTTCCAACCCCCGCCTCCACCTCAGTGATTTGTAAGTTAGCACCACGGCGTACCAGTCTTTTCCTCCAAATGTTGGCTTCTAGCCAAGTTTGGGGGAGGGGGTGAACTGTGGACGTCTTGGCTGCTATGTTTATTGTTTTGATGCTATTTTTACTTTATGGTCATATTGGTTATTTGGTTATGTAATTGAGCATGTGAGTGATGGATTGATTGGTTAAGTGTTGGTTGAACTTGTACTTGAGTCGGTTGTCAGGTCTGTGAGCCCTTTGCATAGTGATACTTTAATTTTGGGGTCTGTGTGCCCATTGTTATCAAGAATGCTGCTATGTTATTTGATTTTAAGTATTGGGTCTGTGCGCCCAAGTATTTATTAAATTGGTGTTGGTGGATGTGTGAACTTAAGTTTATTGTTTTGTGAAGTTCATAGTTGAGTTTTGGGAGTTTTGTTTTTATTGTTAGAGTCAAAAGGAAAAAGAATGCAAACCCAAGGAGTAATTGTTGCAAATTTAGGGAAAAGATGGATGATAAAGTGTTAATGATGATACGATTTTATGCATGAATTTGAAAATTGACACAGAGTGGAGCATGATAGGCAATTTGAGACGAAATTGAGTTAAACTAAGAACTTTGATCAAAATGACCCGTGTGAGAAATTGAGCCTAAAAAGTGACTTCTATTTATGAAGTGCTATATTTTCTTTCGGTGTGAGTTTGATTGGATATATGTCTTGGTTTCTAGAACTTGCCTTGAGACTGTGTTGAGAATATGTCAAAAGTATAATGTGACTTAGGAAGTGATATAGGCAATTTTTGTTTTGTACCCAATTATTGAGCCTTGAACTAACCTTTTTACCAAGGATTTTTGTGAAAAATATCCGTAGTAAGCCCATTTGAGCTTTTTGACTTTTTGTTCAATAACCTTATATGTTACATGCCATATACCTTTTAATTTTAGCCTTTGGCCCTATATTGGACTAATTGAGTAAAGAGGGAGGTGGATTGGAAGGTAGATCGGATTCTGGGAACAAAATGGGCGGCAGTATGAATAGGAAAAAGGCAAAAAAACGTCTGAAGTGTTAAGGAGGAAAAAGAGGCAAGTAAATAGAATCTCTCCGTGAAGAATTTGAAATTTCCTGTTTATTTTCTCAAAAAAAAAAAAAAAAAAAGAGAAAAAAAAGAAAGAAATAAAGCATGAGAAAGAGCCACCGGGGAAAACAAATCAGTTCTATAGTTTAGTTATAATAAGGAGAGGTTAGAGGAAGACGTGTTGAAATGAGCTTGAAAAATGGGTAGTCCCATGATGTGGTACCTAAATAGTGAAAAACACTTGGTTGGAAAGAATTGATGGTAAGGTGAAGAAATCACCTTAAGGGGTGAATTGCTGAGAAGGGAAGAGTGAGATTGAGTATTTGTATTGAGGGGTAGTAGGGTTATGTATATAACTTGATTAGTCCAATACACAGTCACTTATATCCAAATATGTCCCATCTTACCTTAAGCCAATATTACAACCAAATAAAAGTCCTAATTGATTCTTTGTCACTTATGCTAATGTACTGAATTCGATGTAGACAATTGGCAAGCCTATGGTAAAACCGAGTGTATAGTCCAATTTGAGGGAAATTGCAAATTTGAGTCATAAACACTTGAGAGATGAGAGAAACACTTAGCTGGTGAGGATCAAAAGTTTTGAAAGTTTAAGTCTCGAAAGTAGTAGATTTTTTCACTATCGCACATGCTCGTTTATACTACGGTGTCTAAGCTTTTGAAAAAATAATTCTGAAACTAATTTATCATCCAATCGCCCTAAATACATGAATTAATTTTTATGTGTTCGGGACGAACAACAGTTTAAGTTAGGGGGATTTTGATGCACGTTGATTATACATGTAATTAGGTCAGTTATATGATACTATTTTATAGGAATTATGTGCATAAATGGTTAGAAATTGGATGGAATGTGATATAAGTGACCAATTGACGTACTCGGCTTGTTTTAAGGTATTTTGAGCATTTTCAGGCTAAAAAGTTGTGATTTACGACTACCGAACAAGAAAACAAGTTGAAACAGAGTAAAAATCGGCCCAAAGTAGTGAAAATCAGTGAGAACCGGTCCGAACCATCTAAGAACCGGTTCAAACCGGTCCGAACCGGCCTGAACCGGTCTAGGAGCAAAACGGGGCAAGAACCGACACAGCCGCGTCACAAAGCAACACGGCCGTGTCAAAAGTGTTTCGCAACGTTCAAGTAGGCTCTGGAACAGAACACGGCCGTGTTGCTTGTGTCAAATTGTGCATGGAAATTGAAGATTTGCAAAGCAACACGGCCGTGTCATTTAAGCAACATGGTCGTGTCAAAACGATCATCGTTAATGAAAATCATGTTTTAAACAAAGATTTGATTTCCCAATTCAATAGGGCTTATCTAACTCTATAAAAAGGATCCAAGTTTGTTCTTCAAAGACACAACACACATAATATCCGAGTTTGAGGCACGAGACGACTTGGACGACAACGAAGATCCAATCAACGGGACGATTTACTCAGGTTTAGCAATTTTTCCTAGTTTTAATTCTTTAGAATGTTTTGTCTTAAATATTGTATTGGATTGAGCCTAGGCATGAGTAGCTAAGCTATTCGTGTCCTAGGGTTAGAAAGTAGGAATTATTTTATGACAATGTTTTGATTTATGTTTTAACTTATTGAATTCCGTTCTTTTATGTGTTTATCTTTATATCCGTTTTAATCACTGAATTTGGACTGGCCATCTAGGTTTAGTAATCTCGTTTAACAAATCCGCTTCGAGAGAAGGGGTATGTTATTAGACGTACGATATAGAGCACAGTTGTCTATGACTGTGTGGGCATAGGTTCATGAGCTTTTAGGATTAATTGACTCGAGAGGGTAATTGTCTTAGTTGATCAACGATTTAATTACTTCGAGAGGAGAATTAAGTTAATATTGCGCCGCTTAATAAACACTAGATCGGTTAAAATCAATAAGTTAATTCTAATCATCATTGGAGTAAATATTCTGAAATCAATACCCTATGATGCTGTTTATCCTTGATTGCTAATTATTTGTGGTTACCAAGTTTGAATTCATATTTAATTAAGTATTTTAGAAAGTAAAATCAATCTTTTCTGAATTAGTATCTAGTTAGGATATTCCTAGAATATTGAGGTATCAAACTACCTAAAAAACCTATTCCTTGTGGGATCGACCTTGATAATTGTTACTACACCTACATCCGTACACTTGTGGAATACTAGGTTAGAAACCGACGTGTCAATGGGTACGCTTTTGAAGCCGAGCTGGAAACAACTATTCTGGCTCTCGAAGAGTTATGTTTGAGGGGTTGGACTAAATTATAGCTGGAGTGTGATTCTTCAATGGTTGTCCACCTTTTACAGTCGCGTTCCACGGCGGTTCCTAGCAATTGTGTCGTAGATGGACTCGATCACTCACGCGCATCCCTAATATGGATTTCATGGTCACACATGTTTTTAGGAAAGGCAATCAGACAGTGGATGCTTTGTCAAAGCTTCACATTCCTTCGTACGTGGTTTCTCAATCCTCCTGCTTTGATTCTGGAGATGGCTTATAAAGATTTCTTTGCAAAAAAAATTTGTTATTCATGACCTGTTTTGGCTGGTACTCTTTTTTCGATTCATGGTCTTTTCCCATTGGATTTTGCCATGTTTGGGTTTAACGAGGCCAACCTAGTCATAGTCTCTAGCTACTAACATGTGGTAGCAGAGGGCTTGTTTGCGTTTTGCATGGGCCTGTCCATGCTTTGGTTTCTCCGTTGTCAACTTTTACTTTGTTTTTTTCTTTTATAATATAGCACCGATTACCTTAGATTATCATTTTCTCTCTTACCTTTGCAAATACACGCTGCATATTGTTCTTTCGTTCTTCCAAAATTGAAATTTGGAGCCAGATTGAAAGAGAAAAATAGAAATAATAAGAGAATAAAAGAGGGAATAAACTGACGGAGTGAAAGGAGAAAGAGTATATGGTAACTAAGAAAGCAGTACCGGGAATATTGTGATAAGATATGATAAAATCTAAGTTGAAAAATAAGCGATATTTTAGGATTGATATAGGGGCAAAATTGAGAGAAATTGTTAAAATAGTTAAGAGATCAATTAATTTAAAAAATCATTAAGAAACTGAAAGATCAATTAAAAAGAAATCGAGGGAGTAATCATGTTTGACAAATGTAAATTCATTTATTTTTTGGTCAATTAAGGCATAACCAACTTCGACAAACAGTGATTCTCGCTTATACAACTTCATTTATTTTTGCATCGACTTATTCAGCCACATTAACTTTTTTGTGAAATTAAATTTTAACTTTTTACCTTGACTAATAAAACGAAACATTGATTTTTGAGACTTAACACTTTTATTTTGGACAAAAATATTTTTAAAACATGACTATTTTTATATCTAGATGGAGGGAGTAATATTTATTTATCTCAATACATGCATATTCATTGTAAGCGTATTATATTGGAAAAGTATAATATATACAATTAAATATGGGTATATTAGGATATTTATTTTGTTAATTATTTTTTTAGTGACTTTCATGATTTTGTTAGAAAAAATTGAATAACTTTGTTAGTCCTCGTAAAATGATACTTTTAAACGGATAAATCAAGAGTGGTACACGTAAAATACATGCTTCACTCACATAAGATAGTCCAACGCAGAAGAGGCTGAAACCAGGGAAGTGAAATGGTGCATCTTCTGACAGAAACAATGCTGGATACAAAGAACAATACACAATATATCAAAACAGAAATTTAATTTGCAGCTTCTTAATTACATAGTATAATTAAATAAAAAAATAGATTACCTGTAAGTGGGCTAAAAATTAGTGGGGCTATGAGATTAGCAAGCGATGTTATGCTGGGTATACATCCTTGTGCTATGCCCTATTAAATTATCCATCCAATACATTTATACATGACCTATATGTAATTAATAAAGAAATTAAGTAATTACCTGTTCATTGGGTCCAATTTGTCTAGAAACCAAGCTTCTTAACTGTAAGTAAATTTCAAGTGTCTAGTTTATCTAGCAACATGGGATCCAAACCAGTGTACTAAAATAACAGACGCAACATTAAAATAATGGTAAGAACTCACATTAGGGTCGATTATTGAAAACAAAAATCCCAAGCAAGAAGAAGCGTAAAGCACCTATTGATCGTATAAAACGAAAAAAAAATGATAATGATGGATATATGTCTCTTATTCACATAAAAAACTTGCAGGGCATTACACAGGTGCCGAAAACCTACCCAATTTGACCAGGCTATGCTGTTAAGTATCATCTGTGCAAGTCAAGATAAAATAGTTAGTGTATGACATATATATAAATTGCCATACGAGGTCCTTTATTTTCTGATCTGGATTTATTAGTACGAGCATATATATAATGTATATAAAAAATTAATACTCAATGCATGATCATCATACTGAAATTTGGAGAGCTACATACACTTAGAAATCCAGCAATGAGTCCTGAAGCCAACAATTTCTTGTCTCCAATATAAGGGCCCAACACAGGCACAAAGACCAACTACACAAAAGTTTCTTACATTATATTTTAAAAACCTGTTAAAAAAAAAATATTGGAATAGTGTGTACATACATTGGATAAAATAGATCCAACGTTGACAATAAGCGTCATTTCTGCAAATTGGTTTTTATTGAAGTGGAAACGAGCCTTTAAAGAGTACTGCATCAAACAATTGTACTTTAAAGGGTTAATGGCTACACAAAATGTAGACAGAAAATAATGAAGTTTAAAGCCAAAGCTTTCTAAATACACTATGATGATGATGATGATGATGATGATGATATCATCAAATTGAAAGAGATCAAACCACACCATGAGGGAAGCTTGAACTCCAGCTTCAGCAAGGCTATTGAAGAAAGAAATACACACCAATAATAATATCGAATTACTGCAATGCAATACAAGGAAAATGAATCATGTAACTAATCACTACAAGAAAATTTGTGTTATATCACATTTGAAAGTGAAATAATAGAACATCTATTATGACATCTCATCTATCCCTACACTGATTTTAAGTGTGGTCTATTCTAGTATGGGGAAAAGGGTTATTACTTATTAACACACTTAAAAGTGTCATAATAGGTAAATTACATATTAGACTTATACACCCCTACAATGTCTAGTCAGGTAGTCTAATAAGACACTATTCAGTGTGAGAAAAAAAGACCTATAATGACACTGATATATATTTATAGTCACACTTATTTTCGTATTTATTAATTAATTTATAAAATATTTTTTTAATGTCTTTTAAGATAATTTAAAAGTATTTTAATATATAAAATCATCACGTTTGGCATCCTAGAAATTGTTTTTAGCATCTTGATCTTGAATGTCTGTTCATTTGAAAAACTGAATTAGTAATAACTAAATTACACAATTAGTTCATACAAATAGAACTATTCTAATGGTAAAAGTTTCACAATAATAAATTGTGGTACAAATGAAAATAAGGATCCACATAAATGATATATGATATATTATCAAATATATAAGAATAAAAAAAGTCAAGATTTTATAATCATAAAAAATAGTTTGTCACAAAGATCCAACAAACAAAGTAACTATAGATCCAATTCACAAGGAAAATCGAAAAACAAAAGGAAATTATAAAAGATGCTAGCGTTCTGTCAAAGTTGAAAGTTGTGAGGAGCTGATTAACTTCATAAGTGCTTAATCCTTTGTCAATGCCTGAAAATCTCTATGTTTCTCAATGCAAGAATCATCTACTTCAATAATGTCCAGCCGGTGCCACCTGTGCATGTTAAAATATATATAATTGATCTTGAGAACTTGATGCTAAAAATCCAAAAAAAGATAAAGATCAGAAAATCAATAATGGAAAGTACTTACCAAATGGCATGGCCAAGCAACCATTTCACCAAGTGCGTCTTCAAGTGTTTGACAATAATTATAAGGCCGAATCAATTGTTCTTCGGGTTGAAGTACTACTTTTACAGTCACTTGACACCAATTTTCACCCAACACTTGATTCCCTACTTCTGCATTTGGGTCAACGCTATGAAGACATCCTTTTGCCACTATTTTAGTTGGATCAAATAGACTTTTCAAAGAGACAAAACCTCCAACCTGAAAATATTAAATCAACAAAGTTCATTTTGCTAATATTGATCTAGTTAATGATGAGGAATTAACAATTTATGTTAAATATTTACATCAGTTTTGACCCATTACCATCACCTGAGATTAAAATTAATTTAGTAACAAATAAAAAACTACAAAATTTCATCAACACCAAATCACCTATACTCAATCCACCACTTTAGCCTTCTAAGTGAGCTTTAAAAAAACAAATCATGATAGAGGCATCAACCAAACAAACCAACAACATGTTAAAATGTTTGATAAAAAATCCCAATGAAAGAAAGGAAAAAAAGAATTTCACGCTAATGGTATAACGCAAATAAGAATGGACTTCTGCATACTTCTAAATGAGATTAAAATCTAATAAATCAAATTATCAAGTGCATCTTCTTTATAAATACCACAGTGGATAATGAAGAAAAGCCATATCACAAAAAAATATAAAAAAATCATGGTCTAGAGATCCATACAGTTGAGATGGTGTATACAAGTTATAATTAATAAAACATACAAGTGTACAACCTACTTATCCTCATGACCTACTACTAGCTACTCCACTATAACGTTGGGAAGAAAGAAATTAGGTTTTACCTGAAGAGCTTGTTTTGTTAAAGTTGGATTTGAGAAATTACTAAGCAATGATCTTAAACCTTGAGGTTGTTGTGATGAAGCTTGAGATCGTAACTCAGCCATCTCTTTTCTCATTTCCATCATTTCGGCCCGTTGCTCTAGCACCATACGTTTGTACGAGTATCTATTAGGAACATTCCCCCATACATTTGATGGAGAAATACCCCCAAACATTCGAACATAGCCAGGTCTATCTTGACGAGTGGCTTGGGCAAATGTATCATTTTGGCTAACCAAATCTTGTGAGCCTTCTGGGAGGTTATTCGTAAGTTCCTTCATTGCACCCTATAAAGTGTTTGTGGTACAGATTTTAGAGTACTTAAACCATAATTCAAATTATATACCTTACTCACACATATATAAAAAGCATACAAGTCACATTGTTGCAAACTTACCAAATAATTCGAAACTTTTACCGAGGTAGTAGTTCCATTTGTAGGAACATAGCACACCTCAAACATTTCTGAGCGAGATGGAGCACGACCTTTTTCCTTTTCCTAAGGATATTGTTCTTTTCAATTAATCATGTTAGATATAATTATTTGATAACTTACAAAGGTAGCTACAC
The DNA here is from genome assembly GCA_958295605.1 of Ajuga chamaepitys. NCBI lineage: Eukaryota > Viridiplantae > Streptophyta > Magnoliopsida > Lamiales > Lamiaceae > Ajuga > Ajuga chamaepitys. Next base: position 22,181,416 of record OY282506.1, on the reverse strand, counting down.
TCACCAATTTGTCAAAAACTTGTGCAAATGATTTCTTTCCAGTAACATGATCCATATCTTTGCTTGCTCTAGCGTCTTTTTTTTTTTCACTTTGTGCCTAAAAGCATGAAAAAAAAACTAGAAACATAAGTGATAAATAGTGTTAAGAAAAGCTATGGGTTAAATTTATATCAACGAAGATGCATGATTACACCTGTACGTCCTCTTTGTTCCAATGATTGAGCATATTAATCCATTGATCTTTTAACACTCTTTCATCCCTCTCATCAATTAAATAAGAAATTTCCATGTTAGGGACAAAATACCGAGCTTTTAGAAAACCCTTCCAACTCTTCCATTTGGAATTTATGGAATGAAGAATCCAATCTTCATTAGCAAGAGTGATGTCAAATCGTGCCTGCATAACTCTAAATTAGATACTTGTAACTTTCAATTATGAACATAGTATTCTTAGATTTTGATTACCTTGACAATATTTAACATCTCTGTTATGCACTCCATTGGCATCTTATGCCAATCTAGCACGTCAAGTGGACAATACTTACCATTCCTTGCAATAGTACCCAAGAACTCAGTAAATTTGCTTTTGTTCTCTCCTATAGGTCTTCCATAACGATCAAAATCAAGCTTAATGAGCGGTAGAGTTGACGGTCGACCCCAAATATCCAACATATATGTAGGACCTCTACTTTTCTTGTTTTCTACATTTCAAAATTATGATTACTATAGTGCAACATTGTAACCAAATACTACCAGTTTGAGTAGAAGATAATAAAAAATAGAGAAACTTACCACTTTGTTCATCACTACTTTGCCCATTTTCCACCTCGTTGCTTTCATTTGGAAGGTCACATGTGCTTTGTTGTCTTGACACTTCATGCCGTGAATTGTGAGATTGGTTGGCCACCATTTGGTTATGTACTGGGCCTACATCATGAGATTTCATTCATTACACAATAAATAAAACCAATCAAAATTCTGGAAAGCTTGCAAGTTATCCCACACTCTCTAGAAATCTAATAGATGTAGATTAATCGTTAAACAATAGCTTCCTTCACATTAGAGAATTAATTTATAACTAAATTCTCTTATTTCCAAGTGAATTAATTATGTTTGCTAGCAGATTGTGTTGTACGATATAAATTAAACACATACTTATAGTTTCGTTGAGTTCTATATTGGCCCGGCTATGGTGGTCATGCACAATTTGATTAGAAATTTGCTGGCTCTCCACGACTCCATTACGTACTCGTCTATCCACATGAGACCTACTTGATTTCCCTACATGGTATCAAGATGAAAATAACTAAATATGACTAGCGGACACATAATTGTTGTATTAATTAATCCATATCCTTACTTGGAGGATGTCGGCTTGGCTCACTTGGAAGGCTGGAATTACTTTGTATATGTATTTGAGTTTGTTCAGCCTCAACTATAAAAAATATTCCAGAAAATATCAGATTTATTGTAACTAAAATCGTTACTTATAAAGAAGCTAGCATATAATTGAAGAAAATAACTCAAGGAAACTAATATTACCCCTTTCTTCCTGATTACTTCGTCCATTTCTTATCCAATTGCTCCGATTAGCACAACCAATTGTGGTTTGTTGTGTTAACTCTTCATGTTGTGAATTGGAGGCATGGTTAGGTACGACTCTACTGTATACTCGTCTACCCACTTGAGTTCTAGTAGATGTATCTAGAAAAACAACCAAAAAATTGTCAAATAAGGCACACATTAATATATGATATATATCTCTTGACTAAAGTAGCAAAATTAATTCATAAGGTCACGTATACTAAAATTCAAAACTTTTGCCTGCTGAAACCAAATCTGGAATACCCTAACTATGTAGGTAATGCAATACTATGACAGGAAGACGTACGTAGGGTTGCAACGTTACTATTTAAACACAATGCTGGAAACCACTTATACGCACATGTTGTCATATATTGGGATAATTGTGGAATTGAAAGAAAATCTGTATTAAAAACAAAAACTAAAAACTGAAAACAATGGAAAGATAGATTTGTATTCCATTGTAAAGCAAATCTTGGTAATGATCACACACATACTCACATAACTTAATCTAATTCTTAAGTTACAGGCCTATAATCCAACTGATCCACAACTGAACACTCAAGAAACACCCTATTATGAATATTTTTCTGCTTAGTGGGAGAATTTTCCATTATGAATAAACATCCTATTATGAAGATATACACAAGTACTTGGGTTAGTAGTTATACAAATAAGAGAAACCGAGAACACATCATCAACAAGCCCAAACCATTATTTAAAAGTAGGAATTAGATGCAAACAATTTGAATGAGTGAACCAAAATAAAAAGAATAGAGTGACAAAAGAAGTAAGATCTAGTCACTTAAGGCGGTCCATTAAGTTGATATGTAAGCAACTAAGTAAGCACAAATAAGTTCAATTTAGCTAATAGTTATACAAATAAGTTGTGTTAACAATAAGTTTCCCATAATCCTAGCAGGGAATGCAAACAAAACAAAACCAAGAATAGACGTATTAACATTACCAGAAAAAAATGAGTAAAGAAACATAACGCCTAACATCAATCAGATTGTGGCAACACCGAGAACAAGAGATGTTTTAGTAAGACAATTAACCAGTGGCCAATGTAAAATCTTACTAGGAGTTTGCTGGGTTGGCTCATCCAAAAGGAGCAAATTACTTTGTTTACGCTTTCGAGCTTTAGAAGTCATGCCTAAAAAATTAAAAGCTACAAAAAGTACTCTAGTTTGACGAGGATGAGACAAAATTCACCATATTCCATATATTTCATCAGAAACCTAAAGAGAAATTAAATTGTATAAGCATGCCCAATCAACAACGAAACTAAGCTACATCTATAATGTAATCTCATATCGAGCAGACTTGGTAATAAACAGATATAATCTATAAGATTTTGAAAAACATACAAATCTATGAGAATCATACGGAACTGAATGCTTCACTGATGGAATAAGCTTATGAGGAAAGCAATATGAATGTGGTTCGATTACTATGAAATAACTATGATGAACCATAACCATGGCTGCTCAATCCTAATTCATTTCACGAACAGGTAGGCAACCTGATATACATTGAGTAAATTCAATCTCATATAAATCTCTAGCATACTAGATGTTACCTGGAATTGAGTTAATACTTGACCAAATTCCTCGAAAATCTATTTGCCCTGCACTCAGCAACGACACAAGAAAGCAAAATTTTACTCACACCGTGATGAAGCTTCTTTGGTAGGGAATTTGAAGTTTATTCTAATTTCATCATCAATTAAAGAAATTTACAAATCTAATCGTATAGAGAACCCTCAGAATTCATTGTATTACTCAGCTTAAAAGAAGAAGTCAAGGAAAAGAATTTGAGATTGTTCTTGTCTTAGTTCAAGTGTTGAGCAACGTGGGAATGGTAACCGCTCGAACAAAGTAAAAATATAGCGCGCCAAAGGGTTATTAACGGGGGCTGAAATATTTCATTTTCTGCGCCAAAGGATTATTAGCGGGGGCTGAAACTCTAACCCTATATATATTCACTCTTAATTGTAGTTAACCTTTCATATATATATTAATCATTTTGTTAAACCATTTCATAAATAAAGGGAGGAGAAGTGGAGAACTTTTATTAAACCTGCCACATTAACGTCTTCAGTTTTTCCTTTTTTTCTTTTTTTTTTTTTTAATTTTCATGATAATATTTTATTTTGGGTTAAATTTTATTTTAACCATTTTGTTAATGAACATGATATTTTTAGTCAACCTCCTAAAGTTTATATGATTTTAGTCATCTATCCCAAATATGGCCATGATATTATTAGGGATGTCAATTTTACCCGCGGGTAACTCTACCCTATGGATAAACGGGTAATAGAGTCGAGTATTTTTCGAACCCGATATTTTTGCTATTGGGTAGGGTAGGGTACGGGTTTAGCATATTACCCGTTTACCCTACCCGATTATTCTACCCGCCTACCCGTTTACATACTTATGTATTATTTTACTTGTTATATATTATATAATTATTATTATATTTAATATATTATGTTTATAATATATTATTTAATATATAAAATAACATACAATGTAACATTTACATATTATATATGTTATATTTGATTTATTGTATCACATTATATATAATATATATACATATTACATATTATTTATAATATTTTGTTATAATAATTGGGTAACCCGATTATCCGACGGATATTACTCGTACCCGTACCCGAATCAAATAGGGTAGGATATGGGGGAAGCATACCCGTATCCTACCCGATCCATTTACATCCCTAGATATTACATGGAACCCGTATATTTACATGAGTGGGTAAGGGTATAATCTCCCTAACTATAAAAGTATGGGTTGATTTTTATAATTTAATGTAGTGACTAAATTATCCTTATATTTTTTTCCTCGACATTTTCTAATTACTTGAGTCTATAATAGGATGAAATTTTCTAAAAAGTTTTCATATAAGACCAAAATAATAATAATAACAACAATAATAATAACAACAATAGTGATACTAAATTGTGAACTTAAAAAAATGTCCATAATTTTATCAAATGTTAGGGTTCGATTGCTTAAGATTGTGATCAGTAGATTTAGAGGAGCGAATCCCGATAAAGCACACTCATTAACTCTCTCAGTCAGGTTTGACCAAACACTCCCCAGTCTTAAGCAAACGGACCCTTGGTTTCTCCTCATATGGAGACTATATTATTAAGTGTCCATACGAGAAGGAAATTATTGTAATAAACAATAGTTTATTAATAATGATACTAAATTGTGAACATAAATACATATCCACAATTTTATCAAATGTTAGTTTCTCCTCGTATGGAAACTATATTTTTAAGTCTTCATACGAGAAGGAAATTATTTTGATAAACAATAATTTATTAATTTATTTAAAGTCAAAATGAAACTACCAAAATACATAACTATATTTTAACAGTGTTTTGTGGGACCGGACCGGTGACCGAACCGGACAAGCTAGCGGTTTAAGGTTCGACCGGTTCAACCACCGGTTCAACCGGTCAAAGACAATTTGTTGACTTTTGGATTTCAATAGTTCCTTATGTATAATACAATCTAATTAGATACTAGAGTTTAACTTGTAAAAAAAAATTCAACATATTTCAATATCAATTAATTCAAAGATACTTCTAACTCTAATTTTTTTAATAACATCCTAGTGCCAAATTTAAAATAAGATGAGAATAATAAGGGTAAATGAAGATAAAGGTGAAAATCTTTTTTTTTTACCTTAAGACATGCCAAAACACAACTTTATTTTTAAAAAAATTAAAAAAATAGAATATAATCCGGTTCTACCGGTTCGGCGGTCGAACCGGTTTTCAACGGTTTTTTATATTTTCCGGTTTTTTAACTCTACCGGACCGGTTCCGGGTCCGGTTCCCGGTTGAACCGGTCGAACCGGCCGGTCCGGTTCCACAAACCATGTATTTTAACTCTAAATTGGTAAAAACTTGGGTGCATAAGAAACACCATAGTGTTATTGTACACCTTGTGGGCCCCACTGGTTCAGCCCAAATAAACCGCACGGTTCAGATCGGTCTAAACCGGCCAATTATTATTATATTATTATTTTTTGCGCGCACATTTTATATATTTAATAGCCTGTTTGTTGAACACTAAAAACAAGTGGTCTGGGGGTATTTGATGCAGTCTTAAATATCTCAAACTTGAGGTCCGCCCTGAAAGATACAATGTCAATGTCGCGCCTTTACCAACTAAGCTAGCGCCTATTTTAATATATAGGCAAAAATTATAAGTGGGGCCCACAGGGTGTACATTAACATTAATGTGCATCTTATGCACATGAGTGGTACTCCTCTAAATTTTAATTCATATAAAGTTAAAATAAAGTCAAAATGAAACTACTAAAATACATAACTATATTTTAACTGTAAATTTATTTATTTTTAACCAAAAAAAAATAAAATTAATATGCACAATCAGTAATTTTTACTTTATTTCCTAAGATAATAAGTTTCCATACGAGAAGAAAATTATTGTAATAAACAATAGTTTATTAATTCATATAAAGTCAAAACGAAACTACCAAAATACATAACTATATTTTAACTCTAAATTTATTTATTTTTAACAAAAAAAAAATAATATTCACAATCAATAATTTTTATTTTATTTACTTTATTTCGTAAGAAAAATAATGATACTAAATTGTGAACATAAATACATATCCACAATTTTATCAAATGTTAGTTTCTCCTCGTATGGAGACTATATTATTAAGTCTTTATACGAGAAGGAAATTATTTTAATAAAAAATAGTTTATTAATTCATGTAGAGTCAAAATGAAACTACCAAAATGCATAAACATATTTTAACTCTACATTTCAATTCATATAAAGTCAAAATAAAACTATTGTAATAAAAAGTAGTTTATTAATTCATATAAAGTCAAAATGAAACTACTTAAATACATAACTATATTTTAACTCTAAATTTATTAATTTTTTTTTAAAAACAATAATTAATATGCATAATTAAAACGTTAATCGCTGCTAATTAGTATCCTTTTCTGTTCTAACAAATAGTTTTTCAAAAGTTATCGTAGCAAGTTGAAAATTATTCAACTTAAGTAAAAAAAAGTAAAAGAAGATGCATTATCAAAGGATTGCACATATTACTGCAATAAGACACGGGGTGTACATTGACTCAATCTAAATACCGAATCACGAGCATGTCACTAATACCAATTGAAAATGTATTGAAGCTACATACTATAAAAATACGTTCAAGTACTTAACTTAATGGTAATAAAATCCAGTTTATATGATTACTACATTAAGTCTATACCCAATAACCCAAATTTGTGATGTGCCATGAGTTGTTATTGTCTGCATAGAGTTTTTGGAGTGTCCTCTTTGGAAGAAGGTCCAAGCATTGCTAACTGTTGCATATTCATCAAGTACACATTCAGATGGGGTCTTTTTTATATCAAACTTACACGATCTATGATACCAACTGCAACACTGGAACCAGAGGCTACGCAGTCCCTTCATTGATGTATGGATCAATTTGTTGATGGCGCCAGAATAAAGCTCAATTCAACCCTGAGGTTTGTTTCTTGTCTTATTGGAGTTCATGTAGAGTAATGGTAATATGATGAAAGGTTGAACAAGGGATGTGTCTAAATACCTATATTTTCATCATATTACCATTACTCTACATGAACTCCAATAAGACAAGAAACAAACCTCAGGGTTGAATTGAGCTTTATTCTGGCGCCATCAACAAGTTATGCTCTGCTCCTTCTGGTCCACATAGTCACATTATCAATATATATACTACATGTTCTGCCAAAATTAGTTCACATTATCTAACTTGCGTACATTTCTAATTTCTAAATCTATGGGCTAATAGGATTTTCAATCAAGTTTATTTTACTTTTAATATAAATAGTTGGCAAGTTGCATCTAATTTTTGAATTATTTATTACTTGGCAGATTCTCTGGACCATCTACCAATTTCAAGTTGCATGATCAATTTGGTAATCTTTAGTACAACATTATTTAACAATTTAGTTAATTTTTTTAAATAACAATTTAGTTAACTTTGAGGGCAACTAGCTACCTCATCAGAATTTATAAAACATAGTGTTCAATGACAAATAATTGTGACTATTGTAGAAAATATAACACATATCTAGATTCTTCAAAATAGCTTTGTAGACATAAAAAAATGCAACGTAAAAGTACTTACAACCTCATATGGAGACTTAAAGAACTTCATGCAGTAACATTAACTTCGACTCCTTCTTCATCTTCACGAACCCATCTAACTTCTTCACTTTCACCATCAACCACATGGCTACATAAGTTGCTTTGCAAGTAGGTCTCAACATCTGCCTGGGGATGCATACTATATGAACCTCTAACAACTGTTGAGATGATAACATGCCAATTACTATCAACTGGATCGGCTACATAAAACACCTGTGCAACTTGTGATGATAGAATGAAAGGCTCATTATGACGTTTAACATTTGTGAAGTTAGCCATTGTAAACCCATCACCATCTTGTTTCAATCTTTTGCCTTTAGAAACCCAATCACATCCAAATAACACAACATTTCGGTCTACATAATGTAGCTCAATTATATCTGTCAAAACTCCAAAATATTCTAATTCGCTTAAGATGGGATTTTCATCCCGTATGCTAGAAAAACTCGACGTCGAGGCCTTGACCGTCACTCCACTATTTTGTGTTTTTCTTTTACGCTCGACCTCTCTAGTGTGAAACCGAAATCCATTTACGATATATTTTTCATACGTAAGTCCTATCATATCTGGCCCCCTAGCAAGCAATTTTAAATCTTCATATATTGGGTCTTCTTCAGGCAACAACAAATGTTTGACCTACAATAGAAACACTATTTTAATATTATAGAAATAATAAAATTTTGAATTTCCACATCTGAGATAGACTTACATGGTTGGAGAACCATTTAGCAAAGCCTTCACTGTGAAGTTGTTCAATTCGATGGCGTGGAATACGGGGATTGTTTTCTTCCACAAATTTGCGATGTTGCCTACAATTAAGCATAGTAGGACTTTCTCAATACAAGGCAAAAAGACATTAGGAAAATACTGAATTGCGAATTTAAGAAACATACTCAATGTATGGTTTGACCATGTTGCAATTGAACAAGACATATTGATGTGCCTTCTTAAGTGTGTCCTCATCAAATTTCTTTGCAGTTCCTTTTCCAAGAGCATGACCTTCCATTGTAAAGACATCCAATCCAGGTGTGGTAGATTCCAATCTTACATTTTCATTTCTGGTTGTTTTGTTGAATTTTGATTCCACGTAGTCAGCTAGGTATAAGGAACAGAACGTCAGGCATTCTTCAGCTACATAGCCTTGAGCAATCGAACCTTCTGGTTTACTTCTATTTCGAACATATGATTTCAATGTTCCTAAATACCTGCATGACATATCCAAAAGAATGAAACCTATTTTGTGCTTGCAATAAATTATCGATGTAATTAAACATTAAAATAACTTACTGAGTACCTTTCAATCGGATACATCCAACGATAGTGAACAGGCCCAGCAAGCTTTACTTCAGTAGCCAAATGAACAGTTAGATGCACCATTACATCAAAAAATGATGGAGGAAATACCCTTTCCAATTGACAAAGTATAATAGCAATTTCTTTTTCTAGACGAACCACATCTGGAGGATATATTACCTTAGAGCATAGTTCCCTAAAGTACCGACTCAATTGAATCAAAGGAGAGCGCACTGATTTTGGCAAAGTCTTTCTTAAAGCTATAGGCAATAACTGTTGCATCAAAACATGGTAGTCGTGACTTTTTAGCCCAACAAGCTTAGGGGGTTTCTTTTGAATACATCGGGATATATTAGAAGCATAGCCATCAGGCACCTTGACACTTTCCAAAACCTTACAAAACATGCTCTTTTCTTGCTTGTTCATTGTAAAAGCTGCCGGTGGTAAGTAAACTGCACCAGACTCCTTCGATATGGGATGGAGCTCAGGTCTAATCCCCATTTCTTTCAAATCAAGTCTTGATTTTAAATTATCCTTTGTTTTTCCATCCATGCCCAACAATGTGGAACAAATGCTCTCACAAACATTCTTCTCAATATGCATAAAGTCAAGATTATGACGTACCACAATATCCTTCCAATAAGGTAACTGAAAAAAAATGCTTCTCTTCTTCCAATTGAAAGGTAATTCTGAATTAGAATCCACATTCTTCCCATATGAGAAGGCTATATCTTTCAATTCTTGCAATACATTATCCCCTGAAAGTCGCGGTGGAGGTCTTCCGTACTCTTGTGAACCATCAAACAAGCGAGTATCTTTCCGAAATTCATGATCTTTATCCAAAAGCCTACGATGGCCCATGTAACAATATTTTCCACCATGTTTTAATCTATGCGAACGTGTGAATTTGTGACATACAGGACATGCAAGTTTACCTTTAGTACTCCATCCAGACAAATTTGCATAACCAGGAAAATCACTAATTGTCCACAACAAAGAAGCACGCAACTGAAAACTTTGTTTAGTTGATGCATCATATGTTTCGATTCCAACTTCCCACAACTCTTTCAAGTCAGCAATAAGTGGCTGCAAATAAACATCGATGTTGTTGCCAGGAGCTGATGGACCAGGAATTAATAAAGACAACAAAGAATTTGGTTGTTTCATACACATCCAGGGAGGGAGATTATAAGGTATTAGGATAACTGGCCATGTACTATGTGACACACTCATATTACTAAATGGGTTAAATCCATCCGAAGCTAACCCCAATCTTACATTGCGTGCATCACTAGCGAATCCCGGATACATGTTATCAAATGTCTCCCAAGCAGGGGAATCAGCTGGATGTCTCATGTATCCATCCTTTGTACGACCTTCAACATGCCAACGCATATGGCATGCCGTCTTCGATGACATGAATAGGCGTTGCAACCTAGGTTTGATTGGAAAATACCATAGCACCTTGTGTGCAATCTTTCTTTTCTCACCAGTTGGGTCCTTTTCTGAAGTGCACCATCTTAAGCTCTTGCAAGTCTCACATGAAGTTCTTTCCTTATTCTCCCTCCAATACAATGTGCAATCATTTGGACAAGCATCAATCTTCTCATAACCAAGCCCCAAGTCCTTCATCAATTTTTCAGATTCATAATAAGACTTAGGTAAGTCAGTCATCGCCTCTGGAAATGCTTCTTTTAATAACTCCAATAGCATATTAAAATGTTTGTTGCTCCATTTACCTAGACATTTTATGTGCAACAGACGTATAATAAATGAAAGTTTTGAAAAATTCTCGCAATCTTTATATAACCTCTTCTGAGAATCATCAATTAACTTGTAAAACTTTTCGGCAATCCCAGTTCCAATGTCTGCATCTCTAAAAGACTCCGCTGGACTATCCAAATCTATGTCTTGTTCCGGAACCCCAAAAGTATCATGAAGAAAACCGTGCATGTCATCAGTAGCCACTGGAGGTCTAGAATCAATAGGAATTGAAGTACTTGTCGGGGGGTGGCTCGATGAAAACTCTCCATGAGCTATCCAATGATCGTACCCTTTAATAAATCCCTTAAGTATTAAGTGCTCACGTGCATCATTTCGTGTCACAAATATAGCAAGCTTACACTGCGTGCATGGACATGAAATCATTCCATTTCTAGTCGGATTAGAAAATGCAAAGTCTAGAAATTGCTCAAGCCCATGCACATATTGCTCGCTGTATCTTGGTTTACTCATCCAACTCTTGTCCATTTTTCTGTCAAATACACAATGAACCAAAGATAAACTAGCACTTACCACATTTTGTAATACTAACAAAATCAATATAATGTGAAAGCTACATAAACAATGTAAAAGAGTAAATTTTCATATATTTAAGTTACAATTTGCAAATATAATCACTTAAAGTCCAACCAAAATACTTCATTGACATGAAAATTTATCAATCTACGGAACAAAAATAGGAAAACACTGAAATTGTGTTTCCACCACTAGAAGACAACTTCAAGATAAATCATGTTGCATATATCCTTTCAGCTATTGCTACCTTGCAAGAAAAGCAATGAATTGGAACTTATGAGTCTGACAATAGCATAGAAGTTTTGAAATTTATACTCATATATATGTAACAAATCTTACATCTTATCTAAGCATATAAATCCAAAAAATATCAAATTTAGAGCCATTTACTAAGAATGTTTACAGTTGCTTTTGCTTTTGGAAAGTGATTAAAATTAGAGATTGTAAAGAAATTGCTTAACATCAAATTGGTAGCGCTTGAAGAAAAAGTAACTGTAGCTAGTCAACTCATAAGTTGTAGTGTTTGCAAAATAATCACTTTTTATGACAATTTTTATTATGAAGCAGTTTGAAGGAGCATTTCCTTTACTTCTAGAATTTAGCTTAAATATGACAAGTTTCAGTAGAAGCGGATCTATACAAACACTCTTATTTAATTGAACTTAAGCCAAAGCAAAAATCTGCTTAAAATAAGCAAACACAATCACTGCTTAACTTGAGTTAATATCTAGGATTAATGTTACTCAAATTAGATATCAAATCTTCATTTAGATTAGTTTGACTTATAAAATTTTGTTAATGAATTAAACTTTCTTTATCTATTGTTTGCTTTGGGTGATAAATAGATTAAATTTTGTTAACCATTTAACTCTGAAACGCTTAAAAACTACACTACCGCATAAATTTGCATAGCACAATGTAACGTTAAATTTTGTGCAGACCAAAGAAGTATGAAGCCCTTGATATCCATCATATTTTTCATATAATCTCACAAAGGTGTAGATAACTACAGTACTACAAGCACAATGTTTTTTTGGAATCTGACTGTAGCAACCAATAAAACTATAAAATAAACTAAGCTAAAGCAAATATATATACACATTGGCCAAGTCATTAGATAAATTTGCAGAAAAATAGATCAATAAAGCTAACAATAACAATAATGCTCTGCCAAAACTGAATCAAGAAAACTGTGGAATTTTACAACTAAATTGCCAGAATGGAAAAACTGTGGGATTTTACAACCAAAGCAAATAACTAAATCAATAAGTCCATACCAAGTTTCAAATAAATATAAACAATAAATAACATTTACTTTGAAAAATATAATCATTCAAATCAACGAAGTAATACCACAAACAATTTCCTTATATTATATTAGCCTAAGAAAAATGGGGGAAAGAGCGGCTTACCCGTAATTGCTCGCTGCAAACTCTCTTTGAGCTAATTCTATACCCACTCTCAAACTTTTCGAAAATCAATTGCCGTAAACCCTCGTGAAGTTTCTGTGAAAGAAGGTACCAATATAGATATTCTTGCCGGCTTGACTAGTTATCGTTGGTTTCTGTTGCGCTAATCAAGTTATCGTTGATTTTAGTTGCGCTAATCCATACGAATTTTTTTCTGTTTTCTTTTCCCTCTTCTGAGGTGTTTGTTGATTCAGCGTGGTTATCTCTCTTTTTGTTTTTCTTTTGTTTTTTCTTTTATTATTAAATCAAGACTATTAATTAGTTTCTTTAAATTTGCTCTTATATTTTCTTGTTTCCGTCAAATGCCACTTATTCTCGAGGTGGAATTCAAATTGCCCGACTCAGTCCGTCGGACCAATACAATATTTCAGACAGTAGGGTCGAGCTAAAATTTAGTTGAATCTAAAATTAATCAGCCCGCCTAATCTATCCCCTTATAATATGCTAAGATTATCGGGTCAGCACGTTGTATGTTGGGCCACCATAATATTTCGGGATAGTCGGGCCAGGCTAAAATTTGATCGGTCCTAAATTTAGTCAGTTCGACCCAGCCTATCCCGATATAATATACTAAAATTATCATGCCAATACTAACCCGTTCAGCTTTTGGCCCATCGTATCAGGCCTGTCGGATCATATAATACTTCGGATCAAGATTTCTATGGTCCCAACCCATTCAAAATATCGGGCTAACTAGACCGGCTCATTAAACTATACCAGCAGGGTTGGCCTATCGAGTCGGACAAATTTTGCCACTATTAATTTCGTTGGGCTAGTTCTACTGGCCAACATTTTATTTTTCTTTTTTGTTAAATTAATATACTTGAATTACATTTGATTTCACGGATTCGTTGGGCGTACGAAATTCTCATTGTTAAAAATTGATTTTTTTTTTTCGTTTTGTCTTATTTCATTTGATTCAATTTATTTGTTTAATTAGATGGGATGTTAAGTCACTATTTAAAAGTATCTTAATAAAGTTAATAATGAAACAATTTTTGTTAGTGTCTTGATAGAATTTTCGTGAATGGTTTTATCAACAATTTAAATATTGCAATTTTAGTGATTATATAGACACTTGCTCAATAGTGTCATAATTAATTTGCTATTAAGACACTTGTGTTATGGTGTGTCAATAGTGTTGATTAAAATAGTACTACAAAACAATAAAGAAAATTAATGTGTCATTAGACCTCCTATTAAGACACCCATTTCATAGTGTCTTAAAATTGGTGTGGTAATAGACCTTATTTGTTGTAGTAAATTCACTATTAAATTACCAACTAAACACAAAGTCATTACCTTCTCTTGATCAAGAAAATTATATCCCTTGGTGATGGAATGCTTTTCTTGATCAAGTTTATGTTCTTAGATGATTCATTGTCGAATGCTTGATTTTTTCCCGGTTCCTGCTCAAGAATCGGCTGTTCTAAAAGATCAGCATGTTTTTGTCGTCTTGATTCCTTGAGCAACACTATCGTATATACTACTGCTAAAATGGATATTGTTGCTGCTAGCTACAATGATCATCAAAGTATTTGTTAGCTGATCGTAAGCATTAAAACAATTAGGAAAAGAAAAAAATGAAAAATTTGTTATGAAGAAGACCTGAAATATGTGAGGAGTGGAGAGTAAACGAGCAGCAAAGTTACCACAGACAATTCCAGCAGATGTTACTCCAAACATTAATCCAAATGCCGAAACGCGTTTCTCTTCATGTACATTGTCTGCCTGTTCATTTTATTATTTCACATTTTTATACGTATCATATTATATAATAGTTGATGTGAAAACTACAATTTTTTATAAGAGAAGATGTTTTTAAGGAGTTTGCAGCATATGCCGAAGCTAATGATAGTTCCGATATGTCAGTATCTTCAAGAACTATTGGGGGGAGAGTTTCGAGATATATTTTGAAGCTCTTCCAATAATTCTTCAAAATTCTTTGCCGTTGAATGTTTGTCTCTATAAGTATTATTAAGTGTATGCTCGAGTTCATAAATATTAGAGGTAGTGAAATCAGCTAGTCTGCGAGATAAATTATTTAAAATTGGCTTATCCAGGCTACAACAAATTATTTTAATATATAATGTATACAGTATTACTCGATATTTATATACTATATAATGTATGCATCTTGCATTTCATAAAGAAAATATTGGTAAACCTTTTTAACAAAAACTCCATTATTTTCAAGATTTTATTTGTGGCAAGAGCTATTATTAAGTCATTTCAAACAATTTGTAAATGAAATGGTTTTTTTTAAGAAATGGATTGACATTATTCTTAAAGATTATTGAGCTAATGGAAAAAAAAATTCATCGCAACAATGTTTGATATTAAGTAAACAACTAAACAAACAATTATTATTCTTGGTACTCAACAATGTTTGATGATAAAAATCTATAATATAATAACAGAAAAAGGTAGTTTATTTATTATTATAAAGTTCTATAATATAAATGAAAGATAAGGATACTCATTAATAAAAACTATGATATAATTGAAAGAAAAAAATAATGTTTTTATTGTAAAAACGTATAGCATAAATGAAAGAAAAGGATAATATTTTCATAATATATGTAAATAGGGAATGGTAAAAAGAAGATATAAATAAGTTAAAAATAATGAGCATAAAATTGGTGGCCTGGATTCAAATCGAATTAGAAACGTTTGGCTTATAAATTTTCAAAGTAAAATAAAAGCATAAAAATAAACATCCTGCTTACAACTTTTCAAAGTAAAAGAATAACAAAAGCAACTATTGTCGGCAGCAGCCGAAATCTTGGTGGACTCACTGTGAAAGATTTATTCCAACATTTATGTAATTCAACGTATACTATGTTAATGTTCCGTGGAATTTTAACTTTGGTCCAACCCGATCCGAATTATCATCGAGGATCATATATTTTTTCGAAGTGGATAAAACATGTCTTCCCTTTTTTCAGCTTCTTGGTTGAGATGATTAGGGGTGTGCAAAATTCGGTTATAATCGAAAAAATCGAAAAAAATCGACCGAAAATTGTCGGTCGGTTCGGTTGTTATTGTGCTCGGTTCGGTCATCTGTTATGTGTTATAAAAAAATCGGTTAAGTCGATCGGTTTCGGTTTTGAAAAATTAAAAACCGAATTAACCGAAACCGACCGAAAATTTTACCCATATATAAACCAAGCCCTAAAAAAATCGGTTAAGTCGGTCGGTCGGTTGGAATGTTGCATTTTGATAATGCTTGAAAACAGGTCTTTTGCTTTGTTTCTGTCGGTTTTCGTCGGTTTTTTTAGTAATCGGTCGGTTTTGATTTTGGTCGGTTTTCGGTTTTATCCGAAAAATTCGGTTACATAGACCCAAAAATAGGAATTTTATTTATTTACGTCGGTTTCGGTTATAACCGAAAAATCGACCGATTTCGTCGGTTCGGTTAGAGTCGGTTGTTCACAATATTTCGGGTGGTTCGGCTATTGTTTCATTAGCGGTCGGTTATGGTCGGTTTTGTAATTTCGGTCGGTTCGGTCACCGAAACCGACCGATGCACAGCCCTAGATGGGATAAGTGGTAATTGATCTTTGATCAATTGACTAAATTACAAGATAATCTAACAATTGAGTTACAATCAATTTTCGATAAAAATACCTTCTCTTATAAAATAAAGGGGGCTATAAACTTTGTCCATGTGTATATATATTTGTATGAATTAATTGTTAAAAAAGCGAAAAAAGATGAATTACCAAATAAGCAAGGGCAAGGAAAATAACAGCACCGTCGGTAACCATGGTGGTTAACATCTTGAATGCATAATATGCATACACAAAATTTGCAGTTCTGTCCCATGCTAGGATTGCTGCATTTAGATAAATACATACATTTACATACCAAACTAAACAATACTACTACCTAGTAACATGTTTACTACCTAATCCCATTAATAAAAAACTAAAAAAAACCAAAGCCAGGTTCAACATATAATTCCTCTTAGCTACTCTCTCTTAATTTTTGGACACATAATCCATTGACTATTTTAAGCGATATATTGTGGAACACAATGACTACGTTTGTCTATGGCTGTAGGTGGTTAAAGTATTGTAGGTTGTGGGGAATAAAGTGGAACTAGTAGATTGAGATCAATAATTGGCATTGGGAAATCTGAATAGGGGATGACCCAATCAGCTTTTATTTCACTTTATGGATCGGTCATGCAGATTGTCTATCCCTTCCTATGGACCCTATCACCTCCTATTATCTACATCATTATCTATATCACATTTTACAATTCTCAATTCACCTTTTTATCAATACCTAACATGCTACATCATATTTTACAATTCACAATATAACTTTTATAATTTTTAATACATCTTTTTATCATTACTCAATCAACCAATCATTACTTATATCATCTAAAATTTATTGATGTGATATCTACAGAACATATTCTACCCTACTACACCCTTAAACAAAAATACCTTTATGAATGGACCACCTATGGATGTGCTCTAGTGGACGGAGTACATTCCACTACATCCCAATCCTGAATGTTTATTTATATATGTTGGTTGGAGACAGGAATAATGACAAAGCCACAATGGAGGAGGGGATAATTTAGGGAAAATAAGTGCAACAGTGTAGTCGATTGTGTGTATCCCTCCTCTATCCTATCACCTTTACAGTCAGTTTTTTCAAAATAAGCCCCCGCCCAAATATAGCCCAGTGTTTTTGACACCCAACATCGGATTAGGGGTGATTATTTTGTCCCATCACCCTTAATAACTCTAAGCAGCCAAATTTTACTTTTTTATCAAAACTTAAAAAGAAATCTAAAAAAGTCGAGGTGGTAATGTTTTAGCAACGAGAGAGAATAATTAATTTAGATACTTACAAATCACAATATTTTTAAGAAAAATTATTAGGAAATATTGAAGGGTAAAAATGTGATAATTTTGTTAGAATGACTAAATGATTTTTATTGGGGAGGGAACGACATTTTATGTAGAGTATAGATGAGTGTGCAATACAATGATGATGTTTGGAATGTTATATGAAGCCTAAAATTAATATTGAACAAAAGAATTTAGTATGAATCGGGACATAATTAGACGTGTAAGTATATTGTAATTGGTGCAATAAACGTACCTAGTGGAACAATGGCCATAGACATCGCGATTAAGAGCAATCTCTTGCGACCGTAGACATCGGATAAATTTCCAACCACCGCCATCATTACTACAGCTCCTAATCCTGTAATCTGCACACCTCAAACAACTGAACTCATCATATCAATACTAATAGATTCTTATGTATACTACAACAAAACTATTAAATTTCAATGAAACAATAATAAGTTAAAATCCTAAAAAACTAGGTGGATATTCCAGCAGTCGCTAAAATAAGTCTTGAAAAATATACACACACATACGGCTTGTTGGAAGCCAGTGAGGTAAATGGCAACCGAACACTCCTCCTTGTCACCGCACACCGCGGCCACAACCACGTCTGTGATGGCCGGAGCAGCCAAGTTTCCGGCAAAGATCGATAGAATCACCGAGACGTAAATGTGGCTGAGCCTGAGCTTCCACCAATTGGTCCAATTCTCCATCTGTTGCCCTGTGATTAGCATTTTGCAATTGACCAGTAACCTCGTGACAAGCATGTTTCTACAGTCAAATTTGAGATATTCGCAGAACTAACCCATACAACTTTTTACTTCCAACAAAATAGGAAAATTGGGCCCAAATTTTTAATTTATACCACTTAATTTTGTTTCTTCCGTATGCTCCTTAAGTATGTTAGTTTTTTAAAGAATATTCTCCATAACTTTTTATTTTGTTCAATTTATGTCTAAAATATTTAAAAGTATTTTTCATGATTGAGACGGAGCGATTTCTGGCCGCCTAGCGCCTAGGAATTATTATTATTATTATTATTATTATTATTATTATTATTATTATTATTATTATTATTATTATTATTATTATTATTATTATTATTATTATTATTATTATTATTATGTTTTTTATTAATTATTTAATTCAAAAACTATATATATATATATAGAGTATAATCATGAAATACCACTACAATCAATTTGTTGAATATTTTAAAAAAGTTTTAAATTTTTTTTTGCTATGAAGGATTTTTTTAAAAAAAAATTCAAATACATAAACTTTATTATAAGAAGCTAACATAAAATTAAAAATAAAAAAGGTCAATATAAGTCAATTACTAAGTCCAAAATAATTAAACAAGACAATAATGTCGGCAAGACATAACAATAAGTCAATAACATAATAACTAAATGGAAATGACGTCGTTTCGTGCCTTTTTTTTAAATAAAAAATAATTAAAATTCGAAAAACACCTAGACCACCTTGACCGCCGAGGCAAAAAAGGCCCAGAGCAACCGCCCAGGCCTTAATCGGGGCGGCCAGGGCCGCCTAGTGCCTAAGCGCCACCTAGATCGCTTTTTGCATCCATGGCATTTTCAGATGTCTTATAACTTCTAATTTTATCCAATTTATGCTCGATCTTTCTAATCAGTCCTATTATAACTTCCTATTTAGGCAGCCCCGACTAGGGATGGCAATTGTGCGGGTATAGAGTAGGTTTGGTTTTTCCCAAAATCAGTCCCGCATGGAAAGAATTAGGTGCGTAACCCGCCTTCTCTGAAAACCCGCCCCGCCCCTCCCCGCTTTCGTAACCCAACGAGTTTTATCCGCCTCGACTCGCCATGTTGTTTTAAAATTTTTTTTCCAATATATACAATATTATTTTTTTAATGTAATCA
This sequence comes from Ajuga chamaepitys, assembly GCA_958295605.1. Lineage (NCBI taxonomy): Eukaryota > Viridiplantae > Streptophyta > Magnoliopsida > Lamiales > Lamiaceae > Ajuga > Ajuga chamaepitys. The sequence continues at coordinate 22,161,763 of OY282506.1, read as the reverse complement.
TTCCATACTTAAATGAAATATAAAATATACATTATTGATTAAAAATCTATTGACGAAAACATCTAAATAAGTTCTCAAACTAAATCAAACATAATAAAATAATAAAAATATGAATATATTGGTAGTAAGAAATAATAGTAAGTGTAATATATTACTATAATAAATAAAGAATATAAAAAACATTAATATAAATAATACATATTGTGCGGGTTAGTGGCGGGTTTAGCAAAATCCTCAACCAGATTCAAACCCAGCAACCGTTTAATCGGGTTTGAACCCGAGTCATAACCCGTTTGACCGGGTTTGAACCCGTCTCATACGAAACGGGTTTAGTGCGAATTCGTGTTTCAACTCGATTCATGGTCATCCCTAGCCCCGACCTTCACATCACCAAATTATGGTGCATTTTAAAAAAATTATTCCCTCCGTCCCGACTTATTTTGGACTGTTGACCGGACACGGATGTTAAGAAAATACAAATTTTGTTTTATCGTTGGTTTTTTTAACGGTGGACATTGAGGGTTGAGATTTTGAGGGTCGATTGGGAAAATTAGTTTCTATTATAGAATTATACAAAATAAAACGAAAAGAACGAAAACGGAACGTGTGTAAAATAAGTCGAGTCGGAGAAAGTATAATTTAATGGGCATAAATTGAAGAAGAGAAAAGTTAACGGACATAAATTAAAACTCAGCCTAAAAGGTGATTTGGATTTTAGTCCTCTTACACAGAAATGATTATTTTAGTCTTGTTAAATACAAATGATGTAATATATATATCTGTCAGATCTTTCTATTAGGATATAAAACAATAATGTCGCACTATAATGCTAATAATACATACATGCAAGGCATAGTGGTTAATTTAGAATGAAAAATGGAATAGAATTGGAATAAAATATTCCATCTGCCCGTTATGCAGTTAATAGCAAATGTTGAATAAAGCTTGAAAATCTGTAACGTTTTGTTTTGTTTTGAGATCCTTTGTTGTATTAAAAAGAAGTCGAAAGGGAAGTTTGATTTGGTGGGTCCTAATTAGATCCTTTCTTGCTGGTTTGGATGCTGACATTTCCACCTCGTTTCTCGTTGCACTTGCACCTTGTCAAAAATGGATTCATTTATTGTTATACCTGAGGATTTTCCAAATAATACTTTTGCCACACATATTTCATAAAATGCAATTTTACATGATCAACGTCCAATCCGAATCTTCTCCTTCTATAATAATTGCATTGTTGAATGTCCGTTTCAAAATAAGAGCCCTTATTAATCTTTAAATCACGAATATATTCATACAAAATTCATTTAATTTGGTATATTTTTTGGAATAAGAAAATAATATACTAAATTAAGTAGGTTATTTAGGGTAAAATTGGAAGAATTGTGATTTTTTTTTTTTTGTTAAAACAATATTTGTTTTGAATTTTTTTAACTTCTCTTAAACGACATTTGAAACGGAGAGGGTACTAATGTATATTGGTAATGCTACATTGCACATGTCTCATCTAATTTATGTAATTATTATAGAAGATATAGCATTATTGAGACGATAAGATACTAACTAGATGAACATCAGGGATCAATCAAGCGAAAAAAATTAGAACTACAAATTTACCAAAATTTCACATAAAAAGTGTTATTTAAATAGAGTAAAATGGACGATATTGGAATTATTAAAATAAAATGATTAATAAATCAAAAGTTTGGGATGACTCTAATATTAGGGGTGGTAAATTATACATGTTGGGATGTTACTGTGCCAACTTGATAAGGTCCAAATCAATAAGGGCTAACCCCAACCCTCCATTAATTTTATTGGATTGAAAATCTAAACCCAAACACGCATCAATAAAAGTTCATTAGCCCAATCCGATCCGATAAGACCGTCAATACTTGCATGTGTATTTATGTCTTATTATTTTGTTCAGGCTCACTACACGTATTACTACTATTATTTCTGTATAAAGTACAAAATAAAGTTTAACATTTAAATTAAGTAGCACACTTCTATATTTACCTACACTCTCATTACACTCTCATAATAGTTGGACCAAAAAAAAAAAAAAAAAAACCACAACAAAGGTCTAGAACATTAGACATAGCTATTAAATAAAATTCTTTCAAATTTTCTAATCAACATTTGCATTCTAGGCAACTAGGCTTTATGTCATCAAACTGTTCTTCAAACAATTTTTTTCCACTAGATCAATCAACTCTAATATTTCTGAATAAATTATTACTAATATGTAGTAGTAGTAGTAGTAGAGGTGGTGGTTGTGGTGGTAGTAGTAGTAATCATAATAGTAATTGGTTATCGGGGTGGCCTGATATAACCCGAATTTTATCGTGTCTTATCGGGCTGACCCCATAACAGTCCAAATCTAATAAACATTAACCAAAATTCGAAATTATCATACGAATTTGTGTCATGTTATAATTGGATCATGTCAAGTTTTGACACCCCTATCCAATACTCCCTCCGTCCTACTTAACTTTACACACATCCTTTAAAAAAAAAAAAAAATCTCTGACAATCTCCACCTTTAAAGAAGTCAAAGATTCCCCAATTTTTTTTTTTTTAACATCTGTGTCCGATCAACTATGCAAAATTAGTTGGGACGGAGGGAGTATAATTTGACTTTGGTAAAAAAATTGTATTTAACTTTTTTTTTTTTTTTTCCTTTCTTTTCTTAGGGAATTTCAGTTGTTTTCGGTGAAGGCTATGAAGCCCTACAGTTTGATTTGGAACATCCGTACGTTCAATATTTTTTACTTGAGTTGCAGTTGTAAAAATTGAGGAGTTATATTCTCAATTTGTATTGGGAGTGAGAAACATGGACTTTAGTAATTGTGAATATCATATTATAGGGTCCTTCTATAATACATCTAGTGTATTAATACACCTAATCATGACAACCCTTGAATCTTCTTAATGCAATCTTAGCCATTAAATTATTTAACCACTTACCTATTCAATAGGTATCAAGATTCTAATGACTTAAACAAATAATGTTTTATTATTAGTAGTAGTAGTATTTCATATTTTACTTCTTAATTTTATATTCAATTAAATAATCATAGGATTTTAATAAACTATTTTCATTCATTTAATATTTTTTAAGATATTAATTATTTTGAAAGTTAAAAATATTTACTACACGGTTAAAATTTACTTGAAAAGTATTTTTATTTTGTAATTTTGATTAATTTGAATAAGTAAGGTATTAATTACTTTGAGAAGTATAAGTATTTATTATGTGCATTATATTTACTGAAAAATATTTTTAATTTTGTAATTTTAGTTAATTTGAATAAGATCTAGTTTACGGATTGAATAATTTTATACATATATTTCTTTTATAAAAAAAATGTACATTTTAATTTACAATATCTTAGATTTTACGTTATCATTATGGAGTTATTAAATACTTGTTAACTTTTAAATATAAATTTCAGATTCATATAACAATTTTTTAAGTTCTTATGTGAAAATTCTAAAATTTATTTTCAAATATTTGATAAGATAATCTAAATTATTTACACAGTTTATTTTCAAGATATACCTTCTGATCTTAACAAAAGTTATCAATCTTGTTCCAAATTTTTCGTTAGAATTATTTCGCTTCGTAGCATCTTGGTCTGCCGTTTCAGAATTTTTTAGAATAAATTTATATATTTTACCTTATAATATTTCAAATTAGGGTCAATTACATAAATCAACTTGTACTATACTCATTTTGTTACTTTGGAACCTAAACTTTTATTTTTACCCATTACAACTTGTACTCCACTTCTTTTACAAAATTGCAACCTCCAATGACAATTTTCGGCAAGAAAATAAAATTAAATTAAAAATTATAAAGTTGTTTTCTTAATATCTAAAATTAATTTTTAGAGTTAAACTCTAAAAATTAATTTAAAATATCTTAAAATTAACTTAAAATCTTGGAACTATTTTTACAAAATTTAATTTTATTTAAAAAGTTTAAAACAGTTTATAAAAGTTATATAAATAAATAAAAAATCAGAATTTTTTTTTTTTTAAAAAAGATAGTTAATTCTCTTACATAAAATCTACATCTGTTAATATTGACATGTTACCAATAGCATATTAACATATATCCACGATAAGTGTACGATACTATTCCATAACTTATTGTCATGCTTCAATTTTATTTGTATTACAATTGAATTAATTAAACATCATCTAACATCTATCAACTCCTACTCTCTTTTTTTAACTAACGATAACCGAATCATCTACATAGTGTTTGTTAATAATTTTACGTAGTCGACCTAAAAAATAAAAAAGAATTATGATATCATATCATTTTTGTATTCTTCTTGAATTTTAATACAATATACTGATACAATATTGCCAAGTTTAAAAGAAGTATTATTAATTTTTTTAGGGACAAGAAGTATTATTAATATTAATATTATATAAAGCTAGATTTTTTTTAACACAACATGGATTCATAAGTTTACTCATAAATATTTTATATTTTATAAATAACCTATAAACTCGTAACTCGTAATGAGATGACATATTTTTATTATATATACGAAACTGCATTAATTATTTTGAAAAATAAAAATGTATATTAATTATTTATTATTATTTATGAATTTTTTTTTGCATGGTTGGGATTGTAAGAAAATATCAATATTAATCCATTATTAGATCTATAAAGAAATTAGGTAAATGTGTTATGGGTCATACACAATTGATTAAAAACAAATAAGAAATTACTTGTTGCTAACCTACTATAGTAGGTAAAAGATATAGGTGTATTAATACACTAGGTGTATTATAGAACTACCCCATATTATATGTGTTAGGGACTAACCCTTCACTATGGGAGAAGGATTTGGGCCCATATTAACTGTCAACCTAAATGATAAGGCTTATTGTAAGTCTAAGCTTAAGGGGAACTCCAATTATATTAGAATGACTCTAATGCCTTTAGGTTAAGGTCTATATATTCCTCAATCTCCTATATATTAAAAGAGAAATTAGTTGGATAAGTGATATTCTCTCAGAATTTTGAAATAATTATATATATTATAATAATTCAATATTTAGGAATTCTATTTTTTATTTTCTTTCGATAAGATTGATATAACTATTTCAACTAATGATCCATATTTCCCAGTTCTGCATAGTTGCGATTTAAAATTTTGAAATATTTTAATATTTATAATTTCTACATTTTTTATTTCACATCAATAAGTTCATTAAATAATTGTAGATAACTACAATTACGGTTTTCAATAGTATTATTAAAAATCAATAGTATGTGATTTCAGATTCTTATATATAAGCAACTATACTTGGTTTTGATGAAACAATTTATGAAAACCAAAATAACATAGATAATTTGCACAATTTTCAAACAACTACAGTCACAAGGTTGATTGCAATTCGTGAATTTAATAAATAAGAAAATAATGATGGCAATTAAACATAATGAGAGTCACTTGTTAACACATATTTCATTCAAGGTTAATTAACGATCATCGTTAACGATGACAAACGAATGCCACCAATTACTTCTATTTTCCTCATCAATTTGACCATTTAGATAACATGTAGCATATTTACATTCTGAATCAGAGTTAAATTGATTATTCCGTGGCTTCTCGGAATATTTGTGGCGGCAACAGTAAGTTGGTGAGGATTTTCATAGTTGTTGTTTATTATTATTATTATTATTATTATTATTATTATTATTATTATTATTATTATTATTATTATTATTATTATTATTATTATTATTATTATTATTATTATTATTATTATTATTATTATTATTATCATCATCATCATCATCATCATCATTATCTTTAACAACTTATTTACTTATATTTTAGGGTTTATTACCAAAAGCAACCTGATGTATACCCGTTTTTACCACTTGCAACCTATTTTAAAAGTCGTCGCCGATTGCAACCTGACTTACTCGCGTTTTACCGATTACAACCTATTTTTATAAATTTTGGCCAAAATTAAGAGCGTGTGCCACACGTGAGTAATTTTGAGCAAGTGGTAAAAACAGATATACCTCGGGTTGCTTTTGGTAATAAATCATTTTCTTTTTTATTTTTTCTTTTCTTCCCTCCATCATTTTCTCTCTCATCCTCCTTTTTTTTCCCTCCCTAGGGATGTACACAAACAAAGCTGAATCGAATATCTAAGAGTTTGAGTTTAATTCATTAATTATCGAGCCGAACTCGAGCTTAATTTATCAAATATATGGACGGCTCGTGAACTTACTCGAGCCTCTAGCGAGTCTAATCGAGCCCAAATGAATTCAATAAATATAAATTACAAATATGTTACTAATCATTATATAATTAAAAATAAGCTATAAATTCTTAAAATTATAATATACCTACTAAGATTAATTAATTACATATATACAAATGCATGATTTTGATTATATAATTCTATATTTTTTATAAGTATAACTATAAAATTAGAAACTAATTATAATTACATTAGCTTAATATTTACGAACTAGCTCTCAAACTAACAAATGAAATTGCTCGAGAGCTAACGAATCGAATATCATCAATCTTGAGTTTGGTTCGTTTATTTTAACGAGCCACATTAGACTAGCCCGATCGAGCTTTTCACGAACCGAGATTTGAATAGTTTACGAGCGAATTGGTTCGTGTACATCCCTATCCCTCCCTTCTCTCTCTGACTTAATTCTCTCTCATCCTAACGCTAGTTCGTCTCCTCTCTCCACTAATCTCCGTAAGTTTCTTCAACACGAATCCTCTTCTTCATTTCTGATTTACAGATCCAGAAGAAACTAACTCTGAATCATTAAAAATTCGATCATTATCCAGAAGAAGTACTTTGAACAGTTCGGTGAAATTTTGGAAGTTGTGGTTATCACTGATAAAGCTACTGGAAGATTATATGCTACTGTTGGATAAGAGTTCAATTCTCTTCGGTTTATTTCTCAGTAGAAAATCTAGCTTGGAGTTGTTCTAATTTGTATGTTTATGTATCTATACTCATTCATTTCTTTAAATTCTCCTATTGAGGATAGTTTAATTTTCTTCAATTTATTTCTCAGACGAAGATGTAGGTAGGAGTTGTTCTAATTTGTATGTATTTGTATCTATACTCGATCGTTTCATCAAATTCTCCTATTGAAAATGATGGAGGGAAGAAAAGAAAAAAAGAAAAAAAGAAAAGAGTTTATTATAAAAAGCAACCTGAAGTATACCCGTTTTTACCACTTGCTCAAAATTGCGCGTGTGTGGCACGCTCTTGATTTTGGCCGGAATTTATAAAATAGGTTGTAATCGGTAAAACGCGAGTAATTCAGGTTGCAATCAGCGACGAATTTTAAAATAGGTTGCAAGTGGTAAAAACGGGTATACCCCAGGTTGCTTTTGGTAATAAACCCTATATTTTATGAAAGTGTAGTTCTACTTTGCTTTTAAATTAAAGGGTGAAATTGAGATTTTTGGAGTGGATTGAGAATGTTAGATCCATTTCTTTTGAATTTATGGAGTGTATTAAGAAATGAGATACATTTAGGAAAATAGTAGGATGCAAATAGTTTAACTGAGATTCTGATAAAGTTTTTTTATATCCACCTGATATTTAATCTCCAATTATACCCGTGTAATACGTTTTTAAAATTTAATAATTGATTATTAAATATTATCTACATGATTTACGAGATTTACCATCATGTCCATCCACTATTTAAACTGCATTGTATAATTCAATATTATATAGTTTCTAAACGAACAAGTTCTTCAATTTATTCTCAAGTAAGTTTGTCAGACAATATCTTTTTCCTTTAATTTCGATTGAAATTTATTACAATTCATTTTTATATTATTTCAGCTGAAATTCATTACAATTCCCTGTTATATAGTATTTTATGTGTCCTTTGCTATAATATTTTTTTTGCGATTGGATTATGAGGGCAATTCTTTGTGCTGTGTAAGTATAAATTTTTGCTTAAATTCCAATTTACTTACATTAGGTATTTTATAAATGACGTACATAAATATTACCCTTGCACAAATTAATCCATCAAAAGAGACGTCCACCATTCTCTTTCAAGTTATTTGGATGTGGAAAATTCCACGCATCGACAATCCGTCTGATACTCATCAAGTCGAAATGATTCTTATGGATTATCAGGTATTATTTTTATTAATGCCTTATTAAATTTTACAAGAAATGATTACTTCATGTTTTATATTTTCATTACTTAATGATTACACTACCAAAACCTACTTCTTCCTTGTGGTTTTCAGATATGGTTCCAAGATTTAAAATAGTGTGTGCGAAATACTATACATAATTATTACTTTTTATTCCTCTTTTGTCTCCGCTACTATAATTGATTTAAATTTCATCATTACAAATACTTTTACAACTCTTTAATATTACTATATATATATATACATCTATTTTAAAAACTAACAATATACTTCTTACGGAAAAAAAATATAACCTATTCACTTTTCTATTGGCAAGAAAATAAATTTGATATAAATTTCATAACACTTTTTACAACTCTTCAATATTACTGCACACACACATATGTATTTAAAACTAACAAGATGCTTCTTATAAAAAAGTTATAAATTAGTAACCTACATCCCCGTGAAATTTTTTCATTTGATTTATGTATATTAATTCTCACGAGGAGAAGATAAGTTATTTTCAACACTCATGTCCATCTTCTCCACTGATCACTCCCTACAATTATGATATCTTATCCAAATTACACTTCTGACTTGAATATGATAATGGAATACAAGTTGACTTGAGCCTCAAAGTCCCTGCATCGGGTTCTTCCCAGCATGGTTGTCGCAAGTCCAACCAAACGAGTTCGTGCCACTTGAAACGGAGAAGATGAAGAACTCAAAATGGATATTCTGGTTCCCAAAAATATGAGGATCCATTTTTTTAATGGATAAGAGGATCCAATTTTGATGCAAAGAAAAAACTACAAATTCATACGGAGACCCAATGGAAGAGAAATAAAGATACAAGGACATAATACATGTTTATAAGTCTAAAGGCGGCATGTGTTTTTTGAAAAGGAATCTCATTAAATTAGTTAGAAATAGCCAGCCTTGAATGACAGAGGAAGTCTGGAAATGAGTTCCAAATAACTGAGTCCAAATTGCCTTTTTAATAAATTGGAACATTACAATTTATCATCTCAATTTTTTGAATCCTCCTTTAATATAAAAGAAAGATCATTGAATATTTGACTAGGTTACATGTCTTCCTGTGAAAATTTTGGGTGAATTATCCTTTTCTTTTCTATAAATACATGTGTTCATGTTTTGCTTGATTTTTTCTGCTGAACACGAGGAAGATGAAGGAGGAAAAAAAAAAAAGTCTAGCAACCGTCAAGTCCCTACAAATGGGGAGAGTTGATTAAGATCCAACCAAATAATCTTTTTCTTTTATTTTTTAATTTTCACTCAATATTGAAAAATCTTGTAAATTTTTCGTCTCAACTCATTTTTTTTGAAAAATATACTAAATTAATCTTCTTTTTACGATCTTTGATTTGGCATCGTTATGCATATATATGATTAAAATATTAATTTCTAAGTGTACATTACTTTTCTTAAAATTATTATAATATATTTTGATTTTATATTTTTGACAGACCTATTTTCTAACCCTAAAATACCGCAAGTATACGGGTGTAGATGTGTATAGGGAAAGTCAAGGTCGATCCACAGAGAATGGGTTAACGAAGTTCGATACCCTAATTATCTAGAATTATCCTAACTAGATACTCAAAGTTGTGAATGAATTGATTAAACTAAATTGCATATACTAATTAACTGATTTGACAAACGGAAAACTCCAATCAACAAGAATGTATCCTAAGATTTCGATTTCAGGAATTACGCTAATGATGATTAATTATTAATTTACAAACTTTTAAACCAGCTAATTATCTATTAGGCGGCATTTAGTTAACCGATCCTTTCTCTCGAAGTGACTAAGTCGTAGATTGATTAAGATAATTACTCTCTCGAGCCAATTAATCCTAACAACTCCTAACAGCTTTTAACCTTTTGCCTACACGATCATAGACAATCGCCGCTATGTGTTATCGTCTATTAACAATTTCCTTCTCTCGAAATGGAATCGTTAAACAAGTAAATTAAACTTAATTGGCCAGATTAAATTCAATTATAGGGATTAAATCATACGTAAACTAGAGTCTATAAACTAAACAATTAAATCAACATCGTTGTAAAACCCTACTTTCTAATCCTAGGACACGAGTAGTTTAGCTACTCATGTCTACTAACAAATCTAAACAAGAATTCAAAGAAAACATTGTCAAGAAATTGAAACAAACAAGGAATAATTATACTCGATTGTCGGCTCGTCGATCTTCGTCTTCTCGCTCTTATTCTTCTACTTTGATGTAAGAATATGAGATGTATGTTGTTCTCCAATATGTATTTTCTGAAAAACGAGCTTCACTTGCCTTTTATAGACTTCGTGGGCGAGTCCTGGGGCTTTAGGCTTCGAACCCTATTTGGAACAGGAAAATCTTCAAAACAACGCTTTTCGACGCTGCCACGCAGGATGCCTCTCGCGGTCGCGTTGGTTTGCACTTGAAAAATCAACAAAGCGAAGCCTGTTGACGCGGCCGCTTTGCACATCTGACGCAACCACGTTGCACCATTAGTGACGATTCACTTTGCACGCAGTTTTTGTTGCGGCTACGTTGCTTTATGGACGCGGTGGTACACGTGGTCGTGCACGTACTTGTAGGTCAATTTAAGTGTCTTTTAACGAGCTTTTGTATGCATATTCATGTGTGTTGTGTACGTTTATTTCTTATTGGGCAGTTTGACGTGTTTAGTTTGTTTCCATGTCAAAACAGGTGGATTAAGGCCGAAAAACAGGTTCAAAGATCTGAAACTGACAATTCGAGCTCAAAGGGAAAAGAAAATAAGGAAAAAAAGGGGACCTTGCCCGAGTTGCTGATACCACGCCCGTGGCCCAAGCCACGGCCGTGGTAATTTATACAGAAGATGGCCAATTTGCAGCCTTACCTGCCTTGGCCGAGGCAATCTCACGTCACGCTCGTGGCGGACCAAGGCCCACGGTCGCGGCCAGGATTAGCCACGCCTGTGGCTAAAGATCCAGAAGAAGGGGTAAATCTAGCCCAACCAAACCCATGCGCGGGCCCAATTTGAGCCCAAACCCTTGTTTCTCACCACGACCGCGGTCAATTGTGTGCAACGGCCGCGGCGCAACTTCCTGTTTTAAAAATCTAAACACGTTTTTGCCCAAATTTGAACTAGCAACTTCTCCTCTATATATATAATCTCTCATTCGAATTCTAACCTATCTTAGGCCATTTTATCATCCATATCCAGCCTCCATTCCACCAAGAAGAAGGATTAGGCAAGAGGATTGAAGATCATCTTCTCCAATCATCATTTTTGGGTTCTTTTATCTTAGTATTATGTTTCTTTACATTTCAATCAATTTTTTGCTTGTAATAGTTAATATGGGTGAGTAGCACCCTAATATCTACCCTTGATCGAATGTGAAACTTTGAGTCGACATTATTTATGTGATTATTACGGTTGATGTTACCTTTTGATTGTATTCAAGTGTTTTATACTATTTGTTGTTATTGACTTACATTTATGAGTTGAATTGAGGATTGATCACCCTTTATGAAGCTTATAAGTGTATTGCTAGAAATCGGGATCACTATCCGTAATTGTAGGGTGTTCGATTCATGTGTAGCAAACAATGATTAATTCATTGGTGATAGTATAAAGTTTGACCTCTAAAACCGAGCTTCTGAGTTTTATGTCTTATCTATCTCGTTGTCATGGTGCTTCTGTCGTTTGGTCATCGAGCCGAGAGAGCTTGTTCGAAGGTTGGATTAAATCAAATAGGGTTAGTCGAAGATCTTGTTTTGGCTAGCTAGGATTAAGAGACAACAAAGCTATTAGAGCTTGTTAATAGTCTTGAGATAGGGACTTGAATTGCAATTGATTGGGCACCAACAATAGTCGCATAAATCAATTAGACCGAAGGAAAACGAGATCAAGGGTGGATCCTTTTATATATTTGAAAAATCGAAAAATCAATTTATCTATCATTTGATCGCTTGTTACTTGAATCTTAATATTAATTGCTTTCTAGTTTATTTGTTAGGTTTTGGTAATTGTTAGTAGTCGATTAGTTGGTAATCATAAACCCCCCCTCCCCCCCCCCCCCCCAACAACCTTTATTGCTTTTGCTTGTTTGTTACTATTTCTATTTCAACTTCCTAGTTGTTTGATTAAACGAAACAATACTATTCCTTCATCCCTCTCTACTTAGTAGAGTTGAGAGTTAGAATATTAATTTGGTAACGTGTAATGACGTGCGTCTACCAAATTTTGGCGCTGTTGCCGGGGAATGGTGTTGATTAGTGTTATTTTCTTACTTTGTGTCAAATTTGAATAAATTTAATTTGTTGCGTATTAGGGTTTCTTCAATTTTGAGGGTTTCTTTAAAGTGAAAATGGGTCTAAATAGTCATTTTTATAACTTTTATTATAATTTTGTCATCTTTATAACTATAATATAATTTTAGATTTTCTTGTAACTATATCATAATTTTAGCCTTGCACTTGCCTCAGATATAAAATTAGCCACGCTGCTCACTTACCACGACACATAATTTTAGCCTTGTCATAGATATAAACTTGTCACGATGCTCACTTGCCACGACACACACTTGCCACGAATTTGTATAATTTTACCCTCCAAATTGTCGTGGCAAGTGCGTAACGTGGCAAATATTCTTTTCAGATTGTCATGACAAGTGTGTCATGTGGCACATTTACCATGATTCGTGGCAATGGTGTATCTCGTGGTAAGTTTTATATCCGTGACAAGTGCAAGGCTAAAATTATGGCATAATTACAAGTAAGGCTAAAAATATGGCATAATTTTAAGAAAGTTTAAAATTATGACATAGTTATAAGAAAGACTAAAATTATAGTAAAAGTTATACAAAAGGCTATTTCATATTATCTTCCTTCTGTAAATTAGGGGTTATGTGAAGGTGAGAGCAAAGGCGCCATAAAGAAGTGAATGTTTTCAATTTTTTCTCTCTTTTCTTTGTTTTGCGCTCGATGCCGATGAAGAGAAATTTATCTTTATTTTTTAAATTTATTTTATTTTATTTATGTATATATATATTGTTATATACATTCTTGTGTCAATCTTATTATAACAATTTTAATAATCCTAGCGAATTTTCTACAAGTTTTAAATTAGGAGTATTAGGGATTGAACCTATCAGTTAACATTAAAATTTTCTTATTTTAAATTAACTTTGTATAATTTGATTACTTTTTTTTCTTTTTTTTTTAATAAATATATTTTGGTTACCATTCAAATAAAAATACAAGTTTGTTTGTTTGTTTTTTTTTTTTTTTTCATCTCTAAAATAAATTCTGATCACATATCGAATAAAACTATAAGAATGATTCTCTCTCCAGTATATTAGGAAATTATGGGTGGGGATGAGTCTAGAACTCGTGATTTCTTACTTACAAGTTAACAACGATGTTATCGAATTACAAGGTTGTTGGAAAAAATACAAGAATTATACATGTTCCGTTATAATTTTGACATTCTCCAAAATAAATTATATATATCAAGATTATATATCAATATTATATATATATATATATATATATTCTTGAGACGATTTGTAATCATTATATAAATTATTTTATAAAAATTCTAATCTAACTCCAAGATTTACTTTTATTAAAATATCATTTAAATATTCTATATTTGTAAGTCTCCATTTTTTACAATTCCCTAACTAGTGGAAAGAACTATTGGTTCTATGCCAGGAGGGTTGGTGGTTTGTACCTCTATAAATTTATTAAGCACTATCTCGTAAATATAGTTAAAATTTAAAATACAACAAATTCTTTTACCCATGCCAAGTTTATAATTTTTTTGTAAGATTTGGCTTATAGTCATGGTTGCAGAAGGCGGAAAGCGGAGGCGGAGCGGTTTTGGGCCGCCTAGCGCCTAGACCGCCTAGGCGGCTCCAAGGCGGCGCCTAGAGAATTCCTCTTTTTTTTTTTTTTTTTCAAATTTAATTTTTACATGTCCAATTTAAAGGTTTATGCTTAAAGTAAACCAAATTTTACTATAAAAGTTCATATAGTTAATTAATTATGGAAAATGGAATGAAAAGAGAGGCGACAGAGGAACTCAAATTATGGGGGAGAAGGTTTTAACTTTTGTTTCATTTTTTGTGCCATTGGAATGATGAGAGTGAGTGGTTTAACTTTTAAATTTTATCTTTTTTAATTTAATATATTGTTTCAAGTTAAAAAAACGACGACATTTTCAATAAAAAAATAACATAAAAAAAAAAAAGGACCGCCCGCCTAGCCCCTAGGCGCCGCGTATGCCTAAAAACACCTAGGGAGGGCGATTTGGGTAAAAGCGGAACGGATTGGAAGCGCCTAAGCGGCCGCCTATACCGCCTTTTGCATCCATGCTTATAGTGAATACCTTATTTGAGCAATATATATATATATATAATCTATATTTTGTTAAAAGTAATATATATATTATTATTTCATTTTTTTGCACAATATCGACTATTGTACAGTTTTGCACTAATATGTGTATTTAATGCAATTACACATATAAAATGAATAAAAAATATAAATATGTATTTAGTGACGTAAATGATTACTGCTTGTTGTGCATGCAGTCATGGAGCAAGTGGATTCTTTGAAGTATTGTGGAGTTATTGGGGTTTAGATTAAGTGAAAATGGGTCTAAATAGCCATTTTTTAACTTTTATTATAATTTTGTCATCATTGTAACTATAGTATAATTTTAGCCTTTCTAGTTTAAGTTTAACCTTCTTTTTTTTTTTTTTTCTTATCTTTTCTAGAACTAACAATGTAATTTTATCAATTTGTCCTCCTAATAATTATCTTATTACATCTCTTATAATCATTAATATATATATTTTTTATTATTACTACTCTACCCTACCTCGAGCTAAAAGTATTTTTTTGGTCCCGTAACTTTTTACGTGTGTTATTTTGGTCCCAAAAAAAAGTTATAAATTCAATTTAGTCCCACAACTCTCGATTTGGATCCCTTTTGGTCCTACTTTGGCCGGCGGTGACCAATTTCGTCGAAAAACAGCACGTGTCGGTCACGTGCAAAAAATATTTGGTCACTCTTGTCTAGCGTGGCTCTGACGTCTTACGTGGATTTTAAAAAAAAAATTATCATAGAAGGCAATTGAAAAAAAAAATCCACATCAGCAAATGATTTATCATCTTTCTTTTTATTTAATCTCTTTCTTCATTCACGATTCACGCAGGGTGGTACACGTGTTCCGTGCATGCACTTTAGGGCACTTTTAGTGTCATTTTAGTGTCAATAATGTGCATAATTATGTGTATTTGGTGCTTTTATATTCTAATGGGCAAAATAATGCGTTTGTGCTATTTTTGTATTAAGACAGGTGAAAAAAGGGTCGAAAACGAACATCAAACGACCGCGGAGTCGAGGGATCGATCGAGGCAGCAAAAGGAAGGGCCAACTGAAGATCTCGGCCGAGACTTGATGCAAATCTCGGCCGAGATGAGTCTCCAGGGGATTTCATGAAGAACTGCAAAATCGAAGATCTCGGCCGAGATACAATCCAATCTCGGCCGAGATGAATCTCCAGGGGATTTCATGAAGAACTGCACAATCGAAGATCTCGGCCAAGATGAGTCTCCAGGGAATTCTTGAAGAATCTCAAAGATGAAGATCTCGGCCGAGATTCAATCCCATCTCGGCCGAGATGAGTCAAATCCCAAAAAGCCCTAATTTCCTCTTTTCACGTCTCAGCCGAGATACAACCCAATCTCGGCCGAGATCAGCCTTCGACCCAAAATTCCTAAAAACCCTTTTTCACGTCTCGGCCGAGACACACTTCCGTCTCGGCCGAGATTTACTACCCTATTTTGAAATCCTGAATACGTTTTTGCCTATTTTTTATTAGCACTTTCTCTCCTTATATATATGTCATCCCATTCGAATTTAACCTAACTTTGGATAACTTTTGAATGCCTTTTTGGATACTTGGAGAGCGCTATTCAGCCACCAAGGAAGGAGATTGGACTAGAGATTGAAGGATCATCTTTGGATTCACCCATATCAGTATCATGTTTCTTTATTTTTTCATTTATTTCCTGATTGTATTAGTTAATATGGGTGGCTAGCACCCTTAGTTCATCCTTGATCATTGTGGAACCTTGAGTCGAGACATTGATGTGATTATTACGGTTAATGTTACCGAGATTATTGTGTATTTAAGTGTTTTGTGTTATTTGCTCTTATTGACTCACATTATGAATTGATTATTGGTTTGATTACCCTTTAAGGGATTTGTGAATGTGTTGCTAGAATAGGAGATTACTATCCGTAATTGTAGGATTTCCGATTCCCGTGTAGCAAACAATAGTTATTTATTGGGGATAACACAAAGTTCAACCACTAAAACCGAGCTTTCGAGTTTTATGTTGAATTTATCTCGTTGTCCTAGTGTTTAATGCTTTTGGTGATTGAATCTAAGAGAGCTTGTTCAAGGGTTCGGTTAAACTGAATAGGGTTAGTCGAAGAGCTTATTTTGATTAACTAAGATTAAGGGACAACAAGGCTATTAGAGCTTATTAATAATCTTGAGATAAGGGCTTAAATCACAATTTAATCGGGCATTAACAATAGTTGCATCAATTGTTCAAGACCAAGGGGAAGCATGATCAAGGGTGACGTGTTTTACTATTTGAAAACTAAAACCGAAAAAGATCTCTTCTATTGTTTTTGAGTACTTGTTCTTTTAATTGTGTTTAGTTGCTTTTAATTGTCACTAGTAGATTGTTAGTTCTTTATCAATCCCCCCTCGTTATTGCTTTCTTAAATATTTATTTCTTGCGTACTTGATCATAAACTGCTCGACATCAAAATCAAAACTATTCGGCCGTTCCCTGTGGGATCGACCCTTATTTACCATTCTACTCAGTAGGATAGTTAGTAAGGTTTAAGTGTATTCTTCATACACATTTAATTTGGTAGTAAGAAACAACGCTACCACAGGGAAACAAAACGAGGTAACCCTAATTTCCCCTTTTACTCTCTAAATTTAAAATCTGCACAATTTATTAAATTCCTTGAAGTTCCATTAGAATTGAAATAGCATGTATTATGTCTTTTGTAAAGGAGATTACACAGTTGCAAACACCATTAGAATTGAAGTAGCATAAATTAGAGTTCTTTACATTTATAAATGTAAAGAAGAGTACACAAATGCAAGACAAAAATCATACACGTGGATGTTTTTATTTTATTTTTTTAAATTACCTTCTATAATAATATTTTAAATTTAAAATCCACCTAAGAAGTCGGAGCCACACTAGACAAGAGCGACCGGAAATTTTATTGCACGTGACCGACACGTGTTTTTTTTCGACGAAATTAGGACAAAAAAGGATACAATTCGTGAGTTGTGGGACTAAATTGAATATATAACTTTTCTTTGGATCAAAATAGCATAAGCCAAAAGTTACGGGACCAAAAACTCTTTTAGCTCACCCTACCTCATATACCCCCCACCCTAACCAAAGGTCTCAACCCCCACCCCCACCCCCACCACCCACACACCCACCCTCAAGCCAATTTTTTTTTTTTTTTTTTAATATCTCAATCCCAACTCCAGCTCCAGCCCTACCCCGTCCCCCCACCTCACACCACCCTCCACCCCCGCCAAAATAAAAATAAAAATTAATATCTCAGTCCTAACTGCAGCCCCACCCCCACCCCCCCCCCCCCCAACAACCCCCCATCCACCCCATCTACCCGCCCCCAAGCCCCTCCACCCCACCTCACCCCACCCCACCCACCCCCAAGCCAAAAGAAAAAAATTAATGTCTCATCCCCTGCCCCAACCCCAGCCCCACCCCGCCCCTCACCCTCTCCCCCCACCCTCAAGCCAAAAAGGAATATTTTTTTTACTACTTTCATCCCCACAAATTCGTGTCAAATAACGATTCATGACAAGTGTGGCGTAGCACAAAATCGCGCAACATATGATTCGTGGCAAGTGTGTATCGTATCAAATGAAGCTTTGTGGTAATTGTTTGTCGTGACAAATGCATATCTTGTCAAATGTATGTGGCAAGTGCGTGCCATGGTAAAATTGTCACGATATTAAGAAGGACTAATACAAAGTCGTGATAATTACGTATCTTTGCAAATGTATTAAAATTCGTGGTAAGTGGGTGTCGTGACACATGTGGCAGATCCGTGGCAATAGTGACCCGGCCGTAAGAAAGGGTAAAATTATATATATCCGTGGCAAGTTTTATACACCATGTGCCACGGATTTTCCACATATGCCACGACACCCACTTACCACAAATTCTAATACATTTGTGAATTGTGTCATAATTTTATCCTTTCTTGTAACTATACCATAATTTTAGCCCTGCACTTGCCACGGATATAAAACTTGCCACCATGCTCACTTGTCACGACACACACTTGCCACGAATTTGTATAATTTTACCCTCTAGATTGTCGTGAAAAATGTATCTCGTGGCAAATAATATTTTCAAAATGCCGTGGCAAGTGTGTCATGTGCCACATTTATCATAGTTCGTGGCAATGATGTATGTCGTGGCAAGTTTTATATCCGTGGCAATTTTTATATCCATGGCAAGTGGGGTGGGGTAGGGGGGAGGGGAGGGGTGGAGGCTGGGGCTAGGGCAGGTGATGTGACACAAATTTTTTTTTTTGGCTTGGGGGTGAGTTTGGGGTGGGGTGGGGGAGCTTGGGGGGCGGGGCGCTGGGGCTGGGGCTGTGAATGAAACATTAAAAAAATTCTTTTTTTTTTTTTTCCTTAGGGTGGGTGGGATGGGCGAGGTGGTGGGGGGGTTGAGGTGGGACTAGGGCCATTGGTTAGGGTGGGGGTATGTGGGGTAGGGTAGATTGGGGTTGTAATTTTGGGGTAAGGAGATTAAATAAGTGAGATGGATTTGATAAGAAATATAGTGTGTATAAGGAGTTTACTTTGTTGGTTATTCAAATGAATAAGGATGGGCTAAAATTATGTATAGTTATAAGAAAGACTAAAATTATATTATAGTTACAAAGATGACAAAATTATAATAAAAATTACATAAAAGGCTATTTCATATTATTTCCCTTAGATTAGAAGGCTCGTGTATGAGCATGACTTTTACACAATTTCTCAAATGTCTAGAGATTGTAATGGCGTTGCGCAATATTTGGTGCTTTTTTCTTTTGCTTCTGTTAATCCGTCTGTTTAGGTTGAGCCAAATTTCCCCTTTTTTATGTGAGAATCTTGTACGTCAAGAATTTTGAATAATAATATTCTCTTATTTAAAAAAAAAAAACAATCAAACTATTTTTCTCAAAAAGAAAAGGAAAAATCAGATTATTGCTATCTAGCTAAAAAAGACAACGTCAACTCCAGATATCAATTTCAAAGTAACCCTAAGCGAAGTTATGTCATCAATTAAATTGTAATATGTTTCGATATTTAATACACTAAAATTCTCCGTCGTATAATGCACGATTATATATATATATATATATATATATATATATATATATATTGTACAAAAAACTTAAAGTTAAATAATTAAATAAAATAATTGAATAACTTATTTTTTGTCAAATAAAATAATATTAAATTATCTAATAACTTTTAAGTTCATTAATAAAAATATTTATTTTATTTTTATTTACAACTCATATCCAATGTAAATAATTTAACTCATGATGAATATTCAACTCTAAGTAGAATAATTAACCAACAAACAATTGTTTATTTTATATTTAATATATTATATCAAAATAATAAAACACCAGTATCATATTAAATACTAATAAAAATGTTTGCTTTTTATCTACTGTATGTAAAAGAAATTGATTAAAAAATGTTATTAGTGCCTTTAATATGTTGAAAAAAATCAAAATATTGGAGATAGAGAGAGAGCTACATAAAATAAAGCAGATCTCTACATTATTTTCTATCTCTTTTTTTTTCTTTATAAAAAAAAATCATATATTATCTATGAATATAGAAACTAGAAAATAGTTAGTTTTTACTATTTCTGAACAACTGTAATAATGTACTACTTTTTTTTAGTTGTCATTCTAGCTTTGGATAAGAAAATTAAGGATTTAAGGAGTTGACAAATCAACCATCAACTAATTTTCTTAAATCCCTTGATTTTTTTAATCATTTCTATATATTGTTAACACTTTCCATAACTATAGGGTTAGTATTGTAAAAAAAGTAGTAAAAAACTAAAATGTCAACTATTTACAAACAAAACAAATAAGCTAGAATGACAACTAAAAGAAAACGGAGATAGTATGAAAGATATATATATATACATACATATATATATATATTCATAAAGTAAAAATAAAGTTTTAAAAAATATAAAAGTTAACGAATATTTTCAAAATGATTAGTTAATAAGTATTTATAAAAACTAATTTGAATATTAATTTAATTTTATATGTATTTCAGACCCAATCAAATACTTCAACTCATATTACATAAGCAAATCTAACATAAATAATCGACGAACAATTGTAATTTTTAAAATAACTTATCTTAAAATATGGAATGGAGATGTCAAATTGATGATCATGAAAAAGATTAATTTGTTATATTTTACAATGGGAAAAGAAAAGAAAAAAGTATTTATTTTTATTATTAAATGAATCAATCAAAAGATGTCAATTGTATTTTTTTTATATACAAGTTGCCAGTAAAACTTTTAGTGCTAATTTACGAAAGATTTTATCATATATATATAAATATTTTATTATGTTAATTTTTATTTAAATTTACTATTTTTAAATAGTGAAATGTGCGGCAAAAAATGTATGATTTGTTTTTATAGAGAACTAGTATGTTCCCGTGCGATGCGGGATATAATTTAAATAAAAATTGTTGTTTGTAATTGCATGTTATTTTGTTAAGTATTAAAAGAACGTATCATCACTTCAAAATTTCGAGATATGTAAACTTTTGTGTGGGTGAATGTGTACTTGTTAGGTTGTTCTAATTATTATTTTTATACTTATAAGTGCATTATTTATAGCAAAAATAATGACAATGAAGTTCATTTGAATAAATGATAAAGATAATTTTCTATATGTGATACTTTGTGGTTCTATTTGTGTTTTGAAATTTAAATATTTTAGTTTTCATAATACTGTTGGACATAATCTCAGTTTGACAAATTAAAACTCAATGTATATGCTCGTGAAATGATACACATAAATACTATGATTTGTGGTTCCTTCGAATGATTTTACGCTATACACAACACACCTACGTTTAAGCTTGATTGATGTCAACACTGTATTAATCCCTCTTAATTTAAAAGAATAATACACGTGTTTGTCTTTGATTTTTCTATATTAATAAATCTCCCTTAATATAAAAGCAGGACAACTACGTACACGTGGCTGCCTGTGAATTTTTCACACGATTAAATTTAAATCAAAATTATTTTATAAGAATAAAGAAGAAATTACGTGTGTCCCTATTTAAATGAAAAAAATATCATGTTAACAAAAAATTAACCCACTATGCACCGCTTCTCAGGGAGCAGTTTATATGGGCAATTAAGGCAATTGCATAAAAAATTTAACATTCTGTTTTTTGTTTTTTGCGTTTTAACTCGAAATTTTATATATTTATATCTTTTTTTGTCTCAATTCTGTTTCTAATGAAAAATATATCAAAGTAATATCACATATGTATATATAAAATAAAATATTATTTTTATATAAATTGCTTTTTGTATGAAATAAAATTATTTAGTCTACGTTTTCTGAATCGAAATAATTTTTGAGGTTTTGTTGTGAAAGAAAAAATGGTACAGTATCTTTACCTTTTAGCATGAAACATAACTGTATATTTTCGATCTGAAAATTTACTTATTCCACATTAAACTTCTATGTGTTGTATGAAGTTGGGGGTGGTCTGATGAGCTAATTGTCACGTCACGCGCAAACTTATTATTGAGGTGAAAGTCCAATAAATAAACAATTTTTTTTTAAAGTTTGGATGGAATTTTAAAAAATATTATGAAGTGCATTGACATTAAAAATGCTAAAGAATATTTCATGGAAAAACTTTTGTGTTCGGAGGAGATTTAAATATTGTCAGTGATCTCATAAAGCAAAGAATATGCATTGCTAATGTAATAATCAATTCTTTTAACGGTTGTTTAAACATGGAAGCGTTTCAAAATTCGCAATCTTCAATTTAACTTATAGCTTTTTGTAACTTATCTAACCCGTGCATTGCACAGGTAGACATCTAGTTTAAATTAAATTAGTAATTAAATTTTGAAACTACAATTAAAATTTGGGTCAAGCAGATACATTTCTCATTTTTCTCAACTCTTCATTTTAACTGCCACTCAATTCTCTTTTTTTTTTTTTTTTAATTTTCTACATATAATTAAAAAGTAATATTACTTTCATCTCAACTCTTTTTTTATGAAACTAATACCAAATTAATCATTTTTTTTTCATGATTTTCGATTTGACATCCATTATACACATACACACACATTTATATAAAATTTAATTTTTAAATGTAAATTATTTTTTTACGATTATTTATGCAAACAAAAAAATTAGTTACTTCTATAAAAAATTTGAAGCACTAAATTACTTACTTTTTCTTTTAGAATATTACAAATTATGACATGGAATGAGGAAAAACATAGACAACGAAATATTGATAGACTAATTGATAAGAACTTGTGCATTTTGTATCCTCAAATTAAATTGTCCCATGTGGATATATTCGTAATATTTCCATTTCAAACAAAACATGCAAAACAGGAGTTGGAATTTAATTAGATTGAGATATGGGAGGAAATTAGTTACCCAGACCAAGAATAAGGAAATCAGATTAAGTCAAACCAAAATTGCGTAAAATTCAAATTAAATTTCTATACTAATTCCTCCTAATATAAAAGCATAACAACCTATGTACACGTGTATGTCTGTGGTTTTCTGTATTAATAAATTAAAATTAAAATAGTAATTAAATTTTAAAACAGCAATTAGAATTTGGGTCAAGCAGATACATTCCTCATTTTTCTCAACTCCTCATTTTAACCGCCACTCAATTCTCTTTCGTTTTTTTTATTTTTTACTTTTCTTCATATAAATTATAAAGTAATATTACTTTTTCATCTCAACTCTTTTTTTATGAAAATAACAATTAATTATTTTTTCATGATATTCGATTTGGCATCCGCGTGCGCTCGCGCACACGCACATGTATATATATAATTAAATTAAATTTTAAAGTGTAAAATATTTTTTTATGATTATTTATGCAAATAAAAAAAATAGAGACTTCTATTAAAAAAAAAGAAAATTGAAGCACTAAATTACTTGTTTTTTCTTTTAGAATATTACAATTATAACTTAGAATGAGGAAAAGAAATAGACAACAAAATATTGATAGACTAATTGATTGAAACATGTGGATTTTGTATCCTCAAATTAAACTATTCTGTGTGGATATATTCGTAATATATCCATTTCAAACAAAACATGCAAAATAGGGGTTAGAGATTTAATTAGATTGAGATATGTGACAAAATTAGTTACCCAAACTAAGAATAAGGAAATCAGATTAAGTCAAACCAAAATTGCATAAAATTCAAATTAAATTGCTAGAAGTGAGTAAATAATAGCTTTTTGATTCCCCAAAAAATGGACCATAACATAAATTCAAAATGAAGTAAAGCACAAGTTAGTCCAGATTAATTGAATTATGATTTTAGCATAAGTTAAGGCGGAAAGATGCACACATTATTTTTTTTCAATATTTTTATTCGATTTTGTTTCAAATAATAATTAAAGAATTCCGAACTTGGTGCATATGCATATATTTATTTTATGTCAAAGAAAGTGTATTTTTTTGGGGATGCACTAAATAAATGTGATATTGTTAGGTACATATGAAATGACAATGATTGTATTTGGATGGAAGGATTTGATGATGAATTTATAATTCTTAGTCTCAAAGTCATTATTGTTGTTTGAATTTTAAATCCATGATTTCATTATGAGCTATTCTTTTACTGGATTTGAGTAGATTTCAAATCTCTTCTAACTTGAGTGAATTTGAAATTCATTGATTTTAAATCCATCCATTTCAAATCCTTCAATTCAAATACAACCTTAGAGTATTCTGTTTGAAAATTTTCCTAATTATCTTTCGCAAAAAAAGTGGGTCGTTATTTACAGTTTGACTTGTTAAAATAAATAAAGTATTTAAATACTTACGTGAATAAATATATAATAACCAAATTTGTTGCAATTCTGGATATAATTAGTGTATAAAATAGACAACTTTTTACCATATGAAAGGGAATAAACATGTGACCAAAGATTTTAGAATCCAATCCGGTGAAAATTATGAATAAAACAAAATTCTAAACCGTAAATATATATAACATCTTAATATAACAACTTTCCTATTTATAGGCAAAAAAAAAAAAAAAGGTGGGAGCTCAACACCTAAGCAAAACTGTGAAAAGAAAAAAGAAATTTGTTATTTCCAAAAATAAAAAGATAAACGGGCAGAGATATGAAAACCAAATTGTTGGTGCATCTTCTACTGCCAATTCAACCATTGATATAAAATGCTTAGCATGATCCCACCCATTCATAGTAACAGTAATCTACTGAATATAAAAACAAGTCTTATTAATCAAAGTGACCTCCAAAACAAAGATAATTAAATAAGAAATCCATCATCCTAACTATCATGGAAGAAATAAGAATTAATTAAAATTAAGCAACTTGATCCAAACTCACAAGAGTTGTTCTGCCTTTGCGTGCAAGTCTGTCACAAAGAGGGCAAGAGTTCTTGTTTTGCAGCCACTTTTTGATGCAGCAATAGTGGTATTCATGTCCGCAATTGATTACTCCAAGCTTCTTACCATCATCATCATGATCATGTTGGCATAGATTATCCAAAGAAATTGGGCAGATTGTAGCATCATCGACTTGGTTAGCGTTCCTTACTTTCAAGTGTATTGAAATCTCTTGTTCCGATAATACACTTTTGATAATCAATTGCATTGTCAAGCTGTAGTCTTCACCAAACCGGTTGATATGGAAAAAAAATAACTGGGAAAAATGAGAGTTAATGAAATACACATTAATGCATCAAAATACATGTTGTCTTCTTAAGTTTACAGATACCAAATACCAATCAATGGATCTTGGGCTGCAAATGGACTTTTCCAGTTGCCTCTTGCTTCCATGGATAACATGGTTCAGATTTGAAATGGACCTTGAACAACCCGACCGGCCCATTTTCTTTGTCAAGATTGAGCTCAGCTGCTTCTTAGCCGTTGGAATGGACATCCGACGGCCTTGATCTGCAGTGCAGTGAGTTCTTTAAATCCCACCACCTTAAAAGAGAAGAAAAATAACAACTTTCCAAAACAAAATCCAAGCTAAATACCAATCAAAGTTTTCGTGTTGTCTACATTAACGCAAATGTTTGCTACTTTTGATGCTGAAAAATTAGACAAAATCACATCAATATTAACCTGAACATTTTAAAAAATAACTTTCCCTTGCCATTTGAATTACTAAAACCACAAATAAATCATTCAGGATTGTCACTGATTTCTCCCCTCCTTAAGGATTCACGAATATAAACAGTCTCTTCGCCTACCTGGATCCATGAACACAACAATGAAATTAATTTAAACTTTCACAGATTTGTCTAACTCAATCTCACACTGTGAACAATGGGTTGCGTTTCATCCACTTAACTCAGTCAGGATGACGAATTTTTTCAAATTGGTTGCTCCGCCGCTTTTAGTTACCAGACTCACCACATTGTATCCCCCACCTCCTGCACTTACGGCTTGCTAAACCTTGACCCTCCGCCTTCACTCTACCACTACCGGAATTTCCAACAATCACCGTCCCTTTGACTCCTCTCCACCACCGCGAGCCATTCTAGGTTCTCTCTTTCCCAGCCTGTTGTCCGAACCCCGTTCAATCATATATCAACCTCTCGAAAGCATCAATTAATGGGAACTCATGTCTGGACACCAACCACATTCCTAGTTCTGGTTATCCTCTCTATCGTCGATTATTTCCAAACCACATTCCCAGATTTTGTTTATCCTCTCTATCGTGGATTATTTCCAAATTCTCCCTATCGTCGATTATTTCCAAACCACCAACTCCTCTGGTCGATAAACCATCTGCAACTCGACAGGGGAATGAGAACATTTGCCCTAATGAAGAAAACCTAAATGGTTTCGTTTTCCATGTGAGAGAAATTGCAGTGGAGAGGCAGAGGATTAGAAAAAGGAGGCGTTGGAATAAGGAGACTTATTTGGGATTATGAAATTTCATTCAATTATAACAGAATGTGATTACAATTTCGAAAGAGAATTAGGTGGATATCAATGGTTAATATTGTTTGATTTCAAAATGGAGTGAATATCTTAAAAAGATACGTTTTTCAAATGAGAGTGGTTAATTTTCGGTCCAATATGCAGAAATAGAGTAATTTTCAAAAATTATATTATAATTTTGGATTTACAAAGGGAGTTCCCATAGAAGTCGGAATTTTCTGTTTCACCAATTTTCTTTCCCAACTTAGTATGTGCAAATAGGCGGGAAAAGACAATATTTTCCAATTGTAGTATAAATCCACTTTATATATATATATATATATATATATATATTCTAATTTATTAATATAGTAATAAATTAGTCAATGTTGATCGTTTTGGTCATTTCGGGCCGGATGACGGAGATTTTAGCTGGAAATGGAAGGAAATCATTTGATTTTGTTTTTCTTGATAAAACAAAATATTTTAGTTATAACAGACCAAACGGCATGGTGTTGATTACTATGCTCTTGACCTGGCCCAACTAATTGAATTTGGTACATTGTTATTATTATATATCGCATTTATGTTGGTCTTAAAGCAAAATGTTTCTTGTAAGAAAGCTTCAAATGTAGAACGATCTTAAATGTAAGAAAGCATTCTTTGGTTTGTATTCATTAAGGTAAGTCATACAAACGGTTTAAATTGTTGGGAAAATATTATTATTTCAAAAGATTTATATCTAATTATTATTATTATTATTATTATTATTATTATTATTATTATTATTATTATTATTATTATTATTATTATTATTATTATTATTATTATTATTATTATCTCTTCTACCTAATCTTCCTAATTATCGTTGCTAGACACATTTTCCACTTTCTCCACATACTCCAAAATACCAAGTCAATACCGAAAGTTATAAACTTTATCCACGCTCTTAAAAAGACTAAGTCAATACCGAGTATATTTTCTGTTTCACCCACTGATGTGGTTACAGAGTCATTAACTTATTTGGAGGCCCATGATCGTGTCTTCAAGTCTAAGAAGTAATTATTTCATGTGAGTTATTTTTAATGCTTGTTTTATTGGACCTTTGCATAGGCCTTAGTTTACTATTTATTCCAATTTCTGAGACATTATCAGCGATGTTAAATTTGAGAATTGAATAATACCATCGGAGACACCTAATATACGTAGTATCAAGGTGATATTTTCTTCGTGTTTAGCCTTCCGCTACGTCAGTTGGTATCACAAGACCGGGTACTATGCCTCCTCGCTGCCATTCACCAGTTAACACCGCTGCCCAAATCAATACACGGCACGATGAAGAGGTCGTCGCCTTGAGCCGCCAAATGAATACCCTTGCGGTTGGACTGGAGGAGCTCCGCCTCATTGTTGCCAACACACTACCAGCTGCTAGACATGGCCCTCTGCCTAATCACGATCGTCCACAGGGTGCGCACCGACACCATGTTGCTTCAAGCGTTCCTTCTCTATCAGTCGGCCCAGATTTGGAGGAGGACGAGACAATTTCGTCGATAATCCTTTCGCTCATTTGGCTCGTGCACCACGGTATAGGAGGGATGATGATCGTCTTTGGGAGTCAGGATTCAAACTCAAAATCCTTAAGTTCACGGGGGGTCTCGACCTATGCGAATTTCTTGATTGGATCAACACGGTTGAGGATCCTTTGGATTTTAAATCGGCGCAAGATGATAAGCAAGCAGCACTGGCCGCCACACGATTTCGTCATCAGGCTTTGTCATGGTGGCAGCAAGTGAAGAACACTCAATGCAAACTTGAAACTGAGACATGGTCTAAGTTTCAGAAGCATCTTGAGAGGGAGTTCCTGCCACAAAATTTCGAGAGGACCTTGTACCAGTGGTTTCATAATCTCTGCAAGGGTACATGCACCTTGGATCAATATACGGAGGAGTTCTACCATTTTTTATCCTGTATTGACGTGCGCGATTCTACAACGCAATTGGTCTCACGCTATTTATTCAGGCTGAATAGGGGTTTCCAGGATACCCTAACCTTGATCGCTCCTCTTTTGGAGTCGGAGGCTCACCAACGAGCCCTCCTGTTAAAATATCAGGCTGCGCGACGTCAGCCCAACGCTCTCTTTCCTCCACTTCGTGGCGGTTCCACACCACCAACCATGGCACCAGTTGTTCGTGCAGCGGCACCTACACCGGAAAGGCCCACTGATGTGGCTTCGTCCTCTACAGCTGTCCACTTTTTTTAGTGCAGTGAATCCAGTCACCTCCAGGAGGCTTGCCCACATGCTCGACAACACTCTCTCCTTATGGATGATTTGGAAACATCTTGCTTTGATGGCCCACCTTTGTTTGATGAGGAATCTCCCTCATTTCTACCCGAGGAGCACGTGGACGGAGATGTGGGATCACTGCTTGTTCTTTAGCGTTCTTGTTTGGCACCGAAAGCACCAGCGGAGACCGAGTTGCAGCGCCACCACATTTTTTAGTCAATATGCACTATTGGGGGTAAGATTTATCGTTTTATTATTGATTCTGGTTCGTATGAGAATGTGATATATGTTGATGCTATGCGTTAATTGAATTTTCCTACTGAACCCCATCCTTTCCCTTATACTTTGGCTTGGATTCAACGTGGGAATCTCGTCGGGGGTGTATTCAATTTTCTATTGGCTTCAAGTATATGGATGTTATTTGGTGTGATGTGGTGCCTATGGATGATTGTCATATTTTTTTGGGCTGTCCTTGGCAGTTTGATCGTTCTGTGATACATGATGGTCGCCAGAATACTTACAATTTTATTTTTGAGTGATCTAAAATTATTTTGCATTTTATGACGCCGAAGCCGCCACCACAATCTGATTCTGTGTTGTTATTGTCACCTGCTAATTTTATGCATGAGTTTCCATATGCTCCTTTTATGATTCTGTTATTGGGTGTTGAGAGTGTTCCTGCAGCGTCTGTCATTCACCCACATATACGGTCACTGCTTGATGACGTTTTTTATGTTTTCCTTGTTAAGTTGCCACCAGGATTACCTCCTTTGCGAGACATCCAGCATCATATTAATCTTGTGTCGGGAGCCTCTCTCCTGAACCGGCCTCATTATCGTATGAGCTCTATTGAACATGATGAGTTACGTTGTCAGATAGAGGATTTATTGCATCATGGGGCAGTTCAACAGAGTATGAGCCCTTTTTGCAATGCCTGCTCTTGTCATTCCAAAGAAAGATTCTTCTTGGAGGATGTGTGTTGATAGTCGGGCTATCAACAAGATCATATTGTGGTATAGATTTCTGATTCCTCGTCTGGATTATTTACTTGATCAGTTGAGTGGTGCTTCAGTAAGCTTGATCTTCGTAGTAGATATCACCAGATTTGCATTCGTCCCGGGGATGAATGAGGACCGCCTTCAAGACTCGTGAATACATGTTTGAGTGCTTAGTGATGCCTTTTGGTCTTTCTAATGCACCAAGCACCTTTATGCGCATTTTGATCTAGACTTTGTGATCTTTAATTGGATCGTGTGTGGTTGTCTATTTTGATGATATATTGCTTTACAGTCGTTCTTTAGCGGATCACATCGATCACCTCGGAGCCGTTCTAACTATTCTGAGAACAGGGAAATTCTATGCAGCGGCGAAGAAGTGCATTTTTAGGGTGGACTCGGTTCTTTTCTTGGGTTACATTATTTCATCTGATGGTTTTCGTGTGGATGCTTCTAAGATTAAGGCAATTCATGACTGGCCATTGCCTGCAACTGTTACTGAGGCTCGTAGTTTCCATGGTCTTGCCTCTCTCTATCGCCGCTTTATCACACATTTTTGTGCTATCATGGCAACTGTGACAGATTGTATTGGGATTAAGCCTTTTGTATGGACACCTGCTGCAAAGTCTACTATTTGTCTGATTAAGGAGCACTTTTTGTCGGCTCCAATTTTATTACTCCCTGATTTTGAGCAACCATTTGAGCTTTCTTATGATGCTTCAAAGGTCGGCATTGGTGTTGTTTTGAGTCAAGGGGTTCATCCTGTTGCCTTCTTTAGTGAGGAGTTTTTTGGGAAACTTATTGGGTTGTTTGGTGGGTGAACATCTGTGCTCTTGGGATGTTCGTTTAAGCCAGGCCGAGTTTACTCACTTTTCTGATGTTAATCGTAGCAGTGGCCTTGCTCCCTTTCAGATTGTGTATGCTACTATTCCCCGTGGTCCACTAGATTTGATGTCTTTACCGTCCTGGTTCGCGCTGACGCTGGAGTTGTGGATATGATTGAGGCTCTTCGTAGTACACACCGTGCTACACATAATCATTTGGTCGCCTCCATCGAGGCCTACAAGTATCGCGACTGATAAGTGACGCCGGCTATTGGAGTTCGAGCCCGCTGATTATGTTTGGACGGTATTGCTCGTGATCGCTACCCAGTCCACGAGTACAATAAGCTTGCTGCTAGAAAGATTGGTCCTTTGGAGGTGCTCGAGAAGATAAATCTTAATGCTTACCACTTGAAGCTTCCTTCACATGTTCATACTTCTGACGTCTTCAAGGTGAAGCATTTGATCTCTTACACTGGTGACAATGATGACGATGTTGATGCTATTTCGGATATGAGGGTGAAGCTTCTCTCGGTGGGGGAGAATGATGTGGTTACAGAGTCATTAACTTATTTGGAGGCCCATGATCCTGTCTTCAAGCCCAAGAAGTAATTATTTATTTGAGTTTATTTTTAATGCTTGTTTTATTGGATCATTGCACGGGCCCATGATCCTGTCTTCAACACAAATAAAAGGTATGACTCTAAATCTAAAAGCTCTGGTTATATACCCAAAGTTAATCATTCCAAAACTTTAAAAAAAAAGGGTAACTGTTTTGTTTTTGTAAGACCAAATCATCATGTAACCCAGTGCAGGGATAGAAAGAGAAATGGATATACTCCTAGGCCAAATGCAAATATGGCTCCTAGGACAAACTCAAATAATGGTCCAAGGCCAATTGAAAATATGGCTAAAGGAGATGACATAATTGTTGAGGTCATTTCTCAAGTAAACATGGTGGCTGATGTGAAAGATTGGGTGGTAGACTCTGGGGCTACCCGACATATTTGTGCCAACAGAGATGTCTTCTCCTACTATCCAGTAGGAAATGGAGAAGACCATATGTATCTTGGTGATTCCCGCACTGTAAATGTAGTTGGTAAAAGAAAAGTTCGTCTCAAACTCATATCTGGCAAAACACTGGCTCTCAATGATGTACTACATGTACCCACTATTCAAGCGAATCTTGTTTTTGTGGCTCTTTTGGGAAAGGCTGGAGTGAAAGTATCGTTTGAGTCTAATACGATTGTAATGACCAAAAATAATGGCCTGGTTAGAAAGGGGATTGTAACTAGGGTCTCTTTGTACTCAACATTTCAAACTGATCCAATATGTGATCAATAAAATTATTCCTTTTGTTTGCGGATAAAACATATTCTTTCGTTTAGGGATATTTATGATGTGATAAAATAAATTTGACAACAATCTTGCAATCTATTCCATGTTGATTAAAATATTAAAATGTGATTGTAGATGTGTATAATTTTTGTTTCACGTAATTCATTAAAAGTTGTATATGATAGAATGCTTCTCTTTTCTGATCATAAAAATTTATGCTGACTGTTGTATATGATATATGATTTTTATGTTGATTGTAGTTTGTATGATATATGATTTTTATGCTAATCAATGTAGTATATGATGAATGATAGAATTCTTCTCTCTTCTAATCATTAATATTATTTACCGCTACGACATGTATGCAATATATTTCTGCTGAGAATGAGTATGGTGAAAATAATATTATATCTCTTCATATAATGAAAGATATTATTCTAATTTTACTGTTAGAATTTGAGATATAATATCTCCTTAATATAATATATAATCTAGATGGTTTAACATACCTAGCGTGTAGGCTAATTTTTTTCCGAGAATTAGATATTCTACTTTTTGGCTCTTTGCCCTTCTCTCTTATGGTAATTTGATGTTTGCAACATTATATATTGTTTGCGGTTCTTTGTTGTCATTATGTTCTACAACCCAAATGGAAATAAATATCTTGCAATTTAATACTCGAAATAATATTAAAAAAGTGGAGATGTCTTGTACATATGATGCTTATATTGGTTGTGGAGTTATATACTCTGAAATTAGCTGACGATGAGGCTGGTTGAGATACTACTTTGATGATAAGTCGGCATTATCAGTGTTGTTGAACTGTGATTGCAGGGGTAATAGCCATTGCAAAAAATAAAGTTTAAATGGTAGAAGAACATACATGTTTGTTTGAGACAAAAAAGTGATTAATAGTTGTTGTTAATAGATGAAATTATATCCTTTGATTATGTGAAGTAAAGAGTGATCTGGCCAATCCTCTTATTAAATTTTTTTGTGAAGAAAATTAATAGTAAACATCTAGTGGAATGAAACTAAAGCCAATTGAGATTGACAGTCATGATAACTCAACCTGTGTGATTGGAGATCCCATGAATCAGGTTCGTATGATTAATTAGAAGTCATTTCTTAGTCCTTCTAGCACTATGAAATATTGTCCATTCCTATGGTATATGAGTGGTACTACACTGCAAAATTAAGAGGAGAAGCTAAAGCTTTTAATGAGCTTCATATCTCTTATAGGTGACATATTAATTGCAAAATATGCTTGATGAGCTCACCTATATGAGTGTGGAGTGGGGCCGCTCGTATGGGACTAATTATGGCTAAATCTCTAGAGCACTCATGAATAACCAGACGCGCGCATGATCTATTCACGCAACAACAATATTGGTGTATAGGGTGATGGATAAGACTTCTAATTTATGATAAAGAGTATTCTGTTCGTAAAACTAAAAGTTTCACTAAAGCTCTGTAAATTATGTCTTATCAATCTAGGTCTGGTTCATAATCCAAAAGACACCATATTCGATGCATTACATACATTATATCCAGCATTAAAAATTTATTTTGATTTCAAATCTTTTAAAATATGTGGGAGATTGTTGGAAAAATATTATTATTTCAAAAGATTTATATCTAATTAGTTGTTATTATTATTATTATTATTATTATTATTATTATTATTATTATTATTATTATTATTATTATTATTATTATTATTATTATTATTATTATTATTATTATTATTATTATTATTATTATTATTATTATTATTATTATTATTATTATTATTATTATATTGTTGTTGTTGTTGTTTTTGTTGTTGTTGTTGTTATTATTTTTATTATTATTATCTCTTCTACCAAATCTTCCTAATTACCGTTGCTAGACACGTCTTCCACTTTCTCCACATTCTCCAAAATACCAAGTCAATACTGAAATTTATAAACTTTATCCACACTCTTAAAAGGGTCAAGACAATACCGGATATAGTTTATGTTTCACGCACTCTCCTAATTTTGACAAATGGCATGTTGGTTTTGAGATTCTAAAAAATGATTTCTTTCTTAGATTCAGAGATGCAAGGAAAAAGTCTGCTTCCAAAGAATTCTTCTCTTATACATATTATTGTTGGGTTAGATTTTGCGGCTCCTGCTCCTAGTAAGAAAAGACTAGAAGAACTTGTTTTATCCTAGGAGAATTTCACTTGTAAATCTTGAAGGACAGTGCACTTGCATGCCTAAAGTTTATTCGATTTTTTCTTCACCCACTTTGCATCCTCAATTGTGATGTTGCTTTTGAGGGCTTGTAGATGGGCTATTCAAGATTTAGTTTGTGCATCGATGATCTTCTTCTGCTACTACTCAAAGGAATATGTCGATTTATATTTGCTTGTTTTATGTTAAAAAATGTTCCTATTTATTAGCAGTGGTATCAGAGCTACTTGTTCTCATTCTCGCGTAAGATAAATAATTATGCTATGTGAAGAAATGATCATAGCATTCATAAATTATGAATTTTTTAATAGATACAAAAGGTGTTAACTTCATGTGTCATTATCGATATTAATAAATAGACGACATTATTAGATGCCACTTGCTATATATTGTTAATGAATCAAGTTATAAGTATGACGCTTATAACTGTTTTCTTTGGTCTTGCGACGAAAAAATTGAAATTGCAAGAACCTGTGCAAGCTCATTTATCTCTCGTACATATGTCATTTATTATTTTGTGATTTGGTCTTGCAAATAAAAAATGAAATTGCGAGAACCTATGCACGCACATGTACCTGCCATGCGCATTTCATTTATAATTGTGTGCTTTGGTCTTGCGAAGAAAAAGTTAAAATTACAAAAACTTATCCAAGCACATGTATCTTCCATATAGTGATTGTTAGGAAATTTATATATGGTTTTGATGATGGAAAAACCATGTTGTAAAGTAGTAACTAGTGCTCCCAAATACTCTATAGTCTCTGCAATAATATGGCTAGTTCTACTTAGATAGAAGACACAATAAACAATAATATAAGATCATCAAGGATGCATACAACAAGAAGTCTACAGTAGGAAGCAAGAACCAAAGGTTGTAAAGAGCATACAACAAGGAGCTTACGCTTTCGTAGCATACAACAGTGTCTGGTATAAGGAAGATCCAATTATTCATAAATTGGGATCTTTTAATAAGCACGCAACAAACATGTCGCAGAGAAATAAGTCAAGTCAAAGTTAGAAGTTTAAATTTGAAATATAGCTAGTGGAGACAAGAAGTAATTCTTGTACAGACTACACAATCGCGTGAAGACACATGTTATGGCAAAAGAAAAGCAACTCTGCAAATGCTGACATGAAGTTGCACCAACTCTGTCCAACTTTCTGCTAAAGGACAAGAATGGCTAGAAAGCCGTACTAAGAGTATTAAATTGTCAACGGAAAACTTCTAACTCTTCAACAAGAAGGAAACAACATTCTACAGAATGAAAGATTCAAAAGCTAAAAGAACTCTCTCAAATCAAATCGAGCTAGCTCTCAGAAAGCTTTGTCTTAGTCCTAATCATTCTCATCAAGAAAGCTTGCCCACACCTCAACGGTTATTCAAATTTAGAGGTAGCTTCCAGTTATTGAAGAAACTTTCATTGAACCTTCTTTTGTGAGTGATTTTTAACGGGGAATCGTCGTCTAAATTAGGGATTCAAAATAGACTAGCATTATTCTGAGAAACGTGTATAGTAGAGTAATAGTCTTTCGAGGATAGACAAAAACTATTGTAAGGTGCCAAGTTGGACTTGGCCATTCGGTGTAGTTAAAATTATATTATGCGAACAACTTAGTGGATTTTCCCTGTGCGAGGCAAGAGTGTAGATAGAAGTATTACCCACACCTTTGAACAACTATAAAATGTTATGTATTTTCATATTGCTTTTATTATTTTCGTGGCATACTATATACTACTTACTGCATAGGCTTTGGAAACACATTTTCATATTCCACTGCATAAAACTCTACCTTGAGCATAGCTTGTTATAAGGACCAAAGGAACAGTCCTTTGTAAGCTTACTGTCTTAAGGTACTTACTGCTTTAGCCTTTGCTGTAAGAACTAGTTTCCTATAGCAGGCAGTGAACTTCTCTTGAAAAGTGCTTTAAACCATTATAATTCAAACACCTTTCTCAAACCGCAAGTGTATGGCCTATAACAAAGGTAGTATATAAAATTGTCGAAACACAGAGAGGATACTCTCGATAAGCGCACCTAAGGTCAACCGATTTAGCTAAGTTAGGGTAATTTGAAATGATGGAATTTGACTAATTACAAATTAAGCATCAATTAAGCAATAAAATGTAAAAAAAGATACTCTAGAACCAGAAATGAGTTTCTAAGACATAAGTTTTGCCTTAAACCTAACATTATGATTTTGCAATTACTAAGTAACCTATGTGTTGTGATGAAGGTCATGTTACCAAATTAGAAGTCCAAGTGGGAAAACAAGAGAGATTAACGAATTAACCAATTACAAAATAATTCACCTTAATATTTATTACTAAAGACCGATAGTAGAAATAATAAAGACAAGACAAGTGAAATAATCAAGTAACTCAATCAACCTTTTAATCCCAACCTATCATTTGGACGCCTGTTTTTTAACTTGATTCAATGGACGAGACTTGGTGACATCCCACGATTGATCATGATTGTAATACTTCTTTAGTTTGCCATTTACCATGAATGTGCTTCCATCGGAATTCAGGAGTTCAACAACATCCGTCGGGGACACTCGTTTCATAACGAATGGTCCCAACCATTTGGACATCAACTTCCTAGGGAATAATTATAGTCAAGAATCGAAAAGCAAGATGTAGTCACTCAAAAGAAATTATCTCTTAATTATCAACTTATCATGGAATTTTTTAACCCGCCGAATGAAAATCAAAATTCAATCGCTTGACAGCCTAATATGCCCCGTGTTCCATTCTACCGGCAAGGTACAAGATTTTCCGAACACAAGGTGATTAGGAGGCATCCCTAATGGTGTCTTGTAGGCCACCTTATATGCCCACAATGATTCATCTAGTTTCAAAGCCTAATCCTTCCTGTTTCCATTTACTAACTTTTCAAGCGCTTGTTTATTTCTCGATTTTCTAGCTCGACTTTCCCATTCGCTTCTCGGTGATTTTGTCACTTTATGTGTTTCACTTCATACCTAGCCAACAACCATTTAACCACTTATGCAAAAATGCGGAGCACCATCGCTAATTAAATTCCTTGTTGCTCCATACCTTGTGATTATGTTCTTCGTGAGGAATCTCAACACAACCTTCAAGTCATTAGTTTGGGTTGGAATTTACTCCACCTATATTGAAACATAATCAACTGGTAGAAGGATGTATTGATACCCTTGTGATGAGGGGAATGGTCCCAGGAAGTCAGTCCCTCATACATAAAAAAAAAAAATTCAACTTCAACTGAGTTAGTGAGGGGCATTTCATACCTCTTTTAGATCCTCCCGGTCTTTTGGCACCTATCACACTGCCTAATAAACTCGTGGTAGCATTTGAAGATTCTCGGCTAGTAGAACCCACTCTATAGCACCTTTGCAGTTGTTTCCTGCTGGCGGCGAAAAATGGCCTCCATTAGGCGATGCATGAGATTGTATAACGATCTCATGACCTCTTCAATGGCCACACAAAGCCAAATCACTGAATCTACACATCTTCGGAATAGGAATGATTAATCCCACATATCACTTTACCTCGTGAATGAATTTCTTCCTTTGATGTGAATACAAGTCATGTAGGGTTACTCCACAAACCAAGTAATTTACTATGTTAGCATAGGACGGTATTTGTGAAATTTCCATTATGATATGCTCATTAGGAATGTCTCCTTAATTTCTCCCTATTGTTATTCTTCATTTACCTCATTTTTTATTCTCGAGAGGTGGTCGGCGGCTGCATTCTCACATCTCTTTCAGTTTTGAACCTCAATGTCAAACTCTTGTAGCAACAAGATCCAATGGACAAGTCTCAGTTTGGAGTCCTTCTTGTCGAAGATGTATCAAATAGCGTCGTGGTCGGTGTACACAATGGTCTTCGTCCAACAAGATAAGACCGGAAATTGTCGAAGCCATAGACTACTACTAGCATTTCCTTTTTGGTAGTGGTGTAGTTAGCTTAAGCCGAGTCAAGGCTTTTACTTGCATAGTAAATAACTCAGAATAACTTGTCTTGTTTTTGTCCTACACCACTCCAACCGCTATATCACTCACATCATACATTAACGCAAATGGTTGGCTCAAATCTGGAGAGACTAAGACCAGTGCTGACACCAAGCAAGAGTTCTCGAGCACATAAGCAACATCTTTTCAAGCAAACATGATACATGTTTAGTAATTTTTGCAAAGTCATAAATTTAACTTCTATAAACACCCGCTTGCCCAAGAAAGGCCCTTACTGCCTTTTCGTTACCGGAGGTAGTAGCCTTCCGATTGCTATCACTATGGCTTGATCAACCTCCAAGCCCACAGCCGATACCCTATAGCCAAATACTATGCCTTCTCGCACCATGATATGACACTTTTCCCAATTCAAAACAAAGGTTGGTGTTTTCACACCGATGCAAAACTTAAGAGAGACTATCTAGACAATGAGCAAAAGAAGAGCCAAAACACACAAAAATCATCCATGAACACCTCCGTGGTGTTCTCTATTAAGACACTAAAGATCGCCATAATACACCGTTGAAATATGGCGGGTGCATTACAAAGACCAAAAGGCATACGTCTAAATGCAAACACACCATAATGGCAAACAGACGTTGTCCGTTATTGATCCTGCAGGACAATCATAATTTGATCGTACCGGAGTACCCGTCCAAGAAAAAAGAATAAGTACCCCACGAGCGTATCTAGCATTTGGTCTAACAACGGGAGTGGGAAGTGGTCTTTTCTAGTTGCCGCAATTAAGCTTCTTACAGTTGATGCACAATTTCCACGCTGTGATTAGTCTAGTGGCTATTTCTTCAAGGTCATTAACCTTAACAAAAGTCATTTGTCCATTCATTGGCACGATTTATGTTGGACTAACCCATTTACTATCCGAAATTGAAAACACTATTTGCGCATCCAACCACTTCGAAACCTCCTTCCTAACTACCTCTTGCATGACGGGATTAAGTCGATGTTGGTTTTGAACGCTAGGCTTGTAATCCTCCTCGATTAGTATCTTATGCATACAAATCTCTAGGATAATCCCCATCACGACCGACATGGACCATCCTATGGACGATTTGTGATGTCACACTACCTCAAGTAACATTCTACATTCAAGGTCGGTAAGATAAGAGATGATGATTGCGTATGTCTTACCTTCATCTAGAAACTTATACCTCAAGTGGTCGGGTAATGGCTTCAATTTCAACTCAGGACCTTCATCTTTGTATCCACCGGATATCTTTGGTATGGTCAAGTCCTCTTCCTCCAATTTTCCATAAGGAGCACCCTCTTTTTGCACCTCTTCTACCAAATTTAAGGCACTAACCCACAAGCTCAAGATCATTAGATTCATCGTGAGTCCAAGCAAAGATAGAATCATACAAGCACGTTTCAAGTGGACAAACCTCACATGAGGACACAAGCTTTCTTTCTGGATTAACATCTAATACATTCAAAGCATTACATTCCTCAACTACAATAACCTCACCCTCATCATGAAACTTGATAGTCTTATAAATCGAGAAAATGACCTTCTCATCATTAACATGTAATGTAAGTTCCCCCTTTTTAACATCAATCAGAGCCCTTCCCATCACTAACAATGGGCGAACTACAATCAAAGGAACCTCTTTTTCTTCCGTCATGTATAAGATAACAAAGTCAATAGGAATTATGAATTCACCTACTTTTAACAAGACATGCTCGACTATCCTTTTCAGGTTAGGTCAACAACCCATCCGTGATTTGCAAAGCAATAGTTGTAGGTTTGGTGGTCCCAATCTCTAACTTATTAAAAATCGATAAACGTATGATATTAATGTTTGCTTCCAAATAATACAAAGCCTTCCAAAACAACTCATCCCCAATAACACAAGCAATAGTAAAACTACATGGGTCCTTACTCTTTTGGGGGATCCTCCTTTGTATAACCACACTATACTCCTTTGTCAAATTCATGGTCTAGTAAGATTCCAACCTCCCTTTTCTTGGAGATGACTTCCTTCAAGAACTTCGCTTGATTGTGTATAAGTTGTAAGGCTCAATAAATGAAATATTAATATAAAGCTTCTTGAAGATGTCTAAGAATTTATCGAATTGATCATCTAACTTTTCTTTCGAAAAGTTTGGGGAAAAGGAAGTGGGGGAGTGTATTTAGGGGGGATCAAGGTTAGAGTTTGATTAAGCTTCTCAACCCCTTTTTTCACTTGATTCACCAACATCCTTTGGCACCTTTTGTTCTTCCAAATGCCCCTTCTCTATCATATGCTCCTTAGCAACCAACATCCTCGCCTCTTTATATTCGGTTCCACTTCTCAACCTTATGGTTGGACATTGATCCTTTGGATTCTTGACGGTGTCACATGGGAATTGTCCCTTTTGATGTTGTGATCTAATTGCTTGAGCCAAATTGGCTCATTTACACATGCAACAGCTTGATGTTGGCTCCATTGCTCTCTAGACTCTTGTTCCCTTCAACTTGTAACTTGGTGAAGTTGATGTCCATTTGAGTGAACTTTTCATTAGTCTTTGAGATGAACAAGGCTAGGAGATCCTCAACACTCGGCCTTTTCCCTTCATTTCTAATCCCATTCGTCATTGAAAATCCTAGTGGAGGTTGGATCAAATTGTTGGGATTCCCGTAGGAGAAATTTTGGGGAATTCTCATGTTCGGTTGCTAATGATTGGATTGGAAGTTTGACTGTTGATGTTTAGCCAGATGCTAGTTTAAATGTTGATTTTCTCGAAAATTCCTAAAATTTCAAGAAATTCACATCTTCAACGGCCTCTTAGGAAGCAACAATTCGAGCACTTTGCTCGGCTTGAAAGTTGGTAGCAACTTGAGAAAGGCTATCAAGTTGCTTGGATAAGATGGCTATTTGAGCCGACAAAGACGAGCCAGTATCCGTTTTAGTTACACTCACAACCCAGCGAGTCCTGTTTCTCTCATTTGGTCATTGATAAGATTTTGTGGCCATATCCTCAAGTATTACCATAGCATCATGAGTCATCCTTGAGAACAAAGAACCTCCCAAAACCGCATCAATGATCACATGAGTTGGTCCAAGCAAACCATCATAGAAATAACAAATATGTTCCTTCTCATGGAACCCGTGCTATGAGTACTTTCTAAGCAAATCCTTGAATCATTCCCATTGCTTGAACTATGTGATTTCGCTCTTCAGTCGGAGAGTTTTTCTTGCAAGAAACGTTTATATAACTCGTCCCACATTCTAATATTGTCAAACGAAAAGGACTTTTACCATTGTTTCGCTATCTCGAAGTGAAAGCGAAAAGAGGCTAGCTTGATTTGATCGTGTGGAACATGGTTCACCTTAATAGTCCCACAAGCTTCAAGGAATTGGGACAAATATAGATTAGGGTCTTCGGTTGCACTTCATCCATATTGATTCTGTAGCAAAATTGAGATCAACACCTATTTCAACTAAAAACTAGTGGCA
Source organism: Ajuga chamaepitys (assembly GCA_958295605.1). Classification (NCBI taxonomy): domain Eukaryota; kingdom Viridiplantae; phylum Streptophyta; class Magnoliopsida; order Lamiales; family Lamiaceae; genus Ajuga; species Ajuga chamaepitys. Next base: position 22,120,125 of record OY282506.1, on the reverse strand, counting down.
TTGATAGGCTCCCATGCTACTCCTTTACGGTTCCGATTGCCAATGTGCCTTAGAAAATCACTTATAGTGGCCTGATCACCTTGAGGGGTTGGTGGGTTCTAAGTTTGCTCTTTCCATACCCTTAGGTTGTCCACTTGCTGTTGTTAGTGATGCATCATTTCCAACTTATGATGGAACACTTGTGCTTGATCGGGAGGAAGTTGTGGCATTTCCTCCTCAAGAGAATTTTTCTACTCAAAATGATGGTGCAAGAATTTTCTAATTATATAATCCTTTTCACAAAGGAACTTTGTTAGGATATTGAAATGAGGTGGTGCAATTTTACTGGGGGTCGAAAGAGGGGGAAACAAAGATCCATTGGGCCGGGTGGGAACTTATATCACGATGTAAGGAGAAAGGAGAGCTGGGCTTCCGGGAGATGTACTTTTTCAATCTGGCGATGTTGGGGAAGAAATATTTGCGCCTCTTTAATGACTCAAATTCTGTTTTTGGAAGGTTATTGACAGCGTGGTATTTTCCTAGGGGTGATATACAATCAACAAGGATTGGATATAAACCCAGTTATCTTTGGAGGAGTATTCTCACAGCTCAAGCCTTGGTGAAAGAAGGAGTAGCATGGAGAGTGGGGAACGAGATGGATATTAGGATACAACTGGATAGGTGGATTGAAGTGGAGCAAACCACTTCTTCGACGTCGATTTTGCATGGGGTCGAGTGGACATGAGGATGACGGGTCTTATTGACCCAGGTGGGTGCAATGGAAGCAGGATGTCACCATTGCTTTATTTAGCAAAGAGGGGGCATGACGGATTTTTGAAATTTCGTTAAATAGAAGTTTGCCAAATGATTTGCATATGTAGAACTTTTCAAATTTGGGGATTGTCCCATATTTTAATAATTAATGTGGCAACTGCAAGTGTATGGTGATATTGAAGTATCGTGGCGAGTACAAGATCAATCCTACAGGGATCGATCTACGAAACTAAGTGAAATACCATAAACATCATGATTTAGTATCTAACTATGCAATTGAAGATGGGTTTTGATATTTTTATGAACTAAATTAAACAACCAAGCAATAAACTAAGTAAGATGAGTAGATAAACAGTGATCTAAGATAATCAAGTGAAAGTGAATATTCTAGGAGTCGATTTGGATTATAGATAATTAATGATTAACAACCCGATTGATTAAAATTTTAAACCAAATACTATTTATTAGGGAATGATCACGTTAGACGGTTAATCCCCTTCTCGAAGTAAAAAAAAATATGTTGATTACGTCCAATTGATTACCGTCTCCAATCAATCAACTTAGTGTAGTTCCTAAACGGGTCTACGATCAATGTTCCCACAATTATCTCAAATCTATCGATTAATATTGATAATCATGCTAATTAATGTGAGGTAATGTTAAATCTCCCCTCTCGGATATTGATTCAATAAACAACAATTACGAAATAATTGGCCAAATCATTCAACAATAAATGAGTAATTAGCTAATAACATAGTACATGAGTCAATCAATCTGATAAAAATCACTAATCACCCATAATCTACTTTCTAATCCTAGAACATAAGAAAATTAGTCCAACATCTTCATAATTTTTGTAACTAGAAAATATAGACATAATCATGTTTACAAATAAAATGAAGATGGAAAGATAAAACCTAATGTTTTTTTTATCTTGTTCTTCACTTGGATGCTCTTTTCTCCTCTTGCTTTCTCTCTAAAGTAAAAAACTATACAAATGATGTGAATGTATAAAAAATCTACTAAGGGAATTATTTTAAACATCTTTTGAGGCGTTTAAATGATATGGGCAAAAAATGGGATAGTTTAGGCCAAGCCCATGCAAAATTTCGGATAAACCTCGCACGGGCCATGCGAGGTTGTACTGTGATGCATATCCCTCCCCCTCCCTCCCCCCCCCCCCCCCTCGAGGCCTTTTTCTTCACAACTCCTCTGGACATGGCACATGGGTTGTCCGGGCGTGAACCTCCCCTCCCCGTGCGCCCATCTTTTCCTGCCTTCTGGACAGTTTCTTTGATTTTTGCCTTGATCTTCGTCTTGCGTCCATCCTTCATACTTTTTAAGCATAATTACCTGCAAAAATGCTTAAACACGAGCTTTTCCGATGAATGGAAGAAAATACAAAATAAAAGATAAACATGAGCTTAGAATACGATAATACGATAACAAAATCTCTATTCTATGTATCTTTGCTTATCTAAAAACTTTATTTATCAGGGATGCTAACGCTTGAATCCGTATACCGCCTAACTCTCTCATGATTCTCCATGTGCAGTCTCGACTTACCAAAAGCAAGCTCAGATAATGCAGCTTGGAGGAAGATTTGGAAGATCAAGGTTAGGCTGAAAATTAAGCATTTTATTTGGCGAACTTGTACGAATATGCTACCCATGAAAGAGTGTTTGGCCCAGAGGGGCATTCATATAAGCCATGTTTTTTAGGTGTGTTAGGAGGGCACTGAATCACTATCGTTTGTCCTAATTATATGCCCGATCAGCTACTGGTTTGGGCTCTGAGTCTCATTTGGTTTGATATAGGAATATTTCATCAATCTTCTATGAGGAACTTTCTCTGAACATTGTAACCCCAGTTGCTGGAAGAGGTGTATTCACTGCTATCCGTAATTTTATGGAGTATTTTGTTGGCAAGAAATAACAGGGGTTGGGAAAGGGAGGTTATGGAGCCATATCAGATTGTTTCGCTTGCCTTGCGTTTGAATGCTATGCTTCATCAGTAGCAGCTAAGCCTTGCAGCAGATGGTGGGAATCTGGGTGTAATGACTACATGCTCGAGGAGTGGTAGTTTGGATTCCTCCGCCGACGGCATTGTAGAATTTAAATACGAATACGGCGGTATTTAATGATGGATCCGTTGATTTTGGCTTCATTGTGCAGGATGAAGAGGGACGAGTAATGATAGCGGGTTCACATCGTATACTATCACAGGCTCGAGTAGCACTTTGGTTGAAGGGTCGAGACGTCGTAATACTCTTACTACGACGATTGCTAGCGGTATTTGTGATCTTAGTATCGAGTCTAATTCATAATAATTGGTTACTATGCTGAGGGATGAGATGATGGTGGGCGATATTCTAGCATTGAGAAAACGGATAAATTATGGCGGAATTATCCGTTCACCAAGAGAAACAAATAGAGTTGCACATCAACTGGCAAACTATGGAGATGATATTGGCTATGAAGTAGTGTGGATCAATTTTTTACTATTTTCTCTTACTTTCTTACTTAATGATGCAAGGTATCTGCCTAACTTGGTTTATTTGAATTAATGCAAAAACTTTATTCTAAAAAATACTATTGTATTTGTAGATAATTATTATTTATTAATTTTGAATGTATACATATACATACACACACATATATATACACACACAAATATAATATAGTAGGACAATTCGGACGGAAAAATGACACTATGTTTCTTTCCTATTATCAACTTTTATATAGTTATAAATATAAATGAAAACTCACAACTTATCAATTAGCCTAAAAAAAACTTTTACACTTGGTATCATCTCCGGGTCCGATCTATTGATGAATCATTAGAAGTAGTCTTTATGAATACACTTAGAATGTAACCCGTCAGCTGCAAAATTAACATTTCAATTTTAGGATTATATATAACCATAAATTATACGATGAAACAACAAATTTAAAGGTAATTAAGAGAGGGAACAAAATGATAGTACCCATTTACGTGGTGTACAATGTTTTACGCACAATATAGAAAAATATTTCATCCCTGTCTAAACATTATTATGTTTCACAAATTTTTTTGGAAAGGGTTCAAATTTCAAGAATGAGAGTTTCACCTTATTATTTAAAGAAAAAAAATGAAATTTTTATTTGACAAATAAGTTAAATATGACTGAATAAATCAAATATACGAATAAATGAAGTCATATAAGCCCTTAAAAAGTCGTATAAGTCCAAAGTTACAATTTTTAGAAGATTGTATATTTGTTAATTGACAAAACAAGTTGTACTCTTGAGAAACAAAACTCCTTTTTTTTAAGACGGAGGAGTACAATTTTACCAATTTCCGGAAACTTAGAAATTTTTCGATGCTTGGAAAATTTCTAGAAGCTTATAACTTCAGAAATATGTTTCGCATTTGACACTCTTATATGAATCAATCATTCCACAAGGATGACACATGTAGGAGTTCAAGACATTATATTCCAAGCTAATGAGCATCAAGATATGTTATTAATTAGCTTCTGAAAAGTGGGTTTATTTTTATTTAGGGAGTAGTGAGTATAGAACATACGGGATGAGATCACCTATTCTAAATGGTTTCCATCTTCTATTCTAATATGATCAACATGTGACATGTGTCTATTGTTGATATCATCATGATGTCATGTATGTGTCACATGTTAATTATTCTTTTAGGGGTTAAATGTTAATAATATTGGAATAGAAGATTGAACGCTATTTAAAACACGTGATCTCATCCCAAGACATACTCTCTTCATCCCATATACATAGGCAAGTTTTATATTATTAGGTATTCCAAATATATAATACATGTTCTATTTAGAATAATCTCTCTCCTCCTGAAAATGAGTCATGTTAATGTAATATTTTGTTTTGGCAATTAGACATAACCAACTTCTACAAACTGAGAAGTCTCACTTATGCAAATTCATTTATTTTTTCATCCGACTTCTTCAATTACATTAACTTAGTCGTAAAATTAAATGTTTAACCTTTTTACTTTGACTAATAAAATAAAACATTAACTTTTGAGGCTTAACTTTTTTTGGACAATTTTTTTATAAAAACATAACTGTTTTTATATCTAGATGGAGGGAGTAATATTTATTTAGCTCAATACATGCCTATTCAATATGTGCATTAAATAATATATTGGATAATACATACAATTAAATATGGATATATTAGACTATTTATCTGTTTAATTATTTTTTAATGACTTACTATTATTTTTTTAGAAAATTGGAATGACTTTGTTAGTCCTTGTAAAAAGATACTTTTAAACAGATAAATCAAGACTGCAACATGTAAAATACATGCTTCACTCACATAAGATAGTCCGATGCAGAAGAGGTTGAAACCAGGAAAATGAAATGGTGCATCTTCCGACAGAAATAATGCTGGATACAAAGAACAATGCAAAATATATCAAATGTTTTATTAGTCCAAATAGACAAAAATATAATTTGCAGCTTATTATACATAGTATAATTAAATAAAAGATTATATTACCTGTTAGTGGGCTACAAATTATTGGGGCTATGAGATTAGCAAGCGATGTTATGCTGGATATGCATCCTTGTGCTATACCCTAGTAGATTATACATCCAATTACATTGGTATACATAAGGGGTAAATGTAATAAAGAAATTAACTAATCACCTGTTCATTGGGTCCAATTTGTCTAGAAACCAAGCTTCTTACCTGTAAGCAAATTTCAAGTGTCTAGTCAAATCTTGCAGACAGAATTGAACCCCACGTGTAAATATGGGGTCTAGACTAGTGTAATAAAATAACACATGCAATATTATGTTACGGTAATATAATGGTAAGAACTCACATTGGGGTCGATTATTGAAAAGAAAAATCCCAAGCAAGAAGAAGCATAAAGCACCTATCCATTGCATAAAAAATGATAACAATGATGATAGTTATTCAAATAAAAAAAACGTAGAGGTGCAGAAAACCTACCCAAGCTGACCAAGCTATGCTGTTAAGCATCATCTGCACAAGTGAAGATAAAATAATTGTTAGTGTACGGCTCATATGTAGACTGCCAGCAATGAAGAGCTGCATACACTTAGAAATCCAGCAATGAGTCCTGCAGCCAACAATTTCTTATCTCCAATATAAGGGCCCAACACAGGCACAAACACCAACTGCACAAAAATTTCTTACATTATATTTTAAAAGGGATTTTTTTTTTTGTAAAAAACAACGAAAGGGATAGTTTGTATGTACATTGGAGAAAATGGATCCAATGTTGACAATAAGCGTTATCTCTGCAAATTGGTTCTTGTTGAAGTGGAAACGAGCCTTTAAAGAGTACTGCATCAAAGAATTGTACTTTAAAGGGTTAATGCTACACAAAATGTAGAGATAAAACAATGAACTTTAAAACCAAAACTTTTTAAATAATAATAATAATAACAACAACAACAACAACAACAACAACAACAACAATAATAATAATAACAATAACAACAACAACAACAACGACGACGACGACGACGACGACGACAACAACAACAACAACAATAATAATAATGATAACAATAATAATAATAGATTGAAAGAGATCAAACTACACCATAAGGGAAGCTTGAACTCCAGCTTCAGCAAGGCTATTGAAGAAAGAAATACACACCAACAGGAGTATCGAATTACTGCAATGCAATATGAGGAAAATGAATCATGTAAAATTCACTATTAAAATAAAATAAAATAAAATAACCAAGACGCATGATTCAACACAATTTAATTACCTTCTCTTGATCAAGAAAATTATATCCCTTGGTGATGGAATGTTTTTCTTGATCTGGTTTATGTTTTTAGATGATTCATTGTCCAATGTTCCATTTCTTTCCGATTCCTGCTCCAGAATCGGCTGCTCTAAAAGATCGGTGCGTTTGTGTCGTCTTGATTCCTTGAGCAACACTATCATATATACTACTGCTAAAATTGATATTGTTGCTGCTAGCTACAATGATCATCAAAGCACTTACTAGCTAATCATAAGCATTAAAACAATTAGGAAAGAAAAACGAAAAAATTGTAATGACGAAGACCTGAAATATGTGTGGGGTGGAGAGTAAACGAGCAGCAAAGTTACCACAGACTATTCCAGTAGAGATAACTCCAGACATTAATCCGAATGCTGAAACGCGTTTCTCTTCATGCACATTGTCTGCCTGTCCATTTTATTTACTTTTTTATGGGTAATATGTGATATATAACACTTGATGTGAAAAAAACTACAATTTTTTCATAAGAGAAGATTTTTTTTAGGAGTTTGCAATATATGCCACAGCTAATTATGAGTTTCGAGATATGTGAGTATCTCCACTTTTGGATGAGTTTCAAGATATATTTTGAAGCTCTTCCAATAGTTCCCCAAAATTCTTTAACCATTGAAAGTTTGACTCTGTAAGTATGATTAAGTATAAGCTCAAGATATTCATAAGAATTAGAGGCGGCAAAATCAGCTAGTCTGCCATACAAATTTAGGTTGGTTGGGTGGTAGTAGGAATCAGTGGCTTATCCATGATTTTTAAATTGGAGCAACATAACATTATTTAAAGCATATATATATATAGGTAAACTATTTTTTTTTTAAAAAAAAATCCTTATTTTTGATATATTATTTAGAGCAAGAGCTATTATTAAGTAATTTTAAAGAATTCGTAAATGAATTGACATTATTCTTAAAGATTATGGAGCTAATTAAAAAGTAAATTCATCACAAAATGTTTAAAATTAAGTAAACATCTAAATAAATAATTATTGTTCTTGGTACTCAAGGATATTCCATTAAAAATATGTACTTTAACGAAAGCAAAAAGGTAGCATTTTCATTATAAACATTGATAATATAAATGAAAGATAAGGATAATATTCTCATTATTAAAACTATGATATATTTGAAAGAAAAAGATAATGTTTTAATTGTAAAAATTTATAGCATAGTTGAAAGGAAAGGATAATCTTTTTATTATATACAAATATAAATAGGGAATGATAATTAAAAAAATAATCTGCAATAAAACTGGTGGCCTGGGTTCAAATCTATTGGAGAATGGAGCCTAAAGGATTAGACCAAGTTTTAGGCCCAATTTTGTGATCTTAGTGTGATTAGGATTATGACTTATTTATGCTATTATAAATAGTGATTCTCCCATTATATATTGTATCCGAGAAATATATAGTAAAATTCATGGCTTAGTATCGCCACCAAACGTAATTACACATCGTAACGAACTGAATAAATAATTTCATGTGTTCTTTTATTTTCATGACTATTTCGTATGTTATTTCCTAACAACTGGTATCAAGAGCTCTAAGTTGAGTGGGAGAAGTCACCATGGGCAATGTAAAGATTTCAATCAAGAAATTTGATAGTTTTGATTTCAGTTTCTGGAAGATGCACATCGAGGATTATCTCTACGGTAAAGATCGGCATCAATCTCTCAAAGAAATACCCGAGAAGATTAGTTCTGAAGAGTGGGAGTTGCTGGACAGAAAGGCGATGAGCGTGATTCATTTGTCGTTGTCCAAGGACGTGGCTTATCACACGACTGGAGCAAAGTCTACAAGGGAAATGTTGACTACTTTGGAGGAGATGTATCAAACACCGTCCACGGTGAACAAGTTACATCTGATTAGGCATTTATTTAACCTAAAGATGTCAGAGGGTACACCAGTGCAACAACATCTGAACGAATTCAACATGATCACCTCGCAGTTGAACTCAGTTGATATTAAATTTGGTGACGAGATTCGTATCCTAATTATGCTATCATCTCTGCCAGACATTGGGCCGGTACAGTGACAATACCGCCGCAGAGGCTAAGCTGCAATTTGGCAAAGTAAGGGATCTGATGATTGGTGAAGAAAATCGAAGGAGAGAATCTGGATCTACTTCGGGGTCAGGGCTGAATATGGAGAACAGGGGCAAGTCGAAGGGAAGGCAGAATCGGGGAAGGTCAAAATCCAGACAAAAGAGCCTATTCGGGATGGATATGTGCTCAGTTAAGTGCTGGAACTGTGACGAGTACGGTCACTTCAAAAATCAATGTGAAACACCATGAAAAATAAAAAGGACCAGGGAGACAAAAAGACAGCAAATGCAACCATAGCAGACGACGATGGTGATGCGTTGGTCATGAGTGTGAGCAGACCGATGGAGTCATGGGTGCTGAATTCTGGAGCATCGTTCCATTCATGCAGTAATGTTGGTATAATGGATAATTATGTTTTTGGCGATTTTGGACATGTTTATCTAGCAGATGACGAGCCCCTGAAAATCGTGGGAAAGGGGAATGTGCAAATTGCAACCTCCAACGGATCCACGCTGATGCTAAATGAAGTAAGACACATTTTTTACTGAAGAGAAACTTGCTTTCGATTGGGTAGCTTGATAAGGAGGGTTACATAGTAACATTCGGTTGCAACAATTGGAAAATTGCCAGAGAAGCTATGATAGTAGTGCGGGGTAAAAGGAAGGTACGTTATATATGACAACTAATTCCAAAGATTGCATTGATCTGGAAGATGTAGCAAACAATGTAGATTTGTGGCATTGTTGGCTTGGCCACATGAGTGAAAAAGGAATGAAGGTGATGTGCTCGAAGGGTAGACTGTCTGGAATGAGAACTGTTAAAGTTGGCATGTGTGAGGATTGTGTATTCTGGAAAAGAAGCGGGTTAGTTTCTCGAGGAGTGATAGAACCTTGAAGACGCAGAAGCTGGAATTGGTTCATAGTGATTTATGGGGACCAGCATCTGTGACATCCCTTAGAGGATCATCGTACTACATGGCTTTCATCGATTATTCCACTCGAAAGGTACGGATTTATTTTCTGAAAAATAAATCTGTTGTGTTTGATGCTTTCAGGAAGTGGAAGGCCAGAGTAGAAACTAAAACAGGGCTAAAGGTGAAATATCTACGGTCTGATAATGGAAGTGAGTATGAACTCAGAGAATTCAAAGACTACTGTGCTTAGAATGGTATTCGCATCGAAAAGACTGTGCGAGGGACTCCCCAGCAGAATGGAGTAGCAGAAAGAATGAATAGGATGCTAGATGATCAAGCGAGGTGCATGAGGCTGAAAAGTGGTTTGTTAAAGACATTTTGGGCGGATGCAGTGAACACAAATGTATTCCTGATCAATAGAGGTCCATCAATTCTATTGGAGAATTGAATACCTAGGGAAGTATGCACAGGAAAAGAGGTAAACCTATCTTTTCCACGTGTTTTGTTGTTGTGTTGCATATGCTCATGTTAATTCTCTTGAGAGAAGTAAGTTGAATGTCAAATTTGTTAAGTCTACGTTCATTGGTTATGCAGGTGATGAGTTTGGTTATTGGCTCTGGGATGAGTAGAACCAAAAGGTAATTTGCAGTCAAGATGTAGTTTTCAATGAACAGGTGATGTACAAGGACAGATTGGAGGCATCGAGCTTTAGCAATTCAGAATCTCATGCTATCGAGTTAGACATCTCAAACTCGAGTGGGAGTAAGGAGAGTCGGAATGACGAAGAGGTTCATGAGGAAGAGCCAAGAACTCCCCCCTCATCTCAAGATGTTCTGCTGCAAAGACAAGCTAGAGAGCGACGTCCACCCAATAGGTACTCGCCCTCTAACTATTACTTATTACTTACTGACGGTGGTGAACCTAAGTGTTATGCAGAGGCAGAACATGTTGGTGATAGACGGAGGTGGAAAGTAGACATGGATGATTTATTGGCATCTCTCTTCCTGAATGGTAATTGAGAACTCGTTGAGCTCCCGAAGAGAGATAAGGCATTCCAAGTGGGTCTATCAAATCAAGATCGAAGCTGATGGTAGCATATGCTACAAGGCTCGGCTAGTTGTGAAAGGGTTTGAGCAACGACACGGCATTGATTATACTTATGTGTTTACTCATATTGTGAAGCTGACTACTATTCGTATGATTGTTGCAGAAAACTTGTTGTTACATGAGATGGATGTAAAAACAACATTCCTTCATGGTGACTTGATGAAGGACTTATGCATGACACAAACAGAGGGATTCGTGGCCATAGGAAAGGAAGGACTTGTGTGCAAGTTGAGGAAGAGCTTGTATGGGTTGAAACAAGCTTCGAAGCAGTGGTACAAGAAGTTTGACAGTTTCATGCTCAATTGGACACAGTAGATGCTACATTAACCACTGTTGTTACTACAAGAGGTTTAACAAAAGTTATCTCATCCTGCTATTATACGTTGACGATATGTTGATTGCAGGAGTTGATCCAAATGAGATGGATAAGTTGAAGAAATAATTGTTTGAATGATTCTCCATGAAGGATCTAGGAGAGGCAAAGAAAATTTTGGGTATGAGAACCAAGAGGAACAAAGCGGTAGGAAAATTGTATCTTTCTCAGGCGAATTACATTCAGAAGGTCCTGGAAAGATTTAACATGGAGGATCCGAAGTCTGTGAATATCCCTTTAGGTAGTCGCTTCAAGCTTTCAAAGAATGAGTCACCAAGTACTAAAGAGGAATGTGCCCAAATGAATAAGGTTCTCTATGCTTCAGTAATTGACAACATCATGTATGTCATGGTATGTACATGACCAGATATTGGCATGCAGTAGGAGTAGTGAGCCGGTCAATGGGTGATCCGGGAAAACAACATTGGGAAGCTGTGAAATGGATTCTGCGATACTTGAGAGGTACCACAAACAAGGCTTTATGTTTTAATGGCAAGAATGCCGAGCTGGTTAGTTATGTTGATGCAGACTTAGCGTCAAATGATCTTGATGGGAGAAGAAGTACTACTGAGTACGTATTGACTTATGTGGTACTGCTATTTCTTGGACTTCTAAGTTGCAGAAGGTTATTGTTTTATCCACCACGGAAGCTGAGTATGTAGCAGTGACAGAAGCGAGTAAGGAGATGGCGTGGTTGCAAAATTTCTTGGGTGAACTTGCGAAGGAGCATAAGAATAGTACTCTCTACAGTTGCAGTCAGAGTGATATTTTCTTAGCAAATAATCCGGCATTGTATTCCAGGACGAAGCGTGTTGAGTTGAACTTTCCCTATATTCGTCACCTATTGGAGAAGAACACCTTGCAACTCATGAAGATACTTGGAAGTGAAAATACAGCCAACATATTTACTAAGATGGTGACCTTTGAGAAATTGAAGCTATGCATATCTTCAATTGGCCTTGGGACTTGAAGATGAGGCTAGGCAATGCTATGCGGATACAGGGAGGAGAACAAAAAGATATGGTTATTTGAGAGTTCAGTGTCTAAATGTGAGATTGTTGGAGTATGGAGCCTGAAGGATTAGGCCTAGTTGTGTAATCCTAGTGTGATTAGGATAAGGGCTTATTTATACTATTATAAATAGCGATGCTCCAATTGTATATTGTATCCGAAAAATATATAATGAAAAACTCTGACTTGGTATCGCCCCCAAATGTAGTTACACATCGTAACAAATTGGGTAAAGGATTTCATGAGTTCTTTTGGTATCTGCCCCAAACGTAGTTACGCATCGTAATGAACTGGGTAAACAATTCCGTGCGTGTTTTTCTTTGCTTTCGTGATTATTGCGTGTGTTATTTTTTAACAAAATCGAATTAGCAACGTTTGCTTACAAATTCTCAAAGTAAAATAAAAGAATAAAGAATAAAACTTTAAATAAAAAATAAGCTTACAAAATTTCAAAGTAAAAGAAAACTAAAAAAGCAGTTGTTGTCGGCCACGACACGAACTTTGGTGGAGTGATTGTGAAAGATTTATTCCAACCATTGGGACAAAATGAACATGTATGTCATTCAGTACCCTGTGGTTGTGTTGTTTATGACTAAAAGTGGTTGGAGTTGTGTAAGTTGGGGGAAATAAAATGAAATTAGTAGATTAGTGTAAATAAATTGATGATTGTTTATGTTGTTTTGAGATTGAGTTGAAGTTTGTTTATAATGTAAAAAGCGAGAAATGTGATGTGATGTGATGTAATATGTGTAAAAGTGAGTTAGAGAATGACTGATTATTGATTAAAGTAGATGTTATATTTGTGTTTGATTTATGTTAGATTTTTTTATTAGATGATGTTTTGTTGTATATAAGTTCATTTAATTTTTATGAATTATTATTTTTGAAATAATATTTTTTATAATTTTATAAAACAACTTATTAAAATGATATATTATATTAAAACAATCTAATCCATTGAGATTTTTCGTATACCAAACATTATAGGCAAAAATTTATATATGACCGTCACACGGTCGTCACACGATGTGACGGAAAAAAGTATCACTTTTTGTGGTAAAAGTATCCCGTTTATCTGTAAAAGTATCACTTTATTTAAACAAAAAAAAAAAAAGTATGACTTTTTGTAGCAAAAGTATCATCTTTATCTGTAAAAGTATCAATATAGGAAAAATATCATTTTTTCCTGTAAAAGTATCAATTGTTTTGTAAAAGTGTATTCCGTCACACGTATGTACGTCACACACAAGACTTACCCAATATTATACCACAAGAAAAACTACCCTACAGTTTATTATTATTTATAAATTGAAATATCTGTTGTAACTTTTTTCAAGATTAAAACTATGATAACAATTTTGTAGGAGATTTAATTTATATATTGTTAGTTTTGGGGTGGTTCAGTACAATATATATGCTGAAAATTCATACAGTTATCGTATCGAAATTTTAGTATACTAAATTTTATATCGTTTTCGGTATATAGATAATATTGTAATTTGCAAAACATATATACTCTAAAAGATAATTGTACCAATTGTTTTCTAAGTAATATAGAGAAGCTTTACTCTCAAAAAAAAAAAAAAAGATAATACTGTAATACAGAGGCGAATTACATGAAAATGAAAAATGAAACAAATGCAGCGGGATGGGATAGGTGGACAACGCGGCAAAATTTGAGTCAATGTGATTGTTAAATTTGTAGAGAGAAGTGATTGATCAGAGAAAAGGGGGGCAGTGCACGAAGGATTGGATACAATACATTGAACTCAACTTTTAACCACACAAAAAGGTATTGGGGGAGAATCCCAATATATTGCTAGGAACCACACTTTGAAGTATCATCAGATTCAATAAGCCCTTCATGATGGACTAATACTTTGGGGCTCGACAAATTATAATGTATTTTAGGATATGACATGTATTTATTATTTTTTCAGTTCGATTAAATTTTAACCTGGCTCAATATATATTATATATATTTGTATGAATTAATTGTTAAAAAAGCGAAAAAAGATGAATTACCAAATAAGCAAGGGCGAGGAAAATAACAGCACCGTCGGTAACCATGGCGGTTAACATCTTGAATGCATAATATGCATACACAAAATTTGCAGTTCTGTCCCATGCTAGGATTGCTGCATTTAGATAAATACATACATTTACATACCAAACTAAAAAATACTACTACCTAGTAACATGTTTACTACCTAATCCCATTAATGAAAAACTAAAAAAACCAAAGCCAGGTTCAACATATAATTCCTCTTAGCTACTCTCTCTTAATCACTAGGTATAAGCACTATGGATCTTATGGTTCTTGAGATGCTACTGCATGTTACATCTAGACCTAGTGCACATCGGGTATACTATTCGTTAACCAAAATATATATATATATATACTCATCGTGTTTTAAAATAAATGTCCTTTTAATTTTTGAAAGAAAAATTAAGTACTACAAGAAATGTTATATTAGAGAAGGAAATTAGTAACAGATAATATTAGTCACTAAATAAAATCAAAATAAATATAAAATAGTGACGAAAAGTGACAAAAAATCATCGATTAGTGACGAAGTAGCAACTGAATATTAGTGAGAGACATAATCTATCTCTATTATGTAGGTAATTTCATAATAGAGATAGATTTAGAGACCGAATACATCGATCTCTAATTCGGTCTCTAAATTTTAGAGACGTGCATTATAAACCAAATATTTCGAAACAGATATCATGTACGTGATCACATACACATTTTTCCATCTATAGTTTGATTATTTATTGTAGTGAATGACTCATGTGGTGGACATATATTTTCTTGTTCTTCAATAATTTTCTTGATTTACAGTATGAATTTTAGGGTGGGAGAAAATCTAAAATGATTTTTTATACAACTTTTAGTATAATTCTAACCACCTTGTGTGAAACAATTTTTTTTTGGGGGAGGGGGGGGGGGGGGCTTGGAGGGTGGGAGTGGGGGCAGGAGGTGGGGCTGGGGCTGGGGCTGAAGCCTGAAGCATGTGTGATTGGTTAGGGTGGGGAAAAATGTAATAAGATAATTATTAGGAGGCTAAATTGGTAAAATTACGTTGTTAGTTATCCTAGAAAAAGATAAGGAATTCTAAAATTTTAATAGTTTTACAAGGTCGTTAGAATTATCCTAAAATTTATGATAAATATTAGTACTTTTCACTTTTATTATTTGCAGTAAATATGCAAGAATTAGGATTTATTCAAAACTATTTATGTTTTTCTAGGTTTAATTTCTGACTTCCAGAGTTACTTTTACTTGATCCCTCGAAAATTCGGCAAATTCTGTTTAATATTCAGGGTTTACTGCAAAAATTAGCCGCCCCTTCTTCTACTTTTTTGTTCATCTATGAGCTACCCCTTTCACAATCTTATATTTAGCATTTAAGCATGACAAAATTGCAGGGAAAAAATGGAAGAATGTTGAAGATGTAGAGA
Organism: Ajuga chamaepitys; assembly: GCA_958295605.1. Classification (NCBI taxonomy): domain Eukaryota; kingdom Viridiplantae; phylum Streptophyta; class Magnoliopsida; order Lamiales; family Lamiaceae; genus Ajuga; species Ajuga chamaepitys. The sequence continues at coordinate 22,104,645 of OY282506.1, read as the reverse complement.
AGGAGAGAGAGTTGCAGAAGAGAGATAAGGGGAGGGACATTTCACTGCGCAAATCTATAACTATATAAAAGTGGACAGTTTGAAAAATTTACAGAAATATCATTTTTCCGCCTAAACTGTCCTGCTATATTTAGAAAGTCTGAATTAACTAATTCTAATTTCTGCATTTTTACATACTTTTTCATTTCTCAATGCATAGCCTGCATGAATAGATTCAACTCATAATTACGTGTTACTTTTTTTTTTCTTACTCTCTCTTTCTTTTTTATTTTTTCGTTTGAAGGGGTTATTGTGTAGTTATTTTTTTGAAATGGAGTTATTGTATAATTATTAGTGTTTATTGAATAAAAATAAATTTATAAAAGTGAAAGCCACGTTGGTTGCAATTGGGATGCATCATAGTTGGCTTAAATATTTTTTACAAATCTACATGCATGAGTAATTTGCATTTTTTACTTTTAAAATTAACTTATAAGTAAGACGAAAATATACAGACTATTTCAAATTGGACTCCAAACACATAACATTTTTTCTTTTTAGTAAAATTTGTAGAAGTTGAGAGATACTGCATATTATATATATAATTTTTTTCCGAACAAGAATTTGTGGACTTTTTAATTTAGTGTTATTTATAATATTTAATATCCCCTCCATTTCAAAAAAAGTGTCACTTTTAGCTGTTTTTGGAAGAGTAAGATGGGTAAAAATGATAAATATATTTATACACAATTCATTTAGTTGGGATATATTTTGTTGAATAAGGAAATATAATCAATTAAATTAAGTATGTTGGTTAGAGTAAAATTGGAAGAATTGTGATTTTCTTTTTGTTAAACTGCCTTTTTTTTTTTTTTTTTTAATTTTCATATTCTCTAATGCGGACTTCTTTTTGAAATAGAGGGAGTATATAATTTCACTATAATTATTTCTTAAATGAAAATACAATTAATTAACTTTTTTCTTATATAACAATTGATCAGAATAAGAATATGATAGTATTATAATAGTAGTTAACACCTTTTAATAATTTCCTTTATAAAATAAACATCTTTTTTTTATCTTTACAAAATTTTATTTTTTTTTCAATTTGGACTCATTAAAATTTTAGGACCTAAATGTCGGTGATTGATTTTGTTGACTAATATAATCCTGCAAGATAATGGGATAGTGATGTTAAACTTTTCATTATTTGAGCTTATTTAGTTTAGGACCAATTTATTTTATGATATTTTGCTGGGTTGGGTTTTTGTTGATTTCCTATTTAGTTCAAATTGAAAAATTTTGAATTTTATTTTTGTTGAGAAACTAAATTTAGATTAATTGATGCTTTTAGGGAACATTTATATTTAATTAGTTGCTAATTCAATAGAATATGAGGAAAATTGTGAAGTTATTTAACTAAAAATATTTATTTTATATTAAAATATAATTTTTCATCGTTGATCCACGATTCGAAATTTATTTATTTGCAACTCATATCCAATTAAAATAGTTCAACCAACAATAAATATTCAAATGTAAACTAATCAACCAACAAATAATTGTCATTTTAAATATAATATATTATATCAAAATATTTAACATCGGTATTAGATTAAATACTAAGAAAATATTATTAATACTTATATACTGCAAATAAAAAATAAATTAAAAAATATATATATATATATATATATATATATATATATATATATTAGTGCGTTTAGGTTGTTGGAAAAGAAAATTGAGAGACAGAGAGAGATACAAAAAATAAAGTAAAGCTCTAATTTTTTTCATCCCTAGCGGGGGCGCATGTGTTCCTAGAATTCTGTTATTATTCTTTATAAAATTCAAATATTATCCCTGAATTTATAAACTGAAAATGGTTGTTTTTTATTATTTGTAAACAACTGCAATATTGTAGGAAAGATAAATATATAAATTTGTTCATAAAAAAAACTAATGTGTTAAAAAAATTGCTATATTTTACATTAAAAATAGAAAAGAACATAAAATAATATTTATTTTTTATTAAATAAATCAACAAAAGTTATCGCATATAAATATTTTTAAAAGCAACTTTCCAACAAAAAATCGTATTTCGATCTAATTTTAGCAAAAAATTTCCATACATATATATATATATATATATATGCAAATTTGTACCATATTTATACAATCTCTTATATATTAATAATGATTTAAACCTAACATTTTTAGAAGGTAAAATGAGCAGGAAAATGTGATTGATTTCCTTATATAGATGATTCTCTTTTATTATATAAGATAAGCTTGACTGTTTGTAAAAATTCTATGGAAGCAACTCAAGCTCGACAATGTTGCTCCCATAGTGTTATTGACTTTATTTAATTGTGATTGTTATTCAAGTTTTAAAAAAGTGATCACTTTCTTTTAATTGTTTTATATATAATGACGATGAATAAAAAATAAGATACATTACTCTATAAAAATAGATTTTGTTGAAGAAACATATATAAATATGAAGAAATCTATAAATATATAAAAACAAGATAGTCGGAATAAATTACAATAACGCCACTTTCTTGCCTAAATTACAATGATGTAAAAGTTGCAATGTGTGATGTTAATGATTTTTTTATATTCTGCAGTGAGATACACAAAAATTGGATGCAAACCCTAGAGCATGTTGTTAGGCATTTTGAACATATTTGTTGTATTTAATGCATGAATTTTTATAGGTTTTTGTTGCCCACTAGAATTGGAATACAATGATCAATTTTTTCTTTTATCTATTAGACAAAAACTTGTGTGAAATCGTCACACCGTGTGACGGAAAAAAATTATTATTTTTTGTAGTAAAATTATTACTTTTTTCTGAAAAAATATTACTTTTTTGAACAAAAAACACTATCACTTTTTGTAGCAAACGTATCACTTTCATCTATAAAAGTATCATTGTAGGAAGAGTATCACTTTTACCTGTAAAGTATCTTTTTTTTTTTTTTCCTCTGTATAAGTGTGTTCCGTCTAGGCATGTCAACGGGGCGGGGCGGATTTTTGAATTTTTTGACCTGCCCCGCCCTGCCCCGCCCCGCCCCGCGCCCCGCCACGGGGCAAAAATATCTGCCCCATGATCTGCCCCGCACGGGGCGGGGCGGGGCCTTTATCTTTTTTTTTTTTTTTTCTTTAAAAACAAAAACTATTTTTTTTAATTAAAAACCTTGTTTTTTTTTATAATTGAAATTAATAGGGTTTTAATTTTTAGGTTTACATTAGTTTTGTTTTAACATTTTTTATATTTTGTAAAATTAATTATTAGAAAATGGAATTTGATTATTTAAATTTATTCTAATCATAATTTAATGTATTAGGATGACATATATATAGCATATCATATATAAAATTTGATATTATAAATACATATATACACATATTTAATATTTATGTGTGTGTATATATATATCTATATAATATTACATAATATATATTTAAAATTAAAATAAATTATATATATAAGGGAGGGAGCGGGGCGGGGCGGGGCGGGTCAGGGGTCATGACCCGCATCTGACCCGCCCCCTGGACGGGGCGGGGCGGGGCGTTCCCCGTTTTTCATCGGGGCGGGGCGGGGTGTGCCCCAAGGACCTCGGATCGGAACGGATCAGGGCGGGGCGGATCGATTTTGACATGCCTAGTTCCGTCACACGTAAAACCATCACACATAAGACTCCCTCTATCTATTAATACACCCCAAAAGAAAATTCCAATCCGTCCATTAATTTGTAACCAACGGTAATTGCCATAACACTAAATTACTATAAAAGAATTTGAACAGTATACAATAGCACAATTTACCTACCTTATTCAGAAAGGACTAAACATATTTATGTTGGACAATTGCCAATATTATTGATTTTAGTATATGACTTAACAATATAAAAATATTAGATATATTTCACGCTGTTTTATCCGATATACATATTTATAATTATATTATAAAAATTTACTCTTATACTATTTTAAATATTACAAGTCGTGCAACGCACGGGGGAGATACTAGTTAGGAGAGAGGAGAGACAGTCCTTTTAATCGTATTCGGCGCGACTGAGTGTGACCCCTCAACATTTATTTCCCTCAATTTATTCACAACAATTTAAAAATAAACACGAACCGATTGACCCATTCCTCAATAAATTTGGTCAATCCTTATGTAAACATAACCAATGTCTTTTGCTATTAAATCATATTCCAAACCTTTTATGATCCCACTCTTTCCCAAAATTCTACTCACCTAAAATACTTATTAGACTCAATCCTATACTAAATCTGAAAAATTAAGAATGGGTAAAAATGATAAATGTATTTATACAGAATCTATTTAATTTTGTAGAATCGGGAAATAATCTATAATCTACAAAATTAAGTAGGTTGTTTAAGGTAAAATTGAAAGAATTGTGGTTATTTTGCTAAAACGACATTTTTTTTTTTTTAAAAACCAAGATGGAGGATGGGTCAATCTAAACTTGTGTTTGGGCTGTGACTTACATTAGGATCTTTCAATCAACATAAATCATGTTGGATTCTGGAGTCTGAGCGACTGTTTCACGTCCCCTGACACAGTGATCCAATTTGGGTTATAAATAAATCTCTGATTCATTATATTTGTGACCACCCAAAAGTTAGTAAATTTCTTAACTTGGTAGTGTCCCCAAACGTAGTTATTCTTGACGAACTGGTTAATAAATTTGTGTTCTTTAATTTTCGTTCTATTAAATTCTTAATTAAGTCTGCCTAATTCCTAACAAATTCAAGTCTATTTTACTCTCTCTTTCCGTTACTCTCTCTATCTCTGTCCCATAATGATTGCACATTGTTGTAAATTTTGTGTTTGTTCTAGAATTGAATGTGCAATCATAATGCTGAAAATTGAGAGAGAGAAAGAATAATGAAAAGATAGAATATAATTGAGTTGCATTTAAGTGGATAAATGATCCTATTTTAAATCTTACTCAAACACAAATTTGAATGGACCCGTCTTCCATTCAGACGGACAAATCCGCAGACGTAATTCGAATCGAGACATTAGCCGTGCAGGCATAATTTGAATCGTGTACAGGCATGATTGATGCAATTAAACGTACCTAATGGAACAATGGCTAGAGACAGCGCGACTGAGAGCAATCGCTTTCGACCGTAGACATCAGATAAATTTCCAACCAGTGGCATCATCACCACAGCTCCTAATCCTGTAATCTGCAGTTGCACCATAAACATATCCATATCAACATGACTACCAGATTCTTATATATACACACACACACACAGACTGACATACGGCTTGTTGCAATCCAGTGAGGTAAACGGCGAGCGAACACTCCTCCTTCCCGCCGCACACCGCCGCCACAACCACGTCTGTGATGGCCGGAGCAGCTAAGTTTCCGGCGAAGATCGACAGAAACACAGCTACGTACATGTGGCTCAGCTTCCACCAGTTCTCCATCTGTGCCCCTGCGATTACCATTTTGAGATATAGTACAGGTCTCCAAAATTGGGATTTACATTTATATGGACTAGTGGTCTACTCTAAAGCCACGTGACTAACGTGTTTCTACTTTCTATAGTCAAATTAGGGGGTGTTTGCCGCAAAATCAATTTTCAAAATCACTTTTCATAATCAGTTATGTTTTCAAACTTATGTTACTTTTTCAGAATCAATTATGTGAAGCACTTTTAAACTGCTTTTGAGAATTAATGAGAGAGCAGCTTCTGCGAATCAATTCTTAAATCATTTTTTTTTCAAACACTACCAAATTTTTATTTTACTACAATCACTTTTTCACAATTAATTTTGTTTGCAAACACCCCCTAGAGTTATCCGCAAAACTACCACATAAGAAGAAAGTTGGAAACAAATTGCAAAATTGGTTATGTTATAAAAGTTGTGGGAAATTTTCAATTTATGGCACGCAGTCTAACAGCCACATTAGTAAATTACAATGGGTTTTTGTGAGATTTTTAAACATGTGGGGATAGATTAAAAAATTCTCTAAACGCCTCTTACACATAAATGATGTAATATGTGCCACATCATTGTAATTGTAATAGTAAACAATAAAACTGTGATATTGCAATACCATTAAATATAAAAATATTACAATAGAATAACACACTTATATACCAAGGGAATTTTAATCACTAAGTTCAAGTCATTTTAGGATACAAACAAATAGTTGCTGAAAACTCACGAGATTTAAATTTGGGTTACTTACCAAACCAACATATGTTATGTGTCTTTTTTATATTTGCATTCCAACTTTTTATTTTTTTCGATTACACTCTCTATTAATTATTTTTTCGATTTTGCAACCTCCGACTATATTTCCGATCGTATAGGTCATGTAATTCGCACATGTTTTTTTAGCCAATAAAAGTTTAGAAATTAAAAAAATTAATTTAAAAATCCAATTTTTTTATTTAAAATCCAAAAAAATAAAACAAAATCTGAAATTAATTTTAAAATTCTAAAAATTAAAAAAGAAAACAGAAAATTAATTTAGAAATCCAAATTTTTTGTTTAAAGTCCAAAAGATAAAAATATAATATCCAAAAATAAATTTCAATTCTATAAATTCATAGAAATTCAGAAATTCAATCAAAAAATCCAAAAAATAAAAAAAATATTTCTGAAATTAATTTAAAATTCTAAAAATTCATATAAAACACAGAAAATTAATTTAAAAATCTAAATTTTTTTTATTTAAAATTGAAAAAATGAAAAAGATGTTTCAGAAATTAATTTTAAATCCAGTAAATTCATACAAAATTCAAAAAAAATAATTTAAAATCCAAAAACTTATTTTAAATTCTAAAAATTAAAAAAATATTTCTGAAAATAATTTTAAATTCTAAAAAATTAATATAAAACTCAGAAAATGAATTTAAAAATCCAAAATAATTACTTAAATCCAAAAAAACAAAAATTCTAGAATTAATTTAATGATTCTAAAAATTCATTTGAAATTCAGAAAAGTCATTTAAAAATCCAAGAAATACATTTAAAATCATCAAATTAAAAAAAATCTGGAATTATTTTAAAATCCTAAAATTTCATTTAAAATTCAGAAATATCATTTAAGAAATTAGAAAATTGATTTCAAAATCCAGAAAATGAAAAATATTTTTGAGAAATTAATATGAATCTTTTAATAAAATTCATCTTCTTTGGGGCTTTACTCATCCGATGAAGATGCGGAATTGAATCAAACAAACACAGGCGTTAAACTAAAACACACGTGGAAGAAAGACGCATTACGCATTCTTGCCAATTGCAGAACCATGACTAAAAATCTCCAGTTTGCAACGGTAGACCTATTCTGAATTCTAAATGAATTTTTAGAGTTACAAAATTAATTTCATAAATATTTTTTTATTTTTTGGATTTTAAATAATTATTTTGGATCTTTAAATTGATTTTTTGAATTTTATATGATTTTTTAGAATTTCAAAATTAATTTCAGAAATAACTTTTTTTTTTTAGATAGAAGTTTTGGATTTTTTAAATTAATTTTCTGAATTTTATATGAATTTTCAGAATGTAAAATTAATTTTAGAAATATTTTTTTAATGTTTTGGATTTTAAATAAAAAAATTGAAATTTGAAATTAATGTTTTGAATTTCTGAATTTTTTTCGCCACCTTATTGATAACAAAAAACATGTGTGAATTACATGACCAATACGGACGGAAATATAGTTGGCGGTTGCAAAAACGGAAAAAATAATTGGTACAAATTATAATCGAAAAAAATAAAAAGTTGGGACTGTAAATGTAAAAAAGACGCTTTGTACAAACTATTTTTGGTAATTAATCCTTTTAATTTTGATGACCCAAGGACTGAAATTGCGAAAATTTAAAATTTAACGAAACTAACTTTTTGGGGAAAATTGCCACAAAAGTTGCATTTAAGTTGCGAATTTAATGGCAAAAGAAATTGTAGTGCAGTATTAGCGGGCACTTCTCTAAATTTCCTAATTTTTAGAGATATTTGTCATAATATCCCTTGATATTATTGTGATCTGGCAAAAACTTGTGTGCACCCAACACACAATAGCACTATTGTGCACTTGCCGGTTTATTTTTAATTTTCGCTGGTTCAGACCGGTTCAAACCGGTCCAGGCCGGTCCGAACCGGTCCATTTTTTACCCTTAGTGAAAGTGCAGTTTTTACCCTAATTATGTTTGAAAATTTTACAGCCGCGCCCCTCTTCTTCTTCCTCGCGCTTCTTCTCCGCTGTTCTTCTTCGCCGACATTTCTTCGCGCTGTTTTTCTTCTCGGTGCTCATTCATCTTGGTGTTTTGAAGTTGCTTCATGTTGATTCCGACGCATATTTTGTGGTTTTTCGAAGTTTAGGGCGTAGGTTTTTGGAGTTGGTTCAGTGTTTGCGATTTCTGAGCCCACAATTTATTTTCGAAGTTTAGGGCTTTCTATGTACGTTATTTACTATGTGCATGTTTCAGATTTTCGTTTTCATTTTAGTCTCTTGTTTATGATTTGAATGCTCTAATTTTGAATGCCCTGTTTTTTGTTTCGAGTGTTCGATTGTCTGAAAGCGGAGTTGGATCGCAATCGGAGGACTCGCAGTCGAATCGCAGTCGAATTCAGGTATAGTATAAATGTATTGAGAGTGGGGTTATAGATTTTGTTAATTTTGTGATTTTTTAATCTGTTCACAATAACCAATATTTGATCATTTTTCGCTTTTTCATCTTTTCGGACTCCACCCTCAGTCTTCCATTTTCCAGCATTGTAAATTGCACGAAATGTTACATGTATGAACAAAGTTCCTATAGAACAATCTTTGTGTCTTACCCTAAGATTGTTTGACAACAGATCATTTTTGTGTGTATATTTACACAAGAAGAATGATTTCTTCATTTACCTCTTTCTGCTGTTGGAGAAATCATTGTTGTGGATAGTGCTAAAGCATCCATTGTTGTGCATTGTTGTGGAGAAATCATTTACACAGATGCATGGTTAGGAATATAACCAAATGATGTTTTTGTTTATATGCTTACTCCACATGCACCACACACATTAATGACTTTGAAATTAATTTTGAATTTCATACTCTTAAGTTGTTAAAATATTGGTTAATCTGTTCACAATGTCTGGTTGAGGATTGTTTCTTGAAAAACTGTTATACAGAACAATTATGCTACTGCGTTTTGTGTATATTATGGTACTGTGATGTTTCATGTAATAATCATCTTTTGTATCTTCCAATTTGTCTTCAGTCTGATCTCGAACCTGCATTTAGTTGACTGACCCAAAGTGATGTTCAAAACTTGACGTGAAGAACTGTAATAGTTAATAATTAACATGAGCAATATGAAATTTTCTTGCTTACATTCGGTTCAAACATCTTCCCTCCACCATAAAAAATATAGTTTTGTTTAAGTTGAGCAATATGGAATTTTCTTGTAGTTTAGGTTGGATGAAATATTGATGTTATTGTTTTTATGTAACAGGTTTATATTTTGACCTTGAAATGGAAGAAAAATCTAATGAACCACCGAAGAAAGTGGGCCGTTTTAAGCAAATGATTCGTAAACCTCCTAGAATTAAGAAAAAGGTTCTTAGATCCACTGTTGCTAAAAGTATTGAAGATTCTGCCAAATTATTAAGAACGAGTAAGAAGGGCACTGGTGGAAGTCCTTCAAAGGAGAAATCAATTGGTAAGGAGAAGAGTAGTATTGAATCTGCCGAGAAAGGGAGTGTGAAGTCCAAGACTAAAGTTTCTGCTGTAAAAGTTGTCAAGGAGAAAGTTTCTGAAAAGAAAAAGACTCCTATTGGATCTTGTGGACAAGGTTCACAAGAGAAATTGGTTAGTGAGGGCAATGTTAGTATTGATTCTGCTGAGAAAAGGAGTATGAAGTCCAAGACTAAGGGTGTTGATGTAAAAGTTGTCAAGGAGAAAGTTTGTGAAAAGAAGAAGGCTCGTATTGGATCTCGTGGAGAAGGTTCACAAGAGAAATTGGTTGATGAGGGCAATGTTAGTAGTGATTTTGTTGACAGCCCTCAAAAGAATAAGAAGAGGAAAGAAAGGGGTGAAGGGCAATGTGTTGAGGAACAAACTAAGAAGAAAAATAAAGCAAAAGGGAAATTTGTGCAAGGTGAAGCTGGAAAGAGAAAGAAAGATGAAGGAAAATATGTTAATATTGATGAAGCTGAAGATGAAAAACCAAGGTAATTTAGTGTCTAGTTTTGTGTTATCTATTGTTGTTTATATAGTATATCTTTGAAAACTGTATAGTGTAAAGATTTTAACATATAGTATGTGTATTTTTATATTTGTAAAGTATTGTGTTTGTTATATACTGCCCTGTTTTTCTGGTTCAATTGTGTTTGCCTGATAGTATATATGATTTTCCTGATAGTACATATCATTTTGCCTGATAGTATATATGATTTTGCCGGGTAGTATGTAAGATTTTGCCTGATAGTATATATGATTTTGCCTGATAGCATATAAGATTTTGCGTGATAGTATATATGATTTTAGCTGATAGTACATATCAGTTTGCCTGATAGTATATGTGTATTATAATTAACAGTATATTCAATATTAAGCTATACTACAGTCTTTATTTTATGTAGATGTTTTTATCATTTTCATTTGTAATTAACAATTTATTCCTTTTTAAAATTGCAGGGGTTTAACTTTCCAATGTAGACCAAATGGCTTATTTAAGGTCATAGGTAAGTTGACGGATGCTCAAAGAAGGGATGTAGAAAGTATGGGCTTTGGGGGATTGCTTCATATAAATATCAGCAATAATCGCCATGCATGGATGTTGGATTGGTTAGTAGACAATTTTGATCCTAGTAGTAGGATGATAAGAATTGATGATTTTAGGAAATTTCTTGTGACAGCTGATGATGTATATGATGCATTTATGATTCCTAGGAATGAGGGAGTTGAGGTCCCAATCTATGGGTTTTCAAAAGAGTGCCCTGCACTTGTTTCTAGGCTTGAATCTGAGTATGGCATAGCTTCTAGTGTATTGTTGAGTAAGTTAGAAGTTTTGTTTGTTGAGAGGTTGAGTAATGGAGGAGATGATTTTAAAAGAATTTTTTTGTTATATGCTGTTTGTTCTTTCTTGGCCCCAGCACCAAATAGGTTGTTGACTATTGGTGTTTTAAAAGCTACCGAGGATGTGACTCTGATTCCAAAGTTGGATTGGTGTACAGATGTTATTGATAGACTGTGCTTGTCTGTCAATAAGTATATGAAGTGTCGGGGTGCTTATGTAGGTGGTTGCACATTTCTATTGCAAATCATGTATCTTCACAGGGTGAAGTGGCATGGTTTGGCTGAGCCATGCTCTTTACCACTTATCCGTCATTGGATTGACAAGAATTTGTCCATGAGGTGTAGTCAAGAGTCCAAAGCAAAGAGATACGGTGATGGTGATTTAATTGTGGATAAATATCCAATATCTAGAACTAAGGTGGGGTCTAGAAGTAATCGGGGAAAGGGAAATGGTGTTGAAACTGATGGTAGGAAGGAAAAAAGTAATGTTGATGAGTCGGAATACATTACCTTTTCTGTCCCAAACACAGAATTGAAGAATTCTGAAATTCAAGCTGTAGCTACTGATGTAAGTATTGTTTTTATTTATTCATGTTTTTTATTTATAGTATATGTTCTGTTATGTGATATAATTATTGTATTGTTTGCAGCCACTTCATGAAATTCTTTTATATTTTAAGAGGGATGTTTCTATTGTTTCTAACTATTACATGACAAAATTGTTGGAAATTAAGAAAAGTTCAGTAGATGAAGCTGGGAATTCTTCAACCCCCGAAAACTTTGATTCCCAGAAATTTTGGTCGGATGAAAAAGTGCATAAAATTATTGACGATGTTGTCAATAATTTTATGAATTTTAAGAAGATGGATTTTGATGGACCGACATTTGACATTCTTACCCCATCACCCGAGGTCGGAAAAGCTAGAGAAGGAGTGGAAGTTGATGATGAACCTGCATCGGCTAAAGAATTAGATGAGGCACTGAATTCTGTCAGTGTAAGGAAAAAGGATGCAGCAGTTGATTTGGATTTCAATTCATTGAAATTTGATGAGAATTGTGAATATGTGTCTGAAGTTTTAGTTTCATTCAATCACTTGTTCTCTTCGATGGATCGAAAGCACAAAGAAATCATTGACTATTGCTTGTTTAGTGAGGAACCTGAGAAGGATATGTAAGTTTTTTTTTTTTTTTTTTTTTTTTTTTTTTTTTAGTATATTTAATTTCAATTTATAGTATTAGCTTATTAGTGACACAGTATATGTTTTCTTTTGCAGCACTGTTTGCTTTAGGAATGGGAACATTCATATTGTTCCCAAGCAAGATATGATTTGTTTGAATCCATTAAATCAAGTTTTCAAGTCTATAGTTGATACATGGAGTTTGATGATTAATCGTGGAGAAGGGGATGCAAATCGACGAAGCCGGTTTATTTTTAATACCGAGCATACTGTAAGTTGAAAATTATGTATCTATTATTTATCTATTTGAGTAATTATAATTATATATTTTTTTTTTTAATAGGATTCATTGAGGAGATTGATTGAAGGTGTTGGTGAAGCAGGAGAGAATGAAAATAAAATAATAAATTCTTTGGAATTGTGTGCTCGAGGGAATATAAATTTGTTAAAAAACGTTGATATGGTTAGTTGTATCTTAATTAGTTTTTTTATTGTTTAGTTGTTTTAGTATAACCTAACCTATTATTTATGTTGTAGATTTTTGTCCCGTTTCTTCTTGGAGCACATTATGCTTGTGTTGTCATTAATTTTGTTGATTTGAAGTTCCATTATTTGGACAATCGTAAGTATGAAGGTGATGACAATGTCTTCTTTGAAGCTGCAACATTATTGGTAAGACAATAGTTTTTTTATTTACTACCGTACATTATATAAAACATGTTAGTATATAATTTTCAGAGTTATAGTCTGTCTATAAAACATATTAGTATATAATTTTCAGAGTTATAGTCTGTCTACTTCATGTGTTTTATTCTAATCCATTTCTATTTTATTCTTTTTATAGTAATGTCATATTTCAAAATTGCTTGATCGAATTGGACATTCTAAAGCCAATGAAATTTTGAACTATGGGTTCGATAATGTGCAATTTAAGTGGCAAACAAAGAGGCATGATCAAGATTGTGCTATTTACATGATGCATCATATGATGAAGTTTGATGGTCTTGTATATCATGAACCCAATTTGGTCAAGGTAATTCTCTATTTATTTTTTAAGTCATTCCTTTATTTTGTTTTGATGACTCTTGCTATTATTAATCTTATTTTATTTTTATTTTAGGCTGATGTCCGCCGTGCTTTGCGAGGTGAATTTTGTGTTAAGATTGTTCTATCACCACTAAATGAAAGAAAACAAGAACTTCTTCGAGATGTGCAAAATTTTATCAATGGAAAGGCGGATATGATTGCAAGAATTGCCGAAAAAAAGAAAAAATCTGCTGCTGAAAGAGGTAAAGCTGTTGCTAGGAATCCTCGAAATAAAAAGAAGACATTTAAAGGTAAAAAGAAAGGCGGGGAGTGATGTGGATTGATTGGAGGCGGGCAAATATTGTAATAGAACATATGTTTTCGTACAAGTTTCTATACGTTGTTCATATGTCTTGAATGTGTGTATTTTGATGATGTTTTGGTACAATGTTGGATATGTTTTGCTATATATTTTGGATATGTGAATTTTGATGAATTTTGATATCATTTTGCATATGCTTTGGTATAAGTTTGCACATGTTTTGGTACAGTTACGTGTACTGTAAGATATGATATCACGCAAAATGATATGTACTATCAGGTTATATGATGTATATCATGAGGCAAAATGAAATGTACTATCAGGCAAAATGAAATCGTTACTGGGGTTTCTGGCTTTTTACGTATACTGTCAGATACTATAGCATATACTATGTTTAAATATTAAATACACTGCGAGGATTCAAAAATAATTGATGAGTAACAATAATGGTATTTGAAGAAAAGTTAGTATATTAAATAAACAAAGAAAAGTTAGTATATTAAAAATATATTATCACGCAAAGTGATATCTACTATCAGGAAAAATGATGTATATTATCAGGCAAAATGATATGTACTGTAAGGCAAAATTTTGGTTATATTGAACAAATCTTTGATCGGGTTTTGGTTCGTCGACTTTATTGTGCGCATATTAGTAGATGAATGTACTATTTAAGTAATATTATGTATTCCATAAGACAAGAATAATGGAAAAAATTATATATCGAATTATACAAAAATAAAATAATTATATCGAATTATAAAAAATAAATATACTGTTTATCATTTGGGCATATACTACGACACAACATTATATATACTGTGAGGCTTTAAAACATAACGCAACATATAATGTGAGAAAGCATAACATATACTATTACTGAACAGAATAATAATGTCATTAGTTTAACAATATTACTAAAAGAGATATATTCAGTACATATAACTAAATGATACGGACATTGGGCGTTTTTGAACCGAATTCGTTGTTCTTGATTTGAGTTGGTTCTCTTGCTTTCTTCTTCCTTCGTCTTTCAAGTTGAGACTTCGCCCTTTGTGCTTTCCTCCCTTTTGTATTTGATTGAGGTGGATCAAGGATGGTATTAGATGATTTTGTGGGTTCTGTTGGCTTTGAATTGTCTAAGAAAGCATCAATAGCTTCCTTATCTCTCACATACCCTTCTTCCATGATTCTTCTTGTTTCCTCATGTTGTTGGCTTTTCAATATCAAGTTGTAGTAATTACGTACCAATTGATGTCTCCATTGGATGGTTACTTGATGTGCTTCAATGGCTGGATTTGACTTGCTGTTTTTCTCCCAAATGGTTGATTTTGCCATTTTTGTCCATCTTTCTTTTATGTAGATCTCTGGAATGCTTTGGACAGAATTTATATGCAATACTCTCAAGCAATGGTAACATAGAATTCCACACTCCTCAAATTTCTTGCAAGTACAAGAAATTAAATCCATGCTTTTGTCATATATTACTATGCTTTTCTTATTGTCAACCATATGGGATGAAACATGATAAATCATTGTATCATCTTAGCATCCAACAAGAATTGAGTAACTTGAAATGCATTTTCTGAATTCTTCTTCAAAATCTTTGAAAATTTTTGTAGTATATACCTCTGAAGCTTGTTTTATGATCCCTGTCATGTCCAAACTTGAGGAAGGCTTTGATGTTGCACATGTGAACTCATCAAGTTTTTCTGTGCTCCGCCAACGCTTCACGATTTCTTTGAAGATACCATAGAAATCAGTCAAGGATGTTGTCTTCTTTGCATTGAATGATATTACTCTGTTTGTGCTTTCACTTCTTTGAGAAGATAGTATTCCAGCTGAAAAGAAATCTTTGCTCAATGCAGTGCACCACTTGTCTTTTAAGCTGTACAATCTTGCAAACCAATCATTTTGTTGAAGTCCATATGTTGATATCATATTTTCCCAACATGTTTCAAATTCAACTTCATCAACACACCCTAACAAGCACTTTGTGAATTCATCCTTGAAACTGCTACTACTTTTTAGACGTGCAAACCTTGTTATTGCATTCTGGTAAAGATGCCATTGACAAAGGCGATGTCTTGTATCAGGAAAAACCTGCATTGGAGGTTGAAAATTATAAGTAAGCCAGTTACTAGAAATATTATAAATTTGACACAGTATATTTTCAGAAACACTGTAGTATATGTTTAAAACAGTATAGTACATATTTTTGTTTGTGGATGCATAATATGTCTATAGATGAAAGTTTATACTATAGTTATGAAACACACATAGTATATGTTTATAGAAGTCATAGTATACAAGGAATACTAAAACAGTATGGCTTTAGTGATAAGACTTGTGTACCTTTTCAATTGCTTTTGCAATTGCAAAATCTTGATCTGTGAATATTGTTACTGGAGATTTGCCCCTCATTGATTTCTTAAATGCTGTGAAAAGCCACTCAAATGACTCCAATTTTTCATCTGATAGAAAAGCACAACCAAACATCACATTCTTCCAATGATTGTTTATGCGTATAAAAGGAGCGCATATTAAGTTGTACTTATTTGTTCGGTATGTTGTGTCAAATATTAGAACATCTCCGTATACACTAAAATCTTCCATCATCATACCATCTCTCCAAAAGATATTGCATAATCTTCCATCTTTCATCTTCACTTTGTAAAAAAAATCAACATCTTCTTGATTTTCCTCTTGTATAATATCTACCACAGTTTCGGCATCCCCTCCTTCTATTGCTTCCATTTTCATTCGGCTAATGAAGTTCAAGTGATCTTTCATGGTGTGCCCAACACCCTCTTCTCCACCAGCTTCATAAACCATATATCTGTAAGAATCCATTGGCTTTATTCCAGAAGTAACCATGCTTTCTATCATTTCTGCCTTCTCATTTGTGATTTTCCTCTCAGAACGATGTAAGTGGTTGAGTTCTGGCCTAGTTAGTTCATGATTGTGAATCATACAATGTTTCACAACTTCAAATTGCCCCGCTTCATTCTTTAAAACACTCATAGAGGCCTCACAATTTGTTCTGATACTTGGTTTCCTTTTCCTCTTTTCCTCTAAATTTATTTTCTTTTCCCCAGCCTTGGAACACACAAACAATTTTCCCAAGATATCTCCTTTAGATGAGAATCGATTGCTTGACTTTCGAACACTAAAACCCAAGATACGAGCATGCGTGCAATACAAATCATACATTTCAAGGATTGTGCTTCTCTGAAACCCAAGTAGTGAACCAGAAACATCTATTGTTTCATTTGCACAGTCTGTCAAAAAAAAGTGAGCAGATAACATATACTGTTATGCAACTAACAATGTACTATTATTTATAATAAAGTATACTATGTCAGTCAAACATTAATTCATTTGCACAGTCTGTCAAACATTAATTCATATGCATGTTTTTATTGTTACCTTCATTGATGTTCGAACCATCATCTAAGCTCAATGTGGTATGGATTTCTTCTGAACTCAATGTTTGAGTTTCAACCTCAATTTCAATCAGGTTCGAATCTGAAACTAAAAACATGAAACAAGTTTGACGTCAATATTTATAATTTATATTTAAAAATTATTCGATATCAATTGTTTGAAAATGTTACCTTGATGGATTTCTTGCCCCACGTTATCATCGAACACTTCAATATCAAGTTTTTGTTTCAATACTTCTATTAAAGATCATGGAAAAAGTCAGATACTAAACAACTTTGTTGGAAAAAATAACCTATACTATGTATGTGAAAAAAATAAGGTACATTTATTTCCTTCTTTTTACCTTCATTGTTGTTCAATCTATCATCTAAGCTCAAGGTGGGGTGTAGTTGTATTGAACTTAATGTTTTAGTTTGAAGCTCATTTTCAATCAAGTTTGCATCAAAAACAGAAAACATGAAACATTTTTTAAATGTATATAATTTATGTTTACATATTAAAGAACATTTTTTTCAAAATGTTACCTTGGTGATTTCCTTGCCCCACTTTATCACTATGTAGTTCAATATCCATTGATTCTTTTACTTTTTCTGTTAAAAATCAGAAAATAAGCAACATTAACGTATACAATGTTTACCATGCACAACATTTTGTACAGTACAATATAATATTGAAAGTTTAATACATGAGACGAGAACTGACAGAATCAAGATAATCCGAACTGCATATTCCAAGTATCATTTGCACAGTCTGTTAAAAAAAAGTGAGCAGATAACATATACTGTCATTCGAATAAAAGTATACTATTATTTATAATAAAATATACTATGTCAGTCAAACATTAATTCAAAATGCCCTGTTTCATGCTAATCAAAACACCACCATTACTAATCAAAACTGAAATTTCTAAAAGCATAGTACAAAGTTAAAGTATATAGTCTGAACTGCATATTCCAAGCATCAGAACCGAAGTGTTAAGAAATCAATGCAACAAACAAATTAAATCGAGAAATCAATCCAAAAAATTGAGAAATACTATTATCAAAATTTACAGAATCCATATACAAGTTTCATGCTATTCGCTTGATTCATGCTATTCTCTTGTTCTTGTCGTTGGAATTCATAAAGAAATTAATACAAACACATAATTTAAAATGTAGAAGAAGAAAGAGAATTGTACAAATTTCTTATTGCTGATTTCGCGAGAAGATAGGTGCTGATTTTCCGATGCGGAGGCGCGAACTTCGCGAGGCGACGGTGCAAACTGAACAAGACGGTGGCGCTAACTGAACGAGGCGGCGGCGTGACGGAGGGAATGGGGAGAAGAAGTCGCGGCCAGCTGAAGTTAGGGAGAAGAAGTCGCGGCTGGAGATGGAGGGAAAGGAGTATGGGTTTTTTTTTTTACAGTTTTTTATTTTAACTTAATGGGCTAATTTTTACCTAGTGGGTTAAATTGATGAGTGGGCCCTAACAAGTGCACAATAGTGCTATTGTGTGTTTGTTGCACACAAGACCCACTCTTTTGATCTAGGCATACGATAAAGTCAAACATGCGGATCAATTTAAAAGTGACCCTAGACAATGACCCAACTAATTAAATTTGAGGAAAATACATATCTAATTTCAGTTGGGGTCCGTTTGTTTAAGACGGGGAGTGTGGTGTTGGGAAATTACAAACATAAGGAATAATAACAAATGATAAACGAGAACCATCGACAAAGCGAAAACAAATACACCAAATTTAACATGGTTCACTAACAATTTGTTAGCTACATCCACGACCAACCGAGAGGAACCAGTCAAATTCAACAGAGTGCTTACAATATAGGACAAAGACAAACTTGACATTAGGTTAACTATCCAACTCTTCGTCCTAACAAACGGAGACAAACTCGAGTACCAATCAATTGATACTCGACCAAAACAACTCTCCACACTATATATATAACTAAACGACTTTAAACCCGAAAATAGAGTCCCAATCCAAATTAGATATTCTAGACCAAAAGAGTACTACGTACTCACAAATACCAAATTCCACAATATCCCAAATCAATAGACAACCTTTCTCTTGTCTCTCAAATCAAACTCATCGACTGATCAAACAATCAATTCAATCAATTGACTGACCAATTTGACCAATACAAATTCCAAAGACAATAGGCCTATTTATAAGCCCCAAAACCTAATCCTAGACAGGAAAAGGAATCCTATTGGGCCCAGGCTTGCGCTGGCCCATCTTCTGCGCCGCTAGGCCTGCCTCGGCCGCGGCCCATCTTCTGGGCTATCTCGCCGCGGCCGTGTCCTCCGACGCGTCCAATTCCAACGACGTCCAAATCCAAGTCTCCACCTCGATGTGGACGTCGATTCAAACCAAATCAGATTGAAGGCACAAATTCCTAACATGTTGGGCCAAATCTGACTGAGTGAGTTAAAGAGTGTGCTTTATTGGGATTCGTTCCTCTAAATATACTGTGTCCAATCTTAAGCAAATGGATTCTTGATCTGAACACGTTTATAAGAAAGCTTGAAAATGTCTAATTGCATCATACGTACCACTTCAATTTTTAACGCTCCCAAATTTCTCTTTTAAGAAAACTTCATTTCTTTTTTTGTTTAGCATTCAGCTAATACTGATCGAATATTTTATAACTTGGGTATTAACATGATTTTTTTTAATAGGTGTGAATTGATCCGTAATCACTAAATTAAATTACAAAATATTGAGCGATTGAACAACCAATTTTGATGTAACTAACATAAAATGAGATGTTAATCACTCCCTTTGAAATGGCAAATGTTATGCGCGGCACGTTAATTATTTTTTTAACGTTTTCTAGTTCAACTTTTATAGTGTTAGCCTGTTAGGTGTGTTAATCAATTGCTTAGAAAAGATGTGTCAGTCAAACTAGTGGGTCCTGCTTCTGTCCTTTCATGTAGGAGGATATTTTGTGGGACAAAAAAAAAATCTACTAGTGGGTCCTGCTTAATTAACATTTCCAGTTCATTTCCCAGTTGAAGCTTGTGGGACAAAAAAAATCTACTACAATTTATTTATCTTTATATGAATGAATCAATGGGTGTGTTTGTTTAAGATTGTGAAGGGTTAAGTCAAACTTATCTGAAAAAGTTAATAAACGTGTTTTGTTGAGATTTGATCTCTTAAATTTGCTAAAAGAAATTTTAAGCAAATACACCCGGGTTATTGAGAAAGAAGGAATATTATTGCGGCAAATATTTGATAAAATGCAATGTTACACGGTGAATGTCAGGGCTCAATCAAGGAAAAAAAAATTAGAATTATAAATTCACCAAAATTTCACATAAATGGTGTTTATTAAATGGAGTTTATTGGACGGCATTGAAAATTTGAAATTATTAAGATAAAACTGATTATCAAATCAAAAGTTGGGATATCTCCAATATTTGGTAAAATACATTTTCGCATTGTAATTTCACTTAGGCCCTATTTGGATGAAGGGATTTTATTTGTCAACGGATTTAATAAAATATAGTTTCGCATTGTAATTTCACTTAGGCCCTATTTGGATGGAGGGATTTTATTTGTCAACGGATTTAAAATGAATAGATTTCAAAATCTTTAGATTTGAAATCCATGGACTTGAAATGTCTTGTTTAGATTTATGGTGAATTTGTGAAATGATTTTTAAGTCCAAAATTTTCAAATCCATTGTATGACAAAAAATTGATACAACATTTGAAAAATTCAATTTTTTTCTTTAAAATTTAAACTAACAATTTATATTTCTTATTAAATAAAATAATATTTATCTACAACTAAATTAACCGAATATATATACATTTTATATATTTTATATCCCAAAAAATTATATATACATTTTATATATTTTATATCCCAAAAAATTATTGGGAGCATTTCATTGGAGATAAAAGAAAAAAGAATTAAAAAAATAAAAGAATAAAAAAAATACTGGGAACATTTCATTGGAGAACGAGAGGGGGAGATAGCGATAGGAAGAAGAAGAGAAGAAGAGAGACAGCGGGGGGGAGAGAGAGAGAGGTGTGAGTGAAACTGGTGTCAGTGGAGATGGATTTGTAAATGACTACCATTGTTAAAGGATTTGAAATCCACCAAAATATAGTGTAAAACGATCAATCTCAAATCTTGGATTTCTAATTGGGTTGATTTAAAAATCTGAATTTACAAATCCATTCATTTATATTTTATCCAAACACATGAAGTGGATTTGGCAATGGATTTATAAATCCATAACATAAATCCCATCATCCAAATGGGGCCTTACTTATTTTTTTTTTTTAAGGGAATCTCAGTTGTTTTTAGTGAAGGCACTGAAGCCTAGTTTCATTTGTAACTATTATGTCTTGTATTTTCAATATTTTTAAATCCTGTTTCCGTTAAAAATTGAGTTGTATTTTGTTTGATGAAGAGAAAATCTCATATATATATATATATATATATATATATATATATATATATATATATAGATATCACAAAATGTTACATAATACAAGACTCTCTAACCATATAGAAAAATCAGACCCAATCTACACACAAGAATTGACTGAAGTAAAAGAAAATTTAGCAAGCTAATGTGCAACCGAATTAGCACTACCGGACACATGATGAAAACTAATAAAAGAAGACTCCAACAAAGCCCGAATATCGCATGCGAATTGCCCAGAATATCTCCGTATAATATAGTTCAAAATTCAATTTAAGTTGTTAATTACACTTCAAGGGGTATTCAGTCTTTCCAAGTATAAGTTGGGGGTAAATTGGTATATTACTACTTAGCTAAAAAAATTGGGAAACTAACTGCCCTAATTAATGTGGAGAGCAGTAAATACTGCATAACTGTTCCATTGAATCGGTTAGAAACAAAAAAATTCTCAGCTCGTGTTCTTGGAGAGAATAGAAGCTCGAAGATTGATAGTTCTATGTAGAAGTTAGAAAGATACAGATAGTGAAGAAACATAGAGAGAAGAAGAGTGATTGTATCTCTATAAGTGCGTGTCATTTTTTTGTTGTTGAATGCTTCATGAATCTGTAACTGTTTGTACAAACAAGAATCAATAAGAGTGTTGTTGGTTGTTGCTCCCGTAGTCGTAGAATCTTAATAATTCGAACCACGTAATTCGACTGTGTGCTATTTTTCTTGGATTGTTTGATTGCTTCTTGTTTGACTGTTGGTAGTTGGTTGAGATTTTCTGGGATTAATCGAATATTGCTAGAAGTTGGTGTTTGGAATTTGATAAAACTTTACAAATTTGCGCCATCTGTAGGAATGGAAGGCAAAAACGCAGTGGGATCAACTACGTTTGATATAGAGAAGTTTGTTGGGAAATCAGATTTTGGATTATGGATGATTAAAATGAAGGCTCTTCTTGTTCAACAAGGGCTAACTATGTCTCTTGAAGAAGAAGATAAGTTACCTGCATCCTTGAAGGCCGAGGAGAAACAAAGCACACAACACCTTAATATTGTGTCTTGGAGACAAAGTGCTAAGGGAAGTTGCTTAAGAAACAACTGCGGAGGGTATTTTGCTGAAATTGGAAAAAAGACTTACACGTAAAGTCTTTGCAAACAGACTATATATGAAACAGAGGCTACATGTATTAAAGATGATGGAAGAAAAGGGGATTTCAGACCAGATAGATGAATTCAACAAGATCCTTGATGATCTTGAGATATAGATGTCAAATTAGAAGATGATGATAAGGCTCTGATTCTCTTAAGTGCACTGCCAAAAGTGTATGAAAATTTTAGAGATGCTATCTTGTTTGGTAGGGATAACAATATCACACTGAGTGAAGTTGAATTAGCTCTGAAGTCTAAAGAACTACAGAAGGGAGTTGAAACTGGTTACACAGAACAACAGGTGATACACGTTAATTATGCATGTATTTAGGTCGATTTAGGATTGTATTTGATAGCATTTACATGCATGTTTGGTCGAGAGTTGCCTAGTTTTATTACATTTTGGACCATTTAACGTGTTAGAATTATTTTGAAGGTATTTTAAGTATTTCAGGGTCAAAAATCGTGTTTTACGACTATCGGATGAAAGAATAAGTCAAAATAAAGGAAAACAGATCTAAACCGGCCTGAACCGGTTTAGAGATGAACCGGTATTGAACCGACGTGAATGCGACAATGGGAGGAGCGCGACCGCGACGAAAAGTGGCTGGAAATGAAATCGGCATTGTAAGACCATCGCGACTGCGACACACATGCATTGCGGCCGCAATAAAATGTGTTATTTTTTATGAAGTTTTAAGCTTAAGGCATCGCAAGATACTCAATCCATGTTGTGCGGCCGCGAAAAAAGGCCTATTTTGAAGAGGTTTCCTATTCCAAGTGAGAATCGAAGCCTAGAGACCTCAAAACTCGTCCCGAAGCTTATAAAAAGACATAGAGACTCGAAATTAGGGAGAGAGACAAAGAGCAGAAATCATCAGATTACATCAGAGGAACGCATACTTTTACCTTGGAGTAGAAGGTGTGAGAACGAGCAAGACGAAGATCGAATAGCCGACATTTCGGGTTTAATTATTCTTTGTTTATTTTCAAATTCTTAACAATGTGATTCTTGTTTTGATTTGTTAATAGGCATGAATAGCTAAACTACTCATGTCCTGGGATTACAAAGTAGGTTTTTACAACAATGATGATTTAGTCGTTTAATTTATAGACTCCAGTTTTATCATCTATCTATATGTTTGGTTTAAACCTATAATTGAATTTAATCTGGCCAACTAGGTTTAATTACTTGTTTAACGATTCCACTTCGAGATAAGAGAATTGTTAATAGATGATAACACATAGCGCGATTGTCTATGATCGTGTAGGCAAAGGTTACAGGGCTGTTAGGAGTTGTTTGGATCAATTGACTCGAGAAAGTAATTATCTTAATCAATCTATGACTTAGTCGCTTCGAGAGAAGGGTTAGGTTAATTAAGTGCTGCCTAATAGATAGATAAACTGGTTTAAAAGTTTATAAATTAGAGATTAATCATCATTAGCGTAATTCCTGAAATCAGAATCTTATGATACATTCTCTTTAATGGGAAATCAGCTTTTACTATTTAGTTCAGTTTAATTGCTTATATGCGATATTAGTTTAACAATTACTCAATCATCCACCAATTTTAGTGTCTAGTTAGGATAGTCCTAGATAATTAGGGTAAAAAACTACGTTTCTATTCTCTGTGGATCGACCTCTACTTTTCCTATATTCATCTAAACTCGTACACTTGCGGTATTTCAGGTTAGAATTAGAGCCTGTCAAGTTTTTTACGCCGTTGTCGGGGAATAGGTTTAGCGTCTTAGTTTTTATCCTGAGTAATAGGAGGATACTAGACTTGATTTTATTTTTCTGCAATTTAAATTTTTTTATTTAATTTTTGTTTTTATTTATTTATTTAATTTTCGTATTACGTGGTATTTCATTTTGATGGTGTTTGCAGGTTTCGCATGCAAACTAGGTCAAAAGAAAAAGAACATCTTGTTCCTTTCGATCATGAGATTAAGACAACTGCCCCCGGACACTGTATGAGAAGAAATCCCACAGTCGAGATGGATAACGTTCCAAAGAATCCGAACCAAGAGGAAGTACTGAATCGGATATTGGGGGCCTTAGCTCATCTGGATAATAGAGTAATGAATCTGCAGCAACAACAACCTCCACCACAACAGCGGGGACGTGCTCAGGTTGTGCAAGATGACGTAGATGAGGACATCACACCCATAAGTGATTGTCTTTGTCCTATGCCAAATCAGCAGTTCGGAGGAGTACAACCACCACCGTTGAATGCCAATAGCTTCGAGTTAAAGCCTACTCTGATAAACATTGTTCAGCAGAATCAGTTTAGTGGGAGCGCATTAGAAAACCCGAATGTGCATCTGAATAAGTTCCGCAGGTTGGCTGAAATAATCAAGGTAAATCATGTGCCACATGAGTAGGTAAAGATGAGGTTGTTCCCATTCTCATTGAAAGACAAAGCACTTCAGTGGTTTAACTCGCTAGATGATGTAATAGAATGGGAAGACATAAGCACACGATTTGTATTGAAGTACTTTTCCACCGAGTAAGATGTTAGATTTATAGAATAAGATCAATCAGTTTAGGCAGATGGATCAAGAACCATTCGGCGAAGCTTGGGAGCGATTCTGGGATCTTATCCGGAGTTTTCCCTAGCATGGGTTTTCAAAGAAGTAGCAAGTGTGTAAGTTATACAATGGATTGTTTGCTCCAGTACGAAATCAGGTAGATGCAGCATCAGGGGGTAGCCTGATGGAAAAAGAATGTCAAGGATGCATTCTCAGTCTTGGATGCAATGGCCAGAACCAGCTATCAGTGGTTGAATGAGAGGAATCAGCCAAGAAAAGTAGCTAGTGTTGAAGAAGCATAGCCCATCAAGAATGAGCCGATTGAAGCTCTTACATCTCAGTTGACTGCTCTGACGAATCAAGTAAGTTTGCTAACTAGTGTAACATTAGCACAAGACACTGATACTTCAGCACAACAATTAGTGAGTCAGGAGGAGGTTGAAGATATTAACTTTGTAAATCAGAGAAACTTCAATAACTTCCAGGATAACCAACCGAGGCACAATCAGTATCCATCTAACTGAAATAACCAAAACTTCTCTTATGGCAACAGGAAGAATTTGCTTAATCCACCGCCAGGTTTTGCAGTCACAAATGGTATGATCAATGGAGGCCAAAAGCCGACACAAGAAGAGATAGTACAATCACATTTTGCAAAGTACGATAAAAAATTAGCTCAACTAGAGAGAAAGATAGATGGAAGATTTATTAAGCTAAACAAGCAAGTGACTAGTCAAGGAGCAAAGATCAAACAATTGGGAAAGAATATGAAAGAAATATCTAGCAACCTAAGTCAATTGATAAGGATTGTTGGGGCTCAACATAAGCAAGGACAATTTTCTAGTGACACGTCATCATCCCAAGGGAGAAGTGTAATGCTATCTACTCAAGGGGCAAGACTGAACAAGAGAGTCAAGAGCCGAAGGAAGCTGAAAAGGGGATTGAACAAACCCAAGAGAAGGTTGTCGAATATGAGTTTGCACCACCGAAAAGAAAAGAAGTCCCCGAATACATACCTCACATTCCATTCCCTCTAGTAGCCACTAAAAAGAGGAATGAGCAACACCGCATCAAACATGCTAAGCTTTTGGAAGAACGTGAAGCTAAGAAGAAGTTGGCAAAGGAAGAACAAGCAGAAAGGAAGCGATTAGTAAGAGAGATAGCATAATATCAAAAGAAAGAAGGCAGCGATGACAAAGATAAGAAAGTACTACTTTCTTCTTTTAATGATTCATTTGAATTTGATTTACATGATAATATCTC
This sequence comes from Ajuga chamaepitys, assembly GCA_958295605.1. Classification (NCBI taxonomy): domain Eukaryota; kingdom Viridiplantae; phylum Streptophyta; class Magnoliopsida; order Lamiales; family Lamiaceae; genus Ajuga; species Ajuga chamaepitys. The sequence continues at coordinate 22,078,245 of OY282506.1, read as the reverse complement.
TGCTAATCAAGTTCCTTTAGAATGTTCTAATACGTTTTCTGTAGTGCACGACAAACCCGAGGAAGAAATTGAGAAAAAAAGGGTCATGAAAGAGTCCCAGATTAGAAGTGTCATGGAAGTTGATTGTGTGCTAAATGACTCAAAGACGATGCACGCTGAGAAAGAGGCAACGAGGAAGGAGGACATGAGTTTCCGAAAGAGCACAACCACTCGCACAAAAAGGGAAACCAAAAAAAAAGTTCCGGGGAGTTTTTCCATATCTTGTTCTAATAGTAGTCAAAATGTGTTGTGTTGGTACACGTGTCCCGTACACACACTTTAGGGCATTTTTAGTGTCATTTTAGTGTCAATAATGTGCATAATCATGTGTATTTACTGCTTTTGTATTCTCATGGGCAAAATAATGTGTTTGTGTTGTTTTTGTGTTAAGACAGGTGCAAAAGGATAAAAAAAGAACATCAAACGATCGCGGAGTCGATGGATTGGTCGAAGAAACAAGGGACTGGGCTGAGGGGTCGATCTCGGTCGAGACAGGGCACAAATCTCGGCCGAGATAACCCTCCAGAGAAATCCTGGAAATTTTGAGAGATTGAAGATCTCAGCTGAGACGGGTATGGCATCTCGGCCGAGATACCTCTCCAGGGAAAATCAGAGATTCAAAGAGATGAAGTTCTCGGCCGAGATAACCCAAACCCTAAAAATTCCCTTTTTCACTTCTCGGCCGATGCAACCCAATCTCGGCCGAGATTATCCCTCGGTTTACAAATTGAAAAGCCCTTTTTCACATCTCGGCCGAGACACACTTACGTCTCGGCCGAGATTCCTTGCCCTGTTTTAAATTCCTCAATGCGATTTTGCCTTAAATTGAAGTAACAACTCTTCCCCTATATATATATCCTCCCTTTTGAAATTAACCTATCTTGGGGACATTGAATAACACACTTACCAGCCATTTTTGAGCCACCCAAGCCACCAAGGAAGGGAGATTGGGTAAGAGATTGAAGGATCATCTTCTCCAATTAACATCTTTGGTTTCATCCATCTCAGTATCATGTTTCTTTACTTTTCTACTTATTTTCTGTTTGTTTTAGCTTCCATGGGTGAGTAGCACCCTTATTTCTACCCTTGATCAAATGTAAAACTTTGAGTGACAATGTTTACATGATTATTGCTAGTTGATGTTACCATTTGATCGCAATTTCAAGTGTTCTACATTATTTACTGTTATTGACTCATATTTGTATGCTTTTTCTTAACTTGATCAACCTCTAGGAAGTGTATGAATGTGTTTCTAGAATTGAAAATTACTATCCATAATTGTAGGATTTTCGATTCCCTAGTAGCAAATAACAAGTGGTTTCGTTGGTGATAGCGTAGAGTTCGACCTCTAAACCCGAGCTTTCGAGGTTTATGTCAAATCTATTTCATTATCTTGGAGCTTTAATCATTCGATTGCCAAATTGAAGAGAGCTTATTCGACATTTTGGTTTAATTGGATAGGGTTAGTCGAAACGCTTATTTCGATTAGCCATAATTAAAAGATAATACAGTTGCTAGAGCTTGTTAGTAATCGTGAAATAGGCACTTGAAATATTTTCAATTGGGTATCAACAATAGTTGTGTAATTCGTTGGAACTAAAGGGATACTCGATCAAGGGTAGATACTTTAATTATATTTTAAAAATCTAAAAATCGATTTATCTATCTTGCCATCTTTTGTTAATTGAATCTTAGCTTAGTTGATCCCCCCCCCCCCTATTGTTTTCATTGTTCACATTTGTTCTTGTTTGAAGTATATAATTGCTTGACATATTAAGACAATATTCTTCAACCATTCCTCGTGGGATCGACCCTTACTTATCGCTCTACTAGTTAGTTTTAGGTTAAGGCTTAGTGTGTGTGTGTGTGTGTATATATATATATATATCATCTATATATCTATAAATATATACTTAATTTAATTTGGTAGCGACACATGACTAATCACCTACCATGTGTGACTTAGGGTCAAGTGTCAATCTAATGCCTCTCAAAATGTATGCACAATTAGGATTAGGAGTAGTAAAGCAATCCTATACTACTATCCAATTGGCGGATGGATCAGTACTAACGCCATTGGGAGTAGTTGAGGACGTGCTCATTCTAGTTGAAAATTTTGAATTCCCTAGTGATTTTCTAGTTATAGACATGAAAGGGAATGTGGATGTCCCTTTCTTTTTAAGTTGACCATTCTTGGCAACAAGTCAAGCTGTGATAGGCATGCCTAAAGGGAAGCTGACGTTTCGTATTCAAAACGAAGTAGTCACATTCCCCATTCATAATAAGGCGAGCCTAAAAGAAAAGGACAAATGATGTGTCGTTTATACTGCTGTGAAGAGTCCAAAAATGCTAAATAAAGTCTTAATTAATCCAAGGGCAAGGAAAGATAGTTGGTTGGGCTTTGGTTAAAAAAGAAACGGGGGTTATCGGGTTAAAGACGTAAAATTTAGAGCTTGTCGGGAGGCAACCCGATGTTTACAGTTTTTTTCGTAATTTTTGTTATTCTTTATTTTTATTTTTTTATGTTATGTTTTTACGTGTATTTTAGTGTTTTTGATGTTTGAGCAACCAACATGTACGAGCGTAGAAAGAAACGGGGGTCAAAAGAAGGAGGAAATCAAGCTGGGGTAAATCATAAGAGTCGCGACCGCGAGGTACAACTCTCGCGGCCGCGATAAAAGCTTCGTAATGAAGAAAACATTATGTGGGAGCAACGCGACCACGAGGGACCCTCTTCGCGGGCGCGACAAAACATGCCTTCTTAATGCTCCTAAAGTTGTTGCCTCAACGCGACCGCGGTCGTACCTTCACGCGGTCGCGATAGAACACACCTGCAAATGTTAAATTCGAGCTTAAATCAATGTGACCGTGACATATACTTCGCGCGGTCGCGTTACATACACAACAGGTTTAAAATTCGAACCCAAATCAGGTTTTGCTCACTTCCCCCCTCTTTCTCCTTTACACGCGAATAGCACGCCCGCTCACATATATCACAAATTTTGTGTTCAAACACCAAACAAATCACACAACAACAATCACAAACACAAGAACACACAAAAAATCATCTCTTGCACCACGAATTTCGGATTGCTCGACTCGATTGGACGAACCTAGGGCAATTCCAAGTTCGACTTTTTTGACTAAATTTCTCCGGTAAGTGAATCTAACCTATGCTTTTAGTTGCTCTAATCTATTGTTTATGCTCAATTATTGTTTAAGTTTTGTTAATTTTTTAGTTTGAAGAGGTGTTTGTTCATAGTTGATTGCTATTGGCATTTGTAGTGCAAATTAGTTATTGAAATCAATTGGGTCATATAATGTAGATAGTATTGGTGTTCCTTGAAGCTAAATTTGTGTTGTTGATTTTGTTTGGATTGGGTGAATAGCAACAATATTCAATTTAACATGTTTTGTTCATTGAGGACTTTTATCGAACATGTTATGGGCGTAAATTGGAATTAGCTTTTTGCTTGACTTTGTATTCTCTTTTGTGTTCTTATGTGTGATACATTGATGAATCGAGTTTATTTATGCATGAATTATGTTCGTATGATTCAAATTACACCATAAGTCTGGTTAAATTGATGAACTTAGAGATTAAGCACAAAATAGGAGGAGCAAATTAAGAAATTTGGCTAAGTTGTTGCTATAATGGAATTAAGTTCGTAAATAGGATTGAATTATACTTTGAGAATCAATTAGGACTAGGAAAAACACGTTGTTTAACTTTATTGATTGTTGATTGCTCTTTTTGTTGGATTGAGTGTGTGTAGGTTCACTAAGATGGCTCCTAAAAAGGAAAGCTCTAGCGGTAGCAAAGTCAAGCAAGCTATGGTTGAAGAACCGGCAGTAGCAGGGCTCCTAGACCATCTAGGAAGAAGAGGTCAACAAAATTAGTTGCATCCGCGTCCGAGCTAACTGAGGACGTGGAACGACTCATATCATCTCTCTGGAAAAACGTTCAACTTTATCACCGAGAGGTGCAGTCAATTGGCACCTATATTGAGAGACACTGAACAGAGGTTCGAGGGACTGTGCATACCATCAGCACAAAATTGCATGATCAAAGAGCTATTTTGAATACCTTCCTCGACTGAAGCAACGAGGAATGCACGTGGAGGCAGCAACAGGATCTTCGGTGGGATGCATTGGCTTAGTTTTGAGCCAACATGGTTTCCAACCACTCCTACCGCTACAATGATTGTAAGTTAGCATCAAGGCGTACCACTCTTTTCCTCCAAACATTGACTTTCAGCCAAATTTGGGGGAGGGGATGTACCGTGGGACGTCTTGGCCGCTATTTATATTTGTTGTTGTTTTTACCTTTTAGTTTCTTATTGCTTGTTCATTTGTTGTGCTATTTGCTGCCATTTGTTCTTATTTTTGGGTTGATTGTGGGCCTGTGTGCCCAATTACTTGCTTATTTTTGCTGCTTTAGTTGGAGTATTGGGTTTGTGAGTCTATTTTATTGTTTTATTGGAGTTGTTGGGTCTGTGAGCCCATTTGTGTTATTTATTTGCCATGTTGGGTCATAGAAGTCATTAGTTTAATTATTTTATTTTGATTGTCTTAGTAGTTTAGTTTTAGGTTTTATGTCTTTAATCGGTAGTTGGAGCTTACAAGAATAAGAAAAACCCGGGTCGTTAGTGGTAACAAATGATTAAAAAGGAAGAAAAGAAAAAAAAAATAGGTAAAGATGGATGATGAAAAGTTAATGATGAAAATATTTTGGGAATTTGTTGCAAAATTGGTACATAATAGAGCATGAGAGGTAATTTGAGAAGAAATTGAGCTTGAACTTAGAATATTTGATCAAAACTAACCTTGTGAGAATTTGAGCCTAATTGCACTCCTATTTTCGGAGCAATATGACTTCTTTTGGTGTGGAATTTGATTGGATATGTGTATTAGTCTCTAGAACTTGCCTTGAGCCTTTACTATGAGTGTGTTGAGTATGTGTTGTGACTTAGGAAGTGATCTTAGGCAGTTTTTGTTTTTAGCCTTGAAAAGTTGTCTTTTGTACCAAAAGTTCATAATTTATCCTTAGTTAGCCCATTTGAGCTTAATAGCCTATTCTTTCATAATCCAACATTACAAGTCGAAAACCTATCGATTTAAACCTTTGGCCTTAACTGGATTAATCAAGTAAGAGGGAGAAGGATTGGAAGGTAGTTTGAGAAAAAAAATTAGGAAGAAAAGGGAAAACTAGGGGATATTCAAAACATGATGGGAAGAACAGAATGATAGGTGAAAAGCTAAGAAGGATATCCTCTCTTAGTTTGAAAAGAAAAAGAAAAAGAAAAATATAAAAAAAAAAGAAAGAAGAAAAAGAAGAAAACAATTGGAAAAAGAAAAGAAAGAGCTGTGTTTATAATTTGTTCATAATTTTAAGGAGAGGCTAGGAAATAAAGTGTTTAGTTGTTTAATTGAATAGAAAAGTCGGGTAGTCCCAAGATGTGGTACCCATATAAATGAAAAGCGCTTAAGTTGTAAGGACTTGGGAAGGTGAAGAAGTCACTTTGCAGGGTGATTTCCTAAAATTTGAAAGTGAGGTTGAGTGATGTATTGAGGGGTAGTCAGGTTATGAGTAACTTGATTAGTCCACAAGTAGTCACTTTCATCCAAATATATCCCACCTTATCTTAAGGCCACATTACAACAAAAAAGAAAGACATTTTTTATCCTTTGTCACACATATGGAGTACGAGGTCTAGTTTAGACGATTGACAAGCATATGGTAGACTTTGCATGTAGTTCAATTTGAGCGCAAATATGTTTTATCCTAAACACTTGAGAGATGAGTGGAACACTTACCTGGTGAGGATTGAATAATTCAAAAGTTCGAAGTCTCGAAAGTAGTTGATTTTTTCTTTTTCACATGTGCTCACTTGTATTAAGTTGCCTAGCTTTTTGAAGAAACATCAATCTGAAACTGAACTCATTATCTAATCGCCCTAAATCATTGCATAATCATTTGTATTCTTTGTGTCTTTTGTTTTATTGTTCGGGACTAACAACAGTTTAAGTTTGGGGGGTTTTTATACTCATTAATTATGCATGTATTTAGGTCTATTTAAGATTGTATTTGATAGCTTTACATGCATATTTGGTCGAGAGTTGCATAGTTTTATTATAATTGGACCATTTAACGTGTTTGGCTTATTTTGAAGGTATTTTAAGTATTTCAGGGTCAAAAGAAGTTTTTTACGACTATCAGATGAAAGAATAAGTCAAAGGAAAGGAAAAACTGGTCTAAACTGGTCTGAACCGGTCCGTACCGGTTTGGAGATGAACCGGTATTGAATCGTTGCGACCGCGGCAAGTGGAGGAGCGTGGCCGCGACGAAAAGTGGGTGGAAATCAAATCGGCATTGTAAGACCATTGCGACCGCGACAAAATGTGTTGTTTTTAAGGAAGTTTTGAGCTCAAGGCATCGCGACCGCGAGAGCTATGTTATGCGGCAGCGACAAAAGGCCTATTTTGAAGATGTTTCCTGTTCTAAGTGGGAATCGAACCCTAGAGACCCCAGGACTCGTCCCGAAGCTTATAAAAAGACATAGAGACTTTAAATTTGGGGGGGGGGGGGGGGAAGAGCAGAAATCATCAGAGGAACTCATACTTTTACCATGGAGTAAAATGTGTGAGATCAAGCAAGATGAAGATCGAAGAGCCGATGTTTCGGGTTTAATTATTCTTTGTTTACTTTCAAATTCTTGACAATGTTTTCATTAGATTCTTGTTTTGATTTGTTAGTAGGTATAAGTAGCTAAACTACACGTGTTCTAGGATTAGAAAGTAAAGTTTTACAACAATGTTGATTTAGTCGTTTAATTTATAGACTCCAATTTTATCATCTATCTATGCGTTTGCTTTAATCCTATAATTGAATTTGATCTGGACAATTAGGTTTAGTTTACTTGTTTAACGTTTTCGCTTCGAGAGAAGGGAATTGTTAATAGACGATAACATATAGTGCGATTGTCTATGATCGTGTAGGTAAAGGTTAAGGGGTTGTTAGGAGTTGTTAGGATCAATTGACTCGAGAGAGTAATTATCTTAATCAATCTGCGACTTAGTCGCTTTGAGAGAAGGGTTAGGTTAATAAGTGCCGCCTAATAGATAGATAAACTGGATTAAAAGTTTATAAATTAAGATTATTCATCATCATCGTAATTCCTAAAATCGAAATCCTAGGATACATTCTCTATGCTTGGAAATCAACTTTTATTACTTAGTTCAGTTTAATAGTTTATATGCAATATTAGTTTAATAATTACTCAATCTCCACCAAGTTTGGTGTCTAGTTAGGGTAGTCCTAGATAATTAGGGTATCAAGCTACTTAAATCTATTCTATGTGGATCGACCTTGACTATTCCTCTATACATCTACACCCGTACACTTACAATATTATTGGGTTAGAATTAGAGCATGTCAATAGGGTGAAGGACTTATTGCAAAGAAATACAACTCAAAGAAGTTTAATAATCCAAAGAATAAGCCACAATGGAAAAGACCTGAGACGAATTTCTCTACAGAAAGAGAACAAGAAGATGTTTCTAGTGTCACACTCCTGGTCACCTAGCAAAGGATTATCCAAAGAAGAATAAAAAAAAAAATCAAGGGAAGATGCAAGGCCAACAACACAAAAATGCAAAAGGAAAGAACACTGCAGATTTAGCATAAGTCACTGAGGGATATGAGTCAGGTGAAGTCTTAACTATATCCTGTGCTGTAGTTATTTATGAATGGGTGTTGGATTCTAGCTGATCATTCCATATTTGTCCTACAAGGATTGGTTCCACCATTTTAAATATCATAATGGTGGCTTTGTATTACTTGGAAATGATTTGGAGTGTAAAGGTAAAGGGACTGGATCAATTAGAATCAAAATGCATGATGGTGTTATTAGGATTCTAGAGAATGTAAGATATGTTCCTCAGCTCAAAAGAAACTTAATATCATTAGGATGTTATACACTATGGGATATATATTTCATTCACAAGATGGAAACATCATAGTGTCAAAAGGAAACCAAGTAGTGATCAAGGCTGTTAAGAGAAATGAATTATATTTCCCTATTGGAAGAATTGTTGTGGGTGAAGCATCTATTACAGTAAATCAGGTTAAAACATCCCTATGGCATAAAAGGTTAGCTCATATCAGTGAGAAGGTATGTGGTGACAATGTATGACATATGGATTTGTGTGAACATTGTGTGTATAGAAAGGCTAAAAGACTAAAGTTCACTCAGGCTAAGCATACAACAAAAAAGAAGTTGGATTATGCTCATTCTGATCTCTGGGGACCTGCCAAAGTTCAAAGAATCAATGGTGGCAAGTATTTATTAACCATAATAGATTACTGGGTATACACTCTTAAAGCCAAAAGTGAAGCATTCAACAAGTTCAAAGAATGGCTGATTAAAACAGAAAACTTAACTGGGCAGAAAGTTAAGTATTTAAGAACTGATAATGGACTAATTAGTGCTGTAAAGAAAGGGCATAGTGAGACATAAGAAAGTAGCTTGAACACCACATCAAAATGGTTTGGCTAAAAGGATGAACATAACACTACTTGAAAGAGTGCGATGTATGATCTCAAATTCTGGTGTATTTAAGAATTTCTGGGGAGAAGTAGTAACTAAAGGTGGATATCTTATCAATAGATCTCCATCTACTACATTAAACTTCAAAACTCCTGAAGAAGTTTGGAATGGATCACCTGCAGATTACTCAGAGCTCAAAGTGTTTGGGTGCCTTGCTTTTGCACACACAAGACAAGACAAATTAGAGCCTAAAGCATTAAAATGTATTTTATGGGCTATCCTAAGGGAGTCAAATGATAAGCTGTGGTGTATATAACCAAGGAACCAAAAGTGTATTATCAGTAGATGTGATATTCAATGAGAATATTATGCCTTTGAAGAAATCTGAATCTGGAGAGAGTTCAATTACAAGTGAACAAAGAACTCATCTTGAGGTGGAGTTTGAGAGGTTGACTACCATTACGGATACAGAGGTAAATGCCGGAATCCTGATGAAGAAGTAGATGAGCAAGAGGATTTTAAAAATGATCATTTGGTAAGAGATAGACAAAGAAGGCAGATCCATCCTCCAAAAATATTTGGACATGTTAATATGATTTCATATGCTCTATATAAAGTAGAAGAATTGGAAAATTATGAACTAGGGTCTTATACTGAGGCGATCAGTTGCTTAGATAAAGAAAAATGGCTTCTACCAATGCAAGAGGAATTACTATCCTTGGAGAAGAAAATAACATGGGAGATTGTAAGAAAACCCAGTCATCAGAAGCTGATTGGATGTAATGGATTTACAAGAAGAAGCATGAGGTTGTAAACAAAGGTTGTATTAGATATAAAGTAAGACTTGTTGCAAGAGGCTTTACTTAGAGAGAAGGAGTTGATTATACTAAGATATTCTCTCTAGTAGTTAAGCATTGTTCCATCAGGAAATTACTTTCCATAGTTGCACAATTTGATCTATAACTTCATCTAATGGATGTGACAACAACTTCTTTTCATGCTGAGTTGAAAGAGTGTATCTATATGAAAATCCTAGAAGGAGTACACATAGAAAATGCTGAAAACAAAGCCTGTTTACTCAAAAGATCCTTATATGGACTTAAACAAAGTCCTAGACAATGATATATGAGTTTTGATAAGTTCATGTTAAGAATTGGTTTCTGAAGAAGCAGATATGATAGTTGTATTTACATTAGAAGAAGAATCATCTCAAATGTATCTACTAGTATATGTTGATTATATGTTGCTGGCTTGTAAGAATCTATTAGGTATCAACAAGATTAAGGATTTTTTAAGAGCTGAGTTTGAGATGAAAGATCTTGGGAAAGCTAAGAAGATTCTGGGAATTGATATAGAAAGGAACATAACAGAAGGTAAGGTTTTCTTATCTCAGAAAGATTATTTGAACAAGGTGTTATACAGATTCAATATGCAAGCTTGTAAAATTGTAACTACTTTTGGGTCAACACTTGAAGCTTTCATTGCAACAATGTCCTAAGTCACAAGAAGAATTTCAGAATGCAGAAGATTTGGCTTATTCAATGAGTGTGATCAGTATGTATATAGAAAATCTAGGATTGTTTCATTGGGGAGCAGTCAAATGAACTCTGAGATATATCAAATATACTGCGGCTAAGGGACTGTGTTTTCAGAAGCAAGAGGATCAGTGTGCACCACTAATTGGATTTGTAGATGCAGACTTTGCTGCAAATCTTGATACTAGGAAATCTCTTATAGAGTATGTTTTCACACTGTATGGAGTTGTTGTTAGCTGGAGAGCCACTCATCAATCTGTGGGTGCTCTATCAACTGTAGAATCAGAATATGTTGCTTTAACAAAAGCAATCAAAGAAGTTGTACGGTTTAGAGGCATTGTAAGAGAGTTTGGTATTGAACAGAAGAGGGTTACTGTCTATTATGATAATCAAAGTGCTATCCATCTAGTAAAGCACCGGGGTATCATAAAAGTACAAAGCACATTGATGTCAAACTGCATTTTGTTTGAGATATTGTAGCAAAAGGGGTTTTTAAGGTTGCTATGATTTCCACTGAGATGAATCCTGCTGATGGATTCACAAAGGCTTTACCCTTGTACAAATTTGATCTACGTTTTAATTTTATCAGTCTAAGGGCTTGTCTGTTGTCCTGAAGTGATTGTGGTAGGAGTTGTTCCAAACTTGAAGTGTAAGTATGTTTTGAACTAAGGTGGAGAGTTGTAGAATATATCAAAATTCAGTTTAAGTTGTTAATTACACTTCAAGGGGTAATTATGTCTTTCCAAGTATAAGTTGGGGATAAATGGCTATATTACTACTTAGCTCAGAAATTTGGAAACTAACTGCCCTACTTAATGCGAAGAGCATTAAATACTGCATAACTGTTCAATTGAATAAGTTAGAAACATAAATTTTATCAGCTCGTGTTCTTGGAGAGAATAGAAGCTCGAAGATTGGTAGTTCTGCGCATAAGTTAAATAGAGATAGAAAGTGAAGAAACGGTGAGAGAAGAAGATTGGTTGTATATCTGTAAGTGAGTGTCATTTTTTTGCTGTTGAATGCTTCATGAATCAGTAACTGCCTGTACAAACAAGAACCAATAAGAGTTTTGTTGGTTGTTGCTCTTGTGGACACATAATCTTAATGATTCGAACCACGTAATTCGACTGTGTGCTATTTTTCTTGGATTGTTTAATTAGTTTCTTGTTTGATTGTTCCACAAGTATACAGTGTAGGTGTAGGTGTAGGTAGCGGTAGTCAAGGTCAATCCTCAGGGACTGACGCTAAACATAGTTCGATATTCCGAATATTTTAAGACTCTCCTAACTAGACTCTAGATAAGTGAAGGTTGTTTGTAGACTTAATACTAGTTTAACTAAAAGTACTAAATAAACTGACTAATGATAATTCTTGGAAAGCAAGCAGTCGAATATTAAGGAAAACTTAGATGGGTAAGATTGTATTCGAAGGTATAGATTTCAATTATGAACTCTTATGCAAGATTAACCTAAAATTCTAGACTTTTAAACCGATTTTGTTATTTATTAGATGGAACGTATATAAATCTAACCCGTCTCCGAAGCGATTAAACTGTTGATGAATTAGAACTACTCACTCTCTCGATTCGACCAATCCTAAAGACTCCCAAAAGTCCCTAAATCGATGACTATCTCACTCCTTGTACATCTATTAAAAATTCTATCCTCCCGAAGCAAAATTGCTAAATGTGTAGATGTATTCAAGTGGTAAATTTAAATAAATCATGTGAAGGAAACAAATACATAGATAAAAAAACATAAAATTGGAGTCTAAAATTAAAGATAAAATCAAGACATAATTATTCACAATCTACTTTCTAACCCTAGAAACAAAAAATATGTTTTGCTACTCATAATCAAAGTAATAATCTGACAATATTCATGAATAAATATATTGGAAAATTTAACTAAAGAAACGACTAGAAAAACTCGAATCTCGAACGCTGATCTTCGTCTCGTCACATCCTTGCTCTTCGATCTCGCTTCCGAAACTTCTCTGAATGTGTATTGTATTATTTTCGGACCTAGAGACCTCCTTTTATAATTGGGAACAAATTGGGGGTGAAGATGGACTTGAAAAAGACAAAATACGCGTAAAATCCATAATTGCATCGCCATACAGAATTCGCTTGAGTTGGGGACTTACTCGCTTAAGTTGGCCAACTCTGCCGAGTTGGTTGGGCCTAGACCGAGTTGGACCCTAGTATCCTCTCCATTGTTTTTCTTCAACTCTGCCTCGACCGAGTTGTCAAATGGCCTTGTTCGATTTGACTCGTTCTGCCCAAGCTCCAATTCTCCTTCGTTTCTTCTAACTTTCTTGCTTGTTTTTTCATCCGGACTTCGCCCAAAAGGACTTTTTAGCCTTTTTATACCTAATTATCACTAAACAAGCACAAACACGTCATCTAGCTCAAGATAATGAATTTAAGCATATTTCAACTAGATTCACATGTAAATGTGATTAAATATGTCCCTAAATCAACCTATAATGCATGTATAAATGACGTGTATCAAACTCCCCGAAACTTAGACATTGTTCATCCCGAACAATAAAACAAACAAAACAACACAAGGGATACAAGCTTTTAGGGCAATTAGATGATGAATCTAGTTTCAGAGATATTTTCCATCAAACTGTTAACATAAACTATCGAGCATTGGTGACATGGAAATTTTTCAACTACTTTCGAGACAAGAAACTTAGTAACAAAGATCCTCACCGGTTAAGTGTATCGCTTATCTCTCAAGTGTATAATATGAAAAGTGTTTACGCTCAAATTAAACCACATGCACCGTTTACCATATGCTTGCCTATTGTCTAAATTAGACCTCATACTTGACATGTATGACAAAGAATCAATAATGTCTTTATTTTGGTTGTAATGTTGGCTTAAGGTAAGGTGAGATAAATTTGGATACAATTGACTAATTATTGGACCATTTAATTTATTCTTAACCCGACTACCCCTCAATATTGTTTACTCAATCCTCACTCTTCAAATTTCAGAAAACCACTCAATATGGCTTTGTCACCCTAGAAAAGCACTTCTTGTATCAACCAAGAACTTCAATGCTTATGTTTAACAGGGTACCACATTGGGACTACTCGTCTTTCACATAATTTAAACATACTTAGGCTCTTTCTCATCATTAACACCTCCTAACAACAAAACACAACATGTATTTACAACTTATTTTTTTTTCTCTTTTTCTCAATTTTTTTTCTTCTTCTTTTTTTCTTTTTTTCTTTTTTTTTTTCAATGCAACAACTAGTTTACGTATCTCTTCACCAAATCATCCCAAACATCCATTCCACTTGATACTTTTACCCTATCTACCTTCCAATCCACCTCCCTCTTACTCAATTAGTCAAATTAATCGGGCCAAAGACTAAAAGAAAGGTATAAGCTTGTAGTGTTAAGGCTTAAAGGTCAAAGTGCCTAACTAGGGATTCTTTACAAGTTTTGGTAAAAAAGGATTATTTTTAAGGCTCAAAACACGTTTTTTAGCAAAAGAATGCCCAATATCATAATCTAAGCCACAACATGCACTTGACACATTCCTACAAAAATACAAGGCAAGTTCTAGAGACTAAATACATTGTGACCAATCAATTCACACCGAAAGATTGATATAATTACTCCAAAAATAGGAGTACACAAATCTCGCAGGCTAATTTTGATCATTGTTCAAGTTTAAGCTCAATTTCGTCTCCAAATACCTATCATGCTCTTATTACGTGTAAACATTTCATTTATTCAAAATTCAACTCGTCATTGACACATCATCATCTAATCAACCCTTTTTATGCTTCTTAAGACCTGGTTTTTTATCCAACTTAACAAACTGTAAACTAACCTAAGAAAACAATAAATGCACAAACTCAAATAAAACCTCCTTAACATGAATAGTCAAATCAGCAATTGGGCATACAGATCCGACAATTTTCATCACTCAATAGGGCTCACAGACCCTTCATCAATGAACACAAGCAAGACAAAAAATAACGAAACAGAAGAACAACAATAAACTAAATAAGACTGAATGAAATAATATCAATAAACATAAAAGCGGCCAAGACGTGTCACTATCCACGCCCTCCCCCAAACTTGATTGAAAACCTAGTTTGTGGGGAAAAGAGTGATACGCCTTGGTGCTTACTCACAGTGCTACTGAGGTGGAGGTGGTGGTGGTAGGTTAAAACCCCATGGCTGCCAGAATTGAGTCATTGCATCCAACTGTTGCTGATAAGCCTGTCTCTGCTCATGTTGGGTCCACCTCGCCTCTTGTTGTTGTCACCATGTTGTCTTAATATTCCATCTCTCCTCTTGTGGAACTCGCTACTCGGTCTCAATCTTCCATCTCTCATCCTGCTGAGCCCACATTTCTTCTTGTTGTACTCTCCACTGTTTGTCTTCATCTATTCTTTGATGTTGTTGTGCCATCAAATTGTTCAATGATGTGGTCAATGAAGAGAGTATCTGAGCCATGTTAGCATTGCTTCTTTGCCCCGATCCACTAGGGATGTCAGCTTGACTATTAATTCGATGCATAACTTGATAAAGTCGAAACATATCTGACGTATGGTCGACTTCTTGGGCTTGATTGGCCGGTGAGTTCATCTTCCAATTATCTATGTCCTCGAGCCCCTCAATCTTACTTAGGTGGGAGTTGGGAAGCCGGAGGAATGTACCTCTATTATGCAAAAGCAGAATATTGCTCCTCACATCTACTCCAAAAAATCAACTTCAATCTACACACGCCTTCCACGGATATATACGGGCATCGTCAGTGCAGATTTGAAAGTTCAGCTATAGGGGTAATAAGACCCCCCAATCAAAATATCTCCCGATTGTGTCACCGCTTGACGATCGAACTGCTCCATCAAAATTTGGCTGAGATTAATTTTTCATCCGGTAGCCACACACCACAAGAAAAACATCTCCTTCTAAGTCACAATACTCGTCTCAGGTCGAGCAAGCACGGTGTAGGCTATGAGGCGATGCAAAAAATGGAATACAGGATTTTAAATCTAAGACACCTTGTTTCTCGATGGATCGCTCTTCATCCAAGGAACAAGCCCGGGGACTTCAACCATGTGATTCCAAAATGTGTGCTCATTGTAATCGTCCGATTGGGTGCAATCTCCGGTATTGGGAAACTTGTAGATATAATTTAGTTCGGCCCAAGTGAGTGTGTATGTCTAATTACAAAACCAGAATGACATACTACCTGGCCTTCTGTCTTGAGCAAAGGTGGGATGTAGGACTAGAGTAGTGAGAAACTCTAGTGTATCATTCTGGCATGTTTCCCGCGTTTTGCCCAGTAGTGTCTCCCAACCTACCCTCTTGATAAGCATCCATAGATTCATGTGGATGACCAAACAATCTTTCGTACTGGATTGGGTATATTTAGTGGGGACGGTCTTCAGCAGCTCCTCTTTTTTTCCTTTGTTTCCTTAGGTGCCATTATATGCCTACAAAATAACTTTCTCCAATTAGTACCATAAAACACACAAGCAACCCCTTATATACTAGTCTTCTCACTCACATACTATGTTAGCGATAAATTTGTATCAATTAGCACTAACATGATGTAAACATCAATATAACTATCAATATTAGCTTCTCGGTTACTCTCCATTAACATAGAACACAATTGAGCCAAATAAAACTAGCATATACCCAAGAATTGTAATGCACATAACATGTTCAATAATATGCCATAATGACAAATTAATTTTAATTGAACTAATGTTGCTCTAAATTCAATCCCCACAACACATACTACTCAACTATATCATCAATTCACAAAAGTAAACTCATAATATGTATACCCAACCTAGAATTGCTAGAAATTTGCACTTCAAGTGCATACCACAATGTCATGCTCAAAATTCAACAACTTCAACTAATTAACACAAGAACTATAATTGATAAACAAATAACTTCAAGTTAAGCATTCTTACCAGAAATCTTTAGTCGAAAGGCACTTTTCGGAATTGAGCCCTAGGTGGAGAGTGAAGTCCCAATTGGCCTATTTTACAAGATTAAATTGGTAGACTTTGAGTAATATGAGGTGGATGTGTGAATTTATGTTTCTTTACACAAAATTAAAGGTTGTTAAGAGGTAATGGGGGAGGGAAGTAGGTATTTTCCGAGTTTGAGAGAAGGAGAAGAGGGAAAAAGTGAAAATGACAGAAAGAAGAAGTGAAAAACCGACTTTGAACCTATTACCTGCGACTCAACCGAATTGAGCAAGTCCTCGGTCGAGTTGGTATGTGCTAGAAACGGGCATGTTTACTCTGAAATGCACCTCGACAGAGTTGCCTTTAGCCTCAGCCGAGTTGATGCATATTGGACTCTGCCACTTTTACAGCTGAAATACGACTAAGTCGAGTTGCCTAAGGCCTCGACCGAGTTGGGGCTTACTGAACCAGCCCTTTTTTGGCTCAAAACTCGCCTCGTCCGAGTTGTGTTGGCCTCGGCCGAGTTGTTGCTTATTGAATATCCCATGTTCTTTTGCCTTCTGGACTATGTTTTTACTCTCTTTTTTTTCTCATCTTTTCACCTTTTTTCATTGCTTCTTCGACTATGTCCTATTAACCTATAACTTACGAATAAACAAATTGAAACACTTTAAAATACTAACAAAAAAAAATTAACACAAATTAAAATGCAAAAAATTAAATAAAAACCGTAAACGTCGGGTTGCCTCCCGACAAGTGCTAAATTTTGCGTCTTCAGTCTGACGACCTTTTTTGTTCTAATTCAGCTCCTTCAACCGCACTTCATGTATGGTTTTGATTTGTTCCGGCTTGTAGTATTTCTTGATTCTTTGCCTATTTACCAAAAAAGTGCCCCCGTCTTTGTTTATCAACTCTACTACTCTAGAGGTGTGAATTGTCTTGATCGTGAATGGTCCTGACAACCTTGACTTCAAATTACCTGGAAATATTCGCAGATGCGAATTAAACAATAAAGCATGGTCGCTGGCTTCGAGCCTTCAAGTCGTTATCATGCGATCATGGAATCTCTTCGTGCGCTCTATGTATAAACTAGAGTTCTCGAATGCTTGAATTCGAAATTCATCCAATTCATTAAGCTTAAGAATGCAAGATAAACCTGCTAATTTGAAGTCAGAATTTAACTTCCTGATAGCCCAATATGCATGATGTTCTAACTCAACTGGTAAGTGAAATCCTTTACCAAAGACTACTTGATACAGCGACATTCCCAAGAGAGTTTTATACGCCTTCCTTTATGCCCATAGTGCATCGTCCAACTTCATCGTCCAGTCTTTTATATTTCCACTCATCGACTTCTCCAAGATTTGCCTAATTTCACAATTCGCCAATTCTGCTTGACCATTAGCTTGCGACTGATATGGTGTTGTCACTCAATGCTTTACTCCATATTTAGCTAAAAGAGTTGCTAGCCACTCGTTACAAAAGTGTGAACCCCATTGCTAAGTAATGCTCTCTGGGCCCCGTACCCCGTGATGATGTTCTTATGGAGGAATTTCAAACCACCTTAGAATCATTGGTCTGGGTCGGAATGGCTTCCACCAATGTTAAAACATAGTCCACTGCCAATAAGATGTATTGAAACCTCTTTGATGAAGGAAAGGGTCCCATGAAGTCAATGCCCCATACATCAAATAATTTAACTTCAATAATACTCGTTAGAGGTATCTCATGCTTTCTTGATATTCCTCCTGTTCTTTGGCAACTATAGCATAGCGTTATGAAATCATAACAATCCTTGTATATTTTTGGCCAATAGAACCCACTTTGAAGTACTTTTGCAGCTGTTCTTGCCAAAGCAAAGTGCAATCTAATTGGAGACGAGTGACACTGCTTAATTATGTCCCCCACTTTAGATCGAGGGGCATATCTTCGAATGATTGTGTCGGCACATCTTCAATACAAGTAAGGATCATCCCATATGTAGAATTTAATGTCATAAAAGAACTTTTTCTTTAGGTGGGATGTCAAATCGGGTGATTGCATTACACATGCCAAGAAATTCACTATATGACCATACCATGGCATCTCGTCTATGGCCAAAATACACTCATCCCGGAAGGTCTCTTTGGTTTCCTCTTGCTGCCCTTCTGTGTCAGCTTCATTTGTGATTCGGGATGAATGATCCGCAACCACATTTTCACACCCCTTCCGGTCTTTGATCTCGACATCGAGCTCTTGCAATAAAAGGACCCATCTGATGAGTCTTGGCTTGGAGTCCTTCTTGTCGAAAAAGTACTGAATAGTTGAATGGTCTATGTACACTATCGTCTTCGCACCAATCAGGTAGAGTCGGAACTTATCAAATACATAAACGACTGCTAGCATCTTTCTCCATAGTGGTATAAGTAGCTTGAGCCGAATCAAGGATCTTGCTGGCGTAGTAGATGACTCGAAAGATTTTATCTCTCTTTTGGCCCAAAGCTGCCCCAATAGACATATCACTTGCATCACATATCAGTTCAAATGGTTGGTACTAATCCAGTGTGATGAATATTGGAGCAGATATTAATGCCTTCTTTAGAGGCTCAAAGCCTGCACACATGCATCATCAAAGAGAGAGGCAGTATCTTTTTCTAACAGACGAGATAAAGGTTTAGAGATTTTAGAGAAATCACGAATAAACCTTCGATATAACCTTGCGTGGCCAAGAAAACTTCTTACTGCTTTTTCATTTGCTGGAGGTGGTAGTTGCTCGATTGCAACTACTTTTGCTCTATCAACTTCTAAACTTGCAGCAGAAATCTTATGTCCTAATACTATGCCATCTCTTACCATGAAGTGGCATTTCTCCCAGTTCAAAACCAAGTTAGTGTCCTTACATCGCTGCAACACTAGAGAAAGGTTATCGAGACAATGGTCGAAAGATGGCCCAAATATAGAAAAATCATCCATAAAACCTCCATGATATTCTCTATGAGTCCACTAAAAATTGCCATCATACAGCGTTGAGAGGTAGCAGGCGCATTACATAGCCCGAATGGCATTCTATGAAAGCAAATATTTCATAAGGGCACACAAACACAGTTTTCTTTTGGTCTTCCGGGGCAATCATAATTTGGTTGTATCCCGAATAACCATCTAAGAAACATTAAAACTCATACCCTGCTAACCTAGCAAGCATTTGATCTAAAAAGGGGAGAGGAATGTGGTCCTTACGAGTGGCTGCATTAAGTTTTCTATAATCAATACACACACGCCAACCCGTGACTAACCTAGTGGCTATGACTTCATCATTGTCACTCTTTACTATGGTCATTCCCCCTGTCTTAAGAACAACTTGAGTTGGACTAACCCACTTACTATCAGAAATTTGAAAGACGATACCCGCATCTAATCAATCTAAGTACCTCATTTCTAACTACTTCTTGCATCATTAGGTTCAGTCTACGCTGGTTTTGAACACTCGATTTATAAACATCTTCCATTAGGATTTTATGCATACACACAGTTAGGCTAATTCCTTTCAAATCATAGATAGTCCATCCTATTGCCGACTTATGTTTCCTAAGCACTCTTAACAGTTTCTCACATTCCGAATCAGTCAATTATGCAGAAATAATTACCGGTTGCTTTTTCTCATCATCAAGGAGCTCATACCTTAAGAGTTCTGGTAATGGCTTCAATTCAAACCCGCTTGCACTCTCTTTTGGCTCTTCTTTCACAGCTTCTTTATGTATATCTTCTGTCATTGAGCTATCTTTGGGTGCTTCCTGCAAAGAGTTCAAGGCAGAAACACTTTCCACAAGACCAAGGTTAGTAGCATCAATATCATTCAAAGCAAAGATTGAAATTGACAGACGGACTTCCAATGCATCAGTATCAATAGGGGCTAGAAGATCTCTATGTAATGTAGCATCTAAACACTGTATAGAACTACGCATCTCAATTTGATTCACTCCCTCCTTATCATGCATACATAGAATATATCAATTTTTCATTATTTATCTTTAAAGTCATTTCCCCTTTTTGTACATCTATTAACGCACTGCCCGTTGCTAAAAACGGACGACCTAGAATTAAGGGAACCTCTTTATCTTCCATCATATCTAAGACTATGAAATTTGCCGGAATTATGAATTTTCCAACTTGTAATAAAATATCCTCTAAATGCCCCTTGGATAAGTTAAGGATCGATCAACGATTTGAAGGGCGATTGTAGTGAGTTTTATTGAGTCTATTCCTAATTTTTCAAAAATAGATAATGGCATAAGATTAATGCTAGCGCCATATCACATAATGCTTTTTCAAAAACTTCATTACATATCTTACAAGCAATCGTAAAACTACCTGAATCTTTTCGCTTCAATGGTAGCTTTCTTTGAATCATGACGCTACACTTCTCTTTTAAGGTAGCGGTTTCATAATCTTCAAGCTTTGAAAGATGGGACCTTTTCTCAAAAATCGCTTTCTTGATATCACCTCTTTAAGAAACTTTGCATAGTTTGGCATCTGCTTTAATGCATCCACAAAAGGGATGTTGATTTGTATCTTCTTGAATATGTTCGAAAATTGTGCAAATTGTTCATCAACTTTCTTTCTTCTTAAAGCTTGAGGGAATGGAATAGGAGGAACATATTTTTAACCTTCTTCTATAGTAATCCGCCTTTCTCTTGGCCTCGAAGTCTCTTCCTCTTTTTCTTGTGGCTTTCTCTTTTCTTCCAACTGCTCTTTCTCGATAGCTTTTTCTTGGTTAACTGGCATCTTTGGACCTTCGTACTCAGTTCCACTTCTCAATTGAATTGCTTGGCATTGCTCCTTCGGATTTACCACTGTATCACTCATAAATTGCCCTTGTTTATGTTGAGTTCCGGCTATTTTTATCAATTGACTCACACTAGATGCGATTTCTGTGAGATCCGCCCCTTGAAAAGTCACCTGCTTGTTTAACTCGATGTATTTACTATCCATCTTCTTCTCAAGTTGAGCTAACTTCTAAATACCACGGCATCGGAGAGTTGGTCGAGCAAATCATCTAGGTGTGGGATTGGAAAACTGTAGCGAATAGTAATTTTATTAATGGCTCTACTATCAATACACATACGCCAATCGCCTGTCTTCTTTGGAATAAGGAGCGCCGGGACGGCACATGGGCTAGTGTTGTGGCGGATCAGACCTTTATGTAATAATTCTTCAACCTGCCGTCGAAGTTCTTCGTGCTAAGTGGGACTCATTCGATAATAAGGCCGGTTCGATAAAGGGATACCTGGAATGAGATCGATTTGGTGTTGAATGTCTCGGAGTGGAGGGAGACCCCTCGGGAGTTCGTCGGGGAATACGTCGGCAAATGGTACACGTGTTCATGCACACACTTTAGGACGCTTTAAGTGTCAATTTAGTAATGTTTTTGTGCAAATTCACGTGTACCTCGTGCATTTAATTCTCATTGGGAAAAATAATGTGTTTGGTTCATTTTTGTGTTAAAATAGGTGCAAATGGATCGAAAAAGAGCATCAAAAGATCGCAAAGTCGATGGATCGATCGAGGCAACAAAGGACAGGGCTAAAAGAAGATCTCGGCCGAGACAGGTTATAAATCTTGACCGAGATGACCTTCCAGGGAAAACTTGATGTTTTGAAGAATTGAAGATCTCGGCCGAGACGGGCAATTCATCTCGGTCGAGATGATTCTCCAGAGAAAATCTAGAATTTCAAGAGATCAAGATCTCGGTCGAGATGAAACCCAATCTCGACCGAGAAGAACCAAACCCTAACAACCCCTGAAATCCTCTTTTCACGTCTCGGCCGAGACACATTGAATCTCGGCCGAGATCAGCCTTCGATTAACCCAGCAAAAAATCCTCTTTTCACGTCTCAGCCGAGACACATTTGAATCTCGACCGAGATTCTATGCCCTGTTTTAAAATTGTGAATGAGATTGTGCCTTAAAATCAAGTGAAAACTCTTCCCCTATATATATATAAGTTCCATTTCAAATTTAACTTATCCAAGAACACAATTCCAGCCATTTTCTAGCCACTAAAGCCACCAAGGAGGGATATTGGGTAAGAGATTGAAGGATCATCTTCTCCAATTGACATCTTGGGTTTCATCTACTTTAGTATCATGTTTTCTTACTTTTCTACTTATTTCCTGTTTGCTTTAGCTTCTATGGCTGAGTAGCACCCTTATTTCAGCCCTTGATCATTAGTTGAACCTTGGATTGAGAATGTTTATGTAATGTTTATGGTTGTTAACCGATTGATTATGTTTTTGGAATGTTCTATGTTATTTGGGATTGTTGATTCACACTTATGAATTGAATTGTGGTTTGATCACCCATTTGGATATTTATTTGTGTGTTGCTAGAATTGGGCTTATAATCCATAATTGTTATGGATCCGATTCTCGTGTAGCAAATAATAGATTTATTTTATTGAGGATAACATAGAATTCGATCTCTAAAACCGAGCTTACGAGTTTTATGTCGAATCTACTCCGTTGTCTTGATTCTTAATGCACTTGACTATTATTCTTAAAGAGCTTGTTTTAGGAATCGATAAGTTGAGTAGGATTAATTAAAGAGCTTGTTTTGATTAATCATACTTAAGAGACAACAAGATTGATAGAGCTTGTTATTAATCTTGGAGTAGGAGTTCTAAGGCTAACCAATTAGATAACAACATCAATTACATAGATTATTCGAAACAAGGGGATACTTGATCAAGGGTTGATTCCTTTAATCATATTTTAAAACCCAAAAATCAATCTACTTATCTTGTCATCTTTTGTTAATTGAATCTTAAATTTATTTGATCGTAGTTTAATAGTTGTACTTGGTAATCACTAGTAGTTTATAGTAAAATAATTAAACCCCCCTCCCCCGCCCTTTATTGATTTCGTTATTTGTTCTTACTTTTATTTAAATTTTACAATTGCTTGATCTATCAAAATGACATTAGACTACCGTTCCTCGTGGGATCGACCCTTACTTGCCGTTCTACTAGTTAGAGTTGTAGGACAAGGTTAAGTATATTTACATACACAAATTAATTTGGTACGGGTCCAACAACTATCCGTCTACCTGCAAACTCACGTAATAATGCATCCATGGAGGATGGCGCTGTGCATGGACTGGGGGTAGCTGTCAGTATAATCAAAAAGATGGCAGGGGCCTGAGGTAATTCCT
Organism: Ajuga chamaepitys; assembly: GCA_958295605.1. Classification (NCBI taxonomy): domain Eukaryota; kingdom Viridiplantae; phylum Streptophyta; class Magnoliopsida; order Lamiales; family Lamiaceae; genus Ajuga; species Ajuga chamaepitys. The sequence continues at coordinate 22,054,970 of OY282506.1, read as the reverse complement.
GGAGGAAAGAGGCCCGGGATAACACTGAAATCTTGGTGGTTGAAACCGGAGGTTGTGATGCGGAAATTGACGGTAATAGTGTGTATTGCTTATGGTCAATGTAGAAACTGTAAGAGTTACGGCGACCCGCATAAAGAATGTCACGGTCATATGGCCATGGTCTGCCGAGTAGTAAATGACAGGATCCATGGGAACTACATCGCACCAAGCCTCATCAGAGTAAGATGGCCCGATCGAAAACTGGATGAGAGCCCGTCAGCGATGCCAGTGTAATGTTGTAACCATGCAAGGTCGTATGGACGAGGATGTGGTTCTGGGGTGATTGCCAATTTAGTAATAGTGTCGGTAGCAACCACATTCTCACAAGACCCAGAGTCAATTATAAAACGAAAAACTTTACCTTTATGGTGCAAGCTGATTCAAAGATGGCGGTGCATCGCGGGTCGGCAGGGTCCTGTTTCGGTTGTAAGAAGAAGCGCCGTAGGACGAGGGCGGGACCTGTATCTGCGGAGAGGAATTCGTGCAATGGGTCATGTAAGGGGTCCTCATCAAACTTCGGTGGTGAGGAATAGTCCGGATCAGAGAGGTCTAAATCATCGTGAGGCATCCAGAAATAAACCTCACGAACATTGCGGACATTGAGATATATGGTGGCCATGTTGCCCACACTTAAAACACACACAAGGATGTGGTGGCAGCTGAGAAGCCGTATTAGGTGGTCGGGAGGTGGGAGGTGGTGCGGAACGTGAGTCGGACTGTGTCGTCGAACATTTGACACGTTGAGGGGCATATGGTGGTCGACGAGCAGCTTGTTGTTCTAAGAGAAGAGCTTGTTGATGGGACCAACTACTCGTTGGATTCATTAATTTCCACCTGAGCCACAAGTTTATAAAAATCCTCCATATAAGCATCAATCGAGCGAGATCCTTGGCGTAAATTTTGAAGTTTTTGGTATAATACCCTGTGATAATTAAAGAGGATATATTCCACACGAAGATATTGAAAAAATTTATCCCAAGTGGTGATAGGGGATTTACCTCGTCGTTTCCGTGAAGATTTAAACTGTTGCCACCATGCAACTGCGCGGCCATGAAGTCGAATGGCGACGAGGGCAATACGGCGATCAGCCGGAACTTCCGTGAAGTCAAGGATTTCCTCGACAGTGGCCAGCCAATCTATAAAGCCATCAGGGTCCTTCGAGCCCTGGAATTTAGGAATATATGTGCAAAATCCGCTTGTCCATGGAGCAGGCTTGTTGTGGCGGGGGTCAAGTGGTGCGAAGGGATTGTCTATGGTGACTTCATCGTCTTCGGTAGTGGAGTTGTCGGGGGGAGCAGGTGCATGGGGTGGCGCATGAGGAGCACGTCCTCCCTGCGTCACCATGGTGATCGAGGGCACGAGTTGTGCCAAGGTTTGTTGAAGCTCCGTCAGCTGTACTTGGAAATCATCCATACGATGATTAAGCGTGTCGAAGTCAGGTGCTACAACACGATTTGGTTCGTTACGAGGAGGCATCACGAAGAACGTCGCCTGGTCTCTGGATACCAAACTGATGCAGGGAAGCGTCTAACATTGAGTGTTCGCCGTTGATTTTTTTTTAGCGCAAAAATACCGGACAACACAAAAGAGTAGAAAAATCCCTAGGATTTCATATAAATTTCATACTAATTAAAATTAACCTAACAACGTTCAATATATAGACTCTATGCATGGGCCAAACCCAACTACTCCCACTACTGCAGAAATAAAAGTAAAGACTCAAAACTCATAAAAGTAAAAATAAACGTAACAATTCGAAGAAAATAATTCAATAAAGTTCATCTTTAACATCATGCAGCTTCATCCCCATCACAAATGAATCAAATTAAATTCATTTGGAATTATTAGATTTCCAAATTCATGTATCGAAGTGCACTGTATCAAAGGAAACGTCAAATAATTTTCTTTATTTTCTAAAAATAGATTTGAATTCATGATTCAGGTCTATGATTTTATTGTGTGGTGATGACATATTTTAGTCATGATTCGTGGAAGGCTTTTGCAATTAATGCCGTAAATAAAATAAAGTTACTTAATACTCGATTCAAGAACGTTCATTAAAAAATTGTTTGAACTATATTTAAATAGAAATATCAAAAAGTTTGTGCACATTATTATCATAATCGAATTGAACTGATCGATTCAACCGGTTGAATTGAGAATTAATTAGAGCACAAACGGGTATGTAGTACCCCATAGAATCGTTTTTATGGTTAAACCGATAAAAACCCGAAAAGAACCCGAGACCGTGGAATTGGAAAATACTGGTTATTCCATTTTTTTTTGCTTTTCTTTTTTTCTTTTTTTTTTTTTTTAATTCTTTTGTACTTAATTCACTTATAGATTTCCTTTTCACTTTTGTTTATGAGTTTATAGAATTTTGACAAGTTACTCATTATATACAATAAATTATTGAACTTAAAAGAAATTTATGAACTATGAATTATTGAATATTATTAAAACACCCATCTGCTTAAGTATATTATATTAAGTTATAATTATTTTTATTTGAAATTTAATTGATAATATCTATTTAAGTATTTTATTTTTTTTGGATTGTTATGTGTATAATTACATCAGAAAAATTAATAAATAATTACTATTAAATATTTCGTTTAGACCGCCGATCAATCGGTTGAACAGCTAACCGATGATGAGATCGGTTTGATTGTCAGCTCGGTTATAACAACACTGATTGAACATACATTTACATTCAATAAAATTTAAATCTCGACTCGAGCTTGAACTTAGTAACTAAAAATATCAAAATACGTGTAAGAATGTTAAACTAGAGTACTGATCTTGAGCGCTACATATAATTATGTTGCATGGGCTACCGCTCTCATCTTTTCATTCTTTCATTCTTTTTTCATTCCACAAAACAACCTATTTCATTCTTCGTTTTTTTCTTTTGATTTTGAACATCTGAAACATAAAAACGTGAATCTTCATGAAGACATGTGTTGTAAATCTTGGCTAGAACACTCAAACAATCAACTCAAAACTCACAAAGATCACTCAACCCTCTTGTATGAAAATGAAATGAATAAAACAGAAAATCAAGCACAAAACGATTTACGTGGTTCAGCATGTATATGCCTACATCCATGGGCAAAACCAGAAGGAGAATCACTAATATGAATCACAAGGTTACAAGAAATCACTCGAGAACTAATCTCTCATACTTTGAGATTAATCTTCCTCTCAAGCTCTCAATTTCTTGTTCTAGTCTCTATGATTTGATACACACTGTTTTGACTAACTTCTAATGTGTATATAAGTCTCTGGAGTGAAAGAAAAACCGCTGCTGAACTGCCAAACGGATTCAAGAAGCAAAACAGAAAACTGTTTCTGGAAGCTTAATTGACAACGGTTTTGTGACAGTTATTCTGTTACAAACCGTTGTCTTTTATGTAACAGAAAAACTGATTTTCTTCTTGCTTTTCAGAAGCTGTTTTCTCCTGCTTTTCCAGCTTGTAGCTTATCTCTTTCCTTCTCAGCTTCCCTCATCAACTTCTAGCTCAACTATACTTAACATTTTTTACACTTATCTTTCACATTCTCCACCTTGTCAAACAATGTTATAGAAACAAAAAAACCACCTTCAACCATAGTGATTACTTCTGCTCTTACCAGTTTGCTCCTGTCTTGGAGCCAAAACTACTCCAGGTTAGCTATCTGCACTAACTGCAGACAAAGATAGAACTTCTCTGTAGTTAGAGCCTTTGTAAGCATGTCAGAGGGATTATCTTCAGACCTGATTTTCCCTAACACCACCATTCCCTTTTCAGTAATATCTTTGACAAAATGGAATTTTACATCTATGTGCTTACAACGATCATGAAACATCTGATGTTTAGATAAGTGCAAAGCACTCTGTGAGTCACTAAACACCTTGACTGACTTCTGCTTAAAACCAAACTCCTCCAGAATTCCTTTCAACCAGCAAGCTTCCTTGATTGCTTCAGTAATAGCCATGAACTCAGCTTATGTTGTTGATAAAGCAACTACAGATTGTAGCATAGACTTCCAGCTTACAGCAGCACCAAACAAAGTAAAGATATAACCTGATTGAGACTTTCTGGAATCCAGGTTAGCAGCAAAATCTGAATCACAGTAACCACATAACACATTTCCAGTATCTATGTCATCCTTCTTGAATAATATTCCAAAACCACTGGTTCCTTCCAAATATCTGAGCAACCATTTTAAGGGATCAGACATGTACCTACTAACCACTGATATAGCATGAGCTACATTAGGTCTTGTACAAATCATAGTGTACATCACACTTCCTACTGCATTTGCATAAGGGATCATCTTCATCTCATCTTCTTCTTCTCTTGTCTGTGGTTTATGTTCTTCACTCAGTTTGAAATGTAATCCTAGTGGAACTGACACTGGTTTGGTCTCTTGCATGTTGAATCTGGACAACACTTTCAGAATATAACTCTGCTGGTTTAACCATAACACTCCAGCAGCTTTGTTCCTAATGATGTCCATTCCTAATATTCTTCTTGCATTTCCCAATACCTTCATGTCAAACACAGATTGAAGTTCTCTTTTCAGATTGTTGATCTCTTCTTTACTCCTGCTGGCTACTAACATGTCATCCACATACAATAGCAGAAATACCACAACTTCTTTTCCTTTGAACTTCAGATACACACAGCTGTCATATTTTGATCTCTGAAAACCAATGCTCTGCATATGACTGTTAAACTTCAGATACCACTGCCTAGGGCTTTGTTTCAGACCATACAGAGACTTTTGTAGCAAACATACTTTATTCTCAGTTCCTGGAACAATAAAACCCTCTGGTTGTGCCATGTATATCTTCTCATTCAAATCACCATGTAAGAAAGCTATCTTTACATCTAATTGTTCCAACTCCAGATCATATTGAGTGACAATGGCCAGCAAAATTCTTATTGAGGAATGTTTAACCACTGGAGAGAATATCTCATTGAAATCAATGCCCTCCTTTTGAGTGAATCCCCTGGCAACCAACCTAGCTTTAAATCTAACAGTTTCTGTTTGAGCTACTTCAAGTTTCTTCTTGAAGATCCACTTGCAACTGACCAACCTTTGATTCCTTGGCCTTTCTACCAGAATCCATGTTTGATTCTTCTCCAAAGAGTCTAACTCTTCTCTCATTGCAAGCATCCACTGAACCCTTTCATTGCTTTCAATAGCTTCCTTATAGTTTCTAGGTTCAAAACTGTCAACATCTTCTGCAGTGACCAATGTATATGCTGTAAGGTATTCATCAGCATATCTGGTAGAAGGTCTTGGTACTCTTCTTTCCCTGTCTCTCACAAGCTGATAATCTTGTAGACTCTGTTGATCATGATATTCTGAATCAGAATCTCCTTCAAGATCTTCATCTACTCCAGCTTCTGACTCCACCTTAACTGATAATTTCTTATTGATGTCATCAGCTTGAATTCTGATCTTCTGAGCTTCTTTCAATGGCATGTCCTCTTCTGAGAATACAACATCTCTACTGATGACAATCTTCCCTGCTCCAGGTTCAGTATTCCAAAGTCTGTACCCTTTTGTTCCATCAGGATATCCAAGCATCAAGCATTTGACAGCTCTAGCTTCCAACTTATCTTGTTTTAGATGAGCATAGGCTCTGCATCCAAAAACTCTTAGGTGATCATATCTGAGAGACTTTCCTGACCATTTTTCTTTAGGAGTCAGGTTTGCTATAGCAACAGAGGGACACCTGTTAATCAAGTAAGCAGCAGTAGAAGCTGCTTCTCCCCAGAATCTCTTATCTAATCCTGAGCTTGATAACATGCTTCTGACTCTTTCTAGTATGGTTCTATTCATCCTTTCAATAATGCCATTTTGTTGAGGATTTGCTGGAACTGTCTTATGCCTTTTGATTCCCTTTGTGTTGCAGAAAATATTAAATTCTTCAGATACAAACTCAAGGCCATTGTCTGTCCTCAAACACTTCACAGCTGAATCTCTTTCATTTTCCACCTGCTTGCACCATATTTTGAATCCGTCCAGAGCTTCTGATTTTTGTTTCAGGACATATAACCATAACTTCCTGGAGAAGTCATCCATGATACTTAGAAAATATCTGCCTCCTCTTAGAGTTGGTGTTCTTGAGGGACCCCAGAGATCAGCATGAATGTATTCAAGAGGGGCATTTGAGCACTTCTTTCCTTCAGGATAAGGGAGTTTCTTGCTCTTGCTAAGAACACAATCTTCACAAAATCTTTTCTGATTTTCATCCTTCAGTTTGATGAGCTGCTGTTTTGATATTTGTTTTAGTCCTGATTCACTAACATGCCCAAGTCTTGCATGCCATAAATCCAGACTATTCTTCTCAACTACATCTGCTTCTCCAAGAATCACTGCTCCCATTAGGTAATATAAGCTTGATCTTCTTACAGCCCTTACTACAGTTTAATTCTTGATAACATCTAGGAAACCATTCTTTGATTTAAACCAGCAACCCTTCTTTTCCAGAGTTCCAAGGCTTATCAAATTCCTATTTAATTGAGGGATATATCTGACATCAGTTAGCACAATTATCTTGTTTTCATGTGTCCTTAATTTTAGGTCACCTATACCCTTTACACAGCACACTTGATCATTTCCTAGCAAAACTGTTCCAGCATTCTGTTCTTTGAAGTTTTCAAACCAGTCTAAGTGTGGTGTCATATGAAAACTACACCCTGAATCTAATATCCATTCATTCATAGATTTAGAGTCAGCAATATTTAGTACCTGAGGGTCATCATTTGTGGCCTCTGCAATTTCTGCAGCATTTGAGGTTGAAGCTCCTTTCTGATTCTATTTCTTCTTCCATTCAAAACAGTTTTTCTTTAAATGGCCTGGTTTCTTACAGAAAAAACACTTCCTGGACTCCTTTTGTTCAGTCGGTTTCAGCTTTGAATTTGGAGTTTTCTTGAAACTTTCTCCAGATTGGAACTGCTTCTGAAATCTGTCTTTCTTGATGTTTAGTCCTTCAGGGATACTTTCTTGCTTTCCTTGTTTCATTTTATGTAGTTCTTTCCCTTTCATTGCTGATTGAACCTCTGCTAGTGTAATTTTTTAATCTCTTCCATAGAGCATAACATCCCTAAGGTGATCAAATGACTGAGGCAAAGAGTTCAGGAGTAACACTGCCTTGTCTTCATCCTCCATTTTCACTTCTATGGCTTCAAGGTCATCCAGAGTTTTATTAAACTCCAATTGATCCTCCACACCTTTTTCTGCCATAAATTTGAAAGAGAATAATTTCTGTTTCAAGTATAACCTGTTTGCCATGGACTTGATGAGATAAATCTGATCCAGTTTTTCCATTACTCCTTCAACACTGGTTTCTTTTGAAACTTCCCGCAATACTTTGTCAAATAGATAAAGAATCACCAAGCTATGAGCCTTTTCTTGAATTTCCAACCTCTGATCAGGGGTGATAGAAGCAGAAAACCCCTTTTCACCTTTAAGAGCAGCTCCCAGCCCTTGTTGAATCAGCAATGCCTTGATCTTCAATTTCCAGAGACCATAATCATTCTTCCCGTTGAATTTCTCTGCTTCAAACTTTGAGATTGACATGATGTATGAGTCTTAACTTCTGCACTTCTCTGTTGTTCCCACAGACGGTGCCACTGTTGTAAATCTTCGCTAGAACACTCAAACAATCAACTCAAAACTCACAAAGATCACTCAACCCTCTTGTATGAAAATGAAATGAATAAAACAGAAAATCAAGCACAAAACGATTTACGTGGTTCAGCATGTATATGCCTACATCCACGGGCAAAACCAGAAGGAGAATCACTAATATGAATCACAAGGTTACAAGAAATCACTCGAGAATTAATCTCTCATACTTTGAGATTAATCTTCCTCTCAAGCTCTCAATTTCTTGTTCTAGTCTCTATGATTTGTTACACACTGTTTTGACTAACTTCTAATGTGTATATAAGTCTCAGGAGTGAAAGAAAAACTGCTACTGAACTGCCAAACGGATTCAAGAAGCAAAACAGAAAACTGTTTCTGGAAGCTTAATTGACAACGGTTTTGTGACAGTTATTCTGTTACAAACCGTTGTCTTTTATGTAACAGAAAAACTGATTTTCTTCTTGCTTTTCAGAAGCTGTTTTCTCCTGCTTTTCCAGCTTGTAGCTTATCTCTTTCCTTCTCAGCTTTCCTCAGCAACTTCTAGCTCAACTATACTTAACATTTTTTACACTTATCTTTCACAACATGAATTCATGAATCGTGAAATAAAACAATAGCCTAATAATAACGTTTAAACCATATGCGATAAATTTAAACTTGAACCATGAATTCATGAATCCGTGAACCATAAATTAAGAAAAAATAAAAAATAAAACAAGTAGTTTTGTGGAAGGAAACAAAAAAGAAAAAAGAAAAAAAAAAAGAATGAAAAGTTGAGCGGTAACATATGTAACGCTTATTTGTAGTGCTCAAGATCAAATCCGCGTTAAACTAATCGAGCTTGACTTGATTACTCGTTCAAATTCAATTCAATTAATTATCAAATAAGTTCAAATATAATGTTAAAGAGTGGGGCTTAGGTGCACCATGTGTACAATAGTGTTATGGTGCACGACTCATACAATATTTTTTTATGCACTTAAGGCATGGTTAATGTACTCATACAGTATTGTTGATTTACTCATACAATATATCACTATTAGCACGGTTGTCTTACTAGTTCAGTATAATTGATTACTCATATAATATTATGATGCACAATAAATTTATTATGTAGCTCGTGCACACAAGTTTTTGTCAATTTGAAAAGCACGAATATATTTAACTGCAGTAATATTGACTTGTACAGGAAACTTGAAAGCAACAGCACATGATAACCATGTTTTAACAACCAAACTATTTTTTTCCAAAAAGAAAATAAAATATTGTTATCCAGCTAAGATAGTAAGCCACATGATCACCATGTTTTAACAGTCAAACTATTTTTCTCACAAGAAAAAAAAAAAAAAAAAAAAGAATATCGTTGTCCAGCTCAGAAGATAATGTCAACTCCAGATATCAATTTCAAAGTAAATCTTGACGAACTTACTAATCATGTGGATATTATTTTGAATATGTCTATCATTTGAATGGTATGTTGCAACATCGATATATTTTGTTATTCCGTTTTGAACTTTCAAATTTATATATGATTACATAATATTACATTTAATCGAATGAATGAATTAAAATAAAGGTTAATTGCAGCAATCTCATAAGAATGACACTCATGTGCATAAGATGCACATTAATGTTAATGTACACTTTGTGGGCCCCACTTATGATTTTTGCGCGCGTGATATATATATATATTAAGGTGTGTTTGGAATCATAAAATAGGCGCTAGCTTAGTTGGTAAAGGCGCGGCATTGTACTCTTCAGTGCGTAGGGTTCGAATCTTAACAGCACCTTTTTATTTTTCACCAACAGTATATTCAAATTCCGAGCATAGTATATGTTATAAAGCATGAGAGTATATGAACAACACCTTTTTATTTTTCACCAGCTATATGTTATGGGAAAAAAGCACAAATGGTCCCATAACTTTTTACTTTTTCGGATTTAGTCCCATAAGTTATTACTTTTTCGATTTAGTCCCACAACTCTAGTAATTGCTCAATTTTAGTCCAATTTTGACCCAATGTTGACCAACTGACCGGAAAAGGCCACGTGACTTTCACGTGCCCGCGCGGTTTTGGATATTCCGGCTAAAATGGTCCCATAACTTTTTACTTTTTCGAATTTAGTCCCATAAGTTATTACTTTTTCGATTTAGTCCCACATCTCTACTAATTGCTCAATTTTGGTCCAATTTTGACCTAATGTTGACCAGCTGACCAGAAAAGGTCACGTGATCTTCACGTGCCGGCGCGATTTTGGGAATTCTGACGACTTATGACACGTGTCGCCGGCTTCCGAGGTGGAATTTTAATTTTTTTTATTAGGAGACCATATCAGCAAATTATTTACCATGTCAGCTTATATTTTTCTTTTGCCTGAATTGGATTAAACTCCAAAAAATACAAATGAAAAATAAGAAATTGTAATATTTTATCGATCTAACCCTTAAATCGGAATTAGCATCCCCCCTTCTTCTTCTTCTTCTTCTTCTTCAGTTCGCGTCCTTCTACAAGAAAAAGCTCTAACTTTTCTCTTCCAATCTTTTCTATTTGAAAGTCGCGGCTTCAACTCCCCCAAAATTGGAGAACACACGAAGCAAAGAACCATGTCCCAATCTAGGAATAGCTTGCGAAATAGTATTGTGTGCGACTAAGGTTTGAATTCCCCCATTAAAACCTCTTGGAAAGAAGAAAATGTTTGGCATAGGTTCTACGGCTGCTCTCACGATACCCGATATGGTTTTTAGTTCTTGCTTCAATTTTATTAGTTTATTCAAGGTTGAATTAAATTAATTGAAACATACTGGATATAATTTTGGCAGAATGAAGGTCATTGTACGAGTTTTAGGTGGATAGATGCACTTCTATGTGATAGAAGCAAACACATAATGCGAGGGCTCTTGTGAAGGCTTAACGAGAAGAATGCTGAAAATGAGGTCCTGCATAACGCCCGCATGAATCTCGAAGAAATTATTTCCGTAACCGAGATAGATAATGAGAGAATGAGCTACTCGTTAAAGAAAAAAAAAAACAGGTGGAGTTAAAGAACAAGGAGTTGGAGTCCATCAACAATGAGTTGATAAAACATAAAAGTCGGCGAAATTTTCAAAATCGCGTCGGCACGTGGCACGTGAAGGTCACATGACCTTTTTCGGTCAACTGGTCAACATTAGGTCAAAATTTGACCAAAATTGAGCAATTACTAGAGATATGAGACTAAATCGAAAAAACAATAACTTATGGGACTAAATTCGAAAAGGTAAAAAGTTATGGGACCATTTTAGCCTAAATTTTCAAAACCGCGCCGGCACGTGAAGGTCACGTGACCTTTTCCGGTCAGTTGGTCAACATTTGGTCAAAATTGGACCAAAATTGAGCAAGTACTAGAGATGTGGGACTAAATCAAAAAAGCAATAACTTATGGGACTAAATCCGAAAAAGTAAAAAGTTATGGGATTATTTTGGTTTTTTTCCCTATATGTTATCATGTCTAACAGTATATTTAATATTTTGATGTAGTATACGTTATGTTGCATGACAGTATACGTTGTTCCTTTTTATTTTTCACCAGCAGTATTTTGATGTAGTATACGTTATGTTGCATGACAGTATACGTTGTTTTAGCTAAGTTTTGTTTTATACTGCGAAATATTTATTTTTTTCAACTTACAATACTCACAGTATATTTAATATTTCGATACAGTATACGTTATGATGCCTGACAGTATATCTTGTTTTAATTAATTTTTGTTGCGATTTTTTTTTCCAACTTACAATACTCACAGTATATTTAATATTTCGATACAGTATACGTTGTGATGCCTGACATTATATGTTGTTTTAGTTCATTTTTGTTTCATACTGCGAAATATTTATTTTTTCCAACTTACAAAACTCACATTATATTTAATATTTTGATGCGGTGTATATTATGATATATGACAGTATAGGTTTGGTTAGATTAATTTTTCTTGTATATTGTACAATATTTATGTTTCGAACTTACAATACAATTATTGTTGCATTACAAAAAAACTTAATAATACAATTTATAATTTTTTCCAGACTCACAAGCTAAAAGATAAAAAAATTAAAGGGCAAAAAAAAAAAAAAAAGAAAGAAGAAGGAAAAGGAAAAGGAAAAAAAAAATGAAGGAAGAAGGAAAAAATAAAATTGAACCCTTGACCTCAAGGTTGAGATATTTAAGATTGCATTAAATACCACCAGACCACTTGCTTTTAGTGTTCAACAAACAGGTATTAAGTATATAACATGCGCGCAAAAAAAAAAAATTAATATAATAATAATTGGCCGGTTCAGACCGGTCTGAACCGCGCGAATTTTTTGGGCTGAACCGGTGGACCCCACAAGGTGTACAAGAACACTATGGTGCATCTTATGCACCCAAGTTTTTGCCATCAAACTATCATCGTTTTAAAACATAAATTACTAAACTTTTTTTTATTGCATGGATACATATAAACTATACGAGTTTTGTAGATAAACTACCAAACTTATTTTTTCAATCGGCAAATAAACCATCAAACTTATTTTTCGATAATTTTGTGTCGAAAATTCACATGTGACTTGCGCGTGATAAATTTTTAATGGTTTTTTTTGTACAAACAACCTTTTTAGTATGCTAAAAGTGTAAAATTCTTTCACACGTTTTTTTTCCATAACAATTTATTTGATCATCAATAGTTCTCCCTTCTAATATCTGGAACAACCATTGTTGAGGATGAGCTGCCCCTCTACCTACTAAAAAGCATGTTTGGATAAAAAAAATCCTTAAAAATTTATAACGTGCAAGTTACATGTGTATTTCCGGCGAAAAATGATCGGAAAATAAGTTTGGTGTTGTATATGTCAAAATCCTTATAGATTATATGTATGAGTGTCACAAAAAAATGTTCAATAATTTATATAAAAAATGCTGATAGTTTGATGTGCTTGCTCTGTAATTAACCCTTAAAATAATTTAAATATAAAATCTGCACTTCACTATTTTCAAACCTGTCTCAATGATTTAGTCAATATCAGCCGGTTGGGTCATTTCGGGCCGGGTAACAGAGGTTTTAGCTGGAAATGAAGGGAATTCAATTAATTTTCTTCCATGATGAAACAAAATATTTTATTCATATCAGACCTAACGAAATGGAACTGACTGCCGTATTCTATTGTAGTTCAGTTGATTGAGAACCTTGTAATATAGGTTAGTGGTCAGTGATCGAATCCCATTGACCTACACCTCTACCAGAATATGTACTAAAAAAGGGGAAACTGAATTGATTACTATGCTAAAACCTTCCTAATTTAATACTTGATAAAGAAATAATCTCTCTAAGTTAATACTCCCTTGGTTTTATATTAATTGACGTTTTAGGATTTTTTTTCTTTTCCAATTCATTGACGTTTTACATATTTTTCGCCAATTCTACAAATTTTCTCCCTTGACTCAATCCTAAAATATCTCTACTTTTTAATCTATCAGAGATATTTTGATTTGGTCAAATCATTAGCTAAAGGTATATCTGTCAAAATATTCAATCCTTAATTCTTCCATTTCATCCTAAAACGTCAATTAATATGGAATGGAGGGAGTAATTTTCTATGGTTCCGACTTGGGCCTCTTTAATAAATTAATAATTTTGATAAATTAATAAGATAATAATTTTTTTGAAGACTCTTGTATAAATATATGATCCCATCAATATCATAAATTAATAATCTCCAAAAATTACAAAAATACCTAGAATAATTTAGTACATGAATCTATTGTTGTTTGCTTTGAATTGAAATATAAATCAAAACGAATTTCATCTCTATCTTTTTTCACGGCATCCAAAAGCTTTGGTGTGGTCTTGTTATGATTTAAAAAAAAAAAAAAAAATTGTTTATATAGTAGTTCTTTCATATTTAGCACATTGAATAGCTAAATTCATATTTCTATTATTTAGTTCAAGTACATTGCATAACTAGATTCAAGTTCATTATATATTTAAAATTCATGTTTGTTGAGAAAAATATTCAATACTCATGTATTTCCTATATAATTAAGTTTTAAGTTCGCTGAATATAAATACCTCTATTGATTAATTATTAATTTATCAATTAATTGATACATCTCTAAATAATAAAATTTCATGATCCTGACATTATTAATTTAGAGAGATTTTACTATACATTAGTATTATATAAGATTTCTTTTTCTCTTTTGGTTTTGATGTGCCATAATAAAAAACAGACTTCATCCATTGCGAAACTAAGGGGTCCGTTGTTATAGGGAGTAACGATGGGTAATGGAAATAAAAGAGGATCGTTTCTATTTCTTATACTTGGTTCACATAGATAAATTAATCATTACCTCAATTTTATTAACAACTCCCTCCACATCATTCTATAATATGATTGACTCATTTTCATACTCATTACCATTATAATTCTTGATTCTGAATCAAGTGGCCCCTTAGTCATTACAAAGGTCACGACCTATAGGTTTCGTGGGTCCCCCAGCAAGCCAAGTCACATCCATCTCATTAGAGGATGTTCACCTATAATAGGGCGGCTCCTAGTTCCCGCATCAAGGAGCTTTCCTGCCCAAACCCAAATCAGAAGGCCTATTGAAGGCCCAAGCTCAACGAGAACCCTAATTACATTAGAATTATCACTACACCCCTCAGGTAAATGCTTGTGCATATGTTAATTCTCACAAAGTAAAGGTAAATATTACACTTTTTATATCTTCACTCTCTCGCTATGATATTGTATCAAAATTATACCTTTCAACTCAATGAAATCAACCCGAACTGACTTGAGTGTCGAGTGCCCACATCAGAGTCCTCCCCCAGTGTGATTTTTACAGGTCCTACCTATCGAGTCGGACCACCTAGAACGGAGAAGATGAAGACCCTAGATGAAGATTTTGCCCATATCAAATAGATTGGATGTTGCCTAAACTGAAATCATTTTGGCATAATTTGTTTTTTGAGATTTTTAGAACAATATTTAATACTCTAAATTAACTTCAAATACTATTAAGTGTAAAAGAGCAAAATATGTCAGCTCAAAGAATCTTGTTTTTTCAAAATTCGGTGTTATTGAGCGGGACTCGATGCATGAACATGAATTTATTTCCAAACTCGATTCCAGCTACACTAAAATTCGATTTGATGCGATCCAGTTTACTCCCTAGTATTGATGAGTAAATTCGATTTGGTTGAATTCGTTCCTCTCTACTATTTAAGAAATTACCCACATGGTTTAGGGAACCAATACGACAATACTATGAAACTCAATGATTTTGGGTATGTTAACTATTGAATTAATATTGAAACATTCCTCACCAATGACAAATAATCTCTCTAATCCGATTACAAAAGTGTAAGCAAGAGATAATTTACGTGGTTTAGCAAACATGCCTACATCCACGGGGTTATCAGCGTCTACTGTTGATACCATGTGGTAGAGCTTTAGAGGATAGGGAGGAGGTGAATAAACCTCTATCTCGGTTTTCTCTTTTTTAAATACTTTGAGCACAGAGTTGCTGCTTACTGCAAGAAACTTGTTCTTGCAGCAAAGCAAATACAGTAAGCTTACTTAAAACCGTAGGCACATAGAATACTATGCTTAAGTAACTTACAGTAAGCAATGCTCAAGGAAGTTATATGTGCAGTGAATATGCTAAACATTTTTTTACAAATCTATGCAGTAGATATGTAGTATGCCAGCAACTATAATAAAAACAATATAAAAGTAGACACAATATTTATAGTGGCTCGAAGGTGAGTGTAATCCTTCTATGTCCACTTTTCCCTCACGAATTGGGAAAATTCACTAAGAAGTTTACACACAGTACAACCTAGTTACTCCGAAGTCTAAGTACAACTTAACTCCTTACAATAGTTTTTGCCTATCCTCGGAAGACTACTCCTCTATTATACATACGTTACTTAGAACACAAGTCAGCTTTGAATCACTAATTCAACTGAAGACTCCCCGTTTCAAAAACCTTTTATGAGATTGGTTTAATAAAAGTTTTTCTTCAACTTTTGGTAGCTGCCACTAAACTTGAAGACATTGAGATGTGGGCAAGCTTCTTGATTTTAAGAAGGACTAGGACCGAGGCAAAGCTTGAGAGATAGCTTACTTGAGAGTTGTTCCAGCTTGAATCTTCACTTGCATGCTTGGTGCTTCCTATCTTGCTCTTGTATACTTTGATGAACATAAAAATTACCGTTTTTCTTGTACTTTTCATGTTCATAGGTTGTGGAGAAATACGTGTGATTGTTGTTCACATGCAATTTCGTGTTTTATTGTATTTTTGGGTTTTTTTTTCTTTTAATATGATTTGATGAGCTTTTGGGTATTTTGGAGTCGTATTTTGAAGGCTAGAAAACTCGAAAGAATTTAGAAGATCATTGGAGTCCACTTTCACACTCCAGCCTGCATTTCAAGGCCCAAACTAGCTAAAAAGGGTCGAGGTCAGGCCCGAACTGAAGATCACCAAGCCATGAGAAAGCTTCGTGGAGAAATCGGGCCGAGAAGATGGGTAGAAAAGTCCCAAATTGAAGAATGAAAGAGGACAAGGGCAATTGCACATGCTTTATATTCTAGCCCACAAATCGAGACCAAAAACAACCTAAATTAGACCCAACAAGATTCCAAATCGAAGTTCGTCGAGTCACAAATAAAATCCATGAAGGGATCGAGTTGAGAAGATGAGAGGAAGGGTTCTGAAACAGCGACGGAAGAAGGAGGCATGAAGTAGGGGTTGGACTGAACCAAACCGCCACAGCACCTACCGGACCGGCAGGCCGGGGAAGTTGGTCCACACTACCGGCTCGGCTGCCGGATCGACATCGGTTCTGGCAGTTTGCTTGCCTGTCCATCTTGTTTTGCATACTTGTTCAATTTTTAGCCATATCTTCTTCGTCCGAGCTCCGATTTGCATGATCCCAGCGGTCACGTGTAGCCGAGATAAAGGTCTACAACTTCTTTTGGATCGTGAGCCAATTCTCAGCCAATTTTTCCAAGAATTTGATAGACCGCGGCTGCCTATTACGAAAGTGTTTGTGCGGAGGCAGAAGTTGGGTGCTGGATTATTGGACCTATTGGATTAGTTTTACTTAATTATGTAAATATGGGTTTTCTTCTTATTTGTTATTTGGGCTTTAGGTCATTTAGTTGCTATATATTATTGTCTTTCGTTGACAAAAAGGATTAAGCTTTATCATTGTTATTCAACTTCGGGTGTGGCAGAGGATTATCTTTGTGGCCCCGTTTGAGGATTTATCTCGAAGTTGAATAACAATGATAAAGCTTAATCCTTATTGTTAACGGAAGACAATAATATATAGCAACTAAATGACCTAAAGCTCATGCGCATCCATAAAGCCCAAATAACAAATAAGAAGAAAACCTATAATAACATAATTAAGTAAAACTAATCCAATAGCTCCAATAATCCAGTACTCAACTTCTGCCTCCATACAAACACTTTTGTAATAGGCGGCCGCGGTCTATCAATTGCTCTCCCAGTCAAAGCAGTCTTGTCCTCAAGGCTGAAATCAGGAAATTGGCCTTGCAAATCAGCGACGTCCACCCAAGTATTATCGGCCACACCACAATCGACTCAGCGAATCAGCACCTGATCAACCGGGAAACCATTGCGAGTGATAGTGCGACAATCCAGCGCCTCTTGTGGCAGAAATGGAACTTCAGCGGCCAATAAGTCTTTCGACAGATCCACGGATACAGCAACAGACCCCACAACAGGTTTGAGCAGTGATACGTGGAACACGGGATGCAGATGCGATCCTGGGGGCAGCTGGAGGCGTTATGCCACCAGCCCAATGCGCTCCAAAACTTCAAATGGACCGAAGAAATGCGAGGCCAAATTCACATTGGTGGCAGAGAAAAGGGATCGTTGGCGGTATGGACGAAACTTAACAAACACCTTATCATCGGGAGTGACTCACCCCGATGTTTGTTCGCTTCCCGAACCATGCATTGCTGGTCGTGCTCCAAATGCACCCTGGTAGCGCGATGTCGTGTGTCGCTTTACCAAATTAATTGTGTACAAAGAATACACTATACCTTATCCTACTACTCTAACTAGTAGAGTGGCAAGTAAGGGTCGATCCCACGAGGAACGGTCGAACAATTTTACTTTATGTATTAAGCTATTATGATCAAGAAATATAATGTAAATAAACTAGAAAACAATAAAGAAGTGGGGGGAATTTAATGAAATAACAACTAACACCTAAATAAACAAAGACAAATAAAGAGATTTGTTTTGGTTTTTGGTTTTTAAATAGTAAAACAAGCCACCCTTGATCATGCTTCCCCTTGGTCTTAGACCATTGATGCAACTATTATTAATGCCCTATTCAATTGTGATTCTAGCCCTTATCTCAAGGCTATTAACAAGCTCTAATAGCCTTGTTGTCCCTTAATCTTAGTTAATCAAAATAAGCTCTTCGACTAACCCTATTCAGTTTAACCGAATCCTCGAACAAGCTCTCTTAGATTCAATCATCAAATGCATTAAACACTAGGACAACGAGATAAATTCAACATAAAACTCGCAAGCTCGGTTTTAGTGGTTGAACTTTGTGTTATCACCAATAAATAAATCTATTGTTTGCTACACGGGAATCGGAAATCCTACAATTACGGATAGTAATTTCCTATTCTAGCAACACATCCACAAATCCCTTAAAGGGTGATGAATCCAATAATTAATTCATAAATGTGAGTCAATAAGAGCAAATAACACAAAACACTTGAATACACAATATTTTCGGTAACATTAACCGTAATAATCCCATAAACGTCTTAAACTCAAGGTTCCACAATAATCAAGGGTGAACAAAAGGGTGCTAGTCACCCATTTTACCTAATACAAAGATAAAATAACAGAAAATTAAAGAAAACATGAAAATAGGATAGAAAGAACCAAAAGTTAGGGTTGAACCCCTTCCATTCCTTTGCTTCCAATGGAGAAAAGTGGCTGATTATGTGTGGGGGATGGGTTCTAGGTTAGGTTAAATTCGAATGGGATGATATATATATAAGGAGAGAAAGTGCTAGTAAAAAATAGGCAAAATCGCATTCAGGATTTTAAAATAGGGTAAGGAATCTCGGCCGAGATGCAAGTGTGTCTCGGCCGAGACGTGAAAAAGAGATTTTCAGCTGGTGGGTCGAAGGCTGATCTCGGCCGAGATTGGGTTGCATCTCGGCCGAGACGTGAAAGAGAAAATTAGGGCTTTTTAGGATTTGACTCATCTAGGCTGAGATTTTCATCTTTGAGATTATTCAAGAATTCCCTGGAGACTCATCTCGGCCGAGATTAGATTGTATCTCGGCCGAGATCTTCGATTTTGCAGTTCTTCATGAAATCCCCTGGAGACTCATCTCGGCCGAGATTTGCATCCTGTCTCGGCCAAAATCTTCAGTTAGCCCTTCCTTTTGTTGCCTCGATCGATCCCTCGACTCCGCGGTCGTCTGATGTTCTTTTTCGACCCTTTTTCACCTGTCTTAACACAAAAATAGCACAAACGCATTATTTTGCCCATGAGAGTATAAAAGCACTAAATGCACGTGATTATGCACATTATTGACACTAAAATGACACTAAAAATGCCCTAAAGTGCATGCACGAAACACGTCTACCACACCCGTAAGTCGTGCAATATCACATCCTATTCCTGCAACGAGTCTGCAACCAATTGCACCCGAACCTCGACGGGCAAAAATCGGATGATGACGGGCGGTGGGCGACCATAGACAACTTCGAAGGGCGTAGTGCTGGCGCCCGAATGAAAAGCCGTATTGTAACAAAATTCTGCCCAAGACAATCATTTGCCCTAAGTCTTGGGCCTTTCCAATGCAAAACAACGTAGGTACTTTTCCAAACACCTATTCAGCACCTCGGTCTGCCCATCTATTTCGGGGTGGTAACCGAAGCTCATTCGTAAAGTAGTGCCAAATATTTAAAATGTTCCTTCCAAAATGAGCTCAAGAAAACAAGGTCCCGGTTGGAGATGATAGACGCAAGCACCTCATGCAATCGGACAACTTCTTTGCCAAAGACGTCGGAGAGGGTTCTAGCCGTGAAAGGATGCTTCAATCTAAAAAAATGTCCATACATGGAAAACCGATCAATCACCACCAATATACAATCAATACCCCCAGAACGAGGCAACTCGGTTATGAAGTCGAGGCTGATGTCCTCCCACACCCGCGAAGAAATCGACAACGGGGATAGCAGGCCTACTGGAGCCTTCATCTCGTACTTATTCTTTTGACAAATGTCACATTCTGCTACAAACCACAAGACAAATTTCATCATTCCCAGCCAATACAAATTTTCCACCAATCAATGGTAAGTACGGAATGCCCCCGAGTGGCCTCTGGATGGGGAGGCGTGATACTCCTTCAATAGCTCGGAAACCCAACGACACTCGCAGGGCACCACCAATCGGCCTTTGTAATATAAAACATTCTAAAATCAATGCATAATGTTTTGGGGACGGTTGGTCCGCGAGCAAATTTGCTACAATCAAGGAGAGGTCCGGATCCTGCCGAATAGCTGTTTGGAGATCTACCCAATCCTGCCACTGAGGAGCTAATATGGGTGCGAGTTCGACTTCCTCGTGGCAACGCGAAAGGGCATCCGCTGCTTGATTTTTTACCCTTTTTTTGTAAACGATCTCAAAATCGTAACCCAATAACTTTGCTGCCCAATTCTGTTGCGTCAGAGTAGTTAATGGTTGCGAAACCAACTGTCGTAAACTTTGTTGATTTGTGCGAATGATAAATTTCTTGTCCAATAAATACGGCCGCGAGTGCTGCACGGCTAGGACCAATGCCACTAGTTCCTTCTCGTAAGCGGGTTTTGTTAACAACTGACCCGTCAATTGTTTGCTGAAATACGCCACAGGGTGCTTATCCTGCATGAGGACAGCCCCCAACCCACAACCGGAGCATCACATTCTATGATAAATGGTTTTGAAAAATCGGGCATCTAAAGAACCAGAGCCGTCGTTGGAGCAGATTGGAGTGCTCGAAATGCCGACTCTGCCTCGGCTGTCCAAGTCCACTTTGCCAGCCCCTCCTTTTTCAGCAGGTTGGTCAAGGGGGCTGCTAATATCCCATAATCCTGAATGAACCGTCGTTAGTACCCTGTCAATCCCAGAAAGCCCCGCAAATTTTTCGGGGACGAGGGGGTGGGCCACGCCAACACTGAAGATACCTTGCCGGATCCATATGGACACCCCCGAAGCAACCACATGACCCAAATACTCGACTTGTGGGGTACCAAATACACACTTTTTTGGGTTAGTAAAAAGTGAATTATTTTGCAAAATCTGGAATACTTGACGCAGATGATGGAGATGCCTATGCCACGAATGGTTGTTTATCAATATGTCATCAAAGAAAACCAGAACCGAATGACACAGAAAGGGGCAAACTATATCATTCATGAGGGCCTGAAATGTAGCCGGGGCGTTGATGAGTCCGAACGGCATGACAAAAAATTCATAATAGCTAGAGTGAGTGCGAAAGGTTGTTTTAGGGACGTCTTCGGGCGTGGCACCGGTATGGAGCAGAATACGGTGATTCGATCCTTGGTTGGGGCGCACCCCAGTAGGGGGCTGCAAAATGGACGAGAATTCTGCCACTAAGGCGGCCAAGTCACGGTGTTGTTCGGCGGTTAAGGAGTCTGACAACCCAAACCTCCGGAGTATGCTCGACCCGTCTAAAGCCCACAAAAGCCGTTGTTGATCATCTGCCTCTAAACTATATAAATCAGCCCGCGCACAAGCTTTACGAGTAAGGGACGGATCACCCTAAATTCGAAGTGTTCTTCCGGGAACCTGAAATATCATAGATAAATTTTCCCAATTGACGATAACATCGCCCGAGGATGCCAACCACGTGACACCCAAGATTATATCCACCCCACTTAATGGAAATATATAACAATCAATCATAAAAGTATAATTTTCGAGAGTGAAAGCAACAACCTTACAAACGCCCTTAGTGGCAAGGGTGGTGCCATCGCCAAGGATAACTGTAAACCCAGTAGAAAGGTCGATTGGAGCCCTAATTTGCGAGCCACGTGGTCAGACAAGAAGCAATGACTTGCCCCACTGTCAATCATTGTCAGCAACTTTCGATCACCCACCTGTCCGAATAGCTTCATCGTAGGCCGCCATCAAAACAGTTGCTTGATAGTTTGGAGAGCTGGAGAGACTACAGTGCGGGTGGATCTATAGGTAGCGAACTACCGTGCGCCATCTCCACCGGTGGCTGATACTCGAGGTCGGGCTCAATGTCGCCATCTTTATCTGCCTCAATGATGGTCAAGAACTTCGAGGAGCATTTATGGAGTGGCCCGTAAGGGTGGCTGCAGCGGTAGCACATGCCCTTGGCACGGTATTCCCATACCTCTTTGGCGGATAGCTGGCGGGCTCCCCGGATAGGCCGAGGGGCAGCTGCCTTCGAGAGAGGGGCAGACAGGCTCCCGCTCGAGTGGGAGGAGCGTGTGGCGGACTCGGGGAACGGAAGGTGGTCCCGGGCGCAAAAGGGGGCCATGAAGACGGCGGTGGCCGAGTTGAGGGGGATATGCAGTGGGCTGCTCGAATAGCACTGAAGACATCTGTCATCTTGGAGCAAGGAATTCGATCTCGAATGGAACATTGTAGCCCGCCAAGAAACATACCCAGATAATGGGCAGAAGGAAAGGACGGCAGTTGCACCACGAGTTCTTCGAAGAGGGCCAAGTAATCTTCGAGGGAGCCCACCTGGCGAGTCATATGCATGGCTTCGTACGCATTTATTACCGAGGCATCACCAAAACGTTCGATAAGTTCTTGGGGAAGTTGGGACAAAAAAATATCAGCGGTGCGCCGAAGCACCCACTGGGCCCAAAACATGGCTCATTCGGACATGGCAATCAAGACGAGTTGAACTCGGTTAGTAAGCGGGGTGCGGTGCACCAGAAAATATTGCTCGGCTTGGGCTAGCCAAGGCACTAGGTCGCTTCCATCGAACAAGGGCAACTCCATCCGATGGAGGGAAACGGCGGGCACTGTGACGATGACCGCAGGCGCGAGGGTGGTAGGAGGGATACCCTTGGGTGAGGAGTGGGGTAGTGTGGGGGAATCCTGGACGAAGGCCCCGTGAGTAGAACTGGTTGCGGATGACGGATCCGTCAAAGGTGGCGTGGCAAGGGAATTAGGTTTGGCTAGTAGGGCAGACCCGGGAGGGGTGGTCAGGGCGGGCGCCCGGGTGGCAACAGAAATTGTCTTCAATTCAGCCATGATGGCGACCGAGGAGGATCGAAACTCGGCCATCTCGGCCTTGGTGCCGTCCAGGGTAGAATGAAATTCCCCGATGGTCTTCTCCATCGCATCACACCGGTCCTTTGCAGTCATCGAGATGATGAATGCGGCAGGTTGGACCAATTGATAGAGTAAGACCACAGAATATAGTAACTAAAGTAGTATTACGGTTGTGGCAGAGGATTATCTCTGTGGCCTCATTTGAGGATTTATCGTTAATACTACTTTAGTAACTATATTATGTGGTCTTACTCTATCAGAATTTACGTGAAGATTAATTCAAGTGCACGAAGGGGGGTTCGACCAATAACTTATAACCCCTTGTGTTTTAAATTATTTTTTACTATTTTACCCTTACTTTTGAGGGACTTTTCAGCAGATTTTTACATTTTATATGTGAGGAGTGGGTGTCTATAAATACCCCCTGCCCTTTTATTCCAAACACTTTAGGTTTCATTTCATTACTCTTATATTAGCTTTAGTGAGGGAAAATTTCAGATTTTCACTAGGGTTTCTTCTCTTTTAAAGAGGGGAACTAGGGTTCTTGATGAAAATTGTAAGATACACTCCAAGGCTGTGATGACCTTGAAGATTTATCGAAAATTTCCCGATTATTATCATCAATAAGCTCTTCTCATCCCTATCTATCTCTATTTTATTTTATTTTATTTGAATCTCTTGCTTGATGATGATATTTATTGTGTTATTGTTGATGATTCGTGAGTAGTTCTTCTTGTTTCCCGAAGAAAGGGAGTAGACCGACCTTTGGGGGTGATGTCCATATTATTTTGATTGTTGATTTAATTTGGGTCTGGTAACCTAGGGTTCGGATTTGATTGATCTATTATGATTTTCGTATGAAATTAGGTCTTTGATTATAGGCTTGATTCGGTCACTCGACTTTTGATAACGTATTTTGTATGGGTGTGCATTTGAGAAGGGATAATCGAAACCTAGGCTAGAGATTGTCACCTTTTCAAGGAAATTCGATTTGATCTTAAATGAACTTAGAATTGGATTTTTACGCCTTAGATTAGTCGGGAGGAAAATTCAATCCGGAGATTTAAATCAACCAAGACCCAATTGATATGAAAGAGACCTATGGGGGAGAAAAACTATCAAAAGGGGGAATAGTGCCCAGGAGGTCTCGATTAGGATGAATGTTAGTAGTTTGGTTGTGTGTGTAGAGAAATCTCACCTCTAAATCGGTCTATAATGTAGGAGAAGTCACACTAAATTGCTCTAGTTTTACATAACTGGTAATCCGGGGCCCAGGATTGACTTTGTTTGCTATCCATTTAGGTATTCTTTATAGAACCTCGTTTATTCACCAACTCTAGGGCGATATGGAACCTAAATCATATCCTGGAACTCTTATCTATTGGGACGCCATTTAGGTTGGAATTCGTCCATTTAATCCATTTTTACATTGACTTGATTTTGTTTGGACATTAACCCCTAAAAATTAGGTGAAACCGAGTTTCGGGAAGCATTTTCATCATTTATCTATTTTCATATCTTGATTTTTATTTTAGTGACAATTACTCTCAATTCCAATTTGCTAAACTTTAGAAATCATGGCTCGGGTAGTTCACACGGATGTCCTTCTTGTGGTTCGACTTATTAATACCTCAGTCTGATCTCGTATGCTTGCAAGAACAAAAATCCTATTTGCAAACCAACATTTTTGAGTAATTTTTGGGACAAGTTCAATCCTCAAGCGAGTTAAACCACTGCAATGCTTTATCCCTCAAAGAAAAAGGGAACAACTTCATCTTAACTCGGTCATGTGGTATTTGATTTACTTTTAGGGTCTTTAACACTCTCTTGGACCGACCTAAGTGGATATTTGTGTCTTCCAGTGGCCCCCACCAAACTGGTTCTGCTGAACTATAGATATAAAAGACGGCTTGCGTTCAAAGTTATTGGCTTGGATCGGATGCAATTAGATTCCTCCATTGTTTTAATTCAGTAAAGGACGAAGACAATCCATAATAGGTGTCATAACTTCAGAATAAACACATACGCATCATACGACATGATATGATGAATATAAGCACAAATCGGTCAATCACGCATGTAAATGATTTAAAATACTCTTCTAAATCGACCTAAATGCATGCATACACGACGTGTATTAAGTTCACCGGCTTGTCCGATTGCTCGAATTTCGGTAGCTTAGGATCGATGTAGTTAGCCCCTTGACTTGGGATTGCTGCCCTTTTGAGACTTGCCAACTACATCTTGAATGAGTGCAGGAATTAATCACTACCACTTAGAATGAGCTGGTGAGGGATTAATTCCAGAAAATTAGGTTAATCGAGACCCAATTGGTAGAAAGGAGACCTATGGAGAAGAAGCTTTACCGAGAGGTGGAGTAGTGTCTAGGGGGCATCAATTAGGATGGACGAAATTGAGTTTAGCGTAAGAGAAGTCGAGCTATCTCTTTCTAGTCTTACATAACTGGAGTCTTGGGGCCTAGGATTAGTTTAGTATTTTTACCCTATAGGTATTCTACATTGAAACGTGTTCACTTGTCGATTCTAGGGGATTAGGGACACATCAACCTCTTTTCTAGAATTTACATTCAATTGGGACGTTGGGTTGGGTTGAAAATTCAATCTCATAAAACTCACAACAATGTCTTACAATCGTCTTCGAAATATTAATCTTATCTTTGCTTGTGTGAACCCAAGCCTCGTGAATATCTTTCCTTTGACCGGTTCCCTCCTTTTTTATATTTATTTGCTTTTATATCGATTAGTATAATCACATCTTCAATTTGCATTTGACCTAACTTACTCGAATGTGCTTTAGCCGATTCTCACGAAATAATCTTTCATGTGGACTTGACAATCTTATATATTACCTCTGTCACAAGCCGTACACTTGCGATTTATTTTAATCCTAACGATTTGGAGCGACTTTTGCGACAAGTTCACCCTTTCTTGCCTCGCTCATTATAAAAACATATATGTTAAATAGAAAACTATTAAACGGTGTTACCCACTTTCGTAGATTAAGAAGTTTCTTGTTCATGTGGAGATAGTCCAAGCCCGATGCTCATCAGTAGTGTGCAACCTATTCAGTTCGATAAAATTATTCTCTTCCATACAATTACTCTGTATTGTTGCAGAAGTCCCGTTACTACCCAATTATTGTAATTAATTTTTTTTCCATCACATTCCTTTGTTTAGTTAAATAGTTGCTTGTATAAATAAAATGAAAATAAAGTGTGTACAAAAAAGTAGTAGCAAAACCCAAAACGCTCTATGAGAAGGCTAATACAATAGCCGAGAAACGCGGCACAGCACGTATATCTAAGTCTAATATCGAAACTACCACAAGCCGGTAGTAGACTAAAAAAGTCTAACAGATCTAAGACGCTAAAAGTGGAGGAGTAACCACTGAAGGGAACCAAGCGCCGTGAGTGCGAGGTCAAACACTCATAGAAGGGAGTGAGATCTGTGGTCCGGGAACAGCTTCCGGAACGCAAACGACATGTAGAGCAGGGAATGCTATGCTGGAACAAGCAACACCAGCTGAAGGCGTCAGAGCAATGATTGCGTGGAGGTTCCGTCTAGGGGCGAGAGAACTGTCGGGCATGTAACACCAGTGACACGCCTAGGAACCTGAGTACCAAATGCTATGAAGCATGTAGGAATCTTCCCAGTGTGGGAAAGACTCTGCTGGCCTCATTAAAACCCACTACTGGAAAAACCCTGTGGGAAAAAGCCAATAGTGGGAAAAAGAGTACCAGCACCGGTCAAAAAGACCAATGTCCGTCAAATTCATAATCCGTCAGTACATAATTAATCCAAAGCAGGTGCCTGCATAAGAAGACGGGGGAGGGAGGGTAAAAATAAAGAGCCGAGAATCCCTCCAAAGCATCCACAAGATCTGCAAAAACACTGGGGAGGGGAACATCTGAAGGCTCAATGTACACGATAATACTGAGTATAGAAGTCACGAAAAGAAATATCTGAAACATGTGGAGGGAGGGGATTCCACCAAGTAAAAGGCGTGCGGAGAGCAAAGAGGGCATCAGCAGCCTGATTGCCTTCTCTGTATATGTGCGAAACCTTAAAAGTGATATCCCCTAAAAAATACAAGACACGAATCCAACGTGCACAAAGTCGCCATGGTATATCAAGAGATCGAGACTGAAACGCTTGTACTACGTACATGGAATCAGACTCAAGCCAAATCTTATGCCAACCACAATCACTGGCCAGCTCAATCGCGTAGATAGCCACCTGTAACTCCGCTTCAAAAGCAAAACCACGGTCGAATGAGACAGAGAACCCTCCCAAAGTGAAACCTCTGCAATTCCGAAAAATGCCTCCCCCAAAAGTGAGGCCAGGTGCCCCTTCGGCACTACCATCCGTGTTAACCTTGATCCACCCAGGGGAGGGGGGAGTCCAAGTGACAGTCCTCACCAAAAGAGGTTTAGCCGGGACACCACGCACACCTAACCGAGTCAAAATGCTGAGCTCCCGAACCGAGTTGTGCATGTGTCCCGAGATCAGGGAGGCAGATTCCCGAATGCAAGAAAGAATAATAGAGACAGCCTGCATAGCCTTAGGCTCAACAATGGCGAGCTAGTCAGGGGAGTGTAGTCGACAGAAGTGCCGGAGAGAGTTCCTAGACTGATCATTCCCCATGCCACAGATGTTCCATATCATCAGCTTCATGTCCAACCTGAGAAAGCGCCGTGCTTAGGCGGCGAATCATCTAATTCAACTTCATTAGCCCAACTTCCCGAAGCGGCACGATGCATGTCCCGGAGAGCATCCGAGTTCGGATCATCCGAAATGTGGAAAGGCGATTTGGCAACCGAGGTCATGTCCGCAATAACTGCTCCCTGTCGGGGTGGTATGGTGGTAGATGTAGAGCACGAGGAAGCACACCACCGACGAAGAGCTTCCACATGAATGGGGGGAGCTGTCGAGAGTGGTAGGATGCTGGGGTCCAAGAGTGAATCCGAATGAAGAACCAAATTCATGGGAAAATTCTCCCTATGCTCCGAAGAACCCAAAGATGCTGCATGTGAAGTCACCGAGCCCAAAAGTGTGGGGCCCAAATCCGAGGGCTGCGGTGGGCTCGAAGGAGATATATGGGAGCCCGAAACCTGTTCCGGTAGTGGAACCTTCTCCAACGGTGCAACAACTGGAGAAGATGATCACGATGTAGTGAGTGGGCCCGAATGTGTGGGTTGTGAGTCCTGAACCGGACTTGGGGCTGTTTGAACAGCGTGCTACGGTCCCAAATCGTCACCCGACGAGTCTAAGTCGCTGAGAATGGAGAATTTGTTAGATGTGAATGGGACATGGGTTTGCTGAGGAGAGGTGGGGCTCGACGGCATCCCCGAGCTGGTAGTCGACTAGGAAGCACCTCTTGGATCACGAAAGCTGGTGGTCGGAAGTGTAGACGAGCCGACTGGCATGACAATAGGACCGGAGCTGACCTGAGTCGGTTTGGGCCAATAAATTCGAGTCAGTGGAGCCGGATGACCTCGGGAGCGTCCTCTAGAGATCGACCTCAGGCGGGACTGCGATCTTAGCCTTGTGGTCGGGACTCTAATAGCAGAAGGGACGACTTCTCGAGCGTCTCGAGCAGCAGCTTGTTTTCTACAGGAGCTTTAGTTGTGGCCAATAAAACAACAAGCAGGGCAATAATCTAGAACATTTTCATACGCTATGGAGGCCTTCGCGAGAATGCCCTCCCCTTCCACCACGATGGGTACCGGAAGACGAACCATTTTTTCAAAGTCAATTTCTACAGTGTCCTTTGTTTAGGGTTTCGTGAAAACTACCTATGTCAAAATTATGCTTATCATTTCCCGATTATTCCTCTTATTTTATGTTTTCCTTGAGTATTCATTTTAAGAAAGGGTTTCTTATCAATTAGGATTATTAATCATTTATACCAAGTTATCACGAGTTTTAATCAATATAATGAACCTTAAACACGAATACATACATATAGTACTATAACAAGTTATAATACATTTCAAGGTCAAGTTTATAACAAATTCAAACGGCACAATTGAATTGCTAATTACGTTCTTTTATTTATGTCTTAACTTATTTTTATTCCTTTTGTCAACTTAGCCTCTAAATAAACCTCTAATATATAGTTTATTCTAACTCCATCAATCCTAATATTTTCTTATTGTTTCCAAGTACGTCAACTATCTAAGTCATTATCTTTTCCAAATTAGTTCTACTCTATCTAAATTAACAATGATCCAATGATTTCGCCAACGATCTCATTTTTCTTTATCGTTTTATCATTTACTAACCCTGCGATCATATTCGAATTAGTCACTTCATTATTAATTCTAACATATTACTCTAATCCCAAAATTATACATTTTCACACTACCTCCTATTTACTCCCTCGCTCTTCCTATAAGCGTTTTTATATTCTTAATCCCATTTGAGGATGAATCCAACTTCTACATCTACTACTAAGCCCAATTAAGGCCCAATCACTTCCCTTCTCATTTCAGCTTACCCCTACTATAACTGGATGCTACTTGGTGTTCCCCAGACTCATTTTCACAAGTCTTTAGGAATGTTCCAACACACATCTTCATTTTAGCAAATATTGTTCATTACTTATCACATCATCAAATTAAATTCCATCATATTTGTGCATTTCAAGCAATTGATTTCACTGAAGAATGCTTTTGGCCTCTTGCTGATCTTATGTACATATTTTTGCAACATAACATTTGTATTTTCCTTAAATTACATGCAAGGCATCAATTAACTAAAACCTACACACTAGTCGAATTAATTCCACATAAGTACATTGTAACCAAAATTCCACATGCAAGATTTCTAATCACTCAATTATACCTCGATCATGGAAAATTTAGCTCAATCTAACATGCAAGGTTTCAGAACACATATATTAGTCATCTAAATTTTAATCCGATGCTTAATCACCAAATTTGCTATCCTTCACAAAATCTTTCAATTATATAATGCAACATGTTGGTTCGACGATCCAAAAGTGCTTTTCCAAAGTCACCGAAGATGGTTTTTGGATTGTGGATTTGGTGAACTTCTGTTCGTGATTTTCACCCCGATCAAGAGTGTGGATCATCGAGGTGAGGCCGTGGTTCGACCCGTATACAGTCCGGGGTTCAAATCCGCTATAATCAAAGGTACTCCGGCCTATATCTTACATTGGTATCAGAGCTAAAAGGTTAGAATTCGGCTCTCGATGATTTTTTGAATTGATTTGTTATGATTGAAAAAACTATTGTGCAAATCTGTTAATTTTCTTCAGAATTTTTTTCGATTCTTAATGTGTTATTTATTTGATGTTGTAGTACTTGTTAATAGCTACGATCTTCAACTTGAATCCCTCAATTCCGTTAAGAAATTAATTTTTATATGAATTTTATAAGTTGGATCTGTGAATCTGAAAAACTGTTGTGAAAATAATTTTTTCAATCTGTTCAAGTGCGATTTTTGTCCAATTACTGTTCTGATGTTTACGTGTAATTAATATTATCATGTTCTATGTTGAATGAGCTTTCTATAGATGTATTATGCGCTTGATTTAATTGAGAAACGAATGAGATATGGACTTTTAAAATTTGGGCGAAAATCATGAGAATCTAATTTTTTTTTCGAAAAAGTTGAAGATGTTCTTGTTTCGTAAAATCCTGATTTGAGACTTGACCAAAAGTGGTCAGCAAAGACTAATCGGACTTGTCAAAGGGACATGTAGAAGTTTGAAGAACTTCAAATAAGGTAAGCAATTGGAAATTGGGCTTAATTTAAGTTTGAGGGCCTGAATAAATTTGAGACTCGACTAAATTGTGAGGGCCTAATTAATGTTGGGACTCGACTTAAATAAAGCATGAGGCTAAATAAATATTTGACCCATATTTTTGGCGTCTTTATAAACTGAGACGCGAATCTGCTAGAATGCAGATAGACACCCACTTTAATCGGATGGTGGGAATTCTCGCATAAATAAAGACCGAGTAGGCCCAAAGAGTTAGGATTTCGGTAAGACTTTATTTTAGGAGAAAATTTTGATTGAGATGAAAAATTAAAATCCGACATCGGCTAACCAAAGGGGTGATCATGTATTTATGTGCGGAAAAATCTCCACCACTACGAGGCTGTTTGGGCCAAGCCCAAATTACATAGTGGTACAGCTTCTGAGAAATCCAAAAGAGGATAATTATCATTCTTGATTAAATAGATGTCCACATGGACTCAAGAAGTCTAAAAGTAGTATTGTCTTTGAAGAAGACATAAGCCCAACTAGATGGATGCAAGTCCATTGGGCTACATTGAATTGATAAAAGGATTTGAGCCCAACTAAAAAGGATACAAGTCCAAAGGGCTAAATCATTGGTAGCTGAAGAAATAGCTATGTAGTTTTCATACTACAATTTAAGTAGTTCAATCTATGGATTGATTACTTAAGATATGCCCTAGACACCCTAATATGGAAATTAAGTTTCCATATAAATGTCAACTTGTGAAGAGATGCAGTCTTTTGACATAACTGCTTAATTATGGGGGGATACGGTCTCCTCATATAAGTGCAAAAATGTGGGGGGTGTTCAGCTAAGGTAAAATGTACATAAAGCTAGAAATGGAGGCCATAAGCAGCTTGATCTTCAATAGAAGAATACGGATCCGTGAAAGAAATTCTGAATGAGAGATTAATTACGTTGCATGTCTTAGGGGAATGAGCTCAAAACCTACACACCAAGACTGGGCATAGTGGTAATTCAACCATGATGAGTGGAGATCCCACAAACTTGGTTCAATGAGATAACTAAGTTATGAACAGGTCGTTCGAGCACTTGGAACTCGAATGCGTTCAGTCTAAAAACTCGAAACTCATTCAAACTCATTCCCAGAGACAACCAAGTGCTTTTCTGATGACATATGGTAAGGTTAAGTGATTACGATATTAATGACTCATGTACCAAATGTGGTGGAGTATTTCAGGCTACCCCTGGATTAAGTCACTAAAAGAGGTCACTTATCTAAGTGAGAAGTTAGGTCGCTTCATATTGAACACTTATGAATCCAAGATATGGTCCACGACCCTTAACAGACACTATGTGAGAATCAAAAGATATTAGAATTGCCATTGTGTGAATGTTATTGTCTTGGGGTACACAAAAAGCAGTCAGTTCAAGACATCGCGTTTACTGAGTCGCTAGTACATCTGATGGCATCTCACTTGGGAAGGGTTCGATGCAATGATGGCTCGTCGGGACTTTTTTGTGTGTGTCAGTCTAGAGTACATGCATTAGTTCTTATTCATGTTGGGGTTGTGTCAGAAGTTGGCTTTGGAAGGTTGGTGTTGACCAATCTTTGAGCAGTTCTAACAGAGAAACAATTTCTTCCATTCATGAGGGGGATTGTTGGAATTTCGGAGTGTGAATGGAAAAGTGTCTTTTAGATGAAAATGTGTCACGAAAAGTTGTAACTATTCAAGTGAAATATATGCAAACCAAAGGTCGTGAACGTTCAGAAAATTATGCAATCTAACCATTAGATCGTAACCTTCGATGAAGAGGTATGATCTAACGGTTGTGATTAATCAAGTGGAAAGGGTGCAACTGTTCACGAAATGACGCCTAGAAGTCTATAAATAGACCGTATCATTTACATCTCCAATCACTCATAGAATTCGTCATATACAACGACAATTACTATAGTCTGCATTTATCATATTTTACAAATTGTGGTCTTGGAAGTTTGTTTGAGTCTACAAGAAAGTCATGAGTATTAAGTAGTTAGCCAAAAGCTTTGGTTTGTTGTGTTGTGATCCCAAAGCTAAAAGGCGTTGTATCTTGGGGACGATTTCCGAAGACAGTGATCACTTGAATGTGGGAAAATATCATCTTACGGACAGCGAGTTCAACTCGTGCCTCAACTTTACCAGTCTCGTATTTGTAGAGTCATTTTCAAATAAACTATTAATAATTTTTTCACAACAGTTTTCTCTCCTAATTCCCTTCCATTTATAGTTATACCCTACGGTTTTCCAACCTTCCAGACTAGTGAATAAATTCTTACCTCAAAGTGATACTTTCCTCTAAGATAAAAGCGATAAGAGATGTAGGCTATGGTTCTAAAGTAACACAAAATTAAGTTCAAGATTTCCACTCTTTTTTTGTCTACTCTTCCAAGCTTAAACCCTATCTACCATCGAACTTAGGGGAGAAAAGCTTACTATTTGCGGGGTGTGTGTGCGTGTGTTGAATATAGAGTAGGGATGGTTGCTTCAATGTTATTATTCTCCTTTCTAGTTGTCAACTTAGAGGACTTGCATGTTTTGAAATGGTGCAATATGTGTGTGTTGTGTCAGGTGCTTAGGCTTTCACTAAAAGAAAATAATGTGAGGGCTGTGTTGAGTGGTGAGGGTTCAGTCTTGGGGGTGCTTGGCCAAACCAAAAGGGATGTGTCTATCATGTTTCTTATATGTGTGTGTGTTAGGCTATAGTGGAGTTAAGGGTGTGTCTTCTTGTGTAGGATAGA
This sequence comes from Ajuga chamaepitys, assembly GCA_958295605.1. Classification (NCBI taxonomy): domain Eukaryota; kingdom Viridiplantae; phylum Streptophyta; class Magnoliopsida; order Lamiales; family Lamiaceae; genus Ajuga; species Ajuga chamaepitys. Next base: position 22,021,391 of record OY282506.1, on the reverse strand, counting down.
ATTCATATGCTTGTGTTAGAGATTCCTCCCTCGAAAGTGTAAAAGGAATATCTCACGTTGTATTCTCTAGCCACTTCATTCTATTTTAACACATTTTATGATATAGTAATTTTATTTCTTATGTGTTTTTCTAGTGTTTGATACACCTAAAATATAATTGCATTCTTCTGCTAGTTACATGACCATCTATTTCAAAGAATTTGTGGAAGAAATGTAGTCGATTTGAAGTTCCAATTTCAGTAGGAATTTGTTCGTACGTATTGAAAGCTATAGTGGTAAAATAAATCAAAAGTTAATCTTTGAGGTTCTTAAAGTATTAGTGTTTGTTCAAATGATTTTGAAAGTATCATTTTGTTTTAAGTCCTTCAAGTTCTAATTTTTTTATTCAATAAGTCCCTCAAGTATTTTTTTTTTGTTTCAATTGGTCCCTTATGTTTTAACATGATTTCAATTGATCCTTAAACTATTACAAAAGTCTATCTTAAGGCCCCTAGAATAAAAAAATACATATAATATGTGAAATCACCGATTTAACTCAAAATGATATTATAAGATATCTTTATTAAATAGATATTGTATAATTTTTCATTATGACACTTTTACCCCTAAACAGAGATGAATTATACTGGAACATGGATTTGAACAAAAGTCCGAGATTATAATTTTTCAAGAATTTAATCCAAAATTTGAGAACTACTTTGTGCTACTTTTATTTAGTTTGAAACATGCTAATCTGATCTAGACATTTTAAACTCAGTTTATCTTGCATTTAAAGTAAAATTGAACATTATCAACTAAAGAACTTTAAAATTTTATGTTTGAAGATCTTTAAAATATTTAAAAATAAAATTTGAACTCCTTTCATTGATAATGTTCAACTTTACTTTAAATTCAAAATAGACAGAGTTCAAAATATCGAGATCAAGTTAGTAAGTTTCTAATTGAAATTAAAGTACCACAAAGTATTTCTCAAGTTTTAGATAAAATTCTTGAAAAACTACAATCTCGAACTTCTGTTCAAATCCATATTCTAGTATAATTCATCTTCGTTTGGGGGCAAAAGTGTCATAATGAAAAATTACATAATATTTATTTAATAAAAGATATGTTATGGTATCATTTTGAATTAAATTGGTGATTTCACATATTTTATGTATTTTCTTTTCTAGGGGGCCTTAAGATAGACTTTTGTAATAGTATAAGCACCAATTGAAATGATTTTAAAACATAAGGGATCAATTGAAACAAAAAATACTTCGGGGACTAGTTGAATAAAAAAATTTGAACTTAAAAAACTAATTAAAACAAAATAAAGGATCATTTAAAATAAATATTAATACTTTAAGGACCTTAAGTATATTGCCATAAATCAAATGACATACAAGAATATCATTACTTAATCCATCATAATAGATTTAGAAGCATAAAAGCCAAAAGTGGGCATGTGCACGTACGCCTCATAAGTGTTGTCACTATCTGCATGGAACATTTTATAAAAAGCACAAAAAGAAACTCATCTTTTAGAAGTAATTGTTAAGTCACGTGGACTATATGTTTAATTTATGTAATAAAATTACCATAATCATGTGTATTTAGCATCTAACATAACTAGATTTTTAATGACAATATTTCAAAACATATAAATAGATCACAAATAAGATTTTGGTTACTAAGTCAAGTTATTATCAAATATGTACATAAGTCACATTTCGTCGTCCTTTTATAATAATCGACAAATGACACAAAATTAATTAGATATATATAACATCTCATGTTATTCGAATTGTTTTTCTGTTAGTGTGGGATACCTAACATTTTACCTATTAAGCCAATTGATTCTTACTATTTACTCAAAGCTTGTATCCTTTTCAATTGCAACACTGTTGACTAGGCTCGTTTGGATTTATCCGTGCACATTAACAATCATATTACACATACCTATTCGAGTATGTATGCAACAATTAGTTTAAAAAGGTCTTTCGGTGGCGTAGGATGACATTATATATGCTTAAAGTAAACTTTGACATACTTATGTGAAACCGGGTGTTACATGATCTCCAATAAAATAATACGGATCTGTTAAAGTAGTTTTTGATGGGAGATCAACTATGCTTCAGGTCTGGGGAAGTGAGGTCAAAAACCCATATGTGAAAGAACGTTCGTAGTGGTAACTCAAGCATGGTAAGTGGAGATTTGATGGACTTGGTTCAATAAGACAACTATGTTATGATTGGTTCATATGGGCATTTGGAACTTGAATATGTTCATTCTAGAACTTAGAACTCATTCCCAGAGACAACCAAGTGCAAAACAAAGGAAACCATGAAGACATATGGTGAGGATAAGCTTCTAAAGCTTTTAAATACTCCTATACTAAATACGGTGGGTATTTTAAGTTACTCTAGGATTAAATAGGAGGTCACTTATATAAGTGAGACATTTGGCAGCTTCAAATTAAACACTTATCAATCCAAGATATGATCCAGGGCCAAGCTGGATACAACGTGAGAATCAAAAGATATCCGAATTGTCACAGTATAATTGTTATTGTCTTGGTTTACACAAAAAAAAGGGCAGTTCAAGACATTGTGTTCACTGAGCAGCGGGTAAATTCGATAGCATCTTACTAGGGAAGGTTCAAAGCCTACCTATCTCGACGCGATGATAGTTCATCGGAACTTTGTTGTGTGTTTGCATAAAGTACATGCATTTATTGTCATTCATATGGGAGATTGTTAGAAATTGGCTTTAAAAAGTTGGTATTGACCAATCTTTGAACATTTCTAACTTTGAATTCATTGTTGAAATTTTGGGGTGTGAATGGAGAAGTGTCTGTTAGACGTAAATAAGATTATAAATATTATTCGCCCAAAATCAAGAACACAAGTTCAAGAAGAAAATAAAGAATTCCATAGCAAAGAATTTCAGGGTTCTTCATTCTTCGGCGCTCTTCGGCATTCGTATGTGTTCTTTAACATTCGTAAATGTTCTACAGTGTTCTTCGAGAAAAACCACCGCAAATCAACGTTTGATCTAGCATCAAAGTGAGAAACCCCTTCGATCGGCATTCTCAAGTTAGGACTTCAAAGACATCAAAGGTGTTCTTCGGCGTTTGCCAAGACTTGAGATTGTTCTTTAAATATTCATCCAAGAATATCGTTTAATTCAAAATCAAGCTTTTGAGCCTTGGAATTAATGTTATTCAAATCAAAGTCCAGAAGCGGGGAGGATCAAAATCTACTTTGAATCACGAGTATTTGATTTGATTCAACATAAAACATATTTGTATAATTTTTTTACTGATAAAAATATTTGTTGTCACATTAAGGACTCAATAGCACATGCTTTCCTAGTCACAACATTGTTGCGACTGTAGAGATTATTATTTATTACTTTTTAATTAATATACGTACACATATACACACACAGAGAGTAATGGACAAGAAAATGATAATACTATCATTTCTCCCAACTGTCCTGGTAATCAATCATTTATATCACGCCGGATTTACTAGCACACTTATCTCGAAGAACTTTAACACTTTGTATCACGTTCGAATGTGATCTATTGATGAATCATTAGGAGTAATCTTTATGAATACACTCAGAATGTAACCCATCAACTGCAAAATCAATGTTTCAATTTTAGGAATAAAATTAACCATAAATCATACAACGAAATAACAAATATAAAGTAAATTAGGAGGGTACAAAATGATAGCACCCAATATACATGGTGTGCAATGTTTTACACGCAATCTAGAAAAAAGTATTTCATCCCTGTCTTAGAAAAGCAGTTTCATTTAAAAAAAATCTAAAAAAATGTTATATTACGAAAGATAAGGTCTCTTTTTATTAGTTGAAGTAAAAAAATAAGTCAAATATGACTGAATAAGTTAAATCAACTAATAAATGAAGTCATATAAGCCCTTTAAAAACAGTTGTATTGAAAACAATACTCCTTTTCTTGGGACGGAGGCGTATGTTTTAGGTATACCAATTTCTCGAAACTCAGACATTCGTCGATGGTTGAAATATATCAAGAAGCTTATGAACTTCGCAATATATATGTTGTCCATCACATACTTTTATATAAGTTAAGATTGTCCACACGGTTAACACAAGTCGAACTTCCGAGAGTATACCAAGCTAATGAGTGTCTAGATATGTCATTTAATAAGCTTCATCATAAATAAGCTTCAAGAAGTGGGGAAATAAATTTCATTAAGGAATACTGAGTATAAAATATACTCTTTTCATCCCATTCCATATATATTTACAAGTTTTTCTTTGTTTTTTTTTTTTAAGTTTTTCTATGTGTAGTAAATTATCAATATAGAATATTGTCACCAAAAAAAAAAGACAAAAAAAAGGAAAAGAGAAAAAGATGTTCCTGTATGACACATGACTAACTTTATATTTTATTGATCATTTAGATAAAGACACAACTAACTTCTAAAAATTGTGAATTCTCACTTATACAACTTCGTTTATTTTCATATTTGATTTATTCAATTACATTATTTTTCGTGAAATTATGATTTCAAACTTTTTATTTTGACTTTTTGAATTTCGAATATTTTGTTTTAGATAGAAATATTTTTGAAGCATAAATATTTTAATATTTAGACAGAGGAACTAATATCTATTTTTGAAACATGACTATTGAGAAAAATTCAATGACTTTCTTAATCCTCTCGCAAAAGGATAATTTAAGCAGATCCATTAAAAATGTTAAATGTGAAATACATGCTTGACTTGCAAAAGAAAGTCTAATGCACAAGAGGCTGAAACCAGGGAAATGAACTCATGCGTTCTCCAACAGAAACAATGTTGGATATTAAGAAGAATACAAAAAATATCAAATGTTGTTAAGGTTACATAATATAATTAAATAAAAAATTAGACTACCAGTAAGTGGGCTACAAATTATTAGGGCTATGAGATTAGCAAGCGATGTTACACTTGCTATGCATCCTTGTGCTATACACTATGAGTGAGTGAGAGAGAGAGAGATAACAACGGGACATGGTTAAGGATTCAGGTAAACCTATGTAATTAAAAAATTAACTTGCCTGTTCATTATGTCCAATTTGTCTCGAAACCAAGCTTCTTAACTGTAAGTAAATTTAAATATCTGGTCAAATCTTGTAGAGCAGTCTTTCATCTCGTATTATAGTTGATCAATGGTGAAATAGGAGATGAACATTATTTTACAGGAAATGGTAATAATATTTGAACTCACATTAAGGTCGATTATGGCAAAGAGAAATCCCAAGCAAGAAGAAGCATAAAGCACCTGTGCATGCATTAAAAAAAAATAAGAATAATTACAATGATGATGATTATATGTTTCTTATCTAAAAAAACAAACAGACACAAAAACAAACTTGTAAGGTCAGTGCACAAGTGCAGAAAACCTACCCAAGCTGACCACGTATATATAGATCGACCACACGAGATCATTTATTTTCTTATCAATTTAATTAATACATGTTATGTATATTAAAAAAACACTCAATGCATGAAAATCAAAGTATTGAAATTCAACTACAATAAAGAGTTGCATACATCTAGAAATCCAACAATTAGTCCTGAAGCCAGCAATTTCTTGTCTCCAATATAAGGGCCCAACACAGGCATAAACACCAACTACACAAAAATTTCTTACATTATATTAGTTTTTCAAAGGACTATTATTTTCTTTTTGATAAAATAGAAAGAAAAGGACCAAAAGAAAAGATCATTGTAATAGCTTGTACTTACATTAGATAAAATAGATACAATATTAACATTAAGCATAATTTTTGCAAATTGGTTCTTGTTGAAGTGGAAACGAGCCTTTAACAAGTATTGCATCAAATAATTGTACTTAAAAAGGTTAATGCCACACAAAATGTAGACAAAACATAAGGAATAAAGCTAAAACCTTCTATATATACATTGCGCCAAAACTTTTGTAACGACCACTTCAACTAAGTCAATGTCAGTCCAAAATTCTATGAAGTTGGATATTAGTAAGCCTTGCCCAGCTCCTTCCGTAAAATACACTAATATTATCAGGATGGCCCGAGGCCCGTTAGGGCTGACCTATTTGACTCCATGACACTTCAGACTAAGATGACATGGTACATCAAATTTAAAATTCCGAGTGAGCCGGCCGGCCCGACGACCTCAGAAAATTATACGACCTCAACCTTAATAGTTGGAGTATGAGTGAGAGAAAAAGAGAATAAGACTCACCATGAGAGAAGCTTGAACTCCAGCTTCAGCAAGGCTATTGAAGAAACAAATACACACCAACATTAGTATCGAATTACTGCAATGCAATACAAGGAAAATGACATCACCTAATTAATTCACTGTTAAAATAAAATAAAATAACCGAGGCACATGATTAAACACAAATTAATTACCTTTCCTTGATCAAGAAAATTATATCACTTGGTAATGGAATGCTTTTCTTGATTAGGTTTATGTTCTTAGATGATTCATTGTCGGATGCTTGCTTATCTTCAGATTCTAGAAGAATCGGCTGATCTAAAAGACCAGCGCATTTATGTCGGCCTGATTCCTTGACCAACACTATCAAATATACTAGTGTCAAAATAGAAACTATTGTTGCTAGCTGCAATGATCATCGGAGAATGTAGTAGTTGATCATAAGCATTAAACCAATTAAAAAACTAAAATAAAAATTAAATGATGAAAACCTGAAATATGTGAGGAGTATAGAGTAAACGAAGAGCTAAGTTACCACAAATAACTCTAGATGTTAATCCGAATGCAAAAACACGTTTCTCTTCATGCACATTATCTGCCTGTCCATTTATTATTATTATTGTTTTATAGATATCATATGATATAAATATATATGTGGTGAAATTTGTACAAAAATGCCTTGTAAGTACGCACTATTAAAAAAATAACTAAGGGAAAATTGGTGAAAATGTCTTGTATGTTACCATTATATGTGAAAATAACCTTTAACTTTTTCAGTTTATGATAATGCCCTAGATATTGCAAAAGAATGTTGAAATATCTCGTTACCTGCAATTGCAGGTAGACCAACATGTCATATAGTGATGTGACAATAAATGACTGATGTAGTGCCAATGAGGCTTCATTTTTTTGATATATCATTAATATATATATTTTTAACATTATGATTTGGATTATAAAAAGGAAAAAAAAAAAGAAAAAAAAATCGAAAAGTAATTTAAATGCTTGTGAAAATTATTACTAAAACTAGAAAGATTAAAACCTAAAAACTATTAAGAAAAATCTATAAAGTTAGTAATTAATAAAATTGTTGTAAAATATTAAATATTAGAAAAGTTCATACTATTTTGAAAATTAAGAAGCTGATTTCAAATTAAATTAGAAATTATTTACACGACTAAAAATTATTTGAAAAATACAAAATTAATTCCTAAAACTGAAATTAGTTTAAAATTTCAAAAAATTATTTATAAAAAGATATATAAAACGTGAAAATATTTTTTAATTTCAATTGGGTATAATAAAATAGTGGTAAAAATATATAATATGAAACAAATATTAGACAGTAATTTTAAATAATTTATACCAAAAATAATTTTGGTATAATAAAATATATATAAGAACAAAAATTAATTTATCTTGGAGTGATCAGCATGGGGTTCGGGGAGCGGAGGAAAGAACTTTAAGTATCTTTTTAAATTACTTTTTTTATATTATATATTTTGTTGCCACAATTTTACTAGACCAAAATAAAAAATTAAAAAATAAATTTCACATTTTCTATTTCTTTTTAAAGAAGATTTTTTTAAATTTGAAACTAATTCCAATTTTATGGATTAATTTAATATTTTAAAATACTTTTCAGATCTTTAAATAATTTCTGAATTTTTAAATTAGCATCTAGATTTTTAAAATAATTATCAATTTTTATAATATTAACATTGTACAACTATTTTATTTCTAACCTTATTGGTTTTTCTTAATAAGGTTTTAGGTTTTGATTTTTTTTATATTTTAGTAATAATTTTCACAAACATTTGAATTATTTTTTTATTTTTTACAATCCAAATTATAAAAGTTAAAAATATATATTAACGATATATCAGAAAATGAAGTCATATGGACACCATCTCAGCCATATGATTTGCTGGTGTCCCTACAATAGTAGGTAATGGGATTTTCAGTTTCACCAATTTTTTTGCAATATACAGGGTATTATCCTAAACTGAAAAAGTAAAAGATTGTTTTCATAAATAATGGTAACATACATGATATTTTCGCAAATTTTTCCAATTTGATGTAACTTAATTTTTTTTTTTTAACTTTTGCCCTGTCATTGTTAATTTCTTTTAAAACGTTAATTAGAATAATAGAATATGAAAAATAAATTTATTTTAAAATTACTAACTATATATAAAAATAAGAAACTAATCTTAACAAATTATTACATAAAATCAATTAAATATCTAAAATATATATGAAAATTATTTAAAATTTACAAAAAGGAATTTAAAACCCTGATAAAATTTATTTAAAGAGGAAAAAAAACCCTTTAAAAAAAAAGAACTAACTGAATGTTTTGGGTTACTTTTTTTAATTATAAATTGCTCATTTGGATTTATTAAAAAAAATTAAATTAAATATGAAGAGATTATATTATAGCTCTAAAAATTATATTTAAAAACTAAAAAATTATTCTAAAAATGGAAATTATTTTTTTCGTCTCAGAAATTAATTTAAATTAAAAGCTTATTTTAAAAAAATTGGGTAATTAATTTCCAAAAATTATTAATAAACAATTATATGAAAACTTGAAACAAATCTTATAAATCTGAAAATTACTTTGAAAGACCCAACTTAAAAATATTCATAAAGCTGAAAATTATCTTAAAATATAATTGAGAAAAGTGCTTTTTTCTTCAGTTTTTGCATTTTTGTAATATATTCTATTTTTAAAATTGTCAAAAAGTACTTTTTACGACAATAATTTTAAATGTTTCTTTTGAGAATTTATTCTGGTATCATTGACTATAAATTGTTTTCATATTCTTCAAAGTTGTATTTAGATTTGTTGAAAATTAGTTTCGCATTTGCTTAATAATTTTTAAAGTTTTGATAATACTTATCATCTTTATTAAAATATTTTTGATATTTGAAATAATTATTGAAATTCTCAAAATAATTTATTTTCTCTTGTAAGGATTTTTTATATAAGTTTATGTAAATTTAAATTATTATTTTAAAAAAACATATTTTGAACATTTCATATTTTATTTATCTAAATAAGTGTTTCAAAAGAAAATATAATGTCACATCAACAAAAGATGTGCCACATTAGTCTCTTATCACCACGTTAAAATTTGACTTATTGACTCTCCTTTCATTGCAAGACAAGAGTTATTTTCACCAAGTTTTAAAAGTTAAAAATTATTTTTATACAAAACAAACCCACAAATATTGACTACACATACAACACACTTATCGTATCTAGTTGTATCCACAGCTTCACATTTTCCCAGCGAGGAAGATCCCCTATGACATAATTCATGAGGGTCTAAAACTAGTCGCCCGGTACTTCTTCTAAGACATCTTCACTAAACTTCTTCCTGGGGAGATCATCCTTGTGCAAGTCATTACACATCATTCTCATTGTGTCCTACAACGTTAAAATATTAATGAACCTAAAAAAGATATATGACATAAATAATAGGCTAATAGTTATTTTAACATTACAAAGAAAGAGGATTTAGACTCTAACCCTGAAGCCCGGATCTATGATGCCGACACGGCCCTGCCACGTAGGGCATACACGAACCCCAGATATGTTCGGACAAGAGTGCAGCAGTCCCAAATATGCTTGTAAATGCTGCAATAAATTACAGTTAGAAAATATAGGCCAATCTTTTTCAAAACATTAAAGGGCAGAACCCGAAAGATACTTTCGTCAATCGCAATGCACTGCTCAGGGTCAATCAATTCAAAAAATAAGAAGGACCAACACCTAATCCAGTCCCCACGTTCCTACTATTAAGAGGCACATTTAATCATAATTCGATACAGTATGAGCGTTTATATTAACAATGTAACACAAAAGCCTTATAGGATTGTTGTCACTTACAGTCCATCAGGATTACGAAGAAATGTTTGGAACTATATAGCGATCGCGCCCGCTCGTTTAGTGTCAGTGGCTAGGTATGGACTGCACACCGATGGCGATGGATGACTCAATCGAGCAACATGGACCAGATCGTGAAATATTTGCACTGAACCAGATTTTGTAGCTATATCACATTCAGTCTCAGAATCATCATTTGTATCAGCGATCGCCTAATCTGGATCCGTCCCTGCACCGAGTAGTACCCTAGACCCGCCACCTTCTTCATAGTGACACTGTTCAATATCTAAAACTATATTGTGACGTATGGATGCACCATCAGTAGGTGGGACTGTGACAACACTATCAAAAGCCGGTCAGATCCCTAGCAAGATGCTCCTCAACTGATGCAGGTACGCCCGATGGAAATGACGACCTAAGCACTCGATCTTCTACTGGATCGCCTACTACCTCTGCAGAGTGCTTGACCGGGATGGGATTAGGATAATGTTCTGGTTTTTTGATTCAACTACAACCGTACCCATTGGCTCGACCTCATTACCTCTACTAGTGGAACCTCTTGCCCCGGTGCTCTGCGGGTCCAGGATCCCAGCCATGAAAGCCAGTTCATGTCCCTTTGGGTGGCCAGTTTAAGTTATCCAACAAGGATTCACCTAGTAGTAAAGAGGAGCGATCCCATAGAAGACTTCATATGCTTCAGCAATTGGTCGTCTACTATGGTGTGTACAAGTCCTGACATTGCACATGCGGTGACAGTAGTTAGTCGGGTTATGGGCTATCTGGGTAAGCAACATTGGGAGATAGTAAAGTGGATCTCAAGTACTTGAGATGTACTACAACGAGAGCCTTATGCTTTGAAGGCAAAAATGTTGAATTGGCAGGGTATGTTGATGCAGATTTAGCATCAAATGATCTTCAAAAGAGGAGAAGTACAACCGGGTATGTGTTTACTCTTCGTGGTGCAATAATTTCTTGGGCTTCTAAGCTGTAGAAGATCGTAGCACATTCAACTGCAAAATCAAACTACGTAGCAGAGATTGAGGCTAGTAAGGAGATTGTATGGTCGCAAAATATCTTGTGCAAATTAAGAAAGAAGCTAAAGGATAATATTCTCTACAATGATAGTTAGAGTGCTATTCACTTAGCAAAAAATTAGATTTTCACTCAAGACCGAAGCACATTGAGTTGAGGTATCATTATATGCGTTACCTCGTGGAGAATAAGATCTTGCAACTGATGAAGATTAGAGGAAGTGTGCTGATATGTTGACTAAGGTTGTAACCTTAAGAAAGTTGAAGTTATGCATGGCTTTAACTGGCCTTGAAAATTGAGGTGAAGGCTTGACACATTACCGGTGAGCGTTATCGATGAGATGGAGGAGACAAGTTACCCTTGAAGTCAGTCTCTAGGTGGGAGATTGTTGGGTTATGAAGCCTTTAAAGTAGTGTTCAAGTTGAATGGGCCTTTAGCGCTACGACCCAACTTTGAGTATAAATAACTCTCTGATTCATTGTATTTGTAATCACAATAAATATTAGTAAATCTCCTGGCTTGGTAGTGCCCCCGACGTAGTCATTCTTGATGAACTGGGTTAACAAATTTGTGTTCTTTATTTTTCATTCCTATTAAATTCTCATTAATTACATCTTAATTCCTAACACTAATAGCATGCAAAAATATAAATCAAGCAAAAAATAATCATGAGGAAACACATATTTCTAACAGGATAAACAAAAATTGGCAAAACATGTTAGGTCATAATTTCATCTAACCTCAAATAAAGAATTGAACAAATTTAACAAGCCTCTTTTGGCAACTCTCTAAATAACGTTTTTAGTATCATAAATTTTCTGGTACTACAAATAACGTTTGTCACCCCTCCAACACTACTACAAATAACGTTTTTAGTATCATAAATTTTCTGGTACTGAAGTCGATTTTCTGATACTAAATATCATGGCATCAGAAACTATCTTCGATACTCATCTGATACTTATATTGGCGTCGTTATAGACTTAATATCGAGAAAAAAACTCGATACTAAAGGAGAAGTCTTTAGTATCGGAAAAGTATAGTATCAGAAACTAGTATCGAAAAAATATAGTATCGGTAATTAGTATCGGTAGTTTCGAACACTATAAGTTAGTATTGAAAATTTTATGTCAGTACTATATAGTGTTGTATCAAAATTACTTTTGATAATAATGATTTCATTGCTTTCAGAAATTTCTAATGCTATAAGTATTTATTAGTATCAGATTTTTGTTGTGGATACTATATAAATATTGTATATGAAAAGACTTTTTGATACTAAAGCGTTTTGGCGTCATAAAGGTGTTGGTGATATTAATATAAAAAACATGTCCAATACTTGTGATGGGGAACTTTCTCCCACTAGTATCAAACACATTTGCAATAGTATCATATACTATATATATACTAGTTGACATTTGGATACTAAACATAAACCTATCATCAATCTCTATGGTGATAGACTCAAACAACATGCTAATTATATCATTTACAAAGTGGATAATCAGGGCAGATCCAGAAATTGGCATTGGGGTGGGCTGAAATATTATAAATTCTAACAATATAAATATATACATATCAATACATTTTTCAATGTTCAAATAAGTTGCGTCCGGCGGGGCTTTAAACTATAGAACTCCTCTATAATTGAATCTATATCTAAGTTAGGAACAAAACCACGTTCAATATAGAGCATTAAACAATCCGCAAGAAAATCATCCCCCATTTTGCTTCGAAATGTTGTCTTCACATGCTTCATTGCTGAAAATACCCGTTCAGTTATTGCAGTAGAAACAGGCAGAGTTAAAACAAGATGAATCAATCTAGTTAGCATGACATACGCCTTTGACCTTCCACTCTTAGTTAGCTTCCGGCACAAATCGACAAGTGTACATACCTGAAACTCATTTACCACATCATGTTTATAATGTATCATCTCGAACTCCAAAGAGACAAGGTCTTGGTTTGTGAAATCTTCCGGATAGAATTTCCTTGCAAGGTTGAAAATATCATTAGCATTGAACGATTCAAATGAATTTTTAGGATCTAAAGCCACACTAAGAGAAAGAAGTTCCACAGATGCATCATTGAACCGTGTGTCTAATTCCATCAAGATAAAATCAATGGCTTCATTAAAAACATCAAAATGGTAATGATGCTCAACTGTAGTTTGCCCACAAGAACGACCAATCTTATATGAACAATCCAAGTTCGGAACATCAATGCAATTTGTTGAGCAGAAAACCTTAACTTCTTCAAGAAATTCTTCCCGACCACTGTCTCTCAATTCTAGAAGGATAGTCTTAGTGGTGGAGACAAACACAATAGCACTTAAAATATCTTGGGTTTTCCTTTGAAGGACTTGACAAAGAGTATCAGTAATTCTCATAGTTTTATGCATCAGATGTAAAGTGAACACAAATTCAAAGCTTGCCATATACCTGTAAGCCCCTCAAACTTCAGCCCTAGATCTTGCATTTAGAGAATTCTCAATAAGACGCTCAAACACTTTGCAAGTCGTAGCATACATATCTATCAAGCTCTTCATTGAGTTATAATGAGAACTCCAACGAGTAGTGCTCGATCGCTGCAAATTACCAATTTGATTGGCACCACGACTAGATTTAGATTCTCCACTAGCTAATAAAGTATCAATTACACATCTTTGGGAAGCATGTAACTCAGAGACACGCTTAGGTGAAGAAGTGATAATATTAACAATATTGTCTAAGTGAGAAAAGAATTCCCAAATGACACTGACATCCTTAGCTGCAGAAACCAACGCCAACTGCAAACAATGTGCAAAACAATGAACATAATAAGCATATGGACACTCTCTAAGAAATAATGTTGGGAACCACGCATATTACTAGCACCATCATACCCTTGGCCTCTTATTTTCTTCACTTGTAGATCATGATGGGCAAGAATATCACATATCTCCTTTTTCAAAGTTGCAGAAGTAGTGTCATTTATAGTTTTAATTGCAAAGAAACGTTCTGTCAAAATTCCCTCATCGTTCACGAACCTTAAGATAATTGCCATCTGCTCTTGTTTGGATATGTCTTGTGCTTCATCAACAAGAATACAGAAGCACTTATCCCCAACTTCTCACGAATCATTCGACGCACTCTATTGGCCATAATATTCAGAATCTCCTTTTGAATGTCCGGCGAAATGTATCGAGCATTTTTAGGAGCATTCTCAAGTACAACTTCATCAACATCCTTATTCATATTTGCAAAAGCTCTCACTAATTCAATGAAATTCCCACGATTGGATGAAGAGGGAGATTCATCATGACCTCTAAAAGCACATCCCTGAAGTGCTAGCCATTGAGCACTTCTAATTGAAGTCTTCAAGCGTAAGCGGTGTTGCTCCTTCTCAATCTGTGTTTGAGCATGCATAACTTTGTCAATATGCCCAGAAGGTCTCATCAAATCTTCTGCCCTTCTAACACACATAGTGTGAGGTGATGAAGCTGCAGAACCTACATGAGTAAGAAATGCACACTTGTCTCCTTGACTAATCCTCTTCCAATTGACAAATCCTTCCTTGACTAAAGCAGAAGTATTAGACATACTAACATCACTCATGAAAAGAAAGCAGTAAAAGCAATAGGCTTTATCTTTAGACGGTGAATATTCTAACCGATGAAACTTGTCAAATCACTTTTTCTGAAAACTATGATTCTGAGCACCAAACTTTGTGACTGGATACACTTCCATCCTTGGTTGATAAGGTCCATCTCTTAGGTAAGCCCGTCTTATCTCATCCCGTACATTTACATGATATTCACATAATTGCTTTCTTTTTCCTGGATCTCGTTCAATAGAAGTTGATGGTTGCAAATTTGAACTTGAGGAGACTTGCTCTATACCTATTGAAGGGGAATCAATAGACTGATTTTGCACTACAATTGGTGTTGGTTCTGAGATACTCCCACTAGCTTGTCCATCTTGTTTTGGGAAGAAAAATAATATAAGTCCTTTTGGACCTTTTCCTTTCTTTACCGAAGGTTGATTCTCCAAACTAGACATCTTGTTATGTATGAAAGGGAACAAAGTTTAATTCAATAAAAAATCAGAATAAAAATTAAATAATTATAACCTTATAATATAGTATAATTCAGAATATGTCCTTTCTCGTGACCCAATTGAGCTTGCCTACAGAAGCATACATACAAAATAATTAATTTTCTTTTCATTTATTTCTTATAACTAGAATATTAGAATACAAATGGGTTGGATCCATTATTTTCATTACAATATTACAATTTCTCCTAAATAAATAAGAAGGTAAAACAAAGTAATACTAAAGGCATTTAATAGTAATGACCTCAAATATCAAATATGAATATTAAAAAGGATAACAAAATAAATTACTAGTGCCTAAAATAATAAAAGACGTGCATTTAATCTAAAATTAAATCTAACATTCATGAACAATATATCTAACATTCATGAATTAAAGTGCATTAAATAGATAGAAATTAAAATTTCTTACCTGATTAGCTGGTTGGTTTGATTTGTCAGCTTGTAGTTACTTAAGAAATTTAATAATAGTGAAAGCCAATTGTTGCGTTAATGTCGGCCATTTGTGGATTGTGGTCCTCTCTCCTCTGCGCTTTCTTCAATACTGTCTGTCACAAGGTTAGAACATGTTGCTATCTTGCTGAGTGCTGAATTTGGGTGAAATAAATTAAGTAGTGGGTTGGGCTTGATTTTATTTGGGGTGGACTAGGTGTACAAAAAATATTAATACTATTGGGCCAATGAGAGGGGAGGGCTGGGCTGAAGCCCAGTATAGGCCCAAGCTCCCTCCGCCCCTGTGGATAATTGAACATGTCTAAACATATAACATCCCTCAATAGAGATTTCAAAAAGTACTATACAATTTACCAAAGAACCAATAATATTGGGCCCTAAACAACAACTGAAACAGTTCATTAATATATATAAGAGCAAAACAACATTAATTTCTTCTACAAAAGTTATAACAACTTCATATTCAAAGTGTTGCAAAATATTAAAAATTCTAGTTCAAAGTGTTGCAAAATATTAAAAATTGTAGATCATCAACGTTGTAAGATTTTCTACTTATTTTAGTATTTATATAAATGATGCCAACACATCGGCCCTGTTTGTTTATGGTTGGGCCAATCGGTTGTGGATTGAGTCCAACCCATTATGTGTTTGTTAACCGGTTGTGGGCAATTTACACATCATCAAATCATTACTAACTCCTACACAAATCACTAATCAAACATCATTCCAATACATACTTTAATCAATAATCCATCGTTCACTAATTAACTCTTACACACATCAAATCAACTTTAACATCTTTTATATTATAATCACCCCCACAATCCAATCTCCAACCAACATAAACAAATACTCATTTATTTACTCCAATTTTCATATTCTATTATATTCCCCATAACCTACAGTACTTCAGCCACCCATAGTCATAAACAAACAGGGTCATCAACTTGATAACAACATGACATTAACACATATACCAAAAAATTAAAAATAAGACCACACATTCACCTAAAAGAAAAAGTAAATAGAATTATCCCACAAAGATTTAACATGCCATTTATAACAAGAAAACAAAATCAACCCATTGAAATAAATTAAAAAAAAAATAAAAATAAAAATAAAAATAAAAATAATTTTGAGATTATTCACACTGTCGGACACATTTCGCAAATTTCCTCCCCTCTCTGCAATTTCATTTCCAATTTACACAGATTTTGTGTGAATATCACTGGAAAACTGAATGCAAAGTTGGAAAGTAATAGACAAAGCGGAAAAGAAAAATGACGGAAGCTGTGATAAGAAAGAAGGCGGGAATGGCGAGCGTGAAGGACATGCCGGTTCTGCAGGACGGTCCGCCCCCGGGAGGTTTCGCGCCGGTCCGCTTCGCTAGGAGGATCCCTAACACGGGACCGAGCGCCATGGCGATTTTCCTTGCCGCGTTCGGCGCCTTCTCCTGGGGGATGTACCAGGTTGGCAAAGGCAACAAGATCCGCAGGTTCACACGCTACACACATTTCCTTTTTTATTTGTTTAATTTTAATTTTAATTAATTCCCTTAATTGATGTCCAATTTTGGAGATTGATACGTTAGCAGACATTCAAACCTAATAACGGCTGATTTTATTCGTATAAGAATTTGAACGCTTAAGAATTTTTGTATTCCTTAATTTATATTTTGATTGACGTGATTTTCAACTAAAACTCGAAATTATTATTAGGGTTTAAGTCTTATGTGGAATTGGTTGGTTCAAAAGTTTGAATGATTATAGGTGTAAGGGTATTACGTGCTATTGAGAAAATTTGGCAATGCTTGCTTCTAGCATGCTTAGGAATATAGTCATTTTGTCATGTAAATTTTGCTTAACTTAGTGGAATGGAATACTGTAAAACTTAAGAGAATGCTTATCTCACTTACCCTAAAAATATCAGATAATGCATGTAGATACATTAGTTTGCTTTTCTAGTGTATTTTGTTTTTCTGTATTTGAAGACTGTGTTTTGATGTAGTAGTACCTTTACAGGTGGTATTTAAAGACTGTGATAGCTTATAATGTGTGATGCATTATGGAGCAGCTGTTTTATCGACATATTTGTGTAGCTTATAAAGTGTGACATATCTTGGCTCTTGAGTTATACTAATATGAGCTACGATTTCCCCTTTCCTTCAATCATATTAGCAGACTCAGGGAAATATGTGCACTGACGTTCCTCTTCCTACTTGGGCATAGACGAGTGTTGTGCTAAGGCAGTTGTCTTTCTCTTCTTATATCAACTCTAGATGTCTGTGTTTGACCCAAACATATTGACTTGCTATCAAATAAGAAAGGCCCAGTGTGTTTCATACTATATTACTGCTTGACCACATGAATGACTACTCAATACATACAAGCTTCCTTTTCTATACTAGGTCTCCTTTGTTTACTCTATGGCTGTGCCCCTATAGTTTTCAATTCAACCTTTTGGAAGTTAGTTAGCTTATGTAGGACCCTATGTATATTTAGTTGCTCCATTACATTTCTTAATATGAAAATAAAATTTGAGTAGGCTGTTTCTAGCCTTCATTCTATGTCTGATACCGTAGGACATGTTCCACAAATCAGTACAAAAATTCATGATCTTTTACATATTCACTAATAAGAAAAGAATATAAAATGTATGGTCGAATGTTAAGCTGCGAAAGGATTTTTGGCCCGACAAAAAAGTTTCTGAGAGCAATTGCTCACCCTAAGGATGGAGCCTAGAAATATGTAAGGCAATCTTTTCTTTTTACATGTAACCATACTACCAGTCTAGCTTTAGATTTACTCAGAAACTTGAAATGTCCACTTTATGTTTACTTAGATAATGTCATTTTTCTGTGCATTAGTCCAATGGCAATCTCATGACATGCATACAATTGTATATGATATTCACATTCTAAATGGTATGTACCAAGAGGCTGGTGAGGTGGTCATGTCCCTGTTGCAGAACATCTCAGAGATTTCTTCTGTTATTTACTTATCTGTTTTCTAAATGACAAATAAGCACGATGGTTTCTCAAAAATGCTAGCTTGGTACTTCTAAGGTGAAAAGTGAACGCAGTATGGTTGCTTTGGGTCCATGGTTCCACAGCGCACCTTGTAATTGAATCAATATTTCTGGACTTCTTGATGTGAATACAAATTTTGGGTCTTGAAATTCAATTTTTCATTACATAGATATCTTTTTCCAAATTTCTTAGAAAGACGAAATAAGTCCTGAAAGATGCCGTAGTCATCCTCGTTATTCATGAACTGTGATATTTTAGTAGATTTGGCACATTCGATATATGTAAACATGTCTAATCCCCATTCCCTCCCCCACCCCCCAACCCGCCAACAAAAGTTCGTATCTTGCTGTTATGGGTTATTTTAATTTTCATCAGCACATTGTTGTGAGTCATATAAACATGAGGTTTTAGTTCCTCTAATCCTGGGATGAAATTATATATTGATTTTGTGAACTACTTAGTGTATTATATGATATTTTATTGAAAACACACAAGAAATTGATCAGAAACTTTTTTACTGCATAGGGCATTGAAGGAAGAAAAATACGCTGCTCGGAGGGCAATACTGCCTATTCTTCAAGCTGAAGAAGACGAAAGGTGAACTTTTATTGTTCCATTATACCACTCTTCTTCCAAATTTTATTTGCACATAGATTACCAACTCCTAATAAATTCTCCTTCAGATTTGTGAAAGAGTGGAAAAAGTATCTTGAGGAAGAGGCGAGAATCATGAAAGACGTGCCAGGTTGGAAAGTAGGTGAAAGTGTTTACCACTCGGGAAAATGGATGCCTCCAGCAACCGGAGAGCTCCGCCCTGACATCTGGTAACTTGTACTCTTTTGGCCTCTGTTCTGGGCGCACGAAACAATAAAACAAACGCTCATCTTTCTTATCTCGCTTCACAACTTTCGTTTGATTTGCTTGAATAAAGATGATGCTGAAAAATCTTATTCATTTGTACCAATTTTCTAGTTGTGTTGTACCGGTCATATTGTCGACTTCACCCTGCATTGTTTAATTGGCGTGGTTCGCTTCAGGTGTTTGATCTCCATTTTCTGTTGCACATTCTGATACTATAGATTATTACAGAAATTGGATGTCTTGTTTTTGTTTATTGCCTCTTGTTCCATATAAATTTTTGCCATTTGGTATCATACTTCTATCAACATAATTATGTTCTTTATTTTCTGGAGAGAAGTGCATATTTTGCTCTTCTTCTTCTTTTATTATTATAGTATTTTTATTTTTTATTTTTTGAGTTATGGCGCCTGTAATTAAGCTTCACTCTAAATAGATGGGACTTGACAGTCAGCAATCTTGAACATTATTGAAGGCACTCAGTATGCATCACAAAGACGGAAAGTTCTTTCGTACTTCCACTGGTGTTACCTGCATTCCACTGGATGTACGGAGCATGGGTAAAAAAGATAGGAAAAAGTTATTTTTTGTAAACGTGTCGTGAATCCAATTAAATGCAGACAGGGCCTGCTGGAGTAAGGGAAGAATTTCTCCACAAAGACCATGATCGTTTAATTTTAGTTAAGTGCACGTGTGTTGCATGTGGACAATTAATGTTTATTTTAACTTTAAAAAGAAACAATAAGTTATAGGTGTAGGAGGCAAAAGTAGTACTGGGGCACAGGATTAGGAAAACAGGGAAAATATGGAAGTGTTGTGTTGTGGCAAAAGTTTTATGGTCGTCTGCTGATCAATTTAATTTGTGGTGGTGCTGATGAAAATTAGGATACGATGCTCTTGTTGATCTGATAATCTCTATAGAGAGGGCGAATTTCTGATTCTTGTGAAAGATAGGTTATACGATCAAGTTTTGTTCCCCTGACAACATGAAAATGTATTTATAGTTAAAAGGTTTAGTAGTGGCTTTGAACATTTGTGTGACTATGAGGTCTTTCTGTGGTGGTAATGCAATTATTATTATTCCAAAAACCTTGGAAATTAACAAATTCAGAAGATTAATAGGTATAAATAACTTGATACTGGCATCTTCTAATCTAATAATAGAAAAATTGGAGAATCATCATGTCTAGAATTGTATAGCTATTTCACATTTATTTCCACCTTTGACTTCAAATAACTAGTATAAAAATATTCCGTTTCATATTTTCTTGCAATATTTTACTAAAACAATTGACATGCTATTTTGCTCAATACCATGTGTATGTGGTTGTTAAAGTTCTAGATTTATTGAATTTGTTGTTTGTTGATTATATGTGTCTTTTAAAGGGTTGTGAAATGTGTTTGTTTAATGGTTATATATGTTTTTCTGACACTTAATTTAATGTTAAGTTAATATTGTTGGGATCGGAAGAATTTATTATTTTAAAGAGGTATTAATTTATTTATAAGTTAATAATTTATTAATTTAAAGAGTTTTTTATTTTATTTTTTTTTTCTGTAAAATGAATAAATTTTATTTTCACAAAGGTGAGTGCATCTAATTATTATATATTCATTGAACTAATGTAATAAATATATTCATCATAATAATCAAATACATAATAGCATAACTTTGCAAATAAAATTCAATCTACAGAGTGAATGTGATTTACTTGCAACCATGTGTTAATGTACAACAATATAAAAGAGCTAAAATGTGCTCAGTGTACAATCACTGGTAAATAACTAAGTGAATTAATTTAATATTAATTGATGTATCATATCCAGTATAAAAGGAAACTCTATATAAACAGAATATAAATTTATAAAAATTATAGAAGACAATGACTTCTCATCTAAAAGGTGTCCCAAAAGCAACAATGACGGATAAAATTCATAAAACATTGTTTGAGTTTATAAAAGAGATGACCTGACATGCACTCAAAAAGATTTTGTATCCACAATAATGTGGAGGATGACGACAAGGATAATACAGTACCGTTGGAATCAATTATAGTATAAAAAACGCTTCACAAATTTTTGCTGTAATTCGATAATACAACACCAAAACTCTTGGATGAGATAAACAAAAATAAAATAATAAATAAATAAATAAATAAATAAATAAATAAATAAAAATAAAAATTAGAGATGAGCTCCAAGTAGATTTGAGTTTTACCAAGAAGCAATCAACTACAGATTCTTATTTTACTAAATTGTCATAGTTATTTTTGTAATTTGAAGAAATTATTAATTTATGATATTAATGGGACCACTAATTTATATAGAGGGTTTTTTAAAAATTATTATCTTATTAAAATTGGTCGATTTTTTAACTAGCCCGAGTCGGGACCGGATAAAATTATTATCTTAGAGTATTTATTAATTTATAGAGTATTAATTTATAGAGGTTTTACGGTACTAAGTAATCAAACATAATAAGATAGATTAAAAAAAATATTAATTTTAAATCAACTAAATGTTCACCCGTGCAATGCATGAGAAGAGTATATTTTCAACAACAACAACTACAACAACAATAATAATAGTAATAATAATAATATACAATAAAATTATCAGTCTATATAAAATTTTAAAATATAAAATTAAGAGTTGATATTTTTTTGTGCAATCATCTTTCTTCCTCTTTTTACATGTGGTTTTTTTTTTACACTTAATATCTTTCATTATCACAAAATGAAACTACCAGTTAAATTTTCATAAATTTTGACCATTTTTTTAATTATATTTTTACTTTTAATACCTCTCATTATCACAAATAGAAACTACCAATTATTATTTTCATAAATTTTGTTCATTCAATTATTTTAATGAATGATCTGATGATGATGATGATGATGAATATTTTAAGTAAAATTATAAATACAAACTTGAAATTTGATTAATTTCTCTTTATTTCAGTGCGCATTATGCAAGATGTAATAATTACATATACATATAAGAATAAACCAATGTCAAATATTTTGAATAATTATTGTTTGAAAGCAACATATATTAACTACTATAATATTAGTATAAGAAGTCACAAACATATTAGTTACTTAATTATATGAATGGTAAACTATATTATCACATCATATTTGAGAAATAATTGACTTATTATTTTTGAAGATAACAATAATTTTTCTTTTCACAAAATAAAAGAAATAATAATAAGCAAACCAATTCAATTAACAATTAGTTTGATAGTGTAAACCTAGTAAATTTGTATTTTTTATGAATTTTTCAAATAATTTAAACTATCCAAAAATTATTACGGTAAGGAAGGTAAAACTAAAGTAAATAATTTTAATCTTCTAGAAATTTCAATACTTTAAAAAAATCATTTTTGGAATTATATCACATTTTAATTTTATATACAAATGTTTAAAAATCAAAATATATCAATTTTTAAGAAAATCAAAATATATTATTAACATCCTAAAAATATATTTTTTAAAAATTAATATTTTAATTATAATATATGTATCATGGATGTCAAATCGAAGATCGTCAAAGGAGGAATAATTTGATATATATTTCTTATGAAAAATCGAGTTGAGACAAAAAAAAGTTATAAGACTTTAAAATTTCGAAGGCAAAAGATAAAAATAAAAGAAAAAGTAAAAGAAAAAGAAAAAAATGGATTAAAGGAGAACCCACCAAAAAATGTGGATGAGACACATGCCTCCCCCCTTTTTAGGGGCTCTCACATATTTAAGAGCGGTTTAAAAAACTTAAAACAAAACAAACTTCGAGGAAAAATTGTGGGAGCGGCACATGTTTTTCCGTATTTCTATGCAACCTTATTTTAATATTAAACTTTCCACCAGTGCGACGCATGGGATGAATACGTTTTCATTAATAATAATAATAATAATAATAATAATAATAATAATAATAATAATAATAATAATAATAATAATAATAATAATAATAATAATAATAATAATAATAATAATAATAATAATAATAATAATAATAATAATAATAATAATAATAATCAGCTTATATATTATTTGAAAATATAAAAGCGTCAGTTGATATTTTTTTATCCAGTAATCCTTCTTCCTCCTTACATGTGGGTTTTTTTTACATGTAATATCTTGCATTATTACAAATTGAAACTACCAGTTAGATTTTCATAATTTTTTTACTATTCAATTTTTTATATTTTTACTTTAATACATTTCAGTATCACAAATACAAATACCGATTATATTTTCATAAATTTTGTTAATTCAATTATTTGAATGCATGATCTGATTATGTTGAATATTTTAAGTAAGATATAAATACATACTTAAAATTCGATTCATTTCTTAAAATTCGATTCATTTCCCTCCCTATTATTTCAATGTGCATTACTCATGTTGTAATAATTACATATGCATATAATGATAAAACAATGTCAAATAATTGTCGTTTGAAAGCCACATATATTAAATAATACTCCATCCGTTGCATAATAATTGACGTTTTAGAAAGAAAGGGAAGAATTAAGAATGAAAATTTTTGATAAATTTATCCCTCACTTAATTATTTATCTCTCTTATATGACTCCTCAAATTTACCATCTTTAAATATTTATCTTTTCTCTCTCTGAAATTCCATCTTCTCTCGTCATCGTCGGAGAGTGAAACTCCGGCATCTTTAAATATTTATCTTTTCACTCTCTAAAATTCCCTCTTCCATCCTACAACTAACATACACTAAAATCTCATGGATGTACTAGATAATGTCTAGCTTTTAGAGCATCCATTGTATGCTTCTCAATACTAGACAATTCTGGATAATGCTATTAGACATATATCCACACAATTCCATAAGCCTATATTTAACTTTCCTCATTGTATCATTAAATCAAGTTATCTGTTAGAAATATAGACTAGGGAATTCTATAAGTAACTTAAACTATTTCTTTTATTCAATTTAAATTGGGGAATGAAGGAGGAAGAGGGGAAGAAAGCCTGGATTAAGGAGGGAGGGGAATAAGGCGCTATAATAAGCGGAATATTTAGCAGATAAAGATTTAACCAAATAAAGATATTTCTGATAGATTTAAAAGTAGAGATTTTTAAGGATTGAGTCCAGGGAGAAAACTGGTAGAATTAGTGAAAAAAATGTAAAACGTCAATTAATAAGAAAAGAAAAGAATCTCCTAAAACGTCAATTATTATGGAACGAGGGGAGTATAATATTAGTATAAGAAGCCACAAACATATTAGTTACTTAAATATATGAGTGGTAAACTATATTATCATGTCATGTTCAAATAAAAATAATCGGCTTATTATTTTTGTAGTTAACATAATTTTTCTTTTAACAAAATAGAAGAAAATAATAAGCAAACAAATACAATCAACAAATCACTTTAGCAAATATATCTAACTTTTTTTTCTATTGTAAAGTGTAAACCTAATAAATTTTGTATTTTTTATGATTTTTTTTAACCAAATATTTTAAACCATCCAAAATTATTAAGATAAAAAAAAGGGTAAAATTAAAGCAAATAATTTTAATCTTCAAAAAATTTCAATCGGTTAAAAAAATTCATTTTTGAAATTCTATCACATTTTAATTTTATGTAAAAATGTTTAGAAATCAAAATATTTTATTTTTTTAGAAAATCAAAATATATCATTACTATTCTAAAAAGATATTTTACACTTAAAAATTAATATTTTAATTATAATATATGCATTATGGATGTCAAATCGAAGATCGTCAAAGAGAAATAATTTGATATATTTCTTATTAAAAATCAAGTTGAGACGAAAAATTTAAAAGCTTTTAAATTTCGAAGGCAAAAGATAAAAAAAAAAAAGAAAAAAGAAAAAAAATGATTGGAGGAGAACCCACAAAAGAAGGTGGATGCTTCCCTTTAGGGGCTCTCTACGTATTTAAGAATATTTTTTTAAAAATTAAAATAAATTCAAAATTTGGCGAAAAATTGTGAAAGCAACATGTGTTTTTTTCTATTTTTGTGCAACTTTCTTTTAGTAGAATAAGTTGATTGATATTAATGTTGATTTGTTCATAAACACTTAATTTATGCCATTGTTTCACGTTCCACCCTATTGATCCGAGTTGTGTAGCGTTGTAATGGGTTGTGGGTGGGGGAACATGACGTATTTGTTTAAATGAAATAATATCTTTGTATGTGAATAAAAATATCTAAAATAAAAATAATAACAATAACAATAACAATAACAACAACAACAATTTTATGGGCCTGGAAGGGTTGTGTTGAAAAATAATGGGGTTCCTACCTAATAACACAAAAGATCTTTGTAACCGTCTGACGATGGAATATCTGTAACAAACTATGTTTTTTGAGAAAAAAGTAATAATCTATCGGGAAAGCAAATACTTCTATTTAAAAGAAACACTCTTAAAAGAAATACAACAAATTACAGAAAGAAATAATACTTTTTAAAAGAAAATGATACTTTTAAATGTAATTGCTCGATCTCTTGGAAAGATGACCTAATAAGAAAATGCCTCACTTGATAATCTATATTTGTTCAAATTGAGGTGTTTTAAGTTTTATAACGGTAAAATTATTACCATTGCACCGTGAAATTGTGCTTCTAACGAGTTGTTTCGGTTTAAACCTGTTTTAGAAAACCACAATTCAAAACCAAACAACTAGAAGCACGCCACAATTTATTTTTGTTAGAGTCAAAGAGGGTGTCAATGCATTCAGCTTGAACTGATTAAACCGGCCTGAGCTGAGGGAAACTGAATTCACAGCTGGATGGAAGAGAATAAGCAGTTGAGAAGCAGTTGAAAACAGAAAACAGTTAGTTTGAATAACTGTTTTTCCCTTGTAACCGTTTTTAGCTGGAAGTTTCTGATTCTTCTGTTTTTCTTTATTAACCTCTGAGAGACTTCATTTTCTTCCTGGAATATGTATTAGAGAGATACATTGATTGTACGTGAGGAGAGCAGAAATGATAAGAAATACAGAGAGGAGAGATCACAAAACAGTTGGAGAGAAATAGGTTGATATTTCTCAGGATAGTTTGGTTGTGTGATCATACTTTGTATTTTCTGTTTTTGGTGATTAGTGAATCTTGTTTCCCGACTGCCCGTGGACGTAGGTGTTTAACACCGAACCACGTATATCTTGATTCTTTTACATTTTTCAGTTTATCATTCATATTATCATCCACACAAACACAAAGTTGGTGATCAACTTGTGTAAGTTGGTTGTTTGCATTTCTTGCGTGAAACGGCAACAAGTGGCGCCGTCTGTGGAAATTGATCTCAAGGAAGAAGAAGGTTTCGTGCAAGATGTCGATCTCCAGGATGGAAGCAGAAAAGTTCAGTGAAAAAAACGATTATGGGCTTTGGAAGATCAAGGTTAAAGCAATGCTGGTGCAGCAAGGCCTGGCAGCTGCGCTAAAGGGAGATGGAGGTTTCTCTGAGAAAGTAGATCCAAATCTCAAGCAGGATATCCTTGATAAGGCTCATAGCTTAATCATTCTATGCCTTTCAGATAAAGTGTTGAGAGAAGTTTCAAAAGAAACCACTGCCGCTGATATACTGAAGAAACTTGATGATTTATACCTGAAGAAGTCAATGACCAACAGGTTATTACTGAAACAAAAACTGTTTTCATTCAAGTTTGTGGAAGATAAAGGTGTAGAAGATCAATTGGATGACTTCAATAAGATGATTGATGATCTTGAGTCAATTGAAGTAAGAATGGAGGATGAGGACAAGGCTATTCTCCTGATCAACTCAATGTCAAAAGCCTTTGAGCATTTGAAAGATGCCCTAATGTTTGGGAGGGATTCAACTGTCACCCTTGCACAAGTCCAAAATGCTTTGAGAGCCAAAGAACTACAGAAGCTAAGCCAAGAAAGGGGTGAAACTGCAGGAGAAATCCTGAGTATAAAGAAGGAGAAATGGTTCAAGAAGAAACAGAATCAAGCACAAGGCTCTGATAAGAAGCCTGGAAACAACAAGCCCAAAGGCAATGATGGAAAAGAGTCCAGGAAGTGTTTCCACTGCAAGAAACCTGGACACATCAAGAAAGATTGTTTCGAATTCAAAAAGAAACAATCAATGAAGGCAAGTTCCTCCACCAATTCTGCAGAAGGGTCAAAGGCACATGATGATGATCCACAAATTCTCAATATAACAGAACTTAAGACTGAGGGAGAATGGATACTGGACAGTGGGTGTTCCTTTCACATGTGCCCACATCTGGAGTGGTTTCATGAGTTCCAAGAAAAAGAAGGAGGAACAGTAATGCTTGGGAATGATCAGAGCTGCAATGTAAAAGGGATTGGAAGCATCAGAATCAAAATACATGATGGCTCTATCAAGATCCTAGAAGAAGTCAGGTACATTCCTCAATTAAAGAGAAATCTCATCAGTCTTGGTACTCTAGAAAACCGAGTATGCAATTTCAAATCACAAGATGGTTTCCTTTATGTTATGAAGAATTCTAAGGTGGTTATGAAAAGAATCAGAAAGGCTAGCCTATATTATCTTCTAGGAAATGCTATCCATGGAACCTGTAATCACTCATTAACCTCAGAAACAGAACTATGGCATGCCAGGCTTGGCCATGTAAGTGAGACAGGTCTAAATCAACTGGTTAAGCAAAAGTTAATTGACACTACGGGAAACCAAGTGCAAATGGAAAAATGTGAAGATTGCATCATGGGAAAACTTACAAAACAAGTTTTTCATACTGGGAAATCAACATCAGTAGCATGCTTGGATTATGTTCATGCTGATTTATGGGGGCCAGCAAGAGTCCAAACATTGGGGGGAGGCAAATATTTCTTGAGTATTGTAGATGACTATTCAAGGAAAGTCTGGATTTACATACTTAAAGCAAAGTCAAACTGTTTTGAGAAATTCAAGGAATGGTATCAACAAGTCCAAACAGAAAAAGGGTCCTCTCTCAAATGTATAAGAACTGATAATGGTCTGGAGTTCTTGTCAGAAGAATTCAATGGTTTCTGTAAAGAAAAGGGAATAAAGAGGCATAGGACAGTCCCAGGGACTCCACAACAAAATGGGGTTGTGGAGAGAATGAACAGAACTCTCCTAGAAAGAGTGAGGTGCATGCTGCTGAGTTCTGGATTAGATAAGAAATTCTGGGGTGAAGCTGTTGCTACTGCTGCCTATTTGATAAATAGGTGTCCAGCAGCTGCAAATGAAAACATGACACCTGAAGAAAAGTGGACAGGGAGGCTCCCCACCTATCATCATTTGAGAGTGTTTGGATGTAGGGCCTATGCTCACATCAAACAAGACAAGTTAGATGCAAGAGCCTTAAAATGTGTGATGGTTGGATATCCAGTGGGTGTAAAAGGGTACAGACTATGGTGTACAGAATTAGGGACTGGGAAATTAATTGTGAGCAGAGATGTGATATTCTCAGAAAATATCATGCCTTTTAAGAAGGATAGTGACCAAATAAGACAAGCAGATGTCTCTGGCACACCAAGTCCCTCAATAAAGGTGGAGAACTCTGAAGAGGTCCAAGATGAGTCATCTGACACTGATGAAGATAAACAAATAGAAGACTAGGTCCTAGCAGACTATCAATTGGTGAGAGATAGAGCAAAGAGAACCATTAAACCTTCTACAAGATATGCTGAAGACTACTTGACAGCTTATGCTTTTGTGACAGCAGAAGATACTGACTGTGATGAGCCAAAGGACTATAAGGCAGCTATGTGTAGTGGTGAAAGGGATAAGTGGTTGGGAGCTATGAAAGAGGAACTAGAATCACTTGAGAAAAACAGAACCTGGATACTGGTAGACAAACCTAAGAATCAGAAACTGGTATCATGTAAATGGATTTTCAAGAAGAAGCTTGAAGTTACAAATGTAGAGTCCATCAGATTCAAGGCAAGACTGGTTGCCAGAGGATTTACTCAGAGGGAGGGAATTGATTACAATGAAATATTCTCCCCAGTGGTAAAACACTGCTCAATAAGGATTCTACTGGCAATAGTAAATCAATATGACCTAGAGTTGGAACAACTTGATGTAAAAACAGCTTTCTTACATGGAAATCTGGAGGAACATATATATATGACTCAGCCTGAAGGTTGTGTGTTACCAGGGAATGAAAACAAGGTGTGTTTATTACAGAAATCATTATATGGGCTTAAACAAAGCCCAAGACAATGGTATTTGAAGTTTGATCACCATATGAAGACCATAGGATTCACAAGATCAAAACATGATAGCTGTGTGTACTTGAAATTTGAAGGCAGAAGTGTAGTAGTGTTTCTCTTGATATATGTTGATGACATGCTAATTGCTAGCAGAAGCAAAACAGAAATTGAGAGTTTGAAGCATGAGCTGCAAACTGTTTTTGAAATGAAGATTCTAGGAAATGCCAAAAGGATTTTAGGTATGGATATCAGAAGGAAGAAAGAAGATGGTGAATTGTGGTTATATCAGAGGGACTATATCAACAAAGTCCTGAAAAGATTCAATATGCACGAGTCAAGAAAGGTGTCAGTACCCCTGGGACAACAATTCAAGTTATCAGAAGTTCAAAGACCTCAAAGTCAGGAAGAAATGGAAGAGATGAGTAGAGTGCCATATGCCAATGCAGTAGGAAGCATTATGTATTCTATGATTTGCACAAGACCAGATGTGGCTCATGGTATTAGTGTAGTGAGTAGGTTCATGGCTGAACCAGGCAGAGCTCATTGGGAAGCTCTCAAATGGTTATTAAGATATTTGAGAGGAACTGTCAACTATGGAATATTGTTCAGAAAACAAAGTCAGATTGATAGTGATATGCTTGTGGGATATTGTGATTCAGATTTTGCAGCAAACATAGATTCCAGAAGAAGTCAAACAGGTTACATTTTTACTCTTTTTGGTTCTGCAATTAGCTGGAAATCAATGCTACAATCCGTGGTAGCTCTCTCCACCACAGAAGCAGAGTTTATGGCTATTACAGAAGCTGTTAAGGAGGCACTATGGTTAAAAGGGATTCTGGAGGAGTTTGGGCTTCTGCAAAAGTCTGTTAAGATATGTGTGGATTCACAAAGTGCTTTGCATTTGGCAAAGCATCAAGTTTTTCATGAACGGAGCAAGCACATTGATGTCAAGCATCATTCCGTCAGAGAAGTTACTGAAAAGGGTAGTGTGGAGCTGATGAAAGTGTCTACTGATGATAATGCAGCAGATATGCTACTAAGACTCTGTCTTCTGGAAAATTTCAACATTGCCTGCAACTGGTGCAGGTAATGGATCTTTGATTGGATAAGAAAGGAGTATGAGACCCTGTGATGGGGTTGGTTGGCAGAAGGGAACAGGATTTGCAAGTCGAGGTGGAGTTTGCTGGATTCTTCATGCATTGTCAAGGTGGAGAATGTTAGAGTCAAAGAGGGTGTCAATGCATTCAGCTTGAACTGATTAAACCGGCCTGAGCTGAGGGAAACTGAATTCACAGCTGGATGGAAGAGAATAAGCAGTTGAGAAGCAGTTGAAAACAGAAAACAGTTAGTTTGAATAACTGTTTTTCCCTTGTAACCGTTTTTAGCTGGAAGATTCTGATTCTTCTGTTTTTCTTTATTAACCTCTGAGAGACTTCATTTTCTTCCTGGAATATGTATTAGAGAGATACATTGATTGTACGTGAGGAGAGCAGAAATGATAAGAAATACAGAGAGGAGAGATCACAAAACAGTTGGAGAGAAATAGGTTGATATTTCTCAGGATAGTTTGGTTGTGTGATCATACTTTGTATTTTTTGTTTTTGGTGATTAGTGAATCTTGTTTCCCGACTGCCCGTGGACGTAGGTGTTTAACACCGAACCACGTATATCTTGATTCTTTTACATTTTTCAGTTTATCATTCATATTATCATCCACACAAACACAAAGTTTGGTGATCAACTTGTGTAAGTTGGTTGTTTGCATTTCTTGCGTGAAACGGCAACAATTTTACCATTTCCAAGTGATGGTACTCTTTTTCCCAACTTCACTCTAATAGTAATGGCGTAAGTTTTTAAGGATTACCCGATTACGTGGGGTCAAGTGGGGAAATATGACCCATCCCTTCTAAAAGTAGGTAAATGAATAAGAAAATTGGTTAAAATGACCTTTATGTTTATGATAATTAGTTACATATCCTTTATATTTTGATATTTGTTAAAATAATTTATAATTTATAAAAAAAATTGAATAAAATGCTTTGCGATCGGTTATTGCCTGTAAATCAGCAGGTTACCGTTAATGTGGCGCGAGACTTGATGATGTGAAATCGTTTTTTGCCCTTTCTTCACCAGAAACAACAGTTAGCTTAAAAAAAAAAAAAATAATTCACTTTTGGGAGAAAAAATTAACCTATTTCCCTCCAAACTCCACTCTTCTGCCCTATATATAAAATAGAGGACCACATCACTTCATCATATGCAGATTTGAAAATTTCACATTTTACCAAATTTTTGCAGTAGCCTTTATAAAAAAAATGTCGTACTCCAACACGTCACTGATGAGTCTCTATTATGCGATTACGGTATAAGAGCGGTCCTATGCAAAACTAGAAAAGAAGGGAACAGAGGGAGGCGGTTCTAGGCTTGTTGTAATTGGAATGTAAGTAAAATTTCTTCAGATTTTTCGAAATAATAGACAACCAGATTATGTATTTCTTCTTTTTTTTGTTAAGTTGTTATTTTTTTCTGTCATCTTAGAGAGATGGGTGTGAATTTTTTGAATGGATTGATCCACCACTATGGGTAAGAGAAAATCCAATCGTTCCGGAGCTACAAGCGAAATAATGGAGCTATCACAAAAGGTGGAAGAACTATTGAAAAATACAAAGGGGAACGAGAACAACCTGAAAATTATGTTGGCAATATCATGGGTGCATTTTGCTGTTGTGATGTGTATGTGTGTTAAAAATTGATCGTTGATTTTTGTTTGCTATTAGTGGGTTTTATTTCGTAGTGTTAGTTGAAGTTTTTTCCATTTTATATATAGGACAAGAAGAGTGGAGTTTGGAATAAGTTAATATTCCCTCCCAAAAGTGAATCATTTTTTTTTTTTTGGACTAACTGTTGTTTCTGGTGACGAGGGAGTAAAAAACGATTCCACATCATCAAGTCCCGCGCCACATCAGCAGTAACCTGTTGATTTACAGGCAATAGCTGGTCGAAGGGTATTTTATTCAATTTTTTGTACTTTAAAGATCATTTTAACAAATGCCAAAATATAAAAGATACGTAACTAATTATGTAAAACATAAATGGTAAATTAATCAATTTTCCCTAAAACAAATACACCTGTAATTTATATGGAAAAAGAAATTCGTCAAATTCTACTAAGAGTCTAAGCCGATTACGGGTGAGAAAAAATACCGAAATTTCGATATATCGCACTCATCGAACCGAAAAATATCGAAAATATCGAAATTTTCGGTGTAATCGTACTGAAATATTTCGATACGATATCGGTATACAAATTCAAGATTTTCGATATTTCGATATTATACCGAAATACCATAAGTATATTATATCTAAGTTATTATTTCTGTTTTTTTTTTGGGCTACAACCCATGAAAAAATTACTCTAGTCCAACAGTAATAAACCCACACATTTATATTTAATAGTTCAATTAGGGCACATTTTCACAAATCGTCCTAGATCTGTGTCTTCAGTCTCTGATTTCTGCGGCGCTGCTACTTGCTAGATCTGTTTCTTCTTTCTCTTATTTCCACCTTGTTCACTATTTTCTTTCTTCTTCAAGCACACGAAGTACACTTCACTCGCCCTTTTTTCAGCAAAGGACGACAAAGGACGCCATCATCCTTGGTTTGCAAGTCTCGAATTCTTTTCGGCAGCGCTGTTGAAGAGGGGCGACTGAAGCCTTTATTGTTTTTTTTTTTATCGAAATGGGACTCTCATTTGTTGATTTATAGAAATACCGCTTCATTTTCTGATTTCTTGTTGTGATGTGACGATTCTTCTTTCTACTGAAGATTTTTTAATTTCATTTTTGTTTGGGACTTTTTGATGCTCTAAAGACCCTTCAATATTATAATACAATAAAATCGAAGAATACATAGTTTTAATCTGGTATCTTATCGTACCATATCGAAATTTTGGTATAATGAAATTTTCGTTATGTATCGATATGAAATTTTAGCATACCAAAATTTTCAGTACGATGTACAATATAATATAAAAATTTCGATATACCGTACCGGTACCCAACCACCCTAAGCCCGCTTAATTACTACTAAGTCTACTATTAATCAATAATGTTACTATTAGTAGAATGAATAAATTCTAATTTCCTTTCCTTTTCTAACATTGATTTCCTCCCCCCACCCCTTTTTCCCTCTCTCTTTATTATAAATTATGTATATTAGATTAAATAGTCTATTCCTTTACAAACTTTCTAGTTTTTAATTCTACATCATTGGAGAAAAAATCCCGTAAAAGATGACACTCATGTGCATAAGATGTATATTAGGCTTATTGTACACCTCCTTATATTCTTAGGCGCGCGATCTACATATATTAAGGTATTTTTGAAATCACAAAATAGCCATTAGCTTAGTTGGTAAATGTGCGACATTTCATCCTTCAGGATGCAGATTTGAATTCTAACATCTTTTTATTTTTTGCGGTTCGATTCTTATCAGCACCTTTTTATTTTTCACCTATTTTTAGTTCTTATGTATGTATGTATGTATGTATGTATGTATGTATGTATGTATGTATGTATGTATTATTATTATTATTATTATTATTATTATTATTATTATTATTATTATTATTATTATTATTATTATTATTATTATTATTATTATATTTTGTGTTAGTTTATTATTTTTCTTTTGATTTATAAATTTTTATGGAGGACACAATTCTTGAGAACAATATATTCAAATCCCGAGCATAGAGTATATGTTTGCTTTTCACCTATTTTTTAGTTCATATGTATGTATGTATGTCTGTATGTATGTATGTATGTATGTATGTATGTATGTATGTATTATTATCATTATTATTATTATTATTATTATTATTATTATTATTATTATTATTATTATATTTTGTGTTAGTTTTTTATTTTTCTTTTGATTTATAAATTTTTATGGAGGACATAATGCTTGCAAATAGTATATTCAAATCCCGAGTATAGTATATGTTATAAAGCCTGAGAGTATATGTTTGTTTTGATTAATTTTTATTTTATGCCATGAAAAAAAATTCCAATTTACAAAAAAATTACTGTTCCCTTATGGAATACATAACATTACTTAAAAAATAAGTTAAGTTATTAAGCTATTATTCATATTTTACACATGAATTAGTTTTCAATACTCACAGTATATTTAATATTTCGATATAGTATATGTTATGATGTCTGACAGTATGTGTTGTTTTAGTTAATTTTTGTTTCATACTGCGGAATATTCATTTTTTCAAACTTACAATACTCACAGTATATTTAATATTTCGATATAATATACGTTATGATGTCTAACAGTATACGTTTTCTTTAACTAACTTTCTTGTACACCGCAAAATATTTATGTTTGCAAATTAAGTTTTAACCACACAATATATTTAATATTTGGACATAGTATATATTATGATGTATGACGGTATAAGTTTGGTTAGATTAATTTTTCTTGTATATTGTACAATATTTATGTTTCGAACTTAAAAAAGAAAAAGAAAAAAAAAAGAAAGAAGTAGGAAAAGGAAAAAAATGAAGGAAGAAGGAAGAAAGACGCAGAAAAAAGGAAAAAATATAAAGCATGGGCTGGAGGCAACTTTCGGAATTGAACCCTTGACTTCAAGATTAAGATGTTTAAGGCTGCAACAAATACCATCAGACCATTTGCTTTTAAAGTTTAACAAACAGACCCTTATTTATATAAAAAATGCGCACAAAATATTATTCTAAAAATAGAGTGGTATACAATAAGCTATGATGCATCACATGCACCTAGGGATGCAAGTCAAATCAAATTATACTGATTCGATTCGTGATTCGAATTCGTTTAGGATTATTCGATTCGGTAAAATTCGAATTCGAATTCGAATTCAAATCATGTTTTATATTCGTTTATACTTCGAATCGAATTCGAATATATATGTATTCGATTCGTCAAATTCGATGATTCGATTCGATTCGATATATATATAATATTAAATATATAATATAATTATAATAAATAAAAATATATTTAATAGAAAATATATACAAATTCCCTTAGTAAAACATATGGTTTCTGATTTTCGAATCTAGACAAATTTGACTTCGAATCGAATATTTTCTAAATAACAATATTTTTTTTGTTGAAAATTTTAAATTTACGAATCACGAATCGAATCGAATATATTCGGGAAAAAAATCGAATCGAATTCGAATCATATTTAAAATTCGATCGACGAATCGAATCGAATTCGAATCGAAGCCAAATTTCACGAATTCGAATCGAATCTCTTAATATTCGCTTCGATTCGGTTCGTTTGCATCCCTACATGCACCATAGTTTTTGCCCTATGTGAAAAGTTGTATAAATTTTGGACTTTTTTGGGTGCACCTGGATGAGTTCTACATGCTTTGCAAGTTACATGTTAATATTTACCATTTTTAATTTATTTGTATTTTAAATATATTTTCCCCACCTTTTTTATTTTCAACGTCTATCTTTATTGGGCTGGATTTTTATTATTATTATTTTAATTTGGGCCTTCGAATTTTGTGGACTTATTTTCTTTATTGTTATTTTTCGAGTTTAGGACTTATAATATTTTTTATTGTTTGTTTTCTGCCTTCGTAATATGTAGTGATTCCATTTTTTTTCCGACATATAAGATGATCGGAAAAAAATGTCGTAACTGACTTTAGAATTAAAAAAAAAAAAAAACGTACATATATATATATATGTTTTTAATTCAATTTTCTCCCTTATTATGTTTAGGTCGTAGGTTTATTATCAATGTTTTCTAGGAACGAGAGGAACAAAAATGTTGATTTTGAATTTACACGTATACATTTTTATATCAGTTTTCGATTCAATCTTCTCCCTTATTATGTTTAGATCGTAGGTATATTAATTTCAATATTTTTCAAGAATCAGAGGAACAAAAATGTTGATTTTAAATTAGCACCTATATTTTTATACATAAAAACACTTAAATAAACAATCAACATTGTGCTTACATATTTGTTACGAGATTATTATTATTATCGTGCCTAGTATTTGATTAGATGTTGTGCTATAAAACTGAAAATTATAACTTATACAGTAGATTTATAATACTCAACATACATCGACTGTTAGTATAAATATTGGTGTTGTATAAGGTAAATAAGCTACGTTACCGATGATTATTCTATTTTAATCAGAATTCAATTGTTCATTAGAGTTAACAACTACATCAACAAATGAGTAACTGAAATGGTGGTTCAAATGTCCAGAAAAAGTGGCTTGGAAGACTACCTTAAAAAACTCATAAAGATAGTATGTAATTGTGATATAAAATTGATTACATTAATACAGAAGAACAAGTCATCGTCATTTTCCGAACTCTTGCTTTCGACC
Source organism: Ajuga chamaepitys (assembly GCA_958295605.1). Taxonomy (NCBI): domain Eukaryota; kingdom Viridiplantae; phylum Streptophyta; class Magnoliopsida; order Lamiales; family Lamiaceae; genus Ajuga; species Ajuga chamaepitys. The sequence continues at coordinate 21,984,200 of OY282506.1, read as the reverse complement.
GAGTCATCTGCTCCCGTTTCATCTTTTAGCAATGGACAGTTGGACTTGTAGTAGCCTGGTTCTTTGCATATACCGCAATGGCGAGTTTTCCCTCTACTGTTTTTGCTTTCAGGCTGAGACCCCTTGGTGTGGACTACATCCGGATCCTTAATTATGTCTTTGCCATCTACATGCAAGCGTCTGCGTTTGAAGCCGCCCTTCAGTGCGTCGTCCCGTGTAGTTGTTTCTACCAATAACTTAGATATTGTGCTTTCCATAGTAGTCATTGCACTTCCGTACAATTCTTCAGTTTTCTATGCTACCTGACAAAGTTGATAAACCTTTGCATGTAAGGAACCAAATCTCCTTTCCATCGACTAATGTGTAGTCGAGTGCATATCCACGCTGACCTTAGTTCCTACACTGCAGTCCCTTGTCCATCTCTTATTTAGCATAACATTAGGTATCGATGTCATATTTAAAGCTTTCATGGCGCAAAACATTTGTCTACATGGCTAGTCGAAAGATTCAAACCTCCCGCAACTGCAAGAAATTTTTTTATCCGTATCACGTATGGTGACATTGACTTCCTTTGATGGCTCTTCCCCGTACTTAACAATTTCCACGTGACTGTATCCATCATAATGTTCAACGTTCACTATAGTGTATCTGATCTCTTTCCAAATTTCGTCATGTACCTGCATATTAGTAATTTGTAATGACAACAACTCAACAATTTTATTAACGACTTGACTGCACTTACGAACCTAAAATAATAATTCCTCCATTTCATTATAAATGACGGTTTAGCAAATGAACATATATTTAGGGTTTAAAAGTTATCAATACAATATCCCATCAAGGTGGTCATTATTTATGCATTGGGTAAGTAAATAAGTGGAGTTATAGGGATCAATCAACAAAGAGTAATGATATTCAACAATGAAATCTGCACAACATCACTTATATTGTACAACCTCAAATTTCTGAAAAAGTCAATCATAATGAATGAGGGAGTAGTTTAGATTTTTAAGTATTGCTAAACAATTGTTGCGAAATGCCATAAAGGGGTAAATTGTTGTATTTTATTATTTCTGTAACGTTTAAAAAATATTACAATCACAACACGTATTTGAAATTGAACTCTAACCAACTGCTGATTACCTCAATGAAAACACGTTTGCTGCAGAAGCTGAATGCCGCTTTCTCGATACCTTTAAGATGCGTAACTAGTCCAATTTCTGTGTGGCCTGTGGTGAAGTCTAGTTGAAGGGTGTTCTGCCTTAGCCGATTTATAGCCCTGCAAAATTGCTTGAAAAATCAGTACAAACTGAGGTATGTGTTGAGGAAACGACTCATATAAGCATGTGTGCTTTCACATATTTGGGTCCTAGTCATGCGGGCACAGAAAACGCCTTTGAAATAAGCCTCTGCATTAAAAATTCACTCATCCACTCGTTTCCTTCCAGGTTGTATTGCTCCAAAAATATCATCCACCTCCATTCAAATTCCTTAACAAAGTAGCAACAACACATGCACTTAGCAAGGTCGGTGAGGAAGCTTGGTTGGGTGGAGACTACATGTGATTTCCGCATCAGGTGCCATCACTACAACAATTTCATAAATAGACAACAGTTAAAAGACAACAGTTTTTTTTCAGCAGTGTTGTGTATTCATGAATTAACAACAATTTTGCTGCAATCTGTTGTCTATTAGAGACAAGACACGCTAATAGACAACAATTTTACAACGGTTTTCAACATCTGTTGTCTATTAGCGCCTTTTTCCACATATAAACAACAGTTTTAACAACAGTTGCCCAAACCTGTTGTCTATTAACAATACATTGCTCCAATAAACAACACTAATGTCAACATTTTTTTGGAAACTGTTGTAAGAAAGACATTTTAATTTACAATACTTTTATTATGTTGTAAAATACATTGTGTTATTTAAAATTCACTAAAATTATGTTATAGATATTTTAATATATTTGAAATAAAATAATAATTATGATTTTATTTTATATATTGCATTTTATTTTAATGAAATCTTGATTGGATTTATAGGGCCGACCGGATAATTTTAATATATTATAGGGGAATAAGTTGGGCCGTGCCAACTAATTTTAGGCTCAATTAAATAATTGCTCGGCCTAAAATACGGTGTTAGCCCAACGGGTCCCGCCTAACTTATGGTTTTGGTCCGATGGACTGGGTCCGGTTAGGCAGGTCAGATTGCCACCTCTACCGATACAGCATGAAAAAGGTGTGTCCGTACCCTATTGTAACGACCCGATTTTCATAAAAATATTTTAAAGCAATTTTAAATAGAAATAAGTAAAAAAAAAAAATTTCCCTTATATATATATATATATATATATATATAAAAGACAATACTAGATAGGCCGTTAAAAGAACCAAATAATAATGCAATTGAATTTATTTAACAAGTAATATTAAATTAGATATTAAATCCCGATTAATAACCTATATCAAATCACCTTATTATGCACTTGAAAATTCACAACACATGCAACAACAGAACACTTGTTCAATTACTAGACAACCTATATTATTTATTAGCAAATAAGCTGATCATGGAAAGTTAATTTAAACTAATATAATAAAATAACATCATTCATAAACATTTCCTTAACAAATCAACTTCACATAATAATCATGATTTTATCTAAGACAAATTCCATAGTATTAACTATTCAAGAATATATGAATAGTTACTAGCAACATCTACAACGTATTACATCAGCACAATTTGCTCAAAATCAAGCAACTAAACAATATTCTAGTCAATGCTTTAATACTAAAATCAGTTTGCATTTTTGGATAATTCAGATAACACAATTAAGCACCCATACGATACCAGGAAAATATTTCCAATAAGTTTGTATTATTCCTACGCATACATTCAATACAAATAATTCAATAAATATACAAACCTGTTTTTATCAAATTAATTCTAAGAGCATAATTAACTTCTTATAAAGGATCTTTCTATAATCTATAACCTCAATAAATTCAAATATAAATTTTACATAGTATCGAAACCATAAGTCATAACACAATGTAAATAAGTACATATGCAGTCTAGACTGTAGCAAGGTGGAGACCTATTTAGCAACAACATAGTAGTGAAATTTATAAATAAATATACACAAATCAACAACTAAGTATAGACAAATAATTTATTTATTAGTTAAATTATTGGAACATAATATTAATAAACATATCACGAACAAAATTATTAAAATAAACTTATCGCACCTCCAGCAAAAATATAACTTAATCATCACATCTAATTATGTTTATAATATAATTAATTAACATGCATAATATAACATTGATCGTATGGAAGGAGATCCATACGAGTGTACTTATTTATCCTATTAAGTATAAGTGTTTGTGTGTGAATGTATAAGTGTTTGTGTGTGAATGTACAAGCATACCTGGTATACAAGTCTATATAAAATGCAAATCAAATCAAGGTACAATCAAGTCATAGTACAAGCATATAAGCATATTACTTATTTTATTTCAATAAGAGATCATATAATAATTCACTCCTGCATTGTCACATAATATTTGAAACCTTGATAAACATTCAAACAAGTAATTTATGTAAATATCACATATCTCGAAGATAATTAAGTAAGTAGTCATGTAACTTTATTAATATTTTTCCTATTAATCTAGTCACAACTAGCCATTTCAATACCTCCACATAAATTTCAAGTAGCTACATATAAATGGTAAATTATTTACTAAAAGTTTAGTGGCTATCATATACTCCAAGCCCCGCCTCAACTCCACCGACCCACACCGAGGTAACCTGAAAGGATGAATATTGGGTTGGGGTGAGCTTCCTTTAGCTCGTGGAGGATTACAATTTATCACAACAATTATATAAACAAAAAGGCATACAATGTAGCAATTATTATAATGATGCGCTTGTATTGGCAAGACACATAGAGCTAACTTGTATTGGCAAGTAGCATACTGATAATGGGCTAAACTTGTATTAGCAAGTAGCATAATGACAATAAGCTAAACTTGTATTGGCAAGTAGCAAATTGAATAATTATTTGTATTGGCAAGTAATAACTTGAAAATAATAGCACACGTAGGCAGTCAAGTAAATATAATTAAAGCGATAAACAATAAACCCCCACCTGAATTGACTTGAATAAAGTCGATGAAATGACATGCAAATGCTAAGCCCGTGATCCGAATTCCGTGCAACATACGCGTACGGGACACGTATTTTAATATTATTGTTATTTAAATTTTAATAACAAGAAAATTGGACAAGAGATTTGGACAGAACAGATTAAATGGTGTGGCTGCAGAATGATAATCATTCCCCTGAAAGGCTAATGGAATGAATTTGGCAGTAATTGAGTATTAGGTGTTATAAGTGGACTCTGCAGGATCATTTTTCAATAGGTAGGGAATAAAATCACATCATTCAAGCAACTTAATTGATTTCCCTCCCTTCCGTAAGTCTGCCTTTCCATTTCCATCCTGTACTTTATTACCAGACACACACATATTATATCCCATTTCCCACACCAGCACGCCCATAACTATATACATACACACGTACTGATACACATATCTACACACATAATATGTAACACAGTCACTCACACACATAAACATACACACACTCATGCACTACAACACGCATACTAACCTTATACACACACACACACCTGCACACACATCAACTCACACACACACACACTAAAACATGCACACACAACACTCATTATCCTCTTCAAAATTTATTGGGTTTGACTAAACAGAGAAAAACGGTTTCATTATTGGCCGATTGAGATAATAGGATTGGAGTGGGAAGAAATTCATTTTCGTTTATAGAATTATGGTACCGTTGAACAAAGCTGGGAAATTGGTGTTGGTACAGTAAAATTTCCGGAAATAAAGCTGTTTGTTTTGAGAGGGAATGAATAGTTGTACCTCTTCGACCTCCTCTGGATTCGGTGTTCCAGCCCAGGCGCGAGACCCATTGTCGATCTGGGTATAAATAGGGTTGGAAGGATGCTTGAGGGTGGTGGCATGATGGTGGTGGTTTTCATGAATTGGCTGCGGCCAAGATTGGTATGAGGGAAAAATATCTTATTGTTTAGTTGCGGAATATATAATGTATTCCTACTAGGTTTAGGAATATTTGGATAGGGATTATCAGATTTCCAAAAATCTTCCTCACTAGTAATTAGCGTAATTCAGTTGTTGGAATTCTGAATGCTTTTGGGCTCAAGACATGGGCCCTTGCACATTAGTGAACTGGGCTTGAGTCTTGAGCTCAAAGCGATGGGCTTGTTATGATATGTTTGAAAAAATGAATGAATGCAATAAAGTAATTCCTATTGAGACGTCGGGCTTAAGAAAATTAATAAATAAATGAGTAAATTGCAAATAAATGGATTCGCAAGTTAATAATAATAATTTCCGATATAAATTATGCATAGAAATATTAAATGGCCAAATTGAATTGGTGTTGGGTCTAACCCAACATTGGATAAAAATGATTTGCCAACTTAATAAATCAACAAAATAATGATGATGATGATGATGATGATGATGATGATGATGAGGATGATGATAATAATAATAATAATAATAATAATAATAATAATAATAATAATAATAATAATAATAATAATATTAATGATAATTGGGAAAAATACCGGGAGATATTTAATCAAGATGATGGCCGAATATGTTATTTTAAAGCTTATAACTGGCCTGGAATCAAAATATTATAAATAAGATTTTGAGCTTAATTCGAGTAATAATATTTTGTTTTACAAAAGGATACAAAGACACTAGTTTAGAAAGACGTAACAAATTATATATATAATTATTTACACGAACATGTAAAATAATATTTTAGATTAAATAATACACTAAAATTTTGGGATATTACACCTATCCTACTCGTTAACAATAATATGTATAATTTTACTAGAATTCAATTAGAATATATATATATATATACATATATATATATATATATCACTTATAATAAAAAATAAATATAGTAATTTGGGTAAATAACATTCAAAACTGAGTTAGAACTAAATTAAATTAACTTTTTAAAGCTGTATCCACGAACCACAACTTCTTATGTATAATTTTATGTATAAGTTTGTCAATCCCGATGTGCTTGATGTACTTCAGTTTGAGTTGTTAGAAGTGATAAATTGAATTCAGAACATCCGACATTTTAGATAGATTGAGATATAAGAATCTTCACCTAAATATGTGCCCGGCTTGATAGGCTAATAGTCTAAAGAGTGACGGGACAGACTTAAAAATCTTACTATATTATAAGAAATAGACTAAGCTGAGCTAACTAATACTAGACCTGACAGATTTGACCTGGTTCAATCCCATATATTAGGTTGTCGAACCGTCCGAATTACTGCCACTTTTCACATTAATTTGGAGGGGAAAAAAAACTTACAGTGTCGCAGAGAATTAAGAGAAGCCTTGGGCCCACAAGGAGAGGTTGAACAACACAAACTACCGAGAATGGCACAGATAGAAGGTAGTCAGTAGCTATCGACATTGCGATTACAAAAAATCTGCACGATATATAAAATTAAAATCGAAATCACACAAAACCGTACGAAATCACACAAAATTGAAATCAATTAGTAAAACTAGTGTGCGAAATTACGTGAAAGAAGGGAGATCTTCGTAGCTGGCTTGGAACTGGAAGAACTGCGTGAAAAAGGGAAGAGTCTGTTTGGCGGTTCCCATGGTGATGGTCGTCGCCAAGCCGGCGGCGGCGGCAACGATACGAAGGACGAGGTCGAAAATGGCGACTCTGCGTTTAATCTGACGGCGGCTTTTGCATTTGCATTTGCAGCAGCAGCTCCTAGAAGAGGCGCATTGCCTTTCCTTTCTCTGCTCGTTTCTGCAACATCAATGGCGGTCGATTCGCCTCCAGATCTCTCCATTTAAACAGGTTTGTGATTGGATGATATGAATTAAACTGGATATAGATTAATTGTTTCTAGTGATTGCGTTATATATAGAGGGAATTAGAGAATATTTGATCGATAATGGAGCAAGTTGTTGCTAACTTCACTGAATCATGCAATTTGACTATCAAATATTATACATAATTTGGATTTTCTACTGGAAACTCGAAAGTGTGGTTTTTTGTCTTATATTTTAAGCAAATTTTATAATTTGGAACTGAAATCATCTTTCATTCCTTTTTATGATCTCTCCTTTTTGTTGCTTCTTTTCTACGAACATATAAGTCTATTAGCGTTGTTTGTTCCCTAGCCATTTAAGATGGAACATAGAGGCAGAATGTGAGGAATATTAGGCTGATGTTCACCTTTGCCAATCTAGATTGTGGTATAACACTTGCTGCTATACACAGTCTCCTCAAGGTAAAATTGTAGCGATTCTGGTTTATGAGTATATTTATATGCACTAATGTGCAAGAAACTGATGGTGGAGTGAGGATATATGCGAAAGAGAAAGACTGAAACAAAATCGGGATAGACACCTTCTCTTTATTAAAGAAAAAAAAAAGAAGGTTGAGTGACCCTTTAGTCTGCTTGGTGTATGTTTATAAGGGTGTTGGATGTTACATGTTATTTGACCTCATTAGCCTGACGTATTGGTGTGAGAGTGAAGGATGTTTAAATTATCTTTGGTAATTGGCGGCGTGCCAATTATGTTATTAACTGGTTTGTGCATCTTTTGATCAATGTGAATTGCGTCTTGCAATGGGCCTCTTGCAAAAAGTAACCAACATGTCCTCGGTGTAAAATGCGTTTGAGTTCCTTAATGTTCACCGCGGAATTGACGGAAGTTATCTGAGCTCGTCTGTCTTATTCCCTCAAGAGATGTTTCTCCTTCTATTTGATGATAAAAAATCATAATTTGTCTAATTAGTGTAGTTATTAGCATTATAAAGAATGTAGGCATAAAATAATATGCTACAGGAACAAATTAAGTATATTTTATTCAATATCATGTACATTTTTTTTTCTCAGAGAACACAATACATGTAATTCTGATGCTACCAAACTTACCACTTAGAGCTAAGAAATGATGAGCCATTCATATATGTTTACAATTAATGATTACAAGGAATAGATGGACAACTAATGATTACAATTGTATTTTTACTTTTGTTTATTTTCTTGATTTAAAACAGGATAGGATTCGTAACTCAAGATGATGTGCTTTTTCCACAATTGACAGTGGAAGAAATACTGGTTTTCGCAGCATTCTTGAGACTACCAAGGCCTTGCAAAGGTAATAAAAATTAATTTTTGAATATATAATTTCTATTAAGTTAACATTTCATAATTATTTCATTTTGTTCATGGATTATTAAGCAGGAAGGACAATTATTACAACTATTCATCAGCCTTCAAGCAGAGTGTTTCACATGTTTGATAAAAGTTCTATTAATAGCATAAGGAATATCCTATCTACTATGTCAAAGCTAGAGATTCCATGAAAAACTTTTCTTGTTTAAGGTTCATCCCATAAATACAAATGAACCCTACAGAATTCTTGCTCGATTTAGCAAGGGGACTAGTAAAAGACGTCATTGTCCCTGATGAACTCTTTGCATCTCAAGAAATTGCTAACTTGTCGTACCAGTGAGCATCAATTTCCTCATAACTTTTCACAATTATTATAGAGTTAGTTCTGCTCATACTCTTTTTGGTCTGTTTTTCAATTAACAATATTTATAAAGAAAATATGTTGCAAATACAAGATTCAAATAAACTGCAACTTGAAGAGACAAATTTGATATCATAAAGTAGTTGATTTTCTAGGTAGCTTGCAATGTATAAAAGATGAGTGGGACTCTGTTTATATTATTTTCACATGTTGTTGATCTGTGAAGATGCCCTTCAAATATATTGGTTACCTCTTTTGGGAGATTATGTTGATGGTGGCCAGCACAGCTTGGAAACTATCACTCTTCTTCTTGCTCTAAAGGTATATCTACTCATCTTTCAGCACTTCAATCTTTTCTCTTTTTATTTCTTTCATGATAAACCCCAGGAAACATAATTCTTTCTTAGTGTTGAAGGTATCTACTCATCCATCGAGTAATGGGTCTTTCTCAGTTCTCAGTTTAGATGATGAAGTTAATCTTTCCGGTAAAGTATTCTATATGTTGTCTAATCTTCTTTCTGGTGGTTGCTTCAGCTTGATAGTGTAGGAACAATCTGTTGTACTACAGGGCTAAGATGGATACCAATACCATGTCTTTCAGATGCGAAAGAGTTAAAATTAACCTTCCTTAGTAAGTCAAGGCTCTATGCTTGATTTGTATTATCATGCATAATCCACCCAATGTGGAAGTTTTGTTTATGTGGTTGATTTAAATTGTGGCACTTCTTGACCCTAGAGTTCCTGATGTCGATGAGATTCTTCTTCTTGTTGCTGAGCCTTTTATTTTGTGACTTGAGGGTGTATGCAATGAAAGAATATGCTATGAACTAATCCTTCTATATTGTGCTTCGGTATGCTCTGGGGATTGGTGCGATCATTGGAAGCAAAGTGTGCATTGTGTGTATTTTGTACCTTAAGTGTATGATTGTTATTTTGAATAAAATAGTTTTTCTTAAACAATGACTATTCAGGAATATATATTATTTTATGAAATTGAAACCAAGGAGGAATTAGTATCTGGTGGGGGTTAAAACATGAAAGTGAAAATAGTAGAGGTTCGATAAAGATAATCTAAGCTAATTATGGGAGAGAACTGAAGAAGTCTTCGAGGTCCAATTTGACCATTTACAGATTATATGTAGTTAATTTCTATAGAAGATTTACAACTTGAATTACATTTATGTCCTTTAAGGTTTCTTTCAGATTGCCAAATTAAATTCCAAGGCTTATGTAAATTACAATGAAACCTCTTGTCTGGTTAAAAGCTTGACTGCAAACTCGGACGATTGAGTATGTCCAGACTAATTGAAATACTTGAAGCATCATTTTTGTTCAATCGCCAAAGGGGTCATATTTTGAAGAGTTGCCTAGTCAAGTAGTTGAGTTGTAATTTCCATGAACTTGTATGTTCTTCTGGGGATTAGACCTTTGAGGTAGGTAATGCAGTTCAGCCTCGTTTTTTTTAACCTAAGTAATGACTTTGTTTCAAATTATACAATAGGTTGCGACTAATCCAGAAGAGGCAAGGCCTCATCTTGCTGAAGCTGGTATTATCGTCTTTAATGGCAATTTTAATTGTCGTCTATTTGGCATTACTTACGATGAAGCTAGGGACTTAGTTTCTCAATGAAGCTTTGATTGGCTTCGTGAGAGAGATCAGCTAAAAGCATAAATGAAAGCTGGTAAAGTTTTTCAAGGAATGCGAGAGGCCATTATCTCATTTCCTCCCACTTATAAGTTTGAGAAAGGAAAACCAGGTTTAGGAGGTAATAGACTTGTATTTGTCTGATTCCTTTTATAAACGATGGACTTTTAAGAATAAATAATTTATATTTTAGGTCATGATTTGGGTGAGAAGAAACGAATTCCAGCTTGGTGTGACGAGTCCTATATCGAGGTAATAGAGCGGGTCCAACGAAAGAATGCAGCCTCGACTGCATGTAGTCACCTTCATATATCAGTAAGCCTTCATCTTGGGATAGTGAAACAACATATTTATTCCCGTGCACCGTACTTTGATGATAATCCAATGCAACTTCTTAGAGGTGATGATTTAGTTACCATAACAAAACCAGCCGGATTATGGTTAAACACTCAGGTATATCACTCAAATTCTTCATTTGTACATTTTTAAAAAGCTACTCTTTCGCAACTCCTGATCGGTCTTTACTTGTGCAGTACGATGCATTTTTCAGCCAATACAACCTGAGTATGAGGAGCTTCATTCTTTCTTTATCATGACGCACAATAATTAACATTTCATCACCTAAGGTGGGCTTCCTGAGAAGTATTGTATCACGATTCAGAACAGGCCAAGCAAAGCTAATTTGATGGACAAGGCCTTGCATGATGCTCTATTCATTGTAAAAAGAACTCTCAAATCTTATGTTGTAAGTGCCTTCCCATTGATTACTTCATTTTAAATAGCTAATTTGATCATTTATTATATAAACCTTTAGCCACTCTCTAGTTTTCTCAAGTCAATTAACATTAAAAATTATAATTATTGGAGGGATACATGACAATTCTGTCCATGAAAGCTCTGAATTGTGTAATTCTCAAATCTTAGGTTTGTTATGTGATGAAATACGATAAAGACTTGCAAAGTGCATTTATATAAAGTAATGAGAGGCTGGTTTGTAATGATTTAATGCTGATATAATTATTAAGATAATTATTTGAATAATTTACTTAGCTATGTTCGGAATTATGTTGGTTGCATCCTTTATTTTGAACAATTTTAAATTTCTTATTAGTATTTCTTTACAGCATAATTGTGACAACGGATTTCAAATTAGTAAAATAGGATATCACACTCATAGATCTAATCTCATGTATTTTTTTTATTTGAATTAAGTTTTAATTTCGAGTTTATTCTTCGATTATATATAACTCAATATGTGGTGGTCTTCAGTAAATTGAATATAAAAATTATAATTGTCTTAACTATTAAACTCATGTTTTGACAATTTTGTTATTATGAAGGTTGTTAGTGGAGGTGTTGTTAAGGCTGCTCTATCTGTATATCTGGAGCTCTTGGCTACTACCTTAGGATCCAGGGAGCAGCTGGCCATTGCAGAATATGCTGAATCTTTATTGATGAAACCAAAGGTCCATCTAATATACTTGAATCATATCGGTAATTGATATCATTTTCATCCTATAGCTACTGAACTTGCTATTTTGTTCCTACTCAGGTGCTTGCTGACAATGTTGCCAAAGATGCAACTGAATTGGTGGCTAAACTACGAGCTTACCACCACACTGCACAAACGAAGGCAGATAAAAAGCATCTCTCAAGGTACAAATCACCTGTTATTTAGTATTATCCTAAGCAATAGCATACCCCTTTGGATTTCCCTTTTTCTTATGTTGGAGAGAAAGTAAAAGATCTAATCATTGGGAGCATGATGATTCTAGAAACTCCATTATGAAGTGATACTATCCTCCCTAGTTGCCCAAACAACCTTGTTTGTCTATTCTTAGCCTCAAATGATGTCCTTTTAAGCTCAAAAGCTTGGATTTCTTGCTGACTTTTAGAATTTTATTCTTATTTTTATTAGGTGAGTATCTATTCCTATTTCTCTATTTCGGTAAGTTACATCATTTCACTCAATTCTCGCAGCTAAAAACAATATTATATTCAATAAATAATGTGTGGGAAGAGATAAAAAAGTGGAAAATACAAGGGTGATAGTGGGGATCTTGAGCATTGATGATGGTAATCATCTCCGTACACATAATTGTTATGCTGATTGTATAAAAGCATGCATTGAGTGGCATTAGTGAGGCTTTACAAATTGTTAGTTCTTCTACATCATTATATTTACAAATTACTTTTTTGTTAAAGCTATGAATGTGATATTATTAGTTCTTTTGCCAGTAATATGAATTTTATTGTACATAAACTAACTTATTCATCTTATGGTATGCAGCATGGCCATTGAAAAACTACCGGTGGATTATGAAAAGATTTCAAGTTGCTAAGATTGGCATTTAAAATGTTAAATATTAAGTATATAGATATATGAATTGTTTGAGTAAATAAGAGTTGAAATTGATTTTATTCTAGGACTTATTTAGTTGAACAATTTGTATTGTATTATAGTAATTTTAAGGTTGATGAATTGATTGACATTTGTTTTGTATTTGATGTTCCGTATTTAATATTTTATTATTGTTTGACTATTGGGTGTTCCGTATGAGAATATACATCTAAACAACAACTTTCAATGATCAAACCCGTTGTCTTTCAATTGTCTTTCATTGAAAGACAACAACATTTTTTTTGTTATATTTGCTAAGAAAAGACAACGGTTTTTATCTGTGGTCTTTATTTATGAAGACAACAGGTATACAAGATGGTCAACAGTTTTTCACTGTTGTTTATTGCTAAACAGACAACAGTTTTCTACTGCGGTTGAATCTATTGTTTATTGCTACACAGACAACAGTTTGAAACTGTTGTTAATAGGGGTACTTTTAACAACACCACTATTGTTAACAGACTTATTTATAACTAGACAACAGATAAAAACCGTTGTCTATTTGAAAAATTCTTGTAGTGATGCATGGGAATAGTGTGTGCCTTGCGCGTGACATACACGTGACTAACGCTACAGCTATTGCCTTGTCGCCATCGGTGAGCACACATTTTGGTTGCCTTCCTTCCATAGCATGCATAAACGTGCTGAAAGTCCACGTGTATGCATCAACGCTTTCTTCAGATACCAAACAACATCCAAAAACAACAGTAGATCGATGATTGTTGACACCAACAAATTCAACAAGCGGCATCTTGAACGTATTTGTTTTGTATGTTGAGTTGATGACTAACACGTCGCCGAACATACTGTAATCCATTTGCAACTTGTAGTCTGCCCAAAATATTCTACTCAACTTGTTTTTTCCATCTAACCCGAACCTTACGTATAGGTTAGGATTGTTGTCAATAAGGGCATTGAAATAGCCTATTGTGGTTTCTGCATCCGTGCTCATCCTCCTTGTACGTTCTTGATCGAAACTGATGAAACTATAAAGATCCTTAACCATGAACCCTACCTTGTCATATCCGCCTAATGCCATGACCATGAAATCCATTATCTAGCAGGTTCTTATCCCGGCTTCCTTCATGGTCCGTATCTCCATTGCTTGCTCTACTTTTATTTTTCTGTATGATCTAAAGAAACGAACCTAATTACTGTTTGCCAAGTCATGATTGTGGTTAGGTTTAAACGAGGACACCTTATATGTATATCTGTTGTCCGTTCTATCCGTACAACAAAAGTAGCTTTACATTTGCATCTTTTGATGGGAACGGGTTCCCTCTTATGATCCTTCGTACCGTTACTTTTATTATTTCTCTGCCCTTGAAGGTTGCAAACCCAGCGACGCATTGTAATTGTTCCATCCTCGTCAGATATAATGTTGTGACGACGGATGCCAAAGTCTAATTTCCTTGAATAAGCTTTGTAGTAGGATTCAACATTGGATACTGTTTGAAAATATTTCTCAATTAAGTCTTTATATGTTCAGCACCTCACATCTTTCGTCCACAATCCACTGTCTGCGTCCAAAGCTACGAAATGATGCATAAGGTTATCAATTTCACCTTCGTACTCAGTTGCATCTTCCGTAGGGTTTATGGATGAATGGTTCGATGTTGTTGTTGTACCCTATTATATCACTGGAGTCAATACTAGCGAAGGAATTATTATCGGTGCTGGATATTTGCTTCACATTGTAATATGCGAATAGACTATCCGTATCTTCATCTACCATGATCTTCCTGTATGTGAATTATATTGGAATTTAACATACCAAAATTTGTATATACACATTACAATAAACTGTCAAAGGGAAAACAATTATCAGAATTTGACATTCAAATAAAAATTTAAAGCACATGATTAATATGAATAACGAAATTCAGCTGCATAACTACACAATTTCATGCAGATTTTTAATTTCGATTTGCAAGACGAAACTATGTAATTAGAATTTAGAGTATGCATAATATTAGTATGATTAACCGTTGAATTGAGATTTCTGAGTAGAGAAAAGATTCCGATCACGGAGTATACACCACGCCTTTAAGAACAACCTAATAGTAATTACATGTGGTTGATCTTGTGAACGATCAAACTTTCAGTCGATTTGCTCCTACGACACGAAGAAATTATGTGTTTGTGCAGTGTGTTGATAACATTAGGCAGTTTAGTTAGGGTTTAATGATATTAATTATTGTAAAAAAAAAACAGTTTCGCCACTCAAATCGCGCAAAACATGTTTTTTATTTTTCATTTCATTTTTTTTTCCGTTCTATGAGTTATTGGTGGAGGGATATGTGTATAACATTATCATAGGGATTGTACTTTCAATTAGCAAAATAGGAGTCAAAAGTTGAATTATTTCACACAAATATATATATATTTATATATTATATATGCACATATATATATATATATATATATTATATACACACACATATACATATATATATATATATATATATATATATGTACATGTTGTTTGTCTTTTCTAATACACATAAATAATATATACAAGGATACACACAAACATATATATTTTTTTACTAATAAAGAAAAACAATTTTCTCGAAATTATTTTTATAACACATGACATGTATAGGTCCATAATATGTGTACTTTACTATTTTTTTTTTCATTTAAAACAATAGTAAATTTCATGTGTAAGTTTAACATCGATGATAATAAAATTTAGTCCACAGATAATTATTCATTTAGCTTAATGAATAAATTATTAATTTGTTGAAAAATGAATATTTATTATTTTAGAATAGAGGATTCTGTTTCATTGAAATTACTTTATTATCCAGGTAGTAACTTTAATATTACCGATGGAACAAGAGATTGGGGAATATATTCTTTTTCTGGTGTTTTTTTTTTTTTGTCTGGTTACTTGACACTTTTTTGTTCTAGATTCATGGAGTAATAAAGTGAGAGGGTATATGTAATCACCAACAACTTATAACGAGCAATTGAAATGACTGTTTAAGCATGAATTTGGGACTAATTTGAAAAACTAGTTTCAATCACACATTAACTTTGGGAGGTGTGTGTGGCGTGTGAAGTGTTCTTATCGTGTGCAAAAAGTGTGTAGTGTTTGTAGTGTGTGTATTGTGTCTAAGGAGTGTGAAGGTTGCATAGTGTGTGTGAGCTATGTGTAGTGTGTGTGTAGAATTTGAAATTTGCTTACATTATCAATATCATAAAAAATAAAGTGGGATATACAAAGTATTTTTTTTGGGTAGTATGGTAGTTGTATTGATGGGATGATTTTTGAAGCGTATAAGACACGAGAGGTAATCTTCCCAAATTAGTATTTGTGAACCATATTAATTTTGATAATTTAGCTCTTATCTCGGCTAAATTGCAATTAGTAAATTAATAATATTTCGGCGGAGTGTATGGATGCAAGAGTCGTACTCTTATTAGTGGATTGAATGTCCCTGTTATGAAATCATGTGAATTGCTTGTGGTATAGTAGCCTAGTAAAGATGAAACATAAATATGGTATAGTATGCATGAATTTGTTCTCGTAGTTCTTTAGAAAGACTTCCTTGAGTGCATGGTGTGTTGTAGAATAACTAATCCGCTTTTTTTTTTGAGGAAAAATAGACAACGGTTTAATAAAACAATTGTGCAAAGTAAGCATAACTGTTTGTCGAGTATGTTCACTACACCAATCGGCAAAACATGCGAATGAAAAGTTTGTGAACTGGGGTGGGTAGGGTAAAGACCGCGGGTCGTTTATGCATTTAATTACCAAATTAATTATATCCAAACTCTCGAATCTACTAAGTAGAGTGGCAAGTTGGGTCGAATCCACAGGTACCGGAGGAATAGTATCGTTTCGATTACTCAAGCAACTAGGAATTTAAAATAGAATTAGAAACAAACAAGCAAAAGCAATAAAGATTTTTTTTGGGGAGGGGAGGGGAGGGAATTTGTGATTTCCAACTAATCGATTACTAAAAATTACCAAAACCAATAAATAAACTAAAAAGCAATTACTATTAAAATTCGAGTAACAAGTGATCTAAAGACAAATAGATTGATTTTTCGGTTTTTCAAATATATAAAAGGATCCACCCTTGATCTCGTTTCCCTTCGGTCTAATTGATTTACGCGACTATTGTTGATGCCCAATCAATTGGAATTCAAGTCCCTATCTCAAGACTATTAACAAGCTCTAATAGTCTTGTTGTCTCTTAATCCTAGCTAGCCAGAACAAGCTCTTCGACTAACCCTATTTGATTTAATCCAACCTTCAAACAAGCTCTCTCCGGCTCGATAACCAAACGATAAAAGCACCAAGACAATGAGATAGATAAGACATAAAACTCACAAGCTCGGTTTTAGAGGTCAAACTTTATACTATCACCAATGAATTAATCATTGTTTGCTATACATGAATCGAAGACCCTACAATTACGGATAGTGATCCCGATTTCTAGCAATACATTTATAAGCTTCCTAAAGGGTGATGAATCCTAAATTCAACTCATAGATATAAGTCAATAACAACAAATAGTATAAAACACTTGAATACACAATTAAAAGGTAACATCAACCGTAATAATCACATAAATAATGTCGACTCGAAGTTCCACATTCGATCAAGGGTAGAAATTAGGGCGCTACTCACCCATATTAACTATTACAAACAGAAAATTGATTAAAATGCAAAGAAACATAATATTAAGATAAAAGAACAAAAAAATGATGATTGGAGAAGATGATCTTCAATCTTCTTGCCCAATCCTTCTTCTTGGTGGAATGAAGGCTGGAAATGGATGATAAAATGGGCAAAGATAGGTTAGAATTTTAATGGGAGGTTATATATATAGGGGAGAATTTGCTAGTTCAATTTTAAGCCAAAAACACATTTGCAGTTTGAAACAGGGGGTCAGATCTCGGTCGAGACACAAATCGTCTCGGCCAAGATGAAGAAAATAGGGTTTCTTCTGGAAGGTTGGCCTCGGTCGAGGTATGTACTCATCTCGGTCGAGGTGGTGAAAAGGGGATTTTCAGGGTTTTGGGTTTAAGTATCACCTCGGCCGAGGTATGACTCACCTCGGTCGAGGCCTAGAAAACTTGAAAACCTTCATTTTTCCCTAGAAGGTCACCTCGGCCAAGGTGAATACATGCCTCGGCAGAGGTGAATACATGCCTCGGGCGAGGCCTTGAGCTCCGATTTTCTTCCCAATTCTATTGGAAGGTCACCTCGGCCGAGGTCTTGAGCTCTAATTTTCTTCCCAATTCCCTTGGAATGTCACCTCGGCCGAGGTGAATACATGCCTAGGCCGAGGCCTTGAAATCTGATTTTCTTCCCAATTCCCCTGGATGGATGTCTCGGCCGAGATGCTTCCTCCACCTTGTCCTCTGTTTACTTCGTTCGATCTGTCAACTTTGCGATCTCTGATGCTCGTTCTTGGTCTGATTGTACCTGTTTTGACATAGAAATGAACGCGTTAATCTGCTCAATAAGAAATAAATGCCCAAAATACACGTGAATATGCACACACGTATAACTAAGTTGGCACTTAAATCAACCTAAAGTGCATGCACGATCACGTGTACCATGACGAGAAAAAATTTCATATCCCATATTAAAAAATTACATTGACAAAACACAATAGATCTTTATTCTAGGGATCAGGAGGGTCAGCATGCACATCAAAGGTAGCGGTAGAAGGATTGGACTCGCTTGGGTTGAATTCGAGCATAACATCATCTCCATCATTAAGGTCGTTGGTAACGTAAAAGTCGTTTCACCCCTTGCCCATTCTAAGTCGAGTGTATGGAACATTATTTACCGTCACATGCATGTTTGTAGATGTTCTTCCTCTTCCTCTCAAAATCACTATCCGAACACTACAACCAAGGTTATTGACCGTACAAACTGTATTGGGATACTCTGGTATGTAATTGAAAAAGAAATCAGGGATAAGTGTAAATTAAGTTCGACACAAACTGACGATACTCTAATAAGAAGCATATCACTCGGCCGTTTTCCTGTGCATATACACCTTCCATCTTCAGCACAAAATATGGTCTACGGCTGATCGATGAAGCATTAGCTATCTGAGATGATTCCCTTACTAAACAAGACTACATTAATTATTTGGATTCAACAATATGGTATATTAAATCACAAATTAACCACAACTACTTCAAAAGCAATACATAACTCTTTGCATATCAGCGTTATTTTTTGTCTTCATGTCCTGGACTATTGCAAAATCAATTTCGCATTCATCTGAATCAAACACAGTAGCATTGAACTACATCCCTCCTTTATGATTGAACACTATGGAATCCCATGTGCTGATGCAGTGACGCCGAACAAACTCGTTCTAGCCTTCACGGAAAGTGATGCAACCCTCGTTGGTCCTGGTTACCATCACATCAAACGTCCCAAATCGTGTTTTAATTCTTTCTTTAACCAAGGTCTCTTCTGCCAACATGGGGCAGAAAGCATGTGGCACATACTATAAAAGGGCAAATACAAGTCATTTACATAACAAGGACACCAGTATGAGAAATAATGATAATGTTTATCGATCGATATTACAAGAGACGCATACCATAAACATTTAAATCAAACTAACCATTTTTTCCTCGTATCCGGGTGCCATGACCTTGAAGAAAGACAAGGGTGTAGCAACGTATCTCACCATCGTATCTAAAAAAAATGGGAAAAAAATGATATTTTTTTATTCGAACATATTGTAAGCATTGTGTACTATTAATACAACCACACTACAATGCAATTTGTAGATTATTGCAAGAGAGCCATTTACAACCGTTATATTCTGACAACAACCAGGTACGGAGATGGCATGTATCTTTTGAGAGGTTTAACTTGTAAAGAGCACATGTTCCGAAGGCAATATGTATACGACAATATGAAGTTTAATATGATTTATGTGGCTTCATAAAATAAGTTATCAAATATCTACAAATACATTACTGAATCCATTGAAGAAAAAAAATGATCCACCACCACCATAACCTTAGGTACCAAAAAAGTGAGAATGTAACTTACCGATACTACTACTACTACTACTATTATTATTATTATTATTATTATTATTATTATTATTATTATTATTATTATTATTATTATTATTATTATTATTATTATTATTATTATTATTATTATTATTATTATTATTATCATCATCATCATCATCATCATCATCATCATCATCATCATCATCATCATCATCATCATCATCATCATCATCATCATCATCATCATCATCATCATCATCATCAGAACTCCACATACTAATAATTAGCAATTCTAGAACAACAACAGACTTAGCATTTGTCAACTTTACCAATGTTCAACTGCAAGAAAGATCAAGAGTTGCACTCCAAAATTATATATCGGGAGACATCGAAAATGTGGAGGGCAACCATACCAATCGAACTAATGTCGCGAGTATGTTTTGATCAGCATAGGAGAAATTTAATAGTAACATGTTATTACCAAATACATCCTCAAAGTCTTCATTTTACATATCATTTAAGTTATTTTATTATAATAACTGATCCTGAAGATATACATTTTGACCACACTACTTCTGAAAATTCAAATGTTTTTTTAACAAAATATGGACAGATTTTGAAAATCTATTTACGTTATGATATATTGTTTGTTTAATGTGTGCATTCTTCAAGTGCATTTTGACATTACATTTGGTAGAGACAAAGTTTAAGAGGAGAAGATGTTAATTGTAAACTGTTAAAAAATACAAAGGGGATGCCCAAAAAATATTTAATTAGTTTAAAGAATTAGGCCATATATATGGCTTCATTAGTGTTACAAGGTAATCATGACTATAACCAAATGGAAACAATGTTAGTGAGAAATGTAAAGAAACATGTTTAGTATTCTTAAAGTAAGAAACTTTAAGAAGATTCTCTTGAAGATTACTTAATTACATAACTAGAAAACACAACTTAGTGACATGTTATTGGCAATAACATAATAATCTATATATTAACATAAACTGGAATGCTATAATTATCGGTGAAGCTTGTCTCGATTGACATGGTTTACCCCCACGTTATCGTAGCCCCCTAGTTTAAATTTACACAATTACGTTAACTCTTAGGCAGCTCTTCATCGACAAGGTTTAAAATGCCAGTATTTGTTCACCATTCTTTAGGAATCTTCCTGAGTTAGTGAAAGAGAGGAATAAATAGTAGATGTCGTAAATGATTTCATACCACAAAAGAGAAGATAGCAAAGTATAAAAGTATGAAGAGCTACAGTTGATATAATCCTACCTATGTTCCACTTCCAACCGAAATGTGTATAACGACCCAATCTATAATTTTTTTGTCCAATTTTTCAGAGATTTCACTAGTTCATGCCATATAATAGTTAAGATACATAAAATTATACTATGAAGCTACATATTCAAATTATGATGTAAATAGTAAAAATCTTGGTGAAGGGCAAAAAGACAATGCAAATTACAATAAATGGTCGAACATGTACAACACCTACAACATTCTAGTAGAGGAAATTTTTTAGATTGAAGCGTTAACTACAACATATTTCGTAAACCTACAATGTAGAAGATGATTGGATTTAGACAGAGTACATGCATATCAGAGAATCCCAACTCTCATTGTTCGTTTCACAAGAATTGGTAATCTTCAGAACATGGAGTGATTATGTTAAATTGAAAATGAAAACCTGAGTTTTTCGAAATGATTGAGGCTGATGCAGATTAGTATCCAGCGGATGAAGGCTTCGGTGAATGAAATCTCAAAAAATCTTTAATACCCCGTTTCCCCTAATTGCCTAAAATAGGTAATGACAATGATACATCACAATCAATGTTATAAGTTGTATATTTGTGTATACCCTAGTTATTGTTTCCTTATTTAGGAAAACCATAAAAGGCATATTTCTTTCTTTTTGCATTATCTTTTTTAGTTTTATTGTTATTACATATACATACTGGTCACATTTAGGGAAGTCCGGCCCATTTGGGCTACAGAATCGGTCCAACACTATATTGGGCGGCGGGTTGGATCCGTCCAATATTTAATCGGTCCTAAAATTATTTATCCCAACTCGACTTCTTCACCTATAATATACTAAGATTTTCGGGTACATACATGGACCATCGAGATTTGTGGCTCGATCGTGCCTAATCGTAGTTTAGGTCAAGATTTATTGCGGGTCATCCCATCTAAAAAAAATTAATGACATTTCAACCTCGAAGAATAGATTACAACAATCAATGTTATACATGGCAAATCAGAGTTTAGTTCTTAAGAGGGGATTATTCGGAGTTAGTCGGGGACTTTTACAATATATACATGCATACATTATAATATTCCTTTATTTCTCTCTCTCTCTCTTTCTCTGTGCGTGTGTGTGTGTGTGTGTGTTTGTCTCTCTCTCCCGCTCTCTGGATCTCTCCATGTCTATCTCGTTCTTGAATCCTCTGTAGTTCAGAGTTGTGCATTTCGGTGAAATTCTCTCATACTCTCCATCTACTATGTGGTTATTCACATTCTATCTCTACAAAGTTATCCAAATGTAGAGAGAGAGAGAGAGAGAGAGAGAGAGAGAGAACTATATGGAAACACACAAACTCATCTACAGAGGATCCAATAGAAGTCCCTCTATTTCTCTCTCCCATGCTCCCTCCATGTTACTATCTCCAAACCATTCTCAAATGTTACCTCTCTCTCTCTCTCTCTCTATGTCCGTTCTATACCTCATAATCCTTCTTCTCTATATCTCTCTCTATTAATCTAGATTTATTTTTCCTCACTTCTCTATCTCTCTTTCCCTTTCTCTCTTTATCACTATGTCCCCCTCTCTCTTTCTCTCTCTACATATATCTATCTCTCTCCATATCCTGATTTATTCTAATTTTTCTCAATCCCCAAATATCTCAAACCAATATCTGTCATTTGTCTCTCTATCTCTCTCTCTCCTTTCTATATATCCTTGTCCTTCCACTATGTCTCTCTCTCTCTCTCTAGATCTCTTATTCCCTCTACGCTTCAACTCTGTCTTTCCATATCTCTCGTTATCTCTATTTCTCTTTCTTTCTTTCTCTATCCTTCTCTATCTCTCACTCCTTTACTATCTCCAACTCTCATTCTTACTCTCTCTATATTAATTTTGGAATGTTAATGTTGAAGAAAAAAAATATTTATTGTTCCTTTAAAAAAAAAATTAATATTAGAATAAAATCCACATGTAGTCCTCTCTATATGGCAACTCCATATTTTTAAAATGATGAAAATTCTGTGGATTACTTTGAAATCGACAATGAAGCTGTACGAATGTTGCGATGGTTGGAGTTATTTGATATTCTGAAAATCTATTAAATGCTTCTTGTGATTCATCTTGTGTCTTCGGCACTTAAGCATGTGGATGGAAAAATATGAGACATAGATTTTTTAATTTACACCAAGATAATAGATAATGTAAAATTTTGAATACGAAATCTAGATTTAGCAAGTAATGTATGACGTATGTATTTTTTTCTTTCTATCCCGATTTACTAAAACTGATTTGTTTGGAATAATGGAACGGAATGTCAGAAAAATGCTATATGATTTCGAAATTTCATAGCAACATAGTAAGCAGATGACTAAATGATGTGGGATGACAAAATAATTTTTCAAAATCAAGTCATGTCAACCCTAGTTGATGGGATTATTTGCATAACCTGCTGAAGATAGTAGCATAGCAAAATAGCACATACTAGCAAATTAAAGATTAAAATTGATGAAGTTGTTTGCTGCATGACTGTGACCACCATAAATTTAAATGTGAACTACAAAAAATGTTTATCAATCTCTACAAAGTACCAGAAATTATCATGAATGTCAACTTAGAACTTTATGGGGTTCTGATCAACTAGGACAAAGAGCAACATCATGCCAGTCTGGATCTCCTCCTGCTTCAAGAAAAGGGGAATGCCCTTTGCAAAATGATATAGTCTGGTCAGTAACTCTTTGCTCCACATTCGTAAATTGTCCCTCTTATCTCCAGTTTGACATTGCAATCTCTTACCGCTTTGTTCGGGAAGAAAAGATCGGGGAGATCTCTAGGTACTCTCTGCGCAAATGGAAGAATAAATTAATCTATTCGTTGGTTCCTAACAATATGAAAATAATGAACTAAATTTGTATAGAGCCATTTTCGACCAATCTCTTCGTATGAAGATGAGTCAGCTTAATATAGATCTCGAAGTGGATGGTATTAGAGGGACCGACAAGAATGTTCTGAAATTTTAAAAAAAATAATATCACGACGGTGCAACGTTGATAATCCAAAAAGGTGATAATCTATTTACATTAATCATTTATATCAATTTCACTTCCCTAATTACTTTTGTGTATTCTGAATAGTTAATTTGTTTAAAACAAATAAATGCCTAACATCCTCTACTATCAGTTTAGTAAGATAGTAAACGTCTCAATGTCACCATGCAAACAACTTATTGTGGTCCCACCAGAAGGATAATATACATGACTCAGAAAAATGTATATATATCAAGTTTAAGGAATCAAATTGAGAGGATGCAATATGGTTGTCATAATACTAGGACCATATAAGCTACGTCAATGTCCTACACTTCATAAATATAATGATTTGGTGTGGATGTACATATTAGCTGGAATAGGTTGCAATTGTCAAGATAAGTCATGCTGATCACTTACGTGGCTTATGTCAACGTGACTTTCCTAAGTACAGTGCCCTAAGTATGGAACCCAAATTCAGTATGTTAAATTACAATAATTAGGTGTAGAAACTTTTTTTTTTTTTTTTGTTTGTGTGTATATTAACCATTGAGGTTTAATTTCAACTTATTTATGATGCAGTCATAATGGTTAAAAGAATAAATGTACAATAAGAAACTCACATCTGCTGCAAACCCATGCATCTGCCGATGGGTTCCCCACTAGGTGAATATCTCTCATTTTTTAATGTTCAGAATTGTCATGAAAAGAGAGGGGAATGATGATACAAATGTATATACATCGGATCCGAGCATATCAACCCACATAAAAATTCTTGTTGATCGGGTTGATCATTGCATGAAAACCACTGGTCAAGTGATTAAGCGGGTAGGTAATGACCAGGACATAGCAATCTCGTTGTTAAAGGATAACATCAATGAGTTGAATACGACCATGAAAACAATCAGTTCAAACTGGACCAAATATGGAAGCAGTAATGTCTCTGACCGATGGCAGAGCGAGCAGTGGAAGAATGAGGATGTTGTACCTTCTAGTGAACCTCATGTGAAAAATGTTGAGCCTCTGAACTAACCGGTTAATATGGAGGCTCCACACAATGTGGTCACTTTGAAACCAATGATGAGGTGGATGCTGGGAGCAAGATGAGTACGGAGAATATGAAGGTAAATAGTATGTATATTGATTAACATATTTGTGACATCTAATTATAACATTATAAAACCAATATTAGTAAAGAGCTATTGCAATATATTCCTAATTTAGAAATTGTAACACAGAGTAATATTGACTTTGCTACTCCAAAATCTATCCTGAAAAAGCCTTCTCAAACACCCCAAGTTTCAAGCTGCTTCATGATAGATGCTCAAGACGTGAAAGTGCTCAAATTATGGAGAAAGTGTTAGCTATGAGATTTCCTTTCACAAAGCAGATGCTGAAGTTTGAAAAAAAAACATGAAGCTTGCAATGTTTGTTACAGACAAAATTTTGGCGTCAAGGTTAGTAATGTTGTAAATTAACAGATACAATATACATTGAAGCAATTTGCAAATATACAATATATGGTTTAATTTATTTATTACTTTGACGCAATATGTCTCTTCAACACCCCATTGTTAAAATTATTTGTCCAAACTAAAATAGTGATGTACTTAGCGCGTGGGCTAGAAGACACTTGACGAGGCATGAAGCTAGGACATTGATACCGGCGAGGTGTCTCTTGGACGTGGTATGGCCCTGAGCATTCATACATGCAACCTGAGTAATGGCTATATAATAAATAATTCACATTAATGTTTCATCCCTTGAGATACATTTCTAAAATTTCTATCAACCAAGTTTTGAACATTGCATCAGAGCTGCTGAACTATGAAGAGAGGACCTACAACAATTTTTAGCTTAAGATTTGTTACCTACCAATTCTGAATGTGGTAAGAAATTAGTAATGACGTAATCTTTAAGGTTTTTGAAATCCAATGTTTCAGTCGTATTAATTTCAATATCGATGCACGATATAGGCTAGATCAATGAAGGATGCAACGCAATTCACCGCATGCTTCAATATACTGAACCTCAAGGAAAGCACACATTGTACAATCAGTTCATGCGACAAGGTTCGTCTGCCTAAACCATTTCCTTATATCGTAATTGGATTCTTATTCTTATCTAACACAAATGCAATATTTTGATGGATCGATAATTTTTGTGGTTGTTAACAACAGATTTGCCTACCCATACACACCGATGCTCCAGACCATTTCAGACTGATTGTCTTGGACACGGTCATGCGTCTAGTAGGGCTAGTGGATTCCTCTTCTGATTGTCACGAGATAGACGAGGATATGGTTACAACCATACGGGTTATGGTAAGATGTGTTGTGGTTGACAATGAACAATTGATTGTAAGTCATATATAATGAATGGATTAGTCTTGACTGTCTACTTCTTCTAATCAAAGCAGTCCAGACTTCAAGAAATATACATCCTCGACCTAGGCCGGGCACGCATGGAACCTTTCACCTCCTTTGAGATCAGACGTGACTTTTTTGGGGAAAAGCAACAGAACTCTTAAGATATTATGGAGGCTTGATTTACTTTTTATTTTTACAATTAGTTTTTTTACATCCTAGTAAATTAGTTTTTTTTATATCCTAGTAACTTATCTCTACCCCGAATTATTTTGTACAAACATGTTGCACACTTACTATTAATGTCCGTGTAGGATGGATTATGGGGGTATACGTTATCCAAAACATGTGAGCTACATGAAGCGAAGCACATAACATGAGAAATTTCATATTCGATGATCCAGAGGTACTGTATCCATGCCTCGATAGAACACATTCAGAAAAAATCTTTTATGGTTAATACTAAATGCTAATATATAAGTACTAATACATAAATATTTCCCGTTTATTTCAAATGTCAGGAACTCAACCAGGAACCGCGCCTTCGAGTTTTGATATGGATTATGAAACATGATGGGAACATGCAAAAAAGAAAATTGATGGAGGGTGCGATTGCTTGGTTCGACCAATCAGGCAAATCCAGGACGAAACACAGTTCTGCCCCCACCAAACATGGCGGCCGTGACATTCCATATAGATCTGCACTTGGGATAAAAACAAAAAAAAAAAAAATTGTATTTTGATCCGAATGAAGTCGGGAATGAGATATAATATTAACAATTAATTTTTATTTGGGATAATCTGTTACTTAATATATTGTGTTTTGGGTCATGAATTTTTTTTAATGTGGGCAACTTTAACAGTTTGTTGTTCGTTCACACATGTTTTACGGTATTCCGAAAAGAGCTTATCACTTTTAGTGTTCGGTACGTTTTATTTTCATTGCTGTATAAAATGTTTTCCAGGATTACATGCAATTTGCTTTAGTGTGTTATACATATTAATTCCTTTCGTTTACAACCAGGCGGGATTTTATACCACCATTACGTGGTTGTCCCATTATACCATCAAGTAGGTTTCCACTTAAGTATTATCTTATACTGTAATATTAAGATGTGTTATAATACTGATATATTACATTATTGCATGTTACAAATAGAAAACAAATTCTAAAATCATCAATTGTTATACTATTAATTATGTTATATGGGTAGGGGTGTTAACAAGTCAAGTCAAGTTGGGGGACTAGGAAGGTTGTGGGCGAGCTCGAATAATAGACTCAATGCTCGAGTTGCACCAATATTATTTTTTCAAACTCCAAATTAGTTATGTAAAAACTCGTTTAGCTCAGGATCAAGTCGGCTCAATTTGTACACGATAAAATATAAAAAAATTAAAATAATCTTTATCAAAAGTGCAATTAAGCCAACAATACTGCCAATCCAAGAATTGTTCCACTTGAAATCTATACCTGGTCAGTCTCGACTGTTTTATATCGACATTTTAAATCTTGTTTTATTTTTTTTAGTCGATTCCGCGTGATTCGTGAGTTGTCTCGAGTTTCACTCCTAACTGGAACCCATAAATGACATTCAAACAATTTAGCCTCTAATGTTTGGGCCATAAATTAACTCTATAAATAAAACAATGGGCTTTTAAATGATCAGTAATTACCTCTAGTTGTTGGCCCATAAATCAACTCAATAAATAAAACAATGGGCTTTCAAATGATCAGTAATTAATTAATAATTAGATACAAGTTTTATTTATAAAACCAACTGTTGGCCTATGGTTTGCTTTACTCTTCACTTTATACACCAACCTTTGTTCACCATAAATTCTCCTCTAAAACTTATGCATTTTTTT
Source organism: Ajuga chamaepitys (assembly GCA_958295605.1). Lineage (NCBI taxonomy): Eukaryota > Viridiplantae > Streptophyta > Magnoliopsida > Lamiales > Lamiaceae > Ajuga > Ajuga chamaepitys. The sequence continues at coordinate 21,955,943 of OY282506.1, read as the reverse complement.
TTATTTTTTTTATTTCTGCTCTCCATATTTTCACTACCAACTTCTTTTTAATTGTTTGACATGTATCAATAGGATCAATGTATTACCTTTTTTGTTCGAAAGAATGATGAATACAAAGTTCCCTCAAAAAAATCTGTGTTCTTGCTTATTTTGTTTTCATTACATCTAGCATAACAAAATGAGGAGATTGAAAGTCGCTTCAATTAGAAGAAATCTACGGATTACTGCAAGGTATTCTTAACTAATTGCATGAAAAAAACTAGATCTTAGGCGGGTTTTTTTGTTTGTTACCTTAATTCCTGGTACATTATTCTCCACTCCATGTTATTTCAGGACATAATTATCACAATAGGACCCTTGAAATTCTTTTTTGCTTTAATCATTAATAATAAAATAGATATGCATATTCCTTCAATAGTCTTGTTCAAAAGCTTACGTGTTACTCGCCACTGAACATCTCTGTATAGTGTTATGTCTGTTTTTGTCATTTTCTCGCAACCTGTAAAAAAATAGTTGTTTTGTTTTAAAGAATTTTCTGGATTGTATATGAAACTGAAATATTGCTTAGCATAAAAATAATAATAATATAGAGCAAGTCTTCAGTGCTCGTTTTTTTGTGTTTTGGAGATCAGATCATATACCATCATTTTTTTGTGCAAGGTAAATAAACAGCTGATAAGGATTGTAGCTACTTGTTTTGATTATTATTTGACCAGGTGAAAATATATTGTAGGACTCTATGTTTGTCTCTTCTATAGTGAATTGTGATGTCGTCTCTGCATTTAAACAATGACATCGACATTATGAAATGTTCTCAACAATTATGTGACCGAATATGTTATTTAGTTATGGTAACCATTTTGTAGTACAATCCATAATCCAATACGAGTAACATATTGGATTAATTAATGACGTATTTTTCCGAGTTTTATTGCTAGGTTCGTCAGTGGTTTTTTTAAACTTTTAGAGAATCCTATAATTTGTGTCTCTTTGTCTCTCTCAGGAATCTTCCTAAAAAGGAGTCAACAAAGGCTATGGCTTTGATAATTTTGACGTGGTGAATTTGTCTAACATTCAAGAAAAAATGTGCAACATTAATTAGTGGGGAACATGAATAATGTGATGGGGGACCTATGAAGCCAAACTAGTTTACGAGTTTACTTTTAACAAAAATGACCTATAAAATTATATTTTAGTATGTTCTTGCCAACAGGGAACAAAACGTTGTACTACATTTTTTGTTTTTGACTATTTGATAAAACTTCATTGTATTCCAAAGTCATTTGCAAATTTAACTGGATTTTTGTTTGGCCATTCACATTATTCATCGTTCCCCCTATATGTAATTTTGGACTACATCTCTTGAATTGTTTGGCAGCTTCACCGTGGTAAAGTTAACAAATGCATAGTCTACTATTCTTGTCAAGATCTTCCATATTGTAGACGATATGTGTATGTTAGCTCAAGATGTGAGTTCTTAAACTGTAAACTTTGCGCAACATGGTAAGTTGCTTGTAATTATGCTATCCATCTACTTTTAGTTAATACGATAACCTATTCGATGATGCCCCTGAGGTCTCATTTGCTTAACAGTACAATGTACAGAAGGTTATAAGGTATATTTGTGTTAATAGATGTCTGTTGAATAGTTACGCTCTTGTGCTTTCAATCTTAATGTTTAATGTTTCTTTCAAACATTAAGACAATTAGTTGTAACTACATAAGAGACTTTGTTTTTATATCGCTACTAGGGAGACATTGAGAGTATCTTATGAATGATAATTTACAATTCTTGGATGATATATGATAATGCATGTTTTGTATGTACAATATATCACATGTCTGGTTACTCTTCCTATCTATATTGTCTGAAAATCTCTGACTTCATATATTCCTTTGAAGAAAAATTAGTTAGTGTTGGATCTACAAACAAAGAGACGTTGGTGACGTGCATTGATCAACCTGCTACATTTAACTGCTTGGACAATGACCACATTAGAGAGGTCGGATTATTCATGTTGAACCTTGTACAAAATAAAAGTTTATTTACTTACTCTTGAGAATTAGTGAAAGGGATTAAGGTTATGTTACAAATTTCACAATCGTTGTTTTGATGATTTATTACATTGTTGTCAACCATCTGACAATTTTGTTTTGATTTTTTTCAAAGAATTTTCGTTATTCATATAAAAATGTTGCTTAGTGCAAAATTAATACAGATAAAGTTTTCTTGATGATGTCTAAATCAATGCTTACTGATGTTGTTTGTTAATGAATTAACATATACTCATGGTTGATACATAGAAAAAATAGATGTTTAAGTACATTATCATAATGGTTTTAAGAATTAGTTGGACTGTCTGAAACCCAATATTTGGAGTTTAACCCAGATTGCTCGTTCAACATGACTATACTAGAGCATCCATATTTATTACCTAGACAATTGAAGTACGGTCGTTGTTGAGTTACATTATGACATTCAATAAAACCAGAGTCAATGTTATATAATGTCAACGTATTGATGTCACCACAAAAAGTCCTATTTCCTATTACATATGACAAAAATAAATGAAAAGAAACTAAATTAAAAAAAAAAAATGCGTGACTTCACCACAAATCAAGTACCTATGTTTGACATTGCATTTTTTCACTAAACACTTTTAAAAAAGCCAATACACCCCACTTTCACCAAATACATAATGACTTACAAGGTGAACAAAAAATATCATTTGTATACGGATGTACTAGCTTTGTACATTGAATTAAATAGACTCTATAAGTGAGTTACCCCTTATAAATGAAATAAGAACAACAAAAAAATGCAAAAAAGTAAGATAAAAAAAAAACAAATAAACTCAAACTGTATACAACGAAGGACATACTGATTATCTTCTCATATTAAAATTCTGGAAACCGTTGAAAATCCATTCATTTGCAGTAGCAATCGTGAAAATGTATCAAAATATAACCACCATAACTATAAGCTAGGTTAGATAAAACAAACGCTACCAATACAGAAAAATAGATACTGATCACGCTCAATGAATACGTCGGAGAACACTAGTTACATTGCCAACTTTGAACATGAAAATATTCATTCAATAACATATCGTAAAATAACAGCTGTATCAACCGCCTAAAAAATAACACAATTACTCTACTTCAACATTAAATAATGAATTTGAACCCCACTATCTGACAACCAACAAAATACGACAAAAAATACGACCAAAATCAAAACAACCAAACACACCAGCCTAATCTCAAACATACCTAACTCCTTTCTGCAAACAAATTCCTCAATTTCAGCAATTTTCTCCAATTTTATTAATTCGGCATAGTGTTGGAGCTCCACATTTCTACAAGAGAGCTCAAAGTTTTTTTTTTTTTTTTTTTTTTTTCCCAATAATAGCTTCTATTTCAATATCCTTGCTTATTTAATCTTTGCAGAAATAATTTCTCTATCTCATTCTTGTTCACCAACTGATCCTCGAACATTTCGCTTTCACCTTTCAACTTAAAAAAACACTCATTTTGGAATGGCATAAGAGGAGGATCAATCCATTCCCAAAATTCACAATCATCTACCTGCACCAACATAAGACTACAAAAATCTTATAAACTGACAACAAAATAAGAACAAATAACTTTAAAGAAACAAAAAAAAAAAAAAAAAAAAAAGAATTTCCCTGAATCATGTAGATAAGCAAAATGAAAAACAGAAGTGACATAATTAAAACCGATTGTATTCCTGTGATTTTTGGGTCATTGACCGCTCTGTCGGGTGCAGTCAAATAAGATATTTATTTACCTAACTATTCCTTTCCTAACTAGTAGATATGATAAGTCAGGGTCGATCCCACAGAGAACATGAATTAATCGAATAATCGTATTAACCAAATTTATCTAAATAATTAGAATAATATAATTATAATGAGGGGGGAATTATTTTGATGCAAATTAACTAAACACTTAATAATTAAACTAGCAAATTAAGATGAATTTAAATATGAATAAAAGGTATTCCCGCCTTTAACCTAGTATCCCCTAGCCTGAATATCCATGTAACTAACGCAACTACCTAACTAATTAGTTTTGAGACCCCTACTCCAAGAATTAACAGGTACGCTTAGCTAACCCTTGTTACCCCTTAAGTATAATTAATTATAAGAACACTAGTAATTAATCGTATTCAATTAAGTAGTCCTAGGATACGCTCGCTAGAACAATATTAATCAAATGCATAGGGAACTAAGGTAACGGAGTATGTACGGTGTTGTACTCACAAGCTCGGTACAAGTGACCGCGACTTTATGCTATCCTAGTGAGTAACAACTTTTTGCTACTTTTGGGCACAAACGCATAACAATTATGGATTATAAATTCATGACCTAGCGACAGCTATACGCCTATTATTAGGGTGATCAGTCCACATAACAAACATACAAAAGATAGAGTAATCTAATAACACAAGTAATCTCAGAACATAATTAAGTCAAACAATTACCGAATTAATTACATAAATAACAGTCTAGGGTTCAACATAGTCAAAGACGGAAAAGTAAAAGCTTAGCCGATCAAAGCAATCGGTAAGAACAAATTAATACAAGAAAACATTAAACTATAAAACCCGAATCGCTGAATTTCGAGCCTTCGTGTTCTTCAGAATTTCAAAGTCCGAGCTCTTGAATTAATGTTAAAGTGTTCTCCCCTGATGTCTAGAGGCTTGAGATATTTATAGGAGTACATCTCTTGGATAGAGAGGGAGAAAACCTAATTGGAATAGGAAAATAAATCTAAAACTCGTTTTTGAGCTTGTGGGCCAAGTAATGGGCCGACACTACATTGCTTTCCCAACTTCAAAGCTATTTTTGAGGGTCTTCGTATCATTTTTGGGTTTTTTTTCTTTCACGAAAAGTTGTAGCTCTTCGAATTATCTTTCCAATGCCACCAATTGCACCTCAATCGGAGTTGTAAATCTCAAGATATGGATAAAATACTAGAGGTGTGTCAAGCTGGCAGCTTTAAGGCTCGGCCGAGACGCTTCTACAGCCCAAAAATTTGAGTTCTCTGACCTTCTGTCTCGGCCGAGACTCTATTTCTCGGCTGAGCTCAATCTCCTGAAGCTTTGGCTCGATTTTTCTTAGTTTTTGAGTTGTGGGACTTGTTCTCAACATCCATTCTAAATCGAGTTCGACTTTTTGGTCTAAATTCACCCAAATAACTTCAAAACAAGTCACAAGCATCAAATTCCAATAATACAAATACGAGCAATACACGGTCAATTACGCATGCAAATGCCACTAAATAGACACTTATCTCGACCTATTATGAACGCATAAATACGTTTACCAAATTCCCCCAAACTTAAACCTTTATTCGTCCCGAATAATGCAAAACACAGAAGAAACACACCAAACACGTGTTAAGGGCGATTTAAGTGGCAAACATAGTTTCAAACCCATTTTTATATAGCAAGACAATATGATAATCCGAGCATATCCGACATAGCAACTTAAACTACTTTCGAGACTCGATACTTTCAACAAGTGATCCTTACCAGTTAAGTGTATCACTCATCTCTCAAGTGTATAAGGTAAAGTTAATTCACTCGCATTGGATTACATGCACCGCCTACCTTATGCTTGCCCGTTATCTAAATCAGACCTCGTACTTGATATGTGCAACATAGGATCAAAAAGGACTTTATTTTAGGTTATAATGTAAGTTTAAGGTAGGTGGTAAATATTTGGATGAAAGTGACTAAACTATGGACTAATCGAGTCTTTCCTACTCAACCACCCTTCAAAATAATCACTCAATCCTCACTCTTTCAATTTCTGCAAACTTTCCACAAAAGGTTCCTTCACCCAACAAAAGTCTTTACAATAACCCAAACACTTTTTCCATGCTTCATTTCTGGGTACCACAAATTTTTGGGACTACCCAATTCCTAATATCAACTCAAACCATAAAGCATTTTCTTGACTCCTAACCTCTCCTTTGAACAAAAATAACAATAAAAACTTATTCACAACTAACTTCTTCTTCTTTTTTTTTTTTTTTTTTCTACTTCTAATAAGAATAACAAATACTTCACACTTCACATCCCCTTTCCCAAAATTGGTTGAAAACCAATGTTTGCGGGGAAAAGAGTGGGATGAATTGGTTTTATAAACATAACAACTAGGAGAGGTTAGTTAGTCTCGCTTTTTTTTTTTTTTTTTTTTTCTTTTCACCTATCATTTGTATTCCCTTGTTTGCTTCAAAACTTCCCATCTTTTACCCAAAGAACTTCTCAAATCTTCCCAACTACCTTCCGATCCTCCTCCCTCATACTCACTCTTAGTCCAAATAGGCCAAATGTTTCATATAGAAAGGATATGGCTTGTAAAGTAAGGCTATCAATGAAAATGCTACAAAGTTTAATTGGGCTAACAACGGAAAATTTTACTGGGCACAAAGGCAACATTTTAGAGGCTGAATAATAGGTTTAAAAATAAAAAACCGCCTAATATCATGTCCTACATCACATCATGTTCGACATATTCACAATAGAGACTCCGGGCAAGTTCTAGAGATGACTACATATAACCAAAGAATTCACACCGAAAGAATGTAGATATTACTCCAAAGATGGGAGTACAAATTTTTGGCTAAAAAACTCACAGGGTTATAGGTGATCACAAGTCTCAAGACCAAGTTCAATTTTATCTTCGTTACTTATCATGCTCTATCATACGTCATTTTTTTAAATTTTAAGCAAGAATCATGATCATCATTAACTAGTTGCACACTTATCAATTTCCCATATCTTGCCTTAAAAACACATAGTTACAATCAAGTTACAATCTCGGGTTGACTCAATCCTGGACTTAACTAAAATGCAAAATACATAACAACTAAACATGACCCAACTCACAATGACAGTGGCTCACAGGCTAGACGATCAATCAAGTAATTGGCTCACAGGCCAACACTCAATAAATAAACAAGAAACTCGCAGCTAGCACAAAGCAAGAAAATATATGAAAATAAAGCTCAAAGCTTAAAAAGCTTAAAAGCGGTCAAATCGTCCCACTTACACCCCCTCCCCCGAACTTGGTTAAAAACCACAGTTTGTGGGAAAAGAAGGGTACGACTTGGTGCTTACTTACAGTGCTACTAAAATGGTGGTTGGTGACACGTCGGTTTCTAACCTAGTGTTCCGCAAGTGTACGGATGTAGGTGTAGTACTATTGTCAAGGTCGATCCCACAAGGAATAGTTTTAGGTAGTTTGATACCCTAATACTCTAGGAATGTCCTAACTAGATACTAAGTTTTAAAGGTTGATTTTACTAATTAAACTACTCAATTAAATATAACTTCAAACTTAGGAAACACGAAAACTAACAATCAAAGAGAAAAGGTATCCTAGGGCTTCGATTTCAGGATATTATTTCAATGTGGAATATGATTAACCTATTAATTTACCAATTCTAGTGTTTATTAGGCGGCACGACAATAATCTAATCCTTCTCTCGAAGCGATTAAACCGTTGATTAATTAAGCTAATTACCCTCTCGAGTCAATTAAACCTAATAACTCCCAAACGATCCTAAGCCACGGCCTACATAGTCATAGACAACTGCGCTCTATGTTCTAAGTCTGATAACAATTCCCTCCTCTCGAAGCGGAATTGTTAAACTAAATTACTAAATCTAGGTGATCAAGCTAAATTCAGTTTAAGCATAAACATAGAGATAAAACACATAAAGAACGGAATTAATAGATTAAATCATAAATCAAAACATTGTTATAAAAATCCCTACTTTCTAACCCTAGGACACGAACAGCTTAGCTACTCATGCCTAGCAATAATCCAATACAAAATCTTAATAAAAACATTGTAAAGAATTAAACTAGAAAAGAATAAATAAACCCGGATGACTCCGTCTCGATGATCTTCCTCTTCTTTGTCTTCCAAGATGATGTAATTTATGTTCTTGATGATTGATCTTGATTGTGTCGGCCAGTCTGCGAAACTTGATCAGATGCGCATTCGGATCCTCCAAAGTACTTCCCCCATACTGGTTTTGCTCCTGGACCGGTTCAGGCCGGTTCGGATCGGTTTGGACCGGTTCTTCAACGGTTCTCACTCTTTTGGGCCGGTTTTCACTCTTTTCCAACTTGTTTCCTCGTCCGGTAGCCTGAAAATGCTCAAAATACCTTAAAACAAGTCGAAACACGTCAAATGACCCAAATATTATTAATATAAATAAATGCCGGTCAAATATGCACGTAAATGATATAAAATATGATCCTAAATCGACCTAAATACATGCATAAATAACGTGTTATCAGTTGGAAGCTATGCTTGCTCCATTATTTGGCTAGCGCGCCCCATCGGATGTCCTTGTTATATTCATCCTGCTCCACTACTTCTTTGATTTCGAGTAATGTTAGTTCCTACATACTTTTCAAAAACAAGAACAAAACGCACCAAAATAAAAAAAAATTGCATAAAATAAAATAAAAATACGATAAACATCGGATTGCCTCTCGACAAGCGCCTTTGTTTTACGTCGTTGGCTCGACTAGTTCACTTGTCCCTTAGCGTTTGGTCCATGGCGGTTTCCACCTTGGCCCTGACCAATTTAAGCATGTTACCTCCTTCATTTTCTCACTCTCCTTTCTATGATGCTTCCAAGATATGGAAGTATTCAGCTTATCCCTGCAGCTCAGCTCACAGTTTCAACAAACGAGTTAATCACATTATTGGGCACATCAGAATGGTCATTTTCAGAGAATTCAATTGCATCAAATATGTTAAATTTAATGACGTGTCCATCGAACTCCATCGTCAGTGTTCCCTCACGAACGTCTATCTTTGTTTGAGAGGTGTTTAAGAACGGCCTCGCTAACAATATAGGTGTAGGAGTTGATGGATCGACGTGCATGTCTAACACATAGAAATCTACCGGAAATACTAAATCACCTACTTCTACTAGCGCATTTTCCAAAACCCCATCAGGGTGTGTAGTACTCCGTTCAGCTAATTGAACTACTATCCTCGTTTCTTTTAATGGCCTAAGTTTAAGTGCATGGAAAATAAACCGAGGCATGGCGTTTCTAGATGCACCTAGATCTAGCTCGTTCTATGATGTAATTTTCTATTGTACATGGTATTACAAACATACCTGGGTCCTTGCACTTCGGAGGAATCTTCCTTTGGAGAATAGATGACACATTCTCTCCCATAATTACTTTTTCATCCCCTTTTAACCTGCGTTTGTTAGTGCAAAGATCTTTAAGGAATTTAGCATACCTCGGGATTTGTCTGATCGCATCGATTAGCGGGATGTTTATCTCGACTTTCTTGAATACATCCAAGATCTCTTTTTCCTTAGTATCTTTCACTTTAGGTGCGAGTTGACTCGGAAACGACAATGGTTGGGTCTGAATAGGTGAAGCAGGAGTCTTCCTCTGCTGGAGCTGAGTCTCGGCCGAGACCGATGATTCTTGGCCGAGCCTGGTTGCCAGCTCATCACTTTCTCGGTCGAGACAGATTTTCTCGGCCGAGACCTTGCTGCTCATCCTGTTCGTCAATTTGGTCTGTTTTTTTTGCCAATTTCCTCTTATGAACTTTGCCCAAGCTTCTTAGGCTCTCCAAGCTCCGTTCCACTCCTAAGTGTAATTGCACTAACATTCCTTGGATTAATCTCAGGCTGAGCGGGTAGTTTGCCACTGTTTGCATTCTGCAATCGACTCACCGCGGTAGCTAATTGACTCATTTGAGTCTCAAGTGTTTTGATGCTCGACTGGGTGTCTTTCTAAAACTGCAAAGTTTTGATCTGAAACTGCATAGTATTGGTGGCCAAGTTCTTGACAATGTCTTATAAAGAGGAGCTGGGTGCTTGTTCAATCGGCTATTTTTGTTGGTACATACCCAGCGGAAAGTGGTTTTGCTCTCCCGATTGCTGCGGCTGATTCTGCTGTGTCTGATTTCCATACCTCAAATTGGGATGATCCCTCCACCCCGGATTGTAGGAATAGGAGTAGAGGTCATACCTTCTCTGCTTAAAATTTTCTGAGCCTACGGCATTAGCATGGGCTTCCAACTCATTCCCTAGAACCTGGCACTCGTCGGTCGAGTGCTCCAATGTCTCATAAATACGGCAGGGCTTGATAATAGCCTTGCTCCCAGAGGCAAACTTTCTTACCAGAGTCGTCAATGCTTCCAACTTGTCTTCTATGGTTGAATCAGTCATCTCTCTCACTGACTTGAGCGGTGCATCTCTACACCCAAATTGCTGTGCATTGGCAGCCATCTTTGATATCAGTTCCCTTGCTGCTCTTGGAGATTCATCAACTAGCACTCCACCACTAGCTGAGTCTATCATATTCCGGTCTGCCAGTGATAAGCCTTCATAAAAATACTGGATGAGCAGTTGGTCTATCATCTGATGTTGAGGACAGCTCGCCTCCAATTTCTTGAACCGCTCCCAATATTCATATAAATTCTCCCCATGCAGTTATCTAGCTCCACTAATCTCTTTCCGGAGGTTCGTAGCTCTAGAGGTGGGGAAATACTTCTCCAAAAACAGGCTCTCCATCTCTGCCCAAGTAGTAATGGATGATGGAGGCAAGTAGTAGAGCCAATCTTTGGCCAAATCCTTCAAAGAGAAGGGGAAAGCCCGCAACTTGATTGCCTCTTCAGTAACATTAGTGGGCTTCATACTCAAGCGGACGACGTGGAATTCCTTCAGATGTTTGTGGGGGTCCTCGCCTGGAAGACCATGAAAGGAGGGCAACAGGTGGATTAGCCCAGATTTCAACTCAAACGTGGTATTCTCACCCAAGTTGGGGAAAGTGATGCACAAGGGCCGATGAGTGGCTCCAGCGGTAGCCAATTCTTTCATAGATTTTTCTTGTGTCATCTCTGCTAGTTCAGGTTCTGATTCAAAAAGGATAGGTTCCGTTTCCTCTTGACTCTCTCTTGCTTGCCTCCGCAGAATTCGGTCTCTTCGCGTGATCTCTGGATCGAATTGCAAGTCTTTGTTACTGTGTGATCGAGTGATCATTCACTGGTGTAATAAGATGCAAACGAACAAGTGAATGCCCAATGTATATAAAACAAAAATTATAATAACGGCAAAAATATCACTAATAATGGCTAATACTAAAACGCATTAATTTCAATTGTACCCCGGCAACGGCGCCAAAATTTGACCGCTCTGTCGGGTGCGGTCAAATAAGATATTTATTTACCTAAGTATTCCTTTCCTAACTACTCCCTCCGTCCCGGCCCAGTTTGCGTACCTTGGCCGGGCACGGAGGTTAAGAAAAAGCAGATTTTATGGAATCTTTGACTTTTTCAAAGGTGGAGATTGAATGTGGAGATTTTGAGGGTGGAGATTGTAAGAGAAATTTGCCATTTATGGGTTGGCAAATTAGATTGGGACAAACCAAAAAGGAAAGTAGGCAAATTAGAGCGGGACAGAGGGAGTAGTAGATAGGATAAGTCAGGGTCGATCCCAGAGAGAATAGGAATTAATCGAATAATCGTATTAACCAATTTTATCTAAGTAATTAGAATAATATAATTATAATGAGGGGGGAATTATTTTGATGCAAATTAACTAAACACTTAATAATTAAACTAGCACATTAAGATGAATTTAAATATGAATAAAAGGTATTCCCGCCTTTAACCCAGTATCCCCTAGCCTGAATATCCATGTAACTAACGCAACTACCTAACTAATTAGTTTTGAGACCCCTACTCCAAGAGTTAACAGGTACGCTTAGCTAACCCTTGTTACCCCTTAAGTATAATTAATTATAAGAACACTTAGTAATTAATCCTATCCAATTAAGTAGTCCTAGGATACGCTCGCTAGAACAATATTAATCAAACGCATAGGGAACTAAGGTAACAGAGTATGTACGGTGTTGTACTCACAAACTCGGTACAAGTGACCGCGACTTTATGTTATCCTAGCGAGTAACCACTTTTTGCTACTTTTGGGCACAAACGCATAACAATTACGGATTATGAATTCATGTCCTAGCGACAGCAATATGCCTATTATTAGGGTGATCAGTCCACATAACAAACATATAAAAGATAGAGTAATCGAATAACACAAGTAATCTCAGAACATAATTAAGTCAAACAATTACCGAATTAATTACATAAATAACAATCTAGGGTTCAAGATAGTCAAAGACGGGAAAGTAAAAGCTTAGCCGATCATAGCGATCGCTAAGAACAAATTAATACAAGAAAACAATAAACTATAAAACCCGAATCGCTGAATCTTGAGTCTTCGTGTTCTTCAGAATTCCCAAGTCCGAGCTCTTGAATTAATGTCAAAGTGTTCTCCCCTGATGTCTAGAGCCTTGAGATATTTATAGGAGTACATCTCTAGGATAAAGAGGGAGAAAACCTAATTGGAATAGGAAAATAAGTCTAAAACTCGTTTTTGAGCTTGTGGGCCAAGTAATGGACCGACACTGCATTACTTTTCCAACTTCAAAGCTATTTTTTAGGGTCTTCTGGTCATTTTTGGGTTTTTCTTCTTTCCCAAAAAGTTGTAGCTCTTCGAATTGACACGTCAGTTTCTAACCTAGTGTTCCGCAAGTGTACGGATGTAGGTGTAGTAACGATTATCAAGGTTGATCCCACAAGGAATAGTTTTATGTAGTTTGATACCTCAATATTCTAGGAATGTCCTAACTAGATACTAAGTTGTAAAAGGTTGATTTAAACAAAACTGAGGAATTTAACAAATAACTATGTAACTTATGACTTGGCAAACAAAAAGAACTAACAATCAATGAGAATAGGTATCCTAGGGCTTCGATTTCAGGATATTACTTCAATGTTGAATATGATTAACCTATATATTTTACCAATTCTAGTGTTTATTAGGCGGCACGATAATAATCTAACCATTCTCTCGAAGCGATTAAACCGTTGATTAATTAAGCTAATTACCCTCTCGAGTCAATTAAACCTAATAACTCCCAAAAGATCCTAAGCCATGGCCTACACAGTCATAGACAACTGCGCTCTATGTTATAAGTCTGATAACAATTCCCTCTTCTCGAAGCGGAATTGCTAAACTAAATTACTAAATCTAGGTGATCAAGCTAAATTCAGTTATAAGCACAAACATAGATATAAACACGTAAAGAACGGAATCAATAAATCAAACCATAAATCAAAATATTGTCATAATAATCCCTACTTTATAACCCTAGGACACGAATAGCTTAGCTACTCATGCCTAGCAATAATCTAATACAAGATTCTAAGAAAAACATTGTAAAAGATTAAACTAGAAAAGAACGACTAAACCCGGATGAATCCGTCTCGATGATCTTCGTCTTCTTTGTCCTCCAAGACTTCTTCAAGGTAGAATGATGATGTAATTGATGTTCTTGATGTTTTCTATCTGATTCCTCTGATTTCTAAAGCTTGAGGTCCTTTTTATAGAGTTGGGGATGAATCCTTGGGAAGATAGGATCAAAATCCTATTAAAATTAGGAAATTCTCGTAGGAAAGCCTTTCTGACATGGCCGTGTTGGCCTTGTGACGCGGCCGCGTCAGTTTCGCTCAGGAAGATTTTCAAGTCTGACTTTCAAGCCATTTTTTAGGGTCTTCCGGTCATTTTTGGGATTTTTCTATTTCAGATAAAGTTGTAGCCCTTTGAATCAGCTTTCTAACTCCACCAATTTCACCTCAATCGGAGTTGTAGATCTCAAGATATGGCAACAATACTAGAGGTGTGTCAAGCTGACATAAAACTTCAGCTTTTGGCTCACTTCTGACGCGGCCGTGTTGGTTATTGACGCGGCCGTGTTGGTTGGCAGTGTGTTATTACATGTTCTAGGCCACTTTTAACGCGGTCAGGTCCATATTTGACGCGGCCGTGTTGGCCCTTTGACTCCTTTAACTCCTTTTTCATCCGTTTTAACCCTATTTGACTTGTTTCTTCTTCGAAATTCATCCAAATGGAATAAAAATACCTAATTAACTTCAAAACAAGTTGAAACACGTCAAATGACCCAAATATTATTAATATAAATAAATGCCGGTCAAATATGCACATAAATGATATAAAATATGATCCTAAATCGACCTAAGTACATGCATAATTAACGTGTATTAAAATCCCCCAAACTTAAACTGTTGTTCATCCCGAATAACATAACAAAAGACACAAAGAATACAAGTGATTATGCATTTGTTTAGGGCGATTAGACGATGAATTCAGTTTCAGTCTGATTTTTCTAAAAATAACTACGCAACACAATTCACTTGAGCATATGTGATAACGCGAAAATCAACTAATCTCGAGACTTTGAACTTTCGAATTATTCAACCCTCACCGGGTAAGTGTTTCACTCATCTCTCAAGTGTTTAGGCTAAAATAATTTCCACTCATATTGAATTAAATGCAAAGTCTACCATATGCTTGCCAATCGTCTAAACTAGACCTCGTACTTGATGTGTGTGAAAAAGGATCAAAAAGGTCTTTCTTTTGGTTGTAATGTAGGCTTAAGGTAAGGTGGGATACATTTGGATATAAGTGACTATTCATTGGACTAATCAAGTTACGTCTAACCCGACTACCCCTCAATATAATCACTCAGCCTCACTCTTCAAATCTCAGCAAATCACCCCGCAAAGTGACTTCTTCACCTTCAAAAGTCCTTACAACTTAAGTGCTTTTCATTTCTGTGGGTACCACATCTTTGGGACTACCCGACTGTTCTAATCCAATTCACAATTTAAGCACTTTATTTTATAGCCTCTTCTCAATAGTACTAAACAAACACAAACTTTTTCTTTTCTTTTTCCACATTTTTCTTTTTTTTTTTTTTTTTCCGATTAGAAGAGGCTATTCTTCCTTGTTTTTCACCAATCCTTTTTTTTTTTTTTTTCTTGTTCCCTTCATCTTTGGAATATCCACTAGTTTTCTTATTTCTTCCCACAAATTGTTCGCCCAAAATTCCTTCCAATTCTCCTCCCTCTAACTTGATTAATCCAATTAGGGCCAAAAGAGATAAATCAAAAGGTTTCGGCTGACATTGTTAGGTTATGAATAAATAAGGCTATAAGGCTCAAGTGGGCTAACTAGGGACAAAACGTGAACTTTTGGTACAAAGGGTAATTTTTACGGCTCAAAATAGGTTTAAACAACAACGCCTAAGATCATTTCCTAAATCACAACATATACTTGAAACATTCACAGTAAAGACTCAAGGCAAGTTCTAGAGACTAGTACATATATTCAATCAAATTCACACCGAAAGAAAGTATATTACTCCGAAAATTGGAGTATAATTAGGCTCAAATTCTCACAAGGTTAATTTTGATTGAATATTCTAAGTTCAAGCTCAATTTCGTCTCAAAACACCTCTCATGCTCTATTATGTGCCATTTTTTCATCTACTTCTCAAAATCATCTCATCATTAACTATTCATCATCCATCTTTCCCTATTGTTCTCTTTTTATTTTTCTTTTCACTTGTTACCTTTTTCCGGGTTTTATCCTTCTTATGACTCTAAAAACTAAAACACTAATAAGACTCTAAACTCTAAACTCCTAAGACTCAACATGGAAACGAAATGTAAGCAAACTTAGGCTCACAGACCCAGCAACACCAATAAAGCAGATAAATGGGCTCACAGACCCGATAACACCAATTGTTAAAAAAAAAAAAAAAAAAAAAAAAAAAACAAAAATCGGCACAGTGGCTCTCGGACCCACAATTAACAGCAAGAAACTCGACCGATCAACTAACAGGAGAAATCACAACAAAACTATAAATATAGCTGCCAAGACGTCCTATGGTACACCCCCTTCCCCCAAACTTGGCTGAAAACCAATGTTTGGAGGAAAAACGTGGTACGCCTTGGTGCAAACTTACAAATCATTGTGGCGGCGGCGGAGTTTGAAACTCATACTGACTCCAAAATTTTGCCATCGCCTCCTACTGAATCTGTTTCTACCGGCTCTGCATCAAGCCCTGAGTTTCGCATTTTTAAGCTGATGAGGTACTGGCGCGTCCGTGTTGAAGGTTTTGACACGGCCGTGTCACATTTGAGCCAAAGGTTGGGTTTCTGGGCCAATTTTGATGCGGCCGCGTCACATGCTATTGCTTTCCAGCGCTGATTCGTGTTTGGAGAAGACTTTTGACGCGGCCGTGTCATTTGTGTGATGCGGCCGTGTCATTTGTGTGACGCGACCGTGTTGTGTTTGAGCCAACTTTGACGCGGCCACGTCCAGCATGTGACGCGGCCGTGTTACTTCCCCTTCTGTTAGCGCGAGTGTTTTCGTCCTTTCGACCCCCGTTTCTTGCAACACTCATCCATGTTGATTCCTAAAAACATAAAACACTAAAAAGAACACAATAAATAACTTAATACTTAATGAAATAATTGAAATAAAAATAAAAATAAAAATAAAAACGATAAACATCGGGTTGCCTCCCGACAAGCGCTTTGTTTTACGTCATCAGCCGGACGTTCTTTTCTTATCAACCATTTTCCAACCACCCCGAGTTTAGTAATTTATGAGAAATTAATGAGCTATGTGGGGTGTGTAGATTTCTTATAGCAGCTTGGGTAGTATAAACAATGCTACAATTATGCCTACCCCTTAGACCCGACTTATGTATTGGGAGGGTGATGGTTTCATTTTGAACACGAAAAATCAACTCCCCTTTAGGCACATCTATAAGTGCTTGGCTAGTCGCCAAGAAAGGTCATCCTAAGATAAAAGGAAATTCATCATTCCCTTTCATGTCGACAACTAAGAAATCACTAGGGAATTCAAAATTCAGCACTCTCACCACTACATCCTCTGCTACTCCCAACGGCATTAATGAAGATCCATCAGCCAATTGGATAGTAGTAAAGGATCATTTAATCTCCCTTAATCCTAATTGTCTATACTGCTTAAGAGACATCAGATTTATGCTAGACCCCAAATCACACATGACATTTTGAAAATCATGACTACCAATTGAGCAAGAAATAGTAAAACTCCCTGGATCTTTTGCTTTTGTTGCTCTTTTTGGTTCCATGCTTGTGTTTGCGCTCTTTTTGGGACTGCTCAGTTTCTTTTTCGTTGTCTCTTTTCCATCCTTCCTCTTCTTGGTTTCCTCTTGTAATAGTTCCTGTTTCACAACAATAGTGCTAGATTGCTCTAAAGGATCAAGGTTAGCAAAGAATGAATTTTTAAAACAAAAATCAAAAGAGTCATCAAGAATAGGAGATGAAATTTCTTATCTATGATGGTATTGACTTCCTCATTCTCAATGTTTTTTACTTTCTCACTTGATTTCTTCGCTTCGTGGTCCTTCGTGCTCATAGTACCACTGTCGCCACTAGATGCCATCTTCCTTCTATTTAGTGCTTGAGGAAATGGAGGAGGAGGTATATATGCCGGTGGAGGTACATATGCTGGTTCGTCTGCTTCAGTTTCTTGAACCTTACTTGAGTTCTCAGCATCTTTTTGCTCCTCTAGCTGCACAATATTACAGTGCTCCCTCGGATTAACCACTGTGTCACTCGGATATTGGCCCTGTTTATGTTGAGCCCCTACAATCTTTATCAATTGGCTCATGTTTGATGACAATTCACCAATGCTAGCTTGAGTCTGAACCAATGTGTTCTCGAGCCTCTTGATGTCTGCCCCTTGCCCAGTAATATGCTTGTTTAGCTCGATAAATTTTCCATCTACTTTCTTCTCCAACTGAGCTAGTTTCTCGTCATATGTAGCGAACTAAGACTGCGAGTTACCATACGCGAAGTTTTGATGGTTCTGATTCTGAGGGTACTGATTGTACCTTGGCTGATTGTTCTGGAAATTGTTGAAGTTTCGTTGATTCACAAAGTTTATGTCTTCAACTTCTTCCTGACCCCCTGGCTGTTGTGCTAACATCAGACTAGTTAGCAAATTTACCTGACTCGTCAAGGCTGTTAACTGTGATGTGAGCTTTTCAATTGGTTCATTATTAACTGGCTCGACTTTCATTACATTCGCCACTTTCCTTGGCATATTTCTCTCATTTGACCATTGGTAGCTTGTTCTGGCCATAGCGTCCAGGATTGAGAATGCCATCCTCACTGACTTCTCCATCAAACTACCACCTGCAGCTGCATCTACCTGATTTCTAGTTAGAGCAAGTAGACCATTGTAGAACTTGCACACTTGCTTCTTCTTGGTAAACCCATGTTGAGGGCAACCCCGAATAAGATCCCGGAATCGCTCCCAAGCTTCTCCGAATGGCTCTTGGTCCAATTGCTTGAACTGGTTGATCTGATTCTGCAGGTCGAGCATCTTGCTCGGTGGAAAATACTTCAACAGAAAAGAAGTACTCAAGTCCTCCCAGCTTGTAATATCCTCCAACGAATTGAACCATTGCAGGGCTCTATCTTTCAGGGAAAAGGGAAATAGTCTCAATTTGACATGCTCATGCGGCACATGGTTTATCTTAATGGTATCTGCCAGTCTACAAAACTTTATCAGATGAGCATTCGGGTCCTCTAAAGCACTTCCCCCGTACTGGTTTTGCTGCACTATGTTGATTAGTGCAGGCTTCAGCTCGAAACTGTTGGCATTGAGTGGTGGAGGTTGTACTCCTCCTGCCTGCTGATTTGGACTAGGCTTCAGGCAGTCACTAATAGGAGTGTCATCTTCATCACCTGCAGCTGGTTCTATATGAATTGGGCCGTGCTGCTGTTGTAGTTGTGGCCCTTGTGGAGGTAGCTGCTGCTGTATATTAGTGACTCGATCATCCAAACGTGCCAGAGCTGTTAGTACTTTGTTAAGTGCGTCATCCGGATTCGGATGCTGTGGTGGATTCTCCATCTCAGACGCTTAATTCCTTCTAGTTCAGTGTCTGCGAGCTGTCGCTTCAATTTTTGGATCGAAAGGAAGAAGGGTTTCTTTCCCTTTTGATTTGGTGTGCATACAAAGCCTAAAAACACAAAAAACAGAAAATACTGCGTAACACAAAAATTAACCAAAAAATAAAAACGAAAATTAAATTAGTAATTACGAAAAATAAAATCTAGTCTAGTTTCCTCCTATTTTTCAAGACAAAAACTAAGCTCTAAATCCTATTCCCCGGCAACGGCGCTAAAAACTTGACACGTCGGTTTCTAACCTAGTGTTCCGCAAGTGTACGGATGTAGGTGTAGTAACGATTATCAAGGTCGATCCCACAAGGAATAGTTTTAGGTAGTTTGATACCTCAATACTCTAGGAATGTCCTAACTAGATACTAAATTGGAAAAGGTTGATTTAAACAAAACTGATTAATTTAACAAATAACTATGTAACTTATGACTTGGCAAACAAAAAAGAACGAACAATCAATGAGAATAGGTATCCTAGGGCTTCGATTTCAGGATATTACTTCAATGTTGAATATGATTAACCTATAGATTTTACCAATTCTAGTGTTTATTAGGCGGCACGACAATAATCTAACCCTTCTCTCAAAGCGATTAAACCATTGATTAATTAAGCTAATTACCCTCTCGAGTCAATTAAACCTAATAACTCCGAAACGATCCTAAGCCATGGCCTACACAGTCATAGACAACTGCGCTCTATGTTATAAGTCTGATAACAATTCCATCCTCTCGAAGCGGAATTGCCAAACTAAATTACTAAATCTAGGTGATCAAGCTAAATTCAGTTATAAGCACAAACATAGAGATAAACACGTAAAGAATGGAATCAATAAATCAAACCATAAATCAAAATATTGTCATAATAATCCCTACTTTCTAACCCTAGGACACGAATAGCTTAGCTACTCATGCCTAGCAATAATCTAATACAAGATTCTAATAAAAACATTGTAAAAGATTAAACTAGAAAAGAACGACTAAACCCGGATGAATCCGTCTCGATGATCTTCGTCTTCTTTGTCCTCCAAGACTTCTTCAAGGTAGAATGATGATGTAATTGATGTTCTTGATGTTTTCTATCTGATTCCTCTGATTTCAAGCTTGGGGTCCTTTTTATAGAGTTGGGGACGAATCCTTGGGAAGATAGGATCAAAATCCTATTAAAATTAGAAATTCTCGTAGGAAAGCCTTTCTGACACGGCCGTGTTGGCCTTGTGACGCGGCCGCGTCGGTTTCGCTCAGGCAAATTTTCAAGCCTGACTTCCAATCCATTTTTTAGGGTCTTCCGGTCATTTTTGGGATTTGTCTATTTCAGGTAAAGTTGTAGCCCTTTGAATCATCTTTGTACCTCCACCAATTTCACCTCAATCGGAGTTGTAGATCTCAAGATATGGCCAAAATACTAGAGGTGTGTCAAGCTAACAGAAAACTTCAGCTTTTGGCTCACTTCTAACGCGGCCGTGTTGGTTATTGACGCGGCCGTGTTGGTTGGCAGTGCGTTATTACATGTTCTAGGCCACTTTTGACGCGGCCATGTCCATATTTGACGCGGCCGTGTTGGCCCTTTGACTCCTTTAACTCCCTTTTCATCCATTTTAACTCTATTTGACTTGTTTCTTCTTCGAACTTCATCCAAATGGAATAAAAATACCTAATTAACTTCAAAATAAGTCGAAACACGTCAAATGACCCAAATATTATTAATATAAATAAATGCCGGTCAAATATGCACGTAAATGATATAAAATATGATCCTAAATCGACCTAAGTACATGCATAATTAACGTGTATCACGAATCAGCTTTCCAACGCCACCAATTGCACCTCAATCGGAGTTGTAAATGTCAAGATATGGCGAAAATACTAGAGGTGTGTCAAGCTGGCAGCTTTAAGGCTCGGCCGAGACTAATGATTCTCGGCCGAGACGCTTCTACAGCCCAAAAATCCGAGTTCTCTGACCTTCTGTGTTGGCCGAGACTCTATTTCTCGGCCGAGCTCAATCTCCTGAAGCTTTGGCTCGATTTTTCTTGGTTTTTGACTTGTGGGACTTGTTCTCAACATCCATTCTTAGTTGAGTTTGACTTTTTGGTCTAAATTCAACCAAATAACTTCAAAACAAGTCACAAGCATCAAATTGCCCAATAATACAAATACGAGCAATACACGGTCAATTACGCATGCAAATGCTACTGAATAGACACTTAACTTGACCTATTATGCACGCATAAATATGTTTACCAGTCATCTATTTAACAAAAGTTTCGACAAGTACTCACCAAGTGGAACGGGCAACGAGTAGACCTTCGTGCCGGATTAATGTTGGTTTTGGAGATAAACTCAACAGCTTTCGCCTTGTAGTTACATAGCACAAATGAAGGGCTTTCAATCGACTTCCTTGCGAATAAGATCCACCCGACATAGCTTTTTGGAATAAAAGATTACATTGTATGGAAGCTTTAATTGTCGTATTTTTTTGAAAGAAGAAACAATTGTAATCTTGAATATCGAAGCAACAAAAAAGAATGATTTCGATCGAATGAAGATATATAAAATGGAATGACGAAGAAAGGAAAAATAATTATTTTGATCGAATTAATTTTGCAGACGAAAAGAAAGGGAAGAGGAGAACGTTGATGAAGATTATACTAAATCATGATTTGGGAGATATCATTGTAATTAATAATTGCCAATTAATTATTTAATGTTAATCAATTTATGTGAAACTGGTTGAATAGGTAACAAGTATAAGATGAAAGGACATTATTTTGATCTAACAGTTGGATTATGAGTTAACCGAATCTAATGATTTAAAATGGTCCAGGTGCACTATAGTTGGACTCATAAATTTCTAGTAAAATTAAACGAGGAAAACTTATTTTTGCATGAAATATAAAGGATTTATTTTTATTTATAAAAAAATTAATGCTATTAGAAAGTAAAAACAATTTACTTCTATATCATTATATTATCTTATTGCCACTAGTTATACATTATAGAAATTGGAAGTAACTATTTTTTTACCACCCAAATTTGTTCATCCATGTGAAGTAATCCGTGGTGAAGTAAAAACCTTGTTCCGTCACTAACCAATAACACTTACCACTTACAATACATTAAAAGGATCAGTATGTTTGATAGTTTTACCTTGTTTAACATCATAATAGAAGAGGGTAGATCCATCAAACCTAACCTTAAAATGACAAAAAGAATCTTCACCAAATTTGAGTTCATGTTCTCCAAGATCGTCTTGTTTGGATCGACAATAGACTATCAGGCTTCTCGAATCCATTGATTATATGGACATAGTATTTTCAACCGAATAACCACATGTTTTCTCCTTCAGTAGCTATTTGACACAAAAATGGTCATGATGATAGAAGCTAGCAAGATTTTTAGGTATGGCTGAAAATCTTGAAATTGTGTTCATTTTCAGTGAGAATATAGCTAGTGTAAGATTATTGTGGCCCACGTGCCACGAATTAAGTTAATAAGATATTTTAAATATCTTAATGATTTAAATAAATAATCTTCCAGATAATATTTGGTCGGGATATATCTGATAAGATATTATTTTCATAGTTGATAGACCGTGAATGGATAACAATCTTAATTGCATTATAATCCTAATCCTATCAGGAATTGGTCCTCTCTCCGCCTATAAAAGATAATAGAGTTACATTATTCCTATCATCTAATTTTATCAGAAGTGCTTTGTTCTAAAGAAGGGGCTAGGAGGTAGAAATCAATTTTTTCTATTAAGGAGAATCAGAGAAATCAATCAATGGCGTCTCAAGGTTAGGGTTGTATCATATATGTCAATCGAATGTGAAAATCATGAATTCTAAGGTCCGTGTTTAATCTTATTATTATGATTATGTATACGTGATTAAAACTGACATGTGTTATCAGAGCATGATTATGAATATCATGATTTTTCATTCAAAATTATACGAACCCTATAATTTAATAGGAGTTTCCTTATAATTGACTTGCGGTTACAATTGAGTACTTGCTTAATAAAAATATCATCCACTGCACTTACAAGCTAATTGTTTCCGTCGCAATCAAGGAAATACTCTGATCGATAGGATATAAAACAGGCTAAAACATATTGATGATGCTTATTTAAACAAACCTGTATTCCTTCAAACATGTATATCGATGATGCTTATGAGTTAAATTTTTATATTTGCCTTCCATTATGACGAAGTAATAACTAATGGTAATTGTTGTCAACAACAGAAAATCAATTGACAATTCGTTATTGATATACATAAACTCAAGAGGCTATATAATTTATTTTCTTATTGCGCCAGAAGATATATGGACATGCAATTATTATGTCATTTATTTATTTATGTATGTGCTAATGCATCGTCCGAAATTAGTATAAGGTCTATTAATTGTTCTTATAAATTCTCAATACATGATCAATGTTGATATAGTAAACTCAAAATTCTGTTTAGTCACATATTATGATTTTGTCAAGTTGTCGACTAGTGATTATGACTTGTATTTTGTGTCAAGTGATTTGCGTTCTGATGTATTTGAGATTATGTTTGATTCAGAATTAAAATTATGATTGAAGGTTTCATAACTTTATTAGTAATATTACTATATGATTTGAATTTATCTGATGTTGGTCTATTAATCATCAAAGTGATCTACCTGAAAGTTTAATAAATTTCCAATCATATAATAAATATTTGATTATCCATAAGAATATGATGTGATGCTTGTGATTTAACCAATCTTTAAATTTATAGATAATCAAAATTCATGATTATAAGACATAAGATATCACCCAAAGGTGGATCATTAGTTCTTATAAATTATGAATATAACGTGATAATTGATATATTATGTTGACTGTTTTTACATCCAAAGATGACAAAATAGTTCAGTAAGTGTAATCAATTTATCAAATTATGGTAAATTTACAAACATCATTATGATTATGATTGTATATTGTTGTATCGCCCAAAGGAGAACATCAATATACATTTATTGATTATTGATCTTGAATCTGTGTTTTTGTTACTCAAAGCATTAATGTGAATAATTATATGTATCCTTGCAGTGCCTATTCCTGTTGCTCTTCATTCGCTTGCTACACCTGTTCAAAAAATTTAATGGACTAAACTATTCTGACTGGAGTGAACAAATTTAATTTCATCTCGGTATTTTGGATCTTGATTATTCACTCAAATTCGACAAACCTGCTATTATTGACAAAAGCAGTGATGTCGAAATAGCTAACCATGATGCCTGGGCTACATCGAACAGATTAAACCTAATGTTTACGCGAATGAGTGTAGCAGACAAAATCAAGTCTACTATATCTCAAATTGAAAGTGCTAAGGAATTTATGAAACTTGTGAAAGAACGTTCCCAAACTGCTAATAAGTCTCTCGCTGGGACACTAATGGCTACTTTAACTACCATGAAATTTGATGGTTCTCGTGGCATGCACGAGCATGTCATTGAGATGACAAACATTGCAGCAAAACTTAAGTCATTGGGGATGAAAGTGGATGATAATTTTCATGTGCAGTTTATCATAAACTCACTTCCCCCTGAGTATGGACCTTTCCAAATGAACTATAATACCATGAAAGATATATGAAACGTGAATGAACTTCACGGAATGTTGGTTCAGGAGGAAACAAGGCTTAAGAATCAGGGGTCTCATTCTATTCATCTCAAAATGAATCAAGGAGCTAAAAAGAAATCCGAAATGAAGGGAAAGGGCAAGCAAGGACTCCATAAAGTGAATGAGTCATCTGCCCAAATCCAGAAAAAGGAACATGATAATGTATGTTTTGCAAAGAAACCTGGACACTTTCAGAAGGATTGTCAGAAACGTAAAGAATGGTTCGAAAAGAAATGTACGCTGAATGTTCTAGTATGTTTCGAATCAAACTTAGTTGATGTTCCTTATAATCCTTGGTGGCTTGATTCTGACTGTACCACTCATGTTTCTAATACGATGCAGGGATTCCTTACGACCCGAATCACAAATCCAAACGAAAACTTTGTCTACATGGGAAATCTAGTCAAAGCCCCTATTGAAGCCATTGGAACTTATCGTTTAATTCTAGATACTGGACATTATTTAGATTTGTTTGAAACTCTTTATGTACCTTCTATTTCTCGTAATTTAGTTTCTTTATCCAAACTTGATTCTGTTGGATATTGTTTTAAATTTGGTAATGGATGTTTCAGTTTATTCAAACAAAAACGTCTTATCGGTTCTGGTATCCTAAATGATGGTTTATATAGGTTTAAATTTGATCATGTTTTTGCTGAGACTCTTTTAACCCTGCATCATAATGTTGGAACTAAACGTGGTTTAGTCAATGAAAGTTCTGCTTATTTGTGGCATAAACATTTGGGGCACATCTCCAAAGAAAGATTACAGAGGTTGGTAAAGAATGAAATCCTTCATGATTTGGATTTTACTGAACTTGGTATTTCTGTGGATTGCATTAAAGGAAAACAAACAAAACACAAAAAGAAAGGATCCACGAGAAGCACACAACTTCTTGAAATAATGCGCACCGATATTTGTGGGCCTTTTGATTTCCTTCTTTCGGAAAAGAAAGAGATTTTATCACCTTTATTGACGATTATTCACGTTTTGGTTATATCTATCTATTGGAAGAAAAGTCTCATTCTGTAAACGCATTAGAAGTGTTTATTAATGAGGTTGAGAGACAATTAGATAGAAAAGTGAAAATCATTAGGTCTGATAGAGGTGGTGAATATTATGAAAAATATGATGAATCGGGACAATGTCTGGCCCATTCGCTAAATTCCTTGAAAAGCGTAATGTTTGTGCTCAATACACTATGTCGGGTACACCACAAAGCTTTGGTGTAGCAAAAAGGCGAAATCGTACTCTTATGGATATGGTTCAGAGTATGTTAAGTAATTCCTCTTTACCTATTTCATTGTGGATGTATGCACTAAAAACTGCCATGTATTTGTTAAACTGAGTTCCTAGCAAAGCAGTTCCTAAAACACCTTTTGAACTGTAGACGGGTAGGAAACCTAGTTTAAGGCACCTTCATGTTTAGGGTTGCCTGGCAGAGATTAGAATTTATAATCCACAAGAAAAGAAACTGGACTTACGAACAATCAGTGGATTCTTCATTGGTTATCCAGAAAAGTCTAAAGGGTATATGTTTTACTGTCTGAATCATAGTACAAAAATTGTTGAAACTGGAAATGCTAGGTTCATTGAAAATGGTAAAATTAGTGGGAGTGTTGAACCACGAAAAGTGGATATTGAAGAATTAAGGGTGGAAATTCCTTTACCTAATTCTCAAGTTGTTGTTCCTACAGTTGTTGAATCGCTGAACAATTTACTAGACCACCATATAAATGAAGAAACTCCCAATAATGATCATATTATTGATGAACCTGCAATAGATGAACCACAAAAAACAAATAGTGAGAAGGTGTGTAAGGCCAAGACGATCTGCTATTTCTGATGATTATGTGGTTTATCCACAAGAGTCAGAATTTGACATTGGAATTGATGATGATCCAGTTTCCTTTTCATAAGCCATGGAAAGTAATAATTCTACTAAGTGGTTGGATGCAATGAAAGAAGAGTTGAGATCGATGACCCATAATGAAGTCTGGGATCTTGTAGAATTGCTAGAAGGATGTAAAATAGTAGGGTGTAAATGGGTCTTCAAGACCAAACACTACTCGAGTGACAATATCGGAAGGCATAAAGCCAGACTAGTTGCCAAAGGTTATACTCAGAAAAATGGCATTGACTAAACAGAGACTTTTTCGCCAGTGTCTCGGAAAGACTCCTTAAGAATTATTATGGCTTTGGTGGCTCATTATGATTTAGAGTAAAATCAAATGGATGTTAAAACTGCTTTTCTGAATGGGGATTTAGTGGAAGAAGTCTATATGGATCAACCTGAAGGCTTCTTCATTGAAAGAAAAAAAAAAAACATATGGTGTGTAAACTTAAGAAATTAATATACGAGCTTAAGCAAACTTCTCGTTAACGGTATCTTAAGTTCAATGATACCATTACTTCTTTTGGATTTAAGGAAAACACTGTTGACCGGTGTATATATCTGAAAGTTAGTAGGAGTAAGCTTATTATTTTGATCCTGTATGTTGATGACATTTTGCTCGCAACGAATGATCTTGGTTTGTTATTTGAAACTAAGAAATTTCTCTCCAAGAACTTTGAAATGAAAGATATGGGTGAGGCAACTTTTGTGATTAGAATAGAAATATTTCGTGATAGATTGCAAGAAATGATAGGGTTGTCTCAGAAGGCATATATCAATAAAGTTCTAGAGAGGTTTAGGATGGAAAAGTACTCATTAAGCCCTGTTCCAATCCAAAAGGGAGATAAGTTCAACCTTATGCAATGTCCAGAAAAGGAATTGGAACGTGAACAAATGAAAGATATTCCTTATGCATCGATTGTTTGTAGCTTGATGTATGCACAAACTTGTACAAGGCTAGACATCACTTTTACTGTTGGAATGCTTGGCCGTTACCAAAGTAATCCAGGAATGAACCACTGGAAAGCTGCAAAGAAATTATTGAGGTACTTGCTAGGAACGAAGGATCACATACTTACTTATCGAAAATATGATCGTTTAGAGGTGACTGGATATTCAGATTCAGATTATGCCGGATGTGTTGATACTCGAAAGTCAACATTCGGCTACTTGTTCCTATTAGCTGGAGGGGCAATCTCATGGAAGAGTGCGGAACAGTCTATAATTGCTGCATCCACTATAGAAGCTGAATTTATGGCATGCTTTGAGGCCACAGTTCAAGGAAATTGGTTGTGGACCTTTATTTCAGGACTTGGAATTGTCGACAGTATTGCTAAGCCACTGAAAATTTATTGTGATAATTCTGCAGCAGTATTCTTCTCTAAAAACGACAAGTATTCCAAAGGTGCCAAACATATGGAATTAAAGTATCTTGTCGTTAAAGAAGAAGTTTGAAAACAAAAGATGTCAATTGAGCATATTAGCACCAATCTTATGATCGCGGATTCGTTGACTAAATGATTGCCTCCAAAGACATTTATTGGACATGTCAAAGCATGGACATTATTTAAAGGTCTTAACGAACTTATAATGTGTAATTGACATTTTGAGCTCTTTTATGCATTGTTTCTGAACTAATTGATGTCCTGTTTTGTCAGTGATGTATGCATGAATGTTGACGTAAAATATGATAGGATTTTATCTCTAATTGAGACATTAATGTGGACTTTTATTAAAATAATGAGTCATATTAAGTAGAAAACTAATATTGTGGTACATGGAAGGAGCTATGTCGAGTAAAATGATATAGCTAGTATATATGAGATAAAAAAAATGATTTGGTTGTGACATTTATATATGAATTAATTTATGTTACTTGCCTTACCTATAAATGCATGTGTATGTTAATGTTGTTTTAGAAATAATTGTGAAGTGTTCAAATTTTATGAATAAGTGTTACAACATTTTATGTTGAAATCATTCTGGAA
The DNA here is from genome assembly GCA_958295605.1 of Ajuga chamaepitys. NCBI lineage: Eukaryota > Viridiplantae > Streptophyta > Magnoliopsida > Lamiales > Lamiaceae > Ajuga > Ajuga chamaepitys. Next base: position 21,927,488 of record OY282506.1, on the reverse strand, counting down.
TAAATTTAATAGTTACATATATTTAATTTTAATGGAATAAATTCTTTTGTTGCCAGGACTATATATATATATATATATATATATATATATATATATATATATATATTGTGGGTAGTGGTAGATTCATTGTATACAAAATTTCCGAAAAAGGAAAACGTAAAGCAAAGCTGAAAAAAAAAAACAAGCATACGGGAGATTTTATATGTAGAAGAGCTATAAAGAATGACCTGGAAATAACTAGAATAAATTATTAAAAATTGCACGTAAAGTATAAATGAGAATGTTTGTCTAGATAAAAACAATGGCACAATTCTAACATCATATGGTGGGATAAAACTTAAATTTTGTTGTTATTAGTGAATCAATTAAAAGTTAATTGTGCTGAACATCATTATTGAAGAAAATCAGCCATGAATAATATTCGAACAGTACATATAACTGCACACAACTCCCAAAATTACAATAAAGGGATGGCTATGATTCTATGCTAAAGATAGTGTCTGCACGTACAGGATATGTCACAAATTCTGTAGTGACAACCACTACTTTTAAAGGTAACATAAAATTTCCTGGAAGTCGAGCAATCAACTCAAAATCTGGACTGAACAATATGTTAACTTAATATGAAGAAGTTGCTTTTCTAATTCATACATTTTTAATCAATAATATATTAAAATCAAATATTTGTACTTTTTAAAAAAACATATTATTACTGGATAAACATATGAGTGTGTTTGCTTGAGGTTGGGATTACTGTAACACTACTGGCTGATGTAAAGCGATTGAGATAAGTAGTTGGGGAAGGGAAAAATTGGTTATATATTTATTGTTGAAATGTTTGGTTGATTGAATTAGTTTTTTCTAATTTAATGTATATTTATTATTTTCTTTAGTAATGCATTTATTAATTTCAATTAAATGAAAAAAAATTAAAAATATTAATCATATTTTCCTTATTTGTTGTTAATATTTTAAATGAATTTTATAATTTTTGAGATAATTTTCAGAAATAAAGTTTTAAATTTTAGAATTTTAAATGAATTTTATCATTTCTAAAATAGTTTTTGAAAATAAAATTTTCAATTTTTGTAATTTTAAATAAATGAATTTTATAATTTTTGAAATAAATTTCAGAAATAAATTTTTAAAAATTTTCGAATTTTAAATGAATTTTATAATTTTTGAAAAAAATTCAGTTTTTTTTTTAAATTTTGGGAATTTTAAGTGAATTGTTGAAATAAGTTTCAAAAATAATTTTTTAAATTTTAAATGAATTTTATAATTCTCAGAAATAAATTTTATTTTTTTTAAATTTTTAATGAATTTATAATTTTTAAAATAAATTTCACAAATAAAATTTTTATTTTTCTGAATTTTAAACAATTTTTTGAAAAATTATAATTTTTTATAAATTCAAATTAATATTTTATATTATTTTTGAACTTTTTTCTCACCATATCAAGTAAGTCAGTAGGAAAAGTAAAAATATAAAATGAAAAATTAATGTCACGTTAGAAAAGAAAGCTCAACCTCATTAGTGACCGGTTGTGTTACAGCCTATAATCGGTTACGTGGCATTTTCACTATTTTTTTGTAAGGTAGAAGACATTTTCAAAAGATATTTAGTGTCCTAATTTTTAAATAGGGAAAATATACTGGATATTTACACCAATTTTTCCTAAGACTTATATTGCACAGGGAAAGTCCAACCAAATTATTTCATTTTAACCATTTTTCTCACGCGAGTGCTGCTCTGCCTCTCCGTCTCTCGTCTACCCTGATAAGTCGCAAATGTGATTTGCGTTTCTAGTTCGCGTGCCTCTATTGGAAAATCGTCAAGAAAAATTACCAACATAACAATTCTGTTGTGTACAAGGACCAAGCTATAATTCATAACGAGAGGAGCAAACCTTTTTTTTTTAAGATATTCACAGAAAAAAAATTAGAATTTGAGGGGGACGAAATCAGTTATTTAACTATAATTACACTGCATATGTATATAGAAAATAGAATCTGAGGCGGGCGCCGCCACCATACCCCGCTGGCTCTGTCTCTGCATATGTAGAGATTGGACCTGTCGCATCTCAAGTGAGAATTGTGAGTATTAAGTGTCAAAAATGTGTATAGGATTGAGCTAGAAGCTGGTTGAATAAGCTGAAGAGAAGTGATAAGCTGAAAAGCTGGAAAAGCAAGGAAAACAGAATCAGAAATAAGAGAAAGAAAACGGTTTTTTTCTGTTTGGCAAAAGACAACGGTTTGTAACAGAATAACTGTCACAAAACCGTTGTCTATCAAGTTCCCAGAATCAGTTTCTGTTTTGCTTCTTGAGCTCGTTTGGCAGTTCAGCAGCGGTTTTTTTTTATTCAGAGATACTTATATACACATTGGAAGTTGGCCAAAAGGTGGTGTAACAAATCATAGAGACTAGAACAAGAAATTGAGAGCTTGAGAGGAAGATTAATCTCAAGATCATAAGAGATTAACACTTGAGTGATTTCTTGTAACTTTGTGATTCATTCTTAGTGATTCTTCTTCTGGTTTTGCCCGTGGATGTAGGCTTTTAAAAGCTGAACCACGTAAATCATTTTGTTTTTGAGTTTCTGTTCTTATTCTTTCATTTTCAGTTTCATAAGTGAGCTGAGAGTTTGGGAGGTTTTGGGTTGGTTGCTTGAGTGTTTCTTGGCTAAGTTTTACAATAGTGGCGCCGTCTGTGGGAAGAACACGAAGTGAAGAAGTCAAGACTCGCTCATCATGTCAATCTCAAAGTTTGAAGCAGAGAAATTCAACGGGAAGAATGATTACGGCCTCTGGAAATTGAAGATCAAGGCATTGCTGATTCAACAAGGGCTGGGAGCTGCTCTTAAAGGAGAAAAGGGGTTTTCTGCTTCTGTTACCCCTGATCAGAAGTTGGAAATCCAAGAAAAGGCTCATAGCTTGGTGATTCTTTGTCTTTTTGACAAAGTCTTGCGGGAAGTTTCCAAAGAAACAAGTGTTGAAGGAGTAATGGAGAAACTAGATCAGATTTATCTCATCAAATCCATGGCTAACAGGTTATACTTGAAACAGAAACTGTTCTCTTTCAAGTTTATGGCAGAAAAGGGTGTGGAGGATCAGTTGGATGAGTTTAATAAAACTCTGGATGATCTTGAAGCCATAGAAGTAAAGATGGAGGATGAAGACAAGGCAGTACTACTTCTGAATTCCTTGCCTCAGTCATTTGATCACCTTAGGGATGCTATGCTCTATGGAAGAGATTCAAAGATTACATTAGCCGAGGTTCAATCAGCATTAAAGGGGAAAGAACTGCATAAAATGAAACAAGGAAAGCAAGAAAGTATCTCTGAAGGACTAAACATCAAGAAAGGCAGATTTCAGAAGCCATTCCAATCTGGAGAAAGTTTCAAGAAGAATCAAAATTCAAAGTAGAAACAAACTGATCAAAAGGAGTCCAGGAAGTGTTTCTTCTGTAAGAAACCAGGACATCTAAAGAAAAACTGTTTTGAATGGAAGAAGAAACAGAACCAGAAAGGACCATCTACCTCAAATGCTGCAGAAATTGCAGAAGCCTCAAGTGATGACCCTCAGGTACTAAATATTGCAGACTCTAAATCTATGAATGAATGGATATTAGATTCAGGGTGCAGTTTTCATATGACACCACATCTAGATTGGTTTGAAAACTTCAAAGAACAGAATGCTGGAACTGTGTTACTAGGAAATGATCAAGTATGCTGTGTAAAAGGGATAGGTGATTTAAAACTAAGGACGCATGACAATAAGATCATCATCTTGACAGATGTTAGATATATCCCTCAATTAAAGAGGAATCTGATAAGCCTTGGAACTTTGGAAAAGAAAGGGTGCTGGTTTAAATCTGAGAATGGATGTCTAGATGTTATCAAGAATCAATCAGTTGTCCTAAGGGGTGTAAGAAGGTCAAGTTTATACTACCTAATGGGATCAGTGATTCTTGGAGAAACAGATGTTGTTGAAAAGATCAGCCTAGACTTATGGCATGCCAGACTTGGGCATGTCAGTGAGTCTGGACTAAGGCAACTGTTAAAGCAGCAGCTAATCAAATCAAAGGGGCAAAGTCAGAAGAAACTTTGTGAAGACTGTGTTCTTAGCAAGAGCAAGAAGATTCCTTACCTAAAGGCAAGAAGTGCTCAAATGCCCCTCTAGAATACATCCATGCTGATCTCTGGGGCCCATCAAGAACACCAACTCTGGGAGGAGGCAGGTATTTTCTAAGCATCATGGATGACTTTTCCAGGAAGTTATGGTTATATGTTCTAAAGCAAAAATCAGAAGCTCTGGATAAATTCAAAATATGGTGTAAGCAGGTGGAAAATGAAAGAGATGCATGTGTGAAGTGTTTGAGAACAGACAATGGTCTTGAGTTTGTATCTGAAGAATTCAACATTTTCTGTAACACCAAGGGAATCAAAAGGCATAAGACAGTCCCAGCAAATCCTCAACAAAATGGCATTATTGAAAGGATGAATAGAACCATACTGGAAAGGGTTAGAAGCATGTTATCAAGCTCAGGATTAGATAAGAGATTCTGGGGAGAAGCAGCTTCTACTGCTGCTTATTTGATTAACATGTGTCCTTCTAGTGCTATTGAAAATCTGACTCCTGAAGAAAAATGGTCAGGAAAGTCTCCCAGATATGAACACTTAAGAGTTTTTGGATGTAGAGCTTATGCTCATACAAAACAAGACAAGCTGGAAGCTAGAGCTATCAAATGCTTGATGCTTGGATATCTTGATGGAACAAAGGGATACAGACTTTGGAGTACAGAACCTGGAGCAGGGAAGATTATCATCAGTAGAGATGTGATATTCTCAGAAGAAGACATGCCATTGAAAGAGGATCAGAAGGTCAGAATTCAAGCTGATGACATCATAAGAAGTTATCAGTTAAGGTGGAGTCAGAAGATGAAGCAGATGAAGATCCTGAAGAAGAATCAGATTCAGAATATCATGATCAACCAAGCTTACAGGATTATCAGCTTGTGAGGGACAGGGAAAGAAGGATACCAAGACCTTCTACCTGATATGCTGATGAATATCTTACAGCATATGCACTGGTCACTGCAGAAGATGTTGATAGTCTTGAACCAAGAAACTATAAGGAAGCTATTGAAAGCAATGAAAGGGTTCAGTGGATGCTTGCAACGAGAGAAGAGTTAGACTCTTTGGAGAAGAATCAAACATGGATTCTGGTAGAAAGGCCAAGGAATCAAAGATTGGTCAGTTGCAAGTGGATCTTCAAGAAGAAACTTGAAGTAGCTCAGACAGAAACTATTAGATTTAAAGCCAGACTGGTTGCCAGGGGATTCACTCAAAAGGAAGGTATTGATTTCAATGAGATATTCTCTCCAGTAGTAAAACATTCCTCAATAAGAATTTTACTGGCCATTGTTACTCAATATGATCTGGAGTTGGAACAATTAGATGTAAAGACAGCTTTCTTGCATGGTGATTTGAATGAAAAGATATACATGGCACAACCAGAGGGTTTCATTGTTCCTAGAACTGAGAGCAAAGTATGTTTGTTACAAAAGTCTTTGTATGGTCTGAAACAAAGTCCTAGGCAGTGGTATTTGAAATTTAACAGTCATATGCAAAGCATTGGTTTTCAGAGATTAAAATATGACAGCTGTGTGTATCTGAAATTCAAAGGCAAGGAAGTTATGGTATTTCTACTACTATATGTGGATGACATGTTAGTAGCCAGCAGGAGCAAAGAAGAGATCAACAATCTAAAAAGAGAACTTCAGTCTGTGTTTGACATGAAGGTGCTGGGAAATGCAAGAAGAATATTGGGAATGGATATTATTAGGAACAAAGCTGCTGGAGTGTTATGGTTAAATCAGAAGAGCTATATTCAAAAGGTACTATCCAGGTTTAACATGCAAGAATCTAAACCAGTATCAGTTCCACTAGGATTACATTTTAAGCTGAGTGAAGAACAGAAGCCACAGACAAGAGAAGAAGAAAATGAGATGAAAAGAATTCCTTATGCAAATGCAGTAGGAAGTGTGATGTACACTATGATTTGTACAAGGCCTGATGTAGCTCATGCTATATCAGTAGTTAGTAGATACATGTCTGATCCAGGTGGAGCTTATTGGAATGCTTTAAAATGGCTGCTCAGATATTTGAAAGGAAACAGTGGTTTTGGAATATTGTTCAAGAAAGATGACATAGATTCTGGAAATGTGTTATGTGGTTACTGTGACTCAGATTTTGCTGCTAACCTAGATTCCAGAAAGTCTCAATCAGGTTATATCTTTACTTTGTTTGGTGCTGCAGTAAGCTGGAAGTCGATGCTACAATCTGTAGTTGCTTTATCAACAACAGAAGCAGAGTTTATGGCAATTACTGAAGCAGTCAAGGAAGCTTGTTGGTTGAAAGGTATTCTGGAAGAGTTTGGTTTTAAGCAAAAGTCAGTCAAGGTGTTTAGTGATTCACAAAGTGCTTTGCACTTATCTAAGCATCAGATGTTTCATGATCGTAGTAAGCACATAGATGTAAAATTCCATTTTGTTAGAGATGTTACTGAAAAGGGGACAGTGGTGTTAGGGAAAATCAGGTCTGAAGATAATCCCTCTGATATGCTTACAAAGGCTCTAACTATAGAAAAGTTTTATCTTTGTCTGCAGTTAGTACAGGTAGCTAATTTGGAGTAGCATTGGCTCCAAGACAGGAGCAAAGCTGGTGCGATCAGGAGTAGGTCACTATGATTGAGTTATAGGTGTGGTTTGGTTTCTATGACATTATTTGACAAGGTGGAGAATGTGAGTATTAAGTGTAAAAAATGTGTATAGGATTGAGCTAGAAGCTGGTTGAATAAGCTTAAGAGAAGTGATAAGCTGAAAAGCTGGAAAAGCAAGGAAAACAGAATCAGAAATAAGAGAAAGAAAACGGTTTTTTTCTGTTTGGCAAAAGACAACGGTTTGTAACAGAATAACTGTCACAAAACCGTTGTCTATCAAGTTTCCAGAATCAGTTTCTGTTTTGCTTCTTGAGCTCGTTTGGCAGTTCAGCAGCGGTTTCTTTTTATTAAGAGATACTTATATACACATTGGAAGTTGGCTAAAAGGTGGTGTAACAGATCATAGAGACTAGAACAAGAAATTGAGAGTTTGAGAGGAAGATTAATCTCAAGATCATAAGAGATTAATACTTGAGCGATTTCTTGTAACTTTGTGATTCATTCTTAGTGATTCTTCTTCTGGTTTTGCCCGTGGATGTAGGCTTTCAAAAGCTGAACCACGTAAATCGTTTTGTTTTTGAGTTTCTATTCTTATTCTTTCATTTTCAGTTTCATAAGTGAGCTGAGAGTTTGTGAGGTTTTGGGTTGGTTGCTTGAGTGTTTCTTGGCTAAGTTTTACAACAAGAATGTTGACGACGATCAAGAATCTGATCTAATAATCGTGTGAGTTAAGCAAGAGCAACATTAGCTATCCCCAATATATAAATTGTATTTTTTCCTTTACCCACAAAACGGGTTTCGTAACAGAATGATATTCTTAGTGGTGTTTTGCTAATGAAATTGATTAATTATCAGATAAGGAGAGCAAATGGGAAAGAAACGTAGTTTGAAAGACGGCTTTTCACGTCTTGATGAGCAGCGAGATAAAGGAGAGGGGAGAGAGAGACAACTGAAAAATATGTGATTAGTCACATCAACAGGCGTCGCTGTTCTGTATGTGCCTCAACCATTGAATTAGAGGGGTTGGGGCAAACCTGTATAACAAACACGCCAAGAGTTTGGCCCCCTTCAATGGGTTTGGGCCTAAACCCAAACAAACACTACCATAGTTTAATCATGGTTTTTGGGCTAAATCAGATGATACAATATTGATAAATTACATATATAGTGGACATTTTTTTGTTTAATTTCATTAGCTTGTGAAAATATGATGTGTTTGCTCGTTTTCTAATGAATTATGTGTTTCTAAGGTTAAGAATTCATTTGGATGAAATTTGGAGAAGCAACGAGAGAGAAAACCGATGAAACGTTGAATATACGTAGAAACTGCATGCTGCTCGGTCGAGCAGATGACAATTAGAGTGTTCCTATCGGGGTAGGTTGAGCGCCAAATGATACGGTAGAGTGCGAGACAAGAATCTGAAGAAAAACACGCCGCTCGTTCGAGCTGGTTGCAACGTCAAATCTCATCCAAATACCTTCAGTATTTTAATCATATCTCGAGATATACATGTCCATATTAGAAGAAATAAGTGGCATTAGACAGCTAGCTCTAATGGCTACAACTTTTATCAGAAATAGTCAATGCTAAATTGTGACCCGATGACCTCAAAATATAGCTTTTAAGTTAGACAAGAGGTGTAATTTTAGGCCATGCAACCGGCCCATTCCGCAGCCCATTTGGTATAGGCCGATTATACATGCGTGACGACTTTTTTCCCTCAACTCAGGTTTGCACTCCCTAACTATGACAAGGACTCTAAAGCATCGTATTAGGAGATCAGATATCACCAAGTATCATATTTTGAAGACTACATCAAGTAGAAAGCAAGGAGGAGCTGAGCAAGAGGTCAAGACATCAATTTGGTTATATCTTTTATTTTCTTTTTAGAAGAACATGTTGCTATCTAGATATTCTTGTCATGATGATGTATGGGTAATTTCTTTATATTTTAGGGTTACAGAGTAAATTATGTGGATCTTTTGAGTTTTATTTATTGATTAAATCATGTTCTATGTTTCTATCTACGTGTTCTTATTTTTATTGAGTGTTGATAATTTGGTCAATTATTAGACATCTTAGGTATAATAAATCAAGATTCGAGAGAGGAGATTTATTGATAGGCCTAGAATACATAGCATAAATATTGAATTGAACTGACAAGTTTGAGATATTTGTGAGGACATTGGTCATAAGAGCTTGTCGGAGTCACATGCATAGTTGTCGATCAAAGACGGTGACTCTTGCATATAATCAACCGTCAATTCGCTTTGTGAGAGGGGGGAGGGAGGGGGGGGGGGGTTTAAACTAACTTTATGATCGTTCTACAGGAACTAGAATTCGATCTAAAGAGTTAATCAATTAATTAGAAGTCTTAGGTGAAGTATAATTTAAATCAACACCCTATAATATATTCATGTTATTTGATCACTCTGTGAGTATCTGGCTTGGTTCTTTACTCTTTTTTTTTTTCTTTTCTTTTTTTAAAAAAATTTAAATTGGTTTAGTCAGTTATTAGATAAAAATCACATCTCACTATTCGCTTGTCTAGATAAGATACACATAATGCAATCCAAATAATCTAATCTTATCTAGACAATTGAATAGCCGGATGTGATTCTTAACTAATAACTAAATTAAACCAACAAAAGAAAAAAACTAGATTAAAGAACCAAGCAAGATACACACCACTAGATCAAATAATAAGAATGTATTCTAGGGTGTAGATCTTTATTATGCTTCACCTAAGACTTCTACTAAACTAATTAAATCTTTAAACCGATGTCTAGTTCCTATAGATCGATCACAAAGTTAGTTTAAACCCCCTCTTGCAGTGAATAATTGTTGGTTACATGAAAGAGCCACCTTCTCTGATCAATTGTTATACATGTAACTCCGACAAACTCTTAAGATCAATGTCCTTACAAATATCTCAAACTTCTTAGTTCTATTGAATATTTATGCTATGTGTTATAAGCCTATTAATAAACCTCCTCTAGAATCTCAATTTATTAAGCCTCAGAGGACTAACAATTGGCCAAATTATCAAACATACAATAGAAATAAAAACACGTAGATAGAAGCATAGAATGAGATTCAATCAATAAATAAAACTCAAAAGATCCACATAATTTATTCTCTAACCCTAGAATATAACGAAACTAGCCAAACCTCATCATGGAATAATCACAAGAATATCTAAATAGCAACATGTTCTTGTAAAAGGAAAATAAAAGATAGAACCAAATAGATGTCTTGGATTCTTGCTCTTCAACTTCTGCTTGCTTTCTCCTTGCTATTGTCTTCAGAATACGACACTTGCTGACACATGATCTCCTAATATCATGCCTTAGAGTTCTTTTTATATTTAAAGAGTGAAAATCTGACTTGAGGGATGAAAATCCTGTCAAATTTGGAAAACGCATGTATAACTGACCTATACCAGATGGGCCGGGGAATGGGTTGTGTAGCCCAAAACTACACCTCTTGTCTAACTTCAAAGCATATTTGAGGTTTTCCGGTCGGAATTTGGCGTTGACTATTTCTGATAAAATTGTAGCCCTTTGAGTGACTTTGCAATGTCACTCATTTCTTCTAATACGGAGTTCTACATCTCAAGATATGAGTAAAGTACTGAGGGTGTGTCAGGTGGATGCACTACGTTTCATCCTGCTTGATCGTACAACATATTTTTCTTCAAATTCTGGTTTCGCGCTCGACTGACCCCAAACCCGCACACTCCAATTGGCATCTGCTCGACTGAACGGCATATGGCAGAGCGATGTGGAGTTTTCACTTACATTCGTTGTTTCATTGCTTTTCTCGTTATTTTCTTCTCCAAACTTCATCCAAATTGATTTTAAAATTAAATAATTCACTAGAAAACGAGCATCATATTTTCACAAGATACTAAAATTTTAAAAAATACCCATTATACATGCAATTTATCAATATGTTATCATCTGATTAAGCCAAAAAATGTGTGTAAACTACGTTTGTCAGTACTTTCCATAAAAATAAATTATTAGAAGCCATTTAATTTGACATTGAAAATCTTAAATATACAAAATGAAAATAACTCTCATTTCTAGTAGAATCTTTAAATGTGACCCTCTGTCTTGTTAAATTATCAAGGGACGAATTTCACAATTGCCACCTATGATTCTGTGAATCTATGTAAGTTCTTTACGTGGTTTCAATAATTTAGACACATATTTTTATTATGTAAAAAATTTTAAGTCCTTCATTTTTTTTCTTTTTCAGTCAACACTTGGAATAACTTCTCTCAAACTCAGCGGATGTTAAATTAAGGGAATAACAACAAAACAATTAATCGTGTTAACATGTTTAAGGTACCATTTTTAGGCGAACATGGCTCAAATGAGAACCATCTCAAATCAAGTATCGAGTAACTTGGTTTGATTTTCAGTGCTAGTTGCAACTAAATTTTAATTTTTTCTCATGTCTCTCTCTCTTCTTTTGAACAACTTGAAGGATACCGCTTGGGCGACATGCTTCTCTTCCCTGCTTCCTCCACCGAATCCCTTTCTTTAGCTAATTTTTAACGCTGATTTCATATTAATGATCGCTATTGTGATCCCTTCATCACAACAGGATCAATGTTTTGAACGAATTTGTATTGTATATGCGGGTTTATTCGATTATGCCTGCGCTAGGGTTTATACAACGCGAGTTCTTCTGCTTCACGGCATCAAATTTGTATTATCTATATCTTTCGTTCCCTGTTAATAGATGTCACTCACTTCTGCCCAATGACGTCTCTTATTTCGCCAGTGTCATCTGCTTATGTTCTTGGGTTTCTTTATTCGCCTGGGCTTGTCTTCGACACTTCACTCTTCCCCGGCGCCAACGTCAATGGCTTTCTTGCTCGACAGAGGTCAGAAGTATTGGTTGTTCTACTGCAACACCATCTTTACTATCCCTAAAGTTATTTCACCAGGCGGAGGGCATAACTAGGGCTTATATTTACTCCGTCAGCGCATAAAATGCTGATGCAACGTGCCTTCGCCATGGGTCAATGCTATTGCTAGGGCTTTCACACGAATGTCTGGCCTCGTCTCTCCTTTCCCCAACGTTATTTAGTTTAGTTCTTAGGTTTCTTGATTCGCTTGGACCGGTCTCTGATACTTCACCCTCCTCCGATGACAGTGTTGAAGGTTTCCATGCACCTCATAGGTCGGACATATTGGTTTATTCTCAAATCTTGGAACATGTGCACGGAGTTTCTTCTGTGTGTTCTCCTATTCATGGCGAGTCTCACTCAACATTTTTTGCGTTCTTGGGTTTATTCTCCGACGAATGTGGTAGGAGAGTTTATTTCGTCCCCTCATGCCACTTCTTCAACGATGGTAACTGTGTTGGGTCTACTCCTATTGGTAAGGGTGTTATTCCTTGTCGGGGACTATTGAAAGATATGTACTAGATTAGGATAATTGGACTTTATTAATTAATAAGTTAGACTTATTAATTAATTAAACAGACATGGATATTAAGCTCATAAGCCTAGGGTTATATAGTACTACATATACATATTCTCCATAGTAAAGAATTAGGTTTTTTTATCAGAGCAAAAATAGAGGTGAATTCAGTCTCGCCGTTCCTTACGATTAATTATGCAACAATTAAGTTGTTCTAACTATTGTGTGATTATTGCTCAACTTCGAATTCAATTGTAAATCTAGATCATTATTCTCGATTTAATTCTGCTGCGTAACATTAGATGGAATCAAGAATTCCTAACAGTGGTATCAGAGCTGGGTTCTCGATTTATAATTGATTTAAAATTATAATTAATTGTGGATTATAATTTTATATAATTTCAGCAATCTGTTTGAAAATAGTATGCAGTTTGTTTTGATAATCAATTTCGCAACAAAGGTTCAGGGAATTGTTGAATTTGGTTTTGAAAAGTTTCAAAATTGCTTCTTCTAACTGCTAACTTTCTAAAGACAAAATCAAACAATTTTTTGAAGAAAGACTTGCGCTACATGCTTTTCGATAATCGGCGAAGCACCATCGCCAGAGCGGCCGCGAGCGAGCCACTGCACAGGCGAAACACCATCGTTAGCGCGGCTGCGAGCGAGCCGTTGCAGCGAAATCGATTGGCGTTGCAGCCCGTCGCGGCTGCTTCTGCTGCGCGAGTTTTGATGGTCATGCTGGGCGACGACAGCATTTCGGTGGTGGTTGTAATGTTGCTGTTGTTACGCGTCGACGGTGGCGGCTCTGCTGCTGCTGTTGCGCGCTGTTGACGGTAGCGACGGGCGGCGTTCTGCTGCTGTTGTATGTTTGATGACGGCGGCGGAGTTGGCTGTTGTGCCCAGCCCAAACCCTAAAGGGTTTTGACCTGGGCTGATCTTGGGTCAAATCTGGGCTGGGACTTTCTGCACTGGACCGCAGATTTGGGCCTGAGGCTGCTGGGCATGAAGAGAGTTCGGCCGCAAGCCCACCTTCTCTCGTTGGTCTGGGCCGAAACTAGGCAGGATCAACCCGAGACTGCTGGGCAGATTCTGCTTGGGTTGGTTTCAGCCCATTTTGGGTTCTTTAATAAAAAATAAAGTTTATTTAATTAATTGAGTTACATAATTAATTAGATTAATTCGAAACCGAAATTACAAATATTAATTGGTTGATTAGATTAATGAATTTTATTATTATTATTGAAATAATAATAGACTTATATATTTATGTTAATTAGGAATTAATAATAAATGTATATTTATATTAATTTGGAACTAATATATTAATCTAATAGACTTATATTAATTTATTAATTAGATTAACAATTTTTGTTGTTATTATTATTTTGAATAATAATAATAAACATATATATTTATATTAATTTAGAATTTGTATTAAATGTATATTTAATTAATTTGAAATTAATATATAATTTTAATCCACAATTAATTGAAGAATAAAATTTTAATTGGATTACTATTGTATTCGTTGAGCTTTATTTGATATTATGTGACAAACTATTATTTGATTTTATGCTTATTCAATTTAAATTATAATACCTCCGTCCCGCTCTAATTTGCCTACTTTTCTTTTTGGTTTGTCCCAATCTAATTTACCAGCCCATAAATGACAATTTTTTCTTACAATATCCACCTTTGAAAAAGTCAAAGATTCCACGAAATCTGTTTTCTCTTAGCCTCCGTGCCCGGCCAAGGTAGGCAAATTAGGCTGGGACGGAGGGAGTAATAATTTAATACCGCTTTTATGTTTGGGTAGGCGACGCCCAATACATGTAGTCCGCGGCATTATGCATGGGTAGGCGGTGCTCCAATATGTGTGGTTCGCATTTCTTATGCTTGGGTAGGCGGCACCTAGTAATTGTGTTATAATTTAATATTAGAGATTAAATTTAACAATTAGTATCACATGTAAAATTCCCACTAAAACCAAGTCTTATTTAGAAACAAAAGCGTCGTCCATCACAATTGTCTGAAATTCTTAATCTCTTCGTCCACAAGTTTTACACCAAAGCGTTTACTCTAAAACGACGAGGGTGGAGCTCATTCATAGATGCATGGTTGGCATCGTGTGATGGAATTGATTTGCTTAAATTATTTTTGTGACACCAAAGCGACCAAAATAATTTAAGGACGCAAATTAATTGGATTAATTAACTAGTAATTGCAAATTGTTGTTGCAATTGGCTTGGAGGCCTACTGAATGATATTATTGCAGTCATTAGCCAAAGCAGAGACTACAATAATATAGACTTAGATCTTGGACCACTAAGATTTATAATTATTATAAATTCGTATTTTGTGTTTGGGGACGCAAAATATGCTAAAATTAGTGGGAGCTAGTCATTACAATAAATCCTTGTTTTGCTTAGTGATATGAATGTGATCTTTATTTACTTTATACTAATTTACTTTCCCGTTTAATTATTTTCTGTTCAGACAAAATGTCGAATTTAGCTTATAAGTGTTTAATGAAATCAAATAAGTTGATTGGGTTTAACTTTACGGATTGACTCCATTGCTTGCGGTGCTAAGGCAGGAAAAGGTTGAGTACGTCTTGGACGAACCAATCAGTGCCATCCCCAACAAAACTTCTTCTGAGTATGCTAAGTTTGACGCAGATGCTCACAAGAAGCATGTTGAGGATGCCACATCGGCTCAGTGTGTCATGTTGTCTTTGATGAGTATTGAACTGCATAGGCAACATGAACACATGCTTCCTTATGAAATGATAAAACACTTGGAGAGTTTGTACACCTCTCAAGCTCAGACAATGGAGTATGAGATACTAAGTGATCTCTTTAAGTGTAATCTTCATAGTGGGGGCCAGGTTTCTGAACATGTACTGAAGATGATCAGATTAATTGAGAGGTTGCCATCGATTGGAACGGTGCTACCCTCAAGTGTCTCAACGAATTTGATCTCGTAGTCACTTCCTAGTTCATTTGAGAACAACACTTTGCCTGAGCTTCACAACATGCTTAAGAACTATGAATCTTCTACTTCTAAAGGCAAATATGCGGTCATGGTGAGCTCTTCTGTGAAATCTTCCAAAAGGAAGAAGAAGAAGAAGAAGAAGAAGAAGAAGAAGAAGAAGAAGAAGAAGAAGAAGAAGAAGGAGAAGAAGAAGAAGAAGGAGAAGAAGAAGAAGGAGAAGGAGAAGGAGAAGAAGGAGAAGGAGAAGAAGAAGAAGAAGAAGAAGAAGGAGGAGAAGAAGAAGAAGGAGGATAAGAAGAAGAAGAAGAAGGAGGATAAGAAGAAGGAGAAGGAGGAGAAGGAGAAGGAGAAGAAGGAGAAGGAGGAGAAGGAGAAGAAGGAGAAGGAGAAGAAGAAGAAGAAGGAGAAGGAGAAGAAGGAGAAGGAGAAGAAGAAGAAGAAGAAGAAGAAGAAGAAGAAGAAGAAGAAGAAGAAGAAGAAGAAGAAGAAGAAGAAGAAGAAGAAGGGATCTAGCGATGCGGCCTTGAAGCCTAAGAGTGGAGGGGTTCAAAAGAAACCAAAACTGCCAAAGGATGAGTGTTTATTCTGTCACGAGAAGGGACACTGGAAGAGAGACTGCCCAAAGTTCAAAGCACTAGGGGCGTTGGTTGGGAGCTTAGGTATAATTGTCATTAAGATAAATATGTCTATGAACAATTCACAATCTTGGGTATTAAATACAGCTTGTAGCTCAAACATTTGTAATAATGTGCAGGGTCTAAGTGATAGCAGGAAAGTGAGGCATGAGGAGGTCGACTTACATGTGGGAAATGGAGCAAGAGTTGCTGCTGAACGTGTAGGGACTTATAGATTAGATCTTCCTTCAGGATACAGACTAGATTTACTTGATTGTTATTTTGTTTCTACAATTTCAAAGAATATTATTTCCATTCCAATGTCAGATATTCAAGTTTTTTCCTTCGATTTTGCAAAGAATAGATGCTCATTTTCGCTTAATGGATTGTTTTATGGAAGTGTCTCTCTCTTGAATGGTTTATATATGCTTGAATGTGAACACAATATTCCCAATGCACAAAACAAACGACCTAAGCTAAGTAATACAAATAACAAACCCTATCTTTGGCATTGTAGACTTGGTCATATCAATGTGAAAAGAATAGCAAGATTGAGAAAGTTAGACTATCTCACATCATTTGATTTCGAATCATATGGTGCTCGCAAATCTTGTCTCAAAGGAAAGATGACAAGTAAACCACTTTCTGGGAAAGGGTTGCGTGCCAAGGTTGTGCTCGAGTTGATCTACACAGATGTGTACGGACCGTTTCCAACTCACGCAAGAGGTGGATATTCGTACTTCATAACTTTCACTAATGATTTTTCGAGGTATGAATATGTGTATCTCATGAAACACAAATCTGAGGCCTTCGAGATATTTAAGGAGTTTTAGTTAGAAGTTGAGAAACAACTTGGGAAAAGTATTAAGACTCTCCGATCAGATCGAGGAGGGGAATACTTAAGCCAAGATTTTCTTGATTACTTGAAATCACATGGAATCCAGTCAGATTGGACACCTTCGGGTACACCACAAATGAATGGAGTATCTGAAAGGAGAAGTCGAACTTTATTAGATATGGTTCGATCCATGATGAGATTGATCAGTCTCTCTTTATTCCTTTGGGGTTATGCCTTACTTACTGCAGTTTATATTCCGAATAGAGTTCCTTCTAAATCGATCGAGAAAACACCATATGAATTATGGTGTGGCCAAAAGCCAAGTCTTAACCATATGCGGACCTGAGGTTGTCCTGCTTTTGTTAAGAAGATGATGACTGATAAGTTGGAAACTAGAAGTGAAAAATGTTATTTTGTAGGATATCCTAAAGAAACCAAAGGATATGAATTCTATTGTCCTAGAGATCACAAGGTGATAGTATCCAAGAATGTGACGTTTCTTGAAGATAATTATGTCTCCAAGGAACAAGGTCACAATACGGAAGATCTTGAAGAAATTCAAGAACCACAAGATAAGATGGAGGATAAGGTATTGTCCAATGGAGAGGACAAGAACTCTGTGGGAGTTTTTGAGGATCTATTAGGAGGGGAAATGACTCTTAGAGGGTCACCTCAAGACAATAAGATACATCAAAGACAAGATATTGTATTAACCACACCTCAAGAAAATCATAGTGAAATTCTTGAGAATATGCCAAATGTTGAAAACCTTAACATGCAGGAACCTCATCACAATCAGAATAAACCGCGTGAACCAATGCAAAACCAACTCAATAGCCCTCAAAGGAATCGTCTTGCACCTAAAAGACTAAATCTATTGGTTGAGAACCAAGATGATGAGGTTGATTCAGAAGACGATGAACCTAAGACCTATATCCAAGCGATGTCGGGCACCGATTCAAAGATGTGGTTGGCTGCCTTAACATCTAAAATTGACTCGATGTACCTCAATCTAGTCTGGATACTAGTTGATTTGCCAGATGGGGCTCGCACCATAGGCTGCAAATGGATCTTCAAGAAGTAGAGAGATGCAGATGGCAAGGTACAAACCTACAAGGCTAGGTTGGTGGCAAAGGGTTAAAGTCAGCGCGAGGGAGTTGACTATGATGAAACCTTTTCGCCAGTCGCTAAGATCAAGTCCATTAGGATATTACTTGCAATAGTTGCATACTATGACTTTGACATTTCGCAAATGAATGTTAACTGCATTTCTCAATGGAGAACTTGAAGGCACTGTGTATATGTCACAGCCTGAAGGTTTTGTATCCAAAGAAAAGTCGAATGAAGTATGCAAGTTAAAGAAGTCCATTTATGGAATCAAGGAAGCATCTAGGAGTTGGAATATTTGTTTTGACTGAGCTATCAAATTGTTTGATTTTGTCAGAAGCAAAGAGGATCCATGCATTTTAGTAAACACAAGAATGGAAATATTGTCTTCCTTATCATATGTGTTGACGATATACTGATAATGGAAAGCAATCGTTCCATGTTGCAATCCGTGAAAGATTGGTTGTCTAGCTTCTTCATGATGAAGGATCTGGGTGAGGCTTCCTACATCCTTGGAATTAGGATCCATCGAGATAGACCTAATAGGATGTTGATTATCTCAGTTTACTTACATAGACAAACTGCCGAGGCGCTTCTCAATGGAAGATTCCAAGAAAGGATTTCTTCCTATAGGACATGGCATTATATTGTCTAAGAAAGGTTGCTCTTCTAATGACAAAGAAATGAGTTACATGAAGAAGATCCCGTACGCTTCGGCTATACGATCTATTATGTATGCCATGATATGTACTAGGGCAGATGTTGCTTATGCTTCAGCATGACAGGCAGATTTTAGCAAAATTCCGGTGAGATACACTGGAGAACTGTCAAAACTATTCTTAAGTACCTTAGAAGGACTAAATAACATTTCTTAGTCTATGGTGGACAACCAGAGTTATAATTTACTGGGTATACTGATGCTACCTTCCAAACATATCATGACGTCTTCAAGTCTCAGTCAGGATATGTTTTCGTTCTCAATGGTGGTGCAGTGAGTTGGAATAGTTCCAAGCAGAGCACAACTACCGAATCCACCAGTGAAGCCGAATATATTGCTGCATATGAAGCTGCCAAAGAGGTTGTTACTTTGTTGGAGTTCGTAAAAGAACTAGGTATCGTTCCAAGTGCCAACAGTGCAATACCGCTATATAGTGACAACACTGGTCCGGCTGCGCAAGCAAAGGAACCCAGAGCCACGAACATGATCAAGCACATTCCCCGGACATATCATCTAATTAGAGAAATAATAGATATGGGAGATATGAAGTTAGGTAGAGTACCCACTGATGATAACTTGGCTGATCCTTTCACCAAGCCGTTGTGTATAGCAAAGCGCAACAAGAACTTTGAGAACTTGGGTGTTTGGTAGTTGGCTTTGATTTAGTGGGAGTTTATAGTTTGTGTGTCTTAGAAACCTTTTCGTAGAGACATTCAATACTTGATCACATTCTATGATAACATGTTTATCTTATGGGTTTATGTATTTATTAGAATAATTACTTTGATGGTTTTTTATTATTCTTATAACTGTTCCCCTGAATCATGACTGTGATTTATGGTGTGAGACATAAATGATATAGTATGATTCTAAAATTGCCATAACCGATGATCATCAAGAATGGGATATTGATGATATGCAATAGGTTAGCATGTGGTCTACCTCATATTCTTAGAAAATATAGTGGGTCTCACGACTACGAGATATTAAATATCCGTGATGGACACATGAATACTTTGGAGAGTATTGGTATACCCTACTATTAAACTGTTTGTTTAGTGTTTGCGGTTTACTAGTGTGTGGAGTATGTAAAGATCCTTTGACCTGAGGTCAATACTCATTTTGTTTTTTAAATGATGAACTTTGACCAAGTACAACGCTTGCCTCCCAAAGGAGGATAAGATACGTCTTATGATGGGTTCATTGTGAGACAAATGGAAATGGTAGTTGAGCCAAGATTGGAATTTATTCCTCGAATGCAAAAGATATATTCAATTGAAGTAATTGAATATGATCGATTGTGACATATAATAAAGATGAGAAATGTGATTGAGCTATTTGGATAAACACATGGCAGATCCTAGGCTCAATCGGGTAGTTCGTGAATGAAAGGATATTACATAAACTTCATATAAAGGTTGTTTTATGAGTTCATGTAAATGTCCTTCATATATCGAGTTCGCTGCACAACATTATCTAGGACTTTTGTGCAGATTTTAATTAGATTATCATCGATAATTGGGAGCTGAAGGGTCGCACTTTATGTATATCGTTGTTCCGCTCAAGGGTACAAGGTTAGTGCTTCGAATTTTATCTAATGCTAGTCCAAGTGGGAGATTGAAAGATATGGACTAGATTAGGATAATTGGGCTTTATTAACTAATAAGTTAGACTAATTAATTAAGCAGACATGGATATTAGGCCCATAAGCCTAGGGTTATATGGTACTATATATACATATTCTCTATAGTAGAGAGTTAAGGGTTTTTTATTAGATAAAAATTAGAGGCACTGTACAATCAACAAGTGATTTCCTAACAATCACTTATTGATCAATTGGGGGCTTTTCTCGTGCATGTTGTCATGCAAGTTGCTTAGCCCTCTCACCTATATACGGTTACTTTCCCTGCTCTTAATCGCTCTATAGAGCCTTTGCCTGTACGACTTGCGCTGTAGATTGGTTCTCTTAGATTGGGGGTACCTGCTCCGTTGGTGCATGCGATTCGTACCCCGAATTTGTTTGGTTCCATTGAATAAGTGGATTCTTTGGATGCAAGAGCTATTGGGGTCTTGCTGACTAGGAGGGCCATGACTTTTGGTCCATTGCTGCCTCTGGGTCCTCCAATTGAACCGGTCTTGAAAGGTCACATGTTATCCATTTCAATTGATGAGGATTGTTATTCTACAAGAGTGAAATTTTTGGAGTTTACATTTGAATGTTTTATATTTTATCTTAAAAAAGATAAACTATTGACATCTATTGAGCTGAAAAATAAGTTGCAATCTTTGTGGAATTTGGATACTTTGTGGCGTATTGTCCCTCTTGATTTAGGTTGTTATGATTTTGAGTTCACTAACCCTTTCGGTATTTCCTATCCAGGCATCTCTATTGGTAGAGATTCCTCTCTCGACTCCCCATGACTCTTGTGAGACCATATCTTATGTTTACCCGATGGGACAGGATCATACAACCGAGTTTGTTCTCCGAAAAGACCACTTTCAGACTTGTACTACAGGTAGGCCACCGGTCCCTCTGTCTCTTATGGTCAATTGTCCTAACTCTCAGGAGGAGGCTTTATATTCAGCTTAATTCACCCTATCATGCAGGGTCCTTGTACCATCAATAGTGATTATAGGAGTTTTCTTCAATTGCAACTACGAACTTCTCAGTTGCTCCAATTGGTTCGAATTCTCATCACGTTATGATGAATTGTATTACTAATGTTAGATGTGGAGCCATTATGGCATATTCTGGCCCACCGCTTGAGCTCGAGATCTTGACAGTGTCCCATGAGGATGTAAATTTTGTGGTCTAGAGAATGACCTTGCCAAAATTTCCCTATGTGAGGTTTGCTGGAAGCATTCCTCTGATTGGCTCACTATAGCTTAGCCAAAGGTACAATTTTATTCTATGTTGCAAGATTTATGGTAGTCTTTACATATGCAGTTTGCAATGAAGAATTCATGTGTTGATTTGTTGCCTAACATTTGGGTTTTCTACTGTTTTGAGTTTTCTTCAGTTTCTTCCTTTGTCATCTTTCGAATCAGATTGTTTTGGTTGATACTATTGTGCGCAAGGCTCTTGTTTATATGGGTTTCATTCATCACATTCTTATTTGCACTGCCATGAGTTGTGAGCGTATTTACTGTTATTTCCTACTCCCCTTGTGTGTTATGTTGGGGGGATTTTAATGTGTTTTTTGGTGCACATGAGAGACTTCGCTCTATGGAACCTTACTCTTCCTCATGTGTACATTTTAGATAGGTGGTGGAGGAGGCGCGTTTAATATAGATTAAAACGACAGAAGCCGGCTCACTTGGTGTTTGTGTCAGACTCTTAGTTCTTTTATTGCTTCTCGTCTTGATAGGGCATTGGCTAATTAGGATTTCTTTAATCTCTGGAGTGGACTTTATGCAATGGCTCTCCCTTGTACGACTTCAGACCACCATCAACTTCTTCTTTGTTGCTCGATGGATACTTCCCAAGCCCCCGTCCCTTTCGTTTTCAGCAGATGTGGCTTGTGCATGATGATTTTTCCCCTAGATTGGGACTTCTTGTATAACCGATGCGTACCGGTGATCAGATTTCTATAATGGTTCACAAGTTAAAGCGTCTCAACCTGACTCAGGGATTAGAATATTAATTTATTATGTAATGTCTTTAATAAGTTGGATGAGGCGTCTATGGAGATGAAGATGGTGCACTATGATATTTATGATAGGGTCTTATTGGATCATCTTTTTGTATCAGGAGGTGGGTATTCAGGAATCCTTCGGCATTGAGATTTCATCAGCCAGAAAGTACCGTTTATCTTGGCTGCGGGATGGTGATATAATTTCAACTTTCTTTTATCAGCTCTAGCAAAGAGCCAAGACGAAGGTTGAGATTTGTTGTCTCATGATCGAGGGAAACCTCTTGGAGGATATGCAGTAGATCTCATATTTCATTGTTCAGTATTATTCGAAGCTTTTTCCTGTTCCAGGGGAACTAAATTTTATGCTTGATCAGCAGTGGGATGCTCTTTTTGTGGAAAAAGTTTCTGATGAGCATAATTATTTGATTACGGATGTTATTCTGACACTAAGATTAGGGATGCGGTATTTGTGATGGCGGCAAACAGTGCCCATTGCCCGGATGGTTTTGGCGGTATCTTCTATAGTCATTGTTGGAGTATCATCGGCTCCAATGTTACGCAGGCTGTCAGGTACTTCTTAATGACTGGCTTTATACCAGTTGGGCCTAACTCCAGTTTTGTGACTCATTACTAAGGTGGAGGGGACGGTCCGGATTGAGGACTTTTGGGCCATTATCCTTAGAAATTTTACATTCAAGAGCTTCGCCAAAATTCTTGCTACTTTTCTTGCATGTTGATTCAGAGATATATTTTTCCATATTAGTTTGGTTTCGTTCTTGGATGCCAGATTCACTATTGCATAGTGTTGGCTTGAGCATGAATTATTTGGACAGAACCCTTATTTTGAATAATGTTACCCTGAAAATTGATAGTCAAAAGGCTTTCGATACATTGCATTGGGATCTCTTACATAGTGCTCTAGGTTCGATAGGTTTCTCTGATCACTTCATCTCTCTCATCTGTTTGGTGCTTCATTATGCCAGACTCATGGTTCTTGTGAATGGCACGTCGTCTGGTTACTTTGCATGCTCTAGAGGGTCCTTCCGGGAGACACAATTTCTCATATTTTGTTTTGCATTATGAAGGACATTCTGGGCAGATTGATCACCTCCAACATCTCGATGGGGCATATACAACAAGTGATAGCTTACGAGGTGTGCGCTGCCCTCCTTTTTTTTTTTTTTTTATAGAAATGAAATTCTTATTTTCTATAATGTGTTTGTATCGAGTATTCGTGGCATCAAGGAGGCTCTCACTACCTATGGCCGTTTAGCAGGGCAAATATTTAGCCCTGAGAAACCTAGGTTCTTCTTCAGCAGAGATGCTTATCACATCTTCAAGACTCTGATCCGCAGTATTCTGGTTATCACGGAGGGTTCTACCTACGCATTGCCTGGGTGTTTCTATGTTCCCAGGGTGTCATAAGGATTTTAACTTTCATGCTCTCACCAACTCCATTAAGGATAATTCTCTAGATGGATGGGTTATTTTCTTTCGATGGCGGGTAGTGTCTGCCTGGTGGAGTCGGTGATTTCTAGCTCTTTTGTGCACTTGATAATGGTTTACCGCTGGTCGAGGCCTTTGTTGAGTGACATGGAAAAGTCTATGAGTAATTTTGTATGAATGGGTAACATTGACAAGAAGGGTCTTTTTAACATACCGTCAAAGTGTGTTTGTGCACCTAAGGCAGAAGGTGGTCTTGGGTTTCGCTTCATTTGTGTGGCCAATGAGGCTTTCTTACTTCATTTTGCGTGGGACGTCTTCTCACTGCATACCCCTAGTTAGATTTCATTCACAGTCATGTTCTCTATCCACACGACACCATACGATAATATTGATGAACGTAGAAATAATCATTTTTCTCGTGCATTTTAAGTTCACATTTATTGAGAATCACACTAGTTTATTATGTTTAAGTACATTTATGTGTAAAAGTGAATCAGAAAAGGAAAGAAAGATTTCGTTTTATATTCGTGTTTTAATTGTTCTTGTTGAGGAGAGGTTATGAATTAAAAAGTACTTAAGTGTTTGAGTTACTTAAGAAAAATCGGGTAGTCCCAAAAATGTGGTACTCGAATAATAGGATGAAAAAACACTTAGTTGTAAGTACTTTTGTGGGGTGAAGAAGTTTTTTCTTTTGGGACGACTTGCTGAAATTTGAAGAGTGGAATTCAGTGATTATATTGAGGGGTAGTCGGGTTAGGAGTAACTTGATTAGTCCAAAAGTAGTCACTTTTATCCAAATTTATCCCACAACTTATGTTACATCAAAAACAAAAACCTTTTTATTCTTTGCCACACGTATCAAGTACGAGGTCTAATTAGACGATTGACAAGACTATGGTAGACGATGAATATAGTCCAATTTGAGCGAAAATACATCCTTATTTAAACACTTGACAAATGAGTGAGACACTTACCCGGAGAGGATCAAATTGTTCGAAAGTTTCAAGTCTCGAAGGTAGTTGATATGCTTTATCACAAATGCTCAATTTTACTATGTTGCCTTGCTTTTTGAGAAAAATCAGTCTGAAACTAGATTCGTCATCTCATCAACCTAAACATACACCTAATCACTTGTATCCTTGGTTATATTCTGTTTTTGTTGTTCCAGACGAACAACAATTTAAGTTTGGGAAATTTTGATACACGTTAATTATGCATGTATTTAGGTCGATTTAGGAACATATTTTATATTATTTACGTGCATATTTGGTCGAGATTTATTTATATTGATCATATTAGGCTATTTAATGTGTTTTGATTTGTTTTGAAGGTTTTAAGTGTTTTTAGGTTGAAAAGTCGTGTTTTACGATTATAGGATAAAGGAACAAGTCAAGAAGGGGGTAACCGGTTTGAATTAATTCTAAAAAAAAAGGTTGGATTGAAATAAACCATCACGACAGCATCACTATGGTGAGCGACTGCGGCGAAAGAAGCCTAGAAAGTGATTTTTGAACTGACTAAGCATTGCGACCTCGATAGGGATCACTTGCGGCCGCAACAAAGTGACCGTTTGGGCCTATTTTGGAGAAGCATGTCGCGACCACGACACAGCTTGTGTGCGGCCGCGACAGAAGCCCGATTTTGAAGATTTGATCCTAATTCAATTAGGATTTTAATCTTATCTCCCAAGATTCATCCCCAACTTTAGACTTCAAGCTCGAGTTTTAGGATAAAATCTCATAGAATTACATGCTCGGAAATACTCGGAAGCAAGGATTGAAGATTAAGGCGTGACACGGCGAAGATCGACAATTTTTTAACATTCGGGTTTAGTTCTTTCTTTCTTTTATTTTTAATTTTCAATGACGTTTGTCCATGAATGTTTCCTTGATTTAAATATAATTATGAGTAGCTAAACACGTTTGTGTTTTAGGGGTAGAAAGTAGGTTACGAAGAATGATGTATTACTTCTAGACTCCAATTTATGTGTTTATCTATGTTTTTGTTTTCTTCTTATGATTTAGTTTAAATTGATAACTTAAGTTAAATCTACAAGTTTAATAGTTTTCCTCTAGGAGGAGGAAAGTGTTAATAGACGTACAACACATAGCATAATTGTCTATGATTACATAGACATTGGTTAAGGGTCCTTTGGGAGTCTTTAGGTTTAGTCGACTTGGAAGGGTGACTAAGTCTAGTAGATCAACAACCTAATCGCTTCAGGAGAAAGGTTAGGTTTACTTGAGTGTCCTCTAATAAACACTAAAATTGACTTAAAAGTCTAGAATTTAAGTTAAATTATACATCAGGATTGTAATTGATATCTGTACCCTAGGATACGCTTTATTTCCAAGTTATTCGTGGTTTATTTAGTATTTTTCTGCAAATTAGTATTAAGTCTTACTAGCAACCTTCACTAATTTAGAGTCTAGTTAGGAGAGTCTTGATTATTCGGAGTATCGAACTACGCTTAGAGTTAGTCCCTAAGGATTGACCTTGACTACCATTACCTACACCTACACCATATACTTGCGGTAAATTAGGGTTAGGAAAACCTTTGTCAACTTGTAGGGGGGTTTGTTTAGATTTATGTAAGGACAATATTGGAAGAAATAGGTAAATTTTTGCTAGAATTACTTATTTTATGAGAAAATTGTTATCCCTAAAATGACTTTTTTAGTGAACGGAGAGAGTATTAACTAATATTAATTTTTTATTAAACATACATCTCATTGGTGATTAATATTGTAAATTGTACAATTAAATATCAAGCATAATAGAAGATCTATGTGCAAATTTTGACTGTCTAACATTAGGGTATGTTTAGTTGGGGTTGGCCCAAACCCAAATCGGTTGGGCCAACCCCTTCTTATATTTGTTTGCCTCATTGTCCCCATCCCCTTCATAGTCTAGGGTTGAGGCACACTCTCTCGCTCACCGCATTTACTAGCTCGACAAGAAATGCCCTTAGTATATTTGTTTCGACCGCTTATTAGTAGTATTATCTGACGATTTTCCCGGTGGACATTGTCTATGACAGGTAGAGCCTGTTTGGTGAATTCGGTAGTGGTGAGTTTGTTAGTGCATTTGATGATGATATACCGGTAACCACACTCACTTCTTAATAAATTAGAGAAGTTTGTAAGGAATTTTATTTAGATAGATATGGTGGAGAAAAAAGGTATTTTTAATGTTAATTGGAAGAAAGTTTGCTCCTCTCGGGCTGAGGGTGGATTGGGTATTCGTTCGATTAAAATTGCCAACGAATCATTCTAATTTCGGTTTGCTTGGGATGTTTTCACTTGTGATGATCCTGGATGCATTTTATTCGGCAACGTTGCCTTATCGAGGATTTAGAAATTCGGCCCTATCATGTTAAATCTTCCATTTTTTCGAACTGTCAACAGTTGCTCACTAAGGTGGCCACGGAATATCGTTGGATTCTGGCCAAATTTCTAGGGTTCGATTCTAGCTTGATAATTGGCTTGAATATAATTTCGGATCATTTGAATGTTGCGGATTGTTGTTGTCCACATCTTCATCACTTGGTTTCGGATTAATACTATGATGGAGTTTGGCACTTGGAAGAGGATTTTGCAACTATTTTCCATCATATCTTTCAGGACATTATTTTCTATGTTATGCTGCCAACAGAGGGTGATGTTCGGGTATGGCCTAAGGATTCTCATGGAACCGTCACCTCGGCCTCGGTGTATGACGAGCTTTAAACTAAGTACCTAGAGACATCATGGGGAGATTGAATTTGGGATACATATATTCCATCGTGTTGATCTTATATCATTTGGAGAGCCATCCATAATTGGCTTCCCACATAGGAGCTATTTCATTCACAGGGTTTCATGGCTTGACTATATGTCCTTTGTGTCATCAACAAGGGGAGACTCTTGATCACTTGCTCACTGATTGTTCTTTTGCTATCATGATTTTACGGATATTATGATGGGCTTTTGGTGTTGAAATTACTTTTCATGCTGGTTTCCATAATTTGCTTCTGCAGTTTAGGAATTTCTCTTTTGGAACTCAGGTGGTAGCTCTTTAGAGGGGGGCATTTGTTACTTTGTATAGGATGCACATAATAATGCAATGTTTGATGATTGTATCTTTAGTGTCATGCAGGTACTCGTTTTTACTTGGATAGCTCTTAAGGAGGCATCGACGTTCAAGAAAGAATATTTGTTGAACGCTTCTGTGGAGTTGGTTTGCTTGAGAAGACTACAGGTCACTCTGATCCCTAGACCCCCTTGCACAGTTACATCGGTTTTCTGGATCCCCCTACCTTTGGGTTGGGTTAAGGCTAACATGGATGGCAATTCGATGAGTGCACTCGGGTTGACTTAAGGAGGGGCAATTTTTCGTAATTCTAGAGGATTCATTCATGGTTGTTTTTCCACTTCTTATGGGAATGGTTATGCGTACGAAGCGGATCTCGAGATGACTACTTTGGCTCTAGAAGAAGCTTATTCTCGTTGATGGACAAGACTGTGGTTAGAATTTGATTCAACTGAGGTGGTACATTTACTCCAGACTTGCTCACTTGTGGTTCCTTGGCGCTTGTGCCTAAGGTAGATTCGTACACTCTCCCATATCCATAACATGGAATTCATGGTTACTCACATTTTTAGGGAAGGTAACCAGATTTTGGACGCTTTATCTAAACTCAAAATTTCTTATACTTGGTTTGCTTCTCCACCGCGGATGATGTTAGATTTGGCTAACAGATATTTCTTTGCGGAGTTTTTCTTGTTTGTTTGATATGTTCAGGCTGGTAATCTTTTTCCCACTCATGGTTTTTTTCCCACTGGATTTTTCCATGGATGGGTTTTAACGAGGCCAACCTTGGGATAAAGTCTAGCTATTGACGTGTAGTAGCAAACATTAGGCTTTATTTTTTCATGGGTTTGTCCATGCAGGTCTTTCTTTTGTTTCGCTATTATCAACATTGTTTCTTTTCGTTTTTAATATAGCATCTATTTGCTCTCTCTCTCTCTCACACACACACATACATACAAAAACACACACTGTTGGAAATTTCGCATGGTGGCGGCGGCGATCTCCTTCCTCAACCGCAGCTTCCACGGCTTCACAAATCCCATTCTCCTCCGATAGACCCGACGGCGGCAAGGGCCGAGACTACGAAGAGGGACTTGAATCGTAGGCGACGAGGAGCGGGATGACAAAAGGGACTTAGATTACTATTTCTATAGATCGGATCGTAATTTTTTTTGGAATCTGTAGATCACATGGTTGCCATGCCGGAAGAAAATCTTTTAATTTTAATGGTTGTGATGTTGACGAATGATTTTTAATTCTGGATATTATGATGGTGGAGGATGAGGGAGGACGAAATAGATATTGTGATGGTGGAGGTGGGGGGACGAACTAGAGAGAGCTGGTGGAGGGGGGAGACTAATGGTTTGTAAAATCTGTGGGGGAAGGAAAAATTGCTAGAGGGACAAGAGAGTGAAGGAGGGGGAAAGAAGATGGGGAGGGTCACGAGAGTGTTGAAAAGAAGAAAGGAAAATCTTTTGAGTTATGATAACAAAATGAGAAAAAAGAACATTAGTAGAGAAAATAATTAAATTAAAATTTAATTTTAATTTTAATTCATTTTAAAAATATTATTTTAAATATTTTTAAAATTATAAAATAATTTTGCAGAGAAAAGAAATTATAAATAAACATTATATCAAAATATTATCCATCAACACAATTCTCAATACTATTTTAATCATTAAACAATCATCAATAACATCTTAGACACATCATATCACCTTTTACAATTAAATAATACATCATACACTACAATCATTTCTACAACCACCCAAACAAACACCACATTCTCATTTCCATAGCCGCTTTCCTGAACCAACAGTGTCTCAGCCATCCCCAACCCTAACCAAACATCCTTAGTGTTTCGAAAGATCCTTTGTATATTTTTGTCGTTTACACTACTATGCAGTAGATAGTGGAAGTAGTTATTTATCCTCAATGAGTCGACATGACTTTACGATACTGTTCACAGAACTCGAAATAAAATAATCATTTTGAGCCCTGTTCAAAGGATGACACTGTCACATGACTTGAAGGGCGTGTTTATGAATGGTTTGGTCCAAGCCATTGAGGATTGGACCAATGGGGCCGTGTTTCTCGTGAAGTTGCTGACAATATATACACACATCACATCATTTTTTCTCACCTTTTACATTATAAACAAATCCCTTCTCAATCTCCAACCAACAAAATCAAATACCCATTTGTTTAACACAACCTTCTATTTCCACCTTATTTCCTTCAGCCTACAATACTCCAGCTTCTTCCAGCCTTAAATAAACACAACCGAAATGAATTGTTCATTATAGTACCTATAAATAGGCTTGAGTGATACCGTTTACACAACTTGAAAGTGGATTCTCTCATAATATTTTCAAAACCCTAACTATTGTCTTTCTTCTTTTTGTGGGGCTCATATACGTATTTGTTAAAGTAATCATTCGGAAACAAGAAAAAATATATACTTGAATACAACCAAGTAATGATATTTTTAGGAGTAAGTTATTTTTCCTTTTCTTCTAAAAGAATTTGTCTTCCAAAGCATATGTTATGATTCATTCTGAATTAATATACATTTTCATCAAATTTAAATATATAAGATAAAATAATAACATCACTTATTAATCGACCTATTTAACGACGAAATAAGGTCTCGTCACATAAAATTAGTATTCGCGATGATAAATTTATCCTAATTTGGCAAGTACTTGTCCTTAATAAAGGGATCTCTCTCAAATCGATGCTAAAGGTAACTGGTATCACAGCATTTTATGTCCGACACATTAAATTTTAGGGAACAATATTTTTTGTCTCCGATATTCAATAATGTATAATATATATATATATATGTATATATATATGTATGTATATATATATGTATGTATATATATGTAGTATTGAAAGTTTTTTCCGATATGAAACCTTCAATACTAAAAACTATATTTCTGGTAGTAAAATTATCTTTATATTAAATTGTGATGAAATGACTTACACTGCTATCAAATATCACATTTATGATGAAATAATTGTGTTGTCTATTCTATTAATAAAAAAAATGATGAATTGGTACTCGTCGTCACTAAATATGAACATCTATTATGGAAGAATGTTGTCACTTAATTTTTTAAAAGATTAATGACAAAATTTAATATTATCATAAATTAAACTATGACGGACTATTGTCCATCGTCACTAAATTTAATTAAATAAAACGAAATAATTTCGTCACGTATTCATACACCTAATTAGTAATGAAATATTTTTTTGTCATGCAAAAATAAGTATTTGTGACGATAAACATCGTCGTAAGTTAATAATTTTTTTTTCTTTAAATAAAGTGGTGACGAATTGATTCATATTGTCACTAAATACAAGTATTGGTGACAAAACATTGTTGTCATTAATTTTTTGAAACAATTAGTGACAATATATGACATTGTTATGATAGAAAATAATTGGTGACACTAAATGTCGTCATTAATTATTTTATAGTTGTCATCCAAAATTTTGGTGCGAAATTCTATACCTAAAAAATATTGTGACGCATTTCTGGTCATCGTCATGCTACATGCAAATTAGTGACAATAAAAATGATACATGATGACAAAAATAAAAGTTGTCACAAAAATGAATATTTTTACAACGGAAATTAAATTCGTTGCTATTAAGCAACAAAAAATGTCAAAACTTTGTTCGTCAAGAAAAAATTCGTCACAAAATGTGTGATTTCTTGTAGTGAACTATAGAATTGAAATTCTCTATATATAAAAAAGCTAAACTAGGGGCTTTTATGTAATTCACTATTTTCTGCCTAAAATATGTCACTAATACATTATTCATTTCTCCTAAAGCATTAATTATCTTTGTTTCCTTCAATTAATGTAATATTAAGTATTAACTTCCTTAATAAATCTAATTAGGATCTCATGTTAAGCCCTTTTTTTTTAATTTATTTTTCCTATAAATTGATTTGGTTATTATCTTAAAAATGTGTATGGACTTGCAGAATTCAGCACTGAGTCTATACTGTAACATCTTTATACTTTACAATAGTAACTATTGACTCTTGTATTACGTATTCCAAGTTAAGCATAACCTTATATAGGAAAATCATCTTATGTAACTACCATATTGATTAAATATTTGCGCCTACAAATATTGGTTATGTACAATTGAAATTGTATTCTTGCACTATCATTGTTCTCTTTTCCTTTTTTATCAACTATGTTACTTAGTGCCTTTTTATTCCATGACTCCTATATTTAATCTAATACTCGCTCCATTTCAAAAAGAATACTCCCTCCGTTCACAAATAAATGTGTCGTTTTAGGGGAAATCAAAATTTCACAAAAGAGTGTCATTCTAGCTCTTTTTGAACATTTCTTCCAACTTTGCATTTAGCTAAATTCAAGGAAATTTCTATACAAATCATATAATATTATATAAATAAGGTATGAAGAAAAAGATGGATGAATTTATGGTAATAAAAAAATTGATGGAGAGAAAAATGGAGGGGTGCTGTTGTCCATTCCATAGTCTCTTAAATTTCACCTGAAAATCTAAAATGACACTTATTTGTGAACGTAGGGAGTATCATTTTAGACACTTTAAAAAACCAAAAAATACAATTCTTCCAATATTATCTTAAACAACCTACTTAATTTAGTTTATTATTTCCTTATTTCACAAAACATACTAATTAAATACCAATCCTTAATTTCTCAAAAAGTAGCTAAAATGACAATCTTTTTGAAATAGAGGAAGCACTACATTCGTTTGTTTAAATGCACTTTTAGGTTTGGATAAGAGAATTAAGAGGTAGAGGAACGAAAAATTAAACTCTCAACTATATTTACAATTTTCTCCCTATCATCTCATTTATATTATCTTTGGTTCCATTAATTTATAGTATTTAATATGATAAGTTAGAAAATTAAAGAATTTTTAGGAATCATGATATGGTAGTATTGAAAAAAATAGGAAAAAAACTAGAAAAAGGTCTATTTCGAAAGAAAGCGGTTGTAGTATTATATATATATATATATATATATATATATATATATATATATATTAACAATATTATAACGTTATTAGAAATCTTATATTTTTCATGCTATTAAAATGATAAGCTTATTCAATAATATTCATGTCCTTTCCTAAGGTCCTCTTCTATTGATATACCAATTGGCCTTTTTTCTGTAAAATATTATGAATAAATGTCAAGCAATTAGTAGTTATATGAGCAGTTTCTACAACGACAAACTGTAGGAAATTGTAAAGATTTATTTGTTTATTGGAAAATATTACAAAGTTTGTAGAAAATATAATTTACTTCAACTATAATCAGGGATGCATTTTTCGAGATTATTTCGCCGAAATTTTGGAATATGTAGAGAACCGAAATGGAAAGATCTATGTTATTATTTTTTTTTGTATTCTTTTTTTTTTTTTGGTAAAGATATCAAGAAAATTTTGACGCTATCGGTGAAATTTCGATTTCTGCATTGATGTCGGTGTTGTTGTTCTAATTTTTGTCTGAATATCACCGAAAATATCGATGTGCTTCGTTTTCGATTTTTTACCTTGACTTTAACAGAAGAAAAGAAAAATTACTCCCTCTACAGCTTTTCGAAGTCCGATATTTGATTGAGATTGGAGTTTTGGTTGATGCAGAAGTACCAGAGGCGATTATAGGTGCCGTTTGCAGAGTTGGAAGTTAGAGATGGTGAACAGACGAAGGAGGCGCAACATTTTCTTGATTCAATTGAATAACTAGGATCAAATAATGGGCTTTTAAAAGGAATTTTATGAAATTAAATAAATAAGCTCATAGGAATGAGTCTTCATCAAATGAAGAAGATAGCATAAAATAAAGTAACTACTATTTCAGTATTTTTATTATTGTCCTACATATATATATATATATATATATATATATAAATATCTATATTATCAGACAAAGTTTATATGATTAAATATATTTAAATTAGTTCTGTTAATTCGCATATGGTTTTAAGATATTTGTATTTAAGTTATTTATAACAATCTGTAAAATATCATGGTAAATTTTAAGCTTTGCAATACATTTTCTCAATATTTTTAGAAAACAGACCGATATCGATATTTCTGTAAAATTGAAATGATAATTCTGTAAAAATAGATATTTTTGTCCTTTAATATAACTCAAAATTTTGTTCTTTTTTTTCCAATAGATACATTTTATCGATATTTTTAGAGTTTTAGTCATTTAAAAAAACTTAATATATATAAGCACCCCGTAATGATGATTTGAACTTATAATTTCAACAAGTATGCATTATCAATTTTCATTATTGGTAGGTGTGGCCCAGTCAAATTGGCTCAGTTGTCCAGGAGTACAAGCTCAATAGTTTAATCGGCCCAGCCCAGTCCAATTGACCTAGTTGTCCAGGATTACAAGCCCAACAACCGGCCCAATTACAGATTTGGTAATTGGGGTGGCGGCAGCGACGCATGCGGGATTGGAGATTCCTCCCACGATCTTCTCTCAATCACGAAGGCAGATTTGGTGGCCAGAATTGTAGGAATATAGTTAGGGTTGTGATTTGTATGATATAAATAGTAGAATTAAGGGCGTTTGAGAGGTTCGAGCTCTGATACTCTAAAATTGTAGCTTGTAAAACTAACTGAAGAAGAAGGAAAAGGTGCCCGGAAGGGACATTATTCTCCTCGTGGACGTAGATCTCCGGATCGAACCACGTATATCTTGTGTTCTATTTTCACTTTACATTCCGATTGGTTGTTCTTTGGCTTGCATTTTCTTGATAACGGATTGCGCTTTATCAATTGGCGCCGTCTGTGGGTAAGAACGGAATATTGATACTGCACTTGTTACACCATGGTGACCACCCGCCTAACTCAATCTCGCCAAGGTGATCAAACCAATCAAGACCCACCCGTGGATCAAACTTTGCCGCCGAGGCAACAGCTGATGCGAAATACATCTCACCATCAGGACAATCAAGACCCAGTCGTGAATCCGGACGACCAATTCCTACCCCTACCTCAACGAGATGTACAAAATCCTAATCCCGCTGCTGCATAGCCATAGATTAATATTCAAATGACCCCGGAATTGCTCCAGGCCTTTCTCCAAGAACATGCTCATGTCCTCTAGGACTGGGCAGTCAATCGCTCAAACCTCGATGGACCTGTTGGAAATGCCACCCACCTCGCAGCACATCCACCTCGTCGAAACCCGCCTAACCAACAAGATCCTGTATATAATGTGCAACAAGATCGACGACGAGAGCGACCTGGTTCCCCCGAGGACCATGGGAGTTCTAATAGGTCAAGGTAACGCAATGAAGAACTTGCCGATGCTGATCGACGTCGTCCACTTAACGCGACTAAAAGAGCTCGCCACGCCCATCCCCATACTTTAGATCTCCAGGAGTATGAGCGAGTACAACGCAGTGTTGAACTAGACAGGATTCTAGGTCTTGATGTCAACGGAGACATTATCACCCCATTCTCCCAAGAAATACTGGCTACGCCCCTTCCCGAAGGGTTCAAGAGACCTGCCATATCACCTTATGATGGAACTGGAGAACCAGCCAACTTTCTAGGGGCTTTTAGGCACAACATGCTCAGTCGAGATCATACCGTGTCTCTTCACTACTGTAAGATTTTCCCTGAATATCTTCAGGATGAGGCCCGGGTTTGGTTTGATTCCCTTCCCCGCAATAGTATATCCTCTTTTAGAGAACTTGCTGAACACTTTTGGGCGCGTTTTGAAGCACGAGCAAAGCCCATGTCCACTTTGGCCGATCTGATGAACGTGGAACAAAAAGAAGGAGAAACCATCTCTCAGTTCCTGGAAAACTTTACAACTGAAAGCTTGAAAGTGGGGAGTCAGCCTGATAGCATTATTTTCACAGCCTTTATGAATGGATTACGCGCCGGACCATTGTACATCGAGCTAGCCTGTAATACCCCAGCCACTACCCGAACTCCCTATCATGTGGTTGGTAAGTTCGCTAAGGCAGACGAGCAAACCCGACGCAAGAGAGAGAAGTCTATTGCTAAGGGACAGTCTGATAAAGGACAATCCGGGTCTAATACTCGCACCAGCGCCTTTAACCGGCTAAGCAGAGGGCGATTAGAAACCCGTCACGATCTATCTCAGCTCACACCTTTGAATCGGTCCCGAACCGAAATACATGCCATCCACAAGGCTGATTTGAGATCTTGCCCTTGCATGACTGCGCCGGCCGATAAACGAAATCGCACCAAATGGTGCGATTATCACCATGACCACGGGCATGATACAGAAGAATGCCGAGAACTCAGCAAAGAAATTGAAGTGTGTATAAAACAGGGATATTTTCGCCAGTATATTGCTCAACCCGATAGTCGACAACAGCACAGAGGTGGCAACCAGCAACAAAATCAGACTGGCTATAACAATCGGGGCCCGCAACAAGGTCGGTCACAATGGCCGAATAATCAATCCGAGAACAACAACTACCAAAGCACGATCAGGGAAATAGGCAAGGTACTCAGCAGCAACAACCTCACTTATTGCCAGCTCCTCCTCCTCAAGAAGAAGGGAACAATCCTCCAAATCGTGTTGTTAATAGCGTCATCCATATGATTTATGGCACGCATCCAGCAGGAGTGT
Organism: Ajuga chamaepitys; assembly: GCA_958295605.1. Classification (NCBI taxonomy): domain Eukaryota; kingdom Viridiplantae; phylum Streptophyta; class Magnoliopsida; order Lamiales; family Lamiaceae; genus Ajuga; species Ajuga chamaepitys. Next base: position 21,891,241 of record OY282506.1, on the reverse strand, counting down.
CTTGCAAAGCTCTTATTGCAGAAGCCCGTAGGCCTCCTCCCGAGGAACCCCGTCACAAGCGTTTCCACAAAACTGAAACAGTTAGCTTCACCGAAGACGACCTAGTACCCGAGCGCACACCCCACACTGATGCTATCATCATTGATATGACTGTAGCAAATATTATCATCAAACGGGTGTATGTTGATAATGGTGCCGCCGTGAGTGTTATCTTCTTAGATTGTTTCCAAAAAATGGGTATATCTCATGATCTGCTCCGACCTGCACCGGGACCCCTCCAGACATTTACACATGGAGAAGTTCGGGCGGAAGGGATCATTAATCTCGCAGCCTCGGTAGGTACTCATCCCGCCATCAAAACTGTTTTTGTTGATTTTTATGTGGTGTCATCTACATCCCCTTATAATATGATCCTTGGGCGAGATTGGCTTACCCCTGCACAAGCTGTCTGTTCCACGTATCACTTGACGATGAAGTGTCCTTCACCCTACCGGGCAATTGCCATCTGTGGCGACCAGAAAATGGCTAAACAGTGTATGCACATTGCACTCAAACAACGGACTACACCTGCTGCCCGCCCTCAGTTTCAAATAGATACCCCGGGACTCATGTCGACCCCGACTCAGCCTCTTGGCGACGAGGTAGTTGAGGTACCCCTTGATCCGAACAAACCCGAGCAGACTGTTAAGGTCGGTGCAGTACATTTACCTCTACTTCACAATGCCATTGTTCAGATATTGCGCGAATATTCCGAGGTCTTCGCCTGGTCACCCTTGGACATGCCCGGTGTCTCGCCAGACTTAATCACCCACAAATTGAATATTGATCCAACAGTCAAACCAATACAGCAGAAGCGTAGGCAGTTTGCTGCGGACAGAAAAACTGTTATCCGCGTAGAGGTTGAAGCGCTTGTGAAGGCGGATATCCTCTTCGAAGTTCATTATTCGACCTGGTTAGCGAATCCTGTCTTGGTTCAGAAGATTGATAATACATGGAGGATGTGTGTGGACTTTACTGATCTAAACAAATACTGCCCGAAGGACTGCTATCCACTACCTCCGATTGACCAAAAGGCCGAGGCCATTACCGGACATCCCGCACTCTGCTTCTTGGACCTCTATAAAGGGTACCACCAGATTCACATGGATCGGAAGGATGCTATTAAAACGGCCTTTATAACGGACTTCGGCATTTTTGCGTACAAGAAAATACCCTTCGGGCTTAAGAACGCCGAGGCCACTTATCAACGGTTGATGGATCACGTCTTCCGGGACCAAATTGGCCGAAATATAGAGGTTTATGTCGATGACCTCGTCATCAAAAGTCGAACTTTCAATACATGTGTTCGGGACATTGCTGAAACATTGGACGTACTCCGACGTCACAATCTCCGATTAAATCCGGCTAAATGCACCTTTGGGGTCGGTTCCGGGAAATTTTTGGGATACATGGTTTCCCCTCAGGGGCTCCAAGCTAACCCTTCCAAAATTCGAGATATACTCAACCTCAAGACACCTGAAAAAGAAAAAGATGTTCAGCGCCTTACCGGGCGACTGGCTGCACTGAGTAGGTTTTTATCTAAGGCAGCTGAGCAACAACTTCCTTTCTTTAAAATTCTGAGGCAAGCTAAAAGATTCAAATGGACTCCCTAATGTGAAGAAGCTTTGGCAGCCCTAAAACAGCACATCAGCCAACTCCCTATTGTCTCTGCCCCAATTGCTGGAGAACCCCTGTATATATATTTTTCCACCTCCAATGAAGCCATCAGTGCGGCCCTTGTCTGTGAAGACCAAGGGACTCAGAAGGTTGTATATTTTGCTAGCCGAGCCTTACAAGGAGCGGAAACTCGATACTCCGTTATCGAGAAGACAGTATTAGCACTGGTTATGGCGGCCCGCCGCCTCCGTCCCTATTTCCAGGGGCATGTTATTAACGTCCTCACAAACAAACCAATCCGTCAGATCTTAAGTAAGCCCGATCATTCCGGTCGACTCGTTAAATGGGCAATTGAGCTGGGAGAGCATGATATTCAATTTCTTCCCCGCCGAGCTATTAAAGGTCAAGCCCTAGCCGATTTTCTTGCTGAGGCTCCCTTTGAGGGCTTTGAATCCAACCCACATCCTGAGGTCATTCCACCTACTGATCTCGGCATCGAAGCCAAACGATGGCATATACATGTAGATGGCGCACCCGCTACCCGGGGAAGTGGTGCTGGGGTTATCGTCAATGGGCCCGACGATGTAGAAGTCAAGTATGTTTTGATCTTCAAATTTAAAGTCACGAATAATGAAGCCGAATATGAGGCGGTTCTTGCTGGTCTTCGCCTTGCAAAGACTTTAGGAGCCTCACACATCCGAGTATATACTGACTCAGAGGTAGTCTCTAGCCAAATCAATGGCTCATATGCAGCAAAGGAGGAAACCATGAAAAGGTACTTAGCTTTAACCAAAAATCTATTGCTCACATTTTCCTCTGTTGATATCCACAAGATTCCCCGAGGAGAGAACACAAAGGCTGATACTCTCAGCAAGCTGGCCTCTGCGGTCCCTTCAAGCATACCTTCCGACATACTTGTAGAAGAGGCATCCCATCCGTCCATCTATGAACAGAGTATCTCGGTAATCACTGATGCTAAACCCACTTGGATGACACCCATTGTCCGATACCTCCAGGACGGGACTCTACCCGATGACAAGACGCGAGCTCGCCAGATAACCTTGGAAACACCAAAATACACACTCCACGATGGGGTCTTGTACAGACACTCCTACCTCCAGCCCAGTCTTCGATGCCTTGACCCAGTTCAAGCTGACTACATCCTCCGGGAATTACACGAAGGCTCCTGCGCGAGCCATATTGGGTCCCGAACTCTCGCTAAGAAGGCACTACGGTGGGGGTATTATTGGCCTACTCTTTTTAACGATGCACATGACTTAGTATCAAAATGTGAGAAGTGTCAGCGGCACTCACGGATAAAACACTTACCTCAAACAGAGCTGATAGGCATACAGAGCGCATGGCCTTTTATTCAATGGGGCATAGACATCGTGGGTCCTTTCCCTGTGGCTCCAGGAGGTTTCAAATTTTTGCTGGTCGCTGTGGATTACTTTACCAAGTGGGTTGAGGCCGAACCACTTGGCACCATCACTGGAAGGAAAATTCTTAATTTCGTTTGGAAGAATATTGTTTGCCGATTCGGTATTCCTAGCACCATTGTTTCCGACAATGGGAAACAGTTTGCAAACGACCCTTTCCGCTCTTGGTGTGAAGAGTTACAAATTAAACAGGCATTCACTTCGGTGGCTCACCCCCAGGCTAATGGTCAGGTAGAGGTGACGAATAGAACACTTGTTGACGGCATCAAAAAACGTTTGGGCGAATCTAAAGGGCTTTGGGCTGATACCCTACCTCAAGTATTATGGGCTTATCGTACTACTCCTCACACTTCTACAGGCGAGACTCCTTTCAGCCTAACCTACGGCTCCGAGGCCGTCATCCCGGCAGAAATTGGGGTACCCAGCCCTAGGTTGTTGACTATCGACCCGGAAAAAAATGAGGAAGCCCTCCGTACTAACCTCGACGAAGTAGAATATCGCAGGGAACAGGCCCTTATTCGACAAGCCAAATATAAACAGCAAACCGCAAAATACTACAATGCTCGAGTTCGAGGCACACAGTTTAAAGTCGGCGACCTCGTGCTCCGGCGCAATTCCGCCAGTAAAGATAGTCCCGAAGGCAAACTCCATGCGGCATGGGAAGGACCCTATCGTGTGGTTGCCGTCCATTCCCTCGGGACTTATCAGCTCGCACGCGTGGATGGCACCCCAGTGCCTCGTACTTGGCATGTGACTAACCTTTGAAATTTTTTTCTCTAAACACTGTTAGTTTTATTTCTGCTTCCTACCTCTTGAATATTAGTTTGCATTTTGACATTGTTCTGACCAATTTTACTTGATAAAATCTCCTGTTTTGTCTTTATATTGCTTGTTTACGATACCGCGGGGACGTCCCGGTGTCCTTATATTACATGTTTCCGAACATTTTTTCCGACCAGTCGGGTGTATAGAACACGTCTCCGGACTCAATTACTTGCCTTCCTGATCCGGTCAGGGTACATGATCAAGTCTTAGGACTTGGTTTAAATCTTATCTCATTCGATCGAAGAATACAAGTTACTTACTGATCCTTCCGAGGCGTCATTAATTTGTCTCCGGACTTAAGCCCGTTTCATTTCCCCGTCCTTGCCGATATGCTCGGTTACTTTGTTTTCACACAAAATTCTTTTTTTTTTTTTTTTTCTGATTTATATCGAACACAAATAATATATATATACACTCTGTATGGTCATTACGAAAGTTATTTCCCCATAGTATACACTAAACATTGTAAAATACTGAATACAGTGAAATAAATATTTTTTCCTTGCATTGTTTTGGTTAGCATTTGGCTACACTACGTCCTACTGTCACTTTTTTGAGTCCTCTCTGAACCAGAATGCAAAACCCCGTCGCTTTGTTTCTGATCGACTACTTCTAGTCCTCCGGGAAGTCTCCTGCGTGTTCCGACGCCGTCCTACATTGTCTCGGTCGAGGACCCCGGTCCTAGGCGTGGCAACCGTCCCTTGCGGACCACGGTCTGTTCGTGAGTGCCCGGATCTTCTACTTGGGCCTGACATGTTGTCCCACTCCGTGTGGTCCCACTCTAACGGCGCTACGGGGTCCATTTCCTCTGGGGCTTGTGTAACGCACGCCCCCGTTTTATGCTGATGCGGGTCCTTTGTCTTTCGCAATCCTGGGTTTGCTCTCCGTGTACTCCTCGGGGTGTTTGCCCACACTATAGCATCCCATTCTTCTCCAGGCATCTCATCAATTTCCTTCGCCAGGGCTATAACTGTTGCTCCACTGGGCTCCGGCTCATCCACACATGTCTCCCTAAGTTCTTTGGGGAGACCCAATCTCACTTCGGGCATCTTCTCTGCTTTTCCTGCAGCCGCGGTGTGGTCCCCGGACCCCGTCTCCTTCCGAGCAACAGTCCCTGCTTTTTTGCCCCGAGGTCCCTGCACGTCGTTGCGCTCTTGTTTCTCCTGCTCTGCAACATCTAGAGCATCGTTGCGGGCCTCTATTTTCTTTTGCAGCTCCATGGGAAATCCTAACACCAACCGATTTCTGATTAGCTCGGGGTTATTGGCATCGCCTTGCTTGCTCCGTCGCTTGACGTCTTCCCGAATTTCTACTCTCCGAGCACGAACCTCGTTGATTGATAGTCGCCCGCTGTCAACAAGCAAGTGTTCGCATTCTTGTTGGTTTATGCAGAGTTGTTCCAACTCCATATCTTTTAGCACGCACTCTGCTTTATACTGCCGCATCTATTTCGCAGCTTTCGTCCAGGAGTTTTCTGCCTCCGCACATCTCTTTTCTACTGATGCTAACCTCTTCGATAACCGCGGGACCTCTTGCAACATCCAGATGTCTCTGTCATTCTGTAACCAAGCTATCGAAAACCGGAGTTGCTTTATCACCTCGTATGGGTTTTCAATGTTTCCCTGACAGAGGGGACACCTTGGTATTTAGTACGTACAGACACATGAACATTGTTACAAGTAAAAATGCGTTGCGACACATGACGGTTACAAAACCAATTCATCATTGTTCATTTCTTCATAAGTACAATTGCTTCATTACAAAACAAGATATTATAAAGGAATCTCCATCTTTTTACAGATAAACTATTCTACATGCTTGTCATGAGTCGGAGGGTCACTGACCTCTCCAGGGGTAGAGGTGGTCCCTAGTACACCTGGGAGCTCTGCGGGGTTCCCGGTAGCCTCTATTGCTTTCCTAGAACTTCCAGCTAAGTTCTCCTCCCCGGAAATCACAGTTGGCACCACGACTCCTTTGTGAGGGATGGGAGCTCTGTTCCTTAATCCCCGCACATGAAAGCCGTTGCGGAATCCCAAGAAATCTTTGTCCTGGTCTTCGTTGCAGCATCTTATCACCTCGGGAGTCAAGAGCACATTCTTTTTGGCTAGGGCCTCGATCAGCGGCCACTTTGGTGCTTGTGTCAATGCTTCGAAGTATGCCCCATCTTCATTCCCCACTGCATCGTAGTTATACCCGAAGTCTTCGTCATATGCATCGACCTCCGGGTATTTGTCGTATACGGCCTCCAACAGCTCACTCTTTGTGGCTGTGTCACCTGCAGCCACAAAGATGCTCAGGAACTTCAGGAAAGTTTCTGTTTGCAACAACTTCTCGGTGAAGGCCTCTAACATAGCTCCCTGGCCCTCGACTGCTCTGCTCAGTTCTTCCCGAGCCGCCATGAGGTCACCCTGGATCACGGCGACCTCCACAGCTTGTTCTCGCAGTCTTGCTACCTCTCTCTCAGTGAGCACAGCTCTGTCCCGGGCCACATTGACATTTTTTTCGGCCTCCGCAAACCCGGCACGCAGTTTGGTGACCTCGATCTCCAGTGCCGCTATTCTATTTCTGGAAGATTCCTTCTCGAGTCTTCCTACCAGCCCGCTGATTGGCTCCAGCAGTTGTTCCAGTTCGGCTCCGGCCGCAGTTATTGCCATTCTTTGCTCCTGCATTATCTCACTGTCACGTTGAGCTTATGAGGCAAGTAACAGAGCACTATTCACACACATACCTCGTGAGAAGGGGTCACGTGCGCTTTTTTGGGAGGTGGCAGTGTTGGTGGCGACGTCATCCTCCTCTTAGAGCTCGGGGTCAGCCCCGAGAGAGGAACATTGTCCTCGTGATCATCTCCATGACCACCCCCTGACGTCGTTTTCTGTAACTCCGGGGTCTTGGATCTATCACCTCGCCCACCGGAGCTGGCTCCGGTCTCCCTCTTTACGGAACTCTTGAACTTACCCACTGCACATGACACAGAATGCATTCAAAGATATTAAACTCACTCTTACACAACTTATACAAAAAATAAAGGTCCTACCCTCTATTTCTGCCCCGACTTTAGACCCCTCTACCTCAGCTACGCCTGGCATCTCTTCTGAGTTAGTTTCAGCTGAGGTATCCTCCTCCTGGGAATCCGAGGTCCCAGCGGTCCATCTGGAATAATACGGGCTCAACCCAGCCTCGTCTAGGACTTCTTCTGAAAATTCAGACCCCAGGACACCTGCTCTTCTCAGTACATTTACACCTTTAGGGTCCCCCGCCGGTGCGCTATCTACTACCTCCAACCTCTGCCACTTCGGCAGTACCCTCTCCTGCCTAACATATATAAATTTACCTCTCCATCCTTCAATTTTGCTCGGGTTTTTTACTTTGAATTTTTTACCTGGCCTGGGGTTAAGATAATACCAGCTCTTATTCCTCCCCATAGTCTTAAGCTGAAAGAAATGTCTAAATAAACTAACACTGGGCTTCAACCCCCCCCCCCCCCCTTACTGCATTCAACTAAAAATCCTACCACCTGCCTCATGGTATTGGGTCCCAGTTGTCCCAGGGCTATTCCGTAAAACTCCAACAAATTTACCAAAAAATCCCACAGGGGAAACCTCAATCCTACAGCCAGTTGATCTATGTATACGGATATAAATCCTTTAGAAGGGCAACACGCCTTATCCTTATGTTCAGGAATAATATATTCCAGGTCAAAGGGCAAGAAGAAATTTGGAATCCATTTTCTGATTTGGGCCTCAGTTACGCTGGGCCTCACTCCTGCTACTTCGAACTCTTCCACTTCCTCCTCACAATGGGGGAAACTAACTGCCTCTATCCTAATTTCACCTAGATCGCCCCGGTATATCTTCCTAGTTTCACTATTATCTGGGAAAATCACCCGTATAGGGGCTGCTCTGAAAGGCTCCCCTTCTCTGCCCACCTCCTCAACTCTAGACGAAGATGAAGACGAGATAGACATACTTACTTGTTTTCTTTGATCGGAGCGGTGATAATCTTCGAAGTTGGCAAAATCGCTGATCTCCCTGATGCGTGATTCAGTTATCTGCAAGTGAAGAAGGTGAAGGGTTTTGATTTCCCTCCTTTTCTTATAATTTCAGCAACGGTTCAGATTCAATGATTTAAAATCAACGATTCTGATACTCACGTGCAATGCACGCGCCTCGAAACTCACAATATGCGCCGTTTCATACGCGCCTACTCGAATTCTGTGCGCACCTGCCAGTCACGCGCCCCAATTTTCTTCAGCACTCGTGTCGGGAAAATTTCTCAACTCCGGTTGAGGGACCCTGGGGGTTTCGCATTTTCTCAACTCCGGTCGAGGGACCCCGGGAGTTTCGCATTTTCTCAACTCCGGTCGAGGGACCCCAGGGGTTTCGCATTTTCTCAACTCCGGTCGAGGGACCCCGGGGGTTTCGCATTTTCTCAACTCCGTTTGATGGACTCTAGGGTTAACCACGGGGGTGTCTAGTTGTTCCAGCTCGTGACACTAGCAGGTCTTTTCCTTCACGTCACCTCCCGCCTACTTTTATTTACTCCACAAGCCGAAGCCTCCCGCTCCGGCTTTTTGGGGGGGGCATCTGGTAGGTGTGGCCCAGTCCAATTGGCTCAGTTGTCCAGGAGTACAAGCCCAATAGTTTAATCGGCCCAGCCCAGTCCAATTGACCCAGTTTTCCAGGATTACAAGCCCAACAACCGGCCCAATTACAGATTTGGTAATTGGGGTGGCAGCAGCGACGCATGCGGGATTGGAGATTCCTCCCACGATTTTCTCTCAATCACGAAGGCAAATTTGGTGGCCAGAATTGTAGGAATATAGTTAGGGTTGTGATTTGTATGATATAAATAGTACAATTAAGGGCGTTTGAGAGGTTCGAACTTTGATACTCTAAAATTGTAGCTTGTAAAACTAACTGAAGAAGAAGGAAAAGGTGCCCGGAAGGGACATTATTCCGCTCGTGGACGTAGATCTCCGGATCGAACCACGTATATTTTGTGTTCTGTTTTCACTTTACATTCCGATTGGTTGTTCTTTGACTTGCATTTTCTTGATAACGGATTGCGCTTTATCAATTATAAAAGTTATTTAACTAGTTTGATTATAATAGAGTAAATTGCTGAATGTTAACATGATTTTGCTAAGTATCGGCAGTTTTATTGGAATTGAATGTTGCGATATTGGACTCAATGTTACTAATTAAAACAAGATAAAGTAAATCTATCTCCATGTATACTTCCTTTCCATGTTAGGATCACAATCTCTTCTATTGGTGAAATACATTCCATCAACTCTTACCACCCAAAGGCATATGTTCCCTGCATCTGAACCTGATGGAGCGTCGCAAAATTCGGACCATTGATCGTAGAAAACGTCAAACCTTCTTTGCACAATGAATCCTCAATGGAGCTGTGTTTTGTAGGCGGATGTCATTCAAAATTCTAACTTCATATTTAGGATTAAGAACTATACCACCACTAATAACATGGACAATGTTAAATAAAATGACAAGAAGAAAAATGGTTGGGATCCTTGTGTTACCCATGTTCTTGGTTGAGTATTTGTCATATATTTCAATCTTTATATAGATGGGGATGGTAAGATATTTCATATTGCATTATCTGTCATCTAAAATGTAAGGCAAAGTTTCATGTACAGTAATTGCACGGTGCAATCTAGATTGGTATTACAATTTATACTTAAAAATATTACTTATCTTTTATGTTTAAATGATACATTTACCTAGAATGTATATGATAGTTTAAGGTACAAATATTTTTTATTCATGACCCAAATTGAAAGAATTTAAGATTCGTGTAATTAGTGACCTACTCAAAATTTAAATTGGGTGGAACTCATGTTTACGCAAAATTCAAGGAAAATTGACTTGCAAATTTGAATTATATAGGAAATACCAATTATTAAGGATGACTAGTTTACCTTTCCTGAGTTGGGTGTTGTGTGTTATCAAATTGTCAATTTATTAATGTCAAGTTGTCAACAATAAGAACTTGTGTACTTACGTGATCATAAGATATATAGTGTTCGATTTCATATATTAAATGTGTCTTGGGTGTGCGACGATCACACGTATGACGAAATATATTTTTATAGGAAAAAGTGATATTTTTACAAGAAATAGTGATACTTTTACAGATAAAAGTGATATTTTTACTACACAGATAAAGGTGATACTTTTGCTACAAAAAGTGATACTTTTTTTTGTTCCAAAAAAGTGATATTTTTACAGATAAACGTGATACTTTTACCACAAAAAGTAATATTTTTTTTCTCGTCACACCATGTGACGGTCACATATAAGTTTTTGCCTCATATATATTTCCCGGCTCCAAGAGAAATTAAAAATTCTTAGAATAGACAAATGCACTCCCTACCAAAAAAAAAAAAAAAAATGTGATACATTTTTTTGAGTTCACAGTCACTAATAATAAGTTATTTAATATCAACTTATTGTCATAGAATTCTCAACAAATTATTTAAGACTATTTTAAGACTACTTTTAAAGACAATTATTTGTTGCAAAATATATTCGAGATGCATATATTATTTTTATCTGAGTTATTGAGACGACTAATTAATGACGACATGTTGTATCTAATAATAAAGTTATGAAAAGTACTCATTATTTAAAATCTCTTTTTGTTGTCTCAACTGACCCCTAAGTATCCTACTCCCTCCGGTCTATAAAAAGTGTCCCTTTACATTTATTTAGAAAACTAATAATGAGTGGAAATGACAAGTATATTCCTACACAATCTATTTAATCAGGATATATTTTATGAAATAAGTAAATAATCAACTAAATTAAGTAGGTTGTTAATGATAAGATATGGAAAATGTGGTTTTTTTTGCTAAAACAACATTTTTTTAAGAGTGACACTCATGTGCATAAGATGCACATTAATGTTATTGTACACCTTGTGGGGCCCACTTATGGTTTTAGCGCGCGTGATATATATATATATTAAGGTGTGTTTGGAATCACAAAATAGGCGCTGACTTAGTTGGTAAAGGCGCGGCATTGTACCCTTCAGTGCGCGGGTTCGAATCTTAACAGCGCCTTTTTATTTTTCACCAACAGTATATTCAAATTCCGAGCATAGTATATTTTATAAAGCCTGAGAGTATATGAACATCACCTTTTTATTTTTCACCAGCAATATATTCAAAATTCGAGCATAGTATTATATGTTATGATGTCTAACAGTATATTTAATATTTCGATGTAGTATACGTAAATATTTATTTTTTCCAACTTACAATACTCACAGTATATTTAATATTTCGATACAGTATACGTTATGATGCCTGACAGTATACGTTGTTTTAGTTGATTTTTGTTTTATACTGTGAATTTTTTTTTTCCAACTTACAATACTCACAGTATATTTAATATTTCGATATATTATACGTTGTGATGTAGTATATGTTGTTTTAGTTAATTTTTGTTTCATACTGCGAAATATTTATTTTTTCCAACTTACAATACTCACAGTATATTTAATATTTCGATACAGTATACGTTATGATGCCTGACAGCATACGTTGTTTTAGTTAATTTTTGTTTTATACTGCGATTTTTTTTTTTCCAACTTACAATACTCACAGTATATTTAATATTTCGATACAGTATACGTTGTGATGCCTGACAGTATATGTTGTTTTAGTTAATTTTTGTTTCATACTGCGATATATTTATTTTTTCCAACTTACAATACTCACAGTATATTTAATATTTCGATACAGTGTATATTATGATGTATGACAGTATAGGTTTGGTTAGATTAATTTTTCTTGTATATTGTACAATATAAGGCAAAAAAAATGAAGGAAGAATGAAAAAAGATGCAAACAGAAAAGGAAAAGGCAAAAAAAATGAAGGAAGAAGGAAAAAAGATGCAAACAAAAGTGAACCCTTCACCTCGAGGTTGAGATATTTAAGACTACATTATATACCACCAGACCACTTGCTTTTAGTGTTTAACAAACAGGCCATTAAATATATAAACACGCGCGCGCATAAAAATTAATATAATAATAATTGGCCGGTTTAGACCGGTCTGAACCGCGCGATTTTTTTAGGTTGAATCGGTGAGGCCCATAAAATGTATAATAACACTATGATGCATCTTATGCACTCAAGTTTTTGCCCTTTTTTAAATAGTTTCAACTTCTCAAAAGCGATATCTTTTTGGATGGGATGGAGTATTTATTATTATACTGAATCCTTTATTCTTTTTTGTTTTTGCTACCAAGCAAATCTTTCTTTACCTAATAAAAATAATTAAGGTAATGGTAAATAAGAGATTTTTTAGGAAATTCGTTGGAATACACCTAAGAATATATTGGAAGAGATGTATTTCTTTGTCAAACTAATTTACTTTTAAAAAGTTAATTCTTCTACAACGGCAAATTTAGAAACGAATGGAGTATTTTTTTTCACTTTGTAAGGGCGCACCTGTGTATCTGAAATAAAACTAGAAATTAAATGAGTATTTGTCATAACTATGAGCATTTGTCACAATTTTATTGTTAGATACAGTATGTCGTCACTAATTAGTCATCTCAATAACTCGGATGCAAGCAAATAATATATTTGTGACGAAAAAATGGTCATGCATTTCATTATTTTTTGCAACAACTAATTCTCTCTAAAAGTAGTCTTATGATGGACAAAACTAATTTTTAAAGATTTTATGACAACAAATGATCACAAATAACTTGTTATGAATGATCATAATTGTGATCTCAAAAAATTCTACACAAAAGACATCGTATATTATAGTGTTAATCATAACTAAGTCATGATAATAATATTGAGGATCTTGATTTTGTTCCTATAATTGTATATGGGTAATGAGATTAGGGTTTTGATTTACCATCTTGAAACGGATCACAGGAATATTGCTCAAGAATGTTTACCTATAATTTAACCCCTTTACAGATTTAACAAGTTTGAAAATATAACATATACTCGCTCCATTTCATATTAATTGACGAGATGAAAGAGAAGAATTAAGGATGAAATATTTTGATAGATATATCCTTAGCTAAAGATTTGACCAAATCAAAATATCTCTGATGGATTGAAAAATAGAGATATTTTAGGATTGAGCACAAGGAGAAAATTGGTAAAATTTGTGAAAAAATATGTAAAACGTCAATTAATTGGAAAACAAAATAACATCTTAAAATGTCAATTATTATGGAATGGAGGGAGTAGTATTATTTAATACACTATTTTTTAACTTATTTTAGTTTAGGATTAAAAAATTAAGGAGTAAATAAAATGGACAACCAAGTCTTTAAATAATTTTCCTTTTCACTTCAAATTTCTACATTAAGCCATTCTTTCCTTTACATTATATCTATTTTCAAATATTAAGAGATAGTATTTAAAGAAATATGAAAAAAAAACTAAAAAACAAGTATTTATAGACATCTCGCCTATACTATACATGGAAAATTCATTTTTAGTGTTGTATGTTAGGGCTTGTCCAGAAAAAGTCATGTATGTTTCGAAAATTCAATTTAAGTACCATATGTTTCGAAAAATGTCCAATTTAAGGATACTAGATGCTGGCTGCCAGTGATTATGCCGCATGTCACCCAATAAATTGAGGGTTTTTAGTCAAATAGTTAATGTTACAGTTATGAATCCAGGTATACATGCAATTAATTAAATAACCCAAAACGGGGATTTATTTTCCTCCAAGAAGTCTAACGCTGATGAGAATTTAGATTTTGTATTTTTGAATTGGTGTGCTACTTTAATTACTTGACATGTATACATGGATTCAGAACTGTCAAGTTAGTTTTTTTTTACCTAAAATTCTCAATTTATTAGGTCACGCGCTCATATTCCGACTCAATTAGTGGTCATCGGCGTCTGGTGTCCTTAAATTGAACATTTTTCAAAACATATTGGACTAAAATTAAAATTTCAAAATATATCGGACTTTTTCGGACAAATCTTAACATATAAGAGTAAAAATGAATTTTTTCTTTTACATATAATAACAAAATTGATTTATATTACATCTGAAAAAAAATAACTTTTCCCGCCCATTTACACTTACTAATTTAGAAAATAAAAAAGTTATTTAACTTTGATTATTTGGCTATGTGTGAAATAGTAAATTCATCCACCATTTTTTACTCTGTTAAATTGGAAGGTTTGTCTAAACATTGAGCATAAAATTGTACATAATTGAAGACTAAAAGCTGAAGGAAAACTGGAAAACAGATGAAGAGAAACAGTTTGGAAAAATCAGTTTCTGGAAAATGAAAAAGACAACGGTTTGTAACAGAATTAACTGCCAAAACCTTTGCAAAACCGTTGTCGTTTTACATATCACCCGTTGTTGTTTGCAGTCGTTTTCTGGAAGCAGTTATTTGTGTGCAGTTTGGATTCAAGCTTGATGTGCCATTTCAAACTGATTTCAGCTGAGTTATTTAGTTGAGGGAAGTTAGTTTGTTACAACTTACATCATCCATTTCATTATTCTCTAGAGAGAGAGTGAGAGAAAGAAATCAAGAGAGAAGAAGAGCCATAGTTTTTGAGCTTGAACTCTTGAGTGTATTTTCATCTTGTAAACTCATTTTTGATATAGTGAAAACACCTCATGGCCCGTGGATGTAGGCAATCTGCCGAACCACGTAATTTCTTGTTGTGTGATTGTTTTTCCTTGATTTTATATTAAGCTTGTGAGAAGAGATCATCACTTTGGTTGTTAAAATGTTTAATTGTTATTGTTATGTCTTGGGAGAACTATTTCTAACAAGTGGCGCCATCTGTGGGAAAGCTACCACGAGGAGAAAAGTTCTTGATCACCAATAATGTCTATGTCAAAGATTGAGACATAAAAGTTCAATGGGAAAAACGATTATGGGCTATGGAAAATCAAAGTGAAGGCAATGTTGATTCAGCAAGGGCTTGGTGCAGCTTTGAAGGGGGAAAAGGTTTTTCCAGAGAAAATGGAGGAGACTCAAAAACTGGACATTCTTGAGAGGGCTCACAGGTTGTTAATACTGTGTTTGTCTGACAAAGTATTGAGGGAGGCATCAAAAGAAAAGAGTGCTGCTGATGTGATATAGAAACTGGATAACCTGTATATGGCCAAATCCATGGCAAAATGGTTATACCTGAAACAAAAACTGTTCTCTTATAAGTTTTCTGAAGAAAAATCAGTGGAGGATCAACTGGATGATTTCAACAAGACACTTGATGATTTAGAGGCCACTGATGTCACGATGAATGATGAAGACAAGGCCATTCTGTTAATAAATTCCTTGCCACAATCATATGATCCCCTGAGAGATGCAATGCTGTATGGAAGGGATTCCAATATTACATTAACAGAAGTACAATCAGCTCTAAGAGCAAAGGAAATGCAAAAACTCAGTCATGAAAAATTAGATGGTGCTGGAGAAGGGTTAAGTATAAAGAAAGGAAAAAATCACAAGTGGAAACAAAACCAGAAAACTGATCCATCCAAGAAATCAGAAAATAATAAAGGAAAACTATCTGGTCACAAGGAAACAAGGAAGTGTCATTTCTGCAAGAGACCAGGTCATCTCAAGAAAGATTGTTTTGAGTGGAAGAAGAAACAGGCTCAGAAAGGAAATCAAGCCTCAAGCTCAGCAGAGGTGGTTGAAGCTGTAGATGAAGATCCTCAGGTACTAAATATTTCTGAAATCAAGACTGACCAAAACTGGATTCTGAACTCTGGTTGTAGTTTTCATATGAGCCCGAATCTAGAATTGTTTAAAGATTTTAAGGAACAAGAATCTGGAATAGTCATTGATGGGTATGGCCCAGTAACTTCGGATCGGGTCGACACTCCGATCCGACCCAGCCCAGTAACCGGCCCAAAAGTATGCGTGGCCTAAGAGAGCGTGGCCCAACTGTGGCGTATCCCCAGATTCCAGGCCCACGATCTGCTCCCAACCTCCATGCAACGGAAAATAGGCGCAATTATAGGGAATTAGTTAGGGTTTGGAATTGATGAGTATAAATAGGAGAATTGTTCTCAGGATTAGGGTGGGCATTTTGTATTCTGAAATTATTACGTGTAAACTCAAAGAGATAGTGAAAGAAACACCTCGACAGGTGCTATTTTGAGCCCGTGGACGTAGATCTCCGGATCGAACCACGTACATCTTGTGTTTTTCCATATTTCTTGCATAGGTTTTCGTTGAGCTTCTTGGATACCGGATTGCGCTTTATCAATTGGCGTCGTCTGTGGGAAATGCAAGTGATTGTGATATTGACGTTGTATTTGGTAAACTATGGTGACTACTCGCTTAAATCAGTCTCGCCAAGGTGATCAGATCAACCAAGATCCACCCGTGGATCAAATTTTGCCGCCGAGGCAATCGCCGATGCGGGATACATCTCATCAGCAGGGCAACCAAGGCCCGGTTATGAATCCGAGCAACCAATTCTTACCTCTGCCCCCACAAGACATGCAAAACCCTAATCCCGCTACCGCCCGGCCGCAGGTTAATATTCAGATAACTCCAGAATTACTCCAGGCTTTCCTACAAGAGCATGCTCATGTTCTTCAAGACTGGGCGGCCAATCGCCTGAATCTTGATGGACCTGCCGGACACGCTACCAATCCCGAAGTGCAACCACATCGTCATCACTCGCATGACCGACAAGACCCAGTGCACCGCGGGCGTCAGGATCGGCTACGGGAGCGACCCGGTTCTCCCGAGGACCATGGGAGTTCTAATGGGTCAAGACAACGCAACGACGAACCTGCAGATGCCGATCGCCGCCGTCCACTTAACGCGGCTAAAAGAGTTCGTTATGCCAATCCTCATATCCTAGATCTTCAGGAGTATGAGCGAGTCCAACGCAATGTCGAGCTAGACAGAATCCTAGGCCTTGATGCCAATGGGGACATTATCACACCGTTCTCTCAAGAAATCATGGCCACCTCCCTTCCCGAAGGGTTCAAAAGGCCTGCCATACCACCTTACGACGGCACGGGAGATCCAGCCAATTTTCTTGGAGCTTTCAAGTACAACATGCTTAGCCGCGATCATACTACCTCTCTTCACTACTGTAAGATTTTCCCCGAGTATCTTCAGGACGAGGCTCGGGTTTGGTTTGATTCTCTCCCTCGTAATAGCATATCCTCTTTTAGAGAACTTGCCGAACACTTTTGGGCGCGTTTCGAAGCACGTGCCAAGCCCATGGCGACTTTGGCCGATCTCATGAATATGGAACAACGGGACGGCGAAACCGTTACCCAATTCCTTGACCGCTTTACAGCGGAGAGTCTTAAGGTAGGAAGCTGTTCGGATGATGTTATCATCAATGCATTCATGAATGGTCTCCGTCCCGGACCACTCTACACCGAGTTGGTTCGTAATCCGCCGGTCACAACCCGAGCACTGTTTAATACTATGTGCAGATATGCTAAGGCCGAGGAGCAAACTCGTCGGAAGCGTGAGAAACATGCTAGCAAGCGGCAGTCCGATAGGGCACAGGTTGGGCCTAGCACACGACCTAGTGCCTTTTCTCGCAGGGGCGTTCAGAATCTCGAGGGGATATTCCACAATTCACCCCGCTGACAAAATCGCGAGCTGAAATTCTTTATGTTCACAAGAATGATTTACGGCCCTGTCCGCGGATGACTGCCCCGCCTGAAAAATGAAACCGCGGAAAGTGGTGTGCGTACGACCGTGATCATGGGCACGAGACGGAAGAGTGCCGAGAGCTCAGCAAGGAAATTGAGGATTGTTTAAGGAAAGGTCTCTTGCGACAATATATTGCGCGGACCGATGACAAGCCTCGGACAAATCAGAATGGGGGTTCGTCCCTCAACCGCGGAGGTTATCATGACCGGGGTTCGCAACAAAATCGGCCGCCGTGGCAGAATAATCGGCCGGGGTCTAACAATTATGCACGGCAAGACCCTGGCAATCGTCAACAACCTCGTTTTTTGCCACCACCCCCTCCTCCGGGAGGACCCGGAGACAATGCACCCACTCACGTCATAAACGTGATATA
This sequence comes from Ajuga chamaepitys, assembly GCA_958295605.1. Taxonomy (NCBI): domain Eukaryota; kingdom Viridiplantae; phylum Streptophyta; class Magnoliopsida; order Lamiales; family Lamiaceae; genus Ajuga; species Ajuga chamaepitys. The sequence continues at coordinate 21,873,273 of OY282506.1, read as the reverse complement.
TGGGGCCCTCCCCACTGGGGCTTCGCGAAATGCCTTGAAGGCAGAGGCTCGCCGTCCTCCTCCCGAGGAGCCACGTCATAAGCGCCTCCATCAATCCGAAGCTGTTAGTTTCACAGATAGAGACCCGGTTCCAGAGATTACACCCCATACTGACGCCATCGTCATCGACATGGCTGTAGCCAATGTTACAATAAAGCGAGACTTCGTAGACAATGGAGCCGCAATGAGTGTTATATTCGCCGACTGTTTCCAAAAAATGGGGATTCCTCGGGATCAACTTCGGGCGGCCCCCGGGCCATTGCAGACTTTCACCCAGGGTGAAGTCCAGCCAGAAGGCGTCATCACTCTCCCGGCATCTCTGGGAACTTATCCGGCGATAAAAACCATTTTTGTGGATTTTTACGTGGTTAATTCCCCGTCCCCGTATAATATGATTTTAGGTCGGGATTGGCTTACTCCCGCCAAAGCCATATGCTCCACATACCACCTCGCGCTAAAATTCCCTACGTCCCACGGTGAAGTGGCTATCCGCGGCAGTCAGCGGGTCTCTAAAGAGTGCATGTACGTCGCACTCAAAAAGGCAACCAAGGCTCCTCCCAAACAGCAACTTCAGGTGGCGTCATCAGCTTGTGAACCTCATTTATGTACATCATTAGGGGACACCACTGTCCAGGTGCCGCTCGATCCATCCAAGCCTGAACAAACAGTAACTGTCGGTGCCGTGGATGTGCCGTGGTTGCATTACGCCATCATCCAGACCTTGCGAGAGTATTCCGATGTCTTTGCATGGTCCCCTTTGGATATGCCCGGGGTCTCTCCTGATGTAATAACCCACAAACTGAACATCGATCCCAGCGTTAAGCCTATACAACAAAAACAAAGGAAATTCGCTCCGGAGCGAAATGCGGCCATTCGAATCGAGGTACAGTAACTTTTAGATGCAGATATCTTGTTCGAAGTTTATTACCCTTCTTGGTTGTCCAATCCAGTGATGGTATTAAAGTCCAGCGGGGCATGGCGGATGTGTGTCGATTTTTCCGATCTCAATAAGCATTGTCCGAATGACTGTTATCCTTTGCCCTCCATCGACCAAAAAGCCGAGGCCATTACTGGGCATGTGGCGCTTTGTTTCTTAGACTTGTATAAGGGATACCATCAGATCTTCATGGATCGTCAGGATGCCCTCAAAACGGCATTTATCACTGATTTTGGGTGTTTTGCTTTTGAGAAAATGCCCTTCGGGCTCAAGAACGCGGGGGCCACATATCAACGTCTCATGGACCGCGTGTTTCGCGATCAAATTGGCCGCAATGTTGAGGTTTACGTTGATGATCTAGTCATCAAAAGCGCCTCACATTCTTCATGTGTGCAAGACATTGTTGAAACGTTGCGTACTCTGCGGCGTTACAATTTGCGACTTAATCCGGCGAAATGTACCTTCGGCGTTGGATCCGGAAAGTTCCTCGGGTATATGATTTCGCAACATGGCCTTCAGGCCAATCCAGCCAAGCTTCGGGATGTGTTGGATCTGCAACCACCGAAGACGTTCAGAGACGTTCAACGCCTCACAGGTGGTTTGGAGGCCTTAAACCGTTTTTTGTCTAAAGCAGCAGAGCGACAACTCCCATTCTTCAAAATTTTGAGACAGGCGAAGTCATTTGAGTGGACTCCGCAGTGCACCGAGGCTTTCGAGGCTTTAAAGCGTCATATACAGCAACTGCCCACTCTATCAGTTCCTCTCTCCGGAGAGCCGCTCTATATATATTTGGCTTCCGCTGAGGAAGCCATTAGCGCCGCTCTTGTGCGAGAAGTCAATGGTGTTCAACATCCGGTGTATTTTGCAAGCCGAGTACTTCACAGGGCGGAGACACGGTACTCCATGTTGGAAAAAACAGTACTCGCACTCGTCATGGCAGCTCGGCGTTTGCGGCCATACTTCCAAGGGCGCGAAATACGGGTTCTGACCAATCATCCCATCCGTCAGATTCTTGTCAAGCCCGAGGTGTCAGGGCGCCTTGCCAAGTGGGCTGTCGAATTAGGAGAGTATGATATTCAATTTCTTCCCCGCCGAGCTATCAAGGGTCAAGCACTTGCAGACTTTTTGGCTGAAACCCCAGGGGATAATCATGAATCTTCTGCAGACAATGGTACTCATCACCCTGCTACCCTTGAACCCACACCTCGTAAGTGGCAATTATATGTGGATGGTGCATCCACAACTCGCGGAAGTGGTGCCGGGGTGCTTCTCATTGACCCCGATGGAGTTGAAGTTAAGAATGTTGTTCGATTCAAGTTTAAGGTGACCAATAATGAGGCAGAATACGAGGCAGTTCTCGCTGGGCTCCGGCTCGCTTAATCCTTAGCTATCCGCCATCTTGAGCTCTTCACGGACTCCGAGGTTGTGTCCAAGCAAATCCAGGGTACTTATGTCTCTAAGGATGAAACGATGATCAGGTATCGCGCTTTAACACTCAAACTTATGTCAACTTTTGATACGGTTGTTATCCAGAAAATACCACGCACTCAGAATGCCAAAGCAGACGCGCTCAGTAAATTAGCCTCCGCGGTTCGCACTCCGGATATTATGGTCGAAGATATATTTCATCCGGCGATTCATGAGGCAACGGTCTCGGTATTGATAGATAGTGATCCGAATTGGATGACTCCTATTGTTCAGTATCTCCGGGATGGAACTTTGCCTAATGACAGGCTGCGAGCTCGGCAGATCGTCCTTAAGGCACCCAAGTACTCATTCCATGATGGGATTTTGTATCGACGGTCATACTTACAACCGAATCTCCGGTGCCTTGCTCCTGCACAGGCAGATCAGGTTCTTCGGGAGGTGCACGTAGGGGCCTGCGCCAGTCACATCGGCTCACGGACGTTGGCCAAGAAAATTCTTCGATGGGGGTATTATTGGCCAACCTTATTTAACGATGTCCACGATTTGGTGACCAAGTGCAGCTAGTGTCAACTGCACTCTCGTGTGAAGCATCTGCCACAAACCGAGCTCACTGGAATTCAGAGTGCGTGGCCATTTATCCAATGGGGAATTGATATTGTCGGCCCGTTCCCAGTCGCTCCGGGGGGATTGAAATTTCTGGTTGTTGCCGTCGATTACTTCACTAAGTGGGTAGAAGCCGAACCTCTTACTGCCATCACTGGACAAAACATATTGAAGTTCGTCTGGCGAAACATTATATGTCGCTTTGGCATACCGAGCACTATTATTTCGGATAACGGCAAACAGTTTGCTAATGATCCCTTTCGAACATGGTGCGAGGAGCTCCATATTAAATAAATTTTCACCTCGGTGGCTCACCCTCAAGCCAATGGTCAAGTGGAAGTCACTAACCGTACTCTCCTTGCGGGTATGAAGAAACATCTGGATCGTGCTAAAGGTCTTTGGGCCGAAAATCTTCCGCATGTCCTATGGTCTTATCGCACAACGCCACATACCGCTACCGGGGAGACCCCCTACAGTCTGACCTATGGCTCCGAAGCTGTGATCCCAGCGGAAATCAGCATACCGAGCCCCCGACTCGTAACTTTGACTCCCGAGGATAATGACGAAGCTCTTCGTACAAATTTGGATGAGCTCGAATATCGTCGTGATCAATCGTTCATCCAGCAGGCCAAGTGTAAACAACGTGCAGCTCAGTATCATCACCTCCGGGTTCGGGGCACTCAGTTCAATGTCGGGGACCTAGTACTCCGACTCAATTCAGCCAGCAAAGCCGCCCCCGAGGGGAAATTACACGCTTCTTGGGAAGGTCCCTATCGCATCGTTGCTGTACACGATTCCGGATCCTACCAGTTAGAGCATCTCGATGGAACCCCGATTCCCCGAAGCTGGCATGTTACCAACTTAAGACGCTTCTATCTGTGAACACCAAATGACAAGTATCACCCTCATCTTTATGCTCATTGTACACTTCTTTTACGTTGTTATCTCTCTTTGTATCCTTTAATTTGCTCTGGCACTCATCATTGAATAAATATTCTTTGTTTATGCATCTTGCTGTGTTTTCTTCTACGTTACAGGGACGCCCTAACGCAGTCGTATTATTATTATTCGTCTCTGGACAATTAAATCTCTCCCTCGGTCCGTCCAGAGAGATTCACGTTTCGTCCCCGGACTCGTATCACTCTCTCGCCTGTTTAACCGGAGAGGTGTTTACTCCCGCCCGATCCGTCCGGGGAGATTTAAATTGGCGCTGTCCATATCGTGTTCCCGAACACCCGTTAAAACAATTATTACTTCTGGTTAATAACTCGTTGTTTTCCTTAACACAACTATGCACACCAAAACGGTTTATTACATTTTTCCGATTAAATGCCAAAAGGTTCTTTACATAAGCCTTCAAAGAATAAAAGAAAAACAAACAAACAAAAAAGTAGAGATTTTTCTTTACAATTATCTACGGCCTCCGAGCCAGTATTCGGCGCTCCGGCGTTGAGGTCTATTCCTGGACCTACGCCGTGTCCTCCGGGATCTTGTCATTCCTCGGCCTTGGGCTCCGGCTCCTTCCCCTCCGCGGGCCCCCGGACGTCGTGGACTCGTCCTTGGCGCTTGTCTGGGGGTTTCGTCTCTTGTGCGAGCCCGACTACTTGGCTACGGGGTAGACCTCGGAGTTTGGGCCCATTGCACAGGATCCCATTCCTTGGGGGCCATTACTTCGATTTCTTTGGCCAGCTCTTCGACTACCTCTTCGGCGACAACAGTGGGCTCTTCTTCAATCGTAGTCACTGGAACTGGCTCTCGAATAATAATTCCTTTACTCTTTCCCGCTGGCTTCTTTTTACCCTTCCGGGGGGTTTTCGAAGTACCTTGGCTCCGGCTAGAACTCGCAATGTATTCCTCGGCAGAGGGCCGCCACCTGCCACGGCCTTTCAATCCTTCATACATGTTGAGGAGTAACTCCAACACCTCTCGCTTTCTTACGAGCTCCGAGGACTCGGCTGGGCCCCTCGCCATAAGTGCTGAAATTTCATTCTGAATCTCTACGACCCGCGCCTCAACTTCCTCAAATGTCAGTAAGCCGAACTCGGTCAGTATCCGGTCATACTCCCTTTGATGGATGAGGACTCGGTCCAGTTCAGCAACTTTCGCCAGATACTTCAACTCCTGGTCCCAGGCTTTCTCCTCGGCCTCTTTCGCCCTTCTCTCCGCAGCGGCCGCCCGCTTTTCTAGCTTCGGCACTACTTGCATTTGCAAGTTATTCTTCTCTTCGCAGAACCACTCTAATGATTGCATGAGCTTCTTTATCGTGTCATGCAATTCCGCGGTATCCTGAACAAGCAACGGAATCAACAAGAGAAATCAACCTCAAACAAACAATGAACGGCAACTCAGTTCGTCAACAAAGTTTATTTTTAACACAATCAGAATACATTATCCATGATCCGGTACAAGGGATTTATATTTACTCCTATTATCTACTACATCAAATTTGAGGGGAACGACTGACCTCCTCCTCGGTCCCCTCGGCCTCTTCAGGCACCTCCTCCTGTCGTCCCTCAGCCGTTCCTGCCTCTTCCTCTACGGCAACAGCAGCAGCTTCTATACGGGGGGGTGGCTCTTTGTTTCGGGGTCCAGAGGTGAACTCACCGCGGCGGAATGCCAGGAATTCCTGGTCTTGGTCCACCTCACAGCTTGCAACCTCCTCGGCCCTTAATATCACTTTCTTCTCTGCTAGAGCTTTTACAGGGGGCCACTCCGGGAGGTGCGTTAGAGCTTTGTAGTAGGCCTCCTCCACCCCGGCCACAGCATTATAGTCATACCCGAACTCTGGACGGTATACGTCCACATTCGGGTAGACTTCTTTGATTTGCTCCAGTAACAACGATCGCGCGGCCGTGTCCCCGATAGCAACGAAGTCAGTCTGAAAGTCCAGAAATGTGGTCGTCTGGAGTAATTTCTCGGCAAATGCTTTCAGCATTGCCTCCTGACCTTCGACAATCGCCGCCTCCTGGGCCTTTATCTCTGCCCACAGTTGAGCCGTTTCTCCACGAAGGGCTCCGGCTTCCGCCTCCACCTCGCGCAGACGCGCTACTTCATTCTCTACCAAAACCGCCCTCTTCCGCGCTTCGGTCAGATCCTGAGTTAGCCTGTCATTGCGCGCGCGCAGATCCCTTACCACCGCGGCCAGCTCTTCTTTGGCCTCTTTCTCATTCTTCCGGCCAAGCTCCATGATTCCCCGAGCCAAACGCAGAAGTTCCTCGGCGTCCGCGCCCTCCAACCCCAGCAGACCGGGGGCCACTTGCTCCTTCATAATATCACACAAGACAGAAAACAGAAATCAGTACTGGTAGTACACACTTCATTTGCGTAAATAATAACTAACAAGGCATTTCAGATTTACCTCAACGTTTTCCCCTGTTCGGAGTCTTTTGGATGGTGCCGGAGGTGTCCCGGACGGTTCTGACCTCCTCTTCGCTCCGGGGGTTGACCCCGCAGCCACAACTCGTTCCTCCGGCCCCACAGAAGGTCGTAGACTAGGTGACATCTTCCCCCGGGGAGACACCTCAGCAGTTTTGCCCTTCTTCTTGGCTGATGCAGCCACTGTGGGGCTTCCTGCTAGTTCCTTCCCGAAGCGTCCCACTGCATACAGAAATTCGGGTTAGTCCTGCACAAGACAACAATTTCTAAACAAGTATGAGAACTCCTACCCTCCTCGACAACCCCGGCTCCCGACTCTTGACCCTGGGTGGACTTCCCCGCTGCATCGCCCGAATAATATGGGCTTAGTCCAGCATCCTCCAGCTCTTCCTCCGAACACAGGGTCTTGAAGGTCCCCACAGCCCGGAATATCTCCACAACCTCGGCATCCGGGTCCCCCACCGGGGCAGTATCTAGCACCTCCTCCCGACTCCACCTCGGGAGGGCCACCCCGGTCTTCACAAAGATGAACTTCTCCTTCCACCCCTCAACCTTACTGGGGTTTTGTACCTTGAAGCCACCTCGTGCTCGGGGACTGAAGGAGTACCACCCCTTGGACTTCCCGAAGGCTTTTAGTTGATAAAAATACCTAAATAGCTCTACGGTTGGTTCCACTCCGGAGTTCTTGCACATTACGGTGAACCCGACTACTTGCCTAATCGCGTTCGGCGCTAATTGGCTCAAGGCGATGTTATAATATCTCAGTAGCCGGATAACTATGTCCCAAAGGGGGAATCTCAAACCTATTTTTAACGGATCTATATATACGCCAATGAAACCCTGCGGGGGGCAACAGGCTCTATCACCGGAATCCGGCACTATATACTCTAAATTAAATGGAAAATAGAAGGAGAGGATTAAGGCCTCTATCTGCACTCGCGTCATCCGCGATGCTACAGTGGACACTTCAAAGTCCTCCTCCGCACATTCATAAAAACCGACCATCCTAATGTTGGTTTCCATGCCGTCGGCCCTTTCTACTGTCCTAATCTCACTCCTCTCCAGAATAACATATCGAATGGGTGGCACATCTAACGGAGCGCTCTGAGTCCCTACTTCTTGAACAGAAGAAGAAGATGAAGAAGAAGGCATACTTACATGGTTTGAGTTTGAGAAGTTTTGATTTGAGATGAATCACAGGCGCACAAAATTCTCCTTTTTTCCCGCTTTCTAAAACTGGCAAATCGCAATGAAGAAGATGAAGTATACTGTGCCATTATTCCAAATATATACTCAAAGAACCAACGACCCTGATACGGCCTATTCAAATTCAGCGATTGATATTTGGACGTGCTAATCACGCGCCTTACGGTTCCCAAGGCGCGTGGGGAACAGGTTCATTGGAAATTGCAGAGCGTGTCACTTCACATCCCTCTCTCTCATGATGGCGCCGCCAAACACATCAACCCCATCCTTGCCCAGGAAGATTTGGAAAGCACCCCGGTGCCTCCTTCACCTCGGCCAGACTGCTGTTTTCTTTCGCCACACTTTGTTGCCTTCGAGGTGCTCGGGCCCTCGCTATCACCTCGGGGATGTTTAGTTTGATTTGGCCCCCGCGGACTACACCAAGGATCAACTCCGGCTCCGAAAATTCTCGGCTTCCCAAAAATACTTCGGCTTACCAGTAACCGCGGCTCCTCTGGTTGGCAACTCCAACCCGGTCATAACCGAAGCTCCTTCCTCGCTCCGGCTGGGAGGGGGCATCTGATGGGTATGGCCCAGTAACTTCGGATCGGGTCGATACTTCGATCCGACCCAGCCCAGTAACCGGCCCAGAAGCATGCGTGGCCTAAGAGAGCATGGCCCAACTGTGGCGTATCCCCAGATTCCAGGCCCACGATCTGCTCCCAACCTCCATGCAACGGAAAATAGGCGCAATTATAGGGAATTAGTTAGGGTTTGGAATTGATGAGTATAAATAGGAGAATTGTTCTCAGGATTAGGGTGGGCATTCTGTATTCTGAAATTATTACGTGTAAACTCAAAGAGATAGTGAAAGAAACACCTCGGCAGGTGCTATTTTGAGCCCGTGGACGTAGATCTCCGGATCGAACCACGTACATCTTGTGTTTTTCCATATTTCTTGCATAGGTTTTCGTTGAGCTTCTTGGATACTGGATTGCGCTTTATCAGTCATGCTAGGAAATGATCAATCATGCTCAGTTAAAGGAATTGGAGATATAATGATTAAGGTGCATGATGGTTTTGTTAAAATCTTGAAGGATGTCAGATATATTCCAAAGCTAAAGAGAAATCTTGTTAGTCTGGGGACTTTAGAAAAGAGAGGGTGCAGTTTCAAATCTGAAAATGGTCATTTAGATATAATAAAGGATTCCAAAGTGGTAATGAAAGGGATTAGAAGAGCTAGTCTCTATTACCTGGTTGGAAATGCAATAATTGGTGAATCTGAAAATGTAGTCAAGGATAGTAACCATCTGTGGCACACAAGACTAGGACATGTCAGTGCAAGTGGATTAAATCAGCTTGCAAAGCAAAACTTGATTAACTACAGAGAAGACAGTGGAAAGTCAATTGTGTGTGAAGATTGTATACTGGGCAAAAACAAGAAACTACCATATCCAGTAGGAAAACACACCTCAAACATGGTATTGGAATACATTCATACTGACTTATGGGGTCCTTCAAGAGTTCAAACTCTTGGAGGAGGAAGATATTTCTTGAGTCTAATTGATGATTTCTCAAGAAAACTCTGGATTTATGTGCTAAGGAACAAAGCTGAAGCTTTTGACAAGTTTAAAGGTTGGTACAATGAGGTTGAAAATGAGAAGAGTGCCAAGGTCAAATGTCTAAGAACTGACAATGGGTTGGAATTTCTATCAGAAGAATTCAGTCAATTTTGCAGTAATAAAGGAATAAAGAGGCACGGAACTGTACCAGCAAATCCACAACAAAATGGTGTAGTGGAAAGAATGAATAGGACAATACTTGAAAGAATAAGATGTATGTTGTCCAGTTCTGGACTAGATAGAAGATTCTGGGGAGAAGCAGCTTCTACTGTAGCTTATCTTATAAACAGGTGTCCAGCAGCAGCCAATGATCAGCTAACCCTTGAAGAGAAATGGACAGGAAAGTCACCATCCTACTCACATCTCAGAATTTTTGGACGTAGAGCATATGCTCATGTTAAACAGGATAAGTTAGAAGCAAGAGCAGTAAATTGTGTGATGCTTGGATATCCTCCTGGAGTAAAGGGATACAGATTATGGAGTACAGAGACTGGTGCTGGAAGGATCATGATCAGTAGAGATGTAGTTTTCAGAGAGGATATTATGCCTCTAAAGGAAATCAGAAAGAGAAGGTGGTTTCAGAGCTAGTAGAAGACAAATTACCAGCTCAGGTGGAGCCATTGTCTGAAGATGGACAAGAATTATCAGAAGAATCAGAGGAAGAACAACAAGCAAGTTCAAATTATAGATTAAGGAACTATCAGCTAGTAAGGGACATGGAAAAGAGAACTGTGAAGAAATCTACTAGGTATGCTGATGATTATCTTACAACATATGCTCTTGTTGCAGCTGAGGATATTGAGTGTACTGATCCAAGAGATTATAAAGAGGCCATGATGAGTAGTGACAGGGATAAGTGGATATTAGCCATGAGAGAAGAGGTTGATTCACTGGAGAAGAATAATACTTGGATTGTAGTTGACAGACCACACAAGCAAAAGCTAGTTAGCTGTAAATGGATTTTCAAGAGAAAAATAGAGATAACTCATACTGAATCTGTCAGATTTAAAGCCAGACTAGTAGCAAGAGGGTTTACTCAGAGAGAAGGAATTGATTACAGTGAAATCTTCTCTCCAGTTGTGAAACATTGTTCAATCAGAATTCTACTGGCTTTGGTAACTCGGTTTGATTTAGAGCTGGAACAATTGGATGTAAAAACAACATTTTTACATGGACACCTAAAGGAGAAGATTTATATGTCTTAGCCAGAAGGATTTATTATGCCAGGGGGTGAAAACAAGGTTTGTCTTATGAAGAAATCTTTGTATGGACTTAAGCAAAGTCCAAGACAGTGGTACATCAAATTTGACACACATATGAGAAGAATTGGATATGTTAGGTCTAAATATGATAGTTGTGTGTACTTAAAACTTGCTGAGAAGGGTGGTGTTTCTGTTACTTTATGTGGATGATATGCTGGTTGCAAGTAAGAGTAAGGATGAAATCAAATACCTAAAGGGTGAATTATAGAGTGTATTTGATATGAAGGTGCTTGGAAATGCAAAGAGGATACTTGGGATGGATATAGAAAGGAACAAAACTAGTGGAGTTTTATAGCTACATCGGAAAGATTACATTCAGAAAGTATTGCAGAGATTCAATATGCGTGAAGCCAGGAGTGTGTCAGTGCCACTAGGACAGCATTTTAAGCTATCTGAGCTACATAGACCAAAGACAAGACAAGAAGCAGTTGAAATGGGGAAAATTCCTTATGCAAATGCAGTAGCAGTATAATGTACACAATGATATGTACTAGGCCTGATGTTGCACATGCAATAAGTGTAACCGGCAGATATATGGCTGATCCAGGAAGAGCTCATTGGGAAGCATTAAAATGGGTACTTAGATATTTAAAGGGGTTAAGCAGTGTTGGTATTCTGTTTAAGAAAACAGTTGATGGTGAAGGATGTGATGCTCTGCAAGGATATGGTGACTCAGATTATGTAGCAAATCTAGACTCAAGGAAGTCTCAATCTAGTTATATTTTCACTTTTTTTGGAGCAGCAATTAGTTGGAGATCAATGTTACAATCTGTGGTTGCTTTGTCAACTACAGAAGCTGAATATATGGTTGTCGCAGAGGCAGAGAAAGGGGCAGTCTGGTTAAGGGGCATTTTGGAAGAGTTTGGAGTTGTTCAGAAATCTGTGAAACTGTTCTGTGATTCTCAGAGTGCGTTACATCTGGCTAAACATCAAGTATTTCATGAAAGAAGTAAACACATAGATGTTAGACTTCATTTTGTGAGAGATATAGCAGAAAAGGGTACTGTTGCTTTGGAGAAGATTGGAACTAAAGACAATGCTTCAGATATGCTGACAAAAACATTAGCTGCAAACAAGTTTAGATACTGTCTGCAGCTGGTTCAAATATCCCAGATGAGTTAGAAAAATAGCTCTTGGATTAAGAGCTGTGAGAGGTTAGGTGGAGTTGTGCTATGCAAAGGTTGAGTTGCTGTTGTGTTTGGCTAAATGTTTAGCCAAGGTGGAGAATGTTGAATTGGAAGGTTTGTCTAAACATTGAGCATAAAATTGTACATCATTGAAGACTAAAAGCTGAAGGAAAACTGGAAAACAGATGAAGAGAAACAGTTTGGAAAAATTCGTTTCTGGAAAATGGAAAAGACAACGGTTTGTAACAGAATTAACTGCCAAAACCTTTGCAAAACCGTTGTCATTTTACATATCATCTGTTGTCGTTTGCAGTCATTTTCTGGAAGCAGTTATTTGTGTGCAGTTTTGGATTCAAGCTTGATGTTTCGTTTCAAACTGATTTCAGCTGAGTTATTTAGTTGAGGGAAGTTAGTTTGTTACAACTTACATCATCCATTTCATTATTCTCTAGAGAGAGAGTGAGAGAAAGAAATCAAGAGAGAAGAAGAGCCATAGTTTTTTAGCTTGAACTCTTGAGTGTATTTTCATCTTGTAAACTCATTTTTGATATAGTGAAAACACCTGCTGGCCCGTGGATGTAAGCAATCTGCCGAACCACGTAATTTCTTGTTGTGTGAGAAGAGATCATTACTTTGGTTGTTAAAGTGTTTGATTGTTATTGTTGTGTCTTGGGAGAACTATTTCTAACATACTCCAGTAAAGAAGGAAACACAATGACTAGTTCTAATGTACAACTGCGCCCACCTTTTTTTCATCAAATTGATACTCATTTTAGTCATCTAAACTAAAGATTTATTAGAGGAATATTATGGGAAGTCTGACTTAATACTAAGGGTATGTTTGGTTAGGGGTGGGAGTGACTGGAGGAAGTGGCTAGAGTAGGTGGATGAGAAGGTAAAAAGAGTTATGTTTATTTGGGTGGCTGGGGTAGTGGTTGTAGTGTAGGAAATAGTTTTTAATTGTAAAGTGTGATGTGATGTGTGTAAGAATTTGCTATTAATGATTGGTTTAATGATTAAAGTGGTATTGTGAATTATGATTGATTGATGATGTGTATGGTTGTTGATAGGTGATGTTTAGTTGTTGTTGAGTTATTATTGTTTATATTTGATATTTTTAATATGTTAAAGTCCCTTTCGGTTCGGGTTAAACGGCCAGATAGTAATATTAATATGAACGTTTATATTGTTTGGTTCAATATTGGTCGACTCTTAAAATTGCTCAGGCCCGTTAACTAATAAGATTTTGACAGATACTACATCTGATGGGGGAGGTCCGATGAGCTGTCACGAGAAATAAAGACCGACATATGAAAATAAATTTGGACAAAAATGCCCATCTCTTAAAAATATCTCGTTGCGTGAATAAATTGGCATGCCCCAAATCAGTGGCGGTGTAACAAGAGATTTTGCAACCCTCTTCATTTTTCACCATTGCTATTTTGTACCACAATCATCAATTCAAGCTACTTCTCCTCAATCGAGGCGGTATAGTACAAATTTTTGTGGACAAAGGTGATTTCATTTGTATGGCTGAAGTCTGAAGATGGATTTATATGGCTGAGGGCAAATAATAGGTTGAGATATCGGCTAAATTTTGTTCATTTTCTTGGCTTTTTGGCAAAGCAAAGTACCTGTACGTATCTCTATCACTTGGCTTTTTCATATCCCCAGACTATGATGGGATTGCTCAAAGTCCGCCGTCGGGTGCACCACGGTGGAGCGGGCTGGCATCTCAGTCGTCATCGTCGGTGCCTTGCAGCGGCCTGAAACTTTCTGCCGGTGGAAGCCATTTCTCTTTTGCTAAATTTGAGAGAAATTGCAGGGAATAAAGAAAGAAACTATATCGAAGAGAGCAGGAAGAGAAGGAACAATCTGTTTATTACCCACAATACCCCCAATACGTTCTCATTACTAATGAACCAAACAATATATTAATTAATTTATAGGAATGAAATTATCGGAAACTAAACAACTTATTAAATAAACGCCCAGATTTAATATGGGTTGATTGGCCACCTGTATGTAATATGGACTATTGCTATATTCAAACCAAACCGGGCCTAAATGGTTATTGTATAATAAATATTTAATGTGAGAAAAATTATTTTTTGAGGTAATTAATTTTATTGAATATAAAAATGTGAAAAAAAAAATTAAATGACTTATTTTAATTATTTTCGTTTCTATTTTATTTATTTTCGTATTTTTGCCCAAAAAAATTATTATTTATGTTTGTTCTTCTATTTACTAAATTTTAATTACAAGATTTTGTTTTTGAGATAATTTTTTTATTAATTTTATTTTTCTTCTTGGAAAAAAAATTAATTTATATCATTAATTTAATCTAGTTTGCATTTAGAAATTTTGAAAAATTGATTATTTTATTATAAAATATTTTTAAAAAAAATTCAAATTGTAATGGCTAATTATAAGGGTCCGTTTGTTTAAGATTTGGCTCAGTAGATTTAGAGGATCGAATTCCAGTAAAGCACACTCATTAACTCCCTCAGCCAAATTTGGTCCAACACTCCCCAATCTTAAGCAAACGGACCCTAAGACTATTAAATGTTGATCTAGCAGTCGTGTCTATTAAAGTTTGTATGCTACTCCCTCAGCCAAATTTGGTCCAACACTCCCCAGTCTTAAGCAAACGGACCCTAAGACTATTAAATGTTGATCTAGCAGTCGTGTCTATTAAAGTTTGTATGCTACCTAATAATAAGTCATAATATTATTTCGGTTATTTCGGGTTACCTTGCGAATTTCAAGTTTTGCTCCTATAATGTTATATAAAAAAAATAATAAACACATTAATAAGTAAATGCGCTCAACAGTCAAACAAATTAATGAAAGTATTGTAGTCCTAATTTTTCCCCATAACAATGTAAAATGTTTCAACAATAAACACAACAAATGCGAAGTTCTTCAAATTGAGGGGTGTGGCTGCATGCCACTTAATTCAACAAAATCAAAATCAATTTGTCTTTTCAGGGTACATTGTGGTTCCACATATGAACTACTCATTGGCAAGTACCCAATTTTGTCTCTCCATTGGAGTCAGCACCAGGAATACATCGGTGTTTAGAGGCATCTTTAGACGTTGAATCGTCGTAACCTTCAAGATTCCCTCAACTCTATCCATCGCCCAGACTACACCCACATGGTAGGGGGCGCTAATATATATATATATATATATATATGTTGGGAAATAAACGAACAAACAAACAAAGCAAACAAATGATAACCGTGCAAGAAACAAAATAAAAGACACCAAGAATTAACGTGGTTCGCTAACAACTTGTTAGCTATGTCCACGGCCAAAAAGGGAAGGATCCCAATCAAATTCAAACGAGAGTTCAAACAAAGACCAATAATCGAGTATCTATCAATTGATACTCGACCCAAACAAATTCCAACGCTCGAACAATCAAGTCAAATTCAAAGCCAAAACAATTCTAAACTCTCTCTCTATCAAAGACTCCAATAGGACCTATTTATAAGCCTCCAAACCTAATCCTATACAAAGAAGGGATCAACTTGGGCGTAAATCGCGTAGGCCCAAGAATTTGCCTCGCCTAATGACGCGACCGCGTCGAGTCCTGACGCGACCCCGTCGTTCTTCCAGCTTCAAATTCCAATCTCTCGTCAAGTTTGGTCGCGGCCTCGACCACCCGTCGCGGCCGCGGTCGTATACTCGCCCAATTTCAATAATGCTCAAATTCAATCCTCCACCTCGATACGAACTTCGATTCAAACCCAACTAGATTCAAGGCACAAATCCTAACAATATATATATATATATACACACACACACACACACTTATTCTTGATCTACTACTCTAACTGGTAGAGTGGTTAATAAGGGTTGATCCCATGAGAAACGGTCGAACAATTTTTCTTTATGTATTAAACTATTATGATCAAGCAATATAATATAAATAAGCTAGTAAACAATAAAGAAGTGGGGGGGAGTTTTGATGGAATCACAACTAACACCTAAATTTATATTAAGCAACTCAAATAACAATTACTCTAAAAGTACTTAGCAAATTAACAATTCAAGTAAACAAAGATAAGAGAATGATTTTTGGTTTTATAAATGATAAAAGTATTCAACCCTTAATTGAGTATCCCCTTGACCCGGATAATCTATATATTTGATGTTACTACCCGATTGATTTAGCCTTAGAATCCCTACTCCAAGATTAATAACAAGCTTTATTAATCTTGTTGTCTCTTAAGTATAATTAATCAAAACAAGCTCTTCAGTTAATTCCTACTCAACTTATCAATTCCTAGAACAAGCTCTCTAAGAATCAATAGTCAAATGTATTAAGAATCAAGACAACGGAGTAGATACGACATAAAACAGGCAATGAGCAAGAATTTTCTATTTTAGACAGAAAGGCAATCCATTACCCCCAAAAGGGAATTTGATCTACTCATTTAGTGGTCGAACTCTATGTTGTCCCCAATATAATAAATTCATTGTTCGCTATATGGGAATCGGATTCATAACAATTATCGATTACAAACTCAATTCTAATAACACACAAATAAATATCCAAATGGGTGATCAAACCACAATTCAATTCATAAGTGTGAATCAACAATCCCAAATAACATTGAACAAAACATAATAACCGTAAAAATTACATAAACATCCTAAATCCAAGGTTCAATTAATGAACAAGGACTGAAATTAACTATTACAAAGATAAAACAAGTGAAATCAAAGAAGACATAAAAATAAGATAGAATTAACCAAAAAATTGAGTTGATGATCTTGATCTTCAGCCCTCTTCCAATTTCTTGCTTCTAATGGTGAATGGTGACTGAATATATGTGAGAAATGGGTGTTTGGTTAGGTCAAATTCGAAATTGACCTTATATATATAGAGGAGAAAGTGTTGGGCTGAAAAATGGCCAAAAACGTGTTTCAAAATTAAAAACAGAGTGCCGGATCGCGGCCGCGAACCATTTATTTTGGCTTAAGGCAGGATTTGGTTCGCTGGACTGGTCGCAGCTGCGAACCATGGCTTGGATTTTTAGCTTGATTTCGCTAGATTGGTCGTGGTCGCGATCATAAGTAGCGGGTGCGAACTTCTCACTCGAAACTCTTCCCTCCTTGTTTCATCCTTGGCTCGTTCTTCGTTCCGAACTTCTTCGAGGCTTGTTTTTTGTCCTATATTGCCTGTATTGACCTGAAACGAGTCCAAACATATTAAATGATCCAATAATACAAATATGAACGATACATGGTCGAATATGTAGGCAATTGTCATTAAACCGACACTTAATTCGACCTAAAATGCATGCATGAACACGTGTACCAAATCTCCCCAAACTTAAACATCTGTTCACCCCGAACAGATGGAAGCAAAGAAAAAAAAGAAAAGGGCACGTGTTAGGGAAGATTTAAGTGGCAAATTCACTTTCAGACAAAGTTTTCAAAAGCAAGGCAATCATGATAAGATGAACATATGTGTTATAACAACTTCAACTACTTTTGAGACTTGAAAACCCTTAACTAAAGATCCTCACCGGTTGAGTGTATCTCTCGATCTCAAGTGTATCAAATGGGTAGTGTTTTTCACTCACATTGAAATGCATGTTACGACTACCATATGTTTGTCAATCTTCTAAATTCGAATTTGTACTCGACACGTGTGACAAAGAATAAAAAAGGTCTTATTTTTTGTTGTAATGTTGGCTTGAGGTAAGGTGGGATAGATATAGGCAAAAGTGACTAATTCTTGGACTAATTGAGTTAGCTACTCTCAATCACCCCTCAAACAACATTCACTCTTCCTCACTCTCTCACTTTCTTAGTAAATCAATCCCCAAATTGATTTCTTCACCCTACTACAAACTCACAACCTAAATGCTTCTTTTTCAATTCTCTCTTGGATGTGTTTTCTTTTGAATTTTTCAACTTTGAGAACATTGGTCAAAAAGCATTTATGTTACTAGTCTCTCTCAATCAAAAGCAATGAACTAAATATATATACATCCGACTTTTTCTTCCCTTTCCTAGATTTTCGAATTTTTCGTCTTTTTCTTTAACTATTTTACAAACTAGGGGGGACTAGTTTTCCCAATTCTTTGTCTATTGCGTCAATTCTCTTCGCCCTTCAATATTCCCAATAGTTTTACCATTTTAATCTCAAATTTTACCCGACTACCTTCCAACCGCATCCCTCATACTCAAATAGTACAATTAGGGTCAAAGGCTAAATCGAAAGGTACTCAGCTTGTATAGTTAGGCTATCAAACGAAAAGCTAATAGCTCAAGAGGCTAACTAAGGGCAATTTTCCAACTTTTGGTGAAAAGGTGTAACATTTTCAAGTTTACAAATAGGCTAAAAGTCAAGAATTGTCTAAGATCATTTTCTAAGTCACACAATGTACCGACTTATTCAAAATAGAGAATCAAGGCAAGTTCTAGCGACAATCACATGCAATCACTGAAATACACACAGAAAGAAGGTATAAGTAACTAAAAAAATGGGAGTACAATGGAGGCTCAAAAACTCACAAGGCAAAAAAAAAAATCTTAATCAAAAGTTTTGAGTACAAGCTTAATTTCACCTCAATTGTCTATCGTGCTCTACCATTTGCCATTTTAAAAAAAAAAAATTGCAAAAAAATTGCCTCATCATTAACCATTCGCCAAATGTCAATCCCAAACACAATCCATTTAAAACAAGGTCGAGCGCGGCCAATACGTACAACTATCACCCCCTTCCTCAAACTTGGTCGAAAACCATGGTTTGTGGGAAAGAAAGGACTATGAATGGGTGCTCTACAAGAGGCAATCAATCAACAATATTGATTGGTTCAACTTAACAATGTAAACTAGACAATTAAACTAGACTAATCACAACTAACTACTAAATAAAAACAGCTAAAGTGTGCAAGAGACTAATCACAACCAAAATCATTAATCTAAGAACATCAAACCAACCAATCAAAGCATAATAAGGGCACACAAGCCAATCCAACAAGTAAACAAATAATCCAAATCCACCATCAAAATTCACCATCACAAGGGCACATAGGCCAACATCCAAAGCAAATCAAATCAAAAGGAATAGAAACAACAAAGTAGCAAATGCAAAAACAGAAATGAAACACCGAGCGGCCAAGACATCCCACTGTACCCCATTCCCTAAACTTGGTTGAAAACCAAAGTTTGTAGGAAAGAAAGTGTGACGACTTGGTGCTCTGACTCACAGAGGCTACTATGGTGCTGGATGCTGAGGGTCGCCTAGGCCCCAATGCAAACACATTTGTGCCATGAAATTCTCCATTTGGGCCCAACAGGTGTCCTCTATCTCACTCTGAGTAGCTAGAGCATCAAGAATGGTCTGCTGCTGCTCCTCTATGGAAGTGAGACGGTCATCCACTGAATTGAATCGGCTACCCACATCCGTCTGGAAGTCCCATTGGGATTGGATAGCTATAGTGGGCCTCTTCCTCTAAGGTCTTCTCGTCTGCCTGCTACCTTCTGTCTCTGCTTCTGTTTCCACTTCTTTTTCCTCGGGTGCCGGGCCCCTTCACATTTGGTACTTTCTTAACTTTATGGCGTCCAGATCCCTAGATGCTGCCATGTGCGCCGGGGAGCTCATGCTCAGGTTTTCAGTGCTCCGAACGTCGACAATCCATGTCAACTTGGGTTGGGCAACCGGAGGAATGGGCCTCTGTTTTGGATCATGTAGGACACCGTCTTATTCTCCCGACTCTGGGGGTACCCCATCTATATACCCTAATGCGAGAATGCGCATGTTCTCCATATCCTCCCAAGTGAGATGGTACGATGTGGATACTGGAGACAAAGCTGTCAGCGGGATACCGAGGTGTTCGGCTATGTGGGTGATTAGGCCCCCAATGAAGATGTGCTTGTGTTGACGATTCAGTACCCTCTCGAACTGAGCAACGAGGAGGTCTTCATAATGCCTCGGAATGCCTTTCAGTACAGACCATAGAACGTCCAATTCGTTGAAGCGGCAGGCTTCTGTTCCTGATCTTCCAAACAGTGTTAGTGCAAGAAGTTGCTGGATGTACTTGACCACTAGATTCCTAATTCAGGTAACCTTTGAATTCTTAGCCGAGAAAACCTGAGGCTCGACTAGATCGGGGGCGGCAGTGATTTGCCCCCAAAAAGTCCGAACATCAAAGGCTTTGAGCTCTGCTGCATCAGAGGAGGAAATGTACTTTGGGAAACTGTATATGGTGGCCAATTCCCTCATCCTGAGGGTCTTTGTAGTGCCCATCAACTGAAACATGATGTTGTACGGTTTGGAACCATACTTTTCGGAGTCGGCCCAAACTCAAGTGTGCTAAAGAATTTCCACACGAGGCGCTTGTATGTAGGCTTCGGTTCCGTAAATTTTCGGAGGCCTACCTCTTTCAACAGGGCATTCACATTCTCGAGGATGCCCATGGCCTCAAGGATGTTGCTTTAGCCATAGCAGGTGGGCATGATGGGTCGATGAAAGAGCTTTGTGAACCGGTCTTAATGTGTGGGGTTCTCTAACACAATATTGAATGCCCGACCATTAACATAAGGCAGGGTAGATGCTGGGACTTGAGGTGGCTCGATCTCGGGCTCTTGTTTGTCACCCGACTAGAATTTGTGCTCCAAATCTGAAATTAATCAGATGAATATGTGTGCAATAGAGTGGGTAGTGAGTGGTGTGTGTTTAAAATGAGTTTTAGAAGTGAAAAATCGAGAAGTTTTGGGAGATTTATGTGTGTGTTTCTTGCAAGATTTCGAAGGGAGGGGGAGAAATGACCTGTTTTTTGTGAATTAGGTCTTTATTCTACTCGACATGTTACGGGCGCGAATAGTTGTTCGAAGGTGACCCTTGCTTCTGAACTCATGGCCGCGACATGTGTTCGCGGGCGCGAGTTTTTATTCAAAACTGAGGGTCAAAACTGGTCGCGGTCGCGGCTTAGGCTCTCAGGCGCGACTTTGGGCACGAAAAGAGGCCATGTTTTTGGCCTTCCTCACCCCATTTTTGTGCTATCTTCTTGCATTGGAAGGCTAGGTTGGTTGTGGTATCTAGTCCCTTCACATTTGAAACAAAAACACTAAGACACAACTATAAATATAAGCGATCAATCTAAACTACACAATTTAACAAACCGAAAGCAATAAACGTCGGGTTGCCATCCGACAAGCGCCTTTGTTTAACGTCGTTGGCTTGACGGAAGCTCTTTCTCTTTAGCATTTGTTCCAAGATGGTTTCCAAATTGGCCCGAACCAGTTCAAGCACTTTACTTCATGTACCTTCTCACCTTCCTCTTTACGATGCTTCAAAGATGTGGAAATGTTCAACTTATTCCTGCACCTTATCTCAAATTCTTTTTCAACAGGAGGGTGGTACACGTGGTCGTGCACGTACTTTTAGGTCAATTAAAGTGTCATTTTACGGGTTTTTGTGTGCATATTCACATGTATTTATTGTGTTTATTTCTTATTGGGCAGTTCGACGTGTTTAGTTTGTTTCCATGTCAAAATAGATGAATTAAGGCCCAAAAATAGGTTTCGAAGATCTCAAATTGACAATTCGAACTCAAGTGCAAGAGAAAACAAGGAAGAAACGGGTCCTTGCCCGAGTTGGTCAAGCCACGCCCGCGGTTTAAGCCACACCCACGGCCTAAGCCTCGGCCGAGGCAGATTAACCCACGGCCATGGTAAATCGTCCAAAAAATGGCCAAATTTTAATCTTCCATGCCTCGGCAGAGGCAAACCTTGGCCACGATCGTGTTGCCTCGGCCGAGGCGGACCAAGGCCCACGTTCGCATCCAGGATTAGCCACGCTTGTGGCTAAAGGTCCAGAAGAGGGGTGAAATCTAGCCTAACCAGACCGCAGCTGAGGCAAAGACTGGGCCACGGCCGCTGCCCCAATCTGGGCCCAAACCCTTGTTTCTCACCACGGCCGCAGGGCGGACCCCTGTTTTAAAAACCCAAACACGTTTTTGCCCAACTTTGTACCAGCACTTTCTCCTCTATACGTATAACCCCCAATTCGATAATGACCTATCTTGGATCACATTTCGAGCCACTTTTGAGTCACCATCATCCTCAAGGACAAAATTGGGAAGAAGATTGAAGGCTTTTCACTCCTCAACCCATGTTCTTGGTTTAATCTCTAAGTTTATCATGTTTTCTTGTATTTCCTTCTATTTTCTGATTTTATTAGGTGTAATGGGTGGCTAGCACTCTTTTATTCACCCTTGATCAATGTGGAACTTTAAGTCGAAGATATTTATGTGATTATTGCGGTTAATGTTACCAAATGATTGTGTATTCAAGTGTTCTAATGTTACCAATATTGGATACTTGTTAATCCGATAAAAAGAAACAAGTCAATAGTGGGTAATAGGTAATCCAACTAGCAGAGTCAGATCAAGTAGTGGATACTTCTTGATTCGATAAGGATCCTCGGGATGCCATACCTGCAACATATGTTTCTCCATAAGAACCTTAGTATATTATCCTCTTCAATCTTGGCCACCGCCTCAGCCTCCACCCATTTGGTGAAGTAATCCACTGCAACTATCAAAAACACCTTCTTTCCTGGAGCAGCGGTGAACTTTCCAACTATGTCTATCCCCCATTTATCAAAAGGGCACGGGGTATACATAACCCCCATCTCTTCCGCCGGTGTATGAATGAGTGGTCCATGTCTTTGGCACTTGTCACACTTTCGAATCAGCTCTTCTGCATTGTGGACCATGGTGGGCCAATAATATCCAGCTCTGATTACCCTTCTCACAATGTCCCGCAGGCCAGTGTGGCTGCTGGCGCAGCCTTCGTGAAGCTCGCGGAGGACATAATTCCACTCTTCCCTGAACAAGCACCTTGCATGCGGCTGAGAAAACAGCCTTTTATACAATTGATCACCTATGAGACAGTATTTGGCATACGTTGAGCTTCGTGGTCCTCCACCTCACTTCTCCCAGTCTTGAGGTAACGCACAATGGGGGTTCTCCAATTATCCTGCTCCTCTACAGCAGTTACATTCATCTCTAGCGTCCCTCTCTCCGACGTGATTAGGGTGATCTTACCCCTTACCCCCTCACTCATTACTCCCGCCATCTTAGCTAGTGCATCCGCCTTATTGTTTTCCTCTCTTAGAATTTGTTCAATATTCAGCTCTGTGAACTTCTTCCTCCATCTTTCTACCAGCTCTGCATACTTAATCATTTTCTTGCTTCGTTTCTCATACTTCCCCAAGACCTGCTGAGTCACCAACTGCGAGTCCAAATGAACAACTACTCTCTGTGCCCCCAATTCTGAAGCTATGGTCAGTCCCTGGATTAAAGCTTCGTATTCAGCTTCGTTGTTAGAGGTCCGAAACTCAAATCTAACCGCGGACTGGAGCTCCTCGCCAGCTGGGCAAATCACCACTACCCCTGCACCGCAGCCTGCTTGGGAAACCGATCAGTCCACGAATATCTTCCATAATTCCAACTCTGCAACCCGAGTTGTTTCTTATATGAATTCGGCCAGAGCCTGAGCTTTGATGGCCACTCTGGGCTCGAATTCCACATCATATTCTCTCAGCTCAACAGCCCACTTCACCATCCTCCCTGACAGGTCTGGCCGACTGAGTGTTTGTCGGAGCTGAGTATTCGTCCTCACAATCACTTTGTGGGACAAAAAATAAGGCCTCAACCTCCTTGCTGCAACTATGACTGCCGAGCTGACTTTTCTATCTCGGAATATCTCACCTCTGGCCCCTGTATTATTTTACTGACGTAGTAGATAGGGTGTTGCACCAACTCCTCCTTCCTGAGGAGCACTGAATTCAACGTTGTATCTCTGACATAGAAATACAAATATAATACTTCCCCATACACCGGCTTAGTAAGTAGGGGCAATGTAGTGAGATGGTCCTTCAACTCCTGAAAGGCTTTCTCACACTCCTCTATCCACTCGAATTTTGATCCCTTCCTAAATATTTTGAAGAAAGGGAGGCCTCGTTCTGCTGACTTCGAGATAAATCGGCCCAAAGCTGCAATACGCCCGTTCAACCTTTGAATTTCCTTTATATTTCTTGGAGACTGCTTTACTCGAACAACCCTAACCTTGGAGGGGTTCACCTCGATCCCCTGCCTAGTCACCATATATCCTAGGAATTTCCCCGTTTGCACCCCGAAGGAGCATTTTGCTGGATTCAGCCTCATTCCACATTGTCGGATTATCCCAAAGACCTCCTCCAAATCTGCAAAATGATCCAACTCTGCAACGCTCTTAACCAACATATCATCCACATAAGCCTCCATGTTACGACCCAACTGTGCCTTGAACACTGTGTCCACCATCCTCTGGTAGGTACCTCCGGCATTCTTCAATCCGAAGGGCATCTTCACATACCCATATGTTCCACACGATACTACAAAGCAGACTCTAGGGATGTCCTCCATGGAGAGCTGAATCTGGTGATAGCTCTGATAAGCATCCATCATGGACAACAGTTCACACCCAGAGGTGGAAGCGACCAACTGGTCGATCCTAGGCAGCGGATAATGATCTTTAGGGCACGCCTTATTGAGGTCCCTAAAATCTATACACATCCTCCATGAACCCGACTCCTTAGCTACCATGACAGCGTTGGAGAGCCATTCTGGGAACTGCACCTCGACTACGTGCCCTGCCTCCAACAACTTTGCCACTTCCTCCTTTATCGCCCTGTCCTTTTCCGGACCGAATTGCCGCAGCTTTTGTTTGACTGGCCTGGCTCGTGGGTCCACGTTCAGCCTGTGGAGCTCTATATTGGGGTCGATCCCGATCATGTCTCTTGGTTCAAAGGCAAACAAGGTAGGCTTTTCCCTTAGGCTCTGCACCACTGCCTCAGCAACCTCGTGACTCATCTGAGTCCCAATCCGAGTGGTGAAGCCCACCTTGTTAAGATACAGCTCCACTTGCATTAATTCCTCCTCGGATCTGACCCTCAGCTCTGGATCGAGTTCCTCCCTCTATGTCATTTTCATCCTCTTCTCTAGGCCTCTGCCCTGCTAATCCGGAACTCCCTCTACCATATGAGTGGACCTTTTGACAATATCAGCATAGCACCTCCTTGCAGTGAGTTGGTCACCGCTGACCTCCTCCACTCTAGTTCCTATTGGGAACTTCAACTTCATATGGGTTAGAGAGATGATAGCCGCGAAGCAGTTCAACATAGGTCTTCCGAAAATAACGTTGTAAGAGCTAAAGGCCTCCACTACCAAGAAATTCAGCATCTGCACCCGCCGCAACGGCTCCTTGCCTAGCTCCACCTGCAAAGTCACCTGCCCTAGTGGCTGCACCGATCCTCTAGCAAACCCATATAGGGTCGTGTTCACGGGGGTCAGTTTCACATTCAATCCCATCTTTAGGAAGCAATCTTGGAAAAGAATATTAGCAGAGCTCCCGGTGTCTACAAAAATTCGGGCTACCGTGGCCCCTCCAATATCAGCGGTGATCACCAGTGCATCGTTATGAGGATTCTTTGTCAACCCTGCATCGCCAGGGCTAAACTCGATACGAGGGAATTCTCTTCCCCCAGCGGTCACCTCCGAGACCTCACCCATGGGAAACCTGGCCACCTCTCGTGCAGAGGCTTTCCTTGCCCAGTGGGAATCACCATCCTCCGGTCCGCCAACTATCATCTGGATATATGCCTTCTTTTGGCCAGAATCCTCCCTGGCCCTTGGCTCCTCTGCAGGCTCTTTGCCCTTATCCTCACGGTCCCTACGTTTGTAACTTCTTCCCTTGTCTCTTTCCTCCTTAACATACTCCACCAGATGCCCCTCCTTTATAAGTTTTTCTATCAAATCTTTTAGATGACGACACTTGTCCGTCTCATGGCCGTAGTCATTACGGTATCGACAATACATCTCCGACCTCGGGTGCTTGGGGCCCGTATATGCAGTGGCAGGGTACTTAAACTCCAGGATCTCTGCTGCTATCTCCAACAGCTCAGAGGGTCTTAGATTTAATGGGGGTATAATTCTCGAAACGAGGCCCCCCCACAGGCCTGCTCTTCTCCCCCGGCTTACGCTCCTTATCCACCGTCTCCCTTTTCTTCTCTACTGCCTTTTCCTCCCTTCTCCGACCACTGCGAGCCTCCTCCAAGTTGATGTACTTGTCCGTTCTCTCCAGAAGTTCGTCAAAAGTTCGTGGCATGTGTTTCACCAAAGATCGAAAAAAGTCTCCATCCACCAAGCCCTGCGCCAGTACATTAATTTTTACCTCTGAGGTAGCAGATGGTAGCACCAAGGCTACAGCGTTAAACCTTCCCACATATTTCCTAAGGCTCTCTGATTGACCCTGTTTCAGACTCATCAATGTCAGGGCTGACTTTTGTTGTCTCCTTGCACTGGCAAATTGATATACGAATAAAGAACTCAACTCCCCAAAAGAAGTCACCGATCCCGCTGGTAGTTGGTTGAACCACTGTTGGGCAGATTTGGTCAGCGTTGTCAGAAAACCCTACACTTCACCCCGTCAGTGTATTGCTGGAGGAGGGCCCCGTTCTCAAACCTCAACAGGTGGTCGTGTGGATTTGCAGTTCCGTTATATTCATATGGCAGCGTTTTGAAGTTCGAAGGCAGCGGGTCTGCCAAACTTTCCTCTGTGAACGGAGGACCCACAACTCTGAATGGCCTGCGAGTACTCCCATCCCTACTTCTTCGCAACTCCTCCATTTCCCTGCGCAGGTCCTACAATTGCTGGTTCATTGTATTCACAGTGTCCGCATAACTCGCATCGTAATCATTCGTCTCCTCCACCTCATCCCTGGGAGGCACCACCCTTCCCCGGGGTGGTGTCCACTGCAGTCGTGGGGCTCGACGCTCCCCCATAGTCTGTTGCTGGCCACCCTGGGAGGAAAGTGCCCTTCTAGTCGAATTTACCTCCGTTTGCGCCACGTCCTCCGCAGGGATGGGCCGTCTAGCAGTGCCCTGAGCCTGCTCCTTGTTCTCCACGGGCACGAAACCAGGCGATGGCCCTGAGAATCCACCTTTATTGACCAGTGCACTGTCAATGGCCATTTTGATCAAATAATTTAGATGCTCCGTTGTCATTGTCACGGTTGTGCCCCCCAGTGGAGGGGCCAAAGTGATTCCACTTCGGCCCTCAATAGCCGGGGTAGTGCCCACAGTAACCCCCGTCGGAGTATTCCCTGGAGGGGTAAGCCCAGTTGCCTCAGGGAGACCCCTCTCTGCCGCCTCTTTCTCGAATGCAGCTGTCAAATCCCGTGTAGTGCTATCTCCAGCCATGCTATGAACAATTTAGCAAACAACCAATTAACCACCTTACAGTTCCCCCCAAAAATCTAGAACTCCCTCAGAGGTGATAAACGACTTTTAGTTAAGAGGAACGAAGGTAAGCCTCACGCCTTAAACCCAAGTTTCCCACAGACGGCGCCAGTTGATAGAGGCGGTTTGAAATCCACCCCTCAACAGTGTTTGAAGGTTTGAATGTTTGAAAGAATACCTATGAACAATCTCCAGAAAAGATCCGTAAGACAGGGGCAAACTCCCTCTCCTCTACTGCTTCTTCCACGTGCCTACAAAACAGATCCGGGGGGTGCTCCGGCGTAAACCCTCCGACGCTCAAGTCAGTGCTCTCTCAAAGAGTGATATTCAAGTAAGAAGAATAGTGAGTTAAGAGTGTGTAACCTTCTTGAAGATGAATGAGCTCCCTATTTATACTTACTGTTTACTAGGGCAAAGGGCCAAAATATCATTTTGGGTTGCCCAATAAGATCGTACCAGCTGTCCCTCTGTACCCGGCGGCGGTGTCAGAGGACACGGTGGTTTTTCCAGGACAACTCTCAGTTGTCTGTACCTTTAACCCCAGTTGTCTGTACTTGCTGTCGGAATTTGGGGAACACATATCTTTGTCCCTAAGTTACCAATGTAGGCATTCACATTTTCAGAGCTCTGCTCCTGCTCCAGTGCTGCCCACAGGATTACCTTAAACCTTTCCGTCCAGAGCCAATAACCCAACTGTGGGGACTTCAGAGCTGGAACCTTCACCAGAGCTGGTACCAATAATAGTTATACCATGACATCTCAACCCTGCACGGTAGAATCCACCTTGGCCGGTACGCGAGACTCATCCCTGCAGGGGTGATCGCAGACCTGCTGTGCTCCCAAGACACCAGAGCTGGAGGAGCCTCATGTTCTTAAGTCAAGGGCGGTGTCTTTGACTCGTATCTTCAGTGGCTAGATTCCCGTGCAAGGGTGAAGTATATTTCTCCCCTATCACTTACATATGTTGCACTGCGTCACTATATAGCTATTTTTCTTATTTTGAGTTTAAATCATAATTACAACATTGTGTATTTACAATTTTAGTATTTTGCAATCCTATAATTTTGAGTTCAAGTCTTGACTATTTTGGGTTCAAATTACAATATTGGATTTATAATTTATGTTCACCTTTTAGTACTTGACTAATCTAAACTTCGTATTTTGTTTCATTATTTGTTTGTTGGTTCTCTAAAATTTAAATATTTTATTTCTCATTATTAATTAATTGTTATTTTTTCACCACCACTAGATTGGAAAAAAAAAAAAAACAAAGGTGATTGGACTGAGATGGTCGCGAGGTGGGCTGAGCTATACATTTACCAACCCGTTGGTCTTCAGGCCCACCAAGCTCGTTCCATTCATACACATTAGTCCGACTAACTGAGCTGGATTGGGCGAGTTGAATTGCCAACTTTAGTTGTAATACGTATACCAACTTACCAAGAAAGCTGTCAACATTTATTGTCTTAGAGAGAAAATTGTATTAACGATGGTCATATGCTGACACACCTCTAAGACTTACGCTCTCTCCTCTCTCCAAAGACAACACACCTTAGCCTTCCTCATCCTCGGCCGGCGGCTGTAGCCGCCGGCAGCCGCCGGCCACACTTTCTCTGTTTTTTAATTTTTGCTTTATTCACTTGTTTTGTTATTTCTGTTGTTTTTATATTTTTGTTTGTCCAGATCTTGGATCTGCCTTTCTCTTGGTTCGAGTTTCATATTCTTTATGAGATATGCTCGTCCCTGGTTCCTTGTCAATGTTTGGGTCTACAGCAGGTTTCGGGATCCCTGTCGTCGGAGGGACATCGGAAACCAAAGGGACTCTACATTTCCGCCATTGAAGGACTTTCGAGCTTCTGGGTTCGAGCTTTTTTGGCATCGATTTGGAAGAGTTACCGGGTTTTTACTGGGCCATCTTGGTGCTGTGAAGACCGGGTCTGCCATTGAAGGCGTTTCGAAGGTCGCGCCCTTTCCACCATTGAAGGCCTCTGCTTGCTCCTGGGTTCTTTCTTATTTCCCAGATTCGCCATTGAAGGCCTCTGTCCCGATCTGAGGTCGATTTCGACCCTCCATGTAAGGCCGGGTGTTCCCTTGGCTTTGTTGTCCGAGTCGACTCACCCTGAGTCAGCCAAGCTCATACTCGAGGATCCCCTGTTTGCTGCGAGTCTTCTTCCTCCTTCATCCTGACGTCCGTTGTGATGGTCATTTCGGACTCTGTTCAGAGCTGCAGATCGCGTCTCGGAGATCTGAGCGCTCTTGATTTCAGGGCAGCCTTCCGAGTCCACCGCCTCTGCCGTCTCACTGATACCCATCTCAGTCCCCTGCCATGGCACTATTTTGGCTCGGTCTGAGTCGCGAGTCACGCTGCGACTGAGTCTGCGACTCACTATACATTGAGCCGACTCCTTGAGTCTGCCACTGCTTTCGCGGATTAAGATTCTTCTGCTATTGGGAGAGATCTCCATCTCCGATTTCCTGAAGCATTACAGTGTGAACTGACGATGGAGTTTCCGCTGTCCCAGCAGCTTCAGCCTTGGAACAGGCTCGATTTTTCATCCTATTGACGGTCTTTGAGACATCCCTTTGATTTCTCCTTGTCTGAATTTGAAGGCCCTTGAGCCCCAGTAGGAATGGTTATAAGCTGCAGACATACAAAACCATTGTTTACGGGTTCACAATTCTGATTGTCTGATGATTTTTTCGGTTGATTATCTGCTCATAGTGAATATGGGAAGAGCATTTATTGATAAGTGCTTTTGAGCAAGCACTTTACACCCACATCAGATGTTGATATTGTGATTTTAGCAGGGTTGGCTACATGTTAATCATGTTTTGGCATTAGAGGGGATTTTTGGAATTGTCTACAATTCCATCGCTTTGACTCGGCAATCCCGGGTTTTGTTTGGAGGCAGTCCCTCCATTTCTCTACTGCTTCTTCGAGATTTTGATTTGTTTAGCTGGACTATATTGGGTTATTTTTGGAGATTTGCACACGTCTTGGGATTTGTTGTTGGGTCACAATTACAAATTTTACGGCTCTGAGCTAAGGCATTGAAATCCTCAGAGGGACTTTTAGACTCACACCGATGTGAGGAGCGTTGCTAATCCCCCACGCTCGGGTTTCGTGACATAGAGCAAAATGATTGGGAGCTCGACCTCTGTAGTTTGCTCGGCGATAGTTCTATATTGGTTCTTCTCTCCAATCGAACCGGTCATCTCCAGTTCTATTTACACTAAATTGGCTTTGTCTTGTCCTTGCTTTATTTTAATTAGCCATTTTTAGTTTATTCTGGATACCTTTATCTGCCGGCTTGTGGCATGAAAAGGATTTTCGTTTGATCCTTGTGAGTGACCAACATGTGGTCTCCACATTTCTTGTTCCCTTTGTTTTCTTTTCTTGATTTATAATACTACCTATTTAGAGAGAAAATTGTATTAAAATTCGAGCTCAAAAATTCAAATTTAAAGAGAAAATCTGTCCCAATTAATTAAGGGACATAATAGATATTTTAATTTCATCGAACACAATATTTATAAAAATATCAAATTCTGGATAAACATGTAAGTATGCAAAATTCAAGGAAAATTGACTTGCAACTTTGAATTATAAGAAAAGTCAATTATTAAGAATGACTAGTTTACCTTTTCTGACTTCGGTGTCATATCTAATCATATTGTTAATGTATTAATGTCAATTCTAGTAGTGGACATATAACTTAAATATATAAAAATTAAATTTAAAAAAAAAAATCAAGTTGCCGCCTAGGCGGTACTTGGGCGCTAGACGGTCTCAAACCGTTCCGTCTCCGCTTTCCGTCTTAGTTGGAAGTTATGTAATTTTTTTATTTGTTAGAATGATTAATTTGTTTTTTCAAATCAAATTACCTAATTCTTCTATAACTAGTTAGGGACGGAGGGAGTATTTTTTACTAGTAAAGTAGCATCTGTGTATTACTACAATGAAAGAGGTTTTTTGTATAACATTTTTTTATCACAATTGTGATCACTAATACTAAGTTATTTGTGAATGATAGTTGTTGGCACGAATCTCTTCAGAAATTATTTGAGACCATTTTAAGAATACTTTAAGAGACAGCTAATTATTTTTAAAAATAAAAAATAAAAAATAAAGATGCATTTGGGACTACTTTTGTCATCACAAATATATTATTTGTGTTTGAGTTATTGAGACGACTAATTAATGACAACATGTTGTCTTTAATAACAAAGTTGTGATAAATATTTATAAGTTGTGATAATCATTATTTGAGAAAGTTTTTATTATCTCAAAAAATCAATTTTTGTAGTGTATCTAAAATAAAACAAGAAATTAAGTGAGATGAAATACTTAATTCATAAATAAGTTACGATAATAATATCGAGGATCTTGATTTAGTTCCTATAATCGTATATAGGTATTAAGATTAGGGTTTGGACGTACCATCTTGATAGTGCTCAAGAATGTTTACCTATAATTTAACCCCTTTGCAAATTTAACCAGTTTGCCAATTTCACAAACTATTATTTAATATATATTTTTATGTTTATTTGTGGGTATAATTATATCACTACCTATAAATTATCTCTATGAATTGATTGACACTTTCCACGATATATAGCTTGATAAAATATGGTTGGTATAATTATATCACTACAACCAATTAAACAAGTTTTTTATATAACATGTTTTAGATGATAATTGTGGTTATTAACAATAAGTTATTTGTGATTATTTATTGTCACAATTTTTTCTATAAATTATTTGAGATTATTTTAAAACTAACTTTATAGACAATTAATTGTTGCAAAAAGTATTTGAGATCCAACTGAGACGCATTTGAGACCACTTTTATCGTCACAAATACATTATTTGTATCCAGGTTCTTGAGACAACAAAAAATATTTGAGATAGATTTGAGACCACTTTTATCGTCACAAACATATTATTTGTGTCTGAATTATTAAAACGACTAATTAACAACGATATATTATTTTTAATAATAAAATTATGACAAATACTTATTATTTAAAATCAATTTTTATTATCTTGTGTATATATTATGTCTGTCAATCTTAATTATGATATTGTCTGTCGGTTGTGAGAAAAGGTTTGTCACTTACATAGTTACATATATATAGTATGGCTTATGTCACAGTATATTTTAAGCTTTGGAGACTTGTCTTTGTGATATTTTTTACTCCCTTCCTTCATAAATAAGTGTCATTTTAAAATTTTAGGTAGAATTTAAGAGATTATAGTATAAACAACAACAGTCAATCCAGTTTTTTCTTCATAATTTTTTTATTACCATAAATTCCTCCATCTTTTCTTCATACCTTTTTTAATAATATTATATGATTTGTATGAATTTTTTTCAGATTTAGCCAAGGAGAACATTGGAAGGAATAGGTAAAATATTTAAAAATAACACTCTTTTTTAAAAAAAATTATTTTTCTTAGAATAACATTTATTTGTGAATGGAGGGTGTAATAATTATA
The DNA here is from genome assembly GCA_958295605.1 of Ajuga chamaepitys. Lineage (NCBI taxonomy): Eukaryota > Viridiplantae > Streptophyta > Magnoliopsida > Lamiales > Lamiaceae > Ajuga > Ajuga chamaepitys. The sequence continues at coordinate 21,840,877 of OY282506.1, read as the reverse complement.
TCATAACATGATATATTTTCAAAATTCATGTACTCCCTCTGTTTAAAAATAAATGTGTTATTTAGCCAGAAAACACACACACAAAAACAACTCTTCCAATAGTACCTCTAAACATATCTCGGTATCTCTTATTTAGAATCTCATAATTTTGGCATTATCTTAATTAAAAAATTTCTATAATACAACTTATTTAATTTAGTTAACTATATGTCCTTATTCTACAAAACATATTTCAAATAAATAGGTTGTGCAGAAATATATTTATCATTTACATCTATTATATTTTTCCAGAAAAATGTAACTGACACTGTTTTAAATGATTACTGTATCATACATGATCACGGCAGGGCATCTCTACATTCGTAATGTGTTGACGGCAAAAAGTAATTCCTAAAAGGTATGCGCTTGTGACAAATGGGGTGTTTAGGGTGAAAACCAGGCTTAGAATATGTGTTTTTAACATACATTTGTAGATTCTAAGCACCCATTTGTTATATTCTTCACATTTCCTTTGTCTTGTCGAAAAACCTCGTTTTCAAGCATTTTGCAGGTAAAAAGTGTACAAAGAGGCGACGAGTAGAAGAGAGTCGAAGAAATCGAGAAAAAACCCAAAGAATGAAGAAACGGGCCAAAACTGGGCCGTGCATGGTCACAACCGTGCAAACCTTCACAACCGTGCACGGCCCATGCGCGCAAAAGGCAAGGAGCCGCCCACAGATAGGCGCACGGTCATGACGGTGCGACCATGCACGGACCGTGCATGGTCTTCCAGAGAATAGGCGTTTTAAGGGGTTGTGCACGGTCCGTGCAGTCTTGCACGGGCACGACCGTGCACGAATACCAGAATTTGATGGGTTTTAGCCCATTTAAGTAATTTTTTAGCCCAATACTTTAAAAAAGCCCCAAATGGGGTGTATAGGACCCTAGTTTCAGTTTTTACTATCTATCACACTTTCATTATTCATTTTTTAGAGAGAGAAAGAGAAGGAGAGCATTTTTGGGAGATTTACTTGGGGATCAAGAATTGTCTTCTCAATAGGTTTTATCTTTCCATTTTAAAAAAATATTTGTATGAACATGATTATGTCTATATATTTGTGTTTATCTCTTATTATGATCATGGTTGGCTAATTTCCTTAATCTAGGTTTAGAGAGTAAATTATGGGTGTTTAGGTATTATTAGCCGATTAATTCAACTCCGTGTTATGATATTGATTGATTAATTGTTTAAAAATGTTTGTTGAATGATTTAATCACTTGTTTAACATTATTGAGGATTAAATTGAAACCGAGAGGGGAGATTTGATCCGAGATCACATTCATCGATATGATTAAGCAATAAAACCGAGAGGTTTGAGCTAATTGTGGGAACTTAGGTCTTAAAATCGATTAGGAGTTGTATTTGATTAATCGACCGGAGGCGGTGATTAATTATATACAATCAACACATAAATTCGAGGGGGTTTTACATACGTTTGTGATCGTTCCTTGATACATAGCATTCCATTAAAAGTTAGATTAAATTGGATTAATAGTGATTAGATGCCTGTAATTGAAATCTAAGCCTAGATCACCCTTATTAATTGTTTAATCCCTATAATTTGTTCTCTAGTTCATCATATTAGTTAATTGCTTGTTTATTTAAATTAGTTCTTAAAATATCAAAACCAACCACTCGATCGTCTAGTTAGCCATTTAAATATTTATGTTACTTCATTTTTTCGATATCGAGCCGATTCCTCGTAGGATCGACCTTGTGCTCACTTAGTACTACTATTGACGCCGTACACTTGCGGTTGCTCAATTGTAGTTGCAAAACTAAGATAGTGCCAAGTTTTTGGCGCCGTTGCCGGGGAGTCGGTAACGATAGCCGGAAAGTGTTGTTCCAGGCATTTAGTGATACTCTAGACACTTTCTTTTTATTCGTAGTTTAGTTTATTTAATTGTTGATTAGTTATTAATTGAGCTTACAGGATCTCTTTTTTATCGTTGTGCAAGGTGTTTATGCACTTGAGGTCACAAGGATTGGGAGGCTTGCTACCTATTGATTCGGAAATTGAGGCAACTTGTAGACACAATCAAGGGAGAAGGAATAGAGAAAGAAGCATGGAAGCCGGAGATAACGACCCAAGAGTCGTTAATCAAGTTGAGAGGAATGCACCGGTTATCCCGCCCGATCAAACAAACATCTATCATCAAATGATAGAGATGATGCGGAAACAGCAAGAAGAGGTGAATGCTCTCCGGAATTGGAAAGAGCAAGTGCTTAACCCACCACCACAAGATACTATACAAGACTTTCTACGACAGGTAGCAAACCGGAATTTTGGTGGGATGGGTAGAGTACCCATGAATGCAGTGAATTTCGAACTAAAGCCGACACTCATTAACATCATTCAACAGAACCAGTTTGGAGGCCAATCCAGTGAAGACCCAAATTTGCATTTGTCAACATTCTTGGAAGTATGTGGGACAATTCAAATCAACCAAGTCCCGCATGATCAAATTAAGCTCCGCCTTTTCTCGTTTTCATTGAGAGATACGGCAAAGTTGTGGTACAACTCCCTCGCCAACGAAGATATCCGAACATGGGACGATCTAATCAGAGGTTCCTTCAGAAGTACTTCCCGGCGAGTAAGACCATTGAGAGGAGAAATCACACAATTCCGGCAGTTCGATTCTGAACCATTGTGGGAAGCTTGGGAGCATTTTAAAGACCTACTCCGGAAGTGCCCCCAACACGGGTTGCAAGATAAGGAGCGAATTTGTTACTTCTATGATGGGTTATTCGGGCCTACAAGGGAAATCATAGATGCAGCCACCGGTGGTTCATTGTTTGCAAGAACGGCGAGAGATACAACATCAATTATTGAGGATATGGCCACAAATTCGTATCAATGGTCAAACGAAAGGAACAAACCAAGGGTGGTTGCAAGTGTAGTGGAAAAGGAGGCAAACTCTTCACTATCGACTCAAATAGCGGCTTTATCGAAATAATTGGAGTCACTAACCAAAGCCGCCTCCTCGATTCAAGTGGAACAAAGTGCAAAGGCTGTTGTTGCACAAGAAGACCCCGAGGATTGTAACTTCATTCATCAATGGGGTTATGGAAACCAAAGGGGACACCAATATCCATATTCGGGGCAAGGTCAACATTCGAACTACAATCACAACCAACACTAATCGGGTCACTACCAATCGGGATCAAAGGGTCATCAAAATCTTTCCTACGGCAACCCCAACAATTCGATCCAACCACCACCCGGATTCTCCGTTACCAATGGGGTAATAAACGAAGGAAGGGAACCAAGCTTAAAGGAACTCTTGACATCGTTCATTTCAAGGATGGACGAAAGAATGTCACAAATGGATAATTCTTTCGCAAAGTTTCAAGTTGATGTCAACAAGAGCATTGTAACGAATGGGGCCGACATTAAAAGCTTGCAATTGCAAATGAGCCAGTTAGCCCAAGCCATTAGTCCCCAACACCAAAAGGGGCAGTTTCCGAGTGACACGGTGAAGAATCCAAAGGAACAATGCCAAGCAATTCGGCGAGCGGAACCGAGTATCAAGGGCCAAAGCTACCGGTAGATGGTGACCAAGTGACTGAGAAAGAGCATTTAGAGGAGCAAACCAAACCCAAGGATCATGGAGAATCAAGTGAAAAAGGGGCCGTGAAGCCAAACTCCACTCCTAACTCTATTCCTCTTACTTATGTCCCTCCCCTCCCATTCAAAAGAAAAAGTTGGATAACCAATTTGCTAAGTTTTTGGAAATCTTCAAAAAATTGCATGTTAGCATTCCTTTTATTGATGCTTTGCAACAAATGCCTAATTATACTAAATTTTTTAAGGAGGTGATATCGAAGAAGAGGAGGTTGGAGGCGTATGAGACGGTTAACTTAACCGAGGAGTGTAGTGCAGTGATTCAAAGAAGAATCCCTCAAAAGAGGAAGGATCCAGGTAGCTTTACAATTTCTTGTATTATTGGGGATCAAAAATTTGAAAAAGCATTATGTGATCTTGGGGCAAGTATTAATCTCATGCCACTTTCTATATTCAATAAATTGGAAATTGGAACCATCAAACCTACCACTATTGCCTTGCAAATGGCGGATAGGTCAAAGAAAGGGATAGTGGAGGATGTGTTGATCAAAGTAGGTGAGTTCATAATCCCGGTGGATTTTGTAGTTTTGAACATGAATGAGGACAAGGAAGTCCCCTTGATTTTGAGCCCTCATTGATGTCCAAAAGGGAGAACTCACCTTACGAGTGAATGATGAAAAGGTTACTTTTTCAAAATATAAGGCAATGAGGTTTCACAATGTGGATGAGGTTAGTGTCATAGAAGAATGTAATGCTTTGGATTTGCTAGATACCAATGATACAAGAAATCTTCTAGCTTCGAGTGAAATTGACTCTTTGGAGATTTGTTTGCATGATTCTATTTTTGCATGTGCTAACCATGAAGCTAACGGTGTTGATGTTTTGGATAGTGTTAGTGCATTGAATTCTTTGCAGGAGGTGCACAATGAGGAAATTTCTTGGTTGAAATTGGAGAATGAGGAGTCAACCGGACTAAAGGAGTCTAAGGGCAAAGAAGAAGAAGGACCCAATGTTGAATTGAAACCTCTCCCCGACCACTTGAGGTATGAGTACCTCGATGAAGGTAAGAAATTTCCGGTTATAATTTCCGCATATCTTAATGAGAGTGAGTGTGCGAAATTGATTAAAATTTTGAAAAGGCACAAGAGTGCTATTGGATGGTCCATCTCGGATCTTAAGGGGATTAGCCCCACTATTTGCATGCATAAAATTCTAATGGAAGAGGACTATAAACCGAGTGTGCAAAATCAGCGTAGGCTAAATCCAATTATGCAAGAGGTGGTGAGGAAAGAAGTTTTGAAATGGCTTGATAATGGCATAGTCTTTCCTATACCCGATAGCAAGTGGGTGAGTCCTACCCAAGTAGTGCCTAAGAAAGGAGAAATAATGGTAGTTAAAGTGAGTGACTTAGAAGAAGTAGCCACTAGGTTGATAACAGCTTGGAGGGTTTGTATTGACTACCGGAAGTTGAATGCAGCTACTAGGAAAGATCATTTTTCCCTTCCATTTCTTGACCAAATGTTGGATAGATTAACCGGGTATAACTACTATTGTTTTTTGGATGGGTACTCCGGGTACAATCAAATTATGATTGCCCCGGAGGATCAAGAAAAAACAGCTTTTGTATGCCCATATGGCATCTTTGCTTTTAGGAGAATGCCCTTTGGCTTATGTAATTCACCGGCTACTTTTCAACGGTGCATGATGGCTATTTTTAGTGGGTTGATCGAGAATGTGATGGAAGTATTCATGGATGATTTTTCTATTTTCGGTTCATCATTTGACCATTGCCTGTTTAACTTAATTCTAGTCTTGCAGCATTGTGAAGACACTAACCTTGTATTAAATTGGGAAAAATGCCACTTCATGGTAAGAGAAGGTATAGTGTTAGGGCATAAGGTTTCAGCTGCAGGGTTGGAGGTAGACCGAGCCAAGGTAGTTTCCATTGAAAGATTACCACCACCAATCAATGAGAAGGGAATCCGGATCTTTTTAGGCCATGCTGGTTTTTACCGAAGGTTTATTCGTGATTTTTTAAAAATTGCTACACCTTTGTTTCACCTTTTGGAAAAAGATATTGCCTATGTTTTCGATGATTCTTGTCTACAGGCCTTCGAGGTGTTGAAGAAAGCGTTAGTTTCGGCACCAGTCTTGGTATCACCTGATTGGAACCAACCTTTTGAACTCATGTGTGATGCGAGTGATATAGCAGTCGGGGCAGTCTTAGAACAGAAGAAGGATAAAATCTTCCGAGTGATATATTACGCGAGTAAAAGCCTTGACCCGACTCAGTCAAACTACACAACAACAGAAAAGGAGATGTTAGCGGTGGTATATGGATTTGACAAATTTCGTGCCTATCTTGTGGGCACGAAAACGATTGTGTACACCGATCACGCAGCCATCCGGTACCTTTTCGATAAAAAGGATGCCAAGCCAAGACTCATCCGATGGATCCTGCTTCTGCAAGGATTCGATTTAGAAATCAAGGATCGGAAATGATGTGAAAATGTTGTAGCCGATCATCTTTCGAGGATTGAGAATGAGGTGGACAAAAAAGGGCAACAAGCGGTGATCAAGGATACATTTCCCGATGAACACCTCATGATGGCGATTGCTCGGCTCCCGTGGTATGCTAACATTGTGAACTTCTTAGCTTGTGGAGCACCCCCACCCGATCTCTCATCACATCAGAAGAAGAAGCTTTATCACGAAGCAAGGTTTTATATGTGGGATAATCCATACCTTTTATCCGGAAGTGTGTATCTGAGGAAGAGGGTCGAGAGATTATCGAACAATGTCACTCTTCACCAAGTGGGGGACACTTTGCAGTCAACAGAACAGCAGCTAAGGTCCTTCAAAGTGGATTCTATTGGCCAACGATCTTTCAAGAATGCCACAACTTCATCAAACAATGTGATCGATGCCAACGAACCGGTGGGATCTCGAAAAGATATGAAATGTCACTTGCCAATTCTATTGAAGTTGAACTATTTGACGTTTGGGGAATCGGATTCATCGGACCATTCCCATCATCTCAAGGCTATCAATACATTCTGTTGGCAGTGGATTATGTTTCCCGATGGGTTGAGGCCATCCCTACATCAACCAATGACTCTAAGGTGGTACTAAGATTTCTTGTGAAGAATATCATCACTCGTTATGGAGCACCTAGAGCATTGCTTAGTGATGGAGGGTCGCATTTCTGTAACAAATGGCTCAATGGCTTATTGGCCCGGTACGGTGTGAAGCATAGGGTGACTACACCATATCACTCTCAAGCGAATGGTCAAGCCGAATTAGCTAACCGGAAAATCAAACAAGTCCTCGAGAAATCAGTAAGTGGAAACCGAAAGGACTGGGCTCTGAAGTTGGATGATGCATTGTGGGCGTATAGAACGGCCTACAAGACATCCCTTGGTATGTCTCCTTATCAAATTGTATTTGGAAAATCATGCCATTTGCCCATGTAGCTTGAATATCGTGCATACTGGGCGATAAAGAAGTTGAAATTCGACTTTCAATCGGCTGGGGCAAATAGGGTGTTGCAATTGAACGAACTTGATGAGTTTCGAAATCAAGCATTTGAGAATTCAAGGGTGTACAAGGAAAGAGTCAAGAGGTTTCATGACAAATTGATCATCAAAAGAGAGTTTTGTCATGGTGACCAAGTCCTTTTGTTCAATTCTCGTCTCTAACTTTTCCCCAGGAATTTAAAATCAAAATGGTCGGGACCCTTCACAATCAAGAGAGTGCTACCAAGCGGAATTGTCGAGCTACTAAATACCGATGGGAGCATACTTATGGTGAATGGCCAAATAGTGAAGAGGTACTTTGGCCAAGCACAAGAAAGAGAAGTTCACCAACTGTCTTTGGTTGAACCGACTTGAACCGAAATAAACAGGCGTCCGGCTGAAGACGTTAAACCTAGTGCTTGTCGGGAGGCAACCCGGCGGTTCAATTTCTTTAATTTTGTATTTTGATTAGTTAGATAGTTTAATTTAAGTGTTTTTAAATTCTTAGTGTTGAATAATGGCAGGTAAATGCAAGGAATGATAAGAGAAGTGGCGGTATGCAAAATGGATGAGCATAACTTCAAAAAATTGGGTAAAAGTTCAAATTTTAGGCGTGCACGGTCATGACCTTGCACCCTTGTACGGTCCGTGCATCATTTTCCAGTGAAGTGCCCAATTTTGGGTCCGTGCACGGTCCGTGCATCATTTTCCAGAGAGATACCCATTTTCGAGGTCGTGCAGTCATGACCGTGCACCCTTGCACGGACCGTGCACGACTTGGGCAGACCCATATTTAAATGCGAAAAAACACACCCATACTCATTCTCCTCTTCTACAAAACGCGAAAACATACAAAAACACACTCACACACACACGAATTTGACGCAATTCCTCGGAGAATCAACACATTCAAGTCCTAATCTCCCTAAATTCACAAGGTATGTCCATTAAACTTCAATTAAATTCGAATTTCTTGGCCAATTTTGTCAAACTAGGGCTTAGTTGTGTATTTTGCCTATAATTTCGAATTACTTGATGATTTGTGGATAGATTGATTTGTTTTGTACATATTGTTGATGATTGAGCATAGGGAGTAGATAGAACTTGTAATTGTTCAATCCGGAGTTAGAAATTCATTGGAGTATTTTGTCGAACACTTTATGTGCAATTGCTTTTGTGTTTTTTTTTTTTTTTTTTTGTTGATTCAAGGTCAATTGGTGCCTATTCTTATGAATTGTTCCGATTATATACTCCAATTGATTGTAGTATCGAATAAATTTGTGAACATTGAGGTGTAGAGAATGTGTAAGTGCAAGATATGTTATTTTCTTGATAAATTGATGATTTTTTATCCTCTTGCACTTCATGGATATCATTCATTCACCTTAATAATCATTAGAATTGAACTTGTATGCTTCAAACTAGTCGGGATTGTGGTGCATTACCATTTGTTTCATCTCAAGCACACAACACCAAACTAGTTTGAGGGTATGTGTTACTTGCTTGAAGTTGTTGATTGCGATTGAATCAAACTAAATTGTAGTATGATATATTGTAAGTGTTCTTAATCCCAAACACATACTACAAATTGAAGCACTAACGAAATACATTTGATTGCTCAAGAATGGAAAGCATTGTGTGGGAATTGTGTGTTATGTGTGTTATTTGTTGTTAATATTAATTTGTGATCAAACTAGATATGAGGACTTATGTAATTAGGAATGCATTAATTTTTAACATATACCTCAAGTCTAGTTTGAGGGGGTTGATGAGAAATTGTCTCACTTGTTTTGGGTGATTGTAGGTCATATCTTTTCATACCGAACATGGGTCCAAAAAGAAAAGTTGCAAGGATAGGAGAGTCGAGTTCAAGGGGCACACAAGAACCCGTTGAACAAAGTGAACCCGAGCAAATAAGCCCGAGTGAGTATGGCATCGATTTTGGCCGGATGTGGGAATCAGAGACGGTTCGAGAAAGGTGGAATAAGTTGGCCAGGAGATGGATTATTCCAACTCTATACCCCGACCCACCAACTATGGACGAGTTGGGTATCCGGGAGGACGTAGAGACTCTAATCCGACGAATGGATTGGGGTCACTTTCTCTATGGATATTGGCCAACCTACAAAGAACTGGTCTTGAAATTTTTCTCCACTCTTGACGTTGTCATGCATCGTGACGAAGCCTTGAGCATGACATTCCGGCTGGGAAAACCGGCCTCGTGAGATGCATTCTACACGATTGGGAGAAATCTTCCGGTTTCACTCCCCTGGCGATTTTCCTCACCACGAGGATTTCAATTCTCAAGAATTCTGGCAAAAAATCAGTTACCAACCAGACGCCACACCGTATCACCCCACCTACAATGCTAGCAGATCAAAGCCGACCGAAATTCGAAACCCAATATTCAGATATTTGGCTAAGATTATGTAGCATACTCTCTTTGCAAGGCATGAGGCAGGAGGTCTCCGGGCGGACGAGCTCTACCTGTTGTGGTGTATGATGAAGCCTCACAAGGTGCAATTAACACCTTATTTGATGGGCCAATTAAATCACATGAAACAGGTGCTATCCGAATTGGGGGCTTCATCACTGCCTTGGCGGTGCACTTCAAGATTAATCTCTCAAGATGTCAACCAATGAGCGGTGAATCCAGGATAACGACGGAAGTTCTTAAAACATCTCACTATAGGAGAGAGTATGGATGTGGCAGCCGCGTGAGGGTGGACCATTCCCCTTGCCCAACCCAACTCTGACCACAGTGATGAGGCGCGAGAATTGGTTGATAATGACCCCGGCCCATGCAGAAATAATTCAGAAGGGCTCAGCTGGAGTTCAACTTCTACCTAGACAAGTGGCAATCGAGGAGCAGATGGAAGAGGATCGAGAGATCCGAAACATCGAGGAGGAATTTCTTGGACAGCGACGGGAGGAGTCTTCCTCCCGACAGCGCGGGGAATCCTCAACATTCACAGAAAGGTTAAGAGTTGTGGAGGCAGCCCTCAATGAGCTTAAGGAGCAACAACAAACACTCATAAATAACCAAGCTAATATGATGCAAACTCAGCGAAATTTGACAGCGGGCCAGACCACCATCATGAACGCTTTGTTGGAAATTATGGAAGCCCAAAAAGTCAGCTCGAAAGAAGAGAGGCGAATGGCCAAAATATTGCAAAAGCTCGAGGATTTAAATGTGCAAGTCGGTCACTATGATCCAACGCCACCCTCCCCTTAGGAGGAGTTTGTAAGTTATTCGCAACATCTCTACTTTTTGAAACTATTTTAACACATTTAGGAATTTAGTTTAAAATAGTTTGAGGGGGGGATGTATGTTGCGAAATTCGGAGGGTGGTTGCTTGTCTGCCTTGCGTTTGTTCTGCCAAACTAGAATTATGTTTTGTTTTTAATGTAGTTTTGTTTTGAACTGTTATTTTTTTTAGTTAATTTGTTAAGCTATGTTTGTCTTTAGTTGTTGATAGTTTGTTAATTTGTTTATTCGAAAAAAAAAAAAAAGAGAAAATATTAGGTTAATGAGGTATTGGAAATGTTGTCAATGATGATATATAAAATGGTTTTCGATTGAAAATGTGATACATGCACACACTTGTTTTGGAACAAATGATAAATCACAATATATAAGCCGGTGAGCTTTTGAGCCAAAATGAGGAACCCTTACTTTTGGAGTTCTATATTTTCATTGACTTGTGTGATGTTGATCATGTGCATAGCACCTCTAGAACTTTCCTTGTATCTATTTGGAATCATGAGATATATTTATGAGCATCGAAAATGATTTTAGGCGATCTTTGACTTCAACCCAAATTTTAGCCTTAAAAATCATCTTCCTACCCCTTTATATGAATTATCTCTAGTTAGCCAAGTTGGACTTGTAGCCTTTTTCTTGATAGCTATAATTACAAGCCATATCCATCTTTTTAGCCTTTTTCCCACACTTGGATCGAATGAGTTTGAGAGAAGGGATTGGAAGGTAGATTTGAGTGAGGGCTACAAAGATGATGAGAATGGGGTAATGAATATAGAGTGGGGAAGCAAAAAAAAAAAGGTGTACATATCATTTCAGTTGAATGTTTATAGTTCAGGACCAATAAACGAGTCAAAGAATCCAATGACACGAGAAATTTTGGTTGAGTTAGGAGTCAAAATTTCTAACTCACATTTGTGAAAAAAGAGTTGGTTGTAGTTATTTGGATAATGTGAGGAAATACAGAAGTGTGAAAAGTGAGAGTGGGAGTAAAACTTATATGAGGGCTTGTTGAGTGCAACTCAATCGATCCAAGTTAAGTCACTACACCCAAACATATCTCACCTAGTCCAACAAGCCTACATTACAACCAAAGCATAAGACCTTTCTGATTCTTTGCTCGTAGTTATAAAAAATGACGAAGAGATTAGACAATAGGCAAGCATATGGTAGGGCACATATATGTATACAACTTGAGCGATACACAACCTTGTTATATACACTTGAGTGCTTGAGTGATACACTTGTCCGTGAGGATATTGTGATGATTCAAAAAGTCCTTAACTTGTGATGTTGCATAGATAGAATGTGTTTTTAGTCTGAGACATACATTTCCAAGTAAAACCGATGATACCTATATGTTTTCCTCCTATTGAGAAAGAAAATCTTCATTCTTTTGATATTATTTGCTCAGGGACGAGCAAGTGTTTAGTTTGAGGGGGTTGACAAATGGGGTGTTTAGGGTGAAAAACAGGCTTAGAGTATGTGTTTTTAACATACATTTGTAGATTCTAAGCACACATTTGTTATATTCTTCACATTTCCTTTCTCTTGTCGAAAAACCTCGTTTTCAAGCATTTGGTAGGTAAAAAAAGTGTACAAAGAGGCGACGAGTAGAAGAGAGTCGAAGAAATCGAAAAAAAACCTGAAGAATGAAGAAACGGGCCAAAATTGGGCTGTGCACGGTCACAACCGTGCAAACATCACAACTGTGCACGGCCCGTGCGCGCAAAAGGCAAGGAGCCGCCCGCAGATAGGCGCACGATCATGACCGTGCGACCATGCACGAACCATGCATGGTCTTCCAGAGAATAGGCGTTTTCAGGGGTTGTGCACGGTCCGTGCAGCCCCCGTGCACGAACACCAGAATTTGATGGGTTTTAGCCCATTTATGTAATTTTTTAGCCCAATACTTGAAAAAAGCCCTAAATGGGGTGTATAGGACCCTAATTTTCAATTTTTGCTATCTATCACACTTTCATTATTCACTTTTTAGAGAGAGAAAGAGAAGGAGAGCATTTTTGGGAGATTTACTTGGGGATCAAGAATTGTCTTCTCAATAGGTTTTATCTTTCCATTTTCAATTAATATTTGTATGAACATGATTATGTCTATATATTTGTGTTTATCTCTTATTATGATCATGGTTGGCTAATTTCCTTAATCTAGGTTTAGAGAGTAAATTATGGGTGTTTAGGTATTATTAGCCGATTAATTCAACTTCGTGTTATGATATTGATTGATTAATTGTTTAAAAATGTTTGTTGAATGATTTAATCACTTGTTTAACATTATTGAGGATTACATTGAAACCGAGAGGGGAGATTTGATCCGAGATCACATTAATCGATATGATTAAGCAATAAAACCGAGAGGTTTGAGCTAATTGTGGGAACTTAGGTCTTAAAATCGATTAGGAGTTGTATTTGATTAATCGACCGGAGGCAATGATTAATTATATACAATCAACACGTAAATTCGCTCCGAGAGAGGGTTTTACATACGTTTGTGATCGTTCCTTGATACATAGCATTCGGTTAAAAGTTGGATTAAATTGGATTAATAGTGATTAGATGCCTCTAATTGAAATCTAAGCCTAGATCACCCTTATTAATTGTTTAATCCCTATCATTTGTTCTCTAGTTCATCATATTAGTTTTAATTGCTTGTTTATTTAAATTAGTTCTTAAAATATCAAAACCAACCACTCGATCGTCTAGTTAGCCATTTAAATGTTTATGTTGCTTCATTTTTCCGATATCGAGCCGATTCCTCGTGGGATCGACCTTGTGCTCACTTAGTACTACTATTGATGCCGTGCACTTGTGGTTGCTCAATTGTAGTTGCAAAACTAAGATAGTGCCAGCTTGCCATAACCTCATATCAATGTGACATTTGTTCTTTTTCTTTTTAAGCGAAATTGTAAAAATAATCTTTTCCTTTGGAGGATTAAATAATTTTGGGTAGCTATTTGCAGTCCACAAAAAATTTCAACGCAGTTTGTTTTTTAATGCAATCCATTTTTATTGCAAAATTAGTATAAAATTTTTAATGCAATCCGCTGAATATCAAGAACACTCTTTCTTTAATAATGTAACTTATTTAAATTAAAATATTAAAATCACATAAAAAAGAACAATAGAAAAAGGAGAAGAAAAGAAGTTCATGAGGCAAGGACTCTAGGACAATTAACCATCTCCTCAGACCTTCCAAGTTCCACCCCAACGTAGTTCAATCTCTAGCGGCTTCACGAGGTTTTGAAAGGGTGTTCATTAAAAATTAGAATATTTTCTGTTTCTATTGGTTAATTTACACATAAATGGGTGTTTAGATATGAAGCTAATTTGTGGAATAAGAATTCTTGGAGTGAGGCCGAGAAGGGAAACGATGAAAATTTCTCCAAGTAGGCTAACTATTTAAGAAGTTAGAGAAAGAAGACTATAAAGTCCTTTCAGATGTTTAAGCTGCACCCGTTCCCTCAATTCAAGGATCAATGATTTTGTGATTTTGTTCTAAATGGTATTGTCGGATATGGGGCCATTCAACAAAGTTAAAGATTTAAATAATTTTCGTTGTTATTTATTCGTCATTGATGAAAGTTTGAAGAACTAGAGTTTATAGTTTTAGCAAAAAGAGATACGATATTATCGAAGATGACAAAGAAAAAGAAAATTATATTTTTTATATTTCTTACTTTTTCGAAATATATATCTTGATTAATAATTATGTTAATATTTTATTAAGGGCTTTGTAGTTTTTTACTAATAATATTTTAATTTATTAAATTAGTGAATTGCATTGATAAATTTTGTTGCCTGCGAATAGTCGACACCAATAATTTTCCTATCATCCCCAAAAAGAAATTAGATTTAAAAAATATTCTTTTGTCCCAACAAAAAAACATGTTATAAAAGTTAATCTCTCGTTTTATTAGTTAAAATAAAAAATTTAAAATCTTAATTTCATAAAAAACTTATACATAATATAATTGAATAAGTCGAATCTACCAGCAAAAGAATAGTGTAAGGGGAAATATAACTTTTAGAAGGTGGTGGTGGATTATGAGTACTATATAAGCATAATTATTGATTTCTTTCTGTTCCGACTAAAAACTAAATATTTTGGCAGTTATTTCGTTTTGCAACTTCTCGATCATTTTGGTCCGAAACGATCAAAATGACACCAAAATCCCGAGATCGCAGGAATGGATTGAAAAAAAAAAAAAACTAAGTATTTTTTGGTTATTTTAAATGAAAGTTGGAAATCTAGAGATCAAAAGATTTTTGGGTGATTTGTCTAATTTTCTTGCATTCGAATATATTGTAGTCCTAAATTTAGAGAACAAAATCATGAATGCTAATTGATTGAACAAATTAATGTTATTAGCTAGAAAATATTACACATTATTTAATCAATATATTAAGTTTTATCAATATATATATTACATGAAATAAAATACCGAAATGTTGCGATACCGAAATATCTAGTTCCAATTATAAATCCGAAATAGCTACCGGAACGGTGTTGATAACTTTGCCATAATATATGTATTAAGTATGTCTAATAGATATTTTTCATGGTCACCCTTTTAGACAATCCAAGCGTCGTGTTTTCGTTTGGTTTACTACAACAAATAAGGTACGAATGAAAAACGTCACTAAAGTTATAAAAACGTCACGGATAGTTATTTTGGACGAAATTATTTCATCACAGCAAACATCACAATATCCTTGTCGCTAATAGTATGTAGAGACAAATCTTTCAAAATGTCTCTAAAATATTTTTTTAGTGACGTTTCTTAATTGTTTCAAAAGATTTCTTTTAGTGATGTGATAAATGCTATTTTCACATGTATTTTAGGTCAATTAAAGGTTGTAATTTGTGACATATGCATGTGTATTTGGGCGAAAAGTGATTAAAATCCATATTTTGAGCTAGATGACGTGTTTCTGCTTGTTTGAGTGATATTCAAGTATAAAAAGGCCAAAAAGTCCGTTTAGGCAAGGTTCGGATGAAAAACGAGCAAGAAAAGCCGGAAATAGCAAAGAGAAGTTGAAGCATGGGCAGGATTTCCCACTCGGTCGAGTTGTTTTGTCACTCGGTCGAGTGGAGGTAAAGAGCAAACTCGAGATTTCAGCCAGAGACTCTAACTCGGTCGAGTTCTAAGTCAACTCAGTCGAGTGAGAAATGAAGAGGAAAAACGAAAGTTGTTTAGAAATTCTGACTCGGTCGAGTTGCATTCTGACTCGGTCGAGTTAGCTCTCCGAGTCCAGATATGATTATGCGCGTTTTATGATTTTGAGCCTATCTTAAGCCCAATAACTATATAAGGAGGTTCCAAAACTCGAAATTAGGGAGTTGGATATCATCACATGGCATATTGAAGAGGAAAGCAACATCAAAAGATCAAGATCAAGACGACGATTAGGGTTATTATTCACTTTTTCATTTTTATTATTTCAAATCATGTTTATCTATGAACATCTTTGTGTTATAAACATGAATATGAGTGAGTAGTTCTTTATTATTCTAGGGTTTTGAAAGTAGGTTTTAATGAATGTTTGCTTAATTGAAGTTTCCTATTCTAGTTAATGAGTATTATTCATTATCTATGTGTTATGGGGTATTTTTATGAATAGTTAACTTGATCACTTAAATACTTCTACATAATTCAAAAGTTTGCTTTGAAAGGGGGAATTTGTGGATAGGATGATAACACATAGCGTATTTGTTGACAGGAGGTGAGATAAGTGCGTAGGCATTGGTCTAAGATCGATTGGGAGTTCGTTAGGTCTGGTCGACTTGAAAGGGTGGCTAGGGATAATGAATCTACAAGTTAATTGCTTCGAAAGGAGAGTTAATATATATGAGTGCCGTCTAATAACGATGATTGATTAGTTTAGAATAATTCGATTGTCATACTTAGTTAATTCTGAAATCAATTCTCTAGAATTTGTCTTCCGATCTTGATTATTTAGTAAAGTGTTTTCTTGAACTTGAGAGTTAAGTAATAGTATATGAACATTAGTTTAATAATAAAGGCAATCCAATTGAGAGCCTGGTTAGGAGTTTTTTAGGATATTTAGAGTATCAAACTAGTCATTAAGTCGGTCCTTGTGGGATCGACATTGCTTGCCGTTATATACACTTGCACAAATACACTTGCGGATAGTTAGGTCATAAAATAGGCGAACAAGTTTTTGGCGCCGTTGCCGGGGGCTGACTTTAGTTTTTTAGTTTTTATTCTAATAACTAGAACAAGACTAGACTAGGCAATAATTTATTTTTGCACATTTAATTTCTATTTTTATTTTTATCTATTTCGATTTTATGTGGGTATTTTCTTATTAATGTTTTCAGGATTTGTGCATGCATACCAGGTCTAAGGGAAAAGAACATCTTGTTCCTTGTGATCTGGAAATTGAAGCTACAGCCCGAAGACACGGATCAAGGAGAAATCAAACGGTTGAGATGGAAAATCAGCCCAATCAAGAAGAGGTTATGAATCGCATTTTGTTGGCACTGGCCAATTTGAATGACAGAGTCACAAGTATCCAACAACAGCAACCTCCACAGCATCCAGTACTGCCAGTAGGAAATCAGTATAATAATGAGAATGATGATGAGGACACTTCTCCAATAAGTGACTGTCTTCGTCCTCTGCCAAATCAGAATCCTGGAGGAGTACAACCGCCACCACTTAATGCACACAGTTTTGAGCTCAAACCAGTACTTATTAATATTATGCATCAAAATCAGTGTGGCGGTACTGTAATAGAAGATCCGAACACTCATCTAACTAAGTTTCAGAGACTGGCTGATACGATAAAAATCAACCATGTACCACACAAGCAAGTGAAGATGAGGCTCTTTCCTTTTTCCTTAAAGGATAGGGCATTGCAGTGGTTTAATTCGTTAGAGGAGATCACTAAGTGGGATGAGTTGAGTGCAAGGTTTCTGTTGAAGTACTTCCCACCCAGCAAGATGCTGGAGCTGTAGAATAAAATCACATAGTTCAGACAGTTGGATCAGGAGCCACTGGGTGAAGCATGGGAAAGATTCAGAGATTTGCTTCGAAGCTGTCCTCAGCATGAGTTCACCAGGAAACAACAAATTTGTAAGTTTTACAATGGCTTACTTGCACCAACTAAAGATCATGTAGACGCTGCAGCATGAGGGAGTCTGATGGAGAAGAGTGTGAATTCTGCCTTTGCTATTCTAGATGCTATGTCTAGAACCAGTTATCAGTGGCCAAATGAGCGAAATCAGCCAAGAAGAGTGGCTAATGTAGTTGAAGTGGAATCAAATCAGAAATTGGTTGCTCAGATATCAGCTTTGACTACCCAAATGAACTTGCTAACTAATATGACGTTAGCACAACATTCTGAGCCATCACAGCCGCAACAAACCCAAGAAGAGATGGAAGATGTGAACTTTGTGAATCAGCGGAATTTCAATAATTACCAAGGTAATCAGCCAAGGTATAATCAATATTCACAAGGCAACCAATATCAACAAGGGAATCGGAATTACTCCAATTTGTCTTATGGAAATTCGAAGAATGCCCTTACTCCTCCAACAGGGTTCACAGTCACAAATGGAATCATACACGATGGACGAAACCCAACTCCAGAAGAGTTAAGAGAAGCACAAGCAGCAAAATTTGAGGAGAAGCTAGCTCAGCTGGAGAAAAAAATTGAAGGAAAGCATAATGAGTTGAGTAAAAACATAGCAGGTATGGGTGCAGAATTGAAAAGTGTGACATCGGACATCCAGCACCTGATTAGAGCATCAGCAGCCCAACATAAGCAATGACAATTTTCCAGTGATACAGTGGTTAATCCAAGAGAACATTGTCAAGCTATTCAATTGAGAAGTGGGACTGAGTATGAAGGACCAAAGAAGCCTGTGGTGGAAGGAACAATCATTGAGAAAGAACACTCGGAAGCTGAACCGAAAGGAAAAGAAGCTGAGAAACCGATAGAGAAGGGGATTACATTTGAAGGTGGCCCAAAATATGTTCCTCCTATTCCATATCCTCAAGCACTGAGAAGAAAGAAAGTGGACGACCAATTCGCTAAGTTCTTAGACATCTTAAAAAAGATTCAAATCAATATCCCATTCGTTGATGCACTTCAACAAATGCCCAATTATGCGAAATTTCTCAAGGAAGTGATAGCGAAGAAAAGGAAGCTGGAAGATAATGAGACTGTCAACTTGAGCGAGTAGTGTAGCGCAGTGATTCAAAGGAAGTTACCACTGAAGCGGAAAGATCCAGGTAGCGTTACAATTACTTGCACAATAGGTAATGACACGTTTGAAAGAGCACTTTTTGATTTAGGAGCTAGCATTAATCTTATGCCCTTTTCTATTTTTGAAAAACTAGAAATAGGCACAATTAAACCTACCACAATTGCACTTCAGATGGCTGATAGATCTCTGACTTATCCTAGGGGGATAGTAGAAGATATTCTTGTGCAAGTAGATAAATTCATATTTCCTGCAGATTCTGTGCTCTTAGATATGATGGAGGATAGGGATGTTCCTTTAATCCTAGGTCGCCCGTTTTTAGCAACTGGTAGTGCTTTAATTGTTGTTCAAAAATGAGAACTCACACTTAGAGTAAATCAGGAAAAATTGACATTCTCTATTTATAAGGCCATGAAAATGCATGATGATGAAGAGGTTAATCAAGTTGAAACATGTAGGGCTATAGAGAGTTTAGATATTACATTATACGGAGACATTCTTGCACTTAGTGATTCTGATGCATTAAAGAATTGCATTGCAAATTCAATTTTTTCTATGAAAGACAAAGATGCTAATAATCTTGATCTCGTGGATGGGGTTAGTGCTTTGAATGCTTTGCAGGAAAAGAGGATGGAAGATGCAGAGAATGAAGACATCGCTTAGGAAGTCGTGAAAGAAGCACCTAAGGAGAAAGCAAGTGGACCTGAGCTAAACCCATTACCAGAGCATCTGAGGTATGAATTTCTTGATCTTGAGAAAAAGCAATGGTAATTATTTATGCTTATTTTACTGAGAGACTAAAAAGTTGTTGAGAGTGCTTAGGAAACATAAGTCGTCTATAGGATGGACAATTCATGATTTAAAAGGGATTAGCCCGACTATGTGTATGCATAAAATTTTGATGGAGAATAGCTATAAACCCAGTGTTTAAAATCAGCGTAGATTAAATCCTATGATGCAAGAGGTAGTAAGAAAAGAGGTTCTTACGTGGCTAGATGCAGGGATAGTTTTCCCTATATCGGATAGCAAGTGCGTTAGTCCCACTTAGGTTGTACCTAAGAAAGGGGGAATGACGGTAGTAAAGGTGATAACGATGAAGTCATAGCTACCAGGGTAGTTACGGGTTGGAGAGTTTGTAGTGATTATAGAAAATTAAATGCTGCCACTCCTAAAGATCACTTTCCCTTACCTTTTTTGGATCAAATGCTAGATAGACTCGCAGGATATGAGTTCTATTGTTTCTTAGATGGGTATTCTGGGTGTAACACTGAATCACATAAAATCACCAGTTCTGTGTTCGGATGAAAACACAAGAACAGAGGCCGAACAATATGAAGCAACTCGGATGACTAGAAAGAAAAATTGGCTGAACACAACTCACGCAACAACAGAAGATCAAAACGTTCACACAAGAAGTTTTACGTGGTTCGAACAACAGTTCTACATCCACGGAGGATTATCTACCCTCAATTCACTATCAATCAATCTAGATTACAAGGAGTTACACCAGGAATGCATAAACCCCAATTTAGAACCCTAAACTGATCCCGCAAACCCTAATCGCTAATTCTCTCTCTTGAGTAATTGAAACAGAGGGAAAACTGTAAAATTGGATTCTCTACATTAAGTTACATAAGTCTATATAAAAGAATCAGCTCGAATCTTCCAGATAAGTGTGCTGCAAGTTGATTAGCTCAAACGGTTGGAAAAATCGTTGTTGAAGCAAGTTGCATAACAGTTTTCATAACCACCATGAACCGGTGGTTATAACTTCGATTCTCATCCTGAAATCGATCTCCCAAGCTGGCTCTTGAACTCTATAAACCGTTTTCTTGACTAAGCCATCTTCTTGTACAAAATATGATCACACTTGATATAATTGATCCAGAATTCACAAATCTCCACCTCAATGAATCAAGATGTGGATCATTTCCTCAACTTCCATCACTGTCTATTTCAATTACAAGGCACAAGCCTGATTAAGCTCGTGCAATGAGTAAACTTATCTCCTTGAACTGATTTGGTAAGAAAATTTGCAGCATTCTCCATGGTGTGCACCTTCTTCACAACTACTAAACCAGCTTCAATGATGTCTCTAACAAAATGCAATTTTACATCTATATGTTTTGATATTTCATGAAAAACATGATGTTTAACAAGATGTAGAGTACTCTGATTATCACACAACACTGTCACACACTTTCGTATTACACCAAAATCTTTCAAGATTCCTTTTAACCATAAAGCTTCTTTGCAAGCATCTGTTACAGCAATATACTCTGCCTCTATGGTAGATAAGGCTACCACAGACTGATGTACTGATCTCCAAGATACTGTTGTTCCATAAAGTGTAGACACATAGCCAGAAATAGATTTCCTGGTATCTATATTTCCAGCAAAATCTGCATCTACAAACCCCATCAAAGGATTAGTTTCTGAGCTTATCTTCTCATACTTTAAACCTAAACTGACTGCTCCCTTTAGATATCTTAGAATGTATTTCAGAGCTTCCCAATGTTCTTTTCCTGGATTTGACATAAATCTACTCACCAAAGATACTGCAAAAGCCAAATCAGGCCTGCTATAGATCATACCATACATTAGGCTTTCTACTCCACTTGCATAAGGTATGTTTTGCATGTGTCTTTCCTCAGCAGGTGTCTTTGGACTTTGGACTCTAGTCTGTATTCTGATTTTATCAATTCGACCCGAACCTCTATTCTATTTGCTTTTCTTCTCAATCTACCACTATTGTCTCATTTCTCATCAAACCACAACCCCTCTCTCACCCATTTTCCTACCTCCTCCCTCAAGCCGTTTGATCCAAGTATGGAAAAAAAACGGATAAGGTTTGTGTAGTTAGCTATCAAAAATAAGGTTTCAAGCTCAATTGGGCTAATTAGAGACAATTTGCACAAATGTATAAGAACAAATTAAAGGCTCAGAGATTCAATGAAAATTTGCATATAGTCATTTTCAATACTCGTAAATAATTGTATGATTTTAAGGAGACTCGAGCCAAGTTCTAAAGATACAATGCACGTGTCAACTACACATAAATCAAGGAATAATTTAAATTCCAAAAATGGGAGTTCGTCAATTAGGCAAAAAACCTTTATGAACAATCCCTAGTTCAAAGCTCATATATGCATGTCTCCTTTTCAATCCCAAAAAAGTTTTATACCATCATTGATAACACATCAAATACCATTTTCAACCTATTCTCTTTTCAAGAAAGTTTTAAAAAGAAAAAATTCCTCATAATCACCACAAAAAATATCAAAATCAACACAAGTTACCATCCATCTACATGACAATAAAACATAATTCAAAATAACAATAATCCCAAAAACATAAACAGAATATCCAAAATACCCTATCAACTAAACAAGGTTCAAATGTTCGAAAAATGTAAGAGATAGATAATCAACAACATCTAATCATTTTTGCAACGCCACAATCCCCCCTCAAACTAGCTACTATCCAAAAGCTAAAAAAATAGTTTAAAAATGAAAGGTGGTGCAAAACGACTTACAGGTATCCACTTGAATAATGGATTGATCGTCTTGAGGTGGAGGTGTTGATAACTTGTCATCTCCATCCCCCAGGGTATCCACTTCTCGTTGTTGCCTTTGCATCATTTCAATCATCTGCCTAAATACATTGGCATGTTCAGAAGGAAGTTGAGACAATTTCTCTTCGACTACATTCCTCAAACGTGGATCATTAGCACTGTCAGCCATAGCTTTCTCATGGTTTCTCTTCACTGGATTCTGTTAGATAGTAACTTCGATCTCCGAGTTAAATGGAGGTAGTCCTTACAACTCCTTTGATCGAAGTTGCATCCACTACCTGAATCAGTCAACCAAGATAAAACAATACTCTTAAGCTCAACAAATAACCCAAAAAAAAAAAAAAAAAAAAAAAAAAAAACCAGTAAATAACAATAAAAGTAATATCTAGATTATGACTAAACAACGATCACAATAACGCCCAGCCATCGCAACTGAATCCTCGACAACGGGGCCAAAAACTTTATGCTTGCTAAATAAGTTGATCAATTGAAGCAACGCTAGAAAGTGCACGAGGTTACTGCAGTAATAAGGCAACTATAAGGTCAATCCCACACGGACCGACAAGCGATATCAAGTGTAAAGACAATCGTTTAAAGCAGCTTCTAGACGATTGAATTGAGTTTTTTTTATGTTTTTAACAAGCTAATAGACAAACAAGCAATTAATTCTAAAACAATTGATTAGAAAACAAAATATTAAGGATTAAACAAGTGATGAGGGTAATCTAGGAGTAGTTTTTAACTATGGGTAATCAATAATTAATAGATGGATTGATTAAATATTTAAACTGAATACTCGATCATTACGAGACGATCACTTAAGCATATAAAACCCCCTCGCGGAGCAAATTATATGTTGATTATGTATAATTAATCACCGTCTCTGATCGATTACTTATACATAACTCCGAAATGATCCTAGGATCAATTCCACCACGATTATCTCAAACCTCTCTGTTATTGACTAATCATGTTAATTAAAATAATCACCGTTAAATCTCCCGTCTCAAGTTTAATTTAACGCTCAATAAATTGCTAAACAATGGGCCAAACTATGTAACACACAAGTTAAACTATTAATTAGCTAATAAGACGTGATTTAATCAATTGGATAATAACTAATCACCCACAATCTACTATCTAATCTTATATTAAGGAAATCTAGCCAACTATAATCATATATTTGATAAACACAAACACTATTATCTGAATTCGATTTATATGATAATATATTTGCTAACCAACTTCCTTTAGAATGTTCTAGTACGTTTTTTGTTGTGCAGGACAGACCCGGGGAAGAAAGTGAGAAAAAGAGGGTCATGAAAGAATCTCCGGTCAGAAGTGTCATGAAAGCTGTGTGTGTGCCAAAGGACTCAAAGATGATGCATGCCAAGAAAGAGGCAACAAAGAAGGAAGACACGACTCCCTTAAAGAACACCAACATTCGCACAAAAAGGGCAACCAAAAAGAAAGATCCGGGGAGTTTTTCCATATCTTGCTATATTGGTAGTCAATTATTCAAAAATGTGTTGCGTGACTTAGGGTCAAGTGTAAATTTAATGCCTCTTAAAATGTATGCACAATTAGGAATAGGGGTATTAAAGCAATCTTCCACTACTATCCAATTAGCGGATGGATCAGTACTAACGCCATTGGGGGTAGTGGAAGATGTGCTTATTCGAGTTGAAATTTTTGAATTCCCTAGCGTTTTTCTAGTTATTGAACATGGATGTACCTTTCATTTTAGGTCGACTATTCTTGGCAACAAGTCAAGTTGTGATAGACATGCCTAAAGGAAAGTTGACATTTCGTATTCAAAACGAAGTAATCACACTCTCCATTTATAATAGGACGAACCTAAAAAAAATGGACAAATAATGTGTCATTTATACTGCTGAGAAGAGTTCTGAGTTAGTAAATAAAGTCTTAATTAACCCAAGGGCAAGTAAGGATGATTGGGTTTTGGTTAATAAAGAAACGGGGGTCGTCGGCCTAAAGACGTAAATTTAGCGCTTATCGGGAGGCAACCCGATGTTTATTGTTATTCGTAATTTTTGTTATGATTATTTATTTTATATGTTACTCGTGTTTTTAGTGTTTTTGTGAATTTAGGAACCAACATTGACGAACCAAGAGTGAAAGAATGGGATAGCAAGAAGTAGGGATCAAAAAGACGGAAAACTGGCCTGGCTTACGCAGGAAAGCTACGCGGTCGTGCCGCGAATGAATGCGGTCGCATCCAAATCGATCCAGAAAACAGAGAGATAGAAACTTCAACGCAGTCGCGCCAGGATCTCGACACGGTCGCGTCAAAATCGCTTCCTAACTTGCAGTTAGAATTTTGGGTGCGGTCGCGCCAAACTATGACGCGATCACCTCAGTTTGAAATTCGGGATTAAAACAACCGCGTCAGGTTCACTAAGATGACTTCACGAAAAGCTAGCGGTAGCATAAGCACAAGGAAATAAAGCTTGAGCTTGGAGACCACCGCAATGATACTCTTTTCCCACAAACTTGACATTTGACCAAGTTTGGAGGAGGGGGTGAATAGTGGGACGACTTGGCAGCTATTTACATTTTTGCATATTATCTACTATGTCTCTTTTGCTTGTTTATGTATTTGATTTGTGCTTTGATGAGGTTGTGTGCTCGTGTGTGTTGGTATGTTTGTAGTGAAGTCATTAGATCTATGGGCCCACATGTGTTCTTTGCATTACTAGTCATGTTGGTCGTAGTAGTCTTTATATTTTTAGTTGTTTACTTGGTTGTTGGAGTCTAAAAGTAATGAACCCGAGTTGACGGTTGAATCGTGCAAAAAGAGGAATTTAGGGAAACGATAAATGATGATGTGTTAATGATGAAGAGATTTTGAGTAAAACATTGATAAATTAGCACATAGTAAAGCATGAGAGGTAATTTGAGACAAAATTGAGCTTGAAATTAGAATAGTTGATCAAAATTAACCTTGTGAAAATTTTAGCCTATTTGTACTCCTATTTTTGGAGCAATATGATTTCTTTCGGTGTGGTTTTGATTGTGTACTAGTCTCTAAAACTTGCCTTGAGTCTTTACTATGAATGTGTCAAGTATGTGTTGTGACTTAGGAAATAATCTTAAGCAATTCTTGTTTTTAGCCTTGAAAAGATGCCCTTTGCACCAAAAGTTAATAAGTTGGCTTAATAGCCTGTTATTTCATAGCCCTATATAACAAGCCAAAAACCTTTCGATGTAAGCCTTTGGCCCTAGTTGGACTAATTGAGTAAAGAGGGAGGAGGGTTGAAAGGTAGTTGGATAAAAATATTGGGAAGGAAAAGGAAAACTAGTGGATAGTCAAAAGATAAAAGGAAGGAAAGAATGATAGGTCAAAAGACGAGAAAAAAAAAATCATTGTTTATAATTTGTTCATAATTTTGAGGAGAGGCTAGGAAATAAAGTGCTTAATTGTTGATTTGACTTGGAAAGTTGGGTAGTCCCAAGATGTGGTACCCATATAAATGAAAAGCACTTAAGTTGTAAGAATTTTTTAAGGTGAAGAAGTCACTTTGCAGGGTGATTTGTTGAGATTTGGAGAGTGAGATTGAATAATTGTATTAAAGGGATAGTTGGGTTAGGAGTAACATGATTAGTCCAAAAGTAGTCACTTTTGTCCAAATATATCCCACCTTACCTTAAGCTTACATTACAACCAAAACAAAAGACCTTTTTTATCCTTTGTCACACATATCAAGTACGAGGTCTAGTTTAGATAATTGACAAACATATGGTAGACTTTGCATATAGTTCAATTTGAGTGGAAATATATTTTAACCTAAAGATTTGAGGGATGACCGAAACACTTACCTGGTGGGGATTGAATAATTCAAAAGTTCAAAGTCTCGAAAGTAGTTGATTTTTGTATTATCACATATGCTCAATTACACTGTGTTACTTAGTTTTTTGAGAAAATTAATCTAAAACTTGATTCATCATCTAATCGCCCTAAATACATGTGGTCTAGTTCTATTTATTTTGTATGTTGTTTGGGACGAACAACAGTTTAAGTTTGGGAGATTTTGATACACATTGTGTATGCATTTAGGGCAATTTACGTATGTTTTTTATAACATTTGCATGTATAATTGGTCGAGAGTCGTTCATATTTGATATATTGGACCATTTGACGTGTATTGGCTTGTTTTGTAATATTTTCATGGTTTTCAGGCTAAAATCAAGGCTTTGTGAGGTTACACGAAGAAATGAGTCGAAGAAAGGACAAGATGGGTCATATTAGGCCAAAAGCAAGGCCCAACATGTTGAAGAAGCAACGCGACCGCGCCAGGATTAGACGTGGCCGCGTCAAAAATTGGCTCAAATAGGAAATCCAAGAGGTATTGGCGCGACCGTGCCAAAAGTGGACACGTTCAAGAGGTTGACAGCAATGGGTTGGGCGCGGTCACGCCGTAGCTTGACGCGGACGCACCAGAAGTCCCTCCTAAAGTCAATCCGTGTTTTTTTATGGGATTCTTATCTTAATCGCTCAAGGATTTCAAACCCAACTTATAAATAGAGGCCAAGCTCGAGTTTTTGAGGATCAGACAGAATACAATCTCATATTTTTACATTGGAGTAGAAACTGTGAGAGCGAGAAGACGAAGATCGACGAGCCGACAATCGGATTTAATTATACTTTGTTTATTTTCAAGTTCTTGACAATATTTTCCTTGAATTCTTGTTTTGAGTTGTTAGTAGACATGCATAGCTAAACTACTCGTGTCCTATGATTAGAAAGTAAGGTTTTACAACGATATTGATTTAATTGGCTAGTTTATAGACTTCAGTTGTTTTTATTTATCTATGTGTTTGGTTTAATCTTATAATTGAATTAATATGGCCAATTAGATTTAATTTACTTGTTTAATAGTTTCTCTTCGAGAGAAAAGAATTGTTAATAGATGACAACACACATTGCAATTGTCTATGATCGTGTAGGCAAAGGTTAAGGGGTTGCTAGGAGTTGTTAGGATTAATTAACTCGAGGGAGTAATTATCTTAATCAATCTACGACTTAGTCGCTTCGAGAGAAGGGTTAGGTTAATTAAGGGCCGCCTAATAGATAATAAAATTGGTTTAAAAGTTTATAAATTAGATATTAATCAGCATTAGCGTAATTCTTGAAATTGAAACCCTACGATACATTCTCGTTGATTGAAAATTCCTGTTTGTTAATTAATTCAGTTAATTAGTACATGTAATTTGGTGTAATAAAATCATTCACCAATTCTAGTGTCTAGTTAGGATAATTCTAGATAATTAGGGTATTGAACTACGTTAACTTGTTCCCCGTGGATCGACATTGACTTCCACTATATACATCTACAGCCATACACTCGCGCGGTATTTTCGGAATAGAATTAGAGCATGTCATTGATACGCTACAAATATGCTATCAATACTAGGGTAAATCGTACCGATTGCTAAACTATCTTGGACCTCTTCGTTGATGGTCCCATCTTCTATTGGATTGACGGAGTTCCCACCGAGCTAAAATCATCTTGAGCTTCTTAACCATTTGTTGAATTAGTTAGGACATTGTCATTGTTTAATCCTTCAACATCATTTTCGTCGGAATCACTATGTTTGAATTCGGAACTGAACAAAACCCATAGATCATGACTACCCTAAACTCATCAAGATTTGCCATGTTACGCAAAAAAAAGAGCGAGTTTAAGCTTAGTAATAATAATTTATGTTTAATATTTACGTAGTTAAATTGGGGAACATTAATTAATGCAGCGTTGGAGGGAAAAGAACAGACGGCCACTCCATTAGTTGGAGTCATAATCAATTCGGGACTAATTTGTCCTTACCTCATAATTTTCAATTCTTAACTACATAATTAATTATTGATTCTGAATATCCAGAATATGCTGAATAGCACTATCCTAAAAATAACAACAGTAATTCTCTTTTATTTATTTTTATAGGGCATCTTCTATGGCGATACAATTAAAAATTTGTACCTACCTATTGTGGAAATATGTATAATGAGGAGAGAGAAAAAATAAATATAATTAAGTGTACCCAATGAGATAGAAAAATGTAGAGCGGAGGAGAGGAGGAAAGTGTACCGCAATTGCTAGAAAAGGGTTTCACCTATGAGCGTGTGGCAGCCACATGTGCGTGAGTATGCTGCGCCGCAAGGCAGAATATGCCCCATGCTTTTTTTGACGTAGTATAAAAATTTAACAAATTTGTTTCTTTTCTTCTTTTTTCAAGCCATAACTTTTATAATTTAAATTTTTTAATATTGTTATGTAAAAATATTGTGTAAAACTTCTAATGTTAAAGTCGACACAATGTTATATTTATTATTAAATTTAGAAAAAGATAACGAATTTAGAAAAATAAAGTAATATATTAATCTTAAAATTGTCATGAATATTTATTTAACTAATTATATAAGTAATAATTGTAAATAAAATTTTAATAAATTAAAAATGTAAAAATAAAATGGATGGTTTAAATGTGGAACTCACCTTGAATGATTTGAGAAGAATGGATAAAAATATAGTGAATAATGTGCAACAATTGTACTTCCTCTTCCTCCTCAGTGGAGATGGCCTTAGACTCACTTTATCAACAATCTCCCACAACCCAATCTATCAATAAAATATTCATTTCTCTCTCCTTCACATACTCAACCTACTCACAAACTAAAAAATACATTTTTACATTTTATCAACCCAACACAACCTAACATTTTAATAAATATTAATTTCTTTTATCCAAATACATAACTTATTTCCCAATAAAATCAATATTTTTGGTACGGTTTAATAATTGCATATTATTTTTCGCGCTTTCTTTAATACATTTCAAGGATAAAAAAAATATTTTAATTCCCTAGACCAAAAAAGTTGATTTTTTTTTCTAGTGCGTTTAAAATAACATGCTAAAATAATAACCAAATTAAAATTGCAAAAGTTGACTAACGAAATTGAAAAAATAAATTAAGCTACAAATACATGTCTGAAAATACTAAATTACAAATATAAAAGATACAACTTATATATTTAATTAGCGTGGCCGAATTTTCGCCATATATGCTCGATTAGCGAGATCGAATTTTCGCCAAAATTTAATCACACCAGGTTAGTCGAATCGATTCGTGGTATTATCCTATAATATACTAAGGGTCGTTTGGTTGCAAATCATCTTTGGCAATGACAATGAGTATGAATGAGGGGTCAATCATATTGTGGAATGAAATAGGGGGAATTGTTAATAAAATGAATTAATAATTAACTTATTTATTATGTACCAAGCACCATAAATGAGAATGAGTCTCCATTCATTCTCATTCCTTATCCCTAAACCCCTCAACCAAGCGGGTCCTAAGATTATCGAAGCGGCCCGGGATCCGACGAGTTTTTGGCCCAGCAAACCGATCTGGACGAGACAGCTAGTATTTCAGACCTATAGTTCTATGGTATAGCTCATCTAAAGTATCGGATCAACCCATCTATTTATAAAGAGAAAAAAAAATAAAGAGTTTCAAATTTTAATTCAAACTATGTGAACATTAAATTCTATTTATAGAAAAAAAAATAAGAATTTGATAATACTTTTAATGAAAATCATATTATTTATTTATTATTAAAATTATATTCAATTAATAATTTAATATCGACATACGGCAGCTTGTGAAATGGAGTTGGATCGTGAAAAGGGTTGTTTGTCGTTTTGTTATCCTGCGGTCCTGGAAGTTTACATAACAAAGGGCAGTGAGCAAAGCCTTCTCCTACTGGCAGCATCGCTTTTCTCTTTCTTAGCCAATAAAAAAACTCCTGTCACAATAGAATAATAACCCCCACAAATAGAAAAAGCAATCAAGCCACTTGTTCTCTATATCCATACTTCTGCCACGTGGCCCCCCTCCTTTATATACAAACCACTTTTCCTCACCTGCTAAAATTCATCTACCATAATTAAGAATTGGCTCAGTAGGTTCAAGAGCTCAAATTTCGATAAAGCACACTCATTAACTCCTTCAGCCAAATTTAACCCAGCACTCTCCAGCCAGTAAGTAAATATACTCAGAATCTCCCTCAATCTCTAGAAATAGCAACTTTTTCTCAAAATAGATTATCCCATCATCCACAAATAAAATCTCCACAACCAAGAAAGGAAAACACACTCACACACGGCTTCGAGATTCACAACCATGTCCGAAGTTCACACGCATACTTCATCGGAAAAGGGGAAATGAGGGGCCTGTGCCGCCGTCTGTGGCGGCGTCAGGGATACTGGTGTAGCAGTAGAGGTGGTTGGAGAGGACCCAGCCCCAGTCGGGTCTTCTGTGGACGCTCATTTTAGGCCAGCGGTTGATCCGGACATAGTGCTCCCTTATCTTGCCATCGGCGAGTAGGCCGGTGACGACGGTGTAAGAGGACTCGTGGCCGCCCCATACCTTGTCGTCCGGGTCGGCGGTAATGCTGCCGTCGGGGTGGAAGTAGCGCCGCATTGGTGCTCCGCTGCCCTGCCAGTACGGGTCCAGTTCTCGCCAGTATTCCGGCGCAGCCTGCACACGGAGAGGACAACTTTCTGGTGAGAAACTTAATCGCTTTTGCAAGCAACTACTGATTTTTCAGTCATTTCCCAGATAAGAATGAGCGAAGGCCAACCGCAGAGAGAGAAACACAAAAACATATTGAAAAGGGATACTGAATCTAGGGAGAGGAGAGGCTTTAACATGGTAAATAATGGCTACACGCTCGGCTATGATTTGTCCAATTCGGCCGGGCGTATCCCTTGTTTGTCCCACCTACCCCACTCAGCTCCTGTGTAGGCACTTACCTCACTCAAATATCTAGATCTCACATCCAATCACTTAACCAAACTAAAAAATAGCACGCATAAAAACATTTTACCATGCTCCATAAGAAAGCATAGTACATTTCATTAAAGTATGATCAAAATATATGGTTATGTTTACTTAACACAACCTATATGTACAGAACATAATAATAGCAAAATATGAAAATATTTGTATTGTTTAAGAGCATTCAAAGGTGAAAAGATAAAGGCTAGGCATGAAAAAAAATTAAATCCAACATGGATTAGGTAATATACTATCACTGGTGGCCGGCCGCCGCAAAACATGGTGGTCACCGACCAGCATCGGAAATAGTTCAGTCTCAGAGGAGGAAAAAAGAAGAGACGGCCTATTTCAATCCAAAAACTATTGACTGCTAACTAAAAACTAGGTTTGAACCCTGTTTATTCAGAAAAAACCAATAAAAGAGCAAGGCAAAATAAGACAGTGCCTTTTAGCGCCCTTTGTCTGTTCAAAAAAGAACCCGAGGTGCGCGCCTAAGGCACTCCTTTGCCAAGGCCACCTCATCTCAGCCCATAAAGGTGCTCAACCCCCGAAATGGAAACACCTTGTGTAGGCACGCCTTTTTAGTCGCTGCTTGCATCACTTAAACTGAAAATCCACACTACCCCTAAACTGAAAATCCATAACCCCATAATCAAACAATATTCATGAGAGTGACACCAGAAAAATTGAACAGAAAACAACGGAATTGGGTTTACGATGAATCCTTCAATCCAAACGCAAAATGAACACAAGTAAAATGCATCTCATAGCCTCAACATTATCTTAAGCAACACTAGAGGACTAAAGTCAAAACCAAGCAGAGCAATTCTGCATTTTAAGTCAATCACAAAAGGGTGCAAAAGATATAAGCAGATCCAAAGATACAAATGGATCTAATTTGAAACAGAACATTCCAGCCACAAGGTAATGGGGGGTTAACCAAACTTACACAGGTTTATATGCGACTGCAATAACAAGGAACCTAGTAGGTGTTCTAAAATCAACAACTTATTACTTTTTACCAGAACTAAACAGATAATTATTCTGGTCTAGATGCAGAAGCTTTAAAGACTTAAATTGATGAAACCAAGGAGGTCTGAGGTTGACTGTGGATGGATGACAAACCTGCGCAAAGTGAAACTCCCATACGTGGTGGCACAGATCATCTCTAGTAACGCGACTCTGCCATCAGCAACTTGTTTGTTAGAAAATTATGATAGGCAGCAGCTTTTATTGATTAGTTTGATTTATCTAAAAGTTCGCAGACGTAAATCAGGATGTGTAAGCTGTGGTGGGGGAGGGTGAAGACTCACACGTTTACCATCCATGATAGATAGTGAGCAAGCAACCATCTTAGGAAGTCCCGGAATTTTTGATATACGTGGTATGTGTGCCTTCCCCATCCATAACTCCTCACACTAGAAAGAATGGCACCACATTATGAACAGTTTAATCTATAAACACTTGTCTAAGACTTATGAAAACCAACAATTAGTCCCCTAAAAACTGACCATTAGGACATTAAGGTGTACATCAGAAATCTTCAAGAAACACATTACTATAAATTGGTAGCAGAGTGGACTCAGGAGATCCTAATTATTGATTATTTTACCCCTTTTGTCATTTTCACATCACCTATAAGTACCACTTCAACCTCCCCAGTCACTCAGAAAACAGGAAGAAATTCACAGCACCGCATTCAATAATCAAGATATGAACATATGTTTCAATATTGAGATTGCAATAAAAAATAGATGAGCGTAAGCAAGAAAGTTCTGAGGGAATTTACGAAGTTTAGTTAGCAGAGCTTCAGAAATGCTTGACATAAATGCCAAATAAGAGAAAAGTTGAGACACAAGGATTACAACTAAACTAACGATGGGGGGATTTATTGTGTATCACGGTAACATTAAATTAGCTGCTCCATCGACTTTCACATTCCACATACGCAATTACATTCAATAAGACAAATAAGTTATTGCCAGTGCACATAAGATCAGGAAACAACATAAACACCTTCTCATTTCACACTGCAATCCTGTAATATATCATTATGCTTTTCACAATTTCATCCATTCCCTTCTGACCAGTGACCGTAACATCCTCACATTTGACTCTACAGATGAAGCAAATCTAAGATCCAAGACATCAAAACCACCCTTCTTTCCACCCTCCCCATGCCAGCTATTAATCAAGTTTGACCGGTTAACAATTTTTTGGTCAGATTTCTCGCAGACCTGGTTCTTCCAAGTAATCACCATCACCACCATAAACAACTGATATTCAATAAGTTCAGAAATGCTTCAAGCTCTATTTGTAAAATAGCCCAGCGACCATAGTTGGCTAAAATTGTGTTGGATCAAATTTTAACATAAATCTTTATGAATAATAATTAACATGAGCTTATAAAGTAAATTAATAATTTGGATAGAGACTAGTTTTCATGTAATTCTGCGGTCATTTAAACTTAGTGGACGATAATATATGACAATGATATAAAATCTTCGAATGGTACTCATTTTATCTAGTTATAGCTTATTACATATTCCTCAGCTATGCAATTGTTCAAACACAATTTGTGATTATAAAATATCCCTATATTTAGCTAATATCAAATTAAACATTCTCAAAATTAGTACCTTTTCGGAAAGAGAATTATTCTAATACCAATAATTTCCATTTCGAAAAAGATGTGAAGCTAATATTTGACGTAAGCCAGGCATTTCGTGGTCCCTAATATTTCGGGTGAAATGCAGATCCCATGAAGGTTGACCAAATTCACCTGACACAGAAGATATAAAGGACATAACAGGTTCTTCTTGAGAACCAGAAATACGATAATGGAAGGAGAACTTAATAGCAAAGGATGACTCCCCAACCCAAGTATCTTTCCGAAAACGTACCTTATCTCCCTTGTTCTATTTATTGTGTTATTGGAGTAGTCTAATGTCATATATCTGTTCCAAAGTTGAGTTTGGCATGAACTTCAACCCTGGAATTTGGCATCTGAATCAGCTTGAAATGGTAATGGGTAAGTTTATTACAGAATCACATGAATTTAGATTTATGTATTTTGTAGCAGTCTTATAACCCTAACTAGTAGAAATCACAAAAAGTACTATGAATGTCGATGTTGATCATCTCCCAAGTTTGAAGTAGCTTCCAACCGCTATAGTGTCCGTAAACTTAGCTGAAAATATTATATGCTTCCACAAAATATAACGTACTTTAGGAGGTTATATTTTCTCTGATTATTAGATAAAATAAATTATTCAATATATAAGTTAAAGTTCTCTCATGTCGCACAATTGCCACAGGTCATGTCCTTCATTAGGTAAAATATAGTAATACATAAAACACTCAAACTTGAAATACGTTACATTTACATGTCCTTATATTACACACCAGGAGGATCTAAAATATGTATCCGTTTTTAAGCTATACACATTATATCATTTACTACTTATGCTTGCTTATGCTTAATTTTTTAGCATTAGAAAGCAAATAATTTGTTACCTATAATGTACAGAGAATGACAAACATTACCCATGGTGGTATCTTATCTTCAATATTGGTGGTCTTTATCAGGAGGCAGAAAGTTGCCACACTAAAACAATGCATTACCTAATTTTCTAAATCATTATAGTTTTTGAACATATAGAATTCTGTTCAAAGTTAAGCCACAATTTAACTGTATCAAAGGCTTTGCCACAGGATGAGACATTTTTTCCCTAAAATGCAATAGAAGTAATTTTTGGAAAGAAAATTGATTTACAGGTTTTGCATCTTGGGTGATGAATGAGCACCAAGTACTCTAAGCTTCTTGCGAAACAAGTTCAACAAATTTCATGTTTCTCATGTCATGAATGGTATGTGATGCTCATAAAACTTTTAGATAAGGTACCAGATTGATTTTTATAGAAGATGCTATGAAAGAATAGAACACTGTATCAGCTTCAAGAACTTGTTAGTGAGATGAGGTACCAGAATAAGTTTTGAAGCGCCAAAGAAGAAGGCAGTGAAAATGCTATATAAGCTTCAAGCATTTGTTCCTACCTTTATTTCATAAACCTAGGTTCATCATTCTCAATAACCACCTAAACCATTAAGATTATCTATAAACATTTGGGCACACTATTATATGTTTATGTTATGCAGCCTACCATTTATCATAGTCTAAACTTTAGATACCATCCTTATCACTATATCTAAGCTCATTCATAGAGCATCCCCATCATATCATCTTATACGCACTAACAAGCCCAAGTTACCTATAAGTATTCACTTCAATATACTCTTGATTTTTTTAAAAGAAACTAATAATTTTATTCATAGTAAGAAAGAAATTACATAAGGATGAGACTTCCCTACTATACTATCATACTATCTTCCTATATTTACATTACAATGCTAAAATCTCTTTGGATATCAGCTACCCCATAAAGTCCTTATCAACGGAATTCACCAGGCCGCTCTAAATTTGAGTTTTGCCGAAACTTCTTCTATTGATTCCTCCATATTTTCTCCTTGTTCCTCCCAACCATATCTGACTAGCACAAAGCATAACTACGACTTCCCAAAAAGTCTCGACTCTTTTGTTGATATGTGCCCCTAGATTCATTACAAAACACTCTTTTAATTATGGAAATACAAAGATCTCTAAAAACGATTTAATACTGAAATAGAAAATGGCTATATAGCCATAATGACTAAACAGGAACAAAAGTTATTATAGGTCATTTTGGAGTATGTTGTGAGGACCTACCCTATACTTCTCTCAATGTTTCTACATTCTACTTGATTTGTTTATGATACTCAATTTCTCCAACCACAAGTACTCTTCTAAGGGAACTTTTGTGTTTATCAAATTTGACTTTTCTACCAAGGATAAATTTGGGCTTATAAGGCTTCGAAATGGCTTCTACGACTACATCTTTTTTATGAGAGAACTTCCATTTTAATCTAAATCTTCCTTGTCAAGGATAAAGTCATCAATTACTTTGGTAACCTCGCGTCCACATAAATTAATAGCATAATGTTTTCATATAATATCGTAAGATAATATTCGCAAGGCATTTACTCTTATTTATATAGTGAACAATATATCTATACAAAATGCGAATTTGATGGTATAGGAACTTTTCAATTTAGAAACCCACCAAAACCACATAAAAGGTTAAAATTTGTCAAACAAAGTATTTAAAAATATCACAACAATGATTCTCCAAACTTAAAAAGGAAAAAACTCAAAACACATTAAGAACAAATCTAGTTTCATTAAGAGGTTATAGCCAAAAGTTTTTCGTGGAAATATAAAATAATATTACCAAATAGCTAATGAATTAGGAATTGGAGGATTGATCAAAATTTTGTTCAAGGGAGACAGTAAATTTACGAGATTTAGGGATTTAGGAAGTTCCTAAATGGTGTGGAAATATTTTATACAATCAAGAACATGACTTTGGACAAGTAGAGGGTTTCAACTTATC
The DNA here is from genome assembly GCA_958295605.1 of Ajuga chamaepitys. NCBI lineage: Eukaryota > Viridiplantae > Streptophyta > Magnoliopsida > Lamiales > Lamiaceae > Ajuga > Ajuga chamaepitys. The sequence continues at coordinate 21,804,322 of OY282506.1, read as the reverse complement.
AATTTATTGAAGAAAACTACCAAAATATCATCTCTATAAAAAGTGTGTAATGGTCATAACTTCAACTAGCAAACACTAAAATAAGCAATTTGAAAGAGTTAAATGGATAGACAACTATGTTAATAAAACCATAGTTCACCCAATCTCCTCATAGACCTACTTTTTTATTCCAAAGTAAAATCTTTTTAGATAAATTCATTGGGGACTTTGAAAGCATTATTTCACAAAACACAAAGGAATATGAATAAGACCAACTAACTTGATAGGTTGTTGAAAGGGTCAAAAGACTGAGAATCTATATGTAATTGTTCGATTATTTTATCTTGAAAAATAATATGTATATTCTCACACAATATGCGTATTCCAATCTTCGTTCACATGTGTTAGCATCCAATGAAGAAAATAGTGGACCTATTTGTCCTAATTGGACATTCATGTCAACTTCTATACAATGCGCTAAATCCAAGCATGTTAGTAGAACATTAACACATTACTTATCATCCACCTTTGTTAGACTATGAGCTAATGCCACTCATGATATTTCTATAGCTTGTGCCTAGATAATAGACATTGTATACCTGGTAATTGTAAAATCTCCACAACTTTCACATATACTTATTTCAATGTTACACATATCAAACCTACAAAGCTTATCTAGGAACAACTGAGAGGGCGTTTGGTTGAGCTTATAAGCTCCTTAAAGCAATTTATAAGATGTTTGAGAGCCTATAATTTTGGTAAAGAAAAAAGAGAAAAGGTTGTATTTAATCTCGAAATTAAACATAAAGAGCTTAAAAGTTATTTTTAAAAAGTAAGGAGCTTACAACTTTAGCTCATATAATTTAATTTTTTTTATTTAACTAATTTCATTATTTGATAACACAACTTCCATTAATAATATCTAATAAGCTTCATTGTCTTATTATGACCAAACTCTTCAAATACTTTTTTTAGAATAAGATCTAACAACTATAGGATGTTAGAGCATAAAGACATTTTAAATAAGCTTATTCAAACACCCTCTAAGTGAACCAAATCGATATATTGAAAATATTACCACACAACTATCAAGCATATTTAACTTATGTAGCTTTCGCTACCTAGACAAGATTCTTCAGATAAACCTATAGTGTTTCCCATTATAGAGAGAACTTCAAAGATATGATGTATAAGTTCATATATCTAAATCTTTGAATAAATATACTAAACTCGACTCTGGAAGCTTAAGATTTCAATGCATTTATATCTACTCGATTAAAAAATATAACCTTCTTCAAGGAGGCACTGATGCTTCAAATCATGATATATTCTAAGAGCAAAGAAGGATCATAAATTTCTAGATTATTAAGTTTAAGATTTTCTATAGCATAATCATTATTAAAATTAACTTAATATTGAATTTATTGATCAAGGTTCGGTTTTATACTTTACTTAGGCTAACAATTATATTTTAATTTGGTCATGTTATGTCTTGTTTGCTAGAACAATATAAATCCTAAAATTGTAGGATGCTTTTGAGTATGCATATGTTAAAATCATTTCTTCAAATCTCAATTGGTTTCACTACTAAGGATTAACAAATTAAAACCTCAATGAAAATTAGCTTCTAGCAGCAACATGCGTTCCTCCCCTTAGTTTAAATACATTTAGAAGGTTCCGGTTCCTTAGAAAGTTCAAATTTTCATCTTGTTGATAGTTTGGGGGAAGTTGACCACCTGTGATTCCTACAAAAGCGATTCCCAAATGTTTCTTTGTCTAAAATTGGTGAGTGTTATGCAAGTGTTACGCAGAGGATCTTAATCACTTATTCGTGCAATGCTCTTTCGTTCATCATCTTTGGAGCAGGGTGCTTTATGAGTTGGCCTACCACTGGTTGCTTCGGATTTGCTTCAAATTAACATGGGGGTCTTCTTAACAAGAGAAGTAAAATCTTATGGAGGATCATAGTCCCTGTGGTACTTTGGTCTACTTGGTTTGAGAGGAGTAGGAAAGTTTTTAAACAATGTAATGACTCGCTAGAAGTATGGGGTAGGATCAAAGAGTTGCCCTTTGGTGCTCTAGTCATAGGCTATTCAAGGATTACTCAATTTCTGACTTAGTGAGGAATTGGAGCTATGCTTTGTAATATAATCGATGTAACGAACGATTGTCAAAGTGAAGGATCCCTCATCCCTAACACTTTTTCTAATGCAATATATTTATGTTTCTTATAAGAAAATGGATGGGGATCCAAAATTGATTCGACATTCCTTCCCAATGGAGAAAAATGCAGTGGGTAATATCACCGCAAATGGTTATGGGATTTTTTTATAAGAAACAAGAATCTTATTGCAAATAAAATAGGAGGGATGAGAAATCCCTCAACAATTACATTATAGCTCATTCATATGCAATGTATAACTATATGACATGACTCCAACACCTAGTTAAATCTGCTACCGAGGTGTCCTTAAACAATCTATGACTCGATGAGCATAAAGCTACTCTATATTTGATTTTATACTAAACTTCCTCTACCGTCTCATCTCTATTACCGAAAATCCTCTCATTCCTCTCAAGCCAAACGGACCAAAGGATCACAGCTACAATGATTTTCCATAAAAGTTTGCCCTTATCAAGTAAACCTCCCAAATTAACACATAGCAACTTATAATAATTGAGAGCATATTTATCAATGAAAGAAGTAGTGCACACCTTCCATGAATTTTTAAACTAAAATTTACTTGTGGTTCTTGCGTAGTGCTCATCATTTAATACATATTATTTTGGGAAGCTTTGCTACATGTAGCAAGGTTATTTTGTATTGTGGAAGTTAACTCGTTGAAGCTTCCCGCATAGCCACATGAATTATGGGCAAGCAATTCAATGAGTCCAATGACAACTATGATTACTTATGCATAATTATGATTATAAGTGGTTGCCATGGAATCAAGCTCACTAGACTTTGCTTTTGTGCTTCCTCGAATATGCTATGTCCTAGTGAAGATTCATGTACGTCCTCATAGAATTCTCCCACATTCAACCTATTTGACATGAGTTAACATTACTAACACATATTTCTCGTCCTCTCCAATAATATAATTGAGTTTCAAAAGGGAATTCCTTTTTTAAAAAAAAATCTAGTACTATTTTTTAAATTTAAGAGGGTTGTCAAACAAACAATAAGTAAGTTCGATGAGAATCTTAATGCATTTTCTCCCTCTAATAGAGAAAGCCCTGTAGAACTCCCATACCAAGTAAAATTGGAGGACCAAAATACTGACGAAGAGAGGATGATATTGAAAAACAACTTTTCTGTACAAAAACCTCAGACCATCATGTGAGAGAGAAGTATGAAAACAAGCAGAAATGAAATGAATACTAGTAGCAAGATTAGATGTGTTTGAGGCTCCATGAATGCTTTATGGAAGTGGTACCCAAACCCAGAAACCCAAAACAAGCAGAAATGAATGCTTTATGTAGAATAACGACTGCATTTTGGTTATACTCACAGTCACCATCCCACAAACCACACCCCTAAATTAGATGAAATGCACACACACACATATATTAATAAGAGTATCTACCGCAAACAATTTATCACATTATGTTTTTTTCACCTAATAAATCATATAACCAATTTAATAATAAAAATAATTCTTAGTAAAGAAATTGAGCACTAAGATTACTAAAGAAAAGCTTTATCTTAAATTTGGAGATCTAATTGGTAAATACCTCCGAATAAATATCAAAGGCAAACAAAAGTTTGCTACTGCATAAAAGCTTGATTCATCAAATTTTACTTGAAAACAATATCTCAGAAGTGTTTGCACATGCTACTTCTCTTCTTCCATTGCTTAGGGAAAAGATAAAAATAGCTCAAAAGATTCAAGGCGTCTGAGGTGCTTCAATAACGTAATGGATTTTTAAGTCCATAGAAAATTTGTTGCTGCTTCTGTATTTTTTTTTTTCAAATTTTCAATTTCATGTTTAAAAAATCCAATGATCAACATATATAATAAAAGATTTCGTGCATTATATGTAGTTATGTATTTAATACGTTTATTTAGATGTACATAATCTACATTCTCGCAAGATTTATCCCACTGTAGTCATTGTCAATTGATACATATATAAACAAAATAATATACTTAGATTGTTCAACTGTTGAAATGTACAAACGGACACAGACACAAATACGTACACATGCTCACATAAATTTCTCTTATCCTCATAGTAATAATTGTTAGAAGCTAGAACCACATATAAAAGTGTGTACATATTTTGCTCAACTTTTATATGTATATATATATACATGTAAAAAGGAAATGCGTGTAAAGACTAATACCATACTACTTATGTATCCTATACGCACTTATCGATTAACATAATGAAAAAGCACACTCATAATATATATTGAGTACCATGTATTAAGATTTATTTTTAAATGTCATAAATGGCATATATTTGTATCAATACAACCAAATACATCACTAATGCTATTCCCCCTAGAAAAGTAACATACGCATTTAAGTTTATTTTCAATAGTTCGTGTATTTAAAAATTTATACACCTAGCTATGAGTTACAATATGTTAGTAGTATATTTATAATTATTACTTCCTATTTTTAACTTACACAAAATGCAGTATAACAAGCTAACCTAATTCAATTGGTTATTTTCAACAAGCCCCACGTAATAGTTTCACATCCTAAGAATGATATATAATTTAGGAATAACACAAAAGGAAGTTAAATACGTTATTGCAATTTATTTATAATAATCTATTTTCAAAAAGCTCTTACATTCTCAAAATACCTGATAAAATAGTAATCCACATAAGTTTTTACAACACTTGCGAATATTCTACATCATCCAATTTAGTGATAACAAAAAGTTAGTCTGATATATTGAAAGAGCAATTTCAATGGAAGATCAAGGAAAAAGATGTTTTCAGGAAATAACTCATTTTCCTCAAGGTGATTCATTGACATACAAACCATATTATCTTGTAATTACCTAGAAATTGATTGAAAGTAATTTTATGATTTAACTACAATACAATTAATCAATTTAGATTAGCGATTCTAATGGTATAGGTAGAAAAACGAGAAGATATAAATAATGAATAATTTTACATAATAATTCTCATTGTTCATATGATTTCACTTATCTTCATAAAATTCTTCAATGGCTATTAGTAACGGAACATTAACAATAATTAATTTTTTTTTATGTATTTATATATGCTCCTTGATCCACAACAAAGACCTTTCATAGGCTTTGGTTTACATATTCATCTTACACCTAAGATTTTACTCACAAGTTGCATAATTTCTCTAAACATATGTTTCTTTACTCCAATTATATTGTCTTGTAAACTTCTAGTAAAATGTTTTGCCTTGCAAACTTGCTCGAATTTAACACAACTGGGTATCTAGCGTAGGTGGCCCATATCATGCATGGCTAAGGATTTGTGAGATGTATTTTACTTCGCAATTGACTCTCTTCTTAAAAAAAAAAAAAAAAATTTGCAATTGACTTTCCAAAAGAACTTCAACTACAAGACGTAAGAACACAAGTACTTGAAATTCCTCCACAAAGCTGAAATGCTTGAAGTAGTTGCAAATAAAGAAAAATATGTTGATAACTGAAGTTCTTCTGCAGTTACTAATGTGTGCTGCTAAAGAGAAGACACCTATTTTTAGATTTCCATGTCATAAACCAAAGTTAATAATGGCTTACATCAGACTTTATTGACGAGAACAATGTATTGAATATTGATTACTCATACAGTGTACTACTTACAAATTTAATAAAGTATTCATTGGGTAGCTTTATTATTGAAGACCTGAGTACAGTGAAGATGATTGTGCTCAAACGAATTAGTTCTAGGAGATCCAGTCATCGTTAGTGATTTGTGAACTATATTCAGGGTAAATATTTTTTTACTGAGGATTCCGACAAGAGCATAAAGTTCGTTACTGTTCTACATTTTTGTTAGATTTAACTTATATCATCTTGTAATAAAGATTATGTAAAGATAGGGATTTGTATTCCTATAAAAAATATACAGATATATGCTATACGAAATTCAGTTGGGAAACCTCTTCTCACAACAATTTTCTGACAATTAACAATCTCATAGATAATTAGATTTTTAAAGATTTCATAGAGTAATGTTCTTAAGCTTCCACAGAAGGAATGGCCTGGAAAATGCATATAAGCTTGAGAAACAAGTATTATCATGGGGTATTAATAGAATATTAACGCGTGTTATAATTGCGGCTTTTCTAACTCCACTATGGAATAGGATATTAACAGAACTCAAAATATCATGGGTCATCCCTTAAAGTATTAATGAATGTTTACTAATCAACATTGGCAGTTTCGTAAGCAAGCGAGCTGAGATTCTTTGGAGAATGTTGATAAACACTGTTGTTTGGTCTATTTGGCTGGAGAAAAACAAAAGAATTTTCGTCAACAAAGACGACTCATAAGAGGAAGAATGAGAGAAAATTAAGTTTAGGACTGTGTGTTGGATCTCAACCCATAAGGAATTCAGGGGCACATACGAAGGGATTCAAGCATTGTACTTTTATAGTGTATTTTAATATCTTATACGAAATTCAGTTGGGAAACCTCTTCTCCCAGCAATTTTCTGACAATTAACAAAATTGTTTCTTATAAGAGAAACAACTTAGAACCAAACATTATGCTCTTGAACAACCCACACTACACTAACACAACTAGAGTTCCTCCTTTCATATGGATATCCCTTAACTAGTAATGCTAAAAATGTCTAATCTCTCTTAGAGTTCACTTTAGCAGCCAAGGGCAGTATACCAATAATAATAAGTTATTAAGTCCGGCCCACACTTATCACTAATGATGATGGCACAGTGGCATCCAAGCATATATTATATGCGGAAGTGAATAAGGCTCACAATGTTGTGACTATATATCTTCCCGAATTTTTTGTGGAACTCCTTTAAAAATCATCTTAAGATCATGTGTAGATTGAGGAGTTTTCTAAAATATGAAGATCTCGAGAGAATAAATAAAATATCTTAGAATTAAATGTATAACTCATTAGCAGGCTATAACACTATTTAAGACATCATCTCTCTAGCCGATTACTCATCCAATACACGATATTACAGCTTTCAACACCTCACTATTTAAGTACTAAGCGTTAATCTACAATAAAAATTATTTTCTATTGTATAATAGGAAACACCACTTTCACGAATCATCCATATAAACGACTTCCTAAGGATAAGATTTGTCACATCACTTGAATAATCAATACCCAATACACGCCATTATGCGACGTATAATTTTACCTTGTTTCACCCAATATTATCATAAACATATCCAAACCTAAAAATGGTACTTCCTAACTGAGCATTCCAAGTAATTCTCATTGACTATACTAGAGAACTAGATGATGACAAATTGTGATCAACCATCTAGGTTTCGTTTACAACATACCCTCAATACCTTTTGATATTTTCTGTTATAATGCTAGAGGATGTAGTGGAGATATAGTTCGTGGCCCAAAAAGGAGCACCATATCGCCTAAAAATGAACATTGCATCATAAATGTTACTCATCCTAAGCATAAAATAGCTTAGACCTCTAAATACTCCAATTACGTACGTGGTCATAAAAGAATGAACCACCAAATTAAATTGTTGTAGTCAGAGTATAACCAAATTTCCTTGGCTTAAGTGTATTTGGAGGGTTCCGATTCCGAAGAAAGTTCAGGTTTTCTTATGGTTGATGGTGTTGGGGAAATTTTCCACCTGTGAGTTATTGCAAAAACGATTTCCTAATATGTCTTTGTCCCCGAATTGGTGTGTTTTATGCAGGTGCAACCTTGAGAGTATTAATCACCTGTTCATTCATTGTCCTTTTTCTCACCACATTTGGTGTCATGCTCTCAAGGAGGTTGGATTGCAATGGGTCCCACAACAAGCTGTTGGGGATTTACTGCGAGTTAACTTGGGAGGCCTTCTTAACAAAAGGGGCAAAGTTCTATGGAAAATCATTGTATCGATGGTACTTTGGTCAGTTAGAGAGGAACGCGAGGATTTTTGATAATAAGGAGGAATCTTTAGAGGAAATTTGGTTTAGGGTGAAATTTAGGGTAGCCTTATGGTCTTCGAGTCATCCAATGTTTAAGGGTCTCTAGGTGTCTGACTTGACTAGGGACTGGACTTATGCCTTGTAGAGTGGTATTGTTGATTGTCGGTTCTTGTTGTAACTTCGGAGGGATTCCTCATCCCTCCAATTTTTAGTAATGTAATTTCTGTTTCTTATCAGAAAAAGAGTATAACTAACAATCACCTAGTTCATATCATTGATTTGTGTTTAAGACCGATTATAGTGTCTTTGTTAAGCAAGCCAACATGTTTTCCTTCCACATTAACGTAATATCTTAAGATTATAAAAATTGCCTTGAAACATTTCTTAAAGTTGTACAACCTTAAAGAGTTCTCTCCTTACGTTTTTAGCTTGTACAAGTCTATAGTTTCACATCAGAAATTCTATGAGATATGATACAATCTCTTCTATATGAAGAAGTAGCAAATGTCCTTTCATCAGCTATATGTGTTGCTAAAGAAAAACATATTTCTATAAATCCTTCTCAAAAATGATACTTCTCTCATACATCTAAATTGATCTGTCACATTGTTTTCACGTGGGAGGCAAAAAGAATACCAAAATAGTTGAGGTTTGAAAATCGATCCACTCTTAGTAGTTCGGTATTGGAGGGGATGACTTGCCCAAATTGCTAAGGCTTCCTCAAAGACGCAAAAACTCCACCTGTCAGAGGCAAAACTCTTGTTTTTCTACTTGTCCACAACTCTTAATTATCCACTAACATATCACTAATGAAACCTCTTGAAGTTTCTTCAATCAAAAATCCTATAGGAAGTTAACAAGTCTAAGGGGTATCACATTCTTGTAAAATATGTTAGAACTTCTACATACTTTATGTTGTCTCGAAAAAAAACATACATGAAGAATCAATGAGGAATCTAACAGAGTGAGCAAAAAAAAGCGCTAGACTAAAGCCTTCTCGTACAATCTCCTTGCAACGCGGCTTGTGGCGTTCTAGGTACTCTAGTCCATGTAAAGTGGGACTCTAGTTCTAGAGTGCAAGAAACTCATCCATTGTGCAGATTGAAATAATTAACTTATTCTTAAATAAAGATGTTTCCTATATGGAATTCGTACAACTACCTACCACACTATAAAAGTACAATGCTTAGATACCTTTGCAAATCTAAAATGAAAGAACCCCTAATCTTTATGGGATGGAATCCAAGAAACTTTCTAAATTTATTTTTCACTAGATTCTTCAGTATTCTCAAAGATCTTTTATTCCTTTCCAACCAAATGGACCAAGCAAATGTGTGTGTCGTCACCCTCCAAAGAATTTCGGCTTTCTTACTAACTCAACTACCCAAGTTGCCTAAGGAAACATTCGTTAATACTCTGGGGAGTAACCCAATATAATTTTAGTGCTGCTAATACGCTCCAGAATGAAAAAGAAAAGGTGCAGTGCACAAAAGTGACCCAAGTTCTCATAATTAATTTTACAAAGCACACATCAATTAGGGGAAACAAGATGTTAGGAATACGTTTTTGCTTGTCAACACATGTAAGTACTTTACCTTTAGACAATAACCATGAAAAAAACTAAATCTTTTCAGGTATGGATGATTTCCAGATTTGGTTATGAACAAGGAAATTCAAATGGGTAAAGAAAGAAGCAAAAAAAAAGATCCGCAAGAAAATATTTTTGATGGTTCCAAATTCTAGATCCTAGAACCTCCTTGTCTAGGGACAAGCTTACACCAATCGTTCTAGCATGTTACAAAAAGCTTCAATCTTAGAACCTTTAAGATTTCCGCTAAAGTGAATATCCCAAGACATATTATTGGAGTACATTAGGACTGAAAAGTCAGAATAGTAGAATGAGTGATTTTTTGTGCAAGTGTGAGATGCGATATAGGAAGGGAATTGAGTGAGAGATTGATCCCCCAACCATTTATCCTCCCTAAAAACTCACAATATTCCCCTTTGGCCGACTGAACCTTAACCGAACTAGCAAATAAAGGGTACATTCTGGAAATAAACTTCCAAGGTGACCTAAAAGGTTCATGGCTAGTTCCACAACCACATGTTCTCTTGGATCCCATACTTACTTGAAATAACTCTAATCTACAGCACCTCCCTTTCTCTCGAGAACCTCTACCGCCACTTCCCTAACAACGATTTATTTCTTAATGTTGAGTTCCCAATTCCCAAACCCCCATCTTTTTTTCTCTTTTCTTTTTTTTTTTTTTAAATGTATCCCATGCTACCAAATGATGATGGTTGCATCCATTGTAACTTCTGCAAGAAAATCTAGCATCTTCTTCTCAATTATATTTGACTACTCCCTTAGGCATAGGAAACAATGACAGACAGTAGGTTGGAACTACATCGAGGATTGACTATATTAAGGTTTGGCCTCCTCCTTTAGAGAGAGCTCTTCTTCCAACATGCTTACTTCTTGGTGATTTTTGGAATTACCGATTCCTAGAATGACATCTTTGGCGGACTCCCTAATGGAATCCCCAAATAAGTGATGGGCCACACTTTGTACACCCAATTAACCAAGCGCACCTCTCGATCACGTCTTGATCCATACTAATTCTAATAAGTGAGCTCTTATCCACATCGGTTTTCAACCCGGACATGCTACTGAAAACCTTAAGTACTCATTATCCATTGTAAATTACCTTCTTCAGCTTTAAGGAAAAATATTGTGTCATCGGCAATAAGGGGGATTTGTGACCTAGTTCTTCCCTACTTCAAACCTTTGATCATCGAGACATCTTTTGAACTTTCAGTGATTTTGCTTAGTCCGTATACCACCAACTTGAAAAGAAAAGGTAATAGTGAAACTCCTTGTCTTAATACCTGGAAGCTTTCATTTGTCCTCTAGGTTCTCTTTTAATGAGTAGAAAAAATTGTGGATTGTGAGCAGCCCTTATTTGTCTCCTCCATCTATCCCCAAATCCATTTTTCTGAAGAACGTCGTCCAAAAATTCCCGATCAACGTGGTCATAGGCCTTTTCGGACTCAATCTTGAATTCTTTACCCGAACTTCTACATTCCTCCACCACTTCATTGGCTATTAGGATCAGACCGAGAATCTGCCTTCCTTCAATGAAAGCATTGTGGTAGCATCCAATGTGGTTGCAGTGACTTCCTTTAATCAGTTAGCAAGAACTTTGGTGATGATTTTGTTCAGGCTTGTCGTTAGGCAAATTGGCTGAAGTTCTTTAATTTTGAGGGAGTTCTCGTTTTTACTCAAACACAGATAAGTGTGTTTCACAATTCCATTACCATGAAACTCCTCAAAAACCTTGAGGAGGCCCTCTCCATCTCCCACCCGCATGGTAATGAACTTTACTAGTGAAACAATATATCTTAACAAATCAAATAAAATGCAACAATAGTTAGAAAGGTGTTTGGTGATTGTTATAAGGTTCAACCAAATACCACCGCACCTTCCCTAGAGGATGTATCGTATGTGGAATGTTGTTTTTACATTTCTACTTCCTTCTTTATATTGTAGTTCCTCTTTCCATCAGAATCCATTGTTTCTGGACTCTAAACCTGAATTCATCTATTTCTTTGACGTCCTGGATTCTAATTTGATTGAGAATGTGATAATGTTAAGAGACATTCACCATATGGAGTGTAATCAATAAATCCTTTTACTCTCATTTTTTTTTCTTCTGCCAATACGAAGAAGGATTTGGTATTTTAAAGGCTAGCTTTCAGGACTATTATGCACCTATGAATGTCGCAAAATAATTTCCATTCTACTCTTGTCAAAGTGATGCATTTTCTGCAGGTGTAATTCGTTGGACTTGGATCACATTTTGGGCTAGTAGTTACTTCTCTTTGTTTATGTTTATGGAATAAGGTGTTAAATGAGATTAGCTTACATCGGGCCATACCTCACTTAATTTCTACTTATTTTTAGAATAAAGTATTAAGAAGTGATCATTCCAGCATTGTGTTGGTCGAAGGTGAAAAGACTACTTGAGGACATGGAGCAAAACCAAGTGCGGGAACCTCAAGAGGAGCTGTGGATAGGTTTAAGTTTGAGCTTTTTTTGTACTTGTGGATTCCTCGTGCTTCATATATATTAAATCTATTACTAAGTAAGAAAAATTCATGTTTCTTATAGTTTCGCCAAATAAATATAAGGTTAGTGGCACATGCAAGCAAATGCAATGGTTCAATTGGAAAAAAATGTTTACTCTCAATTCCTAATGAACAGAATCGCAGGAATTACTTCCTTTGCACAAAAGGTATCTCATCCTTCAAAGAAGGGTTAGTGACTCATATGAATCCTGTAGAGCTTTTACTTAATTTGGCAATTAAAATCACGTATATGCTCTACACTAGAGTTTTGATAAGTTCTTCACAAAAATGATCACATTATTATTGTTGGTGAATAGAAGAGTCAACTTCTTTTCAACTATCAAGTGAAATAGATATTGCTTAAAGGCTAAGGTTACAAGATAATGAGGAAAAGACCTTTAATTTCATACACGGTATTGTACTCAATATAAAATGAGAGGCAACAAAACCAAATACGGAAGCCTCACAAATTCCACATGCATGCCAGAGATGATGACTAGATTTATGGGTTTTTTTAAAATATTCCAAATGCTCATGTGCTTTAGTATCTCCTTGTTTTACAAAAGAGTTTGCCACCTTCGACTTAAATAGTGTTAAGAATCAAATTTGGTGAAGTATGAATAATGCATTTGTGAGATATATCATACATTTAACTATCATAAAACTTTTTACTTTCCAACAATATTTCACTTGCTTTCCAACTACTTATGTTGGCCTATAAAGTAATATCAAGATAGAATTAGAAGATTTCAGTTTAACTGTTAAATAAGTAGGTGGCCCCACAAAGGGGTGTTTGCAATTGATCGTGCTTTTGAAAAAGTGATTTGAATTGATCTTTGCAGGAAAATTAGAATTAGGTAGTATTTGAGAATATAATTGATTTTGACCTTAAATGTTGCTTGAAGTTGGTTGATAACAGCTTCTTAGATCAGCTTTTAAGTGATTCTAATAATCTGTTTTAAATGTTTACAAACACTTCAAAATCACTTTTGTTTGAAACAAAAGTGATTTTGAGTCCCCAAAAGAATTTGCAAAAGTGAATTTGAGTCCCCAAAAGAGTTTGCAAACATCCACAAAGTAACGTCAAGATAACTTTTATTACACAAGTTCTTTGAAATATATGAATAACATGGTTTTCATAGCATGTCTATAGACAAAGCTTATATTTTATTAATTGTTAGGGTTGGTTCCAGTATTTGCCTCGTTCCTTAAACTCCATATCTGTTCTTTATTTAACACTTTCCTCTTAAAGTTGAAAAGTGAATTTGCTTAAACACGTTTATTTGTATTTTCATCTCTCACAGAAGTTTGACATCATATGGTAAAATAATATTCTCAGTCATTTCGTAAATCAGTCTAAAATATTACAGTAGATGGTCAAATTAATGCAACTTATAGAATGAAAGAGTTATGCTTTGACATATAGGAGAAGCGTCAGCCCATCTAATACATTTTATTTGAGATAGTTCCTCTTTTCCTATTATTCTTTACAATTTTATAGAATTGTTATATTAGCAAACTTGTGAAATATTCATCATTTAAGGGTACTTTGAATTTCAAATTTCTTTAGAGGCATAGATTATACCACTACGTCCAACCTTTTCAATTTATTTTCCTCGATTGACATGTTGAATGTGCTCTCAATTTATGTCAAATTATGTATGCATGTGTGTGTGTGTGTATTAATGTGGAAATACAAAATACAAGTTCAAAATCAAACAAAGAAAAGTAGGATGGTTAGAAAAAGAATTACACTTGATATTCTAGTGAAGCATAGAAAACTCCATTTTGGCGCTACCAGCATTTATAAAAAGGAAATGACCTGGCCGTGCCTTAAAACACATTTATTTGTGCCAATGTAGGAAATGTAGTAAGACTGTAAGAGATAGGTTTCAAATTGCGAAGTGTGTGCAACTGTATATAGAAAGCATTAGCTTAGAACAAGAGGGGGCTAGTTTATAATAGCCAAAGTATATTTGCTTGTAAAATTATCACATGAAACCAAGAAGCAAGATTCTTATACTCATGATTCATGAAACAAACAAACAGAGAGAGGAATTTTTATGCATGTTATCCAACAGACAAGAAGGGTGGTGTGCTAGTCAATCTAGGGTAATTTAATTTCAAAAGATAAAAGAAGTTAGATAATATCCCCCTCCAAATATTGGGAAAAGTATTGGCCGCACTAGCAAAAGGTAAAAACAGAAATAAAAATAAGAATAACTAATGCCTTTAGATTCTGCACGGAATTTTCTCTTCCCCTTTATCATACTACACGATTACTTCTGAAATCATTTTAAACCTTTGATTCTCAACTTGTTAGTCTTTATGTCTGTTGCAAATTGTTGTTAACTCCATGTTTGTAAGTTTGAAGGTTCATGTAGAAGAACCTAATGACATGAAGTAGAATGTGTAACTCATTCTAGTTACAATGTTTGTAATTAATTGTTCTGTTGGACTTAGGCCACTAATAGAATCAGACTTCTACGTATTGTTAAGACTTCTTTTTCAGCACTTGATGTCTGGAAACAAAAAAAGGTAGCTTCTGACAGTTTAAGCACCCTCGAGTATGGGCCCCCACATGGTGATACATTGTGATCTTATGAGTTCTTTAATGCCCGTATGCAGGATAAGCACGAGAACTTTTAACGAATTAATACTTCATCTCAACATCCTTGTAGGTTCATGAAGGTGGTGTATACAGATGAGTGTGTGTCTGGACGTGCATGCTTGCGTGTGTGTCAAATCTTTTATTTTAAAGGCATGAGACAGTATGGTCAGAATATCTATGTAAATGCAGCTTATTTGCAAAGCAATAAATGATGGATGAAAGAAACCACACACACACATTTCAGACTCAATAAGCTGTGGACAATGTATGATACTCAAGCATATGGAGTGGATATCTAGTTAAGCACTCAATCAACTATGCTAGTGACTGCTAAGCCATCTACTTTTGGGAACTAAATCTCTAACAGAACAGGACTAGATATAATATCCCCTCCTAATTGATCCTTGGTTTCAAACTTTCACACTGTGAATCGATGAACAGCTTGCAATACCTTAAACCAGGCAGAATTATCTTCCTCCATGTTCTCCTTCATATTAATCCGCAGAACAAGAGTTCCACTTTGGTTCCTGTCAAGCTGAAACATGAATTCTAGGACCCATATCTCAGTCAGATAGGCTCAGGTTACATCTACATTTTCAGCCTTACAGCCCTCTATGTAAGGTATATATACTAGCATACGTCGTCCATGATTTCTCAATCTTTAGAGTTTTCATCAGCCATTTCATCACTAGCATTACTCATTGCACTATATCCCGATTTTATTTGCAGCCTAAATACTCAGAAATCTGCTTCTCTTAAAGCCAAATGAGTGAGAACCTTGAGGGACCAATGTATTCATTAAGGTTTTCAAATCTACTTGTGGAAAAAGCAAAGGCCTTTTTTCATTAAGGTTTTCAAATCTTCCAAAAGGTAGGTTCTAAGATGCCAAGTTGAATCAGAAAGCTGGAGTAATCAACACCTAAGCATCCACCTCCACTACTCTCTAAATCATTAAACTTCCCCAACACCAATTATTCAAGCCTAAAAACTGTTCTCTCACTGTTATGTGTACCCAAAAGTATAGGCGACAGGGGTCAAACACACTCCCACCAATTTTCTTTATCTAAAGGATCCAATGCTTGTTATTGTTATGCTCATCCATCATAATATCGTCTCTCCAAAATAACAAATCCAGTAATATAGGCATAATTTCACTGAGTCACCCTCCATAAGTTGTTCTTAGTATTATCATAGCATTCCTCATCTCTAAAATATATTCCCTGTCCACTTATCAATTCAAATAATACTTGCCTTGAACATCAATAATTCAACTTAAACATAACAGTACCTCTAGCTCTATGAATGCGTTGAGACTCTTACCACTTATGAGACCATAATAAGCTCCCGCTCCTCTGGTATAGCGGCGACTAGCCTTGGTTTTCCTGTGAAATGAAGTACTAAACCAATTAAAATTCGGTAATCCCCAAATTTAATCGAATAGACATCAACTACAAACATAGCAGGACTCTCCGCTGACAAAAGTGAGGAATAGATCCAACTCAACTTGAATGAACACTGGAGATAGTAATGCTATTATATTCATAACATTTACCCCTCTCTAGTCAACTGATTGCCATTATCAAAGTCAACTTTCAAGCACAATGCTAGATACAGATAAAAAGGAATCCAAACGATACTCCCCGATACTTATCCACAATTGAAGTTTTCTCATCACGCCCTTTCCACACCAACTCATTCTTTAACTGGGTTCCCAACTAAAAATACTAAGAACTTAATTAATCAAATACTACATCTCTAACAGCACTCATAAGGGACTGATCTCACAATTTATCTTGAATTTTATTATAGAATATTCAATACAGACAAGACATTCCTAAAAGAAAAGGACGTGAGACAAAATTATCTCTACTCAATATTCAACCTGCACAGATTGCATGTCAACTTCCCCTTTGTATGTGCTCAATCCTTGAATGACAAAAACATGTGAACTAGTCTTAACTTTGTTCTAAGAAATTGCTACCATGGCCTGATGTTCAAAAAGTGTGAGATAATATGGTTATACGAATGCAAATAATGATGCAAAACAAAAATATGGCTAATAAATGAGAAAAAATATGCAAGACATGTTCAATAGGAAGTATGAATTACACAATAACAGTATATTCGTTCCGCTTCAGCAAGCCACGGATAAGACAAGTCATCTTATTTAGACTCAGATTAACAACTTCTCCAAAAAGATGAAATTTAGGAAGAAAGGTAATAATATATTAATAATAGTTCGCATATTTTTTAACAATTAATTTCCTTTTGTGATGTAGAGCATCAAAGAAGCACTGCCACTAGTTAAATTAGTGAAGAATTCCAGATCCTTATTGAGCTCAAAGAAATACATATTTCTACCACCAGCTTTTCTCCACTACCATTTGCCTTCGTCCCCTGTGGTTGTCAATACCACATTTCCAAGATGAAGAATTTCCATTAGACTCATAGGAGCAGAAGAAGATTTTGGATTTGAACACCACTTAAGATACCAATCTCCCTAAATATGAAAGATCCTGAAAATTGCAAGTTCAGCTAACAACATTTGTAGAGATGAGAGAGAGAGAGAGTTATTCAAGTTCATTGTGCAGAGCACTGAGTTAGAAAGCAGACATCATAATACTATCCAGCCTGCCTGCACATACAGCTATACCTTAAAGCAAAATTGAAGAAGAAAAACATCAGACTAACTACTTCTTGAGTTTGGAACTCTTGTAAGTTATATATTTTCGCAGTGCAGGGGCACTCAATCAGAAAGCAGAAATCATAATATTCTCCTGCCTGCCTGCACATACAATACCTAAAAGAAAGTGAAGAGGAGAAACATCAAGGTTGACTACTTCTCGAGTTTGGAACCCTTGCCGTGTTCCTTGTAAATTTGGAGCAGAAAAGGATAATAAACTAAGGCTGTGTTCTGTCATGCTACTTTATGTCTGATGAAGATTATTGTAACGTTGTCACGAAGATCTCCCGCCTTGCAATCTGAGTAGCCACCTAAACAAAACCTAAAGAATGGAAAGATGAAACCATATGGGCTTCACACAGCGTCTGCCACATACAAAGGAGAATATATGTAACAAACTCTGCAGTTCCCGTTTCTTGGCATAAACTATCAATAGATTACATACAAATTTGAAAGCATTGTCTTACCGAATCTCTTTGCGACTCAACTGTTGAGTCCAAAAATACGGTTGTAGATTGCACATAAAAGTTACGTATTATGTGCCACATCCTTTAACTGCTTCACTAAAATTCAATATTGTATAATGCACAGAATTTGGAGTTTGATCACTTTTAAGCTTATCTTTGACATATTTTTCACCCAAAACACAGATGCTTTCATTTTCATGAAGAAAGCAATAGAAAGTCGTTATAAATATTATTAAGTCTTACAAAATCATCAATTCGAGACAGGATGTATCACATTAATAGCTTCAATATTCCTTTCTTACGTAAACATTTCTGCTTAACCACTTGTCTTTATAGAAGGATTTTGCGCTCATAAGCGTTCTGTACGTCCAACAAATATCATAAAAAAATGTAAGTATCCAGTTCCCGACCGTGTGTTTTCCTTAATCTCTAGTGAAGGCAAAGGAAAGAAAAAGAGAGAGCGCAGAGGACTCATATAAAAATGCAGAACTAGAACAAAGTGTTGCACTAAATGAAGTCACCAAGAAGCTTTCAACTTATGTGGAGATGTCCATCAATTGCATAAAGTGGTAAGAGATGAAATCATTGGAGCTTCACCATGTTTAACAACAGAAACATGCTCTTGTGATTATTGTGAAACAAGTTCTACATCCCAGATCAAATGGCTACACAGTCCTAAGAAAAGCTTCATGACAACTGTTCGTCTATTTAAATATTTCATTTTTTTTTGTATTATGCGCGTATAAAATAGCTCAGGCAATTATCATTTTCTCTTACATAAATTCAGATTGAAGGAGAAGAGAATTTAAAAGATGATTTTAGGCGTGACTAAAAATAACAGTTCCATTTTGATAGGGATGTGCCACAGGATGTGGTCTCTAATGGAACACAGAGCATGCAAACCGAATAGGGGATGAAGAGCTTACTCCCCATGTAAGAGTATATATGGCTTTGTCAAGATTTTCAAGACCTACAATTCATTTTATCTGTAATCATCATATTTACTCAAATGGCAGCGCATCATCACCATTGCCAATTTTCCATCATCTAGAGGTCAGTCATAATGGTTAAGTCATTCAACTTGCTATAATCATGTTCTGGATAATCCATGTTTTATTAAAAGCAGTTTACAGAATTAAGTTAGCTCCTATATGGTTATATGGCTATTGCCAAAAGCCGGGCCAGGAGAGGGATATGAAAGAGACACTCCACCAGAACGAGTCTACTCGAAAATATTTCCCTCTCATCTATACAAAGTGTAAATAGCTAACTCAAGTTGCTGATTATTGTAAGCAAAATTATTCGTTTCCATCTAACACGTAAACTAACTAAATTCTCTCCCATGCCCTGCTAGGGCAACTCACAATATGCTTTTCATTGTCCCTCCCATATGTATATAGTGTCGAAACTCACATACATAAGTCATGCCCCAGACCGCATGACCCCTGAAGGAGGGAACAGAAAGGGTCCCTCTCATCCACACTTGGTGAAATTAAATAAACTAATGTTCAAGAGAAGTTAAGTGATTAAGCCAACCACTTTTTGACCAACCCCCAACCCCACACAGAAAACAAAAAAGAAAAAGTTCCTACAATATTTTGATGCACAATAAGCTAGGACTTAAGCACACTCTAACCGAGTTGGCAACAGATCAACTATGATAAAAGTACACAAAGTCTAACCAACGTATTACATATAGTATCAAAATTATATTGGAAAAACTTTGAGATTCAAGGCTCTTTGATTTCCTTCATACTTTTCATAACTAGTACTAGTATATGTGCCTTTTACTGGTAGCTTTATAGATATTTTCATCAAAATTATAAATATTCCCTAGTTCCTTAGACATGTAACCAAATCCCAATCTAACTGGATAATGTTTCTTGGTGCACACACAAAGGATGAGACACACATGGAAGGTTATTGTAGAATGTAAGAAACCATTGAACCATATAGGCGGTCTCCAAGTTTGAGTTGTGCTTATCTTTTCTGTTCATATGTCTGGGTTTTGAGATTATCTTCCGGTCCCTATACGTAATATTAAGTCAAAGATGTAACACCTAAATGAATGCTAAGCTGTTGAGGTCAATCAATTGTACTATTTTGAGAACTTTAAGAAACACTCCTACTTTTAATAGATCAAGACTAATTAGAGGAATTAGATTTTGAAACTTTTGTTTGTTAGCATGTTCCAGTTTAAAAACACAATAATCTTATAAATGATAAACATTTTAATCATTAGAAGTTTTAGATGGAATTTACATCTTAAAGTCATCCATCTGTGAAGAACCAGCCGTGGAGACGGCCAACAAAGACAGAGAGACTGCTGCTTTAATTGAGTCATGGGGACGAGGATGATGTAAATCACAACTTGCAGAGATTAATATGCATATTACAAAGCCTTTGCAAGCCAAAAATCTATTGCCGTTGATAATGATCAGCAGGTATCAAATCTTAGCCCTCCCTCATGTTTATGACAGAGAAACTGAAATACCCGTACTAAATTCACTTGAGATCAATAACTATTAGTTTTTTGTCACTAAAGCCTCAGACAAGCAATCCAAAATTAACTTCTAAGAATACTATACTTTCTCGGGAAGAATATTTATCATAAACTTGAGCAAAAAGTCCAAGTAACCATAAGTATCTTTCTAGCACCTAAGCATATGGCATGTGCGATCCAAGAGTCCACAACCTTCAGCACAATATTTTTTTGGAGAACATTGACGTAGAGCCTTTTCAATTGTTTTCGAAGTTCACTATATAAGCTGACAAATGACGTCAATATGATCTAAGAATAATGAATAAACACATGGACTTCACTAAACATCTAACGCGGTTGGATTTTGAGGGATTTGAAATGAATCAATTTGAAATTGAGGATTGTAAATACACCAAATTCTCAAATAGTTCAAAATAAAAGTGAAAATCCTTCAAAGCAAACAACTACCAATGGACTGGGTATTAGGGATTTCAAATCCATCCACCACACACACAGAGGGAGACCTCCCCGCCTGCAAACACACATTTCATACAGGGCACAAGGTAGACAACGAACGCCATAACTCAATCGACAATGATAAGAAATCAACGACAAATACGCAGAAACAGAGTAAGAATAAACTGAGCACTGCGAAAACAAAGAGGGGGGAAAGAGCAGGCACCTTAGATGCCCAAATTTTGTCAGAAGAAGCAACCACAAGCCACCCACGAGAAACCAAACGAGCTAGTGCCACGCTGCGTGCGTCAAGTTTGCTCAGTATCATCAGCATGATCCCTGAACCAAACACCACCAAGGGGTCCCCCGACCCCTGCTCCGCAGGCAACTCAAACTCCTCATCGCCGTCGCCTTCCGCCGCCGTACGATCACCAATACGGGCCATGCGTCCTCTCCAGAGAGAGGAAAACGAAGGCAAAGTCGACGGGCCATCTCCCAGACTCCCTGTCTTCGCTTTCTTCACGCCTACTTTTCCCAATTCGTGAGTTCCGAAGCCAGCCATACCGATTATAACCAGAATAGTTCAACCAATAAAAACAAACTTAAGCCCCAACAACTGGATATGGAAGATTCTAGAGATTCTGAGTATGCGACACTCTTCTAGAGAGAAGTAGAGCGAGAGAGAGCGGTGTATGATAGCAAAGGTGACGAGGACATAATAGGACGACGCAGGAGGGAAAACAGAAAAACGAGAGCGACGTAGTTTATCCTCGGAATGGAGAGAGGGACTTTTGTAGTGCCGCAAAAACTGCTGACGTCAGATATGATGTGGACCAATCAGAGATAACCACGTGTCAAAACCCACACCGGAGAAAAACCGATCGCAGACAAAGTGGGCGAGCAAGACGCAGGGCCGTTTATTATCGGAACAATTGAATGACAAAAATTTAAATTTAAATTTTTTGGGGACGGAAATAGGATTCATCAAGTGGATGCGGCAGAAAAAGGTCCCACGTGTGAGATTGAAACTTGTTTGGACTTGCAGCCACCTTCTATATACTAATAATACTAGTTGTCCATCCGTGCCATGCACGAGTCAGACCTTTGTTAAAAAACTTATACGTAAATAAAGTGATGTGCGGGACAAAATATGTTTCGAACGAATCTGTGATGGGAGCTTGTCATTATTATGAAATATATAAGTAACATTACATGAGAAAAATAAAATTAAAACGTCCAGGTACTTAACAAATAAGGTAATCATGGTATATTTAGGGGGTGTTTTCAATTACTTTTACCAAGTGTTTTTCAGTTTACAAACTTAGGAAAAATTGTTTTGAAAGTGTTTGAGAAAATAAATTTAACTTTAATAAAAGTGATTTTAGGCCAATAGCTAAAAACATAAAATATTTGATTTTTTTCCACTTTTTGGTATTTTAGTAGATAAATAGATTTTTTTTTTTTTCTTTCTCTCAAGCTAAAAACTGCTTAAGTATTAAATATAGAAATACTCCAATTTTTTGTATTTGACCTAAATCGATTTTATTCGCAAGCACAACCTATTTTTTATTTTAAGCAATTTTACTGTAATCTCTACTTTTAATCACTTCTTCAAAAGATAAAGCAAAGGAAAACACCCCCTACATTACCTATGAAATGAAATAAATAATAATAACAATAAATTTATACATGTAATAGACATGTGCTTATAGTAGTAATAGTAATATTTATTTATTTCTTTACTTTTTCTCTGTCTTCTAGGAGTGTGTAAATTCAACACAACTTAGAATCCCTTCTGACAACCAAAAGTGATTTTGAAGTGTTTGGAAATTCTTAAAATTGATTGATAGAATTACTTAAAATTTAATTCTGAGAAGATGTTATCTCTCAACTTCTACCAGTTTTTGAATCTGAAATTACTTTATTTCCAAGCACAATCAAATTTTGACGTTCTACAAAAATCAATTTAATATAAATAAATTTATAAAAGCACAATCATTTACAAACACTATAATTGAATAGAAACATAACATGCAAACTAAAAATTGCATAGAATATTTTGACTTCAAGTAACTCCTTAGTACGATGAATGAGTATATATATATATATATATATACATATATATTATGATTATTATTATTATTGTTGTTGTTGTTGTTGTTGTTATTTTTACTTTTACTTTGATTTTAATGTATGTAATTTTTGGTTTTGTTTTATTTTGTTTTTGTTATTATACATTTTAACAATAAAAAAATAATTTTTTTAGAAAGCATTAGTGTTTGTGTTACTAACTTACTCAACATACTGTGGTCAAAATGTATAAAATTTTTGTTTTGTGAAACAAAACCAAATAGCTGTATGTTCTCTATTAAGTAAACACCAAATTGACACTTCTTTGACAAACAATAAAAAGAAGAAATAAAATAAAAGGAAAAGGAGAAGTATAGTCAAATTTAAATAATTTAATTTTGTGATGCAAATCATTATCTAAATATCAAATCAAATTCATTTAGGCTCCATTTGGATGGAGGGATTTGATTTGTCAGGGGATTTGAAATGAATAGATTTCAAAATCCTTAGATTTGAAATCCATGGACTTGAAATCCCTTGTTTGGATTTATGGTGGATTTGTGAAAGGATTTTGAAATCCAAAATTTTCAAATCCATTATTTGGCAAAACACTGATACAATATTTGTAAAATTCAATTTTTTTTTTCTGTAAAGTTTAAACTAACAATTTATATTTTTTATTAAATAAAATAATATTTATCTACATCAAAATGAACCGAATAATTTTTTTTTTCTAATTATATATATACACACATATATACATATTATGTATTTTATATCCCAAAAATTTATTGGGAGCATTTAATTAGAGATAAAAGGAAAAAAAAAGAATTAAAAAAAATATTATGAGCATTTTATTGGAGAATGAGAGGAAGAGATAGCGATAGGGAGAAGAAAAGAAGAGAGAGAGCGGGGGAGGAGAGAGAGAGAGAGGACGAGAGAGATAGAGAGAGAGGGGGAGGGGGGGGAGAAGAGAGAAGTGTGAGTCAGGAGGGATTTGTAAATGACTACCTTTGTCAAAGGATTTGAAATCCACCCAAATATAGTGTAAAATGGAGAATTTCAAATCCTGGATTTGTAAATGGGTTGATTTAAAAATTTGGATTTTCAAATCCACTCATTTAGTATTCTATCCAAACACATGGAGTGGATTTGACAATGGATTTATAAATCCATAGCACAAATCCCTCCATCCAAATGGAGCCTTAGATACTTTTCTTATATTTATTTAACCAACTTGAGAAATAATTTTACGACCTTTTAATTTTCTTTGAAGGGAACTATTTTATGATTGACATCAAATTAGAATATTGAACAATTTGTTATTACACAAATCCTTTAACGTTTATTCAGTCTACATAATACTAAATGATAAAAATCATGAAAGCTCTATTTTTAAATGGAAGATCATATCATCCAAACTCTATTATAGCCTATAAGTCATAAGGGTTTGGCGTAGCTAGCACAGAACATCTTATATAATCTATACAATTCTAAGATTGTATTTGAAACTTCAAATATTGAACTTGTTCAAGAGAAACAATATGCATTGCTAAATGATTACATATTTCTCCTTCCTACACATCTACAATATTTACGATTTATATATTTGTATATAATTTGGAAAAATGAAAAGGGAATGAGCAGACAAATTAACTATTACTGAACTATGAAAGGTTGGCTGCTCAAAAGCTCCAACATAGCCGATGGGACTCAACGGCTCACATAAAGCTGACAATAAATACTTCTACACAATTTGGAAACAAAATAAGTACTCATAATCAAATTTAATTAGAAAATAAAAAATCAATAGATCCAAAAGAAACATAGAATTCCACCTATTACAAACAATCAAAGGCGACTAATTTAACTTACAAATTCCGCCACACAACTTTTATCAATCCCCTAAGTAATTAAAGAACAAATGATTTTCTTTTGTTGTTTCTAGAAAGACAAAAAATATGATATCTACGCAAGGCGTACTCAAGATTCCATTGTAGTTGTCTCAACGGAGTTTTAGGTGGGATAGGTTGAAACCTATGCTAAGAGATTTAAACCATTAGAAGTTCAATAAGCGCGCACATTTATCAATCTTGTATACTGACATAGAACTATATCTCTTCAAACATATCAAATATATTAATAGTATGTGCATGGAATACAAAAAATTTACAGCGAAGACAATATTTGCAATCAAGCAAAACAAATCATTGAAATTGACTATTCCATAATGAAATTAGAATAATTAGTCAGGAGAAAGATAAGGCAGATGAATGGAGTCAGTTGACTAAGCCAAAATAGAACTGCCAAGTTAAGTTCAGAAATTCAAAGAACACAACGAAAAAGAAAGTCATATGTAGATTGTAGAAATCAGAAGGGATGTCAAAAAAAAAAAGAATAATTAATCAGTGATATATTATCAGAATATATAAAATAATTTATAAAGATCGATTTATACTCAAGCAGTTCCAACATATGAACATAAGATTTTAAAAAAAAATAATGACAATGATTTGCATATATAAAATATAAAAAGAAAACTTTTATAATAACAGTCATTTCTTTACTCTGAATAAATATCTCAAATATATAGGGATAAAGTGTCAGTAGAACGCATAAAGAATGAAGGGAAAGTGGAATTAGATCCATGAAACTTACTTGAACTAATGTTTAGGTGAATTTCGTCTGATAAATACATCAACAATTCAGCATAAAAAAAAAAAAAATTGCGCACGTACTTGCAAAACATTATGATCAGATAGGTAGAACATTATCATCGAAGTATGTGTTTTGGGAGAAAATGATTCTCATGGATAAAGGAACACTCCAGTAAATCACAATTTTTAAATCTACAGCCACAAACTATTTTATATTAAAAAAAAAAAAAAAAAAGATGGGCTGATCTGACCTTTTTGAGGGGGAAAAAAGAAGGGAAAAAGATGCAACAATTTTGCACTTGGATCAATAATTATATGGTGTATGCTCCAACGCTTTCAATCTCCACTCAAATAAAACTGCAATATTTTAATTATTTCCATGACTGTAAATGTTTTTAGAAGAAAAAA
This sequence comes from Ajuga chamaepitys, assembly GCA_958295605.1. Taxonomy (NCBI): domain Eukaryota; kingdom Viridiplantae; phylum Streptophyta; class Magnoliopsida; order Lamiales; family Lamiaceae; genus Ajuga; species Ajuga chamaepitys. The sequence continues at coordinate 21,778,290 of OY282506.1, read as the reverse complement.
CACAGAACAATGCAATACAAATAGGACATATAAGTAACTAACCCATGTAGTCTAATTTATTAACAAAACAGACTCATTTAAACAAAGGCTATAAAGATGGATCTGAATACAACAAACCACAGAGCAAAACAGAGAAGAAAAAAACTATAAAGAAAATTTCCTCTTTATGCAACTAACTGAAAGATACTGCAAGCCCTTCTGACTATCTTAGATTAAAAGTAGGATATGTAAATATCATTGTTATCGCAATATCTCTTTGAGGCACTAATTCAAGATAGTAGAGTGTATTTTATTTGGAAAAGTGATATTGTCCTCCCCACCCCTTTTCATACACAAAGATGGCCTATCTACGGAACCAAGTAAAGTTACATAGAAGCACATAAAAATATTAACTCTTGGGAATGCAAAGGAGCTCTTTATAAAGAAAGTATTTGGCTTTTATAACAAAAAAAAAAAGGAGTTTTTTTTTGTATTCTTATGCAGATAGACGCATGTATAATTCTAATTATTGTAGTCTATAGAAAACTATATATAATACTTCAACATCAAAACAGATTTCAGATTTTGCCATTCTTAGAAACTATAATGACTTCAGCATCAGCATTAGAAAATGTTTGGTAAATAAGAATACATAACTTTGGCCCGACCACTTTTAGCGCCTTTTAAGGAAGTGGGCTGGGGTGGGTTTCTGATTGTTGAATAGACTGATTTTCGGCCCGGCCAACGTGGCACGGCATATAGCATTGGCCTATTGGGCTCGGCAGGTCGGCGGTCTAAATTTCTGCCATATGTGAAACCGAAGGGTATAAAATGTACAATAGCAAAGTTATGTCTACAAAAGTTCATGAAAAATGGTTTGCCTTGAAGTAATGGACGGAAAAGGGAAATCATGTCATGCCATTACCTAATATACCTCAATTGCGAGTGTGGCAAATCTAAAATTCTTCAGTCAAGCGATGTACTTGTTTGGGTGTCATTCCATTATAGCAGAACATGTAATTTTGATAGCTGTACAAAATATACTACGTGAAAAAAAATGAGGAAAGGAAAGAAAGAATAAATTGCAATGACCTGTATAGTGCTCCTATTTCAAATATGTTTAAGTGTCGTTTCAAATCTGCATCTGTAGCAGTTCTTTACCACCATCAACCATTCGCCCAACAACATATTTTATGTTTTCCGTCTTTTTATTTTTCCGCCAATGTCAGGATTAGAACTAATAAAATTTACCAACAAATAAAAAACAAAGGAGTACAGAAAACAAAGAAAATTTACTTAAATTACCCCGAAGAAAAATAAATTGATGATGGTAAAGGAATGCGAAAACAGAGATCAGACAAATATCTGCAGATATAAAAAAAGACCGTGAAGTTGGAGACGAAGTAGGGCAGGAAGGTAAGGTTCACGCCAGCGACACACTGAATTGACATATTTGTCTTTCCAACAAATTAAAAATCAATATGCATATTTCTACACTCCAAAATCATCTCCCCAAACATATCAGATTAAAAAAAAAAAAAAAAATGACAGCAAGGTTAAGGAAATAATCATAAGACGTCCATAGATGAAAACCTCCAATGAAGAATCTGGATGAAAAAAATGTCAAAATTGGAAGAATCTAAAAAGAAATTCTTAAAGATTCTTTGGTGGAGGAAAAAATGTCGAAATTGGAACAATCTGAGAATAATTTTACCCCAGAACTTCTTTTTTTGGAGGAAGGGCAACAACCTCCTCAAAGTTTCACCATTGTTGATGGAGACGAGTCAGATCCGCTGCTTTGCTAATCCGAACGTGGAGAGATGGAATTGTAGGCGGTTACGGGCTGCCTGTAGGAACATAATTAAAGCAGATGAATTCACAAAATCAAGTTGTAACAAAAATATGGTGATATGCATAATCAGAATAAAAAACAATAATGACACACGCATAAAATAGTTTCCTCATTTCCTCATTCAAGCCATCTATCATCCCCAACAATTGTACAACCGAATAACATGGCGAATCCACATTAGGAACTAAAAACTCTAGTCGGTGCACTCACCCATTGCATTAAACGTCATTGTTGCTTCAACACGACCATCTTTTCCTTCCTGCTAATCTTTGCAACCCCAATCTCTCAGCCAAAACTCCTCTCTCTCTCTCTCTACCTTCTCCATTGATGGATACATATTTTAAAACTATGGGTTATGTGTGTTGTTAGAGAACCAAAGCAGGCTCTGTAAATGCATTGGGTCGTGTGAGAGAGAATAAAAGAAGAACCGCTTTATTGCGATTATTTACGTTGAGTAACCGTAGGTCGACACGTTTTGTAGGCCACCATTGCGAGTTGGACAACTGACATACTTTATTTAACTCATTTAAGAAAAATATTTTTTAGGCGAAAATTCTATTAGGACGACACGTGTTTTTCGCGAAATTTCAGCAACTTTCTTTTAATATTAAAGGTAGATTTTTTAATAGAAGTGCCCAAACTCCACTGAAGTAAAATTGAAAAACTGCACTAATAATATTTTTGGGGATGGGAATGGACTCGGTGCAGTAGATAGAAAAACTGCACTTGGTGCAGTTGGTTACCGTTAAATAACGTTTTAAATTTTTTTTTTCTTTTTTTTTTCGCCTTCTAACGTTTTCGTTTTCTTCAAATAAATTAGTATATGTTTAAATATATATTCAATATATAATATAAAATTAAGACTGAATAAATAAAATTTTCATACTATTTAAAAAAAAAATTAATTTGATTTTCTAAAGAAATATCTAAACTAATTTTATTTTTAGATGAAATTCAATACATATAATCAATGAAAATAAATACTCGAATCTAGTTTGTAAAGCCGCTAGTCAGACGATAAATTGAGTCTAACGATTAGTTGGGGATTAGGCGGGGCTGATCTGGGTATAGACGTGGCTAATCAAGGAGTCGGAAAATCAAAATAGGCGGTTAATGGAAACATAGCGTCTAAGGGGATAAATTGGAGTTAGTCGGAGATTTTTACAATATTCGGACTAAATCAAATAATTCGTAGATTCAAGTTTTTTTTAGTTAGATTTTAGTATTCATTTTGGCAACACAAATTATTTAACTGAAAATGACTGCACAAATTATTTGAGTTAGATTCACAGTATTCGTTTTTATTGACTAATCGTATTATATTATCTCTACAATAAAATTAGTTAAAATTCTTTAAATAATTAAAACAATCTTATTTTTAAAAATAATAGGAAAGTTTATTTATTAAATCTTAATTTTATTTTATAATTGTATTTATTTATACATATACATACATACTAATTTCAATATACTACTTTATCTAAAAAAACTGTCAAAGGCCAAAAAAAAAAAAAATATCAGTTTTTGTCAAATGCACTTGGTGCAGTTATCTACCGCACCGAATCCGTTTCCATTTTTTCAAGCATTTTTGCACTTTTGACTATTTTAGACATATAAATCATATTCCCTCCATTTTAAAAAAAAAAAAATGTCGTCTTAGTTATTTTTTGAGAAATGAAGAATGAGTGGAAACGGTAAATATATCTATACAAAATCCCTTTAATTAGGAATATCTTGTGAAATAAGAAAATATTCAATTAAATTAAGTAAGTTATTTAAGTAAAACAGGAAGAATTATAGTTTTTTTTTTTTTTTTTTTTTTTTTTTTGTGTATGCATGGGTTATTATTTATTTGTTCTTTTTTTTCCTTTTTTCGTATTTAGACTTTTTTTTCTCTATGTTCATTGCATTGTACATAGTACCCATGAATTTCAAAATTATATTTGCTAAGGTTATAAAAATTCTCGGTGCTCTATGTATAAAGAATTAATTAGATGATTAAATATACTTAGAATACTTTAGGCACTATTTTTTCCATCAACACAAAAGAGATTCTTTGCGTGATTTGTTAACACACTATATGTATAGGTTCTTATTTTATATTTTCTTGGATATTTATTTTTATTTATTTATTTTTTTTTTTGGAAAAATCCATCTTAGGTAGATTGTCAATGATTCCTAGTAAAAATAACCAAATGTACTTCCACAAAAGTTAGTGGACTTTATAGTTAGAATACTAAATTTTGAATTTTACCCATTAACTTTAGATGTCAAAGCCACAAATATACATATTTATTTATGATAATAATTTTAAGTTATTGATTTTTTATTATCAACCTAAGGATTTCTAAAATCCTTGAATGATTCTTGAAGACCTACTTGTAAACCTTACTTATTTCTATTGTGAATACTAGTTATATTCCCGCGCGATGCGCGGCATGTTATTTTATAAATATAAATAATAATTTAAAATTATATAATTTTAGAAGAATAATAATTTTTATATTAGTAACGATAATGTAGACTTGCCGAAATTAGAAAATTAAATCATTATTTTGTGTATGTATAATTAAAGTTAGTAAAACTATAAAGTTTTTATCACGAATATTTATAATCAATCTTATCATCAAATATATCTCTTGAAAAAATAAATAAATAAAGCAATGTTTCGAGTTATAGTTGGAGTAAGTCATATTTTTTAAGATTTACAAACTTATACGGTTGTCGTGGTAGAAACTGCTCATATAGTTAACAGTAGTTTAACATTTGTTTATTATAATTCACATAAAGAGAAATACATTTTGTTATATCTATTAAAGTAGATCTTAAGAAATGAAATATATATATATATATATATATATATATATATATATATATATATATATATGTTTTGTTGAATACAACTTATCATTTTTAATGGCATGAGAATATAAGATTTGTATTAAGGTTATGACATTATTAAGCATTAAGTTGTAAGACAAAAATAAATAAATAAATAAATAAATAATTTATACATGAAAAATAGTTAATATCGATTTGCACTCTGAAATATGCAAGATTTTTTTTTCTTCTCGTTTTAAGCCTAAACTATTTATTTTTTATCAAATAACAACCTATACTCCGCGAATTTATCAATTTGCAACCTCCGGCGAGAAAGAACGAAAATTTCAAAATCATAAAATCATTTAAAAAATCTAATTTTTTTTATTAAATTCTGAAATTTCATTTAAAATATAAATGACAAGAAAATTGTTATTTATAAAAATTACTTTTCATAAAAATTGATTTTTCTTGTAAATTTTAATTTTAAATCTTTTAGAAAGATTTTATAATTTTATTTTATTTTATTTTAATTTAAGAATCTACTTATTTCATAAATTAGATTTTCTTAAAAATTATTTTCTACATTTTAAATAGTTTTTATATTTTTTTATAAATTAATTTAAAATCTTTTAAGAAATTGGTGTTTTAAACAATACTTTTCATCTATAATTTCACATATCTTGAATGATTTTTTTCTTTAGATTTTAGGATAATTTTTAGATTTTATAAAATAGTTATAATAATTTTTTGAGAAAGAAAATAATTACATGATAATCCAAATAATTTGAAAATTTCCTGTAATGTTTAAAATAATTTGGAAGTTAGAAAAGCATCTTGAAAATACCTAACTAATTTAATTTTTTTTATTTTTTTAATTTTATATTTTAATAATGTATTTTAAAATAATTTAAGGATTCTGAAAATTATTATTTTCAAATTTATTAATTTTTTTGTTTTTAAAAACCCTTATTATTTCATAAAATTATATATTTATAAAGTTATGCTCTAGCTTTTAATTAATTTTTATATTTTTAAAAATTAATTTAAACTTATTTAAAAAATTATTTTTTAGACAATTCTAATATTTACGAATATAATTTTTTTTAATTTAATATTTTTCAGTTGATATTTTATATTTTAAATGAATTTTAAAATTTAAAGTATTTTAAAGATTTTTTAAATTACTTTTAATTTTAATAAAATAATATTTATCTTTCTCACTTGAATTCTTCGCGGGAGGTCGCAAAGTTACAAATATTTTGAGTATAGATTGCTATTTGATAATAAAAAATAATTTAGGCATAAAATGAAAAAACCTTGGATAGTTTAGGATGCACATGGATATTAAGCCTAAAAAAAGTACTTTAGAATATTTTAACATTCAAAATTTGTTTTTTATTATTAGAGCATAAAAAAATTTAGTATACTATAGTATTAAATACTCCTTCCATAAAAAACAATAATCATATTTTTTATTTACTATTAACATTCAATCATGGTCTAATAACTAAAATTTAGTTATATAAATTTATTTAAAAAAATTAATTGATTTATAATGAAGGTAAATATTGATTTTTTTACTACCGTATTTATCCATTTGTTGGTAGCAATTTTGTAATTTGAAAAACACATTGTGATGCCAAAAACTGTATCAATCATAACTACACAATTATAATATATTTATGACATGACTTAATTATTGAAACTATAAATAAAATAACGTCAATTATATAATAAATAATACTCCCTCCCGTTCCATATTAATTGACGTTTTAGGATGAAAGGGAAGAATTAAGGATTGAATATTTTGACAGATATACCCTCAGTTAAAGATTTGACCAAATCAAAATATATATGATAGATTGAAAAGTAGAGATAATTTAGGATTGAGTCCAGGGAAAAAATTGGTAGAATTGGTGAAAAATATGTAAAACGTCAATTAATTGAGAAAGGGAAGGACATCCTAAAACGTCAATTAATATGGAATGGAGGGAGTATAGTTTAGGCGTGAAAGATAAAATTACATAAAAGCGCTTCATTTGGCTCTAAAGATATATATTTTAATGTATTTTTAAATAATTTATGTATAAAATCACTCATATCTCTTTAAAGATATCATATTATTTGCAGATTTGTCATTGAATAGAGAAAACGATTAGAATTTTTTTTTTAATTTTTACCTTGGAAGCATTTTTTTTAAAACAGAAGCTGACTTTGCAAACACTACAAAATATGATTTCTCAAGCTATAAGTTGAAAAGTACTTAGGAAAAGCCGATGTAAACACTCCCTAAAACCCTTTAAATAGTCCTAATATTTTATTAAAACTACTTTTATTAAATCTAAAGATATTTTCTCAAACACTCCAAAATTACTTTTCACAGGTTATAAGCTGGAAAACAATTAAAAAAAGCAATTGCAAACATTAATATCTTCCCAAATTTAAAGCTTGCTGGTTAACCCAAAAAAAAAAAGGAAAATAAAAAACCTACTAATTAATAGGACTATTTAATAATAGGACTATTAATAGGGATTCCAAATAATGTATAATATTAGTAGAATAAAGTAGAATGAATTAGATAATTAATATGATAGTTTAGGCGGGAAAAGGTATTTTACATTATTAACCCCCATTTTACTTTTATATATACTAGTATTACTCCCGTGCGATGCACGGAAAACTGCTAATAAAGTAAGTTTTCATTGAATTAAACAATATATGGTTATATTATTTGAAAATGTGAACATTGTATACTTAATAAATAAATATTTTATTTTTTTGAACATATAGTAAAATTTTAAATAGTGTAAATATCCGTTTCTCCCGTGTAATTCTTGAATTAAATATATATATATATATATATATGTGTGTGTGTGTGTGTGCGCGCCCTATTTATAAATAAATTATTGTTACATAATAAAATTAAAATAAATATCAAAATATATAACAAATAACAAATAAAAATTCCTTTGTTAAAATTATTTTTTATAAAACTCTGACATACCGTTACTCGGTCTATATCCTTCTTAACCTATACGAATAACCGCGAATAGTTCAATTAATTACATATGTTAAAGAAAACAAAAATATAATAACACACTACTTATTTCAAAAATGAGATAAGATAATAATAAAATAAATTAAATAATTTATAAGAAAAATAGATTTTCTTTTCAAATAATCCTATATTTTTATTTTTAAAAATACTCTATTGCATTATTTTTATATAATTTAATTCACAATATAAATGAATCAATGCACAATAAAAAAATTAAAACATAATTCAACTTAAAGAAGGTGAAAAGATGATTAAATTGATATATTATATATGAATATATATTAGAAAAAAAAAATATTAGTATAATAAAAAATCCTAAGGAGTTTTTGACAAAGAAACACACTAACAAAATGCTGAAACTGTAATATCTTTTAGGGATACATACATGAATATTTTTTCTTGAAAATATCTGATATGCAATTGGATGAAAAAAATATTTTTTTACATACTTGGCTAAATTTTATTTTATCATGCACACACATATTTATATATGGATTAATTTATAGAATAAAATTAATATGGAAAAGTAAATACAACAGATTAATTAATAAAATATTTAAAAAAATTAAATTAGAAATATTTTTTTTAGAAAAATTCTTCAACTAATTCGTATTGCGGTTTAAAACATTACACAAACAAACATCTTCAATAAATCATTTGTATTTATTTTATATAATATCATACTTTTATATATGTGATATGGATGTCAAATAAAAGATCATAAAATGATGATTAATTTGATATATAAAACGTAAAAATTGTTGAGATATAAAAATTATCTTCATTTAAAATTTGAGAAATAACTATTGTTTTTGAAAGAAGGAAAAAAAAAAACACATCAAAAGTTGACACTTCTACAAATAACCATAAATAACATAAAATATTTTGGTGGAAAAATACAACTTAACGATTTTAACACTCTTATGACGTTTATATATGTATGGATTTTCAATACATCTAAATAAATTTTCAAATTAGAACTATAAATATTTAACTGTTTCTTTCTAGAATTATATTCACTTTGCAACTTTGAACATTTTACTTGGTAATTTCATATATACTTAAATACTTCTTATTTTTGAATAAATATTAACATAACAAAATAAAATCAAAAGTTTATTCAATAATTCGAAGACAATTTAAAGTATGTGAGTCATTCAAATATTTAAATATTTTTATATTTTATTTGGTTTTGTAATTCAATTAATTTTTATACTTTTATTGTAAATATTATACTCCCTCAGTCCCGGCCTAATCGGCCTACCTTGGTCGGACAAGGAGACAAAGAAAAAACATATTTTGTGGAATATTTGATTTTTTCAAAGGTGGAAATTAAGGGTGGAGATTTTGAGGGTGGAGATTGCGAGAGAAATTTGTCATTTATGGGCTGGTCAATTAGATTGAGACAACCAAAAATGGAAAGTAGGTCAATTAGGCCGGGACAGAGGGAGTATTATTTAAGGTAAAAATTGATTAATGCAAAAAAAAAAAAAAAATCTTGGCTTGGAAGAATAAAAAAAGATATAATTGAAGTTGGTTAGTGCGACAAAATATTTTTTAGGTTGCAAAGTGCAAAAAATATATCGTTGAGATTGATTCACGAAAAAACACAATTGAAAAGTATAACAAATGTCATAAAATTTAGGTTACTATATATAAAATAATATTAACACAATATACATTATATAAAAATATGAATAGGTAATAAAACACCAATCTCAATAATAATTATGATATATAAACATGCATATGCTCAAAAGTCCACGTCTAATAAAACAAACATTGTTATTATATATATATGCTAAATGTAATGATTTAATAAATTATTTATAAAATTAATTATTGATTTTTTGCCTTTAATTTAATGAATTATGAGTTTAATTACTTAAAAGTTATATTTTTTTTCTGGTCGTAACTAAAGTAAAAAACATATTTGAAAATTCATGTGAAAAAAAAAATGTTGAACTTTGAGAAAATACTCAATTAATATTTTTTATAAGGAGAATTATTTTATTAATTTTTACAATAAACACTTAAATATAACCTAAATAATTAATCAATAAAGAAGTTATTATTTTAAAATTAAATATCTCGCTCATTATAATATATGTGATATGGATGTCAAATTGAAGATTGTGAAAAGATGAATAATTTGATATATCTTACACAAAAAATGGATTAAAAATATAAAGGTTATTTGCATTTAAAAAATTGAAAGAAAATTATAAAGTTACCAAAATTGATAAAAAACTTACCAAATTAGTGTAAAAGTTTTTGGAGGGAAAGTTAAAATGACAATAAGGCCCTCCATTTAGCTTTTATATATATATAGATATAGATTTTCACATTTTCTTTAAAGTAATAACGAAATCATTTTTATTATTTCCCCCTCTTTTTTCTTTGCAAATGTGAATTTTTTTATTTGAAGTAAACTTTTCATCCTAAAGAGATATAACTATTTTTTTTGTTTCCCACTTATACTGATTTAAAACTAGGGCCACTTTATTTTTAAAAACATCATCACTAAAGAATTTTTTGCTTGATTATGACCATGCTGCGTTAAAAGGCTTATTTTTGTGTATGCATGAATTATTATTTATTTATTCTCTTTGTTTTTGTTTTTCTTATTTAGGCTTCTTTTTCGCTATGTTCATTGCATTATACATCGTACCCATGAATTTCAAAATTATATTTGTTAAGGCTAGAAAAATTCTTAGTGTTCTATGTAAAAAGCATTAATTAGATGATTAAATATACTTAGAATACTTTAGGCGCTATTTTTTCCATCAACACAACAGAGATTCTTTGTTGACGAAGTTGGATAGCTCAAGTAACAGAGCATCCTTACCTAGGTCTTTGGTCCTGAATTCGAGTCACCGTGGAGGGAGGGGAGGGTTTTTTCTTTGTTCTTAGATTAGGAGAAAAAAAATTTAACAAAAAAGATTCTTTGCGTGATTTATTATCACACTATATGTATAGGTTATTATTTATATTTTCTTGGATATTCTTTTTTATTTTTTTGGAAAAATTCCATCTTAGGTAGACTGTCAATAATTTCTAGTAAAAATAATCAAATGTACATCCACAAAAGTTAGTTGACTTTATAGTTAGTGGACTAAATTGAATTTTATACATTAACTTTAGATGTCAAAGCCACAAATATTCATATTTATTTATGTAATAATTTTAAGTTATTAATTTTTGTTTACTCAACCTAAGGACTTCTAAAATCCTTGAATGGTCCTTGAAGACCTACTTGTAAACCTTACTTTCTATTGTGAATATTTTCACTTTTTCTTTAAAGTAATAACGAAATTATTTTTATTATTTCCCCTTCTTCTTTCTTTGCAAATTTGAATTTTTTTATTTGAAGTAAACCTTTCATCCTAAAGAGATATAACTATTTTTTTTTTGTTCCCTACTTATACATTTTTCTTGATTTAAAGTCAGACACGGCTTCATTTACTTTCTCCCTTCACGTGAAATTGTTTCTAAACTTTTTATAATAAGATATGACACAACTAAGTAATTATATCAAATCATTCAACAAAAGAAGAAAAAAGATAATTATCTTGTTTATTCTTGATGAATATATATCAAATTACTTTATTATTTAGATGTGTTATAATATGATCCAAGGATATTTTAGTTATCGATATTAATGTGAAAGAAACAAATCCCATTTTTAAGAATTAAAGAGATGTGGATTATTTAAATGACGTTACCTGGAGTTTTAGTAAAAATATTATTTTGATAATGTCATCATCCATATCATAAAAAAAAACTTTTCTTTAGTAGTGAAATATCACATTCTCTAAATTGTGTGTGTGTTATTTCTAATATACGTATACATACATACATATATATATATATATATGTATGTATGTACATGTGTGTATATATATCACATTCTCATGTAATTAATTAGGAAAATGAACCATAATTCCAACATAATTTGAAACGCATAAGTTATTAGTCATAAAAATCACACTGTCTGATATCCATGATTTGGTAAATAATATCGTAAAGTTGCAAGGTGCTACAAAAATTCAACTAAACAAATAAAAAATATATGTGTGTGTGTGTCACATTCTCATGTAATTAATTAGGAAAATGAATCATAATTCAAACATAATTCGAAACACATAAGTTATTAGTCATAAAAATCACAATGTCTGATATCCATGATTTGGTAAATAATATCGTAAAATTGTAAGGTGCTACACAAATTCAACTAAACAAATAACAATAGAAAACAAAAACTTAAATATAAATAAGTGATTCTTTTTTGTGTTTATCTTTTTGTTTTTGTTTATGTCTTTTTATCATTGAGTGAGAATTTTATTATAGTGTTTTATTATATATATATACACATACATACATACCTTCTTATATATAACAACAATTAAGTTTATTTCCGAAAAAAAACATCTATTTTTCCGCACACATAACAATCCACTTTTAGTAAGACACCTTTTAGAAAATAAATCATATTCAATAAATGCCACGATTTTGTGCAATCAATACCACACTGTTATTTTAGAAAATATATCATATCCAATAAATGACATTATTTTTGCCATTTTTGGAAAACATTATTTTTGGTATAAAATTATTTTTGGTATAAAATATTTTATATGTAAAATATTTTTCATTGACTATTGTTTTATTAACATACAACTTTTCATCTCTTATTATATATTAATTGTAATATTTTATTATATTAAAATTCTTATTATTTATTCATTTAAATTTCTAAACAGTGTGGTTTTACCCGTAAGATTTTTGAAAAGTATAGCATATACGATTTTACCCGTAAAGTTTTTTAAAAGCATAGCATGTACGGTTTTACCTGTAAGATTTTTAAAAAGCGTAGCATATTTTACCCGTAAGATTTTTGAAAAGCATAGCATATACGGTTTTACCCGTAAAGTTTTTGAAAAGCATAGCATGTACGGTTTTTACCCGTAAGGTTTTTGAAAAGCATAGCATATTCGGGAGCGACCCGAAGATTTGTACGGTGTTACCCGCAGTCCTAACATAGCCAGTACGATATTGCCCGTATACATAATATGGTTTTGCCCATAACTTCACATAAATTTCACACAAGTTTACATAAATTTCACATATTTGTCACATAAACATAGGCGTATGCAACATTAATGTAAAAGTCATTATAACAATAATTTGCATGAAAACAAGTAGACAACATAAAATAGCCACATAGAGATTCCCCACCTAGAAGTGTGTACAACTAGTTGGTCATATAGTCCTTCTCTAGACAGGAGTCCTCTTCTACTTCAACTTCTTCTAGTCCTATAATATAGAATATTTGTCTTAGCATAGGTGGGTACTAGAAATATAAATTGAAATTTTGGGGCAACATTGTGATTTTATAAAAGTTGAGGGAGGATTTTGCAATTTCGTAAATTATTTCAAGTTCATATATTTTTACGTAAAACTGTCAATTTTAGAATTTGGGTTCTTTAGCAATTAGTTTGAGGCGAATCGGGTTAAAAACGAGCATTTTATGACACTTTGAAAATCTAGTGCCATTGTTGTAATTTCTAGAAAAAGACTGACAATTTAGTAAAAAGGGTAGTGGTGTTTTCGTAAATACATGGATCAGTTGACTTTCAAAAAGGCTGACTTGGACTAGGGGCAGAAATTGAAAATCGAAAATTGTATTTTAGCCCCTAAAGAATATCTAATTTTTAAAAGATGGTACATGAACTTCTGCAGCAACTTTGACCAAACTTTTCCAGTGACTAGGTCGTCGGAATTTCAATTGGGACATGGCTATGGAAAACTCTCGTCTAAGGTGGTTCGGTCATATGAGTTTCGTCTAAACTTTGACCGGCCATAACCGGAGTTCTAGAGCTCCGATTGTGATCCCGAAAACTGTTCTGGAATCCTCTCGCCGATCCCTGTCATATTGTAAAAGAAAATATGGATTTTGATAAAGGGACAAAAATAAAAATGGGGCAGTAGCTGATCCGACGAGCCTAAAAAATTATCGGGTCAGTTTTCCGGGGATTTCACCGGATTTTGGTGGCTGGGGATGAAAAATTTGAGAGGAAAAAAGAGAAGACTTACTGGTACACGTGGTAGTGCACACACTTTTAGGTCAATTTAAGTGTCCTTTTACGGACTTTTGTGTGCATATTCACGTGTGTTTTGTGCGTTTATTTCTCATTGGGTAATTTGACATGTTTGGTTCATTTCCATGTCAAGACAGGTGAATTAAGGCCGAAAAACAGGTTCGAAGATCTCAAATTGACAAATGGAGCTCAAAGGAAGAAGAAAATAAGGAAAAACACGGGACCATGACCGAGGTGATGATGCCACGCCCGTAGCTCAAGCCACGGCTGAGGCAGTCCAACGCCACGGCCGTGGTAAATCCTCCAGAGAGGGCAAATCCAGCCCAACCAAGACCACGGCCGAGGCGGTCACTAGACCACGGCCACGGCCCCAACTTGGGCCCAAAACCCTTGTTTTCACCACGGCCGCGACCAACTTTGTGCCACGGCCGCGGCGGGGTTCCCTGTTTTAAAAACCCAAACACGTTTTTGCCTAAATTGGAACTAACACTTTCTCCCCTATATATATCCTCTAATTCGAAATTGACCTACTTTAGAATACAATTCTAGCCACTTTTGAGCCTCCATCCTCATCAAGAACACATTGGGAAGAAGATTGAAGGCCAATTCATCCTCAACCCAAAGTTCTTAGTTTAATCTTCAAATTTATCATGTTTTCTTATGTTTCTAGTTATTTGCTGATTGTATTAGTTAAAATGGGTGGCTAACACCCTTTAGTTCATCCTTGATCATTGTGGAACCTTAAGTTGAAGACATTGATGTGATTATTGCGGTTAATGTTACCGAGATTATTGTGTATTCAAGTGTTTTGTGTTGTTTGCTGTTATTGAGTCACATTTATGAATTGATTATTGGATTGATCACCCATAGGAAATCACTATCCGTAATTGTAGGATTTCCGATTCCCGTGTAGCAAACAATAGATTTATTTATTGGTGATAACACAAAGTTCAACCACTAAAATCGAGCTTGCGAGTTTTATGTTGAATTTATCTCGTTGTCCTAGTGTTTAATGCATTTGGTTATTGAATCTAAGAGAGCTTGTTCGAGGATTCGATTAAATTGAATAGGGTTAGTCGAAGAGCTTATTTTGATGAACTAAGATTAAGGGACAACAAGGATATTAGAGCTTGTTAATAGCCTTGAGATAAGGGCTAGAATCACAATTTAATCGGGCATTAACATAGCTGCATCAATCGTCCAAGACCAAGGTGAAGCATGATCAAGGGTGGATTGTTTTATTACTTGAAAACCAAAACCGAAAAAGATCTCTTCTATTGTCTTTGATTATTTGTTTCTTTGAATTCGAATGTTAAATGCTTTTAATTTCGTTTAGTTGCCTTTATTTGTTACTAGTAGATGGTTAGTTCCTTATCAAATCCCCCCAACCTTTATTGCTTTCCTAAGTATTTATTTCTTGCATATTAAATTATAAATTGCTTGGTATCGGAATCAAAACTGTTCGGTCGTTCCCTGTGGGATCGACCCTTATTTACCATTCTACTAGTTAGAATAGTTGGATAAGGATAAGTGTATTCTTTTTACACAATTTAATTTGGTACGGTCCAACGACTCGTACCACTTACCAGCTATGCTTTATGGGAGAAGAAAGGAAGACTTCAAGCTATTTTTTGGTGGGAGGAGGTGATGGAATGAAGGTTTTCTACACCTCTATTTATAGACCTACCAAGCACAAAACCGTGAGAATAAAACCATGGTATCGGCTACTAGTTTTGGTTATATTGTGGGCATAAAACCATGAAATTTAGCCATTGGTTTGGGCAATATTATGGGCATAAAAACCATGGGATAGCCATTGGTTTTGGGCAATATTGTGGGCATAAAACTATGGAATTTAGCCATTGATTTTGAGCAATATTGTGGGCATAAAACCATGGGATTTAGCTATTGATTTTGGGCAATATTGTGGGCATAAAACTATGGAATTTAGCCATTGGTTTTAGGTTAGTAATCCTATGGAGAGGGCTTACCATAAAACATGTAAGCTTCTCTTATATCATTGGATAATATAACGTCTAAGTGTTGTCTAATTAAACTCTTGTTTCCCCGACCCATTCCTACCATTAATTATGAAAAATGATAATTTATGCAAGTATAAGAAAATAACTAAAACAAATAAAAAGGCACACAAAAAATAATGCAACTCATGTAGTTTCGCATAAATCAAATAAAATGATGCAACTAGAAAGTCGGGTCGTTACAGACCAGGTTACCGGAAATGACACATGTCCATCATGTACTGGCGTGAATTTGGGGCTTCGGGCGACTTTTGACACGGGGCGCCGGAATTTGGCTTTTATTTATTTTTTTCCCTTTTTCGTATTATAAGACACATAAACTTTATTTCATAACACATCAGATTTAAAAAAAAAATGCAAAAGAGAAAAAAAATCTGTCGGCTCTAATACGGATAAAATAAAAAAGGAAATCTTTCTTCTTCAAACTACATTTCGCGTTACAGGTTCTTCTCCAAGAAAGAACCCTACTTTTTCTATCTCAAATCTTCCTTTCCCAAATTCCTAGCTTCAACTCCCCAAAATTTGGAGAACCCTCCTAGAAGAAGAACTAGGTCCCAAGATAACAGCATCTCATGAAATAGCCTTGTTAGCGAAATAGCCCAATCTAGCAGTATCTCGGGAAATTGCCCTTTCCTTTGGAAGAAAACCATCAACAACTCCGGCAGAACGCGCGCCGAATCGGGGGAAATAAAAACCCAAGAGCTTTCTCGCTCAGGCACTGAAGGGTTTAATAGAGTGGGGATCTGTCAGATTTTGGGGGTTTTGTATACTAGGGATCACAGGTGTTTCGCGAAAATTGCACTTTTGGTCCCATTGCACAGGACAATTTCATTTTGGTCTCAATATTCTCATTTTTTTACCCCATTAATTACAAATGTTGCACTTTCAGTCCCACCGTAACTTTTTTTTGGTATTTTCTTTGCAGGTTTGGTCCCCAAATGTTTTAAATAATTTGGTCCAAAATGTTTTAGAAATCCGGCGTGGAAAATTTAAAAATATCTAAAAATCATAAACTTATTTATAAAATCCGAAAATCATGTACAAATCAGAAAAATATTCATTTCAAAATCAGAAAACAAACTGAAAGTGTTATTTAAAAAATATCATAATAATTGAAATATTAATGAAATTAAAAAAAAATTAAATTTAAAATTTTCTTAAAATAAATTTAAAATCTTTAAATTTCTAAATTAAAAAACTACTTTACTTATTTAATAAAATTAGATTTTCTTAAAAAAAATATTTTCTGAGTTCTAAATAATCTTTTTATATGTTTCATATGCTACTTTAAATTCTTTTAAGAAAATTTATTTATTTTTAAAAAATACTTTCAACTTTTCATAGAAACTTTTACATATTTTAAATGACTTTTTTTTTCGGGAATTCAATTTAAGGTTTCATATTTGTCAACCTATTTGGATAATCCTTTTATAAGTCCCTAAAATGTTATGCAATGTTCTAGAATTTGAAAAATTTACATAATAATAATCCAAATAAAACAAGTTATAGTTGTACCACAGGAGAAGTTGCTTATTAAGATGTGAATGTAAAAAGTAATTAATAGCATTTGTAGCCAGCTTAACTTTTTGATGAATACAGTCGTAACCTAACGCCAACGTGGGATTTTTCTCCCTATTCGAACAATAGATTGATAAATAATTGTAAGGAAATAGTTTGAAATAAAGAAAAGTTCATTTAAAGATATGCAAATGTATATATGAAATGTTGGAAGTATTTTTGGAAAAAAAAATTAATTTTCTTAAAAGAGTTTAAAGTAATTTATAAAACATATAAAATTATTTAGAATTAAGAAAATATTTTTTTAAGAAAATCTAAATTTATAAAATAAGTAGAATTCTTTAAATTCTGGAAATTTAAAATTTTAAAATACTCTTAATACATATAAAATTATTTAGAATTTAGAAAATAAATATTTAAGAAAATATAATTTTATTAAATAAGTAGAATCCTTTTAATTCAGAAAATTTAAAATTTTAAGATCTTTTTAAGACAACCTACAATTTTTCTTTTTATTTTAAATCTAATGGGGTCAAAATGAGAGTGTTGGGTCCTAAACAAAATCATAGCATGTATAGTGATACCAAAACTGCAAAAATCTCGAAATTATGACATCACAGTAACGGTCATGTATGAAGCACGTAACTGGTTTCCGTCAATTACAAATGATAGAAAGTGATCGGGACCAATTTTGCCAAATTTTGGGACCACTTTTGTGTAAATTTTGGAATTTTCGGACCACTTTTGTCAAAATTTTGTATTTATGCCAAGAAAAAGACGTTTGGGACTGAAAGTGCAATGTTTGTAATTACTGGGGTAAAAAATGATAGTGTTGGGACCAAAATGAGACTGATCCATGATCAATGAGACCAAAAATGCAATTTTCTCAAGGTATTTTTTCGTTTTTTTGAGTAAATGTGTTTGTTTCTGGGTTAGTATGTTATTTTCCTTCTCTCTTTTTTTTTTTTTTTTTTTAGAAATATTCGATTAGAGATGTAAAATTTCTATTTATTTTGCTTTTTTATAGGAGTCTAATGAGAATTTCTGGAAAATAGTTACCTACATGTTATTTAATATGGTTTATGTATCTTATAATAAGAAAAAGGAAGAAAATGAATAAGAGACACCTCATATTTCTCGCTCGCGCAGGTCAAACATCGTCGAAAGCCCCAAATGCGCGCCAGCACGTGCCCTTTTCCAATAAACTAATAAAAAATTGCTAAAATTGAGCAATTACAAGAGATGTGGATCTAAATAATTAAAGCAATAAACTGTGGGACCAAATAAAAAAACAAAATAAAAAGTTATGGGATAATTTCAACTTTTTCCCCAAAAATATTGAGTTACAGGTTGAAATCTTCTGACCGATATCCTTGTAGGATCAATCTTTTGTAGGACATAAATTTTAGGGACACCATTATTAACCTATTTGGTACTTAATGCTTTTGGAAAATGTGCAAAAGCATTAGTTTTGTCCCAAAATTAAAAAAAAAATGTCTTATTCATGCATCTTTGTTGTATATTATGCTGCTAAATTTCCCAGTAAATGTGCAATATTTATGAATTTATATCTACCTTTTATTCACTTTTTAAGGAAAAAAATATTAAACTAGCTCATGAAGTAATAAAGGCGCTTGAGTTTTTAAATGAGCCAAATAAACCTTTGAGCTTCTATTATGACAAATAGCTATATGACCCACTCATATAATTAAATAACTAACCAAACATTAAAATATTTAATAAGGTTTTATCATAACGTTGATTTTTATCTTCGAGGATATCAAAGTTGAAAGTAACTAACACTCTGTAACTATTGTTTAAGTCCTAAAGTGTCAAAAGACCGTATAATTTTGAAATTATTATTTCGATAAACATTTATCTAAATAGATATCTTAAAATATCTAATTTTTAATTTATTTTATAAATAAAATAATTACATTTATTTTAATTTTTTTTATTTTCCATTAGGTTTTAACATAAGTTCAATTTTACCTTTTTTTTATATCGAAATAGAAAGTAATTGAAAATCTATAGCTATTGCTAGTCCTAAGGTATAAAAAGTCCTTATGATTTTGAAACTATTATCTCGATTAATATTGTATTATATAGATATCTTAAAATATCTAATTTTCTATATATTTTTATAAATAAAATAATTACATTTTATTTTATTTTTCAGATTTTATCATAAGCTTAATTTTACCTTTTAGGATATTGAAATAAAAGATAACTGACAACTTATAGCTATTGCTAGTTGTAAAGTGTAAAAAAAAAACCTTATAATTTTGAAATTATTATCTCGATTAATATTTGATAATATGGATATCTCAAAATATCTAATTTCTACATATATATTTATAAATAAAATAATTACCTTATTCTATAATTTTTTTATTGTCTTTTTTATTTTATCATAAGTTGAAGTTTATCTTTTAGAATATCGAAATTGAAAGTAACTGAAACCTCATAACTATTGTTAACATTTTACTAAATGAATATCTTAAAAAATATAGTTTTCAATATACTTTAAAAAAAATTACATTTTTTAATTTTCCTTTAGAGTTTACACAAGTTTAATTTTACCTTTTAGGATACCAAAATAGAAAGTAACCGACAACCTATAACTATTGCTAGAGTCTAATGGTGTTAAAAGACCTTATAATTTTGAAATTATTATCTCGATTAACATTTTACTATATGGATATCTTAAATATCTAAATTTTTATATATTTTTAAGGAAAAAAAAAACTATTTTTTTCTTAAAAATATTAATTTCCTTTAGATTTTATCATAAGTTTAATTTTACCTTTTAGGATATCGAAAAAAAAAGTAACTAACATTCTATAGCTAATGCTGGAGTCCTAAGGTGTCATAAGACCTTGTAATGAGATTATTATCTCGACTAACATTTTACTAAATGCAATTTCTAAAATATCTGAACTTCTATATATATTTTTTTTAAAAAAAACATTTAATATATTTTTTAATTTCCTTTATATTTTATCATAAGTTTAATTTTATCTTTTAGGATATCAAACTAGAAAGTAACTGACAAGCTATAGCTATTACTAGAGTCCTAAGATGTCAAAAAGACATTATAATCTTGAAATTAATATCTCGATTAATATTTTATTATATAGATATCATAAAATATCTAATTTCTATATACTTTTTATAAATAAAATAATTACTTTATCCTTTTTTGTTTTTTAATAAATTTCCCTTAGGCGATTTTATCATAAGTTTAGCTTTATCTTTTAGAATATCGAAATAAAAAGTAACCGACAACCTATAACTATTGCTAGACGTAAGGTATCAAAAGACCTTGTAATTTTGAAATTATTACCTCGATTAAAATTTTATTATATGGATATCTTAAATATCTAATTTTCTATGTGTGTGTGTATATATATACATATGATATTTATTTAAATTATATATATATATATATATATATATATTTTAATTTTCCTTTAGATTTTATCATACATTTTATTTTAACTAGTAGGATATCGAAATAGAAAGTAACTCACAACCTATAGCCATTGGTAGAGTCCTACGTTGTCAAATGACCTTATACTTTTGAAATTGTCACGATTAATATTTATAATATGGATATCCTAAAATTTCTAATTTCTATACATTTTTATAAATAAAATAATTACATCATTCCAATTTTTTTTTTTTTAATTTTCATTTAGATTTAATCATAAGTTTAGTTTTACCTTTTAGAATGTCGAAATAGAAAGTAACCGACGCCTTAGAGTCATTGTTGGAGTCCTAAGGTTCAAAAAAACCTTATACTTTTGAAATTGTTATCTCGATTAATATTTTATTATAAGGATATCTTAAAATATCTAATTTCTATATATTTCTAAAAAGAAAATAATTACATTATTCTCAACTTTCCCAATTTTCCTTTAGATTTTATCATAAGTTTAATTTTACCTTTTTGAATATCAAAATAGAAAGTATTCGACACCTGGCCTTATAGCTATTGCTGGAGTCCTAAGGTTTCAAAATACCTTATAATTTTGAAATTGTTATTTCGATTAGCATTATAGTAAATGAATATTTTAAAATATCTAATTTTCTATACATCTTTATATTTCTCATTTTTTTAAAATATTCCTTTTATTTTATCATTGGCTTAATTTTACCTTTTACATTATCGAAATAGAATGTAACAGACAACCTACAGTTATTGCTAGAGTCCTAAGATGTCAAATGATCTTACAATTTTGAAACTATTATCTCGACTAACATTTTACTACATGGATATCTTAAAATGTCTATTTTTCTATATATTTTTATAAATAAAATAATTATATGTTTATAATTTTTTTATTTTCTACCATAAGTTTAATTTACCTTTTAGGATATCGAAATAAAAAGTAACCAGCACCCTATAGCCATTGCTAGAGCGCCAAGGTGTCAAACGACCTTATAATTTTGAAATTATTATCTCCTTTAACATTATACTAAATAAATATCTTAATATTTCTAATTTTCTATATGTTTTTATAAAAAAAATTACATTTTTTGCAAAAAAAAAAAAAAATCCTTTAGAATTTATCATAAGTTTGATTTTCACTATTTAGAATATCGAAATAAAAAGTAACTGACAATCTATAGCTATTGCAAGGGACATAAGGTGTCAAAAGACCTTCTAGTTTTAAATTATTATCTCGATTAACATTATACTAAATGGATATCTTAAAATATCTAATTTTCTATATATTTTTATTATAAAAAAAGTTACATCTATCTAAATTTGTTATTTTCCTATTAGATTTTTTTATAAGTTTAATTTTACCTTTTAGAATATCGAAATATAAAGTAACCAAGAACTTATAGCTATTGTTGTTAGAGTCCGAAGTGTCAAAAGACCTTATAATTTTGAAATTATTATCTCTATGAATATTTTATTATATAGATACCTTAAAATATCTAGTTTTCTATATATTTTTATAAATAAAATAAAAACATTTTTCTAAAAAAAATTAACAATTTTAGCATAGGTTTAATTTTACCTTTAAGAATATCGAAGTAGAAAGTAATCGACAACCTACACCTATTGTCAGAGTCCTAAGGTGACAAAAGACCTTATAATTTTGAAATTATTATCTTGATTAATATTTTGCTATATGGATATCTGAAAATATCTAGTTTTTTTTAATATATTTTTATAAATAAAATAATTACATTTTTTTTTTCTGCTAGATTTTATCATAAGAAGTAATCGACACCCTATAGCAATTGTTAAAGTCTTAATGTGTCAAAAGACCTTATAATTTTGAAATTATTTTCTTGTTGAACATTATACTAAATGGATATCTTAATATATCTAATTTTCTATATGTTTTTATAAAAAAAATTACATTGTTTTAATTTTTTTAATTTTCCTTTAAATTTTATCATAAGTTTAAATTTTATTGTTTAGTATATTGAAATAGAAAGTAACTTACAACCTATAGCTATTGCAAGGGACATAAGGTGTCAACAGATGTTCTAGCTTTAGTTTATTATCTCGATCAACATTATATTAAATGGATATTTTAAAATATCTAATTTTCAATATATTTTTATAAAAAAAAATACTTACATCTTTTAAATTTCTATTAGATTTTGTTACAAGTTTAATTTTATCTTTCAGAATATCGAAATAGAAAATAACCGACAACCTATAGCTATTCCTAGAGTCCTAGGTGTCAAAGTACCTTATAATTTTGAAATTATTATCTCGATAAATATTTTATTATATTGATATCTTAAAATATATAATTTTCTATATATTTTTATAAATAAAATAACTATATTTTTCTGAGAAAAATAATTTTCCTTTTAATTTACATAAATTCAATTTTACCTTTTAGATATCGAAGTAGAAAGTAACCACAACCTACAGCTATTGCCAGTCTTAAGCTATGAAAAGACCATATAATTTTGAAATTATTATCTCGATTAACAGCTATATCCATATCTTAAGATTTCGAAAGTTAACATAAGTTTCTCTTATTTCGGGTGATTCATTTCCTCCCTACAGTATTACAAGTATTCCACATTTACGCTTAGAGATGAGCGATTTGGCCTCGGTTACTAGACCCGACCTGTGTAGATTTTACCCGATACGGTTGGAGTCCTTCGGATGGAGGTCGGGTTATGTTGGGTCGGGTTTTCTCGGGCACCCTATTCTAACAAAATCAACAATAAGTCTACACCTCCTTCAACAACCTTAAAGAAATAAGAGATGATTCAATCATAAAAATTCAATTTGAAAAGACCCCGACCCGGTGGGTAGCCGCAAAATTAGATTTTTTATTGGGTAACCAACAACCCAAAAAAACCGAAACCCGAAAAAACGGACCCGAGCCCACTTATACGAGTTATGCTAGTTAGTGTTGTTATAACCAGACCGGTGATCATTATAAAATATATACATTTAATTAGATTACATTCAAAATAGATCTTAACATATTAATTAAATACAAAATATATGCCTTAGAAAATATCATGGAATTCGCCAAATAATGGCACAAAGCCACAAATTGCAGCAATTTCATTTAAAAAAAATTAAAGCAAATAGGTAATCAAATAAAAGGAAAAAGAAAAAAAGAAAAGAGAGTTACAACAGAGGTAAAATGGCGAAAAATAAGACTAGAACTGCTATCACAAGTCGATAGCTCGCGCCTAAGCTAGCCTCGTTAAAACCCGTCTATGGCAAAACCCGGTGGGAAAAAACCGTAGATGGGAAAAAGAGTACCAGCTAATATACATAATGAAAATATTCCGAAATCAAATCTCTATTAGCTAAGTCTTCGATCTCTTGTGGAACCGTTTCAAACCAAGTAAAAGAAACGTGAAGACTGCTAAGGGCATCAACCAGCTGGTTACCTTCGCGGCAAATATGAGTGGCCGTCAACTCCAGTTCTTGCAACATGTATTTCATCCTCTTCCATGCACCCAAAATCTGCCAAGGAACCTCATCGGTTTGGGAAAAGAGAAGATAGATAACAATCATAGAATTCGATTCAATCCACAAACGTCGCTAATGTCGCATGTAAGCCTGCTCAACCGCAACAATAACCGCTTGAAGCTCTACTTCATAAGCATATCCTCGTTTGCAAGTAGTGGAGAATCCTCCCAATATAGCACCGTTGCTATTCCAAAAAATGCTGCCACCATAAAGATCACCGGGAACACCCTATGCACTGCGTCCGTATTCGTTTTCACCAAACCGGGGTCCGGGCGAAATAAAAAAACCGAGATGACCGAAGGTCCAGTCCATGTAATTGGAAGTATACGCAATCTCTTGAGAGCAGCCAACTCCAAAGAGTTATTCATCATATGCCCCACTTTAAATGTGGACGCTTCTTGTAAGGCCATCTATATGAATATCAAAACTTGAGCGGGCGTCATGCTACATTCATAAAAAACTGCACTATTTCTGGCAGCCCAGATGACCCAGACGTATGTGACTATAGCAACTCTCCACAAAGCTAGAAGCTGTGATCCCATATAAACATCCATAGCTTGCACAATGAAATGAGAGAACCCATAATCGAGACAAATATCCACATCAAATGCCCAAAAGATTTTAATTTCTTAAGTATAAAAGAAGAGAAAGCACATTGTGTAAATAAATGATCGGAGTCTTCCCTGTGACTGTAGCATAAGGCACACCAGGAAGGACCGTGAAACCCACGACGATGGAGATTGTCCCATACAGGAAGACGCGCGTGAATGGCGTGCCATGCAATGTAGGATCGGCAAGGGGGAAGAAAATTGCTCCATATCCATTTTCCCCAAGATACCGCTGGAAATTTAGCTCGCATGTCCTCATAAGCCGATTTAGAATTTACCTTACCTAATTTATCAAGCTTCCAAACTCTGACGTCTTCATCCAAAGGCAAGAAAGAGTACGAAGTGCTGTCATGAAGAATACATGGAAACCTATCTGCAAAACTTTCCTCAATAATCCATGTACCATCCATATAATAATCTCCAATTGTGTAATTTAAGTATAGACGAACATGATGAGGAATGCCAATTTTGTCCGCTATAACATACCCTAACTAGTTATCAAGCCAAAAGTTGCGAGAAGAATAGATCCCGACCACCCATCTTGATTTGTTAATAGCCTTATGAAGAAGGCAACAACAACCCGAGTATAAGGATGAGTGTATATAATAAGGCCTCGATTGTTCCTCTTTAAACCAACGGCGCCGAATAAAATCCAGGCCGGGAGAATAAAAATAAGTCAAAGCCCTCATTTTCTGCCCAGTGAAGCAATCTCTCTTTCATCTCTATTACAAAAAATAGAATGACATCTGCTAACTCTTTCTTTTCCTCTTCTAAATTTCTCACCTTCCAATCTCTCTCTTTGCACTTAAGAGAAAACCTTCTCAATTTTATGGTCTCCCACCATTTCCCTTTTATTCTTCTATCAGTTACGGCGGTTCTATCAGTTGGCTAGTTCTGCAGGTTCTATTCAATTTTCACCGGTTGTTTACAATTTGACCGCAAATCTAGTTAGATATCACTATTCGGACAGGACTATTGACCGGTTCCCTATTAAACCGGCCGGTCCGATTTTGATAACGCTGACGCTAGTCACCAGCCATAGCAATCTAACATACAATTTTGCAGGTACCCTAAACATACACATCTTAAACTAAAAATAATTTTTGTGGCTGATTGGTTATGTCAATACTGCGAAAAATCAGACAACATAGTGTACGAAATAAAGAACAATTCATGCCATCAGTGTGTGATGATACATAGAATAGAAGTTAACTTGCTCAAATGTCGCCAACAAGAAAACAAGCTTTGTAAAGCCCTCCCGTTCAGTGTAATCCTGACAAGACTCAAGGCAGCAGCCTATCTGACTCCATCACAGCATCAGCAGGTGAGAGGATGTCGCAAACTAAAGAACAAAATGAAGAGGCCAAATGTATATGACAACAGAATGTCCAATGGCGTGCATGTGCAGCACATACATATCAAGAATTGCAAATAACAGATTGCCAGAAGATACAAAGAAAAATTGTCAATAAACTATATAAAAGAAGAAAGTCCCTTAATACTTCAATGTTCGAGCCATAGGGGACGAAGGCATGTTAACCTTACCTAGTAAAGGTCTTTTGCTTCAACAACTGCTCAAGTTCAAGGACCACATATGGCTTGTCTACTTTCGCCATATCAAGGCTCTTGTGCCCTATCCTGATCCTTCAACCAATCAAGTGAAAATAATCATACATTCTTTCTATTTGAAGTGATGCCATATATTTTCAAAGACACAAGAGAAAGCACTAGCTCATAGATTAGTGTCCTCTTTAAGCACGCCTTACATACAGTACCAACTGTAGAGTCTGGCAAAAAAAAATACATCCACATAATATTACATGTTCGATCAATCTGATACCTATTAAGAGATTTTTCATCATCAGTTGATGGTGAAACTAAAACTAAACAAGTTTGTGCAACCTCATCTACCTAAATTGAAAATACTAATCCATTACTGCAATTTTAGACACAATGGTTCTGGCAGGTCTTGAAAGAATTTAATTCGTTATTGTCTGAAGCAAGGAAGAAAGAAAACCCAAGATTTTACCATAAACTCATCACTCCAGAAAAAGAGAGATGAAAAGGGACACAAAGATTATTCATGTGATAACAAAGTAATATAATTAAATCGAAATCAAACTGCGTAAAACACAATCCCCGATCTCTAATATTTTTTTTTTTGATAAAAGCAAACACGAAAACAATAATATCAATATCAATTTTGTTTCTTCTAACTTGCAGGAGCACCGTAGATGAAAATGTATTCGAGGAAATCGAGCATAACCAGGACTACAAAGATATCAAACTGCATAAAAAATAAATAGAAATCAAATTAAATTAGAAAGAAATAGAATGACAGTTTCTTCTGCAAGATATAGATTTATCTTTTAGGGAAGGTATGACGTGCATGGAAACTGCGAGGGCGTGAATTGAGATGATATGAACGGATAACTGCGATGCCGATTGAGATGCGGCAATGAAATTACAGACAGCGATGACGGAAGAAGAGAATCTGAGCCTGAAATCCATAAATGAAGCTGACAATAGATGGAGCTTCGATTATGAAGACAGAGAGTAGTTTCTTCTTCTTTCTCCCTCGTTGAATGGTCACAACAGCAGCAGATTCACAGGCAAGACAGGGGTTATATGGAGAGTGATGATTACGCTAACCCAGCCCTTGCCCTTCAAATTTACATCTCCCACAGCACTTCTATCACTTCTTTAATGGAATTTCTGGCGATGCATCACCAAAATTCCAGCTGAACAATCATAGATATTAGGGTTCCAGAGCTCACCAAATGAAGAAAACCACGATTACACTCTACCACGCCTTCAAATTTCCATCTCCCCCATCACTTCCATCTATTCTCTAACGAAAATTCTGGCGACACAACGCCCAAATTGCAGCAAAAATGGATACTATTTTCGTTGTCCTTTGCCAGAAATCAACTCCGGTTACTAGCGAAATACCCTAACCCCTGATCTCTAAGAGATCTAATTTGCTCGTTTACTGAAGGAAAAACCAAGAAATGGTAAAAGTTTACACTCACTGACGTTCAGTTTTCCACGGCCCCATCGGTTCTCTCTCTTCCACGATGACATTGACGAGAACTAATGGTAGGGGCAGAACAATTGTTCAAATTCAAAAATAAAACCATAAAACTGTAATTATTGCCCCATTAAACTAAACTACACAGGTTAAACGAAAGAAATAAAATTAAAGAAAAATCTCACTGTATATATAAAAACATAAATACCCTCTAATTGCACTTATTCAACTATTGCACAAGAGAATGACTCCACAAATATATGCCCTTAAAGTCGGTGTTCTTGTTGTTTTATTTTATTTTTCGAACCAAGGAAACAACAACAATTGTCAAATGATCTTCATAATTTACAAAATTTATTGGCTTGTACGGGAAATAGGTTAAACTTCGTCACTAGCCGTTAAAAAAAAAAAAACTTATAATCTGTGTAGCATATTAACTATTGATATACAAATCCTTGATTCCATTCTTAAATACGAGGATACATGTGTGTACTAAGTTATGCGCATAATTAGTCTCTCATCTAAGAAAATCGTAAGGAATAAATATAATAAGATTAGATTAAACTCTAAAGTAAAATTACTTCATTAACCGTAAAATTATTAATTTTAAAGGGTCAAAATAGAACAAGTTCTAAAGTAAAATTACTTCATTAACCGTAAAATTATTAATTTTAAAGGGTCAAAATACGACAAGTTCTAAAGTAAAATTACTTCATTAACCGTAAAATTATTAATTTTAAAGGGTCAAAATAGGACAAGTGAAATTGACTGAAACTTAATGTATTTTTATATTATTGTATAGATAGTGTATAGATGAATAAGTCTGGGGAAACATCCACATTTAAAAAAAGTAAAATATTAAATAAAATTGATAACCTGATAAGCATATAAATGTAGTTAATAGGGAATTTAGTGGATAATATTTCATAAAACATGAATAATTATAAAAGGCAAAAATTTAAATGAGACCGTCACAGGGCCGTCACATGGTGTGATGGGAAAAAAATATTACTTTTTGTAGTAAAAGTATCACGTTTATCTGTAAAAATATTAATTTTTTTAACAAAAAAATGTATCACTTTTTGCAGCAAAACTATTACTTTTATCTGCAAAAGTATCATTTTTTTCTATAAAAATATCAATTTTTCCTATAAAAGTGTATTCCGTCACACGTGAGATCGTCACACACAAGACTCACTCATTATAAAATTGGAAAGATTTGTTGGTCTTCCGGTGAGATGTACTTGAAAGAATTCAATGACATAGTTGGTAAGTCGAGACACAAGCTTGACTCGATATCCGTAAGACGATATTGTCCCAAATTCTAGTGCTCTTGGTCTTTGACAATCATCCCCAAGATACAACGACTTTTAGCTTTGGGATCGCAGCACAACAAAATCAAATTTTTTGGTGAACTACTCGATACTCGAGACTTTCTTATATTGAAACTCGGGAATGCTAGAGAACTATAATGCAAATGCAAAGAATACTTGAAGTGAATTGAAATGCAGGATGTGGAGGTTTATTTATTATTTTCGAAGAGATGTGGTACATTTTTGGAAATACACATTTTGATCCATGGTGACATCAGTTTGGCCAAGGCCGAACTGGTTCGGACCTGGTCGCACCCATTCGCAGGTGGCTCACGCCTACAGCCGAACCCGCGTCCTGCTGGGCACTAGGTCGCACCCGCTGGCGAACAGCTGCGCCGCCTTGCTGGTGTGCCAAATCAATGCACCCGACCTGAACCGCCGCGAACCTGCCGAGCCACCTATCAGGACTAACTTGCCAAAATTTTAAGTAGGGGTGAGCATGGGTCGAGCGGACCGGAGATCTGGGTTGCTCCAGAACCGATTCGAAATTCGGAGATCTTCGAATTTCTGGCTCCAGAACCGAACCGAAAAAATAAATATCCGGGACCGAACCGAACCGAGAATCGGGTCGATTTGGTTCGGAGATTCGGATCTATGGAGCGGATCAGTTCGGTTCGGAGATTCGGAGTTTTTAACTCAAAATAATAGTATTTCCCTAAAACATGACAATATTATATCAAATGATAAAACAACATATAGTTCAATAAAAGACATTAAAATTGACCAACATAACATAGTTCATATGTGAATACAAGTCTAGGAGTCAAATTAAGCAAAATAAGCTTCACATATTACATAATAGCTCAAAAACAATAACCATTAACGTCTCAATATTTCCACTTCTTAATCAAAAGTTTTACATTAACTTTCATCTTCAACTTTCGTCTTCAACTTTCATCCTCAACTTATTCTTCCGGTCCGTGATCCCATTGACACCTAACAAAAGTAAGAGGAATAATTGTTTAAGTCATTATGCTACGGAAATAAATACGCACAGAAATTACGTGATCCCATAAACAATGCTAGTATGACAACAAAATACACAAATATTATTTCATATACCTCTCTAAGTTTACATCAACTATTAGTGAGACAAACCCAATGCACACTTTTCAAAGTCAAACTTACATTTATAGAAGTTAAAAAAACTATTAAATAAGTCTAATCATTTGCAACAAAGCAATCAATCCAACTGTATCAACATAGAACTAGCAATCAAACCAAACTATTAAATAAGTTTAATAAGTTACATTTACAACTTGCTAGTATGACAACAGAAACAAAGCAACCATGTAAATTTATATTTAAACTATTAAATAACAAAGCAATTAAACCCAAATTACCTCTAGTGGATCAGTTTCACTCTCCAATATATAGAAACAAAGCAAACGTGTATCAACATAGAAAAATAATATCACAGTGAGGTGAGAGAGTGAAGCGCGACTGTGGGTGATAGAGCGAGAGAGTGAGCGGGGCAAGAGAGTGATGCGGGATTAGTCGATTAGGGTTTCTTGAAGTTATTAAAAGAAAACATATAAATAAATAAATAAATATATATATATATAATATATTTTATATAATTTAATTATATAATTATAATGAAAAATATTAAATATGTTTATTTATATACAGATTTTGGTTCTACTCGGTTCTAATTTTGGTTCCTCGGTTCGGAACGGTTCGGTTTTTTTGTCAAAAAAATTGTCGGATTGGTTCGGTTCGAATAAAGTCAAAAAGTCAATGGTTCGTTTCGGTCCGGAGTACTTTCGGTTCGGGTTTCGATGCGGACCGGATAATCTCCGAGACCCGTGCTCACCCCTAATTTTAAGGCTCCTCTAACTCCTCATGACGATGAAGTGCAAAGTGCGCATCTAAAGCGACTCAATGGAACATGTGCGACGTGCGCGTGCAGGCTCGGATGGTGTGAACCATCCTTGGGTCCATTTAGCCAAAGGTTAAAATTCCACTAAGGTCCGCCATAAGAGAACACACTTGATAACTCCTTCAAAGTGTTCTTCTTAATAAGGAGTACTAAATTACTCCATCTTTCTTATGTGAAACTATTTCCCACATTTCCTTTTAACTCTTCCAATTTTTCATGTTTAAATTGCAACCTTTAGACATTAATTTCTCATTCATTCAAAATTGGGTTTGAGAACATAAATACGCTAAATTCATCTATTCGAAACGTATATTATGATTTTGCAACTAAATTTTATTTTCAACAAAAGGTATCTAAATTTAAAATTGCTGAAAGATTGTTCAATTATATTTGTAGTGAAATAGAAACGGAGGGACCATCTCACATTCTGACCGACCATCCAAACCAATTATACCCCAAGATCATGATGCATCGCTTACGAATACGACACGCTTATGAATACGGCACCATCAATCCTCATATATTATTAATTATTATTAATTAATAGAAATGACAAAACTAACATATGTCGATTGCTAAGTCTATTAATAATTTATTGTCCAATTAAAATTCGTTTTTCTTCCAACTCAACTCCTACGTAGTAATTAATTAATTATATATTCTCTAGCTGATTCAATACTTCCATATATGCTGACTAATAATTCTGGCAACTAAATGAAAAACATAATCACACGAAAAGGCGGGTAGACGAAATATTGGCGATCGATGCACCTAATAATCAAATATAGGATTCGCTTGATCGCAATCATCAATGATAATAATAATGGGTATAAATAAGGATTAATTATATTATAAAATAATGTGGGAGGAGTTGTCAATAAAATGAGATATTGAATAACTTAAACATTATGTATCAAACATCATAAATGAAAATAAGTCATCATTCGTTCTCATTCTCTACCCCTAAACTCTCCAACCAAATTCATATTCATCAAATTCATCAATCGTTTTCGATTTGAGCTGTATAAGTTCAAATCTAGGTTGACTTTGGTAGATTTAAAGGATCGAATCTTAATAAAAAAAACATTCATTAATTTTCTCAGTAAAGTTTAACTCAAACACTCCTCAGCCTTAATCAAACATGTCATATAACAAAGATGCATTGAATATGTGAAATTGTCTTTATGCATGCATCTACACTAACATTTATGAAGTATATAAAATTGTTTTCTACATAAATTAAGATTGATCATGAAGTGGGAAATTGGGGAGAATGAAGACAAGAAAGTCGTGTCTTGATTGTAGGCATCAATACCATATCATATGATTACCCTTCTTTCCATCTCGTTGCTGATTTTGTCGGTCTGAACCCTGTAACTCTGTGGAACAATTTCTTTTTCTTTTTAAATTAAGAAGAAAGGAAGAGTAGTATATTATTATTATTTTATTGGAAGATAAAGTTTTAAGAATACGCGGTGAACACAACTACAACGTAAGCATCATGTAGCTATCAAGGAAGATTTTAAATTTTTGGCATTTCTTGGTTGGCGGGAAATTTTGCCCATAGCTCATAACTTATTACCCTTATGGGTTATTATGTGAAAATTGTCAAATCTAGCACTCTTTTCGATCTGTCTTGGTTCAGATCGTTTTGAGTTTAGGGCGACGCTTCTTGGCCCGTGTTTGTCGATTTCTCGCCATGGCGGTTCTCTTCCATGGCGGCATACTGCGCCTTGCCGCGACTTCTTGCAGTCCAGAACAGGTGAGGCCCCTGTTTCCTCTAACTCACTGAGTCAGGTCGATTTAACTCAATGAGTCGACCCAACCGAATCACTCTATTTCGACCCAGTTCATGGTCGAAGAAGGGGATTCCCCAGCAGATTCGAATTTCAGTTTTGTCTGCGTTACTCATATGTGAATTCAGGTATGTATTTCGGTTAATTTCTCAACCCCACTTCTTTGGTCTTTGGCGGGGGCCTTTCAGCAGCTGTGTTTCTGCACAAGCAGCCTAGCAGCTATGGAACTGCGGCAGGGAATTTGTTTGATTTTTCGTTTGTTAATGTCACTCTGCTGGTCTATTGTGCGTCGACTTGGATTCGAGGCATCTTCCGCTCATGCGTTCAGGTATACAGCATCTTCTCCAGCTGCTTTCTCACAAGTGCTTTTGGTCGGCCCACTCGATTTGCACTTTTTGTTTTCACTATTATTCACCTTGGTCTGTTTTTGGGAATGTATTGTATACTTGAGACTAATGGTGATTGGCCGAGGTTTCTTTCGGTTTTGTTCCCATTTTGTGCCAAACGGAGACGTCCCTCCGTTGATTGACAACAATTCCGAAGCTTTGGCTCGGCAATTCCAGGCTTTGTTTGGAGGCAGTCCTACGTTGATTTTGAGCAGGATTTTCTTTGCGTTTGTCGTGTTTTGGGATATGTCATTTGGTCGTGCTTATAGATTTGACAGCTCCGAGTTAATGCATTGGAATCTTCCCAGGGATTTTGGACTCACGCCGATGTGAGGAGTGTTGTATTTCCCCCCACGCTTGGATTTTGTGACATGGGGCAAGGTGCTTCGCATCTGTAGTATGCCAGAAGATAGTTCTATTCGTTGCACTATATTGGCTTGTTCTTGTATTTGCTATATCTTCTTTAGCCAATTTTAGACTTATTATGTACACCTTTATCTGCTGATACACGTTAATTATGCATGTACTTAGGTCGATTTAGGATCATATTTTATATCATTTACGTGCATATTTGACCGGTATTTATTTATATTAATAATATTTGGGTCATTTGACGTGTTTCGACTTGTTTTGAAGTTAATTAGGTAATTTTATTCCATTTGTATAAAGTTCGAAGAAGAAACAAGCTAAATAGGGTTAAAGCGGATGAAAAGGAAGTTAAAGGAGCAAAAGGGCCAACACGACTGCGTCAAATATGAACACGGCCGCGTCAAAAGTGGCCTAGAACATGAAAAGACGCACTGCCAACCAACACGGCCTCGTCAATAACCAACACGGCCTCGTCAGAATGTGTTCCGAAAGTGAAATATTCTATCAGCTTGACATACCTCGAGTATTTTGGCCATATCTTGAGATATACAACTCCGATTGAGGTGAAATTGGTGGCGTTAG
Source organism: Ajuga chamaepitys (assembly GCA_958295605.1). Classification (NCBI taxonomy): domain Eukaryota; kingdom Viridiplantae; phylum Streptophyta; class Magnoliopsida; order Lamiales; family Lamiaceae; genus Ajuga; species Ajuga chamaepitys. The sequence continues at coordinate 21,743,917 of OY282506.1, read as the reverse complement.
AAAGATGATTCAAAGGGCTACAACTTTTCCTGAAAGAGACAAATCCCAAAAATGACCGGAAGACCCTAAAAAATGGCTTGAAAGTCAGACTTGAAAATCTGCCTGAGCAAAACGGACGCGGCCGCGTCACAATGTCAACACGGCCGTGTCAGAAAGCCTTTCCTACGAGAATTTCCTAATTTTAATAGGATTTTGATCCTATCTTCCAAAAGATTCGTCCCCAACTCCATAAAAAGGACCCCAAGCTCTAGAAATCAGGGGAATCAGATAGTAACATCAAGAACATCAATTACATCATCGTTCTACCTAGAAGAAGGTTGGAGGACAAAGAAGACGAAGATCATCGAGACAGATTCATCCGGGTTTAGTCGTTCTTTCCTAGTTTAATCTTTTACAATGTTTTTCGTAGAATTTTGTATTGGATTATTGCTAGGCATGAGTAGCTAAGCTATTCGTGTCCTAGGGTTAGAGAGTAGGGATTATTATGGCAATATTTTGATTTATTGATTCCGTTCTTTACGTGTTTACCTCTATGTTTGTGCTTATAACTGAATTTAGCTTGATCACCTAGATTTAGTAATTTAGTTTAGCAATTCCGCTTCGAGAGGAGGGAATCTTTATCAGACTTAGAACATAGAGCACAGTTGTCTATGACTGTGTAGGTTGTGGCTTAGGATCGTTTGGGAGTTATTAGGTTTAATTGACTCGAGAGGGTAATTAGCTTAATTAATCAACGATTTAATCGCTTCGAGAGAAGGGTTAGATTATTGTCGTGCCGCCTAATAAACACTAGAATTGGTAAATCTATTGGTTAATCATATTCAACATTGAAGTAATATCCTGAAATCGAAGCCCTAGGATACCCTTTCTCATTGATTGTTAGTTCTTTTTGTTTGCCAATTCATAAGTAACATAGTTATTCATTAAATTCCTCAGTTTTTGTTAAAACAACCTTTTACAACCTAGTACCTAGTTAGGACATTCCTAGAGTATTGAGGTATCAAACTACCTAAAACTATTCCTTGTGGGATCGACCTTGATTATCGTTACTACACCTACAACCGTACACTTGCGAAATACTAGGTTAGAAGACCGACGTGTCATCTGCCGGCTTGTGGCATGAAAAGGTTTTTAGTTTGTCTCTTGTGAGTGATCGTCCTGTGGTCTCCACATTATTCACACGTTTCTTTGTTTTCTTTTCTTTATTTATAATACTACCTATTTAGTCAAATCTAGCACTCTCGCTAACTTTTAGATAGAATACGTCAGCTCTCTAAAAACATAGAATAATGTAGCCCATTTGTTACAGTTGCACATAAACCTTCCCACCTAGATGCGCCTCTTAACCCGTATTTAACCCGCCTCCTGACCCCCCAACCCCTCTACAATCAGCTGATGTTGACAAGTTCCCCGGTGCTGCTTTTCAGTTTTTCAGGTTTGAAGCATTCTCTCTCCTCTTAATATAATTCACGTCAAATTTCATTTGAATTTGAAATCGGGTCAATTTCCAAAAGCCACATGTACTATTAGCCTTTTTTTACTTTTCCCACCTATTTTTTTTTTGTTTTTTCGACAGTAACTTGCGTGTTTTCACTTTTGCCACCTCCGACCATATTCTGGTGTATATTGACCACGTGAAACGCACATGAGTTCGCTGGAGCCCCTTTCTGCAACAAAATGGAGCATTTTCTGCAATTATTTTATAAGCGTAAAGTTGTTAATAGATTTTTTATGAACTTGAAAATTACCGTTTTTCTTATATTTTTCAAGTCTGTTTTCATTGAGAAATTGCGCGTAATCATCATGTCTTAGCGCAATTTTGCATTTTATTGCATTCCCGGGTCTTAATTCCCTTTTGATATGATTTAATGCACTTTTTTTGTTTTAGATTTATTTTTTGAAGGTTAGGAAAAACTCGGAGATCAAGAAGGTCGATTGCGCACATTTTCTCACTCTAGCCCGCATCCCGAGGCCCAAACGAGTCCAAAATAGGCCAGAGTCAGACTTAAATTGAAGTTCGTCAAATCACAAAAAGAAGTCGTGAAGGAGTCGAGTCGAGAAAATGGGTGGAAAGATCTAAAAAAGATGAAAAATGGAAGAAGAGGTTAATAGCACGTGTTTCCCCATTCCAGCCCGCAGAAAGAGACCCAAACGGGCCCGAGTCAGACCCTAAAAAAGTCCAACTTGAAGTTCTTTGAGTCGCAAACAAAAGTTGTGAAGAAGTCGTGGTGAGAAGACGAGAGCAAGAGGCCCAAAACGGCGACGAAAGAAGATGGGACGAGAAAGGAGTACAAAAGTGGACCACAAGACCGGTACCGGCCTGGTACCGGACTGGCACCCTATCGGTAGTTAGCCTAGTAGCTCCCCACCTCCCCACTGCCAGACCGGTACTGGCCTAGTTTCTCGGCTCGACTCTTTCGTTTTTCGACCGTAACTTCCTCATAAAGATTCAGATTCAAACGATTCAAGATGTTATTCGATCGAAAGACAAAAACCTACCACTTTTGTGTGGAGGTCAAGAGCTGATTCTGCACCGATTATTCTCAGAGTCACGAGAAGTCCGAGTCAAGCGCATAAGAGAGGCTCGACTCAACAATTTACGATCCCTTACTTTCTTACTTGTATTTTACTATTATGGCCCTACTAATAGGGCTAATTTATATAGATTTTAGTCCGTTTGGGAGCAGAAGAGTGGGTGAGTCTATAAATACCCCCTCCTCTCTCATTTTTTAGAAATTTTGTCTTTCAACCCTTGAAGGAATATTGAAGATTCTCCGATTAAATTCATCATTAAGCTTTTCTAATCCCTTCTTCTCTCTTTATGTTTTTGTTTATTTATGAATGTCTGCATAATGATGTTATTGGTATTTTCATGATGTCTTGTGAGTAGTCTCATTGTTTCCCCAAGCAAGGGAGTAGCCCAAGTTTTGGGGTCGATACTTGATATTTATGATTGATTAATTTGATTAGGGTTTGGTAACTTAGGATTAGGATTTAGTTAATTTATAATGATGGTTAGTTGAAATTGAGCCTTCGACTACAGGCTTGCTTCATGGTCGCTCCGGCTTTCGGTGGCTTAGGATCGCTTTAATTAATCATGCAATTAGGAGATGATAGTTGGCTCCCTAGACTAAGATAGCTACCCTTTCGAGGCTTTTCGACTAGATCTTGATTGAGTTTAGAGGTTAAATTTTTCGCCTTAGTTTGTTCGGGTGGGAGGTTAGCCTCGGATAATTAACTTAACCAAAACCCAATTGGTAGGAGGAAGACCTACGGAGAAGAAGCCCTATCAAGCGGGGAAGTAGAGTCTAGGGGACGTTGGTTGGGATGGACGAAATTAGGTTTAGTTGCATGTGTAGGAACTACACCCTTACGCCGGTCTTTAGCATAGGAGAAGTTGGGTTATTCTCTTCTAGTCTTACGTAAATAGAATCCCAGGGCCGGGGCTTGAGTTTGTTTAGTTTATTCGTGTAGGTAGTATACATTAAACCCCGATTACATACTTATCCTAGGAGAATACGACACCTCAGCCGTATTCCGAACTCATTGCCTTATTGGGACGCTGGTTTGGTAGTGGATCGACCATTTTAGCCTTATTTCATTTTAGCTTTCATTTATTGGATATTGACCTTATTCGTTTGGGTGAAATCGGATTTTGGGGAACTCTTCACTAATTATTTGTTTATTTCGATTGCGATCTTAGTATAGTCAATTCTCAATTTCCAATTTAGCTAAACTTTTAGAATCTTGGCTCGGTTGATTCACACAGGATATCCTCCTTATGGTTTGACTTATACTACCTCTGTCTTAATCCGTTCATTTGAGGGCTAAGGAAACTCTTCTAAACTTAATCGGTTTAGGGATTTTCAAGACAAGTTCATGGCATCATTGCCAGGGAGGATTTCTCCCCGTGTAATTAGTCGGGTCATAAATATTCTTTAAGTGTTAGCATTTATTTTCATGTTATTTATTTCTTATGTATCCTTGATGAAGTACTCCATCATTTATTCAACATGTGCATTTCCTATTTAGGTCTCCATGAATAGAGTTTTGGAGGAGTTTAAGTTTGAGAGAGCCTGGAGGCTTTTTCTAGCTACTTACACAAGCAAGGAGGAAGAAGATGTGGGTACATGTGGAGGAAGCCACGATCTCTCCAATTGTCCAAGACAAGATTTCTGCAAAAACATATTTTATGCGTTGGTGTGAGCATAAGTTCAATATATCAAGTGAGTATTTGTATGAAGAATAAGATGTTGGGAATCTGGAACCGAGTTTGGATCTTAAAGAACCGGTCCAGAAAGCCAGGTTCTGAGTCAAAGCAGTGAGAGAGGTCAAGGGAAAATCGGGTTTGAGTTGGTTATTAACTGCTGGGTGCAATGGTTATAATCCGTTGCACAAGAAACCGTTGTAGAAGCCATTCCAGCAACTTGCAGCAGTTTGAACTTCAATCAGTTATAACTTCCTCATCACGTGGAGTCGAGCTACAACACTTATACAGACATAAAGCACTTGTAATTGCGAGCTAGATCATTTAGTTTTCCCTCTGTTTGCATTACACTAGTGAGAGAATTAGATTTCTAGGGTTCGTAACCTAATTCGGCTTGTGAATTAGGGGTTTGCTAGATTCTTGTTAATTCTTGTAAGTGCTTGTGTAGTGAAGTGAATTAAGGTGCATAGAACCTCCGTGTACATAGATCATCACTGATCGAACCACGTAAAACTCCCTGTGTTCATTTTTCTTTTGATTTCTGCGTTTCAAGAGTGTTCGGCCCAACTTCTGAGTTTTTCGGCCGAACAGAGTTTTGTCTTTCTTTTATGTGATCTTGATCTTTTCACAACAGTTGGCATCGTCACATCTCCCCAATGAATGCCTCGAAGGCGATGCTATCGATGAAGATTGGGATAGAGCAACTGATAGTTTTATAAAAGATCTCAAATCTTCCATCGCAATTTCCGAATGAACGAATGCCCCCCCTTCCCCACCACCACACACACACACCCCTCATCAAGAGAAATATTTCATGGATAACATGTGTGAAGATGAGGTGGAAGAAGCAATTGTGGAGGTCAAGCATAATCGGAACATGATAACCTTGGCGCAAATGAACAAGCTCAATGGAGAAGAGGGTGAGATTCCTATGAACATCTTCTTGAGAATTTAGATATCGTTGAGTGTATCAATGTTGAAAAGGAGAAATTATATGGTCATGAAATTCATTATTTCCCTTCTCCTTGGATGGTGAAGCAAGACGATGGTTCAAAGATGAGCTTCCTTATACTTACACTACTTGGAATGAACTTGCAATTTTGTTTCTCCATAAGTTTCCTCTATTATGCAAAGAAGAATCAACTTAAGCCAAGGACGAGTTGACGAGGAAACTGTGGAAGCCCAAAAAAAGGGCAAGTTGGATGAAATCTTCGACTACATGGGATATGACGAGCCTATGAGTGAAGAAATTATGGAAGAGTTAAAGTTCACCTTCATGTTCAATTGGGACCGAAACCCAAATTCAAAACTTCGAGAGATGTGGAAGGCTCTCTACAAAGAAGAGTATAGGCCCGCCGAGAAGGATCTTGATACACGTCGCGTGTACATGTATTTTAGGTCAATTTAGGGGTATATTTTATATCATTTACATGTGTACTTGGCCGTAATGTGCTCGAATTTGTTATATTGTGCTAGATGACGTGTGTGTGCTTGTTTTAGTGTTAATCGGGTAATTTTATGCAAAAAAAGTCCTTTTGGAAGAAGTTTGGATAAGAAATGAGCAAGATGATGGGAAGAAATGAAGAAAGTTTGAAGTAAAGTCAGAATGAACTGACTTGGTCGAGGCCGGAAATGGACTTGGTTGAGTCAATTAGGTGGGGGAAAAAATAATTTTCCAAAGAGGGCCAACTTGGTTGAGTTCGGAAAGGGACTCAATCGAGTCGAATTGTAAAGAGTTATCACGAGTTAGGCAGAATCACCTAACTTGGTTGAGGCCAACATTTTAACTCAGTCGAGGCCGAGTTTGGCAAAAATCAAGCCAAAGGTAGGACTGGACAACTCGGGCGAGGCGGTGCTTGGACTCGAGTCGATTAAGGCGGCTGATTTTTTTTTCTACACGCATTTTGGCTTATTTTGAGCCCGTTTCAACCCTAGTCCATCCCAAACTTATAAATACAAGTTTTCAAGTCCGAAATTAATAGACTTTATCATTAGAAAAGCACTTGGAAGTAAGAATTGAAGTCCAAGGAATGAAGAGACGAAGATTGAGATCAAAACTTCGGGGTTTTCTTTCTTTTTGTTAATTTTTATTAACTAATCATGTTTATCTATGAATTGTGTTGTTTTTTTAGCTTTAGGCATGAGTAACTAAACAACTTGTGTTCTAGAGTTAAAAAGTAGGTTACGAGATTATTATGTTTTGATTTTATCGTTTAAATTCTAGACTCCATCTATATCGTGTATCTATGTGTTTGTTTTCTTTATATGACGTTGTCAAATTGATCACTTGATTTATATCTACTTGTTTAATGATTCGGCATCCAAGAGGAGAGTGTCGGTAATAGACTTACAACACATAGCGTAAGTACCAATATTCGTCCGAGAGGAGTGATGTATTTGTGTAGGCATTGGTCTAGGTACTTTTGGGAATCTTTAGATGATAGTTAGCCTGAGAGGGTAATTATCTCTAATTAATCTATAGATTAGCATAATCCGAGAGGACGGTTAGTCTATAGTTGTGTCGTCTAATAAACAATAGGATCGGTTAAAAGTCTAAAATTTAGGATAATTATATATAGGATATTGTAAATGAAATTGAAGCTCTAGATTACGTCATAATCTCATTTGAATCTCCCTTGTTATTTGTTTTCTTGGTTGCCAAGCAATTAGTATTTATTTAAGTCTTTTATGCAATTTAGGTTTTTGAAAATATATTAAATCAGTCCAGTTATTCAAGAGTCTATATAGGGTAGAAATATTAAAATTAGTGTATTAAACTAGACATAGGTAAATAGTCTATGTGGGATCGACCTTGTTTCCACTAGCTACAACAGCACTGTACACTTGCGGTAACACTAGGTTAAAAATAGTGCATAAGATCTCTAATCTCCCACCAAAATATCCAATGAAGTTGAGGACTATACACCCATCTCCCACCAAGAAGAATCATCTCATTAACACGAGCATGACCCAAGTCGAAGTGCAATCCAGGGTTCACCCATCAATTCGGTTGAGGCATCAAAAGAGATCGAAAGATCCACTATGTGCTTTACTTTGAATCTCCTCCCCATCGATGATAATGTCGAGCATGTTGGGATTACTCGTGTTGATGAGAGTGTCGAGGATCTTTTTGGGAATGAACATTTGATTGAGGAATCATTTCATTTTTCAAACCATTCAAACCCTATTTTCACACCATTTCATCCCACAAGACCAAACCATTTTTTTTTTTTTTTTTTCACGAAAATCCCCCTTTTGAGAATCTAAATGTCATTTCTTGGAATAATAGACTTGGCAATGAAATGAGAATTGAGGATGAAGGTGAGATAGGATTTAAGCTTGAATCAGAATGTACATATGAGGTTACATTTGAGGAAAGCTTGAAGTAAGTGAAAACATAAATGTGGTTAGTTTAGGGTTGAATAATAAAGAAAATAATCCAACTGCCCTTCTTTGTGTGTTGAGCATTTAGGAATTCAAAAGGAAGAAATGAATATATTTGAAGGTTCTAGAACCCCTAGCTTGGATGACCACCCTCATAACATTGTTGAAAATGCAACCTCAATTGTTGTTGTGTATGCTACTTTCCTGATTCCTAAGAGTTGGAATGAGATTCTATCTTGGGAAATGATTAAGGTTGAAGCTCCCCTATCTTTTTCATTTGGAAAGAGTCCCATTTCACCCACTCAAAGATTCAAATTTGTGGGGGAACCACTCCCATTTGAAAGGGACAAATTTTTAAGAAAACATGTACTCCCTAAACTTGACAACTTGGCCTTGAGGTGTTTGGATCTCATTCTCGCTTCTTCATATTTACCTCGAGATGTCAAGAGAGAATTTTTAGTGGGTTACACAAAATTGTCCCTGTATTAGGGTTTAGTCAGTATTTAATGCATTTTTTACGTTAATTCAAATAATGACTAGTGTGTAATTTTATTTCTACAATGAATTTGACGTTTGTTGGTGGTTTACTGTTGTGTTCTATTATGATTAATGTGTGATGTTATTATAGTACAATGTATGTGATGTTATTCAGGTTGTTTAGGTGGTGATGTGGTAGATTATTATGTAATGAATTTTGGTGATGGGGTAATTTTGTTGGGGCTGTTATTGATGTTGTCTTTTTCTCATGCTATCCAGGTGATAATTCTGAATTGTTTACGATCAAAATCTTCTATCTTGGTAGATTTCATAACTTAGGGAAATGTTGTTATGTTGTTGGGAGGGTAGCATTTTTTGACTATTGTGACCCTGACACAATGTCAATATCAGAAGTCAATGAAATGGTTGATGAACTAGGCATTACTAGGGTTTAATTGGAATGAGGCTGATAAATGTAGTTCACTACATGTCCTTGAAAGTGACATGGATGCAGTGAATTTAGGGGGATCTAAAGATAGTAATGTAATGGTTGGGCTGTATGTTAGCCATATACCAAAAAGTGGGGATGGGGAAAACTTAGAAAGAGATGATGTGGGTAGTGTTGGTGATGTAGGTAACAATAGCCAACTTGTCTTGTAGGTGGGTAAGGCTCATAGTGAGCAAACTCCTCCTACAGATTTAATTAATAATGAATATGCAGATGTCACTAACAGTGATGATAGTGATGATCTACTATCTATAGTTCAGATACTGACATATCTAAGAAGTTTGTCGACAGTGAATCTGAACTTGAAGATGAAGATGATCTCTTCTTTGATGAAGCTGTAGATGAGTATGTAGAATGGGGAAGGGGGTTGTTTAGGAAGCCACCTGTTTCCCAAGATGTACCTAGTTCTAGTGTAACTCCAAAAGCTAAATACACACACACGAGAATTCTAATATTTGGGCTAGAAAGGAGGGGATAAATGAACTAGAGTTCTTTGTGGTTTGTATTTTGATGATGTGTATACATTTAGTAGGGTTGTGAAGGTTCATTCAATTCTTAATGGGAGGACAATTACCTTTACAATTAACCACAAAGACAAAGTACAAGCTAGATGTAACCACTCAACTCGTAAGTGGTTGATCTATGCCTCTTCTACGAAAGGTAAGTGTACAATGCAAATCAAAGCCTACTATGAGAAGCATAAGTGTCCTAGGAAGCAAAGGGTCAAACATGCAAATGCAAAGTTGATTTTTGATTTGTATAGGCAGAAAATTTACACTGACCCTGCTGGGCCAGTTGATTCTATGGTGGCATGGATCAACTAGGATTTGAAATGACAGTGTCTAGGATGACTTGCTATAGGGCCAAATATATTGTTCTAAGTTAGGGTAGTGGGTGTGAAAGAGATGAGTATGTTGTTGTGTGGTCATATACAGAAGAGATAACTCAAACAAGTCCTGGTACAAGTGTTAAGATCAAGTGTAAGGAGACTGTTGAGGGATGTAGGCTTAAGAGAATCTACATATGCTGGGGGTCTTTAAAAAAGTGTTTCTTGGAGGGTTGTAGTCCCATCATTTTTTTGGATGAATAATGAAGTGCTCCCATTTGCCTACGCTATCGTAGAGAAGGAGAAAAAAAGACATGAATGTAGTTTCTAAAGTTGCTTTTAGAAGATCTTGGAGGGGATAAGCATAGTAGATGACAGTGATGTCTGATAAGGAGAAAGGGTTGATAGAAGTTGTTGAAAAGCTCATGCACGGATGTGAACACAGATTTTGTGTTACACATCTATACCAAAATTTCAAAATGAGTCACTAGGGATTAGCACTCAAAAAATTTCTTTGGAAAGCTGCTAGGGCCACTAGGGTAGTTAACTTTGACAAGTCAACGAGTGAGATTAGAAAAATGGATGTTGAAGCCTTTAACTAGTTAGCGGCTAGGCCAGCTCATAACTGGACCAGGTCCCATTGTAGATGTTTTAGTATTTGTGACAAATTGGAAAATAATATGTCAGAATGTTTCAACTCAATGATCCTGAAGGCACATGCAAAAGCAATTTTGTCAATGCTGGAAGCAATTAGTGTAAACCTAATGAGGAGGGTGCATATTAAAAGAGACAAAATCAGGGATTACCACGGGCAATTTTTTCCAGTTTTGGAACAGATTTTGGAGGACCTGAAGACATCAATAGAGTATACTGATGTCTGGGATGGTGAGAACAATTCGAAGTTGAGACAACATATGGGGGATTATTTAAAATTCTTTTCGGAGAAGGGTGCTACAGCTGTAGGAGATGGGAGCAGTGTGGACTGTCTTGTGCCCATGCCATAGCAGCCATGAACTATCTGGATGTGAAGCCACAAAGCAACGTCCGCCACTATTTCAAAAACAAACTAGTCTGAAGGCTTACTCTCACTTCATGGGGGCAATGGAATCTGCTGATTCATCGCTTGCTACTGAATGGCCCACAATCATCGTCTGGGATGGTGAGAACAATCCGAAGTTGAGACAACATATGGGGGAAGATTTAAAATTCATTTGGGAGAAGGGTGTTGCAGCTGTAGGAGATGGGAGCAGTGTGGACTGTCTTGTGCCCATGCCATAGCAGCCATGAACTATCTGGATGTGAAGCCACAAAACAACGTCCGCCACTACTTCAAAAACAAACTAGTCTGAAGGCTTACTCTCACTTCATGGGGGCAATGGAATCTACTGATTCATTGCCTGCTACTGAATGGCCCACACTTATCCCTCCTCTCTTACAGAAGTTGCCTGGGAGGCCTAAACTATTTAAGAGAAAACCACAACCAGATAAGAATTTGAAAAATCTAGCAGAAAGCAAGGGAAAGGGGAAGGGTAGGTGTGTTGATAAACTAGAGTCAAACTAACAAAAAAAGGACCATTATTATTTGCAAATTCTGTCATCACCCTCATCACAACATTCGAGTTTATCCTTTGAAGCCCAAACCCCCTCCACAACAGGATGACCATCAGCAAGGAACGGATATTCCAACCCCTAATGAAGAATGAACTGCGCGAAAACGAAAAAGGGTAATTGTTAGACTTTTTTACTATTAATATATCACACTCTGCAGATTTCTCTCTTTGTTTAATTACCATAGTTTTCTTTGTTATTGTTATCTTATTTAGGCTAAGCATGCTAGGCAAGAACCAACAAATGCAACCACCTCAAGTGGCAGAAACAAGGTAAATTTCATATTTTAGTTATAATACAACTTTCATTTACATTAATTTTCAAGTTGCTAATAGGGAAAGCAAAAGAGACAACCTGTAGAAAGTAAGCCATCAACTCAGTAAGGGGGGGGGGGGGGGGGGGGGAGGGGGGCACCTACAGTATCTAAGAAAACTCAAAAAATCGTTAAGGTGCCAGTTAGGAAACTGGTGAAAAAACTGCTCAAAAGGTGAATTTTTTAGTTATGTCCAGTTCTATGTATAAAGAGACAAATTGTTCGATGTTTTTGTGTTTATTTCATGGGTTGGTTACATTTTTTATGATATAGAAAGGAACTACACAAAATCCATTTCAAAGTGAAGATGATACAGATGGCTTTGACCCAATTAGCACTGCCCTAGACGAATGGTGGAACTTAACCTCCACAACTCAAGAAAATGTGCAAAAGGTATAACTTTTCCACTAATGTCAGAGGAAAATTAGAAACTTCTTCATGGTCAAAATAAGGTTTAATTTTGGTGTTTCTTTTGTGCAACATAAGGTAACTAGCAAGGAAGATTTGACACCGTCTAGGGCAACGAGAAGTAAAGCAACCTCTATTGTTGAAGAGGCAATCAAGATAAGTCAATGAGATTCAACCAATGAGGTTGCAACATCTTAAAGAGTTAGAGAATATAATGCAAAGTACCCCGTACCTCCCAAGCGGGTGACACCAGCTAGGGCTGCGAAACAAACTAAGGAGCTAGCAAACCGAAGCTCAAAAGAATACCCAAGAGTCAACAAGTGTTGTTGTGATCAAGAAACCCGTATGAAGAAAGTTGCAGGTTCAGTAGGATAACGTGTTCTATAAATGTTACCTTTCGGTCATATAGATGTAGGTGCATTTAGATTGATGAATATATTTTAGGTTGTAGGTAAGAAAAGTGAAGACTCAACGGGATTTGATGCTAGGGCCACCCAACGTGATGGACTAGCGCAACCTACAACGTACAGGCCAAACCAAACGAACCTAGGATCAAGCAACATAACAAATGTAGTCAGGTTTTTGGCAACTCCCAAAGACGTATAAGTACTGCAAGCACACGTTCCCGAGGGCAGAGTACCAATCTGCACCCAGATATACTGCCAAAAAGATGCAAAAGAAGTTGATTAGAAATTGACTAGAACTGGATATGGCCAGTACACTTATTATTTTGTCATTAAAACATAAACTCTCTAGGGAGATGTACAATTCCCTCCTCCTTTTTAGCGTTTTGATTTTTTTTGTTAAGTTCATAGCAGAATTTGTAGGCTAAATCTTCACTCATTTGTGGGTCTCCTGTTAAGGTCATGTAAGGTACTAGTCAAAGACCAATCATATGAAATCTTTTGTTCGCTTTAGTGGTTTTGGAAATGGAATCAATATTTACTTCTCCTTATTTGGTTGCCCTTGTGTTTCATGTTTATTATGTTTGCAAAAGAAACCATATGGTTATGTTTGCAATTCATTGGTACGTTTAATTTGAACAAAAACAAAGTTTCACCTTTATCAATGTTTTGTTGCGTTCGTGGTTCATGTTTGTTATTGCACAAAAAGTCCCCTATGCTTGTGTTTGCAATTCAATTGTCAATTGAATAGAACTGAAACAATGTAAACAAATACATAAACTTTTGTGAGCAAGATTAATCGAGTTAAAATGCCACAATATGAGTTAGAAATACGAAAGAACATCATTCTTAGACTGGGATAATTACAAGTAAAACATAGTTGTGATTCACACAACAAAGATAGTAATCCACATGAAGGCAAAACACCTGCCTGATGATACCACATTTAACCTAGCATCTACAACTATCCCTTGAAGATGTAGGGCAGTACTGCAACATAGAAAATAAACCACATCCAATTTTCTCTCTTTTTAACTCTTGCCAGCTCTTCTTCAACAAGGGTAATTCTGACCAACTCGTTCTCGTCAATGTTTGGTCTGGACTCGCCTTCGACATGATTTACTCGGAGCAAGCGACCCGGGATAACTTGTCTTGCTTTTCTCCCTATTGGGGGGTCTAGCCAAATGAAAAACTCGCAACCGTTTAATGCCTGAAAATATCGAAAAAAATTAGCAATGTCAACACACCAAGTGCTCTCCACAAAAAATACTGTGAAAAAAATTGAAGAACACATCTACATCTTATTTTTTACCGCAATTCTTAGTGAAGATATGACAAAAAAAGTGACTCAATTCTGTGAAAATATGAATAAAAAAAAAGGGCAATGAAGCTGCAAATTTTTTCCTCCTTACCCGAAACCTTCTGCACAGACGTACCGGCGACCCGGGTTTCTGTCCATCCAAGATGTCCTTCCGGCCGTGGCCATCCCATAGCTGTAATGGATGTCCGTGGTTTCTTCAAGTTTTTCGAACTGGAGCAGAATTTTTTGAGAGAGAAGAGAAAGTAAATTTACGCCATTTACCCTAGTTCGGCTTTTTATATAAGTGGGAAATTAATAATAAAAGTGACAAGCTATTATCAAATTTAGTCTTTCAAAATAATTGCAGAAAGGGGCTCCGACGAACTCACGTGCATTTCATGTGGCCTATACACTAGGGGTGTGCACAGTACGGATAATTGAAAATATCTGTAACCAAACCGAACTTCAGATATTTCCAAGATTGAGTATCCGATCGAAAAAAAAATATTTGTTACTATACAGTACCGAAATTTCGGAGCTGTTTGGTACGGATTTTCGTTACAAACGCTTCAAACTGGCTCGAACAGAAAATTTGGATATACGGATATTATTTTTATTTAAACTTGTAAATTACCTGCTTTTTTTAATCAAAATGAACAATAGATAAAGTTAAACAACAAAATATCCATAAATAAAAAAATAAAGAAGTACTATAATCGGTAAACCATACAACAAAACATTGTATGTTAACATCAACAATCAAATAAAATGTTCAATATTAACATCAAAGTAACCATAATATCTTAAAAACATATAAAGCACTTGCCTGCAAAACATAATTTAGTACGGTGTTAGATTGTAACAGCCGGTATTTTTCTGCTTATTATTATTATTTGGTTTACTCAATTTGCCAAATTATTTTATTCATTATTCCAATGATAGGCCTAGGCCCAACACCAAATTCAATTTGGCCCATTTATATTCAAAATCCAATTTATATTGGGGATTATATTAATTTGTAAGTCCATTTATTTGTTATTTACTTATTTATTTATTAATTTGTTTAAGTTCAAAGTCTCAATAGGAATTAATACATGTCATGATAAAGTCCATGTCTTTGAGCCCACAACTCAAGCCCAATCCACTAATGTGTAAGGCCCATGTCTGTAGCCCAAAGAAATTCCAAGTACCGGGGATATACTAAATTATAGCGGTAATTACCTAAAATCTGAGATTAATCTCTACAAATCTTTATCTGTATCAAGCACAACCCTAATGTCACGGGGGCGCTTGTAGTGAGAATAATTAACACGCGCACCGTGTGGCAAGCAATCGACTCCTTCGATTACTCCCGCCTCTCGATCGCAAACGTCGGACAGCTCAGCTGTTGCGACGCAATCACACCGGTGCTGTATTTTGGCATCGTTGCCGGGGAACGGTGCAAAGAGATTTATTTCTTTTGAGTTTATTTTAGTATTTATTTTAGTTAGTTATTCTTTCTTCCCCTATTTTCTTCATTAATTGTTTCTGCCTTGTTCATATAAAAAATGGATGCGTATGCACATTATTTTGGAGCTAGGCATGATAACATTCCACATGAGAATTCTTTAGATAGAAGAATAAATAAAGTAATCTCTCTAGTGGAAAAGTTGGTTTTATTTCAGGTACAACAGGTCAAGATTTGTGGAATATACTCGATTCCTGGACATCCTACAAAAATTTATCCCTACAATTCTAGATACAATCCGAGATGGATGGATTCCAATTATCAAAATCCAAGAGTAGAACAAGGATTTTCTCAGTATAATTACGAGAGATAGCCTGCTCCCAATCAACAATCTGATTCTAGCCTGTCATTGGAGGAAACAGTTTCAAATGAGTGTCCAAGAGTTCCAACGGGAAACAATAGCCAGCATCCAGGACCTAAAAAATCAGATTATCCAGCTAGCTACTTCTATTGGTGAATTGGAGGCTAAGAGCTCAGAGAGGCTAGCATCACAAATTGAAGTTAGTCCGACGGAGAATGTCAGTGCAATTGTGCTCCAAAGCGAAAAAGAGATACAATGTACACTTGATTTCCTTGAGGAAACTACTGAACATCAAAGCGAGAAGGAGAATGAAGTGAAAGAGAAGTTATGCATAAAGATTGATGTTGATGTTGAGAGTGAGGGACCATACAAGACTTCATGCATAAAGATTGATAGCCTGCACACAGTGTAATTGTCAGTATGTAGATTGTGCAATTAGTGTCAATCATGCTGTAATGATGAATCATACTCTTGGAAACTTACAGGGGAATCAAATTCCCTATCTATATAAAAAACTCCCTATTCATAGGAAGTGGGAAACTGGAGATCTGGCCTGTGCCTCCCTTAGTGTTCATGAAGTGACAGAACTTCTTCTCCAAGTCGGACCATCGATACAGGGAGATGCAGGCAGCCAAAGGCCTCTTTGCTCGCTAAGGACAGGGCGGGTTCGGTAGTGCCAATGTAGTGGTCCTTTCGACAACCATTACCACTTTCCAGTCTAGGAGTGGCCACCTCATCGACAAAATGTTCTATAATAAGGGGTCGGGACCTATCCATGTATTGTCAACATCACCTGTTTCGCCTTGCTGCAATATTCAAAATTATGTTAATCTATATGTCACAAAAGATGGAAAAGGGTATAGCTGACATAAAAAGCGACAGACAATTATCTAAGTATTCAATAGTCGGATTAGGAAACTAACCTGATGAATTATTGGTAGTTTTGCCTCGCGGGTAAAGACAAGTAATGTCTTTTCGTACAAATCATTGAAGACGATATTACCCCAAACATCGGACGATGGTCTATTCACGTCAGGTGTTCGGCTAAATCTCTAGGGACTGGGCACTGAAGTGGCCACGTTTGATGATGGAGTACCACCCTGAGCATCGGGCAATAAGGTAGCCACGTTGGATGGTCGGCTTGCTCCCTTGGGTTTAGCTTTCCTTACTAAAGGTATGATCTTCTTCAAAATATTAGGAATGCTGGAATCTAGTATCTCAGGAAGCAAATCTCTAAAGTCGGCCCTCAGTGAATTTCGTATCACCTTAGGGATATTTAGCGCAAGTGACTTCAAAACGTATTGTATATGCATATCGTTTATTTCAATTTTCGAATGGTGAGCTACTCGTTAAGACAATCTTTTATATAGAGCGAAATAGAATTTAGTACGTTATTGTGAAATAAATACTAACCTCCATCATTGATTTACAGATCCTCTTACTAAATCCGGTCACCTCTTGTCGATCGGCACTGAATCTATCTGAAGTAGGAATAGATTCCGGTGGAGGCCCCGCAGGTCTAGCTCCGAGGCCAAATGAACCAGGTTTGGAAGTATGACGTGGGGTTCCTGGACTAGGTGTATGGAAGGTCTGAAGAGGAATTGGTGGACAAACGTGTTGTGGCGTTATATATGTTGCTGGCGGCCTAACATGAGTAGGGACGGGCCCAGAAGATGTAGCTCTTGATGGACTATCGACATCATGGATAGGAGGACATGGACCCTCGTGCGGCCTAGAAGATTGGTTCACCGCATCCACATTTGGTCTTCGTCATTTTTGAAGCCGGCGAAGGGGAACTTTTCGTTGGACTCATCCATACTCTCCATCATCATTTCATCTTCCTCGACCTCATCCTGTGTTCAAGGGATATAGGGCTTCTTAGCCTAATTGCCTATGGCCTTACCGGGATGCATGTGAAATACCTACGTCGCAGGGGCCAAGTTAATGCCACTCATATAGGGTTTGTTTTCATCTTCTTCCGTTGGAGTTATTGGTGTGATCTGAGCCTGCAATAGTAATTGTAAATTTATAAAATTGTGTAAAGTGGAAAATACATACATATTAAAAATTAAAACTTAGAGGTGACACTCACCATATCAAGATCAGGAAACTTCATGGTAACCCCCTTCATGGTTGCACAATGCATCTTATACCACGTGGATACCTACCTGCAATGTGTGGACGAGCGTATTCCCTAGTGATTAGGGGAAACGACTCGAATAACCAGTACTGGCCAATAAAATAGGGAAAACAAGAAAAATGAGTAAAACAACATACTACAAAACATGATCCTTCACTTTTACAGTTTAGTACAGTTACCTGGAGAGCCAACGAGAAACCGTATACATGGTACTGAACTTTAGTGGTCACTTCCCTCTTTTTCCCATGAAAAGAATGTTACAGAAAAAAAGTTGTCCTCTGGTAGACCCACGCAGCCCATGGGAAAGTGTTGAAAGCCTGCAGATCTTCTATAAGTATCCACAACCAATGGTGGCTGAGGCATGAATATCATTGCCGAACAGAAATCGACAGGCAATCCACATGAGTGCAATCTTGAAGTTGTCCTCACGGTGTCGTGCAAAGTCCCCTCTCGCGAATTTCTTTTGCAACACCTTAGCATTCAAACTTTTGTACTTCCTATATCTTCTAAACCAAACACTATTTGGAGGCGGGCAAACATAGGAGGCAGCTTTTATATCAAAACTTGTTTTCCCGAATTGCAGCCTTGTAATCTGATAGAACTCCTTTGGACCAAAAGATATTACTCTTTCTTCGAGCAGAAAGTACGTTGCTAAACTCCCTGTATTGTCCTCTACGACTATGTCGTGCGTCATGAATTTCAAGAACACCTTCCCCTGAAACATGTTTTTGTGGGCGAAGGATAATAGGGGCCCAAAACACGTAATTCTGAAGGCATCTAGCATCCTGCAAGTTGTTAGCTGTTTGTGTACTATCCCGAGGATTTTCTTATGGTGGTAGGTGGCGGTAGTAGCTGTAAGATCAATTATTTTTGCTCCATGCCACCAATATATAGGTCCCGGCCTCTGATAAATGAAAGTTTTTAGTAAATAAATTGATTTGTACAACACAATAAAATTTATAAAAGAACCTATGTTTTTTCGGGAAAAATATATGAAAAAACATAAATTTTACGCATATCGATGTACCTTGTTGTTTATCGATGCACATGTACATTGATAATACAGACAATATGTCAACAAGGTTATGCATGGAAAATCAAATGTATATTGACATGTATGTATATATCAACGCAGATCAACATCGATAAATACCCCACTGTCGATATACCTCCACACATTAAATAATTACAATTTTTTTCTAAAAGTACGTTGAAGAATATCGACTTAAGTTAGGTGTTGATATATATAGCATCGATATATAATGATACATCGATGTACATTTAAAAATAAAGTTTTTGATGAACATTCTGAACCTTATCGATATAAAATTGAGCATCGATAAACAGTATGCTTTAAATTTTAAGTAAAATTAGCCTGCTTTATCGATGCATAGTATATCGATGTCGAAGAGTATACTGATGCAAAGTTGCATCGATAAATGCTTCATCTTCTTCGTTTAGCATCGATAAACGTAGGCATTCAAAAAATTCCTAGAAATCTTCAGAAGACATTGTTTTAAACAAGTTTGACAACAGTAACAAGAACATTTAACATATGTTTTTCTACACATTTTCAACTAGCAAAAACCCCAAATCCCTAATTATGCATCTACGAATTGACGATAATAGAGCAACCAGGTGTGTGTGTCTATATATATATATATATATGTCGTGAGAATGCAAATAAGAAACACAACCCATATAAAAATATTTTTAATAGACGGATGAACTGACCTCTACGATTGCACTAGAATTGGAGTACTTGCCAGATGTCCCACTAACTTCGCCAAACAAGTCGCTAGCCTCGTCGCCGCCATCGATTAGTCTAGCATCATCACCAGAATACTCATGTCAGAATCTATTTTCCTAATTTCGTCGAAAATAATACTTAGTATTTGAATAAGGGGTTTGGGGGAAGGGGGTGATTAGGGAAGTGCAGAATAATAGTTAACTGTGGTGGAGGTGGTGGTGCTGGTACTGGGGAGAAATAAGAGGACTTAACTCAGTTCGGTAATGGGGTGGTGGGGGTGCATGGGGGGTTTTGGCTCTTAATTAATTTTTCTCTTAATTAAAGGGGGGTTAGCCCAAATCTGGCTAAAAAATATGTACGCATAAAATGTGGCTAGAAAACATCTAGCCACTTGCTATTTGAATATATAACCAAAATAGTTTTAAATATTCATAGTTGTGTGATCTGGACATTGATATTCTTTCCACTTGAGTTATAGTATACTTTGTTATTCTTTGTAGTATAACTTCTGATATGTTATAGTATAAGTTTATTTGAAGTATAGTATAGTTTGAAGTATTCATAATTGTGTTTTGAAAAATGTATTTTTTTCATTTTTTGTAGGCTCTTCAATGAATTGAGGGTTGATGTGCTTAGAGAAGTATACAAATTCTATGAGGAGAAAATTATTAAAGACAAGAAAACAGTCGTTGAAAAAGTTGAAACTGCTGTTGAGAAAAGTCATCAACAAATGAGCTGAGGAAGAAGAAAAAAATATTATGGTGTTGATGTTTAAAAAAAGAAGTTGTCTAATTTATTTTGGTTTATACAAGGAACATTTCTGATAGAATTTATTTATTTTGTAATTTATTTTGTTGAACACATTGTTATTTTTTTTTTGTTGTGAATATGTAATGATACAATTATGATGTTTTATTGACCACATTGAAATCGATTTGCATTTTTAAATGATATATATTACACTGTTTGGGTAGTAAACTTATACTGCTAAATAATACAAGTTATACTATTTATCTGTAATAATTATCAACAACACAACTTTATTGTATCTGCCAATATACTGTTTTGGATTTGTTATTGAGAGATTAAGAAATGACTGCCAGACTTTACTCTCATATTTTAAGGGGGGGGGGGGGGTGGTGTTGGTACCTCAAAGTGTAATTTTCTATAAACAAATGAATAAATCTGGCGGTCTATAATCAAACAATATTTTTGCTAAAATCAGGAAAAAAAAAATTAATAGCTGGAGCAAAATTGTTAAACAAAAACTTGTTTTCGAAGGGAGTCAAATTCAAATCCAAACACAAAACTCTTCTGCTATTCGACTTTTTCACAATTGGCCCATGTTGAGGCAACGACTGATTCTGATTATTCACAGCGGCAGCCGATCTATGCCGCCTCATGTGATCTCCAAGCGCTTACCTTATCGGAAATTCGAAATCACAAATGGAGCACTCACTACAAGAAAATGACCTTTGTGGAATTGAAAAGTGTCTTGATATGTAACTTGTTAATACATGTTGTCTATAATGACAATTTGTTAAAAATGTCATATATTCTAATGTAGCAATTGGTCGTTAGCTATCAAGACATTTTTAAGAGTCATAATAAACCCTTTTCTCCTACACTTAACTTTTTCTTTGTGAACTGTTATGACAATAAGAAGTGCCTTTATATATAATTCACCTACGTTTGCTGAATAGTATTAGAGCACTAGAAAATGCTGGTATAAATATAATATTTTTTTATAATAATAATACATCAACGAGTAGCCGAAGAAAAATAAAAAAATCTAAAAGAATTTTTTCCAACATATCCAAAAACCAAATGACAATGCATGAATACAATATTATTTCTAACAAAAAATGATATTTTTAAGACATCTGAAATCAGAATATCTTTACGATTATGATACAATGTTTAATATATCAAAGTTTCAATTTACATCTTGAATTCTCTTTGTAGAATTTACAAACTACTCACAAAAGATTAAGAGTATTTGCACACAGGCGGAAAACTGTCTATATAATTGGTAATTTGCAATAAGACAAGCACCTTTAGTATTTGATTTAGCCCACTCTCTCCAAACTTTTCAAACTCGAACCACCGGGAGGATAATTCATTTTTATATTAATACATCCTCGTATTATCTTGTTACAATCTTCTTTTAGAAACACAGTCTTCTGAAATTCCCAGTTGAAAAATTCCCCATAGACCATAGTGAAATCTAAGTCTACCAATGCCCTTTTAGCTCTAATGCCAAAACCTACATGTCAAACGTTTATTTGCACCGAATTGCAAGTTTGTACATGAAGAAGAAATTATGAACATATTTGCATGAAGTAACATTTAAATTGATATTGCAATAACATAATGTTAGGCTTAAGAACACTTACAACACACACACAACAAGATTCAACTCAGAAATGAACGAACAACGAACTGAAAAAACAGCCACTAAAAAACCGAACGCAAAATCAGAAATGAAACGAAGAACACAAGGTTTTTACGTGGTTCGATCAAGGTGATCTACATCCATGGAGGCTCTATACACCTCAATTCACTCAACTAATCAATCAATTACAAGAAACAACCCGGAAAACTGGAAGCCCCAATTCACAATCCGAATTGAGCTCAAGAACCCTAGCTCTCTAATTCTAATGATTGAGTAGTGTTTACAGAGGGAAAAAATACGTGTATCCACTCGTCTTTACAAGTAAAATAAATGTATATAAAGAGCTAAGCTCGAATCAAAAAACTCTGGGAGCTGGAATCAAAATCAGTTGCAATTGCATTTTAAACTGCTACGCGTCTTCAACAACGGTTTTCCATGCAACAGTCCAAAAACCGTTGCGTATTTCTGTCATAACCGTCACCAACCCGGTTCTCCAATAACTTCCAAATCTGATCTGAAATTATCTCGGTTTTCTGGCCCGGTTCTTCCCAACCCAAACCCGGTTCCTGATCCTACTCAGCCTCTACTACAAGCCATGCTCACTTGAAGAAATTGAATTGATACCTACAAATCTCCACCTCAATGAATTCAAGTGCACTTCATCACCTCTTACTATCTTCACTTCTCCAGGTTTTAATCACATTGTTCAAGCATGATCAGGCTTGAGCAATGTACCATCTTACTCCTAGGAACTGCCTTAGTCAAGAAATCTGCCGCATTATCCAAAGTATGCACTTTCCTAACTTCAACAGATCCAGCTTCAATGATTTCCCTAGAAAAATGAAGTCTAACATCAATGTGCTTAGATCTTTCATGAAAAGCTTGATGCTTCACCAAATGAAGAGCACTTTGATTGTCACACAGAATAGTAACACAACCTTGTTTTATTCCCAAGTCCTTGAGAATTCCTTTGAGCCATAAAGCTTCTTTGATTGCCTCAGTTAATGCAATGAACTCTGCTTCTGTTGTTGACAATGCAACCACTGACTGTTGCACACTCTTCTAACTCACTGCTGTACCATATAAAGTAAAGACATACCCTGTAATGGATTTTCTAGTATCCACATTCCCAGTAAAGTCTGCATCAACATATCCTACCAAAGGTGTGGTATTTGCTTCTTGTCTCTGGAACTTCAATCCCATACTAACAGACCCCTTCAGATATCTTAACACCTGCTTTAAAGCTTCCCAATGTGATTCCCCAGGATTTGACATATATCTGCTTACAAGAGACACACTGTAGGCCAAGTCTGGCCTACTACATATCATTCCATACATTAAACTGCCAACACCACTGGCATATGGAACATTCTTCATGTGAATCTCCTCAGCTGCAGTCTTAGGGCACTGATCCTTGGATAACTTTGTCTGTAGATTAACTGGAATACTCACTTGTCTGGATTCATGCATGTAGAATCTCTCCACAACCTTCTGCAGATACTGCTTCTGTGAAAGCCATAATGTTCCAGTCTCTCTTCTTCTAATGATGTCCATTCCCAGAATCTTCCTAGCTTCCCCTAGATCCTTCATGTCAAATTCTGAGTTCAACTTTCCCTTTAGCTGTTGTATCTTATCCCTGCTCTTACTAGCTATGAGCATGTCATCCACATATAACAACAGAAACACTTGTTCAGTTCTTGAACCTCTGTTAAAGTATACATAGCTGTCATATAAGCTTCTTATGAATCCTACACTTATCATGAACTCATTGAACTTCTTATTCCACTGCCTGGGACTTTGTTTCAACCCATAGAGTGACTTTCTGAGAAAACAGACCTTCTCTTCAGTTCCTGGAATCACAAAGCCCTCAGGTTGCTTCATGTATATCTTTTCAACCAGATCTCCATGCAGGAATGCTGTCTTGACATCTAACTGCTGTAGTTCTAGGTCTTCTTGAGTGACCTTTGATAGAAGTAATCTGATAGAGCAATGCTTCACTACTGGAGAAAATACTTCATTATAATCAATGCCTTCCCTTTGAGTGAAGCCCCTGGCAACCAATCTTGTCTTATACCTGATCTTATCAGCTTTTCCAGCCTCCACCTTTTTCTTAAAAATCCATTTTGAGCTTACTAGCTTCTGCCCTTTTGGTTTGTCTACAAGCTCCCAGGCTTGGTTTCTCTCTAAGGATTCCATTTCCTCCATCATGGCCCCTATCCAGTGTTCACTCTCACTGCAACTCACTGCTTCCTTGAAACTGCTTGGTTCTTGAAACTCCAAGTCTTCTGCTACACTCAGTGCATAAAATACATTGCCAGCTAATCCATAGAAATCAGGTCTTTGGATTTGTCTTCTTGGCCTGTCTCTTCCTATGCTATAGGTTCTGAGATTTGCCATCTCAGTTTGACCTTCTTCCTCTTCTGATGAACTGTCATCTTCTTGTTGAGCTTGTGTATTTTCCTCTGGTGGTATCTGCTCCTTATTAGGCTCCACCTGAATAGAAATTCTTTCAGGTTCCACAACTCCATCAGCTTCCTCTTGGCTTCCAGTAGAGTTGTATCCCATTACATCTTCATTGAACTTTGCATCTCTACTTATAAGGAGCTTCTGGTTTCCCTGTTCTAGGCACCATAACCTGTAGCCTTTTATGCCCTTAGGATATCCCAGAAATACATATCTTTGTGCTCTTGCATCAAGTTTATCTTGCCTAATGTGAGCATAGGCTAAACAACCAAACACTCATAAGTCATGGTAGTTTGGTGTCTTTCCACTCCACACTTCTTCTGGAGTTTTAAATCTTAGAGTTGATGATGGTGACCTGTTGATCAAATAGCATGCAGTATTCATTGTCTCTCCCCAGAAGTATTTAGGTAATCCAGCATCAATAAGCATGCATCTAACTCTTTCCAGCACAATTCTGTTAAATCTTTCAGCAACTCCATTCTGTTGGGGGTTTAGAGGGACAGTTCTGTGCCTTGTGATGCCCTTCTCTTCACAAAATCCTGTGAATTCAGTTGATAGATATTCCAAGCCATTATCCGTCCTAAGATGTTTTAATTTCTTTCCTCTTAGGTTCTCCACCTGATTTAACCATGTTTTAAACTTGAGGAATGCATCACTCTTGTTTCTCAAAACATATATCCAGGTTTTTCTGCTGTAATCATCAATGATTGACATGAAGTACCTTCCCCCTCCATGTGTTTCTGTTCTTGAAGGCCCCCAAATATTAGAGTGGACATAATCCAGGGGTTCTTGAGTGGAATGAATTCCTTTAACATAAGGCAGTTTCTTTGCCTTCCCCATAGCACACTTGTCACAGAAATCCAGTGTTCTAGTTCCCATTTCACCAATGATACCCTTCTTGGATAGCTCCTTCAACCCTTTCTCTCCAATATGACCCAGTCTTCTATGCCACTTCATAACATCTTCTCTGCTTATCACATACTCAGCACATCCTATCACAGGTGATCCAATCAAAATAAATAGGCCATTATGTTGCCTTCCTTTGATTACCAGCTTATTGTGTTTAGTGATGTGAAGATGACCATCTAGGGAATTGAACTGACAGCCATTTGCCACTAGAGAACCAAGGGATAATAGATTTCTTTTCAATCCAGGGACATACCTCACTTGAGAAATAGTTCTGATGACTCCATCATGAATTTTAATTTGAACCGATCCTGTGCCTTTGACTCTGCAGGAGTGATCATTTCCTAGCAGTACACATCCACCATCTTCTTTCTTTAGATCCTTGAACCAGGATTCATTGGGACACATGTGGAATGAGCATCCAGTATCAAGTGCCCATTCCTTTTCCATTCTGGTGTCTGTGATGTTTAAGACTTCTGGGATGTCTTCTTGATGCTTTGTCATTGCCACCTCTGCCCTCTGAGTCTCCTGCTTCTTCTTCTTTTGTGGACAATCCTTCTTTAGGTGTCCTGCTTGCTTGCATTTGAAACACTTCCTGGTTTCAACCCAGTCACCTTGTTTCTTTGCATTCTGAGTTCCAGATTTGTTATCTTTAACTCCCTGGAACTTCTTCTTTTGGAAATTCTTTTTGAACTTAGTGTTCAAGCCTTCTCCTCCTTGTGCAGAACCCTTTTCTCCCTGATTCTAAAAGCACTTGGTCTTCAATGCTGACAGGATGGATTCATAACTGATTTTTCCATCTCTTCCAAACATCAGTGCATCTTTAAAGCTTTCCATGGATTTTGGAAGAACATTTAACACCATCAGAGCCTTATCATCATCCTCCAAATTTACCCCCAGATCTTCCAGTTCTTCAATCATCTTGACAAACTCATCAAGTTTATCAGAAATGACTTTATCATCAGAGATTTTGAAAGACATCAATTTCTGTTTCAGAAATAGTTTGTTGGATATAGACTTTGATTGCTAAAGTTCCTCCAGTTTTCCCCATGCCTCCACTGCATTTTTGCACCTTGAAGCCTCCCTCAAAGGTTTATCACCCAGACATAAGAATATCAAACTCAGAGCCTTCCTATCCAATTCTGGAAACTTGGATTTCTTAGCATCAGGCCATTGATCAACAGGAAGAAGTGCAGAGTCTAAGCTATTTTGAATCAACACTGCATTCATTTTAATCTTCCAGAGTGAGAAGTCATTCTTACCAGAGAACTTCTCCACATCCATCTTTACTCCAGCCATCCTTCTTCTTCTTTGAGTTTGTGTGTATGCTTCCCACAGATGGCGCCACTTGTTAGGTTTAAGAACACTTACAACACACACACAACAAGATTCAACTCAGAAATGAACGAACAACGAACTGAAAAAACAGCCACTCAAAAACCGAACGCAAAATCAGAAATGAAACGAAGAACACAAGGTTTTTACGTGGTTCGATCAAGGTGATCTACATCCACGGAGGCTCTATACACCTCAATTCACTCAACTAATCAATCAATTACAAGAAACAACCCAGAAAACTAGAAGCCCCAATTCACAATCCGAATTGAGCTCAAGAACCCTAGCTCTCTAATTCTAATGATTGAGTAGTGTTTACAGAGGGAAAAAATACGTGTATCCACTCATCTTTACAAGTAAAACAAATGTATATAAAGAGCTAAGCTCGAATCAAGAAACTTTGGGAGCTGGAATCAAAATCAATTGCAACTGCATTTTAAACTGCTACGCGTCTTCAACAACGGTTTTCCATGCAACAGTCCAAAAACCGTTACGTATTTCTGTTATAGCCGTCACCAACCCGGTTCTCCAATAACTTCCAAATCTGATCTGAAATTATCCCGGTTCTCCGGCCCGGTTCTTCCCAACCCAAACCCGGTTCCTGATCCTACTCAACCTCTACTACAACCATGCTCACTTGAAGAAATTGAATTGATAGCTACACATAATGCTGCAACTAATGAAACAAAATCAAAATGAGTGAAGTTAAAGTTGTATGTCCATGCATTGACTAGGCCACAATTTTGGGATCTAAAAAAATTATATGCAGCAAGCCAGTATACATTTTTTTTCTCTTTACTTTTTTCTTTTCTTTTGTAATATAAATCACAATATATGTATAAAATCACATTGAATTTAATATTTTCATATTAATACTTCAGTTTATATTTTTAATATTAATCAAATTTAAAACAAAACATGTAAACATGAATAAGATTAATGCGAAATTAAAATTGAAATTCATAATAATATAGTATACAATACATTGAATTAAAATGTGGAAACACTGTATTCGGACCACAAATACTCAATTAATTTATTTCAAAGGGTAAAATGCGCCTTTGTGCCCCTAATTGAAACTATGCAGAGCAAGAAAATTTTGGAAATAAGTATGTTCATTTTCAGCAAATTCGACGTCTGGAAGTGGCACTTTCCCGGGTTCGCAAATTGGAGCATCAATATCCCGTTAATCCTATTATGCATTATTATACATGTAGCCATAATATATTTCAAATCATTTTTGCTCCAAAAACGGGCTGGGTTTGCCACAATTGCAAATCGGCTTTGAAGGACCCAAATGCATGCTCCATGTCTTTTCTACATGCTTCTTGTCTGCTGGTAAAATGTCTTTATATCGGCCCAATTGGTCCATGGATACTTTGCACAAGCGTTGCCCATTTGAGATATATAACGTCGGCTAAATAATACCCCATGTTGAACTCCTTTCCTTGGATGACAAACTGGGCTGGAGGAGCAATACCTTAAGCAAGGTCAGAGAAAAGATGAGATGACTCCAACTCATTAATATCATTGTTAGATCCTGGCATCCCGAAATAAGTTGTTGGGGACCCACTTCGACCAGTATATCGCCTCGCCCATGCTGTTGGATAATTTTTCCATTTCCAATGCATGCAGTCCAAACTTCCTAACATTCCTGAAAAACCACGTCGCTCGCTAACGTGGAGTAACCTAGCAACATTATTAGGGGTAGGCGATCTTAGAAATTCTCCCCCGAATATTTGCACAACAGCACGACAGTTTTTCTAACACATTCTATTGCCGTTGACTCTCCAGTTTTGATATATTTATCAGTTGCATCTACTAGCACTCCATACGCTAGCATTCGAATTGCAGCTGTTGCCTTTTGAAGTGTAGACAAACTACGTCTCCTGGCTACATTCCTCCTCTACACAAAATACGATCATGATCTTTTACAACTTCAACAATACGAAGAAATAAACGCGGGGACATTCGAAAACGTCTACGAAACTGATCTTCATTGTAAGTTGGATTTTCAGTGAAGTAGTCTCTTTCAAGATTTCTAGTTGCTGCTTCTCGGTCACGAAATATTATTCTATGACCAATAACCGAGCCTCCATGAGTGGGTTCGGCATTTTGACATCCCCTACGATCAAGGTTGTCAAACTCGTGTTTTAAGTAGAATCGATGGAGTGTCCGTAAAATTGAATCGTAAAATCGAATTGTAAAATCGTTAGATTCTACTACCTATACAAAATAACCATATATATAAATAATTTTATATTATATTTTAATTACAACAAGTTCTGAATAGATATCCCATATAAAAAAAAAATAGAATTATATACAGAATTTATCAAAAAGGAAAAAAATATACAATATGAAGAAATGATTTAGCCAGCATGGTTCATATATATATGCATTTAGTAACGCATTCATAAATTATAATTATGAATACTTTAGTTATAAGAGAAGATTAAAATGTAACCTTAGTGAAATTAAGTACTACATAAAACTTGTGAAGCTTATATTTTAATTTAGAACTTGATAGTTAGGAAAAAAAACGTTTTTCAGCCAAATTGGCTCTCTTTGTGTATAATTTGCTCTAGGAAAGTTTTTAAAATATGGCATAAATTCTACAATTGGTATTGTATGTCTTTTAATTGGTAAAATAGAATAAAAAGCAATATGTTATGAAACTGTTAAACTCGTGTACAAAATCGTAAAATCGTAAAACTTGTAAAATCACATGAGCAAACTCGAGAGTTTACTCCGATTTTATCAAATCTCGATTTTATCACGAGTTAACTCGTTTAGGGAGAAATAACTCGTAAACTCTTTGTGTCACAATCCGTGTGCTTGAAATACCCACCGTTGATTTTAATTTTAAAATATTATAATCTGTGTGGTTTTTGGTCTCTTTAAATCTACATCGTACAAACTCTATCGGAATCGGATAAAGACTTTAAACAAGCGCAATCCGTGTTATTCCAACCACAACCCTTGGATTTTAACATCTTCAAATCTAAATTGTACAAAGCTTATCTGACACCTGAAATTGAAATAAAAACTATTCCAACAAGCACAAAACGTGTGAACTCAACCACAACCACACAGTTCTTCCCAAACTTTATCTCATTTCCATTTCTATAAATGTTATGACATAAATGACGATTATTACACACACCCATCCATCTACATCAATTACCACTGTTTTAATTCTTCTCTCTAATGGCTCCTCCACGCCTAAAAATTACACTGCCCCTGTAGGCGGAATCCTTGTTAACATTTATCTTGATATTTGCAAGATCCAATAGTGAGTATCAACCAATCCATGGATGATCTTTGGGCGCGTATTGCACATTAGTACAACGCTCAGTTGGGAAACTCCAACATGCAAGAACTTAACCAGAGATCATTTCAAACCCGCTGGCAACTCATACATAGGCATTGAAAAAAGTTCAACGGATCTATTTGTTGAAAAACTTAATCCCAGTGGTGCAAATGAGCAAACCATTGTAAGTTAGTCCTTACGTTATACCTTGACTTGGCTTATTATAGACACTTATCCTTAATTTAACTAAGTTTTCAATTTTGTATATAAACCATGAAAATGATTTAATGAGGTCAGATGAAGGATATGCAATGACATTCAAGTTTGATCATGTGTGACCCGTCTTAAAATCCTTCATCCAAGCAGAAGAAATGACAGGAGAAAGTAATAGTCAGGACCCACTTTCGTCTAATCCTTCATTGGGGTCATTTTCAATTAATTTAAGTGATGAAGATATTACACCTGATAAATGTTCTTTATTACAACGACCCGATGGGGTGAAAAAAGCAAAGTTGAAAAAGGAGACAAGATGACGACGATGACAACTATGTAAACTATATGAAAGATGATAATGCTTCCCTTCGGGAAATTTTATTGAGAGTAGAATTAAAAAAAGATCGTAATCTTAAGTTGCCAGCCGAAAAAAGTTGAAGCAAATATAAAGAAGAAAAAAAACTTTATTATAAATCTGAGCACCATTGAAGATCCCGAAGTATGTGAATTCTTTGGGGGGAGCAACAACGAATTTTACAAAAGAGAAGGCAAGAACAAGCAGTAAAAGAACATGTCAACCCATTTACTATATTTGGAATTTTTTATCCGGGTGCTGGAGGCTGGTCAGGAAGTGGACTTGGACCTTACTAGGAAAAAATCAATTTATTTTTTATGTTATATTTGTATTTCCGTTTTAGTAATATTATATTTGATTCTGTTTAGTAATTTTTTGTAGTTGTTATTTACATGTTTTGTACTGTTGCAATTTTATATTTCATGCCTTTTTGTAATTTTAATTTATATTTATAATGCCTTTTGTAGTAATTCAAACCATATGGTTTTTTTTCTTGTTATTGTTGATTTTTTTTTTTCAAATTTTATTTATAAACTTATTTTTTTATAAGAATGATTTTGATACATAATTACACTATCTAATACTTAAAAATATACACAACAATTAAATACAATATAAAAGATGTAATAAAAAAGAAAAAAAAGAATAAAAAATAGGCAGTGCAATAAAGTAGTGTTAAATTAGCCTAAATACCAAAGTAGTGTGGGATATGGTGCATTCTTGGAGAAAAAAAAGTAGTGTTTGGTGCTATTTTAGTGCACTCTTGGAGATGGCCTTATACCTCCTCTTATTAGCTTGTTATAACCGAAGTCCTCCAAAATTCCCAATTTTCCATAGGGGAATCTAGGCCTAGAAATGCCTCTAGTTTATATTCTAATTCCAGTCATATGTTAAACCTTGATTAGTACAAAAGAGAAAGCATGTGCATGAAGATGAAGAAACAATGACTTGTTTTGTGTGAAAGGACAAACCTATGCATATGCAATTACATAAAGCTGCAACTAGTGGAATATAGAATTTGCCAACATAAATTGATTGAGTGGAGTGATAAAGGCGTACATCCATATACTGATTCTATAATAGCTTTGACATCCATAAGTTTATGTGCAACAAAACTGTAACATATTTTTTGTATTCAGATTCTACACTAGTTATGTACATGAGATAAGATGGAGTAACTTCACATTATTGAGAAAGTTGAATTAAGATAGTTAACCAATCCCTTGTAGGCAAAGGGAACATGTTCTACAAAATAACGATGTACATATTATATGTATAATTAATCCTGTTCTTGATGAACCCATTACATAGGTTGTCACTTGGAAACACATTTAGCCAACAAAGAACTAAACATTGAAATTGAAATCATTTTATTTTCAATAACAATAGTAAAGCAGGAAATAAACACTATTATGAAGATGAATTCAGAATTCGATTTAGTGGTGTTCCAATTTCTCTAACCTTGATATTGCATATACAAAACTTTTCAGTAAATGTATACATCAAATGAAAAATATTCTTTGTAATAGAATGTACATCCATCTGAAGAAACAGAGGCCACTATGCAAATGATTATTCAAATCACCCATCAAAGCCAAGAGATAGTATCAACCTGAAAAAGTTCTTCTGTTCGCTGCCAAAAGAAGCAGCATCCTCTTCAGTTGCATTAGTATCCGCCTCATAAAGTGCAGATGTCCATAGTCAAAACAAGGAGAACCTCTGTAGTTGCATTAGTTCCACCTCACAAAGTTCAAATGCCCATAGTCAAAACATGAAGCACTATCTTCAGTTGTATTAGTATCCACATCATAAAGTTCAGGTTCCCACAGTTAAAAGAAGCACCTATTCCCCTATATTTAAAGTGAGAAATCTACTTATTAGTACAATAATCAAATACATCGATCATGTGGGGATCTAGCTTACAAGGAAACTTTAGCGAGTAACTATGTATTAAAACTTTTATTAAAAAAGGAACCCAAGTTTTGTAGTCAATTAAAAGATGCATAACACTAGATATGTAACAAAGAGTGCAATGAGTACCAAATCTTGTGTACCACCTAAGCATGATATAGAATGCCTTCACTGGGAAAATTGTATAATTTCTTTAGACTGCCTATCAGCTTGTATGTATAGATGATATGTTCTCATTAGATCTTCTCCTACCTCATTTCCCATCCTTAACATTTCTGCTCAAGTAAGACACCAAATGGGCTATAAATAAGTCAAAACTGATGATGCAACTCATCATTATTAGCAAAGAAAAAGATGCTTATCAAAACTCAAGCAACATGACAATCTAAATTGCTAAAGTTTGCTACAACACTTGATAGAGAAAAACATCCACTAGAAACTAGAACTTTGTCAGAACAACTTGAGTTTAAAACTTTACACAATTTTATATATGAGAAATCCAAATTCTTTGCTTCTTATCATACCTCCTCCTGTCACCACTGCCAACACTGACGCACTAAATTCTAACCTAGTAAACCGCAAGATTACAATGCTTGTGTAGCTCGTGGCAGACAAGGTCGATCCCACAGAGACTCTATCCTATGTTCAGCTTAATACCCTAATTTTAATAATTCTACTATATCTAAACTCTTGAATACTTGGTTTGATTTATAATTTCCTAAAAGAATTGCATAAAATAACTTAATTAGTTACTAATTTCTCAACAAACAAGAAAACAAATAGCAAGGGAAAGATTCGAATGAGATTAAAATGTATTCTAGGGCTTCGATTTCAATTACGATTTCCTATGTATGATTATTCTAAATTCTAGACTTTTAAGTCAATCCTATTGTTTATTAGACAACAAAACTATTGATTAACCCTCCTCTCAGAGGATGCTAATCTGTAGATCAATTAGAGATAATTACCCTCTCGGGCTAACTGTCACCTAAAGACTTCCAAAAGTATCTAGATCAATGCCTACTTAAACACATCACTCCTCTCGGACGAATATTGATATTTACGTTATGTGTTGTAAGTCTATTAACGACACTCTCCTCTAGGTTGCCGAATCATTAAACAAGTATATATATATATATATATATATTAAGTGATCAATTTGACAGCATGATATAAAGAAAACAAACACTTAGATAAACGATATAATTGGAGTCTAGAATTTAAACGATAAAATCAAAAGATAGTAATCATGTAACCTACTTTCTAACCCTAGAACACAAGATATTAGTTACTCATGTCTAAAGCTAAAGACCAACATAATTTGCAGACAATAAAAATAGCAAAAGAAATAAAAACACGAAGTCATGATCTCGATGTTCGTCTCTTCATTCCTTGTTCTTCGATCTTGTCTCCAAAGTGTTTCTCCAATGATTCCAATCTGTTTTTCTCAGACTTAGGAGCTTGTATTTATAGTTTGGGATTGATTGGGCTTGAAATGGGTCGAAAATAGGCCAAAATGCATATAAATCGCTTGAATCGCCATAACTGACTCGACCGAGTCAGCTATTCAACTCGATCGAGTCGACCTTCACATTCATTTTTCTTCAAAAACTTGAATATTTGACTCGACCGAGTCACTCCTCAAGGCTAACTTTATGCAAATTTACAAACCTTTGACTCAACCGAGTCCTATAAGGAACTCGACCGAGTCAGTTCTTTCAAGCCAAAACTTTGCTTCTCTTTGAAGTATTAACTCGATCGAGTCCAAATATGGACTTGAGCGAGTTGGTCCTTCGAGTATATTTTCTTCTTTTCTTCGTTTCTTCCCACTATGTTTGCTCGTTTCATCTCCAAACTTCGTCCAAAAGGACTTTTTGACATAAACTCACCTAAATAACCTTAAAACAAGCAAAAATACGTAAATCTAGCACAATACAACAAATATAAGCACAAATCGACCAATTATACATGCAAATGCTATCAAATCATCTTCTAAATCGACCTAAATGCATGCATACATGACGTGTATCAAACACCGAACATAGTAGTGCTCTAAAAGAAAATTGGTCTGAGGTATTTCCAGATTTTCTCAAGGAAATTACGACATTCTTCATATATACCAAGATATAAAAAGTGGATAAAATGCAACACATACACAAAATATGTATATATACAGTTGCTAGAAGAAGCAGTAATAGTGGGTAATTTCTCGACTCAAAATACAGTCCCCGATGTAATTATATCTGACGGTGATCATAAAAAAAAAGTTAAAGAAATTATTTCCACAAATACAATTAACGAATCTTTCGTCCAGACAAGAAAAGGAAAACTAACTATCCGAAAAAAAAAACAAATTGAATATATAATTGTAATAATCACCAAGCCGGACCTAGCTCTGATAAGTATACCTCTAACGAAAACAGAAGAAACTAACCTTTAAACTCATATGGCGTATTCTCAAAGTCTGGAAAAAGCAAGGATTGAACGAACTTTGATAGAAAATCCTCCTCAAGAGAGGAAATGAAAAAATAAAGGAAAGAGAGGAAGAAAAGAAGAACTTCAATGGAAAAATAGAGAATCGCCGAGTGAAACCGTTGAGTTTACCGCGTCGGAAGATGGAAGAGTTCCATGAGGCAAAAGAACGGTCTTTGAAACTTTTCTTTTTAATTTTAATTTTAAGGCCTATTATTTTCTGCTTCTTTTTCATTTTTGTTGGGCCTCCGTCCTTCATGCATTTTTTATTTTTTTTTTTAAGTTGGCCTTGAATCCAATTACGTATAGTAATTTTTTTAAATTTTCTGCATTATTTTTTAAGGATCCCTACTCATTATTTATTATTAAGGCACTCGTCTCAATTTCAAGTTGAGGTCTATTAAGGCAGTTACTTTTTAGTTTCCTGAATGTTTTTAATAAAATGTCGCAATATGCATGTAACCTTTAAATACCTCAATTGCCATTTAATGAAGGCACTTAATATATAGAGTGTTAAGCATAGTGTAGTGATAGATGTTTTTCTAGTAGTGACTCACGTGTCTTTGGCTACGGCAGCGACACTACTAGATTATCTCCGCATGCCATCATTGCGAGTAGGGTTGGCAACGGGGCGGGGCCGCGCCGGGGGAAAGTCCCCATCCGCGTCCCCGCGTTCGTGGGGATTTCCCGTCTCTGTCCCCGCGAAACTGGCGAGGATTTTTTTATTCCTATCCCCGTCCCCGCGGGGATCCCCATCCCCGCGGGGATTCCTCGTCCCCGTACTTTTTTTTTTAATTTATTTAATATATCTACTAATAAAATTTAAAATAAAATAAACTTAGAAATAATTAATAGACTTAAATTTAACAAAGTTCGACAAAAAAATTAGGATATAATATATTTATTCCATTTTAATATTACAATAGTAGTAATATAATAAAAATAAAATATATTTTTATTAAATAAATATATAGAATTACATAATATAATTGAATCCTCTATAGCGGGGCCCCGCGGGGAACGGGGCGGGGAATTCTATCCCCGTCCCCGCCCCGTCCCCGCAATCGGGGCAAAAATCTCCCCCGTCCCCGCCCCACCGGGGGAAGATAATGGGGAATCCCCGCCCCGTTCGGGGCGAATCCCCGTGGGGAACGGAGATTCCTTGCCCCATTGCCAACCCTAATCGCGAGCAGAGAGAGAGAGAGAATGACTAATCGCGATCTAAGAGAATGAGCACGGCGAAGTAATCGTGAGCTGTAAGGATTTTTTTACTATTCAACGTTTTTTTTTTTTTCTTTTTTTTTTTGTTTTTCACCCTATGGGCCCCTCTTTACCTAATGTGCTATGTCAATGGGTGGATGTCACAAGTGCATAATAAGTCTTATTGTGCACTTGATGCACATGAAACCCACTCTCACTGATGATATGGAAATAGCCAAGGGCTATCTTAGGGTGTGGTTGTATTACAATCCTTGTGGATTAGATTAACTGATAAGATATCATGTCGAAATTACAAGAAATTGCAGATTGGTACTTAATTTAGGAATTAAAGTTTCACCTTTAAGCTGATAGAGTTAGGTGGAAATGAATTTTGGCCATGTAGAATAGGGTTTGGGTCGGCTTTGCACCCATGATTTTTCTTTTTCACCTTAGATGGATCGATTTTTTGGTCCCTTCCAATAAAAGAATATTTTGTTAATTTTTTAATATTAAACCATTTTTTATATTTTTTTTCTTATATTATATTTTCTGAAAAATGTAAAAATAATTTATAGAAAAAAAAACTAATAAAGGGAAATAAATCTTTTAAAAAAACCTAGCCCCCCATGGCACTCCACCCACCCACCCACCCACCCCCATATCTGGTCACCTCTTCAGGTTATTTTTTTTTTCAAAATTCTTTAAGAAAAAGCAAAAAAAAAATTTTGCGTGGGGGGTGGGGATTGCAAAAGAAATAGATTTTTTTTACCAGAGCGTCAGAGGGTGGTTAGAGACGGCAGATGATCGGGGGTGGGGGTGGGGGTGGGGAGGGGGGGGTGGGGGAGGGCGTGTACTGCCCACCCAAACCTTCCCAGTAGGGTTTGGGTAAAGCCTAAATGAATTTGGTAAGAAAATTTAAATACCACAAATATTTGGTTAGGGTTCGGATTTTAGTGTTGGGGTACCGCAATACCTGAGCCGTTCATATTTTAATAAAATAAAAATAATATATATATATATATATATATATATATATATATTATGTAATGTAAGAATGGAACACTACATCTTTCACTCTATAAAATAGAAAAGTTGAGGAAATCACTCAACTTACTAAAAATTATAGCTATTAATGTATAGAATAATAATGCATATAGTTGAACTCTACATCTTCCATTCTATATGTGTAGTTTTTATTTTCGAATTGGTAGACATATTGAAGTTTTTTTTATGTCTCATGGTTTTCTCTTGTCTGACTTATATTGATAGATATAGTACACCGGTTTAATACCCGTTCTGCTAACCCATGAAATATAATACTTTTTAAAATGTAAATACATATTGGGTGGGTCAGCGTACCCGATGGGTATTAGTAAATGGGTCTGGGTGGGTTTGAGTATCATAAGTATCCTTTCAAATGGGTTTGGGTAACATAAATTTAAATGGTTAGGGTTTATGTACCCTTAGTTTTGCGGGTACCCACCCAACTATCTTTGATTAATTTTTTTTTAAATTATTTTATATTTTCTGAAAAATATAAAATAAGAATAAATTCACATTCATGTGCCATACACACGACCATTTCCGTCCAAAATTTAATAGATGGACCAAAACAACGACTACAGGTTAAAAAAACCCTACAACAGGACCAAAAACAACCCGAGCCATATTCTATAAGGCCAAAACTGATTTTCCTCCTGGAGTTCGAGTTTTACTTAAACTAGGGATTAAACTTCCATCTTTGAGCTAGTTTTTGTGATGGAGTTAGGATTCTAGCCTTGGGTATCTATCATTAACCAAGTCCTTGTTTGGACGTATAGGTTTTAAAGGGGTTGCATAAGTCCCTTTGTTTGTCCCTTGTAGGATTTCTTCTCCAGTTGGCCGATAATTCTCTCTCCTCAAATGTCTTTGTGTCTTTCGACTACTCAAGTTTCTCTTATGTGCTTGGGTTACAGTGAAATGGGGTTTCCCCCTTCTCTCTCATTCACCTCACCCCGTTCATTCTTCTTTAACAGACTATGGTTGAACGAAAAATACGGAGTCTAATCTATTTCCATTTATGTCTAGGTTGCAGGGGCTCCACATGGAGATTTTCCCCTAAATAACATGCAAAAGCCGAAGGTGTCATATGCACTCAAGGTTTCAGGTTTCATAAAAAAAATTCTCAAAGAATTCATGCATGTTATGAGAAGGTGATATGCGAAGCTATATCATGAAGATTGATGCAATATAAACATATTGTAGCAAGTTCACTTCGCTTTCTCTTTCCTCAATACAAGCAAGGCTATGCCATGTACTAAACTAGCTTATGCTCACATAGAATGCACTCTACATGCCAGTATGTCCTCTACATGCCAATATGTCCTCTACCATCATTCTGCCTTCAAGAAAATACGTTAGAAGAGGTTATTTACCTTCAAATGCAACCTAACTCTAAAATGCAAGTAGAGAGTAAGATAGGTTGTAGCTATACTTAAGGTATCATCCTTCAAAATAATCCTTCTTCTTGCTCTAAGATCCTCAAACTCCTTCTTCTTACACTCATTCAAAATGGGAGAGATGGGCTTAATTTTGGTAAGATTACACGATGATTTTAGTGTGGTTTGGGTGAAGGGGACTAGGCTGAATCCTATTTCTTCACAAGGGAGGTGATGATGGTGTTGTTGTTAGAGAGAGAGAGAGAGGGGGAGAGAGAGAGAGAGAGAGAGAGAGAGAGAGAGAGAGAGATCTTATTCTATCACTTAATGTAAGAGAAGTGGAAGACACTATTGCCTTTTGAAGTGGCAAACTCCCCTTGTGCATGGTGTGTTGTGTGTAGTGTTGTGTGTGTGCCTAGAGCACTAAGCTCTTAGATGAAATAAAATAAAACATGGTTTGTCAATGGTGGAGGGTGGTTCGGTAGTCCTTAGGGAGGTTAGAGAGTGAAGTGGAGCCATGATCAATATGGCTCAACCAAGGGTACAAGGGAGGTTTGGAGTTAGGCCCTTTAGTTGTTTGATTGTATAAGTTTATTGCTTGAAGTATAAGGGTGTTTGAAAGCCCTAAAATGTAAGGGAACCATCTTCTCAAAAGTATAAAATGTGTAAGAGGAGTTACTTCTCTAGTCAATTTTAAACACTTACCAAAATATTCATTTTATCTACATTATATAACTAGGTTGTCCTATGTGTTTATATGCATCTTCTATTATTCAAATTATGGATATTTTCTAGCTCTCTATTGACACTACAATTCTTTTCGAACCTATTTGTTATGACTTGGATCACTTAATCTCACACAGGTCCAGTTCGGCTAGAAACCAACCAAGATGAAACAAACATTTCACAATGTTCGGCCACAAAACCCAGAATAACCGAACAAATATGCGCATAAATTGAAATGAAATCAAACACAATCCAAGTTTTACGTGGTTCGAACTTGCGTTCTACATCCACGGAGGTTCCCCACACCTCAATCCACTAACTGAGTTCAACAATTACAAGAATTATACAAGAGATTACAAAACCTTAAACTGAAATCCCCAATTTGGTTTAGAACCCTAATCTCTCAATTCTCTCAAACCCGTAATGTGAACAAAGGGAAAATGCCACAACTGAATTTTCTCTCATCAAGAACCTAACTCTATGTATTTAATTAGCTTCGAATAACTGCATAGCTTGAGCTCCAAGTTGAAGTTGTTTGCAGCTGAAAACGGTTACAAAAACCGTTGTAGAAGCTTCCTGAAAACCGTTGCATAAGCCTTCTCTCAACAACCTTGAATCGGTTGTTATAACATCTGGTTCTAGCCTTCAATGTTACTCTCCAGTCTGGTTCTTCACCAACTAAACTCGGTTCCAAACTCAGTGAACCGATTTACACAGGATTAGGTTATCTTTGATGAAATTGAACCAATATTTACAAATCTCCACCTCAATGAATTAAGGATGCTTCATAACCTTAACATGTCTTCATTTCTATGTTTCAAACACATTGCACAAGATTTATTAAGCTTGAGCAATGTCCAAATTTAAATCCAGGCACAGATTTTGTAAGAAGAAAATCAGCACCATTATCATCAGTGAGCACCTTCTTAACAACAACAGAACCAGCTTCCACTATGCCTCTAACAAAGTGCAATTTCACATCAATGTGCTTTGACCTCTCATGAAATACTTAGTGTTTAACCAAGTGTAATGACTCTGGTTATCATACAAAACAATTACACACTGGTAAGGGAAGTCGTCGTTCACCACCAAATTTAATATTTCCAAACTCTTAACTCAACTAAGTAGAGTTGCAAGTCGGGTCGAATCCACACGGAAAGGAGAATAGTATCGTTTCGATGTACTCAAGCAATTAGGACTTTGAAATAGTATTAGAAACTAACAAGCGAAATCAATAAAAGTTGTGGGGGGAAATTTGTGATCGCCAACTAATTGATTACTAAAAAATACCAAAACCAATAAATAACTAAAAGGAAATTACTATTAAATATTCAAGTAACAAGTGATTTAAAGACAAATAGATTGAGTTTTCGATTTTTCAAATATATAAAAGGATCTACCCTTGATCTCATTTCCCTTCGGTCTAGTTGATTTACACGACTATTGTTGATGCCCAATCAATTTCAATTCAAGTCCCTATCTCAAGACTATTAACAAGCTCTAATAGCCTTGTTGTCTCTTAATCGTAGCTAGCCAAAACAAGCTCTTCAACTAACCCTATTTGATTTAATCCAACCTTCGAACAAGCTCTCTCCAACTCGATAATCAAACGATAAAAGCACAAAGACAACGAGATAAATAAGACATAAAACTCACAAGCTCGGTTTTAGAGGTCAAACTTTATACTATCACCAATTATTTAATCATTGTTCGCTACACATGAATCGAAGACCCTAGTGATCCCGATTTCTAGCAATACATTTATAAGCTTCCTAAAGGGTGATCAATCCTAAATTCAACTCATAAATATAAGTCATTAACAACAAATAGGATAAAACACTTGAATACACAATTAAAAGGTAACATCAACTGTAATAATCATATAAAAAATGTCAACTCGAAGTTCCACAATCGATCAAGGGTAGAAATTAGGGTGCTACTCACCCATATCAACTATTACAAACAGAAAATGGATTAAAATGCAAAGAAACATAAAATCAAGATAAAAGAACCCAAAAATGTTGATTGGAGAAGATGATCTTGAATCTTCTTACCTAATCCTTCTTCTTGGATCCAATGAAGGCTGGAAATGATGATGGAATGTCCAACGATAGGTAAAATTTCGAATGGGAGGATATATATATATATAGGGGAGATGTTGCTAGTTGCATTTAAAGCTAAAAATGCATTTGTAGTTTAAAACAAAGGGTCAGACCTCGGCCGAGACGCAGGTTGACCTCGACCGAGGCGAAGCTAATAGGGTTCCATCTTAAGGCTGGCCTCGGCCAAGGCGTTTATCCGTTTTAGCCGAGGCAGTAAAAAGGGAATTTTCTGGGTTTAGGATTCAGGGATCACGTCGGCCGAGGTGAGAGCCTTGAAAAATGGAGGCCTTCATTTTCCCTGGAAGGTCACCTCGGCCGAGGTGAATGCATGTCTCGGCTGAGGTCTTGAGCTCTGATTTTCTCCCCAATTCCCTCGGAAGGTTGCCTCGGCCGAGGCCTTGAAATTTTCTTTTCTTTACAAAATCCCCTGGATGAATGCCTCGGCCGAGATCTGGGTTTGTCTCGGACGAGGTGCTCCTTCAGCCCTTGTCCTCTGTTTACTTCCTTTAATCCGTCAACTTTGTGATATCTAATGCTCGTTTTTTGTCTAATTGTACCTGTTTTGACATAGAAATGAACTGAACGCGTTAATCTTCTCAATAAGAAATAAATGCCCAAAATACACGTGAATATGCACACAATTATTACTAAAATGGCACTTAAATCAACCTAAAGTGCGTGCACGATCACGTGTACCAAATTCCCCCAAACTTGAACTTTTGTTCGTCCCAAACAAATAAAGCAAAAGAAGAAAGGACACATGACAGGGCAGATTTAAGTGGCACATTGGTTTCAGAAGATTTTCTCAAAAGTTAGGCAATCAAGGTGATAATGAGCATATGCGATAGACTAATTCGACTACTTTCAACACTTGACACTCTCGACTTGAGATCCTCACCGGGTGAGAGTATCTCTCAACTCTCGAGTGTATCAAGTGGATAGTGTATGTGCTCACATTGAAATGCATGAATCGCTTACCATAAGCTTGCCAATCATCTAAATTAGAACGTGTACTCACAATGTGTGACAATGAATCAAAAAGGTCTTTACAAGGGGTGTAATATTGGCTTGGGGTAAGGTGAGATAATTTTTTAGGCAAAAGTGACTATAAAAACGGACTAAATGAGTTAGCTACTCTCATCTACCCATCAAACAATAATCACTCTATCTCACTCTCTCACTTCCCAATCACATCGATCCTTAGGTTCGATTTATTTACCTCAACCCAACCTACAGCTCCCTTGTTCTCAATTCTCACTTGGAGTGTGCTTTTTATAGCTTTTAAAACTTTGAGAATGTTGATCAAAGATCATTGTACTCTTCACTAGCCTCTCCAAACCTAAACATTAGTAAGACATATACAAACAACTCTTCTCTATTTTCTAATTTTTTTTTCAACTTTTTTTTTTCGATTTTTCGACTTGACAATTTATTTTAACCTAATAAATATTTACAAACATTAGAGAGGCTAATGTTCTCGACTCTTACCTATTTTGTGTAATTTTTCTTCACCCTTTGATGATTCCTCTATTCTACCCAATTTGATCCCAATTCCCAACCCAACTACCTTCCAACCACCTTCCTCATACTCAATTAGTCCATTTAGGTTTGAATGCTAATGAAAAGAGATTTGTCTTGTAGAGTTGCTTTTCTAACAAAAAGGCTAAAAGCTCAACGGGCTAACTAGAGACAAATTCATTTAAATATAAGGTGAAAAGGAAACATTTTCAAATTTTTGAAATAGGCTTAAATCAAGAAATGCCTAAGATCACTTTCAAGGTCACACGATGTACGAACTTATTCAATATAAAGATTCAGGGAGAGTTCTGGAGACGAATACATGCATTCAATGAATTTTCACACCGAAAGAAGATTTGAATTACTCCTAAAATGAGAGTATCTTTTTAAGGCTCAAAAGCTCACTTTGGCAAAATTTTGATCGCAAGTTTTAAATGCAAGCTTAATTTTGTTTCAAAAGCTTACCATGCTCTACCATGGCCCATTTTAAAAAAATTTGACCAAAAATTTTCAAAGATTTTCATCATTAACCATTGCCACATTTCTCGTTCCAATTTGGTCCAATCAACT
This sequence comes from Ajuga chamaepitys, assembly GCA_958295605.1. Lineage (NCBI taxonomy): Eukaryota > Viridiplantae > Streptophyta > Magnoliopsida > Lamiales > Lamiaceae > Ajuga > Ajuga chamaepitys. The sequence continues at coordinate 21,700,888 of OY282506.1, read as the reverse complement.
TTTTCCAAGCGGCCAAATCCGTACACCTACCACCCTCCCCCCCAAACTTGGTTGAAAACCAAATTTTGGGGAAAGAAGGGGTACAGATTGGTGCTTGACGAACTCAACCCATTATTCAAAACTATTCATCCCAAAAATGAACTAAAACTACAAAATTATTATTCCTAAATGTGCAATACCAAAATACCAACAATAATGCAAATAAACCAACAAAAAGATAGTTAACGGCTCACAGGCCCACCAATTCATCCACAATTAAACAGAAATATCGACCACAAGCATTAATCAACATAATCGGCACACAGGCCGTCAAACTAATCTAGCAAATATAAAGGCAAGTGTCTAGGCTCCAATGCCACAATCAAAATCAATCCCAAGAAAGTACCAGTCAAAACAAAAATGGGGCAGACAGGCCAATAAAATCATCACAATCAACCAAAGGAAGGAAGATAACAAGGGAGATACGAGAGATGAGGGCTTGCGCGACCAAGAATTTTCCACCCCCATTCTCTCCCCAAACTTAGTTTTTAATTAAGTTTGTGGAGAGGAGGCGAGACACCCTTGGTGCTCCACTCACAGCGACTTTGAGGGCCGGGCATGCCGAGGGCTTGAGCCGGTGAAGCATCCTTGAATGCTGTTGAATAATTCCAGAAGCTTGTTCTAGTTCTCCTTAATCTCTGTCAAGTCGGCCCCCATTTTTCTGATGTTAGCTCTCATTTCTTGAATCTCTTCTGCCATCGTATCTAGCCGGTTGTCCTGGTGCTCTTGAACCTCAGACTGAGACTACACGACAGATGTCGGTCTCTTCCTGGGTGGTTTAGTCGGCTGACTACTTCCTTCTCCCTCCCTCATGCTCTGCTCCCTCGCCACTGTCCTTGGTTTCTTACTCCTCTAATACCTTGCCAACTCGTTGCTAGTCGGATCTCTCGACTCTCTCATGTGAGCTTCCAAACTCAACGCCAAGTTTGTAGTGCTATCGAGCTCCTGAATATAAGTTAGAGTGGGATTCGGGAGTTGAAGGTATGGCCCCATATTCTGTAGAACGTATGGCACTGCTGTCCCAGAAGTCCCCTCGTGGTACCCCAACATCGCTATCCTCATGTTCTCCATGTCCTCCCAATCTAGAAAATAATTCTCCATGCTCGGAGTAAAATCTGTCAAGGGAACACCAAAGTGCTCAAGGATGGGCGTGATGAGGGCTCCACAATAGATCGGGTCGGGAAGCTTCGTTTCCTTCTTCTTATCCGCTTTCAGCTCTTTCACTATTTTCTCAAAGCTTTCGACCAGGACTTCTTCATAACTCCTGTTTAGCACTTTCACAATCGACCATAAGATCTCCAACTCAAACATCCGGGCGGCGCTCATCTCCTTTCGCCTAAAAAAGTCAAGCTTAGCAGCTTCTGAAGATACTTGAGGATCGGGTTCCTAATCCGAGTCGTCTTTTACTTCTTGGAGTTGAAACCATGAGCTTCGATTACTCCGAGGGCGGCTGTGATTTGCCCCCAGAAGGTCTGCACATCAAACATTTCGTTTGTATAAAGAGCGCCAGTGGAGAGGTTGCCCTTGAACCCATAAATGCGAATCAAATCTAATCTCCCGAGAGTCTTTGTCTCGTTCATCGATTGGAAAGTGATAGTGTAGACCGGATTTTCGCATTTGCTCAAGTCTTCCCGGACTTCGAGAGTGTTGAAGAATTCTGAGACGAATCTCTCATATGTGGGACGAGGGGCGAGGCGTTTATCAAGGACGGATCTCTTCAAGATTTCATCAACATTTGCCTTGATCCCCATGGCCTCAAGGATCTTGGGATCACCAAATCGGGTATGTGTCACCCCCGTCTCATTAACCGTCTGAGTCAGTCTCTATATTCATCTTTCTCCAACACGATGTCAAAGGGGTGGACGTTCATGGTCTGATCTACAATAGTTGGAATTGTCGGGATTTCAGTCCCTGGAGCCTTGGAATTGGGCTCATTTACTTTTTCCTTGCCCTTGCCTAGGATCTTTTGGGATACTCTTCTGCCTGCAGTGGCATCTTTCTTGGAAGTGCCGATGTTCTTAGGTGGTGCCATTTTTTGCCTATAAAAAAAAAATTCAAAAATACACACATTAAAATTCCCGAGTTTAGCAAAACTAATCAATCATTGTGCACTAGTATCAAACTTTATCACCAATTAACACATCAAGTTCAATCGAAAAATAATCCAATAAAAATTAAGTTCATTATATCAATTACTCGGATTCAATCAACAAGTAAATCACCAACGAACTTACAAAATGGATAATTCAATCGACTTGTCACAGTTTGCACATATGTTAAACATTTCCCATTACTATCCTATTGTAACTAGAATCGATCAATACTCAACAAAAATAGGTCAAATTCTCTTCATTACAAAATAAAAGTCTAAAATTGTCTAGTGTTCACCATAATTTCAACTAATCGACCTAATAATTGAGCATGTCAATCAAAGGAACTACAAAAGAATAACGATAGTGGATTGCATGCCACGTGTTCGGTGATTTGCCACAACCAATTTCACCTCCAAATTTAAATCTTCTCGCCCTTATCATCATCCCACATCAACCAATCATGTAAATTCTAGATCTATCACAACAAATTGAGTCTTAGAATGCACAAAACAAATCAACATTGGCAAAATAAATCACAACATTAAGCTCGTGTATAACTAATATCAATGTAGTAGCTATTCTAATACAAAATTCGCCCCCAATCTAACAATAAAGTCCATAATAATGAATAAAAGACTAAGGGAAAGGGATAACCGTGCTTACCGGTCGGATTTAGTCAAAAAAATTGAAGTTTGCCTTTTCGCACCCTTTTCGACCCGACTCCAAATTTGCTCCAAATCCGAAATTACACGGATAAAAGTGTGTGTGATGATGTGGGTGAGTGATTGTGTGAGTTTGAGTGACTTTGATTGAGTGAAAATGGTGGATTTTGAGGGTGTGTGTATGTGTGTGCGTTCTTTTCGTGAGTTGGGAGGGGGAGGGGGAGGGAGAACTGACCTTGCTATTCGCGCAGGCCCCTTTTATACCTAGGGCGTGCCTCGGCAGAGACATGTTTTTCTCAGATTGGCCTCGACCGAGGTGAGTGCTTTGTCTGGGCCCTTTGATTTCAGCACTAGGCCTCGGCCGAGACGGATATGGACCTCGGCCGAGGTGTCTTTACAGAGAAATTCGCCCTGTTCTGCACAAAATGGACCTCGGCCGAGGCATAGATTCCCCTCGGCCGATGTGAGTTCACAGGGGTTTTAGCCCGTTTCTGTTCCAAATTGACCTCGGCCGAGATAGGGTAGACCCCGGCCGAGGTGACTTTGCAGGGACTTGGGCAATATTTTTTTTTTATGCCTCGACCGAGATCATTATGTGCCTCGGCCGAGGTGAGGTCCCCTGCGAATTTTCCTCTAATTTTGTCTCCGTCACCCCCATTGTACTCTATCTTTTTGAATGTCTTGTTTGGTATCTGCACACATTTAAACAAAATAATTAAAAACACTACAATAATAATAAAACTACTACTAAACTATGAATTCAAAATGCAAGAAAACAAGTAACCGCTGGGTTGCCTCCCGACAAGCACCTTTGTTTAACGTCGTTGGCTGGATGGATGCCCGTTTAGCTTGATGGTGAGTCTTCTAATTGTTCCTCTTCACCCAGGTTGTCTTGACAACTTTCGAAATACGGCTTGAGCAATTATCCATTCTTCGTGCCCGTTTTACCGCTTTCTATCTCAATGGCTCCATGTGGAAATACCTTCTTGACAATGAATGGTCCAATCCATCACGATCGAAGCTTTCCGAGAAATAATTTCAACCTTGAGTGATACAAGAGTACCTTCTCTCCAACCACGAAATTTTTCCGGGAGATTCTTGCATCATGGAAGGCCTTGCTTTTCTCCTTATATATCAAAGCATTTTCGAAAGCTTCATTCCGAAGCTCTTGGAGTTAAAGTTTTCGGTGCACATTCACCTCATCTAATCTCATATTACATCTTCGAATGGCCCAATAGGCTTTGTGCTCTAGTTCAACCGGAAGATGGCACGGTTTGCCATAAACAAGGCGATATGGGACATACCTATAGGCATTTTGTAGGCGGTCCGGTATGCTCATGAAGCATCATCAAGCCTCAAATACCAGTCTTTACGGTTCGGTTGGATGGTTTTCTCTAGCATTGATTTGATCTCTTGATTTGAAGTCTCGGCTAGCCCATTCGTTTGTGGATGATACCCGATAGACACTTTATGCAAAACTGAGTATTTCTTGAAGAGTGCTTCGATGGTCTGGTTGCAAAAGTGTTTACCCCTATCACTTATGATGGCTCTCGGGATCCCAAATCTTGTAAATATGTTGGACTTGACGAAATCCGCCACAACCTTTGAATCGTTCATATGAGTAGCCCCTGCTTCCACCCATTTGGACACATAGTCCACAACCAACAAGATATAAAGATTTCCATAAGACGACGGGAACGGGCCCATGAAATCCATGCCCCAAACGTCGAAGATTTCACACACCATTATTGGCTGTTGGGGCATTTGATTCCTTTATGAGATGTTCCCCATCTTCTGACAGTTGTGACATGATTTACAAAAATCATAGGCATCCTTGAATAAGGTTGGCCAAAAGAAACCACTCTCTAGGACCTTGTGTGCTGCAGTCCTCTTTGAACTGAAATGCTCACCACAAGCATAAGAATGGCAAAAACAAATATGGAGTGGAATTCAGACTCCGGGACACACCTCCGGATAACTTGATCGGATTCGTGCTTCCACAAGGATGGATCATCCCACACGTAGTGTTTGGCATCACTCCTTAACTTGTCTCTTGAGCCTTAGTCATCCTGGTAGGGAATACTCTAGCAACAAGGTAGTTCACCAAATCTGCATACCACGGTGTCAAAGCATCAGAGGTTACAAACAGCTGTTCATCGGGGAAGCTCTCCCTCAAGGGTATTTCATTCTCCTCCTGTGTCAAACGGCTTAAGTGATCAGCCATCGAATTCTCTTTTTTCTTTCTTATCTTTAATTTCCAAATCAAATTCTTGAAGTAGCAAAATCCATCTTATGAGTCTTGGTTTAACTTCATTCTTTGATAATAGAAACCGAAGAGCTGCACAGAGAAAATGATAATTTTAGTACCAAGCAAATATGATTTAAACTTCTCTAAAGCAAAACATATAGCCAAAAAGTTCTTTTTCTATGGTAGTATAGTTTGCTTGTACCGGATTTAGGATCCTTGAGGCATAGTAGATCACATGAGCCGTTTTCCCTTTCCGTTTCCCCAAGACAACTCTCACTGCATAGTCACTAGCGTCGCACATTATCTCAAACGGTAGTGTCCAATCCAGTGGTTGGATAATGGGAGGTGATATTAGGGCTTCCTTAAGCTGATCAAAGGCGATCTTGCAAGCAGTCAACATCTCAAATTCGACGTCTTTTTGCAATAGCCTACATAGAGGGGATGCAATCTTTGAAAAATCCTTGATAAATCGCCTGTAGAAACTTGCATGGCCAAGAAACGATCGCACTTCCTACACAGTTGCGGGGTAAGGCAAAGCAGTAATAAGATCAACTTTAGATTTATCAACTTCAGCGCCCTTCGATGAAATGATATGCCCAAGAACTATGCCTTGTTCAACCATAAAATGACATTTTTCCCAATTCAACACAAGATTCGTTTCCATGCATCTTTTCAAGATTTTAACAAGATTATCAAGACATTTTTCAAAAGACTCACCATACACGCTAAAATCGTCCATAAAGACCTCAATAATATGCCCAACATATTCAGAAAAAATACTCACCATACATCTTTGAAAAGTGGCCGGAGCGTTGCATAGCCCAAATGACATCCTTCTCTATGTAAAAATGCTGAAGGGACATGTAAAGGTGGTCTTCGGGTGCAATGATTATTTGGAAATACCCGGAGCACCCATCTAAGAAGCAATAGAATGGATGTCCGGTCAACCTTTCCAACATTTGGTCAATGAATGGCAAGAGGAAGTGATCTTTGTGGGTCATGGCGTTCAATTTACGGTAATCTATGCACACCCTCCACCCGGTTTGTAAATGGGTAGGAACCAATTCCCTATCATTATTCTCCACTACCGTCACTCCCTACTTTTTGGGCACTACTTGTGTTGGGCTCACATACTTGCTATCCGATATAGGGTAGATAATCCCAACATCAAGTAGCTTGATGACTTCCTTCTTTACCACCTCCATCATAGGTGGGTTAAGTATCCTTTGTGGCTCCCGACTTAGTTTTGAATCCTTCTCAAGTAGAATGCGGTGCATACAAAGAAACAAACTAATGTCTTTGATGTCGGCAATAGTCCAACCAATTGCTCCCTTGTGTTCTCTAATGACCTTTATCAAAGATGCTTCTTGGTTTGGAGACAACTTGGATGAGATGATCACCGGTAGTATCTCATTCGCTCCTAGGTAAGCATACTTCAAATGGTCAGGAAGTGACTTGAGCTCAAGGGTCGGGGTCTCCTCTATAGAAGGTAACGTCTTCTTGTGTGTACCCGGCAACATAATGAACTTTTGCTCATATCTTGGTAGGGATGGCTTAGGTGCATGCATGTGTGCCACTGTTTCCGCCAATGCCTCATTAGTCTCCCAAGCATCTTCTTTTCCCTTCTCTAAATGGGTGGTGAGTGCAACTTCATTGGGTCCCTACATGACAACTCAAACAACTCTTCCACAAGTGGATCAATAACATCAGTGGAAAATACGAAATGAATATTCTCCGAGAACCGCATTGCATCAAAGATATTGAATTTGACAATTTGACCATCAAACTCCATCGTAAGGGTGCCCTCATGAACATGGATCTTGGTTTGGGAAGTGCTTAGAAATGGTCTTCCCAACAAGATCGGTATGGATATTGATGACTCGCCTTGCATGTCCAATACATAGAAATCAGCGGGGAACACGAGTTCGTCAACTTCAACTAGCACGTCCTCGATCACCCCATCGGGGTATGAAGTGCTTCGGTCAGCTAGATGAATGACGACTCTTGTTTCCATGAGTGACCCCAAATTTAAAGAATGAAAAATTGAGCGTGGCATAACATTGATTGAAGCTCCTAAGTCGAGCATTACACGTTCAATTTTACAGTTACCTATCTTGCACGGGATTACGAACATTCCGGGGTCTTTGCACTTCAGTGAAAGTCTCTTTAGAAAGATCGCAAATACACTCTCCCCCATGAGTACCTTTTCATTCCCCTGAAGCCTTCTCTTATTGGTACATAAATCCTTCAAGAATTTAGCGAACCGTGGAATCTGCTTCATGGCTTCAATCAAAGGAATGTTGATTTCTACCTTTCTGAACACCTCAAGAATCTCCCGATCTTCAATTCAATCTGCCACCTTCTTGATTTGACTCAGAAAGGAAAGTGGGGGAGTAGAAATGTGGATTTTTGGATCTTGAAGTGCCTCGGCCGAGGTATTCTTACAAGGTGAATCCTTTTCAGCATGTTGCAGTTGGCCTCCGCCGAGGTCCTCATCCGCCTCGGCTGAGGTGAGTTTACAGGGTGAATTCCCTTCCAAATGATGTTGGGCACCTCGACCGAGTTCACAGTGTGCCTCGGCCGAGGTCTCTTCTTCAACACCAACTTCTTCACTTTCAACTTTTCTCTTCCCCAGAGTGATACCCGGGCTTTTTAGGCTCTCCAAGCATCACCCCACTTCTCAAGATGATTTCACTGACATTCCTGGGATTTATCTCTGGTTGTGCGGGCAACTTCCCACTTTGAGCACTTTCCAGACGAGATACTGCTGATGATATTTGACTGACTTGGTTCTCAATATTTTGAACCTTGAACTTGATTCTTTTTTTAAGCTGAAGGGTACTGGTTGCCAAGCTTTTCACTATGTCAGACAATGATGAATTAGAGGGTATTGGCTCGGTGGGCTATCTTTGTTGGAACATCCCCTTAAGGTAGGGGGGTCAATTATGCCCACTTTGTTCGCCTTGTTGTTGCACATTCTGTGAGTATGGATCATATTTTCTTCCGGCATGGTTAGGATAGAAGTTGTGCACTACATGGCATGAGCCTCCATCTCCTCTCTGAGAATAGGACATGTATCACTAGGTCGGTAAGCTGATCCAACCTCTCCTCAATACTCGAATCGATGACTTACTTGACACGTCTCACGGGCTCTGGACACTCAAATTGTTGAGTGTTGGCTGCCATTTTGGAAATCAATGCTCGGGCTTCAGTAGGGGTCTTGTCGACCAAAGGTCCACCACTGGCTGAGTCAATCATGTTTCTTTCAGTCAGACAAAGCCCTTCATACCAATATTGGATCAAAAGCTACTCGGTGATTTGATGCGTGGGCAGCTTGCCACAAGTTTCTTGAACCTTTGAATATTCGTATAAGGTTTCCCCTTGCATTTGCCTAATACCACTTATCTCCTTTCTGATGTTGGTAGCCCGGGATGCAGGAAAGTACTTCTCAAGAAATTGTGTCTCCATTTGCTCCCAAGTGGTAATGGTACCGGGTGGCAAATAGTATAACCAATCTCTTGCAAGGTCTTTGAGTGAGAAAGGGAATGCCCTCAATTTAATCTGCTCCTCAGTCACTCTTGTCGGTTTCATACTTGAGCATACCACAAGAAACTCTTTCAAATGCTTATGCGGGTCTTCCCCGGATAGCCCATGAAATGATGGCAAGAGATGAATGAGTCCCGACTTGAGTTCAAAGGTAGTATCATTCCTTATCTTCGGAAATGTGATACACAAGGGTTCATGTGCAACCCTTGTGTTTGCAATCTCCTTCATAGTCCTCTCCCGAATTTGTTCATCAGCCACTTCTTCCAATTTAATGGTTTCCTCACTCTCTATATTCAAATGTTCAAATTCTTCCCGGATTTATTCCAAATCTCGGGCTCTTCTCCTTAACACCCGCTCACGTTCAACGATGTCCGATTCAAATAACAATCCTTTCTCCTCTTGTGAGCGCAAGAACATCCCCTGCAACTAAATCAAACAAAGAGCCAAAGTAAGTATCTAGATCACTAAATAAAACAAGCAAATGACTATCTATGTAAATAACGATAATGCTTGAACAACAAAATAATACTACTCTTAACACCGTTCCCTGGAAACGGTGCCGAAATTTGGTAACAGAAGTCGTCGTTCACCACCAAATTTAATATTTTCGAACTCTTAACTCTACTAGGTAGAGTGATAAGTCGGGTCGAATCCACAGGGAACGGAGGAATAGTATCGTTTCGATGTACTCAAGCAATTAGGACTTTGAAATAGTATTAGAACCTAACAAGCGAAAGCAATAAAAGTTGTGGGGGAAAATTTGTGATCGCCAACTAATTGATTACTAAAAATTACCAAAATTAATAAATAACTAAAAAGCAATTACTATTAAAAATTCAAGTAACAAGTGATTTAAAGACAGATAGATTGATTTTTTGGTTTTTCAAATATATAAAAAGGATCTACCCTTGATCTCGTTTCCCTTCGGTCTAGTTAATTTACACGACTATTGTTGATGCCGAATCAATTGCAATTCAAGTCCCTATCTCAAGACTATTAACAAGCTCTAATAGCCTTGTTGTCTCTCAATCCTAGCTAGCCAAAACAAGCTCTTCGACTAACCCTATTTGATTTAATCCAACCTTCGAACAAGCTCTCTCTGGCTGGATAACCAAACGATAAAAGCACAAAGACAATGAGATAAATAAGACATAAAACTCACAAGCTCGGTTTTAGAGGTCAAACTTTATACTATCACCAATGATTTAATCATTGTTCGCTACACATGAATCGAAGACTACAATTATGGATAGTGATCCCGATTTCTAGCACTACATTTATAAGCTTCCTAAAGGGTGATCAATCCTAAATCAAACTCATAAATATAAGTCATTAACAACAAATAGTATAAAACACTTGAATACACAATTAAAATGTAACATCAACAATAATAATCACATAAAAAATGTCGACTCAAAGTTTCACAATCGATCAAGGGTAGAAATTAGGGTGCTACTCACCCATATCAACTATTATAAACAGAAAATGGATTAAAATGCAAATAAACATAAAATCAAGATAAAAGAACCCAAAAATGTTGATTGGAGAAGATGATCTTGAATCTTCTTGCCCAATCCTTCTTCTTGGATCCAATGGAGGCTGGAAATGATTATGGAATGTCCAAAGATAGGTCAAATTTCTAATGGGAGGATATGTATATAGGGGAGAAGTTGCTAGTTGCATTTAAAGCTAAAAACGCGTTTGCAGTTTAAAACAGAGGGTCAGACCTTGGCCGAGGCAAAGCTGATAGGGTTCCATCTTAAGGCTGGCCTCAGCCGAGGCGTGTTTTCGATTTAGCCGAGGCAGTAAAAAGGGGTTTTTCTGGGTTTAGGGTTCAGGGATCACCTCGGCCGAGGTGAGGGCCTTGAAAACTTGGAGGCCTTCATTTTCCCTGGAAGGTCACCTCGGCCAAGATGAATTCATGTCTCGGCCGAGGTCTTGAGCTCTAATTTTCTCCCCAATTCCCCTGGAAGGTTGTCTTGGCCGAGGTCTTGAACTCTGATTTTCTCCCCAATTCCCCTGGAAGGTTGCCTCGGCCGAGGTGAATACATGTCTTGGCCGAGGCCTTGAAATATGTTTTTCTTTACAAAATCCCCTGGATGAATGCCTTGGCCGAGATCTGGGTTTATCTCGGCCGAGGTGCTCCTTCAGCCCTTGTCGATCCGTCAACTTTGCGATATCTAATGCTCGTTTTTTGTCTAATTGTACCTGTTTTGACATAGAAATGAACTGAACGCGTTAATCTACTCAATAAGAAATAAATGCTCAAATACACGTGAATATGCACACAATTATTACTAAAATGGCACTTAAATCAACCTAAAGTGTGTGCACGATCACGTGTAGCACACACTTCTGCTCTATCCCAAAATCCTTAAGAATGCCCCTCAACCAAACTGCTTCTTTGAAAGCATCTGTGATTGCAATGTAATTAGCTTATGCGGTTGATAAAGCTACCACAGACTGATGTATCGACCTCCAACTCACTGCAGTTCCATAAAGAGTGAAGATATACCCTGAGATAGACTTTCTTGTGTCAATATTTCCAGCAAAATCAGCATCAACATATCCCAATAATGGATCTGCTGCAGTGTTTCTTCTTTCAAATTTTAAGCCAAGACTGACTGTACCCTTTAAATATCTTAGGACGTATTTCAAAGCCTCCCAGTGACCTTTTCCAAGATTAGACATAAATCTGCTCATAAGAGATACACTATAGGCAAGATCTGGCCTACTGCAGATCATTCCATACATCTAGCTACCCACACCACTTGAATAGGGAATGTGTTTCATGTACTCATCCTCAGTTTGAGTCTTAAGACATTGATCCTTGGAGATTTTTATTTGTTGGCCTACTGGTGTAACAACAGTCTTTGCTTCATGCATATTGAACCTTTCAGTTACTTTCTGCAAGTAATTCTTCTGTGATAAACACAATAAACCAGCATCTCTATCTCTAAGAATATCCATCCCCAGGATCTTTTGGCATTTCCCAGATCTTTCAGGTCAAACTTTGAACTGAGTTTCTGCATCAGGTGTTGTATCTTCAACTTACTTTTACTGGCTATCAGCATATCATCCACATACAGAAGTAGGTAAACCTGATCAGACTTATCATGCTTCTTAAAGTACAACAACTGTCATATAGGCTTCTAGTGAACCCAGTCTTTATCATGAACTCATTGAATTTTTTATTCCAGTATAGGGCTCTGTTTCAATCCATATAGAGATTTCCTGAGGTGACAAACCTTCTCTTCATTTCCAGGAAACATAAAACCTTCAGGCTGTTTCATATAGATGTCCTCCACTAGATCACCATGAAAGAAAGTTGTTTTAACATCAAGTTGTTGCAACTCAAGGTCTTCCTATGTGACTTTTTCCAATAGAAGTCTGATGGAACAATGTTTAACAACAGTAGAGAAAACTTCATTAAAGTCTATACCCTCTCTTTGGGTAAATCCTCTAGCTACAAGCCTTGTTTTGTATCTTGCCCTCTCACTGTCTCCAACCTCTAGTTTCTTTTTGAAAATCCACTTTGAACTCACTAATTTATGTCCTTTTGGATTATTAACTAAGTTCCAAGTGTGGTTTCTTTCTAAAGACTACATCTCTTCCACCATGCACCCATCTAGTGCTCTCTTTCACTTCCACTGATTGCCTCTCTATAGTTCTATGGTTCATTGTGCTCAAGTGCTTCTGCAACACTTAAAGTATAGTAAACTATCCCAGCTTGGCCATAGAAGTCAGGCCTTTGAATCTGTCTTCTTGGTTTATCCCTGGCAATGCTATAATTTTTTAGATTATCATTTCCAGCTTAAGTTTCTTCATCATTAGACGAACTGCTGCTTACCTCAGGATTTAAGTGCTCAACTACAGTTGGAATATTGTTTTGTGTAGTCTCCACCTCAACTGACAACTTATCATCTGAAATAGCTCCTTCAATTTCTCTCTCATCCCCTATTGAAGTATATCCCATGACAAGTTCATTCAACTTGACATCTCTGCTGATTATCAGCTTTTGATGTCCCTTTTCCAAACACCACAATCTATAACCTTTTACTCCTTCAGGATATCCTAAAAACTAACACCTTACAGCTCTTGGATTAATCTTATCTTGTCTAAGATGTGCAAAAGCCAAACACCCAAACACTTTAAGTTCTAAATAGTTTGAAAGCCTTCCAAACCATACTTCATCAGGTGTTTTGAAATTCAGTGCTGAGGAAGGTGTTTTGTTGATCAGATAACATGCAGTGCTCACTGCCTCTCTCCAAAATGACTTTGGTAAACCAACATCCACCAACATACACCTTACTTTTTCTAGAATAGTCCTATTCAGCCTTTCAGCAAGACCATTCTGTTGTGGGTTTAATGGGACAACTCATTGAATTCAATAGACAAATACTCAAGGCCATTTTCAGTCCTAAGATGCTCCAGTTTCTTCCCTGTTGGATTCTCAACTTGAACAAGCCAATCTCTGAACTTAACAAAGGCATCACTCTTGTGTTTGAGTATGTAAACCAAAACCTTTCTGCTGAAATCATCAATGATAGTCATGAAATACTTTCCACCACCATGAGTCTCTATTGTGGATGGCCCCCAGATATCAGAATGAACATAATCCAAGGATTCTTGAGTGCTGTGAGTGCCTTTACCATAAGGCAACTTCTTTGATTTCCCAAATGCACAATGTTCACAGTATTCCTAACTGTTTGATCCCAGTTCTCCAATGACACCTTTCTTAGATAATTCTTTCATTCCCTTCTCCCCAATATGTCTCAATCTCTTATGCCACAAAAATATTTTATTTTTACTCAAAACGTTATCCACTAATCTGCTTTCCAATCAAAATAAATAGCCCATTATGTTTCTTTCCTTTGATTACTACTTTGTTTCCTTTGGTTATGTGGAGTTGACCATTAACTGAACTAAATTCACACCCTGAAGCATTTAGAGATCCCAATGATATAAGGTTTCTTTTAAGACCAGGAACATACCTTACATTGGAGGTTACTCTTGAACCACCATCAAACATTTGGATTCTTATTGAGCCAATTCCTTGTACTTTGCAGGACTGATCATTTCCTAATAGCACAAATCCACCATCAGACTTCTTGAGGTCTTGAAGCTAGTGCTCATTAGGACACATGTGGAAGGAACAACCAGTGTCCAAGACCCATTCATCAGCCATTCTTGCTTCTGAGATGTTGAGGACTTTTGCAGATTCAAAGTCTTCATCAACCACAGCTGCATTAGCTTCTTGTCCTTCAGATTTTTCTTCTTCTGAGGGTAATTTTTCTTCAAATGCCCTACCTGTTTGCAGGAGAAACACCTTCTTTTCTCCACCCAATCAGAAGACTTCTTGGAGCCTTCATTACCAGATTTGTTATCCTTTTAAGTATGCCCCTTCTTCTTCTAATTATTTTTCTTAAATTTGATGTTCAATCCTTCAGCTATAGGATTGGACTTCTTCTCCCCTTGAAGTTGCAAGCCTTTGGTTTTCAAGGCAGTGACAATTGAGTCAAAACTCTAGTTTTCTTGCCTACCAAACATCATAGTGTCCTTAAAATTCTCCATTGATCTAGGCAGTGAGTTCAGCAGCATGAGCGACTTGTCATCTTCATCAATTTTTACCTCCAATCTACTAGATCATCAATCATGTGGTTGAATTCATCCAACTAATTAAATAATGCCTTATCATCTGTCATTTTGAAGGCCAAGAGCTTCTATTTAAGAAATAGCTTATTTGTGACAGTTTTAGATTGATAAAGCTCATCTAATTTACCCCGGGCTTCAATTGCAGTCTTGGATCTTGAGATTCCCCTAAAGGGTTTGCCCCCAAGACATAGTATGATAGAGCTCAGTGCCTTCTGATCCATATCTACGTATTTGGGCTTCTCAACACCATGCCACTCAGCTTCAGGCTTCAAAGCCATGACCAAACCATTATGAACCAAGACGGTATTCATCTTGATCTTCCACAACCCAAAATCATTCTTACCCATAAATCTTTCAACCTCCATCTTCGTTCCAACCATTGATTTGTCTTCTGCAAGTTTGTTTCCCACAGACGGTGCCAATTGTTATGATTTGAATCACTTAATCTCACACAACTTCAATTCGCCCAGAAACAAACCAAGATGAAACGAACAGTTCACAATGTCCGGCCACAAAAAACCAGAACGGCCGAACAACAATATGCACAGAAATTGAAATGAAATCAAGCACAATCCAAGTTTTACGTGGTTCGAACTTGCATTCTACATCCACGGAAGTTTCACACACCTCAATACACTAACTGAGTTCAACAATTACAAGAATTATACAAGAGATTACAAAACCCCAAACTGAAATCCCCAATTTGGTTTAGAACCCTAATCTCTCAATTCTCTCAAACCCGTAATGTGAACAAAGGGAACATGTTATAGTTGAATTCTCTCCTCAAGAACCTAACTCTATGTATTTAATTGTCTTCGAATAACTGCATAGCTTGAGCTCCAAGTTGAAGTAGTTTGCAGCTGAAAACGGTTATGAAAACAGTTACAGAAACCGTTGTAGAAGCTTCCTGAAAACCATTGCATAAGCCTGCTCTCAACAACCTTGAACCGGTTGTTATGACATCCAGTTCTAGCTTTCAATGTTACTCTCCAATCCGGTTCTTCACCAACTAAACCCAGTTCCAAACTCAGTGAACCGATTTACATAGGATTAGGTTATCTTTGATGAAATTTAACCAGTATTTACACTATTGAAGAATTAATATAATGTAGTCTTAAAAGTTCTTCATATATGTATTGATAGAACTCCTATTGATTTCTATTAAAATCCCACACGTTAATATGGTTGATAATAGCCTCATTTATTCAGTTTTTGGATTACAAGAATTGAAATGATAACATCTTGCTTATTAAAATGCACAAGTATATAGCATTTAGAAAAATAAGAATTTCGAACACACAATGGAAGTGATAAACACATATTGTGACGTGTGCATTGGATTGAAATGGGCACATTGTGGTTGTCACTATTCTCTGAGAATCTTAATGTTAAAAGTATAAAAAGCTTTCATAATTTTGCATGTAGTAGTCATGTCTATTGTTTGTTTCTATTGCTTCTTTTTATTTTTAGTCTATTTGAGCTCATAAAAATTTTAAATCGTGTTACATGCATGTGTGTTCATGTATCATGTCTAGATGTTCAAGAAATTCCACATTGATCACTAAAAATATTGAAATCTTAACAAGTATTAGCATATGAAGATATATTCGGCTTATTTTCCCATGATCTATGTAAATAAATTATTTCATAAATCTTTCTAAGGCTTTCTAGTTAACTAGATTACCATGTTACTCGCATTAACTTATTTAATCCAAGTTTCTTTTATTTCTTAAGCAATAACTAACCTTAAATCCAAGTTTCTTTGCTCTCGTGTCCACTCCAGTGAACCAACACCAAGCGTATTGTCTGATTCCTCATGACCTAAACATGTCATTATTAAATGGCGATTGGTTTGCTTTTAATATGTGAGGTTTGGTTCTAACTTCAATGCACTGAAGTCAACTCGGTGCTCTGGCCCCGGTATTTATTTCCTCAACCCCGACACATGAAATACAATGTGTATCTCGGATGGTCTAGTGGTAAGGCACTTGATAGGCTATCTCGCCTAACCTTTCCAAGATCTCAAAGGACCCACAAAATCAGGGTTTAAATCTCCCATTCTTGCCAAATCGAGTTGCGCCCTAAAATGCTGGATCTACGAAAATTGAAAAACTAAAGTTGAGGTACAAATATCGACAATCATTAGACTAAAAAATGTTGCATCGACGACATAAAAAAGGCATCATACTTGAAACATCATTTAAAACCACATACAGAATACATCACTCATGAAAACTCTAATAAGAGAGCGCTTAAAAATGTGATGGAGCTAGAGCTAAAATTAGTACCATGGGACGATTATATGATAGGTGAATGAGGCTGCCTGGAAAGTGGCACGTGGTATTGTCCGGAGCAGTGTAAAAGGTTGAGTAGGGATTGAAAATGCAATTAAGTCACTCTCTATGGGACTCGCCCTCCTCCTTGTAAGCTTGAACAATACACTCGTTCTTTGATGTCCAAGTTGCTCATTGCTCTTGATTTGCATGCAAATGATTGTATTGAACATCATGAAAGCGCCTCGAGTATGGACCATGGCATTCCATACTTTGTACCTTTTTTCCGAGCCATTTAACGTTATCCCAAACATCTAGATATGAAAACTACGGTTTACTTCCAAATCGCTCCCGCAGACAACAACGAACATAGAGCAAGCACATAGAAGTATGATGCTCGTCCCGGAGCACCTAGTTCCCCATCGTCTTTTACTGGAAAATAGGATGATAAGGTGCTTATCTTGGTCTTTGAAACACGTTAATTATGCATGTATTTAGGTCGATTTAGGAGTGTATTTTATAGCGATTACATGCATATTTGGTCAAGAGTCATGTAGATTTATGATATTTAGACCATTTAACGTGTTTGACTTGTCTTTGGGGTATTTTGAGCAATTTCAAGGTTAAAAGTCGTACTTTACGACTAATGGATGAAAGAACAAGTCGAAGGAAAGTTAAAACCAACAAAACCCGATTAAAATCGGCCTAAACATGCTTAGATCAGTCTGGAATGAATCCAAAGGAGAACCGGCGCAACCGCATCCATAAAGCAACGCGACCGCAACGAAAACAGCGTGCAAAGCAATTGAGCACTGATGGTGCGACGCGGCCGCATTAGGTGTGCAAAGCGGCCTCGTCAAAATGATTTGTTTTGAAGATTTTTCAAGTGCAAACCAATGCGACCGCGTCAAATGGGCAAAGCGGCCGCGTCAAAATGTCATGTTTTCAAAGACTTTCTTGTACCAAGTATGAAATGATACTAAAGCCCCGAGATTGTCCCGATGTCTATAAAAAAGGCAAGAGAGACTCATTTTTTAGGGAGAGACACAATACACATTGGGGAATACACATTGAAGGACATTACATACTTTCTCATACTTTAACATCGGAGTAGAAGTCATGAGAGCGAGAAGAAGAAGATCGCCGAGACGACTATCGGGTTTAGTTATTCCTTATTAATTTCAGTTTCTTGACATTATTTTCTTTGAATTCTTGTTTTGATTTGTTAGTAGACATGAGTAGCTAAACTACTCGTGTCCTATAATTATAAAGTAGGGTTTCACAACAATGTTGTTTTAATTGTTTAATTTATAGACTCCAATTGTTTTTATCTATCTATGTGTTTGGGTTAATCCCTATAATTGAATTTAATCTAGCCAATTAGGTTTAATTTACTTGTTTAACGATTCTGCTTCGAGAGAAGGGAATTGTTAATAGACGACAACACATAGCGCGATTGTCTATTATCATGAAGGCAAAAGGTTAAGGGTCTGTTAGGAGTTGTTAGGATCAATTGACTCGAGAGAGTAATTATCTTAATCAGTCTATGAGTTAGTCGCTTTGAGAGAAGGGTTAGGTTAATTAAGTGCCGCCTAATAGATAATTAACTGGTTTAAAAGTTTATAAGTTAGAAATTAATCAACATTAGCGTAATTCCTGAAATTGAAATCCTAGGATACATTCTCGTTGATTGGAACTTCCCGTTTGTTAACTAATTAGTTTATTGGTATATGCAATTTAGTTTGACACATAATATTTTCCAACAACAAATGACTGCACAAAATTCTCATACAATGGTGGTAGAGAAACCAACAAGATCAAAGCAACATCATTATCTTCTTATTTAACATTAATGTTATGCAATTCTAATAGGATTTTGTTAAGTTGATCTAAGTGATTGCGAAGAGACTGACCTTCGCGCATACGCAGCCCGAACAGATGTTGCTTTAAAAAAAAATTATTGGTGAGCGACTTCGTCATGTACAAACTCTCCAATTTCGACCATAATCCCCATGCAGTTTCTTCCTCTGCTACATCGGTGATGATGTCGTCATCGAGACACAACATGATTGTTGAGTGCGCTTTCTCATCCATAATGGCCATCTCGGCAGACACCGGGACCTCGGCCTCTTCCTTATTCGGCTTTTGCATCATCAGCGCCCACAGTCCTTATTGCTTCAACAAGGCTTTCATTTTAATCTGCCATAGACTAAAACTATTTCTCCCTGTGAATTTATCGATCTACACGCTCATCCTAGACATATTTTCCACGAAAAAAATAGCGGAAACTCAAACCAAGCTCTTGATACCACTTGTTGGGAAATTAACAAGTAAATCGAACAAACGAACAAATGATGAGCGTGGAGAAATAACAATAAAGATACCAAGAATTAACGTGGTTCGCTACCAACTTGTTAGCTACGTCCACGACCAAACGGGAGGATCCCAAATTCAATATCAACGAGAGTTCAAACAAAATAGGACTAGAATATCCTATCAAACAAAGACCGACATCGAGTATCAATCAATTGATACTCGATCCAAATAATTTCTCAACGCTTGAACAATCAAGCCAAACAATTCTAATTACTCTCTATCTCAAAGGACTCCAATAGGACTTATTTGTAAGTTCCCAAACCTAATCCTATACAGAAAAGGAATCAAATTGGGCCTAAACACGTAAGCCCAGTATCAGAGTCGCCATCGTGTCGCGACAGCGACAGGTCTTCGTGGCCGCAACTCCTTCAACTGACGCGACCGAGTCCACAAGCGACACGACTGCCCTCAATACATGACGCAACCGCATCAACAAGCGACGCGACTGCGTCGCCTCATTCTATTGTGTCTCTTTCAGTTGTAGCAATATGGCGCGGCCGAGCTCACTCTCTAGCGCCAAAGCTCAGCTTCTCGTCACAATTGATTCCGGCCGTGTCCTGTGACTCAGTTAATTCCAACGATACTCAAATCCAAGCCTCCATCTCGATACGAACGTCAATTCAAAACTAAATTAGATTCAATGCACAATTCCTAACAAGTTATAGGTCTTAGATGTTTGTCAAACTAGACGAATATGTTTTTTTTTTTTAATGTTGATGCTGTTTTATTTACATAAACATAGACAATTTAGGGATCCACATAGTAAATAATCTTCATCGATCGTTACCCCTTTAATTAATATGCACCACGTCCTTCAATGTGTAGAAAGACCCCTCAACTTGTTTTGCTTTCAACAACTTAATCACCTACCCTCTAACAAAAGTATAAACCTGATCACCCTTGAAAAAAATAGCACAAAATATAGTAAGTATACATTAACTCTGACGGAAGTATAAACCTGATCATCCTTGAAGAAATAACATAAAATATAGTAATACTAAAATGTGGAAAACTGATGAGTAACTATTGAAATAGGCTTTATGATTAACCTCTTAGTCTTGAAAGCTTGCCACTTAACTTCTGTTGGTGTATGTAGGTACATCAGAGCTTTGTACCCGATGCAGTCGCACCCTTACCTGCCTGCATTGACAATAATCTCGTGATGGCTCAGATCCTTCACCAAATGGAAAAAGGCAGGCATTGCTTCTGAAGGATGATTTGAGTTTTGTATTTTTTATGCAAAATGATTCTAATTGGTGTAATTATAAATCTGTAAGTTGCAGAGTTTTATAGCGGTGATTCAGAAACTGCAAACACCCACTGAGAACACCACTTCATGGATGACAGTTCCATTTGATGTGCAAAGTAGTGGGTGGAGTCAGTTTTTGAATTAATGTGATTAGATAATTATTTGTTTTATTTGTGTACTACTACTACTACTACTACTACTACTACTACTACTGCTACTGCTGCTGCTGCTGCTGCTGCTGCTGCTGCTGCTACTGCTGCTACTGCTGCTCCTACTGCTCCTACTGCCCCTTAACCTTTTGCGTACACGATCATAGACAATCGCGCTATGTGTTGTCGTCTATTAACAATTCCCTTCTTTCGAAGCGGAATCATTAAACAAGTAAATTAAACCTAATTGGCCAGATTAAATTCACTTATAGGGATTAAACCAAACACATAGATCTATAGATTCCCTATCTATATCCAATCCCAAAGATATCAAAAGAGAAGCATTTTTCAAATAGGCATGCTCACTAGAGCCCTTGTTTTGGTCGAATTGCAACTTCCGGAAAGAATGCAAGCTCGGACATATGTCTCCTGAGGTCTTAATAGCAGAAAACTACAAGTCCTCCATCTCAGATTCCATCGCCAGTGGGGTACGTAAACGAGAACGGATTAAAAGGTTTTGGTCCAGGCACTCAGTGCAGTCTAGACGCTCAGGGGAAGCTCCTTGTCATTTGATATGGGAGAATCAACCGAACTAGGACACCTAGACCTTTTCCAGAAGCAAATCTCCTGCGGCGAGTGCTCCTTCTTTGACCAGTGAAGATGACAAGGCCGGATTGAGCAACCTGATCACTTATAGGAAGCCGATCTGCTACGCTAGCATCTTCGGTGCAACCCTTTTCTATTTAAGAGACGATATATTAAACAATTAAAATAACATTGTTGAAACACTACTTTATAATTATAGGACACGAGTAGTTTAGCTACTCATGTCTACTAACAAATCAAAACAAGAATTCAAAGAAAACATTGTCAAGAAACTAAAATTAACAAGGAATAACTAAACCCGATAGTCGGCTCATTGATCTTCTTCTTCTCGCTCTCATGACTTCTACTCCAATGTAAAAGTATGAGAAAGTATGTAATGTCCTTCAATGTGTATTCCCCAATGTGTATTGTGTCTCCCTGAAAAACGAGTCTCTCTTGCCCTTTTATAGACTTTGGGATAATCCTGGGGCTTTATAATCAGTTTCCTACTTGGAACAGGAAAGTCTTCCAAAACATGCCATTTGACGTGGCCGCTTTGCCCATCTGACTCGGTCGCGTTGGTTTGCACTTGAAAAGTCTTCAAAATGAATCTTTTTTACGCGGCCGCTTTGTACATCTAACGCGGCCGCGTCGCACCATCAATACTGATTGCTTTACACGCTGTTTTCATCGCGGCCGCATTGCTTTATGGACACGGTCGCGCCGGTTCTCCTCCAGACCGATTCAGACCGGTCTAAGCCGGTCTAGGTTGGTTTTTGCAGGTTTTAACTTTCTTTCGACTTGTTCTTTCGCTCGTCAGTCGTAAAGTACGACTTTTAACCCTGAAATTGCTCAAAATACCTCAAAGACAAGTCAAACACATTAAATGGTCTAAATATCATAAATCTACACGAATCTTGACTAAATATGCATGTAATCGCTATAAATACACTCTTAAATCGACCTAAATACATGCATAATTAACGTGTATCAAAACCCCCCAAAGTTAAATTGTTGTTAGTCCCGAACAACAAAACAAAAGACAAAAAATACAAGTTATTATGAATGGTTTAGGGCGATTGGATGATGATTTCAGTTTCAGACTTATTTTTCTTAAAACAACTAGGCAACACAATTTAATTGAGCATATGTGATAACGCGAAAATCAACTAATCTCAAAACTTTGAACTTTCGAATTATTCAATCCTCACTAGTTAAGTGTTTCGCTCATCTCTCAAGTGTTTAGGCTAATATAATTTCTACTCATATTGAATTACATGCAAAACCTATCATATGCTTGCCAATCGTCTAAACTAGACCTCGTACTCGATGTGTGTGAAAAAGGATAAAAAATAATCTTTCTTTTAGTTGTAATGTTGGCTTAAGGCAAGGTGGGATATATTTGGATAAAAGTGACTACTTTTGGACTAATCAAATTATTCCTAACTCGATTACCCCTCAGTAACATCACTCAACCTCACTCTTCAATTCTCAACAAACCATCCTAAAAGAACTGACTTCTTCACTTTCAATAAACCTTATAACTTAAGTGATTTCAGATTACAATCAACTATAAGGGTACCACATTTTGGGACTACCCACCTGTTCTATTCAGCTCAAACAATTTAAGCACTTTTTTTTATTTTCTAGTCTCTCCTAAAGAATACTCAACAACTTATAAACAACAAACTCTTTCTTTTCTTTTTCCATATCTCTTTTTTTTTTTTTTTTTTTGGGCGCTAGGAGAGGCTATTCTTCTCTTTGTTTTTCACCTATCATTTTTCTTTTGTTTCCTTCATCTTTGGAATATCCTCTAATTTTCCCATGTCTTCCCAAACATTTTCATCCAAACCACCTTCCAATTCTCCTTCCTCTAACTTGATTAATCCAATTTTAAGGCCAAAGAGTTAAATCAAAAGGTTTTCGGCTGACATTGTTAGGCTATGAAAGAATAAGGTTATAAAGCTCAAGTAGGCTAACTAGTGGTAAATTGTGAATTTATGGTACAAAGGCAACTTTTCATGGCTAAAAAAATAGGCTTAAAGAAAAAAAAAAGGCCTAAGATCATTTCCTAAATCACAATACGTACGTGAAACATACTTAGTAAAGACTCAAGACAAGTTCTAGAGACTAGTGTACATATTCAATCAAAATTCACACAGAAAGAAGGTATACTACTCCGAAAATAGGAGTCCAATTAGGCTCAACTTCTCACAAGGTTAATTGTGATTGAATATTCTAGGTTCAAGATCAATTTCGTCTCAAATCACCTCTCATGCTCTATTATGTACCATTTTTTCATCTACTTCTGAAAATCATCTCATCATTAACCATTCATCATCCATATTTCCCTACTTTTTTTCTTTTCACTTGTTACCATTACTTTCTCGAGTTTATCTCATTCTTACTGACTCTAAAAACAAAAAAAAATTAAAATCTAAACTCCTATGACTCAACATGACAACTAAATAATAAACTGGGCTCACAGAGCCAACAGCACCAAAAAGGCAAATAAATGGGCACACAGACCCAGTACTCCAACTCAAAGCAGCAAAAATACACAAGTGGGCACGCAGACCCGGCAATTAACCCAACATAACTAAACAACCAGACATATCACATCAAATGATCAAACCTGAAAAGTAAAATAACCAACTAAAATAGCAACAAAAATCTAAATAGCTGCCAAGACATCCCATGATACTGACCTCCCCCAAACTTGGCTGAAAGCCAATGTTTGGAGGAAAAGAGTGGTATGCCTTGGTGTGAACTTTCAGATCACTGTGGTGGTGGAGGTGGTTGGAACTCAAGTTGGCTCCAAAACAGAGCCAATGTCTCCCACTGGATCCTCCTGTTGTCTCCATGCTCGTTCTTCGTTACTCCTTTCAAGGAGTGTGTTCAAGGTTCCTCGTTGGTCATGCAACTCAGTATGAATCGTTTGAAGGGCCCCTCGGACTTCTGTGCATTGTTTATCCATCGAGGTGCAAATTGATTGCATTGCAAACAAGGACATCATCCCGGAGGGATGTGATGCCTTCCATGTCCTCATTGTGCTCGGACGCAGAAGCAACGGTTGTTGCTGTCCGTTTCTTCTTTGGCGGTCTCAGGGCTCTGCTATTGCCTTTGGCTGTTTGCCGAGATTAGAAAACTTCAGAATCCGGCGCTTGGAACAGCTCAAGATGTTCCTCAGTGGATAAGGAGAGATTGGTTGTATCAGTGATATGTCTTACGGCTGCCCCTAGCTCGAAAGGAAGGCGTGGGTAAGGTCCGATCTTTTGGTAAACATAAGGGGCCATCCCATTTTCTCCCAGGACCATAACTTGCATGCTCTCAAGAAAGTCCCATGTGAACCGGACCTCACCCTTAACCGGCACCAAGTCAGCTAAGTCTACGTCATCGAAGGATGCGGCTATTGGTGTGATCAAGCCCCCAATCATGATACTATCCTTCTGCTTTCGGATGACGTTCTCGAAATGCTCCATCAGAATCTGAGTAATTTCTACTTTGTACCCATGCAGCATGTTCCAAAGCATTTGTAACTCAGCCGGTCTCATAGCCCCTGTTTCTCGTCTTGCAAATAAAGTGTGGGCTAGCATTTTCTGAATGTACTGAATCACGAGATTGCAAATCCACGAGGTTTTAGCAGAATTCGACACATATCTTTGCGGAGCCACTAGGGGTGGATCGGCTATCAGCAGACCCCAAAATGCTTGTGGATTGAACAACTCTTGTAGGCCCTCTCTAGAAATCTTTAGACAACCATATATCTGATCCAGCTAGCTGTATGTTAGTGAGCATGGTTTGCCCATCAGCTGGAAGGTAATGCCGTCCGATCGGCGAGAGTGCAAGACTCTTGCCACTGTGACAGCAAATGTGCTCAGGAACTCGAGTGTGATCCTCTTGTAAGTTTGCTGG
The DNA here is from genome assembly GCA_958295605.1 of Ajuga chamaepitys. Lineage (NCBI taxonomy): Eukaryota > Viridiplantae > Streptophyta > Magnoliopsida > Lamiales > Lamiaceae > Ajuga > Ajuga chamaepitys. Next base: position 21,676,098 of record OY282506.1, on the reverse strand, counting down.
ACTTGCATGAACCTGAGCAACCCTGCTTGTGCCAGTTGCTACGACTGGAGCTGCCCTTTTTTGGTTCCATTTTAGTGAACCTATACACACACAACCCAACAAAATACAATAAAAAATTGACAACGTTTAATAAGTCAAAACTATCCCCCAGAAATCAGTAACTTCTAGTTAAACATAAAGGTTTCCCTAGTCCTAATTGATTTGCAAAGTAGGTTTGATCCTATTTAGTGATATTCTAGCAACAACTTAGCCAATTTCTCTCTTTGTACCCCCTTTTGTGCTTAACCTCTAGATTTATCAATTGAACTCATCTTATGGTGAAATTTGGATCATATGAACATAAGTTATGCAAACTAAACTCGATTCCTTAATGTATCACATATAAGAGCACAATAGGAATAACAAAAACCAAGTGAAAACTAATTCCATTTTACGCCCATAACATGCTTGATAAAAGTCCTCACTGAACACAACATGTTAAATTTGACATTGTTGCTATTTGATCACTCCAAACATAATTTACATCCGAAATTCAACCTCAATTTACATCAACTCTATCCATAATGCATGACCCAATCGAATTTCCAACAATTTTGCACTTCAAGTGCCATTACTACTCAACTATGCACTACCATGTCTCCAATTCGAAAATTAACACACTTCAACGATATGTAAGTATAAACAATAGATTAGAATACATAAAAGCTCGGGTTAGCTTCACTTACCGGAGAAGTTTAGTCGAACATTGAAAATTTGGGCATGCCCTAGTTTCGTTTAATGTGGGTCGAACAATCCACAATTTGTGATGCAAGTGATGAAATTGTGTGTGTGCTTGTGTTTGTGATTGATTGAGTGTGATTTGGTTGAGGTTTTTACAAGAATATGTGATGTGTGTGAATTGTGTGTGTGTTTCGCATGTAATGCTTGAAAAGGGGGAAAGAATGAAATACCCTGGTTTTGCCCATTTTCAAAAGGAATAGGCTCGACGCGGTCGCGCGAGATATGTGAAGCGGCCGCATTCGTTTGAGCTCAAATCTAAGCCTTTGGAGTAGCTTTTGACACGGCCGCGCGAAGGGTATGACACGGTCGCGTTGGCCTCATAGTATCAAACCCTTATCCCGAAGAATTTTGACGCGGCCGCGAGAGGTATTCCTCGCGGTCGCGTTGGATATGCTTTTCTTCAGCTTGATTTTCTCGTCTTTCGACCCTTGTTTCTGCTGCGGTCGTCCATGTTCATTCCTAAAATATTAAATACACTAAAAATACATGTAAAAACATAAAATTAATAAAAATAATAAAAATTAAATAAAACGGTAAACATCGGGTTGCCTCCGAACAAGCGCTATATTTTACGTCTTCAGCCCGACGACGCTCTTGGTTTCTTTATTTAACCAAAGCCCAACCAACTGCCGTTACTTGCTCTCGGATTAGTTACAACTCTATTTAGCAAGTTTTGACTCTTTTAAGTAGTATAAATAACACAACATTTGTCCGTTTCTTTTAGGTTCGTCCTATTATAGATGGGGAGTGTGATTTAATTCGTTTTGTATATCAAACGTCAATTTCCCTTTAACCATATCTATGACAGCTCCGCTTGTGGCCAAGAACGGCCGACCTAAAATGAAATGAACATCTATATTTCCTTGCATGTCAACAATTAGAAAGTCACTAGGGAATTCAAAATTTTCAACTCGAATAAGCTCGTCCTCTACTACTCCCAATGGCGTTAGTACTGATCCATCCGCCAATTAGATAGTAGTAAAGGATTGCTTTATTTCCCCTATTCCTAATTGTACATACATTTTAAAAGGCATTAAGTTAACACTTGACCCTAAGTCACACAACACATTTTTAAATGATTGACTACCAATAAAGCAAGATATGGAAAAACTCCCTAAATCTTTCTTTTTGGTTGGTCTTTTTGCATGAATGTTTGTGCTCTTCAAGGGCCTCATATCCTCCTTCGCTTTTCCCTTTTTTCAGCGTGTATCATCTTTGAGTTCCGTAGCTCACAATCAATTTCCAAGATACTTCTAACCGGAACTCTTTCATGACCCCCATATTCTCACTATCTTCCTCGGGTTTGTCCTGCACTATAGAAACGTACTAGAACATTCTAAAGGAACCAGATTAGATCAAATTCAGATGAATCATTAAAAGAATACTAGTAGTATGTTTTTATCTTTGTCGTTGTTGCTTTCTTTCTTTTCATGTTCCGCTTTCTCTCTTGCTAATCTCTTCCTTTCTGCATGTTCCTCTTTCGCCAAATTCTTCTTGGCTTCACATTCTTCCAAATGCTTAGCATGTTCAATGCTGAGTTGCTCATTCCTCTTTTTAACGGCTGCTAGAGGAAATGGAATGGGAGGTATGTATGTGGGGACTTCTTTTCTTTTCAATGGTGCAAACTCAGATTCGACCACCTCCTCTTGGTTTTGTTCAATCTCGCCCCTTGAACGGATAGCATTACACTGCTCCCTTAGGTTGATGACAATATCACTGGGAAATTGTCCCTGCTTATGTTGACCCCCAACAATCTTTATTAATTAACTTAGGTTGTTGGATATTTCTTTCATGTTCTCTCCCAATTTTTTTATTTCCGCTCTTTGACTAGTCACTTGCTTGTTTAGCTCAATAAACTTTCCATCCATCTTTGTCTCCAGTTGAGCTAACTTTTCATCATACTTAGCAAATTATGACTGCATTATCTCCTCTTGTGTCGGCTTTTGGCCCTCAGGGATCATGCCGTTTGTGACAGCAAACCCTAGAGGTGGATTAAGCGAATTTTTCGTGTTGCCATAAGAGAAGTTCTTGTTATTCCGGTTAGATGGATATTGATTGTGTCTCAGCTGATTATCCTGGAAGTTTTTGAAGTTCCTCTGGTTTACAAAGTTTACATCTTCCACCTCCTCCTGGCCAACTAACTGTTGTGATGTAGTGTCATTATGTTGTGCTAACGTTAGACTAGTTAGCAAACTTACTTGATTCGTCAGAGTGGTTAGATGAGATGTAAGAGTTTCAATTGGCTCATTCTTAACAGGCTCTGCTTCTTTGACACTAGCCACTCTTCGTGGCTGATTTCTCTCATTAGGCCACTGATAGCTGGTTTCGGCTATTGCATCCAAGATTGAGAATGCATGCCTTACACTCTTTTCCATCAGGCTACCCCCTGCTGCTGCATCTACCTGGTTCTGTGCTGGGGCAAGCAATCCATTATAAAATTTGCATACCTGCTGCTTCTTTGAAAACCCATGTTGAAGACAACTGTGGATAAGATCTCGAAATCTTTCCCAAGCCTCCCCAAATGACTCTTGATCCATCTGCTTGAATTGGTTTATTTTGTTCTGCAAATCCAACATCTTGCTCGGTGGAAAGTATTTCCAAAAGAATCTCGTGCCCAGGTCTTCCCACTCTGTGACATCGTCTAATGAGTTATACCACAACAGTGCTTTGTCTTTCAGACAAAATGGAAATAACCTCATCTTCACTTGCTCTTGTGGCACATGGTTCATCTTTATAGTCTCAGCCAATCTGCAGAATTTGTTCAGATGTACATTGGGATCTTCTAATGCGCTTCAACCAAACTGATTCTGATGAACAATATTTATCAGTGCATGCTTTAACTCGAAGTTGTTTGCATTCAGCGGTGGTGGTTGCTCTCCTCCAATTGGTCGATTTGGCATAGGACGAAGACAATCACTTATGGGTGTTATTGAGTTCATTGTTGTTCTTGGTTGTATTCGTATTTTATGTCTTGTTTATGTTAATTAGTAAAGGGTCTGTGAGGCCTATTGAGTATTGAGTAGTGTCGGGTCTATGTGCCCAAATAGCTGATTTGATTGATTCATCGTATTAGTTAGTGTTATTTTATGTTTTGCATTTTAATTATGTTTTTAGGTTGTTTTTAAATTTCGTTGATTAGGAGTCATAATCTTGTTTCTTGATAAGCATAAAAAGGATATTAGATGATAATTTGTCAATGATGAAATTGATTTTTGGAAGTAAACGAGGGTAGGACACATAACAGAGCATGATAGGCAGTTAGAGACAAAATTGAGCTTAGACTTGAACAATAATCACAAATTAACCTGTGAGGTTTTGAGCTTTATATGTACTTTTATCTATAGAGTAATTTTATCATTCTTTCAGTGTGAAGTGATTGATCACATAGTATTTAGTCTCTAGAACTTGCCTTGCGTCTTTATAGGAATGTGTCAAGTACATGTTGTGGCATAGAACATGATATTAGGAATTCTTTTGCTAAAAGCCCTATTTTTTAGCCTTTAAAAATAATCTTTTGTACCCAAAAATTTGAAAAAAATCCCTAGTCAGCCATTTTGAGCTTTAAAGCCTTGTTTTCCAAAGCATACATTACAAGCTAATACTTTTCTTTTAGCTTTGGCCCGAGTAATTGGACTAATTGAGTAAGAGGGAGGTGGATTGGATGGTAGAGGGGTAAGAGTATCAAGGTGGAGTGGATGTTTGGGATGATGTGGTAAGGAGATTCGGGGAGGCAAAAGAAAAAGAAGAGAAAAATTCCCTCCTAGTTGTATTCTAGTAATGAAAAAGAAAAAAAAAAAGTCATAAAAAAAAAGAAAAGAAAAAAAAACTTGGAAAAGAGAAAGTTGGAGGAGGGGTTAATGATGAGAATATACATATGCCTAAGTGTGCTTGAGTTGAAAGAAGAACGAGTAGTCCCAAATGTGGTACTCGATCGAGTAGTCCCAAAGTGGTACCTGAGTGAAAGTGGGCATAAATAATCTTGGTTGATGCTGAAATGCTTTGGTAAGGTGAAGAAGTCATATTAATTGGTTTTTCTGAGAATTGAAGATTGAGATTGAGTGAACAAAGTTGAGGGGTAGTCGGGTTAGGAATAGCTTGATTAGTCTAATGCATAGTCACTTATATCTAAATGTATCCCACCTAACCATAAGCCAACATTACAGCCAAAAATAAAGACCTATTGATTCTTTGTCACACATGTCAAGTATGAGGTCTAATTTAGACAATAGGCAAGCATATGGTAGACGATGCATGTGATTCAGTGTGAGCGCAAATACTTTCCATATCATACACTTGAGAGATGAGCGATACACTTATCCGGTGACGATTGTTGTTTTAAGTTTAATGTCTCGAAAGTAGTTGAAACCCGCCATGTCACTAATGCTCAAATGTTATGTTGTTGGTTTTGAAAGGAAAAAAAAAAGTATTTCTGAGACTAGAAGTGTCATTTAATTGCCCTAAAAAAAATTTGTGGCCATTGTGATGTTATGCTTTGTGTTTTTTGTTCGGGACGTACAATGGTTAAGTTTGGGGGTTTTGATACATGTCAGTTTTACATGTATTTTAGGTCAATTAAAGGTCGTAATTTGTGACATATGCATGTGTATTTGGGCGAAAAGTGATTACATTCCATCTTTTGAGCTAGATGACGTGTTTCTGCTTGTTTTAGTGTTATTCAGGTATAAAAAGGCCAAAAAGTCCGTTTGGGCAAGGTTCGGATGAAAAACGAGCAAGAAAAGTCGGAAATAGCAAAGAGGAGTTGAAGCATGGTCAGAAATGACTCGGTCGAGTTGTTTAGCAACTAGGTCGAGTGAGAAATGAAGAGCAAAACGAGAAGTTGGTCAGAGATTCCAACTCGATCGAGGGCAATTTTGACTCGGTCGAGGTAGCTTTCCGAGTCCAAAACTGAATATGCGCGTTTTATGATTTTGAGCTCATCTCGAGCCCAATTTAGCCTTAACTATATAAGGAGGTTCCCAAACTCTAAAAAGGGACTTAGAGATCATTATATGGCATATTGAAGAGGAAAGCAACATCAAAAGATCAAGATCAAGACGAAGATTAGGGTGCTTATTCACTTTCTCATTTCTTTATTTCAAATCATGTTTGTTTATGAACATATTTGTGTTATAAATATGAACATGAGTGAGTAGTTCTTTACTATTCTATGGTTTTGAAAGTAGGTTTTAATGAATGTTTGATTAATTGAAGTTTTTCTATTCTAGTTAATGATTGTTATTCGTTATCTATGTGTTGTGATTTATTTTCATGAATAGTTAACTTGATCACTTAACTACTTTTACATAATTCATAAGTTCGCTTTGAAAGGAGGAATTTGTGTATGGAAAGACAATATATAGCGTATTTGTTGAGCGCTCTGAAAGGAGGTGAGATAAGTGCGTAGACATTGGTCTAAGATCAATTGGGAGTTCGTTAGGTCTAGTCGACTTGAAAGGGTAGCTAGGGATAATGAATCTACAAGTTAATTGCTTCGAAAGGAGAGTTAATTTATATAAGTGTCGTCTAATAACGATAATTATCATTGCTAGTTTAGAGTAATTCGATTGTCATACTTAGTTAATTCTGAAATCAATTCTCTAGAATTTGTCTTCCAATCTTGATTATTTGATAAAGTGTTTTCTTATTCTTGGACTTGAGTGTTAAGTTATAGTTTAGTAAAATTAGTTTAATCACTACTACAAAAAACGTCTAAGACTACGGTCAAAAACCGTAGTTAAAGGCATTCAGCGACCGTGGTAGTAGATACCGTAGTGGTAGACCTACCACCAATAACTACGGTTAATGAACCGTAGTAATTAATAATAAAGACTACGGTTGATAACCGTTGTCGTAATAGTAGCATCTACGACTACGGTATATATGACCACGGTTGGTGATTTCTTCGACTACGGTTTGAACCGTAGTAATTAACAATAATGACTACGGTCAAAGACCGTTGTCTTTTCTTTTTCATAAACCGTTGTTGTAGATGATTTTTTATATATTTTTATTTTCTTTTGTAATTTATATATAAATATATATATATATATAGCATAAATTAATATTACATATCACATAATAAAGAGTAAATATTATATTAAAAAAAAATAATTTATTTCTAAATATCAAAGTTACATTACGTCTCAAAGCTAGAATAGAAAAAAAAATTACAAATTAATTTCTCTATACTTAAATCCATTATAGAGGCGCATATTTTCTGTTGAATCATCTTTCATTATCCTGCAAAAAAAAAAAAAAAAAAAAAAAAAAAAAAAAAAAAAACCAGAAAAGATAGAATTAAACACAAAAAATTATTTGTTAATCCATATATCTACAACACAAAATAATAAAAAACATTAAGTATAAAGTCATAATCAGATATATCTAAAGTATAAAACAAAAATAAAAAAATTAATAAAAAACCAGCTTTTGATGTTCTCTAACTTATATATCATGATCATACATGATCATGTAAATGTCCTGCAACAGTACAACTTCCAAACCCGAAAAATAATACTGGGGAACACTTATGTATCATGTAAAATCCAGGACTTTGAACAAAAATTTTGTATTGCATGGCGAACAAGAGTAAACATATATTATTACTACTAACCATCTTATATGCAAACTCATTACCAAGTATTGTCAATAGGAAGCAACAATCAACATATTCATTACCAAGTATTATCAATATGAAGCAACAATCAACATATATAATTGCAGAATTTTTTTTTTAATATTTTCTATGAGGATAATGAAAAGTTAGGATAACAATGTGCGCACCAAATGTGTAATCATCATATATAATATGAAAAAATGCAGCATATACATATAAATTTTATTCACACACTTTTTAGACCATTGCTAGAAAAAGATAACATAATCTGATAAAAAATACCTAAATATAATTTTATAACAGATTTGCTATTGACTTCCATGAGAATGGACAGATGAAGCAGATCTTGCTGACATAGATGTTGTCGGGCTATTGTTATCACGATCAGTGTTGTCAAATTGGGCCTGGCCCATATCATTTTCATCGCGATCTGAGCAACATCAGCAAACCATTCATCCTCTAGCAATATACTAGACCAAAAAAAAAAAAAAGGCACTTCTAACAGATAATTGACGAAAATAATTCAATACTTTTCGGGACAAGATTTGAAGTAGTTACCTGTATGGATCAATGTTTCTTGCCTAAACTGCTTCAATGGCTCTAGCAAATGATGTTCTTCATCACTTGGTGCAGATTCCGGGATAAGTACCGCCCTTGTGATGCAAATAGTATCACAAACTCCATATCCAAATAGAATTGCACAACAATACAGACATTTTCCTGATAATCTTGGCAATAAACTAATATATTTTTTAAAACTCGGTAAAAATGGAACCTGTCGAAGCCTAAGTGGGCCAAGTCCCCTCTCGGGGGACTCGTTCTCGTCCCAAAAGTGTGGATTTTCAGAAAACCATAAGATGACAGTCTATGTTAGCCTCATAAGCAGAATAGTTGTAAATCTCTCTCTCCCTATAAAGGTATCAGATGCAATGCTGCTTAGGCTTGCCAGCTTTGCAAATAGTTCCTAAGTGGATATTCAAATGTAAATTACAGTATAACTAATTATAATTTGCTGCGTCATGAATTTTTCTTTTTTCTGCTTCATAAAAGCATAACGAGAACACTCAGAAACAGCTATTTACATACCAAATATTGAGAATGACTAAGAATAGGGTTACCTGAAAAATAGTAGAGGGAAACCATTCTGGTTCTTCTTTGCTTTCATCCAAACTTATATACATCTCAGCACTCAAACGAACACTTCCATCTTCTGTAAATATAAGCTCAAGAGCATGTTGTCTGCACAAGCTATCTCTCAACTAATCAACAATTTTCTGAAGCCTTAGTTTCAGTTTGCTTTGCTCTGGAGGACGATTAGGCCTGTCTGAGCCTGTCTGAGCCTGGTCACCACTTCTATTGATTGAACGTAACTTGATTCCTGCACGTGGAAGAAGCTTGTCTGCTAGCAAAACTCCATTAGCCAAATTAGTATACAAATGAAGAAAATCTCCATACCAGTTCAATTCTTGGTTGGGTTTTCCTTGACTCTTACAAAAAAAGACTATAAAGAAGCTTAGAAGTGATGCACGTGATTGGATTATCACAACAAAAAGTGTCTTAGAAACCTGCTATGGAGTTATAGCTGCATAGTCATGTACTTTTGGTTACAGAAATCTAAGTTAAATAGTGAAAAAGAAAAATAGCCAGTGAATCATTTGCAGCCTGGACTCGTCATCAGAGGATACATCTTATCCCAATTCAGAACAGAGCTGCAAACTTATTCGACTCGGCCCCTTCTTCTTACTCATAGTAACAGAGCTTGAGGCTTGATTTTCTCCATTATGATTGGCGTCAAACTTATATCTCAAGTTCTATGAAATAAAATCACGCATCAATAACTAAAATTTTCAATCACCAGCTAAGAACAGCAAAACCTAATACATCGAAGATAAATATCCTATCAATAAACGAAATTATCAATACAAAAATAAAAAACTCCAGAATCGAACAAACAATCGGATAATCTAACCTATAAACCCTATAGAAGCTATTACTAATTCAAATAAACATGAAGAAGCAAGCAAACACAAAAAAACACCCATGGAAAAGAAATTAAGGATTTAAAATTAAAAAACGAGACAATACCCTGATCTATGCTAGGGCAAAATCAACGAATAACGAGCAGCGATTTCTTCAATATTTCTGCACCGGTGGCGAATCCCGCAGTCGAAAAAGGTTGATGCCTTAAAATCGATTGTTTATTTCTCTTCCAGATGTGAAAGAAAGAGGGAAAGGGGAAAGGAAGATGAGCTCGAAGAAGAGCAATTGACTGCGGACTAGAGCAGAGCGCGAGGATTCGGTGAATTGTGGCTTTATGTGAGAGAGATATAAGAGAGGGGGAGAGAGATCGAAGAAGCATAGCCATGAACGAAAGACTAATAGATGTGATTGAGACGAAATGAAGGGGCTGGGCTCCATTTTTCATTTTATCGCATAAAACTAAAAAAAAATTAATTAAAAGCATATAGACAACGGTGATTCCACAACGGAATAATTAGCCGTTGTCTTTCAGCGTGAAAATAAACATCCACTACAGTAAAATGACTACGGTTTCCTAAACCGTTGTCTTTTAGCGAAAAAATTATCACAAAGACCACGGTTCCTTCTACGACAACGGTTATTTGCTAAAAGACAACGGTTTTTGGGAAAACCGTTGTCTTTTTGGTGTAGTTATTGAGCATTTTTGTAGTAGTGAATACCAAAATCAATCCAATTGAGAGAAGTGAGGTCATCGTGGCACTCTAGACAAGCGAATGGTTTGACGAGAGAATCCGGTGAAACTTTAGCAGTTGGTAATAATCAAGGTTCGGGATATTCGGGGAGAAGTAGGTTCAAGAAGAATTCTGGCCCCAAAGGTCCTAAACCAGGTGATGTTTGCAACTACTGTAAGGAGAAAGGGCATTGGAAATATGTCTGTCCGAGGTTGAAGGAGAAGCAGGGAGGCACTGCTGATTCTGTTGTGGAAGTTGAAGCAGACTCTGAGGAAGATTCGGTCCTAGTTGCTGAGAAACAGACAGGAAATCTGATGGCGTGGGTTCTGGACTCTGGGGCGTCGTACCATATATGTCCGTGTAGGGAGTGGTTCGGAACCTATAAGCAGGAGGATGGTGGCAATATCTCATTAGCCAATGGTTCCAAATGCAAGGCAGTTGGAATATGCTCAGTTAAAGTAATGACACATGATGGTAGGTTGTGTACAATGAACGATGTCAGATTCACTTAGTCGACTAGAGAGCAAGGGTTTCAATTTCAAAGGTGAAGGTGGAGTTTTGAACGTCTGCAAAGGTTCGAATGTAATTTTGAAGGGCATCAAAAGGGGAACTTTGTATTTAATGCAAGGTTCTACTTTGGATCGGTCTGCTGCTGTTAGAAGCTGTTAGTGTCCCATTGTTTGGGATAATTTGGGTACTTAAGGCGCATCTGGTACATTGGGTACAACTAGCACAATTGAATTTGGTTTGTTTGAATTTTTTTAGAAGGTTTGTTTTGAGGTGGAGCTTTGTCCGAAGAAGTTGCATCGTTTGTGGATTCAAGGTAAAGTGGAGATTGTTAGGAATTGTACCTTGAATCTAATTTGGTTTTGAATCGACGTTCGTATCGAGGTAGAGGCTTGGATTTGAGTATCGTTGGAATTGGCCGAGTCAGAGGACGCATCCGCGACCAATTGTGACGAGAAGCTGAGCTTTGGCGCTAGAGAGTGGGCTCGGCCACGCAGGACGGGCTCTGTCGTGCCATATTGCTACAACTGGAAGAGACACAGCAGAATGAGGCGATGCGGTCGCGTCGCTTGTTGACGCGGTCGCGTAGCGACGCGGTCGCGTCGCTTGAAGGAGTCGCAGCCGCGACACGATGGCGGCTCTGATACTGGGCTTACGTGTTTAGGCCCAATTTGATTCATTTTCTGTATAGGATTAGGTTTGGGGACTTACAAATAAGTCCTATTGGAGTCCTATGAGATAGAGAGTAATTAGAATTGTTTGGCTTTGTTTTTGGCTTGATTGTTCAAGCGTTGAGAAATTGTTTGGATCAAGTATCAATTGATTGATACTAGATTTTGGTCTTTGTTTGAACTCTCGTTGATATTGAATTTGGGATCCTCCCGTTTGGTCGTGGACGTAGCTAACAAGTTGTTAGCGAACCACGTTAATTCTTGGTGTCTTTATTGTTATTTCTCCACGCTCGTCATTTGTTCGTTTGTTCGATTTACTAGTTAATTTCCCAACATAACTCATCTAAAATTGATATGTAACAGATATATTTACATTCCAGCCAATATAAATTAAAAATTACAAACATCTTAATCAGAAAATAACAGGTTTGAGATACATCTACTCTTGGAAAACATCTTATTTATAAATCATGCAAACACAGTAACCCTTAACAACAATTTAAATGATTGAAAATGTTAAGAGTGATTTGAAATCAACATGTTGAGGGGTACAGAAGTTCAAATTTCTCTTAACTAATCAAAAACAAATAGTAACACAGTACAAACATTGTTGCAATTATACACATTCAAATGAAAAAAAGTTTCTGAAACAGTGAATAATCATTGTATCCATGCTTCAATTGAATGTTCTGTATACACATAAATAAATTATAAAATAAATCACTAAATTTAAAACATGTCAGATTCTGATTTCTTTTTAGTTTCGAATTCCTAAGGATTCAGACTCTGTTTTAATTTATATCAGCATCAGCATCAGCATCAGCATCAGCATCAGCATCAGCATCAGCATACATAAAAGAGTTGAAATTAAAAAGAATGTTAAGGTATAAAAGTTGGCTAATTTCAGAGTGTATAGACAGACTGCTCTCAATACACATTCATGCATGTTTGCACTCATTTTATCACTAACACAAGAAATAATACTTCATTCATATGACTTACCTTAGCCACCTCATATAATGCGTCTCCACAATTTCGTACTGCAAAATCTGATACTAACCTTAATTCAGAAGCTCACATAAAAATATAAATTAAATATACAAAATTATCATGAAATTTGAATATGATAAATAGTTAGAATAATATAATATTATATATTTAAACGTATAAGATACTACTAGAAAAAAATAAAAATTTCATTATTATAAAGTTTGGTAATAAAAAAACGTATATAAAACAACTAAACAAAGGATAAAAAAAAACAGAATTTCTATAATTAACAGTCCAACCAACCTTAATTAACTGTGTGGATATCTCGATCATCTCAATTCGCTGGCAGGTATTGGAGTACCGAAACACGTCACACAACAGAGGACATGGAACGAACATGGCGGGCTGATAGTGCTTGGATGACGTCACAACTTGGTCTCAAGCGGCCTTATCTCCAGATCGGTGAAACAAAACGGACCATAATGGCAAAGCAGGTCGGCCCAAAGCGACCTTGGTTGTTTCCTTCGCCGCGAGCTTAATTTAAGTGGCAGACAAAGGCGTGTGTCCCTTGTTACGGATACAAACATATCCATAAGCATCAATTAAGGATTATATATCTTTCAAAATATTCTGTAGATTTGTATATGATTTGTTTGTATCTTTTCTCTGATTTGGCCGTTGTATTATCACTGTAAACACCATTATATATATTGAATACATCTCAACACCAAAACTAAGGTGATTGATTTATCAAACACTTACATGGTATCAGCCGCAAACACCAACCCTTTTTTAATTTCTTTCTTATCTCTTTTCTGTCTGTAAACCTGCTTCTACCTGCTTCTTCTCTTCCATGGCTGACATGACCAAAGACTCCTTCTCCGTTGCGTCTCTTAGTCACATGGTGATTATCAAACTTTCCTCTTCAAATTTCTTACTGTGGCGCAATCAGCTCCTTCCCCTCCTTGCCAGCCATCACCTTTTCGATCATATCGATGGTACCGTCCCTCCACCCCCAATGACGACTACCGATGCCACCAGCGCATCTGTCCCGAATCCTGCATATGCGACGTGGTTTGCCAAAGATCAGCGCATTCTCAGACTGATCCTCTCCTCCCTTACAGAGGATTCCATGTTTGAGGTGCTTGTTGCATTACACCTCGCTCCGCATGGCAAGCGCTCGAAGCTGCGTTTTGTCATTCGTCAGCCTCTCGTGCTCATCAACTAAAAAGCGAGCTTCTCTCTCTTTGCAAAGGCTCCTCCACTGTCGAAGAATATAGCCGAAAAATTAAGACCTTGTGTGATCAACTCTCTGCCATTGATCACCCCGTTGACGAAATGGAAAAAATCAGCTATTATTTTTTTGCGTGGGTTAGGGCCATAATTTATGAACTTCAGCGATGTCCAACTGTCTATGAACCTTATTCCTTCATTTCGTGAGCTTTTGCATCAAGCAAAGGGGTATGACACTCTTCACTCTGCCATGACTGGTTCCCCTACACCAGCCTTCCTTGCGCATTCTGCCGACGGGAATCATGGAAGTAGGTCTTGTGCCTCTCGTTCTAAGGGTGGTGGTTCATCTACTCAACCCTCTCATGGTGGTTCTCGTGGCCATCAGTCATCCACTAGAAGCTTCTCTAGCGGTCGTGGCAAACAACACTGTGGTCGTACTCCATATGTTCCAACCTTTCAGATTTGTCGTTAGAAGGACCATTACGCCACCACTTGTCCCGAACGTTATTCTCGCCATACCGAACCTGCCGCCCATCTTGCACAGGCCTTCCGGGCAGCCTGCATGGTTTCATCTGACTCTTCTCCCGACTGGTTTGTTAACACTGGCGCTTCGGCCCATATCACGTCCGACGCTGCTGCCTTAGATTCTTCCTTTCCTTATCACGGTAATAGCAAAGTCGTCGTTGGTAATGACGTTTCTCTTCATATTTCTCACATTGACTCTTGTTCGTTGTCTCAAAATGTTAAATTGCTCGACGTCCTGGTCGTTCCACACATAACTAAGAATTTGCTTTCCAGTAGCAAACTGACGGCTGATTATCCTGTTAATGTGGTATTTTCTGATAACTCATTTGTCATTCAGAATCGGGACACAAGGGAGACTCTAGCAAGGGTTCGTTGTGAGAATGGCTTGTATGTTTTGGACCAAGGTCATCCGGCTTTGGTCGCGGCTCTTAATTCCAAGAAGTTGACAGCCTCCTTTTCATTATGGCATTTACGGTTGGGGGCATGTTCCATTTTCTATTATTAAACTGTTAGACCGACTGGGGTCATTTATCTGTCACATCTGTTTTGTCGGATCCTTCTATTTTCTCGGCTAGTCAGTTAGCTAAAAGTAAACATTTATCTTTTCCGTTGAACACTAAACGTGCCACTGGGATGCTTGATTTAATTCAGTGCGATTTGTGGGGTCCTGCCCCATTTGCTACTTCTGATGGTTACAAGTATTATGTCGTTTTTATTGATGACTATTCTCGTTTCTCGTGGTTGTATCCCTTGTGTGCTAAATCCAATTTTTATGACACTTTAATCCGTTTCCATCAATTTGTCTGCACACAATATTCTGGGGTAATTAAGGAATGTCTAAGTGATGGAGGTACTGAGTTTTAAATAACCGAGTGCGAGAATATTTTGGACATCATGGCATATACCATCGTGTTTCTTGTCCACATAAACCCGGAGCAGAATGGTTGTGCCGAACGGAAGCACCGTCATATAACTGAAACTGGTTTGTCTATGTTGTTTTATGCTTACGTTCCTGCTTCATTCCAGTTTGATGCTTTTGCAACTGCTACTTACATTATTAATAGGATTCCTACTCCTATCTTGGCAAACAAGTCCCCGTTCGAACTTTTGTTACATTCTCCGCTGAATTATGCGAACTTTAAGCCATTCGGCTGTCGGGTCTTCCCTTATCTTCGAGATTACGTTCCCAACAAATTATCTCCACGTAGTCAGCCGTGCATCTTCTTGGGTTACAGCAGCACTTATAAAGGCTATCGGTGTTATGATCCTAAGCATCCCGAGATTATATGACCCGTCATGCTACTTTTGATGAAACTTGCTTTCCATTTGCTAGCAATATGTCTACTAAATCCTTTCTTGAGTCACAGGATGTTTCATGCTTCGACGAACAACCGGTATGTGCTCCTTCGGTCAAGTCTTCGCCGACTTCTCCTTGCCTCTGCCCCTTGACCGAGCACGGCCCTCCGCAGTCCGTGCCACCTGATCCACTGGCTCCGTCCGGCCCTCCTGCTCCCGTAAGTCCGCCACCTCCGCCTGATCCACCATCCCCAATAACGGTCCAGCCTCCCATGCCCATGCATGCTGCTCCACCTACACATCATATGATCACACAAGCTAAATCTGGCATCTTCTAACCTAAGTATCCCGTTGATTTTGCTCGTACTGATTTGCTTTCAGCGGTTGTTGTATCTTCTGAACCGAAGGGTTTTAAGTCTGCCTCCAAATGTTCGGAACGGGTCTCCGCCATGCAAGATGAGATAGATGCTCTTCACAAAAATGCCACTTGGGAACTAGTACCACGCCCCCCACAGACCAACATTGTCGGTTCAAAATAGGTTTTTCGCACAAAGTATCGTGCAGATGGCTCAATTGAGCGCCATAAAGCCCGACTTATCGCTCAAGGTTTTGCTCAAGTTCCAGGGCTTGATTTCTCTCATACCTTTAGCCCAGTTGTCAAGGCAGCTACTGTTCAAATCATTTTGGCTCTGACAGTTAACAATAAGTGGAACTTACATCGGCTCGACGTTAAGAATGCTTTTCTTGATGGAGTCCTCTCCAAACCGGTCTTCATGGCTCAACCTCCAGGGTTTGTGGATCCTCGTTTTCCGGATCACGTCTTTCGCCTCAAGAAGGCCATATACGGCTTGGGACAGGCGCCTTTGGCATGGTTTCAACGATTCAGCTCTTTTTTACTTACTATGGGTTTCGCTGGTAGTCGAGGCGATTCCTCATTGTTCATCTATCATAAAGATACATTTACCATTTATTTACTTTATAAAGATACATATAATTATCATAGGGAATGATACGACATTTCTCAAGCGCTTTATTGCTCGTGTTAGTTCTCAATTCTCCATCAAGGATCTTGATCGTCTTAATTATTTCTTAGGTATTGAAATTTCTCATACGAAGTATGGTCTTTTCTTGGGACAGGCCAAATATGTGTGTGATATCCTCACTCACGCTAATATGCTGGACTCCAAGCCGATCGCAACCCCATTAGCTGCTGACGAGTCTTTGACATCCGATGGCGATCCGTTTCTCGATCCTACATTATATCGGTCCTTGGTTGGTGCTCTTCAATATCTCACCATTACTCGTCCGGATCTCTCCTATGCTGTAAATCTGGTCAGTCAGTATCTTCAGTCTCCTACAGCTACTCATTTTCTGGCCGTAAAGCGTATCTTACGCTATGTTAAAGGAACATTACACTTTGGCTTGAACTTTGTCCATCGCCCACAATTTCAAGTTGTTGGTTTCTCTGATGCTGATTGAGCGCGTTATGTTGAGACGCGTCGCTCCACATATGGTTACTCTATTTTTTAGGGGGACAATCTTCTCTCCTGGAGTGCTAAGAAGCAACCGACGGTTTCAATCCTAGTTGTGAATTCGAGTATCGAGCTATGGCCAATGTTGTTGCTGAAGTAATGTGGGTGGTAAACATATTACAAGAACTTCGTGATCACCTAGGGGTGTAAGTGAGCCGATACAACTCGCGAGCCACTCGAGATCGACTCGCAAAAAGATCGAAATCGACTCGAGCGAAACAAGCCGAGCTCGAGCTTGAGCTACTCGAGTAGGTGTCGAGTTCGAGTTCGAGCTCATTGATACTCGGCTCAACAAGCTCGCGAGCTTAATCGAGCTTATGTTAAATTACTAGTTTACCCTTTAGAATTAACATAATTATAGATATATTCTAATTCTATAAGGTCCCCATCAACAACAATTTATAGTATCATGAATGTTTTCAATTTAAATGATTTTTTTATATTTTTTATATTTTATTTTTGCATGAATCGATTCGAGTTGAGATGATCCCGAGCTCGAGTTTGAAAAAAATGAATTCGGTCAAGCTCCATATAGTCTAGCTCGAGCTCGAGCCTGCCGGTACTCGACTCGACTCGACTCATCACCCATCATCCTCCCCTGTGCTGCTTTATGATAATAAAAGTGCTATTTTTCTAAGCCAAAACTCAGTGGCTCATAAGCGGGCGAAACATATTAATCTTAATGTCCATTTTGTTCGTGAACTGGTTTCTTTAAGTAAATTATCTACCTGATTCGTCCCTTCTCATATGCAGCTTGCCGATATATTTACTAAGAGTCTACCTCGTTCGGTCTTTGAATTTCTTTGCTTCAAGCTCACCGTTCATCCTAATCCCATGTCTCGCTTGGGAGGGGGGGGTGTGTGTTACGGATACAAACATATCCATAAGTGTTAATTAAGGATTATATATCTTTCCCAATATTCTGTAGATTTGTCTATGATCTGTTCGTATCTTTTCTCTGATCTGGTTGTTGTATTATCACTGTAAACACCATTATATATATTGAATACATCTCAACACCAAAACTAAGGTGATTGATTTATCAAACACTTACACCCCTGAAATAGGTCTTGCATGAGTGATACATGACGCACATGCCCTCTCACACGACCTTGATAGCACATTTTCGATTTGAAAATTTCATGATGGTGTTTTCCACCAATTTTAGCTCTATAAATAGAGAAGTTTACACTAAAATCAGATATGTGAAATTTAGTAAGAGAAGGCTATGTACACTTATCTTCTTCTTAAGCAAATATAATAAGAGTGCTTCAGCTCAAATATCTTTCTTTTCCTTTTCAATTACGATAATCTTGAGATTGCATGTCTTGGTTGTGGTAATTGTATGGGATTCATTATACACTCGAACAACCGCGTTGATAGGTATGGCCCAATAACTCCGGGTCGGACTAACCCGCCAGCCGGGTCAATTGGGCCCAGAAGTACGAGCCCAGCAACTAAGCCAGCCCAGAAGCACGCGCGAGCCCAACACAGCCCAGTTGCGGCGCATTCAGGAATGAAGATCCCCATGATCTTTTCCCAACTGCCGTGCAGATTTGGTGGCCGAGTTTATAGGGATTTAGTTAGGGTTTTGAGTTGTATAGTATAAATAGGGGAATTGAAGACGGATTTAGGGTTCGGACTCTTGTATTCTAAAACAGCACATTGTAAGGTTGAAGAGGAGATAGTGAAATACACCCCGGAAGGTTATTGCCTCCGCCCGTGGACATAGATCTCCGGATCGAACCACGTATATCCTGTGTTCTTGATCTTTCCTGCATTTTACGGTTTTATTAATCAACTTTTATCTCGAACTTCTTTGATAACTGGATTGCGCTTTATCAATTGGCGCCGTCTGTGGGAAAGGTGGATTTAAAAGAAGAACCCTAGTATACTTCACAGTCAATTTGCAATAGCCATGGTAAACACCCGTCGATCCGCTAATCCTACTCAGTCCCATCGTAATCCTCCCGTGGATCAAAATCCCCCGTTGCCCCACCAATAGAATCAAGACCCACCTGCAGGGAGCATTAACGCGCAGCATCTTGCACCCGTCAATGCGCCAGCACGAGTTAATCTGCAACCTGCCCCTGAATTACTACCAGCACAACTAGCTTTTCTTCGGGAGCATGCCGCTCTATTCCAAGAATGGAATAATCGGCGCGCTAACTCCGGTGGTCCCGCCGACAATGGCGTCGACCAAGAGGCAAGACATTCGCCTCGTGGTCGATCGCGCGAGCGTGATAAAGATCCACCTCACCGAGCCAGGTCTGATTGTCGTCGACAGCGATCAGTATCTCCTGTGGAGAATCGTAGTTCTAATGGTTCGAGGCCCCATTATGACCACGAAGACGCTGATCGTCGTAGACCTATAGATGCACCAAAGCGAGCTCGTTTGGACAAGTCCCGTGTACTTGACCCTATAGAACAAGAGCAAGCTCAGTTTGCCACCGAGCTTGACAAGGTGTTAGGCCTCGATGCTGACGGGGAGATCATCACCCCGTTCTCCGAAGAGATTCTTGCTACTCCCCTTCCCGAGGGATTCTAGCTTCCCCTTGTGTCCGTCTACAACGGCACCGAAGATCCAAGTAATTTTCTAAACGCCTTTAAGTACGCTATGTTCAACCGCAATTGTTTACCCCACCGTTTGTGCAAAGTGTTTCCTGAGTATCTTCAAGATGAGGCCAGACTTTGGTTCGATTCTTTGCCCCGAGGTAGCGTTACCTCTTTTCGGGATCTCGCTGAGCAGTTTTGGGCGTGTTTCCATACACGAGTAAAACCCATGGCCACTTTGGCTGATCTCATGAATCTGGAACAGAGAGATGGGGAGACTGTTACCCAGTTTCTTGATCGCTTTACTGCCGAAAGCCTCAAAGTTGGCAGTCGATTCGATGATGTTATAATCAATGCCTTTATGAATGGCCTCCGTCCCAGGCCACTCTACACCGAGCTTGTGCGACACCCCCCTGCCACAACCCGGGCTCTTTTTGGCATTGTAAGTAGGTTCGCCAAAGCAGAGGAGCAAACTCGTCGCAAACGCGAGAAACATGCTACCAAACGGCAACCGAACAAAACGCAAGCTGGGACCAGTACTCGGCCTAGTGCCTTCAGCCGCCTAAGCAGAGGACGATTGGAATCTCATGGAGATGTTCATCAACTCACTCCACTTACTAAATCAAGAGCAGAAATATTTTCTGTTCACAAGAACGATCTGCGTCCGTGCCCACAGATGACTGCTCCGGCAGAAAAACGAAACCGTGATAAATGGTGTGCATACCACCACGATCATGGACACGATACCGAAGACTGTCGTGAGCTTGGAAAAGAAATTGAGGATTGTTTTAAGAGAGGTTTCTTATGGCAATGTGTAGTTCGGACCGATGACAAATCTCGGTCAAATCAAAATAGAGGCTCGCAACAAGGCCGCGGGGGTTACAATGACTGAGGTCCAAGACAAAACAGACCTCAGTGGCACAATGACAGGTCGGGATACAACAATTATGCTCGGCAAGACCAGGGTAATCATCAACAGCCCCAATTGCTGCCGCCTCTGCCACCTCATGGAGGACCTAGAGACAATCCACCAAATCACATTATAAATGTGATCTACGGGGCCATTCCAACAGGTACTTCCCAAAGTGCCCTAAAAGCTGAAGCACGTAGGCCTCCTCCCGAGGAGCCACGCCACAAGCGCATTCACAAATCTGAAACTGTGAGTTTCACGGATGAAGATCCCGTCACCGAACTCACCCCGCACATTGATGCCATCGTCATTGATATGACCGTGGCCAATATTACAATCAAACGAGTCTTCGTTGACAACGGAGCCGCTGTCAGTGTCATCTTCACTGATTATTTCCAAAAAATGGGCATACCTCGAGAACAACTCCGACCGGCCCCCGGGCCGTTACAGACCTTCACTCAGGGTGAAGTCCAACCTAAAGGAATCATCAACCTCCCCGCTTTGCTTGGCACATATCCGGCGATAAAAACCATGTTTGTCGATTTTTATGTGGTCAACTCCCCATCTCCGTACAATATGATATTAGGCCGCGATTGGCTTACCCCGGCGAAGGCCATCTGTTCCACATATCACCTCACGTTGATGTTTCCTACGCCCCATGGCGAGGTGGCCATCCGTGGCAATCAAAGAATCTCCAAAGAGTGCATGTATGTAGCACTTAAGAAAATAACGAAGGCTCCTCCCAAGCCACAGTTTCAAATAGCCACCTCGGCTCTTACCCCGGGTTCGTCCGAGTCACTCGGGAACGCTACCGTTAAGGTGCCGCTCGACCCGGCTAAATCGGAACAGACTGTTACAATCGGCGCCGTGGACACACCATTGTTGCACGATGCCATCATCCAAACATTACGAGAATATTCTGAAATTTTCGCGTGGTGTCCCCTGGATATGCCGGGGGTCTCTCCAAACCTTATTACTCACAAGCTAAATATTGATCCCAGCATAAAACCCATACAACAAAAGCGACAGCAATTTGCCCCAGAGAGGAACGCAGCTATCCGAATTGAAGTTCAACAGCTCTTGGATGCAGATATCCTGTTCGAAGTACATTATCCATCCTGGCTTTCTAATCCCGTGATGGTAACAAAGTCAAGTGGGGCGTGGAGGATGTGCGTAGATTTCTCCGACCTTAATAAGCATTGCCCAAAGGATTATTATCCTTTGCCGTCCATCGACCAAAAAGCCGAGGCCATTACTGGGCACAAGACACTTTTCTTTTTAGATTTATACAAAGGCTACCATCAAATTCACATGGATCGCCGCGATGCCCTCAAAACGGCCTTTATTACTGATTTTGGGTGTTTTGCCTTCAAGAAAATGCCCTTCGGGCCCAAGAATGTTGGAGCCACTTACCAACGTCTTATGGATCACGTCTTCCGAGACCAAGTCGGCCGCAATGTCAAGATATATGTTGACGACCTCGTTATTAAAAGTTCCTCCCCTACTACGTGTGTACAGGACATTGCTGAGACATTAAGCACGTTGCGACGCTATAATCTTCGCCTCAATCCGGCAAAATGTACCTTCGGCGTTGGCTCAGGAAAATTTCTAGGGTATGTGGTTTCACAACACGGTCTCCAGGCTAATCCAGCCAAAATTAGAGATGTATTGGATCTTCAGCCGCCGAAGATGGTGAAGGATGTTCAGCGTCTCACCGGCGGTCTTGCGGCCTTAAATCGTTTTTTGTCTAAGGCCGCGGAGCGTCAGCTTCCTTTCTTCAAAATTTTGCGTCAGGCAAAGAAATTCGAGTGGACTCCGCAGTGCACCGAGGCCTTTAAGGCTTTAAAACAACACATCAAGCAGTTGCCAACTATGTCTGCGCCTGTTCCTGGAGAGCCTCTTTATGTGTATCTGGCATCTGCCGAAGAAGCCATCAGCGCGGCCCTCGTCCACTAGGATCACGAGTCAGCAGCCCGTGTATTTCGTCAGTCGAGCACTTCAAGGGGTGGCCCTATTTTCAATGACGTGACATTAGGGTTCTCACTAATCACCCTATTCGTCAAATCCTTGTCAAACCTGATGTGTCGGGACGCTTGGCTAAGTGGGCCATCGAACTCGGGGAACATGATATACAAATTCTGCCCCGCCGAGCCATCAAAGGTCAAGCTCTTGCAGATTTTTTGGTCGAAGTTCCATTCACTGACCCCGGGGCAACCGCATGTGCTACCATTCCTCACCACCCTGGCCCCGAGGCTGAAGCCAGCATGTGGCAGGTATACGTGGACGACGCCTCTGCGACCCGAGGTAGTAGTGCCGGGGTTCTCCTCATTGGCCCCGACGACGTCGAGATCAAGTATAGCTTGCGATTTAAGTTCAAAGTGACCAATAATGAGACAGAATACGAGGCAGTCCTTGCTGGGCTCCGGCTCGCTCAAACCTTCGGAGCTTCGCATATCCAGCTTTTCACTAATTCCGAGGTGGTCTCCAGTCAAATCAAGGGCACCTATGCCACGAAGGATGATACGTTGAAAAGGTACCTAGCTTTAACACTTAAACTTTTGTTAACTTTCGCTTCGACTGATGTCCAGCAGATTCCCCGTGAAGAAAACGTTAAAGCTGATGTTCTTAGCAAAATGGCCTCCGCGGTCCCGTCAAATATGTCTCCGGACATAATCGTCGAGGACCTGTCCCACCCTTCAATTAGTGAGTTGGCGGTCTCTGTCATAACTGATGCCGACCCAAATTGGATGACTCATATCGTCTAATATCTCCGGGATGGTACACTGCCCGATGATAAATTACTTGCTCGGCGGATAATTCTTAAAGCGCCGAAGTATACACTTCACGACGGAATTTTATACCGTCAGTCATACTTACAGCCGAGTCTTCGCTGTCTTGGCCCAATCCAGGCTGACTATGTTCTCCGAGAATTTCACGATGGGGCCTGCGCAAGTCATATTGGGTCGCGGACGTTGGCCAAGAAAGTTCTCCGGTGGGATACTACTGGCCCACATTGTTTAATGATGCCCATAGTTTAGTATCAAAGTGTGACAAGTGCCAGCGACACTCCAGAGTGAAGTATCTACCACAAACCAAGCTTACTGGCGTACAAAGTGCCTGGCCATTTATTCAGTGGGGAATTGACATTGTAGGTCCGTTCCCGGTTGCTCCGGGAGGCTTAAAATTTCTTGTTGTTGCAGTGGACTACTTTACCAAATGGGTCGAAGCCGAGCCCCTCATTGCTATAACCGGCCAAAACATCCTGAAGTTTGTTTGGCGTAACATCATATGCCGTTTTGGCGTCCCGAGCGCCATTATCTCCGACAATGGCAAACAGTTCGCCAATGACCCCTTCCGGTCCTGGTGCGAGGAGTTGCACATTAAACAAATTTTCACCTCGGTTGCTCATCCTCAAGCTAATGGCCAGGTCGAAGTCACTAACCGCACTCTGCTTAATGGTTTAAAGAAGCGCTTAGATCAAGCTAAAGGCCTCTGGGCCGAAAACCTTCCGCAAGTTCTCTGGGCCTGTCGTACTACGCCACATTCGTCAACTGGGGAAACCCCCTACAGCCTCACCTATGGCTCCGAGGCTGTTATCCCTGCCGAGGTGGGGGTACCCAGTCCCAGGCTCATTAACATCGACCCGAAGACTAATGGGGAAGCACTCCATACTAACTTGGATGAACTCGAACATCGCCGTGAGCAATCCTTTATTCGACAGGCTAAAAGCAAACAAGCAGCTCAGTATTACAACCTCCGAATTAGGGGTACGCAGTTTCAGGTCGAAGACCTCGTACTCCGGTTAAATTCTGCCAGCAAAGCTGCCCCCGAGGGCAAACTGCATGCCGCTTGGGAAGGGCCTTATCGCGTCATTGCCGCACATGCCTCCGGGACCTATCAGTTAGAGCATCTAGATGGTACGCCGATACCCCGAACATGGCACGTTAGTAATCTACGGCGTTTTTATCTATGATTTCTGATCGACAAGTACCTCTTTCTTCCTTTACATTCTTTGTATGTTATTTCATTTTCTTACTGTGGCATTTTCTTTTTTACGAATACCTTGTATTTTTCAATTGTTCCGACAATCTCTTTGAATAAAGTTTTAACTTCTCATACATTACTGTTCTTTCTTCTAAGCCGCGGGGACGCCCCGGCCTAGACTAATTTTTATTTGTCCCCGGACACATTGGTCTCTTGCCCGATCCGTCCGGAGAGATCAACACTTAGTCCCCGGACATGTGTTCCCTCTCGCCTGATTTGTCCGGAGTGGTCCTTAACTCCCGCCCGATCCGTCCGGGGAGAATCTATGCCTTGTTTCCACACAAGGGCTTATTTACGCCTTGTACTCCCGAGTACTACCTACTACCTTATTTCATAATGACCTCGGCATAACTTCATTAAACGTGTCTTTAGTTAACCTATTTATTTTCAGAATATAATTGTGATGTACATCAAAATCTTTTCATACAATTTTTATCCTAAGTGTCCTTTAAAAATTTACATACATGGCTATTACGTCATCTATATTTATCTACGACCCCCTAACCAATACTCCGCGCTCCGGCGTTGAGACCTGTCCCGGGTACTTCTCCTTTGCGTCCTCCGGGATCTGGACACACCTCGGGATTGGGCTCCGGCCCTCCCCCTACTCTGGCCTCCTCGAGCGCGAGAACTTGGTTGACGGCCTTGCCGTGTCTGAGGACCTGCTTGCTGAGTTGGCCTTGAAGCACTAGCCCATTCCACAGGGTCCCACTCTGCGGGGGCCATCACCTCGATTTCCTCGGCCAATTTTTGCACTATTTCCTCGGCAACCACCATCGGGGCCTCGGGAACCACTACCGGGGTCGGCTCATGGATTACGATCCTAGTTGCTTTTTCGCCCTTTCCCTTCTTACTCCTCCGCGGAGCCTTCAAGGAGTCCTGTCCTCGGCTGGAGCTCGCGATGTTCTCCTCCGCAGTACGGCGCCACCTGCTGCGGCCTCTTAAACCCTCGTACATATTGAGAAGTATTTCTAATACTTCCCGCTTCCTTATCAGCTCAGCGGAGTTAGTGTGACCGGCCGACATCAACGCGGTAATTTCTCCCTGGATTTCAGTCGTCCGCTCTTCGACCTCCTCAAGGTTAGCAGGTCGTACTCCGTAGTATACGCTCATACTCTTTTTGATGGACAAAGAAACGCTCCAGCTCGGCATACTTCGACAAGTATTTCAACTGCTGGTCTCTGGCCCTTTTTCTCCAACCTCGGTACTACCGACATATTCAAATCGTCTCTTTCTCTTTGTAGCCAGTTCAAGGACTGCATCAGTTTCTTTATCACCTCGTGAAGTTCCGCGGTAATCTCCTGCTACACCCGTCGTATGCAAAAGACATTTATAAGATCGCCCGTATACCACACATAACCATCACCAAACTCAATGCATACATTCGAAGTTTAACAACACAACATCAGCAACTTGTCATTTATACATTGGCAAAAAGGCAATTACACTTCAAGATTTCTTACATATGCCACGAGAAACAAAATTTGTTTCCTATTCTATTTTTCGCCTAAGGCAGGGGAGGAACTAACCTCGGTTCCCGCCGAGGTCGTGGCAGTCGGATCAGCCAGCTGCTGAGTTCTGCCCTCCTGAGGAACCGCTACATCTGCCGCGGGCTCTATCCTCGGTGGGGGGGCCCTCTCCCTTAGTTCTGGCACATGCATACCCATGCAGTATCCCAGGAAGTCCTCATCCTGGTCTACCGAGCAGCCCGCCACATCTTCGGCGGTCAGAATAGTTCCCTTCTGCGCTAGTGCCTCCACTAAGGGCCACTCGGGGAGATGGGATAGGGTGTTGTAGTAGGCAGCATCCACATTGCTCACGGACGCATAGTCGTACCCGAAGTCTTTTTTATAGACGTCTACCTCCGGGTACGCGTCCTTTACTATCTCCAACACTTCTGTGCGCGTGGCAACGTCCCCAACTGCCACAAAGTTTGTCAAGAAATTCACAAATGTCTCCGTTTGCGATAGCTTCTCAACAAAGGCCCTCAGCATTGTCCCTTGGCCCTCAGCCTTTTTCTTTAGCTCTTCCCAAGCTGTGGCTAGTTCTCCCCGGAGAAGAGCCATCTCCGCCACCTCGCCCCTGAGTCGAGCTGCCTCCTTCTCGGCCTCCAGTGCCCGGCCCCGTGCCGTGACCTGGCCACTCTTGGCTTCACTTGCCTCTCTGCGGAGCTTATCACACTCCCCGCACAGGATCCCCAGCTCTTCCTTCAGGGCCTCAGTCTCTTCTCTCTGGCGGCGGAGCCCGAAGTCAATCAACCCCTGACTCAGGGTCCATACTTCCTCCCTCTCCGATGCCTCGTGGACATCCACATTCCTCTGGCCCTGCATAGCACTTTGTGAGATGTTGTGTGCCAACACAATATATATAGATATAATGGATTATACCTCCGAGGTCGGATCTAATTGCCTTCTCTTTGAGATTGACGGTGGAGTTGAAGCATGTCCCGACCTCTTCTTCGGTCTTGGGGGGGAGTCCGCAGCGGAACAAACTCCTCAGTCTCTTCTTCGGGTATCCTCCCCGGGGTTTTCTCCGCTTCGGGGGTTGAGTTTCTAGGCGAAGGAACTTTCTCCGGTGTTCGCTGTGCACCCCTCGTAGTCATTTTTTGAAGGCTGGTTTTAAAGCGTCACACTGCAACAAACCATCAGCGTGTTAGAAACAAAGCTCAGCAGCAGTTACAGACAATTGTAAAAAAGAGTTCCTACCCTCCTCTTCTGCCCCGGCTAAAGACCCCTCACTATGAGCTGGCGATGTTCTCGCCTCGGGTCCCTTTGTGTAATACAGGGACATCCCAGCCTCCTCCAGTTCCTCCTCGGAAAATACTTGCTTTAGAGTTCCCGCCTGCTCGAAAACTCCAACAGATTCCGGTACTCCCGTACACCATCCGTCACCTCCTCCCTACTCCACCTCGGGATGGGTTTAGATTCTTTAATAAATAAGAACTTCATTTTCCAGCCCTCTACTTTGCTCGGGTTCTGCACCCTGAACCCTCTTTGCACCCTCGGATTTAGAGAAAACCACCCTTTTCCCTTCCCAAAAGGTTTCAATTGGAAAAAGTACCTAAATAACTCTATGGAGGGCTTCACCCCCGCAGTCTTACATACGATCATAAACCCTACAATTTGCCTCACGGCATTTGGCGCTAGCTGCGCCAGTGCTATACCATAGTATCCCAGCAACTCTACCACAAAATCCCACAATGGGAATCTCAACCCCACCCTCAACTGATCTATATATACGGTTATATACCCGTTCGGTGGATAGCACGCCCTATCACTAGGCCCGGGGATTATATATTCTAAGTCTATTGGGAAATAGAAACCGGGCACCATTGCCTCGATTTGGGCCTCTGTCACCCGCGGCATGCTTGTGGCCACATCCAAATTGGCCCTCGCCTCTAAACAAGTGGGATATCTCACCTCCCGTGTCCAGATTTCCCTTAGATCAGCCCTATACACCTTCCTGTTCTCATTTCTTTCGGGATAGATTGTTCGAATGGGCTTCGCATTTACGGGGCCCTCCCTAGTACCGATTATCCCCACACTATTAGTTTCAGAAGATGAGGACATACTTACTTGCTACTCCACGTGTTCCGGAACGACGTCGATGTGCTTTTCCGACGTCCGCTACTTTCTTTTTTGCCTCCCCGCTAGTTTTCTTTGATCACAATTGCATATGAGCGAAAGTGCAACTGCTGCTTCTTTTTTCCCTCTAATACAAAAATTGAACGGCACAGATCTGGCCTTTTCAAATTCAACATCTGAAATTTGCACGTGCCTCTCACGCGCCTCACAGTTACCTAGGCGCGTGGGGAACACGCTTCTTGAGCTTTGCAAAAACGCCACCTCATATTCCTTTCCCTCATGATGGCGCCGCCAATCACATCAATTTCACCCTTCCCCAGGAAGCCTTGGGTTTCACTTCGGTGGCCCCTTTACCCCGGGGATGCTTCAGATCGACTCCGGTCGTTCCCATGCCCCGGGGGTATCTCAGTGCGGTCCAGTTGGGTCCTCGTGGAGTCCTTTACCCCGGGGATGCTTCAGCTCGGCTCCGGTCGATCCCATGCCCCGAGGGTATTTCAGTTCGGTCCAGTTGGGTACTCGTGGAGTCCTTTACCCTGGGATGCTTCAGCTCGGCTCTGATCGATCCCATGCCCCGGGGGTATTTCAGTTCGGTCCAGTTTGGTCCTCGTGGAGTCCTTCACTCCGGGAATGAATCAACTGGGCTCCGATCGATCCCATGACCCCACGGGTCCTTCATATCGGTCCGGTTCGGACCCCACTGAGTTCTACACCCCGGGGTCGCATCCGCTCGACCCCCGCTGGCACCTCACCCCGAAGGTACTACGATTCGACAAGGATGGCATCTCTCATTGCCAACTAAGCCTTTACATCACTCTACATCGTCGCCCGTTACAACATGCCTCACTTTTAATCGAAGCTCCTACCTCGCTCCGGCTGGCGGGGGGCATCTGATAGGTATGGCCCAATAACTCCGGGATGGACTAACCCGCCAGCCGGGTCAATTGGACCCAGAAGTACGAGCCCAGCATCTAAGCCGGCCCAGAAGCGCGCACGAGCCCAACACAGCCCAGTTGCGGCGCATTTGGAGATCCCCATGATCTTTTCCGAACTGCCATGCAGATTTGGTGGCCGAGTTTATAGGGATTTAGTTAGGGTTTTGAGTTGTATAGTATAAATAGGGGAATTGAAGACGGATTTAGGGTTCGGACTCTTGTATTCCAAAACAACACATTGTAAGGTTGAAGAGGAGATAGTGAAAAACACCCCGGAAGGTTATTGCCTCCGCCCGTGGACGTAGATCTCCGGATCGAACCACGTATATCCTGTGTTCTTGATCTTTCTTGCATTTTACGGTTTCATTAATCAACTTTTATCTCGAACTTCTTTATAACTGGATTGCGCTTTATCACACGTCAGATACAAATCCACGCAATTCCTTCAAACTGTGTCAAATATGTAAACATTACTTTTCTAGGAGAATTGATTATTTACTTTTTAAAATTCAATAATTGAATTTTATAAAGATAAGGGATAATTACAAAATGGCCGCCGAACTATTAGCACTTTTTCATTTCGGCATATAAACTATTAACATTAACTAAACCGCCGCCAACCTATTTGAATATTACTACTCCAAAGCTGTCGGCCAGAATACCGCCCAAATTTTGTCCCAAAAGGTGGTTTTGCAAAACTGGGTGTGCAATGAATTTGGGCAGTATTATGGCCGGCAGCTTTCGAGTAGTAATATTTAAATAGGTTGGCGGCGGTTTAGCCAACGTTAATAGTTTATATGCCGAAGTGAAAAAGTGTTAATAGTTCGGCGGCCATTTTGTAATTATCCCTAAAGATAATATTAATAATTTTTTATTGAGTGAGTCTTGTGTGTGAACGGTCACACGTGTGACGGAATGCACTTTTACAGAAAATATTGATACTTTTACAGGAAAAAGTGATACTTTTACAAGAAAATGTGATACTTTTACTACATTGATACTTTTACAGATAAAGGTGATACTTTTGCTACAAAAAGTGATATTTTTTTTTGTTCAAAAAAAGTGATACTTTTACAGATAAACGTGATACTTTTACTACAAAAAGTGATACTTTTTCCTGTCACTCCGTGTGACCACCGTGTGACGGTCACATACGAGTTTTTGCCATTTTTATTTGTGACTATTTAATTTAAAAGTAGAAAATATATTATATGTCATACGTCATTAAGAAAAATATGCTGAAATGTTTTTGATCTTTTAAAGAACACTAATACAAAATTAATTTTTCATATCCAACTTCAAAATTGTCGTCGGTCTTTGGTTCAGTCAACATCGGAGAAAATTGAAAGTTTCTTTTAATTTTTAAAGACATTAGTCTTTAATATATATATATAGAGAGAGAGGATAATAGTATGAAAATTTATATTTGCAATTATATTTTTATGTAAATTGAAATATTAAATCATATTGATTGGGATTGTTGGTATTCCTAAGAGATCTGTTACTTTTATAAACAGATATCGAATAACTTATAAAAAATATTAAAAAATATATAATTTAATAGATCTATATTCTATATAATAAAATATAAGAAAAAAGATTATATATATATATCTATATAAATATATTTTGGAACTAAATGAAAAGCATAGATTTAAGCTATTATTTCGCTAAACACTACTCCCTACGTCCCGACTTATTTTGCATAGGAGGGTGGGTACGAGTATTAAGAAAAGTTTTTTTTTTATTGGTTGTTGACTTTTCAAAAGTGGATTGAGGGTGAAGATTTTGAGGGTAGAGATTATGTAACTTTCCTTTTTTAGGGTGTACAAGATAAGATGAGAAGATCGTTTAAGAAAAGTGTGCAAGATAAGATGAGACGGAGAAAGTACAATTTTCTCAGTTTTTGTTCCAAATAAACATTATATCAGTATATAATTTTTTTAATAATATATATGAATATAGATGGACAGATCTACATTGTATAAGCATATAATACAATATGAAAGAATATATATATATTTCGAAACTAGGGTCGCTTGATTGCAAATCATCAATGACAATGATAATGGGTATGAAAGAGGGGTCAATCATATTATGAAATGAAATGGAGAAAATTATTAATAAAAGAGGGTAATAATTAACTTATTTATTATGTATCAAGCACCATAAATAAAAATGAGTCATCAATCATTTTCATTCTTTATCCATAAATCCCCAAGCAAGCGACCCTAAATGAAAACCATAGATTTATGGCTGAAATCATTTTTAGTCCCGTAACTTTTTAATTGTACAATTTTGGTCCCAAAAAAAGTTAAAAATTTAATTTAGTCCTGTAATTTTTGAATTGGTTCAGTTTTGGTCCTTTTTTCACCGTCGGTGATCAATTTGGCCGGAAAATTGAACGTGCTGGCCAGCAAACTCATTTTTTCATCCAATTTTTAAATACCTGGCATCGACAAGTGACTTTGATGTAAAAATAACATTAAAAATTAAAAAATTTAAAAGAAAGAGGGATTTTTTTAATTTTTTAATTTTTCTAGTTTCTTATCACTTGTTGGTGCCACATATCAAAAATTCTACTGGAAAAATGAGTTATGTGAATGTTACATGCGATTTTTCGGTCAGATTGGTCACTATCGGAAAGAAAATAGACTAAATCTGAACCAATTCCAAGGTTACAGGACTAAATTGAATTTTTAACTTTTTTTGGGACCAAAATTGTACAAGTGAAAAGTTACGGGATAAAAAATGATTTTAGCCCATAGATTTAAGCTATCACTTAGACAAAAATTACGATGTCCGTTGGTTTTTGTTTAATGATACACGGATATCACCTAGATCTTTTGCTAAAGGTGACAAAAATCTTAAATACGAAAAACATTCAGATATGAGGCTCATCTAACCCATGCAATCTTACAATAAACAAAGATAATGCCATAAGTTCGGAATACTCAGATTCATCTCTCACACCGTTCCGAATAAATTTCTTTTCTGTCAAAATCAACTCCAAAAAAATGAAAATATACAATCAAAACAATAATAAAAGTACAGATTAAATGCAGAGAGAGACCTTAGATTTATCCAACACTGTATCTTTGGAGAGAAGAATGGAGAAGGGTTAGAGAGTCGGATTGCTAGCACCAACTAAAGTAGAGAGAGATGATCAAAGTGAAGTGGATACAATAGTGTACCTTTTTTATAAGCAAGGACAGCTCTGAATTAGGGTGGAAGTAAAAAGATACGTTACATTACATTTATCTGCGACTTCAAGTTAAGGTTGTGGGGTAAACGAAAAAAAAAAAATTAGAAAAGAATGGTTGTTTCGGCTTTGTTTGTTTCTCATGTGCTCTGCGTAGCGTTTTGATTGTTTAGCATTTCTAGCTAATGTTAAAGTGTTTTTTGAGCTTTTTTTTTTTTTTTTTTTTTTTTTTTTTAAAACACATTATTTTACACATTATTTTCTTTTACTATCTCCGTCCCGATTTATTTTGCACACTTCCTTTTTTCAATCGTCTCATCTTATTTTTTACACTTCAAAAAAGAAAACTTCTCCCACAATCTCCACCCTCAAAATCTCAACACTCAATCTCCAATTTTAAAAAAGTCGAAGAAAAAGTAAAATCTATTTTTTTTAACATTCGTGCCCGATCACCTGTGCAAAATGAGCCGAGACGGAGGGAATATTTTATAAAAGCAACGATTTGGCCATTGCTAACCGCACGAGGCCTTTACAATTCAATTTATTAGGCTTGGACAATTAGTTAATGAATAAAACGTGGCCCATTACTAACCAAATTTGACCACATAAGTTTATGAGGCATTTGACAAATAAATTTGGTCGGCCCAAATTGAAACTAAATAAATATGTATATGTGTATTTAATTATTTATATATGTGTATGTGTACAGGGAATGTGAAATTTTCAAAATAGCGATCGATTTTAGCGACGAAAATTTTTTGTCGTTAAATAATGACTAAAACGAGTACATATCGACAGAAATAAAAAGTCTTTCAAAAATAAATTTCGTCGACGGATTATCGACAGATTAACAACGTCATTTAAGGGCCGATATGCTAATTTTCTATGCAATAAAATAGCGACCAATTTAGTGACGGATTCTACCGACGGATATAATTCGATCGGTCATCTTTTTTTATTTGAAACATGCCGACCAATTAGTGACGAAAATGTACCGACGAAAAAAATTCAGTTGGTAAATTTTGTATTTTAAAAGTGTCGACTAATTTCAAAATCATACCGACCAATATAATTATGTCGTAATTTTTTTATGGAAAATATTGCCGTATGTAGTAGTCGCTAAATATCAATAAAATTTTGGTCAATAATAGTATAAATTAAAAAATAATACTAATTTTTATAACAATCTATAAGTCGAAAAAGAAATTAGGAAAGTAATTTTAGACACCCCTAAAATATAATTCCATAACAACAGCCAGTGAAATGAGACTAAAATGAAAAAGTCGTAATGTACTCCTCCGAGCTCCATCTCTCTCCTCCCAGCTCTCTCTCTCTCTCCTCTCTCCTCTCTCCTCTCTCAGTTCTCTCTCTCCTCCATCTGAAGAAGGCGCACACATTCACGGTAAACATTTAAGTTCCAATTTTATTTTCTGGTGATGTTTCAACTAGTTGTGTGGTTGTGAGAATCCTACAAATAGGTTTTCGGATTCTTCAAACTGATTTTCATAGCCAGATGACTTGCATCATTAAAGCCTTGATATGCAGAGTCTTGATTGTGATTCTGACTTGTATCAGCAGATTATGTATACATGAGATGAGCTTCAGCTGATGACAAGTCAATTCCTAGGTAATCTTCACTAAACTGATTGAAATCAATCTAAATTGCTAGTGATGTTTCAACAAAATCACTTTCCCCAATTTCTTCGTAGCATAATTACCTAAATTTCATCAAAATTCGTATTCTGCTACCTACAAAACAATAATGTATCATTTTCCTCAATTTCGCTAAGAGTTGATCTGTTTTTCTGGGAAAATATCGTTCGGCGTGAATTTTTCTGACATGAACTTCATTCATGTATGGTTTTGGCCTTTCAGTTCATAAATCTATATTGATCCTTCAACAGTTGGCTTCAGTGTGCAGTTTAAGTGAGGACCAACCGAAACAGGTACTCTCGCGATTGTTCTAGCATTCATTTTCTATTTCCAACAGTGAATTTTTGTGTTTTTGGAAGAACAAAAATGAGTAAGCTTTCCTTCTTTGTTTCAGTGATCTAAATTTTTTTTTTTTTTTTTGATTTGTATATTTTTCATTAGATTGGCATTTTTGGACGTTCTAGTGACTCGTCTTTTCATTTTTTCTTTAATCATAATCGCTTAAGTTAACCATCAAAAGAAGTTGTTTGTTTCTAGAAATGATTTTCTGGCAGCTAATCGTTACTTTATTTTAAACCAGGACTTAGGAAAGTGACAGATTTATCGCTCAATTTTCTCGTCAAAGGGTTGTGAATGAGCATTCTCCTACGGCCTCTGATTACAAGGTGATGTATATTCACTTCTGTTGAATTAATTTATTTGCTGCAAACTGCAAAATTATTTTCATTTATTTGCCGCAAGAGAGTTAATAGAGTGTCTTCTTCAGTGCCAGAGCTATCTTTTCAGGATGTAATTTCAGTAAGGTAGTTGTATAGCAACGGTGTTTGTATGATGCTTAGTTTCCTAATCCTGAACCATCCTAACTTGTAGGGACATATCTGTTTTTAATCGGTTAGCATGAGCCTTGTATTTAGATAGTTTCCTAATCCCGAGTCTTCTTTTTAACTTCTAGGGAGCCATATCTGTTTCTCATCGATTTTAATATGTTCTCAAGTGATACTGAGATGCTGTGTTGAGAATAAAATATGAAACATATCAGGATATATTATCTCCCGGAAGCAACTATTAGATCATTAGTTCTTCTTTCATAGAAAGGTCTTTGTGGTCGACAATTAAGTCTGGTTTGGAGAAAGTATGACATCATTCTGGTATTCAGAGAAGAATATAAGGTACTTTATCGAAGTTCTATACACTAGGTGGCAGATGTGCTTTGTTGTTTCCAGTAGAAGTGATTATTTATTTGCTTTAAGAGAGGTCCGGCTTATGTGTCATCATTATAAGATAGACCTGAGACCATTCTTTTAATAGAGTTGGCTTCTGATTAGATATAACTATTTGTATCTGAAGTAACCTGTTGTATAGCTTAAGTTTACAATGTGAGGAAGAAAAAAGAAGCAAAGAAAATGCTAGCCATCATCAATTGTGTGTTTAAATGAGCTGATTTTATCAGCTTTGAATTACATAGGAGTATGTATACTTGTATCTCCGTTTTGTATACGAAGTAGTTGTGAATCTTCAACACTCTACATCTTTACATACATTGTATTTTCCTTTAATATTTGATGTTAAACTTAATTTCAGACCATTGAAGAAGAAAATGAATAGATAACTCTGCACTTTGACATATTCATTCAATCTTTTTGACTTATGAGGACTCTGCATTTGGGTTGAAGATCCAGAAGTTGTTTGGATTGATGGGCAGGTGATAAAGATTAATGGAGATGAAGTTGAAGTCCAAATATCTTAAGAGAAGACGGTAAATTAGCTTTGTTATTGAGATTTTTTCCTATATCAAGAGAGTGCAAGATTCTTTGTTTCTTGGAAATAGGGAAATGCTATCATTGCCAAATGCTCGGACATTGATCTGCTGGATCCGTTGATATCTTGAACGGGATCGCTTATATCTTGCATTTATGGATTAGAATGTTTCGATCAGTAAGCTTCATTTTCAACTTCTTGTCCTCTTTGTGTTGTAATCTGTATATTGCACGTATGCGTTGGTGTTAAGAAAAAGAACTTTGCACTTGATGCCATCTAGAGCATAACTTATTCATTCCTTCTTCATTTGCTTTCTTTCACTTCTTTCCTTTTCCCCTTCTCCTTTGTTCAGATTTTAACTTCCTTTTATTGCAAAGGCATATCTATCTACATTAGAATATATATTTCACTTGTCTGCTCTTACAATTCGAACTCCCTATGCGGTAATTGTTGCACTATATGTGACTTTAATTTAAACCAATTCCACACAATCTGTTATTGCTTGATGTATTTGCATTCGTTTGAATTATCAGAACATGACGAATTTCCAAAATTTGTGCTAAAACACGCCATTTTCTTGTTATTCACAATCTAAACTTAGTATAATAGCCTGTCAAGGTAACTGAGAACCCACTTTAGTTCAAGACTTTGAGTTCGTGTTTAGAGTGAGCTTATAGTTTTTTTATTATTACTAGTAGGTTTTGACAGTGAAAATTGGTTCCTTACAAATTATTACAATTTTTTTTTTGTTTCAGGTGGTTGCTAATCTAACCAAAGTATTCCCTAAAGATGAGGATGCACCTGCTGATGGAGTTGACGACATGACTAAACTGTCTTATTTGCATGAACCTAGAGTTCTGCATAACTTGGTAATGAGATACCAGCTTGATAAGATCTATGTAAGATGACTTTTATTTTCAGTTTGAATTTTCATTTAATCTATTTAATCTATGTTAGTCCTGGTAAGAAAAAATAACGAACATTGGACAATGGGTTATCTCCTTCATAATATTACGCTCCACTCTAAAATTATGACAGACTTATACTGGGAGCATCCTTATCGCTATCAACCCATTTCAAAGACTTCCTGACTTATATAATGCTCACATGATGGAAACATACAAGGGAGTCCCGATGCGAGAACTAAGCCATTGTGTGTTTGTTGTTGCAGATGTTGCTTACAGATAATAGTCTTTGCTTCTGAATGATTTCAATCATGTTTATGTCTTCTAACTATGAGTTAGGGCAATTATCAACGAGGGTAAAAGCAACTCAATATTGGTAAGCGGAGAAAGTGGTGCTGGTAAGACTAAAACTACTAAGATGCTTATGCAATATCTTGTCTATTTAGGTGGCCGTAAAATAGATGAAGAGAGAACAGTAGAACATAAAGTTCTTGAGGTACGTAAGATTTGTCATGTTAGTTTCTGTTACGGCTTCCTATGTTATCATATGTATATGTCCTTGCATCTCTTTGTCTGACATATCTGTCCTCAAGGAAAGTTAATACACACTTCTATGTTGACACATGTCTATTTATTAACTAGCTAGGGTGTGTGTAGCAAAGAATACACACTTTCACCTCAAGGAAAAAACGACAGCCTTTCCTTTTGGTTGGAATGATTTGATTATTATCAAACACATAAAAAGCCCTAAAAGGTAGATTGTGTTGTCAATGGTGCACATGAAGCTTTACTACCTAGTCCAAAGGAGTCTTTCTCAAGATTTATGTGTTAGGCAAGAACTTTGTACCCCCTCAGTCTTGCAAGTTCTTTTTCCATATAAAGGGTGCATATGCTCTTTTTTCTTATGTACCCCGAGTTAATTTCATTGAGAAAACCATTTACTATTTTTAACATTCTTGAATTAACTATATTTTTTTTAGGGAACTTGAATTAACTATATGAAATAAAGGTGTAGCAGGATTTCCCAACTGTATTAAATACATTTTTAATCTGTGTGAAACATCAGGAGCAGCCATTAGAACATATCTTCTTGAGAGATCTCGTGTTTGCCAAATTTTGGATCTTGAGCATAATTATCACTGTTTCTACCTTCTCTGTGCTGAATCACAGGAGGTAATTTATTGTCACATTATGTAGATTATGTCTCAGATATGATTTATAAAGATAAAAATAAATCATACTTATCATATTCTTGAAAATTTTTGTCATCAGGACGTTGAGAAGTATAAGCTGGAACATCCAGAGACATTTCACTATCTAAATCAATCTACTTGCTATAAACTAGATGGTGTGAATGATTCTCATGATTATTTGTCAACAAGAAAGGCCATGGATGTTGTTGGAATTAGTCAAAGTGAGCAGGTACGTCGTAAAATTAGGATCTTTCTAGTCAGATCAGGCTCTCTTTCTGCGGGTAATTAAAAAAATTCTCACTCTTCAGGAAGCAATTTTCAGAGTAGTTGCAGCCATTCTTCACATTGTTATTAATCTTTCACCAAAAAGCTAAAATAACGGTTTTAACCGTTGTTGAAGAGGTCTTTGACCGTGTCGTAGGTGGCGTAGTGCGGTAATGATAGACCCACTGTCAATGGTCCATGAACCGT
Organism: Ajuga chamaepitys; assembly: GCA_958295605.1. Taxonomy (NCBI): domain Eukaryota; kingdom Viridiplantae; phylum Streptophyta; class Magnoliopsida; order Lamiales; family Lamiaceae; genus Ajuga; species Ajuga chamaepitys. The sequence continues at coordinate 21,638,032 of OY282506.1, read as the reverse complement.
TGTTGAACATAAATGGCTAATTACCGTTGTCTTAAAAGTACTTGGTAAATATTTTGTAGGGAGAACACTTGGTGATTGCGAATTTTGGCGATTCGTGGGTTGTTCTTCTCACGAGGGATGATAACAACAAGCTTGTTCCCGAGCAACTTACAGTTGATCTCAAACCAAATCTTCCAGGTTGAGTTATATTCTGTTAATATCAAGATAATATATTTAAAAAATGTAGTTTGATTTTTCCTAAAGTTTTTGGTACATTTAATTTGGTAATAACAGGGGAAATGGAGAGAATAAAGAGTTGTCAAGGCAGAGTTTTGGTAATGAAAGAAAGCCAAAAGTGTTCAGAATTTGGTTGTCTGATCAAGATTGTCCTGGGCTTGCTATGGCAAGGGCTTTTGGTGATTTTTGTTTGAAAGATTATGGACTCATTTCTACACCTGAAGTTTCCTATATAAAGCTCAGCGAAAGAGACGAATTCGTCGTCTTAGCAACTGATGGGGTAAGTGAAAAACAACTATTTGACAATGGTTGTTTTGATACTAGGTTGCTTAAGAAGCCCGACATGCTTATTTGGCAAGGGATGTAAGTTTCAACTCCATATGGCCCAAATAAGCAAGTTGGGCTTCTTAATCAGTTTAGTACGAGCTTCATATTAAAATTGCTAAAGATATTTTCCTTATGTTGGCTTTGATATGAAGCCCGGTGGCGCAATGTTTAAGTAGCTCGATTCGCTTATTTGGCAAGCTTTAAATGAACAAATACAAATTCTTTAATTTGATTTCTTATTATTTAAGGCATTGTCGAATAAGTGGATGGACTTATTAAACAGTGCAGCATTGGGCTTTATATAAAAAAATTCTAAAGAAAAAATGGTGCTAAAGTTCGCATTTTATGTGTCACAATAAGGTATGGGATGCTCTACCAAACAATGGAGTGATAAAGATTGTGGCATCTGCAAGAAAGCGGTCGATGGCGGCTAAGATACTCGTAGACGAAGCCATTAAGGCATGGAGGTACAAATTTTCGGGTGCTAAGATTGATGATTGCGCCGTGAGATACTCGTTCTTCAAGAGCCCACAACCTTTGGTGACTAAATCTATATCGGAAGTGACTCGTCTTAGCTTGAACTATAAAGATATGATATGATGTATATTTATGTGTATGTATGTATAGTTTTGAATGTTTAATATTTGCATGTATGGTTTTTTTTTTTTAATGATTTGTGGGATATTTAGTCTTTAATTCATTTTCGGACGTTGAATTACTTATTTTAGATTTTGTTGAGTGATTTTTAATTATTTTGTGGAATATTTTATGTATAAATAAAAAAGGTAGGTCATCGATAATATAGAAGATTTGAAATTGAATATTTAGTGACAGATTACCTATAAAATAAAATAATAACAGAGCTCGCAAAAATATGTCGGTAATTGCCGACCAAATAACAACAACAATAATTAGTGACAAAATAACGACTAAAACTTTTAATAATTTACGATAGAATAACGACTAATTTTTTTAATAATTAGAGACCGAATAGCGACTAAAACTTTTAATAATTAGCGACAGAATAACGACTAATTTTTTTAATAATTAGCGACAAGATAGCGACGGAATAGATTATTGACAGACAATATTGTTGGCAATTTTCGACAGATTAGCGATAGAATGTAGTCGTGAAATGCCGACGGATTAGTGTACAGACAATATTTCTGTCGATAGATCGTCGCAATTGAGTAAACATTTTTTAGGAAATTTCTGTCGGCAGTCTGTCATGAATCCGTCGTAATTTTTACCAACGAACTGTTAGGTCCGTCGGTATTCATAGGGACTAGCCATATTACTACCAACTTTTTCTGTCATTAATTGGTCGCTATCACCTCTTAACGACAGAATAGCGACGGAATTGATTGTCATTATTTGGCAAATTTTTTGTAGTAATATAACTCCGCGTGAATGTGTATATGTTTTAATAATATTATATATAACATATAACATATATAAGTCAAAAGTGTATGTGTATATGTATTTATATGTGTATTATATTTTAAAATATATATACTAAGTGTGCGTCCCTGCGATAGACATGATATGTCACATTCATATTGTAGACATTATAAATAAATTAAATTTGTAACATTCAGCGTTTTAATCATGATCAGTTTATATGTTTTTTTTATATGCATGATAGATAAAAATTATTTGAAACATTACAACAAAAATAGTCTTTTGAGACCAAAAAAAGTGGTGTCAAATAATGAGTATTTGCCACAACTTATGAGAAGTGGTCTCAAATAATGAGTATTTATCACAACTTATGAGTATTTGTCACAACTTTATTGTGGTCTCAATAACTCGGTCGCAAATAATATATTTGTGACCACAAAAGTGGTCTCAAATGCGTCTCAAATATTTTTTGCAACAACTAGTTATCTCTAAATATAGTTTTAAAGTTGTCTCAAATAATTTGTAGAGAGATTTGTGACAACAAGTGGTCACAAATAACTTATTATTAGTGACCATAATTGTGGTGTCAAAATATTTTATACAAAAGATCACTTTTGTTGTAGTGAAAGTTCTAATTCGTGATGAAAAATATATATCAACACAATTATTAATATTGTGTATATGAAAGTTTTTCGAAATGTGTAATTGATCACTTTATCACGTGTACTATACTTCACATGTGATATTTACTTTCATTGTTCATTAGCCTTTTTTTCCTTTTAAATTATTGGAATTTACTTATTACATACTCATATTGTATCAATAATGCAATATCACAGAATAAATATTAATATCAAACACATTTTACCTTTTTTTTAGATATTTATTGGATGCAAGGATGGACAACTAGTAAATTACTTCCTCCATCCCGGCTTAAGTTTCCTACTTTAATCAAACACAGAAGTTAAGAAATAAAACAAATTTTGTGGAATATTTGATCTTTTTAAAGGTGGAGGTTGAGGGTGGAGATTTTAAAGGTGGAGATTGTGAGAGAAATTTTCCATTTATGGGCTGGAAAATTAAGTTAGGACAAATAAAAAAGAAAAGTAGAAAAGTTAGAGCGGAATGGAAATAGTAGTAGATAGCTATAGTGTGTTCATGTAAGAGAGAGCAAAATAAAAGTTTGTTGAACAATTTATTTGAAAATGAAAGCGAATTGAATAGGCATGTCAAAATTGATTCGTCCCACCATCGCCTCGAGATTTTCGAAGCAGGGCAAAATCTGATCTGTACGAGAACGGGGCAGGGCACGCCTGGCCCGACCTTGTATATATATATATATATAAACACATATATATGTATTTATTATATAAAATTTTATGTATAATATATTTTATATATGTCATCCCAATATATTAAATTATGACTAGAGTAAATTTAAATAATTACATTTATAAAAAAATTAAAAATAACAAAACAAAGCTAATGTAAACCTAAAACTTAAAATCCTATCGACTTCAACAAAAAAAAGCAAGTTTTTTAATAAAAAAACTATTTTTTTTGAATGAGTCTTGTGTGTGAACGGTCACACGTGTGACGGAATACACTTTTATAGACAACATTGATACTTTTACAGGAAAAGTGATACTTTTACAGGAAAAAGTGATACTTTTACTATATTGATACTTTTACAGATAAAGGTGATACTTTTGCTAAAAAAACGATATTTTTTCTTTTTTAAAAAAAATGATACTTTTATAGATAAACTTGATACTTTTACCACAAAAGGTAATACTTTTTCTCGTCACACCGTGTGACGACCGCATACAAGTTTTTGCCTTTTTTTTTAGAAGATGGAGACGGGACGGGTCAGAAAATCTAAAAACCTGACCTGAGCCGCCCCGTTAACATGCCTAGAATTGAATAGTGACTAATAGGGGGGAGACTTTAAATGGGTTAATTTCCAAGCCACCTGTACTATTGACCTATTTTTAGTTTTTAAACCTAATTTTTTTTTTTTCGATGACAACCTGTATTTTGCGGGTTTTTACTTTTACCACATTTGGCCATATTCTGGCGTGTACAGTAGAGATGTGCATGGAGTTTGAACATTACCGAAACCAGGCCGAAATCCGGACTGAAAAGGTAGTGAACAGAGAAAATCCGTTAACTTTTTGACTTCTTCTAAACCGTTAATTTTATTGGTACGAATCTAAATATTCTCTAAATGTTTAAATCGAAAATTATACTGAATCGTACTGAACCATACTAAAAACATCGATATATATATATAATAAATAATGTGAGTGAGATTAATAACCAGATATACATATGGGCATATAAGTTTGAAAACTTGAAATCAATAGCAAATTGAAATCAGCAGCAATACGGTAAGTTGAAGTCAAAAGCAAATTGAAAATCAATAAATAAACAAATAATGAATAACAATACTCTAAACTACTACTCCAAGTCTCCAACTAGGCAACTACATGACTACATCTATATATATATATATATATATATATATATATAAATTAAATAGGGGTAATAATGTAAATTTGTCTTTCCCTTCTAAACTATATTATTTATTATATAATTGATATTGTTATATTTTATTTATAGTTCCTATTAGCATCCTAATATTATATCTTATTCCAAAATTAGTATCAATAAATTGAAAAAAATTAGGGTTTTTGTCGGTCAAGGACCCGAAAGATGGGTCAACTATCAATTCAGAGCCTGAAAAATATTTTTTATCAATCCAGAGCCTAAAATATTTGAAACTATCATTGGAAGATCATAAATCCAAAATCATTATATGACATGTTTGGAAAATTGCAAAACCCAAAAATAAACTTATCTCGAAGTGATAAGTGAGGAAATATATGTCAAAAGTCTTTCACTACATTGTTTTTTTTAAACTATCGTGATATATCTAAATTAATTAAATATTTATAATGTTTTTTGAAATATACAAATTAACAAGAAAAAGGTATTTACATAAGAAAAAATTCATATTAATGAAATATGTTTACATGAATTCAAATATTATGAATTCAAAAAGAAATTACAGATTTTTTTTTAAAAATTAATTTTTTTTCCGCGTATGACTTAAAAAAAAATACAGATGTCTTAATTTTTTTTTAAAAAACTAACAATTTCAAATATGAACTACATAAAGTCCATAAAATAACAAATTTAAAAAAATGTCGTGAAAGACTTTTGACGTATATTTCCACTGCTTATCACTTCGAGACAATTTTATTTTGTGGATTTTGCAATTTTCCAAATAGATCATCTAATGATTTTAAACTTATGGGTCTTCCATTGATAGTTTCAAATCTTTTAGGCCCTGCGTTGATAGAAATTATTTTTCAGGACCTGAATTGATAAGTGACCTATCTTTCAGGTCCTTGACCTATAAAAACCAAAAAAATTAATTATGTTAGTCAAACATTAAGTAGCAATTAGCAAGCTTTTTTTCTTTTAGGGTCAACTAGCAAGCTTTAAATTGGGAAGATTATGTCTCCTATAATTATTGTGCAATGTAATCAATCACCCCCTTTTTCTTTTATTTGAATTCCTTAAGTACAACTTTTAAAATTATGTAATCTTTTTTATTTTTTTATACTTTTTTGTAATGTATATTAATATTTTGTTAAAAATAATTTTTTAAGAAAGTTTACTTTTTGCAACCTAAATTATGACATTGATTACACTTTGTAATCTTTTTATTTATTTCACATTAACTAGACCTCAGCTACATCTTTTTTACACTTTGAAACCTAAATAATACTATGTTGCATTCACTAAATTTACTCTTCACAACCTAAGTTACTTTGCTCACATTAATAAATTTTATCTGTAAACTATCTATAAAAAAATAAAATATTTATATAAATACATCACAGTGCAAAATAAATTATGAAAAATATGAAAATATTTTGAAGAACTCACAGGCTTTAATTTATTATTTGAATTATTAAACAACTTTTAGATTTTATTTTGTTGAATTAAGGATTTATTGAAAAATAATAAGTATTTAAGTATAGTTGAAATTATCAAGTGAAATGTTAAAAGTTGCAAATGAGAATCTAATTTTAGAAAGAAAAATTTTAATATGTAAATTAGAACTTGAAAATTTATATATATAAATTACAAAATTAAAATAGAAACAAGAACATAAAGACAAAATATGAAACTTTACATTACATATGAGATATCAAATAAAATATTTGTGTTTATTTTATTATATATTTATTGTTATTTTTAATTATTTATAGTTAAATATATATATATATATATATAAATCACAGTATGAACTACCAGTAAGATCTCTCTCAACCTTGGGTGGAAATTGTTTGTTAGTTTGTTCAATTTGTTTCTTTTTGTTAGTTTTTTTATTTTTTTTTTGTTAGTTTTTTAGATTTTGGTTCCTCATTTTTCATTTTGGTGTGGATTTTATTTTTAGTTTCTGCAGAAACTCGTGTTATTGAATTGGTTTAATTGGTTATTTTGTGTAGATAATTGTGTCCGTTTTGTCGTTGATTTTGATCCTATTGATTGATTCACACGTTTCACTTTGTTTTTTTCATTTCATGTTTGTTTGACAAAGTAAATAATGAAGTAGCTTGAAAGCCATTACTGGAAGAAGAATCTTAAATCCCCAATCCAAGACACATAACAAACTACTGCATCTCTATTTCCTTCAAACAGTGGGACGCACAGAGTAGAAAATTGTGTATGTACTTATCATTTACTTTTTTCAGTGTCTGCAGAAATTTGTAGTATTTTTTTAGAGGTTTTAATGTTGCTATCTCCCTTCTTTGTTTACTAAGTATTTTGTTTCTTAGATTAATATCATGGCCTCAAACCCTAAGGTTGTAGCTCTTAAAAGTTCAAAATCTCTTTCACAAAGTGGTGACTAGAAGTAATTTGGAAAGTCATCTGCTATAATCTTTTACATTTTTATTTTTCTTATGCTTAATATGAATGTATTTTCAGTGACAAGGAAAGTGTCAGGCCATTCTGGTGCCCCAACTTCTAGTCTAACCTCGGCCACTTCTTCTGCTGCTGGTACAACTCCAAATGTTGCTCCATAAGGTTCCAATTCAATTCGAATTGATAATTCTACTTCACCCACTGCAACAAAACCAAGTATGAAGGTAAGACTAGGTCTAATGTGTGGAATCATTTTGAGAAAGTTACGGGTGATGATGGGGAGGAAAAGGCTCAGTGCGTATGGTGTGTTAAATTGTATCAATGTAAGAGTGAGTTAGGTACTTCGGGATTATGGAGTTATTTGAGGAAGGTTAGCAAAAAAAATCCCATCTGAAATTAAAAAACAATTGCTATAAATGGATAAGAGTAAAGATAAATCTCAAAAGATTTTGAGTTTTCAAAATGAATCCAGTTCTTGTAGTGGGAAATTGGGTGATTGGAAATTTGATCAGGGTAGAGTACAAGAGGCTTTGGTTAGGATGATTATAATAGCTGAACTTCCTTTTAAGCTTGTTGAGGGGGAAGGTTTTAAGGACATAATCGACGCTGTCGTTCCACAATATGATATTCCATCATGATACATAGTTACTAGGGATTGTTACTCTTTGTTTATGAAAGAGAAGAATAAGTTGAAAGTCATACTTGAGTCTCAAGGTCAAAGTCATAGGGTGTGTTTAACTACCGATACTTGGACTAGTAATCAGAATTTGAATCTTCTTTGTCTAATTGCCCACTTTATTGATTCAAATTGGAAGTTAAACAAAAGGATCTTGAATTTTTATGTCATTAAGAGTTATAAGGGAGTGAATGTTGGGAATGTTGTTGATTTTTGCATGGATGAGTGGGGAATTAGAAAGTAATGTGCATCATTGTGTATAATGCATCATCTAATGACACCACAGTCCAACAATTTTAAAAAGGTTGTCAAAAAGAGATGCATTTGTTTTGGGAGGAGGCCTTTCATATGAGGTGTTTTGTCATATTTATCAGTTAATTATTAAGGATGGACTCGAAATTCCTCAGAGTTCTATTAAAAAAATTCGAGATGTTGTCTGATGTGTTAGAGGCAGCCTACAAAGATTAGATATCCTTAAGAAATATTGTGATGATGTACGCATTACCTCTAAGGCCCATTTGCAATTGGATTTTCAAACTCAATTGAATTCAACATACTTGAGGTTCGAAACTATTTTGATCTTTTAAAAAACTTTTGATAAGCTAGAGGACGTTGGTTCTAAATATGTGGCTGAATTTGGGGCTGATGTGCCTAATGAGAATGATTGGACTTGTGCTGCCTAGTTTACAATGTTCTGAAAAAGTTTTATGATGTTACGTGCAACCTGTCTGGTTCTTTGTATTCTATCTCTGATATATACTTTCCTGAAATACTTCGAGTTTTAAAGGAAGTGGAAACTTTTAGTGATGACCCTTGTTTAGTGAAAATGGGAAACAAATAAGAGCCAAATTTGACAAGGATTAGGGTACTATAAATAAGGTCAATGTGATGCTCTTTGTTGATGTGGTGTTAGACCCCAGATGCAAGATAAATATTTGTAGGTTAAGTTTACTCGATACTACAGTGATAGAGATGCAAGGGATTTGGTGAAGAAATCCTTTGAAAGTATTGGTTGGGGAATATAAGATAAATCAATGAAGAGGAGAGTGTGGTTAGTTCTTCAAGTCAGTCTCAAGTGAGAATGATATATGATGGAGGTGGATGATGATGTTGATGAGTACTTCATAAATCAGAACGTTGAAGAAAAATTGGTTGCCAAGGATGAATTGTATATCTATTTGGAGGAGTTGCCTGAGAAGTGTGACAAGAATTCTGATATATTGGATTGGTGGAAAAGATACTATGTCAGATTTCCAACTTTGAGCAGTATTGCTAGAGATGTTTTGGAAATTCAGTCCTCTACAATAACTTCTAAATAAGCCTTTAGCACCGGTGGTCGCACTTTGGACCGCTTTAGGAGTTTTGGAAATTCAATCCTCTACAATAGCTTCTAAATCAGCCTTTAGCACCGGTGGACGCACTTTGGACTGCTTTAGGAGTTTTTTAACTCCTACTTCTGCCGAGGTTCTTATTTCCGTACAAGATTGGTTAAGGGCCTCACCTAAGCCGGTTGAAGTTGAAGAATTAGTGGCTGACTTGTCCGAGTTGGAAATAGGTATGTTATTTTATTGATTTTTTTATTGGTTTAAATTTATTTTGGTTTTCTTATTTTTTTTTAACTCTTTTTGTGTTCTTTTCAGATGTTAAAGTTGATCCAGAAATTAAAGGTGATGTGTTCTCAAGATCCTCAATAGACTGTTGATGAAGTTGATTGCCGAAATTTTCAAAGTTTGATTAACTTTTAAGTTTAATTATGTGCTAATTACGTATCCAATGTATATTTTCTATCCAAAATAAGAACAATTGCATGAAATCCAGTGATTGGAAGTTGGGAAGACATAAATAGATTGATGTGCTAAAAATAGATGCAAATTTGTTTCATTTGTATCATTGTTAGGACAATTAAGTATGACTGATTGAGGGAAAATTACGTCCACTAACTTTTACCTATTTGCAATTTTAGTCCTCTTCGTTGAGCGATTTGCGCATTTAGTCCTATAACTCAAGCTTTTTCGTAATTTAAGGACAAATTTGGCCGAAAATTTTCAAAACTGCTAAAGAAAGTCACATGACCAGCACATGACCAGCACATGACCTATAAACTGGAGATCTTTACCTCTGAATGACACATGGCATCATCTCGTCCGTTCAAAAATTAATAATAAAAATTAATTTCCATGTCATTTTAAATTATTTGAATTCTGGGAATATAATTAAATTAAATAATTTCAGAAAAAATAAATTTGAAAATCAAACATCTTCAAAAGAACATCTCCCTCCACTATGAATCTTGCTTCCAGCGAGAAACGAACAAAATTCTCTCATCCTACGCCGCCACGAAGCAGCGGCAATCGATCTTTCTTCACTGAATCCATCTGCTCCGTCAAGAATTAGAAAAAATTGCCCAAAGTCAAATCATATAAGTGCAAGAATGCGAAGAAGCTTTCTCGTCTTATCATGCTCTCGGCGGCCACCAAACACGTCATCGGAAGGAAAAACTGCCGCTAGAATTTTCTTGAAGAAGATGTTTGATTTTTAATTTTCTTTTTTCTAATTTTTTTTATTTTGTTCTATTATATCCCATATTTTTTTAATAATTTAAAATGACATGGAAATTAGTTACTGACATGTTATTTGAAATATGATGTAGAAAGTCATTTTTTATTATTATTTTTTGAACGAACGAGATGATGACACGTGTCATTCAGAGGTGAAGATCCCCAAATTTATAGGTCATGTGTTGGTCATGTGACTTTCTCCGAGGATTTTGAAAACTTTCGGCCAAATTTGTCCTTAAATTACGAAAAAACTTAAGTTATAAGACTAAATCCGCAACCACTCAACGGAGAGGATTAAAATTGCAAGTAGGTAAAAGTCAATGGACCAATAATGCAATTTTCCCTCTGGTTGACATAGCTGATATTTAGTTTGTATTCATATGTTGCTCTAATAGCCAGATTGTGCCTCTTATCTTTTTGAGTTAATTGAAGTCTTAGCTCTTTGAAGCTCCTAGATCTATTACTTTTATGTTTGTTTGTCACTTCAGAATTGAATGGAAGTGTTGAATGTGCTTCATATGTTTGAATATACAGTACAACTACTCTAAACTCCATGAGGGGATTTCAAATTCAAAACCTTAGGAGGATTTACCTTTCCTGCTACAAAATGCTCAATTATGTGTTTGTGCCAACTTTTATCAAATGTTCAATTAAAGTTTAGTTAATATGTTAATTATGTGTTTGAGCCTTGAGGTTCAGCATTGTGGATTGAAGGTTATATCTATGTACTGACCCAATTTTCAAATATTTTTAATAAAATCATTTTTTTTTTCACAATTCATTAATAATTAATTAAATTTCTAAGAAAGATTAAAAATTTCAAGACAAGTCGTTACTAACAACCTAATTTTTTTTTTTTAAAATCTAAACTCCACAAACTCACCTATTTAAAAATAAATATATAAATAATAAATAAACAAAACACATTATACCTAATTTTCCAAAATCGCAAAATCAATAATAATTCAAACTTCAAACTTAAATAAATAAAATAAGGCAAGTAGTGATTCTCCTAACATAGAAATAAATAATAATTATTAAATTGAACTAGTGCTGAAGCAGTCCCTAAAACAGTTAATTAACTAAATATAATTAAACACCTAAGTTCAAAACTAATAAAGCAAATTAATGAAATAATAATGAGTTTGAATATCAAAATAATTAAATGGCCTATGCCTTGGTCCCGCCTCGCTCCTCTGTCGCTACCAAGCTAATCTAAAAGGATCAACAATGGGATGATGCGAGCTTCCTTCAGCTCAGATAAGATTACCATTTATCACAACAATTATACAACAAAGTGGCCTACACTGTACATTTATAATAATGATGTGCTTGTATTGGCAAGTCACATAGACCTAACTTGTATAAGCAAGTAGCAAGCTAAACTTGTATTGGCATTGTATTGACAAGTAGCAAATAAATCAATCACTTTTGTATTGACGACGAAGTTGGATAGCTCAAGTGGCAGAGCATCTACTACCTAGGCCTTTGGTCCTGGGTTCGAGTCACCTTGGGGGGAGGGAAGGGTTTTTTCTTTGTTCTTGGATTAGGAGAATTTTTTTTTTTAAAAAAAATCACTTTTGTATTGACAAGTAATAATGGAATAAAAGCACATGTATACAATCAATAATACAATTAAAGTAGTAAACAATAAAACCCCACCTCAAGTGACTTGAGTAATGTTGATGAAATGTCATGCAATATTAAGTTAAAGTTCCAAATTTTGTACAACCTACACGTATGAGGCACGTGCTTTATTAATTTGTATTATTAGTAAAGTTTACCCATAAGAATTGAAATATAAAAAATGGCACAACAAATTAGAAGAAATAGGCTAAATGTATAGACAGGTATTGGAATAAAGATTGGTAGAGGGTTCATTGAGTTCTGGATTTTTTCGAAATTATCAAGGGATTACTACCAAATTTGAAGAAAATAATTTTTTTCTTAATAATCATCCTATATTAACTATCACCATTAAAAGAAAAGAATGAACATAAAGTACTCCCTCCGTCCCAATTATATAGGCTTGTTTTTCTTTTTGGGATGTCCCAAATATATAGGCCAATTACTATATATAGTACATTAGTTTAAGTCATTAATTAATATACCACTAATTATTAGTCTTGAAAAGATAAAGGGAATTTTTACTTTTCAATTACTGACTTTTCAAAAACTACAAATTCAATATGGAATATTGTTATTCTTAGTATAAATAAATTACTCCATTAAAATGCAAAAAATGTTCTATATATTCTAGGTATATTAAAACAGAGGAAAACTCAAGTTTTAGCAAATTACAGTATCTCAAATCCATGGCCAAAAAGCATGGAAATAAAACAGAAGAAAACTCAAGTTTCAGAAGACATTCGGACTCGACAATCTCGACGAAGCCGTTGCTTGAATTAAATGCACGGCCAAAAGGCGATGGCTACATTTCCTCTTCTCAAGAGTATCATCGTACAATAGATGACATGTTAAAAGTTATTCTACCAAAGTGTTGCAGCTCTATAGAATCTGGAAAAAAGCTTGAAGAATGTTAGATATTCCTCTATGTAATAAGCTTATGTCCTATTTTTAAGAATTTTGTTGGTGAAGTGTCACAGCTTTAGAGTATGACCTTTCTTTAGATATTTGATGTTCATTTAAGGAAACAGTATGAGCTTTCTTTAGATATGTGATGTTCATCTAATTTCTTAAGATTATTTAGGTTAATGCTTTTAGAATTCTCAAAAACAAAATCTAACATACAGCTTCTTAAAAACAATGCATCCAAAGTATAATTCATATGCAAATCATAAAAGTTCTTCTAAAAATCAGTACTACTCAAGTATTGCTTTTGCCATGTCTAGGACTTCAGTCTCAAGCTGAATGCAATTTGGTAGCCGACCATCTCTTATTAATTTTTGTTTATTCATATGCGGAATCTTGTAATTATTGTCACCGTAGCTTTTCATCACTTCAACCATGCATGATTGAAGTGTCAAGAACACGTTGTTCAGAACTTCACTAGGAAATTTTTCAAAAGCATTTTCAACTGTGGTAACAAACTCATCGATCGTAGACGGGGCTTCTTGATGTTGGAGTGAGTCAAGGGCTCTAAAAAAATAGATCTAAGACATTCATATCCGGACTATTCGGAGGTTGACAACATAAACGAATATCGAACCCATCTTTGTTTGCCTCCTCTACAAACTTATCATCATTGACATCTAAATGTGGCTTTGAATTATCTTGTTGCACAAAGATGATCCTGGAACTAGAAAGTGGCCATTTTTCCTTGATTGAAGGCAACAATTTCTCGAGCATGAAGGACCGAATAATATCTTTGGTCACTGAGACAATAGGCTTTGCTTCCAAAGTCCCAGCTACACGATTTTTACTACTTCGCTTGGTTGGTTCATAAGTAACAAATGGTCAAATCCCAATTTTTCCGTCGAATTCTTCACCTGTACCAGCATCAACTCATGGATGAGCAACAACAGCCAAAAACATTATTTTTGTTATAAACCTTTTACTTTTGCATGTTCGTACGGGTTCATTTTCATCCGAGTGGAGATAAAACTTTTGATTTGTCTTAGACATATAAAACCATTTTTCATCAATATAAACTTGATCATACAAGCTAAAAAAAGTGGGTGTGGTTGAAATCGTACCTTGATCTATCATTAACAAACAAAACTCCAACTTTGCTTTCTTGTTATCATCAGACAAATATGGTTTAATAGCATTCGAATGTGGTCGAATATTCCCATCCTTTATTTGCCTATGGACCATGGATTTTGGTATACCTAACTGTCTTGACAAAGATCTTATATTTGATCGATGACAAAGTGGAATACTCTTGATTTGTTCAAGACTTAACTCCACCCTCTTCCGAAAACTTCTATTTAAGAGTTTAGAGGAGAAGATAGGAATAATATTCTCTGTATTTGTAATCGATTTTACCTCTTGCCAAATTCTTGAAATCGATCTGATTGATATAGAAAATGTATTGGCAACTTCAGTGATGACTCCTTTTGGTAATTTTCTATCTACTCGTTGGATCAGTAGCATCTCAAAAACTGCTCTTTTTGTTTCACTTGATAGAAATTTCTTCTTATTTGGCAAGCGAACCATGTTGTTAGGCTCAACGTTGTCATTGTTCAAATTACCATAATCTTCTGGAACTTGATTCAAATCAATTTCAAAACTACCAGTTTCTTCCGGTAAAACATTCAAATCAATTGAAAGTGGATGTCGTTCACGGTTCATTTTTTAAGTTCTTATTGAACATTCTGTTGCTTTTCACATATTTATAATATTCACAAAAAATTAAAAATTCATTTTGGCGAAAAAAATTACCGCCATTCTTTATGAATTGAGTTTTGGTTTTAGTTGATATAGTTTACTTCTCAAAACTTTTTTCAAATTCTGTTTGAATACTTGGCGCTCATATTTTAGATGTCAAAGTTGCTTAGGATACAACAGGACATTCATTATTCCATGGATAAAAAGCAGAACATTAGTTATTCCATGGATAATAGCATTAATCACTATACTTATTAGATGTGGATTTTAGGAATAGTTTATTTCTCCAATCATTTTCTTAATCTCCGTGAAAAAACCCAATCAGCCTATATAATTGGGACGGAGGGAGTAATTAATAGTTATCACTACTATAATTAAATATGCAGACTATTCAATACAACATTAAACTCTCTCTTTCTCCTCTTTATATTTAGACACATGCACACATAATAAACACACACTATAAATAACCACCATAGACACACAATGCACACAAAATATTTCTCTTTCTTTCTCAATTAAAAGAACAAACTATCTTCCTCTCCATTCTATTTTAATTTACGTAGGAAGTAAATTCTTAGCATACACACAAATTTATATATATATATATATATATATATATATATATAAATAAAAACATCTATACACATGACAAATTCACGCACACACTGACTTATACACGCATAGACACACACCAGATACACCTTATGTATACACACACAATAGATACACAAACTCATGCAGTTCAGAAACACAGAACCGGTAACCGAAATTCAGATTCAGACACCCCTATAAATACACATAATATCCCATATTATTACCCTATGGTGGGCACACATCCATACTCATCTTCTATTAAAAACTTTCCTCAGCCCCCTACTGTCCAGTTATAAATCCGACTCAAAGAGGAAGGCGAAAAATTACCTCTGCCCGAGTGAAAGAATGGAGTGGAAGGTTGGTTTTGTGGCAAGGAAGCGGTGGGTGTAAACACTAGAAATAGGATAGAAGATAGCAGGAAGAGCAGTTAGCTCTTAACCTCACAACTGTAACTCTTTTATTAAAAAATGAATTGTCTTCTTGTTACAAGGCAAAACTGTTATTTATACTAGAAGGCAGTATTCTGCTACAGCTGGTGTATTGAACCTTTAACTACTCCAACTAATTAACTAATGCCACATATATTTACTTCTACTTCCCCCCGTCAAGCTGGACAAGGGGAACCATGCCCAGCTTGAACAACAACAAGTGAAATTAGGAAACACCAAGCTGTTTTGTCAAAATGTCAGCTAACTGAGCCTTTGTTGAACCAGCTGCAAAAAACCATCTTTTTACTTATTTCGAACTATGTGACAATCAATGTCGATGTGTTTCGTTCTCTTATGAAGAACGAGGTTTTAAACAATATGTTGAGCCGCCTGATTGTCACACAAAAGAGGAATCGGTTTAGGCAGGGAAATCTTCAAATCCTGAGCAATGTAATTGATCCAAACTAACTAACATGTGGTAGTAGCCAAGGCCCTATACTCTGCTTCAACAGAGCTCTTTGAGACAGTAGTATGTTTCTTCATTTTCTATGAAATCAGACAGCTACTCTAGAAGACACAATACCCAGTAAGTGATTTTCTAGAATCGGGGCATGATCCCCAGTCAGAATCGTTGTAACCAAGAAGATCAAGTTCACTTTGATAAGGATAATAAAGACCAAGATTAGGAGTACCACTAAGATACCTCAACAAATGTAAAGCTGCAGTCCAGTGGTCGGTATGAGGGGCCTAGACATACTGACTGAGTTGTTGCATGACGTAGGTAACATCTGCTCGAGTTAAATTGAGATAGAGGAAGCGCCCAATGAGCCTTCGATATTTGTTAGAATCTGGTAATAAAGTGTCACTATGAGCAGTGAGTTTCAAGCCTTGAGGCAAAGGAGTAGGTGCAACTTTGCAATTGGTCATACCTGCATCATGAATGATGTCCAAGACATACTTACGTTGACCAAGATGTATGCTTGAGGAGTTTCGAGCAATCTCAACCCTTAGAAAATATGCAGCTTCACCTAGATCTTTAATTGTGAAAGCCTGGTGAAGATATTGCTTTAAGGATGAAATCTAGGACAATGAATCACCAACAATTAGAACATCATCCACATAAACAACTAGGGCCATGAAAGAAGTGCATTGTGACCAAATAAATAAACAATGATCATTGGCAGATTGTTGAAAACCATAGCCTAATAGCTTCTGATAAAATTCATTGTTCCATCGCCTAGAAGCCTATTTTAAGCCATAGAGGCTTGGAGTGAGTTTACACACCTGTCCCGCTGTAGCTTTATTATAACCATCAGGTGGAAGCATGTAGACTTCCTTGTCTATATATTCGTGCAAAAAAGCATTATTGATGTCTAGTTGATGAACATGCCATTGTTTGGTTGCTGCCAATGCAAGTAACATGCGAACTATGACTGTCTTAGCCACATGAGAGAAACTATCCAAAAAATCCTCCCCATTAACTTGATTGTAACCCTTGGCCACGAGCCTAGCTTTGTAACGTTCTATGGACCCATCTGAATTAAGCTTAGTCTTTAAAACCCATTGCAGCCAATAGCTCTTTTATTTGGAGAGAGATCTGTTAACTCCCATGTGTGATTGTCCTCCAAAGCTTGGAGTTCTTTATACATTGCTTGAACCCAGTGAAGAAACTTTTTTGCCTCTGCATAAGTAGAAGGATCTTTGACTGCATTGTTGTTGAGCATAAAAGTTATATATCTGAAGTCTGGTGTAAATGAGGTCTGAGAAGGAACAAAATGCAAATCAGGAGATGCAGAATTTGTGACATAATCGTCCAAATATGAAGGTTTCTGAACTGGTCTTGTGCTTCTTCTTAATGGCATATCAAGTGGTGTATTGAACCTTTAACTACTCCAACTAATCAACTAATGCCACGTACATACACTTCTATAGTAGGAACCGGTCAAGAACGTTGGATTAGAGCTACGAGAAGGATTGCATATTGTATAACTTCTTCTTCTTTTTTTCTAAAGGGAAAGTGTTTTTGGGTGCTCCAAAAGAGTGATTGAGGTGGGTTATATAATCAGTTTCTAATTAGGTGTCACGGGATGCCCCTTGTTATGCTCGGGCCGCCGGGATAACTCCAGGATAACTTATCACACTTTGGGCCATCGGCAGATTGCCCCACAACCTTCACCAACGGATGCAAGTCTTTAGGTGTAGGGCTTTGTAATATTTGTAAATGTTCGTGGTAGGGTCCCTTTTTAATTTTAGCCAACATGTTCGGCTTTGCAATGTCTACTACTGTCAGTAGGCTTATTTTATTTTAGAGTACTATAGGAGAGAAGTGAAAATTTGAAGCTGTTGTGTAATCGAGTATTGTCGGAGGCCCCCCTCTCCACAAGCTCAAGCTGTAATCGTTCTGCGTTCATTAATATAAAATAAGCTTTTGAAGCTTACCAATTTGCTGTGCCACTAAAGCACCTTCGGGTGTGATTGCGTCGCAACAACCGAGTGTCCGACATTTGCGATCGAGAGGCGGGAGTAATCGAAGGAGTCGATTGCTTGCCACACGGTGCGCATGTTAATTATTCTCACTACAAGCGCGCCCCGTGACAGGTGGTATCAGAGCCTCGGCCTAACCACCGGGACTGAGGCAGGATGACGGATGATACGCAAACGGGGCGAGACCCCAATGCGAATCAACTGTTGAAATCGTTGGAGGAAACGTGTGTTGACCTTTGGAAGGAGAACGCAATCCTCAAGGAGCGGATTGTGGAACTGGAAGGGTTCGCGTCGAAGCAAAAGGCCGAACTCGATGAGTGTCGGCAGGCATGCAACGCATTGGCGGAGGCCGTGAGGGCATCCAATGCGGTTGATGTGCATCGCCAGTTGGAGGATACGAACCGGAAGTTGGAGGAGTCACAACTTCAGATTGTTATGCTGCAACGGGCGGTGAGCAATACCCCTGCTGTCAGTGAAAAAGGGTCACGCTCTCGGGTACCTGACCCGAGGGCCTATAATGGTGCGAGGGATGCGAAGGAGGTCGAGAACTTCCTCTTCGATATGGAGCAATACTTCCTTACTGCTGATATCGAAGACGAGGCACGACGTGTGTCCAATGCTACCATGTATTTGATGGGTGATGCCAAGCTATGGTAGCGAGGCAAGTATAAGGAGATTCAGGCTAGTCGGGTTGAGCTAGAAACGTGGGCTCAGTTGCAGGAGGCAATCCAACAGCAGTTTTTCCCGGAGAATGTGGAGTACAATGCCCGACGGGCGTTGAGGGATCTCAAACACACTAGGTATGTGTGAGACTATGTGAAAGCCTTCTCGGCTCTCATGTTGGACATCCACGACATGTCCAAGAAAGACAAGCTCTTCACTTTCATGGAGGGTTTGAAGCCGTGGGCGCGACTTGAGCTGCAGCGCCAACGGGTGAGTACTATTGGGACCGCAATGAGTGCGGCCGAGTACTTGATGGATTATTCAATAGAGCCCCGCACAAACACGAGGCCACTAGCACGAGCAATGGTGGTCAAGTAAAAGGGGGTGGTGCGAGATCCTTCAGGCCGAATGCTGGAAAAAGGTGGGGGAGACAAACCGTCTCACTCGCAAGGAAGTAACTCGCAGTGGAGTTCTGAGAGGAAGCCACCGCAAGATGGCAAGCAGGGCTTGTCCCAGAGAAGTGGCGGGTGCTTCCTCTGCGATGGGCCTCACAGGATCAAAGACTGCCCAAAGAAGCAGTTGTTGAATACTATAACGAGTTTGGCGGGATCAGGGAGTAAGTCTAAGCAAGCTGAGTCCCAAGCGTCCAACGAGGATGGGGATGACTTCAAGGAGGAGGAGAACCTTGGAGCCATTGCCCATTGGTGTGCGACGTTGTCCCACAAAGTGGCGGCACAGAAAAAGGTGTTGCCGAAGAGAGTTGCCCCGGCTCTTATGAGCCAAGCTGAAGATAATCAACCGCCGAGAGTTCCGAAGAGGAAAGGGTTGATGTTTGTTGAATGTGAGAATCAATGGGAAGCCTGTGCGGGCGATGGTAGACACAGGTGCTACCCATAATTATTTGGCCAGCACCGAAGTGGAGAGACTCGGGTTGGTGTTGGAAAAGGGAGTTGGGCAAGTGAAGGCTATAAATTCTGTTGCGCAGCCTATCGCCGGTGTGGCTAAGTCCGTGTTGTTGCGGATTGGTCCGTTCGAGGGAAGAACAAATTTGTCTGTCGTGGTGATGGATAACTTCAATCTCATCCTCGGGCTTGAATTCTTGCGAGATACGAGGACTACGGTCCTCCCGCACGTTGATTCGTTGATGATGATGATGGGGAACAAGCCATGCATCAGCCCTACTTGGGCTAGCAAGTTGGGGGAGAAGAATCTGTCGGCAGTGTAGTTTGAGAAGGGGTGCAAACACGGTGAACCATCGTTCTTGTGCACGGTTAGCTTTGAGGAGATCGAACAGAAGTTGGAACCTCTTCCAGGAGTTGTGAAGAAGTTGTTGACCGAGTTCGAGGATGTGATGCCGGATCAATTACCTCGAAGGCTTCCGCCGAAGAGGGACGTTGATCATGAAATTGAGTTGGTGTCGGGGACTAGGCCCCATGCCAGGGCGCCATATCGGATGAGTCAACCTTAGCTCGCGGAGCTCAGGAAGCAGTTGAAGGAGTTACTTGAGGGTGGATTGATTAGGCCCGCGAAGTCGCCGTTTAGAGCCTCGGTCCTAGAAATTAAATCTGGCCAACATTTTCAGTTGCCTCTGGGATCTCCCACGAAACCGGTAGCAGATGATATCTCGAATTCTCCGTCTCTATCATCCATGTCAATGTCTGATTGTGCATTAGAAGGACCTTGATAGTATTCAGGTATACTCCTACCACCTACCAAACGGTCATTCTACAGACCCCTAAAACCATATAACACGTGTGGGCCACATAACATCATAGGTGTGTGCATTCTACGAGTTGGTATAGACTTTTTACCTCTAAGAACTATCTACAACACAACTAATAATATCATCTTGGTACTAGCCCCAACCCCTGTGAGGCTCTCGTCCACAAAGTATTCATTTGTCTCCTATTCATTCTAAAAAAGACAGCGATCAATCATATCCAAATAATCAATGTCTTCCACGTCGGAATTTTCCTGATCCTTCTTGCCTGATAGCCTATATATCTCCTCTGCGTGGTTAATATCATCGTCTAAGGTAGTCATGTTAGAAAGTTTCAATGCCAACACCGTCCACTTCAACTTCTTCTAATTCGACATCACCATCGTTGGTTTCATCTTCATCTAAACTATAACTAAGTCTAACATCTACCCCAACTGTGTAGTATGTGTCCGCTTCATCTTTATTGTAAGCATCACATTGCGGTGCGTTTGGACGTCATACTCATCGTCCAAACCTATAGCTATAACAAGAAGATAAAAAATTGATATCGGTACACTATATCAAATAAAAGGGAAACAATCATCCATCATCATGCATCAATACCTAATACCCACCTTGGTGGTGATTGGGCTATGAGCTGTGAAGCTTAATGCTCGTATCCAAGATGTCATTTTCAATGGTTCGGTGTGTCTGTCGTAAATCGTTGGCCTCGAAGGGGAATTTTTTTATACCCATTGGTATGAAGGGTCGAACGGGAGCACCACCTTTGTTTGGGTCATCGCTGATAGTTAGAATCAAGTTAGGCGCGGAGCATTGGAGGTTTCAAAGTTGTTCTTGCGAAGCGATTAGCTGCTTTAAGATTTCTGGTTGATTGCTGCACTGAACACTAAATGGTTGACTACCGTGCATAGACACAACGTCGTCAAAGTGGGGTTTAGGATCAAAGGAGATGTAGAATTTTGGGACTGACATACGCCGGCTTGCACGCAAATCACGTCCGATCCTATCACGTAGTTCTTATTGCCACCGTATTTACTAGGTAATAAACACCGGACAACATATTTAGAAAAAAGATAACTTCTCGAGATTACAAAATGTCATATCTTCTATGCCAGCCTCGTAACGTCCCCATTCCAAATTTTGGGATGCACAAGGGTAATTTCATCTTCGTCCTTCATCTGGAAAATAAATGTTTCTGATTATTTGAAACGATGTATTCTGGTCAGTACGAAAAAAAAAATGTCAAAAATAAATAAATAAATAAATAAGAATATTGTGAAATTCACCCAAATAAAATTTGTTTAGGGTTATAATTTCCCCCCAAATGAACCTCTTCATCGATGCACAATGTTTACGTCGATAAATAATGAGATATATACAGTGCATCGATAAAGGGACTAGGGCTAAAAAAACCCTAACCTAATTTAAGTACATTGATGCATAAATTTTCATTGACATAGATATTTCCATCACTAAGATATGATCATCGATATACAATACCACCTAGGCTTTTTTGAAATGAAAAATTTATCGACCCTATATACTACATACAACGATAAATCAATTTATCGATGTGTGTATTGAACACATCGATAAACTAATTCAAGAAGCTAAAGAATAATTTTCAGAAACAAATAATCACCTTAAGCATATTGAGGTAGGTATATTGGTGTGAGTATACCGATGCAAATTAACATTGGTAAACTTTGTATGTACCAGTTTGTATATCGATGCACACATCATCGATATACAAAGTATATCGATGTACACAACGTCGATACACTTTATGCATCAATATATCTTGAAACTCTACATTTTTTGGGCCCAGATTCTATCGAGTATGAAAAGTGGGTATTCAGTTATTAAAAGCAATATCCACATAAAGAAGTAAATACTTTTTAAGTTATAATTGCAAGTTTACCTGCGAAATTTATCCGTGGGGCATTTGCAAGTTTTTTTTCGGATTCCGGCGATAGTAATAGTTGAATGGGGTGGCTGCGACTATAAAATTTTCCAGCGAAAAACTACAACGAATTAAACGATGGTGAGCCGCAACAACAACAACGCTAAATGTAGCCCGATGGTGGCGTCAGGTGGCCAACGGAAAATTGATGGTGAGGACAAGTCGAATATTGAGTTAGGGGATTGAGGTTACAAGTAAAAGTTGGATTTGGAGGTAGTTGAGATGTTGGCGATGAGTATTTAGTTAATGTTATTAATTAACTCACTTAATTGAAAAAGTGACTAAAAAGCATGTTGTGGTAAAAAAAAATGGCTAAAAAGCATCTATGTTTTACAATTTGGCTAAAAGACCCATGTTCACATATTTAAAATTATAGTATACTGAAAATAAACTTATACTATAACAAATCAGAAACAATACTCAAAGAATAACAAAATATACTATAACACAATGTAAAGATTATCAATGGCCAGAGCACAATTATGAATATTTAAATACTATACTGAAAATAAATTTACTATAACAAATAAGAAGTTATACTACAAAGAATAACGAAGTATACTATGACACAAGTGTAAAGAATATCAATAGCCAGAGCACAAATATGAATACTTGAAACTATGTTATACTGAAAATAAACTTATGCTATAAAAAATAAAAAAAACTATACTAAAAAGAACAACAAAGTATACTATAATACAAGTGTAAAGTTTATCAATGGTCAGAGCTTAAAAATATAAGTTCAGAAATTATACTACAAAGAGTAACAAAGTATACTATAACTCAAATATGAATATTTGAAACTATACTATACTGAAAAATAAACTTATACTATAACAAATCAGAAGCTATACTACAAAGAGTAACAGAAAGTATCAATTTCTCCAGCCCCAAGTCACAAAACTCAGTTGTATGCTCAAGTATTTAATTTCAGATAATTAGCATACAATATGTCGTGTAGAAAAGACGGAAAAAAGATTGATTACAACTACTGTAATCGAGAAGTAGAAAAAACAGAAGGAAAACTCAGTAAAAGTATATCATACAACAATGTTCAATACAGTAGGCGTTGACCAACATTAAATTAACTAAAGCAAGAACGAAGTGCTTCTAATCCAGAGTCAAGATAATCATAGTTCGCTACTTCCACTCAAAATATTGATCAACTCAACTAAAAAACATTTGCTAATGACAACAAATCAACATCTTCCATCACTCCTCCCTCTACATCCTTTAAACTATAAGCATATACCATATAAAGCATTGTATCTCGCTAGAGGTGCACCATTTTTCTTACACCACTTCTCCCATGGATGATCTCTAACTAAACTCAACTCTAAGACATTCAACGTACATGTTCCGGGCAGGAGCAACTCGCCTGGTTATAAGGAAACCATTATAATCTATTTTCTTCATAAAAATATGGACTAGTTGTTCCTACGTATCACAAGCAAAACGAATTTTACATCAAGCAAAATGAACAAGTCCACAACAAAAGATAAAACACCAACTCTCCCAAAAATCCATTATAGAATAAAAGTTCAATGATAGAGCAAAATTCTCATATCTACAGTTTTGAATTGCCTATTTTTTGGCTCCAAATATTTTAATATTGATTATAATATTGATTTAACAACTCTCCCGAAAAATCAATAGAAACATAAATTGCATAGTGTCTCTAAATTGCAGAAAAATTAGGAATAACTTTCATCATTGCCAAAACTTTTCTAATAAAGTAACTTTCACCATACTTGACACACTCTTACATGAATTTGTGTAATAAATAAATTACATCTCCTATAACTAAGAATATGACTGTAATTATATCTAAACACCATAAAATTAGGCACCTTGATGAGCAATCTCATATGATTCTCAAAATCCTCAAAATAAATAAAGAATAACATTGAAGTTCCAAAAATAAATCCAAGTGCAACATGGAGAAGAAATTACACATCTAATCTAGTACTTCACCCAAAAAAATCGTCAACTGGAATTTATAAGGAGCAGCAAAAGAATTCTAACTATTAGAATCACCATTCCATCCAAAGTATCTTCTTCCATAGATTTGTTACCGAAATTCATCCTTAAATCGTCTTACTCATACACAATCTTATAATTTTCAATTAAATAGAAAAAGGAAAGAAGAGTAGAGCAAAATTACTAGGATGGGCTAGAGCCCCACCCTCGTTTTATCGGAACTTACTGGGGAGCGGTGGGGACGTTGTTCTGTGGCAAAATCATCGAATCTGCGATGACTACCTCTTTGCAGGCTCGATCTTCAACGACTACAACTGCATTGGGTACTCGATGTTTGCTGAAAAAGGAAAAGGCCATCATTTTACAATCGGATCAGGTCGTGATTCCGGACAAGCCGTCGTTCTGGTGTGTGATGATGAAGGATTTGTTATAGCAATTGACAAAGAAATTGAATAAAAAACACTACTGTTTTTTTAAATTATAAGAAGCAGAACAAGAGAGTAAATTTTTAAAAAGGACCGTGAAAAAATAAAAAAAGGAAAGCCGGTAAAAATTTGTCACAATAACACCTGTAAGGGCACAAATTCATCAAGAAGCCCCAGCACTGATGCTTGTGTTTTGTATTTTTACGTTTGATATGAATAAAAAAATTAATAATAATTTTTTGGGATTTTTTTTAGTGAAATATAATAAAATATAAAAAATTAAAATAGTGGGAATATTAATCATTTATTATTTATCCGAAAATTAAATAATTAATTTAGTTGATAGATTAATAAATAAAAAAGATAAATAGGATATTGAAGTGGGCTCCTCACATATTCCTGCTTTTTGGGTTGGGTATATTGTTGGGAGGGAGTTTTGTTTTGAGGTATATGTATTTTGAGTGAGTCTAGTGTGTGAACGGTCACACGACGGAATACACTTTTACAGAAAATATTGATACTTTTACAGGAAAAAAATGATACTTTTACAGGAAAAAATGATACTTTTACTACATTGATACTTTTACAGATAAAGGTGATACTTTTGCTACAAAAATAATTTTTTTTTTTGTTAAAAAAAGGTGATACTTTTACCGATAAACGTGATATTTTTACCAAAAAAAATGATACTTTTTCGTCACACCGTGTGACGGCTGTGTGACGGTCACATACGAGTTTTTGCCATATATTTTTACTTTTGAAATAACGCTGATGTGGCAAAAAGTATACCTCCTTTTCGGGTATATCATTGGAGATATCCTTATTAGTCAACAGTAAAAAACTTATTCCAAGTCATCAATTATCGTTACTAAAATAACTCCACTTCATATATTGAGAACAAATGTCCGTCGATCAGCCATTTGGCCGCGTCACTGTCCGTACATTCAGACAATCTCACCTAAATCGTTCTCCCAATTTCAGCGACTTCTCGCCAAACAAAACGAGAATCCTTACGCAACGAAAATTATAGGCGAAAGAGGAAAACGGGGACGTTTAAGCGAAATTTAATTTAAATTTATGTACTGAATTCAAAAGGGTAACTTTGCATAGCAAATCTCTCCCTATCTCCCCCTTTTATCGCCGATCGGATCGGACTTCTCTCTCCGTTTCATTTTAGAAAGAGAGAGAGGAATGTTTTTGGCAACTTCGAATTTTTGCTAGTCTCATTGCGTACCGTTTGGAATTGTTTCTGTCCTATTTTTTGTTCGATTGATTTATGTATTGGGATACGGAATTTTCATATATTTCTGTCTGAAATTGATGCTGTGATCTGGTTATCTACGAGACTTATTGGAGGTTTTGTAATGAGAATGGAATGATAAGGTAAGGATTTCGGTGGAAGAACTTTTGGATGGCGTCGGCGCAGGTGTTGAAGAAGCAGGAACATTTGGAAGCTGGAAAGAGGAAGGTATTTGAGCTTTATTTGTTTTCAATTTCAATATTCCAATGGGGGTTTGCTACTTGTTTAATGTATTTTATCGACTGGCATTGAGTGGGATTATTTGTTTTTATTTTTTGGTTGTTGTTATTCATTATTTTAATGTTTGTTTTTCGTTTTTTGCCATAAGGGAGAATACTTGAGAGCAACATAGATTGGACAATAATTTATAGGCTCTGTTTGTTCAATGTTTTGGTGGTCTGCTGCACTTTATTTAATTTGGAAAGTGTAGTGATCTTCTACGGCCGGATAGAAGAGTTGGCTGTTTGTGCTGTTTTCGTTTAGATTGGTTTATGAACATGCCATGTTGACTATTGTTATATTCACTTGTTTTCTTTTTCAGTGAGTAGCTTCCATTATTCATTATCTGTGGTGTATAGTCATTAGTATAGTTAGTTTTACTATATAGTAGGCTTACTGTTGTATACTTGAACATTGCAGTTGGAGGAGTTCCGGCGAAAGAAAGCAGCAGAGAAGGCTAAAAAGGCTAGTCAAGTTAATGTTTCTGAAAATATAAATGAAAAGAAACCATCAGAACATCAACATGTACGCCTTACAGACTCTAATGGGGTTGGAACTTCAGATGCACTAGCCCAGAGTCATCCTGAACCTTCCGGTAGTGCTGCAAAGGTTGCAACAAATGATTTGGATACTTCGAGAAAAAGTGATTTTAGTTCATTGGAGACGAATGCTGAAGCTTCTCTTTCAGCAAGAAACAATGATGCAAATGCGATTATTCTAGAGCATTCATACTTAAATAATGAAGAGAACAAAGATCCTGGCGCTCGTTTAGGTTTAGATGGATTTGGAAGCACCAAAGATAAACCCCAGATCAATAAGGATGGCTATGATTCATCAGTTCAAGTTTCTTCTGGGGTTGTAAATGATTATAATTTTCGATTCGGGCCATCTATTCAGGAAAACCGTTCTACCAGTGACTCTGCTACCCATGGGTTAGATAAGTACCCATCCAGTAATATTGATGGCCCTGAGAAGGATCTTTCTACTGGTTATTCCGGTACATTTGTTGATTCTACCTTTGATGGCTTTCCAATGAATTCTGTCAGCACTCTCCTTCCAGACAAGTTGGGTAATTATAGAAATGAGGATAACAACCTACCCTCACCTTACCCAGGTAAACTTTAATGTTTTACCAGAATAATTCCTAATTAATTTCTTAACCTTTCTATATCTTCTCATATACTTCCAGAAATTTCTAACTATATCTGTAATTTGATTCTATATATTGCTTTGGGGCCCTTCCTGTTGGATGACAGAGTCTCTTCATTCTAGCTCAAATATAAATGTATCAGCATTTGGAATTAAACAAAAATTCTCTGCATTTGCTGATGTGGGAGATGAGAGATTGAGTGGCGCTGTTGATCATTTTGGGAGCATGAACAATTCATCCTCATGGACCTCAGAGAAAAGATCTGCTGATTACAATTATGATGCTCGGAGCTCATCAAATCATGCACCCCCATCTCCACGTGCAGCTGGGAGGAGATCCCGTCCATCTTTTCTTGATTCCATTCAGATCTCAAAAGGCACTTCACCACCCCCTCTTCTCTTTGGCACAGAAAAAACTGATACATCAAGTTCCAAGGTTTACCCTGTTGATGGTTTGGGATCATCAGTTTCTCAGACATCTGCAACCACTTCGGCTGCACGGGCGAATGGGGTTGGCCTATTCAATCATATCATGGAAGACAAACATGACTTTTTTTCACAGAAGCAGAATGAAGACTTTGCTGCTTTAGAACAGGTTTACTTAATGCATTTTTCTCCTGCAACATATTTATGGTGTACTAATTTTTTTAGTTTTTTTTCATCCAGTTGTCACAGTTGTGATAGTAGATCTTATAGCTTCAGCAATCCTTTTTTCTGTGGGATGTTATTGCAAAAATAATATTTTTCTGATAAAGTATGGTTCCATGGTTGGCATTCCTCTCCACTCGAAAACCACTGTAGTTTTGGTAGTAGCATTATTTGATGTGGATTTTCAGAAACTCTTGACACCTGACTGCCTATATGAAAGGTGTCATTCACACTCGTGGGTCAGGTGAAATTTCGTGGTAGAGAACACTCTTAAGTCTTAGCATAAACTGGTTGCCATTTTTATGCTGGATAACGCTTTCTGGTTAAAGTTACTCGATTTATTTCTTTTTCAGTAAGTTTGTTCCTTGCAGTACGAGCAAAACTTTCGTCCTGTAATTTGTTTATACCTATTTCAAAGAGAATTATGCTGGTGGGGTGAGAGGGGCTGCTTTATTCTGCTAGTCTATATAACCCCAACTATGTTGTAAGACGATCTTCCGGTGTTACTGGTTATTGTACTTACTGGTGTATTATTTCCAGTACACTGAGCACGAGTTTCTAGTTTACATCAGTCATCAGGTGGAAGTACATTTTCCATTTGAGCTCTATGATGGAAATTTTATATGATTTTTCATGGAATCATACTGTTATGTAGATTTCATAATGGATTGCTTGTTGTGGCTTGTTATTGGGATGGAAGAAAGATGTAAGGTGTTGTGTCCAAACAACCTTTTCTGGTGCTAATATTCTTTCCTTTGCAGCATATTGAAGATCTGACGCAAGAGAAATTTTCATTGCAACGTGCTCTTGAAGCTTCACGTGCCCTGTCAGAGTCTCTGGCTTCTGAAAATTCAGCTTTAACAGAGAGCTTCAATCAACAGGTTTGGATTTTCCATGTTAGGTTGTATAGCATTTTAGTTGCTGATCGTATATATGTTAATAACTAGTATTGTATTGCATGTGTTTGTACCTGTATCCTCACCTGCCTTTGGTTATTGACTAAATTTCTTTTTGTTTCCCAAGTGTCCAATCACTGAAATTCTTACAGTTCCATTATACCTCACATCAATTTGAAGTGGTTTTTAAAATTTCTACTGAATTGGGTTTACAAAAACGCTAGCCTTCCCAGTATGTTTTTCGAAGATAGGTCTACTAGCTGTAACTTGATTAGCCATTTCTACAGTTTGTTAATTCCTTCAGAAGAACAGCTAAAATGGCCATGGCAAGGAGTTATAATTATTTTTTAAAACTAGTGGTTGTATTTTTTTGGGTGATATAGATTGAAATTAATGAACAATGATAATGATCATGAGAATAAGGTATGCTTTTGTATGCTGGTGCATGCAGACACCTAAAGATAACATATGTATTGATCCATATGGGAAAACCTTTGGCAATTCCTGTACTACTGCTAATATTTTGTTGTATCGAACACTTAATTTTTTTATTAATACACTTCTGAACCAAAGTGATGACATAAGCATATAGAGGATCTATGTGGCTATACCTGTAGCTGGCTGATAATTTTGTAAGAATCTGATGGGGTCATTGTCATTTTATTAACATTTGTCGCTCCTGCTTCTTTAGTGTATACTAAGCTGTCCTCTTCCCTTTGTACCATTTTCTACCCTATTGAATAAAACACCTTTTTCTTTTCATATACACACACACACACACACACATATATATGAATATAATGAAGTTTCTGGAAGGAACCCAATGCTGGGCCAATTTCAAGCACTAGTACTTTGTGTTGAGGTGGGCTCCATGATAAAACCAACACCGGGTTCTTTGTGATTATCTATACATTATATATGTGTGTGGAGCCAATTTCAACATAGAGTACTAGTACATAGCATTGGTAGAAAGAGTGAACGTAAAGTACTAGAAAATATTAATTACAAACTCCAAATATAGGTGGACTCCATAACAAACACAACATGACTATGAATACACACACGCACAGAGTCTCTCTAAGCTGTTGACGTGTAACTGCTTTACTGCTTGTAGCAACAAAGAGCATGGAAAATTTTTCACCATATCTGGTTAGTTTCTCCATAAAATGTCAATATTCACTGCATTGTATCACTTTTCTGGGGGTGGTTTGGCAAATCTAATAAGGTAAAGGTGAGCTTGAGTACATTCTGGAACTTGGATGACAAATATCTGTGGCTTTTAGGTGTACGAGGCACATTGCTGAGATCATTGGCTCATTCAATTTATTGGTTTTGCATTCTTCTGCTCAGCTTGCGGATTTTTTCTTTCTTTTGATGGCAAAATCTTCTCTGTTTATTGCTTTGTGATGTTTTTTACCAGGGAAGTGTAGTCAACCAGCTGAAATTTGAACTGGAAAAGATACAGGAAGAAATCAAAGCACAAATGGTTAGTGTTGATTATTATGCTTGTGTAACTATCATCAGGATTTGGACATTCAGACTTCTCATTGTCTCTTATGTTGTCTCTGTCCTATCAACTGCATGACTCTTTTTAAATATAATGATTCATCATTGGTCTTCTATTATGCCTAGTTTTCCTAGCCTGTCTATTTTCGGTGACTGATTGCCTTCTCCATTAATAAAATAAGAAAGCTGATTAAGGTAACAGCAAACTATAACTCATGTTATGCTTTTCTGTCAAGTAGGTGATTTTGGATCGACTCCTCTGGTTTTGGGCCTTTACAGTTGATACCAGAAATGCATTTGATACCTTTGTCTTGGCTGTTATATAGTAAATTTCCCCCATGATTAGTATTCATGGGTGTTAATTAGAATGCTGCAATTCATAATCTTCTTCATCTCATTCAAAATCATGCTTCACCGATGCATGTATGAATATCTGTAGGCGGAACTTGAAGCTGTAAAAATGGAATATGCTAATGCCCAGCTGGAATGTAATGCAGCTGATGAACGTGCGAAGCTATTAGCTTCTGAAGTTATTGGGCTTGAAGAGAAGGTAAACCTTCTCCGAAGTTATATATCTTCTCTGTACAAAATGACTGTTAATTGCACAAGAGAGGAATACACATCCAACTAGTTCAGTCAGGTGTACCCTCATTCCAATCACTGGTTTTATTACAGTTTAGGTTATATCACAATGGACACAGATGCATACCAAGTGTATGAGGTTCGGTACCTTATGAAAATATTCTGTACAGGACGTCTGTGTGGTGGAAAATATGATGAAACACCAAATCGGAATAGGGGATCTGAGTTGAAAAATTACGATGAACCAGATGAGAAAACATATAGTCTTACAATAAATGCTCATCGTACATTTTTCCTTTTTTTTTTTTAGGGGGGGGTGGTGGCATTGGGTTAACTTTCCAACTATACTAATGAATCCACTTTTTAATCCTGCTGCAGTTATATACTTATATGAATATCTTTACAATGGTAGGGTTGAAAACTTGTGCAGTTTGCACTCTTTCCTTTTCAGAAAGAAATATTGGGAGACGGGAATCATGAAAATTGAGAATATGATACTCTGGTCATCATCAACCTATGGAAGGAGCTAGTATATGAATAACATAGCCTGTATTTTGTATGGTTTTCATGTGCACTTGCCGAGTTGTATACTTCTGAAGCTATTATCATAATAGCATTGGCAATCTAATTATTGACAGATCAGAGACTAAGTTAGAACCATAATGTGTACTTGGTATGTGATGTCTTTTTAATGGTATTATTCTCTAATAGCTTGTTGGTCACAGTACTCTCTCTGTCTGCACTTACACACTCATGACCGTGTATTCAGACTTGCAAACTTGCCAGAAAGCTCAAGCATTATCTGTTAACAAACATTTTTTCTTGTAGCCACACTTTATTTCTCTCTGCTAATCTGTTTAATTCAGTTTTCCCTTTATATGATTCTTTTCCTTCTCTTCATTATTTATTTATGATCATATTTGAGGGATCATGCAGGCTTTGCGGTTGAGGTCTAATGAGTTAAAATTGGAGAGGCAGTTGGAGAAAAGCCAAGCTGAACTTTCTTCTTACAGGTATTGCTAGTTCTCTCAGTTTTAATGTCTTTTTTTCACCTCAAAGTCTCCTGAAAATTATCATTCCATTAAGGCTTCTTTTTCTTTTTTAACATTTTTTTCTCCCATCATGAGTGTGATAAAAATGGCAGAAATGCTAGGATATTAAGAATTTTAAGTATGATTTCTGGGTTATCAGACTTTTTATTCCCATGGCATATGAATTCTACAGGAAGAAAATGTCAAGTCTTGAGATAGATCGTCAAGATCTTCTATCAACCATTGATGCCTTACAAGAAGGTAAATGGCCTACTGTCTGTTATTTTGCTTTATCTAGAGAACTATGTGCATTAAGTTGACACGTGAACAAGACTTGATGGAATAAGTTAACCAACACGTTGATGTGTGTTCCGATCTTTATGATTTGTCACATTACTTGAGTTGAAGATTTGTGATTAAGGATTTTGAGAAGATTCTCCTCTAAAGTCTTCTAAAAGTTTATCATCTTGTAATGATGTTATGCTTTCATGGAGGAAAACATGATATTGTTACATTGCTTGGCTGACTTCACATTTTCTTGGAAATAAACACATATAGGTAAAATGTTACTCTTTCATCTTTGTTGGCACAGTGAATGAACCAAGGTAATCTGTTTCTAATTCTAGGTGGCTTGCTATATTTAGTGGAGTGCTATTGGGTTTTGTGTTTCTCCTGTAGATGGTGTTGAAGATAACTTTCTTTATGGACTGGAGAGTAAATTGGAATTAAGGATATCGGAGAGAATTTGAATGTTCCTAACTTAGTGCCGAAATGATTGGAGTTATATTTTCACATTATGTAAAGTCTTTGCTTAAATGCATGGTATCTCATATGCTGTAATAGTCAATTTTGTGTCTCTTGTCAGAGAAGAAGTTGTTACAGTCCAAATTGCGGAAAGCTTCTTCTAGTGGGAAATCGACGGACTTTAATCAGATTTCATACAAAAAAAAAGATGTCTCGACGTCCACGGACGATCTTGGTACGGAATTCCAAAAATACAATCTTCTATTTTATGATTTTGAGCTCATTTTTTTAATCAGGAAGGCTAGTGGTGAATTCAGTGGCCCACTCATCATGTGATAGAAGAATTCATAGAATTCACGTTATTTATTTGCTTGAATTTATCTCTACTTTTGGTCTTCTATTATAGTCCTGTGTTTCTGCTTTATATTGAGTAATCAATCACACTGATATAGGCACGGCCCCTGAATCCGCAAATTCCAGAACGTCAGGCACAGCCTTTCTCGGAGATGAGGATTCTGGTTCTCAGTTTTCACTTGAAACTATGCATCTTAATCTTGAAGGTCTACCTGTGGCTTTTCCTTCTGATCAAATAAGAATGATTCAAAGCATCAACACATTAATTGCTGAGGTAAAATTTTTACTTGGAATTCAAGTTGCTTGTTTCTGCATCATCAAGTCTTTCTCACAATTCATCGCTGCGTATAGCTATTGAGAAGTTACTGTATTTTCACCTTTGAGATATGTATAATTATTGAGTTCTATGGCTACAGCTGGCATTGGAAAAAGATCAGTTGATGCAAGCTTTGTCTGCAGAATCATCACAAAGCTCTAAGCTTTTGGTAATGTTGCTTTTAATTATTTTTGCTGTTTCAGAGTATCCTTGAAGCTTACCTTTCATACAAATATTAGTAAAAAAATATGCTGGTAACTTCTCCAGAGTAGAACTACCTGATTAGCTTGTGGTTCTGTGTATTGCCCCTCTTAATTTACCTTTGTCCTTATAGAAGTAACTTCGCTATTTATCTTCAAATTATTAAATTGTAGAATGTGCAGAATGTTGCATTTAAGAGTGGCAGTCTTTTTACAGTTTTGGTTCAGTGTAATGCTTATGAAGTTATGAGAGGGTCCAAGCGTTGGGATTGAGAAAGTAGAGAAGGGAAAGCAAACGTTTGATTCTTTCATGCTCCATTCCTGTTCTTCTAGTCCACTTTTGTGTTGGTTCTACACTTGTATTTTATATCTATATTTTATTTAGATAGAAGGGGTTGTGTTTATTATGTGGTGGTGGTATATTAATATTTAGGGTTCAGAACTGCGGCGGAAATGAATATTTTTTCCATAATAGCATTAGATAATGAAAAAAACTATCCCTTAGTTTTAGCGTAATAAAAGAAAACCACTTCTCTGTTGCTCTCTCTCTCCCTCTATTTTTTCTTTATATAAAATTTTAAAATTCAATATTTCGTGTAAAAAAATTTCGTATGATGTCTCAAATTAATCCTCTTTTCATGATCTTTAATATGACTCTAGTATTGAGTATATCGAAATAAAATATTATATTTAAATATAATACAGAGTTTTTAAATTGAGTTGAATTGTATGTTTTTGTTTTGGCAATATAAGGTTGGATTTGAATAAATTGTGCATTCAAGGTCTTATATGTATTTGAGCTGTAAATATAACAAACATATTAAATAATTCTTTTATATAACTGCTAATATTATACTATTTAATTATATGATTTATTGTTTCACCTTAAAAAATTTAGTGAGTTGAAATATTTGTATTGAGTTTAAGGAATTATAGTGGGTTGGACAATTTGTATTGGAGTTATGCTCTAAATTCACTTTGAAATATCGTAAAAATTTATACTTTATTAGAGATAACTTTTATAAGAATGACAATGCAGTATAACATAAAAAAACTACACTTCAAATTGAGTAATATTTATATAAGTATTGATAATATGTATTATGACCATTGTACGTCTTATAATATCATGTATCATTTGTGTGAGAAGATATATGGGCAGACATCTTGTTTTAAAACATTAATTGGGTTTTCAAGTAATTATGCTGAAGCTAAGGTTACCTTTTATAATATCAGTGTACCCTGGACTCATTAAGTCATGTAATGCTTGTGTGATTCTTTTTTTCTGGTAGGAATCTTCATCTCTGGTTTCCTTTATTCATTTTCATTTTCTTTTGTCCTTGTATATTATCTTTTCCCAGGAACTCAATAAGGAATTGACCCGAAAGCTTGAAGCTCAGACTCAAAGATTGGAGCTCTTGACGGCTCAAAGTATGGCAAGTGATAATACACAACCAAGACAACTGGAACCACGGGTTGTGCATGAGAACGCAACATACGCTGATGAAGGAGACGAGGTAATTTAACAATTCAGCTTGTTAGAATATATCTTTTTCACATCTTCAACATATTCATCTTTTGCGTGAAGTGTGCTTTGCTGACATTATTGTTCGGTTAATGCTTCTCTAAATTCAAGCTGGACATAGACCCCTTTATGTGTGATAATCTGTGATGTAACTTGCCAACTACCCATCACACTGGTGCTTCAAGAAGTATCGATACTTCATCTGTTCCCTGACCCACAAACTTTTCAAGTAAAAGGATTTAAGATGGGAAGAGGGTCAATTTTACCATCTTTCCTTGATTTCATCTCTTTGCAGCCAATTCACAGCAGTGTGTCTGATAAGAGAGGAGTAAGTGGATTGGGGCAATTCTGTTTTGCGTTCTGTTTTTTTTTTTTTTTTTTTTTTTTTTTTTCCCTTTTTTTGTTTGTGGGGGTGGGGGGGAGGGGGCGGATTCTAGATCCTGAATATTTTAGCCCATGGGCCTTTCAAACAGTAGTTGATTGCTATTAACCTGGCTAACGGTGATTCATCAATTATTCTCTAGGTCTTGCTTCTTGGACTTGTGACTTTCTGATCCACCCAACGAAATTTTATTTTTTGTGTTGTATTTTCTGGGAGTTTTCTGTGAAGGACTCACTTTATTGTATCATATGCTTGGATTGTTACCGAGGGTTTATTGAACAAATGGCTTATATTCAGTTAGAATTTTAATATTAGTCATTGCCTACTACCTTTCTTATTAATCCTGATTTTATACTCTCGCATAATTATAGACTACCTCTGAGATTTTGATCAATTTACATGGAAAAACCATTATGCGTTGTAAATATATATGGATCCTTGTCGTTGCAAACGGCACTGATTCAGGGGGGAAGAAATTACGGAACCTGTAAATCAACACGTAATAGGGTTACCTTGTAAATAGATCTAATTTCAAGAATAGTTTTATAATCCTACTACCTCTTATCCTTTTCACCATATGCACTCTTCTGTACAGGTGGTTGAAAGGGTGTTGGGCTGGATCATGAAGCTCTTTCCAGGAGGCCCATCAAGGAGGCGACCCAGCAAACATCTCTAATTTTAAGATGTACGTTTTCTCCAGAAAATCTTGTGTGGATCTTTCCACTCTGCTTTCATTTTTGATGGCTAGGCAGAGGTGCATTTGCATACGGTGAACCATCGCACAACATTCTTTTCCCTGAAGATTTTTACTCAGAGAGGGATTCATGCAAGACCTGAATTTTGCAATCAAGTTAGTCTTGTTCCAGTAATTTTTGGATCCCTATTAAATGTTCTTTAGGTTACGTTTTCTGCATATATGAAAGGGAGATAAACGAAACTATTGTAATTAAACTTGGACTTTGAAATTTGAGAGATGCAATGTTTGGGAAATTAGTAAGGCTGGCAATTTGTATTATTGTGAAGTGAGATATCTGTCTTGTATTTTTATTTTTTGCTTTTTGAGATATTGTCAGATTTTCTTGTATACTCAGGAATGGAACTTAAATGAATATGGGAAAAGAAACAAAACCCTTTATTTCATTATTACACATCTTGTATATAAGGAGATTGCGGAGACATTAGCAGTGGATATTTTGTTATAATATGGTGCTTTTGTTTTAATAGACATTCAGTGGTGTATCCTAGAATTGTTTCTCTGAACTCAAATGCAAGAACGAAATATGAGGTGAACGTGATATAGATTAGAGTATAGATATTATCAGGTTATTGTTAAGTTGCCTTCGATTTACCAGTTCTCATGCACATAGTTCCACACCTTTCCTTCTAGTTCGTTCCAGATATTTCCAGATATACCACGTATTACACTCTCATTTCGTTTTTGATAGGCAGGCAGTTATTTTTTTTCTGCTGTATAAATAAGCCATGCTACTCATTTTGTACTTTGATTTTTAGAGTTTGAATATAGCAGTTATTTTCTTTTCTCGGTTCTGGAATTCGTCATGGTATCTAAAGCCTGAAATCCATGGCTTCTTTGAAGAATACTGCCTAGAATTCGGTGTGGCAACCATTTAATGGTAAAGTCTGGACTACTGAAATTGTCAACCAAACAGAAGGGAAGGTATGGAGCAGGTCTATGAAGATTGCACTCGAGGCCGAACTCAAGTCTGATTTGATTACTAGAGATTACTGTTCCAGATAAAGAAACTCCACAATATGAACGTGCTGATCATATGTTCACAAGCTGGACTTTGCATTCAATGTTAAAAGAGATTGTAGAAGGTTTCATGTGCACGGAGTCGGCCCAACAGCTTCGGGAAGAAATCACAGAGAGATGATGAATCCAATGATTTCTCTGCAAAGTGGTGGTATATTTTCAAGACTTGAGGAACCCTGGGATGAGTTTGCAAATCTGTCACCATTGCCTGCTTGCAATTGCACTGTGAATAAGTTGGTTTGTGGACGGGAACAAACTAGTCAGATTAATCAATTCCTTTGGGGCAAAGGGATGAATATGAAACAATAATGAGATGGAACCATTGTCGAGTCTGAACACAACGAGTTGAAAAGCAGAAGGCAGTAATGCATCATTTACAGATAACAGTCAAGGCTATTGCGTTTAAAAGGAGAATAGAGGAGGTTATCAGTGTCTATTTGAAGAAAACCAGCATAACTCCAGTCCATATAGATAGATGATCAAAACAAGTATACAATGTAACAGTTATGAGTGATTGTGAAGCTCAACTTAGTATTGTAAGGTGAGGAGAGGTAATGCTATCAAACTGAAGCGGCAACATATTTCTTAGGATAAAACCAGAAGTTCATAGTTCATACCAAGTGCAGATAATACTCTAATACACTTTCTCCTACAAGTCCAAGCTAAAAACAAAAACAATAAACAATAAATGATTACTATAAATGGTAATACAATGTTTGCAACTTTCCAATATAGCATATAGCTGTATTACTTAAAGTAGTAATGTGCTTTGCCAAGGATGTGACTAAATCATTATAGTAATTCAATCAAAAGACACAATACATTAATTAACTTAATGCATGTGTTTAACTGCTGAATAATGCAGTATAGTTTCAACACCCCCTTCTCAAGCTGGATTGGTGCTGAAGCACAATCCAAGCTTGGACACAATGACTCTGAATTCCCCTGGTGGTAATTGCTTTGTAAACACATCAGCAACTTGCTCCTTTGAGGACACAGACTGGAAGCTCAGGAAGTTATTCTTGAACTGATTCCTCACCACGTGGCAGTCGATGTTTAGATGCTTAGTTCGCTCGTGAAACACTGGATTTTCAGCAATGTGAATAGCTGTTTTGTTATCACAACTAAGAGGGATCGGTTTGGGAATGGTAACCTGCAAATCCTGAGAAATGTAACTCAACCATAATAATTCATAGGTTGTGAATGCCATAGCGCGGTATTCTGCCTCAGCTGAACTCCTTGAGACAATATTATGCTTTTTTGCCTTCCAAGAGATCAAGCAATCTCCTAGATACACACAATAACCTGTTACAGATTTCCTTGTGTCCTGACATGCTCCCCAACTAGAATCGCAGAATGCTTGGATAGACAATGCACCAGTTCTTGGATAGAAAAGCCCCAGCTGAGTTGTTCCTTTTAAGTACTTGAGCAGATGTACAGCTGCATCCCAATGTGAACTCCTTGGTGCACTTACAAACTGGCTGAGTTATTGAGTTGCAAAAGTGATATCAGGTCTGGTTAGATTCAAGTATAGCAACCTACCAATTAAACTTCTAGAAGGCTCTCCATCTGTCAGAACAGTACCAGTTGATTTGCTGAGTTTGATATCATAAGGCAGTGGTGTGGATGTTGGTTTGCAATTATCCAAACCAACATCATTAATGATATCAATGGTGTACTTTCTCTGACATAGGTAAGTGCTTGTGTGATTTTGACTCAACTCCATTCCCAAGAAATATGTGGCCCGTCCCAGATCCTTAATGGTGAATTGAGCATGTAAAAACTGTTTCAACCCAACAATCAATTTGTTACTATTTCCTGTCACTAATACATCATCAACATACACTAAGACAACAACAAAATCATCCCCCTCTGATAGTGTAAACAGACAGTGATCATGTGGAGATTGTGTGAAATTAAATTGCATCAGTTTGTTGCACAGTTCAGTATTCTGTTGCCTTGAAGCCTGTTTAAGGCCATATAAGCTTTTGGTGAGCTTACATACCTGATTGGGCCCTGCTTTGCTGTATCCATCAGGTGGCAAGAGGTAAGCTTCCTTATCCAAAAAACCATGCAAGAATGCATTATTGATGTCTATATGATGTAACTCCCATCCCTTCATGGTGGAAAGCACAATAAGATATCTGACTGTCTCTGGCTTGGCCACTGCTGATAAACTCTCTTCATAATCCTCTCCTAGGATATGATTGTATCCCTTTGCCACCAACCTTGCCTTATACATCTCCAATGATCCATCAGGATGCAGTTTCACTTTATACACCCATTTGCTTCTAATTGGGGTCTTTCCTGATGGCAATTCTGAAATTTCCCAAGTGTCATTATCCTCCAATGCCCTAAGTTCTTGGCTCATGGCTTCTCTCCATTCTGGGTATCTTACTGCTTCTTTAAAGGACTTTGGTCTTGGTATAATCATATGGATGGCAAGGAATGCAGCATGTGTGTGAGGGTGTTCAAACACACTGTCACTGCACTCTGCCTTCTGCATAAAATCCTTCAAATGGGATGGTCTATGTGGCATTCTAGAACTTCTTCTCAAATGTCCAGAATTCTCACTCCCATTTCCAGCTGCTTGTGTTACACCCTGATCTTCTTCATCTGATGATGCTTGGTCTTCTCTGAAGGATGCTTCTGGTGCATTTCTATCAGCATTATGTAAGGGTGATTTGGATTCTTCGTCATCAAGCAGTGTACATGGCAGTGTGGGCTCCTCTGAAGTGTCTTTCAATTTTGAATCACAATATGGATATGTTGATTCAAGAAAGATAACATCTCTGGATGTTATTATCTTGTGACTTTATATTTGGTAAAGTCTGTATCCCTTCTGATGGGGTACATATCCAATGAATATGCATTTCATTCCTCTCTGCAAACTTGTTTTTATGTGGCTCCGTGTCAGTGGCATAGGCCAAACAGCCAAATGGCTTCATTCTGTCATATGGTGCTATCTTCCCAAACATGATCTCATATGGAACTTTCTACTCCAAGACTCTAGTGGGGAGTCTGTTTATAATGTGTGCAGCAGTCAATATGGAGTATGGCCATAGAAAATGTGGTGCAGAAGACTCTCTCATTAAAGCTCTTGCCATCTCCAACAGATGTCTGTGCTTTCTCTCAACCACTCCATTCTGCTGTGGAGTATAAGTGCAGCTTCTCTGGTGGATAATTCCTTGTGCTTTTAAGAATTCTTGGCATTCTCTGCTGATAAATTCAACTCCATTATCTGTTCTAACAATCTTGACAGACTTGTCTAATTGTTTTTCAATCATGTAGATGAACTCCTTAAGGGAGCTTACAACTTGCTTCTTGCTAGCCATAAGATTCACCCAAGTCATTCTGCTGTGATCATCCACAATAGTTAGGAAGTAGGATGTCTCTGTGATGCTAGGCTGTGAATATGGTCCCAAGATGTCCACATGCAACAATTCAAACACCCTTGAAGTGTTGATGGAGCTTGATGGAAAGCTCAGTCTTGTCTATTTTGATACATGGAAAATTTCACATCCCTTGTGAGTCTCAAGCACTAGAGGTGTGCACATATGTTTCAGAAAATTGAGGTGCTGCATAGAAGTTGGTGATGCATGTCCCAACCTTCTATGCCAAAGTTTGAACAATTTGTTGTAGTGGTCTGCATTAAGTGCATATGCTGCCATTGCCTCATCAGAATAAACTGGTTGTGCTACATATAGCTTTCTAGTGAGATGTCCAGTGAGAATTACCTGACCATCTGTTCCACTCCTCACAGTGCAGGTTTCTTGGTAAAAAATGGCTTGTGCTCCAATGTTAAATGTGAGCTGTGATATTGAGAGAAGGTTACAAGTGAAGCTTGGCACCAAGAATACCTCATTCAGTGTCTCTGTCTGATAACACCACATCTCCAAAGTGAGACACTTGCTTTTGAGTTCCATCAGGCAGTGTAACCATGGCCATATGCTCAACAAGTGTTATGTTTGTCATAAGTGCAGGATCATTACACATATGTTTGGTTGCCCCTGTGTCTATGATCCAGGCTCCATCATCAACTCCATCCACCAAGATAAATGCAAAATATGAACTTCCAATATGAAGTGACTCTTGGTTCTTTCCCCTTGATCCATCTGAGTTGTGTTTTATCTCCTTTTTTCCTTCAAGAATCCTTGCTACTTCTCTCTTGACAAGTGCAGATATGTTTGTAGACTCAGAATCTTTGCATTTGTTTTCAGACTCAGTGCTTTGGTTGGAATCCACTGCATTAACATGGTTTCTCTGTTCTTTTGGGGTATAGTACCAATCTGGGTACCCCTTTAACTTGAAACATTCTGTAATGACATGTCCAGGTAAACCACAATGCTCATAGGTCAGCTTGGCTCTTTCTTCTTTAGTCATCCTTGCATTTCCTCTTCCTCTGCCAGAAGCAAATCCACCTCTACCACTGGGAGGGTGAGTATGTCCTCTTCCTCCAGTTCCTCTCCCAAAACTATATGACTTGGTGTACATTGCACTATTATCAGTTGCATCACCACAAGATGTGTTTACATTCCTCTGCTTTTCAACTCTGAGTATCATTGAGTATGCCTTGTCAACACTAGGCAATGGATCCATAAGTAAGATCTGACTTCTAATGGGGTTATAAGATTCATTTAACCCCATTAGAAACTGGATAAGCTTGGCTGACATATTTGCCTCTTGCCACCTTTTTGCAACTCCACATGAACAGATAGGTAAAGCTCTTAACAAGGAGAGTTCATTCCACAATTTATGCAAGCTGTTATAATACACAACTAAAGACTGATTTCCTTGGGATAAGTTGCAGATCTCCTTCTGTATATGGAATAGCTGTGGTCCATTACTATCTCCATACCTGCTAGCAACTGTGTCCCAAAGGCTTTTAGCAGTTTTGGCATAGAGAAAAGTTTCAGAAATTTCTTTGGATAGTGAGTTAAGTAGCCATGTTCTCATCAACTCTTTCCCACTGTTCTCTCAATTTAGCATCTGTGGGGATCTCAATGTTTCCATTTATAAAGCCTAATTTATTTTTGGCTAGGAGTGTTATTTGAATGGAAGTACTCCAAGGTAAGTAGTTGTAACCCGTTAGTTTGGTGGAGACCAAACTCATTCCCGGGTGGTCAGATCCATGTAGTTTCAAGGGGTCGTGCTCAGAGGAGCTTGAACCAGATCCTGCTTCTGTGCTCATCATTACAGTTTCTGTTCTTCCAGTTTTAAGTTGTGGCCAGTCTTCTGCGTGCAGCTTCCTTGGACTGTCACCGAAGTTCATTCTTCAGTTCCCAGCTTTGGTACCATGAAGAAAACCAGCATAACTCCACTCCATATAGATAGATGATCAAAACAAGTATACAATGTGGTACACGTGTTCCGTGCACGCACTTTAGGGCACTTTTAGTGTCATTTTAGTGTCAATAATGTGCATAATCACGTATATTTAGTGCTTTTATACTTTCAAGAGAAAAATAATGCGTTTGTGCTGTCTTTATGTTAAGAGAGGTGAAAAAGGACCGAAAAAGAACATCAAACGATCGCGGAGTCGAGGGATCGATCGAGGCAACAAAAGGAAGGGCTAACTGAAGATCTCGGCCGAGACAGGATGAAAATCTCGGCCGAGATGAGTCTCCAGGGTATTCATGAAGAATTGCAAAAACTGAAGATCTCGGCCGAGACAAGCAACACATCTCGTTCGAGATGTGTTTCCAGAGAATTCCGGGCTTTTCAAAGGACCATGATCTCGGCCGAGATGAAATTCAATCTCGATCGAGATGAGTCAAGCCCTAGCCAGCCCCATTTTTCCCTTTTCACGTCTCGGCCGAGATGCAGTTGAATCTCGACCGAGATCAGCCTTCGACCCACCAATCTGAAAACCCCTTTTTCACG
Organism: Ajuga chamaepitys; assembly: GCA_958295605.1. Classification (NCBI taxonomy): domain Eukaryota; kingdom Viridiplantae; phylum Streptophyta; class Magnoliopsida; order Lamiales; family Lamiaceae; genus Ajuga; species Ajuga chamaepitys. The sequence continues at coordinate 21,594,854 of OY282506.1, read as the reverse complement.
TGTCGGTCGAGACACACTTTCGTCTCGGCCGAGATTCCTTACCCTGTTTTAAAATCCTGAATGCGATTTTGCCTATTCTTGACTAGCACTTTCTCCCCATATATATATATATATATATATATATATATATATATATATATATTATTCCATTCGAATTTAACCTAACTTTCTGATACTTTTGGAAGCACTATTCAGCCACCATCACATCCAAGGAGGAGAGAAGGGGCAAGAAGAAGACACATCATCTTCCCCATTGATCATCCTTTGGTTTTATCACTTTATCTTTATGAATTCTTGTATTTTCTGTAATTTCCTTATTGTATTAGGTGTAATGGGTGGCTAGCGCCCTTAATTCTACCCTTGATCATGTTGAACCTTGTTTGATGATGAGAATTTGATTATTGACTCTTGATGTTACCTTATTTATGCAATTTAAGTGTTCTATAATGCTTGATTGGATTGTCTCATGCCTAGATGCTTGTTTTAGGATTGATCACCCTTAGGGAGGCATTTATTGTACGTTGCTAGAGATTGAACTTCACTTTCCGTGATTGTTGAAGCTTCAATCTCCCTTAGTAGCGAACAATGCTTGATTTCATTGGTGGCATTATAGAGTTTAACCTCTAAACCCGATTGTATCGAGGTTTATGCTTTATTTATCCCATTGTTCTAGCTCGTGACCACCCAATATCAATTAGTGTGAAAAGAGCTTGTTTGGATCACTAATTAATTTGGGTAGTGATAAATCGATAAGCGTACCTTTGATTTATCTAGAATTAAGGGACAACACGATCTACATAAGCGGACCTTGTAGATTGTGGGATAAGGATTTAAATCGCATTGAATTTGGGACATCAACAATAATCATTTGGTAGTCGGAATCAAGGGGATACTAGATCGAGGGTGGACCTTTTATCATATTCTAAAACCCGAAAAATATTTGTTATTTGTCTTTCTTTGATTGATATAAAATACCAAAAATATTTATTGCTTATCTAGAATTTAGTTGATCACTTGTTAGCATTTAGTTGTTAATTCAATCAAAAATCCTCCCCTCGTTTACTTGTTTACGTTTATTACCCTATCCACCATAAATCATTAGTTGCTTGTGATATCCGAACAACACTAATCTACCGTTCTCTGTGGGATCGACCCTTACTTGTCACTCTACTAGTTAGAGTTGTAAGTTAAGGCTAAGTATATAATCTATATACAAATTTAATTTGGTACGGTCCAACGACCCGTGACCAAATTTTGGCGCCGTTGCCGGGGAACAGTGATAAGAATAGTGTTGTTATATTGATCAAGCATCATGGTTATTTACATAGTTGATTATTTGTTTGTTTAGTTAGTAGTCTTAAAAACTTACTTTTGCTCTTTTGATTGTGTTTATTATAGTGGATGTTCTTGCGATCACAAGGAGAGAGAGGATTGTTATTCGAACCGGATATTGTGGAACGTGAACGAGAGTTGAGAAGAAGAGCCTGGAATTTGGAACAAGTTCGAGGAGGATTTGAAGATTTGAGCTTAGAGAGTAAAGAGACCGTCGGATTAGAAGAAATGGTTGAGGATCAGGGTCAGGAAAGGACCATGAAGGAACTGGCCAACACAAGGGTTGCTTAAGAACCCTTGTGTATTACATTCCCCACAATAGGAAATGATACTGCTTTTGAGCTTAAATCGGGGCTCATACACCTCCTACCATCGTTCCATGGACTATCGGGGGAGGACCCGCATAAACACCTGAAAGAATTCCATTTGGTATGTTCGAGCATGAAGCCATCGAGGGTGACTGAAGAGCAAATTAAGCTTCGAGCATTTCCGTTCTCATTAAAAGATCTTGCTAGAGATTGGTTGTACTACTTGCCATCCGGATTAATCACCACTTGGGATCACATGGAAACACAGTTTCTTGAAAAGTATTTCCCAGCTTCTCGAGCCACCACCATCCGGAAAGAAATTAGTGGCGTGAGGCAAATGCAGGGGGAAATATTGTATGAGTACTGGAAACGATTTAAGAATCTTGTAGGAAGTTGCCCGCCACATCAAATCACTCCGCAGTTGTTAATCCAGTATTGGTATGAGGGGTTGTGTCTAACAGATCGAAACATGATTAATTCGGCGAGTGGAGGAGCTCTTGTTGACAAGACACCTACTGAGGCCCGAGCATTGATCTCCAAGATGGCTGCCAACACTCAACAGTGCGGTTGTAGAGAACCAGTGAGGCGAGTCAAGGATGTTGTCGATTCAAGTGTTGAAGAGAGGTTGGATCAGCTTACCAACTTGGTGAAGAAAGTGATCTCGGTTGGCACTCCTACTACAAAACCTTACAAAATCTGCCAAGTAACCGAGCACTCCACTGACACTTGCCCTATTTTCGGAGAGGAGATGGAAGCCCATGCAAATGCAATTCATAATTCCAATCCTAACCAGGCTGGCCGGAAGTATGACCCCTATTCGCAATCATACAATCCGGGGTGGAGAGATCACCTCAATTTCAAATATGGGAATCAAGGTCCAAATATGCATCAACGGGGTGATCAAGGTGGACACAACCGACCTCCTTATCCTAAGGGGATGTTCCAACAGCGCCAACCACCTGAGCAGGTACCCTCGGATCCATCCCTTTCTGACATAGTAAAGAGCCTAGCCACTAGTACGCTTCAATTGCAGAAGGAATCAAGTTCTAGGTTTTGGAGTATTGAGAATCAAGTCAGTCAGATAGCATCAGCGTTATCTCGATTAGAAAATGCACAAGGAGGAAGGCTACCGGCTCAACCGGAAGTGAACCCGAAAAATGTGAGTGCCATTGTTGTTATGAATGAGGAGTTACTTGGAGAGCCTGAAAAGCCCGGGTACACTTCACAAGGAAAAACTGAGGAAGTGGATGATAGTCCGAGGAAAGAAGAGACATCAACTCCCCAAGTGGCTGAAGTTAAAATTCGGGCACCTAAATGGAAGATTGCCAAGGAGTTGCGAAAACAGAAGGAGGCATTGGTTGCATGCTTTCCCGACCACCTGCTGCCTTTCCCTACCAAGAAATACTCTCCACAAGGCGAAATTGAAAATGTCAACGCAGGAGTCTTGAGAAGCGGGAAGGTCCTTGAAAAGGGAAAGTCGAAAAATGGAGAAAGGAGAGTCGAAAGTGGAAGGAAATCTGCTGAGAATGAAATCTCGGCCAAGATGCATCGAGATCTCGGTCGAGATGTCCCACCTCGCCCAAAAGAGGAAATCCCCTGCACACTTGTCTCGGCCGAGACACAACACAATCTCAGCCGAGATTCTCAGAAATCCAGATTCAATCCTGAAATTCCACCACTTCCGTTTCCGAGTCAAATGAAGAGGATTCCAGACAGAAATAGAGACAAGGAGACAATGGAGGTGTTCAGGAAGGTTGAAATCAGTATCCTCTTGGTGGAGGCCGTAAAACATATTCCTCGATATGCAAAGTTTCTGAAAGACTTGTGCACCAACAAAAGGCGGTTGCATGGGAATGAGAAGGTCCTAATGGGAGAAAGTGTTTCGGCGATTTTCCAGAAAAAGATGCCACATAAATGCAAGGATCCGGGAATGTTCGTTATTCCGTGCAAAATTGGTAACACTAGAATAGAGAAAGCCATGTTGAATCTAGGGGCATCGCTCAATGTGATGCCCCGTTCCATTTTTGATAGCTTAAACTTGGGTCCACTGAAGGATATGAGGGTAGTCATCCAACTGGCGGACCGAAGTACCTCGTTTCCGGACGGGGTGATTGAGGACGTGATAGTTGAGGTGGATAACCTCATATTTCCAGCGGATTTCTATGTACTGGATATGCATGGAAATTAGTCAAATTCCACTCCAATCTTGCTTGGGAGGCCGTTCTTGAACACCTCCCAAACAAAGATTGACGTGCGAGAGGGAACTCTTAGCATGGAATTTGATGGCCAAGTGGTTCAATTCAACATCTTTGAATCAATGAAGTATCCTGAGGATTTGCATAGTGTGTATTCTATTGATGTTATTGATGTTATTCCCTTTGTAGAGGAAGTGCTTAAGTGTTATTGCAGGGACCAAGAAACAATTGAATTGGCGAATGATCTAGAGAAGATAGAGCCAATGGACACCAAGGAAGAGTTGGTGGAGACAGTGGAACAATCACAATTCTCCAAGCCATTCCGAACCAAGTCTTTTCCCAAGTTCATAACATTGCCGGAATCTCAAGAAAAAGTGCTACCCTCTACCATCAAGGCACCAACCCTTGAGCTCAAAACCCTTCCCCCCCCCCCCCCCATCTCAAATACTCATATCTTGGGGAGGAAAAACCCTTACTGGTGATTATCTCATCAAAGCTCACACCCACTCAAGAACAAGCATTAATCGGGGTCCTCAAGGTGACAAGGAAGCTATAGGGTGGACCATTGCCGATATCAAAGGCATTAGTCCGGCCCTATGCATGCATCGAATATTGCTTGAGGATGACGCCAAGCCTAGTCGGGAGCCTCAACGACGACTCAACCCGCCAATGATGGAGGTCGTCAAGAAAGAAGTGATCAAACTGTTACACTTTCTCCTACAAGTCCAAGCTAAAAACAAAAACAATAAATGATTACTATAAATGGTAATACAATGTTTGCAGCTTTCCAACATAGCATATAACTGTATATATATATATAAAAGTAAAATGGAGGGTATTAATGTCATTTTATCTTTCCCTCCAAAAATTTTACACCATATAATTGTTAATTTTTTTTTTATTTTTGGTAAGTTATAACTTTTTTTTTTATTTTTTTTAAATACAAATAACTTTATCATTTTTAATCCAATTGTTATGCATAATATACAAAATTATTTATCTTTTCACGATCTTCGATTTGACATCCATATCACATATATTATAATGAGATATTTGATTTGAATAAACGGATTGTTTGTTGGTTAATTATTTATGCTAAAATTGATGTTTATTGTAAATTGGACTATAATATTTTGGCTTGATTTGCAAGTAAAATTACTAAATAATTTCTTTTATAAAAAATATGAGTATTTTTTTTTATAAAAAATACAACTAATCAATTTATTTTAATTTGTGAATTTTTAAATATTTTTGTTATTTAAGTTATGCACGGAGAAAAATCATAGTTTAAATAATGAACGACCTTCTTTACAAAATCAAAGACAAAAAAATCAATATCTATTTTATAATCAACTTATCAAATCATCAAGTTTGATAATATACTATTTTATCACGAAAGTGGAGAAGCTTTGAGCATATGTATTATTATATATTAAAATTGTTATTGAAATTATTCTTAATTACCTATTTATATTTTTAATAATGTATATTTTGTTAAAATGACTTTTTTAAGAAAATTTATTCTTTGCAGCCTAAATTATGACATTTGTTGCATTTTGCAATTTTTTAAATTTTTTTGTTTTTACTAAAACTTCAGTTATATGTTTTTACACTTTATAAGTTAAATAATACTTCGACGCACTAATCAAATAAAATAATTTATATAAATAATTTACAATACCAAATAAAATAAGAAAATATTCAAATATTTTGAAGAACTCACATAATTTAGTTTGTTATTCAAATTATTAAATAACTTTTGAATTTATTTTGTTAAAATAAGAATTTATTAAATGAAAGATATTTAAGTATATTTGCAATTATCAAATGAAATGTTAAAAGTTGAAAATGAAATTTTAACCTTAGAAAGAGAAAATTAAATATATATATATATAATTTATTTAGATAAATTTAAAAAACATAAAATAAAAGCATAGACATAAAGAAAAAAATATTGAACTTTACATTACATATGAAATATCCAAATAAAATATCATTGTTCCTTTTATTATATATTTCTTGGTTATTTTTAATTATTTATAGTTAGAATTTAAAAATTATTTTATAAATAAAAAATCTGTATATTTTACATATATAAGCCACAATATGTACAATTCTGTAAGTAACACTTCCCAATCTAAAATTTTAGACTGCGATTGGTAAGTTATCACATTTGGTAAGAACCAAAATTTATTTTATTTTCTTAAGTTGCAAATATTTTTTTTTTATTTCTTTTAGCTTTTGTGTTTTGTTTATAATTAAATGTTCTTTTAGTTTTTTTTCCACATTTTTTTCCTATACTACCCTTTTATTATCCCTAAAAATTCTCCCATTATGTAACCTACCATATAACTAGATAACAATAGTAAGGAAATATGGAGAAAATTAAAGGATTTTAGGAAGGGAGAAAAATGGAGGTAATACAATATATCAAATTAATCATCTTTTGACGATGTTTGATTTGACATTCATATGATATATAGAATAATAAGATATTCTATTTAAAATATTATATTATTTGTTCATTGATTATTTGATTAAGATTTCAGTATTTATGGTGGGTTGTATAGTAAATATAGTATTGATTCAGAATACAATTAAAAATCATTCAAATAATTCTCTTTTACAAATTATTTTACTTAATTATTTCATTAAATCAATAACTGATCAATTTGTTTTATCTGACATGAATTGTCTTAATTTTTCTTCATTTATTATATTGAGAGAAAAATCATGTATATATAATTGAACACATACTTTACCGAATTAAAAACGATACTTAATATTTGATTTATAATCAGTGTATTAAATTATTAAACTTGTCAATGTTTATTTATTATAATAATTATTTTTATTGATAAATCAAACTATGACTTTTGATCATATATATAGTTTTATATATCAGATTTAATCTTAATTTTTTTATTACTTTTCTATATTTTACATATATCAATGTTATTTTTCTATAAATAATTACACTTTGCATTCTAAACTATGATATAATACAAGTTGCGACTAAATTTCTTTTAAATAAACAAAATTAACGTGCTTGATTATGTCTTTTTTTTTTTACATTAACCAATTTCAATTATGTCTTTTTTTTTCACATTTTGCAATTTAAATATTTTTTTTTCACAATAATCAATGTGTATCTTTAAATGAATCTACTATTTACAATGCAAATGTATAATTTAATTGAAACTTTTTAACATATATATGAAAGTATTAAGAAATATCGAAGAATTCATATATTTTGTTTTATTATTCCAATTATTGAATAACTTTTGAATTTTATTTTGTTATTCTTTGTATATCTGAAATACCAAGTAAAGTATTAAAACTTGCAAATAAGATTTTTTAAAATTAAATAGTTATAGTTAGAATTTAAAATTTTATTTAGATAAATGAAATATTTAATGTAAAATAAAAAAAATAAAGAAAAATAAACTTCTTATAAGATTATTCAGTTTATTTTATTTGATAATGAGTTTATATTTAAATATTTATGTTTGTTTTAACATTCATAATTAATTAAGCTATTATTCATATAGGTGAAGAACGATACAGACACACTAAATGTGTGTTTGGATTTCAAAGATAAGGAATGATCATTTTAAAAAAGTTTTTTTTTTTATATTTAATATTTATCTCAATGTTAATCTATTATATATATATGTGTGTGTATATATATATATATATATATATATATATATATATATATATATATACGCGCGCACACACCCCTATATATAAAGTAAGTTATATTAAATTCATATATAACGTGCGAGAAATTTATATTTACATTACTTATAATTTTATTTATGTTTTATCCTATATCTTTAAAAAAAATATATTAGGATAAAACGATCACATATTTAAATATTAGATTATATCATATTTAGTTTTATTAAAATCATTACTTTTTAAATAAACTTCCGTGCATCACACGGGAATATTACTAATATATATATAAGTAAAATGGAGGTTACTTTTGTAATTTTTACTTTCCCTCCTAATTTTTACTTCATAATTTGGTAAATTGTTGTACCTTTAGTAAGTTTTAAATTTTATTTTAATTTTTTTAAATACTAATAACTTTTTCATTTTTAATCCGACTTTTATGTAAGATATATCATTTAAATGATTTTTTCACGAGCTTTAATTTGACATCCATATCACCTATATTATAATGAGTTGAAAAGTAATATTATTTTCGTTGCTAATTAAATGTATTAAATATTGTTTATTGGCCTGCAAAACTAGATTAGTTAAACAGGTTTTTTTGTATGTCGTCAAAAATTTTGGACCATAATTGGTACCACCTCCGTTTTTATTAGATGTAGTTTTAGGTTTTGTCAATTGTTTTCAAATAGATGTCTTTTTTCCTTTTTTTTACTAATTTTTTCATTACTATCTGTGTCATTTTTCTAATTTTTTATTAGATGGTTTTTTTTATAAGAAATAGTTTTAGGTTTTGTCAATTATTTTTAAATAGATGTTTGTTTAGCATTTTTTCTAATTTTTTCAATATTATTCGTACCATTATCTCTATAATTCTCTAATTTTTTAATTTACCATATTCAATATAATATATAAATGGGAAGAAATGTAATATAAAGAAAATATGATGATAAATTGGGAAATTTCACTAGAAGGATTCAAAAAATCAATCCGAGGCCTGAATTTTTGGAGTTTTCAATTCGAGACCTGAATTTTGAGTTTTTTCTTATTAGAGGTCTAGATTTTGAATTTTATTCTCACTCTTACGTCTTGAAAAATAGGACACATTATCTGATATATGGAATTATTATTATTATTATTATTATTATTATTATTATTATTATTATTATTATTATTATTATTATTATTATTATTATTATTATTATTATTATTATTATTATTATTATTATTATTATTATTATTATTATTATTATTATTATTATTATTATTATTATTATATATATATATATATAATTTCAGTATACTCTGTATGGGAACTTTCAATCTACTCCGTACTGAATCTTTCACACATCGAATAATATATCCTACTTTTGAATACGTAATCCTGAATTGAAATCTGGCTCGCTAATTGAGAAAAACTCAAAATTCAGGTCTTGAATTGAGAACCTCCAATATTCAGCTCCCTAATTGGGGCATTTTTCCAAAATTCAAGCATTCAACTGAAATTCCGCTAGGATAAATTTAAGGTATTCGTGGGGAGATAGAAAATTTGATTGAGGATATACCATTTTCCTTGTATTTTGATTATCTAATCCAACATTAAAATTGTATATAAAAAACAACGGATGTAGTATGTTATCATCACATCTAGTAAAAATCAAACTTTATTTTAATCTTTTAAGGGCTCGTTTACTTCGTAGGATAATTCGGGATAACACAGGATAACACTTTTTTATCCTGGGTTATCCTACGTTTACTTGCTTAGATACATAATCCCGGGTTATCTCGGATATCCGGGATAACCCGGTAAAATCTAGATAAAACAAGGGATAATTATCCCACCACACCCCCCTTGGATAACTTATCCTTAGTTGTAGGATAAGGATTTTAATTATAATTCTCATTATTTTACACCTTATCAATAATAATTATAATTTGTTTTCCTCTTTCTATTAATTTTTTTTAATCATATCAAAATATAAAAATTAAATTATTTAGTAAATATTTTATAATTTCAGTTTATAATTTAAATATTTTATTTTTTTATTCAAAAAAATTATTTTTTTGAAATAGATTTTTTTTTTTCATTTATAATGTAATTTTCCTGTATAATCAATTAAATTAGTCATCTATAGTTTGACAACATATTGTATAAAAAAATTAAATTAAAGATAAATAATTATTTGTTGGTTGTTTATGTGGATTAATTATTAGTGTGTTTGTGCTACAAATTAAAGTTAATAAACTTAGAATCTAGTGCTATTGTTACTCACTAAAAACTTTTGAATTTTTTTTGAACATTATATTTGAAATAAAAATTTAGATACTTTGGATAAATATAGGCGTTTCTCATAAAATTATAAATATAAAAATAAATATATATACACTCATCATTTGTACAAGATAATCAACATGACCTATATACATGGATGCTAGAGATATTCTTACATTAAGAAAAACAAATATGATATTATGTAACTTACTCAATTTTTTTTAATATTTTTCATTTACTCTTCTTTTATTAACATACAACTTTTCATTTCTTATTATATATTAATTGTAATATTTTATTATATTAAAATTCTTATTATTTATTAATTTAAATTTACAAACCGTGCATCGTACGGGGATACTGCTAGTTTTATTGAAGATTCGAACACTTCTTTCGCATTCTCCGTCCCCCCTTTTAAGAAATCTCTAATTTATCAATTTGCGAAAATAAGAAGGGAATGGTAGAAAACCCATCTTTTCTATCTTTGTTAATCAGTTATTACACATATACCCTCACTACCCTAATTGATATTCACTAAAGTAAACACAGGAAAAAGATAAAAGTTATCCTTGTCCATCTTTTACGCGGAGAAGTAAACGTAGGATAATTTCTCCAGATTATCCTTATCCTACTAAACTATCCAAGGCAAGAGGATAAGGATGTTATCCTTATACGCCGAAGTAAACGAGCCCTAAGCAGATAACTTTTTCATTTCGAACCTATTTTTAATTATGTATAATATATCAAATTAAAGCTCTCTTGAAGGTCTTTAGTTTGATATTCATATTTTTTTAGGAAAATTTGATATCCATATCACATATATTATAATTAGATATTTCATTTGGAAATATTATATTGTTTGTATATTGATTATTTGAATAAGATTTGAGCGTGTAAGGTGGTTTGTACTATAGCTTAGGATCATAATACAACTAACTTAGGTAAATAGTTCTCTAATAAAAAAAATAACTATCTTGATTATTTATTAAAAGCAAAACTAATTAATTTATTTAATTTGACCGAAAGTTTTCTTCATTTATATGTCAAGATGAAAATAATTATTTAAATAATTAAGCATGTAATTTCTTAAATTTAAAATAAAAGTTAAAGTATAATTTAATAATCAGATTATTAAATAATTATATTTGCAAAAAATAATTTGTAGTTTGTTATAATAATAATTTTGTTTGGTTAATCGCAGGACTACGACTTCCACACATATTTATATATTTATATATGAAAATTAATATTGAAGTTTTTTTTTATTACCTATTCATTTTTTCATAGTTTATATTTATTATGTTATTTTTATTTAAAAATTTATACTTTGCAACCTAAACTGTGAGATTTTATACGTGTTGCAATCTTGCATATATAAAAGTAAAATGTGGGTTACTTTTGTAATTTTAATTTTTCCTTCTATTTTTTACTCCAAAATTTGATAAGTTGTTGTAACTTTAGTAAGTTTTAAAATTTTTATTTTTATTTTTTAAATACTAATAACTTTTTCATTTTTAATCCGATTTTTATGTAAGATATATCATTTAAATGGTCTTTTCACGAGCTTTAATTTGACATCCATATCACATATATCATAATGAGTTGAAAAGCAATATTATTTTCTTTGCTAATTATATGTATTAAATACTATTGTTTATTGGCCTGCAAAACTAGATTAGTTAAACGAGATTTTTTGTATTTCGTCTGAAATTTTGGACCATAACTGGTACTACCTCTGTTTTTATTAAATGTAGTTTTAGGTTTTGTCAATTATATTTAAATAGTTGTCTTTTTTTCCTTTTTTTATAATAATATTTTCATTACTATCCGTGTCATTTTTCTAATTTTTATTAGATGATTTTTTTTTTATAAGATATAGTTTTAGGTTTTGTCAATTATATTTACTTTGTTTAGCCTTTTTTTCGCATTTTCTCCAATATTATCCGTAATATTATCTCTAAAAACTCTAATTTTCTAATTTACCATATTCAACATCATATATAAATGGGAAGAAAGATAATATAAAGAAAATATGATAATAAATTACAAAATTCCACCAGAAGGTTTCAGAAAATCTATTCGAGACCTGAATTTTAGGAGTTTTCAATTCAGGCCCTGAATTTTGAGTTTTTTTTTTTTTTTAACTTATTAGAGGTCTGGATTTTGAATTTTATTCTCACTCTTACGTCTTGAAAAATAGGACACATTATCGGATATATGGAGTGCTCATTATTATATATATACTCTTTATTGGAACTTTCAATCTACTTCGTACTGAATCTTTCGTACATCGAATAAAATATCCTACTTTTGAATACGTAATCCTGAATTGAGAATCTGGCCTGCTACTTGAGAAAAACTCAAAATTCAGGCCTTGAATTGAGAACCTCCAATATTCAGGCCCCTAATATGGGCACTTTTCCAAAATTCAAGCCTTCAACTGAAATTCTACTAGGATAAATTTAAGGGATTTGTGGGGAGATAGGAAATTTGGTTGAGGATATACCATTTCCCCTGTATTTTAGTTCTCTAATTCAAAATTAAAATTGCATATAAAAAACAACGGATGTAGTATGTTATTGTCACATTTAGTAAAAATCAAACTTTATTTTAATCTTTTAAACCGCAAATAAATTTTTTATTTTGAACCTATTTTTAATTATGTATAATATATCAAATCAAAGCTCTTTTGAAGATCTTTAATTTGATATTCATATTTTTTTAGGAAAATTTGATATTCATATCACATATATTATAATTAGATATTTCATTTGGAAAATTTATATCGTTGGTTCATTGATTATTTGAATAAGATTTGAGCGGTTAAGGTGGTTTGTACTATAGCCTAGGACCGAATACAGCTAAAATTAGGTAAATAGTTCTCTAATAAAAAAATAACTATCTTGATTATTTTTTAAAAGAAAAACTAATTATTATTTAATTTGACCGAAAGTTTTCTTTATTTTCGTGTCAAAATAAAATTCATCATTTAAATGGTTAAGCATGTAATTTCTTAAATTTAAAATAAAAGTTTAAAAGTATAATTTAATAATCTTCTTATTAAATAATTATATTTGCACCTATTAATTTGTAGTTTGTTATAATAACAATTTTGTTTGGTTAATCTCAGGACTATGACTTCCACACATATTTATATATTTATATATGAAAATTCATACTGAATTTTTCTTTATTACTTATTCATTTTTTTCATAGTTTATATTTATTATGTTATTTTTATTAAAAATTTACACTTTGCAACCTAAACTATGAGATTTTATACGTGTTACAATCATTTTTTTTTAAATAAAATTAATCTACTTGGTCTTTATAATTTTTGTAGATTTTGCAACCTAAATATTACTCTGTCGCATTAATTAACTATGTCTATTTTCCACATTTTTCAACCTAATTAGTTAATTTATTTAAATTAATAAATTTGTATCTTTAAATAAAATATAATATAATGAAAATATAGAATTTATTTGAATAAACTTCAACATATATGAAATTCTTAAGATATATTGAAAAACTCATATATTTTATTTTGTTATTCCAACTATTGAATGATGTTTGAATTTATTTTGTTAGTATCAAGAATCATTTAAACCTCAAACGTATTTGATTATATATTAAATCTATAAAATTAGTATTCTCTTTTTAAAAGAGGAAGTTAAGTAGGTATATTCATAATTTTAAAATTATTTAGATAACTTAAAATATCTAAATAAAATTAAAAACTAAAAAAAAAAAAAACACACGAATTTACATATAATATTATTCAGCTTATTATATTTAATATATTTTGATGGATTCTATGATATTTAGATATTTGCATTTGTTTGAATATTCTTTATCACTTAAGCTATTTGTGGATGTCCACACATATCAATATGGATACACACACACTAAATATATGTTTGAGTTCAATATTAAGATAATATTGGTGTTTGTTTGACTATTCATTATCACTTAAATATATGCTCACACAACAATTTGATGTTCTTAAATATATATATTTTTTGTTCTAATATTCATTTCTTTATGTTAATCCATGAGAGAATACATTTATAAAAAGTATGTTATATTAAATCCATATATCATGTTAACACAAACAAATAGTTACATTAGTTATAACTTTTATATGTTTTATCAAAACTCTCAAATATTTATTTAGTTTAGAATGCAACAAGTCCATTTTTTAATATTAGATTATATAATATTTAATTTAATCAAATTATTATTTTTTAAATAAATTTTCGTGCATCGCACGGGAGTGTTACTAGTTACTTAAAGTAGTAATGTGCTTTGCCAAGGATGTGACTAAACCATTATAGTAATTCAATCAAAAGACACAATACATTAATTAACTTAATGCATGTGTTTAACTGTTGAATAATGCAGTATAGTTTCAACACTATTGGTGATGTCGTCATGATGTCATTTGGTATATATGTGACGTGTTGATAATGCTGAAATAGAGATGAAACTATTTGGTGGTAGGGAGAAATTAGATTGTTAAGTGGTATATGAACACATATTGCTGGAGATGTGGCAACAAACATACTTGCAATTGCTGAATTAAATCTGAGATCTGTTATGCATTGGCTTTGTTTGAAAAAGGACATGGTTTCTGTCATATAAAACCTATAACTACACAAGATTGGTAGGTAGCTCAGTCAAAGTGGCACATGCTAGCTTAGTCAATTCATTGGGATGCAAGGTCTTGCCTGGAATCAAGGCGATCTATTTATTGTTAGGAAGCTACGACAACCATCTAAAAAGATTTGGTGAGAATAGTTGTTCAGACATCTTTTGTTCCACTCACAAAAGCTGTTAGAGAATTGAATTAAATTCTTCTGGTTTCCCTCATCTATAATATTATAAAGCTCTCTTAAGTTTTGGTTAAATTTATACAAAGTACACCGCAATATTTTTTAATTAAAAGTACTTTAAGTTTCAGTAAATTTACGTGTGTCCTATTTTACCCCTTTTAAGTTTAAATATTCTAATGATAATATTGTAATATCCTACCATATTATGTTCTATTATTTGGATTAGTGTTGTTTTATTATTATTTTTGTTTTTCTATATTTTGTGCCTTTTGATAGGATGGAGGAGGATAAATATTGAGAGATTATGTAGAATCGTGGAGTTGTTGTCTTGAGAGATTAATATTGTCAACAACATTGACAAATCAATTGTGCATTATGCTAAGGGCCACATATACAAATATGTGAGATTCATGGGCTTCAGCCCATCAAGGAATATTCTATACATGGCTGTACCAATTAATAGAAAACTTTCGACTACTTTTGATAGAGAACTAGTGTGCAATTAATGTACGTTCTCAAGTAGTGAGATAGCAGTGGGCAAAGAAGAACAAATTTAGTTGGAATTTTTATAGCTAGCTCTTTTTTAGGGTTGCTACAAGTTTCTTCAAGAGAATAAACCTTCAAAGTGGGTTTGGAGAATTCATTCGGCTCTCGATGCTTTGTCGTGTTAGTGTTGAATAAGTCGATGGGAGTCGTCAAACATTGTTAGTATAGTATAGGTTAGTGTTAGGGAATCAAGACTCTTCGCAATATCAAAAACAAAAGGTCTGAGGGGTCTGAGGGATTCTATCCCATGTATATTTTGGTGTTCGTTTTTCATTTTTATTTTCGTCAAATTTATGTTGCCACATAGTCGGTGCAAACTATAAAATTTCATATTCCAATATAATTCTAATCCTAATTATATTCTAATTGTGTATCCTAGTTATATACCAAGCATTGTGCATTTGAGACATCAGAGAGGTTTCCAATTCTATATTCATACAGACGTTCCCTAATTATATTTCAACCTCCCATACGAATCTTAATTAGATTCAATCCTAATTTTAATCGTAATTAAATTCTATATATTCTAATTAATTACGTATCCATTGCAGTCTCGATTTTTTACTAATCCTTGGCAAATCAAGAAACGTATCCAATATCGAATCACTTATTGAACGAGATTTCTTGGAGAACAGTCTTGACTTTTGAGTAACCCTGGAGAAATTATGAAACGAATTGAATCACTAATTGAACACGATTTCTTGGAGAGCGGTCTTGATTTTTTACTAACCCTGGAGAAATCAAGAAACAAGTTGAATGACTTATTGAACGAGATTTCTTGGAGAGGGCTATTCAGTTAGAAGATTATTGTGGTATCTTACTTAAATATTAATTTCTATCTGGTTACTTGTTTAACAATTTAGCCTTTTCTAAGGAGGTGCAACCGTTTGACATTGAAGATGTTTTTATTGCTGGAAACACATGAAAAATAGCCAAATTTCTGTAATAAGACATTCATCTCTTCTATAGGTGAGTATCGTTAGAGGCTTCTCGGAAGAGGATATTGAAACTTGTATTTTGAAGTACTTATGAACTATTAGAGAAATGAGAGGTTCTGGAGCACTAAAGTACAGCCCCGAGGATATTTTTACCCTATAAAGCAAATTTGCAGCATCAACAAGTAAGAAGTTACCTTTTGTGTTCAAATTATTCCTTAAAAGTTTTAATTTTTCTTTTGGTAAGTATTTTGGTAATTTTAAATTTTACAAATAATAAATTTTTATCAAGATTGGTTATAAACATCAACAAAATAACAATTTATGCATTATTATTTTTTAGGCAAAAAGTACACATGATTGTTAAGAGAATTGAATTGTGAAATAATGATTCTAATATATCTATTATTGAAATATTTCCTACAAGGGAAGATTAGTAAAAATGTTATGTACCTATCACATAATTCTTCTTATATATAAGGGAAAATCATTTTACGTCCCACAACTTTGGCCTCTTCCACTAAACTTCCCAAAAATTTTTGCTTTCTCAATTCGTCCCATAACTCTGAGAATTGCTCGATTTTAGTCCCAAAATTGATTTTTTCATCGGAATCTTGATCACGCGCTGTCAAAATTTGGGGGTGTCCGGCCAGCCAATATGACGTGGCTAGCATATGCTGAAGTGGAGACCCTTTTTACCATTTTTTAACAAAAGTTACATATCATAGTGTAAATTCCATTTCAGCAATAAAAAAGGGTGAAATTCCCGCAAATTAATTTATCAACAAAAAAATTCTAATCAACATCGCGACTAACTGAACCCTAGCCGTCGTCGCAAATCGGCCCACCGTCAACAAGCGAAGCTACATGGTGACCATACCACCAAAATGATTCTTAATTTCTTTGTCGCAGTTGTTATTCTATTCGATTCGTTGTTGAAATTTTAAAAAGTCCGAAGCTTTCTTCTTCAATAATGGAGGACTTTTGGTCATTTGTATATTGATTCTTCCATTTTGGAGAAGATGCAATACAACCTCCATTATTTGGGAAGAACAGGGGGTGAGGGAAGACGAAGATCTACAATCTTCCTTCTTTTTTTCTTTTTTCACTTTTTAGTTTATTTAACTTTAATCTTTTAATATATACAACTTCAGTTTTGGAGGATAAAACTAAAGAAGTTGAAGGGAAGAAAATAAGAACAAAATCGAAGAAAAAACAACATGAACAAACTACAACAATGGAAGAGAAGAAAGTAAGATGCAAAGAGAAAAATATAGGACATCATTCAAATAGAAAGTTATGATGAGCAAACATTCAAACAATTTTTAAAAAATCACAAGAAAAAAAGGCCTCACTAAAAAGGAAGATCAAGAAGGAGAAAAAATAGAAACAAGTGCATCCGTAAAATAATGAATTAAGCGATTTAAAAAATTTCCAAGATAAATAGGTTTTTTATTTTTCTTTTTTTTTTGTAATTTTAATGAAAATAGATGAATGGTTTCATATCAACCAATTTGAAGCAATTCCTTCATACGTAATAGGACAAATTTGTGATGTTACAATTGTCATTGAGTTACTTATATTTCTTGTTGTAGTTAATTTAGTAAAAATGTTATAGATCTTGTTCTACATTCTATGTTTCGACTTTTGGCCATTTTGATATTTTAAGAATTACACTATTTTAGGGCAAAATTTTAAAGAATATTTTTTTAAAAAAATAGGTCACTATTGAGATATGATTAGTTTCACTGAACTATATGCGAAAGAAGTACACTTATGATATCATTAGGATTCTCTTATAAAACATTTCGAGAAAAAGTTTTAATCTCTGAGTACTTCCCATTGAAAATATATCGAAATTGGTAAAAAGAATATATATATATATATATATACACACACACACATATAAATGCAAAAAAAATAAGTGCCAAAATATAATTTCTAGAATTAATATACTAAGCGCCTCACGTGCAACGCACGTGCCAAAATCTAGTTCAGATAAATACCCTTAGATATTTTTCTGATCACGAGCAATAAGAGAGAAACAACGCCAGAAATAGAAAACTAACGTAAAGCAGAATAAAGATCTCAAAGTCATAGTTCAACGGAGCAAGAGAAAAACAACACATAGAGAATAAATAATATAAAAAACAATGACCGAATAATTTTTTCACATTACTGTCTTCATACCTTCAATTTCTTCCTCTTTTTTTTTTTTTTTTTTTTTTTATTATTAATTTATCAAGCGTACATGTTGTTTTGTTGTCTTGTTATTGTTGTTGTTATTTTGGTGGATAATCTACAGTCTAATTGTGACCCCTTATATTATTTTTTATACTTATTTGTATCAAGATATCTCTATTTAATTGATCATAATTGATAAGGATGAATTATGGCGTATGCTACTTCGTGGTTATTTGGGGGAGAAACCGTGAATGTGGTAGAAATATTGGTGAGTTGGTTTGATTTAGACATCTTACATAGAATGCTCTTATATTTCAAATACTACTATTTTGTCTTTTAGTATGCCCATTTCTTAGGTTGGTTTAGGTAAACTCTCATTAGTATATTCAGCAATCTAGAATGTTTTTACATCTTTATCATAGACAAAATCTAGAGTTTGAGATGCTTATGACTCTTTTTGCTGCAACCTGAAGTATATATTTCGATTTGAAAAGGTACATGGATATATGTGTTCCTCTCATTTCTCCTACTATCTCTTTTTTCCTTTCTTTCTTGGATCAGATTTGTCACAATTAATTTCCACTTCTGTTTTCCATACATGTGATGGAAAATATATCATCAATGTATCAGAATTCACCAAAAAAGTCCATCTAACTTCATTCTATTAATAACACCAAATGAATGCTAATACGAGGATAAATCACCTTTTTCTTTTTGTATTATATATGGTAATTGTTGAACAAGATCATTAATTTTTATTTTTATTTTTTGCATTGCTTGCAGCTCCAAATGTATTCTTATTATTGTTACTCTTTTTTTTTTGGTGGGGGGAGGGATTGAATCGAAGTCTCGTTCTACTAATGCTTTTTGACTTGGATTAAATTATCCTTGAACAAGGTCATTATGTTCTTTTCTTTTTGCTTTGTATTTAATATCTATGAATTTATTGTTGTTGTTGTTGTTTTATTTTACTTTTTTTGGAACTTCAGAACAAACGTATATGGTCAAAGAAAATGTGGAAGACAAAAAAATAATTATGCTAATTTAAGTACTACTGAAAAGCAAAAGTATATAGGCAGATAACAGATAGGATAGTATAGGTCCATCGTAGTTCAACAAAATCAGTCAACAAAAAGGCACCTTGCGAGGCTAATTCCCATTACAGGGCCTGCCTCACTCTCGTCTTTAGTGGGTTCTGCTCTTTTTTTTTGGCAGAGCGAGGTTAGCGCGCCATGGCCTTCTCATCTGATAGAGGCCCGCTTCTTAAATCTCTTCCCAACCTATACAAGCATGGATGAACGCTTATAAGTTCTCACTAATGAATCATCTTATTACTATTCTAGGCATTAAAAGCCCAGAGCCCTATAGGTAGGGGATGTGTCTCGAATTCCTAATTAATGACTCGGATGGCTTGCGCCGGCTTGGCAAATCGCATCCCCGCACAACGACATGGCCACTAATGCAATGATTTTAGCTGCTTCTAGCATTGCCGGTGATTCGATGACTATTCTTGCTACTGCCATGAGACACCTAATCGAAGAAGCATTTTCCTATCATCTTTTTTATTGATAATTCAACATCCTTGTTGGCGTTTCACCCTTCCTTCTCCTTTCAAGGCCTATCCAAAAGAGAATCCAGTACTTCTTAGTCGTGAATATCTGAACTGGTTGTTTGTTGTTCAAGAATTCTTATTTAGGTAGTTCATACCATCCATATTCTTCTTCTACCTGTCAAGCAAGCCCCCCTATTCTTGGAAGATATTATATATAATTTATATTCCTATTGTCTAAAGTGAGCTACAAGAAGGATAAGAAAATAGAATCAATAAAAAAAAACCATGATACAGAGATTCAATGTCAATTAAATGCTAAGTCAATTTACATTTATCAAGAAAAGAAATGTATTGAACTCATTACATGCTATTTTAATCATTACATCTTTTTAGGAACAATAATATATGAATTTGAATGATGTGATTAAAAAAGGTTTCAGATTACATTTATTGTGGTGCTATAAGATTTAAATATGAGCTTCCAACATTTTATTGTGATAATGGAAATATCTGTCTTACCTCTATTGAAGTTCTCGATGAAAAACATGACTTATTTAATTCAAATTTAGATAAGGTCATTGAATTTAGAAAAAATATTAGCTTGTACAATGGTATATTTCTTTCACTTTATGAGGAGTAAGATATGATTAAAAAAATAAACTTGTATCTGCAAGGCTTGGAGTTTATACTTTTAGAGGACAAGACATGATTTTTCACCATCTTCTAGGGTTAAAGGCAATAAAAAAATGTTTTAATATTTTCAGTTGTATTGTTGATACACAAAGAGAGGTTGAAAATAGGATTAATGTGTCATTAAACATGAAAATAAGTGTAAAACTTTTATGTGATGAGAATTGAAGGATAAATGCCAAAGGAAAGTGCGAAACAAAATCCAATTGAGATTTTACAGATTGCACTCTAGTGTTATAACATGATACAGACCAGCATAACAACAAAAACAAAAACAAACACTAAAATATGAACAGGTGAATTCCTCAGTCCCCTTGAACTTTTGTTATTGATAATAAAATCGTACATGTTATGTTTTACATAGAGAATCCGACTCTACTACCTAGCATATACATTACCAACAACGCTCGGCTACTTCTGTCGACTTGGTCGGCACTAACACGGCAAGTCACCGAAGGCCGAATGAGCTCTCCTAAACCTGCCTCGAAACTTCTACTCCCCAAGAACCTTTTGTTGTAGCTGTATGTTCGATTAGAAACCTAATTTACGATCCAATTGAAAGACCAACCCTGGCTAACAGTTATATGTCACTTAATGACTCATTCGAATATGTAACTCAGTTTCTCGCTAAAATTTTGCTTAGAATCCTCGACAACTAACCCTATATTATGACACTGCTAAACGAAAACCTGACAAAATATCCTCTCAAGTATATAGAATATTTACTGTTGTTTTCATCTCAAAATAATCGATATTACAAAAGAATGTTGCTCTTCATATTTATATACAACTAAACTTATTGTCCAAGAAAGGCTAAGGTCTTTTCCTTATATGAGAAGACTACCAATGTGCACGTAATCTTCAAGATCTTTTTTCTTATGTGACAAAGCTACCACAATGTGAACATAATCTGCAACATTGTTTCCTTGCTTATCTTCGACGTGATCTTCTTGATTTTCTTGTTATTTGTACTCACAAAATAATTAAACCCCACAAATATAAATATAAATGTTACTGACAAAATTCCCAAAACCAAAAAACGTATCACCAATTATTGTAGTCATGGGGATTACACAGTGAAGTACTCGAGTAACATTTAGAAAATACTTTTTTACTTATATATGAAAAATATCTAACGTTCTCACTTAACAACTAAAGTAAACCTACAAACTACAGTAGCAAGCGTTCTGTAAATCGAGTCAGACTTTGAACAATTGGAGCACAATTGTTGATGGCAAGCTATGAACTATGAAACTCAAGAAATATAAGGGAACGCTAATTAAGGTTTTTAATGCATTAAGAGTAATGTATGCATGTAAAAAACAATACAAGATCCAACTAATATCGGTGAGACGGATACGAGCTAAAGAAAATGTCTCTTAAAGATATAATTGAAAATAGACAAACATTGTCAATATACACATAATTTCAAGCATATTATAGTAAAAAAAAACATGTCTATCCTCAATAAAACAGGGAAGCTATTGTTGTTTACTGGAATAATAGACAAAGTGAGATATATTACAAACATATAGTACAAACTATGTGAACGATGTATAGTGTGACCTACAAGGAAGAACGAGAGGATGTTTACAAAATATGTATAAAAAAATCCATATAAGTTATACTGAGGTAATATATTATAAATTTTACAAAAATAGAAATATAAAGATGACGCACTCAAGTTTTGTTTATTCTTTCCCGCATTACGACATCAATTCTAGGAGAGAAGATAATTTTTCAACCCTATCAGTATGCACACTCTTTAGTTTATAGTGAAGATCATAAAACATATGAAGTTAGTACATTTCATAGAAAATATTATTTTCCTATAAATAACACATGAGCCAAGAATTTCTATCTTCCACCTTATGACCATTTGTGGTAAAATGATAACTACAGAAAATTTCACTAAGTTATAATTAAATTGATTGAACGCAATTCTTAATTCAATTTGTAATGCATCTGTTTTTTTTTTTTTTTTTTTTTTTTTTTTTTTTTTTTTTTAATTACATAGTTACTTTTCCACCGTCTAAATAAGTTGGAATACCGAATCCGCCCACAAAGCAAATTAAGTATAGGTTGCGTTTGTACTTTGTAAATATGGATTCTCAAATTCTTTTTCTAATCTCAATACACTCTTCAATGAAAACTTAGTAGACTAATTTGTCTAAAATTTTATTTAATCTAAATTTACTTTTTATAAAATTGAGCAGATATAGAGTGAATCCCAAATATGGCCAGGGAGATTACAATGCAGTTATTACAATGTTTTGGCGATACATAAGCTGCATATGTTGGATGCTCAGCGCAAGAATACAGTACATCATTAGCAATGGTCATGAAAAAAAAGTACATCATAAGTAAATTAGAAATTTCGAGTGCATGAGCATGAATCTAGCATACTAATTTCTAGCCTTAGTACAAACATAAGTATACGACGTATTTATAGTTAGCAGCAAGCAAGGTTGATCCCACAAAGATTGGATCACTAAGTCAATCAAATACCACAATTGGAATAATCCAACTCTATCTAGACACACGAAAGTTGAGATTTTTGGTTGAAAATAGAATTTTAACTACTAATTAGCTAAGCTACAGTAGAAGACAAACACTTAAAGATCAAATCAGATTGAGAAATATATCCTAGGACTCGATTTCAACTACGACTCCCTTATAATTAATTACCCTAGTTACGTAGACTTTTAAATCGAATTCTATTTTTTATTAGACAATCACACATCTACGTTGGACCTCCTCTCGAAGCAAATAACACGTATCACGTATAAATAATCATCATCTTCGACTAATTATTATATACACAACTCCTAAACGCACACACAATATCAATTGCCTAGCAAGTACCTTAAACCTCTCGGTTATAATTGAATATCTACGATATGTGTCATAAGCCTATCAACAAACCTCCCTCTCGGGCGCCGATTTATTAAGCCTAGTAAAGTCCAACAATTAATCAGATTATCAAACTCATAAATAAAATAAACATGCAGATAAAAAGATAGAATGGATGTCTAAATAACCAAAACAATAATATCACAAAGTCATTGCAATTTACATTCTAGCCATAGAATATACGTAAAGAACTGCCACTCATACTTGTAATTGAAATGACACCACATTCATAGATAAACATAGTTTATCAATCACAACGACTCTAGCCCTTTGTCTTATCGTCTCTTATTGTTGCTTGTTTTCAACTCCAAAGGATTAAATTGATATAATGTGAAAAAACTACTACTTTTTCAGCCTCAAAAACCTCTCTTAGGTTTTGGTAAGTTGGGATTGTAACATAAAAATATTGCAGGTCTATGCATGTCACTCCACCGAGTATGGTTAAGTTATCCGGTCGAGTGAGACTCTCTAGACTCAATTTACTGAAAATCAACATGTCACCCGGGTGGGTGACAATACTCTACATCGGCGGGTAGAGTGCTCTACCCCATAGCTTTGCAACTTCATCATTTTCATCATTTTTTTATTCGTTTTTTTTTTCCAGACTTTGTCTCCATGGGTCTTTTGACATAAGACCATGCATTTTTTACTACAAAAAGAGTACACGTCATTCGGCACAAGATATCGAATTTAAACATAAGGTGAATTGATGATGAATCTAGTCTCAGGATAATTTTTTTGAAAATAGGTAATATAGATACTGAGCATATAATAAATCATTAAAGGCGTCAACTCATCTCAAGACTTAGCCCCCTAAATGAATGATCCTTAGTAGATAGTGTATCCCTCTTGTCTCAAGTGTATAAGTAGGGACGTGTTTACGCTCGGGTTGGTTCATATGCACATTAAATTGCTCTCGAAATTAGGATGAACTTTTGCGGATATTTTGTGTGGGATGACTTAGGTGTATGCATTTGTGCTACTGTTTCCACCAATGCCTCATTAGTCTGCCAAACCTCTTCTTTTCCCTCCTCTAGATGAGTGGTAAGTGCAACTTCCATTGGATCCCTACATGACAACTCAAAAACCTCTTCCACAAGCGGATCAAGAACATCAATGGAAAATACGGAATGAACATCTTCCGGGAACCGCATTGCATCAAAGATATTGAAATTGACAATTTGACCATCAAATTCCATCGTGAGGGTGCCCTCATGAACATCGATCTTGGTTTGGGAAGTATTTAGAAATGGTCTTCCCAACAAGATCGGTGTGGGAATTGATGGATCGCTTTGCATGTCCAAAACATAGAAATCAGCGGGAAACACGAGTTCGTCAACTTCAACTAGCACGTCCTCGATCACCCCATCGGGATACGAAGTGCTTCGGTCAGCTAGTTGAATGACGACCCTTGTTTCCTTGAGTAGCCCCATATTTAAAGAGTGAGAAATTGAACGAGGCATAACATTGATTGATGCTCCTAGGTCTAGCATAGCATGTTCAACTCGTTGGTTATTTATTTTGCAAGGAATAGCAAACATACCGGGGTCTTTGCATTTCTGTGGGAGCTTTTTCTGAAAAACCGCAAAGACATTTTCCCCCATGATCACTCTTTCATTCCCATTGAGCTTCCTCTTGTTAGTACACAAGTCCTTGAGGAACTTGGCATATCTCGGAATTCGCTTAACGGCATCAATCAACGGGATGTTCACTTCCCCTTTCGAAATACTTCTAGAATGTCCCGATCCTTCTTTCTATCTATTACCCTCTTGATTTGACTTGGGAAGGGAAGTGGTGGAGTAGGAATAGGCTGTGTAGGGGCCACGGCCGAGGCATTAGGGGCCGCGGTCGTGGTGATTCATCCAGATTGGTGCTTTGTTTGGTGCTGAAGAAGGCCGCGGTTGTGGCAGTCAGAGGCCGCGGCCGAGGTGTTCACCACGGGCGAGGCAATTATCACCTCGGGCGTGGTAATTCGTCCAGTGGAGTTTCCTTCGAATTGCTCAATTTGACCACGGCCGAGGTCTCCTTGTGCCTCGGGCGTGGCATGTTCTGCAATAAAGTTTCCCTCTTTTTCATCTTCCTCTTCACCCCCAAAGTGATGCTCGGGCTTGTTAGACTCTCCAAGCACCACCCCGCTCCTCAGGGTGATTGCACTGACGTTTTTAGGATTTATTTCTGGTTGAGCCGGAAGTTTGCCACTATTTGCACTTTCGAGTCTCGATATCGCCGAAGCTATCTGACTAACTTGATTCTCTATGCTCTGAAATCTCGAACTCGATTCTTTTTGCAATTGGAGCGTGCTAGTAGCTAAGCTTTTAACAATGTCCGAAAGAGATGGGTCACAAGGTACCTGCTCGGGTGGCTGTCTTTGCTGGAACAATCCCCTAGGAAAAGGGGTCTGTTGTGCCCATTGTGATCACCTTGTTGATTCATTCTTGGATTCTGATTGCCATATTAATTCGGATGGTCCCTCCATCCCGGATTATATGATTCTGAATAAGGATCATACTTCCTCCCGGATGAGTTAGGATTAAAGTTGTGAACTGCATTGGCATGGGCCTCCATCTCTTCTCCGAGAATAGGGCAAGTGTCAGTGGAGTGCTCGGTTACTTGATAGATTCTGCAAGGCTTTGGAGTAGGAGTGCCACCCAAGATCACTTTCTTCACCAAGTCGATGAGCTGGTCCAACCTATCTTCAACACTTGAGTCGATCACATCCTTGACTCGTCTTACCGGCTCTCTACAACCGAACTGCTGAGTTTTGGCGGCCATCTTGGAAATCAATGCTCGGGCCTTGGTTGGGGTCTTGTCGGATAGAACCCCTCCACTCGCTGAATCAATCACATTTCGACCCGTCAGACACAATTCCTCGTACCAGTACTGGATTAGCAACTGTGGAGTGATTTGATGTGGAGGGCAACTTCCTACAAGCCTCTTAAATCGTTCCCAGTACTCATACAGTGTTCCCCCCTGCATTTGCCTCACTCCACTAATTTCTTTACGGATATTAGTGGCTCGAGAAGCTGGGAAATACTTTTCAAGGAACTGGATTTCCATCTGCTCCCAAGTGGTGATTGATCCGGATGGCAAGTAGTACAACCAATCCCTAAGAAGATCCTTAAGTGAAAACGAAAATGCTCGAAGTTTGATCTGTTCTTCTGTCACCCTCGATGGCTTCATACTTGAACAAACCACATGAAACTCTTTAAGGTGTTTATGAGGGTCCTCTCCGGACAGCCCATGAAAGGAAGGTAGTAGGTGGATGAGTCCTGATTCCAACTTGAAAGCAGTATCGTTTCCTATAGCTGGGAAGGTGATGCACAAGGGTTCTTGAGCAACCCTTGTGTTAGCCAACTCCTTCATTGTTCTTTCTTGACCTTGATCTTCAGCCATTTCTTCCAAGTTGATGATCTCTTCACCCCTTAAATTTAATAATTCGGTTCCTTCTCGGACTTGCTCCAAATCTCGAGCTCTCCTTCTCAATTCTCGTTCACGTTCTACAATATCAGGTTCAAATAACAGTCCTTTTTCTCCTTGCGAATGCAAGAACATTCACTACAAGTAAACAAAAATAAAGAAACAAAGTGAGATTATAAAATTACTAATCTAAACGAGAAGATAACTATATATGTAATTAATCATAATGCTTGATCAACAAATCAACACTATTCTAATCACCGCTCCCCGGCAACGGCGCTAAAATTTGGTACGAGTCGTTGGACCGTACCAATTAAATTGTGTATAAAGAATACACTAATCCTTATCAATTATCCTACTAGTAGAATGGTAAATAAGGATCGATCCCACAGGGAACAGTCGAACAGTTTTGATTCCGATGTCAAGCAAATTATAATTAAATATACAAGAAATAAATACTTAAGAAAGCGATAAAGGTTGGGGGGACTTGATAATGGGCTAACAATCCACTAATAACTAATAAAGGCACTAAATACAATTAAAAACATTTAACAATCGAATTCAAAGAGGCAAATAATCAAAGACAATAGACGAGATCTTTTTCGGTTTTGGTTTTCAAGTAATAAAACGATCCACCCTTGATCATGCTTCCCCTTGGTCTTAGACGATTGATGCAACTATGTTAATGTCCGATTAAATTGTGATTCTAGCCCTTATCTCAAGGCTATTAACAAGCTCTAATAGCCTTGTTGTCCCTTAATCTTAGTTAATCAAAATAAGCTCTTCGACTAACCCTATTTAATTTAATCGAATCCTCGAACAAGCTATTTTAGATTCAATAACCAAATGCATTAAACACTAGGACAACGAGATAAATTCAACATAAAACTCGCAAGCTCGATTTTAGTGGTTGAACTTTGTGTTATCACTAATAAATAAATCTATTGTTTGCTACACGGGAATCGAAAATCCTACAATTATGGATAGTAATTTCCTATTCTAGCAACACATTCAAAAATTCCTTAAAGGGTGATCAATCCAATAATCAATTCATAAATGTGATTCAATATCAGCAAATAACACAAAACACTTGAATACACAATAATCTCGGTAACATTAACCGCAATAATCACATCAATGTCTTCAACTCAAGGTTCCACAATGATCAAGGATGAACTAAAGGTTGCTAGCCAACCATATTAACTAATACAATCAGAAAATAAGTAGAAACATAAGAAAACATGATAAATTTGAAGATTAAACCAAGAACTTTGGGTTGAGGATGAATTGGCCTTCAATCTTCTTCCCAATGTGTTCTTGATGAGGATGGAGGCTCCAAAGTAGCTAGAATTGTGTTCTAAAGTAGGTCATTTCGAATTAGAGGATATATATATATATATGGGAGAAAGTGTTAGCTCAAATTTAGGCAAAAACGTGTTTGGGTTTTTAAAACAGGGAACCCCGCCGCAGCCGTGGTACAAAGTTGGTGGCGGGCGTGGTGAAAACAAGGGTTTTCGGCCCAATTTGGGGCCGCGGCCGTGGTCCAATGATCACCTCGGCCGTGGTCTTGGTTGGACATGATTTGCCCTTCTTCTGGAGGGTTGGCCACGGCCGCGGCTTATTCTGACCGCGGTCGTGGGGCTTGGCTCGCCACGATCGTGGCGTTGGCTGCCTCGGTCGTGGCAGTTGATGCTGCAATTTGGCCCTCTCTGGAGGATTTACCACGGGCATGACATTGGACTGCCTCGGCCGTGGCCTGAGCCACGGGCGTGGCATCATCACCTCGGGCATGGTCCCCTGTTTTTCCTTGTTTTCTTCTTCCTTTGAGCTCGATTTGTCAATTTGAGATCTTCGAACCTGTTTTTCGGCCTTAATTCACCTGTCTTGACATGGAAATGAACCAAACACGTCAAATTGCCCAATGAGAAATAAACGCACAAACACACGTGAATATGCACACAAAAGTCCGTAAAAAGACACTTAAATTGACCTAAAAGTGTGTGCACTACCACGTGTACCACTTAGTTAACCAATTATTCGTTATAAACATGAAAGATGGTACCGGTTTGATGATCTTGTATTATTCGTCGATACTGTGATTGTTCCTTGCGACCAAAAGAGCCTAATCACGAGGATGAAGGTCATCGCGCCGACGGGAGTAAACCCTAAGCTAGAGGGAGTCTAAGATAAAAAATAAGGTATGCTTGTAATCTCGCTTTTGAGATATCTTCTAAAATGTATAAAATAAGTTTTAACCTCAACAACTCTTTTTTTAAAAGTAATGAAATTAATAATTTTTTCATCTACTTTAAGTTGAAGTAAGTTTTGACTTTTTATTGTGGATTAGACTATTTATAATGGAAATTAAATTAAAAAAAATTAATCAATTGACTATTTTTAACAATAACAAATATAAGATTATTTAAAAGAAAAATATAATGTTCTTATAAATTATTCAATTTATTTTTTTATTATCTTATAATCATTATTTAAATAAGTTGGCATGTTATTATATTTATGTTTATTTTAACATATGTAATTAATGAGATTATTTGTGGTTATTCGCATATATTAAGAAGGATACAGACTGCTTACAATAACATTTGAGGTAAAAAAGTAATTTTAAAATATGTATTTTAATTGTCATATTTAATATTTATTTCGTAATGATAACTTTTTTTATAAATAATAAATATATATTCAATCCATAAATTTCACGTGAGAAACGGATGTTTATGCCATTTAAACTTTTACTATATGATAATTCAAGATTTTGAATTATTTATTTTATCGAGTGTACAAGGTTCACATTTTAAAAAGTAACATCATATAGTATTTAATTTTATTAAAATACACTATAATATTAACATACGAGAGTAACACTAGTACATATAAGAAGAAAAAGGGGAAAGTCAATTTTTTTTCAAATTTGAAAATTTCAAAGTTTATATATATATATATTCCTAAATTAAGTTAAATATGGAAAAGACTTTTTTTTTTTTAATAATTATAAGGCCGGTTATTGGGCGTGCTACTCCTGATATGTACCACCGTAAGGATATCACTTGTTGGTTCAGCAACTTCAAAATCTGTGGCGCAAAAACCACCAATCAGCTCAGATATTTTTACCAGCAACACTGTTTCTCTGTTGCCATGGCAATGGCTACTGGAATACTCTCATCCAATGCCTTCTCTCTTTCCATTATTTCCTCTTCTTCTTCCTCGCCAGGTTTCCATTTCTTTCCTCGTTTATTCTTTGTCGGGTTTGAACTGTAACACATTTTTACCTCAAAATATGCAGAAGGTACAACCGCGAAGACAGTGAAACTGAGAGATGATTGGAGGCAAAAGTCCAGACCCATCCCTCCTGGTGGGACCTACCCTGCCAAGGACCACTGCAGGTTCTTCATTTATATCTTAATTCCTTCATGTTATGTTTATTTCATTCAATTATCGCTATTTATTGTTTATTTTTTGGGAGAATACAACTGCTTTAGGGTTGTTAGTGGTGGAAAACAAAATATTTGATTTTTATTCATTCACTAGTGCAAAATGATGAATGTTGCTATGTCTCTGTAGGATTTTCAGGAAATTTAAAGTTGTTTGCAAAAAAAATTGCTTGATAATTATTCTCATTGTTTTCGTTTGAGCAGCCGCTGTGGGCTGTGCGATACGTACTACATTGCACACGTCAAGAATGCTTGCGCCTTCTTGGGAGATGGCATGTCTAAAATTGAAGTAAGTGTGGTTTCTTTCTTTTGCTGTTCCTGTGACATGATTTGTACATTTGGGTTCCTTAATCTATACTACAAGAACTTGACATTCGATTTAAATTACTCACTTTACTAGATAAGCGGTTTGTGTTTTAATTAATCATTTGTTGCTCTCCATACACATAAAATCACACATTTTATGCAATATGCTGAAAATTTACCACAAGGAGTCCAAATGCTTGTTGAAGAATAATGGATAAGATTTTCTTTTTTCTAACTGTACGTGGTATTAGTGTGGCCTATGTGGATGTATTGTTGGCAGGACCAACTTTCAGGTTTTGATTTGATTCCGAAAATGTGAGAATTTGTTTAGATTTGATCAAAGTATTATCTGTTATGTGGATATAGATGTAAATTATCATGTGTAACTTTCAGGTTTTGATTTGATTCTGAAAATGTGAGAATTCTCCCTCTCTCTGGGGGGGGAGGGGGTTTGCGTAATATGGTTGTCTATTTAAAATGTATTGTGGTTAATCTTCTATATTATATTAGGAACTTGAACCAATCGTCCATGGTCGAGGCAGGAAAACTGGTTCACTGGATGAGACTTACATGGGTGTTTATCAGAGTCTGCTATATGCTCGCAAAACCAATCCTGTAGAGGGTAAGGCCACAAAGTGGTTATGTAGCATTTTAATATTTTGTTTTTTTGTTACTCGAGTGCCTAATTTAATATCATTTGATTGAATTATACATCCATGTGTGTTTTTTCTAGGAATGAAGTGCTTTGTAACTTATTGTATGTGGTTTTCTAATTAAGTCAATACTACAAAAGAAACCTAACGTTTCCAATTGATGCTTTCCTGAATAATCTTTCTTATGGATATATTATTCTTTACACTAGTGATGATATGGTCGAAATTTCATCGATACTAGGTCCCTTCAAGACTCGTTTCATATGCAAGGAACTAGAATGATGTAACTCTTGTTACATACTTTATTCAAAATTTAAGTTACGTACCGTTTATACTTTATAGAATCGATGATGTGTGAAGAGATGCTTCAAACTCTTAAGGCTATTTTAGAATTTCGATATACTCACGTTAAAGTCCTGATATAATTTGAATATAATAGAAACTGTAGTTCAAAAACTTATTGGGTTGGACGCTTCTGTACTCTTGTACACCTTACTTATCATTTCAAGATGGATAGTACATTCAAAATGATATACTTAATTTTATAGTTTTGTTTCTTTTTGAAGGTCTTTCTGTAACAATGTGTATATGTGATTGAATGACAGCCGTTGCTACAAAAAGACCTTAAAAATAACTAAAAAACAAAAAAAAAAACACCACTATTTTTAATCATTAGAAGTTCGAGCCCCTCGAAAATTAAAAATGCAATAATATCATTCTGTTTTTCCAAATTTTAAAATCGAGGATCTGCTAGTGTAACTTAAAGGTTGAAATACAAGTATTCTTGCAAATTGGTTAATTTATAAGTTAGTTGTACAATTCTTTTGTTCCTCGAAGGCTTTAATTATTTTTCATATAAAATTATGCGTTTATTCTATCAAAATTCTATGTACCAAATATTCATGCGACAGTGATCACATGGTTGCCTTTCATTTGATAATTCGAACATTTTAAATGAAGAAAAGAATGATTAATGAAATGTTCTTTGAAATCTCAAATTATTTGGACAGGGTTGCTTTTAACCTAAATTACGACGAAGCACAAGGTCAATTTTATTTTGTATATTGTCCAATCCATAAAACTCGAATTTTTTGTCCACGCTAGCTAGATGCATTTATTAGATCAAATATGAAATCTTACTTATTGTTTTGTTTTATTTATGTTTTGCCTTCTAATTGTTCTATGATTTACTATTTACCATTTTAATATTGCATTTTTGAGTCAAAGAGTCAAGGATTTTAAATTTGAATATAAAAATGATAAATAATAAAAGGACAACAACTAGAAGTTAAACGATGTATAAAAGTACATACAGTAAGTCACATTCCAAATTTGATCTAATAAATTATCTAGCTAGTGTGAAGAATCTTGAGTTTAACAGATTGACAATAGGATTGGATAACAAGCAAACTAAAATCGTACTTGGGTGTTCACTTAATTTGAGATTTTGAAAAATATTTTCTGTAATCATCAATTTAGAAACCCAAAGTATTCAAATGAAGGACAAACTGTGATCAGGTGCTTATTGGGTAAATTTGATAGAATAAAAATGCATATTTATATATGGAAAATAGCTTAAGTTTTTAGAGATGCACATGAATTTAGAAGAGTGCTTGGGTTTCAATTCTTAAGTTAAACTAGGGGATCCAATATATTAAAAATTAGGGAACGATACATACAGATATAATTTAATATTTAAATTTGGACAATTCAAAATTTCCAAAAATAAAAAATAGTTGCAATTCTTTTCTGTGGTCATTTATAGCAAAGGGTAATTATGTAATTGAATAATATCTGATGCTATACATAAAAGTGTACTTCCCAAAATTATTTTTGATGGTTCACTTTTTATGGAATTTTGGAACAACGTACTAGAATCCATTCCTGAAAAGTGTAAAATTTATGACTTCTGATTTCTTTTTCTTATGCTTCTTATTAATGTATATCAAACTGTACTTTTACCACACAGCTACCAAACCTTAGAAGCACTGTCTATAAAGCCCACACGTGAAAAGTTCGTTATTATTCATGCATATTTTTCGTCATGGTTGGCAGTAGGTTGTTCCTTCATATTAATACATATAAATCATGCACACATTTAAGCTGGTTATTTGTTCGTTGTTATTTGAGGTCCACATCTGACATAACTCTACATCAATAGGGGCTCAGTGGACAGGCATAGTAACCACTATTGCAATAGAAATGCTTAGAACCGGCTTGGTCGAAGCTGTTGTTTGCGTCCAGAGGTATCTGTCCATTTGATCATCATATTTTGTTGCTTCATAAATACGTTTAATGTCACTCAATTGTTTAAGAGCTTTTTCTTGCCACACTTCTTTTCATTATTCTAGTGATCCAGAAGATAGATTTGCCCCGAGACCTGTCTTGGCAAGGTTTGTTTTCTTCAACATATTAGTTTGGCAAGTTTTTCAATCTGGGCATCTGTCTTAGAATGTGATTGAAAAAATCTTTTCAATTTAGGACTCCAGAGGAAGTTCTTGCTGCTAAAGGAGTTAAGCCAACGCTATCTCCTAATCTCAACACTCTGGCATTAGTTGAGGTTATCCCTCTTCTCCCTTTCATTGGTTAATCTATGTCATGTATCATTTATGTGTGCAATGAATTTGCTAAACCTGAGCCTTCACATTGTAATCAGGCTGCTGCTTTTCTACCAGCAACCAGGTTGCTTTGTTTGCTTAACTTAATACAAAGTTAGATTCATTTGTCTTGGTCTCAGAGTATGCACAATCTTATTGAGGGCTTTAGTGTTGAATTCTCCGATTTGTTTAGTGTAATGCCCTAACTAGTGTTTTTCTAGTTAAATGTGGTGGAACTTTTTAGATTAATGCTGGCAGAGTTGAATTAGCACTAGCCTCGATTTGGATGGCATTTGTATATGTCATTTTCGTTTTCAAAATTACAATCTTTGTTCAGAAAAAGATTGAGATTGGGAAACTGATGTATATGACCCCAAGTCTATACTATTAACATAGAAATGATATTATTAGCTTATAGATGTAAAAGTAAAGAGAATCAAAGAAATCAACTTTTGAGCGTGAAAGGTTAGGATTACTGATTGTAAGTATAGTGTTGTCAGATCTGCTTATTGTTATTTGACCTTTTTTGTCTGGTTTAGGATACTAATATGGCTTAGGCAATTACTGATTAATTTTCGTTTAAGTTATTGATCTTCCTCAAATGAGATGGAGAATAATTGCTGGAAAAATGCCTCTCTTGATACTTTCTAACAATATAAGAGATTGTATACAAATTAAATTTTGATGTCACATATACGTTTACTTATTATTTATAGAATCTGTGTGGCTCTTAGGTGGTGTTTGCAAACACAATACACCAACCTAAAATCACTTTTGGCACTTTTGGCAATCCAAAAGTGATTTTAGAGTCTTTGGAAACTCTTAAAACTGATTCTCAGAATCACTTAAAATCTGATTCTGAGAAGCTGCTATCACTCAGCTTCTACCAGCTTTTGGCTTTAAAATCACTTTATTTCCAAACACTACCAAATTCTGATTTTTCTACAAAAATCAATTCAAATCACTTTTCTAAAAGCACAATCATTTGCAAACACCCCCTTAGATTAAGTTTATCTTTTTCATGATATTTTTACACATGAAAGCTCTTGAAATGTTTTCTTCTGCTGTCAATTAATGATTATTATGAGATAAGTAAAGGGTAAAGTTTCCTTTCTCAGGCTGCTGGTGTAAAACGTCTACTTTTCTGTGGTGTAGGCTGCCAAGTACAAGGTATAAACATTATATAAGGATATGCTTATCTCATTCTCTGCTTTATCTTGACTTGTACTATTTTAATGCAGAATAATTTCTTGAAGTGCAGCGCTAAGATCAGTGGAACATCACCTGAATCTGGAGAAGCTATACGTTCTAGGAACTAATTGCGGTAACTAAATGCTTGTCTTTATGTTTCAGTGCGTTATATTGTGAAATAAACAATATTAGGAACTACATATTTTGTACTATTTGTTGACACAATCGGAACAAAAATCTGATGATCATGTGTAACATGATATTCACCAATAGGGTGCTGAAATTTAGTCAGAGAAATATTAATGTACTGTGAAAATATCTTGTTTTGCACAATTATGTAGTCCATCTTGTCTTAACAATAAACTGTGTTTTATCATGTTGGTTAAAACATTTAGTCTCCAAGTTGTGCAGATCAAATAATAAAATCCCTGTCTTGTTGATCTTATTTAATAGTTAACAGGTGCAGTAAGTTTATTTGTTACTTCATTGATAAAGTTTTCTTATGACCTATTAATGAAATTGCCTATATTACCGTTCTTACAACCTAGTATATTGAAGATGTTGCCTATATTAACATTCTTATAACCTAGCAAATATTTCTATCCAGTTGACAACGGAACACGAGAAGGCTTAGACAAGTTTCTGAAGGCGGCTAGCACTGAACCAGAAACTGTTCTTCATTATGAATTCATGCAAGATTACAAGGTTTGCCCCCTTAAATTACTGTATTTATGTACTCAGAATCTCGACCCTTAATTAAAGAACAAAATATGTTGTTCTTCACAAAACTTCTACGAATTTCCTGATATGAAACATCATTTCTTAAAATGATCTGTAAGAATGGGAAGTTTATTCACAAAAATGCTCAATATTGACACGTCCAAGAACATGTGAAATAAA
The DNA here is from genome assembly GCA_958295605.1 of Ajuga chamaepitys. NCBI lineage: Eukaryota > Viridiplantae > Streptophyta > Magnoliopsida > Lamiales > Lamiaceae > Ajuga > Ajuga chamaepitys. The sequence continues at coordinate 21,558,898 of OY282506.1, read as the reverse complement.
CTTTATAACTAGTTCCTGTTTCTTATGCTCAGATGTTGAAGTACATGTCATTAGCCATCTTTATTTATTAGTGAATAGACCTTTTTCAAGATCAGATATAACTTTTTTGCTTTTTAAAACACTGTACAGCTGTTTAAAGGATAGGATTGGTATATCCTTTCGGATTGATGCTTACACTATTTTCATGTGCAGAGTGCCACATGATGAGTCAGTCATATGCCCTGATTCTCATAATAGAAGGGTGTGAGGGTTGAAGTTGCTAATGAGTGACTTAAATTTTCATGGAAAGTGATATTTCCTTTTATTATCATATTGTTAGTTTTGATGAGCGCTTACTCAGAATGCTTGATAAAATGTATGAAAAATTAGAGTGGGTTATATGGTTATTAGGATCGAGTTGGAGATAGCGCAGCAATATCTCATTTAAGTCACTACTATAGTAGCCTGTCAACGATCGTCATATATAGCTTTATTTGTGAGGCTGAACTCTTATATCAATAAAACTATGTTATTTCATGGACGTTTGGTCCCAAAATACTTGTAAATAAAATGAATGTTCTGTTCAATGAAGCACGAGCTTGATTTTAGCTCATATTCTCTGAAAACCTTAAATCTCCTAGTATCCTATGGATGTTTTCTGAAAATACTCTTGCTAGGATCTTGTACATATATGTATAATTTTGAGATAGCTGTTGTGTATTTTGGGCTTCACACTTCCAGGGTTACTAAAGCCAATGGTTTTATTCACTTCATTTATTTATTTACTTTGTTTATTATTCAATAGGTTCACTTAAAGCATTTAGATGGCCATATTGAAGAGGTAACCTAGTTTAGTCATTTCTCATGAATTCAGTTCTTGATGGTTTGCTGCTTAATCCAACAATATGCTCTTACTAAAGCAGGTTCCGTATTTCTGTCTCCCAGCCAATGACTTGACTGATGTGATTGCTCCTTCTTGCTACAGGTAACCACTGAGAAGTACTTTCTTATCATCCATCATTCAGTAATAAAATCATAGCTTTGCTTGATCTTGTATGTTTCTTTAAAAACCTCATGGGGAGAGGATATGCATATTCCGTAATACCAACTCTACTAAAAATATCTGTTGTATTGTTTTTGTTTGTTATTCCAATCTAAATAATTTGTTCTAGCTATAAATATTTTTTCTTTTCAAACTTATTCATTTACCAGAAAATGCATATCCTTAAAAGATTCCTCCATTTCCCTTTCACCCTTCCAACTACACCTTGCTGATGTATATACTATGTTGTTTGAATGCAGCTGTTTCGACTACACGAATGGATTGGCGGTGAGTGTTACCCTAATTATTCAAAAGCCCACTCTTGTCAACAGTGACCAAGTCTTCATCTTTTTAATCTGATATTCTCTCTCTTTCATTTTTAGTCACATCTTCTCTCTTCTCAGAGTAACATGAATGAAACCCTAAAAAAGAGTAACATGAATGCATATATGCAATTATCTATGGATAACATATGTCATTCAATCAAGTGAATGATGTGAACCTGTTATTTTATTTTATTTTTCTATATTCTGCAAGCAAATTACTTTCCTGTCACCTCTCTGATCTCTAGTGATCATGAAATGCATTGTTGTCTGGATTTGTTTCTTGTTTATCGATTAATTCTCAATTGCAAGAAGAAGGTGTCACTATTGTTTAGTGACATTTTCTAGTTAATGAAGAAATGAGGATTAACTAGTTCGAAGTTTGGTACTTGAAATAACTTCTTGCATGATATTGTGGAGCATAGTTCGTCGCTCATCATCAATAGCAAAGTAATTTAAATTATTAGTATTTTTTGAACAGAAAACCTTATAAAACTCTAAGTAATGAATTGAAATTCAAAATTATTCCAGGATTTGGTAGTAGGTTACATGGGGGTACCAAAATATGCTGGAGTTAGCATGACACAACATCCACAGTATATCACTGTTAGGTGATTTTTCTTGAATTTGTGCATATTTTCTACCTTATCCTTTTCCATATGACTCCACTCTTCTGGCGTAGTTTCTCATAGATTTTTGTCTGCTTAAATGCTAGAAATGAACGTGGAAAGGAGATGCTAAATCTGGTGAAAGATCTTCTGGAAATTACGCCCACAATTAGTTCGGTAATGGCCACCTTCAGTGTGGATTGTATATACTGTCCATTATATACTTGTATAGGATTCTGACTGAAGAGACTGTTCTTTCAGGGACAAAGGCGGCCATTTGTAATGGAAACTGTAAAAGCTGATGACAATGCTAAATTAGGTACGTAATGACATTCATCACATACTATTTATATGGTTGAGTCTATCTGCTATGAGTTAAGCAGTTGGTAAATAGCCATATGTTTTTCTGTAGATAAGTTTGAACATATTTATTGGACGAAATTAGTTGAATAAACATTTTTTGGGTAGTGAAACAGAGAGTTATTAATCAAAATCATGTGCAAGCCTATAAAGTTGATTTTATCACCTTCTGTTGTATCCTTTTCAAGACTCAAAACTTATGTACACTTGTGTCGTGTTATTCTGATACTAAGACTTAATTATAAAATTATTCCATTATGGCGTGTCCTTTTCAAATTTCAAGTGATCTCGTGATATTGACTTGTAATTTGGAGCTCACGTTTTGCTCAGGCAAAGGTCCATCTCAGCCTGCCCCGAAATTTGTTGGCAACTTAATAGCATTCGTTTTAAATCTGGTAAGACCACTTTGCTCTTGAGTTGGTCTGAAGATATGTATAAGTTTGCGTATTCTGACACGTTTCTTTTTTTACTAGATTGGACCGAAGGGCCTTGAATTCGCGCGTTATTCGCTGGATTACCACACTATCAGAAACTACCTTTATGTAAATCGCACTTGGGGGAAAGAAAGGTATGCAGGAAAGAAACGTAGAATTGAGCAAAATAAAAGGTGTAGACTAGTTTGTGATATTTGTAGCATGTATGGTTGCAGAAGTGAGAGGCACATACCGTCATACGCAAAGAAACTGGTGTCTATGTACAACCGAAATGGAGAAATTGATCATATGCTTTCTGGTAAATGATTCTCAGAGGCGGATTATGTATTGTAGGTAAGTTGCATCTCCATGTATGTCTACATATTCACTTCTCTCTCTCTAAGTCCTGAGGCCGCTTTTGTACTTGCAATTCAAAACATCTCTCATTTTCGTGTTGCACAGAAGACTTCTTTTTTGTCTTTTTTCTGTTTCTCATAATCTTACGGTTTCAACTGGTGCAGCTTCTTTTTTAAGTTGCTTCTCTGCTTGTGCGGATGTTGCTTCTGCTCGAACAATACTTCCCATTGAGGCTGTTTGACCAAGCTAGTTATTCGCTTCTTCGAGTTGCAATTCTGGTAGCACAGACTTTGCTTCTTTGATGAACTGGACCCGTTTGTAGCGCTATGCTTCACTTTGTGTTCTATATGGACTTGGAATTCAAAATATGCTTTGCATGATTCAATTTTCATGATTGACATGAGTACTCGATTATTGTAATTTTTATTTACACGGTTATACACCACGAACTATTGGAACTTTTGAAGCTTACACGATTGAGTATGTGAAAAATTGCAAGATCCTCTATTTACATGATTGATTCTATTCGATATTCTTGGTTATTTCAATTTTGAGGGATAACTTTAAAAAAGAAAAAGTATACAAGCCTAGAGTTTTGGGCTTACAAGGATGAAGTGGGCAGAAATTAATTATTAAAAGGAAGAAAGAATACTTATATTAGCTTTTAAAGTGGCCTCATTTATTCATAAACATTAGTATTATAGTAATTTCATGAAGGGCAGAAATAATGGCCCTGGTATGCATTTGGGCCTCTCTTTGAGCAAGAAATTATATATTAAATAATTAGGCCCTGTTGTTATTTTTATTAAATGATAAATAAATAAAAAAAGAAGGTGAAGAATGAATGAGCTTAAATTTGTGACAGCCCCATGTGCTTCCTACTTCTATTAACCATGCTTATTTATCAATTTCCCTTTCAAACAAAATTGTTCCATATTCTTTTTTGTTACAGAATTTTTAAATTATTATTTACTTACCTCTATCTTAAAATGTTAGATTTCAATATCTTTATCATTCTTCTTATACTTAAGAATTACCTACTCCTGAATTTAAGACTCCTTTTAACAGGACTACATTTTCATTTTCAGTTTGATGAAACCAAAATTTTCAAGAAATCATAAATCTTCACTTATGCAACTTTCTTTATATATTAATCTCATTCATATAAGTTGTTTATGAAAATTGCATCTTTTTACTAGCAAAAATTAAAATGTTAGACTTTTGAAACACGACTCATATCTTAAGAAAAGAATAAGCACTTTTTATTTTAGATGTAACGAGATCCATAAATGATCATCTATCCAATGGGGTACGTTCTACTATAATACTAATGGTGTGTCAAAATTCTGTTGTAGGAACTTCATTAATATTAATTATTATTCACTTCTCCAAACAAGATGGGAGTGATCACCTACCCAACGGAGTACGTCCTAATAGAATGCTTTTTTCCCAACTATACATGTCGGAAATAAAAGATTAGACGATGATAAAATAAAAGCTAATTTATTCCCTTTTCCTAAGGGAATGAATTGTTTGTTTTTTTTTTCAAAATATAGAGGTGAAAAATGTTTAATCAAAGCGAATATTTGAAAGAACTCTACTGGAAAATGTATCTATGGTTCCGTTGAATCTCAGTCTTAGGACTTATCTACTAGTTGATGTTGTACATGCATATTCCAAGCATCTTCTACTCGGATCATGTTGAGATTTTTTCATGTATTTTTTTATTACTCATTCTTTCCTCTGTCCTATAATGAGAGTCTTGTTTTATATTTTTTATATGAAAATGAGAGTCGTGCTTTAAAATTTTTATTGTCTTGTTTTATTAGTTTAAGAAAAAATAAAAAAAATTATTATAAATTAGCTAGATATAATTAAGTAGATAAAAAAAAAAAAATTCTTCATCAAACTGATAAAAATGAAAATATATAAGAGTTATTTTTTGAAAAAAAGGAGAAGTTGATTGTGTGTTTAGTAAGATTGGTAAATGGGGCAAATGTAGATAAAGTCTATTTGGTGCCTGAAAAAACAGCATGGGATTTCATGTGGGATGTCAAACTATCTTCTCTCTTTTCAGTTCCTCGCTTCTTTCTTTTTAACGTCTTCATCCCTATTTTCAGCTGTTATACACTTCATCCCCCACTAAAAAAGAGTGCCGTTTGCCGTTTTAGAAAAGTTAAAATTGTTTAAAAGACAATCATTTTAACGAAAAGTCACAATTTTTGTAATTTTACCGTAAACAATGGAGTACTTAATTTAGTTAATTATATTTTATTATTTCACAAAATATATCCCAATTAAATAGATTGTGTAGGAATATATTTGTCTTTTCTACACATCCTTACTTTTTCTAAAAACGTCTGAAATGTTACTTATATTTATTTTAAATATAAATATTATTAGCGGTCTAAAGAATATTTGAAATAATATTTATATATAATGGTAATTTGTTTTGTATTATTATTATTATTATTATTATTATTATTATTATTATTATTATTATTATTATTATTATTATTATTATTATTATTATTATTATTATTATATATAAAGAATAAAGAATGAAATAAAAAACAGAGACGGGAATTTTGAAAGACCATCTCTTCAACAAAGAGATGTGACTTTTTCGGAGAATACACACATCTATAAATGAATAGTCGTGTCAATGGTATCTTCCTAAAGAAATGTGACCATTCATGTCATCTCTTGGAAAACTACATAATCTCTAAAGATCGATACCCTTACAATTATAGAATGTAGCAAGATTCTTTCTTTACATTATTTCCTTCAATATTTTCCAAAAACCTTGGGATTTTTGCTCCGCATAGATTAGAAGAGTACAACCTTTAATTTGTCGTGTATATGTTTTGTATCCTGATAAATTTCTCTAAATCATTTTCACCATAATAGGAGGAATTTATACCTTTGAAGATATCATCATTACACCGTACCTAGTCAATATAGTTTATTCCATCACCCACATATATAGATTCAAAAAAAAAAAAAAAAAAAAAAACGCAACTCAATGACAATGATAGATTGGAGAGGCTGAATCGACTGAATTACATAAGATAGAACCTGAAGATGGAATATCTTCTTATTAGGCCTATTAGGCCAAGTTCAGCCCATGTGGATTTCCTAACTCACAAGAATATAAAATATAGGAAGATGGTTTTCTAGTCCAAATAGAAATTAGAGAATGCGAAAAATCTCTCTCTCTCTCTCTCTCTCTCTATATATATATATATATATATATGTGTGTGTGTGTGTGTGTGTGTGTGTGTGTTGTTGGTGGGGGGGGGGGGGGGAGGGGGTATGTGGGTGTAGCTAGGTAGATGGCTTATGTCAGAGAAGAAAAATAGGAATGAACGGTGAGCAAAAACAAAGAAAATAAGAGAAGGCCGTGTGGGAGATTAAGCGACGATCACGACTTCGTGAGAGAGAATCGGAACAATATTTTGGGAACGTTTTCTCTACTATGTTTAGATATTGTGGTGTCTACAATATTGAAGTGATTTATTATTTTGCTAGATGGTTTAGTGATTTCCCCAATTAATATTTATTGACAAAGTTTGATAAATATTGTAATTACTATTTGATACAGTGAAATTGCTCTATGATTGTCCTATGGTTTTCGCTTGAGGATTTTCCACGTAAATTTTGGCGCATGGATTTGTTTTGCGCCCGTCTATGATTATCATATGCGCTTGTTTGGCTTTATATATTTTCATACAAGATTAATTGGTTGTATTCCCAACAAGTGGTATCCAATTTCATGAAAATTAGAACCATGTATAATACAAAAGAAATACGTGTGCAGTATTTTAAAACATATCTGCAAAACCTGATTGCAGTCGTAGCGTGTGAACAAGGGATCATATCAAGGTCAAACATCTTGCATGAACATGACTTTTTGCTCAGATCCACAACATGTACTCTTTTATTGTCCACAACCTTGAAAACTAATGTGCCAATATTGGTAATCGAAAATCTACAACCCGCTCCAATATTCTTTAGGAGTCTAGCGGCAATGTCTCTGGTCAATGGCCTAGTCATGGCATGTGCGGTGGCCTTCTCAACAAACCATGTCTCGATGATGATCCTAATGTGTTCGAGGATTGTGCATACATGTAACTGTCTTGCCCACAAGATCCAACTGTTGAAGCTTTCCATGATGTTTGGATTCATAACATCGAACCTTCGAACAGGACACATCGAACGAGACCACCTCTCAAACCCTTTCTGAAAGAGATTTTAGTATACCTTTGGAGAAACATTTTGTATTGCGGCCATGTATTTATTAAACTCATCCACCCTATATGCATACGCTGCTCTTTCAAAAAATGAAACAACCTGTTGTCCATAGGTAGCCAGATTTTTCCTCAAATGATAACAACACAAACTGTGGATAACTCCAGGAAAAATCTTTTCCATTGCCGCAATGCCAGCATGCCCGTCAGAAACGATGATAAGGTCAGGGGGGACAACCATATGCCTTTCTTAACTGAAGCAAAAACCAACTCCAAGTGTCCTCAAATTCCACATGCCCTATACCGATTGCTAGTGGAAATATCTGATTGTTGTCGTCTTTCGTCACAGCAACAAACACTATGCCTTTGTAGCTACCTTTCAAAGGAGTGACATCGACAATAATGACCGGTCTGCCGGCCCTACACAATCCAAGGGCGTAGAAGATAAAACGAAACCTCCGTTGAGTATCTACCTCGTGCTTGGCGACTTCCTCGGATTACTTTCCTTTAGTACGTCAAGATAGAAGGGATCTACCGAAATGAGTCTTTCATATTCCCATATATCGAAGCATAAGCAATGTGCTTCGCCTTTCGTACCAAGTCGTATTTAATTTCAAAAGAGTGTTCAGTTTACAATTCAGACATTATTTGCCTTAGGGTCAGTGTAGCCCCCTCACATCTTAAATTCTTTTCAAAATACCACCAAGAACCTTCGAGGATATTTTGGTAGGTGCACTGCGATTAGGGTCCAATCGAAAATTGCGCTCAACTATTGTAGCCACCCTCCATATCCCGCTAGAGCCATTTGCTTGTAAAGTAAACGAGCAATTCTCCAATTTGCATGAAATCAGATATCGAGTCGTACTCAAATGACTAACCCTATACTCCGCCTGACTGTGCAGATGGTAAATACCTATGGCTGTAATCAAATCTTGCTTGCTTTCGAAAATGACCCCCTCCGTTAGAATAGAAGAAGAACCAATTGAGGCAGATTCATCACGAATCGGAGAAGTTTGATCAGGCATGGCCGGTATAACCCATCTCCTGAAGGGCAATCCATCGGGAGACTATGAAAATCGCAAGAATAGTTGTGGTTTTTTCCACCTCTAACTTGTGTTGGCATATCATTGAAAATATTATGAAATGATTCACTTCCAAAACCACAGTAGTTCATAAAGCTCTGTTTCCACAGCGTACAAATTTTTCAATTTCTCTTGCATTAGTTCACCAACGACTACGTCATTAGAAGAAATTACCCCACCAACACGATGCCCATTAACGTCATTATAGAAATTGGGGTCAGGGTCTCCTAAATTAACTACAAAGTCATCACATGTGCCTCCTTCAACCCGGTTGGTGTCCATGTTGAATAATGGAATTGGACTAGGACCAACTATTTGATAAGTGACCTAGGTTCTGTGCGTAAAACGGATGTCCACCACAGTATCTAGAATTGCCGACAGATTCAACATAATCCAGGTTCGACTCATTATATGTAATAGCATCCCTCCTGAAATGAATTCGTTTTAAGGTAATGAATATGACAGGATCAGGGTTTGCCTCCAACATATACTGCACATCGGTATCATTCTTTATCTTAAGCTTAGTTACTCGACTGCCGTTGCCATCAAGGGAATACATGACATAACAAACTTCATTCATATTTGCTAGCACGATAGACTGGATGTTTTCTAGTAGCGAGATATAACTTATACCATTCGGGGGCACCGGGATAATTTCTTCTTCCCCATCTACATATTCAAGATTCTCTCAATGTCCTCCATACCGAACGACAATTCTTTTCCAATTCATCTATGTTAAGGAAGATTTTTCATAAAAAATATTTAAATTGAGAACTATAATATAGCCTACAATGAAAATAAAACATAGATAATAATGCACTTAAATTAATAATTTAATTAATATTTATTAAACATATATTATTATAATTATGATGATTATTAATTTCAAATTGCTACAACTACTTTTCATAATGATGATTGTTACAACAAAAAAAAATTATTAAAAAAATAAAATAAAACAAAGGCCATCTATGTAACGGATAAGAAAAAGGGGAAATTTACTACACGATAAAATCCTCAACGATATAAACATAATACATGTACACGATAACAAAACAAATTATATAGACCTACACGATAACATTTATAATCCTACGTGATAAATGTTACAACATAACACGATATCGAATTAAACACGTACACGATATCGTGTATAAAACAGTTATAGTGTATCGTTTCTAGGTCGTTTACTTATCGTGTACTAATATGAATATATCGTGTAAACATCATGTACGTGATATTTTATATTGTGTACCCATGTTTTTTTATCGTGTAAGAATAAATTCAGGCGAAAAACATATCCACCTTCTCCAACACCGTATTGAAACACAGTAGTTTCAACATTACACGATTTTTAAAAGTCAGAAAACAAATCATACTTAGCGTGTTTGACCTCTCTTCTGAATCGCTTTCTTTTCGAAGTTCTGATATTTTCTTTACAATTAAAATGCAAATTAAATTCACGGTTTAATGTGTGGGTTAGGAAACAAGTGAAGAAAAAGGTGTTGGGTAGCCTTAGTGGGGGAATGGTCAAAAGAGGGCTTTAGCTATTTTGACGGTTAAAAAGTTAAAGTGGTAAAGGGGTGCAGTGGCCTGTCAGAGACCTTGTATTGGCTTTTTTGATAGTTTAACTTTTGAGTTGATAAATTAGACACTATGTGTCAGGTCGTTTTAAGTTTACTGGCTGTGAGTGACGGTCATGTATTATCTCGTGTACATATTTCGTGTACATATCGTGCACTCCATAAATTTATATCGTGTACATGATAATAATATATTGTGTACTCCATAATTTTATATCGTGTACATGTTTAAAAAATAATATTATCGTGTACACGATAATTTTATATCGTGTACAGATAAAATATTATCGTTTACATATCGTGTACTCCATAATTTTATATCATGTACATGTTTAAAAATAATATTATCGTGTACACGATAATTTTTATTATCGTGTATAGATAAAATATCAGAACTAAAAATATTAGAGTGGAACTCCACACATTGCAACTAAAAATATCCCTAACGTGGATCATTATATTCATATATATGATTTTCGAAGCATTGTGGTTATTTATTATATTAATCCTTGGACGAAAATTGCATTCATATCTGAGATAGAGATCAAATTAATGATTTATATGACCAATTTTTAGGTGATTTATAGAGACTGATACCCCACTAACCAATATATCAGCATGGGGGCCTAACTTCATGCATATGATACCATTAGAAAATCATAAATCTGGAGAACTTAAATAGATTCAATCAGCTGTTATAAAGTTAGAGAGAGGCATAAATGTTTCTCTGTCCATTTTGAATATTACTACACTTTTATCTTATTTTTTCGACTTTCAAAGGACCTGGACTGGTATGTTCGAACATCTTATTTGAGTGAGCAATGATTTATAGTAGGCAAGGTTAGGTTGCTCTTGTCAAAGACGGGCCACATGGTATCGGGATCACCAAAATGACGAGATCACTGACATGGTTGTGAATAATGTTAATTTCAGAAAGGGAAAAATTCGAAACTAATCCTGTATGTTAGGCATTGTCCGAAATTAGTCCTCTATGTTATATAATTTCAATTTTGATCATGCATCTTATTTGCACTATCCAATTTAAGGATAAAATCAATTTTCGATCACTTAAGTTGCCGGAGATGTGCACGTGTTAGTCACGTGATGACTAAATTTGGGGGAATTGCGCCACATGTAATTCTCCACTGACTAGGAAAGACATGTCATCAAAATAGAATTTCAAAAAAATAAAATAAAAAACTTCCATTTTCCAACCTGCCTTCTTCCCCATCAAAATCGCAGAAAAGGGTCACAATTAGGGTTTATGTTTTCTTAACCGCAATCGTGCTCTGGTGCCGAATTGTGGCCTCCATCACCTTCTTTGTTTCTCCAGACTTGCTTGCGCATGTATTAAGTCCAGGCTCGTCCCGGGGGCGGTCAACGCGGAGCCGCCGTACCGGGCCCCCGGTCCGCAAGGGCCCCATTTTATTTTCCTAATACTGCTGATAAAAAATGAATATATAAATTAGAGTTAAAATATAAACCAATTGTTGGTGTAGTTTAAATAGTTTTGTCGTCTTTTTTTTTTATTAGATATCAAGGTTTCGAATCCTATCTAGCACCAATTTCTAATTAGCATCATAATTTTTAGGTGACAACTATTCATAGTTCACAAAATTTCTTAATGCAATCCACTTCTCAATATAGTCCACTTTTATTTAAAAAATAAGTACAAAGTTCTTAATACAACCCATTTAATACCGATTATACCCTTCTTTATCCAATTAAAATTTTCTAAAATAAAATATTATTAATTAAATAGGGTAGCGGATTCTAATAGAAGGTAAAGTAAGAAAAGTGAGATAGAGGACGAAGAAGAAGAAAAGAAAAAGGGAGAAAATAGGGCGAAGAAGGAGATGAGTAAGAAAAATGATCTGCCTGGGCCTTCGAGGGCTAGGGGAGATTGTAGCAGGGGTCAAGGCCATGGTTAACGTGAGGGAAGAAAGAGATAGATGGAGGTAGTGTGACATGAAATTTGTTTATTTACTTTTATGATTTTTTATTTACTCTTCTGGTTATCTATATAATGCTTTAGACTCTTGCATTATATGTTGTTATGGTATTTTGGAGGATATGTTAAAGAGATACAATTTAAATGCTTTTTGTTTCATACTTAATCTTGGCCACTCGTGTGAATGAGAAGGTAATGGGTTTTGAGGTGAGAGTATTTTTTTGTGAAAGTTTAGGTGTTGTGACTAAACATTGTTGATTTATGCAGATGGAGGATATGACATTGTTGATAACTTACTGACTCTTGAACCTAGTGCAAATCATATTTTGATTCTACATTGTAGTATTATTGTTGGAACCGTAGACACGATTTGAGCCTTGATTGTGAGCAAAATATTTGTAATTTGCTTCTGCTATACTGCCATTTTATCATCTTTAGGGATCAAGATAAATTGATTTATATAAATAAAAATGCAATTTCTATGTAGTTCATATGTTGGTTATATTAGGATTCATTTGAACAAATGAACATATGTTATAGGGGACTTGCAGTGGTCAATTGGATCAATTGTTTATTGTTTATGATATTGATTCTAAGATTATGATCAACTTCTCGTGGAATTAAGGTCACCAATTGACCATTAATTAATGTAAAAATGGTTCAAGAGTCAAACCAAGTTCCAAAGTATTTGTTAGTGATGAATGTATTTTATTTTAAAATATCTACTGTAGTGATGGTATTAGGAATCTAATTCAGTTTGCTGAATCTAAGCAAATAAGCAGGGAGGACTCGAGTGATGTGTTGACAGCTGAGGACAGTCTAGCTCCTAGGCTGGCCTAGTCGAAAACTTTTAGACTTTCGATTTTGATAATTGAAATCCAAAACTGTTCCCCTATAATATACTTAAATTTTCGGAAAATATTACATTCTTATTTTTAATTTGTGTCTGAGATGCCGAGTTGATTAGAGATATGGCATATGATTTATTTCTACTGTATGTGTTAGACATTTGTACTTAGATGTTACTTGACACAAAGTACAAGATGAAAAGCTCATCCAAAAAATAACTACCATTTATGTCAAGATTAAAAATTCCGATGCAAATAAAAAAATAACAAAATGAATAAATTTGAATTCTACTAAAGAATTAAACAAGTTAATTCCCTAATCAATTACGGTAACACGCCTTGAATCCTTTTTTTTGCACAAATAATTTTTTGTATAACTCGAATCGTGGTTTATATAAAGATTCCCATCCTACAGCGCTACCACTTCTGTGTTGGTACCAGTTAACAGCGACAGGTGGAAGGGGGCATTCTGGAGTAAGGTCCACCTACACAGAATTACAGTATGGTTAATATATGTAGAATTGATTGAACATATACAAAATGAAGTATAATTGAACTAACCAGACAGAAATGAGTCTTGTTATCCACTAATGCAATACAGAAAAGACGTGGGTCACTCGGGACTGCAGTTCTCAGTGGCAGGAAAGTAAGGTTCTCATCTGGGGTGATCGTGACAAGTGCTACGTTGTACACAGTTGCTACCATGTAACCATTATAAGGTAGTTCAAACCAATGTTGCATGTAGGCTTTATCCTCAAAGCAATGTAATGCAGCGTCAACCTTCTCGGTGCGTCCTTGCTCCATGAATAATGCCTCGTATAGATTCTTGTGCAAATATAAGTCATGAATGAGGTCAGAAAGAATCACAGTCTACGAATCTTCAGTTTTGTTCAACCACTCCGCAATTGCACGAAATCCACAATGTCCATCACCTCTAACATTCCTTGTACCAACAACATATGGGCGGAAAAAAAATGGAATATCTTCAATAAATTCGATTCCTACCTTGTTAGTATGTGCTAGATTTGATGCACGCCGGACTACCTGCTTGGACATAATTGATTGGTAAATTTTACATAACATAAAATAAATAAAGAATTAATAAAAAAAAATACATACTTTGTGTTTTTCCCTACGAGTCGAACTAAACATGGCCCCTGATTCATTTGCTCCATTTACAATAAAAAGTTCATCCGATGGAGAGCAACTATCATCAATGGATTGGACATACTCAAATGCACTAGGATTTCTTTTTGTTGAGTTAGCCTTTTTTCTTGTTTGCTTTTTTAGGCCGCCCACGTGTGCACTGTTGTACTTCCGGTTCAATTAGTGATGTAGTTGTGGGGTGTGCAACTTCCCTTAACCTCTTCAACATTAGCAATCTCTCTGACTCATTTGATTTTTCAAAGGTATTGTTTAATAAGTCAATCGTCATGGTCCAACGACTGCTAACATCACATCCCACATTTATCCCAACTCCCTCCACGGGTTCCATGTCTAGCTTTCTCCAAAATTTATCAATTTTATCCAGGGGTATAGGAATGTCGCCCTGTACATATTCATCTAACTCATGTGCACAAGGAAGACCACAAGTTTTTCGCAAAAGACACCCGCACAACAGTGGGTCGACTGCAGTTTCACCAATACCAACCATTTCTTCCAATATCTTATCTAAAGCAGCAATCGAAACCATGCCCCGTAGAAATTTGAACACAGGAGATCCATATCGGTGTTGGACTATGTTGATGCTCCTCTCGAATGAGCTCTTAACTGCATTATGAGATGTTTCTAGAAGAGTATGAATTTTCTTCCAACAGGTCTCAAAATCAACCATACTTGATTGAAGTTGGATTTTCAATTTGGAATGGTGACCCTCCGCCCTACACATACAAATATTCATGGGTATACGCATTTACATAAAATGAGATGAAAAATAAATAGTAATGAGGTATACCTGTTTGTTGTGGTATTTTCGAAATGCATCACGTTATTTACCCAACAAGAAACAAAGCATTCTTTGTATGGCTTAATCCAATTGTCTACCACATACTTTACATCCTCTTTTTTGTTGGAAAAATCATCTTCAAATCGCTTCAACAATTCTTCGAACCTGTGCTCGGTATCAACAAGCATCAACAAATTCCACGAACCAAAGAAAGAATTCCATTGTTCTTTAGTGCGAAAGAACTTCTTGCATTTGGTAGCTACATTCCTATTGATATGCCATCGACATAGCAAATGACGAGAATCAGGAAAGGTTCTCTCAATTGCATTAATCAATGCAAGTTCTCGATCGGTCACGAACACGACTGGTAAGGAACATATATCCATCAAACCTTTTAGAATAGTGCAGGCCCATATATAATTATCCTCCTTTTCATACTGAAGATATGCACATGCAACCGAAAATGTCATGCTCGTGGAAGTCACCCCGACTATCTCTAGCAACGGGAGCTTGTAACGGTTCGTTTTGTACGTACAGTCCATCAACAAAATACTCGAAAATGAACGCAACAACTTCACACTTGTTGGATGCGCCCAGAACATATCCTTAACAATGTCTGTTTGCTCGCACCGCCTAGTGTGGAAGTAAAATTCATGCTGCTGAAGCTTACCCATTAAATATTGCATTTGTGACCGACCACAATGCTCGAGTTGTTTATTCTTATGCCTAATATTGTAAATCGTTTTGATCGTTGACTTGTTCTTAGAATCATTCAACTGCAATGTGTGTAATATGCCTCTTGGACGACTATTGCACTTTGACAAGTCAGATACCAACTTCAACTCATCAGGCTTTAAACGACCGGCATAAGAATGTCCCTCTAAATATCGTGCTAATTCGTGATTGTGCGAGCCGCATACAACCTCCAATGACCATTGACCAGTCTCTCTATAATATGTTCCTTTAATACTAAAAGGACAACCACATTTCTTCGTTCCAGTACGACGACTCTCTCTTGAATTTGTCATGTCCCCTAGTTCTTTTCCTTCGTCTCCCTCTTCATCTTTATTTTCACTTTGATCAATTAAAGATTTAATTTTGGATGGACGGTATTTACCACCTCGTTCGCATCCTAACCATAAACGAGGTCGCCTTCGTTCATTTCCACATTCTGATCTACTAACAACCACAACCATGCCAAACGGGGTCGCTCTATCACGTACCCAAGTTACCATTGTTTCACGTGAATCAAATATAGTTGTTGTATTAAACACATCTTGATAATCTGCGACCAACTGATTATTTATGGGGTAAACAATACTATTTTCCGTCAACTCCTAAAAAAAACACGCCCCAAATCAGATAGTATAGTTCGATAAGTAACAATTTCAACATGTAATGGCCAAAATTTTTACAACAGTTTGGTTAGCAATGGCCGAACAAGATAATTTAGTTCGGCAGGTAATGACCAAAATTCTTACAATCATTCGCTTATAAGTCATCGTAATTTTATTATAAACTTTTGTCGTTACTAACTAAAATTATTACAATGGTTCAACAGATATCCACCGAATTAACACGTGACTCATGTACGAAAATCGCCGATAATTCTAGCAATTTTTTTTTTTTATAATAGTTCGGTCAGCAATGGCCAAACAAGATACTATAGTTCGGCAGGTAATGGTCAAACTTCTTACTATAGTTTGGTCATAAGCCGCCGTATAAGTTTACTATACACTATGGTCGTTACTGACCGGAATTATTACAATGGTTCAACGGATAAACACCGAATTAACACGCTGCTAACGTACGAAAATCGCACACAATTCTAACAAATTTTTTATAACAGTTCGTCCAACAATGGCTGAACAAGATAATATAGTTCGGCAGGTAATGACCAAACTTCTTACAAGCATTCGGTCATAAGCCACCATATAAGCGTTGTACAATGATCGTAACTGACCGAAATTGTTACAATGGTTCGGCGGATATCCTACGAATTAATACGTGACTCATGTACGAAAATCACTGAAAATTCTAACATTTTTTTTTATAATAGGTCGGTCAGCAATGACCAAACAAGTTAATTTAAATTGGCAAGTAATGACCAAACTGCTTACAACCGTTCGGTCATAATCTGCCGTGTTAGTTTTTAAACTAAGGTCACTACTGAGCGAAATTGTTACGACGGTTCGGCATGTATCCACCGAATTAACGCGTAAGGAGGTACGAAACCTAACGATAATTCTGACCATTATTAACTCTCGTTTATTACACGATGAGTACTAACTAAATTTTTTACAATAGTTCGGCCAGTAATGACCAAACAAGATAATGTAGATCGGCAAGAAGCAGACATAATTCTTACAACCATTCGGTCACAACCCGCCGTATAAATTTATACATCGCAATTCAGAATTTAAATCTAAAAAAAAAGTGCTTTTTACAAAGTAAACTTAAATTTTTACAACCGTTCAGTCATTACTGACCGAATACGGTAATATGGTTCGGCAAGTATCAGCTAGAATTCTTCCAATCGTTTGGTCATAACCCACCGTATGCATTTATATATCATGATGAACGCAATTCATAATTTTCATCTCGAAAAACGCTACGTTTTACAAACAATCGTGAACTAAAGAAGATGAAAATATAGTTACGACTTACCTCGGTCGTATCATTATGTTTCTCTTCATCCATGATTGATTTCTTCTTGGAATTATGAGTTTGTATGTGATTTGGTGTAATTAATTGATGAATTAGGGTTTCAATAAACATTATTTATTATTTATTTAAGATTTAAATTGTATGGGGAGAAGTTTAACTTATTTTTCTACATAAATTATTTTTAATAAAAAAATGAGATAAAAAGGACATTTTAGTCTATTTATTAATGGCTATTTTTTTCAAAAAAAAAAAAAGGTGGTGTGAAGAGAGGATTTAGTGGCGTGAATAGAATCCCCCTTTCTTAATTTGCTCTCCCGAATTCTTCGTCAGAGTACAGTATTAGATATTACACACAACAGAATTCAAATTAAATAGTACATAATGTAAAATGAACCAACAAATTTATAACACGACATACTTATATTTTCTAATATTTTATATGAATTTTAGAATTTAAACATATTTTTCTAATTTTTACATAATTTTCAGATTTGGTATCAAAAGTGCCAATTTTTTGGACTATATTTGCCAATAACAGTGGGACTAACGATGCTAAAACGACTGAGACCACTTCTGCCAAGAATTTAATGGAAACCGTAACAGAAGGACCAGTTCTGCAACATTTGAGTCTAATGGAGTCAAAGTGCAACTGTTGGGATCAAATCACAATTTTGACGTGTCTTGTTGGACCAAAAGTGCAAAATTCTCGTCGAAGTGATCTAACCACCCATCAAGAGAAGTGAATGAAGATCAAAGCCATTATTTCAATTCACTTTATACATAAATTGTTGGATCATCTAGTCGAACACCATCTGATTGAATAGCCATGGATTAACGAAAATGTGCAAAAGCTCTATTTGCCTCTGCCATTTTATGAGTCTCTTCCTTTTTGCGTATGGCATCGCCACTCCCGTTGGCAGCATCCACTAATTCGGAACTTAATTTGAAAGCCATATTTCGACCCGGACGTTTTCGGGATGCCGCTAATAACCAACGAATGGCAAGTGCTTTTCCTTGTGTGGATCCTATTTCAATGGGAACTTGATGAGTCGATCCACCTACACGTCTTGCTTTTACTGCTATATCGGGAGTTACTCCGCGTATTGCTTGACGTAAAAAAGATAGTGGATTTGTTTCTGTCTTTTGTTGAATTTTTTTCATGGCTCGATAGATAATTTGATAAGCCAATGATTTTTTTCCGTGTTTCAGAATACGATTAACCAACATGTTAACTAATCGATTACGATAAATTGGATCGGATTTTGCTGTTTTTTCTTCTGCAGTACCTCGACGTGACATTGTAATATTGGGAATTAAAATATAGGGATTAAGGTTGTGATGTACAAGTTACCTACTTACCGACTTTAAAAATATCGGTTTGGGGGAATAGCGAGGTTCTGAAATGTATGGATGAATTTTTGGTGCTAATAGATATCCTTCTCATTGTACTTTCCCCCTTATTTGTACCCATGTGGAGTCTCTACAAATTTAACATGTACTTGTTCCTAAACAAAACCAGTGAAGTGTCTTTATCACATTTAATGTAATAGAATATTGATGCTATGGAAGAATTATGGATATAAGGTCCACCATATTTAATGGGTCCCCTATGGACCAATTTCTGGATATGGATCCCATCCCTTCTCATGAGAGAGGGAGAGAAATATATCCTCTACGTAGGTCCAACCCTACATCGTATTTTAGGTACTTAAACGATGTTGTTTTGGTGTTAAAATAAAGTTATTTTAGTGTTCAGTACGCGATACATGAAATTTCGAATCTAAGTGAGATATTCTATTAAACACTTGAATTGTGAACTTTTATACAAATCTGATTTCATAAAAAAAAAAAAGAAGAATACATGTGAGAGAACCTCATCTTAATTTGTAAAAAAAAAAACTGCCCAAAAGCACTTTTCTTGAAGTGGGGTTTTCAAATGTTTATGGGGGACCCTTTTGATTTCTCCTTACATTATTCTCTAACCAAACTTGTTTAATATGTTAAGTAAAAAACTACACCATATAATTAAGGAAAAAATTTAAAAAAATTCATCTAAAAAGAACCATAATAATCAAATTTTGAGCCCTGAATGGCTTTTCTGCTTTGTTTCTTGATTCCAGATTTGTCCTATATCTTGTGCGACTTTAATAGCATCTATTGATGCACCAGAGATCCCTCTTCTTGTGAAACCAACTACATAAAGCCCATCTTTGCCTTTCCATCCATTCGGAAATGGTGATCTCGGAAAACCATCCCTCGAAAAGAATTCACTTTCCTGTACCACCAAAAAGCCACAATACTTTAATTTCACACTTCATTTAATCTATACATGACAAACATGCACTAATGAAGATAAAAAATTGTATGCATATGTGCAAGCAGCACAATAACTTAAATATAACATAACAGTGTCATGGAATAGAGGATCTAACAACCGTCACACAAAGTTATATATAGATATAATTTAATAAGTTCTGACCTTTAACCATGATGGGACATTGCTCGAATATCCAGTAGACAAAATAACAGAATCAATTTGGAGAATTTCTCCATTGACCAGCTGAACTCCTCCCTGCAAAAACTTGTTGATCCCAGGTACCACTTTGATGTCACCTGATCTAATTCTTGAAAGTGTCCCTATATCCAAAACTGGGGTTTTCCCTTCTCTGTTTTTCAACTGTAATGGGCCCATAGTGGGCCTCTTCAGCCCATATTTCTCTATGTTTCCAAGAATCAAACTTGCTGCTCCAACTAGTATCTTATCCACGGCCCAAATTGGCATCCATTTCATCATCATAACTCCCAACTCAAACGTCGATTTTCCCAATATTTCCCGAGGCAATACATGAACCTGCGTTAAAAACAACAAACTTATATAATAAAAACAATGCATAAAGTTTATGATTTTTCTCTGCTGATCGCCCGCCGAAGCTTACCGAGTCACGAACCACCATTGACGGAGCAGCGTCATGGTGACAAAGATCAAGCGAAACTTCCATCCCGGAATTCCCACATCCGACGACCAAAACGCGCTTTCCCCTGAAAGCTTCGCCCGATTTATAATCACAAGCATGCATCACATTGCCATTAAACTCATTGACACCATCAAATTCCGGCACCACTTTCTCCGCATTCTCGCCGCTAGCCACCACAATCCACCTGGATATATACTCCGCCGTCAAACCACCGGTGCACGCAACTGTGTTAACGCGCCACAGACCGCAGGTGTGATCGTACATAGCGGAGGTAACCGCCTCGTCAAACCTGGGACGAATGTCGAAGTGGTGGGCATAGGAGTGCAAGTAGTTGATGAAGTGTTGTTTGGTTGGATATTCGGGGAAGTTTTCGGGAAAAGGGATGTAGGGAAGTTGGCAGAATTGTTTAGGGAGATGAAGATTGAGGCGATCGTAGGTTCTGTTTTGCCATAGTGAGGCAATGCAGTTGGCTCTTTCTAGGATCACGAATGGGACACCTAGCTGTTTGAGGCCGGCAGCGACTGCTAGGCCGGACGGGCCGGCGCCGATTATCACGGGACCGTTTACGAGGATGCAGCGGCCTGAAAACAGCTCTTGGTGGTCCGGTGTAGGAGCCATCACACAGTGGTTCATTCAGATTGTGGATTGGCTTTTGAGGAATGATTGTGAGAAGTGGAGTTTGTGTGGAGGGGTTTAAATAGGGGGAGGCACCTTCTAATTAGGATTATTAAATTAAAGCCTCTATAAGGTGTCTCTTTCCAATCATAATATTAGCATCAATTTAAGCTTTTGGAGTAGTATATACCAATTGAGTTAAGGAAGACGTTTTTTTTAAACAAAAAAGTTTACTTCGCAACTTACTGAAATTGTTTGTCCTGATTGATAAAAAAATAACGTTGACGAATGTCAGCTAGAGAGTGCTGTGTCAAATTTGATTGAGGGAATTAATGAGTGTGCCCTTAAATTTACTCAGCCAATCCTTAAGTAAACGCACCCTTAGTAAAAGAAGCCATATTTGATTGCTTATTTTCCTTATAGTGTTTTGAAGTTTGTATTACTATAGAGTATTGACATTATTATTGGAAATTTATATTGTAAAGGGGGTGTGCACCCAACTTTGATCAATTTGATTGATGAAATAAGTATAAGAGTTCGAGTTAATTCTATATGATATAACAATAGAACTATAAATACTAGAAGCATTCCAAGTATCTATTGTGTTAGAGAAGGTGCTTTCTAGTTGGAATGACTTCCAGAATTATCTTAAACACAAGAGAAATGAGATGAGATTTGCAACTCTAAACATGGTCATGCTTCAATAATGGCCGAACCAATTTATTGAATATACACCTCTAACAAGGGAAGATACACAATAAAAATGGCAAATAATTAATCAATAAAGCCAAAGTTCCAGTTTTTGTAAACCAAACCAGTTGGCTAAGAAACGTAACGAACCCAAGAAGATGTGGCTAAAGCTTATAAATAGGATTTGAAAAGGACATATATATTATTTTTCAGATTATTATTAAATTAAAGCGTCTAAAAGATGTCTCTTTCCAATCATAATACTAGTATCAGTTTAAGCTTTTGGATATATACTAATTGAGTGAACTGGTTGCTTATTTATTTTCTATACTGTTCCAATTTTGTATATTATTATATTCCGCACAATATTGATGTTGTATCATACACAATGCATTAGTCGATAAGTTTATACTTCTGAATTTCGGCCAAAGATATTAAGATTAGGAAAAATTACCGATTGTCATTCAAAATTTTCGAATTTTTGTATTTTGTCATAAAAATTATTTTAGTTTGTTGAACTTAACCATCAGAATTTATGATCTTTTTACAAATTACCATTTGATGAAAATCTCAGTCGTCTATAATTAAACAATCGATGGTTGAAATTTGTTTGACATTATAATTTGCAATAAAAGAACTTATTTAACAAGCGCAAAAACACATACAACTGGGATAGTATATTGTGAAGAATGAGGACTTATTATACTCATGAATCGGGTGACAAACGGATCAGAAAACCGGATCAGAAATGAGCTGAAAGCTGAGGAAGAAGAAACTGCCATATGGCAGTTATAACTGACAGACGCAACGGTTTTAGCTAGAACCGTTGTGAAAGGCCGTTAGCAGCAGTTTTCCTTGAGTCAGTTTTGTACGCGTTTTTGATCTGTTTCAGCTGGTTTTTCATTCTGAGTTCATATATGATGATGTATCTCTCATTTCCAGTTTGTAACACACGCATATAGAGGAGTGAGAGAGGATAGATAGAGGATACACTTGGATAGAAGAGTGATTGTCATTCTTTGAGTGTTTTCTTTCTTGTGTTGCTGCTGAGTTGATTTCAGTAGTTTTATCATCTTGTAAACGTTTATTGGGAGTTAATAGAGATCTGAAGCATCCTCCGTGGACGTAGGTCATTCTTGGGCCGAACCACGTAAACTTGGAGTCGATTTACTTCTGTTTTGATTCATTGATTTTGTTTTCTTGTTTTGATCCAATTGATTGTTAACTCACAACAATTGGCGCCGTCTGTGGGAAGTTTGCGAACTGGAGTGGATCAAGGAGTTGACAATGGCAGCAATGAAGTACGATGTTGAGAAATTCAATGGCAAAAACGATTTTGGTCTGTGTCAGCTGAAGATGAAGGCTCTCCTCGTTCAGCAGGGACTTGCAGGGGCTCTCAAGGGTGTTGATGGCTTCTCTGATAAAATTGGAGCCAGTGAAAAAGCAGAATTGTTGGATAAGGCACATTCTGCCATCATCCTGTCCCTGGGAGATAAAGTGTTGAGGGAAGTGTCCAAAGAAGTGACAGCAGAAGCTGTCTGGAACAAGTTAGAAGAACTTTACAAAAAGAAGACCATGGTAAATCGTTTATATCTCAAACAGAAGCTATACTCATTCAAGATCAAAGAAGATAAGGCTATAGATGATCAGCTGGAGGAGTTCAACAAGTATCTGGATGATCTTGAAGGAGTTGATGCCAAGATTGAAGATGAAGACAGAGCTATCCTATTGCTCAATGCATTACCAAAGTATTATGAGCATCTTAAAGATGCCATGATGTATGGGAGAGAAACCAAAATATCCCTGGAAGAGGTTCAAACTGCTCTAAAGGCAAAAGAGTTGCAAAGCTCATCTGATGGAAAATTTGACCCTCAAGCAGAAGGGTTACACATCAAACCAGGACAGTTTCACAAGTTCAAGAAAGCTTCAACAGCAAATGGTGTGGGAAAGCAATCACACCAGACAAAGCCAAAAGGTGTTGGGGGAAAGGAAACCAGAAAGTGTTTTCATTGCAAGAAGCCAGGTCATCTAAAAAAGAACTGCTTTGAATTCAAAAGAAAGAAGGCAGAAGGTTCAAACAAACCAAATACAGCAGATTTGGCACAAGGAGAAGAAGATGCTGATGTCTTGAACATTGTTGAAGGAAGGACAGAAGACAAGTGGATTCTGGACTCAGGATGTAGCTTCCACATGTGCCCTAATGCTGGATGGTTTCACAACCTCAAGGTACACAAACAGGGCTCAGTAATGTTAGGAGATGATCATGCATGTCAGATTGAAGGCATTGGTGATGTCAGGCTCAAAATGCATGATGGTTCTGTTAAAACCCTGTCAAATGTAAGATATATCCCCATGCTGAAGAGAAACCTCATCAGTCTTGGAACTTTGGAAAACAAAGGATGCAATTTCAAATCAATGCAAGGGCAATTGTTTGTGTACAAGGGTTCAAAATTGGTGATGAAAGGCATCAAGAAAGCAAGCCTTTACTATCTGATTGCAGAGACTCTGATAGGGGATGTAAATAATGTTGTTGTTGAAGATTCACATTTATGGCACAAAAGACTTGGCCATATGAGTGAAACAGGCATGAATGAGCTTCTGAAACAAGGGATCATCAATCACAAAGGGAGGTTCCAAGTACAGAATTGTGAGATCTGCATTCTAGCAAAAAGCAAGAGACTGCCATACCCCAAAGGTAAACACACTTCTAAACACCCTCTTGACTATGCCCATTCTGATCTTTGGGGGCCTTCAAAAGTAGAAACAATGGGGGGTGGAAGATATTTCTTAAGCATAATAGATGATTATTCAAGAAAACTATGGATTTTCATACTAAAGAATAAGTCTGATGCTTTTAACAAATTCCAAGAATGGTGTAAAGAAGTTGAGATGGAGAAAGGGTCTACACTGAAGTGTCTAAGGACAGACAATGGTTTAGAATTCCTATATGAAGAATTCCAGAAATTTTGCAAAGAAAGGGGCATAAAGAGACACAAAACTGTCCCTGCTCATCCTCAACAAAATGGAGTAGCTGAGAGGATGAACAGAACAGTTTTGGAAAGGATCAGATGCATGCTAATAGAGTTTGGAATGCCAAAAAGGTTCTGGGGAGAAGCTGCTGTTACTGCAGCATATTTGATAAACAGAAGTCCATCCACCCCAAACCAGTATGTAACTCCATATCAGAAATGGAGTGGAAACTCACCAGATTGTTCACACTTGAGACCTTTTGGATGTCTAGCTTATTCTCATGTCAAACAAGACAAATTGGATGCAAGGGCATTAAAGTGCATAATGTTGGGGTATCCACAAGGAGTAAAGGGATACAGATTATGGTGCTTGGAGTCTGGGATGAACAAAGTGATCATAAGCAGAGATGTGAAGTTCTGTGAAGAGCAATTGCCAATGAAACCAAATTCAAGTGCTCCACTGGAAGTGACAGTAAAGAACAAAGGTACACAGCTCAAGGTGGAGCAGGATGACACAGATGGAAAGTCAGAAACTGATGAAGACACATAATCAATTCAAGAACAAACTGACTCAGAAAAGAATCAATACCAACTGGTTAGAGATAGAGAAAGGAGGGTTATAAAACCATCCTCTAGATATGGCAGTGATTACCTCACTGCTTATGCCTTAAGTGTTGCAGAAGAAACATAATATTCTGAGCCAAGAAACTACAGAGAAGCTGTTAGCAGTAGTGACAGAGAAAGCTGGATCATTGCTATGCAAGAAGAAATGGATTCTTTGGAAAGAAATGGGACATGGATACTGGTGGATAAACCTGCTGGGCATAAACTTGTTAGCTGTAAATGGATCTTCAAGAAGAAAGTAGAATTCAGTGGGACAGAAAGGATAAGGTTTAAGGCCAGATTAGTTGCAAGAGGCTTCACTCAAAAGGAGGGAATAGACTACAATGAGATCTTTTCCCCTGTAGTGAAACATTGTTCCATAAGAATGCTTCTGGCAATGGTTGCACAGATGGACTTAGAGCTGGAACAGTTGGATGTCAAAACTGCATTTCTGCATGGTGAACTTAAGGAGACTATCTTCATGCATCAACTAGAGGGTTTTGAGATGCCAGAAAGTGAGAACAAGGCTTGTCTACTTAAGAAATCTTTATATGGCCTTAAGCAAAGCTCCAGACAATGGTATATAAAGTTTGATGAGTGTATGAAAAGGATTGGATATACAAAATCAAAGTATGACAATTGTGTTTTCATGAGAAAATCTGGGGATGAAATTCTGAGTTTTTTACTATTGTATGTGGATGATATGCTTGTAGCAAGCAGATATCAATCTGAGATAGAAAGGCTCAAAACAGATTTGCAGGAAGAGTTTGAAATGAAGCAGCTTGGAGAAGCAAGAAGGATTTTGGGTATGGACATATGCAGAGATAGAAGAAGAGGATTGTTGTGGCTTGAGCAGAGAAGTTATGTTGAGAAGATTCTTAACAAATTCAAAATGGACGAAGCAAGGCCAGTAACAGTCCCTTTGGCACAGCATTTCAAGCTGACAGAATCACAGAAGCCCAAAACTGAAGAGGAAGAACAGGAGATGTCAAAGGTTCCTTATTCAAATGCTGTTGGCAGCATAATGTATCTAATGGTGTGTTCTAGACCTGACATATCTCATGCAGTAAGTGTTGTTTCCAGATATATGTCCAATCCTGGAAAGCAACACTGGGAAGCACTCAAATGGATTATGAGGTATTTGAGAGGATCTGCAGCTAGAGGAATTATGTTCAGAAAAGTTGATGGTTTGCAGGATGCTGTGAAAGGTTATGTGGATTCAGATTATGCAGCAAACTTAGATAGCAGGAAATCTCAATCAGGTTATGTATTCACATTGTTTGGTGCAGCTATCAGTTGGAGGTCCATGTTACAGTCAGTGGTGGCATTAAGCACTACAGAAGCAGAGTATATGGCAATGAATGAGGCTGTAAAGGAAGCAGTGTGGCTAAGAGGTATGATTTCTGAGTTTGGGATAAAGCAGCAATCTGTAACAGTGATGTGTGACTCTCAGAGTGCGCTTCACCTGGTAAAGCATCAAGTCTATCATGAAAGATCAAAACATATTGATGTGAAGCATCATTATGTTAGAGATATTATTGAGAAAGGAGATGTGAATGTAAAGAAGGTGAGCACGAAGGAGAATGCAGCTGACATGCTTACCAAAGCTTTACCAACAGATAAATTCAATTATTGCTTGAATTTAATCCAAGTGGTTCAATGCAATTAAGGAGCAGTATTGCAGGAACATGTTCAAGTTTGAACATGGTTGAGGGAGTTTCATGTTTGATATTAAAATTCAAGATTGTTTGTTTCAAGGTGGAGTTTATTCGTATATAAGTCAGGTGGAGATTTGTGAAGAATGAGGACTTATTATACTGATGAATCGGGTCACAAACGGATCAGAAAACCGGATCAGAAATGAGCTGAAAGCTGAGGAAGAAGAAACTGCCATATGGCAGTTATAACTGACAGACGCAACGGTTTTAGCTAAAACCGTTGTGAAAGGCCGTTAGCAGCAGTGTTTTGTACGCGTTTTTGATCTGTTTCAGCTGGTTTTTCATTCTGAGTTCATATATGATGATGTATCTCTCATTTCCAGTTTGTAACACACGCATATAGAGGAGTGAGAGGATAGATAGAGGATACACTTGGATAGAAGAGTGATTGTCATTCTTTGAGTGTTTTCTTTCTTGTGTTGCTGCTGAGTTGATTTCAGTAGTTTTATCATCTTGTAAACGTTTCTTGGGAGTTAATAGAGAGCTGAAGCATCCTCCGTGGACGTAGGTCATTCTTGGGCCGAACCACGTAAACTTGGAGTCGATTTACTTCTGTTTTGATTCATTGATTTTGTTTTCTTGTTTTGATCCAATTGATTGTTAACTCACAACATATATTGTTAATAATATCTACTTCCTTTCAATTATAAACATTTTGGTCATAACTTCTATTAATTCTAATTATTACTCTTTTAAAATTAAAAAGAATAATTAAATTAATATTGTAGAGAAAAAATGGTTAGCATGAATGTAGGATGACATGTTCGATTTTGAGGATTAATGGGTCCTTGATTAGTGTAACACATGAAGGTAGATGGTTGAGTAATAAAAAAATATACAAAGGGAAAAAAGAAACGAGAACAACAAATATTATACTTCAAAACAATTTTTGGACCACTAAGTGTGTATTCAGAGGCATCCTCTGCCAAAAGTTTGAGTTTTCTTGGAAACTCTATCATTACCATTCATTTGACAATCTTTGTTTCGATTCTCCCAGAATTATTATTATTATTGTTATTATTTTCTTGATACAAACTACTAAGATATATTATAACATATGTTTTTTTTACAAATTTGGCACAACGTCTTAATAATTGTTAATTAATTAACACCCTATCAACAAATTTACAATTAAGCTATCTTGTATATTTTGTTTTAACGCTTAAATTCTAGATTGTACACCCGTTTGCTGCGTTACTTGGATACATAATCACTCGTAGGATATAACTATAACATTGTTGAATTTTTATGTATATCTGACAATGACTTATAATATTTCAAATAGAATTACGACTGAAACTATCAGTACTAGTCTATTACAACTCTCGAAGAAGCTTCCGAATAAGACTTCTGAAATTCGATGTAAGAATGATACTAAGGATTCTGATCACCATGATCGAACAACACACGAATAGTCACCAATAATTCTGGATAATTGATGTTCTATCAGTACATGAACAACTCCAAAGATTCTGGACATATGATGTTTGAACAACATATAAACCACTCTAAGGATTCTGGATAGATGTTTGAACAATACATGAACAACTTCACGGATCTTGGACGATTGATCTCTGAAACAAATGTTACAAAAACAAAAGAACAAGGAGGTGAAGTTGACTCGAGGTTCGACCTCTTTCCGCAAAACTAATACGTCCCGGCTAGTGCCCACAGTCTGATGTAATGTTGTCAAAGATAAAATTACTTCCATTTTCAAGATAGTAGCACCACAAATTAAGAAATACCAACAAACTTGAATGCGTGGTAAGAACTGGGCGAAATTCTATGAGTTGAAATGAATTTGGGATGCATTTTAAAATGCAATAAGATGTAGATTTTGGAATAGTTTCTTATCACTTTCTCAAATGTTCTCTCGTCTCCTATACAGGAAAACAATAATGACCTATATATAGGCATCATCCCACTTCATTAGAGAATAATGACACTCTTTAATGGGTCTTTAAGGTATTCAAATATGTCATTTAAGGCTTTCAAATGAGGTCACTAACTTCCAGATGTTACACCATCTTAATGTAGGTATTACTCCTCATTTATTTCAGGTGTTACACTACCATAATGTTGATAGACCTATTTCTAAACCTTAATTACCGCAAGTATATGGGTGTAGATTTGTATAGGATAAGTCAAGGTCGATCCACAGGGAATAGGTTAGCGTAGTTCGATACCCCAATTATCTAGGATTATCCTAACTAGACACTAGAATTGGTGAATGATTTTATTACACTATATTGCATGTACTAATTAACTGAATTAATTAACAAATGAGAATTTCCAATCAATGAGAATGTATCATAGGATTTCGATTTCAAGAATTACGCTAATGCTGATTAATGTCTACTTTATAAACTTTTAAACCAGTTTTATTATCTATTAGGCGGCCCTTAATTAACTTAACCCTTCTCTCGTAGCGACTAAGTCATAGATTGATTGAGATAATTACTCTCTCGAGTCAATTAATCCTAATAACTCCTACGACCCCTTAACCTTTTACCTACACGATCATAGACAATTGCGCTAAGCGTTGTCGTCTGTTAACAATTCCCTTCTCTCGAAGTGGAATCGTTCAACAAGTAAATTAAAACTAATTGGCTAGATTAAATTCAATTAAACCAAACACATAGACAGATAAAAATAACTAGAGCCTATAAATTAAGCAATTAAATCAACATTGTTGTAAAACCTTACTTTCTAATCCTAGGACACGAGTAGTTTAACTACTCATGTCTACTAACATAACAAAACAAAGAACTTAAAATAAACAAAGCATAATTAAACTTGATAGTCGGCTTGTCGATCTTCGTCTTCTCGCTCTCACGGCTTCTACTTCAATGTAAAAGTATGAGATTGTATTATCAGTGATCCTTGAAAACTCGAGCTTGGCCTCTTTTTGTAAGTTGAGGTTGAAATCCTTAAGCGTTTAAGATAAGAATCCCATAAAAAACCCGAATTTGCTTAGAAAGGACTTCTGGCGCGACCGCGCCAAGCTACGACCAATTGCACCCAACCTACTACTGTCAACTTCTTGAATGTGTCTACTTTTGGCGCGATCACGTTGCCTATTGGCGCAGTCGCGTTAGACCTCCTGGATTCCCTCTTTGAGCCAATTTTTAATGCGGCCGAGTCCAATCCTGGTGCGGTCGCGTTGCTTCTTCAACATGTTGGGCCTTGCTTTTGGCCCAATATGACCCATCTTGTCCTTTCTTTGACTCATTTCTTCGTGTAACCTCACAAAGTCTTCATTTTAGCCTGAAAACCCTGAAAACACTATAAAATAAGTCAATACACGTCAAATGGTCCAATATATCAAATATGAACGATTCTAGACCAATTATACATGCAAATTTTACAAAATACATACGTAAATTACCCTAAATGCTTGCATACACAATGTGTATCAAAATCCCCCAAACTTAAACTGTTGTTCATCCTGAACAACATAAAAAATAATTAGAACTAGCCCACATGCATTTAGGGCGATTAGACGATGAATTAAGTTTTAGATTGATTTTCTCAAAAAGCTAAGCAACACAGTGTAATTGAGAATCTGTGATAACCCAAAAATCAACTAATTTCGAGTTATTCAATTCTCACCAGGTAAGTGTTTCTCTCATCTCTCTAGTGTTTAGGTTAACCATATTTTCGCTCAAATTGAACTATATGCAAAGCCTACCATATGCTTGCCAATTGTCTAAACTAGACTTCGTACTCGATATGTGTGACAAAGGATAAAAAATGTCTTTTATTTTGGTTGTAATATGGGCTTAAGTTAAGGTGAGACATATTGACTACTTGTGGACTAATCAAGTTACTCCTAATCCGACTACCCCTCAATACAATCACTCAATCTCACTTTCCAAATCTCAGCAAATCACCCCGCAAAGTGACTTCTTCACCTTCAAAAGTCCTTACAACTTATGTGCTTTTCATTTATATGGGTACCACATCTTGGGACTACCCAAATTTTCTAGTCAATTCAACAACTAAACACTTTATTTCTTAGCCTCTCCTCAAAATTACGAGCAAATTATAAACAATGAATTCTTTCTTTTTTTATTTACTAGGAGAGGTTATTTTTCTCGTCTTTTGACCTATCATTCTTTCCTTCCCTTCATCTTTTGACTATCCACTAGTTTTCCTTTTCCTTCCCAATATTTTTTACCCAAATATCTTCCAATCCTCCTCCCCTCTTTTCTCAATTAGTCCAACTAGGGCCAAAGGCTTACATCGAAAGATTTTTTGCTTATAATATAGGGCTATGAAATAACAGGCTTTTAAGCTCAAACGGGCTAATTAGGGATTAATTATGAACTTTTGGTGCAAAGGGCATCTTTTCAAGGCTAAAAAATAGCTTAAAACAAGAATTACCTAAGATCATTTCCTAAGTCACAACACATACTTGACACATTCATAGTAGAGACTCAAGTCAAGTTCTAGAGACTAGTGCACATATCAAATCAAAACCACACCGAAAGAAGTCATATTACTAAAAAAATAGGAGTACAAATAGGCTCAAATCCTCACAAGGTTAATTTTGATAAAATATTCTAAGTTCAAGCTCAATTTCGTCTCAAATTACCTCTCATGCGCTACTATGTGCTAATTAATCAATGTTTTACTGAAAATTACTTCATGATTAACACATCATCGTCTATCGTTTTCCTAAGTTCCTCTTTCTTTCACAAGTCAAACAACTACTCGGGTTCATTACTTCTACACTCCAATAACCAAATAAACAACTAAAAAAAAACATAAAGACTACTACGACCAACATGACTACTATGACCAACATGACTACTACGACCAACATGACTAGTAAAGTAAAGAACACACAAATGGGCTCATAGACCCAATGACTAATGGGCTTACAGACCCAATGACTTCATCACAAAAAAATGTCAACAGACAACGAGCACACAGGCTCCTCAAAGCACAAAACAAATAACTAAATAGACAAAGCAGATAATGCGCAAAAATGTAAATAG
Organism: Ajuga chamaepitys; assembly: GCA_958295605.1. Taxonomy (NCBI): domain Eukaryota; kingdom Viridiplantae; phylum Streptophyta; class Magnoliopsida; order Lamiales; family Lamiaceae; genus Ajuga; species Ajuga chamaepitys. Next base: position 21,526,917 of record OY282506.1, on the reverse strand, counting down.
CTGCCAAGTCGTCCCATTATTCACCCCCTCCCCCAAACTCGGTCAAAGGCCAAGTTTGTGGGAAGAGTGGTACGTCTTGGTGCTTAACTCACAGATCATTGTGGGGTTGGTGGTTAGAATCCGTGTTGGCTCCAAAATTGAGCCATGGCATCCCAACGGCTATCCTGCTGTTATCTCCAAGCTTGGGCTTCATTTGCTTGTGTTATGATCGTACGCAACATGGGATTAATCTCTTGAAGAGCTTCTCGATTCTCCGTCTGATGCCTCTCAAACCGAGTACTAAGGGCAGCAACTTCAGCTTGAAGAGAAGTGATCATCCTTTCAAGGTCTTCATTTCTCTCCGAAGACGATGCAACAATAGTGGCTGCTCTCTTTATGGACGAGGACCGTGACTGCTTCCTTCAATTGCTTGGCCCGGTTGAAAGACCGGAGCATCTGGCCTTTGGGAGTTGGCCAATTGCTCATCGGAAGACATGGCGAGGTTGTCTTTATCATCAAGACTCATAACAACGATGAGCTCGGTATCAGGGAGTCAGAAATATGACCCTACATTTTGGAACACATATGGAACCCTTCTATCCTCTCCCAGGACAACCACCTGCATACTCTCTAGGAGTTCCCATGTAAAACGAATGTCTCTCTTTACCAGGACCATATAATCAAGGGCATGCCACAATAGGCAGCGATCGAAGTAATAATACCTCCAATGACGATGTTGTCTTTCTGCTTTTTGATAATATTAACAAATTGCTCTGCCAAAAGGACCATATTATCAAACTGCGATTATGGAGTACATTCCACATGAAGTGGAGTTCCTTCTGTATGATCGTGCCTGTCTCCTTTCTGGCAAAGAGTGTATGTGCCGAAAACTTCTGGAAGTATCTGATCACTGGGTTCCGAATCCATGAGGCTTTTGCATTTCACGAGACATAAGCCTGCGGAGGCAGTAGCGGAGGAGTTGCTGCCAATTGCCCCCAAAAATCATTTGGGTTAAACATCTCTGGCGGCTCACTTTCAGTTGGAGGAAAACTCGAAGATCTCATCAAGCTCAGAAAATGTAACTTCTTGCAGCTCTCCCATCAACTGAAAGGTAATTTTATCCGGTCGCTTCTGCTCGGGCTGACTGGCTACTACGATCTCAAAAGTGCTGAGAAATTCGATTGTCAGCCTCTCGTACGTTTGCTCATGTTTCATGAACTCTGTCAATCCTGAAACCACGAGAAATGCGCTTACATTCTTATGTATCCCCATAGCTCTTGTCAACTCGGGATTTGTGAATCGGGTAGGCACAATTGTGCACTGACGAAGCATGCCAGATCTTTGTTTGGGCTCATCATTCTCTAGTGCAAAGCCATATAGGATTCGGCTATCACTTTGGTAATATCACTACCCTCTCTGGATCCGGAATAGAAGCTTCTTCACCCACCTTTTTCTTTTCCTTGCTCTTGCTTGTTCTAGCTTTTCGTGGAGCCATTTTAGTGAACCTGAGACGTGGTTTTTTAAAATCTAAATCACGAACTAACACGATCGCGTCATGGTCTGACGCGACCGCGCCCAGCATACTGTCCTGCAAGTTAGGCGATGATTTTGACGCGACCGCGTCATAGGCTGGCGAGACCGTGCCCAACGTACTAACCTTTAGGTTAGGAAACGATTTTGACGCGACCACGTCATAGGCTTGGTGCGACCGTGTTGGAGTTTCTGCGGGACAAAGGCCAGTTTTTTCATTTCGTGCTACCCCATTCTTTTACTCTTGGTTCATCAATGTTGGTTCCTACATTCACAAAAACACTAAAACACGAGTAACATATCAACATAAGAATTAAAATAACAAAAAATACGAAAAAATAGTAAACATCGGGTTGCCTCCCGACAAACGTTAACTTTTACGTCTCCAGCCCAACGACCCTCTTGGTTTTTTTATTAATGAAAGGCTAAATAACTATTTTTACTTGCTCTCAGATTAGTTACGACTCTATTTAGCAAGTTTGGACTCTTTACAACAGTATAAACGACACAACAATTATCATTTTCTTTTAGGCTCGCCCTATTATAAATGTGAAATGTGATTACTTCATTTTGAATACGAAGTGTCAACTTCCCTTTAGGCATATCTATCACTGCTAGACTTGTTGCCAAGAATGGTTGACCTAAAATAAAAGGAACATCTATATTTCCTTGCATGTCAACAATTAGAAAATCACTAGGGAATTCAAAATTTTTAACTCGAATAAGCACGTCCTCTACTACTCCCAATGGCATTAGTATTGATCCATCTGCCAATTGGATAGTAGTAAAAGCTTGCTTGACTACCCCTAGTCCTAATTGTGCGTACATTTTAAGAGGCATTAAGTTGACACTTGATCCTATATCACATAACACATTTTTGAACACTTGACTACCAATAGAACATGCTATGGAAAAACTCCTTGGATCTTTCGTTTTGGTAGCCCTTCTTATGCAATTATTTATGTTCTTCGGGAGACTCATGTCTTTCATCTTTGAGTCCTTTGGCTCACAATCATCTTTCATGACACTCCTAACCATAAAATCTTTCATGATCCCTTCTCACTTTCTTCCTTGGGTTTGTCTTGCACTATATAAAACGTACTAGAACTTTCTAAAGGAATTGGGTTAGCAGAGATATTATCGTGTAAATCAGATTCAGATGAATCATTAAAAGAAGAAAGTAGTATTTTCTTATGTTTATCGTCACTGCTTTCTTTCTTTTGATGTTCCACTTTCTCTCTTGCTAATCTCTTCCTCTCTGCTCGTTCCTCCTTTGCCAACTTCTTCTTAGCTTCACCCTCTTCCAAACGCTTAGCATGTTCGATGCAGAGTCACTCATTCGTCTTTCTAATGGTTGCTAGAGAAAATGGAATGGGAGGTATATATTCGGGGACTTCTTTTCTTTTTGGCGGTGCAAACTCATATTTGACCTCCTCCTCTTGATTTTGTTCAATTCCCTTTTCAACTTCTTTCGGCTCTTGACTCTCTTGTTTAGTCTCGCCCCTTGAGTGGATAGCATTACACTGCTCCCTTGGGTTGATGATGGTGTTCCTAGGTAATAGTCCCTGCTTGTTTTGAGCCCCAACAATCTTTATCAACTGACTTAAGTTGCTGGATATTTCTTTCATATTCTCTCCCAACTGCTTGATCTCCGCTCCTTGACTAGTCACTTGCTTGTTTAGCTCAATAAATCTTCCATCCATCTTTCTCTCCAGTTGAGCTAATTTTTCATCATACTTTGCCAACGGTGACTGTACTATTTCCTCTTGTGTCGGCTTTTGGCCATCATGAATCATGCCATTCGTAACAGCAAAACCTGGTGGTGGATTAAGCGAATTTTTTGTGCTGCCATAAGAGAAGTTTTGGTTATTCCGGTTAAGTGGATATTGATTTTGCCTTGCTGATTATTCTGGAAGTTATTGAAGTTTCTTTGATTTACGAAGTTAACCTCTTCAATATCTTCCTGTCCCATTGACTGCTATGCTGAGGTATCAGTGTGTTGTGCTAACGTCAGACTGGTTAGCAGACTTACTTGGTTAGTCAAGGAAAACAACTGAGAGGTAATAGTATTGTTTGGCTCTGCTTCTACAATACTAGCCACTTTTGTTGGCTGATTTCTCTCATTCGGCCACTGATAGCTAGTTCTGGCCATTGCATCCAAAACTGAGAATGCATCCTTGATGTTCTTTTCCATCAAGCTACCCCTTGCTACTGCATCTACCTAGTTTCGTGCTGGAGCAAGTAATCCATTGTAAAACTTACACATTTGCTGCTTGAAAAAACATGTTAGGGACAACTCCGAATAAGATAGCGAAATCGCTCCCATGCTTCACCGAATGGTTCTTGATCCATCTGCCTAAACTGATTGATCTTATTCTGCAAATCTAACATCTTGCTCGGCGAAAAGTATTTCAATAGAAATTTGTGCTTAAGTCTTTCCATTCTGTTACATCATCTAGCGAGTTAAACCACTGAAGTGCTTTGTCCTTCAATGAGAACGGTAACAACCTCATAGTTACTTGCTCGTGTGGCATATGATTTATCTTGATTGTTTAAGCCAACCCGCGGAACTTATTCAGATGCACATTTGGGTTTTCTAGTGTGCTCCCACCAAACTGATTCTGTTGAACAATGTTTATCAGAGCGGGCTTTAACTCGAAGCTATTAGAATTTAGTAGAGGTGCTTGCACTCCGAACTTCTAATTTGGTGTAGGGTGAAAATAATCACTCACGGGTGTGTTGTCCTCATCTAACTCATCTCGTCTGATATGTGCACGTCTCTGCTACTGTAATGGTGGTTGTTGTTGCTGCAGATTCGTTACTCTATAATCCAAATTAGCTAGAGCCCCTAATATATGATTCAGTGCCTCCTCTTGGTTCAGATTCTGTGGAACATTCTCCATCTCGACTGTGGGATTTCTTCGCGTTCGGTGCCAACGGGCAGTCGCTTCAATCTCAGGATCGAAAGGAATAAGTTGTTCTTTCCCTTTTGACCTAGTTTGCATGCGAAACCTGAAAACACCAGCAGAAAGAAATACCATGTAATACGGAAATCAAATAATTAAATAAAAATGAAAATTAAATTGCATAAAATAAAACCTAGTCTAGTATCCTCCTATTACTCAGGATAAAACTAAGACGCTATACCTATTCCCCAGTAACGGCGCCAAAAACTTGACAGACCTATTTCTAACCCTTAATTATCGCAAGTATACGTGCGTAGATGTGTATAGGATAACTCAAGGTCGATCCACAAGGAACAGGTTAACGTAGTTCGATACCTAATTATCTAGGATTATCCTAACTAGACACTAGGATTGGTGAATGATTTTATTAAACGAGATTGCATTTAGTAATTAACTCACTTAATTAACAAACGGGAATTTCCAATCAACGAGAATGTATCCTAAGATTTCAATTCAGGAATTACGTTAATGCTGATTAATCTCTTTTTAAACCAATTTTATTATCTTTTAAGCGACCCTTAATTAACTTAACCCTTCTCTCGAAGCGACTAAGTCGTAGATTGATTAAGATAATTACTCTCTCGAGTCAATTAATCCTAATAACTCATAACAACCCCTTAACCTTTTGCCTACACAATCAAAGACAATTGCGCTATGTATTGTCGTCTATTAACGATTCCCTTCTCTCGAAGCAGAATCGTTCAACAAGTAAACTAAAACTAATTGGCCAGATTAAATTCAATTACAGGGATTAAACCAAACACATAGATAGATAAAAACAACTGGAGCCTATAAACTATAGATATTAGTTCAATTTCATCAAGTGGTTATGGTATGAAGTAGAGGTTTTGAGGATTCCAGAACCGGGTTCGAAGTGCAAGGAACCGGATCAGAGAACCGGGTTTTAGCTAGAATCAGAAAAGAGGTAAAAAGGAGAACCGGGCTTGTGGTAGTTATAACCGCTGATTACAATGGTTTTTATTCTGTTGCATAAGAAACCGTTGTGGAAGCTTCGCTGCAGCAGTTTTGAATAACTTGTGTCAAAGTGGTTACAACTTCCTCAACTTCCTGATTCGAGCTTCAACACTTATATACATTGTAAACACTTGTATTTGCGAACTAGTAGATGTAATTTTCCCTCTGTAAACATTACTCAATTAAGAGAATTAGATATCTAGGGTTTTCTGCTCAAATCAGGGTGTGATTTGGGTTGTGCTGGATTTCTGGATAATTCTTGTAATTGGTTGAATAGTGGAGTGAATTGAGGTGTATAGAACCTCCGTGGATGTAGATCATCTTTGACCGAACCACGTAAAAGCCCTGTGTCAATCATTTTCATTTTCTGTTCTTGATTCGGTTGTTTTTGGCCGATTTCTTGTTTGTTTTTTCATCCAAATTCTGTTGTGTGTTATCTTGAGAGAGGTTGAGCTAATCCTAACATAAACTAAGCAATTAAATCAACATTGTTGTAAAACCCTAAATTCTAATCCTAGGACACGAGTAGTTTAGCTACTCATGTCTACTAAAAAATCAAAACAAGAATTCAAAGAAATCATTGTTAAGAACTTAAAATAATCAAAGAATAATTAAATCTGATAGTTGGCTTGTCGATCTTCGTCTTCTCGCTCTCACGACTTCTACTCTAATGTAAAAGTATGAGATTGTATTATCAGTGATCCTTGAAAGCGAGCTTGGCCTCTATTTATAACTTGAGGTTGAAATCCTTAAGCGATTAGGATAAGAATCGCATTAAAAACCCAAATTTTCTTTAGAAAGGACTTCTGGCGTGACCGGGCCAAGCTACGGCGCGACCGCGCCCAACCTACTGTTGTCAACTTCTTGAATGTGTCCACTTTTGTCACGACCGCATTGCCTATTAGCGCGGTACGCGTCAGACCTCTTGGATTCCATCTTTGAGCCACTTTTTGACGCGGCCGCGCCGTGGCCTTTTTGACGCGGCCACGTCCAATCCTGGTGCGGCCGCGTTGCTTCTTCAACGTGTTGGGACCTGCTTTTGGCCCAATATGACCCATCTTGTCCTTTCTTCGACTCGTGTTTTTATGTAACCTCACAAAGTCTTCATTTTAGCTTGAAAACCATGAGAACACTACAAAACAAGCCAACACGTCAAATGGTCCAATATAACAAATATGAATGATTCTCGACTAATTATACATGCAAATGTTACAAAATACATACATAAATTGCCCTAAATGCATGCATACACAACGTGTATCAAATGTCCCATTAAGGGCAGGAGTTACAATTCATGTCCTTTGTCAATTCGAATATGAACTTCCGGGTCGCAAAAAATTAATTTCGCTCAGTCGGCCTAAAGTCGTACCCAAGATAATGGTCTATGCTCACGCCCACGCCTTAGCCCTCGTCCTGGCCGAGGCTGAGGTCGAGCCGAAGCCAGCACGCATGCGCATGTCTTGTGCTTGCTTGCTCACCACCAGGTTTAAGTCATTCACTACACCACTATTGTCCTCTAATATATTAGCTAGACTCAACATTATAGTTTTCTCAATGTGGGATAGACTTTACTATCTCCCACAATTCCATATACATGCCTTAAGCAATTGACCATAATCATGAATTAATTTCTCACTCACTCAAATTTGATTTTGAGAAATTCCACACACTACAGTCATCTACTCGGAACATAGAAAATCATACATGACTCAATTATACTTGAGTTTAATATTTTGCCAATTTCCAACTGGTCAAAGTTGGGTATTTACCTAATTTCCAACAATCCCTAAATAAGTGAAAATTAATGCATATACATATGCAACATGTAACTCAATTCTTGGGAGACTTTATTGCATAAGTGACATGCCTAATTTCTAACCCTAAAATATCGCAAGTGTACAGATGTAGGTGTGTATAGGATCAGTTAAGGTCGATCCTCAGAGAATAGGCTAACGCAATCCGATACCCCAATTTTATAGGATTACCCTAACTAGACACTCGAATTGCAAGGTTGATTTTAATAAACTAAATTACTTATACTAATTAACTTAACTTGTCAAACGAATAAATTCCAATTAACGAGAGTGTATCCTAGGCTTCAATTTCGTGAATTACTTAAATGTTATTTAAGTTTAACTTATAGACTTTTAAACCAAGTTTTAGTATTTATTAGGCGGCACTTAATTAATTCAATCCTTCTCTCGAAGCGACTAAGTGTGGATTGAATAGGACAACTACCCTCTCGAGTCAATTAATCCTAATAACTCCCAAAAGGCCCTTAACCCTTGCTTACGCAATCATAGACAACTACGCTATATGGCGTACATCTATTGACGATTTCCTCCTCTCGAAGTAGAATTGTTAAATGAGTAAACTAAGCCTAAGTGATCAAATTATGCTCAGTTATGGAAGAAAACAAACATATAGATAAATACTTTAAAACTGGAGTCTAAATCAAAACCTTAAATCAAACATTGTCATAAACACTACTCTCTAACCTTAGGACACAAGTAGTTTAGCTACTCATGCCTAGTATTAAATTAATACAAGAATTCATAGAATGCATCATAAAGAAAAAAACTAGATAAGAAATAATTAAACCCAACTATGTCGGCTCGTAAATCTTCGTCTTCTCGTTCTTCAAATCACTCTCTAAGTACTCTTCAATTCGGATATGATGTAATGTATGTGATAATCCTGAGAAACGAGCTTCACTTGTCCTTTTATAGACTTCGGAACAATCCTGGAGAGTTTAGGATCCGAATCCTACTTGAAACAGGAAAAATGCAAAAATCGAGTTTTTGGATGAGATGGCGTCAAAACTGACGCGACCGCGTCAGTTGGTTATGGCGTTTCCTTTGTCAGCCTTCTACGCGACCGAGTTGGTCTTTGACGCGACCGAGTTATAACGTCGACGCGATCGAGTTAATAGCTGACGCGACCGCGTCTGTTGCTACTAGACTAGCCTGTTTCAGCCCTTCTTCGACCCGTTCTTCGTGTTATCTCATAAACTCTTCATTTTGACCTGAAAAACTATGAAAACACTACAAAACAAACCAATACACGTCAAATAGTCCAAATTACATAAATTCATACAATTCTTGACCAACTATGCATGTAAATGCTATAAAATACTATCATATCTCGACCTAAATACATGCATAATTAACGTGTATCAAAATTCCCCAAACTTAAACTGTTGTTCATCCCGAACAACATAAAAAGACAAGAACTACAAGTGATTATGCAACGGTTTAGGCGATTTAGATGACGATTCAGTTCCAGACTGATTTTACAATTTAGGCAACACAATGTACTTGAGCATATGTGATAACATGAAAATCAACTAATCTCGAGACTATAAACTTTCGAGTTATTCAATCCTCACCGGTTATGTACTTCACTCATCTCTCAAGTGTTTAGGCTAATTTCATTTCCGCTTATATTAAATTACATGCAAAGCCTACAATATGCTTGCCAATCGTCTAAACTAGACCTCGTACTCAATGTGTGTGAAAAAGGATCAAAAAGGTTTTTTCTTGGTTGTAATGTTGGCTTAAGGTAAGGTGGGATATATTTGGCTAAAAGTGACTGCTTTTGGACTAATCAAGTTATTCCTAACCCGATCACCCCTTAATATAATCATTCTACCTCACTCTTCAATTTTCAGCAACCCATCCCAAAAGACATGAATTCTTCACCTTCAATAAACCTTGACAACTAAAGTGTTTTGTCAAAACACAATCAATACAAGGGTACCACATTTTTGGGACTACCCGACTGTTCTAATCAATTCAAACAATTCTAAGCACTTTTATGATTTCCTAGCCTCTCCTCTTGGCACTTCATTAACAATTAACTTTTTCTTTTCCTTTTCTCAATCGATTTTTTTGTTATTTTATTATTTATTATTTTTATTTTTATTCTAGCTAGGAGAGGCTATTTTCTCTTTGTTTTTTCACTATCATTCTTTTCTTATCTCCATCTTTGAATTTATCCTCTAATTTGCCCATTCCTTCTCACAAATTCTTCACCCAAACTACCTTCCAATTCTCCTCCCTCTAACTTGATTAATCCAATTACGCCCAAAAGAGTTAAATAAAAGGTTTTTGGCTGACATTGTTAGGCTACGAAAAATTAAGGCTTTAAGGCTCAAGTGGGTTGAATGGGGGATAATTCTTGATGTTATGGTCCAAAGGCAATTTCTTACAGTTCAAATAAATAGGCTTCAGAACAAAAATGCCTAAGATCACTTCCTAGATCACACCACATATTTGACACATTATTGTGAAGACTCAAGGCAAGTTCTAGAGACTAGTGCACATATTCAATCTAATTCACACCAAAAGAATGTATATTACTCCGAAAAATAGGAGTACAATTAGGCTCAAATTCTGACCAGGGTATGTTTTGATTGAATACACTAGGTTCAAGCTCAATTTCGTCTCAACTCACTTCTCATGATCTACTATGTGCCTTTTTTATCATCTTCTCAAAATCATCTCATCATTAACTATTCACTATCCATCTTTCTCTATTTTTTGTTTTCTTTTCACTTGTTATTTTTTTTTTCATTTTCTCGGGTTTAATTCTTCTTTTGACTCTACAAACTAAAACAATAAGACTTTATACTCTTATGATTCAATCATAAAAACTGACTAATTAAATTGGGTTCACAGACCCGACAATACCAACAAGATAGATCAAACCAGGCTCACACACCCGGTTCTCCACACATCCAAGTTAAAGCAAAGCAAGTAAAATAGGCAAGTGGGCTCATAGACCCAATACTCAAAGCAATAAAATAAGCAAGTGGGCTCATAGACCGCATGTCTAGATCACAAAAAATATCATCACAAATTGAGCTCACAGGCTCCTCAAAGCATAACACCACTAATTCAACAAAAGTAGCACGACGAATAAAGCAAAAACGTAATTAGCGGCCAAGTTCGTTCCACTGTTCACCCCTCCCCCAAACTTGGCCAAAGGTCAAGGTTGTGGGAAAATATTGGTATGACATGGTGCGGAACTTACAAATCATTGCGGCGGCGGTGGCTGGAATCCATGTTGACTCCAAAATTGAACACATCCCAACGACGATCTTGCTCTTGTCTCCAGGTCCGGGCTTCATCGAAATGTGCTATGATCGTACACAACATGGGTTTGAGTTCTTGAAAAGTGCCTCAATTTTCGGACCGATGTCTTTTAAATCGAGTACTAAGAGCTGCCATATCAGCCTGAAGGCAAGTGAACATCCCCTTAAAGTCTTCGGCTCTCTCTGAAGATGATGCAACAACAGTAGCGGCTCTCTTTTTTCTCGATGGATGAGGGCCCTGATGGCTTCCTTCCTCGGTGTGGCCCGGTTGAAAGACCGGAGAATCTGGGCTTTGGGAGTTGGCCAAGTACGCCTCGGAAGATATGGCAAGATTAAGTGTATCCTTAAGGCTCAATACAACAGTGAGTGCCGGATAGGGAAGACGAAAATTAGGTCCCACATTTTGGAACACATAGGGCACCCGTCTGTCATCTCCCATGACAACCACCTACATATTCTCCAAGAATTCCCAAGTGAAGTGGATGTCCCATATTATCAAAAGTGACTCCAACATACGTAGCAGTCGTAGTGATGAGACCCCCAATGGTGATGTTATCTTTTTTGCTTCGTGATCACATTAACAAATTGTTCTGCCAAAAGAACCGAATTATCCGGTCGACGGTTATGAAGGACATTCAATATGTAGCAAAGTTCCTTCTGTCGGGCTGCGCCCGTTTCCTTTCTGCCAAATAGTGTATGAGCCAACAACTTTTAAAAATATCTAATGGCTGGATTCTGGATCCACGAGGCTTTAGCTTTTTTTGAGACATAAGCCTGTGGAGGTAGAAGCGGAGGGGTTGCTGTCAATTGCCCCTAGAATTTATTCGGATTAAACGGATCTGGTGGCTCTCCTCTAGTTGGAGCGGAAAACTCGAAGAGCTCATCAAGTTCATCAAATGTCATCTCATGCTGTGCTCCCATCAACTGAAAGGTGATTTTATTCGGACGTCTTTGCTCCGGCTTACTGGCGACTACTATTTCAAAAGTGCTGAGGAATTCAATTGTCAACCGCTCGTGTGTGGCGATCATATCTTATTCTCATGTATCCCATAGCTTGTGCCAATTCTGAATTTCTGAACCGGGTGGACACAATTGTGCACTGACGAAGTGACTCAAATCGTCGTTTGTGCTCAACTCTTTCTAGTGCAAAACCATAAATAATTCTGCTGTCACTTGGTAAAATTTCCACCGTTTCCGAAGCTGGAGTTGAAGATCCTTCACCCACTTTGTTCTTGCCCTTGCTTTTGTTTGTGGTTGCTTTTCTTGGAGGCATTTTAATCAACCTAACACAACCCAATATCACACAATAAAAAATCACACAACTTCAATTCATCACAACTAGCTTCGAAAACTCAATAATTCCTAGGTAATCAACAAGATTTTCATATGCTTAGCAACAACTGAACAAATTGCATATTGTGTACCCCCTATTATATGGTGAAACGTTGAATCATTCAAACTAAAGACATGCATCTTAGACTTAATTCACCATTGTACCACATAAGAAAGCACAACAAGAGGCCTAAACTAGGCAAAAGCTCAGTCCAAGTCATGCACACAACATGTTCGATAAGAGTCCCCAATGACTAAAATATATGAAATTCAATCTTGTTGTTATTTTTCCACTCCAACCACAATTTTCATTGAAATTTTAACTACAATTAGCATAACTCTCATTCATAAAGCAAGGCCCAATCGATGTTCTAGCAATTTCACACTACAAGTGTCAAGATATCGCAAAAATACTCAACATTGTTCTCAAAATTCGAAATTAACACTCTTCGATACAAATCAAGCATAAACAATAGATGGAAAAGCATAAAAGTTCAAGTTAGCTTCACTTACCAGAGAAGTTTAGTCGAAAAGTTTGAGAATTGGAGTGTGCCCTAGTTCCATCAACTTGGGTCGAAACATTCGAATTTGTCAGTGCAATGAGTGAATATGTGCATGTGCTTATGTTTGCGATTGAGTGGGTGTGATTTTGAGTGATGAATGTGCAAGAATGGTGAATTGTGTTTGAGGTTGTATGTTTCACGTATGGGAGAGGAGAGGGAAAGAATGAAAAATTGACCTGGTCACGATTTTAAATACCTGGTCTCGCAAACTGACGCGACCGCGTCGTCACTTGACGTGACCGCATCATGGCATACTGACCTACGTTGTGGGAAGGCATGACGCGACCGCGTCATTTCTTAACGCGACCGCGTCGCTGCTCACTGTCCTGCGACTTGTCCAGGGTTGAATTTTGGACGCGACCAAGTCATTAGATGACTTGACCGCATCGCGTCGTACTGTCTCTCGTCCTCTGTTCGTTCCCTGCATCTTGCTATCGTGTTCTGTTTTTATATCTTGATTTGTCGCTTTTGGCTCCTAATATCGTAAAAACAGTAAAACACTCTTAAAAACTAAAAATAATAACAATGACGAAAATAAATGTAAACATCGGGTTGCCTCTCGACAAGCGCTTCGTTTTACGTCTCAAGCTGGACGACCTTTTTTTCTCTAATTCGGTTGCTTCACCAGCACTTTCTTTTTACATAGCTGCTTCCATTATCATTGGATTTAACTATAGTTGCTTAGGTAACAAGTTGATGTTTTCGCAGCCTTTACTCTCTCTTAATGCCTTCTCGACTTTAGTTTTCTTTTTACGCTTTTTGGTTGACTTTCTTTTTGGAGGTTCTTGTAAGACATCTAGCATACTAACACTTTCCAACAACTTAAGATTAGTAGAATAATGGGGATCAAGATTAGATGTAGAATCATCAAGGCACACTTTAGGGGTATTACAATCACTAGGTGAGATTATGTTATTATTTATTGTGACTTCTAAAGACTGTATAGAGCCACATGTTTCAATGTGATTCATCTTCTCACTCTCGTGTTGTTTTTGAGCTTCATATATTGAAAATGTGACTTTCTCCTCTTCTACCCTCAAAGTTAACTCCCTCTTGTTAACGTCTATAAGTGCTTCACCCGTTGCTAGAAACGGGCAACCAAAGATTAAGGGAATTTCCTTATATTCTACCATATCTAGGACTACAAAGTCAACGAAAATTATAAAATTACCAACTTTTATTAAAACATCCTCTACAATACCCCATGGCCAAGTTATAGAACGATCGGCCATTTGTAGAGCAATTGTAGTGGGTTTTATTTTGCCTATTCCTAATTTTCATTTACAGGCAGTGACATTAAGTTGATACTAGCCCCTAGATCACATAGTGCTTTATCAAAAGTTAAATTACCTATTTTGCATTCAAGAGTAAACCTACCTGGATCTTTGCACTTTATTGGTACCTTCCTTTGGATCACGTTACTGCATTATTATGTTAAGTGTACCATTTCGTAGTCCTCCCATTTTCTCTCTTGAGCTATCACCTCTTTCAGGAACTGCGCGTAGTTAGGCATCTGATGTGGTGCCTCAACAAAAGGTATATTGATCAGAATCTTTTTTAGCACATCTAAGAACTTCGTGAATTGCTCATCTATCTTTTTCTTCTGTAGAACTTGTGGGAATGGAATTGGAGGGACATATTTTGGTAGATTGGCTTTTGGCCTCTTTTCTTCTTCTACCCCTCTTTCTTCCACTAAGTGTTCTTTATGCATTTCCTTATCAGCCTGCAGCTTTGGGCTTGCATACCCAATGTCACTTTGCACTCGAATTGCGTGACACTGCTCTTTCTGATTCACAACTGTATCACTTGGAAATTGCCCCTACTTATGTTAGGCCCCAACAATTTTTATTAGCTTATTCATATTGGTAGATATTTCATTGATACTGGTCTCGAGTCGCTTGATGTCCGCTCCTTGACTAGTCATCTTCTTTTTAAGCTCAATAAATTTACCGTCCACCTTTCTCTCCAGTTGAGCTAACTTTTCATCGTATTTAGAAAATTGGGACTGCACTATCTCTTCTTGTGTTGGTTCCTTACCATCATGATTCATTCCATTCGTAACGGCGAATCCGGGTGGCGGATTAACTGCATTCTTTGTGTTACCATAAGAGAAATTATGGTGATTCCGATTAGGAGGGTATTTATTGTACCTTGGCTGATTATACTGGAAGTTGTTGAAATTCCTTTGATTCACAAAATTCACATCTTCAACTTCTTCCTGGCCCACTCTCTGCTGTGATGAAGTATCATTATGTTGTGCTAACGTCAGACTAATTAGAAAACTTACTTGGCTCGTCAAAGCTGTCAATTGAGATGTAAGATTTTCAATTGGCTCGTTTTTTACTGGCTTTGCTTCTTTGACACTAGCTACCCGTCTCGACTGATTTCTTTCATTAGGCCACTAGTAACTTGTTTTGGCCATAGCATCCAAAATAAAAAAAAACGCATTCTTTATAGTCTTCTCCATCAGACTTCCACCTGGAGCTGGATCTACATGATCCGGTGTTGGAGTAAGTAACCCATTATAGAATTTGCAAACTTGTTGCTTCTTTGAGAACCCATGTTGAGGGCAACTCCGGATAAGATCCCGGAATCGCTCCCAAGCTTCACCAAACGGCTCTTAATCCATCAGCTTGAATTGGTTTATTTTGTTCTGTAGATCTAACATCTTGCTTGGTGGAAAGTATTTCAGAAGGAATCTTGTGCTCAGGTCCTCCCACTCTGTGACATCATCCAGTGAGTTGTATCACTATAAGGCTCTATCTTATAAAGAGAATGGAAACAACCTCATCTTGACTTGGTCATATGGCACATGATTGATCTTGATAGTGTCTGCCAACCTGCGAAATTTGTTCAAGTGCACATTCGGATCATCAAGAGCACTACCCCCAGACTGGTTCTGCTGCACATTAGTGCTGGCATTAATTTAAAACTGTTTGCATTGAATGGTGGGGGTTGTACTCCTCCGTATTGCTGATTTAGTGTAGGCCGAAGACAATCACTGATAGGAGTGATATCCTCATCTGCATCATCTTGTGCAACATGAATTCATCTCTGCTGCTGCGGTGGTTGCTGCTGCAAGTTGGTGACTCGATCATCTATATTAGCAAGAGCCCCTAGTATCCGAGTCAATGCTTCCTCTTGGATCAGATTTTGTGGTATGTTTTCCATCTTGAATGAGGAATTTCTTCTCGTACGGTGTCTACGGGCGGTTGCCCCAATCTCAGGATCTAAAGGGACAAGATGTTCCTTCCCTTTTGATCTGGTTTGCATGCGAAACCTGCAAACACCTCAAACAAGTAATAGCACGTAATACTAAAATATAATAAATAAATAAAAATGAAAAATAAATAACAAAATAAAAAATACGAAAAATAAAGTCTAGTCTAGTATCCTCCTATTTCTCGGGATAAAAACTAGGACGCTATACCTATTCCCCGGCAACGGCGCCAAAAACTTGACATGCCTAATTTCAGTAGAACAAGCTAACACAGTTCGATACCCTAATTTTATAGGATTACCCTAACTAGACACTCGAATTGAAAGTTTGATTTTAATAAAGTAAATTAATTATACTAATTAACTTAACTTGTCAAACAAATAAATTCCAATTAACGAGAGTGCATCCTAGGGCTTCGATTTTGTGAATTACTTCAATGTTGATTAAGTTTAACTTATAGACTTCTAAACCAAGTTTTAGTATTTATTAGGCGGCACTTAATTAACTTAATCATTCTCTCGAAGCGACTAAGTCATGGCTTGAATAGAACAACTACCCTCTCGAGTCAATTAATCCTAACAACTCCCAAAAGACCCTTAAACCTTGCCTACGCAGTCATAGACAACTACGCTATATGTCGTACGTCTATTAACGGATCCCTTCTCTCGAAGCGGAATTGTTAAACGTGTAAACTAAGCCTAAGTGATCAAATTATGCTCAGTTATGGAAAAAAACAAACATATAGATAAATACTTTAAAATTGGAGTCTATAAATCAAAACCTTAAATCAAACATTGTCATAAACATTACTCTCTAACCCTAGGACACAAGTAGTTTAGCTACTCATGCCTAGTATTAAATCAATACAAGAATTCATAGAAGGCATCGTAAAGAAATAAACTAGATAAGAAATAATTAAACCCGGCTATGTCGGCTCGTAAATCTTCGTCTTCTCGTTCTTCAAATCACTCTGTAAGTACTCTTCAATGCTGATATGATGTAATGTATGTGATAATCCTGAAAAATGAGCTTCACTTGTCCTTTAATAGACTTTGGAACAGTCCTGGAGAGTTTAGGATCCGAATCCTACTTGAAAAAGGAAAAACTCAAAAATTGAGTTTTTAGACGCGACCGCATCAAAACTGATGCAACCGCGTCAGTTGGTTCTGGCATTTCCTTTGTCAGCCTTCGACGCGATCGAGTAACAGCTTCAACTCGACTGAGTTAATAGCTGACGCGACCGCGTCAGTTGCTACTAGACTCGCCTATTTCAGCCCTCCTTTGACCCGTTCTTCATGTTATCTCATAAACTCTTCATTTTTGACATGAAAAACTATGAAAATACTACAAAACGAACCAATACACATCAAATAGCCCAAATTACATAAATTCATACAATTCTTGACCAACTTCGCATGTAAATGCTACTATCCTATCTCGACCTAAATACATGCATAATTAACTTGTATGAATAAGGATAGGTTGCTTGTAGTTTTGAACCTTCCATAGTCAATATTATCGGGCATACTGGCAGTTTAATGGATTCTATGGCTTGAACTACTCCCTCGTGACAATGATATTAACACAACAATGCGTCACCACCTTATTTTTTTCTATTTCGGCCATGGACACGTCTTTGGATTCATAAGTGTCACAATTGAAGTGGCCATCACTTCACACTTATATAGGCAATCTCATATCCCGAGTGTCTTGCCATAATCTACCGCAAGGATTTATGAATCATTAAAAGTCAAATGACTTAACCTCACCATATATTGTAGGTTTCAGCACTTGGACGTTACTCTATAGGGATGAGTTGAAATTTATTTCCAAGTGTTCCAACTGAACTTTCATGGCTTAGTTTTCTTATTGAACCAAGTTCTTGTGATCTCTAGTTATTATGGTTGAGATACCACTATGTCTTTGCTATGTGAACTTTAAACTCATTGCCTCCAGCAACTTACACATGTGATCTCGACCTAACCCGTTTGTTAGCAGTTCCATCAAGTTGTCTTTTGACTTTACGTAATCGATCAATATTATGCTACTTGAGATGAAATATCTAAGGGTATTATGCCAAAGACGTTTGTGTCTTGACTTACCGCTATACATATTACTTTGTGCCCCACCAATGGTAGCTTGACAATCGTAGTGGATCATCATTGACAACACATGCTTGTTCCATCGTGTAATATCATCAAGGAAATTATGAAGTCATTCCGCTACTTGACAAACATTATCCAAAGCTATAAATTTTGATAATTCACATTGCTATACATGTTTGCTTAGTAGACTTCCATGACACCGCTCCTCCACCAATAGTGAAGTTGCATCGACTTGTGGAGAAGGAGTCTTTCGTGTCTGATATCCAATTAGCATCACTATACCCTTCAAGTACAATTGGATATCTCGTATAATGCAAACCAATTATAAGAGTATAATTTAAGTATCTTAGTACCCTCACAAGCGCTCTCCAATGCTCTTTGCTTGGATTACTCATGAACATATTTGACTTGTTCACCGAGTAGGCAAGATCAGGTCGCGTACAATTTGTTAAATACATTAAGCTCCCTATGATCCTTGCATGTTCGAACTGAGCCACTAGATCTCCTTTGCTCTTACTCAAATCAGCATTGAGTTCCATGGGTGTTTTGGCTGGTGGATTGTCATAAGCGTTGAATTTCTTTAGCATTTTCTCAACATAGTGAGATTGTGTCAAGGCAATTTCCTCAGATGTCCCAACTATCTTGATTCTAAGAATCACATAAGTCATCCCGATATCTTTTATGTCGGAGTTACGTTTCACCATGTGTTTCCCATCAATGATAATATCATGGCTACTTCACATGATCAACATATTGTCTCCGTATAGATACACTATTGGTGAGCAAGGTCGTTTCTTACCACCAAATTAAACGTATATATATATATATAAGAATATGTATACGCGATACCTAGCCTACGACTCTAACGAGTAGAGTGGTAAGTAAGGGTTGATCCCACAGAGAACGGTGGATTAGTGTTGTTCGGATATTACAAGCAACTAATGATTTACGATGGATAGGGTAATGAACTTAAACAAGTAAATGAGGGGGGGTTTTGGATTGAGTTAACAACTAAATGCTAACAAGTGATCAACTAAAATTCTAGATAAGCAATAAATATTTTTGGTATTTTATATCAAACAAAGAAAGACAAATAACAAATATTTTTCGGGTTTAGAATATGATAAAAGATCTACCATCGATCTAGTATCCCCTTGAATCCGACTATATAATGATTATCGTTGATGTCCCAAATTCAATGCGATTTAAACCCTTATCCCACAATCTACAAGGTCCGTTTATGTAGACTGTGTTGTCCCTTAATTGTGGATAAATCGAAGGTACTCTTATCGATTTATCCCTACCCAAATCAATTAGTGATCTAAACAAGCTCTTTTCACACTAATTGATATTGGGTGGTCACAAGCTAGAACAACGGGATAAATAAAGCATAAACCTCGACACGATCGGGTTTAGAGGCCAAACTCTATAATGCCACCAATGATATTAAACATTGTTCGCTACTAAGGGAGATTGAAGCTTCAACAATCACGGAAAGTGAAGTTCAATCTCTAGCAACATACAATAAATGTCTCCCAAAGGGTGATCAATCCTAAAACAAGCATCTAGGCATGATACAATCCAATCAAGCATTATAGAACATTTAAATTGCATAAATAAGGTAACATCAAGAGTCAATAATCACATTCTCATCAATAATCAAGGCTCAACATGATCAAGGGTAGAATTTAGGGTGCTAGCCACCCATTACACCTAATACAATCAAGAAATTACAGAAAATACAAGAATTCATAAAGATAGAGTGATAAAACCCAAGGATGATCAATGGGGAAGATGATGTGACTTCTTCTTTCCCTTCTCTCCTCCTTGGATGTGATGGTGGCTGAATAGTGCTTCCAAAAGTATCAAAAGATTAGGTCAAATTCGAATGGGATGATATATATATAAGGGGAGAAAGTTCTAGTAAAAAATAGGCAAAATCGCATTCAAGATTTTAAAACAGGGTAAGGAATCTCGGCCGAGATGCAAGTGTGTCTCGGCCGAGACGTGAGCTGGTGGGTCGAAGGCTGATCTCGGCCGAGATTCAACTTCATCTCGGCCGAGACGTGAAAAAGGGGAAATTAGGGCTGGCTAGGGTTTGATTCATCTCGGCCGAGATTGGATTTCATCTCGGCCGAGATCTTGGTCTTTTGAAAATCCTGAAATCTCTGGAAACTCATCTCGGCAGAGATGCATTGCTTGTCTCGGCCGAGATCTTCAGTTCTGCAAATCTTCCTGTTTACCCTGGAGACTCATCTCGGCCGAGATTTTCATCCTGTCTCGGCCGAGATCTTCAGTTAGCCCTTCCTTTTGTTGCCTCAATCGATCCCTCGACTCCGCGGTCGTTTGATGTTCTTTTTTGATCATTTTTCACCTGTCTTAACACAAAAACAACACAAACGCATTATTTTCCCATGAGAGTACAAAAGCACTAAATATACGTGATTATGCACATTATTGACACTAAAATGACACTAAAAGTGCCCTAAAGTGCGTGCACGGGACACGTGTACCAACTATGATAAATGCATCTGATGTACCTTTCACGTACACAAATTTGTCACACTCATTGGTCTTAAAACTATTTGATAACATTGTTTAATCAAACTTTACATGCCACTACTTCGACGCTAGTTTAAGCTCATATAATAGTTAAACGAGTTTGCACACCCTTTTATCTTGACTAAGTGCTACAAACTCTTTTAGTCGATCCATGCTATCCCTTCTTCCAACTCATCATTCAAGAACGTGGTCTTCACAGGCATTTGTGAATCTCAAGATTTTGCATAGCATCAACCACGAGAAGTACCTGAGTATAAAGTGATCCTCATCACAGGTGAATATGTGTCGAAGAAATCATACCCTTGTTTTTGTTTAAACCCTTTGAAAACCCAACGGGCATCAACCTTGTAATTTCTTTTAAAGACCCACTTACATCCTAAGGGTTTGCAATCTTGTGATAGATTAACCAATATTCAAGTATGGTTTTGCATGATGACTCAATCTCATTATTAATAGCTAGCTTCTAGAGTGGGGCATCTGGACTAGATAGAGCTTTTCTGATAGACTTCGCTTTATACTCTAACACAAAAGTTATGAAGTAAGGACTAAGCGTCTTAGAAATTCTAGCTCTCTTGGAACATATTGGTTCTTCACTCTCTTAAGCAGAACTACTAGCAACATTATGAGTTCACTTGTTTGTACTCACCTCTACCCTCTCCTTACAAAGATAGACATCTTCAAAGAATATGGAATTCCTTGACTCAATCATCATGCCTTCATTCATATTAGGTACTTTTGATTTTTTAATCAGAAACTGAAGTTTTTGGTCTAGTTCTTACTTGTTTTGGATTGGGCACTTCAACCTTTGCCAAACACCCCCACACTATGAGGTATTTGAATGACAATTTACATATCTTCCAGAACTCATAAGTAGTTTTATCTTTACCTTTTAGGGGAATCTTGTCAAGTATGTGATTAGCTGTTAGAACAACTTCCCCCCACAAGTTTTGTGGTAGAACTTAACAACGTAGCATGCAACATGCTACATGGCTCAGGGCCACTGCTCACAATCTCTCCTTGAAGGGCTCATTATAGCACATAAATTTTTCAAGTTTTGATTACAAACTATTCATCGTTTAACTGGGCTTCAATCCTAAATATTGTTAACATGTTAAAAATATTGAACACAACAACCAAGATTTCTTTCAAGTTTAAAAATTGAGTCACCTTTCAAACTCAATAACTAAGCTCTGTTTGTAGCTTAACTGGTCCAAAGTACCAAGTATTAGACCATATTGTTCGAAAATTTTCATTCCAACATTCAACATGTTCAAAATTGCGACCATCAATCAGTTACCAAACTGTTTAGTTTCAATATATTCATGTTCACAACCACAACCAATTAGACTTGATTACACTGGACGCCATTCCAAACCTTGTATAAACATGGTTTTATCCCTATACATTTAGGCATAACCTAGTAAGGTTATCCAAACTCCCAGAAGTTTAGTGTGTTCTAATAAGCTGAAATGCTCAATTTACACATAACAAGTGATTCCGGAGTACCACATTTCATTCCTTTGGGTTATCTACAATATTAGCTTCAAACATGACAACTGACAAATCAACAACCACTTCCTTGTTTTCAAACACATTGGCACTTGAATGTTATTTCCCCTTCTTCTTTTTAGGTTAGCGATACTCCTTAACTAAGTGGCCCGGTTGACCATAGTTGTAGCAATCCCCTTGGAACTTTGGCTTCATTTGTCACTTGCCTTTGTCATTGGGCCTCTTTCTATTGTTAGAGGTGTCATGTTCCAACAAGTGGACTTTGGCCTCCATTGAAGCATGAGCCGACTTGGAGTCATTCCTCTCATTGTCCTCATCAATTTTGAGCTTGAGAATAAGATCCTCCATAGTCATCTCTTTTCGCTTGTGTTTGAAATAAATCTTGAAGTCCTTCCAACGAGGAGACAACTTCTCTATCACAGGAGCCACTTGGAACGCATTCGGTAAGACTGTTCCCTCGGCTAAGATATCGTGTCCTATCATTGTCTTGGAATCCACCATGTGAAAAACCAAAAACCTATTGACCACAAATTTCTTTGTGTCGACATTCTTAGTTTTATATTTATTCTCCAAAGAGTCCCAACACTCCTTGGAATTTTTCACCGCACTATACACATTTTACAATGCTACCACACAAGATATCTCATTAGCCTTACGTCTCAAATGCAAAACATTTTTTAGCGTCTACTTTATTTTCTAAAATAACCTGCGGATCCTCCTTGGGGAAACACGCTAAACTTAACGTCGTGAGATAAAACAACACCTTTTGTTGCTACCTCTTGAAGTTGACACCCATATAATTCTCAGGTTCTCACCTTTGTTAGGTGTAACAAATGGAGATTTCAAAGATAAGGTCGTCATTGTGAGGGTATGTGCATGAGCTATATTCGTTTTGCAATTGTTGGATTTATAAGTACACCCTATAATGACTTAAAATATTTCAAACATAAATACGACTAAGACTGTCACTAGTCTATTACAACTCTAAAAAAAAGCTTTCGAATAAGACTTCTGAAATTCAATATAAAAACAATACCAAGGATTTTGAACACCTTGTTTGAACAACACATGAACATTCACCAAGTATTCTGAATAGTTGATGTTCGAATGGTACAACAACAACTCCAAATATTCTAGACAGATGATGTTCGAACAACACAGGAACCACCTCAAGGATCTGGACAGATGTTTGAACAAAATAGGAGCAACTTCATGGTGCCTGGACAGTTGATCTCTGAAACAAATATTAGACCCACAAAAGAACACGGGTGAATTCAACTCGATGTTTGACCTCTTTCCCCAAAACGAATACCTCCCAACTAGTGACCATGGCTTGATGTAATGTTTCCAAAGATAAAATGACTTCTGTCTTCATGATAATGGCACCACAACTCAATTCAACCCGAGTTGAATATTTTGACACCTTTCAATTGGTCAAGTTGGATACTCACCCGCTTTCGTAAACCAGTTTCCAACAACCTTAATTGTTGTGAATTAATTAGTAATTAATTGAGATGGTGTGCTAGATTTGTAAAAAATGTGAAACGTTGTAATATATTTGTATATTTTGTCTATTTTCTTTTAGGGGAAAAAGGTACATTTACCGTTAGCACTATATTATTCCTGCGAAATAAATTTTATATATCTATCTTTCCTCGGTCTTGTAAATTGGTCATTCAATATACTTATTTGATGGACTATATCAACTAATTATGTAACCAAATTATTGTCTCCTTCAAAAAAAGAAAAACTTGTTGCCACCCTATATACTAGAATCAGCAAAATACATTGAAAAACCCTTAATATTTTTCAGTTCTCTTATTTTCCCCTATGGCTTTTTATTTTTCTAAAATTTTAGGGCTTTAATTATTTAATTATTCTTTTTATTTTTCAATTATTAGTGTTTGATTATTTCCTTCTTTATAGGTTAAGGGTTGTATATCTTGCTAATTTTCAATTTTCACATTTTTTTTCACTTTTTCATTTATTTGTTAGGAAACTAGAATTTGAAATATTTTTATTTCATTAGAAAAATTATTTACTTTAGTTTTATTTAAGGCTCAATCTAATAGAAATATTTCAATCCACAATAGATATTTAATTTTAAGCATAATAATGAACCGGCAAACCATTGCTTAATTAAACTTAATATACTATGTCAAAATATTCAATATGAGTATCAAGTTAATAAATATTGAGAAAGGATGATTTTTTATCTATTGTAAGTAAAAAATAAATTAACAATCAAAATTATCGCACCTTTAGAAATACTTTAAAAAAATTAAAGTTGAGAGAGAAGAGAGAGCTATAAAAAATAAAACAAATCTCTAAATTTTCTCAGCTCTTACGGACACATGCTATTCATCCACTATTTCTTTTTATTATCTGAAATTTGGAAACTAAAAAATGGCTGGTTTTTTACTATTTTTAAAATATTATATTAGTAAGGATAAAATTATGTGGATTCTCTAAAAGAAAATCCCGGCTTTGCTGGGACAGCCGAGATTGTTCGTGACTCAAATTGCAAACTTGTGGCTGGATTTTAGAAATTTTTGGGCGATAAAGATACGATCTCAGCTAAAATTGTAGCTATATATAATTGAAGAATTAAATATTTTCCTTCAATTGGAAATTAAGAGAGCTTGGCTTGCAATTGATGCACTTGCAATCCTTAAAATGCTTTATAATAATGTTATTGGGCATTGAACTTACCAAAATCTGTCTGCAGATTTCGCGAACCTCACGCAAAATGTTGCAGTTGAGAGTCTCGCACATACATAGAGAAGGAAATCGAGCAGCGGATCATTTATTAGGTTCCCTTTTTAGGTTGAATTTTGATCTATAGCCATTTACATTTTCGAAATGCTTGTAATATACGGGTTTGGGGACCATGCCTAATCCCTCCATCACGATGATGTTTTTTCTTTTTTTTTTTTTCTTTTTTTTTCTTTTTTTTTTTTGTTTAATTTTTTTAGATAAATTTATTTATAGAATAAAACTAAGATTTAAAAGAAGTTAAATTGAGTATTTCTTTTAAATATTGTTATAAATAAATAATTTTTTAAATGTTAAATTTAAATTTATGTGTAGCACAAACCCAATTAAGATAATCCACCTACATATGCTAATCTAACCTAAATAATCGATAAATATTTTTTAATGTAACTTATTTGAAAATATGTGATATAGATGTCAAAATAAAGTAAAGAACTAATTTAATATATTATACGTGAAAAATAAAAATATAACGGGATAGTTATGAGCTAGATAGCATAAGAGACGCTCTATCGATTTTGACAATTCTGTATCTCATCGCCTCGTCCTTGAGTAATATTCACTCAAGCTTGCTACATGAGCTTTAAAAGGGGTTTGGAGTCTCACCATAAACTAGTCTTCCTACATAAACATTTAAACTAACCTTAAATTAAGAACATTCGATTGTTTTGTAGCTCCTTAATTAAGATGATTGGTGACCGGAACCTCGACTTCAAATAAGGTTTGCTAAGGATAGGAACACATTGGAGGTAGCATTAACTCCTGTGTAGTGCTGAATTGATTTCTTAAGTTCCACAATATTCAATGCTTGCTTCTTTGGCTTGGGTGAAACAGTTCCTCATTGATTGGTTTCTCTATATTTTCATCTATCTTGAGTAGCTTAATCATCACATTTATTTTATGTTTGGTATAACTTATTCAAAATTGCTAAAGCCGGTTCTCATGGAAAATCCTCCCCGTGGATACGATATCTTTTATACTATGTCTGTCGAGAGTTGGACGCTTGCAACCTGGAATGCGTACTAGTTGCTTATAATTAGGACCTAGTTCCCAAGTTCATACACTCGTAGTTTTATTTTTCATATTCTCTACTATTTTCTTGTTCATGTTGGCCTGTAATAGATTATTTTATAACTTGGGCATGTAATAATATTCAATTAGTTTTATTAGGTAGTTTAATTTTAGTAGTTAATTTTAATTTTTTTCATTATTGTATTGATTTGCATTTTTACGATATCTTTTTTTATTTTATTTTAAACGTGTAATTTAGGATAGAGAGTCATAATAGTCGTGGGGCTAGTAACTCCACCAGCATAATAAAGAGTCTTGGTGACAAGCTTCTAATTAGCTGATTTCCTTTTAAAATTGAAAAAATACACATGGTAAGGCATTGATAGACATTGGGAGACGAAAACTTGTCTCATGAGTAGTGATCAAAAGCCTGGTGAAACTTTGAGTTATAACTGATACTCCCATCTTTGGAGTAATGTATTGTTTTTCTAAGGGTGCTTTATTGGTCATGTTGTATAGTGTCCCTAGAACTTGCCATGGTTTTACTCTAAAATGCCTTGTGTGTGTTAAACTTGGAAAATAATTTTAGGCCATGTTGATAATTCTAGCCTATTTAGCCTAAAGTATTCCTACCAAATAATAAATTTATCACTGTTAACTTATTTGAGCCCTAGCCTATTTTTTATATCCATATTACAAACTCATAATCAAATTTGATTTTTTCCATTATTTGACTGCTTGAGTGACCGAGAAGGATGAGAGAGAATATCAAGTAAAATATTAAAATTGGTTAAAATTGTGAGAGTTGTTTGAGTAATGAGAATTTTTGTTGAGCTTATATAGTTCTATATAGTTAGAATAACTAGATAATTATGGTTGTCTTATAGTGTGTGTGTGCGCGTGTGTGTATATATATATATAAATTTGTGATTGCAATGGAGGAAATAGTATCATCAATCAAAAGTACACTTCCTAGATTGTAGTTTTTGAGCAAAAAAAAAATCTGAAGTAATCAACAGAGTCTAACAATGATGGGGTGGTAGGGTTGTTTCTCACTACTAAATTAATGTATAGAAATATACACTTAACCTTATCCTACTACTCTAACTAGTAGAGTAGCAAGTAAAGGTCGATCCCACGAGGAACGATCGAACGATTTTACTTTATTGTATTAAGCTATTATGATCAAGAAACACAAAGTAAATAAGCTAGAAAACAATAAAGAAGTGGGGGGAATTTAATGAAATAACAACTAACACCTAAATAAACAAACACAAATAAAGAGATTTGTTTTGGTTTTTGGTTTTTAAATAGTAAAACAAGCCACCCTTGATCATGCTTCCCCTTGGTCTTAGACCATTGATGCAACTATTGTTAATGCCCTATTCAATTATGATTCTAGCCCTTATCTCAAGGCTATTAACAAGCTCTAATAGCCTTGTTGTCACTTAATCTTAGTTAATCAAAATAAGCTCTTCGACTAACCCTATTCAGTTTAACCGAATCCTCGAACAAGCCCTCTTAGATTCAATCACCAAATGCATTAAACACTAGGACAACGAGATAAATTCAACATAAAACTCGCAAGCTCGGTTTTAGTGGTTGAACTTTGTGTTATCACCAATAAATAAATCTATTGTTTGCTACACAGGAATTGAAAATCCTACAATTACGGATAGTAATTTCCTATTCTAGCAACACATTCAGAAATCCCTTAAAGGGTGATCAATCCAATAATTAATTCATAAATGTGAGTCAATAAGAGCAAATAACACAAAACACTTGAATACACAATATTTTCGGTAACATTAACCGTAATAATCACATAAACGTCTTAAACTCAAGGTTCCACAATAATCAAGGGTGAACAAAAGGGTGCTAGTCACCCATTTTACCTAATACAAGGATAAAATAACAGAAAATTAAAGAAAACATGAAAATAGGATAGAAAGAACCAAAAGTTAGGGTTGAAGCCCCTTCCATTCCTTTGCTTCCAATGGAGAAAAGTGGCTGATAATGTGAGGGGGATAGGTTCTAGGTTAGGTTAAATTCGAATGGGAGGAGATATATATAAGGGGGAAAAAGTGCTAGTAAAAAATAGGCAAAATCGCATTCAGGATTTTAAAACAGGGTAAGGAATCTCGGCCGAGATGCAAGTGTGTCTCGGCCGAGACGTGAAAAAGAGATTTTCAGCTACTGGGTCGAAGGCTGATCTCGGCCGAGATTGGGTTGCATCTCGGCCGAGACGTAAAAAGAGGAAATTAGGTTTTTCTAGGATTTGACTCATCTCGTCCGAGATTGGATTGCATCTCGGCCGAGATCTTCATCTCTTGAATTTCTGAAATCCCCTGGAGACTCATCTCGGCCTAGATTTTCAATTTTGCAATTCTTCATGAAATCCCCCGGAGACTCATCTCGGCCGAGATTTGCATCCTGTCTCGGCCGAGATCTTCAGTTAGCCCTTCCTTTTATTGCCTCGATCGATCCCTCGACTCCGCGGTCGTTTGATGTTCTTTTTCGATCCTTTTTCACCTGTCTTAACGCAAAAACAACACAAACGCATTATTTTGCCCATGAGAGTATAAAAGCACTAAATACACGTGATTATGCACATTATTGACACTAAAATGACACTAAAAGTGCCCTAAAGTGCGTGCACGAAACACGTGTACCATGGGGGCTACATAAGTAAGAAAATGTAAGCAAAAATTTCTACCAAATTAGAAAAGCATGAAAATACTTGGTGGGCGTAGTATACAATACTTGGAGAAATAGGGTGAAGAAAACTAAGTTTTGACTTTACTGAAAGTTGAAAGTGAGTAAGCGTGATTCATGTTAAGGGGTAGATGAGAGTAGCTAGCTAGTTCAATTAGTCGAAATCAAGTCACTCTATCCAAATTTTATATCCCACCTTAAGTAAAGAGCCTACATTTCAATCAAAAGAAAAAGTCCTATTGGATTAGTTGTTTACACACATTTAAGTGCGATGAAGGATTAGACGATATGTAAACATATGGTAGGTTGTACGCATGTTCCAAATTGATAGTAAACACGTCATATTCTATACTTTTGCACTACTAGAGTTTCGCTAAAAGACCTTGGTTTTCACCGAGGTCTATAAACAATGAAAGTTGAGGTGTACAATGGTGTACTATATTCTCGGTGATAGACCACATGTAAAAACCTTAGGTTTATCTAGGAATAAAGCAGTATTGGTTGGTTGTGAAAATATTCTACTTCCAATTTAAGTGAATAATCAATAAATAGACTGTGTATAAAAGGCATAATTAAAACTCAGACAATGAATGCATATGAACATTTGAAACAATATTCTATAACATGACTAGTTTAGGACAAATAGCAATGGAGATCTCGAAGCTTCTTATGACATAAAAATATAAGATCGAGTGTCTTTAGAGGGACTGTTAGGAGGATTTCAATCTTATCTTGTAATATTAAATAGTGACATGAAAGAAGATGAACAATATTAAATTCATATTATAGTGGTTTATGGTTGTAATGAGTAAGATTTTGACTTAGAAGGGTAAACGGATGGATGGAAGTTCATCCCCCAATCAGTAGATGAGAAGATATCTTTACATAATTTTATTTCCTAATAAAAATAATTGCTTCTTGTGATATACACTTGTATAGTTAATATTTTCATACATATTTCTTGCCTAATTAAGCTACATTTACGTACTAGTTATTAGAACATCATTTGCTCTGGACATGCTCTTCGGGATACCACTATGGTGTGATGTGCTCATCACGGACTCAGTACTTTGGTCCTTCTATTATTGCAGCAATACGGGGTATTTAAATTTCCCTTGAACTTAACAAAATTAGAGTTATCTGGATTCTGCTAGTAAGCTAATCAAATAGTTACTAACAACTGAGTTTGGTAACTAGAGTAAAATCTACTCTATTCAGATAGTTTTAGTTCTTGCATGCTCTCTCTGTGAGTGTGTGTGTGTGTGTGTTTGGGGGGAAAAAGTGGATAAAATGCACTTCTGTGTCGAATTCTAAAACTAGATATGAATCTTATAGGTGAGAAAGCTTAAAATCCTTATAGCTTTACTTATCTTAACAATTGTTGGCTGCTTCTTTGTTGAGCTTGGTTATTCTAAGCCCAATGCTTCACAAGTTTTACGTGGTCTATGTTCCCTAGCTCAAGGGAAGTGGGGCTACTAAGCTGGACATTTCGTTCTTTGCTGCTATGGTTATGCCGTAAGTTTCATAGTGTATCCTCTCAATAAACAAATACTTTATCCATTTTCATAGTTTTTGATTGATATTGTAACTTGTTTGCTGTAGGCACTTTTGAGGAAAATCCCACGATCCGTCAATGGTATTAAAAGTAATATTTCTATTTGACATAGTCAAAGCAAACTTATAGTTTATTTTCCAATATTGTGATGCAGGTTTGTTGGTTATTATCTCACACAAGTGTTTTTATAATCATTAATATTCATGTAATGGATATTAACCCCGAAGATATCTCTGAAGCCCTGACATAATGTGTATATTAAGCTAATATAATAAATATTGTAATTTTCTGGCTTCGAACGATGCTAGATATGTTAGAATTTCTCGATTCCATCTAACGTACACAACGGAATAATAAATCGAGAAGAACGATCTAGATTTATAACTGAATTGAACGTTGAGCAATAACTACGCAAAAGATCGAATACTTACTTGTTGCGTAATTGATCGGACTGTATTGCGCGAGCGATTCACCACTTCAGGTATCCACGCGTATATATCGTCCGCCGCAGGAACTATCCTCGGTACAATTGTTCAATAATTATCGCTAGGAAATCCCTTATTGAACAATATGGTGTTTTGTCTGACAAGATTAATTCATCCTACAATAGGGAATAGACATATATATAGCGAATATACCCTAGGTATATGGGCCTAATATTCTGGCCTGCTTTAATTAATTAATTAGTATAACCTATTAATTAATTAAAGCCCATATCCTAATCTAGTCCATTACTTTCAATCTCCCACTTGGACTAGCATTAGATATAATTCGAAACACCAATATTGTACCCTTAAGCAGAACAACAATACACATAAAGTGTGACCCTTCAGGCCCCCATTATCGACGATAATCTAATTAAAGTCTGCACAACACTCCTAGACTGCGTTGTGCAGCGAACTCGATATATGAAGGACGTTTACGTGAATTCGTAAAACAACCTTTATATGAAGTTTATGTAATATCCCTTCATTCACGACCCACCCGATTGAGCCTAGGATCTGCCATGTGTCTATCCAAATAGCTCAATCATTTTTCTCATATTTATTATATGACACATTCGATCATATTCAATTACTTTAATTGAATATATCCTTTGCATTGGCCAATGACTTTATTGTCAAATAATATAGAGAAATATGAGTGTTCTCTCGAGTTTCAATCGAGGAATGAATTCTATTCTTGACTCAACTACCATTTCCATTTGCCTCATGATGAACCCAACACAAGACGTGTCTTATCCTCCTTTGGGAGGCAAGCGTTGTACTTGGTCAAAGTTCATCACTTAACAAACAAAATGAGTATTGACCTCAGGTCAAAGGATCATTACATACTCCACACACTAATAAACCGAAGACACTAAAACAAACGGTTTAATAGTAGGGCGTACCAATACTCTCCAAAGTATCCATGTATCCATCATAGATATCTAATATCTAATAGCCGTGAGACCCACTATATTCTCTAAGAATATGATGCAGACCACATGCTAACCTATTGTATGTCATCAATATCCCATTCTTGATGACCATCGGTTATGGCAATTTTAGAATCATACTATATCATTTATGTCTCACACCATAAATGACAGTCATAATTCAAGGGAACAATCACAAGAATAATAACAAACCATCAAAATAATTATTCTAATAAATGCATAAACCCATAAGATAAACATATTATCATAGAATGTGATCAAGTTTTAAATGTCTTCACAAAAAGGTTTCTAAGACATACAAACTATAAACTCCCACTGAATTAAAGCCAACTACTAACATGTCTAACACCTAAGCTCTCAAAGTGCTTGTTATGTTTTGTTATACACAACGGCTTGGTGAAAGGATCAGCCAAGTTGTCATCAGTGGGTACTCTATCTAATTTTACTTCTCCCCTATCTATTATTTTTCTAATCAAATGATATCTCCGGGGAACGTGTTTGTTTCTGTTCGTGGCTCTGGGTTCCTTTGCTTGCGCAACCGCACCAGTGTTGTCACAATACAGCGGTATTGCACTGCTGGCACTTGGAACGATACCTAGTTCTTTTACGAACTCTAACAAAGCAACAGCCTCCTTGGCAGCTTCAGATGCAGCAATATATTCAGCTTCAGTGGTAGAATCGGCAGTTGTGCTCTGTTTGGAACTATTCCAACTCACTGCACCACCATTGAGGATGAAAACATATCCTGACTGAGACTTGAAGTCATCATTGTCTGTTTGGAAGCTAGCATCAGTATACCCAGTAACTGATAACTCTGGCTGCCCACCATAGACTAAGAAATATTCTTTAGTCCTTCTAAGGTACTTAAGAATAGTCTTGACAGTTCTCCAGTGTATCTCACCGGGATTTTGCTGAAATCTGTCTGTCATGCTGAGTGCATAAGCCACATCTGGCCTAGTACATATCATGGCATACATAATAGATCCTATAGCCGAAGCGTACGGGATCTTCTTCATGTAAGTCATTTCTTTGTCATTAGAAGGGCAACCTTTCTTAGACAATATAATGCCATGTCCCATAGGAAGAAATCCTTTCTTAGAATTTTCCATTGAGAAACGTCTCAGCAATTTGTCTATGTAAGTAGACTGAGACAATCCCAACATCCTATTAGGTCTATCTCGATAGATCTTAATTCCAAGGATGTAGGAAGCCTCACCAAGATCCTTCATCATGAAGGAGTTAGACAACCAATCTTTCACGGATTGCAACATGGAACGATCGCTTCCCATTATCAGTATGTCGTCAACATATATGATAAGGAAGACAACCTTTCCATTCTTGCGTTTACTATAAACGCATGGATCCTCTTTGCTTCTGACAAAATCAAACAATTTGATAGCTCTGTCAAAGCAAATATTCCAACTCCTAGATGCTTGCTTGAGTCCATAAATGGACTTCTTTAACTTGCATACTCCATTCGGCTTTTCTTTGGATATAAAACCTTCAGGCTGTGACATATACACAGTTCCTTCGAGTTCTCCATTGAGAAACGCGGTTTTAACATCCATTTACCAAATGTCAAAGTCATAGTATGCAGCTATTGCAAGTAATATCCTAATGGACTTGATTTTAGCGACTGGCGAAAAGGTTTCATCATAATCAATGCCCTCGCGTTGACTATAACCTTTTGCCACCAACCTAGCCTTGTAGGTTTGTACCTTGCCATCTGCATCTCTCTTCTTTTTGAAGATCCATGTGTAGCCTATGGGGCGAGCCCCATCTGGCAAATCAACTAGTTCCCAGACTAGATTGAGGTACATCGAGTCCATTTCAGATGTTAAGGCAGCCAGCCACATCTTCGAATCGGTGCCTGACACCGCTTCGATATAGGTCTTAGGTTCGTCGTCTTCTGAATCAACCTCATCATCTTGGTTCTCAACCAATAGATTTAGTCTTTCAGGTGCACGACGATTCCTTTGAGGCCTATTGAGTTGGTTTTGCGTTGGTTCAGGCGGTTTATTCTGATCGTGATGAGGTTCCTGCATGTTGAGGTTTTCAACATTTTGGATATTCTCAAGAATTTCACTATGATTTTCTTGAGGTGGGGTTGATACAATATCTTGTCTTTGATGCATCTCATTGTCTTGAGGTGACCCTCTAAGAGTCATTTCCCCTCCCAATAGATCATCAAAAACTCCCACTGAGTTCTTGTCCACTCCATTGGACAATGCCTCATCCTCTATGTTACTTTGTGGTTCTTGAATTTCTTCAAGATCTACTGTGTTGTAACCTTGTTCCTCGGAGACATAATTATCTTCAAGAAACGTCACATTCCTGGATACTATCACCTTGTGATCTCCAGGACAATAGAATTCATATCCTTTGGTTTCTCTAGGATATCCCACAAAATAACATTTTTCACTTTTAGTTTCCAACTTATCAGTCATCATCTTCTTAACAAAAGCAGGACAACCCCAGGTCCGCATATGGTTAAGACTCGGCTTTCTGCCACACCATAATTCATATGGTGTTTTCTCGACCGATTTAGAGGGAACTCTATTCAGAATATAAACTGCGGTAAGTAAGGCATAACCCCAAAGAAATATAGGGAGACTGGTGAAACTCATCATGGATCGAACCATATCTAATAAAGTTCGATTTCTCCTTTCAGATACTCCATTCATCTGTGGTGTACCTGGAGGTGTCCAGTCTGACCGGATTCCATGTGATTTCAAGTAATCAAGAAAATCTCGGCTCAAGTATTCCCCTCCTCGATCTGATCGGAGAGTCTTAATACTTTTCCCAAGTTGTTTCTCAACTTCTAACTTAAACTCCTTAAATTTCTCGAAGGCCTCAGATTTGTGTTTCATCAGATACACATATCCATACCTTGAGAGATCATCAGTAAAAGTTATGAAGTACGAATATCCACCTCTTGCTTGAGTTGGGAACGGTCCACACACATCTGTGTGGATCAACTCGAGCAAAACTTGGGCACGTAGCCCTTTCCCAGAAAGTGATTTACTTGTCATCTTTCCTTTGAGACAAGATTCGCAAGCACCATATGATTCGAAATCAAATGATGTGAGATAGTCTAACTTTCTCAATCTTGCTATTCTTTTCTCATTGATATGACCAAGTCTACAATGCCAAAGATAGGTTTTATTATTCGTATTACTTAGCTTAGGTCGTTTGTTTTGTACATTGAGAATATTTTGTTCACATTCAAGCATATATAAACCATTCGAAAGAGAGGCACTTCCATAAAACAATCCATTAAGCGAAAACGAGCATCTACTGTTTGCAAAATGGAAGGAAAAACCTTGAATGTCTAACATTGGAATGGAAATAATATTCTTTGAAATTATAGGAACAAAATAACAATTATGTAAATCTAGTCTATATCCTGAAGGAAGATCTAATCTATAAGTCCCTACACGTTCAGCAGCAACTCTTGCTCCATTTCCCACGCGTAAGTCGACCTCCCCAGGCCTCACTTTCCTGCTGTCACTTAGACCCTGCACATTATTACAAATGTGTGAGCCACAAGCTGTATCTAATACCCAGGATTGTGAATTGTTTATAGACATATTTATCTCAATGACAAACATACCTGAGCTCCCATTCAATGCACCTTGTGCTTTGAACTTTGGGCAGTCTCTCTTCCAGTGTCCCTTCTCGTGACAGAATAGACACTCATCCTTTGGCAGTTTCGGCTTCTTTTGAATCCCTCCACTCTTAGGCTTCAAGGCCACATCGCTAGATGCTTTCTTCTTCTTCTTTTGCTTATTCTTCCTTTTGGAAGAGTTCGCAGAAGAGCTCACCATGAGCACAGATTTGCCTTTAGAAGTGGAAGACTCATAGGTCTTAAGCATGTTGTGAAGCTCAGGCAAAGTCACCTTCGTGTTGTTCATGTTGAAGTTCACTATGAAGTTTTCAAAAGAACTAGGAAGTGACTGCAAGATCAGATTAGTTGAGACACTTGAGGGTAACACCGTTCCAATCGATGCCAACTTCTCAATTAATCCAATCATCTTCAGTACATGCTCAGAAACTTGGGCCCCATTATGAAGTTTACACTTAAAGAGGTCACTGAGTATCTCATACTCCATTGTCTGAGCTTGTGAGGCGTACAAACTCTCCAAGTGTTTTATCATCTCATAAGGGAGCATGTGTTCATGTTGCCTATGCAGTTCGATACTCATCGACGACAACATGACACACTGAGCCGACGTGGCATCCTCAATATGCTTCTTATGAGCATCTGCGTCAAACTTAGCATACTCAGAAGAAGTTTTGTCGGGGATGACACCGATTGGTTCGTCCAAGACGTACTCAACCTTTTCTTGCCTTAGCACCAAGCGCAAGCAACGGAGCCAATCCGTAAAGTTGGACCCAGTCAACTTGTTTGATTCCATCAAACATTTATAAGCCAAATTCGACATTTTATCTGATCAGAAAATAATCAAACGGAAAACGTAAATTAGAATAAAGTAAATAAAGATCACACTCATATCACTAATCAAAACAAGGGTTTATTGTAATGATTAGCTCCCACTAATTTTGACATATTTTGCGTCCCCAAACACAAAATACGGATTTATAATAATTATAAATCTTAGTGGTCCAAGATCCAAGTTTATATTACTGTAGTCTCTGCTTTGGCTGATGACCACAACAATATCACTAGGTAGGCCTCCAAGCCAATTGCAACAACAATTTTGCAATTCTTGGTTAATTAATCCAATTAATTTCGCGTCCTTAAACTATTTTGGTCGCTTTGGCGTCACAAAATAATTTAAGCAAGTCAATTCCATCACACGATGCCAACCATGCATCTATGTATGAGCCCCGACCTCGTTGTTTTAGAGTAAACACTTTGGTGTAAAACTCGTGGACGAAGAGATCAAGAATTTCATACAATTATGATGGACGACGCTTTTATTTCTAAATAAGACTTGGTTTTATTTGGGGATTTTATATGTGATACTAATTGTTAAATTTAATATCTAATATTAAATTAAACGCAATTACTAGGTGCCGCCTACCCAGGCATAAGAAATGCGGACCACACAAATTTGGGCGCCGCCTACCCATATGTAATGTTGCGGACTGCATGTATTGGGCGCCGCCTACCCAAACATAAAACGGTCTTAAATTACTATAATTTAAATTGAATAAGCATAAAATCAAATAATAGCTTATCACATAATATCAAATAAAGCTCAACGAATAAAATTAT
Source organism: Ajuga chamaepitys (assembly GCA_958295605.1). Taxonomy (NCBI): domain Eukaryota; kingdom Viridiplantae; phylum Streptophyta; class Magnoliopsida; order Lamiales; family Lamiaceae; genus Ajuga; species Ajuga chamaepitys. The sequence goes on along the minus strand of OY282506.1, from coordinate 21,490,345 downwards.
TAATCTAATTAAAATTTATTCTTAAATTACTTGTGGATTAAAATTAAATATATTAATTCCAAATTAATATGAATATATATCTAATATTAATTCTAAATTAATATATAAATATATAGTATATTATTATTATTCTAAATTAATAACAATAACTTATTAATATATTAATCTAATTAATAATCTTTAATTTCTGAAATCTGTTTTTTTTTTTTTTTTTTTTTTTTTTTTTTTTTTTTTATCAGACAACCCAGCTAATATGAAATGGCCCGGCCCAGCCCAGCCAATAAACATCCTGACATATTTTATAAAATCAGCCCAATTAATATTGATCCAGTTCAATTATTTCAACCCAGCAGAATAAATTAAAACTAACCCAATTTATTTTGGCCCATTTAATAAAATCATAGTCCAACCCAACCCAGCAGCTGGAAAGCCCAGCACCCCGGCCCAGTTGCTCAACAGTCCACAACCCAGTAGGGTTTGGACTGCAAACCACTGACCTTGAGTGCCGCCACCACCTGCCGCCGTTGTTACCCCCTGCCCGTCTGATCGCCGTACGTCTCGCGCACAGCAGCTGCGTCGAATCAGTCGCCGCCGTGGTCCAGCACTAGCGCAGCCGAACGACGCCTCAGACTACACAGCAGGAACAGCGCAGCAGCACGCGACGTTCCGCCGACAATACGCGCAGCAGCAGCGGCGCACCACGCAGTGATTGCCGCCGCCGCCGCCGATCGACGCAACAGACGCTCGCTTACAAGTTACGACAGTAGCAACGCATTGTTTTCAGGGTCATGTTTAATGTTTAATAATGTAAGTGTTGCTTTTGGAATATGGGTATAACAAAATCACGTTTCCAAATCCAAAATATAATAAACAGGTTCCAAAAACAGGTTTTCAACAAGTTTTATAATTTGTACAGTTTACGATAATTAAATCAAGAATTTTCAGATTTTCAGTTTTATAATTTTAATCCACATGAAGTTAAATTAATTTCAATTATAAATTCAGCCCTAGGCTCTGATACCACTGTTAGAATTTCTCGATTCCATCTAACGTACACAGCGGAATAATAAATCGAGAAGAACGATCTAGATTTATAACTGAATTGAACGTTGAGCAATAACTACGCAAAAGATCGAATACTTACTTGTTGCGTAATTGATCGGACTGTATTGCGCGAGCGATTCACCACTTCAGGTATCCACGCGTATATATCGTCCGCCGCAGGAACTATCCTCGGTACAATTGTTCAATAATGATCGCTAGGAAATCCCTTATTGAACAATATGGTGTTTTGTCTGACAAGATTAATTCATCCTACAATAGGGAATAGACATATATATAGCGAATATACCCTAGGTATATGGGCCTAATATTCTGGCCTGCTTTAATTAATTAATTAGTATAACCTATTAATTAATTAAAGCCCATATCCTAATCTAGTCCATTACTTTCAAGATAGGCTCCACCGTACCAACAAGTTTTGTTTTATTTTTGAAGGACAAGACGATGCAATGCAAGATTACAAATATAATTATCTTATCATTTATTTTAAAAGTTACAATGGCCGTTATTGATGGAAATCTTGTTTTGGATTTTTATTTATTCTTTTCCTTTTGATTGTTGCACAAATTTAGGTGATTGCATTTGTTTCTTGGAGCAATCCGATTGTTATGTTTGTGATTTGGCTGCTCCTTGTTCAAGGTAGGTTGGACCCTCTAGCTCTAGTCGATCCCATGCATTTAAGTCAGAAAGCTGGATCAAGAAAATGGAAGACAAGAAATTAAAGGCAACATACTGTGTAAGAAAGTTAGGCCAAATAGTGGTACATAAATGCAGTTGAAGAGCGTTACCCACCATTTTCATATATATATATATATATACACACACACACACACATATATATATATATATATATATATTAATTATATAAACATGATTAATGGGTGGTATGTCGAGAGCAGACCCATTTCAGGCACAAATGTGCAAAATATCCTTTTTGCAGATCATCTCATGAGAGTCATTGCACGTCGGTAATATACATTTTTTTGCCTTTTGAGTGATATCTTCTCTTTTCCTGTCTGAGGACGTGCACATGTTTGATTTTAGGGTTGATGGAGGGAACTAGAACATCTTTTGATTAAAAGGAAGGATGATGAAGACATGGATTGGAATTGCCACACATTGATATTAATTAATGCATACAGTCTGAAAGAGTCAGATTTTGGGGAATCAATCTCTCTGGCCTTTATCTTTCTAAATTGGTATTATATACAATATTTTATTGAATGATTTTCTTTGATAATTTAGATGTGATTTTTCTTTTTTTTTTTGGTATATTTTTCTAAGCTCTATGTAGATTCCTCTTTGCTTGTATTTTACTTCCAGGAAGAGAGTTGTAGTACTACCTCTGTCCGCCTAATTTTGCACACTTTCCCTTTTGGTCTATCCCACACAATTTTGCATACCCTTAAAAATGAAATTTCTCTCATAATCTCCATCCTCAATCTCTACTTTTGAAAAAGTCAACTAAAAAGCAAAAAATAATTTTTTTCTAAATATATGTGCCCTTCATATGTGTAGCTGGGATGGAGGGAGTATTAAACTTTAGAATAGATTACTAGGTTTCTTTTGCTCCAACAGATTCCTCAAGAATCTAAACATGGATATAGATCAATACATTTGTCGGTGTTGCATTAATATGTTATGGAGCACTAGGATTACTCTATAGAATCGCTCTTAGGAACTCTTATGTTATTGCTTTCTTGTGTATTCTATGAAAGATGTTTCTGTATAACTCTTAAACAAGATGTTTTAGTATTGCAGGAGGACCCTTTGCCTCAAACTTTGAATCATTTGGCAAGAATTTTGAAGATCTCAAGATGTTGAGTTCGGCTTTTAGAGCATAAAATATATATGATGTTACCTAAACAATAGACAATTGAAAAAAATTGTTATCATTTTTGTTTCTTGTTTGTGTAATTCTAGACGTGAGCTTGTATTGGTGTATTTTGTTTTAGAATTGATGATGAAATTTGTTGATTAAGAGGCATGCTTGGTTACTAACTAGTTGGCATTCAATAATTTTTATTTTTGTTGTTGTTTACAACAGAAAAACAGATAGTTAAATCGTTGCCTTTCCTATTTCCTATACAAATAGGAAAGACAACGATTTATTAGTTATTTTCTCAAAAAAGCCCTCGGTTTAAAAAAACCGAAGTCTACATAAGAATAGACATCGGTCCTTTTGAAATAGATCTTGGTTTTTGTCTATTGTAAAAGGTCTGACAGGCGGTTTAAAAAATTCAACGGTTTAAACCGTGGTCTATATGACAAAAGGACCTCGGTTTTGACCGTTGTAATTGTAGTGTCCGTAGACTTCTATTTTTTTGGTTTAGACAATGGTTATGACAAGTAGTTAAAAGGTTAGATCGACCGCCGAAAATCAACAGTTAAAAACTGATGTCTATTATACCAAAGACTTTGGTATTTAACCGTTAGAGAAACGGTGGTGTATTCCTCCGACAAAGACATCGAGTTTTACTCGTGGTCTATTGCTGAGAATAGACTACACCACCTCCAACCTCGATTTTTTGTTTGATAGACCTCGAAATTCTGGTAGTGGATCCAGCCACCACGCAACTCCTTCAATATCTCCTCACCGACATTTATTCAAATCAACAAAGAATAATATATTCAGAACATGAAGTAGTGTAGCATAATATATTCAAAAAAAAAAAAAAAACTAATATATTCATATTATATACCCTAAAATACCAACAAAGCAGAAGAATAAACCAAATTGAGTGCATTGATCTTGGCTATTTAAATACCTTAATTGGTTGAGCATGTGGTTCAAAAAAATATTTTGTAATCGGAAAACACAGTAACCATTTTAGTGCTACATTAATACATATGTTCTACTCAATTATGCATATTACTTTGAATCCAATATCATTAGCAAGTTGTTCAAGATCACATTTAGTTCAATACTTTGATCAATTAACATATCATGTAACAAAATATAGAAAGCTAATAAACTAAGTACCCTGCTCTTCCCACACATTAATTAGTACTTCCAAACTAATGATCTACCAATAGTATAGGCAAATTTTTCTTCGCAAAGTAATTATAAAGATAAATACCTATTATATTTTCAAACATCAGATATAATCTTCAACACATTCATACGGACTTTGTCAATTTCTACTCTAGTGTACACTCCCTATTTGAACTTTTAGCAAGCAACAATATAAAAGTAACTATAATTTTCACGTAAAAAATAGAACTTCTTAAACCAGGAAATGGATATTTAAGTTGAAGATAAACATATTATCATTGAACGAATCGATGCATTGTAGTTGGGTCTGACTTTTTCAATGATCTCTTCCATGAGCCACATCACATAGTACCCACATTGAATCGCATCAAGTTGTATTGGACCGTAGGCAAGTAAACTTCTAAATAAGAACATGTAAATTATAAGAAAACTGAAATGAAAACTATACACACCTTCACTATTTCACATGTAGGCATCTTCTCCCCGTTTGGCCATTGTCCATGTTGAACAATTACAATGCACTTCATATATACAATAAGTTATATATTAGTACCAGATTGACTAAATTTTTTAAGATACAAAAAATCCATGGGCTTACATATTAACAATAATTTTCTAATTTGAATCACGGATACGATGGGAAGTCGAGTACACATAATAAACTATCTGTTTATAAGGGTCGATGATAATGAGAATCCAGTGGTTACTATAAGCATACGATATTCAAATAGTTAACATAAAGTACGTCAATGGTATTGGAGAAATTTTTAAGGTGTTCTATAACTTTACCCTGTATTGCCTGAAACCAAGACCAACTGAACGTGTGATGACCCGATCAGCCTATCAGTTATAGCATGTGACTTATTTTTCTGTTCTGTTTGAAATTTCTTCTCCAGTTAGAGCATCAAACAAGAAATGTGGTATATGATGTGGATTAAAAAATTTGAAACTTTCATAGCTATTTTCCTCTGTCATCTTTCTAAAGAGATACCCGTGGTTTTCAGATAATAATATTAGGCAGCATAGATTTTCAAATAGGCCAGTTTTGCACATAGCACACTCATTACTCTACAGTTAAATTAAATCAAACATACCATATGTAGACAACTATTGTGTTTCAGGTTATTGACAACATGTCATGGATGACCCTGGTGATGTCTTCATGGAGAATATACACTGTACAATCTTCTTTGAAGACGTCAAGATCAATTTGTACTGGTATAGAGTTATCTGCACCTTGTAAAGCTCGACTTGCATGATGGTTAAGAACTTGCAGTGGCTTTGGCACATTGCATTCAATTTTCTTTGAATTAGTAATTAATATTAAGCGTTAGCATAAATATGAATTTTACCTTCGTAGGATTAACAATCAGGTGTTTTGGCCATGCAACATGTGCTCAGACAGCATCACCAATAGTAGCTCATTTATCTGGAATCGGGATTGGTAGAGGGGTAAAACTATCAAGCGCTTCGATAATTGAGACATGTAAGCAGCCCTTGGGAAATGAAAAGTTATGCAACTTGTCTGCTTCGATAATTGAAAGTCAGAAGCAAATCCCCAACCATGCTAAGAAATTCAATAAAGCTACCACCACTCCACCCAAATTTTAACTTCAAGTTATATAACTTCACAAGAGCCGAAAACTTTGAAAATTCAAAAAAGCTAGGATGTAAAGGTTTCTCTACATCCTCAAGTAACTTGCTTATCTGGTCTAAATAGACATTAGCTTCATATGCAGTGTGTACCATATCCACTGGTTCCTCAATAAACAAGCTCTCTCCACTTTCCCCTACTACATCATCATCTTATGTTTCCTTATTTTCTGAGATCTTTCCCCATGCCATATCCATGTATGATAGGTTCCATCCATACCATGTGCACCCAAATCAGCCTTTACAACATCAATTATTTTAGAGTTTTGATTACCACAATGTGATCAGGGACATGACATTGCATTAGGATCACAACCATTTTGCAATGCGAATTCCAAGAACTTTCAATTTCATTAGCATAAGCACATGATAGTGAATGTTATGACAACCACTCTTTATCCATTATTTCTACAAACAATCTACAAATGCTAATGGAATAGAATAAAATGTGTGACCTTGTTTGACTTATCGACCAGTCTTCCATGAGTCATAAATCATCCTCCAAGTAGTCCTATCCACGTAAGGGTTCCAACCTATATTTCTTTTCATGCAGTACGAAAAATAATCTAATTGCACTTAATTAATAAATCGGAAAGTGAATAGGATCACAAACATTTGCAAAGCAAAATCCAAGAAATTTTCAGTTCCATCAACAATGCACATGATAGCAAATGACGCTCATTCACACTTCATCCATTATTTTTTTTACAAACAATCTACAAAGGTTAATATAATAGGATAAATGTGGGTGGCCTTGTTTGACCTATTGATATGTCCTCCATGGAGTCCTATCGGCACGTAAGTTTGCTAGTCTATATACATTTTTATGCAGTACAGAAAATAATCTGATTGCACATAATTAATTAACGGAAAAGTAAATAGGATCACAAATATTTTGCACTGCGAATTTTAAAAAATTTCCAATTCCATTAGCATATGCACATGATAGAAAATGTTGTGACATCCACACATATCCATTATTTTCTACAAACAATCTACAAAGGTTAATAGAATAGGATAAAATGTATGTGGCCTTATTTGACCTATCATCCAGTCCTCCAAGGAGTCTTATTGGCACACAAGGTTGCCAATCTATATACCTTTTCATGTAGTACGAATAACCATCTTATTGCACATAATTAATAAACAGAAAGGTAAATAGAATCACAAGCATTTCGCGATGCGAATTCTAAGAAATTTCTAATTCCATCAGTATATGCACAGGATAACAAATGATGTGACATCCACACTTTATCCATTATTTTTCTACCATCTACAAAGGTAATAGAACATAATAAAAGGTAGTAGCCGTATTTGACCTATCGACCAGTCCTTCAAGGGGTCGTTAATTATTCTCCAAGGAGTCCTATCGGCACGCAAGATTGCCAACCTACATACCTTTTCATGCAGTACGAAAAAATAATCTCATTGCACATAATAAAAACCCCAAATAAAAAAAGAAAAAAAATAACAAATAAACTAAGGGGTTGTGTATATGGTTGGAAACAAATAATAGATAGAAAAATCAAACCACGTTAGAAAGTAAAATTTACTACATTCATTAATGTCTGTTAATTGTTTTGAGGGAGTCACCACTGGAAGAAACAGAGACATATTGGACTATACAAAAATGAAAATTGAGGGTACGGTTTTAATATTTCCATTTCTGCATATTTATATCATATCATACTACTTATCTATCTAATTATTGTTGATGACATACACATTTTTATTAGAATTAAAATTCCATGAGCATATTTGAAACTGGAATTTCTGTACGAACTCAAGGGAATAACACGCATTGCAGTTTTACCCATATACCTTGAGGTAATATCTTTTCGAAATGCTGAATTGGTAGAAGGCGGATGTATTGACAAGTTTTCTGTATTTCAATAAACAAGGGGGAGGGGGGAGGGGTTAAGATTTTGAATAGAAAACCAAAGAAAAATGAAAATGCAGCCTACGGTTAAGAGAAAGGGAAAGTGTGATACAACCCTACTTAAGGATTTCAATTGAAAAATTAAAACCCCATTAGCGTTATAAATTTGCAGAAATACAAACATAGTCACCACAAATTTCTCTTTCGATTACCAGTTCAATTGAGCATTTATTGGTAGGTTCGCTTAAATTCAAAAGTAGATTTTCAAGATATGGGACATCACAATTGTACCTTCGACTCCTTCGAATATATATGAAAGTACTTTCTACCCGTGCCCTCTCTAGCAACGGGGGAAGGACATAAGATGGTGACTACAACGACGACAAAGGTGACGACGATGGTGACATGCATAGCACTCTCTTGCAACAACGGAAGAACAATCGACGATAATGGAACCCTTTTCTAAGTGTTTAGATTTCTTTAACGAAAAGAATGATAACTGCTAGCATAAATCATCATTTAATCATGTAGAAAACATTTTATTAAGATTGAGTGAAAATTGCTCAACATTGATGACAACTTTTGTATTTTAAATTAAAAAAAGAAAAAGAAAAATAAATAGTGAGACATTACCTACACATTCCTACTATGATTCCAGAAATGAGGTTTATTAGAAAAAGAAAATTTCGTTAATAGACTACGACTGGCATAAACCGTTGATAAAACAAAGTAGTCTATTCGTGCAAAGACTTGCTAATAGATTACACATTCCTAAAATCGTAGAAAGAAGCGTAGTATATTAACTATAGAAATGTACTATTAAACTATACAAATGAAAAATTGAGGTACTTTCGTGGTTCGTTAGCGAGTTTTCCACAAATACGCTACACTTTTAGCGAAAAATGTAATTAATACTCAAATAAACTACACTTCCGTAAAAAGGCGATGTCTATTTGGTGTAGTCTATTTGCAAAATTCTAGTAGTGTTGAGTGAAGAGGGATACACTTTAACTGAGAAGATTATTGTCTCGAGGATCGTGTTCTAAGAGCAGTTGAAGTGTACTTGTCGTATAAAATCCATACTACCATGTTGTATGCTTTTGTAAAAATCAAGCATCAAAATGACACCAATGATTCATAATAAAAGTTGCGGTTCTTCTAGCTCTTATATTTTTGTTGTTCGGGACGCCCAATAGGTAAAATTTGGAGGGTATCTCATCACTAGTAATTTTACATATTTTTAGTTATAAAATCATAGCAAAAATAGTTTAAAAGTATTTGAAATGCACTTGTTGGACTTATATTTTATGTGTTGTGTGGATTTGGCGTGTGCTTGTTGATTATGTAGCATTTTTGGTACAAAATTGGTATATTTGGATTAATTGTGAAGTCCCGTTGGTGAATCAAGTGAAGAAAGACTTAACAAGGAGAACTAAAGTAATTATGCTCGAGAATGAATTTGAACCGGTCCAAAATGGAGCTGGACCGACCTAAAACGAAGAAGAAAGTTCGCAAACGAGATAGACGCCTTTGCTCGATTGAGCCATGTCGGGGCTTAGTTGAGCCATAGCCCGTGTGCAGCATCTTGATCGAGCCGTGGGGGCTTGGCCGAGCTGGAGCTCACGTCCTCCTACACGTTTTTCAGCCCATAAATTAAATTTTCTCCCGCTTAACCTAGTTCATGCTCTCCTATAAATACTGCAAGGCTCTGATACATTATATAGACGTTCATATATAACAAAAATGGAGTTTTAGAGTCCATAAAAGTGTGAGCAAGAAGTAGAAAGTAGACGCGGGTGGAACGAAGGAGTATTAGGAAAGCGTCGGGGAGGTGCGTGCTGCCGTGCCATCAACACTTTTTGATTTAAATATTATTTATTATTTTCCAAAACAATGTTTACTTTATTATATTTTTTTCCTTTAATTCGATTATGGAGTAGTCATTTCATATTCGTGGTTTTAGAAAGTTGGTTCCAGTTACGATGTAGTATTGATATGTTGCTTCAATTCATTTTCATTATGTATATTTTTGTTTGATGTACTGAGTTATGTATGGCGCTAGTTTAGATTAATCATCTAGATTTAGCACACACGAATCGATGTCCAAAACTCGGGAGATGAGGACATGCGTTGCCAAAAAACACATACAACACAATCATCCATTAGACGAGGAGGTGGATAATAAGTATGGGGGCCTAATCGAGATGTTGGTCTATTGTATATGATCTACACCTCAATCGTTCCGGGAAGAGGATTGCGATCCACATAGTGAAGCCTCATAATAATAGAGATTTGACAAATTAGATCTTTGTTTGCATGTGTAATTGATAATGAAATCTATGATCATAGGTTAGTTTTAATTAATTAAATTTATAAATTTGCCACTTTGTTATTATTTGCTTTTAGTTGTTCATATTAGAGTAATTAGGAACACTGCAACCACATTTTCGATAGGTCTAGATATACTGTAGTACTTTAATTGGGACTTCTTCATTAATTTTTTTGAATACATAATTACTTGTCACACTACAAGAAAAATGATGTTTTGAGACAACTAAAAGTGGTATCAAATAATGAATGCTTGTCACAACCTTATTATTGGAGGCATCATGTCGTCACTAATTAGTCGTCTCAATAAATCGGATACAAATAATATATTTGACACGACAAAACTCGCCTCAAATATTTTTAGAACAACTAGTTGTTTGTAAAAGTAGTTTTAAAATGGTCTCAAATAATTTATTGAGAGTTTAGTGACAACAAATGGTCACAAATAACTTATTATTAGTGACTACAATTGGGGTAGAAAAAAAATTATGAAAAAGACCTTTTTTATTGTAGTGTCATTCTGTCAGCAACCAGGGCCGGATCAAGGAAATTTAGGACCTGAGACGAGATAATACTTAAGTAGAACTCATTTCATTTAACTTGCTTTTGTCGCCGCCAAAATTACTTATTAATGTTTTATAACCAAGATGCTCTGGCGTGTTACTTTTCTTAGATAATATACTAATCCATTCAATCTATCTTGGGACATAGTCGATTGTAAATAATATGCTTATAGTTTCAATTTTGAGAAACTTTTTTCTGAAGCAACAATTTTAAGCATTGTTAATAATATTCAACAAACAATGCAAGTATTTAGAAATGAATATAATCTTTTTACATAATTTAATACCTCAATTAATGAGAAATTTATCTAGAGGCCCTTGCTGAAATTTAACTAACATTTCAGTCTTTATCTTTTATAATATTTCTCTCCCATACACATTTTCTATTAGACATGATACTTGTTAAAAATTTCATCCACAACACAAACCAGAATATAAAGATAATAAATAAATCAATAAACATAATAATAAAAATAAAATTAGCAAATAAATAATAGTCAAATAGATCAATAAAAATAATAAACTAATAACAAATTTGAACAAAAATATAAAATATAAAATTGAAGAGAGTTTGAGTACGCATGTCTTCAGGTATAAGGCTATAAGCCCACTTCTTTCACTGAAATATGAAAAAATATCAGCATTTTGTGTCCGATGAGGTTCGAACTGGGGCTTAATAGAACAATCATTGACTACATTATCACTAGAACAAACTCAAACACATGTGTATAGTGTGACACACATAATATATAAAGGGCCCAATATGAATTTGGAGCCTGAGGCAGCTGATAGGGATAACCTGGTTACTTCGGGTCGGGTCGGGTTAATACATGAGCCCACTTACCGGCCCAGCAAACGCGCCAGCAAGCGCGAAGGCCCAGGCGCAGCAGGCCCAGCAACACGCGTTGGCCCAAAAGCGTAATCTGTTTCGCGAATCAAGTCTGTTCCGCGAATCAAGGCCCATGATCTTTTCCCAACTGCCATGCAGATTTGATGGGCAAGATTATAGGGATTGAGTTAGGGTTTTGATTTGGTAGTATAAATAGGTGAAAAGAACTCGGAATTAGGGTTCGCACTTTGTATATTGAATTGCTATCTGTAAACTCAACATTCTAGTGAAAGAAACACCTCGGCAAGAGTGATTTTCTGCCCGTGGACGTAGATCTCCGGATCGAACCACGTAAATCCTGTGTTTTTCCATATTATTTACGTCGATTATCGTTATAGTTCTTGGTTACCGGATTGCGCATTATCAATTGGCGCCGTCTGTGGGAAAGCTTTAACCAACAATTTTTGACGTTTACATCGCATTCAAGAATCATGATGACAACACGTTTGAATCAATCTCGCCACGGTGATCAATCTAACCAGGATCCGCCCGTGGATCAAGTTTTGCCGCCAAGGCAATTGCCGGCAGGGAGTACGTCTAATCATCAGGGCAATCAAAACCCTCCACCTCCTCAAGACCTGCAAAACCCTAATCTTGCTGCTGCTCAACCCCCGGTTAACATTCAAATTACCCCAGAACTGCTCCAGGCTTTCTTACAAGAGCATGCACATGTTCTTCAAGATTGGGTAGTTAATCGCCTACATCCCGCGGGGCCTGCTGCGGGGCCTGCCGGCCATAATGCTAATCCCGTGGTGCCTCCACCCCGTTCGCGTGATCAACAGGACCCGGGGCACCGCGGGCGTCAGGATCGACGACGGGAACGACCTGGTTCTTCCGAGGACCATGGGAGTTCTAATGAATCACGACCTCGCAATGAGGAACCTACTTATATGGATCGCCGCCGTCCACTTAATGCGGCTAAGAGAGTTCGCTATGCCAATCCTCATGCTCTAGATCTTCAAGAGTATGAGCAAGTTCAACGCAATGTTGAATTGGACAGAATTCTGGGTCTTGATGCTAATGGAGATATCATCACGCCGTTCTCCTCAGAATTCATGGCCACTACCCTTCCCGAAGGGTTCAAACGGCCAGCTATACCACCTTACAATGGTACCGGAGATCCGGCCAATTTTCTTGGGGCTTTTAGGCACAGTATGCTTAGCCATGATAACATTACATCCCTCCAGTATTGCAAGATTTTCCCTGAGTACTTACAGGATGAAGCTCGGGTTTGGTTTGATTCTCTCCCACGCAACAGCGTATCTTCCTTCAGAGAACTTGCCGAGCACTTTTGGGCGCGGTTCGAAGCGCGGGCGAAGCCCATGGCCACCCTGGCCGATGTCATGAACATGGAACAGCGGGAAGGTGAAACCGTTACACAATTTCTTGACCGCTTCACAGCGGTAAGCCTCAAGGTGGGAAATTGCCCCGACGACGTAGTCATCAACGCATTTATGAATGGAATCCTCCCCGGAGCACTTTACACCGAGTTAGTTCGGAACACACCGATCACAACTCGAGCACTGTTCAAAACAGTGTGCAAATTTGCTAAGGCCGAGGAGCAGACTCGCCAGAAGCGAGAGAAACACGCTAGCAAGCGGCAATCCGACAAAGCACAAACCGGGCCTAGTACTCGACCTAGTGCATTTTCCCGCCTGACCCCGGGGCGTTCAGAATCCCGAAGTGATATTCCACAATTGACTCCGTTGACGAAGTCACGAGCCGAAATCCTTTCTATTCATAAGAACGATCTGCGACCTTGTCCGCGGATGACTGCTCCACCTGAAAAGAGGAACCGTGGAAAGTGGTGCGCGTACCACCGAGATCATGGGCACGAGACAGAGGAGTGCCGGGAACTTAGCAAGGAGATTGAGGAATGCCTCAAGAAGGGTCTCTTGCGGCAATACGTTGCGCGAACCAATGACCAACCTCGGACAAACCACAATGGGGGTTCGTCCCACAACCGCGGAGGTTATCATGACCGGGGCACTCAACAAAATCGGCCACCGTGGCAGAATAATCGGCCAGGACCTAACAACTACGCACGGTAAGATTCCGGCAATCGCCAGCAACCACGTCTCCCACCACCACCTCCTCCTCCGGGAGGACCCGAAGACAACGCACCTCCTCACGTGATAAACGTGATATATGGAGCCCTTCCCACTGGGGCCTCGCGACACGCCTTGAAGGCAGAGGCTCGACGTCCTCCTCCCGAGGAGCCACGTCACAAACGCCTCCATCAGTTCGAGACTGTCAGCTTCACGGATAGGGACCCGGTTCCGGAGATAACACCTCACACAGACGCTATTCTCATCGACATGACTGTAGCCAACATAACAGTAAGGCGGGTCTTCGTGGATAATGGGGCCGCGGTGAGTGTTATATTTGCCGACTGTTTCCAAAGGATGGGGATTTCTCGGGACCAACTTCGGCCAGCCCCCGGGCCACTGCAGACTTTCACTCAAGGTGAAGTCCAGCCGGAAGGTGTCATCACTCTCCCAGCATCTTTGGGGACTTATCCGAAGATAAAAACCATCTTCGTGGATTTCTATGTGGTGAATTCCCCGTCACCATACAACATGATATTGGGCCGGGATTGGCTCACCCCTGCTAAAGCCATTTGCTCCACGTATCACCTCGCGCTAAAGTTTCCCACCTCGCATGGCGAAGTGGCTATCCGCGGGAGTCAGCGGGTTTCAAAAGAGTGCATGTATGTGGCACTCAAAAAAACTGCCAAGGTTCCACCTAAACAGCAGCTTCAAGTGGCATCATCGGTTCTGGAGCCTCGGGAATGTACCTCGTTGGGGGATGCCACTGCACAAGTCCCGCTTGATCCGTCCAAGTCGGAACAGACAGTGACCGTAGGAGCCGTGGATGTGCCATGGCTACACCAGGCTATCATTCAGACCTTGCGGGAATATTCCGATGTCTTCGCATGGTCCCCTCTGGATATGCCCGGGGTCTCTCCCGAGATAATAACGCACAAGCTGAACATCGATCCCAGTGTAAAGCCAATCCAGCAAAAGCAGAGAAAATTCGCTCCGGAGCGAAATGAGGCCATTCGAATCGAGGTAAAGCAACTCTTGGATGCAGATATCCTGTTCGAAGTATTTTACCCCTCTTGGTTATCCAATCCGGTAATGGTGACAAAAACCAGTGGGGCATGGCGAATGTGTGTTGACTTCTCCGATCTCAACAAGCACTGTCCGAAAGACTATTATCCTTTGCCCTCAATCGACCAAAAGGCCGAAGCCATTACAGGGTACGTGGCACTTTGCTTCCTAGATCTATACAAGGGATACCATCAGATTTTTATGGACCCGCAGGACGCCTTCAAAACAGCATTTATCACTGCCTTTGGGTGCTTCGCTTTTAAGAAAATGCCCTTCGGGCTCAAGAATGCTGGAGCCACCTATCAACGTCTCATGGACTGCGTTTTCCACGACCAGATTGGTCGTAACGTTGAAGTTTACGTCGATGACCTGGTCATCAAAAGCTCCTCCCATCCTTCATGTGTGCAAGACATTGCCGAAACCTTGCGCACTCTGCGGCGCTATAACTTGCGACTCAATCCAGCGAAATGCACTTTTGGTGTTGGCTCCGGGAAGTTTCTCGGTTACTTGGTTTCGCAAAACGGCCTGCAGGCCAATCCGGCCAAACTTCGTGATGTGTTAGATCTGCAGCCACCAAAAACATTCAGGGACGTTCAACGCCTCACAGGTGGTTTGGCGGCTTTGAATCGATTTTTGTCTAGAGCGGCGGAGCGCCAGCTCCCATTCTTTAAAGTCTTGAGACAAGCGAAGTCCTTTGAGTGGACACCGGAGTGCACCGAGGCCTTCGAGGCTTTGAAACGTCACATACAGCAGCTACCTACTTTGGCAGTTCCTCTCCCCGGAGAGCCGCTTTACCTATATTTGGCTTCCTCCGAGGAAGCTATTAGCGCTGCACTTGTACGTGAAGTCGATGGGGTTCAGCATCCCGTGTATTTCGCAAGTCGTGTTCTCCACGGGCAGAGACACGGTACTCCGTGTTAGAAAAAACTGCTTTGGCAATTGTTATGGCAGCTCGGCGTTTACGGCCTTATTTCCAAGGACGAGAAATACGGGTCCTGACCAATCATCCTATCCGCCAGATTCTTGTCAAGCCCGAGGTGTCGGGGCGCCTCACAAAATGGGCCATTGAGCTAGGTGAATACGATATTCAGTACCTTCCCCGCCGAGCAATCAAGGGCCAAGCACTCGCTGACTTTTTGGCCGAAACCTCGGGAGACAATCATGAGTCTCCGACAAATATTGATACACATCACCCCGGTACCCTCGTGCCCTCACCTCAGAAATGGTGGTAGCGTCGTTTCCGACTACCAAATTAAATCGTGTATGAAGATACACTTAAACCTTACCGACTACTCTAACTAGTAGAGTGGCAAGCAAGGGTCGATCCCACGAGGAATGGTCGAACAAATTTTGCTTTTATGTGTTAAGCTATTATTATGAAGAAACATAATGTATATAAGATAGAAAACAATAAAGAAGTGGGGGGTCAATGAAATAACAACTACACCTAAATAAACAAAGACAAATAAAGAGATTTTTATAGGTTTTTGGTTTTTAAATAACAAAACGATTCACCCTTGATATGTTTCACCCAGGTCTTGGACGATTTATGTAACTATTGTCAATGCCCTATTCAATTGTGATTCTAGCCCTTATCTCAAGGCTATTAACAAGCTCTAATAGCCTTGTTATCCCTTAATCTTAGTTAATCAAAACAAGCTCTTCGACTAACCCTATTCAGTTTAACCGAATCCTCGAACAAGCTCTCTTAGATTCAATCACCAAATGCATTAAACACTAGGACAACGAGATAAATTCAACATAAAACTCGCAAGCTCGGTTTTAGAGGTTAAACTTTGTGTTATCACCAATAAATAATTATTGTTTGCTACTCGGGAATCGGAAATCCTACAATTACGGATAGTGACCTCCTATTCTAGCAACACATTCACAAATCCCTTAAAGGGTGATCAATCCAATAATAAATTCATAAATGTGAGTCAATAACAGCAAATAACATAAAACACTTGAATACACAATATTTTCGGTAACATTAACCGTAATAATCACATAAATGTCTTGGACTCAAGGTTCCACAATAATCAAGAGTGAACTAAGGGTGCTAGCCACCCATTTTACCTAATACAAAGATAAACTAACAGAAAATTAAAGAAAAACATGAACATAGGATAGAAAGAACCAAAGGTTAGGGGTTGAAGATCAAGATCTTCAACCCCCTTCCATTTCCTTGCTTCCAATGGAGAAAAGTGGCTGATTATGTGTGGGGGATGGGTTCTAGGTTGTTCTAAGTTAGGTTAAATTCGAATGGGATGATATATATATAAGGAGAGAAAGTGCTAGTAAAAAATAGGCAAAATCGCATTCAGGATTTTAAAACAGGGTACTGAATCTCGGCCGAGACGTGGGGGTGTTTTCAAGGGTTTGTGGGTCGAAAGGCGATCTCGACCGAGATTTAATATCATCTCGGCCGAGATTCTGGGCCTTGAAAAACTTTGAAATTCTCTGGCAACATTTCTCGGCCGAGATCTGTTGTGTGTCTCGGCCGAGATCTTCTTTCTGTCCAACTCTTCATAAATGCCTGGAGACTCATCTCGGCCGAGACTCTCATCCTGTCTCGGCCGAGATTTTCAACTGTCCCTTCCTTTTGTTGCCTCAATCGATCCCTTGACTCCGCGGTCGTTTAATCTTCGATTTCGACCCTTTTTCACCTGTCTTAACACAAAAACAGCACAAACGCATTATTTTGCCCATGAGAATATAAAAGCACTAAATACACGTGATTATGCACATTATTGACACTAAAATGACACTAAAAGTGTCCTAAAGTGCGTGCACGAAACACGTGTACCAAATGGCAAATATATGTGGATGGAGCATCCACGACTCGAGGAAGTGGTGCTGGGGTGCTTCTCATCGACCCCGAGGAGGTTGAGATTAAATTCGTCATCCGGTTCAAGTTCAAGGTGACTAATAATGAAGCAGAGTACGAGGCAGTTCTCGCCGGGCTCAGGATGAATTCTTCCGCAGTAGGCCTCCACCTGCCTCGGCTCTTCAGCCCTTCATACATACTGAGAAGCAGCTCCAGGACTTCTCGTTTCCTCACGAGCTCCGCGGACTCGACAGAGCTCCTCGACATCAATGCCGCGATGTCACCCTGGATTTCAACGACCCGTTCCTCTACTTCTTCAAAAGTCAGAAGACCGAACTCTGAAAGAATTCGTTCATACTCCTTCTGATGAACACGGACGCGGCTCATCTCGGCAGCTGTAGTTCGATACTTCATCTCGAAGTCTTTGGCTCTTTCATTGGCCTCAACCACCTACTTCTCTGCCGAGGCAACCTGCTTTTCCAGCTTCGGCACTACGTGCGTCTGCAGATGATTCTTCTCTCCGCGGAACCACTCAAGTGATCGCATGAGCTTCTTTATTGTTTCGTGTAGCTCCGCGGTGTTCTAAACAGACAACGAAGACAACCAGATCGATTACTCAAAAGTATGTAAAGAGTTACATTCAGTTCGACAACAGACATAAAACTGCTCATGCAAGTAAAACAAGAAGTTCAAGAGTTTAAAATAGAAGATTGTATTTCACAAGACAAATGTACAATTGGTCCAAATTCGGTACATCGTTCCGCATACATTCCTAAACTATACAAGTTTAAATTTGCGGGGATCGACTGACCTCCCGCTCAATTGCCTCAGTCTCTTCGGGCAACTCCTCTCGCCGGCCCTCGGACACTTCGGCTTCTTCTCCTTCAGCTGCTGCGACGGCCTCGATCGCAGCTGGGACTTCGACCTCCATCTGTGGGGGGGGCTCGGTGCTCCGGGGTGCGGTAGCCAGTTCACCACGGCAGAATGCCAGGAATTCTTCGTCCTGGTCCACCTCGCAGTTTACAACTTCTGCGGCCGTCAGAAGCTGCTTCTTCTCCCCGAGCGCCTTCACCAGAGGCCACTCCGGCAGCTTCGTTAGAGCGGCGTAATAGGCCTTTTCCACCTCGGCCACCGCCTCAGAGTCATACCCGAATTCCGGACGATTGATGTCCACATTCGGGTACGCCTCCTTCACCTCCTCCAGCACCAAGGCTCGTGTGGCTTTGTCCCCTATTGCCACAAACTCCGTCTGGAAGTCAAGGAACGTGCTGGTGTGTAATAGTTTTTCGGCGAACGCCTTCAGCATCGGTCCTTGCCCTTCGATCACAGCGGCTTCCCGCGCCTCCATCTCCATCCGAAGCTGCAGATTTTCTCCCCGCAGAGTAGCGTTCTCGACCCCCACACTGCGCAAGCGCACCACCTCGTTTTCGACCAAAGACGCCCTTTTACGCGCCTCGGCTAGGTCATGAGCTAGCTTGTCATTTCGCGCGCGAAGATCCCGCGCTGCCGCGGCCAGCTCTTCTCTGGCCTCCACCTCGCTCTTCAGGCCAACCTCTATGATTCCTCTGGCCAGCTGCAGAATCTTCTCGGCGTCCGCGCCGTCAAACCCCAGCCTACTGAGGGTCGCCTGTTCTACCTGGATAATACAACACGACACCGAGCTCAGACCTCATACTATACACCTCGCGTACGTAAAAGTTATGATCAGAGTTTTGAGTATTACCTCCGTACTCTCCCCTGCTCGGGGTCTTTTGGACGGTGCCAGCGGAGTGCCGGTAGGCTCTGGCCTCCTTTTCATCACGGGAGATGGCTCCGCCGACATCACCCGCTTGTCAGACCCCGCCGCTGGTCGCGCACTGGGTGGCATCTCCCCCCGGGGAGACACCTCAGCGGCTTTCCCTTTCTTCTTGGCCGCTGCAGTCTTAGCGGGGCTTCCTGCTGCTGGTTGCTTTCCGAAGCGTCCCACTGCATATAAGGTCTATGGTTAGTTCTGCGCAAAATGACAAGTTTAAAATATTAAGGAAAGAAAAAACTCCTACCCTCTTCGGCGCCCCCATTGCCCGAATAGTACAGGCTCAATCCTGCCTTCTCCAACTCCTCCTCGGAGCAGAGGGTTTTGAAAGTCCCCACTGTCCGGAACGTATGCTCCACTTCGGCCCCCGGGCTCTCCACGGGGGCGGTATCAAGCACCTCGTCAGTTCTCCACTTCGGGAGAGCTATTTTATTCCTAATGAATATGAACTTCTCCTTCCACCCCTCTACTTTGCTCGGGTTCTGAACCTTGAACCCTCCTCGGGCTCGGGGACTAAAGGAATACCACCCCTTGGACTTCCCGAAGTTTTTTAGCTGGTAGAAGAACCTAAAAAGCTCTACAGTTGGTTCTACTCCGGCCTGTTTATAGACCACGGTGAATCCCACCACCTGCCTCACCGCGTTCGGCGCTAATTGACAGAGGGCAATACCGTAGTATTTTAACAATTCGATGACTACGTCCCACAGCGGCAATCTCAATCCTACTCTAAGGGGATCTATATACACGGTAATAAACCCCTGCGGTGGGCAACAGGCCCTATCCTCGGGGGTAGGGATTATGTACTCAAGGTCGAAGGGAAGGTAAAAAGACGGGAGCTCCCTCAAAATTCGCTCTCGCGACATCCTTAGCGCTATAGAGGACACCTCAAGATCCTCCACTGTGCATTCATAAAACGAAACCATCATGACATTGCACTCTAAGCCATCAACTCGGTCTACTGTTCTAACCTCATTCCTCTCCGGAATGAGATATGATAGGGGGGGACGTCTAACGGAGTACTCGAAGTCCCTAATTCTTCAATCGAGCCCGAAGATGAGGCATAAGATGAAGAAGATGAAGAGGAAGACATACTTACTTGGTTTGAATTTGAAAGGGTTGATTCGAGAAGTTTTTTGATCTGAGATGAATCACGAATGTAGATTTCCTCTTTTTCCCGCTTTCTAAACTGATGAATCGCAATGAAGAAGATGAAAGGTTACTGTGCAATTACTCCAATTATATACGCAAAAATCAACGGCGTTGATGCAAACAATTCAAATTCAATAATGGGGATTTAAACGTGCGCCACACGCGCTTTACAGTTCCCAAGGCGCGTGGGGAACAGGTTTCTTGGAAGTTGCAGAGCGTGTCACTTCACATCCCTCTCTCTCATGATGGCGCCGCCAATCACATCAGCCTCACCCTTCTTCAGGAAGATTCAAACTACACTCCGGTGTATCTTCCACCTCGGTCATACTACCACACTCCGGTGTTCCCTTCATGTTGGCCAGGCAACTCACTCCAGTGAACCTCCCACCTCGGCCAGGTTGTTACGTACTTACACCGCGTTTCTTGCTTCTGGGAAGTTTGGCATCCCGATAAAGGTCTTAGACACTCCGGCCTAGCTCGACTTCGTGTTCACAAACTGCTCCACCAAGTCCTCCGGGGACTCGAATCGACTTATTCGACCGTAAACGCTTCGGCCGGCCAGTGACCACGGCCCTTCCTGCTTACCGTACCACTTCGGTGACAACCGAAGCTCCCTCCTCGCTTCGGCTGGGGGGGCATCTGATAGGGATAACCTGGTTACTTCGGGTCGGGTCGGGTTAATACATGAGCCCACTTACCGGCCCAGCAAACGCGCCAGCAAACGCGAAGGCCCAGGCCCAGCAGGCCCAGCAACACGCGTTGGCCCAAAAGCGTAATCTGTTTCGCGAATCAAGTCTGTTCCGCGAATCAAGGCCCATGATCTTTTCCCAACTGCCATGCAAATTTGATGGGCAAGATTATAGGGATTGAGTTAGGGTTTTGATTTGGTAGTATAAATAGGTGAAAAGAACTCGAAATTAGGGTTCGCACTTTGTATATTGAATTGCTATCTGTAAACTCAACATTCTAGTGAAAGAAACACCTCGGCAAGAGTGATTTTCTGCCCGTGGACGTAGATCTCCGGATCGAACCACGTAAATCCTGTGTTTTTCCATATTATTTACGTCGATTATCGTTATAGTTCTTGGTTACCGGATTGCGCATTATCAGCAGCTGCCTCATGGATGAACCGACCCACAGGAACTACACCGTGCACTTGCGGTATAACTGCAGAAAAAGAGCGATGAATGAATGTGTATGCTTATTCGTACTACGTCACTATACTAATGTGACATCTCCGCATCTTGAATTATCATTGTAGAGTATATTTATTGGTTTTAGTTAGTGTGAATTCAAGTTTTTGAAGTTATTAATGTTGAGTAATTAATAAAGTGATTAAGTAGATGTTCAGATTTAGAAAGATGACAGGAGGAAAGATCTTTGTTGTTGAACCGAATTTCCGTTTTCGAATAACTACAAATATAAGTGGTCAATATTCACCGCCTACACTCTCTCTCATATATCATAAAATAAAATAAAGGTTTCTCAAAACAATGTTTTGTAATCTAATTTACTCCCCATTTTAGTCACCAATCATATTCGCTACTAATTTTAACTCATATTTCACTTTCTCGATCTACGTATCATGGCTCTAAACATTAAGCTATATTTAAGACAAAACAATTAAATAATGGATTTAAATTGAATAAGGGTTTAATTTATGTCTTCTTATTGAGCTAATACAAAATCTCTACTCTCTAGGTATTGTTGACTCAATTGTTCAATTTGATATATATTTGCATTTCTCAAAAGATATTAGCTAGGTTTGAAGGGCATGCAGTGTAGCCTTCTAGGGTATATTAGAATGTTTCGCTTTCTCAGATGGCTGCAATGTATATGTTTTTTTTTTTTAAAGTAGAAACTTAGAACTACCAAGTACATAGACAACGTATCTAAATTACAAGTACAATTAGCAACAAAATATGCGTCATAATTATTCGGCACTATCAATTATTCGCAGTGCAAATTTATTCGGGAACAAAACGGATTAGGCAAAATAACGTGAGATAACCAAACTAGGATAATTAATCGGGATGAGTATGTTTAATTCTAATTATATTATAATTTTATTAATTATAACATGTTTAGCTGTTGTTTTTTCATTACTTCTTTTACATATTTCAAATACTATAAATGTTATTTGGTTATTATGATTTTATACTATTTGTTTTAAGTTTATTCGATAGAACAATCTAACCATAATTAGTACAAATTCTTAGTAATTGTAGCTATTAATAGAATCTTTCTATATAATAAATGAGAACCCTCTATAAAGAAAATTATACATATTTTTTTCGCTCATTTTACTTTCTAAAAGTAGTAGGTTTAAGTCACAATAATATAATAATAAATTTTCGTATATATATGATAAAGACTTGTATATACAATAAAGACTTGTATATACGGTAAAAATATCTACAAAGTTAGTTCTAAATTTAAATTTTGTTGGTAATTTGTTATATAAAAAATTATATGTGGCAGCTTTTGATTTATAATAAAAATAAATTAAATTAAAAAGAAAATAATTTATGGTTCTTTTTTATGTAAAATATAGCAAATTAATCTCTTTCATGACCTTTAGTTTGACATCTACATTGCATATTTAAAATAACTTATATTAAAAAAATGTATTTTTTTATCGATTATTCAGGTTAAATTTATTTATGTAATAGGAATTTAATTATTTGATTGGGTTTGAGATGCAAATATAAATTAAATAAATATTTTAAAAATTGTAAATATTTATTAGCTAATCTTTTTAAAATATTAATTACTTTTTTTTTTGTGTGTGTTTTCTAAATCTTTATTTCGATTTCATGGACAAACCCATATATTTTTCCTACAATACTACAATTATTCAGAAATGGTAAAAGCTAATAGTTTCTCGATGTATAGATAATATTTGACTTTTTATAAAGAACAAAAAAAAAAAAAAGAATGCTCACGATGAAAAGAATTAAGAGATCTACTTTATTTTTTGTAGCACTCTCTCTCTTACACACACACGAATTCTTTATTTTTTAATTCCAACGTCTTAAATGCCCTAATAACTCTTTTTATTTTTAACCTCTTTCCTTTTTACCAATAAATAAAATAAAAAAAAAAGCCACTTTTCTTATTTTTTAATTTGATAGTAATATTAAATATTTTGATAAAATATAAAATGAATAATTGTTTGAGTTTATTATTGTGTTTAGATTTGAATATTTATTGTGGGCTGAACTATTTACATTGGATATGGGTCGCAAATAAAAATACATTAAATAGTAATTATTAATGAAATTTAAATTATTAAATAATTTAATACTCTTTTTATTTAACAAAAATAAGTATTGGATTATTTTGTTCGATAATTTAATCTTAACTTTTCTTATAAATAAATATAGTTCAAATCTTGCATCGTACGACGGGAGATTCTAGTCACTATAACAACAAAAAATCTTTTGTATTATATTTTCTGAGACCACAATTATGGTTACTAAAACAAGTTATTTGTAACCACAAAACTCTTTACAAATTTTTTGAGACTATTTCAGACTATTCTTAGAGACAACTAGTTGTTGCAAAAAAAAAATTTGTGATGCATTTGAGATGACTTTTGTTTTCCCATATATTATTTGCGTCTGAATTATTGAGACGAATAATTAGTGCCACACATTATCTTTAATAATAAAGTCGTGACAAATACTCATTATTTGAGATCATATTTTTCTGTCTCAAAATACCATTTTCCTTGTAATGAATACTGATAGGTATGGCCCAGTCGCTCCGGTTCGGACTAGCTCGCCAGCCGGGTCAATTGGGCCCAGAAGCGCAAGCCCAACACAGCTAAGCCGGCCAAGTTATACGAGCCCAACACAGCTGAGTCCAGTCGCGGCATATTTGGAAATTGAGATCCCCATGATCTTTTCCCAACTGCCATGCAGATTTGGTGGGCGAGATTATAGGGATTTAGTTAGGGTTTTGATTTGTATAGTATAAATAGGAGAATTGAAGACGGATTTAGGGTTCGGACTTTGTATTCTAAAACTGCAACTGGTAACAGTAATCCAACAGCAAAGGAAGGATAGTGAAAAACACCCCGGAAGGTTATTGCCTTCGCCCGTGGACGTAGATCTCCGGATCGAATCACGTAAATCTTGGTGTTGTTTTAATTCTTGCATGCAGTTATTGTGACTGATTTTGGATATTCGGTTTTGCGCTTTATCAATTGGCGCCGTCTGTGGGAACCGATTTGAAAGAAAAACCCTAGTATACTTCACGGGCGATTCGTAACAGCCATGGTGAACACCCGTCGATCTGTTAACCCTACTCGGTCTCATCGGAATCCTCCCGTGGATCAAAACCCTCCGTTGCCACGTCAACAGAATCAGGACCCACCTGCGGGGCACATTGACGCGCAGCATCTCGCACCCGCCAATGCGCCAGCATAAGTTAACCCTCAACCTGCCCCCGAATTACTGCCGGCACAGCTAGCTTTTCTTCGGGAGCATGCCGCTCTATTCCAAGAATGGAATAATCGGCGCGCTAACTCCGGTGAGCGCGCCGACAATGGTGTCGAACAGGTGGCAAGACATCCACCCCGCGATCGGTCTTGTGAATTTGATGAAGATTCACCTCACCGAGCCAGGCTTGATCATCGCTGACATCGATCAGTATCTCCTGTGGAGAACCGCAGTTCTAATGGTTCGAGGCCCCGTTATGATCATGAGGACATGGATCGCCGTAGACCTATAAACGCACCAAAGTGGACTCGCTTGGACAAGTCCCGTGCACTCGATCCTCTGGAACAAGAGCAAGCTCAGTTTGCCGCCGAGCTTGACAAGGTATTGGGCCTTGATGCTGACGGGGAGATCATCACCCCGTTCTCCGAAGAGGTTCTTGCTACTCCACTCCCCGAGGGGTTCAAACTTCCCCCAGTGTCCGTCTACAATGGCACCGGAGATCCAGGTAATTTCCTAATCACCTTTAAGTATGCTATGTTCAATCGCATCTGTACACCCCACCACTTGTGCAAAGTATTTCCTGAGTATCTTCAAGATGAGGCCAGACTTTGGTTCGATTCTTTGCCCCGAGGCAGTGTTACCTCTTTTCGGGACCTCGCCGAGCAGTTTTGGGCGCGTTTCCATACACGAGCAAAACCCATGGCCACTTTGGCTGATCTTATGAATTTGGAACAGCGAGATGGGGGGACTGTTACCTAGTTTCTTTATCGCTTTACCACCGAAAGCCTAAAAGTCGGCAGCCGATGTGATGATGTTATAATCACGGCCTTCATGAATGGCCTCCGACCCGGGCCACTCTACACCGAGCTCGTGCGACACCCTCCCTGCCACGACCCGGGCTCTCTTCGGCATGGTAAGCAGGTTCGCCAAGCTGAGGAGCAAACCCGTCGCAAACACGAGAAACATGCTACCAAACGACAACCAGATAAAACGTAAGTCGGGACCAGTATGCGGCCTAGTACCTTCAGCCATCTAAGCAGAGGACGGTTGGAACCTCGCGGAGATGTTCCTCAACTCACTCCGCTTACGAAATCAAGGACATAAATACTTTCTGTTCACAAGAATGATCTGCGACCATGCCCACGGATGACTGCTCCGGCAGAAAAACGTAACCGCGATAAGTGGTGTGTGTACCATCACGATCATGGACACGACACCGAAGAATGTCGCGAACGTAGTAAAGAAATTGAGGATTGTTTGAAGAGGGGTTTCCTGCGGCTATACGTAGTTCGGACCGAGGACAGATCTCGGTCGAACCAAAATGGAGGCTCACAATAAAGCCGAGGAGGTTACAACGATCGAGGTCCAAGACAAAACAGACCTCAGTGGCAGAATAACATATCAGGGTATAACAACTATGCACGGCAAGACCAGGGTAATCGTCAACAGCCTCAATTGCCGCCACCTCCGCCACCTCATGGAGGACCCGGAGATAATCTACCAAATCACGTTATAAATGTGATCTACGGGGCCATTCCAACAGGGACTTCCCGAAGTGCCCTAAAAGGCGAAGCGCAGAGGCCTCCTTCCGAGGAGCTACGCCACAAGCGCTTCCATAGATCTGAGACCGTGAGCTTCACCGAAGAGGACCCAGTTCCTGAGCTTACCCCGCACACTGATGCCATTGTTATCGATATGGCCGTAGCCAATGTCACTATTAAGCGAGTCTTTGTCGATAATGGAGCTGCTGTCAGTGTCATATTCACTGATTGTTTCCAAAAAATGGGCATACCTCGCGAACAGCTCCGACCCGCCCCCGGGCCACTACAGACCTTCACTCAGGGTGAGGTCCGACCTGAAGGAATAATCAACCTCCCAGCTTTGCTTGGTACTTATCCGGCATTAAAAACCATCTTCGTCGATTTCTATGTGGTCAGCTCTCCATCTCCATATAATATAATTCTGGGCCGAGATTGGCTCACCCCGGCGAAGGCCATATGTTCCACATATCATCTCGCATTGAAATTTCCTACACCCCACGGAGAGGTTGCCATCCGTGGTAATCAAAGAATTTCCAAGGAGTGCATGTATGTCGCACTTAAGAAAACAACCAAGGCTCCTCCTAAGCCTCAATTTCAAATAGCAACCTCTGCTATTACTCCAAGTTCATCCGAGTCACTTCGGAGACAATACTACTAAGGTGCCGCTTGATCCAGCTAAACCAGAGCAAACTGTTACAGTAGGCGCCGTTGACATACCATTGTTACACAATGGCATCATGGAAACGTTACGAGAATATTCTGAAGTTTTTGCTTGGTCTCCCTTGGATATGCCGGGGGTCTCCCCCGACCTTATAACTCATAAGCTGAACATTGACCCCAATGTGAAGCCCATACAACAAAAGCGACGGCAATTTGCCCCGGAGAGGAACGCAGCCATCCGAACTGAAGTTCAACAACTTTTGGACGCAGACATCCTGTTCGAAGTTCACTATCCGTCCTGGCTTTCTAATCCAGTGATGGTGACGAAGTTAAGTGGGGCATGGAGGATGTGCGTTGATTTCTCTGACCTCAATAAGCACTGCCCGAAGGATTGCTATCCTCTGTCGTCGATTGACCAAAAAGCCGAAGCCATTACCTGGTCTAGGGCACTTTGCTTCCTGGATTTATACAAGGGGTATCATCAAATTCACATGGATCGCCGCGATGCCCTTAAAACGGCCTTCATTACTGACTTTGGATGCTTTGCTTTCAAGAAGATGCCCTTTGGGCTCAAGAATACCGGAGCTACTTATCAACGTCTTATGGACCACGTCTTCCAAGACCAGATTGGCTGCAATGTTGAGGTATATGTCGATGACCTCGTTATTAAAAGTTCCTCCCCTGCAACATGTGTGCAGGACATTGCCGAGACATTAAGCACATTGCGGCGCTATAATCTTCGCCTCAATCCAGCCAAGTGTACCTTTGGCGTTGGATCAGGAAAATTTCTGTGGTATGTGGTCTCATAGCACGGTCTTCAGGTCAACCCAACCAAGGTTAGAGATGTGTTGGATCTTCAGCCGCCTAAGACGGTGAAAGATGTCCAGCGTCTAACTGGCGGCCTCGCAGCCTTAAATCATTTTTTGTCTAAGGCAGCGGAATGTCAGCTTCCTTTCTTCAAATTTTTGCGCCAAGCAAAGAAATTTGAATGGACTCTGCAATGCACTGAAGCTTTTGAGGCTTTAAAACAACACATCAACCAGTTGCCTACTATGTCCGCGCCTGTCCCCGGAGAGCCTCTTTATGTGTATTTGGCATCTGCCGAAGAAGCCATTAGCGCGGCCCTCGTCCACGAGGATCATGGAAGTCAACAACTCGTGTACTTCGTCAGCCGAGCACTTTAAGGGGCAGAGACCCGGTATTCTGTGGTAGAAAAAACAGTGTTGGCCCTCGTTATGGCGGCCCGCCGCCTGCGTCCCTATTTTCAAGGACGAGATATTAGGGTTCTCACCAATCAACCTATTTGTCAAATTCTCACCAAGCCTGATGTGTCGGGACGCCTGGCTAAGTGGGCCATCGAGCTCGGGGAGCATGATATACAATTTTTACCTCGCCGAGCCATCAAAGGTCAAGCTCTTGCAGATTTTTTGGTCGAAGTACCATTCGCTGACCCCGGGGCAGTCACATGTGCTACCACTACTCACCACTCCGATCCCGAAGCTGAAGTCAACAAGTGGCGGGTATACGTGGACGACGCCTCTGCTGCCCGAGGCAGTGGCGCCGGGGTCCTCCTTATTGGCCCCAATGACGTTGAGATCAAGTATGTCTTGCGTTTTAAGTTCAAAGTGACCAATAACGAGGCGGAATACGAGGCAGTCCTCGTTGGGCTCCGGCTCGCTCAAACTTTCGGAGCTTCGCATATCCAGCTTTTCACTGATTCTGAGGTGGTCTCCAGTCAGATCAAAGGCACTTATGCAGCAAAGGATGATACATTGAAGAGGTATCTAGCTCTAACACTTAAGCTTTTGCTGACTTTCACTTCGACTAATGTCCAGCAGATACCCCGCGAAGAAAACGTTAAAGCTGATATTCTTAGCAAAATGGCCTCCGCGGTCCCTTCAAATATGTCTCCGGACATAATCGTCGAAGAAGCCACCCACCCCTCAATTAGTGAGTTGGCAATCTCCTTATTGACTGATGCCGATCCCAATTGGATGACTCCTATCGTCCAATATCTTCGAGATGGTACACTGCCCGACGACAAATTACTCGCTCAACGGATACTTCTTAAAGCACCGAAGTACACACTTCACGATGGAATCTTGTACCGTCAGTCATACTTGCAGCCGAGTCTTTGATGTCTTGGCCCAGTCCAGGCTGACTATGTTCTTCGGGAATTCCACGAGGGGGCATGTGCAAGTCATATTGGGTCGCGGATGTTGGCTAAGAAAGTCCTCCGGTGGGGATACTACTGGCCCACATTGTTTAATGATGCCCATAATTTAGTGTCAAAGTGTGGGAAATGTCAACGGCATTCCTGAGTAAAACACCTGCCGCAAACTGAGCTTATTGGCATACAAAGTGCCTGGCCATTCATACAGTGGGGAATCGATATCGTGGGACCGTTCCCCGTTGCTCCAGGGGGCTTGAAGTTTCTTGTGGTCGTTGTTGATTATTTCACCAAGTGGGTCGAAGCCGAGCCCCTTACTGCCATAACTGGCCAAAACATCCTGAAGTTTGTTTGGCGCAACATCATATGCCGCTTCGGTATCCCAAGTGCCATTATCTCTGACAATGGCAAACAGTTCGCAAATGATCATTTCCGGTCCTTGTGCGAAGAGTTGCACATCAAACAAATTTTCACCTCGGTTGCTCATCCTCAAGCCAACGGCCAGGTTGAAGTCACTAACCGCACTTTGGTTAACGGTTTGAAGAAGTGATTAGATCAAGCCAAAGGCCTCTGGGCCGAGAACCTTCCACAAGTTCTCTGGGCCTATCGTACTACGCCGCATTCGTCAACCGGGGAGACTCCATATAGCCTCACCTATGGCTCCGAGGCTGTCATTCCTGCTGAGGTAGGAGTGTCCAGCCCCAGACTCATAAGCCTCGACCCCGAGTCTAACGAGGAAGCACTCCGTACTAACTTACACGAGCTCGAACATCGCCACGAGCAATCCTTTATCCGACAGGCTAAGAGAAAATAACAAGCAGCTCAGTATTACAACCTCCGGGTTAGGGGTACGCAGTTCCAGGTCGGAGACCTCGTGCTCCGGTTAAATTCTGCCAGCAAAGTTGCCCCTAAGGGCAAACTGCATGCCGCTTGGGAAGGGCCTTATCGCGTCGTTGCCGCACATGCCTCCGAGAGCTATCAGTTAGAGCATCTAGATGGCACACCGATGCCCTGAACCTGGCACGTTAGCAATCTGCGCCATTTCTATCTATGATTTCCGATTGTCAAGTACCTTTTCTTCCTTTACGTCTTTTCTACGTACTTTCATTTCATACCGTGGCACTTTCTTTTTTACAATTACACTTGTATTCTTCAATTGTTCCGACAATCACTATGAATAAAAGTTTTAACTTTTAATACATATACTGCTTTTCTTCTACGTTGCGGGGACGCCCCGGTTTAGAATAATTATTGTTTGTCTTCGGGCACATTGGTCTCTCGCCTGATCCTTCCGGAGAGATCAGCACTAGGTCCCCGGACATATATTCCCTCTCGCCTGATTTATCCGGAGAGATCAATAACTTTGTTGTTTAACATTAACTCCCGCCCGATCCGTCCGGTAAGATTCTATGCCTTGTTTCCGAACAAGGGCTTATTTACGCCTCGTACTCCCGACTACTAACTACAACTATATTTCATTATGAAATGTCAACATAACTCAAAGAAATTGCATTATGTCGAGTCCTCACTTACTCTATTTTTTGCAAAACATACTTGTTATATACATCAAAATATTTTCGAAAGTTTTATTTCCTAAGTGTATTTTACAAATATACATAGATTTATTCCTATAACATCTCTATTTATTTGCGAACCCCTAGCCAATATTCTGCGCTCTGGCGTTGCGATCCGTCCCGGGAGCTCCTTCGCGTCCTCCGAGATCTGGAGGTACCCCGTCTCTGGGCTTCGGTCCTTCCCCTACTTCACTCTCCTCTACGCCAAGGACTTACTCTCTGGACTGGCCCCGAAACGTTGTCCCTACCTTGATCTTCTCGACGGCGAGGACTAGGTTGTGGTGCTGGCCTCAAAGTGTTAGCCCATTCCACGGGATCCCACTCGGCGGGGGCCATCACTTCGATTTCCTCCGCCAATTTTTGCACCACCTCTTCGGCTACCACAACAGGGGTCGGTTCTCGGATTATAATACCAGTTGGTTTTTTCACCGACCCCTTTCTACTTCTCCGCGGAGTCTTTACAGCAATCCCCAAGCTGGAGCTGGCGATATTTTCCTCCGCAGTACGGTGCCACCTTCTGCGGCCTTTTACATCCTCGTACATGCTGAGGAGTATCTCCAGCACTTCTCGCTTCCTCGCTAGCTCGGCAGACTCAGCATGTCCGCTCTCTAAGAGCACTGCGATCTCTTTCTGAATCTTGGTAGTCCGCTCCTCGACCTCTTCAAATGTCAGAAGCCCGAACTCCGACAAGATTCGCTCATACTCTCTTTGATGCACGAAGAGTCGCTCCAGCTCGGCACATTTAGACAAATACTTCAGCTGATGGTCTATTGCCCTCTCTGCGGCCTTAGCTCTCACCTCTTCGGCCTCTGTTGCCCTCCTCTCCGCCGAGGCTAGTTTTTTCTCCAACCAGGGCACCACCTGCTTCTGCAAGTTGTCCATCTCACCGCGGAACCATTCCAAGGACCGCATAAGCTTCTTTATCACGTTGTGTAGCTCCTCGGTATTCTCCTGTTTGCAGCACAAATTCAGTACTAATATGTCGAAGTCAACACCGAAGCGAAAGCGCAGTAACTCAACCATATTTATTCAACAGACTTCATTATCCAACAGACTGTCATATACACATTCATCATCAAGTACATTATAGCAAGAATACAGATTTTTCCTACAACTACGCTATTTCCAATTTATCAGAATTGCGGGGAATTGACCTCCCCTGATCGGCCCCCTCGGCCGCCTCTGACACCTCCACCTCCTCCTCATGCTCCTCTTCTGGCAAGGCCTGGTTCACCCCCGCATCACCCTCCATTGTCTCCATGGTAATTTCCATGTGTGGGGGTGGATCCTTTGTTCGTGGCTCCAAAGTGAACTCTCCCCGCCGAAAGGACAGGAACTCTTCATTCTGGTCCACATTGCAGGCAGCGATCTCCTCGGCGCTCAGTATTGTCTTCTTCTCCGCCAGTGCCTTTATCAAGGGCCACTCCGGGACCTGAGCCAGTGCATTGTAGTACGCCTCCTCCACGGCGCCCACGGAGTTGTAATCGTATTTGAACTCTGGACGATAGACATCCACATTCGGATAGATCTCCTTGACCTTCTCCAGCAGCACGGAGCGTGTTGTTGTGTTGCCGACTGCAACGAACCCCATTTGGTAGTCGAGGAACGTGCAAGTCTGCAGCAGCTTTTCTCTGAAGGTCTTCAGCACGGCCCCCTGGCCCTCTACTACCGGCGTCTCCTTCGCCCTTAGCTCCGCGCGTAGTTCCGCCACTTCGCCGCGAAGCACCCCGGTGTCCGCCTCCACCTCGCGCAGCCGCGCCACCTCCTTCTTCACCTCGGAAGCTCTCTTGCGAGCCTCGGACAGGTCGTGAGTTAACCTGTCGTTTCGAGACCGCAGCTCCCTCAACGCCTCGACTAACTCCTCCTTAGCCTCCCTCTCACTCCTTCGGCCGAGGCCCATGATCCCCTGAGCTAGCCGCAATTGCTCCTCGGCCTCGGGCCCCTCCAGGCCCAACACACTTGTTTGCCCCTGCAAAACACAAGATACGTCTCAGCATGGTACGCTTTCATGAAGAAATAACTATCCCTACTGTACCTCAGGGGTTGTGTCTGTGCGCAGTCTTTTCGCCTCCGCAGGCGGAGTCAAGGAAGGCTCCGACCTCTTCCTCGACCTTGGGGTCAGCCCGGTGACCACAACTTCGTCTTCCGTCCCTTGTGACGGCCTCGGGCTCGACGACGTCCTCATTCTCGGGGCCACTTCAGCAGCAGTCCCTTTTTCTTCGACGCCGTAGGTACCGCCGGACTTCCAGAAGTCTCTTTTTCGAAGCGTCCCACTGCAAGAGAAGCCATGGTTAATATAATACAATTTACAAACAGTTCAAACACATTAAGAGTTCCTACCCTCCTTGGCTGCCCCGGTTGTCGAACCCTGCCCCCGGCTGGGATTTCCCTCTGCTGCTCCCGAATAGTAGGGGCTTAACCCTGCCTCCTCCAGCTCCTCTTCGTGCAGAGTGTCTTGAACGTCCCCACGGTGCGAAAATCATTAATTGACTCCGGTTCCACCACCGAGGCATTGTCAACTACCTCCTCCCTCCTCCACCTCGGGAGGGCAACATCCACCTTTACATATATAAACTTCTCCTTCCAACCCTCTACCTTACTCGGGTTTTTCACCTTAAAACCACCTCGGGCCCTCGGGCTAAAGGAATACCATCCCTTCTATTTTCCAAAGGCTTTAAGTTGGAAGAAGAACCTAAATATATTTGCATCTGGCTCTACTCCGGCCCTCTTGCATACTACCATAAACCCAACAACTTGCCTCACCACGTTGGGCGCTAATTGGCAAAGGGCAATGCCGTAATACCTCAGCAGCTGCACTACGAAGTCCCAGAGAGGGAACCTCAGTCCTATCTTCAGGTGGTCTATATACACCTCAATAAACCCCCTGGGTGGGCAGCAAGCTCGGTCACTAGGCTCCGCCACAATGTATTCTAAATTGGAGGGGAAATAAAATGATGGTATCAGGGCTTCTATTTGAACCCGTGACATCCGCAACGCCTCCGCGGCAACCTCAAAATCCTCCTCGCCGCAATCACTAAAACCTACTGCCCGGGTGCCGAATTCCATACCATCTGCCTTATATACAGTCCTAATTTCTCTTCTTTCGGGAATAATAAAACGCAAGAGTTCTACGTTTAAAGGGGCTTTCGTCGTCCCTACTTCTCTAATCGAAGACGAAGACGAAGAGGAAGACATACTTGTTTTCGATTTGAGATTGCTCACGACTTGGCACTGGTGATTCTCTCTTTTTCTCCCGCTCTTTGTCTATCGCAATCGTAAATGAGAATGATAAGAAGCTTACTGTACAAGCCTTATATATATACTCAAGAATCAACGGCCCAGATCTGGACATTTTAAATTCTGCGTTTGAGATATGCGCGTGGCTATCACGCACATCACAATTACCTAGGGGCGTGGGGAACACGCTTCTTGGGATATGCAAAAGCGTTACTTCACATCCCTTCCCCTCATGATGCCGCCGCCAATCACATCAACTTCACCCTTTCCCAGGAAGCTTTGGGTTTCACCCCGGTGGTCCCTTCAGCCCGGGGATGTTTCACCTCGGCTCCGGTCGACCCCAAGACCCCGGGGATGCTTCAGTTCGGTCCCTGTTGACTTTTTCACCCCTGGGCCGCATCAGCTCGGTCCCGATTGGCCCTTTCACCCCGGGGTCCTTCAGTTCAGTAAGGACGGAGTCTTTCTTTGCTGCCTACGCCATTACTTCACTCTACATCGCCGCCAGTTCATACCCATTAGACCGTGCCTTACACTTAACCGAAGCTCCTACCTCGCTCCGGCTGGTGGGGGGCATCTGATAGGTATGGCCTAGTCGCTCCGGGTCGGACTAGCTCGCCAGCCGGGTCAATTGGGTCCAGAAGCGCAAGCCCAACATAGCTAAGCCGGCCCAGTTATGCGAGCCCAACACAGCTGAGCCCAGTCGCGGCATATTTGGAAATTGAGATCCTCATGATCTTTTCCCAACTGCCATGCAGATTTGGTGGGCGAGATTATAGGGATTTAGTTAGAGTTTTGATTGGTATAGTATAAATAGGAGAATTGAAGACGGATTTAGGGTTCGGACTTTGTATTCTAAAACTGCAACTGGTACCATTGTAATCCAACATCAAAGGAAGGATAGTGAAAAACACCCACTACAACATAAATGGGCTAATGTAACACCCAAAAAGTGTTACATATATACTAAAATATGTTACTATAGACTTTAGGTAACACTTTATTGGTGTTACATTTGCCGGTGCTACCTAAAGTCTAATGTAACACTTTTGATGATCTTTAGTAACACTTTTAATAAGTGTTACATTAGATTTTAAATTGTAAACTTTATGGTAACACTAAAAAATGTTACATATAACCCCCTTTATGTAACACTTTTAATTGAAAGAAAAAATTAAAAATTTGTCATTGTTGGGTTTCGAACCCAGGTTGCTAGATTGCAGGAGCTTAAGCGCAAAGTCTTAACCACTAGGCTACAATAACTTTTTTAGTTATTATTTTAAGAAAAACAATATATACACAAGATTTTATTATACCATCAATAAAATACACTCAAAATTAAGTTTTTATCAAACTACAATCTAACTTAATTTTATTTACGTTATTCATATCAATTTGACACAATATTTCCACTATTTTTTTTTTCATTTTCATCCACTCATATATATATTTATATATATATAACTTATTTTATATCACATTAATTTTATACATCTAGTTATTGTATATAAATCTTAAGACATTATCATTAAATTTAATTACCATAATTTTATGTATTAAGACACCTTAATTGTTGTGTCTCATAGATTTTAAATAAAAAAATAAACTTACAAATATGAAGAGACATGGCCAAATGTCCCAAGTCTAGGCTCTCACACTTAAAAAAATGTATTCAAATTCTTAAAGGCTAAAGCTACAAGTCTATTTTGTAATTGTTTAGTAAAAATATAATGTGTGTATATCTATATACATACACACAAATAAGTCACAAATAAAATTTAATTTATTTTTGATAACGAATAAGTAAATTTTTAGGTGCTCTAATGAATTGTTATTTTTGTAGGTCTGAGTTGATCGCTTTCACCACTTATGTTACAGATATTCTGTTGTGATAATTAAAATGTAACACATTATTAGACAAATAAAAATTAAAGTCACATAAGAAAAATAATCCACAAATATTTAATTAGTTTAAAATAAAATAAATAATTTTATTATTTACAAGTGTTACTTATTTATAAGTGTTACATAAAAGTGTTACTTATTCAAAAGTGTTGCGTAAAAAGTGTTACTTATTTGAAAGTGTTACCTAAATGTGTTACAATTTAAAAGTGTTACGTTCAAAGCTTTACATATTCTGAAAGTGTTACATATTCGCAGATGTTACAAAAGTGTTACATGAAAGTGTTACATATTCCTAAGTGTTACAAAAGTGTTACATAAAAGTCAAAATTTTAAAAGTGTTACAAACGAAGTGTTACATAAAGCCATTTATGTTGTAGTGACCCCGAAAGTTATTGCCTTCGCCCGTGGACGTAGATCTCCGGATCGAACCACGTAAATCTTGGTGTTGTTTTAATTCTTGCATGCGATTATTGTGATTGATTTTGGATATTCGGTTTTGCGCTTTATCAAATACGTAAGACTAGATTCTTAATTGATCACAATTGTATATTATTTACTAATTGTGTTATAATTTCTTTTAAGAAATGTTTAAGGCTAAAAAGTGTGTAATTTTCTATTATTCTGTATATCTGTTTATTGATTACGCTTTAAGATCAAATTTAATTTTGTTTCATTGGACAAACTTAAAATTCTAAGTTATTTATTAGTATTTTTACAAATTTCTAAATATATATTTCCATAACGTTGGAAATTACAAAAATACATATCAAGAGTAAAAGTAAATTTACAAGAGATAATATTATATTTGCAAGAATTATACGGGTACATATTATTCGCGACATATTCGTATATATTGATACATTTTAAAATTATGATTAATCGTATTTTAAATTTTATTGGAAAATGATGATAAATAAGGATAAATGAAAAAAATCGATTTTTTTGTTATTAATATATAACAGAAAATACGCGCTATTATTTAATATTTGAATGGTACAATCCAAGAGGTAATAGTAGAAAAGAAAATATACAAACCGAAAAATAAAAAATAAAATGGTGAGTAGAAAAAGGCAAAAAAGATGATAATCCATGAGTGGGGGGACTACGAAGCCACGTGAAGTGGGCGATTCACGTGCACGGGGTGTGGCGCTGCCTCACAATCCACAACTTCGCCTCCTTGGAATTTCAATTTTTTTTTTTTTGCCGGGAAAAGATAGTATTCTAAATAAGTGAATCGAGATAATTTACGAATTTTTCGGGATTGTTTCGTAAAAAATCAAAATCAACTCGAGAGAAACGAGTTGATTTCAAGCTATTTCAGTATGCGAGAGTTTGAGTCCGAGTTCATTGATACTCGGCTTGGCAGGCTCTCGAACTTAATCAAGTTTGTGTTAAATTACTAGTTTATTCTTTAGAGTTGACATAATTGTAGATAAATCATAATTCTATAAGGTTTCTATTAGCAATCCTTTGTAGTATAATTAATGTTTTCAATTTAGATGTATTTGTTATATTTTATTTTTGAATGAATCAAGCCGAGTCGAGTCGATCACGAGTTCAAGAAGTTTCTGTCGAGCCGAGCTCAAGTTTGAAAAAAATGATCTCGATCAAGCTCAAGCTTGTCAATTCGCGTTTACACCCTTACCAACAATGCACCCAAAATAGTATTTGGTGTCATATTTTGTTCTCTAACAATACAATACTCCTTTTACAGTTATACTACTTTGGCGTTTGGATTATTTCTACACAATACACTGCTTGCTGCACTACTTTTCCTGTCACTCTCTCTCTTTTACCTTTTTTATATTGTATTTAATTATTATGTATATTTTTAAGTACTAGAATTTCTTGTTATGTGATGCATGATTTAAAAATTGTAGGAAAAATTAAAATTAAATAATCGAATGAAATAATTGAATAACTTACTTTCTATTTAAAAAAAATATATAAAATTATCTAACAAATTTCTTTGCCAGTAATAAAATTTATTTATTTTAGTTTGTAACTTATATTTAATATAAATTGCTTAATCTACAATGAATACCTAAATCGAAACATAATAATCAACTAACATACATACTGAAGGCCATGAAAAAAGATTGATCTAATATGTTTTCCGTTAAAAAATAGAAAAGAACTGAAGAAATAGTTTCCTTTCAATTTATTTCATTATATACATCAACCAAAGTTGTCACTTATATCTTTTTCTATATAACAAATTGCAAGAAACTAAAATAAAATTATAATAATAATAATTTGGAACTAATTTTCGAAAATATTGTATCATGTATATAAGATCTCTTTGATATTAGCAATGATTTAAAACTTAATTTTTAGAAAATAAAATGGACGAGAAAATATGTTCAATTTCGTTTTACAGAGGGTTCTAGTTTATTATATGGTAAGATTAGATAGGGTATTATGTATGAAAGTTACTCTTATAAAAATTAAGGTTATAAGTATAACTGAAAAAAATATAATTTAAAAAATAACACGAAAAACACCATACAATTTAAATTACTACACAACGCATTATAAATATAACATAAAATTACAAAATGGAATATAAAATTACAACAACACGAAACACATAAACAAGAATTAGATAAAATTACTAAACATAATTAAACACAAAATTACCAAAATTGAAAATATAAATAGAATCTAAAAAATAAATCATTTGTTCTTAGTAATCAGGTAGTCCACTTCGAAATAAACATACACGTTTTTAGAAGTTTCTTGCTCGGCATATATAAATTAGGAATACAAATGCTTATTTCACCCTTCAAAATGCATTAATTGACTATTTACGGGCATAATTTTCCAATTCCACATTTAATTCAATGTATTATATGAGCCATTTGCAATATTATTATGAATTTAAATTTAAATTTTGCATTAATCTTATTCAAGTTTACATTTTTTTTTAAATTTTGATCAATACTAAAAATATAAACCGAAAAATATTAATTTACGATTTTATATATATTGATGTGATTTATAATACAAAGTAACAAAACATAAAGAAAAAATAAATGAATTATAAGTAATATTCTTTTTTATTGCAAAAGATAGTGCAAACTGTTATATAATAAGTGCAAATTTTGAGTTCAAGTAGTTCAGATTGTTCACTAAAGTGGTGAAAGATGTTGGAGATGGCCCTAGTTTGCTAATCTATATAAAAATTGTAGTTATCTAATTCAAAAATGTTTATACACAAAATAATTATTCCTTTCGATCCAAAATATGTGTCACGGACCTTTTATGAAAATTAAAGATTGTTGAATAGACTAATATATCACTAGACATTCTACTTCTTTCACCCCAAATTTCTATTTTTAATTTTATTAAATCTTTCTTTCTCTCGCTCTCTCTCTCTCCTCTTATATCATATTGGGTGTTAACTAGAATTGTTAATTAAGTTAATGCTAAAGTTATGAAATTTTCAAAGAAGATACAATTGTGGCGATATGTGTCTTCGGTATTATTGAAAGATTTATTTAGTAAAATTATTTTTTCTAAAGTGACAAAAGGAAAGAGTGTAAATTTTGATCTTAATCTGTACTCCCATGATTACAGCTACCTTATGGAAAATCCCAATCTTGAGTTTGTATAAGTGCCAACTGCCAACCTATGTTTTGTAACTTGTAGCTACACACACATACAAAAGCGTGCATCAGTAATGATAACGAATGTTCTGATGCTAATCAACTCTAGCAAAGAGTACTATTACTTCTGCACAGGGACGCCGATTGTCTCCGTTCAATTTTTCGATTAAACTACTATATATATATATTATAATTATAGTTAGAGGAATAGATTTTGTCATCTTTAAATTTTAAGAACCTTAATATATATTTTTAAAAAGTTATTTCACCCTCCATTATAAAATATTGACTATGTCCATGTTAACGTAGACTATTAATACTAGTACTTTCTGCTGAAATTCATCCCATAACAAACCTAGCATTAGATTCGTTTCCATATTCGTGTACACATGTGGGTGGCTTCCGTTTTTTTCTTCTCTCGTCTATTACTTCCTCCGTCCCACCTTACCTTGTATAAAGAAGGTTGACAGAAGTATTAAAAAAATATATTTTTTAAAATTTTGTTGACTTTTTAAAGGTTGATTGAGGGTGGAGATTGAGAGTGAAGATTTTGAGGGTGAAGATTGTGTTATAACTTTCATTTTTAATTAAGGGGTGTGCAAGTTCACCTGTGACGAATGAAAATGAAAAGTATGCAAGATAGGATGAGACAAAGGGAGTACATAATTTTACTCTCTGAACCGAAAATACCCGATCTTATATTCAAAGTAATATTTCAAAAACAAAAAAGTAGGATTTTTTAAAATATAAAAAACCCAATATATAATTTTTGAAATAGTTATATTTTAACTACTACATCTTATTGATCACTATAATAAAAGAGATTATTTATATAACACATTTTTTAGACCATAATTGTGATTACTAATAATGAATTATTTGTGACCACTTATTATCATAAATCTCTCTATAAATTATTTGAGATCATTTTAAGACTATTTTCAGAGACAACTAGTTGTTGCAAAAAAATATTTGAGACACTATTATTTGTGTTTTAGTTTTTGAGAAGACTAATTAGTAATAATATGTTCTCTCCAATAATAAAATTGTGATAAATACTCACATTTAAGACCACTCTTTATTGTCTCAAAAAACATTTTCTTTTGAAAATTTATGTTTGAAAATATATATGGTCCAAATAAACAATTTAAGTCAAGATCTCTGTTTATTAGCCAAAGCGAAAATATGTTTTCTTTAGTTTAGTGAATAAATTGTAAATAATTAAGTAAATTAAATTAATAAATAAAACGTTGAGTAAGTGAGAATTACAAATTTTAAAAGGTCGTACCTTCATCTAGGGCAATAGATGAGTTCGGGGTTAGTATTAATCAGGGATGAGGATTTTCAGGTCAGAGAATGTGTCCCACGATAAGTCGTGTTCTACACATATTTTTTTCTTTAACTAAAACTAATTTTTTTATATAAGTTTATAATAAAATATTAATTTCTATTATCTTTAGAAATTTATTAAATCAAGTACTGCTTATAATAAATCGATAACACACACCTTATACAATTTATTTAGAAATAAAAAATATGTTTAATTTTAATACAAGAGTAAAAATAATTAATGTACAAAAAAGTGGGCAATCCAGTACCGCTACATCCCCACTATCATAGAGAAATCTCCTACCCAATAACCTCGGGTCTCAGCGGTGCTGGACCCCACTTGTATTTTGTCACCCCTACCTTAATCTAATTGACTAAAGAAAGTTGTACTTTTTGTAAAATAGGCCTCTTTTTATTAGGACAGAAGAAGGATACTATCACAAAATAGGTCTTTTGTACAACACCATTTGAGATCACAATTGTGATCATGAATAATTAATAAGTTATTTGTGGCTATTTATTGTCACAAATTTCTCTACAAATCATTTGAGACAATTTTAAGACTACTTTTTAGAGACAAGTAGTTGTTGCAAGAAACTATTTGAGACACATTTGACACCACCTATGTGGTCACAGATATATTATTTGCGTCTGTGTTATTGAGACGACTAATTAGTGACCACATATTGTCTCTAATAACAAAGTTGTGACAAAAACTCTTTAAGTTGTGAAAAATATTCATTATTTTAGACAACTTTTTATTGTCTCAAAGGACCATTTTTTATAATGGGATATAGATCCAATGCAGTTACTACACTGGACACCGTGGAGTTACACACATAGAGTTTCCTCTCTGTCTATCTCTCTCTCTCTTTCACACATTATTATGTCATCTCTCTCTTTCTCTTTCTCACTTGTCCACTGTATACTATGTGATAACTACACCGATTCCAAATCCATCTTAATTTTTTGTTCCATATATCACATAAAAAAACTCTGTTAGTCATCTTACAAGTACAA
Source organism: Ajuga chamaepitys (assembly GCA_958295605.1). NCBI lineage: Eukaryota > Viridiplantae > Streptophyta > Magnoliopsida > Lamiales > Lamiaceae > Ajuga > Ajuga chamaepitys. Next base: position 21,448,606 of record OY282506.1, on the reverse strand, counting down.
GTATTTTTTGTATCTTTTGGTTGTACCTTCCAAATCCATGCAAATCAAGAGATGTGGAATCTTGTTGTTTGTTTGGTTCTAGTTAAAAAAGTTTGGGTCACAATTAAGAAAGGCTTAAAAGTAATGAAATACAATTTGCCAAATCATATTATGAGTAATCAATAGAAAATAACAATATATTATAAGGTTTGTAGTATTCAAATGTGGAAGGGTTGCATGTGCATGGAAACCGAGGTTCGTTGGAACTCTTCTTTTCATGGAAGAAAATGACCAACTTAGCATTTGTTGTTACATGAGTATGAGGGCTTTGGAATGAGTTCTCTTAAATTATTACATGCATGGCAACCAACTTTGTCATTGTGTATGTGGAAGCGTGTCAAAAAAGTAGAAGATAACTGATCACTATTGCATGCATGTGGGCTCTAAAGGTCCGCTTGGTTGCAAATCATCAATGACAATGATAATGGATATGGGAGAGATTATTAATAAAAAGAGATAATGATTAACTTATTTATTATGTACCAAACACCATAAATAAGAGTGACCTTATCCCTAAACGCCCCAATCAAGCGAGCCCTAAATATTTATTCTTCAGAAGGAGCGCGTGTTTCAACTGAGGAATTTGATGAGTTGGATCTCATATTGCAAATTGTGATCTCTTGTCGTTGATAGATATATAAACTAACATTATTAATTCACACAAATCCTTGTATCCTATATACGTACAAATTTACACATAGTGAGTGTGACAGAGAGTTTTTTTATGATGAAAAGGAGTTACCATGACAGTAGAGGGCAATGTTTATGAAGCTTGGAAAGCTGGTTAAGCCAGGTTGTTGAGGGCCTATCTCGCCATCCCTATAACATACTTTAACAATCGATTTGTAAAATGGTTTCCCCCATGCATCTTCGAAAAGATCTCACCCAGGAGGTGCCCACCCTAACACACACTACAAGAAAAAAGACCATACAAAATATCTCAAATAATGTGTATTTGTCATAACTTAAGTAAAGTGGTCTCAAATAATGAGTATTTATCATAACTTATGATATTTGTAACAACTTTATTGTCGTCTCAACTCGAACACAAATAATATATTTGTAACCACAAAAGTGATCTCAAATGTGTCCAAAATATTTTTTGCAACAACTTGTTGTCTCCAAAAGTAATCTTAAAATTGTCTCAAATAATTTGTAGAGATGATAACAAGTGATTACAAATAACTTATTATTACTGATCACAATTTGAATGTCAAAAAATATTATACAAAAGATCTCTTTTGTTATAGTAACCACCGTTATAAAGAATATATTTTTATATTTGGATTATGGATTTCATTTCATTAATGTATAACATATTCTTGGTTAGTGTTATCAGCATTCTTGCATATTTTTGCTTTTGTAATATTTAGATGGTCACATGATTAATTTGTATATAACCTTGTTAATTTTGATCAACAATATCGGTAAAAGCTTTGTTTTTCATAAGTGATGGATGATTGTCCGTCACAAATCAAGTCTCTTACAACGTGTGATTTGTCCTTACTTACATGGACCTTTAGAAACTTCAGAAGGCATCTATTCCAAGGATCACCCATCATAAAATTATTCCATGACAAGCAAATTAACTTTTCACAACAAGCACTAGAAAAATATGAGCAGCCCTGAACTCTCTTTTAACTGTACAGTTACATAGCTGCACAGTCTCTAAATACCTTTAAAGCTCGACCATTCGATCACATACTTGCACAATTTCAGACTACCCTTTTTTTTTCCTGGTGATCCTTCAACTAGTCATATACTTGTACAATCTCGAAATGTCCTACAAAGCTAGATTATATGGTGTAATGCTTACAGTGTCGGATATCATTTTGTTTTCTGGTGTAGGATCACTTTGTTTATATCTCTCTTCATCTAGAAGTCTGTCAGCAGTTGCTCTTTGTCTGTGCGTTCCTGCATGGGCAATCATTCACCATCCTTATCAATCCCGTGTTAGAGTAGTTTGCCTGGCGCACCAATTAGATTGAATTATTGTACTCTTTCACATTTTATATGTAAACAATTTTATTGGGATTTATATTAATGAAAGCACTACTCTTTATATTTTATATTGTTTTTCATATTTACAAAATATCAGATAAAGTCCTTAGATCAAAATAAGTTAAGGGGCACAGTCATGCATGTGATGGTGATCATGGAATGTGCTCTTGAAGCTTTGGTCTTAAATTAGTCCCAAGTCGAAGTTATTCAAGACAGGACACTGAGTAGCTGGTAAGACTTGTGCATACGATGAATACTCTTTCGATGAGAATATTATATTTCATTAATATAGTGTGGTGGCACGAGTTCATACATACAGATGTTTGTTATAGAACAAGTTCATTGGACTTGATTCGCAGGAAATTCTTAATGTGAGATATCCTGTCGAAATAAGAATTTTCTAATTGCGCTAGTACATGATTTTTCCTTAGACTTGAGGCATGACGATAGTCTTATGTATATTATGTAATACTGGTAGCGTCGTTTCTTACTACCAAATTAAATGTGTATGAAGAATACACTTAAACCTTACTAACTATCCTACTGAGTAGAATGGTAAATAAGGGTCGATCCCACAGGGAACGGCCGAACAATTTTGATTTTGATGTCGAGCAGTTTATGATTAAGTACACAAGAAATAAATATTTAAGAAAGCAATAACGAGGGGGGATTGATAAGGAACTAACAATCTACTAGTGACAATTAAAAGCAACTAAACACAATTAAAAGAAACAAGTACTCAAAAACAATAGAAGAGATCTTTTCGGTTTTAGTTTTCAAATAGTAAAACAAGTCACCCTTGATCATGCTTCCCCTTGCTCTTAGACAATTGATGCAACTATTGTTAATGCCCGATTAAATTATGATTCAAGCTCTTATCTCAAGACTATTAACAAGCTCTAATAGCCTTGTTGTCCCTTAATCTTAGTTAATCAAAATAAGCTCTTCGACTAACCCTATTCAGTTTAACCGAATCCTCGAACAAGCTCTCTTAGATTCAATCACCAAAAGCATTAAACACTAGGACAACGAGATAAATTCAACATGAAACTCGAAAGCTCGGTTTTAGTGGTTGAACTTTGTGTTATCCCCAATAAATAACTATTGTTTGCTACACGGGAATCGGAAATCCTACAATTACGGATAGTAATCTCCTATTCTAGCAACACATTCACAAATCCCTTAAAGGGTGATCAAACCAATAATCAATTCATAAATGTGAGTCAATAAGAGCAAATAACACAAAACACTTAAATACACAATAATCTCGATAACATTAACCGTAATAATCACATCAATGTCTCGACTCAAGGTTCCACAATGATCAAGGATGAACTAAGGGTGCTAGCCACCCATATTAACTAATACAATCAGAAAATAAATGGAAAAATAAAGAAACATGATACTGATATGGATGAATCCAAAGATGTCAATTGGAGAAGATGATCCTTCAATCTCTAGTCCAATCTCCTTCCTTGGTGGCTGAATAGTGCTCTCCAAGTATCAAAAGTATCAAAAGTTATCTAAAAGTTAGGTTAAATTCGAATGGGATGATATATATATATAAGGAGAGAAAGTGCTAGTAGAAAATAGGCAAAAACGTATTCAGGATTTCAAAACAGGGTAGTGAATCTCGGCCGAGACGGAAGTGTGTCTCGACCGAGATGTGAAAAAGGAATTTTCAAGAATTTTGGTTCGAAGGCTGATCTCGGCCGAGACGTGAAAAGAGGAAATTAGAGCTTTTTAGGATTTGACTCATCTCGGCCGAGATTGGATTGCATCTCGGTCGAGATCTTCAATCTTGCAATTCTTCATGAAATCCCCTGGAGACTCATCTCGGCCGAGATTTGCATCCCGTCTCGGCCGAGATTCAGTTGGCCCTTCCTTTTATTGCCTCGATCGATCCCTCGACTCCGCGGTCGTTTGATGTTTGTTTTCGACCCTTTTTTCACCTGTCTTAATACAAAAATAGCACAAACGCATTTTTTTGCCATTAGAATATAAAAGCACTAAATACACATAATTATGCACATTATTGACACTAAAATGACACTAAAAGTGCCCTAAAGTGCGTGCACGGAACACGTGTACCAAATCTCCCCAAACTTAAAACTTGTTCGTCCCGAACAACAAAGAGAAAGACAAAAGGACACGTGTTTAGGGCAAAGTTTAGTGGCATTTGATTTCAGAATTTTCATGAAAAAGAGTAAGAGGTCATGATAAAAGTGAGCATGTGTGATAGACTAGATCCACTACTCTCGAGACAAAACACTTTCAACTTAAGATCCTCACATGGTGAGTGTAACTCTCGACTCTCAAGTGTATCAAAAGGGAAGTGTATACGCTCACATTGAAATGCATAAAATGCCTACCATAGGCTTGGCAATCATCTAAACTTCGATGTATACCGACATGTGTGACAAAGAATAAAAAAGGTCTTTAATAGGTTGTAATGTTGGCTTGGGGTAAGGTGGGAAAATATCTGGTATAAGTGTTTATAAAACGGACTAAATGAGTCGTGCACTACCCATCTACCCCTCAAACAATGGTCACTCAACCTCACTCTATACTTCCTCAGTAAACCAATCCCAAAAATTGATTTCTTCTCCCTACCACAAATTCCACAACCTGAATGCTCTCTCAATTCTCCTTTGGAGTGTATTTTCTTTTGAATTTCTACAACTTTGAGAACATCTATCAAAAGACATTTTTATTACTAGCCTCTCCAAATCAAAAGCAACAATTGAGTATATACAACTAACTTTTTCTTTTGTTTTTCTGATTTTTCGACTTTTTCCGATTTTCGACTTTTTTTTTTTTTTTTTTTTTTTTTTTTTTTGGAAAAACAAAGATTGGAGAGGACTAGTATTCTTGATTCTTTTCCTATTGTTTCATTTCCTTTCACCCTTCAATATTCCCCATAGATTACCCCTTTCAATCCCAAATTACCCGACTACCTTCCAACCGCCTCCCTCATACTCAAATAGTCCAATTAAGGTCAAAGGCTAAATCGAAAGGTACTTGGCTTGTAGAGTTGGGCTTTCAAACAAGAGGTTCAAAGCTCAAGGGGGGTAACTAGGGGCAATTTTTAAATTTTTGGTGAAAAGGTGTGACATTTTCAAGTTTACAAAAAGGCTAAAAGAATTTCAAGGATTGCCTAAGATCATTTTCTAAGTCACACACCGAATCATTCAAAATAGAGAATTAAGGCAAGTTCTAGAGACAACTAAATGCATTCAAAGAATTTCACACCGAAAGAAAGTTTAATTTACTCCAATTGCGGAGTATCTTTTAAGGCTCAAAAACTCACAAGGCAAAATTTTGATCAAAGGTTTTTAGTGTAAGTTCGATTTTGCTTCAAAAAGTCTATCATGCTCTACCATGTGTTTCTTTCAAAAATATTTGTCAAAAATTTTCATCATTAATCAATGCCACATTTTTCCATCCTAAACTCATCCAATTGCTTTCTCGAGCTGCCAATTTGTACGAATCCCACCCCCTCCACAAACTTAGTTGCAAACTCAGTTTGTGGAAAAAGAGGAGTACAATTTGGTGGCTCGCCGAACTTAACCATTTTATTGCACCATTATTCACAAACATTAACTAAATGAACTAATTCATTAATAATCCTACTCCTATAAAAATAAAGGGAAAATGTGTGTGTACTTATCAACACAAACAACCAAATTTGACTTAAAGGCACCCAATGATTATCCAAAAACCCGAAACATCCAAATGCATATGAATAATATCACCTACCAAGACTAATAGAAAATGACAATAAGCTCACAGGTCGGCAATATTACCAACAATAAAAATAGACACAATTCGAAAAGGCAATCAATATACAAATCAGTATTGGCACACAGGCCATCACATGAAATCCATCAAACAAGTCATGCCAAGTGGCTCACAGGCCAACAGTAAAGATAATGAAAGAAGAAAAACGAGGGGTAGGGGTTTCGAGCGGCCGAAATGGTCTTATCTCTTTGTTTTCCCCCAAACTTAGTTTTTCAACTAAGTTTGGGACAAAAAGGTAAGACTTCTCGGTACTCTACTCACAGAGAGCGGGAAGGTCGGGGGTTCGAGCCGGTGAAACATCCCTAGATGGACTTGAAGAGATCGAGAATCTTGGTCTGATTTTCTTGGATAGTCTCCTTGATCCCTCTCAGCTCAGCTCCAATGGATGCCCGCATCTCCACCAACTCGGCTCTGACGCCTTTGATTTCATCCCCCATAGCCGCCATCAAGCCCTCTTGCCGTTCCTGGAACTCGGATTGAGATAGAACGGCCGTGGATGATCTTTTCCTTGACTGTTGCTCTGGCTGGCTACTGCCTTCCCCTTCAACCCCCATGCTCCGAACCCGTGCCACCGGACGTGGCTTTTTAGCTCGCTTGAACTTGGTCAATTCTTCACGGTTTGGCTCCAAGGAGGCATTGAGGTGTGCCTCGGAGCTCAGTTCCAAAATTCAGCTTGCTTTCCAAGTTTGTGATGTATGTCAGTCCGGGGTTGGGTAGGCGGAGGTAAGGTCCCTCGTTTTGGAGAACGTAAGGGACAGCCGGACCCGATATGCCTTCTTTGTACTCGAGCATGGCAATGCGCATGTTCTCCAACTCCTCCCAATCCAAATAATAATCAGCAGTGATAGGTGTGTACTCCGGAAGGGGAATATGGTAGTGCTCGAGTATAAGGGTTATCAACGTCCCATAGTAGATCGGGTCGGGCATCTTCGTTTCTCTTTTCCTTTCTATCCTCAGTTCTTTCACTATCTTCTGAAAACATGATACCAGGTCCTGCTTGAAGTCCCTCTTCTTCCTGTCCACTATGCCCCAAAGAATCTCCATCTCGTATAACCGAGGAGAACTGATCTCTTTCCGTCCACATATGGTGGAACTCAGCAGCTTCTGTAGATACTTCACGATGGGGCTTCGAATGCAGGTGAGCTTGGAGCTCCTTGGATCATATGCTTGAGGTGCAACTATTCCAGGGGCGGCAGTGATTTGCCCCCAGAATTGTTGCATGTTGAACTCCTTCGACACATGGCTATCACCGTAGGTTGTAGTCTTGAAGCCGTATATGCTTTTCAAAGTGTCGTGGCGTAGTATCTTCTCTTCGTTTAGAAGCTGGGATTTGAAATGATGAACTGTAGAGCTGGAGATGACCTCCTCTTCGATCTCGAGTGTGCTGAAAAACTCGAGCACAAATTTGAGGAAAGTTGGGCGGGGTGCGAGGCATTGAACTAGACCTGCTGTGTCTAACAACTCCAGAACGTTTTGCCGGATTCCCATGGCGTCCAAGATCTTGGGATCGCCATAGCGGGTAGCTGACACCCCCCTCTTCATCAATTTGTCAAATCGTTTTCTTTGATCCTCCGTTTCCAGCACGATATCAAAATCAATGGGTTTCGTGGACTTGTCAGTGGAAGTTGGTGGAACTTCCGGTGGAGGAACCTCCGGAGTAGGCTCAACAACTTTCTCCTTGCCCTTGGCTTGGCTTCTTCTGATTTTTTGTGTGACTTTTCTGCCAGAAGTGCCTTCTTGAGTGTTGCCTTTTGTGATTTTTGGAGGTGCCATGGGTACCAGTTGAGTTTAATTGAAAAGATTTTGAATTTGGATTGTTCGTGCCCTTTTTGACTCGACCTCAAGTTTTCTCCAAATCCAAATATTTTCGAAGAGGAGTGGGTGTGTTGATGTAAGTGAGGTGTGGTGTGAATTTGATGGGTGGAAAAAGAGTGCAAGGGTGATTTTTGGAGGAGTGTGTGCGTGAGTGTGTGAAAATCGCAAGTTTTGGGGAAGAACTGACCTAATTTTCGCGCGGGGGGTATTTATACCTGTTTTGCGTCTCGGCCGAGATTCGAATTTGAGCTCCGTGTCTCGGCCGAGATTCGTTCAACGCTTTCAGGACAACTTGGCCCGGCAAAGGATCTCGGCCGAGATTCTGTAGTGTCTCGGCCAAGATGAAGTCTCATCATTTTTACCCCCATTCTGGACAACCCCGTCTCGACCGAGATGCATGTATGTCTCGGCCGAGATTGTCCTCCAGCAAATTTGGCTCAATTTCCATTCGACCCCATCTCGGCCGAGATTCTGTACTGTCTCGGCCGAGATGCTCTTCCAGCGAAATTTCTCCATTTTGGGCCCTTCTGAATCTCGGCCGAGATGATGTTGTGTCTCGGCCGAGAATATCTTCCAGAGAATTTTTCGACTTTTGGCCTTTCTGAATCTCGGCCGAGATTAGGAATGTGTCTCGGTCGAGAATTGCTTCCAGGGAAGATTTCCCTTTTCACCCGCACGACGTCTCGGCCGAGATGTCTTCTGTGTCTCGGCCGAGATTGTTCTCCCCTGCATTTTTCCAACTTTTTGGTGTTCTTCACCCCCAGTCCACACCATGTCTTGGTTTTTTATTTGCTTGGTTGGTACCTACACATGTTTTAACCGAAACAATTCAAAATACTTAAATAATAGTAAAACTACTAAACTATGAATTTAAAATACTAGAAAACGAGTAACCGCCGGGTTGCCTCCCGACAAGTGCCTTTGTTTAACGTCGTTGGCTCGACGAAATCTCTCTCAGTTCAATTGACCGGGAAAGGTTCCTTGCTCCTTTCCTTCCGTGCTTCATTCAATCCTCGCGGGTCCTTACGGGCCTCCCGCTCTTCCTTACCGTCGTCTGGCAACGTAATTTCCGGGTAAAGTTCACCCGAATCCTCTTGGATCCCCAAACTTATTCCTTCCACATCCTTTGCCTTCCTTCCATGCAATCTTTTTCTAACTTTCTTACTGTTCAAAGCAACACTATGTTTCCCAAGCAAGTCAATGAAATCAATATAGAAAACATCATGTATATCCTCAGCGTGTTTCTTGGACTTGAATATATTAAATTTCGCAATTTGACCCTCAAACTCCAAGGTGAGAGTCCCCTCACGCACATCTATTTTTGTTTGGGAGGTGTTCATGAACGGCCTTCCCAACAAAATAGGTGTGGAGTTTGTTGTGTCACCTTGCATATCTAATATATAGAAGTCAGTCGGGAAAATAAGATTATTAACCTCAACAAGCACATTTTCAACCACCCCATCCGAAAATGAGGTACTTCGATTGGCGAGTTGGATAACAACCTTAGTTTCTTTCAACGGTCCTAAGTTTAGGCTCTGAAACATCGAACGGGGCATCACATTGATTGATGCCCCCAAATCAAGCATCGCTTTCTCGATTAGACAATTACCAATCTTACACGGGATGGTGAACATTCCCGGGTCCTTTCACTTTGGAGGGAGTTTCTTTTGGAATATAGCAGACACGCTTTCCCTCCTGAGTACCTTGTTACTTCCTTGAGGCTTCCTTTTATTTGTGCACAGACCTTTCAAAAATTTTGCATACCGTGGGATCTGTTTCACAGCTTCAATCAGTGGAATTTTATTTTCCACTTTCTGAAATATTTCAAGCATTTCCCGTTCTTTGTCTTTGTCTACAGCTTTCTTGATTAGGCTCGGGAATGGAAGTGGTGGGGGCACGGTCAACGTTGGGGTGTAGAGCTTCGGATCCTCAATGGGGATTGGCATGGTTCTTTCTTCGACAGATTCTCTTTCTCTTCCCTTTCCTTCTTCATCTTCCAAGTGAGGGAGGCTCTTGGGTGGCTTCTTTAGCACCTTTCCGCTCCTCAAGGTACTTACACTAACATTCTCAACTTTACTCTCTACCTCTCGAAGGGCCTCTGTTGCCTCTCCCTTGTCTTTCACCTTCTCGGTTTCCTTGGATGAGAAGTATTTCATGGTAGGAAAAGGCAATAGGTGGTCGGGGAAGCATGCAACTAACGCCTCCTTTTGTTTTCGCAACTCCTTGGCAATCTTCCACTTAGGTATCCGAATTTTAATTTCAGCCACATGGGGAGTTGATGCCTCTTCTTTCCTCGGACTATCATCCACTTCTTCAGTCTTTCCTTGTGAAGTGTACCTGGGCTTTTCAGGCTCTCCAAGTAACTCCTCATTCATAACAAAAATGGCACTCACATTTTTCGGGTTGATTTTCGGTTTAGCCGGTAATCTTCCTCCTTTTGCATTTTCTAATCGAGATACCGCTGATGCTATCTGACTGACTTGATTTTCGATACTTTGAAACCTGGAGCTTGATTCCTTCTGTAATTGGAGCGTACTAGTGGCTAGGCTTTTCACTATGTTAGAAAGAGATGGATCATAGGGTACCTGCTCGGGTGGCTGTCTTTGCTGGAACATTCCCCTAGGAAAAGGGGGTCGGTTTTGCCCACTGTGATCACCTTGTTGATTATTGCTCGGATTCTGATTGCCGTATTTGAAATTCAGATGGTCCCTCCAACCCGGGTTGTATGATTGTGAATAAGGGTCATACTTCCTCCCGGATGAGTTGGGATTAAAGTTGTGAACCGCATTGGCATGGGCCTCCATCTCTTCTCTGAGAACCGGGCAAGTGTCAGTGGAGTGTTCAGTGACTTGGCAAATTCTGCAAGGCTTGGAAGTAGGTGTGCTACCCGAGATTACCTTCTTCACCAAGTCGGTGAGTTGGTCTAACCTCTCTTCAACAGTTGAGTCTATCACATCCTTGACCCGTCTCACCGGCTCTCTGCATCCAAACTGTTGAGTATTAGCAGCTATTTTGGATATCAATGCTCGAGCCTCAGTAGGTGTCTTATCAGATAGAACCCCTCCACTCGCCGAATCAATCATATTTTGATCCGCCAGGCACAGTCCTTCGTACCAGTACTGAATTAGCAGTTGTGGAGTGATTTAATGTGGAGGACAACTTCCGACAAGTCTCTTAAAACGTTCCCAGTACTCATATAGTGTTTCCCCTTGCATCTGCCTCACTCCACTGATCTCTTTTCGAATGGTGGTGGCTCGAGAAGTTGGGAAGAATTTTTCAAGGAATTGGGTTTCCATTTGCTCCTAAGTGGTGATTGATCCGGATGGAAGGTAGTATAACCAATTCCTAGCAAGGTCCTTCAGTAAAAACGGAAATGCTCGAAGTTTGATCTGTTCTTCCGTCACCCTCGATGGCTTCATACTTGAACAAACCACGTGAAACTCTTTAAGGTGCTTATGAGGGTCCTCTCCGGACAGCCCATGAAAGGAAGGTAGTAGGTGGATGAGTCCTGATTTCAACTCGAAAGCAGCGTCGTTTCCTATAGTTGGGAAGGTGATGCACAAGGGTTCTTGAGCAACCCTTGTGTTAGCCAACTCCTTCATTGTTCTTTCTTGACCTTGATCCTCAGTCATTTCTTCCAAGTTAATGATCTCTTCACACCCCAAATCCAACACTTCGATTCTTTCTCGGACTTGCTCCAAATCTCGAGCTCTCCTTCTCAATTCTCGTTCACGTTCCTTAATATCCGGTTCAAATAGCAATCCTTTTTCTCCTTGCGAACGCAAGAACATTCACTACAAGTAAACAAAATAAAGAAACAAGGTAAGATTATGAAATTACTAATCTAAACAAAAAGATAACTATAGATGTAATTAATCATAATGCTCGATCAACAAATCAACTCTATTCTAATCACCGTTCCCTGGCAACGGCGCCAAAATTTGGTAGCGTCGTTTCTTACTACCAAATTAAATGTGTGTGAAGAATACACTTAAACCTTACTAACTATCCTACTGAGTAGAATGGTAAATAAGGGTCGATCCCACAGGGAACGGCCGAACAGTTTTGATTTTGATGTCGAGCAGTTTATGATTAAGTACGCAAGAAATAAATATTTAAGAAAGCAATAACGAGGGGGGATTGATAAGGAACTAACAATCTACTAGTGACAATTAAAAGCAACTAAACACAATTAAAAGAAACAAGTACTCAAAAACAATAGAAGAGATCTTTTTCGGTTTTAGTTTTCAAATAGTAAAACAAGTCACCCTTGATCATGCTTCCCCTTGCTCTTAGACAATTGATGCAACTATTGTTAATGCCCGATTAAATTGTGATTCAAGCCCTTATCTCAAGACTATTAACAAGCTCTAATAGCCTTGTTGTCCCTTAATCTTAGTTAATCAAAATAAGCTCTTCGACTAACCCTATTCAGTTTAACCGAATCCTCGAACAAGCTCTCTTAGATTCAATCACCAAAAGCATTAAACACTAGGACAACGAGATAAATTCAACATAAAACTCGAAAGCTCGGTTTTAGTGGTTGAACTTTGTGTTATCCCCAATAAATAACTATTGTTTGCTACACGGGAATCGGAAATCCTACAATTACGGATAGTAATCTCCTATTCTAGCAACACATTCACAAATCCCTTAAAGGGTGATCAAACAAATAATCAATTCATAAATGTGAGTCAATAAGAGCAAATAACACAAAACACTTAAATACACAATAATCTCGATAACATTAACCGTAATAATCACATCAATGTCTCGACTCAAGGTTCCACAATGATCAAGGATGAACTAAGGGTGCTAGCCACCCATATTAACTAATACAATCAGAAAATAAATGGAAAAATAAAGAAACATGATACTGATATGGATGAATCCAAAGATGTCAATTGGAGAATATGATCCTTCAATCTCTAGTCCAATCTCCTTCCTTGGTGGCTGAATAGTGCTCTCCAAGTATCAAAAGTATCAAAAGTTATCTAAAAGTTAGGTTAAATTCGAATGGGATGATATATATATATAAGGAGAGAAAGTGCTAGTAAAAAATAGGCAAAAACGTATTCAGGATTTCAAAACAGGGTACTTCCGTCTCGGCCGAGACGTGAAAAAGGGTTTTCAAGAATTTTGGGTGGAAGGCTAATCTCGGCCGAGATTGGGTTGCATCTCGGCCGAGACATGAAAAGAGGAAATTAGGGCTTTTTAGGATTTGACTCATCTCGGCCGAGATTGGATTGCATCTCGGTCGAGATCTTCAATCTTGCAATTCTTCATGAAATCCCCTGGAGACTCATCTCGGCCGAGATTTGCATCCCGTCTCGGCCGAGATTCAGTTGGCCCTTCCTTTTATTGCCTCGATCGATCCCTTGACTCCGCGGTCGTTTGATGTTCGTTTTCGACCCTTTTTCACCTGTCTTAATACAAAAATAGCACAAACGCATTATTTTGCCCATTAGAATATAAAAGCACTAAATACACATAATTATGCACATTATTGACACTAAAATGACACTAAAAGTGCCCTAAAGTGCGTGCATGGAACACGTGTACCAAATACTTAGATATATCTTCTGATTGCTTTGCAATCGCAAGGGGATATATTGGGTATTAAATAAATGTACATAGAGACTTGTCAACTGCCAACATAGAATCCGACACTTGCATTGACAAGAGAATCTCCTGTGTTTTTGTTGTTCTTGATTCGAAGTCCTTGCCCAAGGCAGGATGAATATGAATTCATCAAGGATCACTGTAACTTGAATAGAATAACACAGTTATTGATTTGACGGGATTCTGACTTATAATCCATACCCTAGAATCAATCGGGGATTAGTTGTTGGAAGGACCTTACATGTATGATAATCGCAACTGTATAGGTTTACTCGCTATTTTCACCTAACACTGGGTGATCATGCTACTTGCTAGGTGTTCCAGTGATTTGTAGGTTTTGGAATTAAAGAGTTAATTCTAGATAATCAAATAATTAGTGAACCTACTGCTAGTGTTAGAAGTGAACCTAAATGGTTACACCTAAGTTTGAGTGACAACATTTATCAATTAGTACAATAAAATAGTTGGACATAATTAATTAATATTGATTAATTAATTAGATTTATACTTTAATTCAATTGCTGAATTAATTGTAAATTCAATTAAATAATTAGATTATTTAATTGACTTTAATAGTGTAAAATAATTAATCAATTGTCTTGATTAAAATTGTTAAGGAATGAGTATAAACAAATTAATTGTAGTAACTAGTTTAAACCCAACATTAAAATTAGTAGTCTTATTAAAATACATACTAATTATTAAGGAGATACATTACTTTGATAAATCAGTTCATCAAAATAATACAATACAATATATATATATATATGTATATAAATATAGATGTATTTACGTGTAATGTATATATATTATAATTTACCTAGACTATCTAAAAGTGGTTAGTCCACTTAGTTAGTTACGGGAATATGGAGTATACGTTGGGTTGGAGTTTGACTCCTCCCACCACATTTTCATATTCAGTTGCTGAGATGTTGCTAATAAAAGCCTAGGTTTTCTTTATCTCTCTTCAGAGAAGATACATACATTATAAATATGGTTTAGGGGGGAGCCGCCGCAAAGTGATTTTTAAAAGAAAAAGAAATTTTTATTCTGCCTCTCTTTTTTGGTAGAAAGAAAAATAGGAAGAAGTGTTCTTCAAGTATAATCTCCTTAACTTATGCAGTATTACTCAGTTGATTAAAACGGTTCAATACTACAAGCGAAGTGTTGAATTCGGTGTTTCCATTTATCGGTGGACTAATTAGAGGAATTACAAGTGGAATCCTTGCGAGTTCCGGAGTCACACAAGGAATCGATTCCTGCTAACCTCGGCAACAAACGAAGGAGAAATTTTGAGAGGTATAATTTCGCACACCGACTTTTATGTCTGTTTTATGCATTCCTTTCAAAGCCTGTTCCGATAATTGTTTTTGAGCTATCCGGGTTAAAAATATATGTGTGATATATTGTATTTAATTAATAATTTAAATTTCGTTCCGTTAATGTCTGCTATAACGAACCCAACATCCCGAACTTCACAACATCATTCTTTATATTATCATATTGTGTGACACCCGGGACTGACGAGGACGGCCAGTGATCGCAAGTACAATAAAGACGAATGGCATGTACAAGGAGCGACTCCTAGCAGGCTTCTAGTTGAAGGGAGACATGAATGAACTGACTCCACACTGAAAAAGAGGGTATCTTGAGCCTATGCGGGTATGGGGCTATATAGTCGGGTTTGAAGGGTATTCCGAGACATTGCAGGTATAAGACTGCATAGTTAAAGAGATCTTGAATAAATTGATTAGTGCTACTCATATCAACAATATGCATCTTCTTTTTTTGGTGCTTATTCTGAGAAAAAACTTTAAGGTTAAGCGTACTTGGTCTATGGAAATTTCAGGAAGGGTGAACCCCCTTAGAAGTTTCTCAAGGTGCGCGTGAGTGAGGACAAAACGTGCTGGAAAAGACTTGTGTTGGGTTGTGGGACAGTCCGTCAAATTTGCAAGCGGACCGTTACAAATAGTATCAGAGCAGGACCTCTCCAGTACGGTGTGATTCAGGGACGAACCATGCGAAAGCTGGTGGGTATATGACGCACAAGACCGACGAGGACGGGAAGTGATAGCCGACAGACTTCTAGGTGAAGGAAGACATGAACGAACTAATTTCATACTCGAAAAAGAGGATATCCTAAGACTGTGCGGGTATGAGGCCGTATAGTCGGCTTTGAGTATTCCAAGACATTTTAGGTATAAGATTGCATAGTTGAAGAGAGATTAAAGAATTGATTAGTACTATTCATACCAACAAGGTATATCTTCTTTTCTAGTACTCCTTCTGAGAAAAAAACTTAAGGTTATGCGTACTTGGCCTTTGACAATTTCAGGATGAGTGACTCCTGGAAAAGTTTCTGAGGGTGTTCACGGATGAACGAGACGGAAGTTGGTGGGCATGTGACGTCCAGGATCGATGAGGGCGGGGAGTGATTGCCGGTGCAACAAGCATGAATGACATGGACAAGGAGCAGCTTCTGGCAGGCTTCTAGGTAAAGGAAGACATGAACGAACTGATTTTAGAACAAAAAAAGATGGTATTCTGAGACTGTAAGGGTATGGGACTGTATAGTCAGCTTTGAGAGGTATTCCAAGACAGTGTAGGGGTAAGACTACATAGTATAAGAGAGCTTAAAGAATTGATTAGTGCTACTTATACCAACAAGGTGCATCTTCTTTCTAGTGCTCATACTGAGTTTAACTTTAAGGCTAATTGTGTTTGGCCTAGGGTAATTTCAGGATGGGTAACCCCTTGGGAAGTTTCTCAGGGTCCATGTGAGTGAGGACAAATCGTGGAAAAAGACTTATATTGATTTGTAGGGACAGTTGATCAAATCTGGAAGCGGACTATTACATAATGGCTTAACATTAAATTGATCATGAAGTAATCCTTTCAACTAGAAATAAAAGAGCACATAATCGAGCAGGAATCGATTTAATGACTTGAATTGTACCCCTACACACTTTTCATATGTGGATCATATTCATAACGACAACATTTTTCTTTGCTTCAACTTTTAAGTAATATTGGTATATAATAAGGGAAAATTGGTATAAATGCCAAATATGTTTCCCTTATTTAAAAGTTAGGACACTAAGTACACTACTTTTTAAAAATGTCTTCTAACTTATCCAAAATTGGTGAAAATGTCTCGTGACCAGCTATAGGCTGTTAACCAGCCGGTCACCTGTGAGTTGTCTTTCTATTTTCGGAAAAATTGGTATAAATGACCAGTATGTTTCCCCTATTAAAAAACTAGGACTCTAAGCAAACCACTTTTTAAAAATGTCTTCTAACTTATCAAAAATTGGTGAAAATGCCTCGTGACCGGCTATTAGACTGTGACACAACCGGTCATTGATGAGGTGGAGCTCTTTTTTTTTTTTTTTTTTTTTTTTTGACGTGGCATTAGTTTCTCTTTTTTATTTTTATTTTTTCTGATGACTCACTTGTTAGGGTGAAAAAAAATATATAATAGGGTTCGGCAGGGAGGGTGCGAATAGACGAAGAATCGGGTGATTAGTCAGGTTCAGATCAGTTAGTGGGTGGATGGGTGGGCTGGGCGAATCATTGTTGGCTGCTTCTTCGTCTTTCATGGTAGTGTCTTTGTAAGATTGCAGGACATCCATAAATATTAGAGTTTAGTATGTTGGAATTAGGGAAGAAGAATGGAACAATTTGGTTTTTTATTTTTTATCTATAATTTTTGAAATGATTTTTAGAAATAATTTTTTATATTTTATTTGAATTTAATTTTTTAAATAAATTTCACAAATAAAATTTTTATTGTTCTGAATTTTTAAACAATTTTTTGGGAATTATAATTTTTTATAAATTCTAATTAATATTTTATATTATCTTTGAATTTTTTTTCCACACTAACAAGTGAATTAGCAAAATAATAAAAAAAACAACGAAAAAATTAACACCACATCAGAAAGAGACCTTCACATCATCAATGACCGGTTGTGTCACAATCTATAGCCGGTGATGGGACATTTTCATCAATTTTTGGTAAGTTATAAGACTTTTTTAAAAGTGATATACCTAGTGTCCTTATTTTTAAATAGGAGAAACATACTAGACATTTATACCAATTTTCCCGAAAGTAAAAAGACAATTCATAGGTGGCCGGCTGGTTAACAGCCTATAGCCAGTCACTGGGCATTTTCACCAATTTTTTATAAGTTAGAAGATATTTTTAAAAAATGGTATACTTAGTGTCGTAGTTTTTAAATAGAGAAAACATACTGGACAATTTATATCAATTTTCTCTTATAATAAATGTTGGGTAGTATTTGAGCATATAAGGGTATGTTAGTTTAAAAAAATTTCCGTTCGGATGGGGGACATGATAATCTAATTAAATAATTTTATTAAACATTGTTTGGCACAATTTAATCAATTTTTAAGGATGATTTAATAATATTTTATACATTTTACTACATTCTATTTCTACACAATGATTAGATTTAATTTAGAATTTATACCATAAAAAATTTCCACGTCCAAATTTTCCACGCTGCACCCCATTTATAAACAAACATCTAAAAGTTTTTGGTTAAATCTGAATGTATAGAGTGTTCGCATTTAAGTAAATTTTGGAATAAAAGCTAGATGGAAAATTTAATTTATTTACAAACATATATACCAAGAAGTTAAAAATAAGAAAGCAATATTTACCCAACTTTTAACTTTTGGCTCAGGGGTAAGCATTCGGGCGGTTCGATTGAAAATCGAATCGAACAACAAGAATCAAAATCAAACTTTTAAATTTTTGTAAATCGAACCGAATCGAACTGAACCGAAAAATTTCGATTTGGTTCAGTTCGATTGTCGGTTTTGGTTTTAAATTTTTAACATCTTTATTTTTTATTTTTATAGCAAAAAATCTCAATTTCCATAATATTTTTTCTCTAAAATAGACAAATTAAAGAAGAGACCAAAATATGGGCATAAGCTCTGATTTTCATGCATGGTACAATGTGAAAATTACTTTTATATATATATATATATATATATATATATATATATATATATATAAATATATATATATATATATCAATCCAATCAAGAAAAATAATATACAATAAATAAATAATTAAAAATATATAATTAAATATGAATATTTTGGTTCGGTTCGATCAACATAATTCTTTTTTTTTTTTTAAATCGAACCGAACCGTATTCGAACTGCATCATTCGGTTTGAATCAATTTTTCAATTTTGATTCGATTTTACTCACTCCTATTTGGCTCGGAGCTTCTTATTTTGATGTTGAATTCTACTTTACAAATACTTAAAATAACTTTTTCTCAAACTAGAAGCAAAAAAACGAAGTTGAATATCCATCTCTCTATATGTATATATATGCACACACACAAAGTGACACGCTCCTGTACCCATGCTTAGAGATGGTAAAACTGGCCCGGCCCGTTTAGCCCGAAATATAGAGCGGGCTGAGCCGAAATATTAGAGGCCCGAAAAAATTCGGGCTTTTTTGGCTCGGCCCGAACGAGCTTTTCTTTTGGCGGGCTCGGCCCGGCCCGGCTCAAAGGCCCGTGGGCCAGCGCGATGGAATTAATTTTTTTTTTTCCCTCACTAATCGAATAAGAAAAATTTAGAAATTAGGTAATATCTTGTGTACTATTTGAAACAAGTTTTTCTTTTTTATTTTTCTAGTAGAGCATAAATGTATCTATTTACCGAGAAATTAAAACATTTGACTAATTTAATACTCTATTTCTTCAATTTTATTAGCCGAAAATGGAAAATGAATTGGATGCAAGCATGCTCATTAATTATTATGTGTCGAGAAATGGAGAATTGATTAACATGTAATATAATACATACACAAAAATTAAATAACTTATGACGTGTAGTATATAACTATATATCATCATCCATTCCTTTTTTTTATTATTATTACTAGTAGTTACCCCGTGCGATGCACGGAAAAGAGTTTAAATTAATATTTTTTATATACAAAAATATCATTTAATTTAGTGCTAAAAGTGTAACATGTTGGAATTTGAATATGTAACTTTTATGTGTGCATGTGTTCTTGTTAGGAATGTTTTAATTGTCATTTTTACTCTCATAAATATATCCTCAATAATAAACATAATAACATCAAAATTCATCATAAATAAACAACAGGAATTCAAAAAAATCGAAATTAGTAGGTTTTCTTAAAAAAAAACATCATGCAAAAACACAAAAGGTATAGTATCAACATACTATAACAAAAAATTACTGGAAAAAACTAATATAGATCATTCAAGTTTCTAAAAAGACATAAATGTTAACGAATTTTGAAATACTTATTTATACATGAACCTATAGTAGCTTTCCCATAAAATATCAAAATCTTCAATTATTCTTGATTCGTAACTCTAAAAACAACTAAGAATATACCACGATAGAAGATGGGCTTACTAAAAAGCAATCCTAACCTGATTGCGAAAATATCAAGTTGTACCATCAATTAGTATATATCGTCAATTCTAGTAGTATCACAAACTCCCACTTTTGAAAATATAGTCTTTAAAACATTGAAAATAACATTGGAATAGAAAGAAAAAGTCGATATACAATTTTCCCCATTAGGAACTACTATAGAAAATAATAAGAAATCTATCAAGAAAATGTTTGTCATTTGAAACTTTTGCAGAAAAGTAAGAGAATATATATAATCTACAAATTGTTCCTCGGTGGGGACTTTGTAAAAGGATCCACCAAAATCTACATCATAAACCTAGAAATATTTCTTTAATTATCCTCATAGAAGAAAGTAATTGCTTGCAAGATCTTCAATTCCTCAAACTCATACATAAACTATAAATGTGAAGTAAATCAGGGTATTGCTATTACTTATATAGTGGAGAATAGATTTCTCCCTAGCAATAATCAACCAAAAAAAAAAAAAAAAATTAAGAACTAGGTAGTCAACGTGGGGAACTTCCATAAGAATTTTTTTTTTTCTCCATAAACTTATTAATTAATGTAGTACTACCTCCATTTTTTTTAGTTGTCATTTTAACTAATTTATTTTGTTTGTAAATAGTTGTCATTCTAGCGATACACGGGCTATTTTTTAAAAAAGTAAATCAATATTAACATGAACAATACTTTTTATTGAAAACACATTTTTATTTGATAATATATAACAAAAAATGAAATGGTTAAAAAATTTTACAAAGAAAACTTTTGTGCTCTTTTGCAGTGTTATTCATTCATTGGCTCTTACTCCGAAAAATCAGTCATTTCCACTAATAAAAACACATTTTAATTTTTTCACAAATTTCTAACTCGTATCTTGTTCCAGTTTTGTTTTTTTTTTTTTTTTTTTTTTTTTATATCTTGTCTCTATCAAAACATTAATATTAAATTATGATAAATTTTGAATAGACTACACTGATTGGTAATAATAAATAAAGCGAACATACATAATCCAGAATCCGATATCAGTTAATAGAATTGAGAAACAAATAATATCAGTTAATAGAATTGAGAAACAAATAATCTTAAGGATTATTCTTATATAAAATATTTTATTAGTTTACGTACAAAACATCTTCTATTAAAACAAACATAATTTTCTTTTAAGGATTATTCTTATATAAAATATTTTATTAGTTTACCTACAAAATATCCTCTATTAGAAATAAATTTTACGAAAGACATAAAAAATACAATTTTATTTAGGATGAACTGAATCTTCATAGTCCATATGATGAGCTCATTCATATAAATAGAGTTGGGTTTGGATTTAGAATTTTAAAAGACATATATGACTTCAAATCTTTCAATTTTTTTATCCAATAATCTCCTATATCCATAAGATGAGCTCATTAATATAAATAAAGTTGGATTTTAATTTAGAAAATTAATGGACTAAACTAATAAAGTACTTTATATAAGAATAATCATTAAGAAAATATATTCTTTTCTCAATCTTATTAAATTGTATTGCAATTCTGGATTGTATATCTTGGTTGTTTGTTTATTATTATTAATCAGTATGATCTATTCCGAAATTTATTATAATTTAATATTAAGACTTTGGAAGAGAGATGACAGAAGAAAAAAACAAATGAAATTATTTTCGAGAGAAGAAATAAAACGGATAAAAGACTTTACAGATAAACTAATTTTGGAAAAAAATAATATTGTACTGTAGAAAAAAACGGATAAAATACTTTACAGATAAAATAATTTTGACAAAAAATAATATTGTACTGTGGAAAAAAACTAAAAAAAACTGATTTTGTGGAATAAAAGGCGAGGAAGGAATCAAAAATATATTTAGCGCGTGTTTTTTTTTGGTGGAGTATGTTAGCTGACCGAACACATCATGGTGGTCTCTATAAGAAAACTCACTGGTGGTTCCATATCATTATTGATATACAATAATCTATATATAGTTTAAAACTCACTGGTGGTTCCATATCATTATTGATATACAATAATCTATATATAGTTTGATACATTGATTTTTACAATTTAGAAATTCTTGAGATCAAGCAAGCGGCCATCCTTTTGCCCTTTTATAGGAGTATAGAAAATCAGAAATCATATCTGAAAGATTTGGAAAATCAGAAATCATATCTGAAAGATTTGAAATGATCTGGACATTCTGTTATCAGATATCTTCAATTAAAGATTACATATTATTGTATATTAAAAAATTGATAAAATCACATCAATTTTGTTGTAAAGCTATGATAATTCATATATTAATATACACACCATATTTATAATTTATATTAAAATAAAAATCCGATCTATAATGAGTATTGATTTCGCTAATCATTCCAATTATGTGATAGTTCTAAATTTATATGTGATATCATTTTATAGTTGTTATCAACCAATCTGTATATTAAATTTATTTTGTTTATAAGATATTATTTTGGAAATTTTTCTGCAATAGTTCATGATAGTTGTTAAATGAGATATTTCTTCTTAAAAGTCTTGCGTATAGTAAACGTTTTCGACTGAGTTTTATCAAAGTTTAATTGTAAACATATTGTAATGACAAAAATAAAATACTGCCATAAATTAGAATTTCAATTGAAGTTGATACATGAACTTATTTTTGCAGAAATTAAAAAACTGAATTCTGCTACAATAAAATCAAAATTAGTCTTCAATCTCAGCTGATCGTCGGATGAGTTGATTGTCTCTAATCTTTTGCCAATATTTTGAACGGATTGAGATTGTACGTGTTACAAACAAAATGCAAAGTTTAGCACAATAAATGGACAATAATATAAATAATTCACATAACATAAATTAAAAATATAGGTTGAATTTTTATATGATTACAGATTACCGTAGAAAACGATGATGGTATATAGATTTGAATTCTGCCATCATCAAACTTGTTTTCGCCATAATCAAGATTCAGTGTTGCTGATATTTTCTTATCTTGATTTGCATTTAGTACTTTTGGAGCATTCATTGTGAAGTACCTATCAAAGTTGACCCATAATAATCAAGGAATGAAAGAATTATACAAATTTGCAGTAAAAAATGTAAATTGCGAAATGAACTATCAAAGTTGACACATAATAATCAAGGAATGAAGGAATTATAGAAATTTGCAGTAAAAAATGTAAATTGTGAAATGAATAAAAAATAGAAATACCAGCTGCAAAAATTATTTTCATTTACTGAAGACCTTATGTATTTATAGGAGTAATAATGTTATTGGATAATTTCTTTTAAAAAATTCGAATTTTAAAATTTAAAAAAATGTGCAACAAATTCTGTTATACATATATGCACAGATTTGTTATTGCTGAATTTTAGACGGAAAAAATATTCGAAAACTTGAATCCCGCTAATATCATTGGATTTTTCAAATTTCAAAATTCAAATTCACATCTATTTATGGTAACTATTAAAATGGGCGGAAAAAGTTTCAACTTACTAATTTCGGATGACTTGGCTTATTTTATATATATATATATATATATATATATATATATATATATATATATATAGATTTTTAGGGAGGGATACATAACTTCCACAAAAAAAATGTGATTTGATTTAATTTTTACAAAATATGCTAGTTAAGGAAACCGTTTCCTAATTTATCGGAGTAAAAAAGGGTAGGTAAGTGGGACAACCATAAATTAAAATTTACAGTCAAATAAATAAAATAATTTTTTATTTTCCAAATAAGTATATAAGTTGGGGGGAGGAGAGAGGGGGATGAAATGCTTTATTTCCAGGTATAAAAATAATACATTTTTTAGATAGTTGGAATATAGGGTTTGTAATTAGTATTTTTTACCCTAATTTTATGCGATAAAATAAATTTGTAGATTCGATAAAAGAAATAGCTGATTTATTTAGGTATTGTAACATAAATAATATTGGTAAAGATTCATTCTAAAATATTATGGTTAAAGATTGATTTGTATCTTACGATTTGATAATTTTGTAAAGTAAATATGGATACAACTAATTATTACTTATATATAGGGACAAAAAAACTCATTCCAATAAATTCAGCAACAACTTCCCTAATTTTGCAAAAATATTACCATTACATATATATGTACCAGATTCAGAGATATTTTAGGCATATATTGTGTTCTTTTTTTAATTAAAAAAATATTTTTTATTACCATATATAGTAAGCAGTTTGGGCGGGAAAAACACTATTTTCCAATTGTAGTATAAATTCATTTTATTTTTATATATATATAGATTATTATTATTATTATTATTATTATTATTATTATTATTATTATTATTATTATTATTATTATTATTATTATTATTATTATTATTATTATTATTATTGTTATATCTGGGGTTTGAAACATGCCTATAGATATGATTTCATATTTCAACGAATAGTAATATATTATCTTCCCATCAGGTTTTTTCTTAAGAGAAAAATTTGCCTCAATATATAATTTTACTTCATGGTTAAAGTAACAAAAAAGAAAAGAAAAAAAACTCATTGGTGAACTTTTTTGGCCCGATGGTCTAATGCTAGGCCCGAAATAAATCGGGTCCGGCCCGAACTATCTCATAGTCCAACTAGGTCCGGTCCGACCCGATGGAATCACCCGAATTGCCACCTCTACCATGCTCCACGTCTTATGTAGGAACGCACTATAGGGTTGTGTATGCTTCGTGGAAGATGTACCCTATCTAATAGCACTCCTTTTGTTTTATAAGAATTTTGACTCATAAAATAGAATTGTTTTAGAATGAAAATTTTCTTTCAGCAGTAAACGTCTCATTTTATTAATTGAGTTAAAGTTGTCTATTTATCAAATTTAAATAAGTGCGAATTATATATTTGAAATGGTATGTTTTTTAGTTGACATAAAAGATGAAGGTGGATTGTCATTGGGACTGCGGACATAGTAATAATCAATTGAGTATTTAATTAAGATGATGATTATTTGCAACTCACATCATTGTCGCAATTCACTGATTTAATAAAGGGTTAATTATAAAAAAAATCACGATCTTTGGTTCAATTTTTAATTGCAACATGATTTTTAAAACTTATCAATGTTGATCACAAACTATAACTTTTTTTCAATTACAACATCAACTAAAAAATTTGACACCTGATTGTGTCACCATCATCGTCGTCAGATGCACCTAGACAACACCGTCATTTACTCCTGATCAATTTCACAATCCGCTATATTCATTGTCGTTATTCGGCGATTGAAGTTATTATGTCATTTTTTCGTCTCTCATTTAACGATAGCGGAATTGACGGATTATGAGATTGATCGAGGGTAAATAAAGATCTTATCCAAACGCATCTAATGATGGTGATGAAGACACACTCAGGTGTCAAAAAATCCAGTCGATGTTGTAATTGAAAAGAAATTATAGTTGGTGACTAACATTGATAAGTTTTAAAAGTCATGTTGCAATTGAAAAGTGGACCAAAGATCGTGATTTTTTTGACAATTAATCCTTTAATAAATTATAATATTATTAACAAAAGACTACAATATTATAAATGAAAAATTAATATAAACAATTAAAATAATATATATATATATATATATATATATATGAAATTAGAAAAGAAATAAAAAAATAAAAAATATGATTTTCTTTCTTTTGTACCATCTTCTATCAGATGGTGTCTAATTTTTTCAGAATTTCACAGACACCAATTTGTTCAAGGTTCATCAATTGAGGCCATGAATTCTAAATTCCTCTTTGTTCGGAGAAGTCAAGTGCCCTTGGAATATTCTCTTTGTTCTTTAGAAGTCACTTACGTTGTATGTTGACATTGAAGTGCTCATATTGATCCCAGAATAAAAAGAGTTCTGGCTTTAATCCCTGCAGTGCTGGCATAACATAAAATGGAGAACTAATTTCCTTTTTACCACAACATATATATAAATTACAAGAAAGGGGTTTCACGAAAACTGCCTATAACCAATTGAAATTTCATGAAATTTTGTTTGACTTCGATTTTTTTTTAATGTTTTCATATTTTATTTATGATATTATCATTAAATAATTTAATTTAATAAAGAAATGGTATAATTGATATTGAGTGAGTTGTATTAAAAATTTGTACTTAATTTTAAATAAAAGTGGATAACATTAAACAGTGGACTACATTGAAAAATTTTGTGGGCTGTAAATAGTCGCCGCCTATAATTAATCTGTCAAGATTAATGTCAATGACACATGTAATATGACTACAAAATTTTAGGATTTTAACTTTAATATGTCACGTGTAATATATCAGTGACCTGCGTTGAGAAAAGAGTTCTAACTTTAATCCCTGAGTTGCTGGCATAACATAAAACGAAGAATTAATTTCCTTGATACCACAGCGTATAAATTGATGGAAGGGCAAAGAACGCGGTTTTACGAAAATTGTCCTTAACCAATTGAAATTTTATGCAATTTTGTTTGGCTTAGATTTTTCTTTAATGTTATCATATTTTATTTATAATATATAATTTAATAAATAAATGGTATAATTGGTATTCGGTGGGTGGCACTAAAAATTTTGTACTTAATTTGAAATAAAAGTGGGCTACATTAAGCAGTGAATTGCGTTGAGAAATTTTGTGGGTTGTAAATAATCATCGCCTATAATTATTTAGTCAAGATTAATGTCAACGACACATGTAATATGACTACAAAGTTTTAGGATTTTAACTTTAATATGTCATGTGTAATATGCCAGTGACTTGCGTTGAGAAAAGAGTTCTAACTTTAATCTCTTCGCTGCTGGCAAAACATAAAACGAAGAATTAGTTTCCTTGATACCACAACATATAAATTGTTGGAAGGGGAAAGAAAAGGGGTTTTAGGAAAACTGTCTTTAACCAATTGAAATTTTATGAAATTTTGTTTGAATTATATATATATATATATATTTAATGTTTTCATATTTTATTTATAATATTTTAATTAAATAATTTAATTTAATAAGGAAAGGGTATAATTGGTATTCAGTCAGCTATATTAAAAATTTATTACTGAATTTTAAACAAAAGTGAGTTGCGTTAAGAAATTTTATGGGTTGTAAATAGTCGCCGCCTATAATTACTTAGTCAAGATTAATGTGATTGACACGTGTAATATGACTAAATTTTTTAGGGGCTGATAATGGGAGTAGAAGTGTTAGTGAAAGATGGCCTAATCTACTCAGCAGCTTACAGTTTGCATTTGGAAGTTTGATAAGTGAACACGTGCATGACATTGCATGCATGTGCCTTCGCGAAAGCAGTTATGCAATTCTGTTAGAGTAGGGGTAATTTTGGTCGACCATTGAACTAGCACTCAAGTATCAATCTTAGAAGAAAGTCAGTTCAGTTGTATGATATCTCTCGTAGCACAAGTTGACTAGCCGGTACACATGTTTATGCATGCATAATAGGTCGAGTTAAGTGTTCATTTAGTGATATTTGCATGCGTAATTGACTGTGTATTACTCGTATTTGCATTATTGGATGATTTGATGTTTGTGACTTGTTTTGAAGTTATATCGGTGAATTTAGACCAAAAAGTCGAACTCGACTAAAGATGGATGTTGAAAACAAGTTCCACAAGTAAAAAACCGAGAAAAATCAAGCTAAAGCTTCAGGAGACTGAGCTCGGTCGAGACATAAGGTCAGGGAAACCAGTATGTTTGGCTGTAGAAGAGTCTCATTTGAGACAGCTAATCCTCGGCCGAGAATTCGGTGCACAAAGCTCGGCTGAGATGGCCATTCTGCCGAGACTCAAGGCGGCCCAATGATAATTTGCTCGCGGATTATTCTTTTCCAACCCAAATTGAGCCTAATTCATCCCCATCTATAAAAGGAAGATCCCAAGTTCGAAAATACAACTTTCACTTTGATTTTGGGAGCACGGACTTGGGAATTCGGAAGAGCACAAAAAGTCAAGATTCGACATCTCGAGTTTTCTAGTTTTATGTCTTTCATTGTTAGTTTGTTCTTAGCCATCGTTATGATCGGCTAAGTCTTTATTTTCCGTCTTTGACTAAGTTGAACCCTAGAACGATGTTTTTTGTAACTATTCCGGTAATTGTTTGATTTAACTACGTTCTAAAATTATATATGTTATTCGATTTCTTCATATCTTTTATATGTTTGCTATTTGGATTGATCACCCGGGTATTAGGCATATAATTGTTGCTAGGTCGTAAATTCATAATCCGTAATTGTTATGCGTTTATATCTAAGAGTAGCACATAGTGAATGATTCGCTAGGATAACATAAGTCACAGTCACTTGTACCGAGCTTGTTGTACTTGCTCCGTTGCCTTAGTTCTTTATGTGTTTGATTGATGGTGTTCTAGCGATCGTATCCTAGGATTACTTAATCGGATAGGATTAATTGCTAAGTGAACTTGTGATTAATTACACTTAAGGGGTAACAAAGATTAACTAAGCGAACTTGTTAATTCTTGGGGTAGGGATTTCAGAACTAGTTTGTCAAGCAATTGCATTAGTTACAAGAATCATTCGGGCTAGGGGGATACTGGGTTAAAGGCAGGAAAACTTATATCATAAGTAAATTCATCTTTAGTTTGTTAGTCTAATTGTTATTTAGTTTAAGTTAATTTACTCAAAACAACTCCCCCCATATTATATTTAGTTATATAAATTGATTTAATACGATAATTTGATTAGTTTCTTTATTCTCTGTGGAATTGACCCTGACTTATTCTATCTACTATTAGAAAAGGAAGTTAGGAAAAAATAACTATTTTGACTGCATCCGACAGTGCGATCAAATTTTGGCGTCGTTGTCGTGGGACGGATGAAATTAATTGCGTTTTAGTATTAACCATTATTAGTTTTATTTTTGTTATTGTTATAATTTTTTTTATATACACTGGGCATTCACTTGTTCGTTTTGCATCTTATTACAACTATGAATGATCACTCGTTCACACAGTAACAAAGATTTGTAATTTGATCCGGAGATTACTCGTAGAGACCGAAGTTTGAGGAAACAAGCAAGAGAGATTCGAGAGAAAACTGAAACTAAACCCGTCCTTTTTGAATCAAAAAATGAACAGACAGTCATGGCAGCAGAGAAGTCTACGAAAGAATTGGCCAACACTGGCATCACTCACTAGCCCTTATGCATCACTTTCCCTAACTTGGGAGAGAACACCATATTTGAGTTAAACTCTTGTCTAATCCACTTGTTGTGCTCCTTCCATGGCCTTCCGGGCAAGGATCCCAACAAACATTTGAAGGAATTCCACGTCGTCTGCTCAAGTATGAAGCCCACTACTATTAGTGAAGATGCAATCAAGTTACGGGTTTTTCTCTTCTCCTTAAAGGATTTGGCCAAGAATTGGCTTTACTATGTGCCTCTGTCTTTCATCATTACTTGGGAGGAGATGGAGAGACTATTTCTGGAGAAGTATTTTCCCGCCTCTAGAGCTACGAACCTCCGAAAAGAGATCAGTGGAGCTAGACAGATGCACGGGGAGAATTTGTATGAATATTGAGAGCGGTCCAAGAAACTAGAGGCGAGATGTTCTCAACATCAGATAACCGATCAACTGCTAATCTAGTATTTCTATGAAGGATTGTCACTAGCAGATCCGAACATGATAGATTCAGCTAGTGGAGGAGTGCTAGTTGATAAAACTCTAACTGCAGCAAGAGAACTGATATCAAAGATGGCTGCTAATACGCAACAATTTGGGTGTAGAGATACACCGCTCAAATCAGTGGGAGAGATGGCCGATTCTGCCATAGAAGACAAGATTGAAGCATTAACGACTCTGGTAAGAAAGGTTGCTTCAGGGGGCAAGTCTGTTAACAAGCCCTGCCGTATCTATGAAACATTGGAGCATTCAACAGACGAGTGCCAAGTTTTAGGGAATGAATTGGAGACCCATGCTAATGTTGTTGGCGCAGAGAATTTTCAGCAGAGAAGGTATGACCCCTACTCCCATTCATACAATCAGGGGTGGAGGGATCATCCCAATTTGAGATAGGGTAATCAGCCACAACAGTCGGGCGATCAAAATCGTCTCCCACGGGGCATGTACCAACAAAGGCAACCGATTGAGCAAGCCCTCGACCCATCTTTAGAAGACATCGTCAAGAACTTGGCAGTTTCAAAAGGACACACAGTCAAGCATCAAGAACCTTGAGACTCAAGTGAGTCGACTAGCTATTGCATGCTGTAAGTCGTTTGGAACGTGCAAATAGTGGAAAATTACCAGCTCAACCTGAGACCAACCCGAGAAACGTAAGCGCTATCATACTAAGGAGTAGAACTGAGCTTGGAGAGCCTAACACGCCCGGGCGAAGTTTAGAAGAGGAAAGTGATGAAAGAATCGAGAAAAAATGAAGGGGAGGTCGAGCACAAAATCTCAGCGCCGAGACACCTTGTCTCGGCCGAGACACCTTGTCTCGGCCGAGACCAAAGTAATCTGCCCATCCAGCTCGGCCGAGAACTAATTGTCTCAGCCGAGACCCATTACTCGAGAAAACAACCCAGTTTGCCACCTATTCCGGCTGAATCACTCTCGTTTCCTAGCCGACTTGCGATGAAAGTGAAATATAATAAGGAAAAAGAGACCTTGGATGTATTCAGAAAGGTCGAGATAAATATTCCGTTAATCAACGCGATTAGACAAATCCTGAGGTATGCTAAATTCCTTAAAGATCTATGCACTAACAAATGCAGGTTAAAGGGGAATGAGAAAGTGATTATGGGAGAAAATGTGTCAGCCATCTTCCAAAAGAAGATCCCCCTAAAGTGCAAGGACCCAGGTATGTTCATAATACCCTGTTCGATAGGTAATCACACCATAGAGAGAGGTATGGTAGATCTAGGTACATCTATAAACGTCATGCCTCGTTTTATTTTTCATGCACTAAAACTTGGGCCATTAAAAGAAACGAGGTTAGTAATTCAATTAGCTGACCAGAGTAGTACATACCCTGATGTGGTCTTAGAAGATGTGTTAGTGGAAGTAGGCGACTTAGTATTTTCGCGAATTTCTATGTGTTAGACATGAATGATGACACATCAACTTCTACGCCTATATTGTTAGGGAGGCCGTTTTTAAACACCGCTCAAACAAAGATAGACGTTCGTGAGGGAACATTCACGATGGAGTTCGATGGACACGTCGTTAAATTTAACATATATGATGTACTTGAATTCTCTGAAAATGTCCATTATTTTATGCCTAATGATGTTATTAACCTGTTTGGTGAAAGAAACTGTGAGCTGAGTTGCAGGGATAAGCTGAATACTTCCATATCTTGGAGGCATCATAAAAAGGAGCGTGAGAAAATGAAGGAGGTAAAATGCTTTAATTGGTCAGGGCCAATGTGGAAACCACAGTGGATCAAATGCTAAATGGACGTGAACCGGTCGAGCCAACGACGTAAAACAAAGGCGCTTGTTGGGAGGCAACCCGATGTTTATCGTATTTTTACTTTTAAATTATGCATTTTATTATTATTTTCTATTTGATGCATTTTCTTCTCGTTTTTTAGTAGTATGCAGGAACTAACATGACTCGAATTTAAATAGTAGTGGAGCATGATGGATATAACAAGACATTCGGTGGGGCGCGATAGGCAAATATTGGAGCAAACATAGCTTCCAACCACCACCTCAGCAGGAACAATGTAAGTAAGCACCAAGTCGTACCCTTCTTTTCCCCAAAAACTGTAGTTTTCAACCAAGTTTGAGGGAGGGGGTGTAAGGGGGACGACTTGGCCCTTTTTGAGCTTTGAGTTTTATTTTCATATATTTTCTTGCTTTGTGCTAGCTGCGAGTTTCTTGTTTATTTGTTGAGTGCTGGCCTGTGAGCCATTAGTTGCATGGTCTGTGGGCCATTACTTGGTTGATCGTCTGGCCTGTGAGCTACTGTCTTTGCAAGTTGGGTTATGTTTAGTTATTATGTACTTTACATTTTAGTTGAGTCTAGGATTGAGTCAGTTGGAAACCGAGATTATATTTTGATTTTGATGTGTGTCTAAGGATAATAAATTAGGATAATGACAAGTGTGCAACTAGTTGATGATGATCATAAATTGTGCTTAAAATTTTTAAAAAAAAAAAATTGACATATAATAGAGCATGATATGTAATGAAGATAAAATTGATCTTGTACTTGAGACTTGTGATCACCTATAACCTTGTGAGTTTTTGAGCCAAATTTTGTACTCTCATCTTTGGAGTAATATCTACATTCTTTCAGTGTGAATTCTTTGGTTATATATAGTCGTCTCTAGAACTTGCCCTGAGTCTCTATTGTGAACATGTCAGACATGTTGTGATTTAGGAAATGATTTTAGGCGGTTTTTTATTTCTAACATGTTTTTGAGCCTTAATATGTTTTCCTTTTGACCAATAAAATTTTCTCTTGTTAGCCCATTTGAGTTTTGAAGCTTTTTCTTTGATAACCTTACTTTACAAGCCACATCCTTTCAATATTAAACCTTTGGCCCATTTGGACTAAGCGTGAGTGTGAGAGAGGAGGATTGGAACGTAGTCGAAAATCTTTGGGATTGATATGGGTGAAAGATGAGAAGTTTTAAAGAAAGCAAGGGATATGAAAATGATCGGTAAAGAAATTGAGACTGAATAACCTCTCCTAAGTGTTATGCTTTTAGAACCAATTCATCCCACTCTTTTCCCCACAAACGTTGGTTTTCAACCAAGTTTGGGGAAGAGGGTGTAAGTGTGACGTATTGGTTATTGTTACTAGTAGTTGTTTATGTTAAAAAAAAAAAAAAAAAGAAAAGAAAAGGAAAAGAAAAAAAATTTGTTGTAAATAAGTAGGGTATTTATTTTTGTTTAAAGGAGAGGTTAGAAGTCTAGAAGTGTTTTATTGTTTAAGTTGATGAAATATTGGGTAGTCCCGAATTGTGGTATCTAAATGAAGCGTAAAAAGCACTTAGGTTGTTGTAAGAACCTTTGAGGGGTGAAGAAACCGTCTTGAGGGAAGGTTTGCTGAAATTGAAGAGTGAGGATTGAGTGATTGTTTGAGGGGTAGTTGAGTAAGAAAAACCCGATTAGTCGAAAGATTAGTCACTTTTACCCAAACATTTCCACCTTACCTTAAGCCTACATTACAACCAAAATAAAGACTTTTTTTTATCTTATGTCACACATGTCAAGTACGATGTCTGATTTAGATGATGGGCAAGCATATGGTAGGCGTTGCATGTAGTCCAATGTGAGTGAATTGAATCTACCTTATACCCTTGAGAGATGAGTGATACACTTAACCAGTAAGGATCACTTGTTGATAGTATCGAGTCTCAAAAGTAGTTTAAATTGCCATGTCGGATCGATATGCTCGGATTATCATGTTGTCTTTCTTTATATAAATCGGTATGAAACTATGTTTGCCACTTTAATCACCCTTAACACGTGTTTTATGTGTTTCTTCTGTGTTTTGTTTTGTTCGGGACGAACAAATGTGTAAGTTTGGGGGAACTTGGTACACGTGTTTATGCATGCATAATAGGTCGAGTTAAGTGTTCATTTAGTGACATTTGCATGCGTAATTGACGATGTATTACTCATATCTGCATTATTGGACGATTTGATGTTTGTGACTTGTTTTAATTTTTTAGTACTTTCAGAATTTCAAAAAGAATCTAAATCTTTTGGATAAATAGTTTGAAAATATTAGTTTCAGATCCTTTAATTATTTATATATCTTTTAAGTAACTTTAAATTTCTGAAAAATAGGATCTTTAGATTTTCAAACAATCTGTTAAGGTTTTAAGTTATTATATTTTCAGAACTACTTTCTATATTAAGAATATTTTTCTAATTTTTTTTTCAAATAATTTTGGGCTAAAAAAATATATTTTCAAAACAGTTATAATTTTATATATGAACATAAATTACTTATAGATTTTTTTTTCCTAAACAACATTTTGATGAAAAAATATGCCACAACAGAAAAATGCGTTATATCAGCATTTGATCGCTACATTGGCCTTCAGCTGGTTATCTGATCTATTACTAGTAAATGCTCTTGTGCGATGCATGGACTATTTTTTTTAATAATAAATCAACATTAACATGAACAATACATTTTTATTAAAAATGCATTTTTATTTGATAATATATAACAAAAAAGAAATGGTTAAAATTTGTTAAAAAGAAAACTTTTATTTTCTTTTGTAGTTTTATTTAACATGATTTTAGCAAGTGTAAATTGAATGAACTTAATAGAAGGTTCAAATTAACGATTTGTTAAACCATTATAGGGAATAAAAATAAATTCACAAATTTTGAAATATCTCCTTATACACAATATTCATAGTTTTAAAGAGGGAAAAGAGATAAAATATTAGGAAATGTAATGAATGTATAAGCATCATATCTTATTATTATTATTATTATTATTATTATTATTATTATTATTATTATTATTATTATTATTATTATTATTATTATTATTATTATTATTATTATTATTATTATTATTATTATTATTATTATTATTATTATTATTACTACTATTACTATTACTATTACTATTACTATTACTATTACTATTACTATTACTATTACTATTACTATTACTATTACTATTATTATTATTATTATTATTATTATTATTATTATTATTGTTATTATTATTATTATTATTATTATTATTATTATTGTAATTAAATCAAATCTTATCAAAATTGCTAGTACGTTCCAATGTATATGATTAGAGTTGCCTGTTGTTGAGGATAATGTACATAATTAGGGTACCCATAACGGCAGTCCTCCCTTTTAGTTCTTTTTAAATGTAATTTATTTAATATTTTTAAGTTTCGAGTCTATTATAAAATAATTTAATTTCTAGTCTATTTAGAATATAGTTAAACTATTTTCTTATTTAATGGATTGTTTCAAAAGATTTTTGCGCCCCACAACCTGCTCATTAATAGAGACAAAAATTGTGATGTTCATTATTTTCATTTACAATTAAAGAGCAAAAATCGTTAATAAAAATCCTTATAATATGCAACTGTCATTATATTCAAAATTCAAAAGTTTTGACTTATATATAATCAAATTAACTAATTTCGTTGAAAAAAAAAAAAGAGTAAATTCCTCTTTCAGTAACTTAATTTTTTGGAGGAAAATATACCCTTACCATAAGTAGTGTGCTTTTATTTGAAAATTTGTAAAGTAACAACAGAGAGATGATTTAGGTGCTTTCCTTTAATCCGTGTGAATGAAGCAGAAAAAAGAAGATGAAGTATATTATACCTGATTTAACATCACGGTGGTCGGTAATGGTGACTGGCTTAGGTGGTGCGCAATGAACTATAGTCGGATTCTGATATGAATGACGGTGAAAATTAATTGCTTCAAATGACTCTTCTACTTCTATGAATGGCAACAACAAAGATTAATGCTGTAAATTTTTTTTGTGATTTGAGAGATGAGAGGATAGATGAGAGTAATATTAATAAAGTTGTCCCGTGATTTGAGAGATGAGAGAGGACCGATGAGAGAAATATTAATTATGATATTTATGGACTCATTTATTAACATAATTATTTTCCTATTGAATTTCTAATATGAAAGAACAAAATCTGAATTTCAAATACAAATTTGCAAAAAAAAATGTTAATATTTGATTGTGTTCTCAAAATCCCTATCTTTATGCTAACAAATATATTTGGATTTTCTTAAATAACTATTTTGAATTTGAAACTTGAAATCAACTAATCAACTAATAGATTGAAAGTTAATACAGAAACACTAAAAAATTAATGTGTTCTTTGCTTACTTTTCGGAATTTTTTTACCATCAAATTTTTCGGATTTCTTTTTTTATTTTAAAAGCTTAATAAACTTATTATTGGATTTTGAAAATATTAAATGTTACTAAACTATATATATATATATATATATATATATATATATATATTACTAAAATTTCGTTGCGAATTTGTCGGAATCGGTTTAGCTGTCATCATATTTTGGATACAAATTTATAGATTATGGTGGATAACTAAGTTTTCGTTGCGAATTTGTTGGAATCGATTTAGCTATAAACAGAATTTTGGATATATATGATAATATATATTTAACGCATTGATAGATATATATTTCAACTTTCAAAATTTCAAATTATTCGAGAGAATTTCGAATATATCTATTTGAACTTTCAAATTTTGAAATAACTCAACGAAATTTTGGATATACATAGATTTAAACTTTCAAAATCTATCTGTTTTTAGTAAATTGATTTGTAGTATCCAATTGGCTGATATATCAAAGACAATAGCAGACGCGGAGTTTTTGTGAACATTTGTCCTTACGTGGAAACATTTAATTCCTTAGTAATAAAAACAAGCTAAGTCGAATAGATTACCACGATTTTTGATTTTCTAGAAACTTTACATTGTTCACTCTTCCATGTTCTATTGAAATGCACTTATCATTCACAAAAATCAAAACCAACAATATTACCACCCATGTCTTTTGCATCTAATGTCTAGCCTATCATCCTTATTTTAAACCAGCATTCTTAACTGTCTTGATTTTAAATACAAAATGAGCTACTCTACACATAATTTGCAAATAAATTACCTCGACAAAAGTGGATAATATAACCCAACAGATCAAGTCAAAAACAAAATGAA
This sequence comes from Ajuga chamaepitys, assembly GCA_958295605.1. NCBI lineage: Eukaryota > Viridiplantae > Streptophyta > Magnoliopsida > Lamiales > Lamiaceae > Ajuga > Ajuga chamaepitys. The sequence continues at coordinate 21,412,194 of OY282506.1, read as the reverse complement.
TAGTTCAGAGTTGAAAGTAGCGTATTACAATACAAAATGTTGATGACATGTGAATTTGAATACTGCAGTCATCACCTACAACTTTTCCAGAATCACGTTTATCTGTGACTGATTTATTGTCATCGTCATTTGCAGACTATCTTTTAGGAGCTTCCATTGTCAGAAGAATAAGATGAATAGACTAATGGTGGATGGGTAAAATGATGGATGTCAGTATTCAGTATTTATAAATGTAAATATGGTAGATTAGCGTGAGAAAAAAATCAGCACAACATAATTCTACAGATATTGGATATTAGCGTGAGAAAAAATAGGAGTCAGATAAGAAAGAAATTCAAACTTTCAAACAACATTATCATTATTGGAATACTTTATTTTTAAACTTTCAAATTACAACAGATATAAGCGGATAAGTTTAATTCGAATTTTTAAAATACATACATAATTAGTAACTTATATTTTAGGCGGGAAAAATTAAAACTTACTAAACTTGTCTGACGTCGCTTATTATACATAATATAGCCAGTAACCGTGACCGGACCATTTTATCGAGTTTTTCTAAATAAAGGCATTTTTAGAAAATTGTGAAGTTATTGATTATTTTCATAATTCATACTACCTCCATTTTTCTTTAGTTGTTCTTTTAACTTAGGATTAGAAAATTAAAGAGTTGATGTAATGAACAACTAAGTCCTTTACTAAGTTTTCTTTATTTCCTCAAATTCCTAAAATTACACTTCTATTTCCTTTATATTAAATTCCTTTCCAATTATTAACGAGTAATATTGAAAAAGATATGGAAAAAAATAAAACAACAATTATTTATAAAAATATCTCTTATTTCCAAAGAAATAAGGGGATGATAAGACGTGACTAAAGCATAATTAATTTATATATGAACCCTCTTAAAATATTCTTTCAGATGTTAAAGTTAAATTACTAACATGCTCTCCAATACATCTTTATAAAAAGAAGTTTCCTTAAATGGTAGTTTATGTTTAGTCTTGGTCAAACAACCACTTACAAATGATAGCTCAATCAATGATTGCTAGTTATACAAGATTACATGCACTTAATTTGGGTTCCACTAATTAATTTAATCATAAACTTATTTTGCATCAACTACTTCCAAAAGTTTTATTATTATAAGTATAGGAAGATCACATGGGGGCAGGGAAAGATTACAATTTGAAAATAAAAAGATTGTATGTCAAAAGTCGATATCTATTTTCATCGATCATAAACTTAGCATGATCTTCTTTGACTCAATTGAATCATATATAATCACAATCATTTATCTACATTCTCTTTTACTCCCTCCGTCCCACTTTATCTTGCACACTTTCCTTAAACGGCCGTCCCACGCCTAAAAAAGGAAAATTATAACATAATCTCCACCCTCAAAATCTTCACCCTCAATCTCCACCATCAATCTCCCTTTGAAAAGTCAACAAACAACCAAAAAGCAACTTTTCTTAATATTCGTGCCGACCCCCCCTGTGCAAGATAAGCCGGGACGGAGGGAGTAATTCCTAACATATTAATTTAATATTGAATATATATGTATATTAATTAATCATTTCTCTGCAATCAATGATCATGGTTTATTGATTTATGGAATCGTAGCTTTATTCGGATCTTTATACTGAAATTTGTATACCATTTCGGGGTGACAACTTGAGTTTCATAGATACTACAAGAAATTTGTTTTGTAGATACTAGAATTTTAAATAAAATTAATTTAAATATTAAAAAACTAAATGTACATTAGATAATTTTATTTAGCTAGAGAAAGTATATTAATTTGGTAATAAAAAGTTCACGTAATTATGGAAGAGAAATATCAAAAGTAGTTTAAATTAAATTAAAAGTAGTTAGACAATAAACTATGTTTCTTCTTACTAAAGTAAGCAAATTATTACACTAAGTCGTTAACAATCTCTTCATCTAAAAACTTAGTCGCCACCTTCTTTCCTCATTTTCCCTCGTGAGAGGATGGAGAAGATTTCATATTTAATTTTTGTTTTTTCTTTTTCTCTTTTCAGTTCTCGAAATAATGGAAGATCCACCACGCCTCTTCACTAGGATTTTAGCATGAGACTTCGCCCGTCTATGTACGTCTTTTTTCGTCCACCGATTTTTTGCTCTGATCGTCAAGTTCGCTTCTGCCTGGGTCCGTCATCCAAATCCTTTGCTCGTTATACATGTAGTCACGGGGCAAGGGCAATGATCATATCTTAGTTTCACTAGTATTTTCGCGGGTAATATTTAGCATTTATGTGATGCTATCTGAGTTTTTTTTTTTTTTTTCTGGCATAGAGCATATGTTTCGTACAGCCAACTTGTTGGCACATAACTTTCTCGTTTTTCTTTTTCTTCAGGCGATCCAATTGTTTGAATAGCTCCTGATTTTTTTGATTGGATTGAGAATCTTGTATTAAACAATTTACATTAATTAATGAGAGTCTCAATTTAAAAAAAAAAAAAGTAAGATACATTATTTTTGTTATTAATTCATTTACATTGATATATATTTTTCTTATATATGAAATGTCATGTAATATTCAAATACATACAAGTTAACTGTCTTCATTAATTGGTTACTTATCATACTACTATATGCTTATTATTTTCTTCAGATTAATATATATATATATATATATATATATATATATATAATATTAAATTCAAGTTACCCTTAAAATAGGATTTGTACTAGTACTGGGTAAAACTGATTACATATATATATGAGTAACACTTAGGTGTATATGGTGTACAATAAGAATAGGTTAATTTAGGCTCACTAGGTTAATTTAAAAACAGTAAATTATCTCACCTCTCTCTCCGTCTCTCACCTCTCTCACCTTTCTTTTTGTCTGTCAACTCTCTCTCCGTCTCTCACCTCGGAAACGCGTTCCTCGAGCTGTAAATCTTCACTTTTCTGTCTTCTTCGTCGACCTGCACATCTCAGCTGCACATCTTCTCCAGTTTCCGCGTCGATATCGACGTTGTCGAACTGCGGGCTTTCTAAGCCAGTTGAATTCTGCGAAAATCAGGGTAGTGAACTTCAAAATCAAGGATCAATGTATTAGTGTATGTTTATTCTATATAATAGTACAAGAAAATGGCACAAGAAAATCACAGAGGTATATAAATTAAGATTATAGTATGAGATATAATCTCTGATAATATATGTTAAATATCAACTTATAGTATGAATTATATTCACTTATAGTATGTATATTTCTAGAGTTCAACTAATGTTTCATTTACTTTTGACAGAACAAACGAATGAATTAATGGATATTGAAGTGTATTACGAGAAAGCGGTTGAAGAAAATCACAAAGATATATGAACAGTATACTAGTTGTCTTCTTACAGTATATTTATTCTGTTCTTGCGGTATACTAATTATGTGTTCGGAGTAGACTTATTATATTCTTGCAGTATAGTTTTTTGTGTTTAGAGCACATTTATTATGTTTGATAGGGATGGCCCGGTCACTTCGGGTCGGGTTAATACCTAATACTTTGGCCCACTAACTGGTCCAGAGCCCCGGCCCATTAACTGGCCCAAAAGGTCCGGAAGTACGCGCTCCAGATAGCGCATATGGCGTAGCTCAACTTGGGGTTTGTTCCGCGATTCAAGGCCCACGATTCGTCCAAAACCGCCATGCAGCGGAAAATAGGCACGATAATAGGGAGTTAGTTAGGGTTCAGTAGGGTTTAGTATAAATATGAGGAAAGAACTCTGAATTAGGGTTCGCATTCTGTATTCTGAAATTACTACGTGTAAACTCAAAGATCTAGTAAAAGAAACACCTCGGCAAGTGCTATTTTGTGCCCGTGGACGTAGATCTCCGGATTGAACCACGTAAATCTTGTGTTTTTTCATATTGCTTACGTAGATTTTCGTTAAGTTTCTTGGATATCAGATTGCGCATTATCAATTGGCGCCGTCTGTGGGAAGCGCAAAGTAGTTTTTGACATCAACAGTGCATTCAAATATCATGGTGATGACTCGTCAGAATCAATCTCGTCAGGGTGATCAAGCCAATCAAGATCCACCCGTGGATCAAGTTTTGCCACCGAGGCAGTCGCCGACAAGAGGTGCGTCTCATCATCAGGGCAACCAAGGCCCGGTTGTGAATCCAGACAACCAGTTCTTGCCTCCACCCCCACAAGACATGCAAAATCCTAATCTTGCCGCTGCCCGACCACCGGTCAATATTCAAATAACTCCAGAATTACTCCAGGCCTTCCTACAAGAGCATGCTCATGTTCTTCAAGACTGGGCGGCCAATCGCCTAAATCTCGAGGGGCCTGCCGGACATGATGCCAATCCCGCGGTGCCTCCACGTCGTCAACACTCACATGATAGACATGACCCGGTTCACCGCGGGCGCCAGGATCGGCGACGGGAACGACCTGGTTCTTCCGAGGACAATGGGAGTTCTAACGGGTCAAGACAGCGCGACGACGAACCTACAGTTGTCGATCGCCGCCGTCCACTCCACGCGGCTAAAAGGGGTCGTTATGCCAACCCTCATACTCTAGATCTTCAAGAGTATGAGCGAGTCCAACGCAATGTCGAGCTCGACAGAATCCTGGGTCTAGATGCCAATGGAGATATCATCACACCGTTCTCTCAAGAAATCATGGCCACCTCCCTTCCCGAAGGGTTCAAAAGGCCTGCCATACCACCTTACGATGGCACCGGAGATCCAGCCAATTTTCTTGGAGCTTTCAGGCACAACATGCTTAGCCGCGATCATACTACGTCCCTCTATTACTGTAAGATTTTCCCTGAGTACCTTCAGGATGAAGCTCGGGTTTGGTTTGATTCTCTCCCGCGCAACAGCGTTTCCTCTTTCAGAGAACTCGCCGAACACTTCTGGGCGCGTTTCGAAGCACGTGCGAAGCCCATGGCCACCCTGGCCGACCTCATGAATATGGAACAACGGGACGGTGAAACCGTTACCCAATTTCTGGACCGCTTTACAGCGGAGAGTCTCAAGGTGGGAAATTGCTCAGATGATGTAGTCATCAACGCATTCATGAATGGACTCCATCCCGGACCACTCTACACCGAGTTGGTTCGTAATCCACCGGTCACAACCCGAGCACTGTTCAATACGGTGTGCAGATATGCTAAGGCCGAGGAGCAGACTTGTCGGAAACGTGAGAAACATGCTAGCAAGCGGCAGTCCGACAGGGCACAAATTGGGCCTAGCACACGACCTAGTGCCTTTTCTCGTCTGAACCCGGGGCGTTCAGAATCTCGAAGTGATATTCCACAATTCACTCCGCGGACAAAATCACGAGCTGAAATTATTTCTGTTCACAAGAATGATTTACGGCCCTGTCCGCGGATGACTGCTCCGCCTGAAAAGAGGAACCGTGGAAAGTGGTGTGCGTACCACCGAGATCATGGGCACGAGACAGAGGAGTGCCGAGAGCTCAGCAAGGAAATTGAGGAGTGTTTAAGGAAAGGTCTTTTGCGACAATACATTGCGCGGACCGATGACAAACCTCGGACAAGTCAGAATGGGGGTTCGTCTCATAACCGCGGAGGTTATCATGACCGGGGCACACAACAAAATCGGCCGCCGTGGCAGAATAATCGGCCTGGACCTAGCAATAATGCACGGCAAGACTCTGGCAATCGCCAACAGCCTCGTTTTCTGCCACCACCTCCTCCTCCAGGAGGACCCGGAGACAATGCACCCACTCATGTAATAAACATGATATATGGGGCCCTCCCCACCGGAGCTTCACGAAATGCCTTTAAGGCAGAAGCTCGCCGTCCTCCTCCCGAGGAGCCACGTCATAAGCGCCTCCATCAATCTGAGACTGTTAGTTTCACAGATAGGGACCCGGTTCCAGAGATAACACCTCATACTGACGCTATTGTCATCGACATGACTGTAGCCAACATTACAATAAAGCGGGTCTTCGTGGACAATGGAGCCGCAGTGAGTGTTATATTCGGTGACTGTTTCCAGAAGATGGGGATTCCTCGGGAACAACTTCGGCCGGCCCCCGGGCCACTGCAGACTTTCACTCAAGGTGAAGTCCAACCAGAAGGTGTCATCACTCTCCCGGCATCTCTTGGGACCTATCCGGCGATAAAAACCATTTTCGTGGATTTTTACGTGGTTAATTCCCTGTCACCGTACAGCATGATCTTGGGTCGGGATTGGCTTACTCCTGCTAAAGCCATATGCTCCACATACCACCTCGCGCTAAAGTTCCCCACCTCACATGGCGAAGTGGCTATTCGCGGTAGTCAGCGGGTTTCTAAGGAGTGCATGTACGTGGCACTCAAAAAGACTACCAAAGTTCCTCCCAAACAGCAGCTTCAAGTAGCGCCATCGGCTCTTGAACCTCAGGTGTGTACCTCATTGGGAGATACCACCGTCCAGGTGCCGCTTGATCCGTCCAAACCAGAACAAACTGTAACTGTTGGTGCCGTGGATGTGCCATGGTTACACCAGGCCATCATTCAGACCTTGCGAGAGTATTCTGATGTCTTCGCATGGTCTCCTTTGGATATGCCCGGGGTCTCTCCCGATATAATAACCCACAAGCTGAACATCGATCCCAGCATAAAGCCTATACAGCAAAAGCAAAGGAAGTTCGCTCCGGAGCGAAATGCAGCAATTCGAATCGAGGTGCAACAACTCTTGGATGCGGACATCTTGTTCGAAGTGTATTACCCCTCTTGGCTATCCAATCCAGTGATGGTGATAAAGTCCAGCGGGGCATGGCGGATGTGTGTCGACTTCTCCGACCTCAATAAACATTGTCCGAAGGACTGTTATCCTCTACCTTCCATTGACCAAAAGGCCGAAGCCATTACTGGGTACGTGGCACTTTGTTTCTTAGATCTGTATAAGGGATACCACCAGATCTTTATGGATCCGCAGGATGCCCTCAAGACAGCATTCATCACTGCTTTCGGGTGTTTTGCTTTTAAGAAAATGCCCATCGGGCTCAAGAACGCTGGAGCCACATATCAACGTCTCATGGACCGCGTTTTCCACGACCAGATTGGCAACAACGTCGAGGTTTACGTTGATGATCTTGTTATAAAGAGTACCTCCCATTCTTCATGTGTGCAAGACATTGCCGAAACGTTGCGTACCTTGCGGCATTACAATTTGCGACTTAATCCAGCAAAATGCACTTTCGGCGTTGGCTCCGGCAAGTTTCTTGGTTATATGGTTTCACAACACGGTCTTCAGGCCAATCCGGCCAAACTTCGGGATGTTTTGGATCTGCAGCCACCGAAGCCGTTCAGAGATGTTCAACGTCTCACAGGTGGTTTGGCAGCCTTAAATCGCTTTTTATCTAAAGCGGCAGAGCGCCAACTCCCATTCTTCAAAATTTTGAGACAAGCGAAGTCATTTGAATGGACCCCGGAGTGTACTGAGGCTTTCGAGGCTTTGAAGCATCATATTCAACAGTTGCCCACTTTGTCAGTTCCTCTCTCCGGAGAGCCTCTTTATGTGTATTTAGCTTCCGCCGAGGAAGCTATTAGCGCCGCACTTGTGCGAGAAGTCAATGGTGTTCAACATCCCGTGTATTTCGCAAGTCGCGTACTCCACGGGGCGGAGACACGATACTCCGAGCTGGAAAAAACCGTGCTGGCTCTTGTCATGGCGGCTCGGCGTCTGCGGCCATACTTTCAAGGACGCGAAATACGAGTTCTGACCAATCATCCTATCCGTCAGATTCTTGTCAAGCCCGAGGTGTCCGGGCGCCTCGCCAAGTGGGCTGTCGAATTAGGCGAATACGATATTCAATTTCTTCCCCGCCGAGCTATCAAGGGTCAAGCACTTGCCGACTTTTTGGCTGAAATCCCAGGGGATAATCATGAGTCTTCTGCAGACAACGGTACCCCTCATCCGCCTACCCTCGTATCCCCACAGCGCAAGTGGCAATTATATGTGGATGGTGCATCCACGACTCGAGGAAGTGGTGTCGGGGTGCTCCTCATTGACCCCGAGGGAGGTGAAGTTCAGTACGTCATCCGATTCAAATTTAAGGTGACCAATAATGAAGCAGAATATGAGGCTGTTCTCGCCGGGCTCCGGCTCGCTCAATCCTTAGCCATTCGCCATCTTGAGCTCTTCACGGACTCTGAGGTCGTGTCCAAGCAAATCCAGGGGACTTATGTCGCCAAGGATGAAACAATGATCAGGTATCGTGCTTTAACACTCAAGCTTATGTCAACTCTTGATACAGTTGTTATCCAGAAAATACCACGTACTCAGAATGCAAGAGCAGATGCGCTCAGCAAATTGGCCTCCGCGGTCCGAACTAATATATCTCCGGATATCATGGTCGAAGACTTATCTCATCCGGCAATTCATGAGGCAACGGTTTCGGTACTGACCGATAGTGATCCGAATTGGATGACCCCTATTGTTCAGTATCTCCGAGATGGAATTCTGCCTACTGATAAGCTGCGAGCTCGGCAAGTAGTTCTCAAAGCCCCCAAATACTCCTTTCATGATGGAGTCTTGTATCGAAGGTTATACCTACAACCGAGTCTCCGGTGCCTCGCTCCTGCCGAGGCTAACCAAGTTCTACGGGAGGTTCACGAAGGGGCCTGTGCCAGTCACATCGGCTCCCGGATATTAGCCAAGAAAGTTCTCCGCTGGGGATATTATTGGCCAACTTTGTTCAATGATGCCCATGACTTAGTGATAAAATGCAGCAAGTGTCAGCTACATTCTCGTGTGAAACACCTGCCTCAAACCGAGCTCACTGGAATCCAAAGCGCATGGCCATTTATTCAGTGGGGAATTGATATCGTTGGCCCAATTCCGGTCGCTCCGGGGGGGGGGGGGGGGTTGAAGTTTCTGGTGGTCGCTGTGGATTACTTCACCAAGTGGGTAGAAGCGGAACCTCTTACTGCAATCACTGGTCAGAATATCTTGAAGTTCGTCTGGCGAAATATTGTAGGTCGCTTCGGCATACCGAGCACTATTATCTCGGATAATGGAAAACAGTTTGCCAATGATCCCTTCCGGACATGGTGCGAGGAGCTCCATATCAGACAAATTTTCACCTCGGTTGCCCATCCCCAAGCCAATGGTCAGGTCGAAGTCACTAATCGTACACTGCTTACGGGTATAAAGAAGCGCCTGGATAGTGCTAAAGGTCTTTGGGCCGAAAACCTTCCACAAGTACTATGGGCTTATCGCACGACGCCGCATACCTCTACCGGAGAGACTCCTTACAGCCTTACTTATGGCTCCGAAGTCGTTATTCCTGCGGAAGTCAGTGTACCGAGTCCCCGCCTCGTAACACTGATTCCCGAGGATAATGACGAAGCTCTTCGTACAAATCTGGATGAGCTCGAATATCGTCGCGATCAATCGTTCATTCAGCAGGCCAGGTGTAAACAACGTGCAGCTAAGTATCACCACCTCCGGGTCCGAGGCACTCAGTTCAATGTCGGGGACCTAGTACTTCGACTCAATTCAGCCAGCAAAGTGCCCCCGAGGGGAAATTACATGCTTCTTGGGAAGGTCCATACCGCATCGTTGCCGCGCACGATTCCGGATCCTATCAGTTAGAGCATCTCGATGGAACCCAAATTCCTCGAAGCTGGCATGTTACCAACTTGAGGCGCTTCTATCTGTGAATGCCAAATGACAAGTACCATCTTATCTTTATGCTCATTGTACGTTTCTTTTATGTTGTTATCTCTCTTTGTATTCTTTAATTTGCTCCGGCACTCTTCATTGAATAAAAACTCTTTGTTTATGCATCTTGCTGTGTTCTCTTTTACGTTACGAGGACGCCCTAACGCATTCATATTATTATTATTCGCCTCCGGACAATTAAATCTATCTCTCGGTCCGTCCGAGGAGATTCACATTTCGTCCCCGGACTCATATCACTTTCTCGCCTGTTAAACCGGAGAAGTGGTTACTCCCGCCTGATCCGTCCGGGGAGATTTTACTCTAGCCCGATCCGTCCGGGGAGATTTGCATTGGATTTATCCATACTGTGTTCCCGAACACCCAATTAAAACAGTTATTACTTTTGGTTCATAACTTGTTGTTTTCCTTAACACATTTATGCACACCAAAACGATTTTATTATCTTCCAAATAATACAACACCAAAAAGCTTTTTACATAAGACTTCGTAAAAAAAAAAAAAAAAAAAAAAAAAAGAGGTAAGCAATCATTTAAGGCCCCCGAGCCAGTATTCAGCGCCCCGGCGTTGTGGCCTACTCCTAGACCTACGCTGCGTCCTCCGGGATCTTGTCGTTCTTCGGCCTCGGGCTCCGGCTCTTTCCCCCCCGCGGGCTTCCCGACGCCGTGGACTTATTCTTGGCGCTTGTCTGGGCCCCTCGTCTCTCGTACGAGCACGGCTGCTTGGCTGAGGAGCAGACCTCGGGGCTTCGGCCCATTGCACAGGGTCCCATTCCTCCGGAGCCATCACTTCGATTTCTTTGGCCAGTTCTTCGACCACATCTTCGGCAACAACAGCGGGCTCTTCTTCAATCGTGGTCACTGGGGCTGGCTCTCGGATAACAATGCCTTTGCTCCTTCCAGCGGGTTTCTTTTTATCCTTCCGGGGAGCTTTTGGAGTACCTTGGCTCCGGCTTGTACTCGCAATGAATTCCTCAGCAGAAGGCCTCCACCTGCCTCGGCCCTTCAGTCCTTCGTACATGCTGAGAAGCAGCTCCAATACCTCTCGCTTTCTTACAAGCTCTGAGGACTTCGCTGGGTCATTTGCCATAAGCGCCGAGATTTCGCCTTGAATCTCTACGACCCGCTCCTCCACTTCCTCAAAGGTCAGAAGGCCGAACTCAGACAGTATTCGGTCATACTCCCTTTGATGAACGAGGACACGGCTCATTTCAGCAGCTTTAGCGCGATACTTTAGTTCGAAATCTTTGGCTCTTTCTTCGGCTTCCTCCGCTCTCTTTTCTGCAACGGACACCCGCTTTTCTAGACTTGGCACCACGTGCATTTGCAGGTTGTTCTTTTCTTCGTGGAACCACTCAAGTGATCGCATGAGTTTCTTTATTGTTTCGTGCAGTTCCGCGGTATTCTAAACAGGCAAACGAGTCAACAAGATCGATCAATCTCAAGCATGTAAGGAAAAAGTTCAGCTCGAAAGAAAAATTTATATTCAATCAAGACAAAGTACATTATCCAAGTTTCGGTACACAGTTTACATCTACTCCTATTATCTACAACTTTAAATTTGAGGGGAACGACTGACCTCCCGATCAGTCCCCTCAGTCACCTCGGGCAACACCTCTTGCCGGCCCTCCGACACTTTGGCTTCTTCCTCCTCGTTAGCTGCGGCGGCTTCATCCGCAGCTATGGCATCAACCTCCATCCGAGGGGGGGTTCTTTGTTTCAGGGCTGGGAGACCAATTCACCCCGGCGGAATGCCAGAAATTCTTGGTCCTGGTCCACCGCACAATTAGCAATCTCCTCGGCCGTCAGAAGTTGCTTCTTCTCCGCTAAGGCCTTCAACAGCGGCCACTCCGGCAGATTTGCTAATGCTGTGTAATAGGCCCTCTCCACCCCGGCCACTGCGTCAAAATCGTACCCAAATTCTGGACGATATACGTCCACACTCGGGTAGACTTCCTTGATCTGCTCCAGCAGCACAGATCGGGTGGCCTGGTCCCCTATTGCCACAAAATCAGTCTGGAAGTCAAGGAACGTGCTGGTTTGGAACAGTTTTTCGGCGAATGCCTTCAGCATCGCTCCTTGACCTTCGACCATGGCAGCTTCCCGAGCCTCCATCTCTGCCCGCAGCTGCAATACTTCCCCTCGGAGGACATTGGTTTCTGCCTCCACCCCGCGCAGACGCGCAACCTCATTTTCGACCAAGGCAGCCCTCTTACGCGCCTCGGTCAGGTCTTGGGTTAAACTGTCGTTGCGCGCCCGAAGCTCCCTAGCCACTTCGGCCAGCTCCTCCTTGCCTTCCTTCTCGCTCTTACGACCGAGGTCCATGATTCCTCGCGCCAAGCGCAGAAGTTCTTCGGCATCGGCCCCCTCCAACCCCAACAGACTTGAGGGGCCCTGCTCCTTCAACTGCCACCAATAATAGCACACAATGATCAGCACAGAAAAACATACAATGCATTTGCATTAACAGTAACTGACAGCACGTCTGGAACTTACCTCCATACTCCCCTCCGTGTGGAGTCTTTTTGCTGCTGTTGGAGGAGTCCCTGATGGCTCCGGCCTCTTCTTGGACACAGGGGTAGGCTTCGCCACCCCTACCTGCTCCTCAGACCCAGCACTGGGCCTCGCACCAGGTGACATCTTCCCCCGGGGAGATGCCTCAGCAGTTTTCCCTTTCTTTTTGGCCGCCGCAGCCACCGCGGGGCTTCCAGCCGGCTCTTTTTTGAAGCGTCCCACTGCACACAGAAGTTAAAGTTAGTTATATACAAAGTAACAGTTTGTAAAAAGCAAGACAGAAGAACTCCTACCCTCTTCGGCAACCGCATCGCCCGAATAATACGGGCTCAGTCCGGCCCCCTCCAGTTCCTCCTCAGTACAGAGGGTCTTGAAAGTCCCCACTGACCGGAATATATGTACGACTTCGACCTCCGGGTTCTCCACCGGAGCAGTATCAAGTACCTCATCCCTCCTCCACCTCGGGAGAGCTACTTTGTTTTTCACAAATATAAACCTCTCCTTCCATCCCTCAACCTTACTCGAGTTTTGCACTTTGAACCCACCTCGGGCTCGAGGACTAAAGGAGTACCACCCCTTGGATTTACCGAAGGCTTTTAGTTGGTAAAAGAACCTAAAAAGCTCTACGGTCGGTTCTAACCCGGCGTTCTTGCATACTACGGTAAATCCCACCACCTGCCTAACCGCGTTCGGCGCTAGTTGGCTTAAAGCAATGCCGTAGTATTTCAGCAACTGGACCACAATGTCCCACAGGGGCAGTCTCAAACCTATTCTCAGGGGATCTATATACACACTAATAAAACCCTGCGGCGGGCAGCAGGCCCTATCACCGGGGTTCGGTACTATGTATTCTAAGTTGAATGGAAGGTAAAATGAGGGGATTTCTCTCTCAATTTGCACACGCGTCATACGTAACGCTGCAGAGGCCACTTCGAAGTCCTCCTCCGCGCATTCATAGAAACCAACCATCCTAACGTTGGTTTCCATGCCGTCGGCCCTGTCTACCGTCCTAATCTCATTCCTTTCCGGAATAAGATATCGAAGGGGTGGTACATCTAACTGGGCACTCGTAGTCCCTACTTCTTGAACAAAGGAAGAAGATGAAGAAGAAGGCATACTTACTTGGGTTGAGTTTGAGAATTTTTGATTTGAGATGAATCACAAGCACAGAATTCCCCTTTTTTCCCGCTTTCTAAACTGGCAAATCGCAATGAAGAAGATGAAGAGTTATTGTGCAATTGTTCCTAATATATACACAAAAAACCAACGGCTCTGATACAGCCAATTCAAATTCAGTGATGGAGATTTAAACGTGATATTCACGCGCTTTACGGTTCCCAAGGCGCGTGGGGAACAGGTTTATTGGAAATCGCAGAGCGTGTCACTTCACATCCTCTCTCTCATGATGGCGCCGCCAATCACATCAACCTCACTCTTCGCCAGGAAGATTTAAACTACACTCCGGTGCTCCCCTCACCTCGGCCATACTACCACACTCCGGGGCTCCCTTCATTTCGGCCAGACCACTACACTCCGGTGATCCTTTCACCTCGGCCAGATCATTATGTACTTCCGATACCGTTTCTCGCTTTTGGGGAACTCGGTACCTCGCTATCAACTCAATGTACTTCGGCCTAGTTCGGTTTCGCGTCCCCAGACCGCGCCGCGGGGTCCCTTCGACGCAGGACAGACTTGGTCATCCAAAACTACTTCGGCCCATCTTGCCTACAGCTCCACTCCGGTTACAACCGAAGCTCCTTCCTCGCTCCGGCTGGGGGGGGGGCATCTGATAGGGATGGCTCGGTCACTTCGGGTCGGGTTAATACCTAATACTTTGGCCCACTAACTGGTCCAGAGCCCCGGCCCATTAACTGGCCCAAAAGGTCCGGAAGTACGCGCTCCAGATAGCGCATATGGCGTAGCTCAACTTGGGGTTTGTTCCGCGATTCAAGGCCCACGATTCGTCCAAAACCGCCATGCAGCGGAAAATAGGCACGATAATAGGGAGTTAGTTAGGGTTCAGTAGGGTTTAGTATAAATATGAGGAAAGAACTCTGAATTAGGGTTCGCATTCTGTATTCTGAAATTACTACGTGTAAACTCAAAGATCTAGTAAAAGAAACACCTCGGCAGGTGCTATTTTGTGCCCGTGGACGTAGATCTCCGGATCGAACCACGTAAATCTTGTGTTTTTTCATATTGCTTACGTAGATTTCCGTTAAGTTTCTTGGATATCAGATTGCGCATTATCAATGTTCTTGCAGTGTATGTTTTTTATGTTTAGAGTAGACTTATTGTGTTACAGTAGACTTATTATGTTTGCAGTATAACTATTTTGTCTTTGGAGTATAATTATTATGTTCTTTTAGTATAATTATTGTGTTTTCAGTATACAAAATACGTTTAATTGAAAATGTTTTCAATTTCAGATCTAATCCTAATTGAAAATGATCATGAAAATGAAAGATCAGCAGATGATTCATTGAACAACAATGAAGGTAAAAAAAAAATTAGTATACTTTATTGTTAATATCAGTACATTCCATTGCCTAACTTTATACCTTGTCTACTGTCTTTTTTTTTTTTTTTTTGACAGATCTTCTCAATGAAACAATTGATGTATCTAGTTCACTGCTTGAGTTTAAAAGAAGCACACTTCGTGAGATGATAGTTTATATTGCAAGCATGCTCGTAGCATAGGTTTTAGTGTTAGAAATTCAACAAATAGATTCTCAACAAAAGGAGAGGTCGTGGGAAAGAAATTTATGTTTTCTAAAGCTGAAAAAAAGTGAAAATCAGATGGAAAGAGGAAGAGGAAAACGACTATAAGAACACAATGTGAAGCATTTATGAAAGTATTAAAGAATCAAAAGGGGGAGTTTGAGGTTGTGAAACATAATATGTTTCACAATCATGAGTTAACTAGGCCAGAACTAAACCACTTGCTTCGTTCAGAGAGAAAAATCACTGAAGAAAAGCCAGTAACAATAGCAAATATGGTAAAATCTGGAATAAGACCAATGAATTCTTATAGATACATGGTTTATGAAGCTGGGGGTGAAGAGAGTGTTGGACACACCAAGAGGGACCATTTAAATTTCATAAACCGTATGAAAATGCAATTAATTGAAGGCGGAGATGCAGAATCTATGATATACATGATAAAAGACAAAATTGAAGAAGATAGTGACTTTTTCTACAAAGTGAAAATGAAAGATGACAGATTATGCAACATCTTTTGGAGGGATTCAATGATGATGGAAGATTATGATGTCTATGCTGATGTTCTCATATTCGACACACATATAGAACAAACAAGTACAACTTAGTTTGTGTTCCTTTTATAGGAATCAACAACCATTGAAAAAATGTATGTTTGGATGTGCCTTCCTAGCAGATGAAGAGGTTAAATCATTTGAATGGCTTTTCACAGCATTCAAAAAATTAATGAGAGGGAAAACTCCAATCACAATATTCACAGATTAAGATTTTGCAATTGCTAAAGCAATTGAAAAGGTACTGCCTTACAATATATTTAATGGTCACTTATAGTATGACATATATTTCCTGATAGTATATGTTTTTATACTACCTTACAAGGTTTGCAATCTGTTATAAAATGCAGGTTTTCCCTGATTCAAGACATCGCCTATGCCAATGTCATCTATATCAAAATGCGATAACAAGGTTTGCAAGTTTTAAAGGTAACAACACATTCAAGGACATATTCAACAAGTGCTTATCAGGGTATGTTGATGAAATTGAGTTTGAAGATTGTCGGAACAATATGATATCAACATACAAGCTTGAAGAAAATGAGTGGTTTGCAAGATTGTACAATCTAAAAGACAAATGGTGCACTGCATTAAGCAAGGATTTCTTTTCTGCTGGAATACGATCATCCCAAAGAAGTGAAAGTACAAATAGAGTGATCTTATTCAATGCGAAGAAAACAACAAGTTTGACTGATTTCTGTTGTATCTTCAAAGAAACTGTTAAAAGTTGGCGAAGCACAGAAAAATTTGATGAGTTCACATGTTCGACATCAAAACCCGACTCAAATTCACTAATGACGGGAGTCATAAAACAAGCTTCAGTGGTATATATAGACTTACAGTATATATAATGTTAACTTATAGTATTTCATAGGTTTCCTGAGAGTATATGTTTAGTATGTTTATATATGATGAATATTGTCTTACAGTATATATAATCTTAACTTATAGTATGTGATATGTTCCCTTACAGTATATTTTATATTTGCTTATATTATATTTCATATTTCCTAATAGTTATATACCACAATTTTTTTCAAAGATTTTGAAGAGGAATTCCAGAAATGCATCTCAAGTTATTCAGTTCTCCTTGGAAGCCAAGACAGTACATTGATATATCATGTCTCATTAACTATGGTTCATATAATAAGAGAAGCACAATTATATATGACAGTAAAATGAATTTAATTTCATGCAGTTGCAAGAAATTTGAAGAGTGGAATTTTATGTTACCATTGCTTGAGAGTATTTCACATAAATTTAGCCTAAAATATTCCAGAGTTTTACATCAAAAAGAGATGGATTAAAATGGCGAAATCAAGTGTTTGGGAGAAAGGTAGCAAATCAAATATAGACACAGAAAGTCATCAGGTCAAAATTCAATGGAGGCATGAGCTGGTACGGAAATACTATAATTTGATATTGAGAAGCCAAGATCATGAAGAAACAAGAAGAATTATGGAAGAAGCATAAGTGCGAGATAAGAAAGTTATTGATACTTTCTTCGAAAATTCAGAAACAGTTGATCCAGTTGATCCATTTGACACCATCCAGTTCAATCAACTGCAAAAGGGAGGAAGGCGTGAAGTGCGAAAAATCAACTAGAAAAACGAAGAAAAAAGAAAGCAAGAGAACCAGTTCAAATCAATAACAATGAATTTGGTTCAAAAACACCAAATGTTCGTATTATATAGTTACATACAATCAATCTATAACAATGATATTCAATTTTGAAAAACATTCTTCAATTATATATTTTTTATACAACTTACATTATATTTAATTGTCGCATATAGTGTATGTTTTGTTGACTAATAGTATACGTTTCTGATAATTCTTTTTTCTTCTGCACTTCTTCAATTTAGTTTTAAAAAACATTCATATATAGTATGTTTTTGATACATCTTACAATATATTTAATTTTCGCACATAGTATGTGTTATGTTGGGTGATAGTATATTTAAGTCGTCCGTAATTGGCCAACTTACTAATGTCGTGCACGGACCGTGCAGCCCTGCACGGTCATGACCGTGCGCGACCCCGAAATTGGCCAACTTACTGATGTCGTGCACGGACCGTGCAACCTTGCAAGGTCATGACCGTGCACGACCCCGAATTTGGCCAACTTGTTGATGTCATGCACGGACCGTGCAACCTTGCACGATCATGACCGTGCTCGAACCCGAATTTGACCTACTTACTGATGTCGTGCACTGAAATAAGTCTACTTTAAGTGAATATTAAATATACTATAAGGTATTATATGGCGTACTACAAGTGAATATTAAATATATTGTAAGGTAATTTATAGTATATGTAATGTTGGCTTATAGTATATTTCATGTTCGCTTATAGTATGTCCTATATGCCTCATAGTATACACACTCATTCCAATCTGTGGATTATAGTATAAATGATCCTTCCATATAGTGTGCGTTATATGACCTGACAGTATATATTTTGAATACCATAACAAAAAGAAAAAATTAACATGTAACATCATAATATATATTTCAGTTTTGTACCCTGATCATTAAAATAATATAACAAATTCAATATTTCCAATACTGATAAAAAACACAAAAAAAAAAAAAAAAAAAAAAAAAAAGAACAATGTTTTTTAGATTAACCCAAAAAAATTTCACTTTGAAGTCCTCTTCGGTTGAATTCGACAATTATATTTCTTCGCAACAACTTTACCCTTTCCAACAACATCTTTCTTCTACTTTTCAGCAACCCTTGCTTTTAATGCTGGCTTCTCCTTGTTAAACATCACTACAGCTTCAAAAACTTCTTGCCTTGCTTCATTAAGTCTTGAATGAACAATTTGAACACAAATTTCAACGCGTAAAACACCCCGAACATCAGCCAAAAATAATAAAATAAAAAATTATTACAAATATATGAGACCAAATAAAAAACACAAAACATGTAATAAATTGCAAAAAGAGGGAAATACCTTGATCAAATTAGGTTCTGAATAGACGATACCATCAAAATACATCATATAATTCATCATGTAAATAGTGCAGTCTTGATCGTGCTTTCTAGTTTGCCAATTAAATGGCACACTATCGAAACCATACCTCGAGACTTCCTTGCCTTTAGGGTGTCCAATCCGATCAAGAAAAACAGACAAAAGATATTGCTATAACAAAAGAAAAAAAAAAAAAAAAAAAAAAAAAAAAACCAAGAATATGTTACCAAAAAGTGTGTACTATTATAGATTAGTATACTCAATAAACAGTACTATAAGAAATAAAAAGTTGTCTCTTACCAAAAGCACACAAGTTTCAATAAAATCAGTTTCGTCAGCCCCATACTTGCAATTATCCAAATAATGCAACTTCGAATCAACGAAATTCACAACAACGCAAGCAAAATGAGACGACAGAAGAAAAGGCATGAAAATCTACAAGAAGAAAAAAGAAGACAGATGATAATAAAGAGACCTAAAATATCAATAAAAAATACTTAAAACAAACAAAAATAAAAAACTAACCATATCAACAGATTTTACGGAATCTATGTTTCTACAGGACTGCAACTCCCAAGCACCAATAATTTCATTCTTATTTTCTTCTTCATCTCCAATGCCCATCACTAACCTCCTTAAAGACTCCTACAACAACCAAAAAGAATAAATAAAAATTACACAAAAAAACAAAAGTTTAAATAAAAAATTACAAACTTACAACATGGCTGGTGTTAAAAACATAACGGGAGCGTCGATTCAAGACAACTTCTCTCCCATTAATGATCAAGACCACGTGTCAACAATAGAATTAAAAACTTGTTTAGCTGGATTTAAAGAGATCATATCCTGCCTAGGCACAATATGAACATTACCCATCCTGAAACAAACAACAATGAAAAAGAAAACATATACTATGTCAATAATAAGTTAATACTGCAAAGCAAAACAAAGTATACTGTAAGAAAAAAATAAAAAAATTTAAAATTTTTGGGGTCTTCACTAAACAAACAGTAGTCTATGATTTCTCTCTCCCTTAAATCCATGGAAAACAAGTGTTTGTATGAAATTAGTAATGGAGAGACGTATTCAGAATTCCCATCAATGGTCAAAGACTCAAACTCTAAATTAGGGACTGAATTCTCCTTTCTAGCACTAACCGACTGCAATGCCTTGCATAGCTCTTCCCCGGATGCGGGTTCATCATCGCTATCTTGACCTCCACCAAATTTATTAACATCGGGGGATAGTGTCAGAATATTGAATATAGGACCATTAAAGTCCATTTTCTTGTACCTCATAAAATTATGGACCACATCATCAATAATTCTATGAACTCGTTCATTTGAAAAGAACTTTTGAGAATCCGAAGTTTCAGGCATTGAAGTCCCAACTTCCTCTGTTGAACATCTCTTCATCTCCAACAATTGTGTCATATAATGATTGGACACAATTGAAATATCCCTCTTAAAATAAAGAAGAATCTCATGAATACGCTGCAACAATAAAATACAAACTTTTAAATTCATAAACAATAATAAACATGTACTGTATCAACATTAAAATAACTAAAACCAAAAGATGTACTGCATCAATATTTAAATAGTACTACTAGAGAGCAATGCATATACTGTCAGAATAAGTTGTTACATAAGTGAAACGCAGGTAATTTTACTTACATTAGTGGCAGCATTATGTAACTCAGGATTCTTCAGCTCTGATTTTGGGATGGAAAACTTAATGAATTACAATCCTTCACCCTTTTTATTCTCATTTCTATATCCCCCATCCGTCAAACTACCTAGTACCTTCCTATTCCTAGAAATTGGATACTTATTCACAACTAAATCCCCATCCCCGTATTCTTTTGCTTTAGCTTCCTCTGAACATCTCTTACCCAAATTTTGGTCCGACCAATGGCGTATGAGCGGCAAAACAAACGGCTCAGCAACACCATGCCACTTGACCCTATGGAAATAAACAATCTGTAGCAAAACTATACATCCACCCACATATGAACCACTCTGATTCACATAATTGTGCACAGATACACATAATCTATCAAGCACAAAAGTACACCAATCAAACTTAGATATAAGACTAACATCCTCAGTGGCTTTCAAAGCACCAACCATCAACAATCGATTTGGTGCAGGGGCCAAGAAAGAGCATAAGGTATACAACAAAAAAATCCTTTTAAAGTCATCCCCCCCCTTCTTTGGGCCAACCAACAAACAAGCTCTCTAAAATACTCAATCGGGCACCAGACACTATACCATACTCAGCTTCCAACCTACTCAAGAGTTCAACATTATCTTTTGACTAAACATAAACTGGGACAGTAGCACCCTCGTTTCTAGGGATCATGAAGACATCATAAATATCGTCAACACTAAAAGGAATCTACGAAAGTTATCCAATCTTAACATCCTACTACTAGGATCAAATTTGGATACCAACCAATTAAGCAACCCAAGATGACGATTCCTATTAATCTGTAAATGCAATAACCACCCAAATCCAATACTTTCTACATCTTCTCTTTGAGCATCATTCAAAATTTTTATGATATTATATAAACTTGATGCTCTGCACTGGAAACTAAAACCCCTGCAAATTTAAAAAACATAAAATTATTAATAAGATATAAAAAATACTGAAACAAATACATACATATTGTACAGTTTACAAGCATGTACTATAAAGCAAATAAAAAATACTATCAGTAAACATTAAGTATATTGTGATAACAAAAAATATACTATACCATAAACATACATTCGTTATTACAGTATACTTAATGTTTTTGCAAATAGTATATTGATTTTGCTTTATAATACATGTTTATAAAACATGTTCTATGTAAGAAATTTCAATATACTATTACCAACACATTAAGTATACTGTAATAACAAACATTAATAATAAACCAAAAACTTATATACACTGAACATTTGATAAAACATGTACTATAAATCAAATTAGAAATACTATAAAGCAAATTCAATATACTAAAAGAATAAACATACATACACTATACAGTTTATGAACATGTACTATAAAGCAAAATCAATATACTATCAGCAAATAGACAACATATTACAAAATTGTAAATAAAATTACCTCTCTTTTTTATCTTCCTCCTCATCTTCATCATTTTTCACAAATTTCTCTTCATCTTTCTTTTTCTTTCCAACATCGCCTTCAGCGAATTTGCCTCTTCCTAGTTTTTTTTTTCTTAATATGTTCATCAGACTCTCCCCTGCTTCCAACATCGCTTTCAATAGTTTTCTCTTTCCCTCTATCTTTCTTCTTCGTTTGCTCATCAACCAATCCACCATCAGTCATGGCTTTTCTCTTTTTCTTCCCACCTTCTTTCTCTTTTTTAAAAAAAATCATTACTACTAACCTTTTTTTCCCAACTTCTTTCTCGTTCATTACTTCCCTCACAGCTTCACTACTACCCTTTTCCCCATCAGTCCTTTCTTTTCTCTTTTTCTTCCCAACATATTTCTTTTTTTTCATCAAAATCATCATTACTAACATTTTTCTTCCCAACTTCTTTCGCGTTCACTACTTCCCTCACAGCTTCACTACTACCTTTTCCCCCATCAGTCCTTTCTTTTCTCTTTTTCTTCCCAACTTCTTTCTCTTCTTTAACAAAATCATCACTACTGGCCTTTTGCTTCCCAACTCCTTCCTCTTTTTCAACAAAATCATCACTACTAACCTTTTTCTTAATCCTAGGAGACTTCTTACTCATTTGTTTGAAATACCCCTGTTTCTTTCCCAATTAATTAGATTTGTCTTCCATTTGAACCTGCATAAACACAAAGCATTGTAAAAGACAAACACAATTCCAAAAAGATTGAACAGTTTAACCAAATTTCATTCACCACTTAACTCATATTTAACCAAATTTCATTCACTGTACAGTTTATAAACATGTAATATAAAGCAAAATAAAAATACTATCAACAAACATTAACAAAGCTGTAATAACAAAAATTATTCCAAAGAAAGTTTACAAGCATGTACTATAAAGCAAATAAAAAATACTATCAACAAACATTAAATATACTCTAATAACAAAAAATGCAGGCGATGTACTTATAAAACAAACTATGGATTCTGCAATACACAATTCAAAAAATTATGAGGCAATATGAATATAAAGTAAGAATTAGATTTTGTGATTTTATGTGTTTATAGCACAACAAAAAGCCAAGAATCAGGGTTCTTGAAGAACGATTTCTAAAAGATCAAAACGTACTCAAAATATATCTGGTAAAAACTAGTGTGAGTTTCTGACTTACCGACCAACCAAAGATACTCAACTGATGTCTGAAAACAAAGTTCTGTTTGCAAGATTTTGCACACTCAAATGAAGGAAGATTGGCACACTTATTGACTAATGATGGACCTCTTCCACCATGGAATTCAATTGGCCCATTAAAATACATAATTTTAGTATTCCAATATCAGGAGATTCATAATTACACAATTATTACACAACGATCATCCCTCTCTACGATGATTAGAAACAGAATTATACAAGCAGAATGTAGCCAGAAAATAAAACACACGAAATAACTTAAAATAGTTCAAGTTTTTGGTCATAAAATAAATATCAATATCTGACCTGATTACATGTGTCCTCTGTTTCAAAGAGCACAACATCACAGATGCACAATACATATTCATAATCGGCTAAACTAAACAATGTTTACCCAACTCCTATCAAAACTATACATATGCATAACGCAGACAAGTAGCGTTGATATGCGAAGAAATTCAGTGTGTTTCTTATGATTCGCAATACAGAGAAGCAGCACTGTTGATTACAGAACCACCAAAACAGAAAAACTAAACAATCAACCGCGATTAGAAACCCTAACGAGCAATAATCGGGACTAGAAATGCCGAAAAACCTAACATGCAGAACGATTAACTATAGTAAATCGCTAAAATTAACACCAAAACATAAAAACTAAACAAGGAATCGAGTTTACCTTCTTCATAACAAACCCCAACGAGCAGCAACTTCAAATAAAAATGCGGCACCACCAAATCGCAACAAAACCCTAACAAAATCGCAAGCCACACCTCCAAATCGATCACCAAATCGTGAAGATACGAATCAAAATTGAAGAGTGAGAGAAGGAGAGAAGAGAGAGAGTAATTTTTTTGGGAAAAAAAAATGGTAAAAAGTAATAAATTTATAGGGTTAAAACTTACTGGTTCGAACCGGCCAAACCCGGTCTAAATCGGACCGAACCGTGCGAAAATTAGGCTATACCAGTTAGGGGTGTAATAAGGGTATGGTACATCACATGTACCTAAGTTTTTGCCTATAATAATATCCAATGTCACCAAGGAAAATATAAATGACTCGGTGGAAAAGGGTAGCATATTATTTAATTTTACTAGAAAAAAAACCTTGATTGTTTGTGAGAAAATTCAAGATTTGTTCGTAAAAAATATTTAGGATGGTTGCATGTGATCTCATCAAGTGTGAAATGTTAGACGGGTAGAGGTATCTTATTTGTTTTCTTATACATGTGCCTCCTTTTACGATTTGTGTTGTTGATTATGTTATTTTCCTCCTTTGCTTGTTTCGAACATTGAGGACTTCTCTTTTTCATTTAAAAAATCATAACTTATATGCAATTTGATTTTTCTAGAATATCTGCAATTTAATACCATATATACCTTCTTAAGTTAAGCAAAATAAGGGGAAGGTCTCTTGTGCACCAATTGCACGGATCTTAGATCCATACAATTCGGGTCATGGATCAAAATATATTACTATTTATGCATAAAAGTATTACATAATTTGGGTAAATGTATCATGTTTATAAGGTATCACGAATTATGCTAAATGTATCACCTATTCTTGATAAAGGTATATATTATAATATTTTTACCCATAACATGTAATACCTTTAAGCATAAATCGTGACACCCACCCTGAATTACACCGAGCAACAGATGCACATGAGACTTTAGACAAAATAAATTATGCAGATTTGATCAGGTCCGGAACTGGCAAACCACGACCATCCGCGCCCAGCTCTTCCATCCAATAGGCTGTAACCGCATGGAAGCATATTTTTAAGGTTGTAAAATAAGAAAAAATAGTATCAATCAGAAAATTTAAAAAGATATAAGAAAATTTGTATCTCTCTCTCCAAGCAGTTGAAGCCACAGATTCGATCTCTTCTCATTCCTTCAGAACCGGAAACCCTAACACCAATCTTCACCGCCACCCGCCCCATCCCGAACTTCTTCTGGCGCCGATTCTGTTGTCACTCCGGCGACAGCGAAGGTGAAATTTTCTTTCAGTTTTTCACCACCGACAGGTATTGTATTTTTCATACCAAGGGCATGATCCATATTAGTTTGTATGCTACAGAATACAAAAGGTTCCTACATTCTTCATGCATTCATTTATGTTGTTCTTGAGCTTTTTTTTTTTTTTTTTTTAATTATTTCAGTAAACAAAATCAAGTAGTGACAGGCATCAGTTTGTGTGTATATGTTTTTCTTGTTTATGAATAAGATTCTTTTTGTGTGTGGTGCGTCAAATTTAATTTGTTGTTTATGAATAAGATTCTTTTTGTGTGTGATGCATGGATTGTGAAAGAATATACATGCTGTTGTATTGAAGTAAAAACATATTTTTATATATGCATGAATTTGAATTCCAAAATAAGAATTATATCATATTTTTGGCCAAATATTTGGGAAAGAAAAGAAGAATCAGTGAAGTTCCAAGGATGAAGATGATGGAATGTTGTGGATTCGCCATGGTTAACAAGTGTGTTAGTGTATTATGACTTGAGAAAAATTGAACAGTTACTCATTTTAGCATATCTAAAGTTGCCAATGTTTCCTCCCATTCAAGTTGGTTTATCTATTGTATGCTAAGATTTAACAACAATATATTTATGTATTTCAAATTTAAAATTAATGTGCTTTTTGCATGATATAGATGGAACATGACTACTCAAGTGAACTTTACATCCCACAAGTTTCGAAAGAATGCATACCTAAAATTGGTCAGGAGTTTCTTACAATTACTGAAGCATTTGAATTTTATAACTCGTATGCAAAGGAGGCTGGCTTCATTGTAAGACAAATAGCAGCAAGAAGAAAAAAGACACAAGCGAAGTTATATGGAAATTATTTGTTTGTTTTAAAGAAGGCTAAACAAAGGAATAAAAAAATGGAGACGGTTTACAGAATCGAGGAGTAGTTCGTGTGGGCTGCAAAGCTAAGATGTCAATTGTAAAATGGCAAACAAGACCAAAATGGATTGTTAGTTCCTTTATCGAGAACCACAATCATGGACTTACAATACCAAGAAAAGTACATCTATTGAATTCACATCGTCATGTATCAACTGCAAAGAAAGCATTGAGCGAACATTTCTCTGAAGTAAATCTTCCGACATGCTAACAGGTGAGATTGATGGAAATAGAATCTGGAGGCCTTGAATTTATTGGATGTACTGAACGAGATATTAGAAACTATAAGAGAGATTTGCAGGAAGAATGTAAAGGAATTGATGCTAAAACGTTGATTGAGTTCTTCTCAATGGAGAAAGAAAAAAATCCTGCATTTTCTTTGACTTTGAGCTAGACGAGGACAACAAATTTGTGAGATTCTTTGGGGCAGATGCGGTTGGGAGAAGATCATATAATGTTTTTGGTGATGTTATAGTGTTCGACACAACTTATAATATGAACAAGTATGACATGATTTTTGCTCCAATAACGGGGATCAACCAGCACAGGCAAACAATTGTATTTGGATGTGGCCTTCTAAGTGATGAGAAGATGGAATCTTTTGTATGGTTATTCAAAAAGTGGCTAGAGGCTATGCCTGGCGGTCCACCTCTTGTAATTGTTACTGATCAAGATGCCACTATGACAAAAGCCATTGCACAAGTGCTTCCAACCACCTGTCATCATTATTGCATTTGGCATATCTTAAATAAATTCTCTAAGAAAATAAATGTGGTAACACATCGAGATGAGTATCACAGCTTAAAGGAAGTAATTATGAACTCCGAGTCGATTGAAGAATATCAAGAACGGTGGGTGGAGGTCATGACTAGTTCTACGTTGGAAGATAATGAATGGCTTCAGAACATTTATGAGTTGCGTAATAAATGGGTTCCTGCTTATATCAAGTATGTATTCAGTGCTGAAGTTTTGAGTAACCAAAGAGCAGAGAGTTGTCATTCCTTTTCTAAAAAGTACATTTCGGTGAAAAATTCGTTGATAAATTTTATCACACGATTTAACAGAGCCCTTAGACACTGACGACATAATGAGTTGAAAGTTGATCATATAGATGTCACTGTGCAACCGAAATTGAAGTCGTTTTGGCAATTGGAAGCACAAATGGCAAAGATATACACAAAAGAAATTTTTAAACATGTTCCAAGAGGAAATATCTTAGAGTCATGCCTATTTTGTGGATAAAAAACCTGAGAATGATTTGCAAGCAATTTACACTGTTTTCAGGATTGATGCCGGTTTAACATCAAGAAAACGATAGCTGAACTTCAATAAAAGTACAGATGTAATGTCATGTAGTTGTCGTCAATTTGAGTTCCAAGGTATAGTTTGCAGACACATTTTGGCTACTTTCGGGTCAAGCAAATTTTTGAGCTACCATCCAAATATATTCCACCAAGGTGGACAAAAAGTGCAAAAGTTGGGAGAGTGCAAGATGATTATGGTGGAGAAACTGAGGATGTTCATAACAAAAAACTTTTGACAAGACACTCAAAATTAGCCCATTTGGCTTCCGTTGTAGTTGATGATGCATCTCTCATAGAAGATGGGTCAAACTTGCTCATGAAACAGTTGGAATATGTGCACTGTGAAATAAAGAAGATGAATATTGCTCAAGGTGAGCAACGGGCATCTTCAGAAAGGAAAAATATGAATGAGAGGTTTCAAGGTATTAATGACCCTTCACAAGTTAGAGCAAAAGTATCTTTGAAATCATCAAAGGAAAAAGCAATTTCCAGAGAAAAATCTTGTCGTGGTTGTGGATCTAATGGACATGATAAACGAAAATGTCCCACCATGACAGCAAGGTGAGGTATACCCATTTTTACAACTTGCAACCTATTTTGAAATTCGTTGCCGTTTACAACCCCGACTTACTCGTGTTTTACCGATTACAACTTATTTAATAGATTTCGGCTAAAATCAAGAGCGTGCCACACACGCACAATTTTGAGCAAGTATTAAAAACGGGTATAATCCTTAGGTTGCTTTGGTAATAAACCATTTTCGTTTTTCTTTTTTCTTTTCTTCCCTCCATCACTTTCAATAAGAGAATTTGAAGAAATGAACGTGTATAGATACAAATACATACAAATTAGAATAACTTCTAGCTAGATCTTCGTCTGAGAAATAAATCGAAGAAAATTGAACTATCCTCAATAGGAGAATTTGAAGAAATGAATGAGTATAGATACAGATACATACAAATTAGAACAACTCCTAGCTAGACCTTCTTCTGAGAAATAAACCGAAGGGAATTGAACTATTATCCAACAGTAGCATATAATATTCCAGTAGCTTTATCAGTGATAACCAACATCTAAAATTTCACTGAACTGGTTCAAAGTACTTCTTCATGGTGTCCTTCTGCGTCGCCCATGCTAGCCCTCCGACGAACGTCGTGTCGCCGAACTGCCCTCCTACGTTCTTCGGCGCCATCAATGATCAAATTTCCTGATGATTCAGAGTTAGGTTCTTTTGGATCTGTAAATCAGTAACGAAGAAGAGGATTCATGTTGAAGAAACTTACGGAGATTAGTGGAGAGAGGAGACGAACTGGTGTTTGGATGAGGGAGAATTAAGTCATAGAGAAGCGAGGGATAGGGATGCACACGAACCAATTTGCTCGTGAACTATTCGGACCTCAGTTCGTGAAAAGCTTGACCAGGCTAGTCTAATGTGGCTCGTTAAAATAAACGAACCAAAGTCAAGATTAATGATATTCGGTTCGTTAGCTCGCGAGCAAATTCGTTTGTGGCGCGAGAGCTAGTTCGTAAAAATTAAGCTAATCTACTTATAATTAGTTTATATTTTTATAGTTATACTTATAAAAATTATAGAATTATATGTAATTAATTAATCTTAGTAGGTATATTATAATTTTAAGTATTTATAGCTTATTTTTAATTGAATAGTAACATATTTGTAATTTATATTTATTGAATTCCTTTGGGCTCAATTAGACTCACGAGAGGCTCGAGTAAGCTCACAAGCCGTCCATATATTTGATAAAATTAAGCTTGAGTTCGGCTCGATAACTAATGAACCAAACTCAAACTCAAACTCAAAACTCTTAGATATTCGGTTCAACTTGGTTCGTGTACATCCCTAGGAAGGAAAAAAATGGAGGAGGAGAGAGAAAGTGATGGATGGAAGAAAAGAAAAAATAAAAAAGAAATTACCAAAAGCAACCTAAGGTGTATCCATTTTTAGCACTTGCTCAAAATTGCGCGTGTGTGGTATGCTCTTGATTTTGGCCAGAATTTATTAAATAGATTGTAATCGGTAAAACATGAGTAAGTCGGGTTGCAATC
Source organism: Ajuga chamaepitys (assembly GCA_958295605.1). Lineage (NCBI taxonomy): Eukaryota > Viridiplantae > Streptophyta > Magnoliopsida > Lamiales > Lamiaceae > Ajuga > Ajuga chamaepitys. The sequence continues at coordinate 21,383,134 of OY282506.1, read as the reverse complement.
GGCGACGAATTTTAAAATGGGTTGCAAGTGGTAAAAACGGGTATAACTCAGGTTGCTTTTGGTAATAAACCCGTTAATTTATATTAATTATAATTAGTTCACTTTTACAATTTTTTAAAGGTTTTATTCCTCTAATGATTTTTTTCTTTTTACCTAAAATAATATACAGGCCAACTATATCTCAAATGGACCCAGTGTCGCAAGATTTAACTAAAGATGGTTTTGTATCTATTACAGGTAAAAGAATTTGAATTTTTAATTTAATGATGTCATTATTTTACTTATATTTACATATATAACTTCTAAATTTTGTGTACTTAGCAGGATCCAATAATATTTGGGGCGGCAACCTACCACTATGAGGATTATAGGAAGTTGGTTTGAAGTCTGATAAGCTAGTTGAAGATCATATAATATGTTTGTGTTCTCCGTTTTGCAGTGTGATAAACTCTAATGAATCTTTATTAGTTTATTTGGACTAAAGTAAGCATTTTTTATTTCCTATTATTGGTTGGGACTTGACTATAGAATTTGCTATTTTCTATCATTTTTTACTGTCACTCTCTCTTGTTCCTTTTTTTTGCTTCTTCTCAACTTAAAATAGTTGCAACAATGATTTGCAAGGATTACAATTGGTTGTAGCTCTCTCCACGCCTCTGCATAAGTTGAAAATCACCATTTTTTCCCCTTTTTTCTTTTTCTCTTGTGCATTTGCAAACTGGGAGGTCTATCTCAAACTATCAGCATGTTTTACAATATTTCACTAAATTTCATCAACTATGGGTTTGCATCACTTTTAGAATAATGGGTATCGTGACCCATAAATTATTTTATTGCAGATTTTCATTTTTCAATAAAGTCAGCCTCATAGGTGATACACGGTAATTATGCATGTATTTAGGTCAATTTAGGATTGTATTTTATAGCAATTACATGCATATTTGGTCTAGAGTCATGTGGATTTATGATATTTGGATCATTTAATGTGTGTGACTTGTTTTTGAGGTATTTTGAGCATTTCAGGGTTAAAAGTCGTATTTTACGACTATCGGAGGAAAGAACAAGTCGAAGGAAAGCTAAATTTGGCCAAAATTAGCCTATACCGGCCTAAATCGATCCGGAGAAGAACCGGTGAGACTGCGTTCATAAAGAAACGCGGCCGCTATGAAAAATGCGTGGAAAATGATTCGATACTGACAGTGCAACGCGGCCGCGTCAAACATGCAAAGCGACCGCATAAAAAAAGCTCCGCTTTGATGATATTTCAAGTATAAACCAACGCGAACGCGAGAGGCACTCTGCGTGGCCGCGTCGAAAAGCCGTGTTTTAAAGACTTTCCTATTCCAAGTAGATCGGATTCTAAAGACCCCAAGATTCATCCAGAAGTCTATAAAAGGCAAGAGAAGCTCATTTTTCAAGAGGAGAATAGTTAGAGAGCATCATTCTTAACTTAATCTCACAGTTGTGCATTGGAGTAGAAGTGCTAAGAGCGAGAAGATGAAGATCGACGAATCGAACAATCGGGTTTATTTACTTCTTTTCTAGTGTTTATTTCTTTATGATGTATTCTTTGAATAGTTTTATGGAATTGATACTAGGCATGAGTAGCTAAACTACTCATGTCCTAGGATTAGAACGTAGGATTTTGCAACGATGTTGATTTAATTGTTAATTTATAGACTCTAGTTTTATTTATCTATTTATGTGTTTGGTTTAATCCTTATAATTGAATTTAATCTGGCCTATTAGGTTTAAATTACTTGTTTAACGATTCCGCTTCGAGAGAAGGAAATTATTAAAAGCCGATAACACATAGCGCGATTGTCTATGGTCGTGCAAGCAAAAGGTTAAGGGGTTGTTAGGAGTTGTTAAGATCAATTGACTCGAGAGAGTAATTACCTTAATCAATCTACGACTTAGTCACTTCGAGAGAAGGGTTAGATGAATTAAATGTCGCCTAATAAATAAAAAAACTGGTTTAAAAGTTTATAAATTAGAGATTAATCATTATTAGGGTAATTCCTGAAATTGAAATCTTAGGATACATCCTCGTTGATTGGAAATTCCCGTTTGTTCATTAATTTGTTTTATTAGTATTGGCAATCTAGTTTAATATCATTCACCAATTCTAGTGTCTAGTTAGGGTAATCCTAGATAATTAGGGTATCGAACTACGTTAACCCATTCTTTGTGGATCGACCATGACTTCTGCTATATACATCTACACCCGTACACTTGCCGTATTTTAGGGTTAGAAATAAGCTTTGTCAATAGGCTACCGTTTCTGGATTAACTTGTAAATCAGGACTAAATAATTTAGATTTATCACACAACCTGGCTGCCTTTGGTTGTTAAAATCAGCCAAGAAACATATGTAATCATAATTATCAATCATATTAATAAAAAAAGCTACATAATCACTTTTCTAATCAACTTTCTATATATCATGTGGTGGTACTGTAACCCCCACCGCACACCATGGCCACCTCCATAGCTCCACACACACACACACACACGCACATAGTTATAAGAAATGGAATTTATTTGCTTGATGTATTATATTCATTTTCAAATTTTTTCTCTTGCAAAAGAAAAAGATTTTACAGCTGAAATAACATAGAATACTAAAACAAGCTTAATATAAGTGTTCTTTCTAACAAGAGGGATCACTCAGAAACTCTAAACCACTTTGTGAAGTTCTTGAATTCGGTATAGTTGTTGTCTGAGATCATCGTCTTGTACCATGCCTTTCTACCAAACTTGATTGTTGATGCCTCCTCCTAAAATAGATATAACATAACTAGCATTAAATATCTGTTTCAAAGATCAACAAAGCTACTTTGCAAAAATATATATCAAGGAATGGAGGCAATTATTTTGTCATAGTGTTTTGGTTCACCACAAATGCTTCCAGATTGATGGGAAAACATGTCACAACCATTACCCAAAGAAAATTCTCAACTAAGAATACATAATCAATGTTGTATCAGATTCGCTACTAGTGATCCAATAAAACAATTCCAAGATTGACTAGGCATCAAGACATCATACCTCAAAATTCAATACAAAGAGGACAAATAAAACACAAAAATCTCATTCAAAAGGTAAAATATTTATCAAATCCAACAAGACCAACATATAGTACCATGCCAAATTGTAGAAAAAAATTATAAAGTAATTGAACTAGATGTCACTATATATACTATTCAATCCTTGTAACTCTAACTCCAATTGGAACAACTAAAGCAACTGTATAAACTTTTTTTTTGGTACGAAACAGACAAGCAACTATATAACAGATACAAAATAGCATGTAAAAGAATTTTTCCAACATAAAAAAATTTGAACTGAATTAATGTATTGATTGGTCGGAAACACTTTTGACCAAAATGAGTTCTGTAAGTGGAATTAAGCTCTAAGAAAATATGGAATAGTTGTTGTAGATATTAGTGGAGGAAAAAATAGGATTGAGATATTTGACGAATTATTTCTTTGAATTCATCAATATTTTATAGTTGTATGCAAAGTTTTTTTGTTTGAATTCAATAAATTGTAGGTATGATTTTTCAAAGTTAATTGGGACGAATCTAGAGTTTAAGCCCTAACTAAAAAAAATATATTAAAAGAAAATAAGATCAGGGAAATTATTAGCTTAGCCATCGCCGCTAAAGTTCTATCTGACAAAAGGGGCGATGTCGGAAGAAGGTCGTGTAGAGATGGAGGTGAATTTGGATGTAGAGGTGGTGTCAGGTGGCAGTCGGTTGTGAAAAACTGAAAGAAAATCTCACCTTCGCCGTCACTGGTGTGACAATAAAGGCGGCGCTGAAACAAGTTCGGAACTGGACGGGTGGCGGTGAAGATTGGTGTTTGGGTTTCCGGTTCTGAAGGAATGAGAAGAGATCAAATCCATGGCTTCAACTGCTTGGAGATAGAGATACAGATTTTGTGATATCTTTTTTAATTTTCTTATTGATACTACTTTTTCTTATTTGACAGCCTTATATTTGATTTTTTTCATATTTTATTTCGCGTGTTTTATGTTTTTTATAGGATAATTCTATGGTACCAATGGGGTATTGGTATCAATGTAGACAATTTTGGTATTTCACAAATTCGTAATGAGACTCTATGATTATTATATTATCTGCTTTTATAATAGTTGTAATTAATTGTGTCCATTAATGAGTTTCTGAAATTTGTGCTTTTCCCATTTGACTCAACCGTTAAAAGTTTTTTCCCTTTGGCTATTGTTACTAAATCAATTACAAGAAGACCAGAAGTCTCCAAGAACATAAACATACAATTTGTTTTCCTTTTCCTTCCGTAGATCCATCTTTCTTCTTGCCATCTTTGCAGATGGTTCCCTTCCAATAATCTCATCCCCTAAAATAGATATTATCCTACAATCATCCAGATCCAAAATATCGGTCTATTATTTTACCGAGTCGATCAATTTGATATTGAAGTTGAAGATTGAACCGGGTATACCGACTCGACCCGTATTGTTAATCGGGTCAAAAAATTACGTTCTATTAGTCTACCGGGTTGATTAATTTGACTTTCTAGTTGAAAGTTGAATCGGGTCGACTGACTTGACCCGTTTGGTTAATCGGGTAGAAAAATTAAGGTCTATTTGTCTACCGGGTCAATCAAATTGACTTTGAAGGTAAACGTTGATCCGACTCGACCAACTTGACCAGTTTAGTTAATCGAATCGATCAATTTGACGTTGTAGTTGAAAATTAAATCGTGTTGACCGACTTGAACCGTTTAGTTAATTGGATCGAAAATTACGGTCTAATATTCTACCGGGTCTATAAATTTGACTTTGAAATTGAAAGTTGAACTGGATCGATCAATTTAACTTTGTAAGTAATCTGATAGAAAAATTGCGGTCTATTAGTCTACCGGGTCGGTCAAATTGACTTTGAAGTTGAACGTTGAATCGTTTCGACCGACTTGACCCTTTTAGTTAATCGGGGTGATCAATTTGATTTTGTAGTTGAAAGTTGAACCAGGTAGATCGATTTGACCCTTTTAGTTAATCAGAGCTAAAACTGACGATCTATCAGTCTGATGGGTTGATAAATTGACTTTGTAGTTGAAGGTTGAACCAAGTTCACCGACTTAACCCTTTTAGTTAATCGGGTCGATCAATTTGACTTTGTAGTTGAAAGTTGAACCGGGTTGACCAACTTGACCCATTTAGTTAATTGGGTCGATCAAATTGACTTTATAGTTGAAAGTTGAGCCGGATTGACCGACTTTACTCGTTTACTTAATCGGGTCGATCAATTTAACTTTGTAGTTGAAAATTGAATCGGGTTGACCAACTTGACCCGTTCAGTTAATCGGGTCGATCAATTTAACTTTGTAGTTGAAAATTGAATCGAGTTAACTAACTTGGCCCCTTTAGTTAATTGGATCGAAAAATTACGGTCTAATATTCTACCGGGTCGATAAATTTGACTTAGAATTTGAAAGTTATATCAAGTCAATTAATTTGACTTTGTAGTTAATCGGTAGAAAAATTACGGTCTATTAGTCTACCGGGTCGCTTTAATTGACTTTGAAGTTGAATGTTGAACCGCTTCGACCCACTTGAACCGTTTAGTTAATTGGGACGATCAATTTAACTTTGTAGTTGAAATTTGAACTATATAGACAGACTTGAACTGTTTAGTTAATTTGATCGAAAACTTATGGTTTATTAGTCTACCGTGTCGATAAATTGACTTTGTCGTAGAAGGTTGAACCGGGTTGACCTACTTGATCCGTTTTGTTAATCGGGTAAAAAAAAATTAGTCTATTATTCTAACGGGTTGATCAACTTGACTTTGTAGTTGAAGGTTGAACCGAGTAGACTGACTTGACCCATCTAGTTAATTAGGTAAAAAAAATACGGTCTAATATTTTACTGGGTCGATCAATTTGACTTTGAAGTTGAAAGTTGAACTGGGTCGATTGACTTGATCCGTTAGTTAATCAGGTAGAAATATTAAGGCATATTAGTCTACTAGTTTGATCAAATTGACTTTGAAGTTGAACGCTGAACCGGTTTGACCCGTTTAATTAATCGGGTCGATCATTTTGACTTTGTAGTTGAAAATTAAACTAGGTTGACCAACATGACCCGTTTAGTTAATTAGGTTAAAAACTTATTGTCTAATATTCTACCGAATCGATAAATTTGACTTTTAAATTGAAAGTTAAACCGGGTTGATCAATTTGACTATTGTAGTTAATCGGGTAGAAAAATTACGGTCTATTAGTCTACCGGGTCGATCAAATTGACTTTGAAGTAGAACGTTGAACCGGTTCGACTGACTTGACCCGTTTAGTTAATTTGGTTAAAAACTTATGGTCTATTAGTCTATCGGGTCGATAAATTGGCTTTGAAGTTGAACGCTAAACCGATTTGACCGAATTTGACACGTTTAGTTAATCGGGTCGATCAATTTGACTTTGTAGTAGAAAGTTGAACCAAGACTTGATCCGTTTAGTTGATCGGGTCGATCAATTTGACTTTGTAGTTGAAAATTAAACTAGGTTGACCGACTTGACCCGTCTTATTAATTGGGTCGGAAAACTTAGTGTCTATTAGATTACTGGGTCATTAAATTGATTTTGTAGTTGAAGGTTGAACCAGATTGACCGACTTGACCCGTTTAGTTCATCGAGTCAAAAAAATTCGGTCTATTATTCTACTGGGTCGATCAATTTGACTTTGTAGTTGAAAATTAAACCAAGTTGACTAGCTTGACCCGTTTAATTAATTAGGTCGGAAAATTACGGTCAATTAGTCTAGCGGGTCCATCAACTTGACTTTGTAGTTGAAGATTGAGCCGGGTTGACCGACTTGACCCGTTTAGTTAATCAGGTCGATCAATTTGACTTTGTAGTTGAAAGTTGAACCGGGTTGACCGACTGGACCCGTTTAGGTAATCGGGTGGATCAATTTAACTTTGTAGTTGAAAATTAAACTAGGTTGACCGACTTGACCAGTCTTGTTGATTGGGTCGAAAAATTACGGTCTAATATTTTACTTGGTCGATCAATTTGACTTTAAAGTTAAAAGTTGAACCGGGTTGATCGACTTGACCCGTTAGTTAATCGAGTAGAAAGATTACGGTATATTAGTCTATCAGGTCGATCAAATTGACTTCGAAGTTGAATAATGAACTGGTTTGACCGACTTGACTTGTTTAGTTAGTCGAGTCGATCAATTTCACTTCGAGTTAAAAATTGAATAGGGTTGACTTAATGACCTATATTGTTAATTGGGGTCAATAGATTACGGTCAAATACTCTACCGGGTCTATAAATTTGATTTTGAAGTTGAAAGTTAAATTGGGTCGATTAGTTTGACTTTGTAGTTAATCGGGTAGAAAAATTACAGTCTATTAGTCTACCGGGCCGATCAAATTAACTTTGAAGTTAAACGTTAAATCAGTTTGACCGACTTGATCTGTTTAGTTAATTGGGATGATCAATTTGACTTTATAGTTGAAAGTTGAACCGAGTAGACCTACTTGGCCCGTTTAGTTTATCGGGTAAAAAATTTACGTTCTATTGTTCTACTGGGTCGATGAATTGACTTTGTAGTTGAAGGTTGAACTAGGTTGACCGACTTGACCCATTTAGTTAATCGGGTCGAATTTTTTTTTGTATATTATTCTATCAGCTCGATCAATTTGACTTTGTAGTTGAAAAATGAACTAGTTGATCGACTTGACCTATTTAGTTAACTGTGTCGTATAATTACGGTCTATTTGTCTATCGGGTCAATAAATTGACTTTGTAGTTGAAGGTTGAATCGGGTTGACCAACTTGACCCGTTTAGTTAATCGAGTCGATCAATTTCAGCTTTGTAGTTAAACGTTGAACCCAGTTGGCCAACTTGACACATCTAGTTAATTGGGTTGAAAAAATACGGTCTAATATTTTACCGAGTCGATCATTTTGACTTTGAAGTTGAAAGTTGAACCGGGTCGATCGACTTGACTCGTTTAGTTAATCGGGTCGAAAAATTGCTGTCTATTATTCTACCAAGTCGATCAATTTGACTTTGTAGTTGAACGTTGAACCAGTTCGGCCGACTTGACCCATTTAGTTAATTGGGTCGATTAATTTGACTTTGTAGTAGAAAATTGAACCAGGTTGACCGACTTGACCCCTTTAGTTAAGTGGGCCGAAAATTCTTGTGTAATATTCTACTAGATCGATAGATTTGACTTTGAAGTTGAAAGTTAAATCGGGTCGATTAATTTGACATTGTAGTTAATCGGGTAGAAAATTACGGTCTATTAGTCTACCGGGTTGATCAAATTGACTTTGAAGTTGAACGTTGAACCAGTTCGACCATCTTGACCCATTTAATTAAGCGGGTCGATGTATTTGACTTTGTAATTGAAAGTTGAACTAGGTAGACCGACTTGATCCGTTTACTTAAACCGGTAAAAAACTTACGGTCTATTAGTCTACTGAGTCAATAAATTGAATTTGTATTTGAAGGTTTAACTGACTTGATCCGCTTAGTTAATCAAGTCGGACCATTTGACTTTATAGTTGAAAGTTGAACCAGGTTGACCGACTTGATTTGTTTAGTTAATCGGGTCGATTTAATTTGACTTTGTAGTTGAAAGTTGAACCAGATTGACCGACTTGAGTCGTTTAGTTAATCGGGTTGATCAATTTGACTTTTTAGTTGAAAATTGAACCGGGTTGACCGACTTGACTGTTTAGTTAATCGGGTCGATTAATTTGACTTTTTTAGTGAAAATTATACCGGGTTGACCGACTTGACCCGTTTAGTTAATTGAGTGGAAAAATTACAGTCTAATTTTCTACCAGGTCGATAAATTTGACTTTGAAGTTGAAACTTGAATCATGTCGATCGGTTTTGACTTTGTAGTTAATCAGGTAGAGAAAGTACGGTCTATTAGTCTACCGGGTCGATCAAATTGACTTTGAAGTTGAACGTTGAACTGGTTCAACCGACTTGAACTGTTTAGTTAATCAGGACGATCAATTTAACTTTGTAGTTGAAAGTTGAACTGGTTTGACTGACTTGACCCATTAAGTTAATTGGGTCGAAAATTTATGGTCTATTAGTCTACATGGTCGATAAATTGACTTTGTAGTTGAAGGTTCATTCGTGTTGACCAACTTGACCCGTTCAGTTAATCGGGTCGATCAATTTGACTTTGTAGTTGAAAATTATACCGGGTTGACCGACTTGACCCATCTAGTTAATTAGGTAAAAAAATTATGGTCTAATATTCTACCGGTTCGATAAATTTGAATTTGAAGTTGAAAGTTAAATCGGGTCAATCAATTTGACTTTGTATTTAATCGGGTAGAAAAATTACTGTCTATTAGTCTATCAGGTCGATCAAATTGACTTTGAAGTTGAACATTGAACCGGTTCGACTGACTTGATCCGTTTAGTTAATCGGGTTAATCATGTTGACTTTGTAGTTAAAAGTTGAACCGGGTAGACCTACTTGACCCGTTTACTATTGGGTCATAAACTTACGGTCTATTAGTCTACTGGGTCGATGAATTGACTTTGTACTTGAAGGTTGAACCAATTTGACCGACTTGATCCATTTAGTTAATCGGATCGAAAAATTTCGGAATCAATTTGACTTTGTAGTTGAAAGTTGAACCGGTTGATCGACTTGACTTGTTTAATTAATTGTGTCATACTATTACGGTCTATTTGTCTACCGGGTCAATAAATTGACTTTGTAGTTGAAGGTTGAACTGGGTTGACCTACTTGACCCATTTAATTAATCGGGTTGATCAATTCGACATTGTAGTTGAAAATCGTACCGGGTTGACCGACTTGACCCATCTAGTTAATTAGGTCGAAAAAATATGGTTTAATATTTTACCGGATCGATCAATTTGACTTTTAAGTTGAAAGTTGAACCGGTTCGAAAAATTTCGGTCTATTATTCTACCAGGTCGATCAATTTGACTTTATAGTTGAAAGTTGAACCGAATTGACCGACTTGAGCCGTTTAGTTAATTGGGTCGAAAAATTCTTGTTTATTAGTCTACCAGATCGATCAACTTGACTTTGTAGTTGAAGGTTGAACCGGGTTGACCGAATTGACCCGTTTAGTTAATCAGGTTGAAAAATTATGGTCTAATATTCTACCGGGTTAATCAATTTGACTTTGAAGTTGAAATCTAAAAGTTAATCGAGCTTCGGCCCTCTAAACCATGGTTGATCCGAATACTAGTTATTAACCCGGCCAACATTGGCTCCGGTGGTGCCCGAGGAAGAGTTCCGAGTAGCCGACATGATCTTCTGCGAGGTGGACTTCGGATTCGAGGAAATGGCAGTTTGGAGTAAAAGGGCTATGGTTTCGAACTTAGAGAGATGGTAGACTTCTAACTCAAGAGATGAGAATAGAGATGAATTGAAAAGCAGTAATTGCTATTCGAATAAGTGAGGATCATTAATGGGTACTGAAAAAGTACCTAGGAATTGTAACATTGCCTTAATGAGGCAGAATTCTTCAATACCAAGAATACCCTTATGCATTATTTTATAAAAAGAAACATTAACGGTGGAGATAAAATCAACAAGGATATAACGGCTATTAAAAGAGATTGTTATTGATATCAATAGAGTACCAAAGTTGGACTCTGTTTTATATTGACTTTTGGAACATTGTGCCATTAACACGTAGGAAGTTGTACCTTGATTCATAAAGCTAAACGATACTTAGTTCGTTGTGAACTTTGCTAAGTCATTGCAAATATAATATTTTACAAAGTTAATATTGTTTATGTATTTAACTTATTTGCAACTAAGCCGAAAAATGAGAACACTTAAAAAATAACTTGCATATTTCATAAAAAAAACGTATCAATTGAAGAATTGAAAGAAGATTATTCTTACGAGAATGCATATAACAAATTCATGTACATTACATGGCATAAGTACATTGCAGTGTGGTAATATACTTGGCCCTTGTTTCGGTAACACTTCAATAGAAAATGTATTTTGTGGTATATATTTTGGGAAAATAATTATAGTCATTAATAATAAGTTATTTGTGATTACTTTTCATAAAATTATCGTTAATAATAAGTTATTTGTCTACTTCACATAAATTAGCTGCAAATTATTTGAGAGTATTTTCAGATTATTTTTAGGGACAATTAGTTGTTACAAAAAATATTTGGGACACATTTCAGACGATATTTCGTGCTCTCAAATATATTTTTACGATCAAATTATTGAGACAACTAATTATTGACGATATGTTTTCACTAATAATAAATTTTGACGAATATTTTTTATTCGAGATCACTGTTTATTATTTTAAAAAATATTTTTTCCTTGAAGGTGATCCCGGGTGCATCAGTTGTCTAAAGGAAACCTATGTTTGGTTTGCTGTATCCTATCGGCATAACAACTTATCAGGCCGAAAACTGAGGAAGTTCAAAAATACAAACATAATGATAATCTTTGTTGACAAAAACTTATATGTGACCGTCACACGGATCCCATTCCATGTGACGGAGCCCCATTTACCTAAATCCATAATCATGACTCGCTGGCCCAAATACTCATGCTAGCCCAAATGAATACACTTGCACCAAAACAGTCCCTGCCCCTGTTAACCCCCGCCTCTTGTCCAGCCTCCCACCCCCCTCCGCTGCCAAACCCCCTTCCCAAAGCCATCTTTCCCAAGCTAAATTCAAAAAAATATATAGCTATTTTCTTTACTAATTTTAATGCTTTCACCACCTCTTCCCCCGTCCCGCCCGACTTCCAAGTCAATTTTCTTTTTAGTTTTTGTAGTGAAAATAACATATTTATTTGCAAAAATATTACTTTTCTTTAAAGTATCACTCTTCTGCGCAAATTTGTAATACTTTTACTTAAATTATTGATACTTTCTTAGAAAAAAGTTGATACTTTTTCACATCTCGAAATTAAATGTAAATATTAATTCTAACCTACTGAAAACTTGTAATACTTTTACAATAATTATTAAAAATAATATAATTTCACATTTTGAAATAAAAATAAAAATTAACCTGATTTCAAAATTAAAATATAAATAAAAAATTTAACATACTGAAAACTTGTAATACTTTTATGAGAATTATTAATACTTTCTTAGAAAAAGTTGATACCTTCACATTTCGAAATTAAAATTTAAATACAAAATTTAACTTACTGAAACTAAAAATACTTTTACAAGAATGATTGATACTTTCTTTGAAAAAGTTAATATCTTTTTGCATTTCGAAATTAAAATATAATCATAAAGTTTAACCCAGTGAAACACAAGAATTATTGATACTGCCATAGAAAAAAGTTGTTACCTTTTCAAATTTCAAAATTAAAATATAAATATAAATAAAAAAATCAACCTACTGAAAATTTGTAATACTTTTACCAAAATTATTTATACTTCCGTAGAAAAAGTTGATACTTTTTCAGATTTCGAAATTAAAATATAAAAAAAAATTAACCTAATAAAACTTGTAATACTTTTATGAGAAGTATTGATACTTTCTTAGAAAAAGTGACACCTTATCACATTTCGAAATTATAATATAAATATAAAATTTAACCTACCTTAAATTTGTAATATTTTTACGAGAATTATTGATACTTCCTTAAAAAAAGTTGATACATTTTCGATTTTAAAATTAAATATAAATATAAAAATTAACCTTAATAAAAATTAGTATTACGTTTACAAGAATTATTAACACTTTACTATAATAAGTTGATACATTTTCACATTCTGAAATTAAAATATAAACAAAAAATTTAACCTACTAAAAACTTAATACTTTTACAAGAATTATTGATACTTAATTAGAATAAGTTGATACCTTTTCACAATTTTAAATTTAAATATAAATATAAAATATAATCTACCGAAAACTTGTAATATTTTTACGAGAATTATTGGTACTTCCATAGAAAAAGGTGATACATTTTCAGATTTTAAAATTAAAATATAAATATAAAAATTAACCTTAATAAAAACTTGTAATACTTTTACAAGAATTATTGACACTTTATTATAATAAGTTGATACATTTTCACATTTTGATATTAAAATAAAAACATAAAATTTAATCTACTAAAACCTTGTAATACTTTTACAAGAATTATTGATACTTTATTGCAATAAGTTGATACCTTTTCACATTTTGAAATTTAAATATAAATATAAAATTTAACCTACTGACAACTTGTAATACTTTTACGAGAATTATTGATACTTTCTTAAAAAAAGTAATAAATTTTCACATTTCCAAGTCATTAGTGGAAAGATGAATTGGAAGTGGCCCATGAGATATAAGAGGATGTACGTGGATACATAGCAAATTGAAATGGTAAATGCATGTATAGTTGGATAAAGGTGTATTCATTTGGGCAAGCGACTCAGGCTCTCTCTACTTATCGGAAACTTTGCCTAAACAGCCCACCACATTGGTGGGTTATGTTGAAATGGGTTAAATGGAGCTCCGTCACACTGAATAAGATTCGTGTGGCGGCCACACATAAAACCTACTCATCTTTGTTTTTAAGAAAAGCACTGAAGTCTAATCCTTTAATCATAACATACAAATCCACAAAGTTATATCAATAATAAACCCGTATATTCTGCCCTACATAATTGATCTGATATTCCTCATAAATCTGTTCTCGAAAACCAAACAAACCCTCAATGGACTAGTAAGTAGGAGTTAATATACCCATAAGTCATGATTCGTGGAAGTAGAAACTTTACTTAATAATTCTGCACCCATCATACACTTTTTTCCGATAATCAGATCCGATTAATTTGGTCGGTAGCTAGCTTTGATCGAATCACTGATAAAATTCTTTAGGCTTAATCACCAAAAATATTACGATCTTTGGTCTAATTTTCAATTGTAACATGACTTTTAAACTTATCAATGTTAGCCACTTACTATAACTTTTTTTTCAATTACAACATCGCCTAATCTTTCTAACACCTGATTGTGTCGACATCACCACCATTAGATGCACCTGGACAAGACCGTCATTTACCCTTGATCAATTTCGCAATCCATCATTTTCATTATCGCTAATCGGTGATTGAAGTTATTATGTTACTTCTTCGACTTTCAATTAACGATAGGAGAATTGACGGACTGTGAAATTGATCGAGGGCAAATGAAGGTCGTGTTCAGGCGGATTTAATGGTGGTGATGGAGACACAATCAAGTGTAAAAAAAATTAGCCGATGTTGTGATTGAAAAAGTATTATAATTGGTGACCAACATTGATAAGTTTTAAAAGTTATGTTACAATTGAAAATTAAACCAAATATCGTGATTTTTTTGGTAATTAACACTATTCTTTATTTTAATCAAACTATATTCTCTCAATTGCAAGTAATTAATATGGTGTGGACGGCAATTAGTGAAGTCGAATCCACATTTCTATGTTACAAAATTCCCCCACATCTAAACTCTATTATGAAGTTGGGTTTGTGACTAGTGGAACTCTTAAAATAAAAAAATAAAAAGACATTTCAAAATGACAGGCTGGATCAAGAGAATTTGGGACGTGATGCAAATTTACGTTCAAGTAAAAACTTGTTTCATTTTGTTGGAATGTCTTAAATCTGATTTTTCGGGACTGGACGCAACTGCAAAGGAAGGAACGCAACCGCTACAAAAGTAGCTTGAATAAGGCTGCACCTCTGGGAGCTGAACGCGGCAACGATATTACTGAACGCAGCTGCCACAAGCTCAGGCTGGAAAGGACTGTGGCGTTGGTGATCTGAACGCGACCGCGATAGTCAAACGCGGTCGAGTCCATTAGGCACGTTTTTCGAATTCGGCCTATTTGAGGCCTAGTCAATTAGGGATATATACAATACCTCTAATAAGACCTAGGGTCTGCCATTCTGTAATCTGTGAGCATTTGGGCATAATAAATGATTCCTCTCTTCTACCCGTAGACATAGCTAACATATTGTTAGTTAACTATATAAATCTGTGTTCATTTATTTTCTCGTACTTTATCTTTCTCGTATCCATTATAACAAATTGACATAAAAGCCCGGTTAGGGGCTTCCGCAATCTGGTGAGAGAGATGTCTGTGTTAAACGTGAAAATTAACAAATTCACGGGTAGAAACAATTTCAGTTTATGGTAGATCAAGATGCGAGGCTTGTTGAAACAAGGGGTTGTGGTCACCATTGATGTCGAACGATAAAACAGGCAAGGCGGTGTCTCTAGGCAGAGGCTGAGATGACCAGTCTGGAGGAGAAGGCGCACTTGACAATCATGCTATGTCTCGCAGATGATATCATTATCGAGGTCGCAGAGGAGGAAACTGTGGCAGGTCTATGGTTGAAACTGGAGAGTCTGTATATGACGAAGTCTCTTACAAATAAGATGTTGTTGAAGCAACGTCTATGCGCAAAGGTTAGATCATCTCTGCATACCAGAGAGCTGCACCATAAGGCAACTGGTACGAGATCGAATAATCAGGCCACTGGGCTAGTAGCCAGTGGGAATAGGAACAAGGAGTTTGGAAATTTGAGGAAGAAGAAATTCATGAAGAAATCAAGTCCAAAAGGTCCTAAACTAGATGATACCCGTAATTACTGCAAAGAGACATGGCATTAGAAGAATGAATGTCCCAAGAAGAAACAGAAACAGGAAAATAAAGCAGGTACTGCTGCTATTGCTGAAGGAGATAACACCAGCTCCGAAGATGATTTAACCTTTGTCGTTGCTGAACAAACACGTTACACTTACGTGGGTTCTTGATTCTGGGGCATCTTAACTATATGTCCGTGTAGAGAGTGGTTCATGACTTATGAGCAGATGAATGGAGGCAATATTTCTATGGCCAACAGTTCGGTTTATAAAACGGTTGGAATAGGCTCAATTAACCTGTGAACACATGATAGTAAATTATGCATGTTGAATGATGTTAGGCATGATCCACTTATGACGAAGAATCTGATATCACTGAGTATATTGGGAAAATTGCAATATTGGTCCACTATCTTTCACCTACTTGCAATTTCAGTCCTCTCCGTTGAGCGATTTGCACATTTAGTCCTATAACTTAAGTTTTTTCGCGATTTCAGGACAAATTTGGCGGGAATCTCTTTAAGTGGCCAGAATTAGGCACGTGAGTGGCACATGACTATCGAAATTAGGGATCTCCGTTCATTATATCCACGTGGCTCAATCTGGTCCTTTTAATTATTTGTTACCCAATCTTTTCCACATCATATTTCAAACATTACAACTAGGATTTAATTTTTTTCACCTCACCCATATCTCAAATAATTCATCGTCATCCTCCTTGGGGCAAAGCTACCCTAACATAGGACGGCCTCGTTTCCGAGATCCAATCCTTACTCTCCTTCAAGCAGAATCTCCACGATCCACGTGGAGCAACTAACGGTTGGAATGCATCCACGCCTGTTGCGCCCTGCGACTGGCGCGACATTCACTGCTCCGCCGGTAGAGTAGTGGAGCTCCGCCTCCCTCACCTTCAGCTCAGCGGCCGCCTTACCGACCACCTCGGTAACCTCCTCCAGTTGCAAAGCTTAAGCCTCCATTCCAACGCCTTCAACGGCTCTATTCCACGCGCTCTCTCGGAATGTTATCTCCTACGCTCCGTCTACTTGCAGGACAACTCTCTGTCCGGCGAGATTCCCGCCGCATTCTTTGCCAACCTCACAGATCTCGAAGTTTTTAACTTATCGTACAACCTCATCTTCGGAGAAATCTCATTCTTCTGCTTGAGCGAATCCGAAAATCTCAGGTTTTGATTTGAGATATGGGTGAGGTGGAAAAAACTAAATCATAGTTGTAATGTTTAAAATATGATGTGGAAAAGATTGGGTAATAAATAATTAAAGGGACCAGATTGAGCCACGTGGATATAATGAACGGAGATCCCCAATCTCGATAGTCATGTGCCACCGACGTGCCTAATTCCGGCCACTTAAACAGATTCCGACCAAATTTGTCCTGAAATTGCGAAAAAACTTGAGTTAAAGGATTAAATGTGCAAATGGCTCATCGGAGAGGACTAAAATTGCAAGTAGGTGAAAGATAGTGGACCAATTTTGTAATTTTCCCGAGTATATTAGATAGTAAGGGTTTCGGTTTCAGAGGTGAAGGTAGAGTGCTATATGTCTGTAATGGTTCCGGTGTGGTTCTAAAAGGTGTGAAACAGGGGACTCTGTATTTTCTGTAGGGTTCAATTGTATATGTTTCTGCTGCTGTTGCATCATCTGAGGTTCCCAAAGATGATTTAACGACACACGAGACTTGGTCATATGGGTGAAAGGGGGATGTAGATTTTGTCGAAAAAGGGGAGATCTTATTGGTGGCCACAGGGTCACTAGCCTTGAATTTTGTGCACACTTTGTTTTTAGGAAGCTACATCACAACAAGTTTCCCAAGGTAGTTCATAGAACGAAAGGCATATTTGATTACATCCATTCTGATTGTTGGGGTCCTTCACGTGTTGAATCTTTAGGAGGCTATAGATACTTCGTGTCTATGATTGACGACTACTCAAGGATAACTTGGGTGATTATGATGAAGCATAAGAGTGAACCTTTCAAGAGTTTTAAGAAGTGTAAGGCTTTGATGGAGAATCAAACTAGGGGGAAGATCAAAAGGATGCGAATTAATAATGGTTTGGAATTCAACTCTTCTGACTTTGATGAGTTTTGCAAGAATGATGGGATCACAAGACATCATATAGTGAGGCATACACCACAACAGAATGGGGTATCAGGACGGATTAACCAGACACTTCTAGAGAGAGCTCGATGCATGCTCTCTAATGCTAGATTAGCTCAAAGATTTTGGGCTGAAGCGGTAAACACAACTTGTTACCTGATAAACCGTAGACCTCACACATGTATCAATCTCAAAACACCTTATGAGGTATGGTTTGGTAACTCTGCTAACTACTCTAATTTAAGTGCTTTTGGTTGTACCATTTATTATCATGTGAGTGAGGGTAATTTGGAGCCAAGAGCGAAGAAAGGAGTTTTTGTAGGCTATGGGGATGGTGTTAAGGGGTGTAGAATCTGGTCTCCATCTGAAAATCAAGTTATACTCAGCAAGAATGTTATTTTTTATGAGGATTCTATGTTTAACCCCACAGTAAAGTCTATTGTTCTATCAGGAAACAATAGTATTGACAAACAGGTGGAGCAGAATGAGTCATAAAAAGGTGATGAAGAAGAACACTCGCATTGTAACACCGAGCTGAAAGATGCTTTAACACCAAAAACTAAACTGCCTGAAGCTAGACCGTATAGTATAGCTCTTGATCGAACTAGAAGAATTGGAGTTGAAGCTCCAAAGAGATATGGGTTTGAGGATATGATGGGATATGCATTACAGGTTGCTAAAGAGGTGGACTCTTATGAGCCATCCACCTACAAAGAAGCTGTGACATGTACTGAGTCCACTTAATGGCTTGCTTCCATAGGAGATGGAGAGACTTCATAATAATATGACTTGGGATTTAGTCAAACGGCCACCAGAGACAAAGATTGTTACTTGCGAATGGGTTTTCAAGAAGAAGGAATGTATATTACCGGCTGAGGGTATCATGTATAAGGCCAAAGTCGTTGTTAGATGGTTCACACAGAGAGACAGAGTAGACTATGATGAGATATTCTCACCTGTGGTCAGACATACTTCCATCAGAGAACTATTACAAATGGTTGCTCATTAGGATCTTGAGCTTGAACAGTCGATGTGAAGACAACTTTTCTACATGGAGAGCTGGATACAGAGATATACGTGATTCAACAAAATAGTTCCATGTTCCAGGGAAAGAAGACTATGTTTACAAGTTGAAGAAGTCCATCTATGGGCTAAGCAGTCTACAAGGTCGTGGTATAAGAGATTTGATAGTCACATGACACATCTTGCCTATAATAGAAGTCTGTATGATAGTTGTGCGTATCACAACAAGCTGGAAGATGACTCTTACATCTATTTGGTTCTGTATGCAGATGATATGTTGATAGCTACTAAAGTCAAGTTGAATATTCATAATTGAAGGGTCTTCTCAGTGTTGAGTTTGAGATAAAAGATTTGGGAGCTGCTCAGAAGATATTGGGCATGGAGATCCATAGAGATAGAGGTCAGAAGAAGCTTTTCCTTTCCCAAAAGGAATATATTCAGAAGATCTATTCAAGGTTTGGTATGTCAACAGCTAAATCCATTGATACTCCAAGTACTGCGAATATTCATTTGTCTGTTATGTTTGCCTCCGTGTATGCTGAGAAGGAGTACATGTTTCGAGTTCCCTATGCTAGTGCAGTGGGGAGTTTGATGTATACTATGGTCTGCACTAGACCTGATCTTCCACATGTTGTCAATATGGTTAGTAAATTTTTGGCTCAACCTGGAAACGAGCATTGGCAAGCAGTGAAGAGGATTTTTCGGTACCTTAGAGGTACGTTTGATGTTGGTCTAATTTATAAAGGTGATACAATTTGTTGGGTTGTAGGTTATTGTGACTCTAATTATGCGGGAGATGTGGATAGTAGGAGGTCCATGACCGGTTATGTTTTCACTCTTTGTAGTTCTGACGTTAGTTGGAATGCTACATTGCAGCCTACAGTTCTTAGTCAACTACAGAAGCAGAGTATATGGCTTTCACAGAAGCAGCCAAAGAGGGAATTTGGTTGAAAGGATTGGTTAGTGATCTTGGTCTATATCATGACTACGTATATATGTTTTATGATAGTTTTAGTGTAATATGTTTAGCCAAGGATCAAGTTCATCATGAGAGGACGAAGCATATTGACGCCAGGTATCCTTTTCTAAGAAGTGAGAAGAGGATTTTGTTGCAAACGGCAGTTATAACAACCTTGGCTCCGGTTTCCATTTAACCTTTTTAACTGATCCGGCTAAAACCCGGTTCTCCACATTCTAAACCCAGTTCTTGAATCCTCAAAACCTCTACTACATTTCATGAACACTTGATGATATTGAACTGATATCTACAAATCTCCACCTCAATGAACTCAAGTGTATTTCATCACCTCAACCTGCCTTGTTCTCCAACTTTTAATCACACCGTTCAAGCCCAATTAGGCTTGAACAATGAACCATCTTACTCCTAGGCACTGCTTTGGTTAGAAAATCAGCAGCATTGTCACTTGTATGGACCTTCTAACCTCCATAGACCCTGTATCAATCACATCTCTTGCAAAATGCAGTCTGACATCTATGTGCTTGGATCTCTCATGGAAAGCTTGATGTTTCACTAGATGTAACGCACTCTGATTGTCACAATATATAGTAACACAGCCCTGCTTGATCCCCAAATCCTTTAGAATGCCTTTTAACCAAATAGCTTCCTTG
Organism: Ajuga chamaepitys; assembly: GCA_958295605.1. Lineage (NCBI taxonomy): Eukaryota > Viridiplantae > Streptophyta > Magnoliopsida > Lamiales > Lamiaceae > Ajuga > Ajuga chamaepitys. Next base: position 21,362,733 of record OY282506.1, on the reverse strand, counting down.
ATTGCCTCTGTCAAAGCCATGTATTCAGCTTCTGTAGTTGATAAAGCCACCACTGATTGTTGCACACTTCTCCAACTAACTGCAGTACCATATAATGTAAAAACATAGACTGTGATTGACTTCCTGGTATCAACATTACCAGCAAAATAAGCATCTGCAAAACCTTCCAAAGGAATAGCCACATTTTCCTGCTTCTGAAACTTCAACCCCGGACTTGCTGTTCCCTTTAAATACCTCAATACCTGCTTCAAAGCCTCCCAGTGAGCTTTTCCTGGATTTGACATATATCTGCTGACCAGGGACACACAGTAAGCTAAGTCAGGTCTGCTGCATATCATCCCATACATCAGACTTCCAACTCCACTAGCATAAGGCACACTTCTCATGTATGTCTCTTCTTCTGCTGTCTTAGGACTCTGCTCCTTTGATAATCTGAGTTGTTGGCTTACTGGAATACTCAGTGTCTTGGCCTCATGCATTTGAAACCTCTCCACTACTTTCTGAAGATAATGCTTCTGAGACAACCATAAACATCCAGCAGCTCTGTCTCTGATTATGCTCATTCCCTGAATCTTCTTAGCCTCTCCTAAGTCCTTCATATCAAATTCAGAACTCAACTACTGCTTAAGCTGATGTATTTTGTGTGTGCTCTTGCTTGCAATGAGCATGTCATCCACATATAACAACAGATATACAGGATCAACACTTAAACTTTTATCAAAATAAACACAACTGTCATACAAAATTCTGACAAAACCAGCCTTTAACATAAACTCATTGAACTTCTTATTCCACTGCCTTGGGCTTTGCTTCAATCCATATAATGACCTTTTTAGGAAACAAATTTTTCTTCATTTCCTGGAACCACAAATCCCTCAGGCTGCTTCATATAAATGTTCTCAACTAAGTCTCTATGTAAGAAAGTTGTTTTCACATCCAGCTGCTGTAACTCCATGTTCTCCTATGTTACTATTGACAAAAGTAGTCTGATTGAATAGTGCTTTACTACAGGAGAGAAGACTTCATTGAAATCAATGCCTTCCCTCTGAGTAAAACCCCTTGCTACTAGTCTTGCCTTATACCTTATCTTGTCTGAGACTCCAGCTTCAACCTTCTTCTTGTAAATCCATTCGGAACTTACCAGCTTTTGTCCCTTTGGTTTATCCACCAGTTTCCAGGTGCCATTCCTCTCCAAAGACTCCATTTCTTCCATCATTGTACTGACCCAATGTTCACTTTCATCACCACTGACTGCTTCCTTGAAGTTCTATGGTTCATGATTTTCTATTTCTTCAGCAACACTAAGTGCATAATGTACACTTCCAGCCTGTCTATAAAAGTCTGGTTTCTGTATTTGTCTCCTTGGTCTGTCTCTGGCAATGCTGTACTCTCTCAGGTTTGGATTTCTGTGTGGTGTGTCTTCTTCTTCTTAAGAACTACTACTGGAATGATCAGACAAATTGTCTCCTCTCTGTCTGTCATGCTCCTCCTGAGTCTCCACCTGAACAGATATCCTTTCTGTTTCAGAGCCTTCATCATGATTTCCCAAATTACCAGAGAAATGATATCCCATAATGGATTCATTGAATTTTACATCTCTGCTGATAATCAATTTCTGATTCCCAGGTTCCATACACCATAACCTGTAACCCTTGATTCCCTCTGGATATCCCAAAAACACACACCTGTAAGCTCTAGGATGAAGTTTGTCTGATCTTATATGAGCATATGCCAAGCATCCAAACACCTTTAATCCTGAGTAATCTGGAATTCTCCCATTCCATACTTCTTCTGGTGTTTTAAACCCCAGAGTTGATGTAGGAGACTTGTTTATTAGATAACATGCTGTGTTTATTGTTTCTCCCCAGAACACCTTTGGCAACCCAGCATCAAGTAACATACACCTTACTCTTTCCAGAATAGTTCTATTGAATCTTTCTGCCACACCATTCTGTTGTGGATTCATGGGGACTGTTCTGTGTCTGGTAATTCCCCTTTCATTACAGAAGGTTGTAAACTCAGTAGATAGATATTCTAGGCCATTATCAGTTCTTAAATGCTTGAGTTTCTTTCCTTTCAAGGTTTCCATTTGAAGCAACCATGTCTTGAATTTAGTGAAGGCATCACTCTTATTTCTTAAGATAAACACCCATACTTTCCTACTTAAATCATCAATAACAGACATGAAATACTTTCCTCCTCCATGTGTTTCAGTCCTGGATGGTCCCTAGATATCAGAGTGGACATAATCTAGAGGTTCTTCAGTGATGTGAATCCCTTTGGCATAAGGCAGTTTCTGTGATTTGCCCAATGCACACTTGTCACAGAACTCAAGTGTCTGATTCCCAAACTCTCCAATTATCCCTCTTCTGGATAGTTCTTTCAGTCCTCTTTCACCAATGTGTCCCAATCTTTTATGCCATAGGGTTAGTTCATTATTAGCCAGAATATTCCCCACTCTCCCAACCACTGGTTTTCCTATCAAAATAAACAAACCATTGTGTTGTCTTCCCTTGATTACCAGTTTATTTCCTTTGGTTATGTGTAATTGGCCATCAACAGACTTAAATTCACACCCAGTAGCAATTAGAGATCCTAGGGAGATCAAATTTCTTTTAAGTCCAGGCACATACCTTACATTTGTAATTTGCCTGGTAACACCATCAAACGTATTGATGTTTACTGATCCAGTACCTTGAACTTTGCAGGATTGGTCATTTCCCAGCAGTACACACCCTCCATCTTCTTTCTTGAGGTTTTGGAACCATTCTTTGTGAGGACACATATGAAATGAGCAGCCTGTATCCAGTACCCATTCCAACTCCATTTTTGATCCAGTAACATTCAAGACTTCTGGAGTGTCTTCTCCATGTTCAACAGTGGCAGCTTCTCCACCATGGCCTTCTTTCTTCTTCACCTTTTGAGGACAATCTTTCTTTAGATTTCCTACTTGCTTGCACTTGAAACATTTCTTGTTCTCTATCCATTCTCCAGGTTTCTTTGGAGCAGTATTGCCAGTCTTGTGATTCTTTGAGGTTTGGCCCTTCTTCTTTTGGTAATTCTTTTTGAAATTTACATTCAAACCTTCACCAGATTGAGTCACCTTCTTATCTCCTTGATTCTGTAAGCATTTGGTCTTCAAAGCAATGATTATTGAGTCATAACTCAGTTTATCCTGCCTCCCAAACATCAAAGTGTCCTTGAACCCTTCCATGGAACTTGGTAGAGCATTTAATACCATTAAAGCTCTGTCATCATCCTCCATAGTTACTCCAAGATCTTCCAGCTCATCAAGAAGTTTTGAAAACTCATCCAATTGATCAGAAATGTCTTTTCCTTCCACCATTTTGAATGCCAGTAACCTCTGTTTGAGAAACAGTTTATTTGACACAGACTTGGACTGATATAGTTCCTCCAACTTGGTCCAAGCCTCTATTGCAGTTGAGCATCTTGAAACCTCCCTTAATGGCTTATCTCCTAGACACAGGATGATCATACTCAGAGCCTTTTGATCCACCTCTGCATATTTAGGCTTCTCTGACTCTGTCCATTCATTTTCAGGCTTTAGTGCACCTACCAACCCGTTTTGAACCAGAATAGCCTTTATCTTGATCTTTCAAAGATGTAAGTCATTCCTCCCTGAGAATTTTTCCACATCCATCTTCATTCCTGACATCTCTATCTTCTTGTTGTGTGAGAAAGCCTTCCCACAGACGGCGCCACTTGTTATGAAACAGTCTCACTCACACACAATCAATACACAAACATTAGTGAATGAAAACCAACCCAGAAATCGGCCACAAGAAACCGAACCAAGTACAGGAAAAGAAAAATGATGAACTCAGGGATTTTACGTGGTTCGATCAATATGATCTACATCCACGGAGGTTCTATGCACCTCAATTCACTTCACTAATCAATCAATTACCAGAATTAATCCAGGAAACCAGAAACCCCAATTCACAGAACGAATTGAGCATAAGAACCCTAGCAATCTAATTCTCTTGAACCAGAATATATATTGTCTAGCAACCTAATTCTCTTGATTGAGTAATGTTTTCAGAGGGAAAGAAACGTGAATCAACTCACAACTTCAAGTGTTTACAATGTATATAAAGGCCGGAGCTCGAATCAGGGAGTAGAAGTAGTTGTAACCAATTTTGTCTTCAACCGCTCAAAACTGCTGCTACGAGCTTTCCACAACGATTTTACATGCAACGGTTTTATTCTGTTGCAAACGGCAGTTATAACAACCTTGACTCCGGTTTCCATTTTAACCTCTTTAACTGATCCGGCTAAAACCCGGTTCTCCACATTCTAAACCCGGTTCTTGAATCCTCAAAACCTCTACTACATTTCATGAACACTTGATGATATTGAACTGATATCTACAATAATATTTTAATCATTTTATTCTATAAACACTTAGTTTATTCCTAATTACTAGTCATTTTAGACTTTGTAGGAGAAATTGAGAACTCTTGAATCGATAAATATACCCACATATAATATACACTACAAGAAAAGTTCATACTAAAGATAAAAAATGGTGACGGGGAAAACTGATCTCTAAGTACAAACGAAATAGAAATGGAACAGTTATGGAAAGTGGCAAAAAATTATTAGTATCCGATTAGTGGTGAAATAATTTGTTTCTATTATATTGCTAATTTAGTCTCTAATTTTATAGTAGAGATGGACGTTCCGTCACTTAATTTAGAAACTTCACAAAACGGAACTCTAAATATTAGGGACAAGCATTATCAAGACCAACTATTTCGTCTCAAATACGTCACTACTTTAGTTTAGAGACATATATCATGTGATTTTAGTCTCTAATTTAATTTTTCTTGTAGTGATATTTCTATCATCCTAAATCTTTTTTTGCCTAAAAAGGGAACTAGGAAAATCGCTTTAACTATGACTACGAGAAATAATTATTAATTAACGAAATAATAAAATTAGGAAATTTTAGAAAGATTTGTTAGTATATATTTAGGGATAATATTGAAAGAAAGGTGTTGTTTCCCTTTTTTCTCTGTAGAATGACTTATTTTTTTAGACGAAGAATTTTCTACGAAGAATGCAACTATTTGGAATATCTAATCTTTTGAGATTAACTTAAGTGATATCTTTTTAATATATTTGTATCGTTTTTTCTTGTTTCGGGTATAATTAAATCCATTTATAGCTAGGCATGTATTCCTTTTATTTATTTATTTTCCTTTTCGGGCGTAAGCCCATTTTCAGGGCCTGAATTGTGGTCCCTGTGGATCAGCATTAGGAATCCATACATAATATGAAAAAGACGAAAAAAATAATTTACATTATAATTTCCTTAAGGCAAAAACTTGCGCACATCTTATCCGCAATAAGCCTTATTGTACACCCAAGGGATTTTAGGGTGTTTTAGGGTTGTAGAGTTTAGGGATTTAGGTATTCTAGGGTTCGTTTTTTTTTAAGAAACACTAGTATAGGGTGGGGGATTAGGGCTCGGTTCCCAACCTGTGCATACAAATAATAGGGATGAAATTTAAACGAGCGTACAAGGATTTAGGCCAAAAGTGCCTAGAATCACAAATCATGAGGGAGTTAAGCCCAAAGTGCCTAAACACCCAAACTAGAGGAAATATGTAATGGGTTTCCTCCCAACCCGACCAATTGAAAACTCAAGGGGGTCGAAAAGCGTGAAAAAAAAGAAAAGGAGATAACGAGGGGCTAAAAAAGGAACATGAGCCACATAAGTAAAATCATAAGAACAATAAAATGCAACATAACGAAAAAAAAAAAAAAGACTAATGGAACCGGAAGCTGGGTTAGCCCAGACGATCAATGCGAAACAAGGATAGGAGATATGGAGACGATGTCGTCGGAGTGTATGTGATGAGGGGCTGAGTGTGGTGCCCAAGCTCAGCGAGGTGATCTACCGGACGATTACCCTCTCGGTGAATATGGGTAATCCGGACAGTCTTGTCTCTCAATAAGCCCCCACACCTGTGTAAGTGAGTGAGAGGCTTGCGAAGATCTAAGCTTGCCCGAGGTGAGAAGCGTGACCACCGCCGCTGCATCCATCTTGTTCCAGATGTAAGTGGCATAATCGTCAAGGAGTATGAGTCCGATCGCCAACGCCTAAAGCTCTACATCGAAGCTCGAAGAAGATCGGAGTGACTGATTAAAAGCTCGAGTCAGATCGCCAGTTGGGCCACAGATCAGACCAGCAGCAGCAATCGAGGTCGTGTCATGGAGGAAGAAACCGTCAGTGTTGAGCTTGACCCAAGGGGGTTCGGGAACTCTCCATCGAACCAAAATGGGTAGTCTGAGAGGAGCCAGAGGTGCGGTGGTGCTATGGAGATAATGGGCTGCAGGGGTGCAACCCGTCCAGGCTCGGAAAGAAGATGGTTGCTTGCGAGAAGCAACGCCAGATGTCGCTCTACCTGCAAAACAATATGAGAAGATAAAAAGGCACTACCTCTATGCTTTGCAGTATTCCTTTCTGTCCAGGTGAACCAAAGGATCAGACAAGGAATAATGAAAATAACGTGCTCAATGTGTGTCAGTGTCATATGTAGAAAGAAGCTAAGGAAGAGAAAGGGATCGAAGGTCGAAGACACCTCCACCCTAACCATGCCATAAAATAATCCAACACCGACCAGACCATGCTACCCTGGAAAAACAAATGCGATATAGACTCCGTCTGCTAGGAAGTAGTAGCAACACAACAATAACATCTAGAAACAATATGGAAGCCAAGAGAAATAAGATGGGAATTAGTAGGGAGACGAAGGAAGAGAAAACGCCATAAGAACACATACATATTTGGAAGGAGTAAATCCGTCCAAATGGAACCTAGGATAAGATTGCGGGGCAATCTCAATCTAGTCACCTGCCAAGAAGACGTCAGTGTAAAATCTCCATGCGGAGAACATCTCCACCGCATGCGATCCCCACTATCTCGCATAATCGAAACCTGGGAAATATCACTCAAAAGATGTTGGGGAAGGTCATAAGTATCAATAATGTTAGACTGCAATCTAGAAAGATCCCAATCACCGTCATACCAGAGATCCTAGACTCTCAAATCCCACTCAACAACACAAGAGGCCAACTCGGCAGCATAAATCTCAGTAAGCGGACGGTGCCTGAGCCAAGTGTCATCCTAAAAACTCACAGAGCCATCACCAAGAGCGCAATAATCTGCTCCTGAGCCTGCAGAGCAACTCTACGCAGCCGGATTCACTAAGTACTGTCGTGCGGCCTAACACAAGCATGAGTAGGGACCACAAGCCCACGCCAACAGTACTTGTCCCGCGTGTACTGAGCCTAAAGGGAGTGGCCATCTCTGAAATGCCATCACATCTTCATCCCAAAAGTCCCAAGCAGATCTGAAAAATCTCGGATACCAAGGCCCCCCTCATCAATCGGAAGGCATGCCTTCCTCCAACTGATCCAATGACGTTTCCGAACAGCACCATCTTTGCTCCAGAAGAAGCGAGCAATGATCTGACTCATGGCCTGAAGCACCACATTCGAGGGGGGCCATAACCTGAAGAACGTACTGGAGTGCTCTTAATTAGAGCGAGTCTGCCATCCAGTGATAGATAGCGGCGAGACCACCTATCAATGCTACTCGTAAGACGCTAAAGAATCGGCTGAAAGAGGGCCTTACTCATATTGCCCCTATACAGGGGGACGCCCAGATAGGTGACCGGGAGGTGCCCAAGCTGAAAGCCAGTCAAGTGTGTCACAAGGTCCTTCCAAGACTCCTCATAGGTGGCTTTGAGAAAGAAACTGCTCTTCTGCCTGTTAATCAACTAACCAGTGACAACAGAGTAGTCGCTAAAAAATAGATCCAAATTAAATAAGCCCTCTGGATCAGCACAAGTGAAAATAACAACATCATCAGCGTAGGCGAGATGGGACAGGGGGTGACCCGAGCCAAGGGCTTTGTACACCATACACGATCTGTCCCGAACAAAGGCATTCAACCTACGAGAGAGGTAGTTAGCCGCCAAAATGAACAGAGTAGGAGAGAGCAGGTCTTCCTGCCGGAGACCCCGACTCGAGTGGAAAAAACCTATTGGGCACGAGGATAGAGAACCAACAATTCTTCACAGAGTGTCTGACGAAGTCAATCCAGCGCTGAGAAAAGCTCATACTCATCAGAGTGAATCTTAGGAATGGTCACTGTACCCTATTATAAGCCTTAGCTATGTCGAGCTTCAGCATAAGATTAGGCACCATGATCTTGTAATTCAGCTCGTGGACCATCTCCTGGGCAAGTAGCATATTCAGAGATCAATCTCCCCTGAACAAAACCACTCTAGTTCGGTGCGACAAGGGACGAGAGAGGGGGCGTTAAACAAGAGTTCAGGATCTTGGAGATGATCTTGTTTGTGACATTGCAGAGGCTAATCAGACGATAGTCATCCCAGGAAGAGGGGTTCGGCCTTTTCGGGATCAGGGTAATGGGAGTCGCAGTGAAACCACAGAGCATAGTGCCGGAGAAGAAATCTCAAACTGCAAGCCTGATGTCTGGTCCCACAATATCCCAATAGCTTTGAAAAAGCAAGGAAGAGAACTCATTCGGGCCGAGGCACTCGTTGGGTCAATATCAAACACAACGAATTTGATCTCCTCATCCATCGCCATATCAAACAGCCCGTCAAAGCTGGTATCCTCAAGCAGTCTTGGGAAGAAATCATCAATGACGGCTCCCAAATCACCCTCCTCCACACTAAGCAGTGTCTGGAAGAAGTCAACCACGGAGAGCCAGATCCCAGCCTAATCTGAAATCGTGACATCGTCGGCCTCAATATTGTGGATGTAGGAATGACAGTGCTTCTACCTAACGAAGCTCTGAAGAACCTGGTGTTTCTCTCACTCTCCACAACCCAACCAACAGTAGCCTTCTGTCTCCAGAAATCCTGCTCCATCCGAAGAGTCAACTGGTATTCGGCATGCAGACGATGCATGCCAGACCGACTGGAGGGAGTAGGATCTCTATCATAGTCAAGCTCGGCAGCATCGTGGGCACTCTACTTATCCTGAAGTCTCTAGTAGATGGTCCCAAACACCGACCAGTTCCACTGCTTCAGCGTCTTCGTAAACTGGGTGAGCTTCAGCTGTAGATTGACCATACTAGTGTAGCGAGTGGGTAGAGCCTAAGCCTCACGGAAAGTATCAGTGAAGGTGTGATTCCGAACACACATACTCTGAAAGCGGAAAGAAGACTTCTAGACGAGCTCGAAGAATCTGCACTCGAGGAGGAGGGGGGAGTGATCCTACTTATACCGCGGTAGATGGGAGACCTTCGTCACCCCGAACAAGGAAGACCACACCTCGTTAAACAAGGCACGATCCAACCTCTCTCTGAGGGGGTCACGCTCCCACGTTAAGTTAGACCCTGTATACACAACATCAATAAGCTCTGTATCGATAATCATGAGTCCGAAATCAAATATCGCTCGAGCCCTATTAGCCAGACTACCCCGTCGCTCATGCTAATGGAGAAAGTTGTTGAAATCTCCCCAACTAACCAGGGCCTGTCACCAAATGACTCATGAATATCTCGCAGAGTGTTCCATGCTGACGAACTCTCTGACACTTGGCATAGACGAAGGTGAGGAAGACTGACTCAGCGAAGATGGACGTGGAGAGACAGAGGTGAAGGGCCTGCTCGGTGCCCAAGATGACCTCAAAATGATAGTGTAATGCCGAAAGAACCTAGATTTGCCCAGAAGCATTACTGATACCACTGACAAAACCCAGACGACGAGTGATGAACTGAACTTGAGAGACATCAACCATGGGCTCCACGATAGCACAGAAAGACAAACGATGCGTCCAAGCGAGAAGAAGAATATGATCCTGGGTGGCGGTATTAGCAACGCCGCGAATATTCCAAAACATGAAGTGTGTCGACATAATCAAACAAAGGGAGAAATGGATCCGCGCGACACAGAGAGACGGCCTCGAATGCTATGATCAGTCTTGGATCTCGTGAGGATCCAAACGAGACGGCCAGAGTAGCTACCATGTTCGTGGGCGGCGGGAGGAAAGGGGGTCGGGGATGTTCCTCGGACGTGGCCTCAGATGCGTCGACGTCTAGCGATCTCTCTCCACTCCTCGATTTCGATCTGGTGCACATGCGATGTAACTGCTCAATTTGTTTGTCTCTTCGTGAAACGAAGGAGAGAGGCAGGATAAATACACTAGACGAGAAAGACTCTCGAGAGACCTCATCCTGGGCCAGGTTCAGAGAGTACTGAATGGGGGAGGATGTCGGTAGTGGCATGATAGCCAATTGGGTGGCTATCTCCTCTCCCCGAGCGGCGCCAGTGTGGCTATGCTCAACCGATCGAGGCTGCTGTGGTTGGGTGTCCGACTGACGAGCAGGGGGCGTATGCTCTCCCCTACTGAGGGGGGCCTCCATCTCTCCCTCGGATGCATAGTTCTCTCTACCCTCATTCTCATCATCTGTCGGGTCATTGAGAGTGGCCTTGCTCTCCATCTCTCTGAAAAGGTCAACGTCATCCTTACGCATCGGAAGGGTGTCATCATCATCCAGCAGGTCATCCTTTGCCTCAAGGGTGTGGAAATACGTGTGGGAGGATCTACCTATCTCCTGAAGGACCTCAGGGGGTAGAAGACCCGTCCTGCGATGGTCATTGGGGGAACCTCCTGCGACTCGGAGCTCGGGGTTGGCGCTCTCCGTCTCCGCTGCTGCCATCCAGCTGTCCCTCTTTGCTCACCCTGAGCTGACAAAGGAGAGTGAGCAGTCTCCGGCTGACCCGGGGGAACACTCCGACAGCGTTGGCTCTTCCGCCGAGATCGACCTCTACAACCTGGGGCATGGTCCTTGGCAGGGCCCTTGGCGATTTGGCCTGCTGCTGTGCTGTGGGTGGACGCCTGTTGGAGGGAGGCGGACGCACCTTGTTCCCCACTATATAGCAATCTTGGGCCTTGTGCCCAACATGACGACGTTGTACAATAATCTTGGATGAACTCGTAAATCACTCTCTAGATGAGCGTCCTACCCTTGAAATTGATCTCTATCTCAAAAGACCTCTCCTCAATAAGGTCGAGCTCGACATAAACGTGAGCATAAGCGCCCCTGCTCTGATCGACAATCGGCCATTTAATCTGAAGGGGCTTGTCAAGAGTCTGGGCAATAGTGTATATCGTCTCTTGGTTATACAGGAAAATGGGCAATCCCGGCAGTCTACACCAAATCAGGGCAACAACTGCCTCAAACTTCCGGTCAGAGTCCGAGGTCCCCTTAAAGACCCTCATCGGACACCCGAAAATAACGGTCGACTTAACAAGACAAAGCTTGGTGTAATCACGCTCATCAACAAAACAGATCATGATATAGGAAGCATGTAAAAAAGTCCAAGTGACCTTCCCCACAAAGCCTAAACTAGCAAGCCCAGTTACAATCATGCGTGGGGTGGGGATAGCATGTGAAAATTTACCAATAAGGCAATTTTTATACTTGACATAAATTCTATTGAGTTCGCTACATGAGAAATCCACAACTAAATGTTTATCAATTTTAGTAGCGGTACCCTACCCCCAAAATTCAAGCTGAATTTAGCTGGGCTAAAGAGTTAGGGCTAGAGAAAAATTCAAGAATCTGGGTTAAAGCCTGAATAGAAAGTGGACCTTTTACTAAGTCGCGGGCCGAAGGGGAAGGGCCCAATACTCCCAGGCCCAAATCTGGATTAACAAGGCCCACTTGCTGATTAAGAGGGTCGAAGGCTCATTAGGGCTAATATAAAGGGACAAACTGCGGCTGTTAGGGTTAAAGGATCGTTACCCAGCCGTGGCGTCGGAAAAAGCCAGCTCCGCCATAGATGACGGCAGCTCTGCTGAAGATGATGCCAGGTAAGTAATTGGTGATTGTGGAGGTGTACTAGAGGCACCAAGCACGGAGGAATCAGGTGAGGGTTGTCCCAGATCCGAGAATGGTTGTTTGGGTTGAGATATCAAGTTGTTTTACCATAGGTTTAGCCGATGAGGCGAGTGAAGGGCCTTATTATAGGCTGTTTCGTCGTGGGCGAGATGCTAGGCGGAAGAGGGGGAAGGTGGAAAGGGAGAGGTCCACCATCGTGAGGATGGTAGATGAAGGGGGGGTAGGTGAGGAGAGAGAAGGGATTAACCTGCTGAGCCGGAGGGGGCCATAAGGGGTGGCAGCGGTGGGCCGGAACAGTAGAGCAGACGGAGGTGAGATTGTCGGAGCAGCTGTGGAGGAGATTGGACGACCCTGCTACAGTTCGTGTAGCAGGTCGTAGGCCCGGGACTCCGTCGGTGGTGGCAGGAGGTGGCGGTGGATGGCGGTGGTCGGCGAAGGGGTGGTGGTCGGTGGCAGATTCAGGGGTGGTAGTACTTAGTGTGTGTGTGTGTGTGTGCAGGTTTAGGGTATTTTAGGATTAATTTTGGGTTTTAGGGCTTTTTAGGATTTGGGTTCGAGGGTTTTTTATGATTTTTTTTTTTTTAGGATTTAGGATTTTAGGGTTTATGATTTTAGGGGTTTTTAGGATTTTTAGGGGTTTTTAGGAATTTTTCAGATTTTTTAGGGTTTAGGATGTACATCGTACAATAATACTATTGTGCATCTTATGCATTCAAATTCGACTCTTTTCTTAAAAATTATCTGATGATTAACATTTCAATTAATTTATTAAATTGTTTATACTTGTATATTTATGTTAATAATTCTAAACATACAAAGGAAACATAAACTTAGATAAAATTATATTGAAATAGTCCTTACGACTCAAACAAACAATTAAAATATCAAATACCAAAACATCTAAAATTATATAAACTATAAAGAAAATTAGGAGAAGAACAAGAGATACGATCAAAGGCCCATTGGTCAAACCAAGTTAAACTTGTGGCCATCGATCGGTGATCCAACTAGCTAGTTCTCAATATTAACACACATATATATTAGATACGGTATCTCAAAAGTTTGTTTATCATCGAGACTGAAAAGAATCGAGTATCTCCAAAGGTTGGTAATCTAAGTGTTTCAACATAAATGAAAACCCAAGACTATTATGAAACTCTAAAGAATCAAACTTTAACTCAACAACATTAGCTAGCAATGTGAGAGGTAAACAACGTAAATTATTTATGCAACCTCAACAAATTTGTTGATTTATGCATTGAATCTGGTTCTGCTGAAGTGTTTGACACGTATGAGTGGCGCGACCACGACAAAAGATGCTTCGTTAATTAAGTTTAAAAGTCTGTGTTCTAGACTGGCGACGCGGCTGCGACAATATCCAACGCGACCGCGTCAAGGAGCCCAACGTGGACGCGATCAGTAGTGTGTCTCCTATTATTTTGACTCATTCCACTTATAATATTTCTCAGACAAATTATATTTGGACATGTTGCAATTCTGTCAGCATTACATAATGTTTCTAGTTCTCCTTTTTCCTCATTTGATTACTTGGATTTATAGTGCTATGTAATATCATTATTATTATTATTATTATTATTATTATTATTATTATTATTATTATTATACACTTTATGTGACCAATATCATGTGCACATTATGTATTTTATTTTTTAATAAGCTCATTACACTATTCCTCTTACTTTTGTCCGCTTACATTGAATTTATAGCCTGCATAGACTAATTTAATAATTGTAATAAAAGAATTTATACAATAATCAATTTGTTTTGCTTTTTTATGTTAAGTTTAGTCGGTTAATAAATAAATGTATGACTTTGTCTTTACTAATACAATAACATTGTACATTTTATAAGTAGAAAGAGTGAAAAATAACATATGTGAAATAGAAAGGAAAAGAATAGTGTGTAACAACATAAATTCTACCTTTATTCAGTCTTCAAGATCGGTGATAATATTCATAATTTTCTATATTAAAAAAAGGTAGAAAGTGAGGAGCATGCGCCTAGGGAATAAGCATAAATTGCACACTTGGGTAAATGCTGGGGAAATCTATAAATTTTCTTCGTTCTATAATTTTCTTTTATCTTTTCTTTTTGAATGACGTTTTTCAATATCATAAAGCAAAAATAACCTTTTAGTATCTAATTCATTTTTCGCATACAATATATCAAATTATTCTTCCTTTTTCAATATTTGATTTGATATCGTGTTGAATATATTAAAATAAAATAATAGGTAAAATAAGATTAATTATTTTGTTTAGATTTGTGTATTTATTGTAGGACAAACAATTCTACATATAAATATAAATTGAATAATTTATTATTAAGTAAAAAAATTATTGGATTTCTAAAAAAATTATTACGAAAAAAATATGTAATCTATTTTAACTGTTTTTATTTAAATTAATTTTAATATATATAAATGTATTGAAAATGTGTCCAATGAAGAATGCCATTAAACATCATAATAAGTGCACGAGGGGAGAAAGAAAAATTAATTATACACTCCATCCCCTTAATACTTTATTTATTTTAATTTTTTCTGCCAATATGCGGCAGTGAAGAAGGAGGATCATAAAATTATAATGAATCACGGAAGAACATAGCTGCCTTCTGTATTCGATTAAATTAATTAAATTCAACTCAATTCAATCATGGAAGAAAGTTTCACATGAGAAAAAAATATATATAACATTTTTATGGAGGAAAATTTCACATAAGAAAAAAAATAACATGAAAGAATATTTAATGAGAAAAAATAAATAACATACCTTTTTAGAGTGAAAAGGAACAGGGGATTAAAAAGGCAGTGGTCATGTATGTTGCAAGTAAAATTATTTTTAATTTGTTAACCTGGTTAATAGGTAACAGGCCACTCTTATATTATTGATGTAAAGGCTAAAATAAAATGAGTTAAATATAATGATTCAAATTTAAGTTGTATCAATACAATTGGTGTATTATAGAAGGACCATTAACTTAATTACAATAACACTCAAAAAATATTTTCTAAATCAATCTTCATATTTTCTTGACTTGATGATTATTGGAGGCATCAAAAAGAAAACTTTTAATATGGTTGGGGGACCACTTACCTTTAAAATTGAGAAGAAATGAACCACTGAAAAAACTGTGTGCGGGGTGAGAGTAAGTTATATAGAGATGTATTATTTGTTCTGAATAAATGAAATGAAACAAATATTATATTTCAGCATAAAGGCTAATACATTTTCAATATGATATTTTAATCGAGGACAAATAATATTATAGCTTTGATGAAAAATTGTATTGGATACGAATGACATATTCAAAGAACAGACACAGTTGAATCAGATTCAACCCCATTATATATCCAATTTATAAATCATGTCAGGTGTAATTTCGACAAATCTACAAAAGAATAACAAAAATGAATGTCTGTGAGATCCAATTGGAAGCTTACAAGTTCATGTCATGAATTAATGAGTGTATGTCCTTTCACACAAAATAAATAAATATATAAATGTTGAAAATTTTGGTAGTTTTATTATGCAACTAACTCCATAACTGTAATAACTGAAAAGCCTTTAACTACATTGAGATCCATATAGAGAACATGGGACTTCATGACCGTGAAAATTTCTGGTTTCACAATGGACCTCAAATTAATTCAAATTTATTATTTTATTTTATTTTTCATTTTTAAATATTTCTTGGCATGTGCGATCTCAGAGCAGTTTAATCATGTTCACAAATATTGAATATTTGTTGACATGGTGATTATAAGTAACAATTGCAATCTTATTTTCCACCACAAGTGTGGGTATTTTTTGTTTTACATTATATAATTAAAATTTTACTCGATATGCTTTCTGAAGTCTAATATAATTAATGGTGATATTTATAGTTGTGTTATCACTACCGGAAAAAAAATATTTACCGCTATTTTTTTGCAACTACAAGAGTTGTTACTAAAACTAAAACATTTCATACAATTTTAAACAAATTTGCTATAATACGATAAACTCTTTTGCAACTACTTGTAGTCACAAATACATTAGTAACTACAAAGTAGTTGCAAGAAAACTTTTTGCATCTTACTACAAGTGTCTACCTTATAGTAACTACATTTAGACATTTAGTTACTAAAAATATCTTTGTGACCACTCTCTCTTTTTTGTAACTACATTTTGTAGTGGCAAAAAGCCTTGATTTTTGTAATGTATCTTTTTGGTTTTTCTCTGTTTATTGACACTAGTATTACCCCCATGCAATACACATAAGTTTATTTACAAAATAATATTTAATTAGACTAATGTAATATAGTCTAATATCTAAAAATGTAACCGTTTTATCCTAATAAAATAAATATTTAGAAATATAGGGTTAAACATAAATAAAAATACAAGTAATGTAAATAAAAATTTATCTCCCGTTATATATATTATGAATTTAATATAACTTATTATAATATATATACTATATAGCTTAACAATAAAAAAAAATATTAAATACAAAAATAAAATATATCCATTTTCAAAATGATTATTCCTTATCTTTAAAACTTAAACACATATTTAATTTATCTATATCATTTTTGCCTTATATGTATACGCAAATAGCTTAATTAATTATGATGTTCAACCAAAAAGAAATATATAAACATTAGTTCATATGCTTAGATAAAATATATTGAATAATATAAAGAAATTAGTTTTTCTTTTATTTTTCTCATCTTATTTTAAATATTTTACTTTATCTAAATAAATTTTCAAATTTTAACTATAACTATTTACCATTTAAAAAAATCTCATTTGCAAGTTTAAATACTTTACTTGGTGATTTTAGTTATACTAAATGAACAGTAATAAAATAAAATTAAAAAGTTATTCAATAGTTCGAATAACAAAATAAAACGTATGAGTTTTTCAATATTTCTTAATATTTTCAGATATATGTCGAAAATTTTCAAATAAATTATAAATTTATATTGTAAACATCATATTTATTTAAAGATATGTACAAATTGATTAATGTTTTTTAAAAAAAAAACCCCGCTTAGGTTGCAAAATATGAAAAAAAATGCATAGTTAAGATTAACTAATGTGACAAAGTATTGTTTAGGTTGCATACTCTAAAAAATAAATAGTTCAGGTTGATCAATTTTACTTATTTAGAAGAAGTTTAGATTGCAGCCCGTAAAAAATCATAGTTTATATTGGAAAGCGTATTTTTATAGAAAATAATATTAATAGATGTAGAATATGAAAAAATATGAGTAAGTAATAAAAATAATTTTCAGATTAATTATTATATATATGTACGAAAGTCATAGGCATGTGATTATTAAATAGAAATTATAATTTATAATAAATAAATATTACTAAATTTAATAGTTTAATAAGTTGATTACAAATCAAATATTAAATTTTACTTTTTAATTTAATAAAGTACGTTAATAATTATATCTATATTGATTTTTCTCTCAACATAATAAATGAAAAAAACTTGAGAAAATTCATGTCAGGTTAAATAAATTGATTACTTGTGGTCTTAATAAAATAGTCAAGCAAAATAACTTTTATAACATAATTATTAGACGGATTTTTAGTTGTATATTCGAACTAATACTATATAGTACAATCCACAATGAACACTACAATCCAACACAACTAATTAACGCATAAATAATATAACATTTTAAATCGAATATCTTATTATAATATATATGATATGAATATCAAATCAAACATCATCAAAAGAGGATTAATTTGATGTATTATGCATAATAAATAGAGTAGAAATTGACAAAGCTATTTGTAACATTAAAAAGTAAAAAAAATGATTATGAACAAATGTGACAATAACGTACCAACTATAATCCAAAATGTTAGGCTGAAAATTATTAATTATAGAACTGTCGCTACTGTGGCTTATATATTGAGAGCGGGAGGTCGAGAGGTTTTTAAATTTATGAAAGTAATTTTTCTTTTCTTACTATAAATAATTAAAAATAATCATGAAATATATAGTAAAAGAAACACTAACATTTTATTTGAGTATTTCACATGCAATGTAAAGTTTTATACTTTTTCTTTATGTTATTGCTTTTGTTTTATATTTTTTAATTCATCTAAATAAATTTTCGAGTTCTAATTATAAATATTTAATTTTTCTTTGTAAAGTTATATCCTCGTTTGCAACTTTCAATGTTTTACTTGGTGATTTCAAATAATACTTAAATACTTCTTATTTCTTTAATAAATTCTTACTTTAAAAAAATAAAATCTAAAAGTTATTTAATTATTCGAATAACAAATTAAAGTGTATGAGTTTGAATATTTTATTATTTATATAAATGTCACACTTCTCTTATAAATAGTTTATTGATTAATGCCAACAAAGTTAGTGCAACAAAGAATTGTTTAGGTTACAAAGTGTAAATAACATACTTGAGATTAAATTAGCTTAAAAAATAAAAATATTGTAAAGTGTAACAAATATCATAATTTTGGCTGCAAAGAATAATTTTCTTTAAAAAAAGTAATTTTAACAAAATATATATTATAAAAAAAAAAAGTAAACTAAAATAATTTCAATAATAATTTTAATACATAACTATACATATGCTCAAAGCTCCCATACTCATGAAAAAATATTTGAAGATAACAAATTATTTGAAATTCATGTCGAATAAAATAAATTAGTTAGTTGTATTTTTATTAAAAAAATACTCAATTAATATTTTTATTAAAAAATTATTTTACTACTTTTTAGTTGCACTCAATTCACAATAAATACTCAAATTCTGCATAAATAATCAACCAACAAATAATGTACTTTTTCAAATCAAACATCTCACTACAATATATGTAATATGGATAGGAATGTGGATCGATTAGGCAAAATCGCTAACCGATAATTCTTCAAATTTGACAACTGAAATCGACCGAATAGAAATAAAAACCGACCTCCAACCGAACCGAAAAATTCAGTTCGATTTCGGTTAAAATCGATAACCGATAACTTTTCGAATTTTCTAGTTCTTTTTGCAATAAAGAACCATTAAAATTAAAACAAACAAAATTAAGATGATTTCAAAGTCCAAACAAGATTCCATCTAATTAATATTTAGGAATTAAGGGTGGTGTTGTATAAATAAAATAAAATTTGCAACACCTCTTTAGTTATCGGTTTGGTTCCGTCACATCGAATCTTCAAAATGAAAATCAAACCGAAACCGATAACTTTTAAGCTCAAAACCGAAACCGAACCGATATATCTATAACCGAACCGAAATTCAGTTATCAGTTCGGTTCGGTCGATTTGTATCGATTTTGACTGAAAATGCACACTCCTATATATCCTGATTGGGATTTCCTGGAATCCAAATTAGCAGCAAAGTTAGAATCACAATATCCACATAACATATCAGCATCAATTCTGTCATGTCTTCTGAATAGTACTCCAAAACCACTTGTTCCCTTCAAATATCTGAGTAACCACTTCAAAGCACTCCAATGTGCTCCACCTAGATCAGCCGTGTATCTGCTAACTACTGATATGGCATGAGCCACATCAGGCCTTGTACATATCATGGTATACATGACACTTCCCACTACATTAGCATATGGAATCTTCTTCATCTCAATTATCTCTTCTTTTGTCTGTGGTTTCTGCATTTCACTCAGCTTAAACTGTTGTCCCAGTGGCACTGACAGAGGTCTTGAGTCTTGCATATTAAATCTGGATAGGACCTTTTGTATATAACTCTGTTGATTCAACCATAATACTCTAGCAGCTCTGTTTCTTACAATGTCCATTCCCAAAATTCTTCTTGCATTTCCCAGCACCTTCATGTCAAATACAGCTTGAAGCTCTTTCTTCAAACTCTTTATTTCTTCTTTGATTTTGCTAGCCACTAGCATATCATCAACATACAGTAGCAAAAATACCATAACATCCTTGCCTTTGAACTTCAGATGCACACAACTGTCATATTTTGATCTTTCAAAACCAATATGTTTCATGTGACTGTTGAACTTTAAGTACCACTGCCTAGGACTTTGTTTAAGCCCATATAAGGATTTCTGTAAAAGACACACCTTATTTTCAGTCCCTGGAACAGCAAAGCCTTCTGGTTGTGCAATATAAATTTTTTTCTTCAAATCACCATGAAGAAATGCTATCTTCACATCTAGCAGTTCCAATTCAAGATCATATTGAGTGACAATAGCTAACAGAATCCTTATTGAAGAATGTTTGACTATAGGAGAAAAAATCTCATTGTAATCTATCCCTTCCTTTTGGGTGAAACCCCTTGCAACTAGTCTAGCTTTGAACCTTACTGTTTATGTTTGTGCTACTTCAAATTTCTTCTTGAAAATCCACTTGCAACTGACCAACTTTTGATTTCTTGGTCTTTCTACTAGAATCCATGTTTGATTCTTCTCCAAAGAGTCAAGCTCCTCTCTCATTGCAAGCATCCACTGAACTCTCTCATCACTTTCAATGGCTTCTTTATAATTTCTAGGTTCAAAACACTCAATATCTTCTGCAGTAACTAATGCATATGCTGTGAGATATTCATCAGCATATCTTGTGGAAGGTTTTGGGATTCTCCTTTCTCTGTCCCTTACAAGTTGGTAGCCTTGTAAGTCTTGCTGATCACTGCATCCGGGATCATCATCACCTTCAAAGTCATCATATTCTTCTGTAACTGGCTCCACCTTGACTGATGATCTCTTATTTGTATCATCAGTCTGAATTTTTAGCTTCTGACTTTCTTTCAAAGGCACATCTTCTTCTGAAAACACTACATATCTGCTTATAATGGTTTTACCAGCTCCAGGCTCAGTATTCCAAAGCCTATACCCTTTTACTCCATCAGGGTATCCAAGCATTAAGCACTTTATAGCTCTAGCTTCCAACTTGTCTTGTTTCAGATGTGCATAGGCCCTGCATCCAAAAATCCTTACGTGACTGTAGTTTGGAGGCTTTCCTGACCATTTCTCCTCAGGAGTAAGATTTTCAATAGGAGCAGATGGGCATCTGTTAATCAAGTATGCAGCAGTAGATGCTGCTTCCCCCCAGAACCTTCTGTCTAACCCTGAACTAGATAACATGCATCTAACTCTTTCTAATATAGTTATGTTCATCCTTTCAATGTGACCATTCTGTTGGGGATTAGATGGCACTGTTCTGTGTCTCTTAATTCCTTTACTGCTGCAGAAAACATTGAATTCCTCAGAAACAAATTCAAGGCCATTATCAGTCCTCAAACACTTAACTGTTGAGTTTCTTTCATTTTCCACCTGCTTGCACCAGATCTTAAATCTGTCTAGAGCTTCTGATTTTGATTTTAAGATATATACCCATAGTTTTCTGGAAAAATAATCCATGATACTGAGGAACTATCTTCCTCCTCCTAAGGTTTGTGTTCTGGATGGACCCCAGAGATCAACATGTATGTATTCTAGTGGAGCATTTGAACATTTCTTGCCTTCAGGATATGGAAGCTTCTTACTTTTGCTAAGAACATAGTCTTCACACAATCTTTGTTGATTCTCATCTTTAAAACTTATCAATTGCTGCTTTGATAATTGTCTCAAACCAGATTTACTGACATGCCCCACCCATTCATTCATAGACTTAGAATCAGTAATGTTCAGTACCTGGGGATCTTCATTTCAGGCTTCTGCAATTTCTGCAGCATGTGAGACAGATGTACTCTTCTGATTTTGTTTCTTTTTCCACTCAAAACAGTTCTTCTTCAAATGGCCTGGTTTCTTACAGAAGAAACACTTTCTTAACTCCTTTTGATCAGTGAATTTTGGTTATTGGTTTAGAGTTTTCTTGAAATTTTCCCCAGACTGAAACTGCCTTTGATTATTGAATCTCCCTTTCTTTATGTTAAGGCCTTCAGGGATGATTCCTTGCTTATTTTGCTTCATTTTCTGTAATTCCTTTCCCTTCAATGCTGACTGAACTTCTGCCAAAGTGATCTTGGAATCTCTCCCATAGAGCATAGCATCCCTCAAGTAATCAAAGGACTGAGGTAGTGAGTTTAGAAGCAACATTGCTTTGTCCTCATCCTCCATTTTGACTTCTATGGCTTCAAGATCATCCAATGTTTTGTTAAACTCATCCAATTGGTCCTCTACACCTTTATCTTCCAGAAACTTGAAAGAAAACAACTTCTGTTTTAAGTATAGTCTGTTTGCCATGGACTTGATAAGATAAATCTGGTCAAGTCTGTCAATCACCCCTTCTACATTCGTTTCTTTTGATACCTCACGCAACACCTTGTCTGAGAGGCAGAGAGTTACCAGACTATGAGCCTTCTCCTGAATCTCCAGTTTCTGCTCAGACTTGATTGATGCAGAAAAACCTTTATCACCCTTGAGGGCAGTTCCCAGTCCTTGTTGAATCAATAGGGCTTTTATCTTCAGTTTTCCAAAGACCATAGTCATTCTTCCCGTTAAATTTATCTGCTTCAAATTTAGAGATTGACATTCTGATGAGTTAGAATCCTTCCACTCTTGCACTTCCCACAGACGGCGCCACTTGTTGCAAAAACAGATTCACAACTCCACAAAAACAATCACTCAAACAAGATATCAAACACCTAGCAAGCAATTCAAAGTTTTAACCCATGCAAGCTAAAAACGAATCAAGAACACAAAAAAATACGTGGTTCAACATAAATGCCTACATCCACGGGTAAGACCAGAAGCTAATTCACTAATTTGAACGTGAAGATTACAAGAAAACACTCAAGAAATGATGTTCACAACTCGAACACATTCTACCCTCTCAAGCTCTCTATTTCCTCTCTATAGATCCTCTATTCTTGTGTTACAAGTTGTGTATCCTCTCCCTTAATATATAGAGATACAAAACAGAATGAAAACGCGGAATAACTGCTGCTGAAAACTGAAAAACTGATCAAAAAACCAAGCTGAAAAACTGACTAGAAAACTGTTAAAGACAATGGTTTATGTGGCGGTTATTCTGTTAAAACCATTGTCTTTTATCCTGAAGAAAAACTGAATCTGCCTTGCTTTCTTTAAGCACTTTTCAACAGCTTTCTTCAGCTTATAATCCCTTTCTCCTTCAGCTTACTAAACCAGCTTTTAGTTCATACCATCTACAACATATTTGACACCCACATTTCACAATAGAGACTAACCATTTCGTCATTAATCCATCACTACTTTAATTTAGAAATCGATATCATGCAATTAGAGACGGATTTTTTGGTCACTAATTTAATTTTTTTGGATCAATAAGGTTCATTCACCCATTATATAAAGTTATTATGATATTTTTTTTTTATTTTTTTTTTTTGGTTTGAGCCAAGTTATTATGATACTTTTAATAGTATAGGATATTTATTAATGATTTCGTATTATTGAGAGGAAGAATCTTACATTTGATATTTCTTAATAATCAGAAAAATGATTTGTGGTGAGAAAAGGACACGATATATTCATAAATTGATTGATGCATGTCAATTATGAACTTCAACTTGAACACTATAATCTACTACAGAATTAATTCAATATTATGGGTTTAAACAAAAAATGAAATTGTATGAGAATGTAAACAAGCTGAAGATCTAAAATTTGAAATAATTAATGGTTTGAAAAAAGTGCAGCAGTAACTATTTTTGGTGATTTATATTGTTCACTATTTATTCAACAATATATATGTAGACGATAGGTAGCTCAACGATGTAATAAATTAAATTAAAAACTGATTTTTTTAAAGCAAAAATATGTTTGTAAAAATTCTGTTATTATTGTGAAGTCTGAACAAGGCCCACCTCAATTTGCAGACTTGACGATTAATATACATTGGGCCCACCTCTTTTTTTTTCTGTACATTTGATTTAAGAATTTTGTTAGTACATCTTACAAATTAACTAATATTTTGTAATGGTGGTATATCTTTCAATTTGGATTTTGATTTTCTATTATATAGAAAACAGGAGAAAAACTATCATTATTTTGTATTCAATTTTACAATTCAATATATATTAAGCACAAAGATAGGTTAAATACTTAAATTCTGTCTACGTGAAAAAGCGAATGAGGTAAGTGAAAAGCTACAGACAATTGGAATGTACATCTACATACAATGTTATACGTACTATTTTTGAGGTGTGAATTATTTATTGGATTAAAAAAATTCCAGCCTAAAGTATGCGCTACGTTGATTGGGATTGTTGATGTCCAAATGCAAAATTTCACAGGCTATGGGTTTTACGCTATACTATTTTTAGCTATGTGTTATACTATGGTCAACAGTTCAACATGTTTACTATGTTGGCCAATAAACTATATTTACAATATAATGTGGTCATTCATCAATTATTTACATGATTTGTATCTAAAGTTGACAAACTAGTTCTCATTGAGCTTGTTCACTCCATATAATTTTTTTAATTTCTACAGATTATTGAAACTTGAATGTGGCATGATAGGGATGACCCGGTTACTTCGGGCCGGGTTAATCCTGAGCCCACTTGCCAGCTCAGCGAACACGCCAGCAAGCGTGAAGGCCCAGACCCAACAGACCCAGCAACACACGTTCGGTCCAGCGAATCAAATCTGTTCCGTGAATCAAGGCCCATGATCTTTTCCCAACTGCCATGCAGATTTGGCGGGCAAGATTATAGGGATTTAGTTAGGGTTTGGGTTTAGTAGTATAAATAGGTGAAAAGAACTCGGAATTAGGGTTCGCACTTTGCATTCTGTAATACGCACTGTAAACTCATCGTTCAAGAAAAAGAAACACCTCGGCTATTGCCGCTTTCTGCCCGTGGACGTAGATCTCCGGATCGAACCACGTATATTGTGTGTCTTTACATTCTGTTTGCATTAATTACTGTTCGATTGGGTGTTTTCCGGATTGTGTATTAACAAATTGGCGCCGTCTGTGGGAACGACAAGGCAGTTTTTTGAACGCGCTAACCGGTAATCTTTGACGTTCACATTGCATTCAAGAATCATGGTGACGACTCGTTTGAATCAAGCTCGCCGTGGAGACCATTCCGATCAAGATCCACCCGTGGATCAAGTTGCAACGCCGAGACAATTGTCGGTAGCGAGTGCATCCAATCATCAGGGTAATCAAAACCCTCCACCCCCTCAAGATCAGCAAGACCCTAATATTGCTGCTGCTCAGCCACCGGTGAACATTCAAATCACCCCAGAACTGCTCCAAGATTTCTTACAAGAGCATGCGCATGTCCTACAAGATTGGGCAGTTAATCGCCTACGCCCGGCGAGGCCTGCCGCAGAACCTGTTAGCCATAATGATAATCCTGGGGTGCCTCCACTTCGCCCGCGCGGACAGCGGGAACCGGGCTACCGCGGGCGTCAGGATCGACGACGGGAACGACCTGGTTCTTCCGAGGACCTTGGGAGTTCAAACGGATCACGACCTCGCAATGAGGAACCAGCTGATGTGGATCGCCGCCGTCCACTTAATGCGGCTAAAAGAGTTCGCTACGCTGATTCTCATGCTCAGGATCTCCAAGAGTATGAGCGGGTTCAACGCAACGTTGAACTGGACAGAATCCTAGGCCTTGATGCCAATGGAGAGATTATTACGCCGTTCTCCTCCGAAATCATGGCCATCACCCTTCCCGAAGGGTTCAAACGGCCAGCTATATCACCTTACAACGGCACGGGAGATCCGGCCAATTTTCTTGGCGCTTTTAGGCACAGTATGCTTAGTCATGATAACATCACATCCCTTCAGTACTGTAGGATTTTCCCGGAGTACTTACAGGATGAAGCTCGGGTCTGGTTTGATTCTCTCCCGCGAGACAGCATATCCTCTTTCAGAGAACTCGTCGAGCACTTTTGGGCACGGTTCGAAGCCCGGGCGAAGCCCATGGCCACTCTGGCCGACGTCATGAGCATGGAACAACGGGACGGTGAGACTGTTACTCAATTTCTGGACCGTTTCACAGCGGTAAGCCTCAAGGTGGGAAATTGCCCCGACGATGTGGCCATCAACGCCTTTATGAATGGACTCCGCCCTGGAGCACTCCACACCGAGTTAGCTCGGAACACCCCGGTCACAACTCGAGCACTGTTCAAAACAGTGTGCAAATTTGCTAAGGCCGAGGAACAGACTCGGCAGAAGCGTGAGAAGCACGCGATCAAGCGACAGGCCGACAAAGCACAAACTGGTCCTAGTACGCGAACTAGCGCATTTTCACGCTTGACACCGGGGCATTCAGAATCCCGAAGTGCAATTCCGCAATTGACTCCACTGACGAAGTCACGGGCTGAAATTCTTTCACTCCACAAAAACGATTTCCGACCTTGTCCGCGGATGACAGCGCCTCCTGAAAAGAGGAACCGTGGAAAGTGGTGCGCATACCACCGAGATCACGGACATGAGACAGAGGAGTGCCGAGAACTCGGCAAGGAGATTGAGGAATGCCTCAAGAAAGGGTTTTTGCGGCAATACGTTGCGCGAACCGGAGACCAACCTCGGGCAAACCACAATGGGGGCTCGTCTCATCACCGCGGAGGTTACCATGATCGAGATAATCAACAAAATCGGCCACATTGGCAGAATAGTCGGCAGGGGCCCAATAACTACGCGCGACAAGATTCTGGCAATCGCCAGCCGTCACGTCTCCCACTTCCACCTCCTCCTCCGGGAGGACCCGGGGACAACGCACCCCCTCACGTGATAAACGTGATATATGGAGCCCTACCCACCGGGGCTTCACGACATGCCTTAAAGGCAGAGGCTCGACGTCCTCCTCCCGAGGAGCCACGTCACAAACGCCTCCATCAGTCCGAGACTGTCAGCTTCACGGATAGGGATCCGGTCCCAGAGATAACACCCCACACTGACGCTATTGTCATTGACATGATTGTAGCCAATATAACAATACGGCGGGTCTTCGTGGACAATGGTGCTGCAGTAAGCATCATATTTTCGGACTGTTTCGAGAGGATGGGGATCTCCCGAGACCAACTTCGACCGGCCCCCGGCCATTACAGACATTCACTCAGGGTGAAGTCCGGCCGGAAGGTATCATTACTCTCCTAGCGTCTTTGGGGATTTATCCGAAGATAAAAACTATCTTCGTGGACTTCTATGTGGTGAATTCTCCCTCACCATATAACATGATATTGGGCCGAGACTGGCTCACTCCGGCAAAAGCCATATGCTCCACGTATCACCTCGCACTAAAGTTTCCCACTTCGCATGGTGAAGTGACCATCCGCGGCAGTCAACGGGTTTCAAAAGAGTGCATGTATGTGGCGCTCAAAAAGACTGCTAAGGTCTCTCCCAAACAGCAGCTTCAGGTAACATCACAGGTTCTAGAACCTCGGGACCGTACCCCATTGGGGGATGCCACTGCTCAAATCCCGTTAGATCCGTCTAAGCCGGAGCAGACAGTAACAGTAGGGGCCGTGGACGTGCCATGGCTACATCAGGCCATTATTCAGACCCTGCGAGAATATTCCGATGTTTTTGCATGGTCTCCTCTGGACATGCCCGGGGTCTCTCCCGAGGTGATTACCCACAAGCTGAACATCGATCCTAGTGTCAAGCCAATCCAACAGAAGCAGAGGAAATTCGCCCCGGAGCGAAATGAAGCCATTCGAATTGAGGTGAAACAGCTCCTAGATGCGGATATCTTGTTCGAGGTATTCTACCCCTCCTGGTTGTCCAATCCAGTAATGGTAATAAAAAGCAGTGGGGCATGGCGAATGTGCGTTGATTTTTCCGATCTCAATAAGCATTGTCCGAAGGACTGCTATCCTCTACCTTTCATCGATCAAAAGGCCGAAGCCATTACGGGGTATGTGGCCCTTTGTTTCTTAGATCTGTGCAAAGGTTATCATCAAATCTTTATGGATCCACAGGATGCCATCAAAACGGCGTTTATCACTGCCTTTGGGTGCTACGCTTTCAAGAAACTGCCCTTCGGGCTTAAGAATGCTGGAGCCACTTATCAGCGTCTAATGGACTTCGTCTTCCATGACCAGATCGGTCGCAATGTTGAGGTTTACATCGATGACTTGGTCATCAAAAGCTCCTCCCATCCTTCATGTGTGCAGGATATCGCCGAAACATTGCGCACCCTGCGGCGCTATAACTTGCGACTCAATCCAGCAAAATGCACCTTCGGTGTTGGCTCCGGGAAGTTCCTTGGGTACATGGTTTCACAAAACGGCCTGCAGGCCAATCCAGCTAAACTCCGCGATGTATTAGACCTGCAGCCACCAAAGACGTTTAGGGATGTTCAATGCCTTACAGGTGGCCTAGCGGCCTTGAACAGATTCTTATCGAAGGCAGCGGAACGCCAGCTCCCATTTTTCAAGATCCTGAGGCAAGCGAAGTCCTTTGAGTGGACTCCAGAATGTACCGAGGCTTTCGAAGCCTTGAAGCGTCATATACAGCAGCTGCCTACTCTGTCAGTTCCTCTTCCCGGAGAGCCGCTATACTTATATCTGTCTTCCGCCGAAGAGGCTGTCAGTGCCGCTCTTGTGCGCGAAGTGGAGGGGGTTCAACATCCCGTGTATTTTGCAAGCCGGGTGCTCCATGGGGCCGAGACTCGATATTCCGAGCTTGAAAAAACTGCCTTAGCCCTCGTTATGGCAGCTCGGCGTCTTCGGCCATACTTCCAGGGACGTGAGATACGAGTCTTGACCAATCACCCTATACGCCAGATCCTTGTAAAACCCGAGGTATCTGGGCGCCTCGCCAAATGGGCAATTGAGTTGGGCGAATATGATATCCAATTTCTCCCCCGCCGAGCAATTAAGGGTCAAGCACTTGCCGACTTCCTAGCCGAAGCCCCGGTAGACAATCATGAATCCCCCGCAGACAATGATACACAGCACCACGCCACACTCACTCCCTCACCCCGGAAGTGGCAACTTTTCGTAGATGGAGCGTCTACAGTCCGAGGAAGTGGCGCCGGACTACTTCTCATCAACCCCGAGGAGGTTGAAGTTAGATATGTCATCAGGTACAAGTTCAAGGTGACTAACAACGAAGCGGAATACGAGGCAGTTCTCGCCGGGCTCCGGCTCGCACAATCCTTAGGTGTTCGTCACCTAGAACTCTTCACGGACTCCGAGGTCGTGTCTAAGCAAATTCAGGGGACTTATGTCGCCAAAGAAGAAACCATGGTCAGGTACCGCGCTCTAGCACTCAAACTCATATCAACTTTTGATGCAGTTATTATCCAGAAAATCCCGCGAGCCCAGAATTCCAGGGCAGACGCACTCAGCAAGTTGGCCTCCGCGGTCCAAACTAATATATCCCCGGATATCAAGGTCGAAGACCTCGCCCATCCAGCAATTCATGAGGCTACAATTTCGGTACTGACCGACAGTGACCCGAACTGGATGACTCCGATCATTCATTATCTCCAAGATGGTATTCTGCCCACTGACA
This sequence comes from Ajuga chamaepitys, assembly GCA_958295605.1. Taxonomy (NCBI): domain Eukaryota; kingdom Viridiplantae; phylum Streptophyta; class Magnoliopsida; order Lamiales; family Lamiaceae; genus Ajuga; species Ajuga chamaepitys. Next base: position 21,333,371 of record OY282506.1, on the reverse strand, counting down.
AGCTACGAGCTCGACAAGTTGTACTCAAAGCCCCTAAATACTCCCTTCATAATGGAGTTCTATATCGACAATCGTACCTACAACCGAGCCTCCGGTGCCTCGCCCCTGCCGAGGCCATTCAAGTTCTGCGAGAGGTTCATGAAGGGGCCTGTGCAAGCCATATCGGTTCCCGAACTTTAGCCAAAAAAGTTCTCCGCTGGGGTTACTATTGGCCGACCCTATTTAACGATGCTCACGATCTAGTGACCAAATGCAGCAAGTGTCAGCTACACTCCCGGGTAAAGCATTTGCCGCAGACTGAACTCACCGGAATCCAAGGTGCATGGCCGTTCATTCAGTGGGGTATCGATATTGTAGGCCCATTCCCTGTTGCTCCGGGAGGACTGAAATTCCTGGTCGTCGCCGTGGACTACTTCACTAAGTGGGTCGAAGCCGAACCACTCACGGCTATCACCGGACAGAATATTTTGAAATTTGTCTGGCGCAATATCGTTTGCCGCTTCGGCATCCCGAGCACTATTGTCTCGGACAACGGTAAACAGTTTGCCAACGATCCATTCCGCTCATGGTGTAAAGAACTCCACATCAAACAGATTTTCACTTCGGTTGCCCACCCTCAAGCGAACGGGCAGGTTGAGGTCACCAACCGGACCCTTCTCACGGGAATAAAGAAGCGACTGGATAGTGCCAAAGGTCTCTGGGCCGAAAACCTGCCACAGGTCTTATGGGCTATTCGCACAACGCCGCACACCTCCACCGGGGAGACTCCTTACAGCCTTACCTACGGATCCGAAGCCGTTATTCCCGCTGAAATCAGTGTGCCGAGTCCTCGCCTACTCACATTAGTTCCGGATGATAATGACGAGGCACTTCGCGCAAATTTGGATGAGCTTGAGAATCGCCGGGAACAAGCGTTCGTCCAGCAGGCTAAGTGCAAACAGCGAGCTGCCCAGTACTATAACCTCCGGGTCCGAGGTACTCAGTTCAATGTCGGGGACTTAGTTCTTCGGCTCAACTCGGCCAGCAAAGCTGTCCCCGAGGGCAAATTACATGCTTCTTGGGAAGGCCCCTACCGAGTCGTTGCCGCACACGACTCCGGCTCTTATCAACTTGAACATCTCAACGGGACCCCGATCCCCCGAAGTTGGCACGTCACAAATTTGAGACGCTTCTATCTGTGAAAGCCACACCGCAAGTACTATCTTTCCTTTGATTTCTTTTTTAGTTATTATTTCCCTTTGTACTTTTGAAGTTTGCTCCGGCACTTATTACTGAATAAAACATCTCGGTTTATGCATCTCGTTGTGTTTTTCTTTACGTTACGGGGACGCCCTAACGCTAACATATGATCGTTGTTAGTCTCCGGACCATCACAACTGTCCCTCGATCCGTCCGAGGAGATTCACATTTAGTCTCCGGACTCGTATCACTTTCTCGTCTGATTAATCGGAGAAGTGTTTTCTCCTGCCTGATCCGTCCGGGAAGACGTTACTCCTGCCTGATCCGTCCGGGGAGTAACCTATTCATACTGTGTTCCCGAACACTCAATTAATTACTTAACGATTGAAACATTTAACAGTTCTCTCTGTGTTCCCGAACACCCGATTACGGTTATTTATAACTTGTCGATTTCTTTAAACTATAATGGTTTTATTATTTCCAAAATGGTACAACATCAAACAGTTTTCCTGACTAATAAAGCAAAAATCTTGCTAAAAGATATCAGTAATTGTTTATTTCTTTCCGGAGTCTTCCCCGAGCCAATACCCAAAACCGCGCCGTCTTGTTTCTGACTGAGCATGTCCCATCCTCCGGGATGGTTCTTGCACGTTCCGACGGTGCTCGGCTTCACTTCGGCTTCGACGCTGACTCGTCATATGGGGACCCCGGTTACCCACCGCGTGCTCAGTTCTCGTCCTTGGCCCTGACATGGTGGCCCATTCTGCATGGCCCCACTCTAGTGGCGCCAGAGGATCCATCACTTCGGTGGTTTTCTTTATGTCTTCTCTCGTCTTGTGCCGAGTGGGCTTTGATGATCTCTGCGGAGTTGAGCTTTTCCTCCCTTCCCTCTCCCGAGTGTTGGCCCATTCTACAGCATCCCACTCATCGGCAGGCATTTCGTCGATCTCCTTGGCCAGCGCCGTCACTGCCGGACCACTAGCCTCTGGCTCTTCGGGGTGAGTCCTTTCCGGCTCTTGAGGGATATCAGGCTTTGTTTTCTTGCCCCGACATCCTTCCTTGCGGATAGGCTCTGGTTCACTTTGCTCGGCAATATTCAAAGGCTCATCCCGAGCTTTGATTTTCTTTTCAAGCTCTACCAGGAATCCTAGCACCAGCCGGCCCCTTATGATCTCAGGATCATTCGAATCACCTCGCTCACTCCGCCGTTGGATGTCTTCCCGAACCTCGGCCCGCCGAGCTTGAATATCTTTCGTTGATAATCGTCCGCTATCCACAAGCAGATGCTCGCACTCTTGCTGGTTGATACGGAGTTGTTATAGTTCAAGATCCTTTACTACGCAATGTGCTTTGTACTGCTTCGTTTGGTGTGAGGACTCTTTCCATGAGCTCTCCACCTTGGCATATCTTTTCTCCATTAAGGAAAGATTCCTCGACAGCCGGGGAACTTCATGTAGCATCAACATATCTCGCTCTTTCTGCAGCCAGGCTATTGATGAGTTGAGTTGCTTTATCACCTCATACGGGTTCTCAATGTTTTCCTGGCAAAGGAAACACCTCGGTTTTCTCAGACTTTGTTATTACTCATGCATCGCGTGGATAAAAGGAAATAAATTTCTTATTCATATAAAAGAAGATTCTTTATTCCAAGAGAAGACAGTTCGGGTTTTTCATTACAACACAAGCGATTACATGGAATCTTATTTACATGTTTATCTACTCTACAGTCTTCTCCTGAGTTGGGGGGTCACTGACCTCTCCAGGGGCAGGGTTGGCTTCAGTTCCTCCCGGGGCATCCTCAGCGGCCTTGCTGGGGCCTTCGGTCAGGGCAGGGGGAGTAGCTAGCACCTCTGGCCGGGGAATGGGAGCTCGGACCCTTAGCTCCCGTACATAGAAGCCGTTGCGATAGCCCAGGAAGTCCTTATCCTGGTCCTCGTTGCACCGCCTTATGATGTCAGGAGTAAGGACTGTGTTCGCCTTCGCCAGGGCCTCGATCAATGGCCACTTCGGGGCCTTCGTCAGCGCCTCAAAGTACGCGCCATCTTCATTCCCGACCACGTCATAGTCATACCCGAAGCCGTCATAAACATTGACCTCCGGGTATTTGTCGTGCACCGTTTCCAGCAGCTCGCTTCGAGTGGCCGTATCACCCGCTGCAACGAAAGTGCTCAGGAACTGCAGGAACGTCCCGGTTTGCATCAGCTTTTCGGTGAACGCTTCCAGCACAGCCCCCTGACCCGTGACGATCTTATTCAGCTCCTCCCGGCTGCATAGAGGTCACCTTTTACACTGGCAACCTCCACGGCCTGCTCGCGCAGTCTGGCCGCCTCTCTCTCGGCAACCGCTGCCCGGTCCCGAGCTGCTTTGACCCCTCTCTGAGCCTCCGCAAAGCCGCCCCTCAACTTTGCCACCTCGGTTTCCAGCTCGGCAATCCTGCCTTGGCAGGATTCCTTCTCCAGCCTGCACACCAGCCCGCGGACAGGCTCTAACAGCCTCTCAAGTTCGGCCTCCGCAGCCGACGCCCCTACTCCTTGCCCCTGCATTGACTTGCTGTTATAATGGGTCTGTGCAGGAAATAACGAAGTCATTCATGATTATACCTCGTGAGCCGGGGTTGCGTGCAGTTTTTTCGAAGGAGGTGGAGTCGTCGGTGAGGTCGTCCTTCTCTTTGTGCTCGGGGTCAGCCCCGAAAGAGGGATGGTGTCTTCAGGGTCCGCCCTGCGGCTACCCCCAGCGGTTGCTCTCTGTGGCTCCGGCGTCTTCGAGCTATCACCTCGGCCTCCCGAGCTGGCTTCGGTGCTTTTCCTAGCGGCGCTTTTGAACTTGCCCACTGCACATGACAAACACACATTCAGAGATTGACATTGTTATATTGTATGCAACTTGTGACGGAATGATAGTCCTACCCTCTTCGGCATCTCCATTTCCTGAATAATATGGGCTAAGCCCAGCCTTCTCCAGTTCCTCCTCGGAACAAAGGGTTTGGAAAGTCCCCACTTGCAGGAATATGTGCCTCATTTCGGGCCCCGGATTCTCCACAGGAGCGGTGTCCTGCACCTCGTCACTCCTCCACTTCGGGAGGGCTATTTTATTCCTAACAAATAAGAACTTCTCCTTCCACCCCTCTACTTTGCTCGGGTTTTGAACCTTGAACCCTCCTCGGGCTCGGGGACTAAAGGAGTACCACCCCTTAGACTTCCCGAAGTTCTTCAGCTGGTAGAAAAACCTAAAAAGCTCTACAGTTGGCTCTATTCCGGCCTGCTTACTAACTACAGTAAATCCTACCAACTGCCTCACCGCGTTCGGCGCTAACTGGCAGAGGGCAATGCCGTAATATCTTAACAACTCTACGACTATGCCCCACAGAGGCAATCTCAATCCTACTCTAAGGGGGTCAATATATACGGTCATAAACCCCTGCGGTGGGCAACAGGCCCTATCCTCGGGGGTAGGGATTATGTAATCGAGGTCGAAGGGAAGATAAAATGATGGGAGTTCCCTCTCAAGTTGCTCCCGTGACATCCGTAACGCTATGGACGACACCTCAAGCTCCACCGCCGGGCATTTGTAAAACGAAACCATCATGGTATTACACTCTAAACCATCGACTCTGTCTACGGTTCTAATCACATCCTTCTCCGGAATGATATATGATAGGGGGGGGGGATATCTAACGGTTTACCCGAGCTTCCTACTACTTTGATTGAGGCCGAAGAAGGGGCAGAAGATGCAGAAGATGAAGAGGATGACATACTTACTTGGTTTGAATTTGAAAGTGTGGATTTGAGAAATTTTTTATCTCTGATGAATCGCAAGCGCAGATTTCCTCTTTTTCCCGCTTTCTAAACAGATGAATCACAATGGAGAAGATGAAAAGTTACTGTGCAGTTATTCCCAATATAAGTGCAAAAAACCGACGGCTCTGATGCAGCCTATTCAAATTCAGTGATGAAGATTTAGTCGTGCTTTTCACGCGCTTTACAGTTACCGAGGCGCGTGGGGAACAGCTGTCTTGGAACTCGCAGAGCGTGTCACTTCACGTCTCTCTCTCATTATGGCGCCGCCAATCACATCAGCCTCACCCTTCTTCAGGAAGATTCAAGATACACTCCGGTGTATTTTCCACCTCGATCATGCTACCACACTGCGGGACTCCTACCATTTCGGCCAAACTACTCACTCCGGGGTACCTTCCACCTCGACCAGACTGTAATATCCTTACAAGCGTTTTTCGCTTCGGGGAAATTCGATATCTCATTATAGGTCCCAAACACCTCGGCCCAACTCGACACTGCGTCCATTGACTGCTCCGCAAGGTCCCAGGGACGCGGACACACTCCATCACGCATAAACACTTCGGCCTATCAGTGACCACGGTCTTCTTGCTTACGGTTCCACCCCGGTGACAACCGAAGCTCCTACCTCGCTTCGGCTGGGGGGGGGGGGACATCTAATAGGGATGACCCGGTTACTTCGGGCCGGGTTAATCCTGAGCCCACTTGCCAGCTCAGCGAACACGCCAGCAAGCGTGAAGGCCCAGGCCCAACAGACCCAGCAACACACGTTCGGTCCAGCGAATCAAATCTGTTCCGTGAATCAAGGCCCATGATCTTTTCCCAACTGCCATGCAGATTTGGTGGGCAAGATTATAGGGATTTAGTTAGGGTTTGGGTTTAGTAGTATAAATAGGTGAAAAGAACTCGGAATTAGGGTTCGCACTTTGCATTCTGTAATACGCACTGTAAACTCATCGTTCAAGAAAAAGAAACACCTCGGCTATTGCCGCTTTCTGCCCGTGGACGTAGATCTCCGGATCGAACCACGTATATTGTGTGTCTTTACATTCTGTTTGCATTAATTACTGTTCGATTGGGTGTTTTCCGGATTGTGTATTAACATGGCATGAATAGACGATGAATATTATTGGTCAAAGAATTTAAAGTTAGCTACTTAATTTATTGAAGTTATAATCTAGATTCGTATTTATGGAGTCACGTTAGAATTATACTTGTGACAAAATATTACTATATTCTAAGATTTAACTCATGTGTCAAATTCGTTATTTTCCAAAAGTATGGCATTTTACCCTTGTATGTGTATTTTGAATTGATAAATAAATGTCATCTTAACTTGAAAACATGCGACCAAGTGTGGCAGTTACAACGTCTAGTCGGCAACTTGTTTTCCATATAATGTACTTTAAAACAAATTGTGGGGTGTTAATAGTCCAGGCTTTTTAATTCCCAAATAATCTCAAAACACCTTAAAATTGAGTTACATTTTAGTTATTAGTTTTATATTAATTTAAATAGTTCTATATTAGGCTGATATTTAATTTTCATAGTGTTCGACCGATACTATTTGATCGCACAAATACAAAATCGAACACATTTAATCCCAACACCACGTTTTTCGTTAACGTTGAAAGCACTTTTAATTCCAAGGTTAATTTGTTTGAATTTTTTGTCCCATCAAATCAAACACTTTCAGTCCCAAATCTTTTGCATTTTCAGTCCAAATAAAAATAATAAAAAAACAACATTTTTCATATTTACTAAAGTAAGGACCCTATTGAAAATCCAAAAGCAACAAAAAACACAATTTTAAAAAGCAGACAATCAAACGCAATTATCAACAGAAACAACAAATAACCCAATGTTGCCCAATAGCTGCATCAAACTATTTCAGTCCATATAAACATCAAATAAATCCAAATGCAACATCGTGTAAAAAAATTAGCTCCAAACCCAAAAGTTCATCTGTAACAATCCGATTTTCATAAAACTATTTTTAAGCATTTTAAAAATATAAATAATCATATCAATAAAAATCATTCATTCTAATAGAGAAATATTCCCAAATCAGGCCGTTAAAAAAACTACTTGAGCGTATATTACATAAAAAATATAAATAAGTCACTTTCTTTCCACATGCAAATCATATCATATAATCTAATTTCATAAATCTTAATTTACAGCAACGAGAATAATTTAACATAATTAAATCCTAAACATATTTCTAACAAGATAAATTCACCTTAAAGAAAATAATGAAATATAACAATTTTAGTGAATAATTCAGATTAACATATTTATAAAATAATACTAAAACTATTTCATATGCTTTCACTGAAACGCCCTCGCCTCCTCGTCAGCTCCACAACATAACCCTGGAAAATTTAATTGTGGAGGTAAGCTTCCATTAGCCTCTTACAAGTCCATATTAAAATTATACGTTTGAAACATAAACATGAATGACAATCAACTTACAACTTATCATATATAGCAGATGTGCACAGGTTGACCCGGATCACACCAACTTAACATGCGTGTTCGCGGGTTGCCCTGGTTCACACCAACTTAGGTGATTGATCAATCAAACTTATAATGCAACTTATGCGTTGTATTTCATAAAGATATAATGCAACTTAAATCTTGCATTTCATAAGATAATAATTATATCATATAAATGAAACAAGCGCATAAATCAATAAGAAAAGTAAGAACCCCCACCTGAAAAGTAGAAGAAACTTCAGATACGAATGTATGTTCCTATTGTCAATAGTCTTTTTCTTGATCATCTCTTCACTTAGGCATACATTATCCTACCTTATCTCTAATACATGGGATTATATATGGGAAATTGGTAAAATATAGGATTCGATTGACGTTTTAGAAAATTTACAGAATGATTCTGGAAGAGATAAAAAACTTTTACAAGTATTGATTCACTGCACGACAACGAATAACTAATTTTTATCCCAAAAGGGTAAAGAATAAAATTTTGAAATGCTAATAGGTTGGAGTAAAAAGATCATATTAAAATTTTATAGTTTTCAAAATAACATAACTACGGAGTTAGAATTCTTCAAATCAAATATGTTAAAACAGAAAATCTGCGCAGCGATGGAAAAATCTTTATCACTCGAAAACTAATTGATGGATCTCTTTAATATTTTATAATACGATAGAAGACATGTAAATGAAATACATATAAAAAATTGGATTTTTTGAACTACGTTAAATATATATTTCGATTTATAAATCAGAATAAAGAAGTTTTCAGATTTTACACAGCCATGAGATAATATTCATAGCTAAAAAACTACTTGATGGATCACTTTGAATTTTTTACAGGAAATAAAAACCATACCGAGGAAAAACATATCCAAAAATCATAAGATTTGGAGACTTATAGCTAATCAAATTTTCTTAAAAAAAATTAAAATTAAAATCTGGATCAACGAACATAGAAAAATTGTATAAAAATACAACTTGATTAGGACTAAAATTTTAACTCGAACTTGAAAACGTTTGGTTGAATAACATACTAAAATTTTATTAAAATCAAATAATTATAGATAGGGCTTTCGACTTTTTAAAATGGATACCTGAAAATAGAGTGAAAGAGGAAAACGAGGGTCAAACGATGATGTCGGCTCTCCATATGATCCCTAGGATATTTTGGAGATTTTTTTTAAGAAAAATAGATGGTTCGCGTTGTGAACTTGAATCCCATAATTATAGATTATTTTCTTAAGGTTTTAGGTTTCCTAATTAGACTAGGAAATTGTTTTTGTGTTCCCTAAGAAAAAAATCATGGGCTTGGGTTTGTCTAATGCATGGGGCTCATGTCCAATTTAATGAAAGCCTAGTGACATAATATATACTCTTAGCCATTAATTGAAATAATAATTGGCACAAGTTACTTTAAGAAAAAAAAAACATGAAGAATTCTAATAAGACATAAATAAATAATTAAATATGGTAAATCATTAAATAATTTTGGGGCGTTGCACTAACTCTCTAAACCCCTAAAGGACAGCACACCATAAAATTCCAAAAACATCATCATATCAAGGCATATCAATGTCTATACAGTGGCAATCTAAATCGAGCTTTATTCACAAAAAAATCAAATAAAAAATAAAATAAAAAAGTAAATAGCAATCCCTTGCACTACTTGTTCTCAATGTGAGTATAATCAGAGACAAAAAACAATTTAACTCACAAGCCTTTGTCTTCCCAGCCTTGTTGTTGGCTTCTTAGTTAGTGGTTCGGCTTCAAGAATCTCTACTTCATCATCTTTCTAGTTATCTTCTTGGGTGGATGTGGGATATTTAGCCTCCTATGCCATCTCTTCTAGTTGTGTCTGCTCATCATCCTACGAACTTCATATAATTATCTTCCCTACTACCCTTAAGACATTGCAAAGGAATCACTTGGTCCTGTTCAGTTGAAGTAAAAGACCACATGTTTGTGTATGTGTATATATATATATATATATATATATGATCTATGCCTTGAATCTGAGTTTTAGGCGTGCTGAAGAGTCGTGGCCGCGACAGAAAGTGACGCGGCACGACGAATTGTTCCTGGAAAGAAGATTGACACTGTGGAGTGAAAGCGGCCGCGACAGGCAGCTGGTCGCAGGCGCAAGAGAAGGCTTCGCGGGCGCGACAATTTGAGCTAGAATTGTGAGCCTAAAACGGGTTAGGTTGGTCGCGGCCGTGACAATGGTCTTCACGGTGGTGACAGGTGGCGTGGAAGTTAAGTTTCGGCCTTTTGTTAGGGCCCAACTAATAAGGAATTATATCTATTAATTATAATTAGTTTTAGGGCTAATTTGGATCAGTTTTTCATTATTCTCTGATCATCTGTAACCTCTGAAGAAACATCTGAATAAAAGTTTTCATCTTTTCTGCCCGTGAATGTAGCTAACACATCATTAGTGAACTAGGTGATTCTCTTTGTCGATTTACTTTATCGCTTTTATGTGTTCTTTCTTGAATATGGTTTAACAAATTGGTACTAGAGCCTTGTCAAAGGGGTTCCACAATCTATTTGAGAAAGATGTCTGGGATAAATGTGAAAGTCGACAAATTCACAGAGAGGAATAGATTTAGTATGTGGCAGATCAAGATGCGAGCCTTGTTGAAATAACAAGGGTTGTGGGCATCGCTGATGGCGAAGGATAAGAAGGGCAAGGCAGTGGCTCTATTTGACGCTGAGATGGCCAGTCTAGAGGAGAAAGCGCACTCAAAGCTCATGCTGTGTCTTGTAGATAACGTCATTACCGAAGTTGCAGAGAAGGAAACTACAGCAGGGTTGTGGACAAAATTGAAGACTTTATACATGACGAAGTCGCTCACCGACAAGTTGTTGTTGAAGCTACGATTGTTCAGTCTGCGTATGCACGAAGGTCAGTCGCTTCATGAACATCTAGATCAATTGAATACACTCTTATTAGAATTGCGTTATGTGGAGGTCATAGTAGCAGATGAGGACGCTGCTTTGATTCGTATGAGAACTTTGAACGATCTTTCATCATTGGGAAAGCCTATTGTCACTGGAGGAAGTGAGATCAACCTTGCATTCAAGGGAGCTGCGCTATAAGGTGGCTGGTACAAGTTCAGATAGTCAGGCCGTTGGGCTAATAGCCACTGGGAGAGGGAATAAGGGATTTGGAAATACTGGTAAGAAGAAATTCAAGAGGAAGTCTGGATCAAAAGGTCTAAAGCTGACTGATACTTGCAATTACTGCAAAGAAATAGGTCATTGGAAGAATCATTGTCCGAAGAAGAAGCGGAAACAGGAGAGTAAGGCAAATACTGCTGCTGTTGCTGAAGGAGAGAATACCAGTAAATGAATTGAGGATAGACCTGACATCGAGCTTTCAGAAGATAGTAAATGAATTGAGGATAGAACGGACTCTTATTGCCCCCATCCTCGAGCATTACAATGTACCCCTCCCAGAGTACACACCCATCAGCACTGAATATTATTTAGACTGTGAGGAGATGGAGAATATGAGAATCACCATGCTCGGGTATAAAGAGGGAACCTCGGGACCGTCTGTCCCTTATGTCCTCTAAAATGAGGGACCTTACCTCCGCTTACCTAACCCTGGGCTGACATACATCACCAATTTGGGAAGCAAACTGAACTTGGAACTGAGCTCTGAGGCGCACATCAATGCCTCCAAAGAGCCAACCAGTGATGAATTGACCAAGTTCAAGAGAGCCAATAAGTCACGTCCGGTGGCAAGGGTTCGAAGCACGGAAGGCGAGGGAGAATGCAGTAGCCAGCCAAACAGACCATCAAGGAAGAGATCAACAGTAGATGTGCTGTCTCAATCTGAGTTTCAAGAATAATAAGAGGGACTGGTGGCTGCAATGGGGGATGAAATCAAGGGAATAAGAGCTGAGCTGGTGGAAATGAGGACTTCAAATGGAGCTAAATTGAGAGGCATCAAAGAGACCATCAAAGAAAATTAGACAAAGCTCCTCGACCTCTTCAACACCATCAAGGGGTGTTTCACCGGCTCGAGCTCCCGACCTTCTCGATCTTTGTGAGTAGAGTACCGAAAAGCCTTACCCCTTCTTCCCAAACTTAGTCAAAAAACTAAGTTTGGGGGGAGGACAAGGGGGTAAGACATTCTCGGCCGCTCGAACTTCCTGAACCCCCTCCTACCCCTCTTTATCTTCCTTTACTATTGATGTTATTGGCCTGTGAGCCCTTACTTCTATCACTATATACTGTTTTTGTTGGTTTTGGCTTGTGAGCCATTTGGTATTGTGTTACTGTTGATTTGATTTGATGGCCTGTGTGCCAATTATGATTTTTATTTGACTTGACTATTGATGATTGACTCTATCTTGCTTATTGATGATGTTACCTGGCCTATGACCCAATTGCTGTCTTTTGTTTATTTTGGTTATGTTGATATTGTCTTTATTCAATTTTGATACCTTGCATATTTTTTTTTAGGAGTAGGGTTATTTTTGTTAGTTAGTTAGGTTTTGGATAAAATGGTTAATAATTGGTTAAATTCGACGAGCACCAACTCGTACTCCTCTTTTCCACAAACTCGGTTTCCAACCAAGTTTGGGGAGGGGGTGGTAGGCGTACAAGTTGGCCGCTCAAGAAAAAAAATGATTGAACCGTGTAGGAATGAGAATTGTGGCATTGGTTAATGATGAAAATTTTTGAACAAAAATTGTAAAAATGGCACATGATATAGCATGGTAGTCTTTTGAAATAAAATCGAGCTTGCATTCAAGATTTGTGATCAAAATTTGGCCAAAGTGAGTTTTTTTTAGCCTAAATAGATACTCTCATTTTCGGAGTACTTCAAATTCTTCTTTCAGGGTGAAATTCATTGAATGCATGAATTTTCCTCTAGAACTTGCCCTAATTCTCTACTTTTAAATAAGTCAATACATGTTGTGGCATTGAAAATGATATTAGGCAATTCTTGAACAAAACCTATTTCAAAAGCTTGAAAATATCCCCTTTTTACCAAATTTGACATTGTCTCTAGTCAAGCCCCTTGAACTTAAAACTTTTTTGTTTGATAGCCAGCTTTACAAGCCAATCCCCTTTCATTTAGCCTTTGAAACCAAATGGACTATAAAAGTATGAGGGAGGCGGTTGGAAGGTAGTTGGGTTGGAAGATTGGGATCAAATTGGGGGTAGACTAGTGGAAATTGTCGAAAGGTGAAAGGAAAATACGTAAAATAGGTAAGAATTTAGCACACGAGCCTCTCTATTGAAAAAAAAAAATCGAAAAATCAGAAAATAAAAGAAAGAGTTCATTGTATATACTTTTTAAGTGTTTAAATTGGAGAGGTCGGTGAAAAATCACAACATCTTGTGACTATCATTCTCAAGGTTGAAAAAGTCTTAATAAACACATCTCATGTGAGAATTGATGAATATGGGAGATGTAAGCTGGAATAAGATGAAAAAGTCGAGTCTTAGGATCGATTTGAATTGGAAATGAGTGAGTGAGGTAGAGTGATTGTTATTAGAGTGAGGCAACAAAGGACAGGGCTAGAGGATGATCTCGGCCGAGACAGGATGCAAATCTCGGCCGAGATGACTCCCTTCAGAAATTCTGAAGTTTTGAGAAGCTGAAGATCTCGGCCAAGATAGGCATTGCATCTCGTCCGAGATGACCCTCCAGGAAAGTCCAGAAATTCAAGAGATCAAGATCTCGGCCGAGATGAAGCCCAATCTCGGCCGAGATAAGCCAAACCCTAAAAAGCCCTAAATCCTCTTTCTCACGTCTCGGCTGAGACACATTTGCATCTCAACCGAGATCAGCCCTCGAGTCACTAAGAGAAAAACTTTTTTTCACGTCTCAGCCGAGACACACTTGCATCTCGACCGAGATCTTCTACTCTGTTTTAAATTTCTGAATGCGATTTTGTCTAAAACTGAAGTGACAACTCTTCCCCTATATATATAAGTTCCATTTCGAATTTAACTTATCTTTAGACATCCAATAACACATTTTTCAGTCTCCATCATCCTCAAGGACTACATTGGGAAGAAGATTGAAGGCCTTTCATTCCTCAACCCAAGTTCTTGGTTTATTTTATAATTTTATCATGTCTTATTGTATTTCTTTCGATTTACTGATTGTATTAGGATTAATGGGTGGCTAGCACCCTTATTTCAGCCCTTGATCATTGGTTGGACCTTGGATTGAGAATGTTTATGTAATTTCTACTGTTGTTAACCGATTGGATTATGTTTTTGGAATGTTCTATGTTATTTGGGATTGTTGATTCACACTTATGAATTGAATTGTGGTTTGATCGCCCATTTGGATATTTCTTAGTGTGTTGCTAGAATTGAGTTTATAATCCGTAATTGTTATGAATCCGATTCCCGAGTAGCAAACAATAGATTTATTTTATTGGGGATAACATAGATTTCGACCACTAGAACCGAACTTACGAGTTTTATGTCGAATCTACTCCGTTGCCTTAATTCTTAATGCACTCGACTATTGATTCTTAAAGAGCTTGTTTTAGGATTTGATAAGTTGAGTAGGATTAATTAAAGAGCTTTTTTTGATTAATCATACTTAAGAGACAACAAGATTGATAGAGCTTGTTATCAATCTTGGAGTAGGAGTTCTAAGGCTGATCAATTGGGTAATGTCATTAATTACATAGATTGTTTGAAACAAGGGGATACTTGATCAAGGGTTGAATACTTTAATCATACTTTAAAAACCCAAAAATTAATCTACTTATCTTGTCATATTTTGTTAATTGAATCTTAAGTTTAGTTGATCATAGTTTAAACAGTTGTTCTTGGTAGTTATTGGTAGTTTATAGTTTGACAAACAAAACCCCCCACCTTTATCGCTTTCATTATTTGTTATTGTTCTTATTTGAATTTTATAATTGCTTGACCAATTGAAATAACACTAGACTGCCGTTCCTCGTGAGATCGACCCTTACTTATCGCTCTACTAGTTAGAGTTGTTGGCTAAGGTTTAGTATATATATTCATCTATATATACAAATTTAATTTGGCACGTTCGACGATACGTGATTAAAGACCATAGAGGTAAGTGTACTTTTTCTTTAGCACAACAGACTTTGCGATGCGTGAAGAATTATCACTTGAAGCTGCTATACCTGCCGAGAAATTTGCTCCTGACTTCTCATGGTATGAAATTTCAATGTTTTTCAAACTATGTTATTTTACCTACTGATTTGGAAATTAAGTTTCACAAGAAGTGATACAAGTGGTGCTTGTGAGCGAATAAACAACTGCTTCCATTTGAATCATACATGAGAAGCTTCCTACTATTTCATAAGGGCTATTATTTATTCAATGTTAAAGTTATTCTCTGTCTTTGTGTTCAGCTGATTCATTCTTGACCAGGACTTCAATTGTAATCCTTCTTTCGACATATGCAAATATTTTGATACACACTCATCCACCAGAGGAGCTATAGAGTCAAAATTTGGGCGATATCAAATAAGTAAGGTTAACAGATTTTCTTTCATTTTTACTTTGCACCAAAATTTATGTCCTAGTGATGAATGAATTTATGCTTTAAGGTATGAAAGTTGCATCGATGTTGAAATACAGCAACGTGTTTTTGAGTACCATGCTTTAAGTAGAAAAGGTTCAGCTCTTGTGCTATACTTGCTGAAATGCCGAAGTTTCCAGAGCTACAGGTTGAAATATGGGATTAAATAGAATGATTTATTTTTGTCTAATTATTGATATTGGCATGTCTCACTGTATATATCTTTGTTTTCTCGATCTTTGTTCATAAGTCATAACCAGTAAAGTGGCTAGCAGTATTGATTTTCCATAAAGTGATGGTCCTATGTTCTAATTGGCAGAAGAAGTAAATTGTTTTTATTATGTAATCATCTTGATGCTTATGTTCATGTGCGTAATTGAGGGAATGAAACCACAAAGACATTTGGATCTTCTTTTCTTGCTATTTTACCTTTTGCTGAAAGCAGTTTGCCATAGCTTTAGGTATGTATAGTCAATTTTTTATGGAGAGACCATAAAAAGCGTGAGTAGCCACTAAGTTGGGACAAAGATGTGTTGCAATTTGATGGATTTACAAAGATGATCTTCCAGTTAATAACAAGCCATAAGGTCTTGGTGGTTATCGAAGAGGGTTATTGGATCAAGATGCTGATGCGATGGAGTTCAAAGCAAGGCACAACGAGGTTGTTCTAATGACATGATTAGAACGATTTCGAATCTTCTGCTACATATGGTGCTACATCTCCTACTACAGTTATATAAATATAGTAGATATGTGCATTTATGATGTATTTATGATGTCACTGTGTATATGTGTCACTGTATTGTATAATCGTAGTAGAAGATGTAGCAGTATTTGTAGTAGAAGATCCAATCCGGATTAGAACAGGTCGGGTGATTCTGCATCTTTTTGCACTTCATGAAGTAAAATCTCAGCGATCTTGGAAAGACTTTTTTTCCTTTTATCATTTTAGATAGACTTTCAGGTTAATCTACAACATATGTCATGTTTGATCTCTTTTTTTTTCAGGTAGGTTTGACAGTAATCTAGCATTTATGCTATTTTCAGCATAACTGTGCTCTAAAGCATGGAGTTGTTAAGTGAGATGAATAATCTGGTAAGGCAAAGGTTAATAGTCTATCCTTGACAAAATGGATAACAAAAAAAATGAGGTTGATGTCCCTCTTTTTTATATTTTAATCAGTGATTTTGCTTCATGAGTCCTCTTCCACTTCTTTTTAGTTTTTCACCCTTCTTTTTCTTTTGTTTGGTTCTGATGAATGAGCTTGTTGAGGCAATCAAATCTGTTAATTTGTTATTCTCTTAAAAAATTCATGTTAGTTAGTGTTTCTTATTTCTACTTATTTAGCTCTTGTAAGTTGTAAGTGCTTGGGTCAAGTGTACTCATTCTCCTTGACCTTTTGGATTGATCTTTGCATCACAGTAAAGTATTTTTTTCTTTTGTCTACAATCTTTTGGCTAGGACAGAATAAACTAATTGTGTCCATTTCTGTTGGTTGGTTACTATGAGATAAGTTGATGTGTATTAGCTATTGCAGTCAATCTTTCATTTATTGAAAACTCTTATCAGTTACTAAATCTCATTCACCTTTAATCAGATTTCAAATATATTTCTCATGGAAAAGCTTTTTAGAGGACTAGCACTACGCACGTGCATTGCACGTGGTTATAATATTTTACTATTATTTATTTAAAAAAAAATTAATTTGAACATAAAATAATTGTACATTGTGATCACTGAAATATATACATAATTTCGAAGATTATTCAATGTAATAAAAATTAATCCATTGAACAAACATAATTTTGAATCAACTAAGAACTAAAAGAATCACAAAAGAGAAATAGAAAAGTTATATAACCTTAGTCTTAATAAAATAAGTTATAATAATTAATATTAAAAGATTCGCAAAAAACGACATACCATGATATATATTGTAGAAATGTTTAGTCTTATAAAATTTTCTATTATACATGTAAAGTTTGATTTATTCAAACTATTGTTTACTTCTTATTATACACAGACTCGTTCATCATTAATATATCTTGAATAAAGTTATACAATGATTGAAAAACTATATACAGAATAATGAGGCATATATTTTTATGTTTTGCACCAAATCACTGACATTTGAAGAAAAACACATTTTTAATTGTCTCATTATATCATTAACTGACATTCATAAGTCAATTATTTGTTTATATACACAAAATATTAGGTCTAACGTACTTTTCTATAATTCTCTAATAAATAATTTCGATTTCAATATACATTTGCACATGAAATTCTTTACATATTTTAATGTGAGGAAAAACTTCCAGCAACTTAGTATCAAGGTCCAACATCCAACTTTTGTCATGAAAGCTATTTTCTAATTTTTTTTATTATTATTAAATATAACCCTCTTTAATATAATGTACTTATTGATTTAAGATTGCTTATTTCAATTTTCCTTAATTATTTTCTCAATGCAACGTCGAAATTTAAAAATTATGTGTGATTTAATAAAAATCATACTATAGTATAATTACAAAATAAATAATATCTTTTATGGAAGATTGACTATATACATAGTGTCTCACAATCTTCAATCAAGACACATGCTACAATCTATATAAAATATAATAAATGTTTTACATAATTTGTAATGTCTTTAATGCCTTATTTAGTTATAGTGAAATACTCCTAATTTTTTCAAACATTGCACATCCATTTAAAAGTCTTATATATACATGATTAAACCACGCATTCCGATTTTATTTTTCACATTTCATTTTTTATTTAGACTATACAGTACTTTATTCGACGTAATTATTTTTTCTAATCTATTGTCAAGTTAATATTAACATTCACATTTCACTTTCTTTATTTTTCAGCTGATACTTATTCACATAGTACAATTGAATCATTCATAGTACAACTTAGTTCATTATTTCTTTATCGTTCTTTTTTATTCTTTATTGTACCCTATAATTTATATAGCATAGTACATTCATCTATCAAGTTATTACATATGCTTATTAAAAAATATATACATATATATATATATAATATTTTTATTGATTTAATAATTTGTTTAATGTTAGATCTTAAATATTTAAAAGAATTGCAACTATTCACGTTCACTAATTTTTTCGTTTGCAATTTTATTATTTCTCTTATTAGTACAATAAAATTTCACACCTCGGTCTGAACTCCAATTATTATAAATCTTGTGATTTTTATGTCTCTCTCCAATTTTCTACCATAACAGTTTTTTCTTTGGTCTACTTAAATTACATCAACTGTTAAAAGTATTACATCAGTGAGTATATTTATGTAGGTGTGTAAGGTATGTGATTAAAAATGATGTTCAACTTATAGACTTATTTAAATAAAATCGATCCATTGTATAGACCAATAGTACTTGAATTTACACAATATCACTACCGATGCATTTATAGTTTTTATATCTTCGTATATCTCTTTTACTGATTTCATATATAAGCTACTTTTATCGCTTTCCTCCATCTATATATATATATATATATATATATATATATATATATATATATATATATATATAAATGACTTTATCGTATACTTTTTTGATTCAATAAAATTCGTAAATCAATTATTATTTTCTCTTGTTGTAATGTTTATAAATGTTACTTATGAAATATATCGATTTCATTCTTCTAAATCATTGAAATAAATATAATATATAATCTCATTTCCTACAAGTATAATAATTCGATTTATATTTACTTAGTAATGCTCATACAAAGAAATTTAGCTTGTAAACATATATATTGCTAGTTTAATCTAAATTTAAACAGTAAGGCTAAATGTATGCCTAGTTTAATCCAAATTTTGAAATATTATTGTAATAGTTAACTTGTATGTACATCTACCTATAATATAGATATTTAATTTTTATTTTCGTATACTTTTCTCATAGTATAATATGTCTAACTCTATCATATTAATTTATCCTTTGATTTTTCTATTGTATTACCTAGACTTGTCTATTATAATTTTTTTCATAATGAAAATTTACTTAGACCCTTTAATATTCATAATTTTTACGCTAGTTTTTTTTTTATAATTTTGTTTATTATGTTAATAAAGTTATATCTACTAATAATAAAGTCTATTCATAAGTTTGTGTTATCTTTCTTCACAATGCATTTTCTCGCTTCTATTCATTTTATCATCATATAGTTCTTATTCAATTGTTTTGACATTATTTTCTATTGTTGGACTTTGATAAAGTGGTATACACAAAAATACATACAATTTTCTAACATGTCCTTTTACTTACTCAAAAGTCAATTTTAAAATATAACTTAGCAATTTCACATGCAAAGTCATTTTATTCTTTCATTTTAGTACTTGCTTCAAGTTTATATTATAATGAAGTTTAAATACTATGCTCTAACATTTGATCAATTCAATAGTTTACACTTTAGTCTAAATATTACATATTCAAATCTTATTTTTCATTAGATAACTTATATAAATTCTATTATTGTTTCCCAGTGTTATAATATTGATACTTCAATAATTTAGAAATTTAGGGAGATTATTGCAAGTAGCAAATTTATAATATTCAAATTTAGACAAATAAATTGTTACTATTAGATAAGTATTATTCTAATTTATATTTATAATAAGAGTTGACTGTTTTATTTATGACCAAACACTATGTAAGAATTTGTTATAATTTATACATAGTAATATAAATCATTGTGAATCATTTACATATTGTTCTGACATATAATGTTTACATTTTTTAAATAGACTAAAAGATTTAATTTAATTTCATCTATTTTTCCCAAAAAATTCTTTAATGACATTTTTTTAATTTAACTTTTAATTATTTTTATATAATAAAAAAATATAAGTACGATCATACGTCAACAATCTTGTGTCTATTATTCTTAAAAAATAAAGTTACTAAATTAGCCTTAAAATTTTGCTAATTAATGGTTTTTTTCTTTTTCTATAGTTTCTTTTTTTTTTTTTGACAATTGTATAAACGAATCTCATTATAAAAGAGATAAGAAATTTATAAAGAAACTTAAAAATAAAATAAATAAAAATAATAATATTATATATATTATTAAAAATAAAAAAATATATATAGAATATGATTCATATGTAGGTTTAACTTATGCCATTAGATGAATTACATATCATATCCATGAATTTTTTAGGGTATCATATCTATGAATTGATAGATGAACTATATAGGGCTCTAACCAAATAAATAAAACTTTGAGAATATATTTAATAAACTAACCTTAAACACTAAAATTAATTAATAATATAATAGGCAAATCAAATTTTGTCTAACTATATATAAAAAAGATTCAAAGATAAAGTTTATAAATAAAACTTTAAAATATAGTTACCAAACTAACCTTAAAAATTCAAATTCATGAAGGATATAATAGACAAATCAAATTTTGTAAGAAACAACTCACACTTTTATAATAGAAGTAGATAACTATTAATGAGCCACCCTAAAAAGAAAAGAAAAACACTTCAGTTTATGTTCTCAATTTTACTGATATGCTTAAACCTATCCTAAAATTTGTATATGATCATCTAGGAGTGCGTGGTGCAAAACCTCCTTTAATACTTGAATCTTGAAGATCAATGGAGTTTTACATAACTGATGAAAATGCATATGCTGGGACAAATGAGTATTACGACCATTGTCTGTGGAGTGGTGATAATGGCAGGTATGGACATATGTAGGTGTATCTTGACTCTTATTTCACATTTATGCACTTTATATGCTAATTATTTATTCATTAAGCTTGCAATATAATATATGATGTTTCATCAGCTTCGTAGCACTACCAGAACCATATAGGTGTACATTAACTCATTGAATCATATTGAGCTAATATCTTTAAGTGTGATATTAAATTGCTTGACCTTTAACTTATAAAGTAGATTAAATCAATTGAGTTCTTTCTTTTTCTTTTGATGTTCGCTACCAAAATTCTATGTGTTTTTCTCTTTTCCAATTGATGTTCTTAGTTGAGCTTTGATGTCCCTACTTGTAACTCTTTTGTGCTAGCAATATTCTAGTAACCTCACTTATTTGTCTTGGAACAAAAGGTTCAACACATACTGATATATATCCACTTCATACTATAAAATTAGTGAGAATGATGTCTTACCATGATGTCTTGGAACAGAAGGTTCCACATATATTTGTCTTACCTTGATATTGCTATACTGTCGGTGGTGTAGGATCTTAAAAAGAAAAGGCTAAATTTATTTGCCCGTGGCTTGATAGTTTTCATATTTGCACTGGTATATTTTACCATGGCCAAAGATGTTAGATATGATAATTACAAATTTCCTTGCCAAGGTTTGTTATTACGTATATTGGATCCCCTAAATTTTCAATCTTGGGAATTCTCTATTGTACTTTGTTTAAAAGATTTAACTCACATATTGTTTTCCTTAGTGAGAAGTTAGAGAATATCAAAAGATGGTTTTTTATTAATTTTTTTACTTTTGTTTTATACTTTAGATATATCTGATTATGACCTTATACTTAATTTTTTTTTACTATTTTGTGTTGTAGATATCTAGATTAACAAATAATTTTTTGTGTTTAATTCTATCTTTTTTGTTTTTTGTTTTTTTTTTTTTTTGTTTTTTTTTTTTTTTTTTTGGCAGGATAATGAAAGATGATTCAAAAGAAAAGATGTGCCTCTGTAATGGATTTAAGTATATAAAGAAATTAATTTGTAATTTTTTTTTCTAGCTTTGAGACGTAATGTAACTTTTGATTTAGAAATAAATGAATTTTTTTAATCTAGTATTTACTCTTTCTTATGCGCTATGTTATAAAACTATATAAAAAAAATTATAAAAGAGCATCATCTACAACAACGGTTTATGAAAAAAAATACAACGGTTCGTAGTCTAAGAAAGTCAACAACCGTGTACATATCGTAGTCGTAAATGTTATTATTACGACAATGATTATCAATCGTAATCTTTCCCGTTAATTACTACGGTTCAGACCGTAGTCGAAGAAACTCACCAACTGTGGTCATACATACCGTTGTCGTAGATGCTACTATTACGACAACGGTTATCAACCGTAGTCTTTGTTGTTAATTACTACGGTTCATTAGTCATAGTTTTTGGTGATAGGTCTACCACTATGATATCCACTACCACGGTCGCTGAATGCCTTTAACTACGATTTTTCACCATAGTCTTAAACGTTTTTTGTAGTAGTGTCAACCTAAAAATAACTGATTATGCATCAAGCATTTCAGTTAAGCAGCTTAAACCAACAAGTATAGATACACGATGTTTGAACTATCAGCATAAACAACATTACACAGTCGAAACATCTTGACTGTATGTGTGCAAGTTCATTCAGGACTCAACATAGGGAGTAACTGTTTAAACTATCAGCAGTACCAGCATCACTTAGTTTACACTCTTTCACACTTGATTACAGAATCTGATTTATCATTTTAATTCATAGTAGCATCTTAACCCATTTATATATGAGGACAAACAGCGTCAGTACACATATGTGAACTACCAGCAACAACAACATCAGATTTTGTAATCAAGTGAACTCAAACACACAAAATTAACCGACATGCATAGAGCCTCCATAATGTATTCAAATAGCACAAAACAAGCAATAAGAACACATTGGTGAAAATAAAT
Organism: Ajuga chamaepitys; assembly: GCA_958295605.1. Lineage (NCBI taxonomy): Eukaryota > Viridiplantae > Streptophyta > Magnoliopsida > Lamiales > Lamiaceae > Ajuga > Ajuga chamaepitys. The sequence continues at coordinate 21,310,651 of OY282506.1, read as the reverse complement.
GCACAGATCGATATTTAACTAGTATACTGAGCAACAGATCAAGAGATCCCCCACAAATCACCCACAGATCTTAGATCTAATAGCATATAAGAGTAATAGATCCACAAAGCCCCAAAGATTGGGCACAAATCTCAGATCTAACAGTATATATAGTAAAAGATCAAGAAACCTAAAAAAAAAGTAGAACTGATCTGAGATCTAGTAGAAGCAGAATAACTTCATAAAGATTGGAAACCAAAGAGTCAAGTGCTGCATGAAATGATCTCGTTTCTCTTTCGTATCAAGCCACGAACTTATAACAGGAATCGGAGATGCTAAATCAACCTCGTGAGACCCAAGACCTTCGGTAGGTTGAGAGGTGGAACAAAGATCTAAGTCGGAATCTGGTTCCTTCGGCAGATTTGGGGTCTCAAGGACGAAAGATTAATCCTCTGAATCTGAATAATACACCCCCACAGAAGCTGAATCTTCGATCGAAATCGGGACTAAAGGGTGTCGAAACACTGAGATTTCGAGAGTAAATTACAGGATCTGTGAAAAGATTGTAGAAGATGAGAGAGAAGTAGGGTTTGTGGGGGTTAAGTAGTGGATCAGATAGGTTTTGAAGTTGAGAAGGTTGAAGAAGATGAGAACGAAGTAGGGTTTGTGGGACTTAGAGTAGTGGATCGAATATGATCCAAAAAGGGGGTGTAAACAGGTAGTTGAAATGGGTTGGACTGGTTTTGCGGTTTGGGTTGGGATAATTAGGTGATAGGTTACTTAGGGGGTTTTAATTAGTGGAAAATGGTGATTTAGTAATGGCATTTCAGTAAATAAAGTGTAATGTGGGGGTAAAAAGTGTGACAATTCTTTACTTATTAAGAAGTGTGCAAGTTTGCTTGGGACGGATGAAAACAGAAAGCGTGCAAGTTCATTCGGGACGGAGGGAGTGGGCGATATTAATTTAAACAAATAAATTTCTAATTTTTAAAATTTTAGGTAAATCTAATTTTTTCAATAAGCTTTTTAGTTTTGGAAACGACATGCCTCATTTTTTTACGGAGAAGAAAAAATATATATATATATATATAAATAAAGGCTTTATCCCATTATGTGAGACTTGTATCACTCTCGTGCGATGCACGCAAATTTATTTAGAAAATAATAATTTAATTAAATTAAAATATTATATAATCTAATGTTAAAAAATGGAGTTCTTGCATTCTAAACCAAATAAATATTGAATAGTTTTGAATAAACATATAAAAATTATAAGTAATGTAACTATCCGTTTCTCTAATGTGATATATGGATTTCATATAACGTATATATATATATATATATATATAAAGATAAATGAATATTCAAACAATAATAAATATAAAAGAAAATCAAATTGTTGTGTGAACATATATTTAGGTGATAATGAATATTCAAACAAACACTAATATTATCTTAACATTGAACTCAAACATATATTTAGTGTGTCTGTATCCATATTGATATGTGTAGACACCCGCAAATAGCTTAAGTGATAATGAATATTCAAACAAATATAAAAATTTAAATATCATACAACATATCAAAATATATATTAGGCGGCGACTATCTGCAACCCACAAAATTTCTTAATACAGCCCACTACTTTAATAAATTAGAAAGCTATTAGTAAAAGACTATAACATCCTTAATGAAAATATAAAATAATCAATTAAAATAATATATATATATATATATATAATTCAAAAATATATATATAATTTCTCTTTCTTCAGTGTCATCTTCAACACTGCCGTGTTTATTTCTTGAACTCCATAAACCCTAGTTTTCTTAAAAAAAATAATCAATGGAGAGCATAAATAATCATTGACCATAGATATTAAATCTTAGAATAAAGATCATAATATGTAATAAAACATAAAGTGATTCCACTAATAATAATTTCGGACCCGATTATAAATGGAGTTTGAAGATTGATAAGTGGATCAATGACGAGTTGTTTTTTGTTTTGATTTTAAAGAAAACAAAAGCATTGTCATATGATAAACCTGCAGGACAGTACCATAACTTCTATCTGTTATCTCAAAAAGGAAGAAAATGTGGCTTAAATCTGATTAATCTTTGGGAATGACGATGAAAAAGGAAGAAAGGAAAAGATCGAAAATGTGGCTTAAATCTGATTAATCTCTGGGAATGACGATAAAAAAGAAAGAAAGGAAAAGATCGAAAAAAAATGACGCACACCCTCTCAATTGACAATCTGTGGACACAAATTATTTATTAAGTCTCCATTAGCTGTATGGAGAAACAAAACAAATTATTAGACTGAGAACTAAAACATGACAAAGTTGATCGGATGAAGAAGATGTTAAATAAATTAGTTTGCAGAAGATGGCATAAATTATACGTATTTTTTTAACTTTTTTATCCTTTTATTTATACTGTTTTAATATTAATTAATTAATTTGATAAAGAAAGGTTATAATTGGTATTTAGCGGGTTGTATTAAGAAATTTGTACTGAATTTTAAATAAGAGTGGGCTACATTGAGAAGTGGGTTGCGCTAAGAAATTTTTGTGGGCTGCAAATAGTCGTCGCCTATATATTAAATAGAATAATGTTATATTAAATTAGTGCTTTTTTTTTTGTTTTTTTCATTTTAGTTAGATATTTTAACTTATCTAAATAATTTTCAAATTTTGAATATACCTATTTAACTGCGTCTTTAAAAAGAGAATTCTAATTTTAAAGTTTTAATATATATACTCAAATACGTTGCATGTATAAATAAATTTTGATATTAACAAAACAAATTCAAAGATCATTCAATAGTTGGAATAACAAAATAACAAATATGATTTTTTTCAGTATATCTTAATAATTTCATATATGTTGATGTTTATTCAAATAAATTCTACATTTTTATTATAAATATTAGATTTATTAAGATACAAATTTATTAAAAAACATGAATTAATTATGCAAAATGTGGAAAATAGACATAGTTCAAGTTAATTAATGCGACAAAGTAATGTTTATCAGTGTTCTAAAAAACGGGCTAGGCGGCCGCCTAGGCGCTAGGCGGCCCCAGCCCGACCCGTTTTTTCACCTATTCGGTCGTTTTCGGCGGTGGGCGAGTTTGGCGCCGCCGAGCCCGATTAGGCAGCGCCTAACCCGCCTAGGCGCCGCCTAACCCGCCTAGGCGCCGCCTAACCCGCCTAGGCGCCTAGGCTCCATTTTTTTTTTTTTTTTTTTTTAAATTTTAAGTTATATATATATATATATATTTGAATCACTTAATTGATTTGGATGACATATTTTGATTTTTGACTTATGGGCTAATGCTTCACGTATTGCTTTATTCAATATCGACTATTGAATTTTGCAGTATTCTTTGTTTTTTGTATATGTAAATATTACACTATCCTTGATTATGTTAGCTAACAGGCAAAATATAGTTTGTTTAGGATAGGTTGCTATTATTTTCAATTTTTTTATATATTATTTACTTATTGAATATTTATAAATAATTAAATTATTCGTCTAAGGTGGTGCCGCCTAGGCCCCGTCTAGGCGCTCTAGGCGCTAGGCCCCAGTCGACCGACCGACTAGCGACTAGCGATTTTTAGAACATTGATGTTTATGATGCAAACTCTAAAAAATTTATAAAGATCAGGCTGATTTATTTATTTTATTTTTTAAAAGAAAATTAGATTGCAAAATTTATAAATTCTCACACTTTAGGTTGCAAAGTGTAAATTTTTAAATAAAAATAACATAATAAATATAATGGTTAATTACCAAAAAAATCTCGACATTTGGTCCAATTTTCAATTGCAACATGACTTTTAAAACTTATCAATGTTGGTCACCAATTATAATTCTTATTCAATTACAACATCGGTTAAAAAAATTTACGCTTGATTGTGTCTCCATCACCACCATTAGATGTGCCTGGACACGACCTTCATTTGCCCTCAATCAATTTCATAATTCGCCAATTTTCCTGTCGTTAATTGAGAGTCGAAGAAGTGACGTAATAGCTTAAATCACCAATTAACAACAGTGAAAATGATGAATTGTGAAATTGATTGAGGGTAAATGGCAGTCTTGTCCATGTGCATCTAATGATGGTGATGTCAACACAATCAGGTGTTAAAAAAATTAGCCGATGTTGTAATTGGAAAAAAGTTAAAGTTAGTGACCAACATTGATAAGTTTTAAAAGTCATGTTGCAATTGGTGATTTTTTTGGTAATTAACCCTAAATATATATGAAAAGATGAAAAAGTAATAAAAATTAATTTCAATATTAATTTTCATATATAAATATGTGTGGAAGTCGTAATCATGCGATTAACCAAACAAAATTTATTATTTATAACAAACTACAAATTAATATTTGCAACTATATAATAATTTAATAAGCCGATTATTAAATTATACAGTAAATTTTATTTTAAATTTAATAAAGTACACATGTAATTATTTAAATAATATATTTTATCTCGACATATAAATGAAGAAATTTTATGTTAAATTAAATAAATTGATCAAGTTTTTCTTTTATAAAATAATTCAGACGGTTATTTTTTTATTAGACAATTATGTACCTCTATTTTAGTTGTATTCTTGTTCCAAGCTATCATACTAACCACATTGAATGCTCAAATAGTATTCAAATAATTAACGAACAAACAATGTAATATTTCTAAATGAAATATCCATTTATAATATGTGTGATCTAGATATTAAATTTTCCTAAAAAATATGGATATCAAATTAATTTGATAATAGTACATAAAAAATAGATTCGAAATGAAAAAAAGATATTTGTAGTTTAAAATATTAAAATAAAATTTTATTTTTACTAAATGTGATAATAACATACTACATCCGTTGTTTTTTATATGCAATTTTAATTTTGGATAAAAGAATCAAAATACAAGTGAAATGGACAAAACATTAGCCCTCACCAAATTTCCTATCTCTTCACAAATCCCTTAAATTTATCCTAGCATAATTTAAGTTGAAGACTTGAATTTTGGAAAAGTACCTCAATTAGGGATCTGAATATTGGAGGTTCTCAATTCACGGCCTGTATTTTGCGTTTTTCTCAATTAGCGAGCTAGAATCTCAATTCAAGATTACGTCTTCAAAAGTAGGATATATTATTCGATATGCAGAAGATTCAGCATGGAGTAGATTGAACGTTTTAGTACCGAGTGTATTAAAATTTTCTATATATAGTAATGAACATTCCATACATTAGATAATGTATCTTATTTTTCAAGATGTAAGATTGAGAAAAAAAATTCAAAACCTAGGACCCTAATGAAGAAAAAATAAAAAGAAAAAAAAAAAAATTCAAGATTCAGGTCTTGAATTGAGACATTTTCTGAAATTTAGACCTAGTTGAATTTCCCAATTTATCATCTTTTCTTTATATTATCTTTCTTTATATATGATACTAGATATGGTAAAATAGATAATTAGAGATTTCTAGAGATAATTATGGTACGGATAATATTGGAAAAATTAGAAAAAAGAGTGACACTCATGTGCATCTTATGCACATTAGTGTTATTGTACACCTTGTGTGCCCCACTTATAATTTTTGCGCGCGCAACCTATATATATTAAGGTGTGTTTGGAATCACAAAATAGGCGCTAGCTTAGTTGGTAAAGGCACGGCATTTTACCCTTCAGTGCGCGGGTTCGAATCTTAACAGCACATTTTTTATTTTTCACTAACAGTATATTCAAATTCCGAGCATAGTATATGTTATAAAGCCTGAGAGTATATGAACAACACCTTTTTTATTTTTCACCAGCAGTATATTCACATTTATATTCAATACTTAGAGTATATTTAATATTTCGATACAGTATACGTTATGATGTCTGACAGTATATGTTGTTTTTAGTTAATTTTTGTTTTATACTGCGATTTTTTTTTCCAGCTTACAATACACACAGTATATTTAATATTTCGATACAGTATATGTTGTGATGCCTGACAGTATATGTTGTTTTAGTTAATTTTTGTTTCATACATGCCTAACAGTATATTTAATATTTCGATGTAGTATACGTTATGTTGCATGACAGTATACGTTGTTTTAGTTAAGTTTTGTTTTATACTGCGTAATATTTATTTTTTCCAACTTACAATACTCACAGTATATTTAATATTTCGATACAGTATACGTTATGATGCCTGACAGTATATGTTGTTTTAGTTAATTTTTGTTTTATACTGCAAATTTTTTTTTCCCAACTTACAATACTCACAGTATATTTAATATTTCGATATAGTATACGTTGTGATGCCTGACAGTATATGTTGTTTTAGTTAATTTTTTTTTCATACTGCGAAATATTTATTTTTTCCAACTTACAATACTCACAGTATATTTAATATTTCGATACGGTGTATATTATGATGTATGACAGTATAGGTTTGGTTAGATTAATTTTTCTTGTATATTATACAATATTTATATTTCGAACTTACAATACAATTATTGTTGCATTATAAAAACACTTAATAATACAATTTATAATTTTTTCTAGACTCACAGGCTAAAAGATAAAAAAATTAAAGGGCAAAAAACAAAAGAAAGAAGAAGGAAAAGGAAAAAAAGATGAAGGAAGAAGAAAAAAATATGCAAACGGAATTGAACCCTTGACCTTAAGGTTGAGATATTTAAGACTGCATTAAATACCACCAAGCCACTTGCTTTTAGTGTTCAACAAACAGGCCGCTAATTATATAACATGCGCGCAAAAAAAAAAAATATAATAATAATTGGCGGGTTCAGACCGGTCTGAACCGCGCTATTTATTTGAGCCGAACCGGTGGGGCCCACAAGGTGTACGATAACACTATGGTGCATCTTATGCACCCAAGTTTTTGCCTAGAAAAAAAGGCTAAAAAGACATTTACTTAAAAATTGACAATACCTAAAACTATATTTAATATTCTATCCGTCCCGAATGAACTTGCACTTTTTGCTTTTCGGTACGTCCCAATCAAATTTTCACAACCTTAAAAAGAAAAAGTATAACACAATCTCTACCTTCAAAATCTCTACCCTCAAAATCTCCACCCTCAATCTTCACTCTCAATCCACATTTGAAAAGTCAACATAGAAGCAAAAAATAACTTTTCTTAATATATTGCACCCCTAATGTGCACCCTTAGGGGTGTAAGTTCATTCGGGACGGAGGGAGTAATTTTTTTTTTCATCTAATAAAAATTAGAAAAATGATACAGATAGTAATGGGAAATTTAGGAAAGAAAAATCGAAAAAGATATCTATTTAAATTTTTTTTAACAAAATCTAAAACTTCATCTAATAAAAATGGAGGTAGTACCAATTTTTGTCTAAAGTTTTAGACGAAAAAGTATTAATTATAGAATTACTCTCACTTTATGTATGTGTGTGCGCGTGCGCGCAGTAGGGGGTCAAATATTAAACAAATATAACGTAAAATGAAATACTGACGAACTGTATTTTATAAATAAATCATTTATTTTTAAATTTTTACAAAAAAAAAAAAAAAAGAAAAGAAAAACCTTGTTTTACTAATCTAGCTTTGTAGGTCAATAAAAAATATTTAATACATACAATAAGCAAAGAAAATAATATTATTTTCTAACTAATTATAATATAAATGATATGAATGTCAGATTAAAGTTCGTGAAAAGACCATTAAAACTATATATGTTAGATAAAAAACGGATCCTATTTGATTCTTGACGACTGGTGGATGACAGATAGAAATGAAAAAAATTATTAGAATTTACAAAAATTAAAACAAAATTTAAAACTTACCAAATGTATAACTATTTGCCTATGAAGTAAAAATTAGGTGGGAAAATTAAAATTACAAAAATAATCTCCATTTTACTTTTATATATATATATAGATGAATCATATTATACTCTCATGTATTGGAGGAAATAAAAATAAACCCGCAAGAACTGTAGATTTATAATCTGTAAAGTTATTACCAAGGGAGACGAGAGATTACACACCATTAGGTTTGGTCCAAATTCATTCTTGTACCAAGCATCTTTTGTTTTGGTCCAAGTATGATTAGTTTCTCATAAAATTTAATTTGTCTATTAGATAATTTACTATCTATCAACTTTTAAGGTTAATTTAGTAACGGTACATTTAAAGTTTTAGGGTCCGTTTGGTTACAAATCATTAATGGCAATGATAATGAGTATGAATGAAAAATTAATCATATTAAGAAATAAAATGGGGAGAATTATTAATAAAAGGGGATAATGATTAACTTATTTATTATGTACCAAGCACCATAAATGATAATAAGTCATCATTCATTCTCATTCCTTACCCCCTTAAACCCCCCAACCAAGCGGACCCTTATTTATTTTATAAGAGCTCTATATAATTCAAATCTCGTTTATTAATTTATGAAATTTTATATCCCATATCATATAGTATTTAAATCATCTAATGGTACAAGTTGAACCTAAATATTCATAATATTTTATATTTTTCCTTCCTCTTTAGTAATATATATAATATTATTCATTTTATTTAGTTTTCTTTTAAGTTTCTTATTTGCTAACATGTACAATGTTTTTATAGTCCAAACTAATTTGTTAACTCATTGAATTTTCTATGACATTTCATATGATATTTAGTTCAGCTAATGACATAAGTTGAATCGAAATATTCATAATTTCTTATATTCTATTCATTTTTAGTAAATAACATTAAATTATTCTTTTTTTTTTATTTTTTCTTCATTACTTCATAAATTTCTTACCTTTTTATGATTGAATTCTTTTATACTTGTAGAGAAGGAGAAAGACCCAATCAGCAAAAATTAAGAGAAAAGTATATTGGTATTCAAAAACCTTATTAGTTATGTTTTTCATCTCTCATTCTCAAGAGAATTTTGTGTGTTTCTATATTTTTTTTTAAACATATGCAACTATACTATCTTTATATGCATTCCACTAATAACAACAACAAAACATTGACATGACAATTGTAGTTTATCACAGTATTATTATAATCGGACCGATGATCAAACCGGCCTTCCCACTAGTAAGAGGTTCAACCGGTTGGCTCGGTCGAACCAGTGGTCTAACCGGAAAATTGCTAATTTTTCAAATAATTGAATTCTCAAAGTCTTACTCTTGCACCTATTGAGCAGATTATCAACTTATGAAATTGAGATTATGCCTGACAGATTCAATAGCCAATTATTTTCTGATAACTTTCTCTCTCTTCTCCAATCTCAAAACTTATTTCTGATAATTTCTTCACTTATCACCTTCCTCTCCAATATTAAGACTTCCGCAGATTAACAGTCCTACTCCTAGTAAACAGAATCTTTAATATTACCCCAACAATTAATTTGGCTTCCGAAAAAAACCATATTTTCTAAAAAATTCCTCTCTCTCGCATGGTGGCTCTTTGTAGTTTGTATGTTTTGATTTGGGAAAGAATTTAAGAAGACCCAACTCAGAGACAGATGGAGAGAATCTGAGATTAAACAAACGAGAAAAAGGGGCAAAAAAAGGGTAAAAAAAGAAAACGACCAGTTTAACCGGTTTGCCGGTCCAACGGTCTTAGGCGGTTCAATCCGGTTATTCCCGGTCCAACCCCAAAAATGGTTATTTATAGCATTCCAGACCTGTTCCCGGTTCAACTGGTTGAACCGGTCGGTCAAGTCCGGTTCTGACAACACCGGTTTATCATATAAGTTATTTAATTTACCAAGTGATGCATAATTCTTATAATATATATGAATATCTTAACATTAATTGTAATCTTTTTAAAAGTGGTTAGGAATTTTTTTTAGGGTAACGACGTATAAATTAATAGTTGTTAAAACCGTCATTGGTAGGTCGTTTCTTACCACCAAATTAATGTATATAAATATATACTTAACCTTATCATACAACTCTAACTAGTAGAGTGGTAAGTAAGGGTCGATCCCACGAGGAACGGTCGAACAATTTTGTTTTATGTATTAAACTATTATGATCAAGCAATATAATATAAATAAGCTAGAAAACAATAAAGAAGTGGGGGGATTTTAATGAAATCACAACTAACACCTAAATTTCTATTAAGCAACTTAAATAACAATTACTCTAAAAATACTTAGCAATTTAACAATTCAAATAAACAAAGACAAATAGAATGATTTTTTCGATTTTTAGTTTTCAAGTAATAAACGATCCACCCTTGATCATACTTCCCCTTGGTCTTAGACGATTTATGCAACTATTGTTAATACCCAATTAGTTAGCCTTAGAACTCCTACTCCAAGATTAATAACAAGCTCTATCAATCTTGTTGTCTCTTAAGTATAATTAATCAAAACAAGGTCTTCAATTAATCCTACTCAACTTATCAATTCCTAAAACATGCTCTCTAAGAATCAATGTCAAGTGCATTAAGAATCAAGACAATGGAGTAGATTCGATATAAAACCCGCAAGCTCGGTTTTAGTTGTTGAACTCTATATTATCCCCAATAAAATAAATCTATTGTTTGCTACACGAATCAGATTCATAACAATTACGGATTATAAACCCAATTCTAGCAACACACAAACAAATATCCCAATGGGTGATCAAACTACAATTCAATTCACAAGTGTGAATCAACAATCCCAAATAACATAGAACATTCCAAAAACATAATCCAATCGGTAATATTAACCGCAATAATCACATAAATATCTTCGACTCAAGGTTCCACATTGATCAAGAGTGGATTCTACGGTGCTAGCCACCCATTATAACTGTTACAAAGATAAAATAAGAGAAAATCCAAGAAAACATGAAAATAAGATAGAAGGAACCAAAAGATAGGATGGATGATCTTGATCTTCAATCCTCTTCGAATCCTTTGCTTCCAATGTTGAATAGTGGCTGAATATGTGCGGGGGATAGGTTCTAGGTTAGGTCAAAATCGAAAATGACCTTATATATATAGAGGAGAAAGTTTTGGGCTCCCAATTGACCAAAAAATGGATTTTAGGACAAGAAATAGGGTATCGGGTCGCGGCCGCGAACCCTTCATTTTGCTTGAGGATTGGTTTGGTTCATGGACACGGTCGCGGGCGCGAACCGTGTCCTGGCCCTTTGGTTGGTCGCGGGCGCGATTGTTCGTTCGAAACTCTTTTCCTTTGTTCCATCATTGGCTCGTTCTCCGTTCTGGACTTATTCGAGACTCGTTATTCGGCCTTAATTCACCAGTTTTGTCCTGAAACGAGCTCAACACATTAAATGGCCCAATAATACAAATATGCACCAACACGATCAAATATGCATGAAAATATCATTAAAACGACACTTAAAGCGACCTAAAATGCATGCATGATCACGTGTACCAGTCATCATCTAAGAGTATATGACCCAAAGACGAAGGGACTTTACCAACAAAGCCCCTAACAAAACGAGAGTCAAACGCGAGAGTGGCCAATTTTAGCCGACCGCTTCACCCAAACAAAAGAGAAAGACTGGAAATAATTACATAAACATAATATATCTTGGACAATATTTCCAAAGTACGAGAATTCAAACTTCCGTTTCTGCAATACCCAAAAAAGGTGTACTAAATTAGTCTCAATGATGATGTGAGGCAACCCCATCTTTATCGCAAGCAAGAGAGCCATACGACACGCGATGGCTTCGGTTGTGTCCACCTCCATGCAAACTCCTGATGTCTCCATACATGAATTAATATCATTGTCATTCCAATCCCTTATAACTCCACCAAAGGCACTATCCAGCGAACAACGGATCGACACATCAGCATTAACTTTGAATTGTTGATTAGGAGGTCTTACCTAAACAGTTGCAGTTGCGGGACGGGATTGGCACAAAGTCGACAGCTTGGCAGCCCAGAAATCAGAAATTTGCGTGACTGCTAGAGTCGAAGCTTGAACCTGATGAATCCTCCTATCCTGAAAATAGTAATTATTACATACATACTGTTAATACACAATCCGGAAAATACCCAATCGAACAGTAATTAATGCAAACAGAATGTAAAGACACACAATATACGTGGTTCGATCCGGAGATCTACGTCCACGGGCAGAAAGCGGCAATAGCCGAGGTGTTTCTTTTTCTTGAACGATGAGTTTACAGTGCGTATTACAGAATGCAAAGTGCGAACCCTAATTCCGAGTTCTTTTCACCTATTTATACTACTAAACCCAAACCCTAACTAAATCCCTATAATCTTGCCCACCAAATCTGCATGACAGTTGGGAAAAGATCATGGGTCTTGATTCACGGAACAGATTTGATTCGCTGGACCGAACGTGTGTTGCTGGGTCTGTTGGGCCTGGGCCTTCACGCTTGCTGGCGTGTTCGCTGAGCTGGCAAGTGGGCTCAGGATTAACCCGGCCCGAAGTAACCGGGTCATCCCTATCAGATGCCCCCCCCCCCCCCAGCCGAAGCGAGGTAGGAGCTTCGGTTGTCACCGGGGTGGAACCGTAAGCAAGAAGACCGTGGTCACTGATAGGCCGAAGTGTTTATGCGTGATGGAGTGTGTCCGCGTCCCTGGGACCTTGCGGAGCAGTCAATGGACGCAGTGTCGAGTTGGGCCGAGGTGTTTGGGACCTATAATGAGATATCGAATTTCCCCGAAGCGAAAAACGCTTGTAAGGATATTACAGTCTGGTCGAGGTGGAAGGTACCCCGGAGTGAGTAGTTTGGCCGAAATGGTAGGAGTCCCGCAGTGTGGTAGCATGATCGAGGTGGAAAATACACCGGAGTGTATCTTGAATCTTCCTGAAGAAGGGTGAGGCTGATGTGATTGGCGGCGCCATAATGAGAGAGAGACGTGAAGTGACACGCTCTGCGAGTTCCAAGACAGCTGTTCCCCACGCGCCTCGGTAACTGTAAAGCGCGTGAAAAGCACGACTAAATCTTCATCACTGAATTTGAATAGGCTGCATCAGAGCCGTCGGTTTTTTGCACTTATATTGGGAATAACTGCACAGTAACTTTTCATCTTCTCCATTGTGATTCATCTGTTTAGAAAGCGGGAAAAAGAGGAAATCTGCGCTTGCGATTCATCAGAGATCAAAAATTTCTCAAATCCACACTTTCAAATTCAAACCAAGTAAGTATGTCATCCTCTTCATCTTCTGCATCTTCTGCCCCTTCTTCGGCCTCAATCAAAGTAGTAGGAAGCTCGGGTAAACCGTTAGATATCCCCCCCCATCATATATCATTCCGGAGAAGGATGTGATTAGAACCGTAGACAGAGTCGATGGTTTAGAGTGTAATACCATGATGGTTTCGTTTTACAAATGCCCGGCGGTGGAGCTTGAGGTGTCGTCCATAGCGTTACGGATGTCACGGGAGCAACTTGAGAGGGAACTCCCATCATTTTATCTTCCCTTCGACCTCGATTACATAATCCCTACCCCCGAGGATAGGGCCTGTTGCAAACCGCAGGGGTTTATGACCGTATATATTGACCCCCTTAGAGTAGGATTGAGATTGCCTCTGTGGGGCATAGTCGTAGAGTTGTTAAGATATTACGGCATTGCCCTCTGCCAGTTAGCGCCGAACGCGGTGAGGCAGTTGGTAGGATTTACTGTAGTTAGTAAGCAGGCCGGAATAGAGCCAACTGTAGAGCTTTTTAGGTTTTTCTACCAGCTGAAGAACTTCGGGAAGTCTAAGGGGTGGTACTCCTTTAGTCCCCGAGCCCGAGGAGGGTTCAAGGTTCAAAACCCGAGCAAAGTAGAGGGGTGGAAGGAGAAGTTCTTATTTGTTAGGAATAAAATAGCCCTCCCGAAGTGGAGGAGTGACGAGGTGCAGGACACCGCTCCTGTGGAGAATCCGGGGCCCGAAATGAGGCACATATTCCTGCAAGTGGGGACTTTCCAAACCCTTTGTTCCGAGGAGGAACTGGAGAAGGCTGGGCTTAGCCCATATTATTCAGGAAATGGAGATGCCGAAGAGGGTAGGACTATCATTCCGTCACAAGTTGCATACAATATAACAATGTCAATCTCTGAATGTGTGTTTGTCATGTGCAGTGGGCAAGTTCAAAAGCGCCGCTAGGAAAAGCATCGAAGCCAGCTCGGGAGGCCGAGGTGATAGCTCGAAGACGCCGGAGCCACAGAGAGCAACCGCTGGGGGTAGCCGCAGGGCGGACCCTGAAGACACCATCCCTCTTTCGGGGCTGACCCCGAGCACAAAGAGAAGGACGACCTCACCGACGACTCCACCTCCTTCGAAAAAACTGCACGCAACCCCGGCTCACGAGGTATAATCATGAATGACTTCGTTATTTCCTGCACAGACCCATTATAACAGCAAGTCAATGCAGGGGCAAGGAGTAGGGGCGTCGGCTGCGGAGGCCGAACTTGAGAGGCTGTTAGAGCCTGTCCGCGGGCTGGTGTGCAGGCTGGAGAAGGAATCCTGCCAAGGCAGGATTGCCGAGCTGGAAACCGAGGTGGCAAAGTTGAGGGCCGGCTTTGCGGAGGCTCAGAGAGGGGTCAAAGTAGCTCGGGACCGGGCAGCGGTTGCCGAGAGAGAGGCGGCCAGACTGCGCGAGCAGGCCGTGGAGGTTGCCAGTGTAAAAGGTGACCTCTATGCAGCCTGGGAGGAGCTGAATAAGATCGTCACGGGTCAGGGGGCTGTGCTGGAAACGTTCACCGAAAAGCTGATGCAAACCGGGACGTTCCTGCAGTTCCTGAGCACTTTCGTTGCAGCGGGTGATACGGCCACTCGAAGCGAGCTGCTGGAAACGGTGCACGACAAATACCCGGAGGTCAATGTTTATGACGGCTTCGGGTATGACTATGACGCGGTCGGGAATGAAGATGGCGCGTACTTTGAGGCGCTGACGAAGGCCCCGAAGTGGCCATTGATCGAGGCCCTGGCGAAGGCGAACACAGTCCTTACTCCTGACATCATAAGGCGGTGCAACGAGGACCAGGATAAGGACTTCCTGGGCTATCGCAACGGCTTCTATGTACGGGAGCTAAGGGACCGAGCTCCCATTCCCCGGCCAGAGGTGCTAGCTACTCCCTCTGCCCTGACCGAAGGCCCCAGCAAGGCCGCTGAGGATGCCCCGGGAGGAACTGAAGCCAACCCTGCCCCTGGAGAGGTCAGTGACCCCCCAACTCAAGAGAAGACTGTAGAGTAGATAAACATGTAAATAAGATTCCATGTAATCGCTTGTGTTGTAATGAAAAACCCGAACTGTCTTCTCTTGGAATAAAGAATCTTCTTTTATATGAATAAGAAATTTATTTCCTTTTATCCACGCGATGCATGAGTAATAACAAAGTCTGAGAAAACCGAGGTGTTTCCTTTGCCAGGAAAACATTGAGAACCCGTATGAGGTGATAAAGCAACTCAACTCATCAATAGCCTGGCTGCAGAAAGAGCGAGATATGTTGATGCTACATGAAGTTCCCCGGCTGTTGAGGAATCTTTCCTTAATGGAGAAAAGATATGCCAAGGTGGAGAGCTCATGGAAAGAGTCCTCACACCAAACGAAGCAGTACAAAGCACATTGCGTAGTAAAGGATCTTGAACTAGAACAACTCCGTATCAACCAGCAAGAGTGCGAGCATCTGCTTGTGGATAGCGGACGATTATCAACGAAAGATATTCAAGCTCGGCGGGCCGAGGTTCGGGAAGACATCCAACGGCGGAGTGAGCGAGGTGATTCGAATGATCCTGAGATCATAAGGGGCCGGCTGGTGCTAGGATTCCTAGTAGAGCTTGAAAAGAAAATCAAAGCTCGGGATGAGGCTTTGAATATTGCCGAGCAAAGTGAACCAGAGCCTATCCGCAAGGAAGGATGTCGGGGCAAGAAAACAAAGCCTGATATCCCTCAAGAGCCGGAAAGGACTCACCCCGAAGAGCCAGAGGCTAGTGGTCCGGCAGTGACGGCGCTGGCCAAGGAGATCGACGAAATGCCTGCCGATGAGTGGGATGCTGTAGAATGGGCCAACACTCGGGAGAGGGAAGGGAGGAAAAGCTCAACTCCGCAGAGATCATCAAAGCCCACTCGGCACAAGACGAGAGAAGACATAAAGAAAACCACCGAAGTGATGGATCCTCTGGCGCCACTAGAGTGGGGCCATGCAGAATGGGCCACCATGTCAGGGCCAAGGACGAGAACTGAGCACGCGGTGGGTAACCGGGGTCCCCATATGACGAGTCAGCGTCGAAGCCGAAGTGAAGCCGAGCACCGTCGGAACGTGCAAGAACCATCCCGGAGGATGGGACATGCTCAGTCAGAAACAAGACGGCGCGGTTTTGGGTATTGGCTCGGGGAAGACTCCGGAAAGAAATAAACAATTACTGATATCTTTTAGCAAGATTTTTTCTTTATTAGTTAGGAAAACTGTTTGATGTTGTACCATTTTGGAAATAATAAAACCATTATAGTTTAAAGAAATCGACAAGTTATAAATAACCGTAATCGGGTGTTCGGGAACACAGTGAGAACTGTTAAATGTTTCAATCGTTAAGTAATTAATTGAGTGTTCGGGAACACAGTATGAATAGGTTACTCCCCGGACGGATCAGGCAGGAGTAACGTCTCCCCGGACGGATCAGGCAGGAGAAAACACTTCTCCGATTAATCAGACGAGAAAGTGATACGAGTCCGGAGACTAAATGTGAATCTCCTCGGACGGATCGAGGGACAGTTGTGATGGTCCGGAGACTAACAACGATCATATGTTAGCGTTAGGGCGTCCCCGTAACGTAAAGAAAAACACAACGAGATGCATAAACCGAGATGTTTTATTCAGTAATAAGTGCCGGAGCAAACTTCAAAAGTACAAAGGGAAATAATAACTAAAAAAGAAATCAAAGGAAAGATAGTACTTGCGGTGTGGCTTTCACAGATAGAAGCGTCTCAAATTTGTGACGTGCCAACTTCGGGGGATCGGGGTCCCGTTGAGATGTTCAAGTTGATAAGAGCCGGAGTCGTGTGCGGCAACGACTCGGTAGGGGCCTTCCCAAGAAGCATGTAATTTGCCCTCGGGGACAGCTTTGCTGGCCGAGTTGAGCCGAAGAACTAAGTCCCCGACATTGAACTGAGTACCTCGGACCCGGAGGTTATAGTACTGGCACTACAAGAAAAACTGCATTTAGTGAGAGGAAATTCCGTGGTTAAAGCCCCAAAAACCGTCATAAAAGACATTTAGTGACGGGATATATACCGTCACCGCCCCTGGCTACAGCTTCCGCCACTAAAGGTAAATAATGACGGGACACCAGTCCGTCACTAAAAAGTATTTAGTGACAGTAATAACCCGTCACTAAAAAGATGTATAATGACAGTCAATTCCCGTCACTAATTGCACTAATCCCCGTCACTAATAACTTAATTATAGACTAATTTTATAACTAAGTCACCCGTCACTAATAACACTAGTCATAGTAATATACCGTCACTATAGAGGTTATATAGTGACCGTCAATTCCCGTCACTAATAACACTAATAGACTCTCATTATAGAATAACATATTAAATAACTATAAAATTAATATGATTAATATCGCACTATCCAAATAAGATTAATATGTAGAGGAGAGACAAACAAAAAAGACAACATAGAGGCCAAAGCTCAAACAAATTAAATCATTTTTAATAAACAAGAATGTCTAACTAATAATGTCTCAACAGAGCAAAGCATTTCTAAAATGCTATTCCAAGTGTATACAAATTACAACTACACATAAAAATGAAAGCATTGCCAAAGTCTTTGACAAGACTTTTACTTCTAGTTGGCTTTCAATATCTTTAGGCTTCCCCCATTTCACCAATAACTTTGTCACCTGCGCAGTAGTAATGATCAAGAATTTCAGAATGATTTAAAAAGCTAGAGCTATAATTCTGTCAACAAAAACACGGAATCAACATGGGAGCAAATAAAAAGTTAAAACGTAATATTAACTTTGAAACTAACTAATAACCATAGTAATTATTTATAAATCAATCCATGTCGAACAAAGGCCATAGTAGTACTCGCTTATAAATTAATCCAAGTCCAACAACATCACACGGTTGATATCAGTCATCTCATATCCAAACCAACAAACTAAATACCTCTTGACAATATAAAGACCACACTCTCCCCAAAAGGAAAAGAACGTGTAAACATTACTAGTAGAAATCGCACAAAAAAACACATCCACATATTCAAATATAATGAGAATTTTTTGTCAAAGGAACTTCAATGTGTAGTAAATGTCCAAATATGCATTGACTCAATGACAAACTATAAAATTATCACAGCAACATTAACCACTCAAAGCACTAGAAATTTTGGAAGTACAGACTGAAAAAAAAAAAAAAAAAATTCACTATCATAATAACAACAAAAGCAAAAAGAAAGTCTACTTGTATTTTCTCATGCATCTCGTGTAGTTATTTTATATGAAAAAATCTTAGCATCTGGTTGCTACAAAAAGTAGTTATCATCTTTAACATAACAAATAATCCAGCTTTTTCTTATGAACTCCTAATCAAGAAAGATGGTAAAAAATGAAAGTACCGGCTACTCTATTCTCCATATTGTACTTAGCAGTTTACCAAGAAATCAGACAAGTTGGAAGAAAACCAAAGTAGACAAAAAATAAACAACTGTGTTTCTAGACCAAAAGCTAAAACTAATAGCATAAGCAAGTTGTAGAATCTAAAACCAAATAGGGATATTTCTTGTGATCAAGTTAAAATACATTACTAAGGATTTCAAGTAGTCGACTCGATACCTCAGTTTTCATCTGAAGAATTGCAATCACGTTGCTACTTCAAATATCAGAGGCACCTTGTATGCCAAAGCTTCGCTCACTATACCATAGCCAATTTTATCTGAAAGATATAAGAGTCATTGCGATGTAAATTTATATGCTACAAACCATCTCATCATGGTCATGGAAATATTTCTTATCAGGCCTTCTATAACGATGATATGCATTTCTGCGCGTCTTTTTTCGAGTCCGAACTGTCACCACCTTTTTTTATCATTCCTGCCAAAAATTGCAAAAATAAATTAATTATATACTAGCTAGCTAGTTCCGAAAATAAGTTAAAAGAAATACACACCAAACAATATTAATAAGTTGAAAAGTATTTCCAAAATATACAACACTATGCAACATTACTGTAAAAAAGCTAAAAGACATAATAACAAAGTGTTTTATTTGCTCCTTTATTTCAATTTGAGATTCCCACACTAATAGGCACACTTCAAATCTTGCCAGTATAATTCAAACTTCTTCACTAAAGTGGAGAAACCGACATCTGAATAAGTAACAAAGCATCAAGTTCCAAAAACACTACAGTGGGAGCTACCAAATAGATTTCATAAAGATAGCACAATTATGAGTATTTATTATACCTGTTTACTCAATTATGATGTCTTAAATCCGCCTACTCGGAGAAAACATCTTCAACTTCTGACTTACTATAGTACATTTCTGTGAACTAGAAAGCAAATACATTATTTACTAGTCAGACAAATAAATTAATACAACCTATTATTGTTTAGTATATGACTAATGCATTCTCTCAGGATTATTAGCTATGGGTATCTAAAAACATGATGTAAGGAGTGTGACAATAGTCAAATTCATTTGAAATAGATGAAGACAGTAATTTGCCAATTCTTTCCAACAGGACTTTGCATGAGGATTTGTCATTGAATTAGAGCAAGACTATATGAGGTGCAATAATGTCGAAGAGACAGAATAAATGTTGAACAAATTTTGGTTATTTCTAGAAAATGTGTATTTAGGCAAATATTAGAGATATATCATGAATGTATTTTGCACTCATATGATAATTAGGCTAAAATTAAGAGTTTTACAATAATTTGCCACTAACAAAATCTGTTAAACATTATGATCTTTTAAGAAAATCAACTACAATTTCTTAAACTTTGTCTAGTGAACGAACAATAGAAGCGATTAAAATTGGACTAAAACAAATGGATATATGATTAAGACTTCTAGAATTGCTTGATATTTTCTAATATTTCAACTAGGCAATTAGTGCCAATTGATGAACGCTAGTAACTAAATTTGGTAAATGAAATAGAAAGATTCCTATCTATGCCTTTTAGTACACTTCAGAAAGTAAATGAAGAAAGACAAGATGCATGGAACTCATAGTAAAAAACTAATACTAATTGAACAAGTAGAAAATCAGTTGTTTAATTAATACCTTTTTAGCTTGTTCTTCTTTCAACTTAGCAGCACGAATTCTCTCTGCTGACTCCCTATTTTCTTCCGCAAGTGATCAAGTGCTGATAGGGTAAAAGAAAAATGAAATATTACGTAGGTACATCGTCAGAAATTACTCATAGTAACTGCTTGCAACAAATACCAGTTTTGGACTAGCAGTAAGCTTTATCTCCATTATGAGTTTTGCAGGTTGCCATTCAACATCACGAATCTTGGAATAATTTTCAGCAATGTACCTAGACGGATGTAAGAGGCAACACTTTATGAAACATAATTTGAGATGGGTATCAACAAGTTGACCAGTGGAAAATGCTAGGATGAATCAGAATCGATGTCAAAGGAATATCATTAGTTAACTCAAGCTTATCCAAAGCTCCAGTGTAAACTAAGATCTGAAGCTTCCTTTAACTTCTCTTCTATGACTCATGGCTATGGAAGTATATGCATCTAGCAGGAAAACAAGTTAATTGATTTCATTAGTGGAAAAATGATCTAATCAACAGTTCTTGGACGTCATGAACGTGTTTTCATGATCTCTAACCAATTAATTTTCCAAACTCTGGCAAATTTTACACTGCTCTCAATGTCTTGCCCTGGAACATCTAAGTAATGACTCATGACTACTCTCTTATGCAGAATTCTCTGAAACATTTCAAACCATGAATACATAAGTGATTGTGCAATAAATTTTGTGAGAGATCAAATGAAAAACAGAACCTCTTCTCTTCCTTATGACAAAGCAATATCAAGGATTATCTAAAAGAGCAAATATTGAACTACAACATATTTTAATAAAGACGTGGTAGTATAGGCTAAGTTTAATAAGAACAAAACAAGTAAGCTAAAAATTGGAAACCAATCCAAACAATTCATTTCTCTTTTAATCCAACCTCAATTTTCAATTGTCCCATATGGTAATCACAAAAAGAACAAATTGATCTTATATTACCTGTATTTCATCAAATGAAACTCCTCCACCACCGGCACAAAGTTCAGCTTGCAGATATTCCAACTATTGGCTCATATTTATTATTTCATTTGGAATGGGATCTCTGTTTATCTGCTCATCAAGATCTCATTATGAAAACTACACATAAAAGTAACCCCATCTAATATGTTGATGCATTGATTTGGAGAGATACTCAGCAAATACTTCAATAAATTACCACGTGTTTGTTTTGGATATTCCGGCCACGATTGGGCATATTTCAAGTTCTATTCCGTGTTTATTAATACTCATTTCGAATCAATAATTGATAATCACAACAAGATCATTTTAGAATGATAAACAGATGCTTGAAAGGTGTTTGAATTCTGATACCCTACACTTACCCTAATTTTGAGCTGATGTAAAAACCCTGAAATTCTTCGTCCCAAGTCCGATCTACAAGAGACACCAAACAAGATACAAAATCTCAGCCCTAAATAAAAAATCAAGTAAGAAAACAATAAATAAAGAAAACTCACCACCAGTTTTGACGGTGAAGGAGCAATTGGGGCCTTTTGGTGGATTTCAAGGCTGGAAATAAAGAAAACGATGGGAAGATTTTGATTGAGCTTGAATTTTAGATCAGTGGGGATGTGCCTTTTGGTGGATTTCAATCAATTCCATGGAATTAGGAAACTGCATCTTGACCTGCAATTTTAGTTGGAAGCTAGAAGGGTTTTCTTGAGAGTGGAAAAGATGTGAGGGAGAGAGAGAAAGTTGAGAGAGAAATTGGGAGTGAGAATAAAATGTTTAACCCAGATATTCTGTATTCTTAATATGTCCGCGTCAACGATCTCGGCCGAGATCACTCCCTGTCTCGGCCGAGATGACTTCCAGCAATAACTCCCAGTTTTGCCTGCCTTCTCGTCTCGGCCGAGATCACTCCCTGTCTCGGCCGAGACTCATCTCCAGCAATAACTCCCAGTTTTGCCTCCCTTCTCGTCTCGGCCGAGATCACTCCCTGTCTCGGCCGAGATGACTCTCCAGCAAAAAATTTTGCCTGCCTTCTCGTCTCGGCCGAGATCACTCCCTGTCTCGGCCGAGATTACGTTCCATACTCAAAAGTTTTGGTGGGAAAGTTCAGCGCCATTTTTTCAGCTCAATAGTGAGGGTGAATTTTATTAAATTTCTGAAATTTATATTTAGTCACCAACAACCAATATTTTTAGTGAGGGTATTTTTTTACTCTCATTAAATGTAAGAATATAGCACATTTAATGAGAGGCTTTTCTTACCCTCACTATTTTTTTGTGACTATAAGTGGCTTTTCTTGTAGTGTGGGCAGCTCACTGTTTGCACTTAGCCTGCTGGACGAACGCTTGTTCCCGGCGATTCTCAAGCTCATCCAAATTTGCGCGAAGTGCCTCGTCATTATCATCCGGAACTAATGTGAGTAGGCGAGGACTCGGCACACTGATTTCAGCGGGAATAACGACTTCGGATCCGTAGGTAAGGCTGTAAGGAGTCTCCCCGGTGGAGGTGTGCGGCGTTGTGCGAATAGCCCATAAGACCTGTGGCAGGTTTTCCGCCCAGAGACCTTTGGCACTATCCAGTCGCTTCTTTATTCCCGTGAGAAGGGTCCGGTTGGTGACCTCAACCTGCCCGTTCGCTTGAGGGTGGGCAACCGAAGTGAAAATCTGTTTGATGTGGAGTTCTTTACACCATGAGCGGAATGGATCGTTGGCAAACTGTTTACCGTTGTCCGAGATAATAGTGCTCGGGATGCCGAAGCGGCAAACGATATTGCGCCAGACAAATTTCAAAATATTCTGTCCGGTGATAGCCGTAAGTGGTTCGGCTTCGACCCACTTAGTGAAGTAGTCCACGGCGACGACCAGGAATTTCAGTCCTCCCGGAGCAACAGGGAATGGGCCTACAATATCGATACCCCACTGAATGAACGGCCATGCACCTTGGATTCCGGTGAGTTCAGTCTGCGGCAAATGCTTTACCCGGGAGTGTAGCTGACACTTGCTGCATTTGGTCACTAGATCGTGAGCATCGTTAAATAGGGTCGGCCAATAGTAACCCCAGCGGAGAACTTTTTTGGCTAAAGTTCGGGAACCGATATGGCTTGCACAGGCCCCTTCATGAACCTCTCGCAGAACTTGAATGGCCTCGGCAGGGGCGAGGCACCGGAGGCTCGGTTGTAGGTATGATTGTCGATATAGAACTCCATTATGAAGGGAGTATTTAGGGGCTTTGAGTACAACTTGTCGAGCTCGTAGCTTGTCAGTGGGCAGAATACCATCTTGGAGATAATGAATGATCGGAGTCATCCAGTTCGGGTCACTGTCGGTCAGTACCGAAATTGTAGCCTCATGAATTGCTGGATGGGCGAGGTCTTCGACCTTGATATCCGGGGATATATTAGTTTGGACCGCGGAGGCCAACTTGCTGAGTGCGTCTGCCCTGGAATTCTGGGCTCGCGGGATTTTTTGGATAATAACTGCATCAAAAGTTGATATGAGTTTGAGTGCTAGAGCGCGGTACCTGACCATGGTTTCTTCTTTGGCGACATAAGTCCCCTAAATTTGCTTAGACACGACCTCGGAGTCCGTGAAGAGTTCTAGGTGACGAACACCTAAGGATTGTGCGAGCCGGAGCCCGGTGAGAACTGCCTCGTATTCCGCTTCGTTGTTAGTCACCTTGAACTTGTACCTGATGACATATCTAACTTCAACCTCCTCGGGGTTGATGAGAAGTAGTCCGGCGCCACTTCCTCGGACTGTAGACGCTCCATCTACGAAAAGTTGCCACTTCCGGGGTGAGGGAGTGAGTGTGGCGTGGTGCTGTGTATCATTGTCTGCGGGGGATTCATGATTGTCTGCCGGGGCTTCGGCTAGGAAGTCGGCAAGTGCTTGACCCTTAATTGCTCGGCGGGGGAGAAATTGGATATCATATTCGCCCAACTCAATTGCCCATTTGGCGAGGCGCCCAGATACCTCGGGTTTTACAAGGATCTGGCGTATAGGGTGATTGGTCAAGACTCGTATCTCACGTCCCTGGAAGTATGGCCGAAGACGCCGAGCTGCCATAACGAGGGCTAAGGCAGTTTTTTCAAGCTCGGAATATCGAGTCTCGGCCCCATGGAGCACCCGGCTTGCAAAATACACGGGATGTTGAACCCCCTCCACTTCGCGCACAAGAGCGGCACTGACAGCCTCTTCGGCGGAAGACAGATATAAGTATAGCGGCTCTCCGGGAAGAGGAACTGACAGAGTAGGCAGCTGCTGTATATGACGCTTCAAGGCTTCGAAAGCCTCGGTACATTCTGGAGTCCACTCAAAGGACTTCGCTTGCCTCAGGATCTTGAAAAATGGGAGCTGGCGTTCCGCTGCCTTCGATAAGAATCTGTTCAAGGCCGCTAGGCCACCTGTAAGGCGTTGAACATCCCTGAACGTCTTTGGTGGCTGCAGGTCTAATACATCGCGGAGTTTAGCTGGATTGGCCTGCAGGCCGTTTTGTGAAACCATGTACCCAAGGAACTTCCCGGAGCCAACACCGAAGGTGCATTTTGCTGGATTGAGTCGCAAGTTATAGCGCCGCAGGGTGCGCAATGTTTCGGCGATATCCTGCACACATGAAGGATGGGAGGAGCTTTTGATGACCAAGTCATCGACGTAAACCTCAACATTGCGACCGATCTGGTCATGGAAGACGAAGTCCATTAGACGCTGATAGGTGGCTCCAGCATTCTTAAGCCCGAAGGGCAGTTTCTTGAAAGCGTAGCACCCAAAGGCAGTGATAAACGCCGTTTTGATGGCATCCTGTGGATCCATAAAGATCTGATGATAACCTTTGTACAGATCTAAGAAACAAAGGGCCACATACCCCGTAATGGCTTCGGCCTTTTGATCGATGAAAGGTAGAGGATAGCAGTCCTTCGGACAATGCTTATTGAGATCGGAAAAATCAACGCACATTCGCCATGCCCCACTACTTTTTATTACCATTACTGGATTGGACAACCAGGAGGGGTAGAATACCTCGAACAAGATATCCGCATCTAGGAGCTGTTTCACCTCAATTCGAATGGCTTCATTTCGCTCCGGGGCGAATTTCCTCTGCTTCTGTTGGATTGGCTTGACACTAGGATCGATGTTCAGCTTGTGGGTAATCACCTCGGGAGAGACCCCGGGCATGTCCAGAGGAGACCATGCAAAAACATCGGAATATTCTCGCAGGGTCTGAATAATGGCCTGATGTAGCCATGGCACGTCCACGGCCCCTACTGTTACTGTCTGCTCCGGCTTAGACGGATCTAACGGGATTTGAGCAGTGGCATCCCCCAATGGGGTACGGTCCCGAGGTTCTAGAACCTGTGATGTTACCTGAAGCTGCTGTTTGGGAGAGACCTTAGCAGTCTTTTTGAGCGCCACATACATGCACTCTTTTGAAACCCGTTGACTGCCGCGGATGGTCACTTCACCATGCGAAGTGGGAAACTTTAGTGCGAGGTGATACGTGGAGCATATGGCTTTTGCCGGGGTGAGCCAGTCTCGGCCCAATATCATGTTATATGGTGAGGGAGAATTCACCACATAGAAGTCCACGAAGATAGTTTTTATCTTCGGATAAGTCCCCAAAGATGCTGGGAGAGTAATGATACCTTCCGGCCGGACTTCACCCTGAGTGAATGTCTGTAATGGCCCGGGGGCCGGTCGAAGTTGGTCTCGGGAGATCCCCATCCTCTCGAAACAGTCCGCAAATATGATGCTTACTGCAGCACCATTGTCCACGAAGACCCGCCGTATTGTTATATTGGCTACAGTCATGTCAATGACAATAGCGTCAGTGTGGGGTGTTATCTCTGGGACCGGATCCCTATCCGTGAAGCTGACAGTCTCGGACTGATGGAGGCGTTTGTAACGTGGCTCCTCGGGAGGAGGACGTCGAGCCTCTGCCTTTAAGGCATGTCGTGAAGCCCCGGTGGGTAGGGCTCCATATATCACGTTTATCACGTGAGGGGGTGCGTTGTCCCCGGGTCCTCCCGGAGGAGGAGGTGGAAGTGGGAGACGTGACGGCTGGCGATTACCAGCAGCTCCAGCTCGCAACCACAGGGGCCTGACCTGTCGCGCGTAGTTATTGGGCCCCTGCCGACTATTCTGCCAATGTGGCCGATTTTGTTGATTATCTCGATCATGGTAACCTCCGCGGTGATGAGACGAGCCCCCATTGTGGTTTGCCCGAGGTTGGTCTCCGGTTCGCGCAACGTATTGCCGCAAAAACCCTTTCTTGAGGCATTCCTCAATCTCCTTGCCGAGTTCTCGGCACTCCTCTGTCTCATGTCCGTGATCTCGGTGGTATGCGCACCACTTTCCACGGTTCCTCTTTTCAGGAGGCGCTGTCATCCGCGGACAAGGTCGGAAATCGTTTTTGTGGAGTGAAAGAATTTCAGCCCGTGACTTCGTCAGTGGAGTCAATTGCGGAATTGCACTTCGGGATTCTGAATGCCCCGGTGTCAAGCGTGAAAATGCACTAGTTCGCGTACTAGGACCAGTTTGTGCTTTGTCGGCCTGTCGCTTGATCGCGTGCTTCTCACGCTTCTGCCGAGTCTGTTCCTCGGCCTTAGCAAATTTGCACACTGTTTTGAACAGTGCTCGAGTTGTGACCGGGGTGTTCCGAGCTAACTCGGTGTGGAGTGCTCCAGGGCGGAGTCCATTCATAAAGGCGTTGATGGCCACATCGTCGGGGCAATTTCCCACCTTGAGGCTTACCGCTGTGAAACGGTCCAGAAATTGAGTAACAGTCTCACCGTCCCGTTGTTCCATGCTCATGACGTCGGCCAGAGTGGCCATGGGCTTCGCCCGGGCTTCGAACCGTGCCCAAAAGTGCTCGGTGAGTTCTCTGAAAGAGGATATGCTGTCTCGCGGGAGAGAATCAAACCAGACCCGAGCTTCATCCTGTAAGTACTCCGGGAAAATCCTACAGTACTGAAGGGATGTGATGTTATCATGACTAAGCATACTGTGCCTAAAAGCGCCAAGAAAATTGGCCGGATCTCCCGTGCCGTTGTAAGGTGATATAGCTGGCCGTTTGAACCCTTCGGGAAGGGTGATGGCCATGATTTCGGAGGAGAACGGCGTAATAATCTCTCCATTGGCATCAAGGCCTAGGATTCTGTCCAGTTCAACGTTGCGTTGAACCCGCTCATACTCTTGGAGATCCTGAGCATGAGAATCAGCGTAGCGAACTCTTTTAGCCGCATTAAGTGGACGGCGGCGATCCACATCAGCTGGTTCCTCATTGCGAGGTCGTGATCCGTTTGAACTCCCAAGGTCCTCGGAAGAACCAGGTCGTTCCCGTCGTCGATCCTGACGCCCGCGGTAGCCCGGTTCCCGCTGTCCGCGCGGGCGAAGTGGAGGCACCCCAGGATTATCATTATGGCTAACAGGTTCTGCGGCAGGCCTCGCCGGGCGTAGGCGATTAACTGCCCAATCTTGTAGGACATGCGCATGCTCTTGTAAGAAATCTTGGAGCAGTTCTGGGGTGATTTGAATGTTCACCGGTGGCTGAGCAGCAGCAATATTAGGGTCTTGCTGATCTTGAGGGGGTGGAGGGTTTTGATTACCCTGATGATTGGATGCACTCGCTACCGACAATTGTCTCGGCGTTGCAACTTGATCCACGGGTGGATCTTGATCGGAATGGTCTCCACGGCGAGCTTGATTCAAACGAGTCGTCACCATGATTCTTGAATGCAATGTGAACGTCAAAGATTACCGGTTAGCGCGTTCAAAAAACTGCCTTGTCGTTCCCACAGACGGCGCCAATTTGTTAATACACAATCCGGAAAACACCCAATCGAACAGTAATTAATGCAAACAGAATGTAAAGACACACAATATACGTGGTTCGATCCGGAGATCTACGTCCACGGGCAGAAAGCGGCAATAGCCGAGGTGTTTCTTTTTCTTGAACGATGAGTTTACAGTGCGTATTACAGAATGCAAAGTGCGAACCCTAATTCCGAGTTCTTTTCACCTATTTATACTACTAAACCCAAACCCTAACTAAATCCCTATAATCTTGCCCACCAAATCTGCATGGCAGTTGGGAAAAGATCATGGGCCTTGATTCACGGAACAGATTTGATTCGCTGGACCGAACGTGTGTTGCTGGGTCTGTTGGGCCTGGGCCTTCACGCTTGCTGGCGTGTTCGCTGAGCTGGCAAGTGGGCTCAGGATTAACCCGGCCCGAAGTAACCGGGTCATCCCTATCACATACCAAGTGAACCAAGTTGAGACGCAATCATGGTGTGGAATTCCTTCCCCGACATGCTCGAAATAGACGCTAACCAGTTCGACATCGTTCCCCTTCCCACCATACTTGAGACGTCTATCCTCAAGGGGCTTTGTTACCAATAAAATTGAGCCCATTCATAATCCCTAAGTGCATGAATCGACGTTTCAAAACACCCCTCCACATCGAATACACACCGGACCTAAGTCCACCCTTTTCTTGACCAGGTTAGTCGAGTTTGGAACTAATTGTGCACACATTTCATAAGAAACTTTGGATTTTTGGCAGCACATCACAGTCTCGAATCCACCATCGACCCTGATGCGCTCGCCTCATCCTCCACCATATCCCAGACCACATGATAACCCATCATTACAGAATAAGTACCATCTTTCGTATGAAACCAACCCACCCTATCTCCCCTAGTAACTTTCATAATCGGCATTGCTAACACAAGATTTGCTTCGTCCCCTTCAAGCACTTCCCTTACTCTCCCCTCGTCCCATTCATCCAATATGTTACCCTTCTACCCTTCCCTAGGAGATTTTGGTCTAAACGGATGGCAAGAGGAAAGTTACGCATCTTCCCAAACATTGATTCGGCTTCCATCACCAACCACCCACACAATGCCTCTATCCAATGCCTCTCTACGTATAGCTCGGGTTGTATCCAACAGCTACCTTCAAAAAAGAATAATTGGGGAAATATTTAGCCTTTAATGTGTTAAATAGAAGAGAACCATGAGAGTTAACTAGCCGCCAATTTTGTTTGGCCAAAAATGCTTTATTGAACGCATGTATGATCCTAAAGCCAAGCCCCCTTCTAACTTTGATTTACAAATTTTTTTCCGAGACCCCCAATGTATCTTCTTCTCATCCTCCTTCTATCCCCACCAAAATATTGCCATTATCGAATTTATGTTGTCACAAGTCCGCTTAAGCAGCAAAAAACAACTCATGACATATGTAGGAATTGCTTAAGCCGCCGACTTAACCAACACTATTTTCCCAGCTTGCGATAGTGTCCTACTCTTCCAATCTTTCAGGTTTTTTCCAACTCTATTCACCACAGACTGGAAAATATTTGTTTGTTACCTCCCAACTGAAGTTGGCAGCCCCAAATAAACTTGGTGTTTGTCCACCAAATTAACCCCCATTTGTCCCGACAGGGCTCTCGCTACCCCCTCAATCACTCCTCCACTAAAAGCGATCTCAGACTTTTCCAGGCTTATTACTTGACCCAAAGCTCCCTCATACCTCCGGATTACATCCCTAACTACCCCCAACTCATCCTCGTTTGCTCTCCCGAAAATGATATTATCATCTGCAAAGAACATATGTGTAATTGTTGGAGCCCCTCGGCAAACTGTGATCCCACTTAGTCTCCTAGCCGCCTCCTGTTTTCTCAAAATAGATGAAAAAGCTTCTACGCACATTAAAAATAGATAGGGCGATAGAGGGTCTCCTTGACGGAGGACCCTAGATGGAATAAAATAATCACCAGGATTTCCATTCACAAGTATGGAGTACGAACCAGAAGTCATACAATTCATAATAAGCCGAACCCTTCGATACCCCAAACCTAATTTACTCAACACCCGTTCCAGAAAAGGCCATTCAACACGATCATATACCTTGCTCATATCCAGCTTAAAAGCGAAAAAACCCCTTTTCTTAGCCTTTTTAGGGACAAAAGTCCATCAGAGACGAGAAGTCGATTGGCAAGGGTCACTTATCAAGGCTAGATAGACGTTCAACCAATTAGCAATGGTTGTAGTAATGATCTTAAATACAACATTGCATAAACTAATAGGACGGTAATCTTTCGTGGTTAGTGGTTTATGTTTTTTGGCAATAAGGACAATATGTGTGTGGTTAATAACACTTGGGTCAACATCATCATTCAGTATTCGCAATAAACAGGGAATAATGTCAACACTCACAATGGACCAAAATTTGTGGAAAAAGATAGCAGACATACCATCCGATCCAGGGGCCTTGTCGGGTGCATTTGAGATAGAGCTGTCACTATTTTATCTTTGGTGAAGGGTTCAGACAGCAGAGCCCTCATCTCGTTAGTAACTTTGGGGTCGACCGCATCCAACACATTGTCTATATTTAGTTTAGTTCCTCCACGGAACAAGTCCTCATAGTATTGCTGGAAAACTCGGGCAATATCCGAGTCTTCCCTTCACTTAACCCTCGGATCATCCGCAATGTGTTTAATCAAATTTTGCTTTCTCTGTCCACTCACTACCCGATGAAAAAGATGGCATTTTTATCGCCATCTCGAATCCAATTAACCCGGGACCGTTGATGCCACATGGCTTCTTCCCTCTTCATAAGTTTTGCTATTTTTTCCTCCAAGTTCAAAACAACCTCTTTATTCTGAATTGATGGAACAAGCTCTTGCAGCTTCTCTAGTGGTTCTTGACATCATGGTTTGTGGAACCGGACCGACCCGGCCGGTTCAACCGGGAACTGGGCCTGGAACCGGTCCGGTAGCATTAAAAAATCAGAAATGATATAAAATCGTTGAAAATCGGTCAAAACCAATGAGAACCAGTTCGACCGCCGAACCGATAGAACCG
The DNA here is from genome assembly GCA_958295605.1 of Ajuga chamaepitys. NCBI lineage: Eukaryota > Viridiplantae > Streptophyta > Magnoliopsida > Lamiales > Lamiaceae > Ajuga > Ajuga chamaepitys. Next base: position 21,279,602 of record OY282506.1, on the reverse strand, counting down.
GCCTTATATTCAATTTTTTTTTTTTAATTGATATTGATATATGTTGAATTTTTGTTTACAAGTTAAACTCTTGTATCAAATTAGATTGGATTACACATAAGGAACTATTGAAATCCAAAAGTCAACAAGTTGCCTTTGACCTGTTGAACCGGTGGTTGAATTAGTCGAACCTTGAACCGGTGGCTTGTCCGGTTCGGTCACCGGTCCGGTCCCACAAAAACTGCTTGACATATTTTGATCTCCGCCAAAATGTTCCCAAAGTGAGACGATTCCCATGTACGAAGAGCAACCCACACTGTTCAATTTTTCGAGCAACCATAATGGCCGAATCAACTTTGTCATTCTCCTATGCACTCTTAATTACTTCTTTGCATGATGAGTCTTGCAACTACATGGTCTCAAACTGAAACAATTTAACTCGTTTGCAAGAGCTACCCCCAAGTTTTTGAATATTCGTCCGTCTATTCCAGTTAACAAAAATCGGACAATGATTTGATTCCTTCCTAGTCCCATGCTCAACCACATATGAAGGAAACTTCAAAATCTATTCATTATTTTCGACACATCGATATAACTTTTCTTGTATATTCTGGTCGCCCATTTGTCTATTAGCCCATGTGAAGCTATAACCTCTATATCCCAGGTCGTCCAAGACTCAATGCGCAAGAGTATCACGGAACTGCTCTATCTTTGAAAGGTCACGATTCCTCTTTCCCATATTTTCAAAACCAAACATGATTTTATTGAAATCACCTTGCATGAGCCACAATTTCTTCTCCATTTGCTTCGGATTCAGTATCAATCCCCATGTTCGGTATTTAAGCTCATCCTCAAGCCACCCATATATCCCCGTGAGCCTCCATGGCTCGGTTACAAGTTGATCATAATAATGTCAATGTGGTGCTCAGACTTCGAATATAGATTTATTGTAATTTCTTCCTTCCACATAAGGCATAATCTGCCACTCCTGCCTCCCCCGCTCATATCACAATCTACACTAACTACAGTTTCAAAACCACACTTAGTACCGATCATTTCTATCTCAAAAGCTAGCAAACATGTTTTTGAGAGAAAAATAATCGAGGCATTCTTATCGTGGATTTCCCGCTAAAATACCCAAAATGTCCGAGGGTTCCCAAGCCCTCGACGAATCCACCCATGCAACTCATTGATCTTGGCGAGTTGATCTGAAGCAACCTTTGTCGTTTGATAATTCACCTCTGATTTCGATCCATCCTCAACAATATCTTTCTGTTTCTTCCAGCACAATCAGCTCCCTCAACAGAATCAATCAACATATCCTCAGTGTCATCAAACAACCTCTTTAAAGGTTTCAGATGAACAACATGTCCCGTTTTAGCACATTTCTCTCTTGCACATCTCTTCCATGAATTTTTTCTTTTGGGATCTAGGTTCTATTTTGGGGCACTGTGACATGTTCTGCATGGATGCTATAAGAGTTGCATTTGGGATAAGGTTATATTGGTGTAGCAGGTTGGTTTTAGATGGGTATGTTATATTACTTGATGTTATTGGTTGTGCATTCAGTTTTCATGAGGGTCCCATTTCTGGCAAGTGGTGCATGCATGGGTCTCGTACATTAGAGGTATCAATAGAGGGAGAATTTCTAGGTGGCTCAACAATTGAGATAGGGTTTTGGGTTAATCCAGATGTCCTATTGGGTTTCCTAGGGTTTTTGGTATTGGGCATCAATGTGTGTTCAAGGGCTTTAGTAATTTTAGTTACATCAATGATGTTATGGGTTGAGGTATTAGTGTATGTGGGAAGTGTAGTCAGTGGATGGTTTAGTGTTGTGTTGTATGTGGGGGTTAGCTTCAGTATCATCAGCCGAGGGGTGAGGTTCAGTGGTATTGAGATTTTTTTGAAACAAGGGTTTACGAGTTGTATGGAGTGTGGAGGTGGGGTTAGGGGATATGTTCTTTAATCTTTTTAATGAAGAAGCTTTCAAAAAGTGGCCATACCGAGTATCAGATGGGTCGGGGGCACTCATTTCGGTCGTACGAGGTGCAAGACTTATACTAGTGACCCACAATCCTATAGCAGTAACAGTACATGGGGAGGTTTTCATATCTTATTTGTAGCCACATATTTTGCTTCTGAAACCTGATCGTTATGCCTCTTTGAATCTAAGGTAGCGTCCAATAGACATCCATATCAAGACTCCATTCCTCCAACGTGCTAATCTGACCTGCAATGGCTTTGAGAAATTTCTCGTTCAGTCCCGATATTGGCACATCATAGGCTTGAACCCAAAAAGAGCCGTGGGATATCATCACCGACGATGGTTTTTCAAGCCCCTTCATTTCCTTTATCCCGAATAAAAATCCATCAAAGTGCCAAGGAGAATTTTCAACACAGTATTCTTCTTCTCTTCATCCTCAAAAGAAAATAAAAACATCTCGTTGCCCCCATTCTCTAATTGATAATCTCTTCTTTTTCCTCCAAGCCTTTGTCATGACCTCCAACAGGTAATACTTGTTTTATGGTTTATCTTTGCACAACTTTCCAGCAATACAAAATTCTATGATACTAGGAGACACTCCTGATCTTCTCCATCATCATCCAAATCCACAACCCTAGTTTCAGATTCTGTCAGATCCTTAATCTCCGCCATACACTATCCTCTCCTCCAACAATCTGGATAAATGGAATAGTGTGAGGGTGCAGTAAACCACGCTACCACCTAACAGTAAATTCAAACATGCGATCCTTACATGCAAACACCAAAAGAAAATAAAAAAACAAGAAACTCAATAACAAAATCCCTAACTCAGTTCCCCTGTCTGACGACACATCTGCATCAAAAAAGAAAAACTCTGAGTTGCAATTGGGTTTAGGGGCTCTCGTATTTGGGTTACCTAAGCCAGTCAGAAACTATTTCTAATCAGGATCGAACTGGAACGCTTTTGCGAACGAGAAAAGAAGAAACCCTAACCCAGCCTCTTGCGCAAGAGGAACTTCTAGTTTTAAGTTGATTATGACTTTAGTAACTCCAAAATTTGACTTTTTGCTACGATATAGATTGAAAGACTCGTAATCTTGGATGTTGGTATAATAGAGTTATCAAGGTGTTGAATGTTTGGAAAACTATTAAGTTTACGTATTTTCATGGTGGAAAATAAATACTAATAGGTATTAGGGAAGCACAAAGAAAAGAACATATTCAAAAAAAATAGAGCAATACTGAAAGCCCCTATTGATTTTATTTATCAGCTTCCATTCTTGAGGATAATTTTATAGTTTTTGTTTTTTTTTTATACTTTTTTTTAATTGAGTAGCTATAATACACACACACACACACACATACACACACATATATATATATATATATATATGTTGAGCCCTGATTGGGTATGTGTCTCTATATTGATATGATATTGTCCGCTTTGGGTCAAACCCGCACGGTTTTGCTCTTAGGCAACTCCAAAATGCCTCATGCCAATGGAGATACTTCAATCATAAAAAATCTCATGATATTCCCAAGTATATTCGATGTGGGACTTTATTGACAATCCTAACAATCTTTCCCTTTAAATAAAGGACCATCAAACCTCCCGTGAAATGCTAATTACCATATCCATCTTTTTATCCAGACGACTAGCCACCATCTCTACCGCCATCTGGACACACACCTTAAGTGGAGTCTATGGTTTTACTAGCGCTAGAAAGGGGGCCCTACCTTGGTTCACCTAACCTGGTCTATGCACCTAGTCTGTAGAGCCGGGTCTTTCATACCGCCATTGGAACCTGCTAACCTTACCCATATATATCTCACCTGGTATGTAGAGTTGTACATGTCTCTGCTGGGAAGTCTGCCCTACCTAGGTGCATCTCACCTAGTCTCTGCGACTAGCCATCTCTATCGTATCTAGGTAGACACCTTGCGTGGAATCTATGGTTTTACTGCCGCTGTAGAGCGGACACTACCCAAGTGTACATAACCTAATCTCTACCCCTGGTCCGTAGAATCTGACCTGTGTATCGCTATTGCTTTGTTTGCCACTCTGATCTCCACCACATTAGTTCACTCTAAACCTTGGCTCTGATACCAATTATTGAGCCCTTACTGGGCTTGCATATCCATACTAATATGATATTATCCTCTTTGGGTCAAACTCGCATGGTTTTGTTCTTGGGTAACTCCCAAAATACCTCATACAAATGGAGAACTTGAATCCTAATAAACCACATGAGTTTCCCATGTATGTCCGATATAGGACTTTGTTGACAATCCCAACATGAAATATATATATATATATATATATATATATATATATATATGTTCTTCCAGTAACTAAAACAAAAAAATATTGACAAAGACAACAACAGTGTATCATATAATATTCAATTTACCACAAATATATGAATGACTCAATATTAATGATAATTATTTGACAAAATATTTTAATTATATTAAACTGTGATAGGTAATAGGATTTCAATAGTTTTTTAAGTGACTTCAAAGACAAATAATATATACAAGACCCCTTATTTTCGGCAGGAAGTACAAGAGAGTTATTTAGGTATTGAATGTATGTCAAACTATAAGTTTTTGTTTAATGAATAAAAAGTAATAATGTGTTTTATGATTACAAAAAAAAAAAAAAAAAAAATTAAAAGTTGGAACAATGTATATGTGCAAAGTCCTTATTAGTTCAAGAAAAATATAATTAAAAGTTAGAAAAATAATGTGTTTTATGAGTTGTCTTCATTTTTTCTCTCTAAGTTTTGCAAGTACTTACTTGACAAAAAAAACTCTAACAGACAACTATAGTATGTAATATATAATATTTAGGGTTAAATATTTAAATCAACCTGAACTATTTGGATTTTTACAGTTCAATGCCTAAACTTTTTTTTTCACCGATTGCAACCTGTAGTACACAATTTCAACAAGTTGCAACCCCTGACTATTTTTTTCTGGTCAAATCGCGTGCACGTGACTCTCACATACGAGTTTGGGGTTTTTTTGATATTTCTTTAATTTTGGGTGCAATTTTGTAAAGAATAAAACTTAATAAGGGGGACCTAAAATTAATAAACCTAAAATCACTTCTTTACCCTAGTGTAAACTAAAATTTACTCCCGTAAAAAAAGGAAATTAACCCTTTCTTCTTCGCCAAAAGAGCTTCTCTCAAGTGTAAACAAACCCTAATCCCAAATCCACCTTCCATCTCCCTGCCACTAATTTGATTTTATAAGTTAGTACGATGTTGCTGATAAAGGGGTAAAAAGTGTGAAGCTTTTTTCACTTTTGGGAGTTGATAATCTTGTATACAGCATCTGATAAGGGGTATAAGGGTGTGAATCTTTTCTTCACTTTTGGGACTTCAAATTGTCTATCATGTTGCTTACAAAGGGTTTATAAGTGAACTCATTTTTGTGAAATTTGATCTTGAACTTATATTAATCTGCTGCTAATCAGGGGTGCAGTAAGTGAGTAGATTTATTTCACTTGTTGTCTTGAAATTCTATAAATATGACGCTAATAAGGGTGTATAACAGAGCTGATTTTTGTCTTGAAATTATATAAGTATGTTGTTGATGAGAGGTGTATAAGTGAGCAATTTTTTGTGTAATTTTGGTCTTGAATTCTATGATTCTGCTGGTGATAAGGTGTCTTTAGTTGAATAGTCTTTGGTGCTTTTAGGGCACGAATGTCTAATTATGTTGCCTTATTTAGTTTACAAGGCTTATTAAGTTTTGTTCTTTACAAATTGCACTCAAAATTAAAGAAATATCAAAATAGCCCCAAAATCGCATGTGAGGGTCACGTACACGCAATTTGGCCGGAAAAAATACCCGACGGTTGCAACTTGTGCGAAATCGTGTACTACAAGTTGCAATCAGTGAAAAAAAATCAGGTACTTGAAGGAATTTATGCACTGGTCGTGAGAGTGTTACAGTGGGTGTTGTAACACTAGGACGAACACACTCTATTTAAAGTTGACTTGTAGGTTGTATAAAACTAGAAATAACAAACAGAGACAAGATAATTCAAACTCAGACAAAACGAAAGCTGATCAATTTTATCATCAATCACAGCGAAATGAGTTTTATACAATACCTTCCAAAACCTAAATTTGATCATACATCAAACGATCAAATTTACACTCAAACTAGGTCAACATACAAATTGATCCTCTTTTGAGAGAAAAATACCAAAAGTTCTCACAGCGAAAAGTGTGAGATGTATGAAGATGTTAGTCTTCAACTTTTGGTGCGAAAATGACATGGAGATTTCTGATCTTTACACTTCGGTTTTCTCTCTTTTTCCCACACCTTGATCTTCTTCTTGTTGCCTATAAATAGCCTTGAAGAATGGAAGTTATAAACTGCAAGATAAGATAAAAAACACAATCGCCAAGCTTCCAAGAGAAGACTTTCGGTTTGGATAAGTTTCATAAGCAGTTATTCATTTAAACCAAACTTATCCGAATACACATACATACCATAAACATAAAATAAACATACAAGGACAGCAAGATAAAAATACAAGAGTAGAACATGTTTCTCAGGGTGTTTCAACACAGGGTGATACACTGAACCTAGAACACTGGAAGAAACACTTGTTCTAACAATCTCCCATTTTTTACCTTGCTGGCCAAAACAAACACACAACCACATACTTAATGAACAAACATCAACAGAACTAAAACAAGTCCTAATGTACGATATATAAAACACAAAATCTCAAAACCATAACATTCATCCTACAAGAGAGGTGAGAGGTCACAAACGGCTCCACTCTCTCTCCCCCTAAATATGTACAATACAAACACACAAAAGGAAGAGTAAACAACTCTCCCACAAACCAATGTCCATGCATCATTCACACAAACCAACATAAAGATGTCCAGCATAAAAAACCATCACCAATATACAAGAACAACTATCAATTATCCTTGGTACCACTGGTACCAACAATGTTAGTCACATCTACAAATCCACAACCTGTTTCACCATCATCATTTTCCCCAGAACCAGATGCAGCTCCATTATCTTCCTTCTCTATGTCACCACCAGCACCAGCCTCACCATCACTAACACTTTCTCCCCCTTTTTGGCCGGCAAGTATGCTTCGTAGGTCCCTCTCAACACTTCCCCAGAAGGCTGCATCCTTTTCTGCACTCCTTCTCCGAGCTTTAGCCATCTGAATCTAGTTCAAGAGTTGCACGACTGGGACAAAGACTGTTCTTGAGCGTTGCATCACGGTCAGCAGCACCTCCTTCAATCACTTCTACTATAGGCTCCACACGTTGTACATCCCGCACATGTGGAGGATCAAGAAATCTGGAATCAATAGTGATCTCATAGAGATCATCGAAGTATTGTGAATTGGCAGAGACCTTGATATTCTGACTTCGAAGCAGCTTTCAAGTAAGTCAAGGGAAAGGCAGATATTAATGTTGCGACTTCCTCTCTGCAATTAGTAATTGTATCGAAGACAAACTGGACAAAGTTAAATTGGACACCGTTTATGACCCGGTACAAAATTTTCATCTATGTTTGAGTTGCGACATTGTGGTTCTTGGTAGAAAACCAGTTAAAGCAACCAACCTTGCGTAGGATGGCATACTTTGAGGTAAGAAGGGAAGCTGGAATTTTTTAGTTAACTGGCCAAATAGCCTTGTGACCACCCGTGGCTTGGGCAATCACGTGATCTAAGTCATGGAGCTCCTCCTTTTCATTGTTTGGAGAGAAATGGAGGAGTTCATTAATAAGGGCGGGAGTAAAAAGTACAACTCTTCTCCTAAGATAAACTTGTCCAAACCTAGAATCATTAGGACTCTTCATGCCTTTAGTCAAATTGGCAGATCTTCAGCAAACTTGCATTTTAACTCCAAAGTTTCACCTAGATGAGCTGCTTCAATTATGGAAATAAGGTCATACCTTTCAAAGTGAGGAGTGTCAAGCTTTCTCTCGGAGATAACTGCCCTATTTTGGAAATATTCCTAATGCTTTCTCCATAGAAATAGTTGCTATGAGCCCTAATTCAGTGATGTAGCACCCAGTGTAGCACGTCTGGGCCTTACTAGAGGTAGGGCCTGTTCTTCACTCAAACTCTCATCTTCAGGAGTAGCTTCTTTTATTTCCACGTCTTCATCACTGGAGTCATCAAATTCTTCAGACTCCGTCTCCTCAGAATCCTCATTTTCTTCCTCCTCTGCCTCTTCATTTCCAGAACCACTTTCTTCCTTATCAGACCCATGTCCTTGTTCTATTTCAGACTCCTCTTCCAACTCAACATCAAGTTCAGGAGCAAATTCAGTAATGTCATCATTAGGTGTTTCAGCAGGTGCTGGAACACTGGATCCTTCACCAACTTTTTCAGGAACTTTGTACTCTTTTTCAAGGCTCTCAGCCAGTCAGCCAGTGTCTCCTCTTTGTCATAGCCTGGTATTTGTTCTTCCACAGGGGTTTCTGGTTGAGGAACTCCATCAAGAGGTGATTCCTGGGGTGCTGAATCACCTTCAACAGCACTAGATGGTCCTTTACTTGAACTTTCCTTGACAACCTTCCCTTTCTTTTTGGCCTCTTCAGTGAACATCTTCTGGGGACTTTTTGCGTGAATTACAACCTCATAGTCAGGGTCCTTCTCTTCATCATCTTCAGTATTCGAGGGCAACCTAAATGGTAGTGGAGGTTGCACCTTGGGAGGCCCCTTCTTCATGGCTGGAGGCTTATTCTCCCCCGGAGTCGGTGAGTGCCCTCGTTGCCTCTTGGAGGCACGTTTCATCGGACCAGAATAGGCTTGAATAGTGTCCCTAATCAAGTCGAATGCAGAAACATCCTCCATATCTACAGGATTTTCTTGATCACCTGGTAGTTGCATGTTAAAAAGTGCATCTGGAGGAACAAATTCTTCAAGATCCATACATGGGATTTCTTCCTGAATTTCAGATGGGTTTTGAACTGGGGGTGTTGTAGCATCTGATGGAACATCATCCCTTCGAGCTCCTGCATATTCACTCCTAATGTCGTAAGGATCTCTGGTCAAATTTTCCATAGATTGTGAGTGTGAGGGTTCTGCAAAAACGAAAGAGGTAGCATGAGATTGAGATGGAAACGTTTGAGGAAGAATAGTGGATGTTTGTTTCTGTAAACTATCTTTGAAAGAGGAAACAATCTAGGTTATATCCTTCTCTGTATCCGACATCTTGTCAACAATAAATCAGAATAAAAATAATGAACAGTCCCAGATTAGATACTCCACAAAAAAAAAAAAAAAAAAAAAAAAAAAAAAACAGTTATTAAACATTCGAATTTTTGAAAAATAACTCCCCCTAAAACTAATGCGTTCCACCACTATGGTAACCACCTACATCTTCCATGAAAATAGGAAATGGATAAGTTCTAATGTTACACCACTTACGCAACAATTGCAGATATTTTTATTAAAATATTACGAACAGAAATTAAACACAAATGTGAAATAAACTAAAATATTATTTTTAATGGATTTTTAATTATGTTCATTTTTATTTTATTTTTTTAAAAAATAAAATTATTTTGATCTTATAAAAGAAAAAAAAAACAAAAACAATACATCATTACAGAATTTTTAAATGGATGTAAGACATAAGAAGTTTCACAAGAACTGACCAAAAATGGTGTTCCATATAGTGATCCAACACTTGATGTAACACCTTAGTTCAAGTGTTTTTATCCAAAATTTTAGAGAATATGTCATATAATTGCATGTTACCTATAGATCATCATCAGTAGAATCTGACAAGGTTAAGAAAATCATAATTGGATGATGATTTAGGTAAAACAACTTGTGAATAATGGATTGTACAGAATACCCATCGAGATCAAGTCCTTGCAAGAATCATCTTTAGTAAAATCCATCCTTCCAAAAAGAATTCAGTAATGAGTAGCAAGAGTACAAAAGAAGACACAAACACAAGAACAACACTTATATACAAAAGGGTGTTGTAATACCCTATACAATACTTAAGAAATTAAATAATATACAAGCCAAGAGATTTCCTTAGAAAGGAAAACCTCTCAAAATCTAAGGATTTAGTAAAAATATCTGCAAGTTGTCTTTCACCTGGTATATGTTCTATGTTCACACCATTCTTTTCAACCAAATCCCTTATGAAATGATGACGGATATCAATGCGTTTTGTGCGAGATTGTTGTACTGGATTTTTGGTGATATCAATAGCACTAGCATTATCACAAATACACCAAAAGACCATTACTGTTAAGGCCATAAGCATCTAACATTTGTTGCATCCGTAACAGTTGAGTACATCAACTCCCTAGTGCAATGTATTATGACTCGGCAGTGGACAAAGAAACACAATTTTGCTTTTTACAATGTCATGACACCAAATTATTTCCTATGTAAAAACAACCTCCTGAGGTACTCTTTCTATCATTTACATCTCCGGCCCAATCAACATAACAAGAACCTACCAAATTAGTGTTAGTGTCTTTAGAATACCAAATACCTAAATCTGTGGTTCCACTCACATATTTTATGATACGTTTTATAGCATTTAAGTGGGTCACTTTAGGATCAGCTTGATAATGTGCACATACAGAGACACTATAACACAAGTCTGGACGGCTAGCAGTCAAGTATAGCAAACTCCCAATCATACTCCTATACAAGGTGTTCTCAACACCTTGTGAAACACTGTCATTACAAATCTTGGTACAAGAACTCAATGGAGTTTTCATTGATTTAGAGTTCACCAAATTAAACTTGTTAACCAGACCCTAGGCATATTTTGATTGGCTAAAAATGTTCCATTTTCATGTTGTTTTATTTGCAAACCAAGGAAGAAACTTAACTCGCCTACAAGACTCATTTCAAAAGATGTGGACATTTGATCAGTGAAATCTTTCAAATCCTTTTCACATGTTGATCCAAAAACAATGTCATCCACATATATTTGGGCAATGGTGATATGTGAAGACCGCTTCTTTATAAACAAAGTTTTATCAACATTGCCTCTTTGAAATCCTAGTGAAAGGAGGAATTCAGTCAACCTATCATACCAAGCTCTAGACGCTTGTTTCAATCCATATAGAGCCTTCTTAAGTTTAAACACATTATATGGATCAACAAACCCCTTGGGTTGCTCAACATAAGCTTCTTCATTCAAAATTCCATTTAAGAATGCACTTTTAACATCCATTTGATAGAGCTTTATATTGAGAAAACATGAAACAACTATTAAGAACCGGATGGACTCTAACCTAGTAACAAGAGGAAAAGTCTCATCTTAATCAAGACATTCAACTTGTGTGTACCCTTGAGCCACAAGTTGTGCCTTGTTATGAATCATTTTTCCTAGTTCATCCGTCTTGTTCTTGAATATCCATTTTGTACCAATGACATTCACACCATGAGGTCTAGGAATTAAATCCCAAACATCATTCCTTGTGAATTGATGAAGCTCTTCATGTATAGCATTAATCCAGTTTTCATCACGTAGAGCTTCATCTACATTCTTTGGTTCCAAATTGGATACAAAGCAAGTTTCATGAATTTTCATGAAAGTAGAAGATAGACAAGCAAGTTTTACCATTTTTTAGTAGTAAGTTCTTTCCTTATGACGAGTACGAACACAGTCATTTACATTACCTATGATTTGAGAAGCTGGGTGCATCTTCCGGACTCTACCTAGTGGACCTCTTCTAACCATGACTTCATCTCCCACATCTTTGTTTAAATATTTTGTATCTCTTTGAGTTTCATGAGTAGGAGGGTTTGAGTTTGTGGGATTCTGAACATTATCAATGGGAGGTGTTTCAACATCTTTAGCAACAACCTCAGTATTTTGAGATTGTTGTTCAACAAGGTCCAACACATCATCTTCAATTATATTCCCTGCAATGTCAATCAGATCATCAAACACAATGATAACTGTTATACCCCGAATCTTTGAAACGCAATAAAATACATTGTTTGCATTTTAAAATATTTTTACCCCTTTTATTTTAGTTTAAATTGCAAAGTTATTTGATTTATGATTTTATTTTAGAAAAATAAGTGTGACCGCGATGTACCTGGTCGACTGCACTCCTAACACTTAAAAGGAAAGAATTAAAAATTTAAAATATAGAGGCTTAAAGTTAACACCGGGCTTCAGAAATAAGAAACAAAATTAATTTATTCTAAATATTTTACATTTACCTAAAATAAAAACTAAAGCTAAAAAAATATATATATGTAAGTTTATACATGTAATAAAGATAATATGATAATAACTAACTATATACATATTTGCATACCTACGAATAAGCATCACATATAATGATAATAATGATAACAAATTAGTAACATTCTATCTTTAGTAAAACATATTACTATATTTAGTAAACTAAACATTGTAAGTAATAAACCAATCTAGCTTATTATATGTAGTAAAGGTATAAGTGATGCATTAGTAGTAAAATAGGTATCCCATATCGAAAATAAGTTTGTAAAATTTACAAAGATTTGTATATAAAATAGGCAGTAGATTAAACATTAGAAATAATAAGTAACATTGCATTGAATATATATTGGATTTCCTTTAACTAGGAGGTCCTTATCAGTTTATTTTCGACAACGCTTGGGCCGGTGTTTTGGGAAGTTGTCATATAGTGTTAAAATCTTTTGAGGTATGTCTTCTTTAATAGTCTTCTTTTTCTTATTGTCATTGTCATTTATAGTTTATATAGATTTAGGAATTTAATTATTTTCTTGATTTAAGTAGATTTATAAATTTAGCTATTTTCTTAAGTTTGTATTAAATAGTTGTTGTTTAAGATGCATGTTAGTTAATTTAAAATATTTATTAATGTAGTTAATAATTTAAATTAAATAGATAATTAGGTCTTTTAATTTAGGACTATAATTTATAATAACTTGACTTATGTATTAGAGATTGTAAAAAATAGACATAATTCAAGAATAGTGTACCACACTTAATTATTTTTACAAAAATACTGAACTCGATAAGTAATACTAATTAATTAAACAACATGTTCTTGGTGTAGTGCGGGTCAGGCCTTGGGGTATACGCGACTTACCTACTTTAAAGCAAGCAAAACAAGGTGGGTGACTGGGCTATTTGTAAGTACATTATGCTATTGAACATGTACTTTGATAAATATGTTTGCCTTCGGGCTTATTGATATGATACCTCTTAAGTCGTAAGATTGGCTTTTGAGAAAGGCTCTTAAGTCGTAAGATTGGCTTTTGAGTAGGGCTTGGGAGTCGTAAGATTGACCCCTAAGTCTAGCAATATGGCTTTTGAGTCGTAAGATGGGCTCCTAAGTCAAGGATGTATTTATTATTGTCCATCTTCATTTAGTATAACTGCTTACAAAGTTCCCACTGAGTTTATACTCATGCCCATAATTACAAATCTTCAGGATAGTTGAGCGAGGTGGTGGGGGCTGTTGCGGCAAAGGTCACCGGGCTCCTTCTTCTACCCGCAACTTAAAGATGTTTTTGCCTCTTCTATGTATATAAATAAGTTTATGCGTCACAAAATCCGAGTGTTTATATTTTCCTAGAAACTTTGAAACCACTAGTGTAAATATGTTTTGGCAGTGTTTTATTGTCAATACAATTTCTGTTTTTATCCGATAAATATTTCATGTCACGCTTTCGCACTTTATCTAATTTATTACTTAATTAAAAGGGAAGAAAAAAATTAGTAGCACTTCAATCCCGAGTTAATGGGATTGGGGCGTTACAGATAATACTTTCTTGGATGGTTCTTGTTCGTAAGTTAAACACATGATATGCATGACTATTGCTTGAATAACCTAAGAAGAACCCTTTATCACTTCTAGAATCAAATCTATTCAGTTGATCACGATCATTCAGAATGTAACAAATGCATCCAAATACGTGAAAATATTTAAGATTAGGTTTCCTACCCTTGAGTGTTTTCATAGGGTGTCATAGTACTCCCTGATCTTAAATAGACACGATTTGAAATGTAATATGCAGTGTTGATGGGCTCAGCCCAAAATCTCTTTGACATGTTTTTAGCACACAACATAACCCTAGTCATTTCTTGTAAAAGTCTATTTTTCCTTTCAGCTATGCCATTTTGTTGTGGTGTTTTAGGAGATGAAAATTCTTGTATTATGCCCTTCTTTTGGAAAAATTCAGCAAAGGATACATTTTCAAACTCCCTTCCATGATTAGTTCTAACTCTACCCATCCACATACCATAAGAATTGTGAATTTGAACCGCATGAACTTTAAACACAGCAAAGGTTTCAGATTTTTCTTTAAGAAAGAATACCCATGTAAATCTTGAAAAATCATCCACACAAACTAACACATATCTTATTCCACCTAGACTATCCATTTCTATAGGACCCATTAAATCCATGTGAACAAGTTCAAAACAGTGTATGGTAACATGGTGTTGCAGTACCTTATGAGACACCTTAGTTTGTTTACCTTTTGCACATGAGTTGCAAACTATATCAATCTTACTACAGAAGTTTGGCAAACCTTTCACAGCCTCCATTGAAGCAAGCCTTTGAAGCTGACGGTAGTTGACATGACCCAGCTTTTGGTGCCACAGCTCAACTTCTTTAATTTGTGTCTTGTGAAATGCTATTCCTTCCTCTATAGAATAGCAATTGTTGGAGGCTCTTGTTCCTGTCATTAAACAGTCATTTCCACCGTTATATACACTGCATAAATCTTTTTCAAACTTGACATGAATATTTTCATCACAAAGTTGACTTATGCTTATCAAGTTTGCCATAAGGCCTTTCACGTGTAAAACATTTTTCCGGTTAGGTAATCCCTTAACATCTAGAACACCCTTACCAATAATTCTACCTTTGGCTCCCCCACCAAAAGTAACACTGCCACCATTATAATCTTCATACTCTTTCAAAAACATTTTGGTGCCTGTCATATGCCTAGAGCAACCGCTATCAAAATACCATACCTCTCGAATATCAGCTATTAAGGAGGTATAGATCATGTTACAGCAACTATCAGATAATTGCGCTGGAGGAGAAATGGTTTTAGGCTTAGTGCAGTGTGAGGTAGAGTGTTGCAACACAGACTGTGCCACTCTAGAAAGTTTCTTACGAAGCAACTTTGTTTTTCTCCTGAAGCAATAAGGTCTCTTGTGACTAGGAATAGCGCAATAGTCACACACTACTCCTCTATCATTATCATTAGACCCGGACCTTTTCAATTTTTTAGAGTCATTGCTATCTTGTTCTTGGAAATTTTTTACCTCACTACTAGTGATGGATAAATTACCAGTTTGTTTGATTAGGCTAGCAATGTCAAAATCATCTTTCAATATTTTAGTAGGAGTGTTCTCCAAGGATAGATTTTGAAACCTATTCATTTCTTTAATAAACATAGGCGTTTTAGATTCTTCAAAAATTGATTGATAAGAACTTTGAGACGAATGATTATAGCCAATGCCAAATGACCTATGTTGTTGTGCTGAAAGAATTTGATTCAATTTTAAAGTACCAGCATTGAAACGATTCAAGCACTCAGTTTTCCTTTTAAGATCGAGAGTCACAGTTTTAAGATCTTTATCTTTGAAAAATAAAGATTTCTCCAAGTGAGAGATTTTACTTTTGAGAAAATTGTTTTTGGGTCTAGCCTCATTTAACAATCTGACATAAACCACAAGTTCTTCATGCACTTCTCTAAAAGCCATTAGAAGAAGTTCATTCTCAGAGGGATCTGAGTCAGTGTCACACATCAGGTGTTTCAAGAGATGTTTCAATTTGATCAACACTCAATTCATCAAGTGTTACCATGAGTGGTAAAACATTCTGTGAAGCACTGCCTCCTTCCTCATCATCAGACTCATTGTCACTCAGTGTGACAACAAGATTTGTTCCACGTTTCATAAGATTGTTAGCACATTGATTAGTATAATGTCCATAACCAGAACATGCACGACATTGAATGGACCTTGCATCTTTGGGAGAGTATCCTCCTTCATTTCGAAAATTAAAACCAGAAGTTTGAGGAGAATCATTTTTATCCAGGGATTTCCCATGAGAATCTTTTCCAAGATTTCGATTTTCAAAACCTTTAGTGACAGGATTGAAAACACCTTTTGAGACACTCTTCTTTTTGTTTTTGGATAAAAAACTTTGATACTTCCTAGTCAAATATGCAACCGGATCATCAAGATTTTCATTCAACAGGATGCTATCACCTTTTGTGTTTGAACAAGACTCACCGAAATGGGAAGGAAAAACAATTTCTTTGTTATTTCTCTCATTTGGTGTTGTTGATTTATGTTTAGTTCAAAGGTTTGAAGAATACCAATCAACTCATCCAAAGACATTTTGGATGTGTCTCTAAAATCTTCTAAGGGATAGACTTTGATATTAAAACGTTCAGGAAGAGTACGTAATACCTTGTTAACCAACCTTTCATTGCTAATGGGATCTGCAAGGGCGTGAGACTCATTAGCAAGTTCACACAATCTGGAATTGTATGAAGAGATAGTTTCTGACTTTTTTCATTCTGAGTGTTTCAAAGCGTGCTATCATCCTCAACTTCGACTTTCGTACACTCTTCGAGCCTTCACATTGCCTTTGCAAAATGTCCCAAGCTTTTTTAGCAATAACACAATTTTGAATCATTCGAAACAAAGATGTATCAACAGATCCAAAAATGGCATTAATTGCTTTAGAATTGTAACATGAGAGAATAAACTCATCGTTCGTCCACTCAGCCTCAGATTTGAGTAGAACATCACCAACTTCGTCTTTGCGAGACGGTGTCCATCCAATAACTACTGATCTCCACGCTCTTTCATTCAACGATTTGATGTAGGCCCTCATTTTTATCTTCCACATGGAATAATTTGTACCATCTAAAACGAGAGCCCGCATCAATGCTATTCCAGGCACATCCATGATTCCTTTTTTGCCGAAGAATCTCACTTAGTAGCGTCAAGTGATTGCTTTGATACCAATTGAAGAAACTTATGCACTGGTCATGAGAGTGTTACACTGGGTGTTGTAACATTGGGACAAACACACTCTATTTAAAGTTGAATTGTAGGTTGTATAAAACTAGAAATAACAAATAGAGATGAGATAATTCAATCTCAGGTAAAACAAAGCCAAAGCAATTTTATCATCAATCGCAGCGGAATGAGTTTTATACAATGCCTTCCAAAACCTAAATTTGATCATATAGCAAACGATCAAATTTACACTCAAACTAGGTCAACATACAAAGTGATCCTCTTTTGAGAGAAGAATCACAAAAGTTCTCACAACGAAAAGTGTGAGATGTATGAAGATGTTAGTCTTCAACTTTTGGTACGAAAATGGCTGGAGATTTATGATCTTTACACTTCGGTTTTCTCTCCTTTTTCCCACACCTTGATCTTCTTCTTGTTTCCTATAAATAGCCTTGAAGAATGGCAGTTATAACCTGCAAGATATGATAAAAAACACAACCGCCAATCTTCCAAGAGAAGACTTTCGGTTTGGATAAGTTTCATAAGCAGTTATACATTTAAACCAAACTTATCCGAATACACATACATACCATAAACATAAAATAAACATAGAAGGGCAACAAGGTAAAAATACAAGGAAGAGTAGAACATGTTTCTCAGGGTGTTTCAACACAGGGTGAAACACTGAACCTAGAACACTGGAAGAAACACTTGTTCTAACAGTGCTGAACTTTAAAAATCCGGATAGTTCAGGTTGATTTAAATAGGTAACCCTATATTTAATGTACCACTTCATGTATAGGTTTTATAATATATGAAGATTCAACACTGATGGTAAGAATTTAAAAGGAGAATGCACTTAACACTACAAGAAAATAACAAATTAGACGTGCTACAAGAAAAAAAAATTAGAGATGGAAAAATCCGTTTTTAAACTGAAGTAGTGACGGACTTGAGACAAAATGTTTGGTCTCTGTAATACTTGTCTCTAAAATTTAGGGACCGATATAATATGTCTCTATATTTAGTGGTGGAATTTATGTCTCTATTATAAATTAGAGACCAAATTACCAATAGAATAGAGACAAATTATGTTCATCTCTAAAATCCGGTTGCTATTCCGTCACTAATCAGATATTAATAATTTTTTGCCACCTTTTATCACTGTTCTATTTCTATTTCGTTTTTATTTGGTAACCGATATTATCTATCACTAATTTTCCAATATGAAAATTTATTGTAGTGTAAGGACTTGCTCGTTCACTAGCACTTCAGCGACTACACTCATGAACCCTTGATCAATCACAACCATTAGATTCTACCTCTTCACCGAAGGTGATGATCTTATGGTTAAATTGCATCATTTTTCGAACGTTCACGATCTTTCATTCGCACCTATTCCATTTGAATAGTCGTAACTTTCAAGACACTTTTTCGTCTAATAGATAATTTTCCATTCACAACAAAATTCCAACAAGTATCAACCATGTTTTTTTTTTGGTTGATCTTAAAACACATTACTACTTTTTATTCACCATCAAAGCACCTAAACTTATTATAATTTTCCAAACAATCAATACATAATTATATTTCTTGTATATTTTAATTATCTAACATTTTTATGATTATAAAACCAAATTACTTTTACTTATCTCGTAAGAGTTTCTATATATTTTTTTTTTCTTAGATTGTTTTCTTAGATAGCGAATAAAACATCATACGAAGTGAAATAGAAATTTTCATGAATTAATAGATGAGTTTGAGCGATAAAAGGACTCTTATCAAGCAAATAAATTGTCTAAACTAAAGTTACTATATTAAGCTTTAAATACTCAATAATTAATATTTCTGATTTAAGTAGATCTAAATTGAGTGTATATTCTAAAAACAAGAAATTGTAAGGATGGAATCACTTGGTAAGTGATAGGTATGGCCTAGCAACTTCGGGTCGGATTGACACCCCGGGCCAGATCAACCCGACCCGGAGCAACTGAGCCCAGGAAGATAAGCCCAACAACCGGTCCAGAAGCGCGCATGAGCCTGGAGCGGCCCAATCGCGGCATATAGGGAAAGTAAGATCCCCACGATCTTCTTCCAACTCCCATGCAGAGATGGTAGGTGTAATTATAGGGAGTTAGTTAAGGTTTGAGTTGAGTAGTATAAGTAGGAGAATTGTACTCAGAATTAGGGTTCGCATTTTGTATTCAAAAACTATTACGTGTAAACTGACAGAGATAGTGAAATAACACCTCGGCCGGTGATATTCTTAGCCCGTGGACGTAGATCTCCGGATCGAACCACGTACATCCTGTGTTCTTTAAGTTTCGTGCATTGGTTTACGTTCCCAAGGTGTTTTACGTTCGAAGTTTATTTGGTAAACGGATTACGCTTTATCAATTGGCGCCGTCTGTGGGAACCGAATGCAAGAAAACCCTAGTTTTTCATCACATTCGCAATGGTGAATACTTGTAGGTCCACTAATCCTACCCGGTCCCGTCGTGATCCCCCTGTGGACCAGATTCCGCCGCCCCGTCAACGAAACTAAAATCCGCCCGCGGAGCATGCTAATATTCTAAATCACCCTCCTGCTGATGACCCACCGCAAGTTAATCCCCCGCCAGCTCCCGAGCTGTCGCATGTGCAGCAGGTCTTCCTTCAAGAACACGCTGCTTTGTTCCAAGAATGGAACAACCGTCGCGCCCACTCCGGTGATTGTGCCAACAATGGCGCTGAAAGAGTAAGAAATCCACCTCGGGACTTATCGCGGGACTTGGATGAGGATCCCCCTCATCGAGCGAGACTTGAACACCGGAGACAAAGGATAGTTTCTCCGGTGGATAATCGCAGCTCTAATGGGTCGAGGCCCCGAGACGTTTATGACGGTGCACATCGCCGCCGACCTGCTGATGTTCCGAAGCATCCTCGTCTTGACCCATCTCGTATGCTGGATCCTGCGGAACAAGAGCAGGCCCAATTCGCCGCTGAGCTCGACAAGGTTTTGGGCCTTGATGCTAACGGGGAAATCATCACCCCATTCTCGGACGAGATTCTTGCGGCCTACTCCCTGATGGTTTCAAACTCCCCCCAGTGGCTATATACAACGGCACTGGAGATCCGAGTAATTTCCTGAACGCCTTTAAGTACGCTATGTTCAACCGCAACTGCACTCCTCACCATCTGTGCAAGGTGTTTCCTGAGTATCTCCAGGACAAGGCTAGACTTTGGTTTGACTCTCTACCACGGGGTAGCGTTACTTCTTTTCGCGATCTTGCCGAGCAGTTTTGGGCGCGTTTTCATACGCGGGCAAAGCCCATGGCCACTTTGGCCGACCTCATGAATATGGAACAACGGGACGGAGAAACCGTTACCCAATTTCTTGATCGCTTTACAGCGGAGAGCCTTAAAGTGGGGAGCCGGTCGGATGATGTTATCATCAATGCCTTCATGAATGGCCTTCGTCCCGGACCGCTTTACACCGAGTTGGTTCGGAACCCTCCAGTCACAACCCGGGCTTTGTTTAACACTGTGTGCAGATATGCTAAGGCCGAGGAGCAGACTCGCCGTAAGCGTGAAAAGCATGCTAGCAAGCGGCAGTCCGATAGGGCCCCAGCCGGGCCTAGTACGCAACCTAGTGCCTTCTCTCGTCTGAACCGGGGACGTCCAGAATCTCGAGGAGATATTCCACAACTCACCCCGCTTACAAAATCACGGGCCGAAATTCTTTCTGTTCACAAGAATGATCTGCGGCCGTGTCTGCGGATGACTGCTCCAGCTGAAAATCGAAACCGCAAAAAATGGTGCGCGCACCACCATGATCATGGACATGAAACAGAGGAGTGTCGAGAGCTCGGCAAGGAAATTGAAGATTGTCTAAAGAAAGGTTTCTTGCGACAATACGTTGCTCGGACCGACGACAGGCCTCGGTCAAGCCAGAATGGAGGTTCGCAACAAAACCGTGGAAGCTATAATGACCGTGGTTCACATCAAAACAGGCCGCAATGGCAGAATAACAGGCCGGGGCCAAACAACTATGCACGGCAGGACCACGAAAATCGTCAGCAACCCCATTTTTTGCCACCACCGCCTCCTCCGGGAGGACCCGGAGATAATCCGCCTACCCATGTCATAAACATGATTTATGGAGCCCTCCCCACTGGGGCTTCTCGGAATGCCTTGAAGGCAGAGGCACGCCGTCCTCCTCCCGAGGAGCCGCGTCACAAACGCCTCCACCAATCTGAGACCGTCAGTTTTACAGACAGAGATCCTGTTCCCGAGCTTACCACCCATACCGACGCCATCGTCATTGACATGGCCGTAGCCAATGTTACAGTAAAGCGGGTCTTTGTAGACAATGGAGTCGCAGTTAGTGTCATATTCACCGATTGTTTTCAAAAAATGGGGATTCCTCGTGAGCAGCTCCGGCCAGCCCCCGGGTCGTTACAGACCTTCACCCAGGGTGAAGTCCAGCCTGAAGGAGTTATTAATCTCCACGCATCTCTTGGAACTTATCCGGCGATAAAAACCATTTTTGTGGATTTTTACGTGGTTAACTCTCCGTCCCCGTACAACATGATTCTGGGTCGGGATTGGCTCACTCCAGCAAGAGCCATATGCTCCACATATCACCTCGCACTGAAATTCCCTACATCACATGGCGAGGTAGCTATCCGCAACAGTCAGCGAGTTTCTAAGGAGTGCATGTACGTCGCACTCAAAAAGGCAGCAAAGGTTCCTCCTAAGCCGCAGTTTCAGGTAACACCCTCGGTTCTCATACCTAATTCATGTACACCGCTGGGGGACACCACTGTTCAGGTGCCTCTTGATCCATCCAAGCCCGAGCAAACCGTAACCGTCAGCGCTGTGGATGTACCGTGGCTACACCATGCCATCATTCAGACCTTGCAGGAATACTCCGACGTCTTCGCGTGGTCTCCCTTGGACATGCCAGGGGTCTCCGCGGATGTTATAACTCACAAGTTAAATATTGATCCCAATGTCAAACCTATACAACAAAAACGAAGGAAATTCGCTCCGCAGCGGAACGCAGCCATTCGAACTGAAGTACAGCAGCTTCTAGATGCAGACATCTTGTTTGAAGTTCATTATCCTTCTTGGCTATCTAATCCGGTGATGGTAACGAAGTCCAGCGGGGCATGGCGAATGTGTGTCGATTTTTCAGATCTTAATAAACACTGTCCAAAGGATTGTTATCCTTTGCCCTCTATTGACCAAAAAGTCGAAGCCATTACTGGGCACGCGGCACTTTGCTTCTTGGACTTATACAAGGGGTACCACCAAATCCACATGGACCATCAGGATGCCCTCAAAACGGAATTTATCACTGACTTCGGATGCTTTGCCTTCAAGAAAATGCCCTTCGGGCTAAAGAATGCAGGAGCCACATACCAGCGCCTTATGGACCACGTCTTCCGAGGTCAAATTGGTCGTAATGTTGAGGTTTATGTTGATGATTTAGTCATAAAAAAAGTACTTCTCAATCTTCGTGTGTGCAAGATATTGTTGAAACATTGAGTACTTTGCGGCGTTATAATTTGCGTCTCAATCCAGCAAAATGCACCTTCGGCGTTGGCTCCAGTAAATTTCTCGGTTATATGGTTTCACAACGCGGCCTCCAGACCAATCCGGCCAAGATTCGGGATGTATTAGATCTACAAACACCGAGGACAGTAAAAGACGTTCAACGCCTCACTGGCGGATTGGCGGCCTTAAACCGTTTTTTGTCCAAGGCCGCGGAGCGTCAACTCCCATTCTTCAAAATTCTACGACAGGCAAAGCTATTTGAGTGGACCCCGCAGTGCACCGAAGCTTTTGAGGCTCTAAAGCATCATATTAAGCAACTGCCCACTCTGCCCGTTCCTCTCCCCGGAGAGCCGCTTTATATATACTTAGCCTCCGCCGAAGAAGCCATCAGCGCGGCTCTTGTACGCGAGGCCAATGGTGTGCAACATCCGGTGTATTTTGTGAGCCGAGCACTTCACGGGGCAGAAACTCGATACTCCACGATGGAGAAGACAGTGCTCGCTCTCGTCATGGCGGCCCAGCGTTTGCGGCCTTATTTCCAAGGACGAGAAATCAGGGTTATTACTAATCACCCCATTCGTCAAATTCTTGCCAAGCCCGATGTATCAGGGCGCCTCGCTAAGTGGGCAATCGAGCTCAGAGAATATGATATTCAAATTCTCCCGCGACGATCCATCAAGGGTCAAGCCCTAGCAGATTTTTTGGCCGAGACACCAGTGGACAATCCCGAATCTTCTGCGACTAGTGATAGTCCTCAACCCGCCGCCCTTGAAGTTCCACCCTATAAATGGCAACTATATGTGGATGGCGCTTCCACGGCTCGAGGTAGTGGTGCTGGGGTGCTTCTCATTGGCCCCGAGGGCATTGAAGTTAAATACGTCATTCGATTTAAATTTAAGGTAACTAATAATGAAGCGGAGTACGAGGCAGTCCTCGCCGGGCTCCGGCTTCCTCAATCCTTAGCAATCCCCCATCTCGAGCTCTTCACGGACTCCGAGGTTATTTCTAATCAGATCAAAGGCACCTACACCGCTAAGGATGAAACGATGATCAGGTATCTCGCTTTGACGCTTAAACTAATGTCAACTTTTGCTTCGGTTGATATCCAGCAGGTACCATGTGAACAGAATGTTCAAGCTGACGCTCTCAGCAAAATGGCCTCCGCGGTCCACTAATGTGTCTCCGGACATCATAGTGGAAGATGCCCTTCATCCGGCAATTCATGAAGCAACAGTCTCCGTGTTGACCGAAAGTGGTCCTAATTGGATGACCCCCATAGTCCATTATCTCCGAGATGGAACTTTGCTGACTGACAAGTTGCAAGCTCGGCGGATAGTTCTCAAGGCACCTAAGTACACACTCCACGACGGAATCTTGTACCGACAGTCGTACTTGCAACCGAATCTTCGGTGCCTTGCTCCGCCCAGGCTGATCAGGTTCTTCGGGAGATTCATGAGGGGGCCTGCGCCAGCCATATCGGCTCAAGGACGTTGGCCAAAAAAATTCTTCGGTGGGGGTACTACTGACCAACCTTGTTTAACGATGCCCATGATTTAGTGATTAAGTGCGGCAAGTGTCAGCGTCACTCCCACGTGAAACATCTGCCACAAACCGAGCTCACTGGAATACAAAGTGCCTGGCCATTTATCCAATGGGGAATTGATATTGTGGGCCCATTTCCAGTCGCTCCGAGGGGACTTAAATTTCTTGTAGTCGATGTTGATTACTTCACCAAGTGGGTAGAAGCCGAACCTCTCACTGCCATCACTGGTCAGAACATCTTAAAGTTCGTCTGGCGTAATATTGTATGTCGCTTTGGCATCCCGAGCACCATTATTTCAGACAACGGCAAACAGTTCGCCAATGATCCCTTCCGGTCATGGTGCGAGGAGCTCCATATTAAGCAAATTTTCACCTCGGTAGCTCATCCTCAAGCCAATGGTCAGGTCGAAGTCACTAATCGCACACTCCTTATGGGTTTAAAGAAACGTTTGGATCACGCTAAAGGTCTTTGGGCCGAGAATCTTCCGCAGGTTTTTTAGGCCTATCGCACTACGCCGCATACCTCCACTGGAGAGACCCCTTACAGCCTCACTTACGGCTCCAAAGCCGTCATTCCGGCGGAAATCAGCGTACCTAGCCCCTGCCTCGTGACTTTTAATCCCGAGGATAATAACGAAGCTATCCGTACAAACTTAGACGAGTTCGAATATCGTCGTGAACAATCTTTCATCCAGCAAGCCAAGTGTAAGCAACGAGCAGCTCAATATCACCACCTCCGGGTTCGGGGTACTCAGTTTAATGTCGGGGACTTGGTACTCCGGCTCAACTTAGCCAGCAAGGCCGCCCCCGAGGGGAAATTGCATGCTACCTGGGAAGGTCCTTATCGCGTTATCGCTGCGCACGACTCCGGGTCCTACCAGTTAGCGCACCCTGATGGAACTCCAATTCCCCGAAGCTGGCACGTTACCAACTTAAGGCGTTTTTATCTATGAACACCAAGTGACAAGTATCGTTCCTATCTTTACATTCATTGTACATTTCTTTTTCGTTGTGATTTCCCTTTGTATTTTTTCATTGATTCCGACAATCACCTTGAATAAAAAATTTCACTTGCGAATCTTACTGTACTCTCTTCTACGCTACGGGGACGCCCTAGCGTAGTCTTACTGTTATTATCCGTCTCCGGACAGTATAATCTATTGCCCGGTCCGTCCGGGGAGATTCACATTTGGTCCCCGGACTTATATTAGCTCTCGCCTGTTTAACCGGAGAGGTCTTTAACTCCCGCCCGATCCGTCCGGGGAGATCCTATGCCCTGTACATATGGTGCTCCCGCGTACCTGTTAAAGCACTTATAAATGCATTCTAGTTAAAAGCTCATTATTTTCCTCTCAAAGTCTACATCTTTACATGCCAAAAAGGTTTTTTACATTTTTTTATTACATGTCAAAAGGTTCTATACATATTAACAACGATAAAGAGTAAAATCTATTTTTGGCCTCCGAGCCAGTACTCGGCGCTCCGGCGTTGCGACCCATGTCGGGAGCTGCTCCGTGTCCTCCGAGATCCTGCGGCTTCTTGGCTTTGAGCCCCGGCTCTTTCCCTGCTACGGCTCCTTTGACGTCGAGGACTCACTCTTGGTACTTTTCTTGGGGCTTCGCCTCTCGCCCTGCCCCGAAGACTCGGCTGCGACGCTGGCCTCGACGTCTGGGCCCATTTCACGGGATCCCACTCCGCGGGGTCCATCACTTCAATCTCTTCGGCCAACTTCTCGACTTCCTCCTCCGCGACAACCACGGGGACTTCCTCGACTACAGTTACCGAGGCTGGCTCCTGGATTACTATCCCTTGACTTTTCCCCGCCGGTCTCTTCTTACCCTTCTGGGGGGCTTTTGCAGTACCTTGGCCCCGGCTAGAGCTCGCGATGTACTCTTCGGCGGTGCGCCACCACCTGTCGCGGCCTTTCAGTCCTTCATACATACTTAGCAGTAACTCCAGCACCTCTCGTTTTCTTATCAGCTCCGCGGACTCTGCCGAACCTGTCGTCATCAGTGCTGAAATTTCACCTTGAATCTCGGTGACCCGCTCCTCAACTTTCTCAAAAGTCAGTAGGCCGTACTCTATAAGTATCCGGCCATACTCCCTTTGATGGATAAGAACGCGGTCCAGTTCGGCCACCTTCGATAAATACTTTAGTTCCTGGTCTCTAGCCCTCTCCGCGGCCCTAGCTCTTGCCTCCTCGGCCTCTTTAGCTCTTCTCTCCGCTGCGGCCACCCGTCTCTCCAACCGCGGCACTACATGCCTTTGCAAGTTATCTTTCTCTCCACGGAACCAGTCTAACGACTGCATGAGCTTCTTTATCGTGTTATGCAGCTCCGCGATGTCCTGATCGGGTACCAAAGTCAGTGTGAAAGATGAATTTCAAACACAACACTGGACAGCTATTCAATGATTAAACAAACACACTCTATTCAACAAAACAAGTGTACATTGTCAATCGTTTTGTACAACGGATTTACAGTTATTCCTATCATCTACTATACTATGATAGGTATCAAATTTGTGGGGAACGACTGACCTCCCCCTCTTCGGTCCCTTCAGTGGCCTTGAGCTCCACATCGCCCTCTCTCTCCACCTCGTGCTCCACCTCCTGCCGATCTCCCACCATTCCTGCCTCCTTTCCCGCAGCCCCCGCGGCAATCTTCATGCGGGGGGGTGGCTCTTTGTTTTGGGGTTCGGAGATGAATTCACCCCGACGGAATGCCAAGAACTCCTGGTCTTGGTCCACCTCACAGCTTGAGATCTCTCGGCACTTAAAATCTTTTTCTTCTCTGCTAGGGCCTTCACGAGGGGCCACTCTGGGAGGCGCGCCAAGGCTTTATAGTAGGCCTCTTCTACCCCGGCCACGGCGTTGAAGTCATACCCGAACTCTGGGCGATAAACGTCCACGTTCGGGTAGATTTCCTTGATTTGCTCCAACAATACCGATCGGGTGGCCGTATCCCCGACAGCTACAAAGTTGGTCTGGAAATCGAGAAAGGTGCTCGTCTGGAATAGCTTCTCGGCAAAGGTATTCAACATCGCCTCTTGACCTTCAACAACAGCCGCCTCTCGGGCCTTTATCTCTGCCCGTAGTTGAGCCGTCTCACCACGGAGATCCCCGGCCTCCGCCTCAACTTTGCGCAGCCGCGTGATCTCATTCTCTACCAAGGCTGCCCTCTTGCGCGCTTCAGCTAGATCGTGGGTCAGTCTATCATTGTGCGCGCGCAGCTCTCGTGCAACCTCGGCCAGCTCTTCTTTGGCCTCCCTCTCACTGTTTCGGCCCAGCTCCATTATCCCCCGTGCCAAGAGCAGCAGCTCCTCGGCATCCGCCCCTTCTAATCCCAGCAGACTTATGGGTCCTTGTCCCTTTGCAACACAACCCCGGGTTTAATTCTGGTCACATGTGATAAGTTTGCGCAATAATTACACCTTGGAATAGTTTTATATGCTTTACCTCGATGCTTTGCTCCGTAAGGAGTCTTTTGGCTGTCCTCGGAGGTGTCACGGATGGTTCCGACCTCCTTTTTGTCCTGGGGGTTGACCCCGCCGCCACCATTCGTTCTTCTGATCCCGTTGATGGCTTCGGGCTGGGCGACACTCCCCCTCTGGGGGATACTTCACTAACTTTCCCCTTCAACTTTGCTTCCGCTGGTGCCGCGGGGCTTCCCGCTGGTTCCTTTCCGAAACGACCCACTGCACAAAAAAATTGGAGTTAGTCCTGCACCACATACAAATCTTACACAGTTAGCAGAGTTCCTACCCTCCTCGGCAACCCCGGTTCCCGTTTCCGGCCCCCAAGCGGACATACCCTCAGCATTGCCCGAATAATATGGGCTCAACCCCGCCTCCTCTAGCTCTGCCTCGGTGCAAAGGGTCTTGAACGTCCCCAGCGCACGGAATGGTCCCACGACCTCGGCCTCCGGTTCCTCCACCGGGGCGTTATCTAACACTTCCTCCCTCCTCCACCTCGGGAGGGCCACGTTGGTCTTCACGTAGATAAATTTCTCCTTCCAGCCCTCCACCTTGCTCGGGTTCTGCAGCTTGAAACCACCTCGGGGCCGGGGGCTGAAGGAGTACCAGCCTTTTGCTTTCCCGAAGGCCTTTAGCTGGAAGAAATATCGAAACAAATCTACATCTGGTTCCACCCCGGCTTTCCTACATACCACGGTGAACCCGACTACTTGCCTCACGGCGTTGGGTGCTAATTGGCTCAAAGCGATGTTATAATACCTCAGCAGATGTATAATAATGTCCCAGAGGGGAAATCTCAACCCTATCTTCAGATGATCTATATATACGCTAATGAAGCCTTTCGGCGGGCAACAGGCCCTGTCACCGGGCTCCGGCATTATGTACACTAAGTTAAATGGAAAGTAAAACGAGGGGATCAGGGTTTCTATTTGTACCCGAGTCATCCGCAAGGCTACCGCCGACACTTCATATTCCTCTTCCAGACATTCCTCAAATCCCATTGCCCGGGTACCGGCCTCCCTAAACTCGGCCCTATACACCATCCTATTCACTAGTCTTTCTGGAATAATAAAGCGTATCGGGGGTACATTCAATGGGGCTTTTTCAGTTCCTACTTCCTTAATCGAAGAAGAAGACGATGAAGAAGACATACTTACTTGCTTTTGGTTTGAGATGGATAGAAAATGCACAGATGATTCTTCTTTTTTTTTCCCCGCTTTCTGAAACTCGCAATCGCAAATGAGGAAGATGAAGTATGCTGTGCACATAGTCATATATATATATTTTTGAATCAACGGCTTAGATCTGGCTTTTTCAAATTTCGCGTCTCAGATTCGAACGTGCCGCTCACGCGCTTTACAGTTCCCAAGGCGCGTGGGGAACAGGTCCCTTGGAAATCTCAAAACGCGTCACTTCACATCCCTCTCTCTCTCATGATGGCACCGCCAATCACATCAACTTCATTCTTGGCCAGGAAGTTTTGGGAAGCACTCCGGTGTCTCTTTCACCTCGGCCACGTTACAGTTCGCTTTTGCTACACTTTATTTCCCTCGGGGTACTCTAGTTCGGCTCCGGTTGATTTCCTCCTTCCGGGGTGCCTCACTACGGATCAGGTCATCTCCGTCACTTCGGGGTCATTCAGTACGGTCCGTTTGGTCCCCGCGGATCCCATCACTCCGGGGGTGGATTATCTCGGCTCCAGCAAATTCTCGGGCCTTAGGGGCACTTCGGCTCGCCATTGACAACAATCCATCTTGATCGTTGCTTCGCTGCCTTGCTCAAACTCGGCACCTGTTACACCTCACCCTGCTTATAACCGTAGCTCCTTCCTCGCTCCGGCTGGTGGGGGGGCATCTGATAGGTATGGCCCAGCAACTTCGGGTCGGATTGACACCCCGGGCCAGATCAACCCGACCCGGAGCAACTGAGCCCAGGAAGATAAGCCCAACAACCGGTCCAGAAGCGCACATGAGCCTGGAGCGGCCCAATCGCGGCATATAGGGAAAGTAAGATCCCCACGATCTTCTTCCAACTCCCATGCAGAGATGGTAGGCATAATTATAGGGAGTTAGTTAGGGTTTGAGTTGAGTAGTATAAGTAGGAGAATTGTACTCAGAATTAGGGTTCGCATTTTGTATTCAAAAACTATTACGTGTAAACTGACAGAGATAGTGAAATAACACCTCGGCCGGTGATATTCTTAGCCCGTGGACGTAGATCTCCAGATCGAACCACGTACATCTTGTGTTCTTTAAGTTTCCTGCATTGGTTTACGTTCCCAGGGGGTTTTACGTTCGAAGTTTATTTGGTAAACAGATTACGCTTTATTAGTAAGCAAGTAGTCGAATTTGTTTAAGTTAGGCAAAAAAATTGAGAGCATATATTACAAGTATTAACATTCAAGAAGCCCATTGTTTAGGTGATCTGCAAACATGTATAGAAGAAGAGAGAAAAACAGAAATAGAGTGAAATGAAAGATGTGACTATAGATTTCTCCATACGACTATGCAATTATGATTCACAATATTGTTATAGATGTCCCCAAACGAGTATATGTCAAATGTTAATTCTTTCATATATTTGAAGAATTATTAACACGATTAAGAAACCCCCTGAGGTAGATGATATGCAATCCTGTGTCACTGCTTCGGATATAGTTTTGATGGAGATTTTTGTATCGTCCTCGGTGATAGTGCCGTCAAGTCCTGCAGCAAACGTTGCACAGGTGCTAATTCAAGATGTTGTAGTCTTGCATGAGGCTTACTATTTCTTTAAGACATTCAAAAGGTCTTTTGTAGACTTATTCTCCCCTTCCAGACAAGGAAGCCAACCTTCATTTCTTTCGGGAATAGAGTTGGGTTAAGGCTTTTCAAATTGTTGAAGTTGAGCCCGGATTGGTATACGATTTGTTTTACACAAATATGGTTCTACTATGCACTCCACATGGTATTTGTCACCTAGTCAGTTTCTTGTCTATTGTTGTTTCATTAATCGTGTTTATGTTCATCTATCTCAATGTTTACCCAAATTTATGGTGAACATTGATGAGGGCGTCGTCTCCATTAAAACTAAGATGATCATCACTTACATTCTGTTGGTAGGTGTTGTTCTTCTCAATATTTATGCAATAATACTACTTTTTTCATCTGATAGGATGGTGTGGCTTAGTGGAGATTGGAGAATGTGGTTAACTTCTCAACAACATTTAAGAAATTGATTGTCTGGGTGATTTGTAAACATGTTCACTGCTTCGGTGCTTTCATATAATACCCTCTGATTTGAAGTGGTCCAATGTAATGGGCAATACAACGTCCAGAGTAGTTGCTTTAAAAGCAAACCAAAGTGTACAAAACTCAATGATTTTCTGGAGAAGTACTTTCTGGAGAGCGCAAACGTCCAAAAGGGCTTGAAGGCATTGATTTTTACGAGGTAAACAACAAAACTCGTACTAATGACAAGTTGCCTAGTTACTGGACCAACAAGATCTTGGTCAAGGAAATTAATTTTTTTGGTGTAACAAGGATTAAGATCGTGACGTGGAGTTTGATCGAAGTCTTCTTCTCTAGCACATGACCACATATTTCTGCTATTACATTGGTTTCATAGAGAACCACAAACCGGACAAGACATGGCTACTTAAGTGAGATCAGAAAAACTTCCATAAAATATCAATGATTTGTCAAAAATAACTATTACTTTCCCATACAACTTAGTCACTATTTTTTCAGATTGGAATATATGTAAATATCATACAAGTAAAATATAAGGTATTATATACATCATATGAATGAATCTTTTTATATACAATGGGTGAGGCTAATTTTAGAAGTAGTAATTTTCTAACAAAAAATATCACTTAATTGATCAAAAGTATTACTTTTCTTATTATAAAATTATCAATAAAGTGATATTTTATTGATACTTTTATAGAAAAAAAAAAAAAAAAAAAAAAAAAGGGATGCTTCTGATCAATTAAGTGATACTTTTTGCCACCTTATTGAATAGACCTAAAAAAGCCGCCCAATCAAATAAACTTTTGGAGTCCATTCTTTGTCACACATTTTATCAACTAATATTTTTTCCCAAAAAATAGTACTTTTCTAAGAAAAATTAATACTTTTTTGAAAAAAAAAAAAAAAAACTTTACTCTTTTTGTTTTGTTTTGTAAAAAGTATTATTCAAAAGTAGATGATGAGATATCAATATGATTTTTTTTAATTGTGTACATGAATATAAATTTGATCATAAAAACTTATACAATATAAAACTTGATAAAGAACTTATAAAGTTTAAAAAAAAAACACAAGAATTATTTAATTTTGTAGAAAAAAACATTACACTTCACCAGAAAATAATATTTTAATTCTAGAAAAAAAGGTATTACAATTGGAAGTAAAAGTAACATATACTTTTTCCAAAAAACACAATACTTTTCCTAGAAACATAAACTTTTTTTTTCTGAAAAACGGGTTAGTTTTTTCGAAAGTCATACATTAAAGTAATCCAACTATATAATAGTTGAATACAATTTGTGAGTTATAGATAGAGTACTTATATAAATTCACATTGAACACTTATATAAACTTGATAAGAACACATAATTTGTTAAAAACACATGAATTATTGGGTTTATTAAAAAACAATATAACATTTTTCTAAAAAAGTAATACGTTTTCTTGAAATTTATCACTTAACCTGGTTTTATGTCAAAATTTTATGGCGGCGACTAGGGGTGAGCATTCGGTCGGTTCGGTTTTCCGACAAGAACCGAAATTGGATTTTTCTATATTTTTAAAACCGAACCGAACCGATCACATCTTCTTAACCGAACCAAACCCAACTGAATTTTTTTGGTTTAGTTCGGTTCGGTTATCGGTTTAGGTTTTAAAGTTTTTACTTTTTTCTTTAATAGCAATAAGTCTCGATTTTCATAATATTTTTTCTATTAAAAAGTCAAATTAAAGAAAGGACCAAAACATATGGATAAATTTAAATTTTCATGCATGTTAAATGTGAAATTACTAATGTATATCAATTCAATCAAGAAAAATAGTATACAATAAATATATAATTAATTATGAGTAATTCGGTTCGGTTCGGTCAACCGAATTATTTTTTATTAAGAACCGGACCGAACCGAATTATAAATTGGTTATAATATTTGAAACCGAACCGAACCAAATCACTCGGTTCGGATCGTTTTTGGGTTTCAGTTCGGTTTTGCTCAGCCCTACCGGCGACTATTGGCAGCCCACTATATTTCTTACGCATCCCACTAATTAAAAAAAAATATATATTATTATAAAATGACTAGAATGTCCTTAATGACAACAAAATATAAAT
This sequence comes from Ajuga chamaepitys, assembly GCA_958295605.1. Lineage (NCBI taxonomy): Eukaryota > Viridiplantae > Streptophyta > Magnoliopsida > Lamiales > Lamiaceae > Ajuga > Ajuga chamaepitys. Next base: position 21,246,735 of record OY282506.1, on the reverse strand, counting down.
AATTAAAAAACAATAAATACAAAGTTAGGAAAAAAAAAATTATTTTTTCTTCTCTCGTCATCTTCATCTAAATGGTATTTATCTTTCCCAAAATTATGCAAATTCTTTTTCAAGGTTTGACAAATTATGAGCAACTCCTCAGCCAAGAATAAAAGTTTTGGTTCCAATTGAATCATTGCCCGTTAGCCCTCATCTTCTATAGCTCATCCCATGATCATCGCTTTCTAAGTAAGTCATCGGTGACACTATTTGTTTAATAGGAGATAGTATGGTTTCATTAAAATCATTCGAGTATGACAGACCAAAAGATGTTTGAACTTCGACTGCAAACAACCTTTTTTGCCTTAAATAATCCCATGGAAACCAAATAATTGGATCATCACCGGAACACTTGGGATTTCAGCTTTGTTGTTTTAATAATCAATTAATCCCACTTGATTCTTCACAATCAATTGCAATTATTATGTCTAGTCAAATCTCGACTGAATGCATTAGAGAATTTTGCAACAATGTTTTTTTATTTCTTGTTGTAATTTATGTCCCTAATTAATCAAACTCTAAAAGGGTTGGGATTTGTAGAGTTTTGGGAGTGGTTTCGCTTGAAAATGACGGGAGAAGAATATTAAAAAAAAAAAATCAGTTTTTTCCCTTTCAAACATTATGTATAATTTTGATAAAAAAAAAAAAAAATTATAATTATCGTTTTTTAATTATTTATATTTTGTTATTAAGGACATCCTAATTATTTTATAATAGTATTTTAAATTTTAAAATTAGTGGGCTATGTTAAGAAATTTTATGGACTGCGAATAGTCGCAGCCAAATTTTATTGTATTTAGTCGAGCGAAAATTTTGAACCTACTTAGATCGGGTCGATCTGTTGTACATAAGAATATTCATACATATGGGGTATATAAATCTTACTCAAAAGATAATAATTCATATTATATAATACCACATGAGTTAGGTAATACAATTTTCAACTTAACGGTGAAATATGAAAGAATATTATCAAAAAAGAATAAAAAACATATATAAAAAAAATTAAGTATGTAAATTATTGTTTGATGTACATACAATTTATTAAAATGATATATTTTGAAAATAAATAATTAATTATATCTTATTTAAAATTAAAGATTTTCATATTTTTAAATTTATATTTGAATAAACATAACGCACGTGATATTTGCTATTATGTATAATTTATAGGGATAAAAGAAGAGAGCACATATACACCTTTTCACTATTGATAACGTTGGTTTGTACACCTGAAACTTGGGAGGCAATAACAGCTGCTCCTCTAACACTGTTTCCACTAGGACCACTACACTGATTGAAGCTAGGATATAAAAAAAAAAAAGACTAATTGATATCTTCCCCTTTATCTGTCTAAACCTATTGAAAAATTAAATTTCACAAAAGAATGAAGGTGGTATATGTAAGAATTAAATCACAGCCTTTTATCCTTGTACATATAAAAATTCAAAGGCTGGATTTTCAGCAAGTTCCTCTGCAGGTTTTACACCTGTGAAATCCAAATCGTGTCTTGAACTGCTAATTTCATCGACCACGATTGGTATACTGCATGCATTATCCAAATAAGTATTTATTATTGGTTACTGATTTTCTTTTGAGAAGGGGTTTTTATACTGTCAAAGTTACCTTGACTCGTCTTCCAACAAAAATGAGTTGCTATCAGCATCATCAGAGTCCTCAGGTTTAAGTGTCTTCAGGTGGGATATTACCTATTTTGGACCAGTATAAAGTGAATCAACTATCTAGTTTTAGTAGCAGTAATGAAAACGAAATAGAAGAAACGATTATAATGATTATTTGCATAAAAGGAAAAACAAGAAAAACTTACTTCCTGAGATACAGCTCCTGTATCACTGTTATCATCTCTATACAGAGTACAGATTCTATAAAGCTGCTGACTACTCAGTGTCTGAACATACAATATTGCAAAAAGTTGAACCATCAAAATGTTTAAAGCTAAAAAATTAATTTCAATCAAATGAAAAAGTTAGATATTACTATATTAGATATTTAGGAAAAAAGAGGACACTTACAGGGCAAAGGTCGGCTGCAAGATCGTCGTATGTTATTTCTGATTTTTGTTGCATGACCTGAAGACAAGGTGAGTATTTAGTATTGAATTGCAAATACAAATCATGTACAAATCTATAGTATTATGTGAATAGTTTGCTAGGCAAAGAACCAATCAACATACCAGAAGCCGTACGGCCTGCTGCACATATTTTAGTTCTTCCCAGGATGGGCCTGCATACTGTAACATGAAAATAATTAATGAATCCAGAACTGTCACCAATACCAAGTCAAGGTATAAATTTAGATTTTTCTTTTAATAAGAAACGTAAAGTTTATTCCCTATGGTTACTTAATCAGTTATTGTGACATTGATGAATACCTCATGTGCATTTCCACACCAAAGTTCTAATTCAGCTAACCCAGCTTTTACATATTCCCCACTGTGAAACGTGCAACATTCTCTATGTTCGAGAAGGCTGCAAAATCAAACCAGGTTATGGATGAGTCTCAGTTTTCAGAGAGAAAGAGGGAGAGAGGGGTGTAAATGATAGCATAGGAGCTACCAATTGAAGAGCTGGACATTTATAAATAAGAAAAGTTGGGTGAACATTTTCTGAACGAGGACCACAGGAACCTGAAAGTAAAACTTGTATAAGCTTCAAACCAGGGATGCTTGAGAATGACATAAAGTTAGTTGAACATACAAAATTATCTTTCATTCTGGTAAGAAGCACATCTAAGCAATCAATGATGCTTTGCCAGTGACTTGAAAGAGAGTTGCCACTCTCAGATACTGGAGATGATTTCAGTGCCTGATCATTAGATATTCAGATCAGAGATTCAAATACACAATGTTGGAAAATATGAAACAGAGATTTTAAAGAAGTGTCATAATTTAATCCCGAGTTTGATTTGTTTAATTTAGACCCACATTTCATAAGGTAAACTGAAATATAACCACTTGTTTGGTGAAAGTTGACACATAAAAAGACTTAGATGCCCTTAGTATCACATTTATTAATGTCTTCAGCATCGGGATAACTTGATGAATATGCTCAAGACAGAAAAAAGCCCATAGAGAACGCAATGAGGCAGTTTAGCCTTTTCATGGTCCAAGTTACAGAACATCTTCCTTGAGATAGTTCATATTATCACGAAAAGAGAAATGCTAGTATGCTACCTCAATACATGAAGAAAGCCGTTGTGACAATTCCTTTTTTGCATTATCTCGAATGATTCCATAAATCTTCTCAACATAAGCAGTCAGCTGCTCCTTGAAAAGCGAAGCTGGATACTTGGGTTCAACCTGTTTTATTCCATCAAGTCCACCAATAGACAGGTCCGCGAAAGTAGGAGACCCACGAAAGCTCTGGAAATTCATGTTTACTAATATTTATATCAAAATTCAAGTAGTAATTTCTAATTACAGGTATTTACAACAGAAAATAAAGAATCTCCACTTATCAGAGAGAGAGAGAGAGAGCATTCATACTTGGGCCATCCTCCCAAAAAATGAGGTCGGCTGAGCGGGTTGAGATGAAGGGGCACTTTTTAGAGTACGTTGAATTAAAAACAGCAGAGTAGATGTGTTGCAAAGCCAGTAAGCCATTTGATCATTGTCTCCCTCATCCTACAACATGATGCAAATGATATACTTTATGTAGAATTACCAGAATAACACGACCTTCTAGTCATTACAAAATAAATTTTATTGCATAACATTAAATTTGCACATAAAGTCACTACACCTATTGTCATGTTTCAAACGTGTGACACCAAAAGTAATCAAATATAATCAGATAGATGCACAGTGCTTATAATAAGTGAAACAGTTAACCTCTATTGCAGAACCAATAATCTGAATAAGCCGGTCAAATACATTAGTTTTTTCAGCTTCAAATGATTTCCAATGAATGAGGCATTTGTAAATGGTAAGTGCAGCAACCGGCTTTCCTTCACTGTATCCAAGATTTATTGAGATGCACTTAACAAGAGCATCTGTCAGCTCCTGCAACCACCGAAAAAATAAGACATAAATATTAATCCAACTTTCCATATATTGGAAAAGACATAAAATGTTCGACTACGTAAAAAGCAGGGGAGGCAGGAAAATGGAAACCCTCTGGGACTGCGGACATGGAATGTCGGGGAGCTAACTGTGGCAAAAACTTAAACACACGTCTTTCAATTTCATTTGCTTATCCAATTTCCTCTAATTCGCCTTTTTCTCTATCATCTCAGACAATTTTAAAGGGACTAACTTCAAACTGTCACAGAAATAACATACACGTTGCTTTTCCATGATGGATCTCCTCAACATGCTATCAGCATTACCAAATCTTTTACTGGATGCAGCACTCAGAAGTTCCTGCATAAACAGCTTTTAACCATGAATCTAGATGATAGACAATCAATTTTTTTTTTTCAATGAAGTGAAAAAGATAAAAAAACAAATCCCCGTTTGAATAATTCTCTTACATGTTGACCATTCTCCAGTGTCTGCAAATTGAAAACAGAAGAATAAGCACCAAAAGCACAGGCAATAACCAAACAACGACCAAGAATAAATCTTTACCTGAGAAGTTGGAACTAGATGTCCAGATAGTCTCCCAGAAGGAGCATGTAGTGATGCCTTTTGCCGAAGCATCTGGCCCGCTGCTTCCATGTCAGAAATTTTCTCCTCGAGCCTAAAGTAGAAAACAAATGAATATACTATGAGTACAAAAGTCAATACGTTGTTTCAGCCTGTTTTAGGAGCAATATTATCTTTTAAGAACTAACAATGGTTCAGATCATGAGTTAATTTGATATCAACCTCTGCATTTCAGTCTTGAGCTGAATTATCTTCGACTCTGCTGCCGTAGCTTGCTGGTTCGACTCCTCATACTTCTTCTCTGTTTCATCTATTTTCTTTTCCAGAGAACTCACTAAATTCTGAAAGATATAATTAAAGGGGGAAATTTTGATTTTCCATCCAAGCAAATCAAACTTTGCGATGTTCCATATGAAATTTTATTTTTTGCATTTTAATTGTCACACTTTGCCATCCAGAACTGCGTAAGTCGGCTGCCCAGCAACAAAATTTTCAAGTTTTTTTTACCCTCGTGCATTTTTTCCGATGAAAAATTAGATCAAAAGATAAAGGTACTGTTTAAAACATCGTTGGGCAGTCTGTGAGGGCAAAACAGCCAAAATTTCCTTCGGGGAACAGCCTCGGGCAGCTCTGCAATTAAAAGTTTGGATGGCATGCGCCAACATAATGCAATCCTGAAATATGACCTCACCTTCAGCTTTCCATTTTCAGCTGTTAGTTTTTTGACAAATTCATTATCCATCACAGGGACATCTTCTCCTGTAGGAACTTGCTCAGCTACTACTGGAGAAATTTGCTCAGCTACTACTGTAGGGACTTGTTCAGCTACACCTTTCACTGCTTCACGCTCCTTTTTCAGTAGTTCTTTGGTTTCTTGTAACTGCATTTTCATTTCCTCTAAAGCAGATTGTAGTCTTGAAATCTCCTGATTCTTGGCTTCTTCCAAGTCAACCTAGCAAATATATATTAATTTTAATGCATGTTGGTGAAATGCACCAAATATTACTATCATAAGAAATTAATTTGTTAAATGGCAAAGGGAGAGACTTATTACTCGCATGCGCTTCTCCAACTGGAGCTGTGAAGTCAATTCTTCGACTTGCTTTTGGAGTGCACCAGTTTCCTTTGCAGCCTGAAACAGAGAGAATTGAGCATCATAAATACGCAATTAACAACGGTCATCTTGAATTTCAACTAATATCCTAGGTTCAACCCCAAAGAACATCACTGAAGTAGTTAATAACGTACAGAACAAAAAAGTGCATCTAGTTTCATCAGTGATTTGCTATACGAATAAAGTTCAAGAGAAGCGTTACCATTTTAAGTTTTTGCAGCTCTCTACAGGCCATCCTTGATCTACAAGCACACTGGAAAGCAATTACCGCCTCCTTCAAGGTTGAAAACCAATTGCTAGACAAGAATCGTCGGCAATGACTCTGGTAACCCAAAATTCACACCATAAATTCAAGATTAACGGGAAATTAAATCTATCTGTAAGTGAATGCACATAGTTGAATAGTTCATTTTCCTGAAGCCCACATGTACTCCTAGAACCAAGGTTAGGGCTCCATCAGAGAGGGTAGAAACAAATCAATACATGTGCGAGTAAAATCTACATACCCTTTACATAATATTACCTGTATTACAACAGCTGCAGTGTTTCTCCTTCTAAATAAAAGCTCATCACGAGCAGCCATCCCTCTTATTCCTGTTTGAATAATAACAGCAGAGGAACACAAACGTGTATAAGCCTTCCTAGAAACAAACATACGTGCATCTTTCTGGATGATGGAAGCAGCGGCCGTTCTTCTTTTCCGTTCATAAATACACCGTGCAACTTGCCCTGACATTATAATATCCAATCTTGAGAGAGAGAGAGAGAGAGACAGAGAGACTTGAATACTAATCAATACCTCTACACAGAGCTTGAATTTGTACAGCTGACATGCGCAATGAGAGAAAGTTCCTGCGAGCCACATATGAAAGATATTTTCTCTGGATTTTGGAAGCAGATTTACCAAGGACTTGATTACGGACAGAATCCAGTTCTGCCATCTGACCAGCTCTAAGAAACACTTTTGTTTTGCCAATCTGAAAAAACCATATGAATAATTAAAGCATCCTTTATTTTTTAATATGATACGGTGTAAAAATTGATATTTAAAGTGACAGCCTTCAAGGGATTTTTCCCACAGCGGCACAAGTATTGATGAACACTATCTTCTTGAATGTGGAAAGTCAAGGGAAGAGGTATTGTATCTTTTCTAAAAGGCTACAATGATTCAGACACATTTAAAACACCATCAAACTATATCAATCAAGTTTTGTATTCAATGGGGAATGAAGATTTTCCAGTCTATACTTGATTTAAACTCAAAGAACAAAGACAACTATGAGGATTACCTGATAACCTTCAAGGCCGGATTTCTTCAAAAGTTTGATACAAGAAGCAACCTCGTCACTAATAAAAGTCCAATGTGTTAAAATATGTGTGAAAATCAATAGGGTGTAAATATTAGAAGTTTATAGTAGTGGAGAGGAATAAAAAGTGCAGTGAACACACACATGAAGCCTAGGCTAAGCAATGCGCCATCTCCGTGCAAAGGAACTAGAATTAAATAAATTCTGTACATGGATTCAAATATACTTAAGAAAAATAATCATAATTCAGATTCCACAATATAGGGAAATAATATCATCTGTCAGAGTGAAAGTGAATTAATTTCATACAATCAGACTGGTTGAGAAAACCAAACAAGCACTTTTTTTAAGAGTAAACAAGGGCAACTACATGGTTCAAGTTCAAAAGAAAATGTTAGATAAAGGTGAGAAGAAACAAAATTATGGAAAATGTACCCACTTCAAAGAAAAGTGATTCAACGTATACAAATTTGCTCACTTCATCTTTAACCTTACAATTTACAGATTCCATTTGGTAGTAGCAATGAAAGAAAAAGGGGTGAAAAGAATAGACATAATGATGAGATAATCCTCTGACAGGACAAGATCACAATGAATTTCTTCTCTACGTCAAGCAACTTATTCACCTGCCTTTATCTGAAGCATGAATTTGTAGAAAAACGATACTTCCATTCTCCCAACATTTTGTTTCTACTTATATTAATAGAAGCCAACTCCAAATTATGGACAAGACATACATAATACGTAAATCTTCTTCCACTTTCTAAATCCGCACTCCTCGCAATCATGACAAATATGTTGTGAATGGAAAAAAAAAGCTAGTTAGAGGTTGGCACATATACACATTGATTAGTGCCTTAGAATGGAAATACATGGGTAAAGTTACAGATACGGCATTTGGTCCTCATAGGAGCGTAAAGTTTTATCTGGCAGACTGGCACTAAATATTGATTGGCACATCATTTCACATGCCGTCTTCATTTATTGCTTTTTATGCATGTCAAGATATTTCCTTTTCAATAGTATACAGATGGGTTAAGTGGTTTGTCATTCCTTCTTATATTTTCCATTTCCTTTTTTCCTCTGTACAGATCATGCTTATGCCCTTCTTAAGGCAATAATTTATCTTCATGAGAGAAAATATATCTAAAGTGGTATATAGTTTGTTTGTTCTATATAAAACAGTCTTCTGTGCTTTCATGATATAAACATGTTTTTTGAAGAATCATTCTTATTGGAGTAGGACGTCTCTTGTAATCATGTGTTTCTAGTACTCTAGCCATTCAACTAAGTTTAAGCCTTTATATGTTCTGGGTAGCAGCCAGGGACAAGAGAGCTAGTTACAAAATTCTCATAACCTATAAGGATATACTTCTTGGTAACCTTTGCTTAATGTGATGGACATCTACAACCTTAAAACACATCTTTTCACAAAAAAGTTGTCAATGAAGCCATGTCTTCATCCTTGAAATTACATTCAACCAGTAACCAATGAGCTCAAATATATATTCTGTCTCATTCTTATATGCTTCGGAATTTCTGTTATAATTCTGGACATATTTATTTAATATCCACAGATTCAAGGTAAGGAAATTTCTAAACCAGACCTGTAGGAAGCGCATATGTGAACGTACCTTACATTTAATACATTAGGCTCAAGGATTTTGAAACGGCTTATGAATTCTTCAAAAGTTTTTCGTGTGGGATATCCAGCACAACTGATCCTGATTGCCTCCATAACCCCCTGGAAACCATTAAATAGTAATTTCACAATGCATGCAAAAGACAATGGTAAAATAAAATAAATAACTGAAATTTGGAATGAAATACAACTGTGAGGAATTGAGCTACTCTCAGTAAATCAAAACAAGAAAAGTAAAAGAGCTCTCACCCCACAACGGAGTTGTTGCAGAACGTTGGCATTCTCAAAGATTGCAGGCTTGAGATAATTGTTAGGTTTTATACAGCGAACATAATGTGGTTCTGTTGCACTAAGAGTCTCAAGCAGAGATTGCAGTTGTTGCTGTATGAAATAAAAGAAGCGATGAAACCGGACAGATACAAATGACATAGCTTCTAACAATGGAGAATACATAGAAATATATATGAACCTTAAATCGAGAACCAATTGAAGAAAATTTTGATGATTTAGAAGACTCTTCTGGTAAAGGCGGGAATAGGCCTGAGACAAAGGAGCAACTTGAAGCACTAAGGAGAGCCTGATGCTCAGCAACAACGTAGTCTTTGTTCTTGTCCAAGAAAAGTTCTGTCTGGTACGTGACCTGCAATCAGGGGATGCTCTATGAAACTCACATCATGCAGCAATCTTTTTTTTCCCTAACAGCTATATATTCTCCAATTTCATTGCTATCCTGAATCTTGCATAACAAAACAAATGCGTACATCACCAGCATAATGCGCAATAGTAAAGCCAGAGCGCGACAACTTTGGCTTGCTAAAACGCTTGTGGTCTTTGAATGTCTGGTACAGCTTCTCAGCAAATGTCTCATGTGTAGATCTTGGAAACATACTACAAGAAATAAGCAATTTAATTGAGTGAACAATGCAATTGCATGGCTGCAGATTAAGGGAGCAAGATCAGGAAGGTGCATACCAAGCTTCATCAAGAAGAGCAATAATGCCACCAGGTTTCTGCGAGTAAAAACATCCCACCAAAGAATAAATTTAATAAACTTAAAGAAAGTTAGAAAACAAAAAAAAAAAAAAAATAGACATCTTTAAAGATGAAATGAACGAATCAGAAACATATAATAGGCCAACCTTTTCAATAAGATCGAGAATATCTTGATTATCAACAAATTCTATATAACTCCAATCGATTTCTTCTTTCGTGTATTCTTCTTGCTCCATCTTGAAAACATGCTGCACAAGAATAATGTTTTATCTGGGATCCAAAATTCTGCTTTATATGATTTTCATTTAGTTTTATGTTTAGATACCTTCTATGTGTACATAAAAAGAGTCAGCTTTACAAACCTGATTGAAATGTTGTTGAAGTTTCTCATTAGTCAAGTTTATACAAAATTGCTCAAAACTGCAAGAGAAGTATGAGAAATAAGAAACATAAACATCAAAATGATCCAGCATTCGAAGTTTAAAATGTAATCACAAGCTAACATAAATTCTAGAGGCCTCAAAGTAAAACCGAGGAGGTAGAAATATAAGAAAGGCCTGCAAAAGTAAAAACAATCAAATAATTTTCTTCTGATTGTAAAAGAACTTGCTAGAAAACAATCAATCCTCTGTAAATAGCAATCACAAATTACAGAATTTAAGTTGTAAGGCCACTATCACAAAATAATTGGGCTTCTTGCAGTATTCGTCGTTATATCAATGTCCATAATGAAGAGAACTAAGCATACCAGTTAAGCACCTGTTTGTCTTGAAACTCTCAAAGCCATAGATATCCAGCACCCCAATTAAGAGTTTTGAATCAGGATCTTGGCCAATAGAATTGTTGATCTTGTTAACTAGCCTGACACAAAAAGAAATAACTGCTTAAAAGACTATACACGAGATCTTAAAAAATTTACATTTTTATATTACATACCAATCAAACAGTCTTGAATAGACAATTTTGGCCAAAGCATCTCTGCTAAGTGCTGCATCAGTTGGATTGAGGCTTTTTGTTATAGTCTCATCACGAGTCACCATTACGCGTTTGCATAATGAGTCTTCAAGACATTTCTCATCGCACCTAAACAAGATTTACATTAACTATGAGACAAAACAGGAGTGCATATTAGAAAGTGCACTCTAAAACTTGCAGAGAGGGAGAGAGAGAGAAGTTACATGAAAAGCTCAGCAGCTGTTTTGAGATGAAAACGGGACTGATCATCTTTGGGTTTTGAAGCATCACCATCACCGTCACTTCCCTTTTCAAACTCAATATTGCCCAAGTGAAGAATTGCAGCCACAACACGAAAGATACCATCCTGTAAATGGAAATCTTACCAAAATATTTGAAGCAAATCGTACATCATAAAACAGTTCAAGATGCATTTTATACCTGCTCATCGGGACTGATCCCAACCACATCCATGGCCCTCCTTGTGGTAAGATATTCTTTGGAATCATCAATCCCATCCAATTCATAGCAATTTGACTGATTTAAATAATGAAATGTCCTCGGATCTGCCAATTTGTACTTTTTGACGTCCTGTCAGAAAAGCATGAGAGAACGGTCAAAGAATGGAGTTCAGACTAAAATCTGTCTGAAGTCGTAAAACTACACACACACACACATAAAGCAAACATTATCTTTTTAGTCACTCCTGGCTCGAAAATAATTCGTTATGCTTCTTAAAGAGGCCACTCAAGTTTATTTTTGCAAGGAACAAATGAGAACAAAGATAGTGACATTTTACTATAAGGGAACATTCTAAAAGAAAAAAACTATCAATATCCTAGCTAATGGGACATGGAAATTTATGTAGTGAACTTCCTCAATGACATAGAAATTAGATGTTGTATGGAAGGAACTGTGAATGATGACTTCAATTTAACTCAGATTCTCGTTTAACTTCAAAGGCCTGATTAAAATGACTATCAAATAGATAATCATGCATCATTTACTTGACTTCTAAGATACATGTACTTTGACATAGACAAAATGGGAAACTTTGATCATCTTAATTCCAACTTAAACTTGTTTAGACATAATTCTACAAGCAGATAAATCAGGGACATATTTGATATTGAAAAGAACCATTAGTTATAATGATAACGAATAAGATGTTTATATCCAGAACAAGGGATTATCATATCGTCTATATTTTACCTCTGGTGGTGCAGCACAAAGCATGTAAAAGCAATGATAGTTTCTTTCAGGATCAGAAACTTGGCAAACACGCGATCTTTCCAGCAAATAAGTTCTGATAGCAGCACCAGATATTCTGCCCCTATCATTAAACTGAATCTCCACAAATTTGCCAAAGCGACTGCAATCGAACAGCATTTAAAGCACAACTCTGATAAACAAATTAACAATTACGAGAACTCAAGAAAGCATTTCGACTCACCTTGAATTGTTATTTCTCACAGTCTTTGCATTTCCAAATGCTTCAAGAACAGGACTCGACTGGATAAGAAGTGAGAGTTCAATACAGAATACAATCATATACGTCAATATAGGAACGAGATATCTAATTGAGATACAAACCTCAAGTACTTGCTGTTCCACAGTCCTTCGCCCCTCAGCTCCTACACTGCCTCCCATATAAGCAAGATAACCCATTAGCGATTTAGTGCTTTCAGTTTTACCAGCTCCACTCTCTCCACTAACCAAAATTGATTGGCTTATTCCCTCTTTAATCATTTGCCTGCATAAGCATTGAGAAGCACATCTGTTTGAAACAATTGTCGGAAAAAAATAAAAACATAACAGGCTATAAAACCTTGAATTCTTGAAGCAAAAAAGATTATTGCCTGTAAGAAGAATCAGCAATAGCAAAAGGGTGCGGGCTCAGCTCTCCAATTGCCATTCCTTTGTACTTTTCCATCATATCATCACTGTACAGATGGGGCAACCGTTGAAAGGGATTCACCGCTATCAATATGTTTCCAGTATAGGTCTACAAGATAACCACCTCCATTTTAGTGTCATGATTTGTACTGCAAATTGTTTTGGAACAGGGTATCTTGACAACGTAGTTTCATATGCATGTTGCAGAATGGACGAAATATGCTTCTAGAAGGCACCAAAGGCATGACACATAAAATTTGCAAAGTGAAGCACAGTCTCAGTAGGAGAGAGCAGAAATGTGTAAGAATCATGTAAAGTCGTATTTGTGGGTTTTTCACGGTAAAGGTCGACAAGAAAGTTGCAGGAACGAAGCACAATGTGCCCCTTGATTTTAAAAACTCTAGAAAATGTAATGCATGGAAGAGTACTCACATATATTTCATTGATATCATATCGACATCTCAAATTGTAGAGGACACCTGGTTCATGCAAGTAGGAAAGCTTTGTCATATCATCCACACCATCGGGTGGAGCCTCAGGATCTTTTGGATATATATGTGCCGCATTAGTGACAGCCTACAAGATAAAGATATATAATAACATATTCTTTAGTTGAATAATAAAATGAAACCACCATTACCATCATAAGCAGGTTTTATTAGCGTAATGCAGAAATTGTAGGACAATTAAGCTATTGAACCGAATGTAAGTTCAATCACAATTCTTATATCTGTTCATAGACCAGAGCCCTGTATTTGAGACTTTAATATCAAAATTATCATCAGCCATATGATATGATAAGAATCAAATATAAAGAATTATGCATGATCCATGTGCAACTTTAGGAAGTAAAGGCGAAAGAAAGAGGTTTCTGAGACATAGTAATGAATTCTGTAAAACAGCATCACTTTTTCCTTCAACATAATCCATGATATTATGGGGTTATAGACATCACAAGGAATACTCACTTTCTTTCCAGATGAACAAAGTACTGTAACCTCTTCACCATTAACTTCAACAACATCCCCATCTAACCAAGCTTCCTCAGAATCTTCCACCCATACAGGAGATCCAACTGCTATAGAGGCTGTAACAGTCTGTATGATAAGTCAAGTTTCCACATGTCAGAAGTTTTATATATGGGATGATCGAATGAATCTAAACTTTACTTTCAAAACACTCATTGAATAAACACAATGGTTTTAGCATAAGATCTCATTAAAAAATTCAAACAATTTCACAGGCAAGACATACATCGTATACTTTAACACGAACTACTAAAACTTAGAATTGATGATAAGATGATAAGATCGAGAAAAATATATGGTTTAATCCCAGAAGACTATTGTCGTATATGCTACTATTAGTTTTCAACAAGATAAAATCAAGTTTTGATGTTATATTATGATGCTTTCAACATAAAAGTAAAATTAAAAAAATGTTATTGAGATTACAGAATAATCTCTGCATTGGTTCAATAACTCTGGCTGTAATGGATTTTTCAAGGCTTCCTATTGACGATTCACCACCGGGTGAATTCTTAATCGTCTATGTATAAACAATCTTGTAGGACTTCCAAGAAATTCTCCAGAAGCAGATAATTAATTGAAGTCATATCAAGAAAGTAGTCAAGAAGTACAACAAGTCGCCATTATTTAACTATTAATTTCTAGACCCTTCAAAATTTATTTAGCAATTCATTCAATTATACGAGTCTATAATTTGTTTCTTTTTTTATTTATCACTTAGATCGTTCAAGCTAATCAACACCTTTGATGTATGACACTATTTTATTAACAAGAATTATGAAAAAAAAAATATTCTTATGACTTCTTTTGAATTATGTTTACTCATAAGATGCATGCATAAATTACGCTATCAAATGCACTAACTTCATATTATAACAAGAATTCATTTAGAGAATCTGGAAATAAAAACATGTACTGAACACATTGCTGCATATGATCCATATAACTGGCCCACATAACGGGATTATAGTTTATTTTTTCTGTTGTATAGGAAGGAAACAAAAAAAAAGGCGTAAAGACTCAGTTGATAAAACACTCAACTGGAACAATGTCTGCTACAAGAAGTAGCCCAAAAGAAAAGAAAACACACGCACACATCTCAGAATCAATGAATTTGAGCCAAACATATAATTTCCAGGCAAAGTAGAATCAGGTTAGCTATCAGCATACTGGGAAACATAGAAAATATATGTAAACAAAACCCTCCAACATCAAATTAAGCTCACAATATAATTAATACATCAACCCACTTACAGAACAAAATACATACCATTTCCAATACTGAAAGCAGTCAGACCCCGAGGAATTTTTCTTCAATTTCCCAATGCTAGAAAATCCATCACAAATTTCCTCCGGTAATCCACATATATATGTGTTCGAAATGCTATTCTATTTTAAATTATTCGATAATCGCAATATCTTCCCCCAATATATTGAGTTTTTCGCAGTTTCAGCAGGAAATGGCGATCCGAAATGAGAATGATTGTTCACATTCTCATGGTTAGCGCGACCCTAATGGAACTCCCCCCCTCTGTCTATGTTTGTATATACACATATATATGTATGTATATACACGTACGTAATATGTATTACATGCAGATAAATAGAGGGACAAGAAGGTAACAAAAATCCCCCTTCTGCAACTATTTTTTCCCCTTTCCCTTGAGAATGGAAATTAATTTCCTCTGTGATGCCTTTCCTTTCTTCTCTCTCCCTCCTCAATTGATTTCTTGCATTTCTGTTAACGTAACCACAACTCCTGAATACGTAAACGAGGAGAAGAAATTTGATATACCAATAATGCCCCCTGAACTATGGTTATCTGTGCCTTGTCAGTTGGCTACAATAGCATACCTAATTGCAAAAATCATTTCAAATTAAGTTTTATTTTGGATTCATTTTAATCGATTTAGCCATGACACCACATATTACATTTATCTATTTCGTCTTGTATTTTTACAATATTTATCAGGTGCAGTGTATTAAATAATGTCATAGAGATTAATTAGTGTAATAGAGAATGTGAATTGGCTAATTTATTATTCCCTCCATTCCATAAAAAAATCATGTTTGAGCAAGGTACCCTTTTTGTTTGATAAAGGTACAATTCTCAAAACATCAAGTCTCACTCGTCCGACTTGTTAGATATTTTTATTTGACATATTTAATCATATATAAGAAATTCGTAAAATAAAGTTTAAGTTTTTTTTACTTGGACTAAGAAAACGAGGCATTGACATTTGTACTATGACTTATTTTAGGATAAGAATTTGTTTTGAAACAAGAATCTGTTTATGGTACAAATGGAGTATATCATTCATAACATGGCATCATCATATAATACACTTATTATGTTATATTTTTGTGTTGTGTTTGGGACAGTTGTTAAACAATGCAAAATATACAAATATATATTAATGTCTAACATCTTTTTTTACAATTTTGTATATTGAATAAACAACAAAAGATATTTTACGAATTAAATTTAACCGGATCGAATTGAAAATTTGCATGTTATATATGTATTTGAATGTCTCTGATTCTTCTTTTCGAATCAAACTGCTTTGGATTTGAAATTGGAGCTAAAATCTTCGCTTTGGTCTTCTCCTCGCATAGCCGGACCTTTAGCGATCGAGAGTCGATGAACGGACCCATAAGGATTTTGAAGTTCCAAGGGCCCAATTTCTTTTAATTATTATATATATATATAGGGTTCAAAATAAACAAATAAGATTATTTTGGCTCAAATGTTTTGCACTTGTACATAGACCAAATGTCTATGTTCGAGTCTTGGTGACTTAACTTAATTTGCTTTTATTATTTATTTTTCTTATGTTCGTTTTTAGTTTGTATATATAGCATTTTTTTGCTCTTATCTGAATTGCATGTGTTTTTCTTCTTCTTTTTCAGTGGCGAACGAGGAGCAAGGTTTGATCTCCATTATAAATTGGTGACATGGTGCCACTTTAACTATCAAGATCTAAGTGAGTACCCTTTTTATATACTTTTTTACCTTACTTTTGGTTTATTTATTTCCTTATTTTCCATTATGTTCTTAAGTTTGATCAACAGTATATTTATTTTCGTGCCAAATATATATATTGTAATGTTTAGATAAAAATAAATAAAGATTAATAGCTTGTCCAATTGTAAAGTGTGACATATTAACATAATTATATTAAATATATGTTAGAGTTTTCTTTTGATTAAATATAATATTGTGTTGTGTATCGTTAATTTTTTTTTATATTTTCTATGGTTCATATAAATACATGTACACACACTTCCCTAAAGCAATATATATACATATATACACACACACACACTTTTGAGGGCCCATTTAGAATCTAGACTCGGGCTCAACAATTTCAAGGTTTGGCCTTGCCTCCACAGTTGACTTCTTTCATCAATAATGGTTTCGCGAGGGCTTGAAACTTTGGTATCAGATCAAATGATGAAATCTTTAAGGACTGGACGAACACGATTTCTTGAATTTCTTCGATCTTCATCGCATAATTTATCTTCTACACTTGATTTATTTTTATAACTTTTATCCGAGGCCAGGTGACTTGATTTCAAATCAAACGTTACTATTGAATACTTGTGTGAAAAACGTCTTCAAGAACACTTCGAGTCTTCTAGAGAGAATTAATTGGAGCTCTTCCAACTTCCAAAGTTCTCGGGCTATGTATTCACTTCTTGAGATGTGTGTTTTGAATTACAAAGAGACGTTCTTTTATAGTTGTATGATAAGAGTTCTTTCCATATGCACTTGACGAATGACGCGATTTGAGTGGTCATTCTTGATTTGGTGATGCTCTTTGGCTTTGATAGTAATATATGATTTGATTTTGGTGATCCTTCTTGCCTTTGAGAGTAAGATACGATTTGATATTATTTTATTACCAAAGTCTTGGTAATTTTCTTCCTTGTATTCAAGATTAATTGCATCTTTATTGCTAAGAGATATAATTTGGATGCTTGACAATATTTGAGTTGGTGGAAAATATTAATATTAAAATATCAATTATTCATCTATGCACTTTAGGAATTAATTTAATTAAATTTTCAAATATAGATATGACATTTTAATTAATATATTTAATATTTGATTGAAGATAAATTTTATGTGTCTACTAATGCCCTGTAAAATCTGGCCTTTTGATAATTATGTGGTATTCCATTGAAAAATACTTTTGGAAGTTTCTTTTGGATGGAAGGGTGTCATGATTGAAGGAGACAAAGGAAAGGTGGCATGAAGAATCTTCAAGCGGATTGAGAGAATCAATTTGTTCCATCATCAAGGAATCAAACATATTCCCGAAGTCAAGGAAGGCAAGTCAAAGTTACCAAAGCAATTCTCAATCACCAAAGGCTAATTAAAAGTTGATTGGAATCAAGAGAAGCCTGAGAAAGTACAGACACTATATGCAGATGCAAAGCAACGAAGACCATCATCAAGTTTAGTGTTCTACAACTCTTTTATTCGGTCACTCAAAAGGCTGTAAGTTGCGATATTCATGTTCATTTTGTTTAGGAACATCTAATAGTGGTTAGGACATATTTCAGGAGATCCATGTCCAGATAGCTCGGGATAACTTGTAAAGTTCGAGAGAGCTTTATCGTGCAGCAGGAGGGATTCTCTGCACTTAAGTCTGATTGGAGGACCAGAAGGCCGGCAAGTTGTTAAGGGGTGTGTATAGGTTTGGCAGTTTAGGACGAAGTCCTAAAAGTTCTGTAAGTGCAAATTAATACTTGTACGCAGTACTTCTCTAATAAAAGGCCCAAGAGGAAGAGAGATTCTTCCTCGAAATTTTCATATAGAATTGTTAATTATGTTTACTTTAAGTTCTTACTTTTTAAGATCTCACTAATTTTAATCATTACTTGTTCCATTGCAAGTCATTCTGCTTAAAGACATTACGCAGGAGCACAAAGTCTAATATATCAATTGGCACCAGAGTAGGTTTCGATTTATTTAGCAGGTAGATCAGGGGATCTGTGATGGAATCTATTGACCATACTTCGTTGCGTCCCTATTTTTGAACGGGGTAAATTACTCATATTGAAAATCTATGATGATGGTCTATCTTCCATCGAAGAAAAGCTGGCACATCGTTGAAAAAGGATGGGAGTGGCTAGAAATGGGCAATGAAGAAAAGAAAATAGTTCCAGAATCGGTGGAGTCCTTCAACGATAAGGACAGACAGGAGGAAGAGGCAAACTACACTACTCTATATGCCCTACTTGCCTCAGTTAATCAAATGCATCATAAAATAATTGTTAAGTGTTCCATCGCAAAGAAAGCATGAAAGATACTGCAAAGTTAGTTTGAGGGCAATACCTCTGTCAAAACTTCGAAGCTTCAAATATTGTCCTCAATTTGACAACATTCAGATGAATAAGGATGAAAATTTTGATTTTTTCTACACTCAATTCTGGGACGTCGTGAATGAGTGCTACATTCTTGGCGAAACAATCTCTGAAGAGAGGTAGATATCAAAGATCATGAGAACCCTACACCATGCTTTTGTGAGAAAAGCACAGTGCTAGAGTCCTTCATGAAAATTAAAGGCATGACATTGGATGATCTTATGGGAGAACTCCGGACATTCAAGATAAAAAATAGCTATGATATAATAATAGCCAAAGGGATTGTCCTGAAAGCCGAAATGTCTCAAAAATCAGAAGGAGAATATGAGGACCTGAATGCAGGAGGCTTTGCAGATACAATGGCTTTTCTAGCCAAGAACTATGGAAAAATGGTGAAGAAGTTCAACACCTCCAAGGGGCCTGAAAAAAACTTTGCAGGAAATACCAACAAGAACAAATCTGGGGGTAAAAATTATCCTTCGAAGCAAATGGGGAACAGGAAAGAGAGTGACCAATGCCGAGAATGCAAAGGCTTTGGACATTATCAAGCCAATGTCCTCATTTTCTAAGAAAGAACAAAGCATACAAGGCCATGTGGAGCGACTCTGAATCAGACGAAGAAACACAACCCCAAGAAGCTACTCAGCACACAAGTAATCTAGCACTCTGCAACTCCACAAGAAACTACACTTGTTTGATGGCCTATGTTCGAACCTGCAAGGAACATACTGCGAAGAACGAGGGAGACAATTCAGACTCTAAAGATTCCTCTGATGAATCATGTCCCACGGTGGAACAACTACATGCCAAGGATGAAGAAGTGTCCTCGAGGGCAAACAAGCCAGCCATGATCATAAAATCACTTGCAGCAAAAGTGAAGTTGTATGAAAAAAGAGAAGATCCAAGTACTTCCCCTCAAGCTCAAGACTTGTCCTCAGTAAGAAAAAACCTTGGTGGAGAATGAGTTGACAATCTCTCAATAGGCAATCGGTTCAAAAGACATCTCTATAAGTTCTTTAAAACATGAGTTGTTCAGTTTGCAACAGGTTAATGAGAACAAAGAAAAGGAGATTCAAATGCTAAAAAAAGGAGCTCTCCAGGGTCATGAATGAAATCAGGGAACCACCATTGAATCCCCCTCGCAACTCGAGAAGGTGGTCTGTTGGGCAATCTTCCGGTAAGGAAGGCAAACGTAACGGGGTAAGAAATACCGGTGAATCATTTGATCTAAGATTTGGAACTAATATGCACAAAAGTTCTAGTCATATTCAAACAACATTACGACACATGTGACCAAAACCTGATGTTCATTCTAACTAAGAACATCCCGTTCCTAGCTTATTCATTCGAAAGGAGAACTTTAGATTTATTCCTACTTGCCACTACTGTTGTGTCAAAGGTCATATTCATCCTAACTGCAATAGGATGCGATATGACTTGCATAATAAAAAGTCACAATGGCACGATCACTCTTAGGGACATATACAAATTCAAACTAGAAAAGGTCAAAATCCAACTCCAAAAAGGAAGATTGATCTGAAAAATCATAAGCAATCCAAGATGTGGGTGCAAAAGGAAGGGAATAAATACTTTACTTCTCTTCGTGTTTTAAAATCGAACCTTATTTTGACAGCAGTTGTTCTCGACACATGAACCGATGTAAAAACAAACATGTCGAATGTATCCCCTGTGAATGACAAATTTGGTACATTAGGGGATAGAGTAAAAAACAAAGTGGTATGAATGGGGACACTAAATGTGAGAGGTATGTCGATTCTAGAAGAAGTTTTGCTTGCAGAGAATTTTAAAGCTAACCTAATCAGCATTAGTCAGTTGTGCGATCAAGGGTTAAATGTTAAATTCATACAAGACAAGTGTCGTGTTTTTTATAAATGCAAAAAATGTGTTCTTACTGGTACTAGATCGGCAGACCATTGCTACATACTGGATCATGACGACACTTGTTGTTTCAGTGTTCTAAGTGAAACCAAGACTTGACATGAAACACTTGGACACGTTAACTATGAACATCTAGTTAATTTGTCTAACTCACAGGCTATTCGCGGATTACCGAAGTTGAAAAAGAAGGCTCATGGGATGTGCAGACCATGTCAGTATGGGAAACATAAGCACACTCCCTACAAGGCCTTAGATGACATTCTTACCAAACACGTACTGGAACTCCTCAACATGGACCTAATGGGTCCTATATAGACCGAAAGAATCAGTGGCAAGAAATTTATTTTTGTATGTGTTGATGACTTTTCGTAATATACATGGGTTTACTTCATTAAAGAAAAATCTGAAACTTTTGAAGTGTTTAAAACCTTAGATGTAAAATTGCAAATTAAAAAGAAGTATGGAATCACTAAAATCTGATCTGATCACGGTTGTGAGTTTGAAAATTCATCTTTTAGTGACTTATGTGCCTCTGGAGGAATCACCCACGAATTTTCAGCACCAAAGACCTCCTAACAGAATGGGATTGTTGAAAGAAAGAACAGGACCTTACAGGAAATGACTAGTCATACTAGCTTCAAAAAGGATGTCTCAAAGGTGGTGGGCAGAAGCTGTAAATACAGCTTGCTACCTTGTCAATCAGATATATTTGAGAAAAGGTATGGGCATCACCTCGTATGAAATCTAGAAAGTTAAGTCACCTAATATAAGTCATCTTCATATCTTTAGGTGTAAATGTTATATCTATAGAGATAGAGAACCCCTTGATAAGTTTGATTCTGAATGCAATCTGGGGTTTTTTCTTGGTTATTCTAACGATAGCCGAGCTTACAGGGTTTACGATCTTCGAACTCAAACTATCATGGAAAGTGTCAACTTCATTTTTTATCATCACTCCAGATCTGTAAGTGATCACGAAGTTGTGGAAGAAGAACAAAATGAAGTAAATGCCACAACTTTTCATCCCCCAGAGGAATTGGATGTTGAAAAGGCTGAAATTAGTGATTCCATGGAAAGTATTTCTAAATCTAGGTGAGATCCACCAGCCAAGATTCAGAAAGACCATCCAAGTGACCTAGTAATAGGTGAGCTAAATGAAGGTATGAAACAAGAGGTAACCCGAAACCTGACTATGGGAAAATGATAGGGTACTCTCATTTTGCATGTTAAGCTTTAACTAATGAATGCTGGACTAAAGCCATGTAGGAAGAGTTGGAGCAATTCGAGAGAAATGATTGTTTAGGACCTTGTTCCTAGACCAAAAAATTCCAATGTAATAGGAACCAAATGGTTTTTTCATAACAAAACTGATGAATTTGGGAACATCACTAGGAATAAGGTCAGGCTTGTTGCCAAGGATACACTTAAGTGGAGGGCATTGACTTTGATGAAACTTTTGATCCCGTTGCACGTCTAGAATATGTTAGAATGTTTCTTTCTATTACTTGCATTAAAAACTTCATTCTTTATCAAATGGATGTCAAAAGTGCTTTCTTAAATGGTTCATAAAAGAAGTGGCTTTTGTTGAGCAAGCTAAAGGGTTTGAAGTCCGGTTTTTTTCCACGACATGTGTACAAACTTAAGAATCCTTTATACGAACTCAAACAGGCTCCTCGAGCCTAGTATGAGTCTTACTCAGTTTCTTCTTGACCAAGGCCGTAAACGTGGTGGATTTGATAAAACTGTGTTCATACAGTGTATGAACAAAGATATTATCACAGCACATATTTATGTAGATGATATTGTCTTTGGTTCTACATCCAAAGCTAAGGTTAATGAGTTTGTTCAAAGTATGTCTAGAGAATTTGAAATGAGCATGGTAGGGAAACTTTCTTATTTTTTGGGGTCTAGAGGTCCAACAGAGTAAGAACAGGATGTTTGTTTATCAGACTAAATCTGCAACAAATTTGGTTAGAAAGTTGGCCTTGAGAGTGCTAAACATCTTGATACTCCAATGGAAACCACTGTAAAGTTTTTCGGAGATCTCATTGGCTCTGCAGCAGATCCCACTCAGTATAGAAGCATGATAGGAAGTTTGTCCTATCTAACCGCAATCACCCTAACATTTGATTTAATGTCGGTATGTGTGCCAGGTACCAAGCAAATGCAAAAGAATCACATTTGAAAGCAGTAAAGCGTATCATAAACTATGTGGGAGGAACTGCTAACTTTGCAATTAACGACAATAAAAAGAATAGCCTAAAGATTGGATTTTGGAGGTAATGTTAGGGTTGGATTGTAATAGGCAATGAAAATTAGTACAAAATGAAGTGGTTTATGAAAAATTGAGGTATCAAATAGAATTTAATAGTTAATCTCCTATTCCATAATAAACCAACTAGGACAACAAGAATAAAAATTAAAAAGATATTAAACACACCCTCCTTCTCCAATTGTCTTCAAGTAGTCCCCACCCCCACTCTTTTGTCCAACGTACATACCTCCATAAATCAACTATTGGTTCTCTCTCCCAAATAAAGTTCCATCATGATCATATTTTTTTTCTCTCTCCCTTTTAATTCCTCTCCCTGTCTCTCTCTCTCTCTCTCTCTCCCATATAATCTTTTTTATTTCTACAACTAACATTTCACTCATAGACTCACACTCACACACAACCATATACCTATTTCAAGGCACTAGGCACACACACATACATATAACATATATACAGAAACACACACTGATACATATATACACACCACCACCATAAAATACACCCACAGTCACACCCTGTAACAGTCGTACTCACACACACACGTACTACATCTCACATACAAAGACGCATTTATACACACACATTGACTCCGTACAGAAGCACATACACACACCCAATAACAGACACCATATACACACACTAGAACACGCCTATACACACACACAAAAGCCAAAACCCTTATACTAGTTTAGATGTTGCCGCCGAAAATGGGCTGATTGGGTCGGAAGTATGTTGGTGGTATTTTGGTACAGAGGGTGGTGGTGCAGTGCCGCCGGATTTGAAACTTTGCTAAATTACGGAAGTAATAAATATTTAACAGAACATAAGCAAATCAGATGGTTTACCTTCTTTCTTAGGAGAAGCAATGTTGCCGTGAAACAGGAAAGAGGAAGAAGAAACGGAATTGTATCGTAGATTATTTTTCCCACAATTTAGGTGTGCGCGTATATATATATATATATATATATATATATATATTAGTTGAAAGTAATATTGACAGGATTTGGAATGGATTACTGATAAGAACAAACTCAGGATTTCCGGTGTTTAAAGATCTATTATATTACATAAAATAATTATGTAGAAATCTTGGATCTTTGGGCTCAAGACATGAGCCCTTTATAAATTAATACATTGAGCTTGAGTCTTGGGATCGAAAATTTGGGCTTAATAATGGCATGAAATATGAATGGATGATTGATTTTTCTACCAAAAAATTGGACTTAAATTATAAATAAGTAATTTATAAATAGAATGACTTGTAAATAGTTAAGTAATGATTCCCAGTGAATTGGGCTTGAAAATATTTAACGGACCGTGTTCATGGATGGTCACGGTCGAGTCGTTGGACCGTGCCAAATTAAATTGTATATATAATATATACTCTTAACCTAGCTTACAACTCTAACTAGTAGAGTGGCAAGTAAGAGTCGATCCCTCAGAGAACGGTGGATTAGTGTTGTTCGGATATTACAAGCAACTAATGATTTACGATGGATAGGGTAATAAACTTAAACAAGTAAACGAGGGGGGTTTTGGATTGAATTAACAACTAAATGCTAACAAGTGATCAACTAAAATTCTAGATAAGCAATGAATATTTTTGGTATTTTATATCAAACAAAGAAAGACAAATAATAAATGTTTTTCGGGTTTTAGAATATGATAAAAGGTCTACCCTCGATCTAGTATCCCCTTGAATCCGACTACCTAATGATTATCGTTGATGTCCCAAATTCAATGCAATTTAAACCCTTATCCCACAATCTACAAGGTCCGCTTATGTAGATTGTGTTGTTCCTTAATTGTGGATAAATCGAAGGTACGCTTATCGATTTATCCCTACCCAAATAAATTAGTGATCCAAACAAGATCTTTTCACACTAATAGATATTGGATTATCATGAACTAGAACAACAGGATAAATAAGGCATAAACCTCGACACGGTCGGGTTTAGAGGTCAAACTCTATAATGCCACCAATGATATCAAGCATTGTTCGCTACTAAGGGAAATTGAAGCATCAACTATCACGGAAAGTGAAGTTCAATCTCTAGCAACATACAATAAATGCCTCCCAAAGGGTGATCAATTCTAAAACAAGCATCTAGGCATGAAACAATCCAATCAAGCATTATAGAACATTTAAATTGCATAAATAAGGTAACATCAAGAGTCAATAATCACATTCTCATCATCAATCAAGGTTTAACATGATCAAGGGTAGAATTTAGGGTGCTAGCCACCCATTACACCTAATACAATAAAGAAATTACAGAAAATACAAGAATTCATAAAGATAGAGTGATAAAACCCAAGGATGATCAATGGGGAAGATGATGAGACTTCTTCTTTCCCTTCTCTCCTCCTTGGATGTGATGGTGGCTGAATAGTGTTTCCAAAAGTATCAAAAAGTTAGGTTAAATTCAAATGGGATAATATATATATAAGGGGAGAAAGTGCTAGTAAAAAATAGGCAAAATCGCATTCAGGATTTTAAAACAGGGTAAGGAATCTCGGCCGAGACAGCTGGTGGATCGAAGCTGATCTCGGCCGAGATTAAACTTCATCTTGGCCGAGACGTTAAAAAAAAAAGAAATTGGGGCTGGCTAGGGTTTGACTCATCTCCGCCGAGATTGGATTTCATCTCGGCCGAGATCTTGGTCCTTTGAAAAGCCTGAAAATCTCTGGAAACTCATCTCGGCCGAGATACGTTGCTTGTCTCGGCCGAGGTCTTTAGTTCTGCAAATCTTCATGTTTACTGGTACACGTGAAAATGCATGCATTTTAGGTCGCTTTAAGTGTCGTTTTAATGATATTTTAATGCATATTTGATCGTATATCTCGCATATTTGTATTATTGGGCCATTTAATGTATAGAGCTCGTTTCAGGATAAAACAGGTGAATTAAGGCCAAAAAATGAGCATCGAAGAAGTCCGGAACGGAGAACGAGCCAAGGATGGAAAAAAGGGAGGAGTTTCGAACGACGAGTCGCGACCGCGAGCGGATGTCACGGCCGCGACCTATCAAAGAGACAGGGCACGGTTCGCGCCCGCGACCCACCGTCGCGCCCGCGACCGTGCCCACGAACCAAAATTGTTCAAAGCAAAATGAAGGGTCAGCGGCCGCGACTTTGGTTCACGGCCGCGACCCGATGCCCTGTTTTTAATCCTGAAACACGTTTTTGCCCAATTTTTCAGCCTAACACTTTCTCCTCTATATATATAAGGTCATTTTCGAATTTGACTTAACCTAGAACCCATCCCCCCACATAATCAGCACTTTTCTCCATTGGAAGCAAAGGAATGGAAGGGGGTTGAAGATCTATCTTCAACCCTAACTTTTGGTTCTTTCTATCCTATTTTCATGTTTTATTTAATTTTCTGTTATTTTATCTTTGTATTAGGTAAAATGGGTGACTAGCACTCTTTTGTTCACCCTTGATTATTGTGGAATCTTGAGTTTAAGACGTTTATGTGATTATTACGGTTAATGTTACCGAAAATATTGTGTATTCAAGTGTTTTGTGTTATTTGCTCTTATTGACTCACATTTATGAATTAATTATTGGATTGATCACCCTTTAAGGGATTTGTGAATGTGTTGCTAGAATAGGAAATTACTATCCGTAATTGTAGGATTTTCGATTCCCGTGTAGCAAACAATAGATTTATTTATTGGTGATAACACAAAGTTCAACCACTAAAACCGAGCTTGCGAGTTTTATGTTGAATTTATCTCGTTGTCCTAGTGTTTAATGCATTTGATTATTGAATCTAAGAGTGCTTGTTCGAGGATTCGATTAAATTGAATAGGGTTAGTCGAAGAGCTTGTTTTGATTAACTAAGATTAAGGGATAACAAGGCTATTAGAGCTTGTTAATAGCCTTGAGATAAGAGCTAGAATCACAATTGAATAGGGCATTAACAATAGTTGCATCAATGGTCTAAGACCAAGGGGAAGCATGATCAAGGGTGGCTTGTTTTACTATTTAAAAAACCAAAAACCAAAACAAATCTCTTTATTTGTCTTTGTTTTATTTAGGTGTTAGTTGTTATTTCATTAAAATCCCCCCACTTCTTTATTGTTTTCTAACTTATTTACATTGTAGTTCTTGATCATAATAGCTTAATACAATGAAGCAAAATTGTTCGACCGTTCCTCGTGGGATCGACCCTTACTTGCCACTCTACTAGTTAGAGTAGTAAGATAAGGTTAAGTGTATATGTCTATACATTAATTTGGTAGCAAGAAACGACGCTACCAAATTTTGGCGCCGTTGCCGGGGAATGGTGTAGAACGATTTTATTTTATGTGTTAAGCGTTAGTTTTATTTACATAGATAGTGTTTGTTTTGTTTATTTAAAGAGTATCCGTCGAGCCAACGACGTTAAACAAAGGCGCTTGTCGGGAGGCAGCCCAATGTTTATTGCTTTTCGTTTGTTAAA
Source organism: Ajuga chamaepitys (assembly GCA_958295605.1). Lineage (NCBI taxonomy): Eukaryota > Viridiplantae > Streptophyta > Magnoliopsida > Lamiales > Lamiaceae > Ajuga > Ajuga chamaepitys. The sequence goes on along the minus strand of OY282506.1, from coordinate 21,219,160 downwards.
TTTCGTAGTTTAGATTGTTCAATTGTCCATTTTCTTTAATTTTGTCTTCGAATTTTTATTTTAAATGTGTAGGGATAAACACACAACCAATCTAACCTTTCAATGCAAGAAAATAGCACAAAATGGGAGAGGACATCACCTCGGCCGAGGCCCATACTGATCTCGCCCGAGGCCAATCTGGAGCAAAAGCATGGGTCAGCTTCGAACAGCTGCTCGCGCCCGCTACAAGGATTCGCACCCGCGACATATGAAGCAAGGTCACCTTCGAACAAGCTCTCGCGCCCGCGAACAACAGTCGCGCCCGCGAGTGGTGAAGCAGGGAAACCTTCGAACAGTCGTTCGCGGCCGCGAATAATGGTCGCGCCCGCGGTTTATTGTCGCGCCCGCGACAGTCTAGGCAGAATAAAAGAGCAGTTCGCGAAAATAGGGTTATTTCTCCCCCCTCCTTCGAATTTTTGGCGAAACACACACACAAATCTCCCAAATTTTCTTGATTTTTTACTTCTAAATTTCATTCAAGGCACACACCACTCATTACCCATTCCATTGCATACACATTCACCCGATTAATTTCAAATTTGGAGCAAATTTCTGGTCGGTTCATAAAAGGGCGCGAAAATCACCAATTCAAATTTCTTCGTCTAAACTCGACCGGTAAGTACGGCTATCTCACTGTTCCGATCCATTATTGCGTATTATTGAATCCATTGTTGAGATTGGGGGTTATTTTTTTGTTTGTTTGCATTTTTATTGAAATTGGTTATACATATAACTAGTTGTATTGATTTTTTGCCAATTTATATGTATTTATGCATTCGAATGATAGAATAACATGATAGCTCGTATAATTGCTTGATGATTGAGTGGGTATATTGTTGAGTAAAGATTTGTGAGTGTTGGAAAGATAAATTCATTGTGGCAATTCATCGAACATATGATATGCGTTAAATTGTTGTGCCTAAGTTAGCCAATTTCGACTATGTTATCTAGTTTTTAAGCCCAATTGTTGATATTATCGTAATGTATAACTTCATTTGAGTGTGAATTGGTTGTCATTGTATAGTTGATACACTTTGACTTATTTTTGTTGGATATATAGTCGAATTTAAGTAAACTTAGGCACCTCATACTTGAACTTTAATTCATTGTATTGCCACTAGTTTTAAAGATTGAGTATGTTGATTGTAGGATTCAATGGCACCTCCAAAAGCCACCATGACCAAACGCAAAGGAAAAGGGAAGGCGCCTGTTCAAGAGCCCGAGATTGAGCCACCTCAAGTCCCGGCATCCACCCTCCCTCATATTGATAGTCGGGCATTTGACATTGTATTGAGAGACCCCACACATCAGGACCGGTTTGACAAGCTCTTTCATCGAACCATCATGCCCACCCGATATGGACAGAACGATATCCTTGAGGCCATGGGCATTTTCGAGAATGTCAATACCTTGTTGAAGAAGGTAGGCCTCCAGAAATTCATGGAACCGAAGCCTACATACAAACGCCTTGTGTGGGAATTCTTCAGCACCTTTGAGGTTCGAGCCAACTCCGAAAATTGTGGTGCCAAACCGTACAGCATCACATTTCAGCTGATGGGACATTCACATACCCTAAGGATGAAGGACTTGCGCACCGCATATGGCTTTCCTGGGTGCATTTCTTCAGCCGCAGCAGCAGAGCTCGAGACCTTTGATGTCCGTACTTTTTGGGGGCAAATCACTGCAGCCCTCGGTCTAGTCGAGCCTCAGGTTTTCTCGGCTAAGAATTCGAAGGTGACTTGGATTAGGAATCCAGTCGTCAAGTACATCCAGCGGCTCCTTGCCCTAACCATGTTTGGAAGATCAGAAACAGGAGCCTGCCGTGTCAATGAGTTGGACGTGCTATGGTCAATATTGAAAGGCATCCCGAGGCATTATGAAGACATCCTTGTTGCTCAGTTCGAGAATGTACGGAAGCGTCAGGACAAGCATATTTTCATTGGGGGCCTAATCACCCATATAGCCGAACATCCCGGTATCCCGCTGACAGATTTAACTCCAATATCCACATCGTATCATCTCACTTGGGAGGATATGGAGAATATGCGCATTGTTGCATTGGGGTATAGAGATGGGGTACCCCGGAGTCGGGAGAACAAGACGGTACCCTACGTGATCCAAAACAGGGGCCCGTTCCTCCGGTTGCCCAACGCACAGTTGACATGGATTGACAGCCTTCGGAGCACTGAAAACCTGAGCATGAGCTCCTCAGCGCACATGGCAGCATCTAAGGATCCGGACGCCACAGAGTTGAGAAAGTACCAAATAGGAAGGGGTCCGGCACCCGAAGAAGAAGAAGTGGAAACAGAAGCAGAAGCAGAAGGTAGCCGGCGGACGAGCAGACCACAGAGGAAGAGGCCCACTGCAGCTATCCAATCCCAGTGGGACTTCCAGACGGATGTGCATAACCGCCTCACTTCCATTGAGGAGCAGCAGCAGACCATTCTCGATGCTTTTGCTGCTCAGAGTGAGACAGAGGACATCCGTTGGGCCCAAATGGAGACTTTCATGGCACAAATGCGTTCGCATTGGGGCCTCGGTGATCCTCATCATCCACCACCGCCTCAGTAGCCCTCTATGAGTTGGAGCACCAAGGCGTACCACTTTCTCTCCCACAAACTCTGGTTTTCAACCAAGTTTGGGGAAGGGGGTGGTAGTGGGACGTCTTGGTCGCTCGGTGTTTCAATTCGATTCTCGCATTTCCTACTTTGTGCTTCTATTTTTGTTGATTTATTTTGCCTTTGATGTTGGCCTGTGTGCCTTTTTTTATTGTGAAATCAGAGGGTGGATTTGAATTGATTATTTATTTGTGGATTGGCCTGTGTGCCCTTTTCTTATGTTTTGATTGGTTAGTTTGATGTTCTTAAATGATTTTGGTTGTGATTAGTCCTTACACACTTTAGTTTTTTTTATTTAGTAGTTAGTATTACTTGATCTAGTTTACTTTGTTGAATTGAATCAAAAGATTGGGTTGGATGATTACCTCTTCTAGAGCACCAATTCATACCCCTTTCATTCCCACAAACTTTGGTTTTTCAACCAAGTTTGGGGAAGGGGGTGATAGGTGTACATATTGGCTCTCGATTGTGTTAGGATTGACATTGGGCGAATGGTTGATGATGAGTCGATGAGTCGATTTTTGCATAAATTTTGAAAAAATGGCAAGTGGTAGAGCATGATAGGCACTTGAGGTGAAATTGAGCTTGTACTCAAAACTTTTGATCAAGGAAATTTTGCCTTGTGAGTGTTTGGGCTTCAATTGTGCTCCCAATTTTGGAGTAATTTAAACTTTCTTTCGGTGTGAAATTCATTGAATGCATTTAGTTGTCTCTAGAACTTGCCTTGATTCTCTATTTTGAATGATTCGGTGTGTGGCTTAGAAAATGATCTTAGACAATTCTTGAAATTTTTTTTAGCCTATTTGTAAACTTGAAAATGTCACACCTTTTCACCAAAACTTGGAAAATTGCCCCTAGTTACCCCCTTGAGCTTTTAGCCTCTTATTTGACAACCCAACTCTACAATCCAAGTACCTTTCGATTTAGCCTTTGACCTTAATTGGACTATTTGAGTATGAGGGAGGCGGTGGGAAGGTAGTCGGTTAAATTTGGGATTGAAATGGGTGAACTTTTGGGAATATTGAAGGGTGAAAGGAATTGTAACACTAGGAAAAGAATCGAGAATACTAGTCCTCTCCAATATTTGTTTATATTTCTTAAAAAAAAAAATCGAAAATCTAAAAAAGTCGAAAAATCAGAAAAACAAAAGAAAAAGTTAGTTGTATATACTCAATTGTTGCTTTTGATTTGGAGAGGCTAGTAATATAAATGTCTTTTGATAGATGTTCTCAAAGTAGTAAAAATTCAAAAGAAAATACACTTCAAGGGAGAATTGAGAAAGCATTTAGGTTGTAGACTTTGTGGTAAGGTGAAGAAATCAATTTTTGGGATTGGTTTACTAAGGAAGTAAAGAGTGAGGTGGAGTGATTGTTGTTTGAGGGGTAGATGAGATTAGCTAACTCATTTAGTCCATTTTATAGTTACTTCTACCCAAAATTATCCCACTTTACCCCAAACCAACATTACAACCCGTTAAAGACCTTTTTGATTCTTTGACACACATGTCGGGTATACTTCGAAGTTTAGATGATTGGCAAGCCTATGGTAGGCATTTTATGCATTTCAATGTGAGCGTATACACTATCCATTTGATAAACTTGAGAGTCGAGAGATACACTCACCCGGTGAGGATCTTTAGTTGAGTGTTTTTCAAGTCTCAAAAGTAGCTGAAATTGTTATATCATATATGCTCATCTTATCATGATTGCCTTGTTTTTGAAAACATCGTCTGAAACTGAATTCGCCACTTAAATCTTCCCTAACACGTGTCCTACCTTCTTTTTCTTTGCTTCGCTCTGTTCGGGACGAACAGAGGTTTAAGTTTGGGGAGATTTGGTACACGTGAAAATGCATGCATTTTAGGTCGCTTTAAGTGTCGTTTTAATGATATTTTAATGCACATTTGATCGTGTATCTCGCATATTTGTATTATTGGGCCATTTAATGTGTTGAGCTCGTTTCAAGACAAAACAGGTGAATTAAGGCCGAAAAAAGAGCATTGAAGAAGTCCGGAACGGAGAACCAGCCAAGGATGGAACAAAGGGAGGAGTTTCGAACGACGAGTCGCGACCGCGAGCGGATGTCACGGCCGCGACCTATCAAAGAGACAGGGCACGGTTCGCGCCCACGAACCAAAATTGTTCAAAGCAAAATGAAGGGTTCGCGGCCGCGACTTTGGTTCACGGCCGCGACCCGATACCCTGTTTTTAATCCTGAAACACGTTTTTGCCCAATTTTTTGGCCCAACACTTTCTCCTCTATATATATAAGGTCATTTTCGAATTTGACTTAACCTAGAACCCATCCCCCCACATAATCAGCCACTTTTCTCCATTGGAAGCAAAGGAATGGAAGGGGGTTGAAGATCTTGATCTTCAACCCTAACTTTTGGTTTTTCTATCCTATTGGTACACGTGTTTCGTGCACGCACTTTAGGGCACTTTTAGTGTCATTTTAGTGTCAATAATGTGCATAATCATGTGTATTTAGTGCTTTCATACTCTCATTGGCAAAATAATGCGTTTGTGCTATTTTTTACGTTAAGACAGGTGAAAAAGGATCGAAAAAGAATATCAAACGACCGCAGAGTCGAGGGATCGATCGAGGCAACGAAAGGAAGGGCTAACTGAAGATCTCGGCCGAGACAGGATGCAATTCTCGGCCGAGATGAGTCTCCAGGGGATTTCATGAAGAATTGCAAAATTGAAAATCTAGGCTGAGACAGATGCTGCATCTAGGCCGAGATGAGTCTCCAGGGGATTTCAGAAATTCAAGAGATGAAGATCTCGGCCGAGATGCAATCCAATCTCGGCCGAGATGAGTCAAATCCTAAAAAGCCCTAATTTCCTCTTTTTACGTCTCGGCCGAGATGCAACCCAATCTCGGCCGAGATCAGCCTTCGACCCAGCAGCTGAAAATCTCTTTTTCACGTCTAGGCCGAGACACACTTGCATCTCGGCCGAGATTCCTTACCCTATTTTAAAATCCTGAATGCGATTTTGCTTATTTTTTACTAGCACTTTTCCCCCTTATATATATCTCCTCCCATTCGAATTTAACAAAAGCTAGGAAAACCTAGAACCCATCCCCCACACATAATCAACCACTTTTCTCCATTGGAAGCAAAGGAATGGAAGGGGATCTTCAACCCTAACTTTTGGTTCTTTCTATCCTATTTTCATGTTTTCTTTAATTTTCTGTTATTTTATCTTTGTATTAGGTAAAATGGGTGACTAGCACCCTTTTGTTCACCCTTGATTATTGTGGAACCTTGAGTTTAAGACGTTTATGTGATTATTACGGTTAATGTTACCGAAAATATTGTGTATTCAAGTGTTTTGTGTTATTTGCTCTTATTGACTCACATTTATGAATTAATTATTGGATTGATCATCCTTTAAGGGATTTGTGAATGTGTTGCTAGAATAGGAGATTACTATCCGTAATTGTAGGATTTTCAATTCCCGTGTAGCAAACAATAGTTATTTATTGGAGATAACACAAAGTTCAACCACTAAAACCGAGCCTTCGAGTTTTATGTTGGATTTATCTCGTTGTCCTAGTGTTTAATGCTTTTGGTGATTGAATCTAAGAGAGCTTTTTCGAGGATTCGGTTAAACTGAATAGGGTTAGTCGAAGAGCTTATTTTGATTAACTAACATTAAGGGACAACAAGGCTATTAGAGCTTGTTAATAGCCTTGAGATAAGGGCTAGAATCACAATTGAATAGGGCATTAACAATAGTTGCATCAATGGTCTAAGACCAAGGGGAAGCATGATCAAGGGTGGCTTGTTTTACTATTTAAAAAACCAAAAACCAAAACAAATCTCTTTATTTGTCTTTGTTTTATTTAGGTGTTAGTTGTTATTTCATTAAAATCCCCCCACTTCTTTATTGTTTCCTAGTTTATTTACATTATATTTCTTAATCATAATAGCTTAATACATAAAGTAAAATTGTTCGACCGTTCCTCGTGGGATCGACCCTTACTTGCCACTCTACTAGTTAGAGTAGTAGGATAAGGTTAAGTGTATATGTCTATACATTAATTTGGTAGCAAGAAACGACGCTACCATTTACCCTGGAGACTCATCTCGGCCGAGATTTTCATCCTGTCTCGACCGAGATCTTCAGTTAGCCCTTCCTTTTGTTGTCTCGATCGATCCCTCGACTCCGTGGTCGTTTGATGTTCTTTTTTTATCCTTTTTCACCTGTCTTAACACAAAAACAACACAAACGCATTATTTTGCCCATGAGAGTACAAAAAGCACTAAATACACGTGATTATGCACATTCTTGACACTAAAATGACACTAAAAATGCCTTAAAGTGCGTGCACGGGACATGTGTACCAATGGATTTTACTTGGGCTTGAAAATTAAAATGCAAAATAATTGACAATGATGTGTGACATGGACTTGTCCTAATGAGACATTCGGTTTAAATTTATTGACATTTAATTGGACTTAAAATAATTAATCGAGTTATCATGACTTGAAACTGGGCCAAAATGTCAATTCTGAATTAATTAGTTTAAGCCAAACTAAATACTAATGAACTTAAATATAATATTATAATACTCAAATAGTGGGCGTTACAAATATGGTCTCTTGGTTAAGCAAGAAGCAAAATAACATATCTCTTTCAACTGCTGAGGCCTAATATATAGCTGGTGGAAGTTGCAGTGCTCAACTCATCTGGATGAAGCAAATGCTTGTGGACTATGGGTTTGATATTCAATTTGTAAATAAATTCTGTGACAACACCAATTTTATAAATATTTCCAAAAATCCCATCAGCATTCTCGAACAAAGCACATCAATATTCGATATCACTTTATCCGAGAATTTTTTAAGAAGGAATGACTAACATTTTTACCAAGCCACTTGATTATAACATATTTTTAACATTAAGGAAGTCCTTAGGAATCTGCATTGCTGATAAGTTCTATTTAAAAAAAAAAAAAAAAAAAATCATTTGCATTGCATTTAAGAATCTCTACATTAGGCATCCTTTCATTTGTTACATGCATATCACTGATGAACGTGAAAATTACCACTTAACTTGTGCTTTTCGCATCCATTTTCGATTGAGAATTGTGTATGATTATCCTGTTTACATGTGATTTTGTATTTTAATGCAATCTTTAGTCATATTTCTTTTTTGATATTATTTAATGCACTTTTAGGTATTTTTAAGTTGTGTTTTGAAGGTTAGATGAAACCGGGAAGGAAAAAAGATCATATGCACGTACTTCTCGAACTGGCCCGCAAAATGAGGTTCCGACGAGCCTAAATCAGACCCTAGAAAATACCGACTTAAAGATCTTTGAGTCACAAATAAAAATCATGAAGGAATCAGGTCGAGAAGATGAGAGGAAGGTATCCAAAACGGCGACGAAAGACGCGCGAAGAAGGTGACAAAGGCAAGCCGAACTGGGTTAATAAACGGACATGCCGCCGCTTGCTAGTCCAGTAATACAGGCAAAACTGCTCCATTTTTGCTTGCTCACCATGTACCGGGCACTACCGGGGCCCCGTTTTCAACGTGTTGTCTCCGTTTTTCAACCGTCACTTTCTCGTATGCACTCAGAATAGAGCTATTAAAGATGCTATGTGATTGTGAGACAAAGACTTGTAACTTTTATGGTTGGACTGAGAGCTAATTTCGTGCCCATTTTTCCCATAAATTGTGAGAAGGCCGAGTCAAGCGCGAACGAGGGCTCGACTCACAACTTATGAACCCTTGTTTTCTAATTTATATTTTACTATTGTGGCCTTACTAATAGAGCTTATTTCTGCATTTTTTATTCCTTTTAGGAGTAGAGGTGTGGGAGATCTATAAATCCCCCCTCCTCCCTCATTCGAAACAACTTTTGCTCTTTTATTTAATTGCTTATTGATGATGTTGTTGGGAGTTTTTATGATGCCTTGTGAGTGCTTATAGTTTCCCGAAGCAAGGGAGTAACCCAAGCTTCAAGGCTGATGATCGATTTGTTTGATGTTTGATGTTATTAGGGTTTCGTAACTTAGGATTAGGTTCGGTTAATTTGTAATGATGGTTAGTTAAAATTGAGCCTTCGACCACAGGCTTGCTTCACGGTCATTCCAGCTTTCGGTGGCTTAGGATCACTTCAATTAATCACAATTAGGAGATGATAGTTGGCTCCCTAGGCTGGGGATAGTGACCCTTTCGAGGCTTGTTAACTAGATCTTGATTGAGTTTAGAGGTTCAATTCTACGCCTTAATTATTCGGGTGGGAAGTTAGTCTCGGATAATTAATTAACCAAAACCCAATCGGTAGGAAGGAGACCTATGGAGAAGAATCCCTACTGAGCAGAGAAGTAGAGTCTAGGGGGCATTGGTTGGGATGGAAAAAATTAGGTTTAGTCGCATGTGTAGGAACTACACACTTATGTCGGTCTTTAGCGTAGGAGAAATCGGGGTTGTTCTCTTCTAGTCTTACATAACCAGGGGCCTGGGGTTGAGTTTGTTGAGTTTATTTGTGTAGGTAGTCTACAATTAACCCCAGTTACTTACCTATCCTAGGCGAATACGACACCTCAACCGTATTTCCGATTTATCGCCTTACGGGGACACCGATTTGGTAGTGATTCGATCATTTTACCCTTCTTTCATTTTATCTTTCATGTATTGGATATTGACCTTGTTTGTTTGGGTGAAACCAAATCTCAAGGAACTATTTACCAGTTATCTGTTTGTTTCCATTGCAATCTTAGTATAATCAAATCTCAATTTACAATTTAGCTAAACTTTTAGAATCTTAACTCGGTTGATTCACACGGGATATCCTCCTTGTGATTTGATTTATACTACCTCTGTCTTAATCCGTACGCTTGCGGACTAAGGAAACTCTTCCTAACTTGATAGTTTTCGAGGATTTTTCAAGACAAGGTCAATCACCTCAAGATTATGTTTCTTAATACCCATTGACTTTTTATCCACATGTTGTTGATGAGATTTAATTAAATTATTTTTTTCATGGTTTAAACATTGTACTATCAAAAAGAGATACCTTCAAGAAATGATGCAGTAAGTAACCATCCATGTAAGGAACCAGAGTCTCATGCACAGAAATGACTGAGTGTGTGGAAGCTAATGATAGGTATAACACTTTGTGCAATGTTATTTTTTATTCTTGTGTGGTCTTTACATTTTCTTTTTTCCTTTTTCCTGGTTGTATATCAAGTATCTTGAATCAATGGTGTAGCTTTCGAGCGAAAATTATGTTGGTTCTAAGTGAAAAATGATACTCTACTACATCACAAAGTAATAGGGTAGCTTTCATGCAAAAATTCCGATAGCTCTATGTGAAAAGTGATGTTGGAGTACTACAACTATCATAAAGTAATAGAGTAGCTTTTGGGAGAAAATTTTCGATAACTCTAAGTGAAACATGATTAGCTAGCTCAAAGAGGAATCCACAAAGTAGTGGGGTAGCTACAGATGAAAATATTTATGTTGTCTCTAAGTGAAATGTAGCCTCTTCCAAAACTTGACAAAAAAGGGGCATAAGGTGTTGTTCTTTCGTTGTTCTTTGACTATACTTATATCCGTTTTTTTTGTTAGACGATTTCTAGAAGAATCAATACCTCTTGCCAAAACCTTGGGAGACCGCAAATTGTGTGGGGAAACAGATGATATCGTGAGCCTTAGGAGATTTACTTTTATGATTGATAGGCATGAATATATCTTCCTTAATTTTGAAAATATCTCTCCAGTGCTTAACCTGTGCAAGTTTGTTAGTATACCTTGAATTATGGAAGCCCATATGTGTTCCAAAATTAACTGGATCTTCAAATCTTCCACATACACGGGAATCCACGCTATTTTCTTTTATAACTCGTCTTCTCTTATTCTCTCACTCTCACCCTTTATTTAAATGTATCTTTTCATCTTCCTGAAATCCCACTCACTCTTCATCTCTCTCTCACGGTGGAAAATTAGGGTTTTCTTAACATTTCAAGGTTAGCCAAATCAGTTAATGGGCCGCACAAAGTAAGTAGCCAAGTTCAACCGCACCATCCCTGCTCCTGCACCTCCGACACGCCCTTCAGGCGGCGACACCACACCCATCACCGATGCAGTCCCACTTTGCACGATTCCACGTATTGGTTCCCCTCTATTTTCGAGTCTGAGCGACTCTTTTGGTTCATCCTCGAACGGATCACCATAGCTTAAACCATCAGCCAAGGAGATTACCTCGAAATCTGAACCTACTTCGACCTCCAAAAAGAGGGCAGTATCTTCAATGTCGTCGCTTCGCTCCACTGCATAAGAATCAGAATAATCACCAGTCCCTGTTCGTACTCAAGATCCGCCCAAATCCACTTCTCTTATTGTCCCATGAAAGATCAAGTATAGGGTGGTCATCTCCGATCCTACCAAGCGTTCCACCAAGACAACAACTCCTGATCCAGACTTTGTTCCTCTTGATGAGCAATCTATAGGAGTTCACAAATCATTTTGGCTGGCTAAGGAGAAAGACAGGTAGCCAGTATAGTCCAAGGAAAAAGGGAAGCAGAAGGTGTCTCTTGACCCATAGACCGACCCATTTGACAAAGCTAAGGCCCTCTCCAAGGAGTTCTATTCTCTTCATGCTCAGAACAAGTTTACAGAATTCTCTTTTATGGGTCTTTGGAGTGAGAAAATCTTAGATGTTCGTTTATTTAAACGTTACAATATTTTAGCCCTTATCACTGTTGTTGGTCTTGCTAAAACTATCTTGGACATTAAAAGGTACTTGGGATCATTGTAAAGGAATTTTATGAAAATCTGACCCCATCTATCAGTGACCCCACTTCTCCCATCTTTCATAAAGTGTTTTGCATAAATATGGTTTGCTGTTTTTCCCTTGACGTCATAAAGGCATTCTATGGTCTGATTGATCCTCCACAGTATGAACTAATAGAGGATATGGATCTGGTTGCCTCCACTATCACGGGGAACAAAGTTGCTCGATGGCCTAGTTCTAGTCTTTCCCTAACTGATATCACCCTTGAATGCAACATGCTCCACAGGATCGGTATGCGCAACTGGACCCCCACAGCCCACAAATCTACTCTCAATCCAAGCCAAAGGGTATTCATTTTTCATGTGCTAACTAACAAACCCATCAACTTCGGTGACATGTGTTTCAAACAGTCATTGAAAAGCCGAATGTCTTAATTGATGACAGGCGTGGAGACTTCCTAGATCTTATTTTGCATCATTTCACTGTGTCTGTCGTACAACCAAAATTTTTGCTCTGTCTCAGATCCCTTCACAGATTGACCCCAGCTCTATTGCTGGACATTTGGAACAATTTCTCCACTAACAAATTGCAACATTTGATGGCATAGCCAAATATGCTCTTTCCTAGAAGGCATACTACCTAAATTATGAAGAATCTTACCAGGCCTTTGCATTCCAAATTGAAATAAAGGGGAGAAAAAAACTGGAATAACTGACGATGATGTTGCTGATAAGGAAGCAAGAGATGAGGATGCAGCCGATGAAGAAGATGGAGATAGTGTTGCGGCAAATGGTGACAATACCTTGACAGATAATGCAGATGAGGAGGTTGATGATAGCCTAAGCTTCTAAAGCTTGAACTCTTGTTTATCCACTTTTTTATCAATATCTGACTGAACTTTATAATATTTTATGATTTGTGGTTGTTATGTACTTGGATAATCTGAAATATTGGATGTACATCTCTGTTTTTGTTTAAATGCTTTTGATTTCTCTACTGATGAATGTTAGCTATAGGATTGTCCATACTAAGTTGGAACTGGAGACTAATTATGTCTTGCAAGACTGTCAGCAGTATTTTTCAAACTAGAATGCCAAGGGGAAGATTGTAAAATTTTGCCTTTTAATCATTATGTGGCATTCAATTGAAAAATACTTTCGAAAGTTTCTTTTGGATGGTGGGGTGTCGTGATTGAAGGAGACGAAGGAAAGGTGGCATGAAGAATCTTCAAGCAGATTGAGATAATTGATTTGTTCCATCATCAATGAATCAAACATATCCCCAAAGTCAAGGAAGGCAAATCAAAGTTACCAAAGCAACTCTCAATCACCAAAGACTAATGAAAAGTTGATTGAAATCAAGAGGATTCTGAGAAAGTACAGACACTATATCGAGATACAAAGCAACGAAGACCATCATCAAGTTTAATGTTTTACAACTCTTGAATATAGTCACTCAAAAGGATGTAAGCTACGCTATTGATGTTCATTCTATTGAGGAACATCTAATAGTGGTTAAGACATATTTCGAGAGATATGTATCTAGATAGTTCTGGAGAGCTTGTAAAGTTTTGGAGAGCTTTGGCGTGCAGCAGGGGGGATTCTCTGCACTTAAGTCCGACTGGGGGACCAAACGGTCGAGCAAGTTGTTGGGGGAAGTGTGTATAGGTTTCAAAGTTTAGGACGAAGTCCTAAAAGTTCTGTAAGTGAAAGCTATACTTGTACACAATATTTCTCCAATAAAAGGCCCAAGAGGAAGTGGGATTCTTCCTCGAAATTTTCATATACAATTGTTAATTTTGTTTACTTTAAGTTCTTACTTTTTAAGATCTCATTGCTTTTAATCATTACTTGTTCCATTGCAAGTCATTCTGCTTAAGCACATTACGCACGTGCGCAAAATTTAATATATCATGCCCCCTCAAGACTTGGTCACAGACAACATGCCTTGAGTGAATAAGTCGAAATCTTTCACTATGCAAAGCAGTGGCTTCTTGGATTTGTGTAGATATAAAGATAGTATATACTCGTATCTAGGAGCCTTCAATTCGGATTTGGATTTGACAGGTAGTTTATACTCATGTCTAGGTGTCTTCATTTAGATTTGGATTTGATAGATAATTTATACTCATGTCTAGGAGTCTTCATTTGAATTTAGATTTGATAAAATATTTTCGACTCACATCTAAGAGGCTTCAATTATATTTGTTTGATATTTTATACTCATATTAAAAAGTTCTTGAATTTTAATTTGTAGATAGTTTGTACTTATATCAAGGAGTCTTCACTTGAATTTGAATTTAATTTGTAGATCTTTTAAACTCGTGTCGAGGAGTCTTCATTTGACTTGATTTGTAGACCTTTTAAACTCGTGACAAGGAGTCTTCATCTAAGGGACTTTTGATAGTTTTAGCTCGTATCTAAGAGCATCTTAGTATCAACTTTTTTTTACTTTAGATAGTTTTGCTCATATCTGAGGGCATTGTAGACAGTTTAGACCCATACCAAGGAGTGTTATAGATAACTTAAGCTCGTATCAAGGAGCGTTACATGATTTACTTTTCACGGCTTGGAGTGTCGGTAGAAGCTTTGCCTCCATTATCTTCTTCTTCTTCTTCTTCTTCTTCTTCTTCTTCTTCTTCTTCTTCTTAAGGCTCTTAGACTAATGGCTCATCTACTCCACTTGCAATCATGCTTAATTTCATATCATGAGCTTGACTATCTGACTCTTCAAAGAACTTCAGCTTAATTTCTTGATGGATATGGCGAATACCCTATTACATCCCTTTTGAATGTGCATTTCAGTAGCTGAAACATCTGATAACTTCTCCTTGCAGCTTAAACTTAAATTCTCCAATGATTGATGTAGTCTACGATAGACTTTTATTTTAGCTGGCATGGATTTGCAAGCTCGAGTAAGCTAACCAACCTTCTAGTGTTGTAGAAAGGGCATGTATTTTTTTCTTTCTTATTTCTCCCACTATCGATTTCCCCCCCAAGTCGGTGTACTAGTCAAATGCACTTCCTTTCAAGGAACAGACTAATTGCTTCACCAATTTATTTTCATATGTTCTAGCATAGTTGTAAGTTTCCACAAAGTGAGCTACGTGCTGCTTTGGGTTGTCTTTGCCATCTAATTGTTAAAACTTCAGGAGTCAGTGGCCGGAAAGCATCTTCAAGCTATCATTTGTTGTGGTGTATGACTAAGTGTAAGTTGGAGACAACATGGATCCCCATCAAACCTTTTTAATTGATAATCTCTATGATGAGGTCCTTCAACTGATTTGCAGAAATCATTCCCTCCAGTGAGACTTGCAGCGTTTTGGGTGAAGACTTTCCTCATTCACTTGACCATTGCTTCTTGGGCATCTCAAACTACATCATATTTTTCGACTTCTTAATTTGTCAATCGGATGACTTGTATCAACACCATCTTCCTTGCTCATCAACTTTTTGTTCAGAATGTTTCGTGTTTGAATATGTTTGGTTAGCTCTTCGACGACTCTTGCGAGGCTGGTGATTTGCTCTTCGATGGTTTCCATGGACTTCACTTAAAACCTCTTGAAACTTGAGAATTTAGGAAGAGAAGACATAAGATGTAGAAATGGTCCCACTAGGTCATGCCATATTTTGTAACAAAAGTAATTTTGTGTATTGAATAAAACAAACACAAAATATTGTATTAATAAAATTTAATCGAACAAATTGGAAAATTAATTGCAGGTTACAATATCTATTTGAAAGCTTTTTACATTTCTCGTCGGATCAAACTCCTTTGGGTTTAAAACATTTAAATGAAATCTTCGCCTTGATCTCCTCCAAATTAGGCTTCTGTCTTCAATAACATTTTCTCGTGGGCTTGATGCCTTGGTATTGGATCACATGTTGAAGCCCTTAAGAACTTGAAGACACGGTTTCTTAGAGCTCTTCAAAGATCTTCTCGGTAGAATTTGTCTTCTATAAATTTCTTCTTTATAATGATCATCCAAGGCCAAATAACTAAATTTATAATCAAACGTTATTCTTGATAGCTTGTGTGAAGAATGTAAATCTTCAAGAACATATGTTTTTTAATCTTTAAGAACTCTTCGAGTCTTCTAGAGCGTATTTCTTGGAGCTCTACTAACTTCTGAAGCTCTCGACTTGTGTATTCACTTCTTGAGTTGTGTGTTTTGAATTATGATGAGACCTCCTTTATAGTTGTGTATATGAGTTATTTCCATTGCACTTGATGGAATGACGCAATTTGATTGGTCATTTTTTATTTGATGATGCTCCTTGCATTTGATAGTAATATATGACTGGATTTGGTGATCCTCCTTGCATTTGATAAGAAAATACGATTTTATTTTATTTTATTACCAAAACCTTGGGAATTTCCATTATTGTATGAAAGATTGCATCTTTGTTGTCAAGAGATGTGATTTGGATGCTTGACAATATTTAATTTGGTGGAAAATATCAATTATTCGTTTATGCTCTTTAAGAATTAATTTAATTTAATTTCAAAAAATAGATATAACCTTTTAATTGATACTTAATATATTACTTTCATGTGGCATCGTTTGATTGAAGATAAATTTTATGTGTCTATAGAATATAACACAGTATTTCAATAGTTGCTGATTAAATTACAACATATCGAAGATATTCAAATCTATCCTCCATCTATTGTTCCATCAATTTTATCGTCCAAATCTTCTAAAAATATACAATTCAATCCTAATCATTTGCATAAATCAACTTTATCCCAAAATTTCAGAACTTATATTTAACTTAGTGAAATGAATAGAATTAGGACATGAAAATTACTGAAATGACATAAATAATATGTCTAAAATTTCAAAAATATATATATAAACGATAATATCCTCTTAGCCCACTCGGAAAAATTTCATCTCATAGTTACTAAATAAAAAATTTAAGAAATAAAAAATTATTAAAATACACATTATTGATAAGTAAGTATTAGAGTGAGATTAAAACAAAATTTGAATTATACGCAAAAGTTACATTTAGATAAGAAAATTTGGTAAATAATTACTGATTAATTAAATTACATTAAAGAGCAATAAAAAATTACTTCATAACTATTCTATTATTTAAATAATTTTATTAACTTTATCTTGCTTTAGGTTTTTCATAACTTTTTCCATTTGACGTATTCTCCACGTCCCATGTTGAGATTTTTTTTATATAAAAAATAGTCTTGTTTAAAAATGATGCAATTTGAAAATCATATAAACAAGATTGAACAGCCGGTTTGTCCATTCAAACTATTAACCTGACTTTATGGTTTTCATTGGTCAAGCACAATTTCTTCCTATAAACTGAATAAACCCATTAAATTTTATTTCTAAACTATTTTTCACACCAAACAAACAAATTTGTATTTTCCTTTTGAAGGAAAAAAAAGGAGCTCGTATTAGAGAAACTTAGCCAAAGAATAAGCAACAACATTATTGGAATCTGGAGCTGTATTCGAAAAATGAGTCAATAAATGGGACTGGTAAAGTTGAGGCAACAATTACATTATGTCTCTGTGGGACAAAATTGTCATGTATCCAGTGCTCATGGTCTACAACAATCACCCCAAGGTTAAAAAAAAATTAAAAAAAAAAAAAAATTCAACTTTAGTATCGCAACACAACGATTGTAAAGTTATCGGCGAACCACGTGGGACTTGGAATTTTCTTAGACTCGAAAACTCGAAGGACTACAATTGCTAAAGTATGAATGCAGACTATAGTTGAATGATCTTGGATGCAAATATGAGGATCTAATTATACTTATTGAATTGAAGAATTGTGGTATTTTTTTAAGAGACATATTTTGGCCCTTGGTTGTACTAGTTCAGACCTGGCCGAATCGATACGAGTCAAACACATTCTTTCACGCATGGCTCGCGCTAGTTCGGTTCATTTGCACCTTCTCGTCAGATACCACGCATCCAGTTGTTGACCTCAACTTAATTCAAGCGCATGCAGAAGATTGTAGTTGAATTGTGGGCGTCTATTTATAATTATTGAACAGTGGAGGTGCTTTTTTGAAGAGACATGTTTGGCCCTCGGTTGCTTTTCTTCGAACCTGCCAAACTGGTTTGAGTCCAATGAACCAATTCGTGTGTGGCTCACATTGATTCGGTGTGTTTGCACCTACTCGTCAAATCCATGGAATTGGTTGCTGATTACCACATGATTCAAGCATCCACGAGTCAACCTAACCAAATGTCATGTACCTGGTCCATACTAACATAACCTAAGAATTAGTCACATCAGCAATGTCGTGTACCTGGTCCTTCTTGAGTCGTTATTGTAATGGGAATAATTTTGATTAGCATATGTATATTTCCTTTTATAAGACATCAATGTTAACTCAATCAATTTATGTCATTTTTATCAATTTCTCTACAATACAAAATGATAAAACAAAATCAATTTTTATTAAGAGAGTTGATATCCGAATAATTATATTAGAAAAGAAGTACACATTCAATCCCTCCCAACTTGACTATCCCATTTAATTGCAGGGGTGTATCTGCGTGGGGTAGGAAAAAATTAAGTCCAATAACCAAATAATTATTGAGATATAAAATCTAAAACTTCAAATTTTTTTCTCCTAAATAAGACCAAAGAGAAAACCCTCTCACTCAGGTGACTCGAACCCAGGACCAAAGGTCCTGGTAGAAAAGAAAAACAAGATAATTTTATTTTACTTATTTTCACAATAGCTCACATTTTTCTACGTAAACATATTTAAAAAACCACTAACCTAACTAAAATGATTCAAATATTTAGATAAATTTGTTAATGAAAAATAATAGTCTACTTAAATTAACATATATATATATATATATACAATCCATTTATAATAATTCATAATTCATTTTCTTTCGTATAAATTGTGAATACCCAACTTATTATCTTTTTCAAATGATATTGCATCATATTTATATGTGAATTTCATCTTCTTCAAATGAAAATTGATACAAAAAGTAAATTAAAGTTTTATACGATATATATATATATATATATATATTTTTTTTTTTCTTTTTTTTTTTTAAGTTAAGTTCAAACTAACATGTGAATTCCCACAAAATTTGTATTAGTATTTGTAACAACAAACTTATTGTTTGCAATAAAACAAACAAAAAGAATTATACAAGTAAAAATTTATTTAAATAAATATGAGGAGTAGATTTACAAGATCCTCTAATTCTTTTTTTAATATATGATGTCTTCAAACTTTATGTTAACTTTGATCCTCTCCAATTCTGGATTGTTGCTTGGCGTATGTTTCAGCTTCATCATGATCTCAACTTATTTATTTGTGAAGCGAATCGTATCAATTTCATCTTCTTTGTTTGTCACTTTGTTATAGAAATATCTCGCGCTTGCATATGTATGGTTAGCTTTTTATCAACTCTTGTCAATTTGTTCTTCTAAAGATGCCATAGACATCACTTCGACCTTCTTGACATTTGAGAATTTGGCGAAGATAAAATATGATAGGTAGAGATTGTTCCACCGGGCGTGGCAAAATTTGTAACAGTTTATTGTCTGCAATAATACAAACAAAAAAATTGTAAAAATAAAACATATTTAAATAAATATAAGAAGTACAATCTCTAGAGATCCTCTAATTCTTCTCTTTAATAACTTGACACTTTCAAACTTGGAGTTGACTTGGATCATCTCCGATTCTGGACATTAACTTGAATAGGTTAATTTAAAATCTCGAAAGCTTGATTTTGAGTTAAACGATAATCGTGGATGAATATTTGAAGAATAGCCTAAAAAATCTTGATGTGCACCGGAGAATGCCTTCGAAGACTTAATTTGATAACGCCGATCAGAGGTGTTTTGCACCTTGATCTCGGATCAAACATTAATTTGTGGTGGTTTCCTTCAAAGAATGCCGAAGAGGGGTTTCACACCTTAATCTTAGATCAAACGTTGATTTGTAGTGGTGGTTTTCTTCAAAGAACGCCGAAGAACTTTGACAAGAAGAACCTTGACGAATGCCCAAGAATGCTAAAGTTGCCTTTGCTTTGGAATTCTTCACTTACTTCTTGAACTTGTGTTATGAATTTCGCTAGAAAATCAGGCCCTTTTGTAGTTGTAGGATGGAGAATCCTAGTTGGCTTAGGTTTAGAATGGGACAATTTGATTGGTTTACCATGATTTAAGAGATCTATCATTATCTGCAAAACTTTAACATGTGATGACTTCTGATTAGATATAAAATTTAATTAAAAAAATTAATTAAAAAAAATTAAAAAAATATGCACTAAGGCATTTGTGTTACATACTCACATCACCATGGACCGGGCTCATAGTGTGTATGTGTTGCTCAATGGGCAAACATAATTTCAATTGATGAAAATATTAAAGATGGTTGGGTGAATTCCTTCCATAATTCATTATGAATTGATCCAAAGATGCAATCACAATTATACATAATCCACTATGTTCTACGAATCAAAGATCCATGTAATATATATATATATATATATATATATATATATATATATATATATATATAATATATAGTGTGTATGTGTTGCTCAACGGGCAACCATAATTTCATTTGATGAAAATATTAAAGATGGTTGGGTGAATTCCTTCCACATTTTTTTATGAATTGATCCAAAGATGCAATCACAATTATACATAATCCACTATGTTCTACGAATCAAAGATCCATGTAATATATATATATATATATATATATATATATATATATATATATTATGCATATATATATATATGCATAATCATCTACTATATTTAGTCGAAGACCATTTTCCCCCCATTGCACATTTCCATAACGGGAAGGACATGTGTCCTCATCTCCATCGTTTGATTAAACCTAATAATGTGATTATTGCACTATATTTTGTTAATTCGGCATATTTTAAGGGCTAATGGTCATAATTTTCTTGCAAATATAGGTAGATATGAGAATTATTCCAAGATTCTATCTTTATCAAATATAAAACACGTACCATTCGCCCATCTAAAATTTCCCTTAATTATGGTTGTCAAACCTTCCTAAATTTTCGTTTTTGTTACACTAACCTAGAACACCCTTCATTATGCAGAAAGTATTTAGTTATTCTTTTCAGAAGGTTCAGGAGACTGTTCTCTCATCTCTCCATCCTCCCCGATCATAATTTTTTTGGGAACATACTTTTGTAGGTTGAATCCTCTTCATTCTCATACGTTCCGAGCTCTTTGATTTGATCTCTGAAACATATTTTTGCAGGTTTGTAGCTTTTTCCTTTTTTTATCGATTCACCCAAACAAGTATAAATTCTTATTCCGAATATTGTATATTTTTTCCCTTTTTATTTATTTTTTCATTCACAATGTGCTTCATCATCGTTCATATGTTGTCAATCACAACTTATCTCTCGAGCTACCCAGTGGTAAGTATGGTATAGTAGCATGTTACTATTTTGACTGATGTTGTGATTGCTAATATAAAGATGTACAAATTGGTACCTTAGTACTGAATTATTTAATTGGCGTGATTGGTGTGTTAACATAAGTTGCTTTCCATTGTGTTTGAACTCATAATCTAACAATGGACTTGACTCAAGAATGGACACATAGCTATATGACTATACGAAGGAAGCAGTTGAGTAGCTTGGTTCTTCCATTATCTCATTGAGGTCATGTTTTATTTGATATTTTATAGCTATAATTTATATTGTTAATTAAATTAGTTTAATTATTTAATTGAAATCGAGAAGATAATTAAAGAAGTTTATTTCAAAAAATAAAATCAAGAATATTTTATCCATCTCATTGTAAATAAGTTTGTGAATCTGTTATTGGTTTACTAATTTCTCAATTTCTAAATTTGCATACATTGATTAGTTTTAACTTTTATGTCAAATCAAAATTTCAAATCCAAGAAGACACTGTCGGGTTTTTAGTATCGTCATCTTCTTTCTTACTTACCCAAATCGGCTAACTTGGAATGCTGGAGAAGCTTATAATCTATTTCTCAATCAATATATTTCCGAGTTAGTTTACCTGCTTATGTTTAGTCACTAGATTTTATGCATAGTTCATCTAAGATCCTATAGACAACTTCGTTACATATTCTAATTTTTTTCATATGGTTTCTTTTTTTAATTTTTTTGGTCTATTATGTAATTACTAACAACATTTAATAAAACTGAAGATAACTATAAAATTTCATCACTTAACATCTTTTAAATTAAATTAGTTTTAGCAACAATTAATATATTTATCTTCATAGAGTAGCAAAATATGAATCTTCTTTGTAAATTGATATATTATGGTTATGTAGGTAGTGCTAACAATCCTATTGCCATCAATGATGACAATTTTCCAACTTTCATGGTAGATTTACGGTTCACCAAACGGTTTAGAGGAAAAATTGTAATTTTATTTACATATATGTTGTAAATTTATTTTCTATTTTTTAATTTTTTATTTACTTAATTATGTTTATTATACATGTTTTTGTAGACTATTCCTAGAGACTTTGTGAGGAAACATATCTCTCGCGATCATCTACGTAATGGAATCGTCGTGATTAATACTAGCGACGAAGAGTTTGTTGTCAGTCTAATGCAGCGGAGAAATATGTTGTTCGTTTTACCGATTGCCACGATATGTTCCGATCTTTGAAGTATTATAGGATTTATAGGTGTATGTTTGGATTTCAACCTCAATTTCATCAGCTGACGTTTAACTTGTATGATTATTTTTAATAGTTTTATTAGGACGTGTTTACAATATTATGAGGCATTTTGTGTAATAGAAATCGTTAACGTTATTGTTAATAATGTTGTTTTTTTTAATGAAAATACTTTATTGAAGATCAATATAATTGATTTTAATGTTATTGAATGTTGTTCATTGTAAATTCAGTTACATTTTGTTAATAGTGTCACTACAAGAAAAATAGCGTCTAGCTAAGCTATTTTTTGTTACTTTGTGACGCTAATTATCGTCACGACAAAAGTACCTACGCTTGTAAAAGCGTAGCGAGTTGCGTCGTTAAATTTGAAGTCACGAGTTTTTTCACAACGCAAAGCTATGCGTGGGTAAACTTAATTTTGGTAACGATTCTGCCAATGTTAATATTCAAATATGGTGACGCTAGCATCTGTCACCATCAGAAAGATATGTAGTTTAATGTGTAATACATTGCCGACACTAATTACTGATTCCGTCGTTAAATAAGTGACGATAGAAAAATTGCACGTCACTAAATTACCAACGTTTTTTTTTTTCTTTCTTTTATAATTAGTGTTGTTAAATTTGCAACACATTAGAATAGCATCGTTAAATTTGCAACACAAATATGTTGTAAGAGTCGTAAAGTTAATGAATCACCAAAGCTCGACGGCATATTAGTGACACTATTTACGATTTTGCGTATTTAAATTGGAAACACTAACGATACAGAGTATGTTTAATATAGTTTAAGTTCTAGAATTAATACGTCGAAAGTGTATAAAGATAGTAAGTTAGAACTTTTTTTTATTATTGCTTGTAGCTAAATTGGTCACTTCAACAAAGTTTGTCCCCAATACAAAATTAAACAACAAAATATTATTTAATCAAAAGAATACATGAAAATATAAACAAAAATACTTCAATATGTATGAAATAGTTCAAACATAAATCCAAAAGTGAATTACATATCATCATAATTGAAGTTTATCTAATAACCAAGATATTTAATTAAAAAAAAAAAGTTGATATCAATATGGAAATAAACTACTAAGAACATGACAATTCCAATGCTTCTAATTTCTTCAATCACCTTCCAAGTTCCTGTGCAAAATAGAATGCAAATAATAGATTAATTAGTTTCTTTTTTAGGCATTTGATGGTCCATGACCAAAAAAAAAAAATATCAAAGAGACATACATAGAATATTGAGACTTGATCTTCAGTAGTTACAATACTTTCAATTCTCTTTGAAACTTGACATAAACTTTCTTAACCTAGATGCATCAAACTAGCAACATGCAAGAAAGAAAACTCACGTTTTTATGAGATACCAAAGAGTATAACAATACCTCACTCTAAGATTGAAATGGTAGACGGTGGTAATAAAAAATGTTGGTCCTTTCAGCACTACACACAGATGCTTGTGAGAATGAACCAAAAGATAATCAGAAACTAGGAAAGTAATAAATAAAGTTATTATTGTAACCAAATACACTATCTCCCTTTAATATAAAAGCAGGATATCTTACATATGTGTCATCTCCAGAGTATTTCTAGGGTCTTTTTCTTTTTTTCTTTTTTTTCCATGTTTTATTTCCACCTTTTTTCTTTTAACATGTGGCAGTTATTTTTATTTTTTTGCGGTTGTCGGTCATTTTTTTTTTTTTTTTTTTTTGCACTTTTTATATTAGCAAGACAATTTTCTATTTTATCTTTTTTTACATTGAAAGTTATTCCATCATATGTTCTTATCTACAAATAAAAAAATTCCTCTCTCTTCATTCTTCTTATTTTTAATCTAAAAGCTTAAATAATTATAACTTTTTTGTATCAATTCTGTTTTTAATGAAAAATATATCAAAGTCCTTATTTTATGACCTTCAATTAGATATCCATACAGATATATAAATTAATTAATTAAATTCTAGATACTTTTTGCAAGGTTAATTATGATATATTTAGATAATTAAATATTTTCATATAAAAAGTGTGAGAGTATTTCAGAAACATATAATTTTTAGTTTCTTTTCACAAATTTATATTTTAATAATTATTTGAGTTCTAGAATTAGTTTGTTTTATGACAAATAGTAAAATGGCAAGAATTTTGTTAGATTTACTTTAATGCCCAATCGCATAAAAATTATATTAGTGAAAAATGTGGGTTATATGTTTTTAATAGAAGTTGATGTATAATAAAAATAATTTAATTTACTTTTTATGAAATTAAGTTTAAGACTCGTATTCCCCTACATCAAAAAATAAATGTTAATATTTACTTAAGTTAAATACATCAAATAATATTGTCTGTATACACTGTATGTATGTTATAATGCTTTTACAACAATATTAAAATTTAATCACATATTATTAATTAAATAAAATGTTCAATAGTTTATCCCGTGAATTAAAGGTTAGTGATACAAAATATATAAGAAAAAAATTCCAACTAAATGAAAAATATTTTGAAGCAGAAATAGTAACAAACAAGACCACCGCAAAATTATATGATCATAAGCAAAGAGATAAAATCCACACCTGAAACATTAATAGGTCCAACCTAAGATTGGATCAAATTTTTGCTCTTCATAAGATTGACAATTTTCACATAAGTTCTTCACAACCCTCTGCTATCATGAAATCATAAGAATGCAATCGAGTGCTAGCAAAAGTTGGATAAGGAATTATGTTTTCCATTTACCAGATAAGATGCAATTTCTAAAGTAAAGTCCTCCGTGTACAAAAATAACATCATTGATAGATCCATACATATAAACATCCATCTGTGTAACAAATACGAGGCAAAGCACCACCATCTGATACATTATCATAACACAAGGTATATTTCACTATTAAAATAACACAGGAAACAATACTACACCAAATAATAGAGCAATCCAAGTAAACATTCATACAAGTTGCACAAAAAAATAGATCAACTTCTCAAATAACACAACTTCTCATATTGTAGGTGAGAGTTGTACTAACCTCAATGATACTACAATCTCTAATATGTTCTAAGCTTTCTCGGTCAAATCCATATCATAATAGAAATTAAAATAGTTAAAAGAAATTATCAATCGTAATAGTCTGAAACGCTCCAAATCTCGTGCCCTTGCAGTCTACACAATTATTACCTACACTGCGACCTCTATTTCAATTTCCTTACATGAATATATATATATATATTAATACACAAATAATGATGAAAACAGCACCACTGAATTAGACCATCTACAATAAATAAATTCCAACACCACCCCCCCCCCCAACCCAATATACAATATGTAGAATATTCAATCTATGGTTCATGCTTCTTAAGTTTTCAATGTTGCAACTTATACATAATCATAAAATCTCCTCCACCACTTACAAATCAATATCAGATATTGCAAAATAATACCAAATCATAAGGGATCGGGGTTTTCTACTGTATCAATCACAATAAAACTCGAATTAGAAACATAGATTTCAATTATAATGATGATGGTCGGCCATCTTAAATCATCAACTAAAATTGACTCGGCCATTTACTAATGTAATAGCCATCATTGGCTTCAAAACAACTAGGATGTTTGTTGATGGATTCGCCCGTCCAGATGGAGGACCAGTCAATCCAAACTTACATTTGGACCGAGACTTTAAATTAGGATTGCTTAGTCCACTTAAATTTAAGTCTATTCTACTCTCTCTCTCTCTCTTCTAGCATAATGATTGCACGTTTTTATAAATCCTACACTATTCAATCCTATAACAAACACAAGATTTACACCATCATTTGGATTCACACGTCCTAGGATTTGCACGCCTGAATTTACCACGCCACACTCCATCTATATACAAACATACCCCTATTGACCAAAACCGACGCAATTGATTTTCTATGTTTCGTTTTCTGAAGGTGATGTAATGTGGATGACTGAACAATCAAATACTTTTGCTAATTAATTTTCAACATTTGAATTACATTATCTATTGAAAGCATAAAAAATTAAGTAATGATGGACATAGTTAATTACCTCGCACGTCCGCCGCCTCTGGGCAGTTTCTCCAGAGTATCGCCGTTCTTTACCTAGCGTCAAATTCTTTTTACCAACATGATCAATAATGTAGAGTGAGGGTCTTAAATATTTTAGATGGATTGGGCCACATATATCTAGCCCCGACTCGTTGGCCCGACAGATTCGATTCGATGGACCAAAACCCGACGAGCAACAGGTCAGCCCGATAATTTAATATATTATAAGGTGATACACTGGACCGAAACCAACTAATTTTAAGCTCAATCAAAGTTGGTCCAGTCCAACACCGTTCGAAATATGACGTTAGCTCGACGAGCTAGGGTCGACCGCACCGGCAACACGAATTTCCACAAGACCCAGAGTGTCCTAAATTTTATGGCACAATTTTTTTAGTGCAAGTAAAATTATGACACTATAACAATATCACTCAATTATCAAATATATTGATATTTTCCGTAAGCGTCGTCATTTTTCATAAATTTAATACACTTTTTGAAAAGGGTTGCTAAGTTATACTTTCTAGAGACGCTAATAAAATAGTGTCATTAGATTTTATTACATAAAATGTAGAGCGTCATTGAGTTATAACACAAAATACATAGTGTTATCCGTCCTACATAGAACATGTAGAGCGTCCCTAAATATATGACACAAAATATGTGTCAACAACACTATGACCCAAGATCCAGAGTGTCCTATACTTTTTGACACTAAATTTAAAGTGTAGTTAATGTTGTGACTCTTTATAAGAGTGTCACTAAATTGACAAATATATTGACTTTTTTTATAAGCGTCATTGTTTTCTATAAATTAAATACACTTTTTAAAAAACATTATTAAGTAATCTTTTCCCGTGATACTTTTAAAAAAGTGTCATCAAATAATATTTTTCCGTGACACTTTTATAAAGTGCTAATAAATTAGCGTTATAAAACCTTTTTGTTTGTAGTGTGTGTATGAAATCAATTCGAATATACACATCAACATTTAATTGATAAATTTTATTTACATGGATAATTAATTGATACTATATTAAGTAAATCAAACATTTTATGCAAAACATATGCTTCTATCTTATTTATGTTCTATATGATGGAAATTTATATAATTAAGCAAATTTTGAATATATAATCCTATCTAAATTTAATTGTTCTTCTAATTTTGGAACACATATAATATGTTATTTAATTACAACAAAGTGTCATTTTAGGTTAATATGACTTTAAGCAATGATATTCTAAGGTCAACTATTAACATGAATAAATAAATACAAACTTTTAAACATTCTTTTTACAATAAAGTGATATATATAATTATTCATATTCTATATCTATATATATATAAAAGTAAAATGGAGGATTTTTTTGTCATTTTACTTTTCCCGCCTAAAACTTTAACATTAATTTAGTAAGGTTTTGTCAATTTTGGTAAGTAATAATTTTTTTTTGTAAAATGCAAATAACTTTTGTATTTTTACTCCGTCTTTTATACATAATATATCAAATTATTCATCTTTTCACGATCTTCAATTTGACATCAATATCAAATATATTAGATTTAAAAATAAATTATTTATTGTTAATTATTTTGCTTAGATTTTGGTTAGTTGAGTTCTTTTAAACTACAAGAAATTTATTTATTTTATATGACATGAATTTCTAATATATACTTATATACATATGAATATGCTTTTTTGTCTAATTAAATAAATGGAGCCAAATATGTAATAAAGAAAATTATTTTCCCCTCCAATTATAAGTTGGACATTTTCAAGTGTATTATTTATGTATTTGTCCCTAAAGAGTTGTTGTTGTACTATCACCATTCTATCAGGTTGTTTCTTTTTCAACAATTTTTTTTTTTAAAATAATAACAATTTTTTTTTTTATTTCTAATCTATTTTTACATATATGAAATTAATAATTTTTAAAACCTACTTTAAGTTGAAGTAAGTTTTGACTTTTTATTGTGATTTAGACTATTTATAATGGGAATTAAATTTTAAAAATGAATCAATTGACTATTTTTAACAATAATAAATATCAGATTATTTAAAAGAAAAATATATTTTTCTTATAAATTATTCAATTTATTTTTTATTATCTTATAATTATTATTTTAACAAGTTGGTTTGTTATTATATTTATGTTTATTTTAATATATGTAATTAATGAGATTATTTGTGGTTATTCGCATAAGTTAAGAAGGATACAGACTGCCTACAGTAACATTTGAGTTAAAAAATAATTTTAAAATATTTTAATTGTCATACTTAATATTTATTTAACTTTTATTTCGTAGTAATATTTTTTTTTTTTATAAATAATAAGTATATATTCAATCCATAATTTTGATTGGAGAAACAAATATTTACGCTATTTAAAATTTTACTATATGATAATTCAAGGGTTTAAATTATTTATTTTATCGAGTGTACAAGGTTCAAATTTTAAAAAATAACATCATATAGTATTTAATTTTGTTAAAATATGCTATAATATTAACATACTTCCGTGCATCGCACGGGAGTAATACTAGTTATTGTAATGTTAAAAAATTAATTAGATATATTCTTTTTTTTTTTTGTCTTTTATTGTCATAACTGTTATTTAATTTGTAATATTTTTGTTTTCTCAATAAATATTTATTTTTGGCAAATTTTAGGCCTATTAGTTTTTAATGGGCCTAACATCTTATTTGAATTGATATTAGAGTTGTAAAAACATTCTTCATATTTAGAAAGATATTAGTTATTGATACGAGTCGCTGGACCATACCAAATTAATTGTATATAGAAATATATACTTAACCTTAGCTTACAACTCTAACTAGTAGAGTGGCAAGTAAGGGTCGATCCCACAGGGAACGGCCGAACAATTTTGCTTTTATGTATTAAACTATTATGATCAAGAAATATAATGTAAATAGGCTAGAAAAACAATAAAGGAGTGGGGGGATTTTAATGAAATAACAACTAACACCTAAATTTCTATTAAGCAAACTAAATAACAATTACTCTAAGAATACTTAGCAATTTAACAATTCAAATAAACAAAGACAAATAGAATGATTTTTTTTTCGGTTTTTTGGTTTTCAAATAATAAAACGATTCACCCTTGATCATGTTTCACCTTGATCTTGGACGATTTATGCAACTATTGTTAATACCCAATTAGTTAGCCTTAGAACTCCTACTCCAAGATTGATAACAAGCTCTACCAATCTTGTTGTCTCTTAAGTATGATTAATCAAAATAAGCTCTTCAATTAATCCTACTCAACTTATCAAATCCTAAAACAAGCTCTTTAAGAATCAATAGTCGAGTGCATTAAGATTTAAGACAACGGAGTAGATTCGACATAAAACTTGTAAGTTCGGTTCTAGTGGTCGAACTCTAAGTTATCCCCAATAAAATAAATATATTGTTTGCTATACGGGAATCGGAAATCCTACAATTACGGATAGTAATTTCCTATTCTAGCAACACACAAACAAATATCCAAATGGGTTATTAAACCACAATTCAATTCATAAGTGTGAATCAACAATCCCAAATAACATAGAACATTCACAAAGCATAATCCAATCGGTAATATTAACCGCAATAATCACATAAATGTCTTAAACTCAAGGTTCAACTAATGATCAAGAGTGAATTCTAGGGTGCTAGTCACCCATTACAACAATTACAAAGATAAAATAAAAGAAAATTAAAGAAAACATGAAAATAAGATAGAAGGAACCAGAGGTTAGGGTTGAAGATCAAGATCTTCAACCCCCTTCCATTCCTTTGCTTCCAATGGAGCATAGTGGTTGAATATATGTGGGGGAAGGGTTCTAGGTTAGGCCAAAATCGAATGGGATGATATATATATAAGGGGAGAAAGTGCTAGTAAAAAATAGGCAAAATCGCATTCAGGATTTTAAAACAGGGTAAGGAATCTTGGTCGAGATGCAAGTGTGTCTCGGCCGAGACGTGAAAGAAAGTTGGTCCGAAGGCTGATCTCGGCCGAGATTCAACTTGCATCTCGGCCGAGACGTGAAAAAGGGAAATTGGGCTGGCTAGGGCTTGACTCATCTCGGCCGAGATCGCATTACATCTCGGCCGAGATCTTGTTCCTTTGAAAATCCTGAAATCTCTGGAGGCTCATCACGGCCTAGATGCAATATCCGTCTCAGCCTAGATCTTCAGTTCTGCAAATTCTTCATGTTTGCCCTGGAGACTCATCTCGGTCGAGATTTCCATCATGTCTCAGCCGAGATCTTTAGTTAGCCCCTTTCTTTTGTTGCCTCGATCGATCCACTGACTTGTGATCGTTTAACTTTCTTTTTCGATCGTTTTCACCTGTCTTAACACAGAAATAGCACAAACGCATCAAATTGCCCAATGAGAAATAAACGCACAAAACACACGTGAATATGTACACAAAAGTCCGTAAAAAGACGCTTAAATTGACCTAAAAGTGTGTGCACTATCACGTGTACCAGTTATACAGAGATGGACATTTTTTCTTCTCCTTTTGACTTGATATTTGCTGCAAAACTCTCATTTTCTTCTCCTTTAGTTATACAGAGATGGATATAGTTTGTACATTTTTTCCACATCCTCTATATCAACTTTGACAAAATAAAAATCAGTTACTTGATACCAATAATATAGTCAAGGCATATTTTATAAAAATTGATTGGTAACTCAAAAAATGATTGGTAACTAAAATATATAAAAACAATATCAATATTAGAGGATATGTTATTAAATGTTGCCTTATACAATCATTTAATACATTCATATATGTTATTTTGATTGGTAACTAATTTTTTTTTTTTTTTTTTATTGTGATTACAACACTCTAATATCAAGTCAAAACTCCACACTTATTTTAAGTTGGTAGTAAAAGTATTATTTGGAATGAATATTTTAAGTTTAGATTTTTGGAATGAATATTTTATAGAATGTTAAGTTTAGGTATTTGGAATGAATATTTTATAGAATTGGTGCTTATCTACATTTGTTTAGCTTTTTCTTTATTAGGTTTTGTTATATGTCATCTATTATTAATTTCTTGTTTTTATTGTTCTATAGCACAATGGACAATCAAGAAGACAATATTTCTACACCTCCTTCTAGTGACACGTCTCCTGTTAATCATACATCCAATGAGGTCTCTCCTGCTACATCGCAGTCTTCTCCAATTCCTAATTTGTCAAGACCCTCTAGTGTGGAATTGGATGAAATAGCTGCAAACACCGGATTGACCATCGAGGGCTCTAGTGGAAAGTGCACGTCTAAAGTTTGGGAGAGATACACTAGAGTTTGCTTTCAGTGCAAGTGAACGTTTGCTTAGTCCTCATCGTAGTAGACTCCATCCTAAGACTGTTGAGGCTTTGATGTGTGCACGTAACTGGATCTTAGCTGACATCACAGGTAATTATCTTATTCATATATTAAGTTATTAATGATGATACACTTACATTTCTAATGATAATTGCTTATACTTTGTATAGATGTGGATTGTTCACTCAGTGGCGCACTTGAAACTGTTTTGTATGATTCGGATGATGAGAAGTTTGATCGGGATTCTGGAGGTATGATAGACAACTTCTTTAATTTATTTACTAACTTCAGTTTGATATATTTATTTATAAATTATGGTTTGCTTATTTAGCTACAATTCATATTATTGTAGGAGTAACTCGAAGAATGGGTCGAAGAACTGATACTATTTTGGATGACTACTTGGAGCAACAAATGGCTTGTTGCATTTGGTTGCTTGTTTTTATTTCTAGTTGAACATTTGGATGTATTGTTTGTTTTGCATTTCGGAGAATTTTATATTATTTTTGGATGACCTTTGTATTACTTGCCTATGCTTAGATGACTTTCTTTCATGATGATTTTTTTTTCATGTTGAATGAGTTTTATTTTCATGTAAAATGATTGGTTTGATAAAAAAACAACCATTTTTATAGAAAAACAACCTCTTTTTTATATAAAAAAACAGTTTTTTTCATAAAAAATACAGCTTTTTTATTAAAAAAAAAATAGATTTTTTCAGGAAAAAAAAAAAAAAGGGAGGGGCGGGGCGTGGCAGATCCGGCCCGTGCGGGGCAGGTCATGGAGCGACAATGGCTGGCCCGGGGCGGGACGGGAAAGAAAAATAAAAAACCCGCCCTGCCCCGCCCCGTTGACATGCCTAGACATTTGAGATGGAAAGAGAGAAGACTTACCAGCTATTCTTTTGTGGGAGAAGAAGGGAAGACTTCAAGCTATGTTTGGTGGGAGGAGGTGATGGAATGAAGGCTTCCCCACACCTCTATTTATAGACCTATCAAGCACAAAACCGAGGGAATAAAACTGTGGTATCGGCTGCTAGTTTTGGGCAATATTGTGGGCATAAAATCATGGAATTTAGCCACTAGTTTTGGAAAATATTGTGGGCATAAAATCATGGAATTTAGCAATTGGTTTTTGTTTAGTAATCCTATGAAGAGGGCTTACCAAAAAAATGTAGGCTTCTCTTATCATTGGGTAATATAGCGTCTAAGTGTTGTCTAATTAAACTTCCGAATCTCGATCCGTTTAAAAATATTAATTCATACCATTACTTATAAAGATAAATAATTATGCAAGTGTAAGAAAAATAATTACAACAAGTAAAATGCGCACAAAATAATTCAACTAGTATATTTTTACTCAATTCAAATAAAATAATGCAACTAGAAAATCCGGGTCGTTACAAAGGAACACAGGCCAGGAAGTTGATGAGGTTAAGATGTTTTATGACTGCAGGTACATCCGTGCGATGCAGCACGGAGGATATTTGGATTTGAAATTCAGTACAGAGACCCACCAGTCGAAAGACTTAGCTTCTACCTCTCAAATCAACAAAGCATAATATGAGTCTATTTTGATCAGCCCATCCGTTAGGGAGCATGTCACTTTGTTGGTTCGAGGCTAATAAAGAATATCAAAAAGCTGTCGAACTAATATATGCATAATTTTCACAAAAAAATATTTGAAAAATGGACAAAAGTTAGTGGGAAAAGAGACCAGGCGATTCGCAAGTGGAAAAATATGTTACATCCCGCCAGGATATGGAGAGGCGTAATACCTGAGGATTCTGCTTAATGTTGTGAAGGGATGTACGTCCTATGAGAAAATCAGGAATTCGAACACGTTTACCTCACGTTTAGGGATGCATGATATGCACGAGGTCTTTGGATGATGACAAGGAATACACCGATGATATTGCCGAACCAAGTCATTGGACATCTGCTTAATCTTTGAGAAATCTGTTCGTAACACTTTTATTTTCAGGTAGTTTGAGCCGACCTGAGTTCGTGTGAGAAAAGTATTTGGAGTATTTGCGCGATGAAAATTTCTATAGACAGAGGAAAATCCTACAGCTCTCAAGTAATAAATTTATTTTTTACAAGAGATTAAAATTTATTTGTTACACCGAAATAGTATATCGTATAAAAAATAGGGAATTTATTTTAGTGTATTAATGACATAACTTTATGCATTTTAGAACTGTTATTGTCTTATAACGAAATTAGGAACTTTGTATTGTTGGATATCCAAGAAATGCTACAAACTTTGGACAAGTCTATGGAAGGATACAATGATATGCCAGTTCCGGATAAGGAGTCCGCCATATCATATGAGAACAAGTTGTTCTTCATTAAACTATCCTACAACAAGACAGATTTTCGAAGAGAATATGAGGAAATGCAATCCTAATTAAATGAAGAGCAGAAACATGTCCATGACAGAATATTGAGTTTGGTAGAAAAAAACGATGGTGGAGTTTAGTTTGTTTGTGGTTATGATGGTATTGGTAAGACATTCATGAGGATCAGTTTGGTTGCAGTTGTACGTTCAAAAGGTCAGATTATGATCAACGTTGCATCAAGTGGCATAACATCACTTCTTCTGCCTGGTGGATGGACTGTCCACTCACGATTTGCTATTCCTTTTACCATAAATGTAGATTGACTTACAAAATAACGCAAGGCGGGCATCTGTCGCAACTTCTGGTGAAACGCAAGGTGTTTATATGGGACGAAACAACAATGGTCCATGCCACTGTATCAAAGCTCTTGATAAGACTATGAAGGACATTATACAACTGAGTGGATCAATGAACTCCGATAAGCCTTTTGGTGGT
This sequence comes from Ajuga chamaepitys, assembly GCA_958295605.1. Lineage (NCBI taxonomy): Eukaryota > Viridiplantae > Streptophyta > Magnoliopsida > Lamiales > Lamiaceae > Ajuga > Ajuga chamaepitys. The sequence continues at coordinate 21,184,834 of OY282506.1, read as the reverse complement.
AAAATTATTGCTCTCGGAGGAGATTTTTTACGAAAACTATCAGCCGTTCCTAAAGGATCTCCCGAATACATCATTCACGCCACTATAAGCTCAACGTATGTTTGGAACGAATGTGTAGTGATGAGACTTAACAAGAATATGCGGCTGCAAAAGTGTCCAATCACAATAGGAAGGAGAAAAATTGAATAAATTTTCTGAATGGATGGCTGCAATTGCTGATGGCACTATTGGTGAGATGAAAGACTGGGGTGCTGAAGTTGAGATTCCAAACGACGTTCTTTTGAAGAAGGGTCAGGATGTCGTATATGTAATTGTTCAAAGTACTTACCCGAATTTCAAGAACATGATGGACGATCCATCATTTCTACAGAAAAGAGCAAAATTTGCATCTACATTGGACGTGGTTGACTCTATAAATGAACACATGATCAAACTCAATCAACGCGAGTCCAAGACATATTTAAGCTCTGATAGTGCCTGTAAGTCTGAAGGCAATGTTGACGTGTTGGTGAATGTCCACACTCCAGATTCTTAAATTCATTGAAGTGTTCTGGTGTTCCTAATCACGAGCTCAACCTTAAGGGTAGGCAACCTTGTCATATTGTTGAGGAACATAGATCACTCAAAAGGATTGTGCAATGGTACAAGGTTGGTCTTAACTAGACTTGGTAAACATGTTCTTGAAAGAAATGTCATAACTGGAAATAACTATGAGGACACAGTCATAATTCCAAGACTTTCCCTAACTCCTTCGAGTCCAAGGGTACCCTTCAAATTTCAAAGAAGATAGTTTTCAATTATAGTGTCATATGCAATGACAATCAATAAGAGTCATGGACAATCTTTGTCTCATGTCGTCGGATTTTTATTGAAAAAATCGGTATTCAGTCATGGTAAATTATACATAACAATTTCGAAGGTAACCAACAAAAAGGGATTGAAAATAACTTGCTACGATGAAATGTTGAATAGAAAACAACAAAGAATGTTATCTTTCAAGAAGTTTTCCGAAATATGTAGTTTTATGATTTGCATGTAAATGTAAAAGAGACTAATGAAATAACTCATTTTTTTGTTCATATTTGTTTTCCAAGTTGATTAAGTTTTATTTTTTTTACTTTATAATTATTCCTTATATAAAATATATGTTAAAATATGTAAATAAAATAATGTTGCATTTTATGGACAACCCGTGCATGTGCACGGGTGGAATTTCTAGTTTAGGTTAATATGACTTTAATCAATGTCTTTTTAGGGTCAACTATTGACATGAATAAATAAATAAATCTTAAACATTCCTTTTACAATAAAACGATAATTTTATGATTAAACGTATACTACATTATTGTAATGCTCAAAATTAATTCGATGTATTCTATAGTTTTTGTCTTTTATTGTCATAACTATTATTTTTAATTTCTAATAATTATTTCTCAATAATTTTATATATATATATATATATATATATTATTATTATTTTTTTTTTTTTTTGAGAATTTTAGGCCCATTAGTTTGTAATGGGTCTAATGTTGTAGCTATATTTTTTTGTTAGTCTATATTTATTTTGTTTTTTTATTTATTATTTTATAGTAGCCAATATATGTATAACATATTTTAAGCCCATTAGCTTTTAGCAAATTTAATGGAATTTCATTATTTGGATGGGACAAATTAACTACGGAGTATAAAATATATTTGGTCAGCACCTCAATTGGAGTAGACATATTACCTTAAAAGTCCTTAAAAAAATGAAGCACATTTTCAGCAACTGTAATTTAAACACTCGAAATTATAAAAAAAAAAAAAATAATTAATATAATTAATCCTCTATTTAACAATATCAACTATATTAATATCAATTGGCAAAGATTGTAAGGTAAGACACCTTGTTTAAGGCATCCAAATAAACATCATAAAAATTTGCTGAATAATGTAGTTCAATACTTCTTAAAGTAGTTAACACTAAACATGTATCGATAATCAAGTGTATCCTTTTCATTTAGCTATTTGGATGTTTTTAAATATTTGGTATCTTTATCTATATAACTTTCGAATTTTCTTATTATCATATCCAATATGATAATAATTATGAAAATTTGATATAATTAAGCAAATTCTCAATCTATGATTCCATCAAAGCTTAATTAATCCTCTAAATTTGGAAAAAAAAAAATTAGTATGTTATTTAATTACAACAAAGTCCATTTTAAGTTAATATGACTTTAATCATGACATTATATGGTTAACTATTTTCAATAAAAATGTTGAATTAATTATATAGTATATTCCGTACATTCTCAAATTTATAACTAAAAAAAATACGCATGAACTACCATGTCTTTATCCTATACTAAAAATATCAATATCAATTATAAATTTATCAATTGGCAAACTATTTTAAGGTAAGACACATTATTTAGGCATGTGAATAAACATCGTTCTTTTATTCAAGAATGTAGTTCAGTATTTCTTAAAACTATCATTATATTATATGAATATAAACTATACTTGGTTAGCGTATCAAATGAAGTCAAGTTCCTACCTTACCTTTATCATTAAAAAATCATTTTTCGATAGATATTCCTAATTTATGGCCTCGAATTTATAAGGAAAAAAATCACATGAATTATAGTGTATTAATCCATAGAGTAGTTTTTAAACAACTTTTCAATGTTATGATGAAGTTATATAGGTAGGATTAACTTACAATTGAATGACTATTTAGAATCATAATAATGTTTCGAGATCTGTAAACTTTTTAAAAATTCACATATTAATTCATATAGTAATTTACTATCTAAGAAATATTCAAACATTCCGTAATTAAATTAAATAATTGACATTTTCTATTGTTAGTCCCCCAAATTTACGTGGACTACATTGAGATTTATAGACTATTTTGTTCCCATTTCTATTATTTTTTAATCATTTTTAACTTTTCAAACACCATTTGTTAGGATTTTTAATATGGATAATTAATTTTGTAATATTATATTGTTTTCGTAGTCATGGCTAGATCTCATTAAGGATTGTATAAAGTCTTATAAAAAAGATATTTTTAATTATATGTGTCATATTTCTAACACAAGTCATCCAATTTTTATATATATCGGCCGAAAAAAAGATCGTGTTTGGAACATCTTTTTTTTCTCTCTCACCTTCGACTCATAAAAACCACCTCTGCTTATTTCACATTATCTTTTTTCAAACTGTGGACGAACTAATGACTGGACGAAGATCAAGTAGTGCGAGCAAAGGTCGAAGTATTTTTATATAAATCGTAAATTTTATGGCATTTATTACAATTTAGGTTAAAAATTTAGTAAAGTATTGTAGTTATTGTGTACATTATTTGATGTTCTTAAAATACTTATAACTATTTGCAAGAATAATTTCTTTAATTATGATTATTTATGTACATGTCTTTTGTGTGACTTTAGTGTTTTTTGTTTTTTATTTTATGATTTTTTTAGTTTAATCACGGTATTTCTGTTTTTGTTTATTAGTGATTATGTTTTGTTTTTATTTTTTATTGCATATATGTGGAATTGTTAGTATTTTACGTTCTTTTCACCTACAATTCTTGATACGGCTCTTTGGTATGTGGAATTAATAACATGACATTTGATTGTACATTAGTGAGGAAGATAAATTGTTTTATTGCTAATTCAATATATTTTACTTTTTGTAGGAGTTTCCAACTAAATTTTTGGATGTTTTGCCTGAAAATTTAAGCAAAAATTTCACGGTCGAAACAAATAGAAATATGAAGTTGTGGGATGTGGAAATAAGTTAGGGTGCAGATGACAAAACTTATTTAAGTAAAGGTTGAAGATGGTTTATAGACGAGAATCCATTGAAAGATGGTTATCATATGTTTATCAAATATGAATCTGCCTTATTTGAATTATATGTTGATATACATGATCATGGTGGATATGTGGTAGATGTTCAAAAAATAATGTCATTCTACGTGATTTTTAATCAACATGCCGTTCTTGGAAATTAGGTAATAAAAAGAATATTAACAGTATGTAATTCGACATCGATTTGAAAAAAAAAAATCTTTTTATAGTTAATACATATCTATTTTGTTGGTTATATTCAATTTATTTATGAATTTTTATTTTTAAATCTGTGTTGATGCCGAAAAAAAATTGTAGAATGTTTTGAGGTTAAAATTCCTAATTGTTTTGCATTGGAGAATATAAATAGGGAAAATTGGTTGGTGTTGATTGAGAATATTTCTGATCAGTATTTGTTCACTTTTGGATGGAAAAGATTTGCAAATGCAATTGAATGGGTTGATGGTGATGTTCTGTATATGTATAAGGGTGGAATCAATTTCATTGTAATTGGTTTTTTTCTAGATCATCCAAATTATTATGTAAAAGATACCCAGCAAGTCAAATTGCAGTTTCTTCCCATCTTCAAGAACATCTAACTTCACTAGGTATTGTTAATGAACTGTGTGTTTCAAAATCTTAATGTATTTCACAGATCGTTGAATTTGTTTTTGTTACTTAATATTTGTAGGCACCAATATACAAGTTGTTGATCAAGACCATTGTGATACTATTCGCTTGGACGATGACGAAGATGATGACAAGTCACGGTCGATCAAAAATCAAATTAGAAGACTTTTAAAGAATAACACAAAAATCTGCTGAAGGATGGAATAGAAGGTTTAATTCAACATTATGGGCTCAAGGTTGTGACTACTTGCACTTTCAAACTCATAGATGAAGAAAATACTTTTGATTTATGTATTTTTTTGTGTTAGTTGATTTTTTTTCTACATGAATATATCTTCTATAATGAATTGTTTGAACATGTTTGGAAGCTTCTATTTTTCAATGATACTTGATTAGTTTTGTTTGACTAATCTATTATCAGTTCCAATTTTTTTGCAAATGATTATAGTATCTAATTGTGCTCTAAATTTTATAATGTTTTTCAATCTTGATATTCAATTTGCAAAAAAAAAAAAAAATCTACCTTCGAATATTTCTTGCATTTAAACTTAAATTTAGATTACATAAAAATTTGTTTATAAATTAATACACTTAACCTTTGACAATAATAATTATACTTACTGGCCGGTGTAAATCACGGAAAATATATAGCAGAATTAAAAATCTTTGAAATTTTAAATTGGTTGAAATTCTTCTAATGGTTTAATTGAAACATAAATGAAAACTATAAATAAATACGAAAAAAATAATATTTAAACATCTTCATTCAACTCTTTTGTAAATCAATTTTAATGCAAATGGATATATGTCCTATGATGGATTATTTAAACGTGTTTGAAAAATATATATTACTTTAATTATTGTTGATTATTTTTGTTTCACTAATTTATTATCAGCCTCAATTTTTTTGCAAATGCTTATAATATTTAATTGTGCTCTAAATTTCATCGAATTTTTTCAATTTTGATAGTCAATTAATATAGTTCTATTCTATATTCGAATATTTGTTACGATTAAACTTAAAGTTATATTACATGTTTTTCTTTTATAAATCAGTACAGCTAACTTTTGACATTTATAATTATAGTTATCATTTGGAGAAAATCAAGGAAAATGTTTTACCAGAAATATTTATGTTTACAAACTTGAATTAATTAAAATTTGTCTTATGCATTAATTAAATTGATACATATGATTAGGGTCATCATGATAATTGTATTCTAAATGAAAAACAACCATAATAGGTCATATTTAAATTGACTAACTTACTTAATTTAAATAGGTCTGTATATTAGGTGTTGTCCAGTAAAAATTTTGTATGTTAGAAATTTTCAATTTTTGTCCTGTATGTTTCCAAAGTTGTCCAATTTAAGGACATTGACCATCAGAAATGGCCAATTTGGCCACAATTTGCATTGTGACCAATTTGGCCAGTTTGGCCAAATTTGGCCTGTCTGTTTCCAAATTTATTAGTCACGTGCGTTGCACGTGACTAATAAATTTGAGAAAGATGGAGAAAGAAAGAAAAATAAAATGAAATGCACCTCATACGAAAATCAGGGTTTACCTTTTTCTTTTCTTTTTTGGTCGAGCTATCAAAGTAATTTAATGATTTGACATGTTATCTGAACAAATACTTAACACATAAGCATTAGCACTCAAAAGCCCCAAATTTATTAGTTCAATTCCGACTCAATTGATCGTTGGTGATGGTTAGTGTCCTTAAATTGGATAAATTTTGGAACATACGAGACTAAAATTGAATTTTTTTAACATACAAGACTTTTACTGGACAACGCCTAACATACTGGACTAAAAATGAAATTTTTCCATTTTGTATATCATTCCTATTTAAATTGACTAACTTACTTAATTAAACAACCATAATAGGTCATATCTATATATATATAAAAGTAAAATGGGGTTACTTTTGTAATTTTAACTTTCCCTCCTAATTTTTACTCCAAAATTTGGTAAATTGTTGTAACTTTAGTAAGTTTTAATTTTTATTTTAATTTTTTAAATACTAATAACTTTGTCATTTTTAATTAATCCGATTTTTATGTAAGATATATCATTTAAATGGTCTTTTCACGAGCTTTAATTTGACATCCATATCACATATAATATAATGAGTTGAAAAATAATATTATTTTCTTTGCTTATTATTTATTGGCCTGCAAAACTAGATTACTTAAACATAAATTTTTATATTTCGTCTGAAATTTTGGACCATAATTGGTACTACCTCCGTTTTTATTAAATGTAGTTTTAGGTTTTGTCAATTATTTTTAAATAAATGTCTCTTTTTTTTTCCTTTTTTTATACTATTTATTTTCATTACTATCCGTGTCATTTTTCTATTTTTTATTAGATGATTTTTTTTTATAAGATATAGTTTTAGGTTTTGTCAACTATTTTTAAATAGATGTTTGTTTAGCGTTTTTTCTAATTTCTCCAATATTATCCGTAACATTATCTCTAAGAAAACTCTAATTTTCTAATTACAATATCCAGTATCATATATAAATGAGAAGAAAAATAATATAAAGAAAATATGATGATAAATTGCAAAATTCCACTAGAATGTTTCCGAAAATCTATTCGAGGCCTGAATTTTAGGAGGTTCCAATCCAGACCCTGAATTTTGAGTTTTTTCTTATTACAGGTCTGGATTTTGAATTTTATTCTCACTCTTACGTCTTGAAAAATATGACACATTATCAGATATATGGAGTGTTCATTATTTTATATATATATATATATATATATATATATATATATATATATATATATATATAATTTCAATATACTCTGTATTGGAACTTTCAATCTACTCCGTACTGAATCTTTCGTACATCGAATAAAATATCTTACTTTTGAATACATAATCCTGAATTGAGAATCTGGCCTGCTACTTGAGCACAACTCAATATTCAGGCCTTAAATTGAGAACCTCCAATATTCAGGCCCCTAATTGGGACACTTTCCCAAAATTCAAGTTTTCAGCTGAAATTCTACTAGGATAAATTTAAGGGATTTGTGGGGATAGGAAATTTGATTGAGGATATACCATTTCCCATCTTGATTCTCTAATCCAAAATTAAAATTGCATATAAAAAACAACGGATGTAGTATGTTATTGTCACATTTAGTAAAAATCAAACTTTATTTTAATCTTTTAATCCGCAAATAACTTTTTCATTTCGAACCTATTTTTAATTATGTATAATATATCAAATTAAAGCTCTTTTGAAGATCTTTAATTTGATATTTATATTTTTTTAGGAAAATTTGATATTGATATCACATATATTATAATTAGATATTTCATTTGGAAATTTTATATCATTGGTTCGTTGATTATTTGAATAAGATTTGAGCGGTTAAGGTGGTTTGTACTATAGCATAGGACCGAATACAACTAAAATTAGGTAAATAGTTCTCTAATAAAAAAATAACTATCTTGATTATTTTATCAAAAGCAAAACTAATTATTATTTAATTTGACGGAATTTTTTTTTATTTACGTGTCGAAATAAAATTCATTATTTAAATGATTAAGCATATAATTTCTTAAATTTAAAATATAATTTTAAAAGTATAATATAATAATCTGCTTATTAAATAATTATATTTGCACTTATTAATTTGTTGTTTGTTATAATAACAATTTTGTTTGGTTAATCTAAGGACTACGACTTCCACACATATTTATATATTTATATATGAAAATTCATACTGAATTTTTTTTATTACTTATTCATTTTTTTATAGTTTATATTTATTATGTTATTTTTATTAAAAATTTACACTTTGCAACTTAAACTATGAGATTTTATACGTGTTGCAATCTATTTTTTTTAAATAAAATTAATCTACTTGGTCTTTATAATTTTTGTAGATTTTGCAACCTAAACATTACTCTGTCGCATTAATTAACTATGTCTATTTTCCACATTTTTCAACCTAATTAGTTCATTTATTTAAATTAATAAATTTGTATCTTTAAATAAAATATAATATCTATAATGAAAATATAGAATTTATTTGAATAAACTTCAACATATATGAAATTCTGAAGATATATTGAAAAACTCATATATTTTATTTTGTTATTCCAACTATTGAATGATCTTTGAATTTATTTTGTTAGTATCAAGAATCATTTAAACCTGATTAAATCTATGAAATTAGTAGTCTTTTTAAAAGAGGAAGTTAAGTAGGTATATTCAAAATTTTAAAATTATTTAGATAGCTTAAAATATCTAAATAAAATGAAAAACTAAAAAAAAACACGAATTTACATATAATACTATTCAATTTATTATATTTAATATATTTTGATGGATTCTATGTTATTTAAATATTTGTGTTTGTTTGAATATTCTTTATCACTTAAGCTATTTGTGGGCGTTCACACATATCAATATGGATACAAACACACTAAATATATGTTTGAGTGCAATATTAAGATAATATTAGTGTTTGTTATACTATTCATTATCACTTAAATATATGCCCACACAACAATTTGATGTTCTTAAATATATATGTTTTTTGTTCGAATATTCATTTCTTTATGTTAATACATAAGAGAATACATTTATAAAACGTACGTTATATTAAATCCATATATCATGTGAACACAAACAGATAGTTACATTACTTATACCTTTTATATGTTTTATCAAAACTATTCAAATATTTATTTAGTTTAGAATGCAACAACTCCATTTTTTAATATTAGATTATATAATATTTAATTTAATCAAATTATTATTTTTTAAATAAATTTCCGTGCATCGCACGGGAGCGATACTAGTTTATTACAAATTAACTAAAATGCACAATTCTCTTCACTGAGGATTTTCAATATCAGTTTGTATTTCAGTGAATTATGTTCTAATGTCGTCGAGCTAACACATATTTTTTTACACTTTATCTATTAATTCGAATGTTATATCATTTTGGTATTATAGATTCTGAGATTATTCATTCATGCACTTCATCAAACATCGTTGTTGAACATGAATAGATGCCCTACTTTGACCATTTTCTTAATTTATATAGCAATTGCAGAACACAATCAGTATTATGAATTGGTAATATTTTGGATTATGTATATTCTTTATTATTAACACTTTTACCCAATTAATATGCTTATAGGCTTATAGAGGAAACAAAATAATACTAATTTTATAGGTATGATCTATGCAGGAGGTACCGAGTAGATTTGTGAGACATATTAATCATATTTCTGACATGACTTGCAAGATTTTTGTATATGGAGAGACAAAAGGTTGGGATGTTTTTTAAAAAGAAAATGAGGAAAAATGTTCTTCGACAGGGGTTGGGAAGCATTGGTTTGTGAAGTTGATTTTGGAATCTTAGACTGCAATGCCGTTTCATTTGCCGGAAATAAGCAGTTCCATATTACAAAATTTGGTGATGATTTAGTGATGAAGACTGTTTATTTTGAGAATTGATCTGTTCCGGATATTCACAATTTTTTATGCATGCAATGTTTTAAGTTTATTTATATGAATTATAAATCTTAGTTTATGGAATTTTTCTTTGTCTTTTTAACAACTCAACCTTTCAGGGCAATGTTGAAGGATAGGAGCATTCATTTTTAAGTTTAATCATAAATTGAAGTTGAGGTTTCAACCATCTTATGTTAATTGTTACTATTTTTTCAACATTAACTTTGTGTTCTAGTCCAATTATTGGTTCGTATTCTCATGATTATTGTTCGATATATCTGCAAATGTTTATTGTGGTGAATAATTTTAATTAGAACATCAAATACAATGAAACTGTATATATTAAATTATATAAGCTAATGTTTAAATATATTGTAAATAGGAAGCACATCAAATAATTCAGAATAATTGTCATTTTTTTAATTGTTATATTATTGATCACTTTAGTTCATGTACCTCAACATTGTGTACTTATATTAAGAAAAATGTTAATTAATTTATTATAAATTCATTGATAATATAGTACTTGCAATTCTGAAAGCAATGTTGACGTGTTGGCGGGATGTCCACACTTCAAAATTCTTAAATTCCTTGAAGTATTCTGGTGTTTGTGATCATGAGTTCAACCTTAAGGTGCACACCCCTGTCATGTTGTTGCGGATCATAGATCACTCAAAAGGGTTGTGCAATAACACAAGGTTGGTCTTAGGCTTGGGAAACATATTCTTGAAGGAAATGTCATAACTGGAAATAACTATGAGGACATGGTCATGCTTCCAAGTCTTTCTCTATCTCCTTCGGATCCAAGGCTGCCCTTCAAATTTGAAAGAAGGCAGTTTCCAATTATAGTGTCCAATGAAATGACAATCAATAAGAGTCAAGGACAATCGTTGTCTCATGTCGGACTTTTTAAAGAAAACCAGTATTCAGTCATGGTTAATTGTACGTAGGAGTTTTGATGGTAACCAGTAGAAAGAGATTGAAAATATTGACTTACTGCGATGAAGCTGTTGAACAGAAAACAACAAAGAATGTTGTCTTCCAAGAAGTTTTCTGAAATGTCTAGTTTCGTGAATTGCATGTAAATGTAAGAAAGAGAACAATTAAATAAATGATTTGTTTCTTCGTATTTGTATTTAAACTTGATCAATAATTTAGTTTACTTTTTTTTTTTAATAATATGTATTAAAATTTGTAAATAGAAAATGATGTTTTTTATGGACATACTAATTGTTGAATAAAAAATTCTCTAAAAGATTCTTCTATATCATTCTTATCTCTACTTAATATAGAAACAGGATTGTTTAGGGTGATGTGTCTTCACCACTTTAATTCTAAGCTTAAAACATTAAACAAATATTGAAGAAAAAGGAACTACGCGTTTGAATCTGGGAATTTAATGTTGTGGCGGTTCCAATCTATATGTGTCTCTCTCATATTTTTCTTTTCTTTTTAATTTTTTTTATTTTGATTTTTCCAATTATAATTTTCAATTGCATATAACTTTTTAGTTTCTAATCTATATTCGGCGAGAAATATATCAAATTAATTTTCTTTCTAGGATCTTTAGTTTGAGATCCATATTAAATATATAAAGAAATTGATTTCTTAATAACAAAATATTAGACTTAAAATATGAACTATAATTCCTCGTAGTATTGAATTACTTGCTTAGTTTTTGCAATATGTACATAATTAAATTATTTTATGGGTTTGATATACAAGTATTTAAATTATTAATTTTACAATAAAAAATTAACAGATTCTTAAAGTTTATATTATTGATTGTTTCATTATAATATTTTTTAATAGGTGGTTAATTTTTATAAATTTTGTTTATTGAAAAGAAAATTGTAAAAATCCCACTTTACTATTACAGTAAGAGGAAACACGTGTCATTTATAGAAGCCACCTACTAGGAAAAACACGTGTCAATCATACAGGCTATAGGAGTTTGTCTATTTTATTTTCAAAAAGATAAAATACAAAGAATTGGACGTACAAATAAAAAAAATTCTCTCTTCAATTCTTTTTTCTTTTTAGCTTAAAATTCACCTATAAATTTTTCCTATCAACTTCATTCTTGATGAAAAATATATCAAATCAATCATTATTTCACGATCTTTGATTAGACGTCCATATCGCATATAATAAATTTGTTGGATTTACATTGGTCAATTGTATAAAAAATTATGTTAAAAAGATAAGGGTATTTATTTTCAATATAATTAATTGATGCATAATACAAATAACTTTATTCACTTTTTGTAAAATTAGGTTTAAAATTCATACTGCTTATAAAAAAAATATATGATAATATTTACTTAATTTTAATACATAAAATATAGTAAAATGTATACACACACATATCTAATGACTTATCTACACTTTAATAATAATTGATAGCAGTATTAGAACGTAATTATATTATTAATGTAATAGAACATTCTATCCCCGTGCATCGCACTGGAGAACATCTAGCGAGACTAAAAGTGAGACCATATAGTTTTGAGTATTTGTAAAGATATTACTTTTGGGATTTCGTCAAAATATATTATTAGTAACAAATTATCTTTTTGTGCAGTTAAAAAGCGAGATATGTTTTTAATATGGATCAGGAATGAGGAGATATAAAAAAGATATGGAAAGAAGATCTCAACATATCTTAATATGCGATTACTTGGAGAGAGTTGATCTCATCCAATTTGGAGGTTATATATGCGGAGCTTTTCTAGAGTAGAGAATTCATCGAATACGCGAGATTATGTCAAGAGATATCAATATATTTTGTATTCGAACGTTCTTACTCATAAAGTCAGTATCAGCTCACTACAAAAAAAAAGGGTATTTGCCGATACTCTTTTTGCAACTACAAAAGTGGTTACTAAAAATAACTTTTTTTTGTAACTATTAGTAGTTACATAAACTATTTCATACAATTTTAATCAAATTTGCTATAATATGACAATCTCTTTTGCAACTACTTGTAGTTATAAATACATTAGTAACTACAAAGTAGTTGCAAAAAATAGTTACAATTACATTAGTAACTATAAAATAGTTGCAAAACAACTTTTGCATCTTACTATATAAGTGACTACCCTATAATAACTACATTTAGATATTTAGTTACTAAAAATATTTTTGTGACTACTCTCCCTTTTTTGTAACTAAATTTTGTAGTGGCAAAAAGCCTTAATTCTAGTAGTGGCTACACAATGTGTTATAACATAATATGTTAAGTCTCATAGTTTGTCAAGTCGAAGTATCTTCAGGAGGAGTTACTTCAAGGCGGGCTCGGGAACGACTTTCGGTGATGTGACGTGTCAGTGTCGAAGAAGTCGACGGGAGTCGGCGGACATTATTGATAATACAATTAGTGATGTATAGAAGAGTGATGTCTTCTTGTAAAGCATAGCCTATTTAGCAATATTATTATTAACATAAAGTTTGAGGGATATGAAAGATGTAATCCCGCATTTATATCTTGGTGTTTCTTATCTTGATTTACTAATTCGTTTTGAATGTTATAAAATTGACGTGCAGATTCTTAGAATTTCAATATTAAACGGAAATCAAGTTTTATTTTGAGATGTAAAATCAAATTTTCCATTCAATAAATTCCTGCTGTGTCCTACCTCCCCACACCTTTATTTCCCTACATTTCCATTTCATAATAATTTCACCCAATATTTCTCTATCTGTTTATTTCTCAGTAACTAATTAATCATTTCATAATCATATAACTACTACTAACACATCCATCTATAATATAATATTACAATCATCAACCTTTTTCGACATTTAATATCTTTTGCTACAAACCCTTCAAAAAATCTGTTGCTACTTTCTTACCTAATATTTTCTCCCGAAAACACAATTTTATATTTCGCCATAATTTTTAAATTCTAGAATTTTAAGAGTTGGATTTTCCTTGACCCACTAGATCCCAATCCAAGCATACACAGATGTTTTAGCCTCCATAGGTATCTCAATGGTGTAGTTCATATTATTGCTATGTTATATACACACACATCTATGTAATAATATCCAGATTCACAGTCCTGGAAATAGAAAATCTGAACTAATACAAAATAAGGGTGGCAAATTATGCGTGCCGTGCCATTAGAGGGCTAGCTCGATAACAGACAGCTCAAGAAGGACTGGTCCGGACAACCCAATAACTTTTTTGTGTGTAGAATGCAGGCCCTACGGTGAACTGATAAAAACTCAATAACCCATTAAACTCGACACCCCCACCTCCAACTTCGCCCAAGAAAGAAATGGTATAAATCTGTTACATTTTCCACCAATCAAGAGTTCAACGACGATATATACTTTTATTTATTCACGTATAATAAGAAGACAGAAATGGATTACATACATCTACGACGAGCGCCATTGTTGCTCCAGTCTAAATAATAAATAATAAATAATTGATCCCCAGTTTTCTTGTGTGTGTATGTATGTGTGTCTACAAGCAAGAATCGCCAGACGCAGTTCTTCACTTCTTATAAGTGCGTTTTTCAGACAGACCGCTCCTTCTCGGCTGGTTGTGATCCTCCAATGATCTGGTAGTTCGATCTCACATTCTGAAATTCATCAAACAAAGCAACAGATCATTCAATATGAACAACACAATGATATATATATATATACAGAATACAAAAACATGATACATTTTTTTGTTCATAGTGACAAAAAGTCAGTACCTCTAGTAATGTGATGTAATAAAAATCCTCCATATGCTGCATAAGAGCACTTCCATCTCTAATTGAGCGGAAAATATTAATTTCCGTGTTCAATATGTTTTCAACGAGCTCTTTCTCACCTCTCATCTGCAAACACGATTAAAATGGAATGCCATCAGATTAGAGTACCGTTTTATAAATTGATCGTCAAAGTCTTGGAAGCGACAAACAAAATTAGGTCTTGAAAAAATCGAACATTTCTTTATGATCTACAGTCTAAACAAGAAATGATTATGTTTTCAGGGATGTAGAACGTTTATTTCATGTTAAAATTAACAAGCACCTTACAGTACGTTTAGTTTAATCACTGCCAAACATATATTTGCTCGTAAAATCTAATATGGTAACAAAAGCAATAGGATATCATCTCCAATTTCCTTTTTTTTCCAGAATCCAGATGCCTTTTACTACCTCTATTTTTCTTTTACTCGTTTTAAGTTTGGATAAGAAAATTAAGAATTATAGAAAATGGACAAATAACCCCTTAGTCAATTTATTTCTCTCTCATTCAATCACCAATTTCTCTCTCTTCTTTCCTTAAAAAGCTATATTCTCTCTATATTATATATGGTAGAAAAATAGGAAAAAATTGGATAGTTTTAAGGGTAATATTGGAAGAAAGGAAAAAATAATGCTATAAGGACAAATTCTTCAAGGTTGTGTTTGGAGGAGAGAATTAAAATGCATGGATTTAGAATGAGTAGATTTCAAATCCATTCAAGATAGAGATGGATTTGAAATCCACTAAAATCTTTAAAAAATAGCTCAAAATGAAATAATGGATTTCTAAATTCAGGATAATCTAAACAACATCAATGGATTTGAGACTATGAATTCTATAAATCCATCCTCAATACTTCTATCCAAATGCAACCTAAAATAATTCACTGACTCAAACAACAAGCAAAAAAGGGTTGTAGTAATTTCCGAAATTAAGTCTTCTCCATTACGAGCATTCGACGCTAATAATCTTCTTAGAATGCA
Source organism: Ajuga chamaepitys (assembly GCA_958295605.1). Lineage (NCBI taxonomy): Eukaryota > Viridiplantae > Streptophyta > Magnoliopsida > Lamiales > Lamiaceae > Ajuga > Ajuga chamaepitys. The sequence continues at coordinate 21,169,138 of OY282506.1, read as the reverse complement.
AAATGATTGTCGATATATTCATATGTCTATGGCAAGGATCAGACAACAAGGAATAAACAATGTTATCACTGTCTGAGTACTTTGTATGGCAACCATTTATCATTCGAATAACTGGTAATTAAAAACTTGGGAAGGGCATGTTGAAAGAAGAGGGTGTGCAAGAACATACGAATTCACTGACGAGAACATCAGGTGTTGCTTCTCCAATAACATCACCTTGATATCCATCCTCCAGAACATCTACATTATCCTGCAACAGTATAATTCAGGTGATGTTTTATCCAGAAAACAAGAAATAAAGGCAGAGAGAGATAATACACAGATTACATTACCAAATATATCCCCTAAAACATAATAGAAGCTAGACTGAACCTTTTACTACAATCTACAGTGATATTACAGCTAATGGATTACAAGACTTGTGCAAAAAACGCCAAACTTTCAAAAATAACCTAGAGGGATATTAAAAAAAAGCATACAACTACTAATGTCAATAATAAAGTGATTGCCAACTGAGGTGAAATTTCCATTTGGTTGTCGCTAAAGCTGGAAAATATGTAACAGTAATAGTTATCCAATAACTCTCTAATTTTAGACACATATTATAGTTTAAAGAATTTGTTATTTATTTTAATAAATTAAAGATAAATAATATATTTAAAATCTATATTTGTTGAACTTGTTTTGGTTCAATTAGGCTTGAGTAAGCTCGAGAGCCATTAATATGTTCGATAAATAAAGACCGAGTTCGGATTGGTAGCTAACTTGAGTGACGTTTCATGCAAATTCGGAGGCTTCATCTTTACAGGAAAAAAAAGAGAGAAAGAGAGAGAGAGACAGGAGATCAGAACGCAGCTACTCACCGTCTCGCTTTTCTGATTTCCAGCAGCCAAAAAAACTGGTTGAGCTACATGACAATATCCCATTAGTCGTGGCACAGTTGGTATAATGTCCCTATGGTTCACAACTCTCCAACTGTCTTTCACTTTCTGCAATGTTGCAATAAGAATGTTTTATATTTAAAAAATTCTCACATATATAAGTAACTCAACAATAGATAGCAAGCCCTTTATCATGCACACTCAGAAGACTACCATTTTCTCTTTACTGGAAAATGAGTTTAGACTTGAAAGAAAGTCAAGAATTTCTTAAAGAAAGAAGAAAAAAGAAACACCTTTTTCTGTGATAAGAAACCAAAATATTTATTAATACATGTGTAACACATAGGGATGATAAATCCCTCAAAGTAATATTGTAGAATTTCTACGCATTGCAATGTTATACTTGAAAAAGTATAAATACCTCATTGTAAATTTCGGCAAAGCTTCTGTTTCCAACCCTTGGAGAACCAAAGTTGTACATAGTCACAGAAATACCTCCGCATCTAGCACCACAAAATTATTTAGATAGATAAAGGTCCAAGTTACAAATGTATCAGTTACTGATAAGTATCAAGTTGTTTACCCTATAACAAATAAAGCAATTTGGGGAAAAAACAACCAAGTCAAACCACGGTTTACTTCTCGAATAAAAGAACATAACTACAAGCAATTACAAATATGTTCAAACAGACAACAGTCGGTTCTAGAACTAATCATAATCTGGATCCCTGGTTCCGTAATTCCTCAATTAAGAATGTAGACATTTTTAAACCAAAAGATTTGAACTAACTGATTAACGCTTAAACCATTGCCATTATGTTATTAAACTTCTGATATAGAATTTAAAAATTGATTTGATTACGTTTATGAGAATCAGAAAGCATGATGCACCACACAGTGGGTGACAACACCAGCGAGTTCTACAAAACTATTAAGTTTAAACATGTAATTATCTTCCTTTCCTCGAAGGGTTTTTTATCATCATAACCGTAAAATTGCACTCATTCCGATATTTGAAAAAATCTCATGTTAAACTTGTCATTCCAAATAAAGAGATGAGACAAGACACCGGACCTCAAACAATTCACTACTAAGGACTTCATCTGACGTTTCTAGTTAATTACAACACTCAAAATAATGGTAAAAGGAAAGAAGAACTCACTTTGCCAATTGACTTGATGACAGTTCAAGAGCCAGAAGGGTAGCAAGGGCACCCCCCAGACTATGTCCCGTCACATAAATATGCCATTTGGGGGGCAACTCATGAGACTCACCCCTGCGATGCAACAAACTTAATATAAAATTTTATGATATAATGCATGCCTAACATGAAATTTGTTGCAAATTAGCCTTCACCAAAATCACTTACAATAAAGTAAATTTAAAGATACGCACGATATTATTTTTATGACATGACAATTTACAAAATAGTAGGAGAATAAATATGTAAAGAAATTCGATGTGCAACTCCCGAATCAGGCATATGGATCTTGAAAGAGTTCAGATTCTTCATACCTGTAACCGATAGCTTGTTTAATGAGAGTGATAAGCCTTGTCCTAACAGAATCATAAGCACTCAGGAAACCACTATGGACCTGAAGTTAATTATGAATTACATCAATATCCAGGTAGCATAGGAAGTGATTATTCGAATTAGGATGAACTCTACCTGAACTTCTTTCTTAAAATCACCACCGATTCTTTCAGGATTTAGTCTGTACTAACATAATAGAAGTCAGCAATTAAATTTGAAAAAAAAATCAGAACTAGCAACTCCAAACAAGCATGTAAATAAATGCTAAAGAAAAGATAAAGCAACATCAGAATTATCTAATGTACAATAATTGCATTACCCGGCAGGAACAAGCATCAAATCCGTCACTAGATCCTTCCACCTAGTCTGGGAGAGATCAAATGTCAGAATATCAACCAATTGCACATAACTCTTGCCCTAATAATGGAAATTATAAAATGTACTTGTTCTGTTCCCCTGAAGGCTATTACAAGTCTTTTTCTTTCAGGGTCGCGCCATATTGCTACCTGCACCCCTATCAGCATGCACAATATTAAACAAATCTATTTCTAACCTATAACGACTCAATATCTAATGCACATTCTTCAAAAAGAGATGGAACTTGCCTGAGTGTCTGTTTCTGCATTATCCAGAAAGCATATCTTTTCGAACTCAGATTTAATGAATGTTGGATGGCCCACCGCATTTGCTAGCATTGCCCACGCCTCCATGGCACTCTCTGCTGTAGAGAACAGTGATCTCATCTCTTCAGCTTCTTTTTCGTTCAATATTAGATTATTTTGTTGCTTTAGTAATGCTTTACCCTCGTTGTCTCCAGAGGCTTTTTTTTCCACTTCTACTTGACTATCTTCATTCTTTCCAATGTTTAATTTAGAAACTGCAGCATTTACAACCATCACCGCACCCAAAATGGAGTCAGTTTGCCGTAATATATCTTGGGTCACTTTCTTAATGTCTGGTAGAGGCGTCTGCTTCGTGTCAGCAGTGGGGACTGATCCATCATTGCCATCACCATCAATTGTTGCCTGATTATTCGGTGTTGCAAGCCCTGACTCCACGTAACTTGCCTCTGCAGTTTTGCGTAGTTGCAAGCCGATATTATTTAACAAATCAAATCCATCCCACTTTATTTTCTCAGGTGCAGGAAGACCAAGTTTCTGAACGACGTTTTGATTGACAGAACCTGCTAAGTTCTTCCAGAACTGTTTGTCAGACCATGAATCTTCCCCATCTTGGCAATCCCGTGAGGAATAACTCGTAGTATCCAGTGCACTGTTATCTGATTCAGGCCCTTCACTGGCGTCTTGATATTCATTTGTAGAGCCCTCTTCATTCTTTCCTTGTTCTGGGTCCTTGTCTTTAGGGTCACTAAAAAAATTGTTACTGGAAAACCAGTCGTTGTGAAGGTATGATTCATTGATAGACTTTAGCTGTCCGAAAGCAAACTCTACAAATTCACGTGCTTGAACAGTTTCTGAACCAGTAAGCATCTTGAGTGCAGGTTCAAAACCGTGTTTTTGGAGAAATTCAGTCACAATAGGAATCTTCCACCATTTCTTTTCATCATCAATTTTCTGAAAACTCTTGTACTTTATCTGAAGTACATTAGGAAGACAACGAAAGCTGTAAAAAAGAAGCATTTATTGCCGACAACATCACACAGGATCTTGGAAAACCCATATTCTAGTGACCATTGCACTTGGCTAATCAAATCAGAGATACAATAATATGGAAACTAATGGTCACAGTTACACAAGTAGTTTGTCGTTTAAAACTCTACATTTGCACCCGTAGGTTCTTTGGCAAGGACTCCACCCTTTATTAACACTCCCCAAGCCAAAAAAAAAGAGAACGATAACATTTCGTTATGCCCCAATAATGCATTTATTCTAGAGAATCAAAGGGTACCAATACCTTTTCTCTAAGCCAAAGATGAGACAAAACTAGTATTTCCTGAAGCATATAAAAACCTTCATGTTACCATTACAGAATAACCAAGGGTTTAAGACCAATAGTTTCATCTAATTCATGCTTAAACCCCTATAATGCTTTTATTCTAGAGAATCAAACAACAATAGATTCTATCTAGAATCGGCCTCTGATTTGTAATTCCTGGTTGTATTTTCTGGTTGGCAATAAATCAATAAATAACAAAAGAAATCAAAAGCTGTTGGAAAGCCACAGTTGTTAATCAAGTATACATCTTAAAAACGAGTGTTGTCACATATATCTCGATTTCTATGCAACGTACCTCTAGTTCTATCTTTCCACCACCTCCCATCCCTTCCAAGTCAAGAACCACTTCATGCAAATTTCCTACCAAAAGAGGAGTTCATTATTTCATCGCCAGCTAACTTTCCTGAATATTAAGCAACTTATATTGTGAGATGAAAGCTATCCGTTCGAATTTATTTGGGTGTGTGGAATATTATTGTGGTGGAAATAGTAATGAAATCATACCGTCACTAAGATTTTCCAAATTAATACATGCATTTCCCATGCGTTTGTGTGGAGTGACTAGATTTGCATCCCAAGCTGCAACCTACATATTTATTGCTAGAAACTTAATAATAAAAAAGGCATCATTGCCACAGTAATATGAAGTGAAAATGTAATACGTAAAGGGGGTTGTATGTTCCATGAGAACAAATCACGTAAGTCTTTCTGTCTGAGTGCGAAATCTGGAAGGATATAACACGTACGAAAACTAGAAGATCACCTCAAGAATTACCAATATTCATTCATTTATTTTTTGAGTGGTGCCAGAAATTACAATTATTATATGCAGACATGTAGTTGTTCTGATCTCCACCATAACAGATAATAAATAAACCGTATGTATAACGTGCTTAGGCAATAAAGTGCTTATTACCCCCCATAAAGAGATGCAGAAGAAATTATCATGAGGTTCAAATGAAGCGATGAGAGTCTATAGTGACCTGAAGATCGTGCATAGGTGGTTGCTTGATATTCAAAGCGAACTCCTCATTCCATGTTGGTTCTTTCCTCCTGACACATTTGTCATAGGAAAAGACCATCAAGTACTGGGAATATTGCAATCATATATTTTAAACTTTCGGAATCACTAGATAACCGAGATGAAAAAGGCAAGAGCAGACATTGTTACCCCCATTTGACCTTGCTTTTGACTACCTGGCAATCCAATTGCATGATCACATATGGATCACTGGTTCCCTGATAATAAAACAATGACGTTCATCATATAGAATCGAGCAAACACTTATAGGTAAATTTCAACTACAGTGAACCACTAAAAACCCCAGAAAAAGCAGAAGCAACAAATTGGATCTAGTTTTAATGCAGCAAGAATTAGAGAACATTACCCTACCCAAGGATCCATGGCAGGGAAATTGAAACCTTTCTTCAACTTTATGAACAATTGGCCATCATAAATTTCCCGTACATATGACCTGAAATTGTCAGTTTAGTCTAGACATTTTATGGAGGTCATAATCTTCTTATAATGCTGCTCTTACTCTAATTGTAGTGCACATACTATAATGTATTTGGGAATTTTTTGTGCAGAAGTGAATAGACCATTAGCATTTTCCATCATTTAGTAATAACGCCAAGCACGCTATGATTGAATTAACATTTTTGTCTTTACGCATAGGACAAAGCCACATTGAAACCAGTTTTTAATGGAAATTTCTTAGATGAAATCTCATGGTAATAATCAAGTCAGAGCAACTAAATGAGATGAAATGCAAAGTTATTCTTGAAGAATCTGAATATGCCAATGAGGTATAGCAACATTTATTGCACAATTGAACTTCACAAACAAAGAACAAAACCAGCGTCAGTGCATGAAACGCTCAATATACAATTCATAGAAAATTACACACTTATCCTATACTTGGTATTCGAATTTGTTTTCGAAACCAAAGAGAAGTAAAAATAGAAGAAATACACCATCATTCAAACTGAGTCTTTTTTTGACACAAAAAATCCAGTAACCATATATTGATATATATTCTCATCCAATGCATTATGAAACTACATACTCCGATAGGAACACCGTCTGGCACTTGGCAGCATCCATCTCACGCTGGCCAACTTTTTCCTGATGAAAAATGCACAAGACAAAAGATCCAAGTTATGAATTGGTTTTCTACTTGGTTGCTAAACTTGAACCCTTAAAGGTTCCACACTTTTAACACGAGAAAAAGCATATCCAGTGAACAATGAACTAGCAATTCTGGAAAAGAATAAATCTACGCAAAGATACGCCTACAACAACCAAAACAATCTATGCAATTTCTAACTAGAAGCATTTACATTATCTTTTTAGATAACTGAGAAACCATACATAATTTGGGGAACTAAAGATGCACTCTGCCTCAAATAGATTCTAAAAGAGACTAACACACTTACCTGGCACCAAATTTTGAAGAAGAACCCACTAACCAAATAAACATATTTCTCTATATTATCCAATTTCCCCATCATCAACTCACAAAACAAAAGGAAATTACAAACAAATAAGAATTGAATAAGAGAAATTTACAGGAGGTGTGGTGTAAGCTTCGAATGCAAAACCAGCAAGAATGACTGCCAAGTTAATATCAAACGAAGGCCTCTCATTCACAATCACAGCCTTCTCAATCTCCGCACTACTATTACTATTTGCTAGACAGTAACTACTGAATTTCGAGCTCAAAAACCCATTAAATTTTTTCGCGGAAAACAATTTCGTGGGCAGCAAAATTTTCTTGGAGAAGGAAAAGGAATTAGGATTCTTCAAGTGAATGAGTTTAGGGGAGTTGGGGGGCAACAATCGGAGGTGGGATTGCAGAGTAGCCATGGATGGAGATGAAACTGTTGGGTAAGAAGGTTTTCCGGTGGTAGAGGGAGTAGCGTATGGGGTTAGAGCACTAGAGAAGTGATTGAAAAGAAAGTACCAGAAAGTGGAGGCCGCCCATGTCTGGTAACGGTCATTTCTAGATTTTTATCTCACTCACGTCTCACGCTTCGGAAAAACACCCAAATGTCGAGATACTGTACCAAAAAATTATGGAAAATATTAATTTTTTTGGTACTTCCTTATATATGGGCATACTGAATTTTTTTTGATATTTTGATATGTTTAAACTTTTTTTATATTTTGATAATTTCTGTTCTAAATTTTTAACAATATACCAAAAATTTCAGCATGTCAATCGAACCACTCATACGCGCAGTGGTACCATGCACAAGATTAATTTAGTATATGCCAAATTTATTTATTATTCGAGTAACTTGTGTGTTACATCACATGAATCTTAGAACGAGTTAGCCTGATTTGATCGGACTTTAAAATCTTGCAGATATATGATGATCGGACTTTAGAACGAGTGAACTTAAATTGTTTGTTTCTTACATTTTTTATTTTTCCTAAAAGAAAAAAGAGATGATGATGATGATGATGATGATGATGATGAAAGTGTGATTATGTGTCTGTATAATGTATAGGAGAGTAAACGGTAGAGTCGAACTGAGTACTGGCTGGCTCGAGCTCGCTCGATTAAAAGACTTGAGATCGACCAAGTTTATTTTTTTCACTCGAGCTCGGCTCTGTAGAAACTCGTGGAGCTCGGAATCAACTCCACTCGATTCATACAAAAATAAGATAGAAAAAATACATTTAAATTCAAAGCACTAATTATATTACAAAGGGTTGCTAATGGGGATCTCATAGAATTATGATATATTTATAATTATGTCAACTTTAAAGGGTAAACTAGTAATTTAATAGAAACTCGAATAAGCTCGCGAGCCTGCCGCGAGAATCAATGAGCTTGAACTCGACACTTACTCGAGTTGCTGAAGCTCGAGCTCAACTCGTTTCTCTCGAGTCAATTTCAATCTCTTTGCTAGTCGATCCCGAGTGACTCGCGAGTTATCTCGACTCACTTACACCCCTAGTGTGTAGTGTGTGTGTGGCTAAAGGGAATGGTGTGCATGTGTGTGTAGAGAGAGTATGCATGTATGTGTAAAAGTGTGTGTGGTATGTGTGGCTAAAGGGAGTGTGTACATGTCTCTATGTGAAGTGTGTGCGTAGCATCTGTGTATGTGTAAAAGTGTGTGTAGTATGTGAAGTGGGTGTGATATGTCAAGTGTGTGCAGTTATGTGTAATTATATGCTTATATATATATATATATATAGACATACATATACAGAACTGATACTCCATAAAATTGACTTAAGCAACTTGATGAGCGCCAAATTATTTGGGTGTCAGTTGGAGTTTTATTGCGTCTATTTCTTTCTTTATCTTTTTTTTTTATTCTAATATTTCCCTCTTTCTTTTTCTTTTTTCCTTGTTTATTTATTTCAATACGTCCTCCACATTACTTGTCTCCCACGCACGATAATTTTCCCTTCAAATTCAGCAATCACCGGCGAACCACGTTTCATGCCGCCGTCGATAGATTTCACCGTCCTTGAGTCTCTTCGTCAATTGATTTCACAACAGTAATTTTTGGTCGCGTATATTCGCCGTGTACAGACATCCTACACTGCCGACGAGGTCTATCTACCGACAGCGTTCAATGTTCGTCGAGTATCTTTACCAGTCACTAAAAATTAGGTTATTTAGTAGATGGAGGATTGAACGTTGGCAAATTTGAATATAACTCACGCTTCTTGTCTCTCTTCCATAAACATACCTTTTTTACCTTCAGTATGTCTTCTTTCTCTTTGCAACAACTGGAAAGTAAACATTAATGCTTGCTCTATATATACTAAAAATAGTCAGTTTTTTTTATTAATAAAGCATGCAGAAACATCATTTTTTGTGAGGAAAAAAAACAACTAACTATATGTAGAATTAATGAATAGTAACACCGAAAAATCTATCTAACCAATTCCTGTAAAAAAAATATATAAATTGTTGAACTAGATATTTTAGTTTAGGGTCATCTACGTATTTGCGACTTTAAGCGAAAATGGATTACCTTTGCTAAAGTGACTAGTAAAGATATTCGACTGACAGCAGATTGACCTCGTCAACGGCGTGAGATGTTTGTACACGGCGTCAAACTTGGAATCGATGAACTCGAGTTTTTTAGTTCTGGGTCATCTGTCGGCGAATATACGCGATGAAAAATTAAAAATCAATTGATGAAGAGACTCAACGAACGGTGAAATCTATCGTAGGCGGCATGAAACGTGGTCGTCGGAGAGTGTTGAATTTGGAGGCAAAATTGTAGTGATGGGAGATAAGTAATGTGGAGGAGGTATTGAAATAAATAAATAAATAAATAAATAAGGAAAAAACAAAAAGAAAGAGGGAAATATTAAAAAAAAAAAAAAAAAAAAAAAGACAGAAAGAAAGAAACAGACGCGATAAAACTCGAATTGGCATCCACGCAATCTGGCGCTCATCAAGTCGCTAAATCTGATTTGCAAGATATCAGTTCTATATAAATCTACTGCAAATTGTGGAAAAAGATTTCACATTCATTAAAAAAATTATATAAATCTACTACAATTGTTAATTTTTTTTAAGTAACTGGTACACGTGGTAGTGCACACATATTTAGGTCAATTTAAGTGTCTTTTTCCGGACTTTTGTGTGCATATTCACGTGTGTTTTGTGCGTTTATTTCTCATTGGGCAATTTGATGCGTTTGTGTTATTTCTGTGTTAAGACAGGTGAAAAGGATCGAAAAAAAAAAAGTCAAAAGATCACAAGTCGGTGGATCGATCGAGGCAACAAAAGGAAGGGGCTAACTGAAGATCTCGGCCGAGACAGGATGAAAATCTCCCGAGATGAGTCTCCAGGGTAAACATGAAGAATTTGCAGAACTGAAGATCTCAGCCGAGACAAGAAATGCATCTCGGCCGAGATGAGCCTCCAGAGATTTCAGGATTTTCAAAGGACCAAGATCTCGGCCGAGATGTAATGCAATCTTGGCCGAGATGAGTCAAGCCCTAGCCAGCCTAATTTCTCCTTTTCACGTCTCGGCCGAGATGCAAGTTGAATCTCGGCCGAGATCAGCCTTCGGACCAACTTTCTTTCACGTCTCGGCCGAGACACACTTACATCTCGGCCGAGATTCCTTACCCTGTTTTGAAATCCTGAATGCGATTTTACCTATTTTTGACTAGCACTTTCTCCCCTTATATATATATCAGTCCATTCGATTTTGACAAAACCGAGAACCCATCCCCCACCCATATTCAGCCACTATTCTCCATTGGAAGCAAGGGAATATCTTCAACCCTAACCTTTGGTTCTTTCTATCTTATTTTCATGTTTTCTTTAATTTTATGTTATTTTATCTTTGTAATAGTTGTAATGGGTGGCTAGCACCCTAGAATTCACTCTTGATCATTAGTTGAACCTTGAGTTTAAGACATTTATGTGATTATTGCGGTTAATATTACCGATTGTATTATGCTTTGTGAATGTTCTATGTTATTTGGGATTGTTGATTCACACTTATGAATTGAATTGTGATTTGATCACCCATATGGATATTTGTTTGTGTGTTGCTAGAATAGGAAATTACTATCCGTAATTGTAGGATTTTCGATTCCCGTGTAGCAACAATAGATTTATTTTATTGGGGATAACATAGAGTTCGACCACTAGAATCGAACTTACGAGTTTTATGTCGAATCTACTCCGTTGTCTTAAATCTTAATGCACTCGACTATTGATTCTTAAAGAGCTTGTTTTAGGATTTGATAAGTTGAGTAGGATTAATTGAAGAGCTAATTTTGATTAATCATACTTAAGAGACAACAAGATTGATAGAGCTTGTTATCAATCTTGGAGTAGAAGTTCTAAGGCTAACTAATTGGGTATTAACAATAGTTGCATAAATTGTCCAAGACCAAGGTGAAACATGATCAAGGGTAAATCGTTTTATTATTTGAAAACCAAAAACCGAAATAATCATTCTATTTGTCTTTGTTTATTTGAATTGTTAAATTGCTAAGTATTCTTAGAGTAATTATTATTTAGTTTGCTTAATAGAAATTTAGGTGTTAGTTGTTATTTCATTAAAATTCCCCCACTTCTTTATTGTTTTCTCTAGCTTATTTACATTATATTTCTTGACAATCATAGTTTAACACATAAAGCAGAACTGTTCGACCGTTCCTCGTGGGATCGACCCTTACTTACCACTCTACTAGTTAGAGTAGTAGGATAAGGATAAGTATATATTTATAGTTATAGTAGGATAAGGATAAGGATAAGTAGGATAAGGATAAGTATATAGTTAGAGTATAGATTCAACTTGCATCTCGGTCGAGACGTGAAAAGGGAAATTGGGCTGGCTAGCGCTTGACTCATCTGGGCCGAGATTGCATTACATCTCGGCCGAGATCTTGGTCCTTTGAAAATTCTGAAATCTCTGGAGGCTCATCTCGGACGAGATGCATTTCTTGTCTCGGTCGAGATCTTCAGTTCTGCAAATTCTTCATGTTTGCCCTGGAGACTCATCTCGGCCGAGATTTCCATCTTGTCTCGACCGAGATCTTCTGTTAGCCCCTTCCTTTTGTTGCCTCGATCAATCCACCGACTTGTGATCATTTGACTTTCTTTTTTCGATCCTTCACATGTCTTAACACAGAAATAGCACAAACGCATCAAATTGCCCAATGAGAAATAAATGCACAAAACACACATGAATATGCACACAAAAGTCCGTAAAAAGACACTTAAATTGACCTAAAAGTGTGCGTACTACCACGTGTACCAGTAACATATCTTGCATTAACCATTATGAACCAAGTCTGCTATTACAAGATCTTCTAACCATAAGGGAAAATTAGCCTCAGCCCACGTATAAGAAGAAGAGGTGGAAATAACGAGCTTAGCCATCGAGTGAGCCACACTATTAACTATGCGTGTGTAGGAATTTATGTCTAGTTTTATGCAGAAACTAGTGCCTTCAATATTCTGTAATCTTTGTAATAGATTTGGATAGTTCATTGGGGAAATTGGTAAAAATATCCCGTAAATTTGTCATAATTAAGAAAATATCCTCTAAGTTTGGCACTTTTTAAAAATGCCTTCTAACTTACAAAAAATTGATAAAAATGCCCCGTGACCTGCTACTGCAGGTTACCCATCAGGTCATCCATGAGCTGGTTGTTTTTTGCTTATGTGACACTTAATTTTTTTGCTTTTTTTGCGTTTTTCCTGCTTAGTCACTTATTAGGATGGTAAAGAAATTAAAAAATATATATATATATTTATATATATATATAACTTAATATAATATTAAAATTTAGATATAAATGACAATTAAATTTATATAATATTTAAAAATTCACAGTTTTAAATTCTAATCTGAGAAATTATTTTAATAAATCTTTAATATATTACTTTGAATTAATCTAGACTGTAAAATATATAAAATATTCAAAATAAATTATAGAATGATTTTAAAACAAAAATATATATAGATATATGATTACTAAAATCTTTAATATTAAATTAATTTTTTAAGTTTATCTATAAAATCAGTAAAATTATTTTAGTAAATCTTAAAGTAACTTGAAATTTTTTAATTGTCATTTATATCTAAATTTAATATTATATTAATTTATATATATATATATATGTTTTTTTTTTAATTTTTTTACCATTCTAATAAGTGACTAAGTAGGAAAAACACAAAAAGTCAAAAAATTAAGTGCCACATAAGCAAAAAACAACCAGCTCATGGATGGCCTGATGGGTAACCTGCAGTAGCCGGTCTCGGGGCATTTTTATCAATTTTTTGTAAGTTAGAAGACATTTTTAAAAAGTGCCAAACTTAAAGGATATTTTCTTAATTAGGACAATCTTATGGGACATTTTTACCAATTTTCCCTAGTTCTTATTAGGCAGAAGTCACAACATGAAGCTACAACAAAGTCATCGGCAATATACAACAAGTAGTCCGTCGTAAGAATATAAGTTCAGACAATGTAGGAAGCGACAACGAAAAGCTTATGCAGAATTTGCATACGACAAAGTCTACTGCAACATAATCCACACCAAGATCGTATAGCAAGGACATGCAACAAGCAAGTCAGCAGAAAAGGGACTTAGAGTTAAGTCAACGATTTCAAGATTAAAAAACAAAGCTAATGGACGCAAGAAGGATTCTTATACTAACTATGTTATAACGTGAAGACACGTATCTTGACAAAAATAAAAATAATTCTTCCGAGACTAACTTGGTGTCGCATCTACGCTGCTCTCGACTAAATAACAACAACGACGATAAGCCGTACAACAACATTAAATGTCAAACGGGAATCTCTTCACCCTTCAACAAGGAGAAACTCGATTGCTATAAATAGAGACTGGCTGAAGATCAAGAGCGATACGATACGATAAGAGACACTATTTTTAAACCCTAGTATAACCGCAAGTGCATGGTGTAACTATAGCTAGCAGTGAGCAATGTTGATCCCATAAGGACTGTGTTCCTATGCCAATTTAATGCTCTAGCTCTAATAGTCCAACTCTATCTAGAATCTCGATTAAGATGGTTTTAATTTATAAATTAGAATTGCCAAATAATAAAAATACTTAAAGCAATGGGAATAGCAAACAATAACGTGGGAAAGTTGGTCAGATTAAAAAGCGTATTCTAAGGTTCGATTTCAGTTACGATTTCCCTACGTCAAATTATCCTAATAATCTATACCTTTAAACTGAATTCAAGTTTATATTAGATGATCGCAAATATTGTTAATCCTCATCTCGGACGATGATAACATGTAGATTACGTATAAATAGTTACTGTCTTCGGTAATTTATTATATACGTAACTCCTAAGAGATCACAAGATCAGTGCCTACACAGATACCTACTCCTCTCGGACGATATTGATACTTATAATATATGTTTTAAGCCTATTAATGACCCTCCCCTCTCGCGCATCGAATTAGTAAGCTAGATAAATAAAGTAGTTGGTCAAATTGATAAATTCATAAATAAGAAACAACATATAGATAAAAACATAGAACGGGGTCTATAATAATACGAACAATAAAAAAATAGTTTATCGTAACCTACTTTCTAGCCCTACAATATAATGAAAAATTAGCTACTCATGTTCATAATAAGATCCACCAAACATTTGATAGAAATTATAATAAAGACAAGAACTAGTAAAACCCGAAAATCGATCTTCTCCACGTGTTTCATACTCTCTATTCCTAGACCCAAGCTTGTAATATGATAGAATATCCTTATTTTCACTCAAAAGAACCCTATTTATAAGTTTGGAAGAGGTTAGGGTTGAAACGTACCAGATTATTTAACTACAAAAACGATAAAATACTCATCCATCTCAAGATGAATAATTAAACATAAGATAACTTAAGTCGTATGCAAATGCTATAAAAAAATCGTCTAAATAGGCCTAAAAATATGCATATACGTGTATCAAAACCCCCCAAACTTAGAATCTTGTTCGTCCTCGAACAACAAAAGTAGAAATAACAAGAATACAACCTTTAGGGAAATTAAGATGATGAATCTAGCCACAGACGCAATTTTCGTAAACATACATCATAGACAATAAGCATATATTGAATCAACAACATATCAACTACTCTCAAAACTTAGAGCTCTAAATGAATTATCCTCGTTGGATTAGTGTGTCGCTCATCTCTGAAGTGTTTAAAATATGACATGTTTACCCTCAAACTGATTCACATGCACAGTCTATCATATGCTTGCCCATCGTCAAACCTATTTATTGTACTCGACATGTGTGAATAGAGAATCATAAAGGTCATTGTTTTCAGTTGTAGTGTAGGCTTATGGACAAGGTGGGACTAATCAAGTTATCCTAACTTAACTACCCCTCAAATAATATCACTCTCTACCTCACTCATCACATCTCAGCAAGCTAAACTGTAGCTTCTTTACCTCATTGTACAGTCAAAATGCACTACATCACCAAAGTCCTTTCAATGCCAACACTAATTTAAGTACCACTTTCGGACTACTTAACTATTACTCCCTCCGTTCTATATTAATTGACATTTTAGAATGTTCTTCTCTTTTACAATTAATTGATGTTTTAAATATTTTTCACCAATTCTACCAATTTTCTCCTTGGACTCAATCCTAAAAAATCTCTACTTTTCCATCTATCAGAGATATTACTATTTAGTCAAATCTTTATCCCCTAAAATATTCGTAGTCATTCTCGCGCCTTCTTCCCTCTTCCTCCTTCATTCCAGGCCTTCATTCCCTCTTCCTCCTTCATTCCACAATTTAAACATAATATTCCTGTTCATTCTCGCCCCTTTTTCCCTCTCCCTCCTTCATTCTAGGCCTTCATTCCCTCCCCCTCTTCATTCTGTAATTTAAACGTGAAGGAGCTGAAGGGAAAAAAAGTTTAGAAGGCGAATATAAATATTGAGTTGAAATAAGTATAGTTCTTTGAGTTTCTTCAATAACTTGACTTACTGATTCAATGGGGAAAGACAAACAAATGTAGCCTGATGGAATTGTTTAGACTACATTTCTAACAAATAGCTTAATCTAATGATACAATGGGGAAAGATAAGTAAATATAGCCTTATGGAATTGTCTGGAATATATGTCTAATATTATCCGAAATTGTCTAGAATTGGGATGCATACAATGGATACTCTAAAAGCTAGACATTAGCTAGTACATGTGACTGCACTGTCGCGATGCGGTAAAATTAATTAAACCTAGCTACCCTTCTAACTCGTAGAAGTGGTAAGTAGGGTCGATCCCACAGGGAGCAGGAAGACTCTTAGTGTTTAAGTAAATACTAATACTAGCAACATATAGAATTATATAAATAATGGGGGTTTATGAATTGATGTATACTAACTAAGGAACTAAAGCAGAAATGAAGCAAATTAACTATGACTTATTCTACTTATCAAAATAACGAATCCCAGCCCTTAATCTTATCTCCCCCTAGTTATTACTACCCTGTGATAGATGCAATTATTAACCAATTTTATCCTTAAAACTCCTACCCCGAGGTTAACAACAAGCTCTGCTAACCTCGTTATCCCTTATGTTTAACTAACCAAAACAAGCTCTTTGGTTAGTCTATCCAGTTGAGTGACCTCAGAATAAGCTCTCTGGATCTCATTAACCGGACGCCTAGAGAACTAGGATAACGGGATAGACACGGTGTGGACCTCGTAAGCTCGGACCCATTCAGACCGAGCTATATACTACCCTAGCGATATCACTCGCTATTCGCTACTAAGTGGCTATAGGTTCGTAACAATTACGGATTACGATTATAACCTAGCGTTACTTATGCAATTATAATCCTAGGTGATCAATCTAGCATATAAACACACAAGCATTGAAAGATAAGTAAATAGTATAACAACGTTTTAAGAAATCAACCGATTAATAATCACCGTAATTATCACAAAATAATAACAACTAGGGTTCGACTCGACTAAGGACTGAAATAACCTACTAGCCGCTCATGGCGGTGACAAAAGACAAATTAAACTGAAAATACATAATTGAAAAGACTTAAGGACTAGAAAACCCGAGTATTGCCGATCTTGATTGCTCGTCTCCTTCGGAATCTCTCAATCTTGCTCTCTCGTAATGTTCTAGTCTCCTATTTCCGAGCATAAGGATCCCTTTTTATAGAGGAAGTCAATTTGGGTTGATTTTGGGCTTTAAAACGGAATTCTTGTGGCCCAAGGATTAATTAACCGCCTTAATGGGCCGCGACCGCGCTTACGGGCCGCGCCCGCGCCCGCTCCTGGTCCAGCACCACGCCGCGGCCGCGCAAGTATGCCTCGGCCGCGCTACTTGTCCATAGATTTTCTGCTTATTTCTTCACTTGGACCGCGGCCGCGCCATTTTGCCGCGGTCGCGGTACTCTGTTCTTCATTTTCCGGCGATTTTTCCATCCTTTTGACATCCGGGCTTCATTTCCTCGTTGTGCGTCCGGCCGAGTACGAATACTTAGCCTTAAATCACCTATTTAACTCAAAATGAAAACACAAACGTCAAATAGTCCAAAGGCACTTAAAACAACCCAAATACTCTCCATTCTACACGCAAACATCACAATTCATCACTCTAACAGACTTAAAGTGCATAAATAAACGCGTGTACCAACATGCATGATAGATTAATATATGTTAGTTGTAGGAAGGGAAATGGGTATGTGTGAATATGATAGTTGTAGGATGGAGACTACGCTTGTTGTAATCAATCAAAAGAAATGGAAAGTGAGTACTCATATGTCTAATTTTTTACAAAAGTTTTAGAACCAATTCTTGAATATAATAAAACTAACGTGTAAAACATTTGAATTCCACAAGTTTTAGAACCAATGAATTAGTTTAAAAGTAGAGTATTCTTATTTTCACATTATATGCGTGATAAAACTCTTCCTTTTCTTTTGCTTTTCTGGTTTATTTAAAATTCGTGGTCTTGGAATTTAAGCAGATTCTATTCGAAGATAATTGTTGGAGACATAAGTTAATAATGAATACAATGATCTTGAGAGAGAAGATGGAAGATAATTATTTAAAGATGCAAGATTTTAGGATTCACAGGAGAGAGACAAATACTTAGATGAGGGTAAATCTGTCAAAGAATTTCATTCTTAATTCTTCTCTTTTATCCTAAAACGTCGATTAATATGGAACGGACGGAGTACAAACAATGACACAATCAAGCATTTTTTCCAACTAACCTCCTTCAAGAAAAAAAAAACCTACAGAAAAACAGTAAATAACTCCACCTTTTCTTCTTCTTCTTCTTCTTCTTCTTCTTCTTCTTCTTCTTCTTCTTCTTCTTCTTCTTTTGTTCCTTTTCTCCGACTTTTTTTATAAGAAAAAAATGAAAATACACATAAACACAGCTAGAAGGGGTTAATTTTTTCGATCCTTTGCCCATAACGACGTATTTTCTTCACCAAACAATCTCAACCATCATGTCCACTCAAACCTCACTATTTCTTTTGACTCTACCTTCCAATCCACCTTCCTTACACTCAACTAGTCCAAATTAAGTGAAAAAGGCCAAAAGGAATCGATAAAATCTTGTAACATATGGCTATGGAAAACAAAGCTGTAAGACTCAAAGTGGCTAACTAGGGATTTTGTAACAATATTTGGTGAAAAAGTCAATTTTTGGCTCAAATAATAGACTAAAAGAACACATGTACTAGATGACTTCAAGAAGACTCAAGGCAAGTTCTAGAGACACTCTTGTAAGATGACCAATAATTCACACAAGAAGAAAAACAATATATAACTCCAAGAATGGGAGTTTTAATAAGGCTCAATTCCTCACAGACTATTGTGATCATCATTCAGAATTCATGCTTAATTTTGTCTTTATACGCCTATCATGCTCCACTATGTGTCTTATTTGTTTTCTAAATTTAGCTCATCATAGACACATTATCTTCAATCAACCCTTTTTAACCTTTCTAAGTTCACCACTTTCAGGTTTTTTGGGTTTGACTCTTAACACAATTGACTCAACAAAAACTCAAATAAAAAAAACTAAACAAAGTGCAAGAAATAAAAATAAACAAACAAATCTACCCAACAAGACGTAAATTGACTAACAACCTGATGAGTTCACAAAAAAAAAAAAAAAAAAGCAGCAGAAAAATAAAGACGTAGCAGCCAAGACATCCCACACTCCCCATCCCCTAAACTTGGTCGAAGACCAAGGTTTGTGGAAAAGAAGAGGTACGTCTTGGTTTCACTCACAGATATCACGGATGAGGTGGGAAGCCATACTTATGCATGAAACGAGTCATCTGCTCCATCCACTCTTGTTGCCGCTAGAAAGGCTGGCTATGTTGATTTTCTATTCCTTCGATTCCAGCCAATGACTGATCTAGTCTAGCATCATGCTTCTACTAAATCTGAAAATACTCATTTTTCTCGTATATTTGATGTTCACATTCTTGTGAGATTTGCGAGTGTTTATCATGATTAAGTGCGATTTTATGTTTTATTGCACTCTTAGGGTTTATGTCCTTTTTTATATGATTTAATACACTTTCGTGCATTCTTGAGTTATATTAAGGTTAGAAAAATTCAGGAAAGAAAGGAGGTCAACCGCACGTATTTCCCCATTTCGGCCTAAAAATTGAGGCTTAAATAGACCCCAATTGGACCCCATTAAAGTCCGACTCGAAGATCGTCAAGTTGCAAACAAAAGTTTGTGAAGGGGTTGGGTCGAAAAAAATATGAGGAAAGGGTCTGAAAAGATGACGGAAGAAGACAACGCACCACGGGAATGCATTGCACACCCGACATTCAAACAATGGGTAAAAAGGGGCAGCCGCCATCGGTACTGACCTGTATGGATCCGATACAGGTCTGGAGCTATTTTCAGGGTGTGACTTCCAGATCCGGTACCGGCCCTCACGGATCCGATTTTCGGCCCAATTTTGTTCCGGTCGAGTGCAACACTTTCGTATTTTAGCCATATATTTCTCATACACACTTCGATTTCGAGTGATTCAAGTTGTCATGGGATGAGGAGATGAAGATCTACAACTTTTATGTTCGGATCTAGAGAAAATTTTGACCGAGGCAGTGGCAGAATTGACGAGAAGGCCGAGTCGGTGCATATGAGAGGCTCGACTCAACAATTTAATGATCCTTGCATTTCTAATTGTAATTTTACTGTTTTGCCCTTAGTAAAAGGGTGCCTAATGCAGATTTTTTGGTCTTTTGCACTTGGTGAGGGTTCGGAGCCTAAATATATCCCCTCTCTCACCCCATTTCATAACTTTTACTTCGCTTTTCAATCCTAGAGTTCTCTTAGAAGATTTTCAGCATTTTGAGTAGGGTTTTCTTCTCTTCAAGAAGAGAATTAGGGTTGTTGGTGGAAGATTGTAAGACTAATTCAAGGGAGTGATAACCTTGAAGATTTATTGAATATTTTCACTTTCATCATTGTTAAGCATCTCTTTCCCCTTTCTCTTTCTAGTTTTATTTTATTCAATTATTTCTTGATGATGTTGTAATATAGGATTTCTATGATGATTCCTTGAGTAGTTTTTATTGTTTCCCGAAGCAAGGGAGTAGTCCAAGCTTTAGGGTTAATGTTTGATTTAATTGATTGTTTAATTGATGAGGGTTTGTTAACCTAGGGTTAGGATTTGATTAATTTGTAATGATTTTCAATCGAATTCGTGACTATGTTCACAGGCTTGTATGGTCGCTGGCTTTCGGTAGCTTATTATCAATTTGGTTGGTTGTGAATTTTGGAAAGGATACTTGGCCCCTAGGCTTGAGATTGCTACCCGTTTGAGGCTTGCCGACTAGATCTTAAATGAGCTTACAGATTAATCATTATGAGAATAAGCAGGTGAGGGATTAATTCTGAAAAATTAGGTTAATTGAGACCCAATTAGTAGAAGGGAGACCCACGGAGGAGAAGCTCTACCGTGAGGGGGAGTAGTGCCTAGGGGGCATCGGTTGGGATGGACGAAATTGAACTTAGTCTCGTGTGTAGTCTGTACACCCTTACCCCGGTCTTTAGCATAGAAAAAGTCGAGCTAATTCTTTCTAGTCTTATGTAATTGGACACCCGGGGCCTGGGGTTAGTTTGGTAGTGTTTATCCATGTATATATTCTACATTGGACCTTGTTTACTTACCGACTCTAGGGGGGATACAACACCTTAACCTTATCCTAGTATTGTTACCTAGTTGGAACACTAATTTGATGAGAATCCAATCATAATAAGCCTTAATTCATTTCAACAATCGTCATTAAAACATTAGTTGGTTTATTCACCTCCCCCTAAAACTCTGTCACTTGGGATCAACACCGTGCAACATGATTGACACCTAGAATAAAAGGACTGCAGATTAGCTCCATGATATCATGCAGAATGCTCCCAAAAGGACCGAAATTAGATTGTCGTGTCATGATTGTCTGCATTGCCAACAATGAGTCCGACTATCCGAGAACACTTACCTCTCTTAAAATCTAACTCCTGGCTAAAATATAATCCTTACCGAATTGCTAGTAGTTTTGCCCGATCACTAACATGTTCTAGATATTAGCTTAGCTTCCACCGTGCAAATAACTCCGTACGACTCTCATGCTACAATTATAAAACTGTGAATGGTTTCTTCAAAATTTTGATTTGCCTAATATATATCTGAAAAGATGCATATTTCATAATTAATATATCATATTTCCTCATATTCTTTATGTAAAAGTATGCTTAACTCTTGTATTTTGATTTAAAATTGTATTTGAAGGATAAATGGATGATTTAGGCAACATGGATGTCAATTTAGTTGATTTTGAAGAATACAAGAATTTTTCGTGGAGTCGGCAATTTCAGAAGATGTTTTTGTTCAAGGCGTGGGCATGCCTTAACCAATAGATTGGGAAATTGTGTTTTGCACATAACGCATTGACACGCCTTACCTGAAGAACATACCTGCGGGATTTTTTAAAAAGTGGCGCCCCCTCTTTATCTCTCCACAATATTTCAAATTAGTTGGAATATATTTTGACTTTTATTAGGTAGTTTTAGATAAGGAAAAAAGGATAGATATATTCAAGATTTAGAATTAATAGACAAAGGAGACAGTACGAAGAATACTGTATTTTCTCCATTCTCTTTTCACTGAAGAAGAACTTCTGCAAAAAGTCCCCAATGGAAGCCTAAATTTCATACTTCGATCAAAGGATAATTAAAGATTTGGTTCTTCCGTATTTGTGAGATCTAATTTGTTCTACTCGTTCTTTACTTCTTCACTATTTTATATCTCTTCTATGTTTGATGCAATTATTATTTTGATGGATTGAATGATGTGGTCAATTGTTCTACTGTTAAAATAGTATATCACCAATTAGAACGTCAAATCCATAATTGTTTAACTGTTCTAATGTTTATGGTAAATAACATAGTGGATTACAAAGATGATTTTCAATCTATGTTATGGAGATATACGATCTAGTCTAAATGAACCTACATGTGTGTTTGTTGGCTAGAATTGGTAGTCTCTCTCTTATTAATGTTGTTGGTAAATTAAATTCTATGATCGTATCTAGAATTGTTTATTGGAACGAGAAGTGATCGGAGATCATATTCTGATTATCGAACCAGTAAGGCGAGATAGGTTATTAGGTCGTACCAATAGCCATAAACTGTTTAGTGTTGAATGTGAAGAACGTATTTTTGATCTAGGATCGAATACAAGAACCATTTTTGAAATTGGCCTTTGGTTGGATCTTTGTTAAAATTTAATTATCTTTTACACATTTAGTTAGTTTGACTTTGTTTGTTATCAATCTTCAAAACCCCCCATCTTTATTCAATTTATTATCATTTATCTTGTAAGAATACATCTACATGAATCCCTGAGGATTCGAAATTATGCTGATGAATGATTAATATCTAAATTATAAACCTTTAAACTAGTTTTAATATCTATTAGGCGGCACTTAATTAACTTAGCCCTTCTCTCGAAACGTCTAAATCGTAGATTGATTAGAACAATTACTTTTCTGAGTCAATTAATCCTAACAACTCCTAAAAGCCCCTTAACCTTTGCTTACACAATTATAAACAACCACGCTATACGTCGTATGTCTATTAACAACTCCCTCATCTCGAAGCGGAATTGCTAAATGATTAGACTAAACCTAAATGATCAGATTATGCTCAATCATAAAATAAGAACAAACTTATAGATAGATAATAAAAACTGGAGTTTATCTCTTAAAAGACAAAATCAAACATAATTGTAAAATCCCTACTCTCTAACCCTAAGACACAACTAATTTAGCTACTCGTGCCTACTATCAAATCCCAACAATAATTCAAATAAACATTGTTAAGAAATCACAAATAAGCAAGAATTAGTAAAACCCGAATAGTTAGCTCTCCGATCTTCGTCACGTCTTGCTCGTCGATCCTCGCTCTCAAGCCTCGTACTTGAAAGTATGTAAAACTATGATGTTATCTCCCAAAACTCGAGCTTGGACCTCCTTTTATAAGTTGGGGGCGAATCTTGGGGTGTTTAGGCTCCAAATCCTACTTGAAGTAGGAAATCCTTCACAAAACGGGCTTCTGTCGAGGTCGCACGCAAGGTTCTTCGCAGTCACGACACTTCTATTAAAAAACAAACTAAAAACAACGTCTTTTGACGCGGCCATAATACATGTGGTCGCGATGCATGATCAGTGCAACTTTTAATTTTGGCCACCTTTTGTCGCGGCCGCTCCCCTCTTTGACTTGTTCCTTCGTCCAATAGTCGTAAAACACGACATTTAACCCTGAAAACACTCCAAAACCTTCAAAACAAGTCAAAACACATTAAATGACCCAAATATGACAAATATAAGCAACTCTCGACCAAATATGCATGTAAATGTTATAAAATATGTTCCTAAATTGACCTAAATACATGCATAATTAGCGCGTATCAAAATCCCCCAAACTTAAATCGTTGTTCGTCCCGAACAACAAAAGCAGAAAAACAACAAAGATACAAGTGATTATGCATTTGTTTAGGGTGATTAGATGATGGTTTCAGTTTCAGACTGATTTTTCTCAAAAAGCTAGGCAACATAGTAAAATTGAGCATATGTGATCATGCAAAAATCAACTACTTTCAAGACTTTGAACTTTCGAATTATTTAATCCTCACCGGGTAAGTGTTTCACTCATCTCTTAAGTGGTTAGGTTAAAACATATTTTTGCTCAAATTGAACTATATGCACTGTCTACCATAAGTTTGCCAATCGTCTAAACTAGACTTCGTACTCGATATGTGTGACAAAGGATCAAAAGGTCTTTATTTTTTGTTGTAATGTAAGCTTAAGGTAATGTGTGATACATTTGGATAAAAGTGACTACTTTTGGACTAATCAAGTTACTCCTAACCCGACTACTCCTCAATACAATCACTCAATCTCACTCTTCAAATTTCAACAAATCATTACAATCACTCAATCTCACTCTTCAAATTTCAACAAATCATCCCAAAGAATGACTTCTTCACCCCACAAAAGTACTTTACAACTTAGGTGGTTTTTTAATGATATTATTCGAGTACCACATCTTTGGGACTACCCGACTTTTCTATTCAAATCAAATCATTAAGCACTTTATCAGTTCCTAGTCTCTCCTCAAGATAATAATATATATATATATATACACACACACACACAATGAACTCTTTCTTTTCTTTTTTAATGTTTTTTAAACTATTTTTTTTTTACGAACTAGGAGCAGATATTCTTTTTGGCTTTTCACCTATCACTTTGTTCTTCTCTTCATCTTTTCGAATGTCCACTAGTTTTCCACTTTTTCTCCCAAGATTTTTACCCTATTACCTTTCAATCCTCCTCCCTCTTACTCAATTAGTCCAATTAAGGTCAAAGGCTTAAATCGAAAAGCTTTTGGCTTGTAATAGGGCTATGAAATTATAGGCTATTAAGCTCAAATGGGCTAACTAGGGATATATTTTGAACTTTTGGTAAAAAGGACAACTTTTCAAGGCTCAAAATAGGCTGAAAACAAGAATTGCCTAAGATCATTTCCTAAGCCACAACATATACTTGACACATTCATAATAAAGACTCAAGGCAAGTTCTAGAAACTAATACATATTGCACCTCAGTATGATAAAGCTGAACATCTTGCTAGAGAGATGTTATGAGCCCTTCCACGTCCTCATTCAGTTCAGATGCGGATGCAACAGTTGTTGATGACCACTTCTTCTTGGATAGTCCAGGGGCTCTGCTGCTTTCATCGGCTACTTGCCTACACTGAAACACCTCTGAGTTCAGCAATTGGGAGTGATCAAGATGTTCCTCGGAGGATAAGTCCGTCCTCGACGGGAAGTCGAAGATATGGTCCCACATTTTGATAGACATAAGGGACCTTTCCATCTTCTCCCATGACCAGGACTTGCATGTTTTCCGACAACTCCCAAGTGATTTGGACGTCACCCTTAACCGGTATCATATCTTTTAAATCAATATCATCAAAGGACTCAGCTATGGGTGTGATCAACCCTCCAATGATAATGTTGTTTCTCTGCTTCCGGATGACATTCTCGAAATGTTCCATCAATAACTTGACATTATCCACCTTATGCCCATGGAACATATTCTAAATCATTTGCAACTCGGCTTGTCTCATTGCACTCGTTTCTTTTATTGCAAATAGAGTATGGGCCAACATTTTCTGGAGGTAACAGATCACTGGATTTCTAATCCATGAAGCTTTAGCAGCATTTACCACGTATCTTTGAGGTTCCACAAGTAGTGGAGCAGCTGTCAATAAACCCCAGAATTCTTGAATGTTGAAAACGTCAGGGGGATTTTCCTTGGCAACTTTATGGAAGCAGTATATCCTATCCAGTTGGGTATATGTCAGTGTACGCTGTTTGTCCATCAGTTAGAATGTGATACCGTCTGGTCGACGAGAATGCATTTCATTTGCAACAGTGATGGAAAATGTGCTAAAAAACTCCAGTGTCAGTCTCTTATAGGTGAGCTTGGCTTGCATGAATTTGAGCAAACCTCCCGCTATAAGCATAGCTCTGATATTATCATGAATTCTCATAGCTCGGGTGAGCTCATCATTGCTAAACTTGGTTGCTACTACTGGGCATTGGCGAACCTGATCAAATCGAGCCTTGTGTTCTTCCCTCACCAAAGTGAACCCAAATAAGGTTCGGCTATCGTTCGGGTTCTATGAGGCATCATCTTCAACCATTGGTTGCTTTCCCTTACCACGGATCTAACTTACTTTTTCCGAATCCATTTTAATGAACCTACACATACTCAAACCAACAAAACAACCTTCAATAAGTTAAACTACCTTCTAACAATCAATTACTTCTAGTCAACCAAAGATTTGTTTTTAGTCCCAATTGATTCTCGAATTGTAATTTAATCTTATTTACGAACATAATCACATTCTAGCAACAACTTAGCTCAATTGCTCAATTTTTAACCCCCTATGTTGTGCTTAACTTCTAATTTCGTCAATTCAACCCAACTTATGGTGAAATTCGAATCATATGAACATAAATCATGGAAAACAAACTCTATTCATTATCGTATCACGCAAAAGGAATAACAAAACCAAGCAGAAAGCTACTTTCTAATCACGCCCATAACATGCTCGATAAAAGTCCTCAATGAACATAACATGTTAATTTCCATATTGTTGCTATTCAACCATTCCAAACAATATCAACAACATAAATTCAGATTCAATTAGCACCAACAATGTCTACATAATATAGCCCAATCAATTCGAACTCAAAATATGCACTACAAGTGCCAAAAGTTATTCAACATATGAACAAGCACTTCTCCAATTCAAACATTAATAAACTTCAATGATAAATAAGCATAAACAAGTAATTGCAACAACTAAAAGCTCATGTTAGCCGTACTTACCAAAGAAATAACCGAAATTCGAAGATTGGAAGTGTCCAAAAGTTCGTCCAAATGGGTCGCTCAATCCAAAAATTCGTGGTGAAAGTAATGAATCTTTGTGTGTGCTTGTGTTTGTGGGTGATGTGGTGTGCTTATGTGGTGTTTAACGGTCAAATTTGGATGGGTGAGTGTGTGAGTGTGTTTTTTGCATACAAGAGAGGGAAGGGGGAAAGTGAGAGGAAAACCTGGTATCTCACGGTTTAAACATGCTAGCATTGTGTCGCGGCCGCGAGATATGTGCATCACGGTCGCGATGGTTTTAACCCAAAATTGGGTTTTCTAGGCTAGATTTTTTGCGGCCGCGAGAAGTGTGCCTCGCGGTCATGACGTGTAGTCAACTTCAAATTGCTTATCTGGGCCATTTTTGTCGCGGTCGCGATGCCCCTGTTTTGCCCAAGCTCATTTTTCTCCTTCTTTCGACCCTTGTTTCTTGCTATGCTCGTCCATGTTGGTTCCTCAGACATCAAAAGCACTAAAAACACATGTAAAACATAAAATAAATAAACATAAATTGAAAGAAAAACTATAACCATCGGGTTGTCTCCCCACAAGTGCTTCATTTTATGTCTCAATCTGGACGACCTTTTTGGTTCAGTTGAGCTCTTTCAACCGCACTTCATGCATGGTTTGAAGTTGGTCCAGTTTGTTGTATTTCTTGATTCTTTGTTCATTGACAAAAAAAGTGCTCCCGCCTCCATTCATCAACTCTACTGCTCCGGATGTCGGACAGTCTTGATAGTCAACGGGCCTGACCATCTTGATTTCAACTTTTCCAGAAATAATCTTAGTCGAGAGTTGAATAGTAAAACTTGGTCACTGGCCTCAAATCTTTTATTCTTTATCATGTGGTCGTGAAATCATTCGACACGCTGTTAATACAAACTGGAGTTCTCAAAAGCTTGATTTCTAAATTCATCCAATTTGTTGAGCTTAAGAAATCGCTCTTTCCCGACTGCCTCAAAGTCAAAATTCAACTTCTTGACTGCCTAATAGGCTCGATGCTCCAATTCTACTGACAAATGACATGTTGACCGATCCCAGCAATCGATCAATACGTATTATTAACGAGTTAGGCACAATAGCATTCCATACCACGTCAATAACAGCATAGAGAAATATGAAAGCGGTTAAATCTAATTATTTATAGCCGAGATAGCTGCAACTATAAATAATTAACTTATGAATTCGATTAGGTTGAACTAATTATGATAGCACAATCAATTTAACCTATCGCTACTAGGGTTCA
This sequence comes from Ajuga chamaepitys, assembly GCA_958295605.1. Lineage (NCBI taxonomy): Eukaryota > Viridiplantae > Streptophyta > Magnoliopsida > Lamiales > Lamiaceae > Ajuga > Ajuga chamaepitys. Next base: position 21,141,026 of record OY282506.1, on the reverse strand, counting down.
ATCGTTCTTGACAATATCAGATCAGGAACGATTAAATAGCATTTAGAATTTATTTAATCAACTGAGTCGTCCATTCAATATCATAAATAAATTCTATATAAATAAGATCGAATTCATAAGCACTTGAAATAAACAAGAACAATAAACTGCAACGCCTCACAATATCATAATCGAAATTAAAGCCCTTGAATCAGAATAAGAACCTTAGTCACGCATGTCGGAATTGATATTCTTCATAGAATTTTGTCTAGCAATTGTATTGAAGGAATAAGAATCAAACGAAAAGGAAAAATACTGGTGAATTGCACTGGGTAGGAGAGAGAGAGCGCGTATTGGAATGAATAAAAGGAACTGACGCCTCCCTACTTTAGTTCATGCTAGGATTAAAAATTCCTATTCCTACTCCTAATCAAATCTTAGTAATATCCAATCTTATCTCTAAAAAGAAAATATCTAGAAATAATATCTAATTAATTACAATAAAAGAATAAGAGTTTTTTATTAAATAAAACTCTTAGCAGGCCCACATTAGTTTGATCTTGATATTCTGGCCCATTTTCCAGCCCCCAACTCAGCCTATCTGATATCTTGGCCCATCTTGGCCCAATTCTCCATAATTTGAGCCCAAATATCCACTTTAAGCCCAATTTCTCCTTAAGCCCAAAATATTTCTTCCTACAACCAAAGAGAATCAATTAGTCAAATTAAAATACAAAAGTAGACTAATTATTGGGGAAAATGCATATAAAATATGGAATAATAAAGACACATCATTTTCCCAAATGAGTTGATATGGCGAAAGTCCTAAAGGGATCTTGTAGCCGTCCTATATGTACATAGGGCATCATCTAACTTCATTGACCAATCCTTTATGTTCCCGTTCACTGACTTCTCAAAGATTTGCTTGATTTCTCGATTAGCCAGTTCCACTTAACTGGCTTGAGGATGACACAGAGTAGTGACTGGGTGCTTCACCCCATACTTGGCTAATCGTGCAGCTAGCCACTTGTTGGAAAAATGTGACCATCTATCGCTTAGTAAGGCTCCTGGAGTTCTGTACCTCGTGATAATGTTCTTTTGGAGAAATTTCAATACTACCTTGGCATCATTTGTTTGGGTAAGAACAGCCTCCACCCATCATGAAACATATCCAACAGCAACCAAGATATATTGGAACCCATTCAAAGCTGGAAAGGGTCCCATGAATTCTATGCCCCACACGTCAAATAGCTCAACTTCAATGATAGTGGTGAGGGGCATCTCATGCTTTTGTGATATTCCTCCCGTCCATTGGCAGTGGTCACACTGCAAGATAATTTATGACAATCTTTATAGATCGTCTGCCAATAAAAACCTCCTTGGAGCACCTTTGCAGTTGTTCTTGCTGATGCGGAATATCCCCCACTTGGGGATAAGTGACACTGTGTGATTATGTCCCTTACTTCAGTATAAGGGACACACCTTCGGATAATAGTGTTCGTACATCTTCTGCATAGGTAGGGATCGTCCCATATGTAGAACTTGGCATCATGATAGAAATTTTCTTCTTATGGGGTGGTAGATTCGGCATAATTCCACTCACTATATGATTCACAGTCTCATTGTACCAAGGAGCATCTTCCACAACCAATACGTACTCATCCAGAAATGTGTCATTAATTGCCTTTTCTTGTTCCTTTTCATTCGCTTCATTCTCAATTCTGGACAAGTGATCAGTAACCACATTTTCACATCCCCTTCTATCTTGGATCTCCAAGTTGAATTTTTGCAATAGAAGTACCCATCTGATTAAACTTGGCTTTGAATCTTGCTTTGCAAACAAATACCGAAGGGCTGCGTGGTCAGTGTATACTATTGTCTTTGCTTGTATTAGATATGCTCTGAATTTGTCACATGCATAGACAACGGCTAGCAACTCCTTGTCCGCGGTAGTGTAATTTGCTTTGATGGCATTGTAGATGACTTGAAAAATCTTTTCTCTCTTTTAGGCCCAAAGTTGCCCCTATAGCCATGTCGCTCGCATCACATATTATCTCAAATGGTTGAGACCAATCTGGTGTGATCAATACTAGGGCCGTCACTAATGCTTTCTTCAAGGTCTCGAATGCCTGCACACAAGAATCATCGAACACAAAAGGAGTATCTTTTTCTAGTAAACAAGAAAAAAGGTTTAGATATTTTTGAGAAATCTTTTATGAACCTTCTATAGAACCCCGCATGTCCTAGAAGACTTCTAACCTGTTTTTCATTCTTTGGAGATGTCAATCTCTCTATGGCAACTACCTTAGCTCTATCGACTTCTAAACCTGCAGATGAAATGTTGTGACCAAGAACTATGCCATCACTAACCATGAAATGACATTTTTCCTAATTTAGGACAAGATTGGTGTCTTCACACCTTTGCAAAACCTAAGCTAAGTTGTCTAAGCAGTGATCAAAAGATGACCTTGTAACAACGAATTTTGTGTATTGAATTAACAAACACAAAATACTTGTACAAATTAATTCCAATTGGATTGAAATGAATAACTTTATAGGTTACAATCTCTATTCTTCAATCCTCTGATTCTTCTCTTTGAATGTTTTCTTCGAATTTGAAAGTTTGGGGAAAAATGCTTCTTGATTTCCTCCGCCGCTTTTATTGTTCTTGAATAACGTTTATCCGAAAGCCGAGCGGCTTGATTCCGGATCAAGTGTTATTTCTTGATGATTTTAACGAAGAACATCTTCGAATCTTGAAGAATGTCTTCGAATCTTTAAGAACGTCTTCAAATTTTCAAGTGCTTTGAGTCTTCTGGATTTCTTGGGGTTCTTCCAACTTCTTGAAGCTCTCAACTTGTTGTTTTTAATAAATGAATAGAGACCTCCTTTATAGGTGTGGAGAGGAGCTTTTTCCTTATTTCCTTTGCCATGTGGCATTATTTGATTGGCCACCCTTGATTTGATGGGATTGGTCTGTGATGGTTGGGCTAAACCTGATTTGGTTGGGCTAGGCCTGATTTGGTTGGGCCTGGCTTGACTTGGCCTGATTTGGTTGGGCTAGGCCTGATTTGGTTGGGCCAAGTTGGCTTTTTTGCCTTTCTATTTGTAGAGGCCCTTTTGATTGGTTGGACCTTCTTGCTGGATTAGGTCATTTTGACTTGATTGAGCCTTTCTTGATTTGATTGGGCCCTCTTGCCAAAGTGTTGGTAGATAATTTATTTTGGCCCACATTAAATATCAATTATACTATACACTTAGCAATTAATTTATTAAATTCCTAAGACATGAATAATATTTTTTTATTAATATTCAATTATACTATACACTTAGCAAAATTTATTAATCTACAGACCCAAAGACATAATAGTCATCCATAAAGACTTCCATGATATTCTCTATCAAACCCCCAAATATTGCCATCATGCAATGCTGAAAAGTAGCAGGTGCATTACAAAGCCCAAATGACATTCTACTTAACGCAAAGATACTATAAGGACACACAAATGTTGTCTTCTCTTGGTCTTCGGGGGCAATCATGATTTGATTATAGCCCGAATAACCATCAAGGAAACAGTAATACTCGTACCCCACTAACCTATCAAGCATTTGATCTAACAAAGGAAGGGGAAAATGGTCTTTACGGGTATCTGCATTTAGTTTTCCATAGTCTATACATACTCACCATCCCGTAATTAACCTAGTAGCACCTCATCAAAATCACTCTTAACAATAGTCATCCCCCTTTTTTAGGGACCACTTGAGTCGAACTTGCCCACTTACTATCCGAAATTGGAAAGACAATCCCTACATCTAACCATTTAAGCACTTCTTTCTTAACGATTTCTTGCATCATGGAGTTAAGCCTACGTTTATTTTGGACTGTGGGTTTATACTCATCCTCCATTAGGATTTTGTGCATATCGTGGGACTAATTCCCTTTAAACCAACAATTGACCAACCTATCGCAGATTTATATCTTCTCAAGACCCTTAGCAATTTCTCAGTTTCAGACCCAGTTAAAGAGGAATAGATTAGTATCGGATATCTTCTTTCATCATCAAGGAACTCATCCCTTAGATGATCTTGTTACAGCTTGAGGTCCGTGCAGCCTTCACCCCCTTTTGGTACCTCCTCAACAACTTTCTTACCTATGTCCTCATTGGTTAGGCTTCCTTTTGGAGCTTCCTGCAAGGCATCAAGAGCACTAACGTTTTCCACAAGATCAAGGTTAGTAGACTCATGGTGATCAATATTAAAAATAGAATCAGCAAGGCAAACTTCAAGGGAATATCAATCACTAGGTGAGATTAAGTTCTTATAAAATGTGGCATCTAAAGACTGTATAGAGCTACATGTTTCAATTTGATTGACTTCCTCACTATCGCGTTGTTGTAGAGCTTTATATAAGAAAAAATGACTTTCTCCTCATCTGCCCTCAAAGTTAATTCCCCTTTTTGGAAATCTATAAGAGCCTTACCCGTTGCTAAAAACGGATGACCTAAGATTAAGGGGACTTACTTGTTTTCTATCATGTCTAGGACTACAAAATCAGCAGGAATTATAAATTTACCAACTTTTAACAAAAGCATCCTCTACAATGGCTCGTGGCCGACTCATAGAGCGATCGGCCATTTGTAGAGCGATTGTAGTGGGTTTCATCGTGCTTATTCCTAATTTTTTAAATATAGACAGAGGCATTAAGTTGATACTAGCTCCTAGATCGCACTGTGCTTTATCAAAAGTTTCATTACCTATTTTTCCCGCAAGAGTAATACTACCTGGATCTGTGCACTTCAAGGGTAGTTTCCTTTGGATCACTGGATTGCACTCTTCAGTCAAATTCACCGTCTCATATTCTTCCCACTTTCTCTTCTTTGGAATCACTTCCTGCAAGAATTTCGCATAGTTTGGCATCTGTTGTAGTGCTTCAACAAACAGAATGTTGATTTAGATTTTCTTCAGTACATCCAAAAAATTTACGAAGTGTTCATCGATCTTCTTCTTCCTTAGGACCTGTGAGAATGGAATAGGAGGGACATATTCTGGTATGTTGCCTTTGATGTCTCGCCCCTCACTCGTTTTTAAGGCATCGTTTTGCCTCTTTTCTTTTCCTTGTGCCCCTCTTTCTTCCTTCAACTGCTCTCTCTCTACTACCTTCTCTTTATCAACCGGCAGCTTGGGACCAGTGCCACTTCTCAACCAAATTGCTTGACACTGTTCTCTCGGATTCACCACTGTGTCACTCGGGAATTGTCCTTGCTTATGTTGGGCTCCTACTATGTTTATTAGTTGAGTCATGTTGGTAGAAATTTTATTGATGCTACTCGAGTCACTTGATGTCTGCTCCCAATGTTCTTGTTTAGCTCAATAAATTTTCCGTCTATCTTTCTCTCCAATTGAGCTAGTTTTTCCTCATACTTAGTAAACTGTGATTGAACTATCTCCTCTTGTGACGGCTTCTTGCCATCATGGATCATTCCATTCATGACGGCAAGTCCTGTTGGTGGATTGAGTGAATTCTTTGTATTACCATAGGAGAACTTCTAGTAATTCCGGTTAGGTTGGTACTAATTGTACCTTGGCTGATAATTTTGAAAGCTATTAAAGTTCCTATGATTCACGAAATTAACATCTTCAATATCTTTAAATATTGTGATGAGGTATCAGTGTGTTGTGCTAACGTCAGACTAGTTAGCAGACTTACTTGGTTGGTCAAAGCGGATAACTGAGAGGTAAGAGTGTCACTCGGCTCAACATCTAAAATACTAGCCACTCTTCGCGATTGATTCCTCTCATTCGGCCATTGATAACTGGTTATGGCCATTGCGACCAAGAAGGAATGCATACCACATATTTTTCTCCATCAGACTACCTCATGCGACATCATCCACGTGATCTCGCCTGGAACAAGCAAACCATTATAAAATTTGCACACCTGCTATTTCTTCGAAAACCCATGTTGGGGACAACCCCGAATAAGATCTCAGAATCTTTCCCATTCTTCACTGAACGGTTCTTGATCCAATTGCTTGAAGTGATATATCTTATTCTGTAGATCTAACATTTTGGTCGGTGGAAAGTACTTCAAAAGAAATCTTGTGCTCAAGTCCTCCCATTTTGTGACATAATCTAACGAATTATACCACTGGAGTGCTTTGTCCTTCATTGAGAATGGGAAAAACCTTATTTTTACCTGTTCGTGCAGCACATAATTCATCTTGATTATTTCAGCCAACATGCGGAACTTATTCAGATGCACATTCGAGTCTTCCAGCGCGCTACCACCAAACTGGTTCTGTTACACAATATTTATCAGCGCTGGCTTCAACTCGAAGCTATTGGTATTTAATGGCAGTGGTTGCACTCCTCAGACCGGTTGATTTGGCATGGGACGAAGACAATCACTTATAAGTGTGATGTCCTCGTCTACATCATCTTGTACGATCTCAGCTTGTCTCCACTGCTGTGGTGGATGTTGTTGCTGCAGATTAGTTACTCTATCATCCAGATGGGCCGAGGCCCCTAATAGACGATTTAACACATCCTCTTGATTCTAATTCTTTGGAGCATTCTCCATCTCGAATGTGGGATTTCTTCTCGTTCGGTATCTTCGAGTTGTTGCCTCAATCTCAGGATCGAAATGACCAAGTTGTTCATTCCCTTTTGACGTAGTTTGCATGTGAAACCTGAAAACACCAACAAAAAGAATACCACGTAACACAGAAATAAATAAAACTAAATTTAAAGAACAAAAATTAAATTGCAAAAAAATAAAATCTATTCTAGTGTCCTCCTATTACTTAGGGTAAAAACTAAGGCGCTAAGCCTATTCCCCGGCAACGGTGCCAAAAACTCGACAGGCTCTAATCCTAACCCTTAACTACCGCAAGTGTGTGGGTGTAGGAGTATATAGTGAAAGTCAATGTCGATCCACAAAGAATGGGTTTAGGTAGTCTGATACCCTAATTATCTAAGATTATCCTAACTAGATACTGGAATTTGGAAAGATTGTTTATAACTAAACTATATTGCATATAATCTATTAAACGAATTAATTAACAAGAATTGGTTTCCAATCAAAGAGAATGTATCCTAGGGTGTTGATTTAAGGAATTATGCTAATGAATGATTAATATCTAAATTATAAACCTTTAAACCAGATTTAATATCTATTAGGCGACACTTAATTAACTTAGCCCTTCTCTCGAACCGACTCAATCCTAGATTGATTAGAACAATTACTATTCCGAGTCAATTAATCCTAACAACACCTAAAAGCCCCTTAACTTTTGCCTACACAGTCATAGACAACCACGCTATACGTCGTACGTCTATTAACAACTCCCTCTTCTTGAAGCGGAATTGCTAAACAATTAGACTAAGCCTAATTGATCAGTTTATGCTCAATCATAAAATAAGAACAAACTTATAGATAGATAATAAAAACTGGAGTTTATAGCTTAAAAGACAAAATCAAACATAATTGTAAAATCCCTAGTCTCTAACCATATGACACGAGTAATTTAGCTAATCATGCCCACTATCAAATCTCAATAATAATTCAAAGAAACCATTGTTAAAAAATCACAAATAACCAAGAAATAGTAAAATCCAAATACTCGGCTCTTCGATCTTCATCACGTCTTGCTCGTCGATCCTCGTTCTCAAGCCTCGTACTTGAAAGTATGTAAAAGTATAATGTTATCTCCCAAAACTCAAGCGTGGACCTCCTCTTATAAGTTGGGGATGTATCTTGGTGTGTTTAGGCTCCAAATCATACTTGAAGTAGGAAATCCTTCACACAACGAGCTTGTATTACGACAGTACAAAAGGATCCTTGTCTACGTCATCTTTTACGATCTGAGGTTGTCTCCGCTGTTGTGGTTGCTGTTGTTACTACAAATTAGTTACTCTATCATTCAGATGGGCCAAGACCCCTAATATCTAATTCAGCACATCCTCTTGATTCTGATTCTGTGGAGCGTTCTCCATCTCGAATGTGGGATTTCTTCTTGTTCGGTATCTTCGAGTTGTTGCCTCAATCTCAGGATCGAAAGAAACAAGTTGATCTTTCCTTTTTGACCTAGGTTGCATGCGAAACCTTAAAACACCAAAAAAAAAAAAAAGAATACCACGTAACACAAAAATAAATAAAACTAAATTTAAATAACAAAAATTAAATTGAAATAAAATAAGATCTACTCTAGTGTCCTCCTATTAATCAAGTAAAAACTAAGGCGCTAAACCTATTCCCCCACAATGGCGCCAAAAACTTGACAGACTCTAATCCTAACTCTTAATTACCACAAGTCTACGGGTGTAGGAGTATATGGTGGAAGTCAAGGTCGATCCACATGGATTTAGGTAGTTCGGTACCCTAATTATCTAAGATTATCCTAACTAGATACTGGAATTTGGAAAGATTGTTTATAACTAAATTATATTTCATATAATCTATTAAACGAATTAATTAACAAGAATTGGTTTCCAATCAAAGAGAATGTATCCTAGGGTATTGATTTCAGGAATAAAGCTAATGAATGATTAATCTCTAAATTATAAACTTAATTAACTTAGTCCTTCTCTCGAAGCAACTAAATTGTAGATTGATTAGAACGATTACTCTCCCGAGTCAATTAATCCTAACAACTCCTAAAAGCCCCTTAACCTTTACCTACACAGTCATAGATAACCACGCTATACGTCGTGTATCTATTAACAACTCCCTCCTTTCGAAGCGGAATTGCTAAACGATTAGACTAAGCCTAATTGATAAGATAATGCTTAAACATAAAATAAGAACAAACTTACAGATAGATAATAAAAATTGGAGTTTATCACTTAAAAGACAAAATCAAACATAATTGTAAAATCCCTACTCTCTAACCCTGGGACACGAGTAATTTAGCTACTCGTGCCTACTATCAAATCCCAACAATAATTTAAATAAACATCGTTAAGAAATCACAAATAAACAAGAATTCGTAAAACCCGAATAGTTGGCTCTCCGATCTTCGTCACGTCTTGCTCGTCGATCCTCGCTCTCAAGCCCCGTACTTGAAAGTATGTAAAAGTATAATTTTATCTCCCAAAACTCGAGCTTGGACCTCCTCTTATAAGTTGGAGACGAATCTTGGGGTGTTTAGGCTCTAAATCCTACGTGAAGTAGGAAATTCTTCCTAAAACGGGCTTCTATCACAGTTGCGCGCAAGGTTCCTCGCGGTCGTGACACTTCTATTAAAATAAACTAAATGCAACGCCTTTTGTCGCAACCACAATACATGTTTGTCTCGGTTGCGATGCATGACAATTGCAACTTTCAATTTTGGCCACCTTTTGTCATGGCCACGAGGCTTTACCTGTCGCGGTCGCTGATAACACGTTAATTATGCATGTAATTAGGTCGATTTATGATAGTAGTTTATAGGAATTATGTGCATATTTGGTCAAGAATTGGATAAAGTGCTATAGATTGGACCATTTAAGGTGTTTGACTTATTTTAAGGTATTTTTGAGCATTTTCAGGATTAAAAGTCATGATTTACGACTATCGGAAGAAAGAAACAAGTCAAATAGGGTCAAAACGGATGAAAAGAGGACAAACCAGAGCAGAAATGACACAGCCGCGTCAAAAGGCCAACACGGCCGCATGAAAAGTGGCCTAGAACATGGAAAATACACTGCCGAACCAACACGGCCGCGTCAAATATGGAACACGGCTGCGTCAGAAAGTTCTCCAAAAATAGAGTTTTTTGTCAGCTTGACACATCTCTAGTATTTTGGCTATATCGTGAGATCTACAACTCTGATTGAGGTGTAATTGGTGGAGTTAAAAAGCTGATTCAAAGGGCTACAACTTTGTTTGAAAGGGGCCAAACCCAAAAATGACCGGAAGACCCTAAAAAATGGCCTGGAAGTCAGACCTGAAAACTCGCCTGAGCAAAACGGACGCGGCCGTGATGCACGTTAATTGCATGTAATTAGGTCAATTTATGATACTATTTTATAGGGATTATGTGCGTAAAGGGTTAGGAAATGGATGAAATGTGATATAAGTGACAAATTAACGTACTCGGCTTGTTTTAAGGTATTTTGAGCATTTTCAGGATAAAAAGTTGTGATTTACGACTATCGGGCAAGAAAACAAGTTGAAACAGAGTGAAAAACCGGCCCAAAATAGAGAAAACCAGTGGAAATCGGTCCGAACCGTCCAAGAACCGGTCCAAACTGGTCCAGACCGGCCTGAACCGGTCAAGGAGCAAAACGGAGCAAGAACCGACACGGCCGTGTCACATAAGCAACACGGCCGTGTCAAAAGTGTTGTGCAAAGTCAAAATAGGCTCTGGAGGAGTAACACGGCTGTGTCACAAAGCAACACGGCCGTGTCAAATTATGCGCGGAAATTGAAGTTTTGCAAGCAACACGGTCGTGTCATTTAAGCAACACGGCCATGCCAAAAAGGCCATCGTTAATAAAAATCCTGTTTTAAAAGGGGATATGATTTCCCAATTTAATTGGGCTTATCTAAACTCTATAAAAAGGGGTCCAAGTTAGTTTTTCAAGGGAGACACATAATATCCGAGTTTTGAGGTGGTAGACGACTTGGACGACGACGAAGATTCAATCAACGGAACGATTTACTCGGGTTTAGCGATTTTTCCTAGTTTTAATTTTCTATAATGTTTTGTTTTGAATATTGTATTGAATTGAACCTAGTCATGAGTAGCTAAGCTATTCGTGTCCTAGGGTTAGAAAGTAGGGATTATTTTATGACAATGTTTTGATTTACGTTTTAACTTATTGAATTCTGTTCTTATATGTGTTTATCTTTATATTTGTTTTAATGTGAATTTAGACTGACCATCTAGGTTTAGTAATCTCGTTTAACAAATCCGCTTCGAGAGAAGGGGTTTGTTATTAGACGTACGATATAGAGCACAGTTGTCTATGACTGTGTAGGCATAGGTTCATGAGCTTTTTAGAGTTTCTAGGATTAATTGACTCGAGAGGGTAATTGTCTTAGTTAATCAACGATTTAACTACTTCGAGAGGAGGGTTAGGTTAATATTGCGCCGCTTAATAAACACTAGATCGGTTAAAATTAGTAAGTTAATTCTAATCATCATTGGAATAAATATCCTGAAATCGATACCCTAGGATTCCTTTTATTCTTGATTGTTAATTCTTTGTGGTTACTAAGTTTGAGTTCATATTTCATTGAGTATTTTAATTAGTAAAATCAACCTTGTGCAATTTAGTATCTGGTTAGGACAATCCTATAATATTGAGGTATCGAACTACCTAAAACTATTCCTTGTGGGATCGACCTTGATAATTGTTACTACACCTACATCCGTACACTTGCGGAACACTAGGTTAGAAACCAACGTGTCAAGTTTTTGGCTCCGTTGACGGGGAATAGGATTTAGCGCTTAGTTTTTATCTTGAAAATAGGAAGAAACTAGACTAGATTTTTTATTTTTTTTTGAATATTTTTATTTTTATTTTTGTTTTTATTTTTTTTTTAATTTTTGTGTTACGCGGTATTTGTTGTTTTTGGTGTTATCAGGCTTCGCATGCACACCAGATGAAAAGGGAAAGAAACTCTTCTTCCTTTCGATCCAGAAATTGAAGCGACAGCTCGTAGACACCGAACTAGAAGGTCTGAGATGGAGAACCCAACGCAGCAACCGAATGATGAAGCTTTAAATAGAGTGCTAACAGCTTTAGCACGATTGGACGATCGAGTTACTAACATACAGCAGCAGATACCTGTACAGCAGCTACAGTTGCCACAGCAGCACGGACAAATTCCAATAGAGCCAGATGCGGGAGATGAAGATGATACGCCCATTAGTGACTGTTTAATGCCTAATCCAAATCAACAGTCAAGAGGAGTACAACCCCCACCACTTAATGCCAATAGTTTCGAGCTGAAGCCTGCACTAATCAACATAGTGCAGCAAAACCAGTATGGGGGAAGTGCATTAGAGGATCCGAACGCTCACCTGATAAAGTTCTGAACACTGGCAGAAACCATCAAAATAAACCATGTGCCGCATGAGCAGGTTAAACTGAGACTGTTCCCCTTTTCGTTGAAGGATAGAGCCCTCCAATGGTTTAATTCATTGGAAGATATCACCAGCTGAGAAGATTTGAGTACTTCGTTTCTATAGAAGTACTTTCCACCGAGCAAGATGCTCGACTTGCAGAATCAGATTAATCAGTTCAAGCAAATGGATCAGGAGCCGTTTGGAGAAGCTTGGGAGCGATTCCGGGATCTTATCCGGAGTTGCCCTCAACATGGGTTTACGAAAAAGCAGTAGATATGTAAGTTTTATAATGGCTTACTTGCTCCGACCAGAAACCAAGTTGAAGAGGTTAATTTTCTAAATCAAAGGAACTTCAACAACTTCTAAAACAACCAGCCTAGGTACAATCAGTACCCACAAAATCGGAATCACCAAAATTTCTCATATGGGAATTCCAAGAACACACTCAATCCACCACCTGGGTTTGCTATTTCAAATGGTATGATCCATGACGGTAAGAAGTCATCACAAGAAGAGATTGCCCAGTCACAGTTTGAAAAGTATGATGAGAAGTTAGCTCAGTTGGAGAAGAAAGTAGAAGGGAAATTTATTGAGCTGAACAAGCATATTACTGGGCAAGGGGCAGACATCAAGAGGCTAGAGAATACGATGGTTCAGACTCAAGCAAGTATTGGTGAGTTGTCTTCTAATATGAGCCAATTGATCAAGATTGTCGGGGCCCAACACAAGCAGGGCCAATATCCGAGTGATACGGTGGTGAATCCAAGAGAGTAATGTCAAGCCATTCAGCTGAGGAGTGGTACTGAGTACGAGGGACCCCAGCTGCCGGTTGATAAAGATAAAGCAGTGGAAAAAGATCAAATGGAAGAGAAGCACGAGCAGTCGGGCAAAAAGAAGGCAGTAAAGCAAAGCAAAGGAAAGGAAATCAAAGTAGACATCCCACCTTATGTCCTGGCTGTCCCATTCCCACAAGCTTTAAGGAAGAAGAAGATTGATGAGCAGTTCGCGAAGTTTTTGGATGTGCTCAAGAGGATCCAAATTAACATCCCCTTTGTTGAAGCACTATAGCAGATGCCGAACTACGCTAAATTTTTTAAGGAAGTGATCTCAAAGAAGAAGAAGTGGGAAGAATACGAGATAGTCAACTTGACTGAAGAGTGCAGTGCTGTGATCCAAAGGAAGCTACCGCTCAAGTGAAAAGATCCAGGTAGTTTTACTATTGCATGTCAAATAGGTAATGTTACATTTGATAAGGCACTGTGTGATCTAGTGGCTAGTATTAACTTGATGCCACTATCTCTTTTTGAGAAATTGAATCCAGGTACCTTAAAACCCACTACAATTTCTTTACAAATGGCTGATCGGTCTATGACTTGGCCAAAGGGGATTGTAGAGGATGTTTTGTTAAAAGTTGGAAAGTTTATAATACCTGTGGATTTTGTGGTTTTAGATATGGTAGAAGACAAAGATGTCCCTTTGATTTTAGGTCGCCCGTTTTTAGCAACATGAAAAGCATTAATAGATGTTCAAAAGGGAGAGTTGACATTAAGGGTAGATAAAGAGCAAGTTACTTTTTCAATCTATAAAGCTCTACAACATCATGATAGGGAGGATGAATCTCAATTAGAAACATGTAGTTTTGTTCATTCAATTGAAGCTGCATTTTGTAGGAAACTAACCTCCCCAAGTGATGGTGATCCCCCTTGAAACATGCATCACAAATTCTGTTTATAATGTTAATCTTCATGACCCTACTGACCTTGACCTTGCCGAAAGTGTTAGTGCATTGAATGCTTTGCAGGATGCTCCTAAAGAGAGCTCGACTCAAGAAAACATCAACAAGAAAGTGGTTGAAGAAGAGCAAAAAGGGGGCGATGTATGCCCAGAGCTGAAACCATTACCTGATCATCTGTGGTACGTATTTCTAGATAATGAAAACAGATATCCGGTAATAATCTCTTCTTCCCTTACTGATTTTGAAACTGATAAGCTGTTACGTGTATTGAGGAAGTATAAATCTGCTATAGGCTGGTCGATTGCTGACTTGAAAGGAATTATTCCTACTATTTGCATGCATAAAATTCTGATGGAAGATGAGTATAAACCCTCTGTTCAAAACCAACGTAGGCTTAACCCAATGATGCAAGAAGTAGTTAGGAAAGAAGTACTTAAGTGGTTAGATGCTGGGATAGTCTTTCCTATTTCTGATAGTAAGTGGGTAAGTCCAACTCAGATTGTGCCAAAGAAGGGAGGGATGACTGTAGTTAAGGGTGATCTTGATGAGGTCATAGCCACTAGGGTGATTACGGGCTGGCGTGTATGTATAGATTATAGGAAACTTAATGCAGCTATTCGTAAAGACCATTTTCCCCTTCCCTTTCTAGATCAAATGCTTGATAGGTTAGCAGGATATGAGTATTATTATTTTCTCGATGGTTATTCGGGGTACAATCAGATTGAAATTGCTCCGGAGGATAAAGAAAAAACTACTTTTGTGTGTCCTTATGGTGTCTTTGCTTTTCGTAGAATGCCATTTGAGCTTTGTAATGCACCTGCTACTTTTCAACGGTGTGTGATGGCAATTTTTGGGGGTTTGATAGAAAATATAATGGAGGTATTTATGGACGATTTCTCTGTGTTCGGTTCGTCTTTCGATAATTGTCTAGATAACTTAGCTCAGGTGCTTAAAAGGTGTGAAGAAACCAATTTGGTCCTTAACTGGGAAAAATGTCATTTCATGGTAAAAGATGGGATAGTCTTAGGGCATAGAATTTCATCACAAGGATTAGAAGTTGATAGGGCTAAGGTAGTGGCAATAGAGAAATTACCACCTCCTAAGAATGAAAAAAGGGGTTAGAAGCTTTTTAGGACATGCGAGGTTTTATAGAAGGTTCATAAAGGATTTTTCTAAAATTGCTAAACCTTTATCTCGTTTGTTAGAAAAAGATACTCCTTTTGTTTTCGATGATGCATGCATACAGGCTTTTGAGACGCTAAAGAATGCATTGATCACTGCTCCAGTACTGATTACACCTGACTGGTTACAACCATTCGAGGTTATGTGTGATGCGAGCAACATGGCGGTGGGAGCTGCATTCGGTCAAAAGCGGGAAAAGATTTTTCGAGTCATATACTATGCCAGCAAAACACTCGACCCTGCTCAAGCAAACTATACCACCACAGAGAAGGAACTTTTAGATGTTGTTTATGCTTGTGATAAATTTCGTTCATATCTTGTACAAGCTAAAACAATAGTTTATACTGATCATACTGCTCTTAAGTATTTGTTTGCTAAGCAGGATTCCAAGCCAAGACTAATTAGATGGATATTGCTTTTACAAGAATTTGACTTGGAGATCAAAGATAGGAAGGGCTGCGAAAATGTAGTGGCTGACCACTTGTCTCGCATTGAGAATGAGGCGGATGCAAAGGGCCAACAAACAGCCATTAGCGATATCTTTCCAGACGAGCACGTGATGGTTGTGGAGAATGGCCCATGGTATAGTGACATCGCAAATTTTATAGCGAGTGGGATTGTTCCGGACTTTCCTCATCATAAGAAGAAGAAAATTTTCCATGATGTAAAGTTCTACATATGGGATGATCCCTATCTCTATAGGAGATGCGCGGATACAATCATTAGACGGTGTGTGCCTCAAGAGGAAGTGAAAGATATCATAACTCATTGTCAATCATCCCCAGCTGGGGGACATTTTGCATCAGCACGAACAGCAGCGAAGGTGCTTCAAAGTGGCTTTTATTGGTCATCCATTCACAAAGACTGTCATGCGTTCATTCTGCAATGTGATAAGTGCCAAAGGACCGGAGGAATCACACGGAAGCACGAGATGCCTTTCACCACAATTCTTGAAGTTGAGTTGTTTGATGTATGGGGGATAGATTTTATGGGACCCTTTCCATCCTCAAATGGGTTCCAATACATCTTGGTGGCTGTGGAGTATGTTTCGAGATGGGTGGAAGCTGTTCCGACCCAAACAAATGACGCCAAGGTGGTACTAAAATTCCTCCAAAAGAACATTTTGACAAGGTATGACACTCCAAGAGCCTTGATTAGTGATGGGGGCTCCCATTTTTGTAATAGATGGATGACAGCATTATTGGCTAAGTATGGGGTAAAACATCGTGTGACCACTCCGTATCATCCTCAAGCCAATGGCCAAGTGGAACTAGCAAATCGAGAAATCAAGCAAACACTAGAGAAGTCGGTAAATGGGAACCGGAAAGATTGGGCAATGAAATTGGATAATGCGCTTTGGGCATATAGGACGTCATATAAAACTCCTTTGGGGCTTTCGCCGTATCAATTAGTGTTTGGGAAGGCATGTCATCTACCGGTTGAATTGGAGCATAGAGCATATTGGGCAGTCAAGAAGCTGAATTTCGACTTCGAAGCTGCTGGAAAAGAGCGACTCTTAAAGCTCAACGAACTGGAGGAGTTTAGACAACAAGCATTCGAAAACTCCAGCTTATACAAATAGTGGGTCAAGAGGTTCCACGACCGGATGATCACGAATCGCATATTTAAAGCCGGCGAACAAGTTCTCTTGTTCAATTCCCATCTACAACTTTTTCTGGGCAATTTGAAATCTCGATGGTCAGGCCCATTCACAATCAAAACAGTCAGAGCATCGGGTGTAGTGGAGCTGTTGAATCAAGACGGGAGCACATTTCTCGTGAATGGATAACGAATTAAGAAATACTACACCACCGACCAAATACAAACCGTACATGAAGTGCGGTTGAAAGAAGCAAATTAGAATCAAAGGTCGTCAAGCTTGAGACGTAAAACAAAGCGCTTGTCGGGAGGCAACCCGATATTTAGTGTTTTATGTACTATCTTTAAATTCTTTTAGTTTTATGGTAATTTTATGTTTTTTTTTTTTTTTTTTTGCATTGTTAGGTATCAATATGGATGAGTAGTGCACAAAACGGGGGTCGAAAAGACGAAAAATCTCGCTCGGAAGGAAAATCAGAACAACACGGCCGTGTCATAAAGGGACACGGCCGCGTAAAAAAGGGTGTAAAACGAGTGCAAATCTCTGGAAGGCAACACGGCCGCGTCACAACACGAACACGGCCGCGTCAGTTTGGCTCAAGAGTAACACGGCCGCGTCAAAAGACGTCTCCAACACGGGTAAAAGTTCTGTACGACCAACACGGCCGTGTCACATTTTGGACGCGGCCGTGTCAAAAGCGCCACAGAAAATCAGGTTTGGCTCCACTTCAACACGGCCGTGTCAATACATAACACGGCCGTGTCACATCTCAGCAGTTTAAAACACGTAATAAGGTTATAATTTCGTCCCCTCTCTTTCTTTTGCTACTCACGCACATAAACACCCAATTTCACACACCTTCCACCAATTCACGCACGAACACACTCAAATTCACCCACAATCCAACTCAAACACAATCACACACTCTAATTCACTCACTAACTCAATCAAAGTCGAAAATTTCGACTCACATCCGAGGAACTAGGGCACAATCCGAATCGTTTTATTCTTCGACTAAACTTCTCCGGTAAGTGAAGCTAACCCTTATTGGTTTGTTTCCCATTAATTTTTTATGCTTGATTCGTATCGGGGACGATTTAATTTCATGATTAATGTGATTATTGTAGTGCTTATGTGCTAAATGATGCGATTTGGGTATGCACTTGTAAGAATAGTGAATGGGGTTTACTTCATGAGTATGGGTTGTAGTGATTGTTGTTAAATTAGATGAAAATGCTATGGTTATAATGGAACGAGAACACCGATTGAATTTCATGTGTTTGAGTCATTGAGGCATATTATCAAACATGTTATGTGCATGATTTATAGTGAGCTATGTGACTTGATTTATATCCCTTATAGCAATTCTACATGATGCACGAATTAATGGAATTAAGATGAATGTTCAAGTTGATTAAAGTCGAGGTTTCAATAATTAACGAACTCCAAAATGAAGCGGTTAGGAATTGAGCATGAGATAGGGGGTATATAATGCATAAATGGCTCGGGTGTTACTAGCATATGAATGTCTCGTTAGATTAGTTGGCATAGTCATTTTTCGTCTATAATTGCACAAAGCTAAGGATTGTGTCACTACTAATTTGTGTGGTGTTAAGTGTGTGCACAGGGTACTAAAAATGGCACCACCGAAAGGAAACTCTAGTCGTAGCAGAGGCAAGCAAGTCATGGTTGAAGAAACCCCGGCTGTTAACCCAAATGACAGTCAGACTCTTCTCGGGTTCTCTTTGACGGAGGTTGAACATAAGGCTCAGTTTGAAGAGCTTCGTCATCGCACTGTTATCCCAACAAGGTTTGGTAGTGATAATCTGACTCGGGCAATGGGCATTCATGATAATGTCCGTACTTTTCTCAACCAGGTCGGGTTACTTCAGCTCATGAGAGTGCAACAGACATACAGACGAATCACTATCGAGTTCTTGAGCACATTCAACATCATTGCAGCCAGTTCTTTTCATTCCACCCGTCCGGACGGAATCACATTCCAATGAATGGGGAAAGCTCGAACATTGACCTACAGTGAGCTGGACAGGATATATGGATTTTCGAAATTTTCAAGAGAGAAACCCCCGGAGATATTTGACCCACACACCTTTTGGGCATTGTTGACAGCTGCACCACCGATTGTAGCAGCCCAACCATATATCTCCAAGGCAACCAAAGCTTCATGGATCCGTAATCCAGTCATTCGGTACTTACAGAAGCTGCTGGCCTACACTCTTTTTGCCCGGCGTGAAGTGGGAGCTGTGAGACAGAGTGAACTTCACATGTTGTGGAACATCTTGCATGGCTATAAAGTAGACTATGCAAAGATATTGATGGAGCACATGGAGAATGTCATCCGGAAGCAAAAGGACAGCATTATGATTGGAGGACTGATCACTCCAATTGCATAAGCTTTTGATGACATCGACCTTATTGATATGGAGCCGGTGAGAGGTGAAGTCCAATTTACATGGGATTTGCTTGAATTGATGCAGGTTGTGATTCTAGGAGAGGATGGGACTGTCCCATATGTGTACCAAAATGTTGGTCCCTATCTTCGTCTGCCGTATGAGATTGGGACAGCGATCACAGGTGTACACGATACAGCGAATCTGTCGCTATCCACGGAAGACCATCTCCAGTAATCTCAACCACCAAAATCCGAGGTGTTCCAGTCCAGGCCACCAGCTGAACAAAGTAGCCACACTCCGAGACAGCCCAGGAAGAAACGAGCATCTACGACAGTTGCTTCCCCATCAGAGTTCAATGACGACATGGTCGGTATCATTAACTCGTTACGGGATGATGTTCGTCTCCATAATGAGTCGATGCGGACTTTTCAAACATCGATGGAGAGGCACTGAACAGAGGTCCGGGGATCTCTTCAAAAAATTCATTCCGAATTACATGCTCAACGAGGAGTACTCAACACACTTCTTCAAAGAAGTGATGAAGACCGCCTGTGGAGACAGCAGCAACAGACTCAATGGGAGGCAATGACACAATTTTGGAGCCAATATGGGTTCCAACCCCCGCCTCCACCTCAGTGATTTGTACGTTAGCACCAAGGCGTACCAGTCTTTTCCTCTAAACATTGGCTTCTAGCCAAGTTTGGGGGAGGGAGTGAATTGTGGACGTCTTGGCCGCTATGTTTATTGTTTTGCTGCTATTTCTACTTTGGTGTAATTGATTGTTTGAGTGATGGATTGATTGTTTGAGTGTTAATTGAACTTGTACTTAAGTTCAGTTGTCGGGTCTGTGAGCCCTTTGCATAATTGATACTTTAATTGTTGGGTCTGTGTGCCCATTGTTATCAAGTACTTTGCTATGCTATTTGATTTAGAGTATTGGGTCTGTGCGCCCAAGTATCTGTTTGATTGGTGTTGGTGGATGTGTGAACCCAATTTTATTGTGTTGTGTGTCCATAATTAATTTTGGGAGTTTTTTTTGTTAGAGTCAAAAGGAAAAAGAATGTAAACCCAAGGTGTAATTGTTGCAAATTTAGGGAAAAGATGGATGATAAAGTGTTAATGATGATACAGTTTTATGCATGAATTTGAATAATTGACACAGAGTGGAGCATGATAGGCAATTTGAGACGAAATTGAGTCAAACTAAGAACTTTGATCAAAATGACCCGTGTGAGAAATTGAGCCTAAAAAGTGACTTCTATTTATGGAGTGCTATATTTTCTTTCAGTGTGATTTTGATTGGATATATTCTTGGTTTCTAGAACTTGTCCTGAGACTGTGTTGAGAATATGTCAAAAGTATAATGTGACTTAGAAAGTGATATAGGCAATTTTTGTTTTGTACCCGATTATTGAGCCTTGAACTAACCTTTTTACTAAGATTTTTTGTGCAAAATATCCGTAGTAAGCCCAATTGAGCTTTTTAAATTTTTGTTCAATAACCTTATATGTTACAAGCCATATACCTTTTAGTTTTAGCCTTTGGCCCTATATTGGACTAATTGAGTAAAGAGGGAGGTGGATTGGAAGGTACATCGGATTCTGGGAACAAAATGGGCGGCAGTATGGATAAGAAAACGGGTAAAAAGTGTCTGAAGTGTTAAGGAGAAAAAAAAAAGGGGGAGAAAAGAGGCAAGTAAATAGAACCTCTCCTTGAAGAATTTTTAGTTTCCTGATTATTTTCGTTAAAAAAAAAAAAACACGGGAAAAAGGCAAAAGAAAGAGCCACTGAAAAAAAAAAAAGGTTCCATAGTTTAGTTATAATAAGGAGAGGTTAGAGGAAGAAGTGTTGGAATGAGACTGAAAAATGGGTAGTCCCATGATGTGGTACCTAAATAGTTGAAAAACACTTGGTTGAAAAGAACCGTTGGTAAGGTGAAGAAATCACCTTGAGGGGTGAATTGCTGAGAAGGGAAGAGTGAGATTGAGTGATTGTATTGAGGGGTAGTGGGGTTATATATATAACTTGATTAGTCCAATGCATAGTCACTTATATCCAAATATGTCCCACCTTATCTTAAGCCAATATTACAACCAAATAAAAGTCCTACTTGATTCTTTGTCACTTATGCTACTGTACTGAATTCGACATAGACAATTGGCAAGCTTATGGTAAAACCGAGCATATAGTCCAATCTGAGTGAAATTTCAAATTTTAGCCATAAACACTAGAGAGATGAGAGAAACACTTACCTGGTGAGGATCAAATGCTTCGAAAGTTTAAGTCTCAAAAGTAGTTAATTTTTGCGCTATCGCATATGCTCATTTATACTGTGGTGTCTAGCTTTTGAAAAAAACCATTTTGAAACTAATTTATCATCTAATCGCCCTAAGTACATGAATTATTTTTTATGTTGTTCGGGACGAACAACAGTTCAATTTTGGGGGGTTTTATGCACGTTAATTATGCATGTAATTAGGTCAATTTATGATACTATTTTATAGGGATTATGTGCGTAAAGGGTTAGGAAATGGATGAAATGTGATATAAGTGACAAATTAACGTACTCGGCTTGTTTTAAGGTGTTTTGAGCATTTTCAGGATAAAAAGTTGTGATTTACGACTATCGGACAAGAAAACAAGTTGAAATAGAGTGAAAACCGGCCCAAAATAGAGAAAACCAGTGAAAATCGGTCCGAACCGTCCAAGAACCGGTCCAAACCGGTCCAGACCGGCCTGAACCGGTCCAGGAGCAAAACGGAGCAAGAACCAACACGGCCGTGCCACAAAGCAACACAGCCGTGTCAAATTATTCGTGGAAATTGAAGTTTTGCAAGCAACACGACCGTGTCAATTAAGCAACACGGTCGTGTCAAAAAGGCCGTCGTTAATAAAAATCCTGTTTTAAAAGGGGATTTGATTTCCCAATTTAATTGGGCTTATCTAAACTCTATTAAAAGGGGTCCAAGTTTGTTTTTCAAAGGAGACACATAATATCCGAGTTTTGAGGTGATAGACGACTTGGACGACGACGAAGATTCAATCAACGGAACGATTTACTTGGGTTTAGCGATTTTTCCTAGGTTTAATTTTCTATAATGTTTTGTTTCGAATATTGTATAGAATTGAACCTAGGCATGAGTAGCTAAGTTATTCGTGTCCTAGGGTTAGAAAGTAGGGATTATTTTATGACAATGTTTTGATTTACGTTTTAACTTATTGAATTCCGTTCTTATATGTGTTTATCTTTATATTTGTTTTAATAACTGAATTTAGACTGGCCATTGACACGTCGGTTTCTAACCTAGTGTTCCGCAAGTGTACGGATGTAGGTGTAGTACTATTGTCAAGGTCGATCCCACAATGAATAGTTTTAGGTAGTTTGATACCCTAATACTCTAGGAATGTCCTAACTAGATACTAAGTTTTAAAGGTTGATTTTACTAATTAAACTACTCAATTAAATATAACTTCAAACTCAGGAAACACGAAAACTAACAATCAAAGAGAAAAGGTATCCTAGGGCTTCGATTTCAGGATATTATTTCAATGTGGAATATGATTAACCTATTAATTTACCAATTCTAGTGTTTATTAGGCGGCACGACAATAATCTAATCCTTCTCTCGAAGCGATTAAACCGTTGATTAATTAAGCTAATTACCCTCTCGAGTCAATTAAACCTAATAACTCCCAAACGATCCTAAGCCACGGCCTACACAGTCATAGACAACTGCGCTCTATGTTCTAAGTCTGATAACAATTCCCTCCTCTCGAAGCGGAATTGTTAAACTAAATTACTAAATCTAGGTGATCAAGCTAAATTCAGTTTAAGCATAAACATAGAGATAAAACACATAAAGAATGGAATTAATAGATTAAATCATAAATCAAAATATTGTTATAAAAATCCCTACTTTCTAACCCTAGGACACGAATAGCTTAGCTACTCATGCCTAGTAATAATCCAATACAAAATCTTAATAAAAACATTGTAAAGAATTAAACTAGAAAAGAATAAATAAACCCGGATGACTCCGTCTCGATGATCTTCGTCTTCTTTGTCCTCCAAGATGATGTAATTTATGTTCTTGATGATTGATCCCCTTTTTCCTAGAGCTTGGGGTCCTTTTTATAGAGTTGGGGACGAATCTTGGAGAAGATAGGCTCAAAATCCTATTAAAACACGATTTCTCTTATCGGTGGACTTTTTGACACGGCCGTGTTGCTTAAATGACACGGCCGTGTTGCTTTGCAATTCTTCAATTTCTGCGCAACTTTTGACACGGCCGTGTTGCTTGAGTGACACGGCCGTGTTCTATTCCAGAATCAACAGCACATTGTGGACCACTTTTGACACGGCCGTGTTGCTTTGTGACGCGGCCGTGTCGGTTCTTGCCCGGTTTTGCTCCTGGACCGGTTCAGGCCGGTTCGGACCGGTTTGGACCGGTTCTTCACCGGTTCTCACTCTTTTGGGCCGGTTTTCACTCTTTTCCAACTTGTTTCCTCGTCCGGTAGCCTGAAAATGCTCAAAATACCTTAAAACAAGTCAAAACACATCAAATGACCCAAATATTATTAATATAACTAAATGCCGGTCAAATATGCACGTAAATGATATAAAATATGATCCTAAATCGACCTAAATACATGCATAAATAACGTGTTATCAAACTCCCCCAAACTTAAACTGTTGTTCGTCCCGAACATCATACAAAAAGACACAAAGAAGACAAGTGATTATGCATTTTGTTTAGGGCGATTAGATGATGAATTCAGTTTCAGTTTGATTTTCCTTAAAACAACTAGGCAACATAATTCACTTGAGCATATGTGATAACGCGTAAATCAACTAATCTCGAGACTTTGAACTTTTGAATTATTCAACCCTCACCGGGTAAGTGTTTCACTCATCTCTCAAGTGTTTAAGCTAGAATAATTTCCACTCATATTGAATTACATGCAAAGTCTACCATATGCTTGCCAATCGTCTACACTAGACCTCGTACTTGATACGTGTGACAAAGGATCAAAAAGGTCTTTATTTTGGTTGTAATGTGGGCTTAAGGTAAGGTGGGATACATTTGGATTTAAGTGACTATTCATTGGACTAATCAAGTTACGTCTAACCCGACTACCCCTCAATACAATCACTCAACCTCACTCTTCAAATTTCAACAAATCACCTCACAAAGTGACTTCTTCACCTTTAAAAGTCCGTACAACTTAAGTGCTTTTCAATTCTGCGGGTACCACATTTTTGGGACTACCTGAATGTTCTAAGCAAATTCATAATTTGAGCACTTTATTTTCTAGCCTCTCCTCTATAATACTAATAATAAAAACTTTTTTCTTTTTTTCCTCTTTTTTTTTTCTTTTTCTTTGTTTTTTTTTTTCTAGGAGGGGCCATTCTTCGCTTTTCACCTATCACTTTTCTTTTATTCCCTTCATCTTTTGAAAATATCCCTATTTCCCATTCCTTCCCACAAATTGTTCACCCAAAATTCCTTCCAATTCTCCTCCCTCTAACTTGATTAATCCAATTAGGGCCAAAAGAATTAAATCAAAAAGGTTTCGGCTGACATTGTTAGGTTATGAATAAATAAGGCTATAAGGCTCAATTGGGCTAACTAGGGACAATTTTTTCATTATGGGTCAAAGGCAATTTCCATGGTTCGAACAAATAGGCTTAAACAAAAAGTTGCCTAAGATCATTTCCTAAATCACAACATATACTTGACACATTCTTAGTAAAGACTCAAGGCAAGTTCTAGAGACTAGTACACATATTCAATCAAATTCACACCGAAAGAAAGTATATTACTCCGAAAATTGGAGTATAATTAGGCTCAAATTCTCACAAGGTAAATTTTGATTGAATATTCTCAGTTCAAGCTCAATTTCGTCTCAAAACACCTCTCATGCTCTATTATGTGCCATTTTTTTCATCTAAATCATCTCATCATTAACTATTCATCATCCATCTTTCCCTATTATTCTCTTTTTATTTTTTTTCACTTGTTACTTTTCCGGGTTTTATTATTCTTATGACTCTAAAAATTGAAACACTAATAAGACTCTAAACTCTAAACTCCTAAGACTCAACATGAAAAAAATATGCAATCAAACTCGGGCTCACAGACCCAATAACATCAATCAAACAATACAAATCAGCACAATGGGCACACGGACCCACAATTAACAGCAAGAATCTCGAATGAAAAAAAATAAATCAAAACTAGAAATCTAGCTGCCAAGACGTTCCACGGTCTACCCCCTCCCCCAAACTTGGCTGAAAGCCAATGCTTGGAGGAAAAAAACGTGGTACGCCTTGGTGCTAACTTACAAATCGTTTCGACGACGGCGGTGTTTTGAAATCCTCCAAAATCGTGCACGTTGAGATCCTGACGCGGCCGTGTTGAAGGTTGTTGACACGGCCGTGTCACTTTTTTCCAAAATTGATGTTTCTGGATCGTTTTTTACGCGGCCGTGTCATTTGTGTGACACGGCCGTGTTGCATTCCAGTGTTGATTCGCGTTTGGAGGATGATTTTGACACGGCCGTGTTATAAGGCCGACACGGCCGTGTTACTATTGAACCAAAAATTGGTTTTCTGAGGCGTTTTTGACACGGCCGTGTTCCGTATATGACACGACCGTGTTGCATTCCAGTAACTTTTTCCTTTTTCACGCCAGTTTTGACACGGCCGTGTTGAACAAGTAACACGGCCGTTTTTCTCTGTTTTCCTTCCACATGCCATTTTTCGTCTTTTCGACCCCCGTTTCTTGCACACTCGTCCATGTTGATTCCTAAAAACATAAAACACCAAAACACACGTAAAACATAAAATTAATGCAATAGAAAATAAACATCGGGTTGCCTCCCGACAAGCGCTTTGTTTTACGTCTTCAGCCGGACGTCCTTTTCCTATCAACCTTCTTCTAGCCACTCCGAGTCGGATGTTTTCTGACCAATTAAAGAGCTATTTGGGACATGAGGATTTTCTACAGCAGTTAGGGTAGTGTAACCAATGCTACAATTGTGCCTACCCCTTAGACCCGATTTATGTATGTTGAGTGTGATTATTTCGTTTTGAACCCGAAAAACCAACTCCCCTTTAGGTACATCTATTAGTGCTTGGCTAGTCGCCAAGAAGGGTCTTCCTAAGATAAAAGGGAATTCATCACTCCCTTTCATGTCAACAACTAAGAAATCACTAGGGAATTCAAAATTTAGCACTTTTACCACTACATCCTCTGCTACTCCCAACGGCGTTAATGAAGATCCATCCGCCAATTTGATAGTAGTAAAGGACCGTTTAATTTCCCTTAATCCTAATTGTCTATACTGCTTAAGAGACATCAAATTTATGCTAGACCCTAAGTCACACATGACATTATGAAATTCATGACTACCAATTGAGCAAGAAATAGTAAAACTCCCTGGATCTTTTGCTTTTGTTGCTCTTCTTGGTTTCATGCTTGTGTTTGCGTTCTTCTTGGGCCTGCTCGGTCTCTTCTTTGTCGCCTCTTTTCCATCCTCCCACTCCTTTGTTTTCTCTTTAACTTCGATTCTCTCCTTTAGTGGTTCCTGTTTCACAACAACAACTCTAGATTGCTCTAAAGGATCAAGGTTAGCAAAGAACGAATTTTTAAAACAAAAATCAAAAGACTCATCAAGAATAGGAGATGAAGTTTTCTTATCTATGATTGTATTGACCTCCTCCTTCTCAATGTTTTTGACTTCCTCGCTTGATTCCTTCGCTTCTTGGTCCTTCAAGCTCTCTTCATGCTCATCTAGCTCCACAATATTGCAGTGCTCCTTCGGGTTAACCACTGTATCACTCGGGTATTGGCCTTGCTTGTGTTGAGCTCCTACTATCTTTATCAGCTGACTCATATTTGATGTCAACTCTCCAATGCTAGCTTGAGTCTGCACCAACGTGTTCTCGAGCCTCTTGATGTCTGCCCCTTGCCCAGTAATATGCTTGTTTAGCTCCATGAATTTTCCATCCACTTTCTTCTCCAACTGAGCTAACTTTTCATCATACTTTTCGAATTGTGACATCGAGATCTCTTCTTGTGATGGCTTCTTACCGTCATGGATCATGCCATTTGTAACAGCAAATCCGGGTGGCGGATTAAGTGTATTTTGCGCATTCCCATATGAAAAGTTCTGATGATTCTGAGGGTACTGATTGTACCGAGGCTGATTGTTCTGGAAGTTGTTGAAGTTTCGTTGATTCACAAATTTTACTTCTTCAACTTCTTCCGGACCCCCTGGCTGTTGTGCTAACGTTAGATTAGTTAGCAAATTCACCTGGCTCGTCAATGCTGTTACTTGTGCTGTGAGCTTTTCAATTGGCTCATTATTGACGGGCTCGACTTTTTGGACACTCGCTACCCTCCTTGGCATGTTTCTCTCGTTCGACCATTGGTAGCTTGTTCTGGCCATCGCGTCCAGGATTGAGAATGCCATCCTCACTGACTTCTCCATCAAACTTCCACCCGCAGCTGCATCCACTTGGTTTCTAGTCGGAGCAAGTAGACCATTGTAGAACTTGCATACTTGCTGCTTCTTGGTGAACCCATGTTGAGGGCAACTCCGGATAAGATCCCGGAATCGCTCCCAAGCCTCTTCGAATGGCTCTTGGTCCAATTGCTTGAACTGATTGATCTGGTTCTGCAGGTCGAGCATCTTGCTTGGTGGAAAGTACTTCAACAGGAAAGAAGTACTCAAGTCTTCCCAATCTCTGATGTCTTCTAGTGAATTGAACCACTGTAATGCTCTGTCCTTCAGTGAGAAAGGGAACAGTCTCATCTTGACTTGCTCGTGCGGCACATGATTGATCTTGATTGTGTCGGCCAGTCTGCGAAACTTGATCAGATGCGCATTCGGATCCTCCAACGCACTTCCCCCATACTGGTTTTGCTGCACTATATTGATTAGTGCAGGCTTCAGCTCGAAATTGTTGGCATTGAGTGGTGGAGGTTGTACTCCTCCTGCCTGCTGATTTGGACTGGGCTTCAAGCAGTCGCTAATAGGCGTGTCATCTTCATCGCCTGCAGCTGGGTCTATCTGAATTGGGCCGTACTGCTGTTGTAGCTGTGGCCCTTGTGGAGGTAGCTGCTGCTGTATGTTCGTGACTCGATCATCCAACCGTGCCAGAGCTGTCAGTACTCTGTTAAGTGCGTCATCTTGATTCGGATGCTGTGGTGGGTTCTCCATCTCAGATGCGGCGTTTCTTCTAGTTCGGTGTCTGCGAGCTGTCGCTTCAATTTCCGGATCGAAAGGAAGAAGGGTTTCTTTCCCTTTTGATCTGGTGAGCATACGAAGCCTGCAAACACCAAAAACAAGAACTACCGCGTAATACAAAAATTAACCCAAAAAAATAAAAAACGAAAATTAAAATTAAAAATACGAAAAAAAATAAAATCTAGTCTAGTTTCCTCCTATTTTTCAAGATAAAAACTAAGCGCTAAATCCTATTCCCCGGCAACGGCGCCAAAAACTTGACACGTCGGTTTCTAACCTAGTGTTCCGCAAGTGTACGGATGTAGGTGTAGTACTATTGTCAAGGTCGATCCCACAAGGAATAGTTTTAGGTAGTTTGATACCCTAATACTCTAGGAATGTCCTAACTAGATACTAAGTTTTAAAGGTTGATTTTACTAATTAAACTACTCAATTAAATATAACTTCAAACTTAGGAAACACGAAAACTAACAATCAAAGAGAAAAGGTATCCTAGGGCTTCGATTTCAGGATATTATTTCAATGTGGAATATGATTAACCTATTAATTTACCAATTCTAGTGTTTATTAGGCGGCACGACAATAATCTAATCCTTCTCTCGAAGCGATTAAACCGTTGATTAATTAAGCTAATTACCCTCTCGAGTCAATTAAACCTAATAACTCCCAAACGATCCTAAGCCACGGCCTACACAGTCATAGACAACTGCGCTCTATGTTCTAAGTCTGATAACAAGTCCCTCCTCTCGAAGCGGAATTGTTAAACTAAATTACTAAATCTAGGTGATCAAGCTAAATTCAGTTTAAGCATAAACATAGAGATAAAACACATAAAGAATGGAATTAATAGATTAAATCATAAATCAAAACATTGTTATAAAAATCCCTACTTTCTAACCCTAGGACACGAATAGCTTAGCTACTCATGCTTAGTAATAATCCAATACAAAATCTTAATAAAAACATTGTAAAGAATTAAACTAGAAAAGAATAAATAAACCCGGATGACTCTGTCTCGATGATCTTCGTCTTCTTTGTCCTCCAAGATGATGTAATTTATGTTCTTGATGATTGATCCCCTTTTTCCTAGAGCTTGGGGTCCTTTTTATAGAGTTGGGGACGAATCTTGGAGAAGATAGGCTCAAAATCCTATTAAAACACGATTTCTCTTATCGGTGGACTTTTTGACACGGCCGTGTTGCTTAAATGACACGGCCGTGTTGCTTTGCAATTCTTCAATTTCTGCGCAACTTTTGACACGGCCGTGTTGCTTGAGTGACACGGCCGTGTTCTATTCCAGAATCAACAGCACATTGTGGACCACTTTTGACACGGCCGTGTTGCTTTGTGACGCGGCCGTGTCGGTTCTTGCCCGGTTTTGCTCCTGGACCGGTTCAGGCCGGTTCGGACCGGTTTGGACCGGTTCTTCGACGGTTCTCACTCTTTTGGGCCCGGTTTCACTCTTTTCCAACTTGTTTCCTCGTCCGGTAGCCTGAAAATGCTCAAAATACCTTAAAACAAGTCAAAACACGTCAAATGACCCAAATATTATTAATATAACTAAATGCCGGTCAAATATGCACGTAAATGATATAAAATATGATCCTAAATCGACCTAAATACATGCATAAATAACGTGTTATCAGCCATCTAGGTTTAGTAATCTCGTTTAACAAATCCGCTTCGATAGAAGGGGTTTGTTATTAGACGTACGATATAGAGCACAGTTGTCTATGACTGTGTAGGCTTCTAGGATTAATTGACTCGAGAGGGTAATTGTCTTAGTTAATCAACGATTTAACTATTTCGAGAGGAGGGTTAGGTTAATATTGCGCCGCTTAATAAACACTAGATCGGTTAAAATCAATAAGTTAATTCTAATCATCATTGGAATAAATATCCTGAAATCGATACCCTAGGATTCCTTTTATTCTTGATTGTTAATTCTTTGTGGTTACTAAGTTTGAGTTCATATTTCATTGAGTATTTTAATTAGTAAAATCAACCTTGTGTAATTTAGTATCTAGTTAGGACAATCCTATAATATTGAGGTATCGAACTACCTAAAACTATTCCTTGTGGGATCGACCTTGATAATTGTTACTACACCTACATCTTTACACTTGCGGAACACTAGATTAGAAACCGACGTGTCAGGCCGCGTCGAAAGGCCAACACGGCTGTGTCAGAAGTCCTTTTCTATGAAAATTTCCTAATTTTAGTAGGATTATGATCCTATCTTCTCAAAGATTCGTTCTCAACTCTATAAAAAGGACCTCAAGATCGATTTTTTGAGAGGAATCAGTTGGAGAATCAGTTACATCATCATTCTACCTAGAAGAAGACTTGGAGGACAAAGAAGACGAAGATCATCGAGATGGATTCATCCGGGTTTAGTCGTTCTTTCCTAGTTTAATCATTTATAATGTTTTCCATAGAATCTTGTATTGGGTTATTGCTAGGCATGAGTAGCTAAGTTATTCGTGTCCTAGGGTTAGAAAGTAGGGATTATTATGACAATGTTTTGATTTATGTTTTGATTTATTGATTCCGTTCTTTACGTGTTTATCTCCATGTTTGTGCTTATAACTAAATTTAGCTTGATCACCTAGATTTAGTAATTTAGTTTAACAATTCCGCTTCGAGAGGAGGGAATCATTATCAAACTTATGGCATAGAGCGCAGTTGTCTATGACGGTGTAGGCCGTGGCTTAGGATCGTTTGGGAGTTATTAGGTTTAATTGACTCGAGAGAGTAATTAGCTTAATTAATCAACGGTTTAATCGCTTCAATAGAAGGGTTAGATTATTGTCGTGCCGCCTAATAAACACTAGAATTGGTAAATCTATAAGCCCTAGGATACCCTTTCTCATTGATTGGTTAATCCTCTTTGTTTGTCAAGTCATAAGTAACATATTTATTCGTTAAATTCCTCAGTTTTTGTTAAAATCAACATTTTACAACCTATTATCTAGTTAGGATAATCCTAGATTATCGAGGTATCGAACTACTTAAAACCTATTCTCTGAGGGACCGACCTTGACTGCCGCTACTACACCTACAACCATACACTTGTGGAACACTAGGTTAGAAAATCGACGTGTCAATCGCTACGGTTCTTCACATGTTCACTCTCCAGATTGGTTCAGACCAGTTTAGACTGGTCTTTCTCGTCTTTGACTTGTTCCTTCGTCCAATAGTCGTAAAACACGACTTTTAACCCTAAAAACACTCTAAAACTTTCAAAACGAGTCAAAACACGTTAAATGGCCCAAATATGAAGCAACTCTCGACCAAATATGCATGTGAATGTTATAAAATACATTCCTAAATTGACCTAAATGCATGCATAATTAACGTGTATCAATTGGCTGCACCACCAAACATCAACTAGCAAGCCCTTTGCATTTAATACCTAGATTTGGAAAGTAGATTTGAATTGAAGTATGTCTTAATTCATTTTCTTCCTAGATTCCATGGTCTAGAGAATGAGGATCCTCACAAACATTTGAAGGAATTTCATGTGGTTTGTTCAAGTATGAAGCCACAAGGAATTAGTGATGATCAGATCAATTTGCGTGCTTTCTTATTCTCTTTAGCAGATAGAGCAAAAGATTGGTTGTTTTACTTGCCTCCTGGTTCTATAACTACTTAGACGGGGATGGTTAGATTGTTTCTCGATAAGTTTTTCTCTGCTTTAAGAGCTGCAAGTATGAGGAATCAAGCAGAATTCTTCTGAAACATTTCATGAGTATTCGAAGAGATTCAAACGATTATGTCCGAGTTGTCCTCAACATGGTATCTCTGAGCAAGTTTTATACAATACTTCTACCAGAGATTTGATTACCACTATGGCTGCCAACTCTCAACAATTCGGGTTTAGACAAGGCACGTCTTGTAGAAGAGTGAATAAGGTAAGTGTTTCTTCTCTTGAAAACCAAATTGCTAATCTAACTTCTGTTGTTCAACAAATGGATACAGGAATTCAACAAATGGATACAGGAAATGTACAAGTCAAAGCATGTGGGATTTGTGCTGCGATTGGACATCCGACTGACATGTGTCCAATACTTCAAGTTGGACCTCATCAGTATGTTGATGTGGTTGGAGGATTTCCAGAACCATCTCAAAGGAAGTATGATCCTTATTCAAATGCTTACAATCCTGGGTGGAGGGATCATCCTAACTTCAATTATGGTCCAAGGCCTCAACACCAAAATTTCCAGCCAAGACAACCTGTTCAACCTCAACAACAATCATCATCACTTTCCAATCCATCTCTTGAGGACATTGTTAAGTCATTTGCAGTCAACACACAACAATTCCAACAAGAGATGAGGATAAGTATAAAAAAGATTAGGGATCAAATAAGTCAATTAACATCATATATGAGTCAAATGAAATCTCAAGGTAATTTCCATATCAAACCATTGTAGATCTAAAGCAATATGAAAATGCAATTACTTTGAGGAGTGATAAAGAGTTGAATGAGCTTTCTAAACCATCTCGAAAGAGGAATCAAGAGGAAGAATTTGAGAAGGATGCAGAGATTTCACATATCAAACCTGATCAATCCAAGAAGCCTCCTGAAATTGTTTCCATTAGTCCTTATTTTCCTTCTAGATTATCCCGACCGAAGAAGGACGAAGAGGAAAAAGGAAATCTTCGATACCTTTGTAAGGTCGAGGTAAATATTCCTTTACTTGATGCAATTAAATAGGTACCTCAATATGTTAAATTTCTCAAGGAGTTGTGCACCAACAAGAGGAAATTGCAAGGTAATGAATATGTTAGTATGGGTAAAAATGTTTCAGCTATTCTACGTAAGAGTTACCTCCAAAATGCAAGGATCCAGGTATGTTCACTATTCCTTGTAAAGTTGGCAATGTTCTTGTTGAAAGGGGCAATGTTAGATCTAGGTGCTTCAATTAATGTCATGCCATTATCTGTTTATTCATCTTTGAATATTGGACCCCTAAAAGATATTGGAATGATAATTAAACTTGCTAATTTGGTCTAATGTTTATCCCGAGGGTGTTTAGAGGATGTGTTAGTACACGTGAATTGATTGATTTTTCCTGCTAATTTATATGTGATCAATATGGAAGAAGATAAATTATCTCATTCTTTGATTTTGTTAGGGAGACCTTTTCTAAAAGCATCAATAGACTAAAATTGATGTACATGATGGTACATTCCCTATGGAGTTCAATGGCGAGATTATCAAGTTCAATATTGATGATGCTATGAGATATCCAAGTGATGTGTCGTCTATTTTTGTTATGGATGTTATAGAACCCCTAACACAAGAACCTTTAATTTCAGTGATGATGATAAGTCAAAACTGGTTCTTGATAGGAGCTTAACTTTTGAAAAATCACAAAAAATCATGAAGAACTTTGAGTGTGATTCTTATTTGGATAAAGTAATTCATGACTTAGAATCACTATCATCTTTGAAGAACAATGTTTCTATTTTTTATTTACATGTTTCTCATGCTATGCTTCTTCCATCTTATGTGCAGGCGCCTGATTTGGAGCCCAAACCTCCATGGATGGGTTAAACTTAGGAGGTTTAAGTCTAGCATAACAACTCTAAATAATTGCGCTCTTGGGAGGCAACCCAAGTTTTTATATGCTTTTAGTGATATTTAATCTTTGCTTCTGTTATTTTGTGGTTAATTTTGTTGTGTTAATAAGGCTAAGTCATTTTTCTTATACAACAGAAATGAACTTCAAAGTGGCAGGATTTCGATCCACCTTTCCCACCTCCTCAACAATAGATGTCGCCCCGTTCTATGATGCTCACCTTTTCAGGGATGTTTTCTCATTCTTTATCTTATGTTGAGCATCTATTTTCTTTACATTGAACACAATGATGTGAATAGGTGCGGGGAGATAACTTGTATCATGATTTTTGCTTCATGCTATACTTTGTGGATTAATTTTTTGCTTCTATCATAGATTGCCCCATTTATCATTCATCTTATGAGTTCTTAATTTTTTATGCTTAATTCTTGTTCGTGATTGTCATCGTCTTGAATTCTAATTCTTCTAATGCTCATGAATATCGTTGGTTTTCTAAAACAATAATAAAAAGTATATATAATAAAAAAGGTAAAAGAAAATTTGTCTTTGTAGTATTCTCTTTAGCCGCATTGTGGTTGATTGCAGTTGATAATTGGAAAAAGGTCTGCAAGAATCTGACTCAGATACACCCTTATTTTTTTAGATTTGAGCCGATGAACATTCACTATATAATATGCTCAATTTCCTTGTTATATGGTTGTCATGCATCGTTGATTTTTCTAGAACTTGCATTATTATGCATGTTTTCCTTATACCATTTGACGAGTTGGATGTATTGAATAAAAAAAAAAGGGTATCTAGGTTAAAACCCATTTCTTGTCATCGTTGCATTTTGGTTCATGCCTACCTTTGTTCATTTACCCCTAGTGAGCCCATTTTGAGCTTTAACCTTTATTTTGCTATTTAACCACATTGCAAGCCTTGATAACCTTTTTGTTGATTGTTCGTCATTTTGAACCTTGAGTTGAAGGATCATATGGAATTGTTCATGCTTAGTTATTTATTTCCCGTTTAGATGATTGCAAAATTGTAAGAATTGTGAAGTTTCAAGTTGTGTGCTTAAAAAACGGAATGGAAAGTAGAGTATAAAAAAAGGGAGAAAGAAAACAAGCAAAGAGTGAAAAAAAAAAAAGAAACAAACGGAAAAAAAAAAAAAAAAAAGGAAAGATGAGAAAGCAAAAGTGTTTGTACATAAATACATGTAAAGTAATCCGAAGCAGTCTTGTATTATCACCTAGTTGTGCTATGTGTGGCAAAAAAATATGATCACTTTGAATCTGTTAACAAAAAATCTTGTTTATCTTAACAATCTAAGCATTCTACATGTTTTCAATTACATCCCTACCTAAGATTCTTGCATTCAATTTCCATCATTGAAAATCAAGATATGATATATTTGGAAGCCTATGGTGAAAGTCTTCTATGCATTGACATGAGAGTTGATTGTTATATTTTTGCAACCTAAACACTTTTGAGTATAAAGAGTGAATCTATTGTGAGGGGGTCGGATTCTATGCATTCTAATTTCAATTTGTTGATGTGATTGAACATTTTTGTTGGTGAAGGAGAATTGCTTGTCCAAATTGGTTCTTCCGTAAAAACAAAAAAAAAAAAAAAGAAAAGAAAAGAAAAGAGCAACAGAAGAGGAAGGATTAAACATAAGATGATGTCATTGACAAGAGTTTGAGCCATATACTTGAGGACAAGCATTGTTTAAGTGT
This sequence comes from Ajuga chamaepitys, assembly GCA_958295605.1. NCBI lineage: Eukaryota > Viridiplantae > Streptophyta > Magnoliopsida > Lamiales > Lamiaceae > Ajuga > Ajuga chamaepitys. Next base: position 21,105,496 of record OY282506.1, on the reverse strand, counting down.
GGGAGAATTTGATAAGATGCATATTTCATATTTTATATATGATTTTTCCTCATATTCTGTATGTGAAAGTATGCTTACCTCTTGTATTTTGATTTAAAATTGTATTTGTAGGATAAATGGGTGATTTGGGCAACAAGGATGTCAATTTAGTTGATTTTGAAGAATGCAAGAATTTTCCATGGAGTCGGCATTTCCAGAAGATGTTTTTGTATAAGGCATAGGTACCCCTTAATCAGTATATTGGGAAATTGTTTTTCGAACATAAGGCGTGGTAACATCTTACCTGAAAAGAACATACCTGTGGGATTTTTTAAAAAGTGGCACCCCCTCTTCATCTCTCCACAAGATTTCAAATTAGTTTGAATATCTTATGACTTATATTAGGTAGTTTCAGATAAGAAAAAAAAGATTGATATATTTAAGATTCAGAATTAACAGACAGATGAGACGGTATGGAGAATACTCTTTTCTCTAAAGGACTTCTGCAAAACGTCTCTATAGAAGGCTAAATTTCATACTCCGATCGAAGGATAATTAAAGATTTGGTTTTTTCATATTTGTGAGATCTAATTTGTTTTACTCATTCTTTACTTCTTCTTTATTCGTATATCTTATGTGCTTGATGCAAATATTGTTTTGATGGATTGAATAATGTGGCCAATTGTTCTACTGTCAAAACTAGAAACACTCCCGTGCGATGCACGAAAATTTATTTAAAAAATAATAATTTGATTAAATTAAATATTATATAATCTAATATTAAAAAATGGAGTTGTTGCATTCTAAACTAAATAAATATTTGAATAGTTTTGATAAAACATATAAAAGTTATAAGTAATGTAACTATTTGTTTGTGTTCACATGATATATGGATTTAATATAACGTACGTTTTATAAATGTATTCTCTTATGGATTAACATAAAGAAATGAATATTCGAACAAAAAACATATATATTTTAAGAACATCAAATTGTTGTGTGAGCATATATTTAAATGATAATGAATAGTCAAATAAACACTAATATTATCTTAATATTGAACTCAAACATATATTTAGTGTGTCTGTATCCATATTGATATGTGTGGACACCCACAAATAGCTTAAGTGATAAAGAATATTCAAACAAACACAAATATCTAAATATCTAGAACCCATCAAAATAATATTAAATATAATAAAATGAATAATATTATATGTGAATTAGTGTTTTTTTTTAGTTTTTCATTTTATTTAGATATTTTAAGTTATCTAAATAATTTTAAAATTTTTGAATATACCTACTTAACTTCCTCTTTTAAAAAGAGAATACTAATTTTATAGATTTAATATATTATCAAATACGTTTCAGGTTCAAATGATTCTTGATACTAACAAAATAAATTCAAAGATCATTCAATAGTTGGAATAACAAAATAAAATATATGAGTTTTTCAATATATCTTAAGAATTTCATATATGTTGAAGTTTATTCAAATAAATTATATATTTTCACTATAGATATTATATTTTATTTAAAGATACAAATTTATTAATTTAAATAAATTAACTAATTAGGTTGAAAAATGTGGGAAATAGACATAGTTAATTAATGCGACAGAGTAATGTTTAAGTTGCAAAATCTACAAAAATTATAAAGACCAAGCAGATTAATTTGATAAAAAAAAAAATAGATTGCAACACGTATAAAATCTCATAGTTTAGGTTGCAAAGTGTAAATTTTTAATAAAAATAACATAATAAATATAAACTATGAAAATATGAATAAGTAAAAAACAATATAAGTATGAATTTTCATATATAAATATATAAATATGTGTGGAAGTCGTTGTCCTGAGATTAACCAAACAAAATTGTTATTATAAACAAACTACAAATTAATAGGTGCAAATATAATTATTTAATAAGCAGATTATTAAATTATACTTTTAAACTTTTATTTTAAATTTAAGAAATTACATGCTTAATCATTTAAATAATGAAATTTATTTCAGCACGTAAATAAAGAAAACTTTCGGTTAAATTAAATAATAATTAGTTTTGCTTTTAATAAAATAATCAAGATAGTTATTTTTTTATTAGAGAACTATTTACCTAATTTTAGTTGTATTCGGTCCTAGGCTGTAGTACAAACCACCTTAACCGCCCAAATCTTAGTCAAATAATCAACGAACCAACGATATAAAATTTTCAAATGAAATATCTAATTATAATATATGTGATATGAATATCAAATTTTCCTAAAAAATATGAATATCAAATTAAAGATCTTCAAAAGAGATTTAATTTGATATATTATACATAATTAAAAATAGGTTCGAAATGAAAAAGTTATTTGCGGTTTAAAAGATTAAAATAAAGTTTGATTTTACTAAATGTGACAATAACATACTATATCCGTTGTTTTTTATATGCAATTTTAATTTTGGATTAGAGAATCAAAATACAGGGGAAATGGTATATCCTCAACTAAATTTTCTATCTCCCCACATATCCCGTAAATTTATCCTAGTGGAATTTCAGTTGAAGGCTTAAATTTTGGAAAAGTGCCCCAATTAGGGGCCTGAATATTGGAGGTTCTCAATTCAAGACCTGAATTTTAAGTTTTTCTCAAGTAGCAGACCAGATTCTCAATTCAGGCTTACGTATTCAAAAGTAGGATATTTTATTCGATGTACGAATATATATATATATATATATAATGAACATTCCATATATCAGATAATGTGTTATATTTTTCAAGACATAAGAGTGAGAATAAAGTTCAAAATCCAGATCTCTAATAGGAAAAAAAACTCAAAATTCAGGGCCCGAACTGAAAACTCCTAAAATTCAGGCCTCGGTTAGATTTTCTGAAACCTTCTAGTGGAATTTTGTAATTTATCATCATGTTTTCTTTATATTATCTTTCTTCCCATTTATATATGATACTGGATATGGTAAATTAGAAAATTATAGTTTTTTAGATATAATGTTACGGATAATATTGGAGAAAATAAAATAAAAAAAAAAACGCTAGACAAACATCTATTTAAAAATAATTGACAAAACCTATAAAAATAATAATTAATCTAATAAAAATTAGAAAAATGACACGAATAGTAATGAAAAGATTAGTATAAAAAAAGGAAAAAAAAGGCATCTATTTAAAAATAATTGACAAAACCTAAAACTACATTTAATAAAAACGGTGGTAGTACCAATTATGGTCCAAAATTTCAGAATTACAAAAAATCTTGTTTAACTAATTTAGTTTTGCAGGCCAATAAACAATAGTATTTAATACATATAATTAGCAAAGAAAATAATATTGCTTTTCAACTCATTATAATATATGTGATATGAATTTCAAATTAAAGCTCGTGAAAAGACCATTTAAATGATATATCTTATATAAAAATCGGATTAAAAATAAAAAAGTTAGTAGTATTTAAAAAATTAAAATAAAATTTAAAACTTACTAAAGTTACAACAACTTACCAAGTTTTGGAGTAAAAATTAGGAGGGAAAGTTAAAATTACAAAAGTAACCTCCATTTTACTTTTATATGTACTAGTATCGCTCCCGTGCGATGCACGAAAATTTATTTAAAAAGTAATTATCTTATTAAATTAAATATGATATTATCTAACATAAAAAAATAGAATTATTATATTCTAACTAAATGAATATTTGAATAATAATTTTTTTTTTACCATCAACCTGAACTTTGCGCTTTCCTACCTTTGCAACCTTTGGTAGCAATTTTCAGAGAGAAAAGAAACTATTTAAAAATAATAAAAATGTTTAGAAAATACAATATTTATTTTTAAATTCTAAAAAAACATTTAAAATATCATAAACTTAACTGAAAAAAAATGTAGAAATTATTTTAATAAAAAAAATCAATATTCATAAAAAAAGATCGAATAATTTTGATATTACTTCAAATAACTTTAAATATTTTTAAAAGGATTTATTTTTTCACAAAAATAATTAAAAAGATACTTATATCATAAAGTTTGACTTTTCATAGATACTTCCACATGTCTTAAACAAAATTTTATAGATTTTAAAATAATTTTTCAAGATAACTTTCAAATAGTTTAAATAAATTTTAGAGTTTAAAAGATAATTTTCAGAAATTTATAATAGTTTTATGATTTTAAAAAAATAATAATTTTTTTATTTTTCTTGCTTAAAATGATTTGATTTGAACTTTTTTATAAAAATACTCAATTCTTTAATATATTTTCAACATGTTTAAGTTAATTTTCTGGTATTTTAAATGAGGTTTAGAATTTAAAAAATATTTTTTAGATTTTTTAGATTTTTTATGTTATTTAAATATTTTCTAATATTCTTTTATTTTTTGCACTTAAATTTCAAACAAACGTTGCAAACGTGAAAAAACGTATAGTTCAGGTTGTGATTGAAAAAAGAAAAACTGAAAAACGTGCATACTACTGTTCGCCTATTTTATAACCTAAAGATCCGCAAGTGTACGGGTGCAAGTGTATATAACGGCAAGCAAGGTCGATCCCACAAGGACTGACTTAATGACTAGTTTGATACTCTAAATATCCTAAAACACTCCTAACTAAGCTCTCAAATGGATTGATTTTAGTATTAAACTAATTTTACTAAACTATTACTTAACGCTTAAATCCAAGATTAAGAAAACAATTTATCAAATACTCAAGATTGAAAGACAAATTCTAGAGAATTGATTTCAGAATTAACTAAGTATGTCAATCTAATTATTCTAAACTAGCAATGATTATTATCGTTATTTGACGGCACTTATATATGTTAACTCTCCTTTCGAAGCAATTAACTTGTAGATTCATTACTCCTAGCCACCCTTTCAAGTCGACTAGACCTAACGAACTCCCAATCGATCTTAGACCAATGCCTACGCACTTATCTCACCTCCTTTCAAAGCGCTCAACAAATACGCTATATGTTGTCTTTCCGTTCACAAATTCCTCCTTTCAAAGCCAACTTATGAATTATGTAGAAATAGTTAAGTGATCAAATTAACTATTCATGAAAATAAATCACAACACATAGATAACGAATAACAATCATTAACTAGAATAGAAAACTTCAATTAATCAAACATCGTTAAAACCTATTTTCAAAACCCTAGAATAATAAAGAACTACTCACTCATGTTCATATTCATAACACAAATATGTTCATAGACAAACATGATTTGAAATAGAAAAATGAGACAATGAATAAGAACCCTAATCGTCGTCTTGATCTTGATCCTTTGATGTTGCTTTCCTCTTCAATATGCTTTCTAATGATCTCTAACTCTCTTTTTCGAGTTTAGGAACCTCCTTATATAGTTAAGGCCAAATTGGGCCCAAGATGGGTTCAAAATCATAAAACGCGCACATTCAGTTTTGGACTCGGAAAGCTGACTCGACCGAGTTAGAATCGCCCTCGACCGAGTTCGGTCAACTCGACTGAGGCAGAATCCCCCTCTTTGCTATTTCCGACTTCTCTTGCTCGCTTTTCATCCGAACCTTGTCCAAACGGACTTTTTGGCCTTTTTATACCTGAATAACACTAAAACAAGCAGAAACACGTCATCTAGCTCAAAAGATGGATTTTAATCACTTTTCGCCCAAATACACATGCATATGTCACATATTACGACCTTTAATTGACCTAATATACATGTAAAACTAGCATGTATCAAAACCCCCAAACTTAACCATTGTTCGTCCCAAACAATAAACACAAAGCATAACATCACAATGACCACAAAATTTTAGGGCAATTAAATGATACTTCTAGTCTCAGAAATCTTTTTTATTTCTTTCAAAACCAACAACATAACATTTGAGCATTAGTGACACAGCAAGTTTCAACTACTTTCGAGACATTAAACTTAAAACAACAATCCTCACCGGATAAGTGTATCGCTCATCTCTCAAGTGTATGATATGGAAAGTATTTGCGCTCACATTGAATCACATGCATCGTCTACCATATGCTTGCCTATTGTCTAAATTAGACCTCATACTTGACATGTGTGACAAAGAATCAATAGGTCTTTATTTCTGGCTGTAATGTTGGCTTATGGTTAGGTGGGATACATTTAGATATAAGTGACTATGCATTGGACTAATCAAGTTATTCTTACCCCGACTACCCCTCGACTTTGTTCACTCAATTTCAATCTTCAATTCTCAGAAAAACCAATTAATATGGCTTCTTCACCTTACCACAGCATTCATGCATCAACCAAGATTATTTATGCCACTTTCACTTAGGTATCACTTTGGGACTACCCGATCGAGTACCACATTTGGGACTACTCGTTCTTCTTTCAGCTCAAGCACACTTAGGCATATGTATATTCTCTTCATTAACCCCTCCTCCAACTTCCTCTTTTCCAAGTTTTTTCTTTTTTTTTTCTTTTTTTCTTTTTTTCATTTTTTTTCTTTTTTTTTTAACTAGGAGGGAATTTTTCTCTTTTTTTCTCTTTTGCCTCCCCGAATCTCTTTACCACATCATCCCAAACATCCACTCCACCTTGATTTTCTTACCCCCTCTACCTTCCAATACACCTCCCTCTTACTCAATTAATCCAATTACTCGGGCCAAAGCTAAAAGAAAGGTATAAGCTTGTAATGTATGGCTTTGAAAAACAAGGCTTTAAAGCACAAAATGACTAACTAGGGATTTTTTCACTTTTTGGGTACAAAAGATTATTTTTAAAGGCTCAAAAATAGGGCTTTTAGCAAAAGAATGCCTAATATCATTTTCTATGCCACAACATGTACTCGACACATTCTTATAAAGACGCAAGGCAAGTTCTAGAGACTAAATACAATGTGACCAATCACTTCACACCGAAAGAATGATAAATTACTCTATAAATAAGAGTACATATAAAGCTCAAAACCTCATAGGGTAATTTGTGATTATTGTTCAAGTCTAAGCTCAATTTTGTCTCCAACTGCCTATCATGCTCTGTTATGTGTTCTACCCTCATTTACTTCCAAAAATCAATTTCATCACTGACAAATTATCATCTAATACCCTTTTTATGCTTATCAAGAACCAAATTGACGACTTCTAAACAACGAAATTTAAATCAACCTAAAAACACAATTAAAATGCAAAACATAAAATAGCACTAACTAATACGACGGATCAATCAAATCAGCTATTTGGGCACACAGACCCGACACTACTCAATACTCAATAGGGCTCACAGACCCTTTACCAACTAACACAAGCAAGATATGAAATACGAAACACAACCAAGAACAATCACGACCTCAATAACACCGAATGAATTAACAACGTAAAAAAAATAAAAGCGGCCAAGACGTAACACTATCCACCCCCTCCCCCAAACTTGGTTGGAACCAAGTTTGTGGGAAAAAAATATGATACGTCTTGGTGCCTACTCACAGTTCTACTAAGGTGGAGGTGGTGGTGATGGGTTAAAACCCCATGGCTGCCAGAACTGAGCCATTGCATCCAACTGCTGCTGTTGATAAGCTTGTCTCTGCTCATGTCGGACCCACCTCTCATCTTGCTGTAATATCCAAGTGGTCTCCGTATTCCATCGATCATCCTGCTGAGCCCACCGTTCTTCTTGCCGTACTCGCCACTGTTTGTCTTCCTCAATCATCTGATGCTGCTGTGTCATCAAATTGTTCAAAGATGTAATCAATGTAGGGAGCACCTGAGCCATGTTCTCTTGGCCTCCTTGGCCCGATCCACTAGTTCCTTCACCTTGACTCTCAATTCGGTGCACAGCTTGATAGAGTCGAGACTCATCAGGAGTAGGGTCAACTTCTTATGCACGATGAGCTCTGGAGTGCATCTTCCAATTAGCTATATCCTCAAGTCCCTCAATCTTAGTTAGTTGGGCATTAGGAAGACGAAGGAACCCGTCTCGATTCTGCAACAGCAAATACTGATCCTCATGTTTGCTCCAAAAAATCATCTTCAGCCTACAAACATCATCCAATGATATACCCCAGTCTCCGGGAACTCTCTCAGCTGAGTCATCATCAGAAACAACTTGGAAGTGATTAGCTATAGGAGTAATAAGACCCCCAATCGAAATATCCCCCGATTGTTTCACTGCTTGGCGATCGAACTGCTCCATCAGAATTTGGCCGAGATCAATCTGTCTTCCCGTTGCCACACACCATAAAAGAAACATCTCCTTCTGAGTCACAGTGCCCGTCTCAGGGCGAGCAAGCACCGTATAGGCAATTAAGCGATGTAAATACCGGAAGACAGGATTACGAATCCAAGACACCTTATTCCTCGATGGATCGCTCTTCATCCAAGGCACAAGTCCCGGGACTTCTACCATATGATTCCAGAATGTGTGCTCATTATATTCATCTGGCGGGGTGCAATCTCCGGTGTTTGGCAGCTTGTAGATGTCATTCAGTTCAGCCCGAGTAAGTGTGTAAATCTTGTTGCGAAGCCGGAATGACATACTGCTCGGCTTCCTGTCTTGAGCAGAGGTAGGGTGTAGAACTAGAGTAGTGAGAAACTCTAATGTATCATTCCGATATGTTACCCGACCTCTTCCCAATAAGTTCTCCCAACCAACCCTCTTTATGAGCATCCATAAATTCCTGTGAATGCCAAAGTGGTCTTCCACGAAAGAGACAGTAAATTTAGTGGGGATGATCTTTCTCCCAATGATTTTCTTCCATCGCCTCTCTTCTTCAGGTGATTGTAATCTGATGTTGTAAAATAGAGGATTATCAGGCGAGAATGCCGGTGGATTAGCCGAGGATGTTTCACCTGCAACCTTCCGTTTTTTTCCTTTAGGTGGCATTATATACCCTATAAAACAACATTTTTCAATTAGTACCATGGTACACACAAGAAACACCTACTCTCCTAGGCTTTATGAACGTTTAATTCATTCTCCGACTATGTTAATTGCAAATTTGCATCAAATTAGCACACAAGAGAGGTAAACATCAATATCGCTATCAATACGAACTTCTCTATTATTTTGCATCAACATAGAACATAATTGAACCAATTAAAGCCTAGTCTTCACTCAAGAATCATAATGCAGGCAACATATTTGATAAAATGCCACAATGACCCTTGCATGTGAATTAAACGAAAATTGCTCTAAATTCAACCACAAGCATAGCTACTCAACTATATATGCAATTCACTCAAGTCTATTCATGATAAGTTTTCCCCAACCTACTTTGCTACAAGGTTCCACTACAAGTGCAAAATCAATGTCATGCTCAAAACTTATCACTAGCAACTACAATCCCAACTAATAAACACAATAACCATCTTTGATAAACAAACAAGTGCAAGTTAAGCATTCTTACCGGAAAATCTTAGTTGCAAGACCCTTTTCGAAATTGAGCCCTAAGTGGAGAAGAAAGTCCCAATTTGTGTCTTTCACAAAACCAAATTGGTGAACTTTGACGATTATGAAGTGCGTTTGTGAATTTCGTGTGTTTTTGTAGAAGATTAGAGGGAATGGAGGGTTTTCGGTTTTTAGAGAGGGAGAAGAGGGAGGAGGTAAAAAATTGAAAGAAGAGGGAGAAAATCGTGTTTAAAACACTGGTACCTGAGACTCGACCGAGTTATGGTTCTGACTCGGTCGAGTAGGCGTTGGCCTCGGTCGAGTCCAACTTGCTGGAATGGCTCGGGTTTTTTCGTCAAAGTTGCCTCGGGCGAGTTATTCACTCCTCGATCGTGTTCTGGTCCACAACTCGGTCGAGTTTGGTGGCCTCGGCCGAGTCAGACTTGCTGGAATTTCTCCATTTTTTCCTTCAAAATCGCCTCGGGCGAGTGTGATTTTGCCCTGGGCGAGTTGAACTCGCTGAATCTCCCCTGTTTTAGCCTTTTTCTCCGTTTTTACTCCTTTTTCTCGCATATTTTCACTTCTTTCCTTGCTTTTTCGATAACGTCGTATTTCCTATGCACACTAACAAACAATTTAAGACAATTCAAAACATAAACTTCAAAAACACGAAAATTTAAAACAAACCAAAAGCATCGGGTTGCCTCCCGACAAGCGCTACTTTTATCGTCTTTAGCTCGACGACCTTTTGGATTTTTAGTTCAGCTCGGTCAACCGTAATTCGTCTACGGTTGCAACTTGACTCGGGTTGTAGTCTTTCTTGATCCTCTGACCATTTACAAGGAATGTGCTTCCTTGTGCATCCATCAATTCCACTACGCCCGACTTTTGCACCTGCTTAATTGTGAACGGTCCCGTCCATCGTGACTTTAACTTTCCGGGAAACAAGCGCAGCCGCGAATTGAACAAGAGAACTTGTTCACCGGCTTCAAAGTGTCGATTCTTTATCATTCTATCATGAATCCTTTTTGTGCGCTCCTTGTAGATGCTAGAGTTCTCAAATGCTTGTGTTCGGAATTCTTCCAATTCATTGAGTTTTAGAACTCGAGCTTGGCCCGCTGAATCAAAGTCGAAGTTGAGTTTCTTCACAGCCCAGTATGCACGATACTCCCATTCAACCGGCAAATGACATGACTTTCCAAAGACGAATAGATATGGTGACATACCCAACGACGTTTTGTACGCCGTTCTATACACCCACAATGCGTCATCTAACTTCAAAGCCCAATCTTTACGGTTCCCACTAACCGATTTTACCAAGATTTGCTTAATTTCTCGGTTGGCGAGCTCGGCTTGACCATTTGCTTGCGGGTGGTATGGAGTTGTGACACGATGCTTTACTCCATATTTAGCTAGCAGTGCAGCCAACCATTTGTTGCGGAAGTGCGAACCCCCATCGCTCAGTAATGCTCTTGGTGCTCCATATCTTGTGATTACGTTCTTCTGAAGGAATTTGATCACCACTCGTGAGTTATTCGTTTGGGTTGGAATCGCTTCCACCCATCTCGAAACATAATCCACTGCAAGTAAAATATATTGGAACCCCTTTGTTGAAGGGAAGGGCCCCATGAAGTCGATTCCCCACACATCGAATAGTTCCACCTCAATTATATTCGTGAGAGGCATCTCGTATTTTCTAGAGATACCCCCCGTCCTCTGGCAGCGATCACACTTTGTGATGAACTCGAAGCAATCTTTATGAAGGGTTGGCCAGTAAAATCCGCTCTGCAAGACCTTCGCCGCAATTTATGCTGATGCAAAATGGCCTCCACTCGGAGATGAGTGGCACTGAGTGATTATGTCTCCTACTTCAGCTTGGGGAACACACTTACGAAGTATGGTATCAGCGCACCTTCGGTAAAGAAAAGGATCATCCCAAACATAAAACTTGATGTCATGAAAAAACTTCCTCTTCTTATGGGTTGTCAAATCCGGAGGTGAAATTCGACATGCTAAATAGTTCACAATATCCCCAAACCATGGTACCTCCTCCACTGTCAATATGTACTCATCCGGGAAACATTCATTGATATCCTCTTTCTGCCCTTTCTTGTCCTCTTCATTGGTGATCCGAGATAAATGGTCAGCAACCACGTTTTCACATCCTTTCCGGTCTCGAATCTCTACATCGAACTCTTGGAGTAAAAGAATCCATCGTATCAATCTCGGTTTGGAATCCTTCTTATCGAACAAGTATCTAATGGCTGCGTGATCAGTGTATACAATTGTTTTAGCTCCAATCAAGTATGACCGGAATTTATCAAATGCATATACCACAGCCAGCATCTCCTTCTCAGTGGTGGTATAGTTTGATTGAGCGGAATCAAGTGTTTTACTTGCATAGTAGATAACTCTGAATAGTTTGTCCCGCTTTTGCCCTAATGCAGCCCCTACGGCCATGTCACTGGCATCGCACATCAACTCAAAGGGCTGCGACCAGTCAGGATTGATCAGAATTGGAGCAGATACTAATGCCTTCTTCAATGTCTCAAATGCTTCCCTGCTTCCATCGTATCAATCTCGGTTTGGAATCCTTCTTATCGAACAAGTATCTAATGGCTGCGTGATCAGTGTATACAATTGTTTTAGCTCCAATCAAGTATGACCGGAATTTATCAAATGCATATACCACAGCCATCATCTCCTTCTCAGTGGTGGTATAGTTTGATTGAGCGGAATCAAGTGTTTTACTTGCATAGTAGATAACTCTGAATAGTTTGTCCCGCTTTTGCCCTAATGCAGCCCCTACGGCCATGTCACTGGCATCGCACATCAACTCAAAGGGCTGCGACCAGTCAGGATTGATCAGAATTGGAGCAGATACTAATGCCTTCTTCAATGTCTCAAATGCTTCCCTGCAAGAATCATAAAAAACAAACGCAGCATCTTTTTCCAATAAACGGGATAAAGGCTTAGTAATTTTAGAGAAATCACGAATAAACCTTCTATAAAATCCCGCATGTCCAAGAAAGCTCCTCACAGCTTTCGCATTTGCCGGAGGTGGTAATCGCTCAATAGCAACTACCTTTGCACGATCAACTTCTAAACGTGCAGCAGAGATTCTATGTCCTAACGCGATACCATCTTTCACCATGAAGTGGCATTTCTCCCAATTCAACACAAGATTAGTCTCTTCACAACGTTGTAGTACTAATGACAAATTATTAAGACAATGATCGAACGAGGAACCAAACACAGAGAAATCGTCTATAAAAACTTCCATTATATTCTCTATGAGTCCACTAAATATTGCCATCATACAACGTTGAAATGTAGCAGGAGCATTGCATAAACCAAAGGGCATTCTACGAAAAGCAAACACTCCATAAGGACATACAAAGGCTGTTTTCTCTTGATCCTCAGGTGCTATCATGATTTGGTTATACCCAGAATACCCATCTAAGAAGCAATAAAACTCATACCCTGCGAGTCTATCTAGCATTTGATCCAAAAAGGGTAAGGGAAAGTGATCCTTATGAGTTGCCGCATTTAATTTTCTATAATCAAAGCAAACTCTCCAACCTGTAACTACCCTGGTAGCTATGACTTCATCATTATCACCTTTTACTACCGTCATTCCCCCTTTCTTAGGTACAACCTGAGTGGGACTAACCCACTTGCTATCCGATATAGGGAAAACTATCCCTGCATCTAGCCATTAAAGAACCTCTTTTCGTACTACCTCTTGCATCATAGGATTTAATCTACGCTGATTTTGAACACTGGGTTTATAGCGATCCTCCATCAAGATTTTATGCATACATATAGTCGGGCTAATCCCTTTTAAATCATGAATTGTTCATCCTATAGCCGACTTATGTTTCCTAAGCACTCTCAACAACTTTTCAGTTTCTAACTCAGTCAAATAAGCAGAGATGATTACCGGTTGCTTTTTCTCAAGATCAAGAAATTCGTACCTCAAATGCTCCGGTAATGGTTTTAACTCAGGTCCACTGGCTTTCTCTTCAGGTGCTTCTTTCACGACTTCCTTAGTGATGTCTTCATGTTCTGCATCTTCCCTCCTCTTTTCATGCAAAGCGTTCAAAGCACTAACCCCATCTACAAGATCAAGATTAGTAGCATCTATGTCTTCCACAGAAAAAATTGAATTTGTGATACAATGCTTTAACACATCAGAATCGCTAAGTGTCAGAATGTCTCCATGCAATGTAGTATCTACACTATCTATAGCACTACATGTTTCAACTTGATTAACCTCTTCATCATCATGCATTTTCATGGCCTTATAAATAGAGAATGTCAATTTTTCCTTATTTACTCTAAGTGTGAGTTCTCCTTTTTGGACATCAATTAAAGCACTGCCCGTTGCTAAAAACGGGCGACCTAGAATTAAAGGAACATCTTTATCCTCCATCATATCTAAGACCACAAAATCTGCAGGAAATATGAATTTATCTACTTGCACAAGAACATCTTATACTATTCCCCTAGGATAGTCAAAGATCTATCAGCCATTTGAAGTGCAATTGTGGTAGGTTTAAACGTGCCTATTCCTAGTTTTTCAAAAATAGAAAAGGGCATAAGATTAATGCTAGCTCCTAAATCACAAAGTGCTCTTTCAAATATGTCATTACCTATTTTGTAAGCAATTGTAAAGCTACCTGGGTCTTTCCACTTCAGTGGCAGCTTCCTTTGAATCACTGCGCTGCACTCCTCAGACAGGTTGACAGTCTCATAATCCTCAAGCTTTCGTTTCTTTGCTATCACTTCCTTGAGAAATTTTGCATAATTGGGCATTTGTTGAAGTGCATCCACGAATGGGATATTGATTTGAATCTTTTTGAAAATGTCCAAGAACTTAGCGAACTGGTCGTCCACTTTCTTTCTTCTCAGTGCTTGAGGGTATGGAATGGGAGGAACATATTTTGGGCCACCTTCAAATGTAATCCCCCGCTCTATCACGTTCTCCGCTTCTTTGCCTTTTTCCTCCGGCTCAGCTTGTTCTTCCAAGTGCTCTTTCTCAATGACTTTGCCTTCCACCACCGGCTTCTTCAGTCCTTCATATTCAGTGCCACTTCTCAACTGAATGGCTTGACAATGTTCCCTTGGATTAACCACTGTATCACTAGGAAACTGCCCTTTCTTATGCTGAGCTGCTGTTGCTCTGACCAAATGCTGGATGTCCGATGCCACACTTTTCAATTTTGCACCCATGCCCGCTATGTTTTTACTCAGCTCATTATGCTTCCCTTCCATTTTCTTCTCCAGCTGCGCTAACTTCTCCTCAAATTGTGCTGCTTGTGCTTCTCTTAACTCTTCCGGAGTTTGGTTTCTTCCATCATGTATGATTCCATTTGTGACTTTGAACCCTGGTGGAGGAGTAAGGGTGTTCTTCGAATTTCCATAAGCCAAGTTGGAATAATTCCGATTCCCTTGCGAATATTGGTTACCTTGTGAATATTGATTATACCTTGGCTGATTACCTTGGTAATTATTGAAATTTCGCTGATTCACAAAGTTCACATCTTCCATCTCTTCTTGGGTTTGTTGCGGCTGTGATTGCTCAGAATGTTGTGCTAACGTCAGATTAGTTAGCAAGTTCATTTGGGTCGTCAAAGCTGAAATCTGAGAAGCCAAATTCTGATTTGATTCCACTTCTACTACACTAGCAACTCTCCTCGGCTGATTACGCTCGTTCGGCCATTGATAACTGGTTCTAGACATAGCATTTAGAATGGCAAACGCAGAATTCACACTCTTCTCCATCAGACTCCCTCCTGCCGCAGCGTCTACATGATCTCTAGTTGGTGCAAGTAAGCCATTGTAAAACTTACAGATGTGTTGCTTCCTGGTGAACCCATGCTGAGGACAGCTTCGGAGTAAATCTCTGAATCTTTCCCATGCTTCACCCAGTGGCTCCTGATCCAACTGTCTGAATTGTGTGATTTTGTTTAGCAGCTCTAGCATCTTGCTGGGTGGAAAGTACTTCAATAAGAACCTTTCACTTAATTCATCCCACTCAGTGATTTCCTCTAACGAATTAAACCACTGCAGAGCTCTATCCTTTAAGGAAAAAGGAAAGAGCCTCATCTTCACTTGCTCGTGCGGTACGTGGTTGATTTTTATCGTATCAGCCAGTCTCCGAAACTTTGTTAAATGAGTGTTCGGATCTTCCAAAGCAGTACCGCCATACTGCTTTTGTTGCACAATATTGATGAGCGCTGGTTTGAGCTCAAAACTGTGTGCATTGAGCGGTGGCGGTTGTACTCCTCCAGGATTCTGATTAGGCAGAGGACGAAGACAGTCACTTATTGGGGAAGTGTCCTCGTCGTCATTCTCATTGTTATTCTGATTTCCTACTGGAAGTACTGGATTCTGTGGAGGTTGTTGTTGTTGAATACTTATGACTCTGTCATCCAAATTGGCCAGTGCAAACAGGATGCGATTCATAACCTCTTCTTGGTTCGGTAGATTTTCCATCTCAACCGGTTGATTTCTCCTTGCTCTGTGTCTTCGGGCTGTAGCTTCAATTTCCGAATCACACGGAAGAAGATGTTCTTTTCCCTTAGACCTGGTATGCATGCACAATCCCTGAAAACACTCACAGGAAAATACCCACGTAAAATCGAAATAGATAAAAAATAAAACAGAAATTAAATGTGCAAAAATAAATTGTTGCCTAGTCTAGTCTTGTTCTAGTTATCAGAATAAAAACTAAAACACTAAACTCAGTCCCCGGCAACGGCGCCAAAAACTTGTTCGCCTATTTTATAACCTAACGATCCGCAAGTGTACGGGTGCAAGTGTATATAATGGCAAGCAAGGTCGATCCCACAAGGACTGACTTAATGACTAGTTTGATACTCTAAATATCCTAAAACACTCCTAACTAAGCTCTCAAATGGATTGATTTTAGTATTAAACTAATTTTACTAAACTATTACTTAACGCTTAAATCCAAGATTAAGAAAACAATTTATCAAATACTCAAGATTGAAAGACAAATTCTAGAGAATTGATTTCAGAATTAACTAAGTATGACAATCTAATTATTCTAAACTAGCAATGATTATTATCGTTATTAGACGGCACTTATATATGTTAACTCTCCTTTCGAAGCAATTAACTTGTAGATTCATTACTCCTAGCCACCCTTTCAAGTCGACTAGACCTAAAGAACTCCCAATCGATCTTAGACCAATGCCTACGCACTTATCTCACCTCCTTTCAAAGCACTCAACAAATACGCTATATGTTGTCTTTCCATTCACAAATTCCTCCTTTCAAAGCCAACTTATGAATTATGTAGAAATAGTTAAGTGATCAAATTAACTATTCATGAAAATAAATCACAACACATAGATAACGAATAACAATCATTAACTAGAATAGAAAACTTCAATTAATCAAACATCGTTAAAACCTACTTTCAAAACCCTAGAATAATAAAGAACTACTCACTCATGTTCATATTCATAACACAAATATGTTCATAGACAAACATGATTTGAAATAGAAAAATGAGACAATGAATAAGAACCCTAATCGTCGTCTTGATCTTGATCCTTTGATGTTGCTTTCCTCTTCAATATGCTTTCTAATGATCTCTAACTCTCTTTTTCGAGTTTAGGAACCTCCTTATATAGTTAAGGCCAAATTGGGCCCAAGATGGGCTCAAAATCATAAAACGCGCACATTCAGTTTTGGACTCGGAAAGCTGCCTCGACCGAGTCAGAATCGCCCTCGACCGAGTTCGGTCAACTCGACTGAGGCAGAATCCCCCTCGACCGAGTTGTAGTCTCTGACCAATTTCACGTTTTGCTCTTCATTTCTGACTCGACCGAGTTGCTAAACAACTCGCCCGAGTCAGATTTTCTGACCATGCTTCATCCCCTCTTTGCTATTTCCGACTTTTCTTGCTCGCTTTTCATCCGAACCTTGCCCAAACGGACTTTTTGGCCTTTTTATACCTGAATAACACTAAAACAAGCAGAAACACGTCATCTAGCTCAAAAGATGGATTTTAATCACTTTTCGCCCAAATACACATGCATATGTCACATATTACGACCTTTAATTGACCTAATATACATGTAAAACTAGCATGTATCAACTACATGTTGTAATATGATATAAACTCAAAATATAAATAATGTAAATATCAATTTCTCCTAAGTGATATATGGATTTAATATAACTTACATTTTATAAATTTACATTAAGATAAAATATTCAGTGTAAAAAGTAAATTATATCTACTTTTAAGAATGAATATCTCCTAATATTGAAACCCAAACATATATTTTGTGTATGTCTATCCACCTTAACCTATGCGAACCCGCAATAGCCTAATTAAAAATGAATATTAAAACAAACACAAATACATAAATAACACATGACACACCAAAATATATCAAATAAAATAAATTAAATTTTATTATAAGAAAACTAGTGTTTTCTTTTATTTTTTTGTTTTCAATTTTTTTAAATATTTTGATTTATCCAAATAATTTTTCAAATTTTAACTATAACTATTTACTTTATTTTAAGAAAAATTAGTTTTCAAGTTTTAATATTTTACATGGTTGTTTAATATAATCAAATACTTTTCAGATTTTAAATAAATCTTGATATTAATAAAATAAAATTCAATGATTATTCTATAGTTGGACTAACAAAATAAAGCATATGAATTCTTCAATGTATCTTAATAATATATGTATATGTTGAAATTTATTTAAAGATACAATTAATATATATATGTCTGTATATTTTGCTTAGTTTGCAAAATATGAAAAAATGCGACAAAGTATTGTTTATATTGAGAACCCTAAAAGACCTAGTTAGCTCAAGCATATTAATTTTATTTTTTAAATAGAAATATAGATTGTAGCACATGTAACTCATAGTTTAGATTGCAAAGTGTAATTATTATTTATAACGAAACAGTATTAATAAATACAAATATGAATATGTAATAAAAATTAATTTCAAGATTAATTATCATATATAAATATATGTGAAAGTCGTAGTCCCATGATTAATTATAATAAATTAATATTTGTAAATATAATAATTTAATTAGTCAATCATTAAATTATACATTAACTTTTACTTTTAATTTAATAAAGTATATATTCATTTATTAAGGAAAGTAATACTTAATATTGTATTAATTTGAAAAAAATATATAATTAACATCTTAGAAGAAATTAAGGATGCATTAAAGATATATTTAGGCGGAAAAATGTAATTTACAATAATAACCCTCATTTTACTTTTATATATATATATATATATATATATTGATAATATATTACCAATTAGAAAGTTAAATCCGTAATTGTTTAACTGTTATAATATTTATGGTAAATAACATAGTTGATTACAAAGATGGTTTTCAATCTATGTTATGGAGATATACGATCTGATCTAAATAAACCTACATGTGTGTTTGTTAGCTAGAATTGGTAGTCTCGCTAATGTTGTTGATAAATTAAATTCTACGATAATATCTAGAATTGTTTGTTGGTAAGAAAAGTAATCAGAGATCGTATCCTGATTATCGACCCAGTAAGGGGAGATAAGTTATTAAGTCGTACTAATAGCCATAACCAATTTAGTGTTGAATGTGAAGAACTTACTATTGCATCGAGGATCGAATACATGAACCATTTCTGAAATTGGCATTTGATTGGATCTTTGTCAAAATTTAATTATATTTTACACATTTAGTTAGTTTAACTTTGTTTGTTATCAATCTTCAAAACCCCCATCTTTATTTAATTTGTTATCATTTATCTTGAAAAAGAATACATCTCCATCGATCCCTGGGATTCACCTTGTTCACCACTATCGCAAACAAATTATTCTTTTTATTTATTTTTATCTTTTAAGATTCTTTATAAAAAAAATTATCTCTTCTATAATGGGATTATTTTGTAATTGTAGAAAAAAAAAATGTCGATAAATAAAATTCTAAAGGTAAATTTAGTTAATTTATTTTTAAAGTATAATTTGTTTGGTAAGAGTTGCTTTACAGGTTAAGCTTGTCTATTAATTCATGAATTTTTTATTGTACTTTGTATGATAATTTTAGTTTACCTAATGACGTAAGTTGAACCTCAATATTTATAGTATTTGATATTTTTATTCATTTTTAGTAAAATACATTATTTGTTCCTTTTAATTTATTACTTTTATAAAAGAGTGAATAATTTCTGAATTTTTTGTGATCTGCCTATTATATCATTAATGACTTTTAATTTATAAGTTTAGTTTAATAACTATATTTATAAAGTTTGATATATTTGGTAAAGGCTCCTTTATTATTCAAATCCTATCTATTGCTTGGTGGGATTTTTTATTCCATGGCGTATGGTATTTAATCCATCTAATGGCATGAGTTGAACCCGATTAGTCATAATATTTATATTTTTCTTCATTTTCTGTAATATATACATAATAATATCATTTGAATTTATTTTTATTTTAAGACTTTCCATAAATTTCTTATTTCTTTTATAATTGTAGAAAAAGAAGAAATATTAATTCCTTTCTTTTTAAGATTAATTTAGTAAATTAAAATTAAAAGATAAATAAAAATTGAAAGTCTGTATTGGGCAAAATGATATAGCAAATAGTCCGATTGATCGAGGGAAAAAAAAGATACGAATGCAAGAAATAATAATGAGGCAAGAAATTCTGAAATGAAAGAGAATTTTTATTAGAATCGAAGGAATGAAAAAAAGAAGCAAAGAAATATTAATGAGCTAAAAATGATGTTATTACATATCGAATGGAAAGAAAATAGAAGTTGTTCTGCAGGCAGGGCAACAAATAATTTCACTTGTTGTCACCCATGCCAAGAGTGTTCTTGACGCCATCAATAGCACCCTGAGCCATGCTAGCCATTTGCTCTCCAGTCTACAAAATTAATTAATTAATTAATTAATTACATATTAAACAGACTTAAAAACAGAAAATTAGTTTTACGTTTACCTGCTGGAGGAAGGTGGCATTTTCCTCCTTGCTACGTTGGGCCTGACCTTGTGAGTGCCCAGCGGCTTCATGGGCCTTATCATGGGCCTTGCTCGCTGTTTCCTTAGCCGAGTCCATCCATTGCTCCGTCTTAGCCTGCCCAATCATTCACCACTTTAACATTTGTCCACTATATATGGGATTAATACAAAATTTAATACCTGGGTCTCTCCACGGTTTTGTCCTGCATTGAACTGATTGCTTGCCATTTTTGTATATAAACTTTTAAGAAACTAAACAAAATCAAAGGTAATAAGTTGAATGTTTTTGGTTATTGTTTACAAGGTATTTATAGTGTTTAAGAAGGGATTTGGAGTCCATAAATTAGTGGTGATGAGTGAATTGCTCATTTGCTTCCTTGTCCTATTCTTTTGCTCGCTTTCACCGGATTACATATTACATTTTCAACTAGATTATGAGTAACTTAGACATATGCTCCAAAAATATATCATGCATTTTTCTTCTCAACAAAAATTATATTCCAAAACTATACGCACGTGCATTGCACCTTGTTACAACTTTTTTACTATTATTTAATAAAAATGAATTTAAATGTAAAATAATTGTACATTGTGATTATTGTAGTATATATACACAACTTCGTGAATTATTTAATGCAATAAAAAATAATTCATTGAACAAACATAATTTTGAAACAACTAAAAACTAAAAGAATAACAAAAGAAAAATATAATAGTTAAACAACCTTAGTCTTAAAAAAACTTATATATTAACATAATACAAACTTATAATTGTGAAGAAAATGTGTAAATATAATACAAACTTATGAATTGACTTTATTATTAGTAGATTAAACTTTATTAACCTAATGAATCAAATTATAGAAAAATAATGTAAAAATGTCAATGTTGAAAATTCTAAGATTACTGAACTTTGGGAAAATTGATAAAAATACCTTGTAACTATTACATAATTACAAAACTATCCAATAACTTTACCACTTTGTAAAAATGCTCTGTAACTTGTACTTTGTTGATAGAAATGCCACGTGACCGGCTGTAGCAGATTGTATAACCGGTCACCATGAACTTTCCCTCGTTTATTGATTTGACATTAGTTTTTTCGATTTTTTTGTTACTTCTGCTAACTCACTTATTAGGATGGTTAAAAAAAATCAAAAATAAATTATAGCCCCCTGTCCCACCCTCTTTGGTGCATTTCTAAGAGTCAGAACTTTTCTGTTTCTCTTTTATGATTCTAATTATTTGTATGCATATCAAACTACAATGCAGATATTCGATATTTTTTATATATTTTTTGTATTCTTTTTTATAGTATAATATAAATGACCTTATTACATTAGTTTATTCTTTGATGTTTCTATTATATTATCTATACTCGTCTATTGTAATTTATTTTTCATAATGTAATTGACTTACAAAACAAGTTATAATAACTAATGTTAAAAGATTCATAAAAACGACATATCATGATATAATGTGGAAATATTTACCCTTACAAAATTTTCTATTATATATAAAATTTGATATATTCGTGTGAACTTCTCATTATACTGACTCAAGCATCATTAATATATCATGAATAAAGTTCGATGATTGAAAATTTATGTAATAATGGAGGTATAGATTTTCACGTTTTGCACCAAATCACTAGCATTTGAAGATAAATACATGTTCATTTGTCTCATTATATCATCAACTCACACCCATAGGTTCTTTATTTTTTATATACACATAAAATATTAGGCCTAACATACTTTCTCTATAATTTCTCTATAAAAATTTCGATCTCAACATATATTTGCACATAAAATTCTTTACATATTTTCATGTGAGGAAAAACTTCCAGCAATTTAGTATCAAGGTCCAACATCCAACTTATGTTATAAAAATTTATTCTAATTTTATTTATTATTTGTAAGTATAACCCCTTTTTAGTATAATTTACTTATTAATCTAAGATTGCTTATTTTAATTTCCCTAAATTAATTCCTCAATTCAACGTCAAAATTTGAAAATTATGTGTAATGTAAAATTAAATCCTACTAAATTATAAATAATGTTTCTTTTTATGGAAGGCCGTCTACATACATAGTGTCTCACAATCTTCAATCGAGACACATGCTCCAATCTTTAATAAATATAATAGATGATTTAATAATTTTTTTATGTCTTTACATCCATATTAGTTATAGTGAAGTACTCCCAATTTTTCGCACATTCCACTCTCATTTAAAAGTCTTATATATCCATGTTTAAACCAAGCATTGTGATTTTATTTTTTATTTAGACTATAAAACACTTTATTCAAATGTAATTATTTATTTTTATCTAATCTATACTCGTAAGTTAATATTGACATTAACATTTTACTGTCTTTATTTTTCTGCATGTTTTAATTTATTCACACGATACATGTTTTAAATCATTCACATAGCACAACTTAGTTTGTTATTTCTTTATAGTTCTTTTTTATTCTACCCTATAATTTTTATAGTATAGTGAATTCATTCAAGTCATTACATATACTTATAATATATGTATAATATTTTTATTGATTTAATAATTTGTTTATTGTGAGATCTCAAATATTTAAAAGAATCTGGTACAACTATTCATGTCCACTAATTTTTACGTTTGTCATTTTACTATTTCTATTATTAGTACAATAAAATTCCACACCTTAATCTAAACTCCAAAATAAACCTTGTGATTTTTATGTCTCTGTTCAATTTTCTAACATAACAGTTTTTTCTTTGGTGTACTAAAATTACATCACCTATTAAAAGTATTACAATAGTGAATAGATTTGTGTAGGTGTGTAAAGTATGTGATTAAAAATGATGTTCAATGCATAGATTTATTCGAATAAAATCGATCTGTTGTATAGACCAATAATATTTAAAATTTACACAATATCATTAGTTATGCATTTATAGTTTTTATATCTTCATATATATATATATATATATATATATATATATATATATTTTACTTATTTTATATATAAGCTACTTTTACCGCCTTCCTCCATCTTTTTAATCTTAAAAATATTATATAAATGAATAAATGACATTATCGTATACTTTTTCAATTCAATAAAATTCATAAATCAATTATTATTTTCTCTTATTGTAATGTTTATAAATGTTAACTTATGAAGTATATCGATGTCATTCTTCCAAATCATTGAAAATAAATATAATATATAATCTCATTTTCAACAAGCATAATAATTTGATTTATATTTACTTATTAATGCTCATACAAAGAAATTTATCGTGTAAACATAAATATTGATAGTTTAATCTAAATTTGAACAGTAAGACTAAACGTATGCCCAGTTTAATCTAAATTTTAAAATACTACGTTGTAATAACTTGTATGTATATCTAACTAAAATATAGATATTTAATGTTTGTTTTTGTATTCTAGTCTGATAGTATAATATATCTGACTCTATCACATTAGTTTATTCTTTGATTTTTCTATTATATTACATAAACTCATCTATTACATTTTCTTTTATAATGAAAATCCACTTAGACTCTTTAATATTAATAATTTTTCCATTAGTTTTTTTATAATTTTGCTCATTATGGTAATAAAGTTTTATCTACTAATGATAAAGTCTATTCATAAGTTTGTATTATCTTTCTTCACAATGCATTTTCTCACTTCTATTCATTTTATCATCATATAGTTTATATTCAATTGTTTTGACATTATTTTCTATTGTTGAACTTTAATAAAGTGGTTTACACAAAAAAAAAAAAAAAAAAAAAAAAAACATGCAATTTTTAACACGTCTTTTTACTCACTTAAAAGTTAATTTTAAAATATAATTTTATTGATTCCACATGTAGGTCATTTCATTCTTTTAGCGTGATTTAACATTCTCTTCAAGTTTATATTATAATGAAGGTTGAATTACTATTCGCATTAAGCTCTAACCCTAGATCAATTCAATAGTTTATACTTTAGTCCAAATATCCTATATTCATATTTTATTTTTCATCAGATAACTTACATAAATTCTGTTTTTGTTTCTCAATGTTGTAATATTGATACTTCAATAATTTAGAAAATTAGGGACATTATTTCAAGTAACAAATTTAGACAACTAAATTGTTACTAAGTATTATTTTAATTTATATTTATAATAATAATTGACTGTTTTATTTATAACCAAACACTATGTAAGAACTTGTCAATAATTTATACATAGTAATATAAATCATTGTGAATCATTTACATATTGTTATGACATATAATGGTTACATTGTTTAAATAGATTAAAAGATTTTAATTTAATCTCATCTATTTCTTTTTTCAATTTTTTTTTAATGGCATTTTTTTAATTAAACTTTCAATCATTTTTATAAAATAAAAAAATATAAGTACCATCATATGTCAACAACAATACTTAAGACTAAGTGATACATTTTTTAAAAATCAAGTAAACGATCATATGTCAACAAAAACTGTAACACCCTAAAATCAAAAGCAGTAGACTCTTCCGTTTGCATTTTTAAAGAGTTAATTCTAGTTTCCAAAGTATTTAAAGTCAAGTTATTTATCCAAATATTGAGGCTAATAAAGTTTCAAGGAACAAAATATTTTCACTTTTTTTTTACAGGAGAAGCTATCAAGGAGACTGAGCACACTCGTATCATTTATTCGGTATATGCAAGAAATGTATTAAGATAAAAGTTATTAAAAAGGCATTTTAGTTTTGTTAATACACGAGTATAATTTACTTTAAGAATTACAGGTAGAATTTTAATATAAATTACAGTTAATTAATTACATGAGTTTACGATACTTATATGTGATCAAAAAATTTCAAAAAATTATTATCATTACTATTATTATTAAAAGACCCCTTCCACTGTAAGATATGACTTGAAAATATAGAAACTCAAGGTTAACATCGGGCCTAAAAAAATAGATACAAACATAATTTATTAAATATTACTATAAAACAATTAGATTTATATACAAAATGTGGACAAATATATTTATATATACATATAGGTATACCTATATATATACACAAGTTATATCTATAAGAAAGTTAGGATTCTTATACATCATATACTACATTTAGTAAATTTTACATGCATGACCTTACTTACTATATTTAGTAAATTGATGTATATTTGCATGGATGGGGTTATGTAAGAGGCTTGCAAGAATAGTTGTTCAAGTATCATTTGCCTAACTTCTTATTGATTCCACATTGACGAAAGAGAATAGGATTGACCACTTTCATTACTATATATACATTATACCTTTCATGTTATATGGAAATATAAGAAGTAAAGAAATACATTATATAATATGAATGTGTTTATATAGGGATTCCTTTAATTAGGAGATCCTTAGTAGTTTATTTTCAAATGTCGTTCGAAGATCCCATGTGTCCAATGAGATTTGGAGGTTTGTCATTTTAAGGAGTCATTGTTTTAATGTATCTATTATAAGGTATGTCTTCTTTAATAATTTTGTTTTCCTATTTTAGTATTTATATGGATTTAGAAATTTAATTATTTATATTATTTGATTGATCAAGGGCGATCCCCTTTAGTCTTATATTTGTGAATATTTCTTATTGATAGTATACATAACTTAGATGTCTTATATGATAAATTGTCAATCTACCGATTTTGCTACGTGATGAAAAATCGGTACACACATGTTAATTAAATATGTTGTGTACTTTTGAATATTTCTATTTATTATTACTTAAGATTTTTATATGATTTTAGGTGTTATATAATAGAGATTATATTATCTAAATATATGAATTTTACTAGACTACATTAGTCGTCAAAGTTCAGGTTCTACATGCGACTTTGGAAAATTATATAAAAATATTTACTTAATAATTTCCAAAACTATTATATTATATGATGGTAGGAGTTTATGGTTAAAATTTGACAATGTTTTGTCAAGTTAATGATATTTAATGAATTTTACAAAATAAGTTGATTTCACATATAAAATAGTAGAATTTGCTCCTACAAAATGATTTTTATAAAATTATTCCTTTTGATTATTGGAGATTTGTTTTACTTTGTCATATTTTATAATGCTGGGACACTGTAGGTAAATTTTCAGAGGGTTTTTATGAAATATATGATTTATAGTGAATTTTACAAGACAGGCTGGTCACAAGGCCTAAAATTATCAGTTTAATCTCTAGTAAAAGCTTTTGTAAAAAAAGTACTCTTTAAGTTGTGACAAAATGTTTTATATTCAATTATATATATATATATATATATATATATATATATATATATATATATATATTCATGTATACTTGTAAATTGCTAAGTGATTAAATGTATAAGCATAAGTATACATGTGCACTAGTTAAACATACAAAGTAAGATTATGATAGATATAATAAGGTATGACAAATAGAGGAATAAAAAATAAAGCTATAAGACTAAAGGTCTACAATCGGCGAGTGCAGTATGAGTTGGATCGGACCACCTTGGAGCTTCCTCCGAGCAATTCAATCAAAGAACATCTACATCAGTTCAAGAAAGTTTACATGAAAAGTGGGTAACTATGAAGCATTTATACTATTGAATTTGTATTGTGATTTATATGTTCGCCTTCGGGCTTAAGATTACTCTCAAGTCGTAAGATGGGCTTTTGAGTAAGGTTTTTGAGTCGTAAGATTGACTCATAAATCGAATGCTTTCGAGTCGTAAAATTGGCACCTAAGCAACACAATATGGCTTTTGAGTTGTAAGATTGGCTCCTAAGTCAAAGGTTTTGTGTCATAAGATTGTCACATAAATCAATGATGTATTTATTACGGTGCATCTTCATTTAGTACAACTGCTTACAGAGTATTCCCATTGGGTTCGTATAACTCATGATGCTATGCTTATAATATTTTCAGGACTAATGGATGATAGTGGATCTAGCTGGCGCGGACAATTTCCCAATAAGAAAAATAAAAAATAAAGTAAATTCATTTGATGGTTAAGTATCAAAGTATAAGTTTTTAATTTACATTGACTAATGAAAGTTGCAAGTGTTTTTAAATAGTTTTGAAGTAGTAAACATTTTACACAACAGGGTTTTCCCATAAAGTTATTGGATTTTGAAGTTATAAATATTGTATCTTTTAAATATTTTTAAGTTAGAAGTTTCTATTACTTATGATGTTTTAAAATAGGGTTTATTACCAAAAGCAACCCGAGGTATACCCGTTTTTACCACTTGCAACCTATTTTAAAATTCGTCGCCGATTGCAATCTGAATTACTCGCGTTTTATCGATTACAACCTATTTTATAAATTCCGGCCAAAATCAAGAGCGTGCTACACACGCGCAATTTTGAGCAAGTAGTAAAAACGGGTATACTTCAGGTTGCTTTTGGTAATAAACTTTTTTCTTTTATTTATTTTTTTCTTTTCTTCCCTCCATCATTTTCAACAGGAGAATTTGATGAAATGACCGAGTATAGATACAAATACATACAAATTAGAACAACTCCTACCTAGATCTTCGTCTGAAGAATAAATTGAAGAAAACTGAACTATCCTCAACAGGATAATTTGAAGAAATGAATGAGTATAGATACAAAAACATACAAATAAGAACAACTCCAAGCTAGATTTTCTACTGAGAAATAAACCGAAGAGAATTGAACTCTTATCCAACAGTAGCATAAAATCTTCCAATAGCTTTATCAGTGATAACCACAACTTCCAAAATTTCACCGAACTGTTCAAAGTACTTCTTCTGGATAATGATCGAATTTTTGATGATTCAGAGTTAGTTTCATCTGGATCTGCGAATCATAAATGAAGAAGAGGATTCGTGTTGAAGAAATTTATGGAAATTAGTGGAGAGAGGAGACGAACTAATGTTAGGATGAGGGAGAATTAGGTCAGAGAGAGAAGGGAGGGGATCTCGGTTCTTGAAAAGCTCGATCGGGCTAGTCTAATGTGGCTCGTTAAAATAAACGAACCAAACTTAAGATTGATGATATTTGATTCGTTAGCTCGCGAGCAATTTTATTTGTTGGCTCGAGAGCTAGTTCGTAAATATTAAGCTAATGCTTATAATTAATTTCTAATTTTATAGTTATACTTATAATAAAATATAGAATTACATAATTAAAATCATGCATTTGTATATATGTACTTAATTAATCTTAGTAGGTATATTATAATTTTAAGAATCTATAGCTTATTTTTAATTATATAATGATTAGTAACATATTTGTAATTTATATTTATTGAATTCATTTGGGCTCGATTAGACTCGCTAGAGGTTCGAGTAAGTTCACGAGCCGTCCATATATTTGATAAATTAAGCTTGAGTTCGACTCGATAATTAATGAACTAAACTCAAACTCTTAGATATTCGATTTAGCTCTGTTAAAAAGGAGGATGAGAGAGAAAATGATGGCGGGAAGAAAAGAAAAAATAAAAAAGAAAAATGATTTATTACCAAAAGCAACCTGAAGTATACCCGTTTTTACCACTTGCTCAAAATTACGCGCGTGTGGCACACGCTCTTAATTTTGGCCGGAATTTATAAAATAGGTTGTAATCGGTAAAACGAGAGTAAGTCAGGTTGCAATCGACGACGACTTTTAAAATAGATTGCAAGTGGTAAAAACGGGTATACATCAGGTTGCTTTTGGTAATAAACCCTTTAAAATATATTAGAGATTTTAACTTGAAGATGTGGGTTTTACGAGTTAGTTTTTTAAGTAACTAATATTTTAATTAATTAATGAGAAATTTTCTAACTCGTATTTTTAATGAAAGGTCTTCCGCTTATAAATGTTTTGAAAGTAAAAGTATGTTTTAGTGATAACCCTTCACCTGCTTGCGGGGTTGTGATGTTACAACAACACTTATTATTGAAAGTCAAATCAGAGATTCATAGGTGTGAGTGATGAATCAATTGTAAGCAAGCAAGTCCTTTAGCCTGTTCTCCTTTCAAATACTTATTAATAATGTTGAGTCATTCATACATTATGTAACATGTGCATGAAGTGGTAAATAAATATTATATATGATATATTATAGTTTCCTCGTCAATATTTTTAAGTGAAATGAGTACAAAAATATTGTAGTTGTAAAACTATAAAAAAACAAACGGAAGAAATATGTTGTTTTGTCTCTCGAAAATAAAAGGTGGCAATAAAAAGGGATAAGGTACAAAAAGACACCTTATTTATATTCCTAAGTACAAATAACCGCTCAATTGTATTTTTATCCAATTAAACACTTTAATTTTTTAAAATCATACAAATGAACTGTCCAACTTTTCAACATGTTATAAATAAAACGTTAACTTAAAAATGCGACGTCAATTTGAAGCTGAACTGGACGGTGACCCCTATCATCCTCATCTCACCTTAATAGAATAACACACACTCAATACAGAAATATGTTGATTCTAAAAGAAACACAAATATGTTGGAAACACCAAAACTTAATAGTTTTGCAAACATTTAATATCAAAATAATTCTAAGTCTTGGAATCATTATCCTAGTAATAAAGTAAAAAAGTTGTAGTTACCAAAGTCCTATTAAACTATAAGATGTTTAATTTTCTATAAAAAAAATTTAAATACATAAATATCTTTTGTATAAACCTCAACCATTTAATATCCCGATAATCATATACTAAAGTAATTTACTTATTGTAAGTACATTTTTACTAATCGGTCTTTTCTCCTTTCTCTTCAATTATAGAAGAAACCAATTAGAAAAATTATCAGAAATTTATGAAGAATCGAATAAAATAAAACAAATAGAAAGAATAATATAATGTATTTTACTACAAAGAAATAATAATAATAATAATAATAATAATAATAATAATAATAATAATAATAATAATAATAATAATAATAATAATAATAATAATAAAAGATATTATGAATATATAGGTTCAACTTATGTGATCAGTTGAACTATATATTATATGAAATGTGATAGAAAGTTTCATAAGTTGAGACTTGAGAGATGAATTTGAATTATAAAATGAATCTTATAAATAAAGCTTTAAAAAAATAAAGTTACTAAATTATCCTTAAAAATTTACTAATGATTTTTTTCTTTTTCTACAATTTTCTTTTTTGACAATTATATAAAAGAATCTCATAATAAAAGAAACAAGAAATTTAAAAATAAACTTAAAAAGAAAAATAATAATGTTATGTATATTATTAAAAATAAAGAAAAATATAGATTAAAAATAATATGTAGGTTCAACTTATGTCATAGGATGAATTAGATATTATATTCATGAATTTTTTTTGAGGTATCGTATCCATGAAAAGATAAATGCTATTTGAACTATTTTTGTCTCTAACCAAATAATAGAACTTTAAAAATATAGTTAATAAACTAACCTTAAAAATTAAAATTCATTAATGATATAATAGGCAAATCAAAATTTGTCTAACCCTATAAATAAAACTTTAGAGATATATTTACTAAAATAACCTTTAAAAATAAAATGCATTGAGGACATAATAGGCAAATCAAATTTTGTAAGAAACAACTCACATTTTTTATAATAGAAGTAGATTGCATTCAATGTATTATCTATGAAGTCTACCATAATTTCTTTTGTATTTTTATTTTTTATTGGATTGAGACATTACTTTAGGTGTTCCTTTTGGGTATGAGTCGGCCCGGCCTAATGGGAGTGGCACAGCCCGACCGATATTTTATGCAGGTTGAGTAAGAATTTGAGTTCGTAGTACCATTACGTCCAACAAGCCTAATCAATTATACGCCAATAGTCTGAGGGGTCTGCCGACAAATTATAATGTATTTTCAAGGGTGGGTCTGGTCAACTCACATTTTTTTGGCTTGACAAAATTTCAGTTCGGTCCGACTAGGCCGAAAAATGGCATTGACCTGTGGATTCAGACGGCCCGAAATGCCACCTCTAAGTGGGATGTGGAAAATCTTGATTGTAAAGTCAGTTTATGAGAAATCATGTAATTCTATGATTTCTTTTGGGATTATAAGATATGTGTAGATAAATAAATTTCGTGTCCAATCAAATGACAACACGTGAAAAATAATTAAATATCAATAAAAAATAATAGTCATGTCTTGGGAATTTAATATAATTAATTCCTAAGTATATAGTACTATTGATATTTAATTTCGGTCAAAATATATTATCTACCAACAATTTGACAAGATGGACCAATCAAATCAAGCAAGGTCCAATCAAGTTAAAATGACCTGATTAAATAAAAAGGCCTAATCTTGTCAAAGGGGCCTAGTCCAACAAAAGACCCAAAAGTTAGCTTGTCCCAACCAAATGTGGTCAAGCCCAACCAAGTCAAGCCAAGCCCAACCAAATAAGACCAAACCTAATCAAATCAATGGTGGTCAATCATATGATGCCACCTAGCAAAGAGAATATGGAAAAAAGATCATCTTTACACCTATAAATAAGGACCTCTCTTCATTCATTCAAAAACAAGTTGAGAGGAACTAAGCCACTCCGCCAGGGTTCCCGCTCGAGTGCGAGGGTTGAACCGTGCCGACATCGTGCGCTTCTCGCCGTTGACTGTTCTTGTCATCTTTCTGCCATCAGGTTCATCCTGGTCTTTAGTTGTTCTGCTTTTTCGTTGGATAGGGTTTTTGGTGTGTTGGTTGTTAAAGAATATTGTGATTAGGGTTTCTGGGGTGATGGCTGGGGAAGACGTCGATGGTGGCTAGCAAACTATGAGACTCGTTGCGACAATCTGAAGTGGAAGAAGAAGATGTGGTAGTGAATCTACCAAACCTATGGGATACTGATACTTGCCTCTACAAGCGGTTCATATTAAATCATCCAGTCGGCAAACGTGATCTTGCTTTGGCGACTATAGGATTCTCTTGAAATATCTAATACCGGAAGGGGTATGCTCGCATTTCACTTTGGGGAGGAGAGTGATTGTGCCAGAGTTCTTTGTCATCAATCGTGGAACTTCAACGAGGCTCTTCTTGCCCTTGCTAGGCTGACGGGTGATCTTAAGGCTGATGTGTCGGAGATTATGTTTATTCCCTTTTAGGTGCAGCTACAACGCCTACAATTTCGTTATATGATGAAGGAGATTGGGTGTGCGGTTGGTTAGAGGATTGGTCGTGTATTGGAGGTAGACACCCCTCGGGGAGTTGGTAACTATCTTCGTGTGAGAATTATGATTGATTTGGCTAAGCCGTTGTGTCGTGGTAGGAAAGTGGCGATTGGGGATGGACAGGATGTGGTTTACGAGAATTTCTCGGATTTCTGTTATGTATGAGTTTCCTTGATCATATTGAAAGTGATTGCCCCACAACGTTGGCTTCGGGAGAAAACGGGTCTAAAGTGAGTCGTCAATTCAGCTCTTGGTTGAGAGCTAACGGCCAATGGATCTCTACTATTAGGACTATTGAGAGCTTAGTGGGGGAAATGAGTCAAGAAGTAGCAACAACCCATGCTCGGCTACCGGCGCATTCTGTTTCAGGTGACGAGTTTGGACGTAAGGGGTTGATGTTGGAGGTGTCTGCCGATTCTGCTGCTGTAATTATTCTGGCCCCGATGACGGTGACAGACGAGAGCACAGGTGCCCGGCAGGAGCATCCATTGGTCACTTGGATAAAGCACCAGTTGCAACTGATGTGGAGAAGCGAAATAGAGTGACTCGCATCAAGGATGGTCCGTTGGGAAGGGAGGTGAGTAGATTTAATCAGAAGTTTGGTGGAAGTGGACAATTGGTGGTTACATCCAATGGTTTGCATAGCGCAACAGGTCTTCCTTTTGTATTTGGAAATGGAGATGGATTTTCACATGGTTTGCATGGTGTATTAGTGAGGGGGACGTCGACTAATTTTAAAATTTACGGGGATGTAGGTGGCAGTACAGTGATACCGGTAAAGCAGGTTTTTCGACGAGCGAAGGAGGGTGTTGGTATGAGTGGCACAGTAGTAAACATGTCAAGTGTTGGGAACGATCGAGAGGAAGTGGGATGCGAAAAATTGAGAAGAGAGGATCTTCAGGTTGGGTGAAGGAATTGTTGGTAAGAAACGTACTTCTCGTCTGGATGATTATGCTGGAAGTGACAAGAGATTGAAGATGGTACCTATAGCAGCCGATAGTTGCTTGGATTTGGCGGTCTCTGGAGAATCCCACCGCCAGTCGCCATGAATTGTGTGGTTCGGAATGCACGTGGATTGGGGAATGTGCGTGCATTTCGTAATTTAAGGCAGCTCATTGCTTGTAAGGATTCTGCTTTATTGTTTATTTCTGAGTCTAAGTTATCGTCTGTAGTGTGTGAAAGATTCCGTGCCTTCTGACATTTTTTTTGGTGTTTTTTGTGTTGACCCGGTGGGTCGTAGTGGGGGATTAGTGTTATTCTGGAATAATTTAATAAATGTTTTTATTTTGTCTTATTCGAAAGGGCACATTAATTGTATTATTTATGTTGCTGATTGTAAGTGGTGATTCACGGGCTTTTATGGAAATCCTTGTACTCATATGCATAGTCAATCTTGGCTATTACTGAGACGGCTTTTTGACATGGTGGAGTTAAAGCATTGCCTTGGATTATTAGGGGGATTCCAATGAAATTATGTATGAATCCAAAAAGGTGGGTGTAATTTTAGGCCTTTCTCTCTGATGAAAGATTTCGGGATGCCTTATTTGATATTGAAGTCCAGGATTTGGGTTGTGAAGGGGAATTTTTCATATGGTTTACTCATACTTGGGGGGAGGGGGGGAGGTGATTTTAAAACGACTTGATCGATTTGTTGCTAGTCTAGACTAGCGAATGTCTTTTCGTACAATTGTTGTGACTAATCTTGATTTGTATGGCTCCGACCATAGGCCGGTTTGTCTCTCGCCGAACTCTCCTGAGTCGGTTGGTATAAGAAGACATCCTCCTCAATTCTTTTTTGAACACTCTTGGTTAGGTGAAGATGATTTTCTGGATTTTTTTGAAGGTTTCTGGTTTGCTCTATTACCTCCGGATTTGCTTGATCACATATTAGTGGCGGCTGCAGAGTTCTTGCAAGAATAGGCGAAGGACAGGTTTAGTTCTCGTAGAAAGGCTATCTCATTGGCTAAGAGGCGATTGGATGAGGTTTTACGTCCTAATGGTGATGAGATTCAAGGTCGGCGAGTTCGGGAGTTGCAAATGAATCTTGAATCCTTATTGTCGAAGGAGGAAACATACTGGCATCAAAGGGCCAAAGTTAATTTTATGAAACAGGGGGATCGTAATACACATTTTTTTCATACTTTTGCCTCGGATAGGAGATGCAAGTATCATATTAGTGGATTGGTCAACAGGCATGGGGATCGGTGTACATCTATTCCGGTTATGATGGATTCGGATCCTTATTATAGGTAGAAGAGATTGTTTCAATTGTGCCTTGTGTGGCTACTGATATGCCTGAATATCGACCTTATGTAGTTAAAGAGGTGAGGGAGGCGTTATTTCAAATGCATCTTTCAAAAGCACATGGGGTAGCTAGTTTTACTGCTTTGTTTTTTCAGAAAACATGGTATTTTACGGGAGAGGTGGTGGTGAAGCCAGTGCTTTGTGTGCTGAATGAGCAGGGTTTGATGATGGGGTGGAATAAGACTTTGGTCACATTGATTGCTAAAGTATCTCAACCTCGTACGTTGAAAGATTATCGTCCGATTAATCTTTGTAATACGATTGCAAAGGTGGTTTCTCGAGTCATTTCCAACAGGTTAAGGAGAGTGGTGAATAGTGTAATCGATCCGAAATAGAGTGCCTTCATCCTAGGAGATTGATAACTGATAATGTTCTAACCGGTTTTGAGTGCATGCACTTGATTGCAAATGATAAACATACTCAGAAGGGATTTTGTGCTTTGAAACTTGACATGAGTAAAGCTTATGATCGGGTCGAGGGGGATTCTTGTGTGATCTCATGCGGCGTATGGGCTTCAGTGCCTCCTTTGTGAACCTGATTTCACGGTGTTTGTCTTCGATCACGTGTCGCTTTAATTTGAATGGAGATGTAGCTGGAGAAGTTCAGCCGTCTAGAGGGCTTCGACAGGGAGATCCCCTATCTCCCTTGCTTTAAAGGTGCCCATTTGAACTGAGAATCAACAAACCGGACCGGACACCACCCGGTCAACGGTCCCGGAACCGTTGACCCCGATTCCCGGTCCCAAACCGCACTGGTCCTAGGGGATAGGTCGATGCAGTTACGGTTCAGGATTTGTAGGAACCGCGAACCACTGATTGAACCGACGGTTCGCGTTATATTTAAATTTTTTTTTTAATTTTGGATTTGCCACGTGGGTGGCCAAGATCTGTTGGCCGTTCGAGAGCAACAGTGCTAATCATAGATCCGTTGACGCGGTTGAACCGCTGGTTCGAACCGGAAATTTAGTTTTTTTTTAAGTAATGGCCAAGATCAAATGGTCATTGAAAATCAACGACCATGATCATTGGACCGTTTGAAAAGTGGGGGAAGGGGGGGTTAAACTTTTTTTTTTTTTTTTTTTTTATTACCTAAAAAACCTCTATAATACCCATTTTCACTTCAATTTTTTTCCATACCTCAATCTCATCTTCCTCTCTATTCTAAAAGCTCAATCTCTTTCAATCTAGCAATCTTATTATTTTCAATTGTGCAATTTGTGCTTACTTCAAGTTTTAGTTCACTACTTTGATTTATAGTTTACTTCAAGTTTTTATTTACCTACATCAATTTTTAGCTGTTTGATCCTTCTAAAATTCCCCAAAACAAAATGTCAAGTGGTAGAGCCGGATCCAACTCTTCTCGTTGGGGCTCCGATAGAGGGAGGATCGAAGTTGGTGGTTCATCTACTTTACCTACTCATTCGAGCTTCTTCAACCTAGATGACGAGGAACAAATCAACTTGGACCACCTTCCAATAGATTTGGAGCTACCCGATGCTCTAGGTATATTTTTCATTATTTTCTTAGTTTTAGTTTTTTTTATTTCGTTGAATTATAATTTATAAGCCAATTTGTAATTTCAATCAATTTTTTTTTTTTTTCTTTTTTTTTTTTTAAGTCAAGTTTAATAAGTTTAGTATATTTTTATCTTCCTAGATGTTATGTTATATTTTTTTTTCTAATTATTAATGTGTACTAATATTTGAAAGTCCTAATACCGTCGTTGCCTTCGCCGAACAATTTGGCGATGACCTTCCATCTTAAGAGAGTCAACCTAGCCAACCCACTACTAGTCATGGCCGAAGTGGTGGTAGAGCTCCAAGACCACCGACTAGTGATTTTGAGTCCATGAGCCCAATCTTTAAATATCACTTCACGAGGACTTATATTCCGGGTTCAAAAACCCAAAAGCTTTACTCGGTTGTGTGCAACTACTATCTGAATAAATACACAATGCAACATGGTGGTGGATATGTCACCTACTCCAAGCACCTCAACGAACACCACCCCGACAAAGTGGGAATCAAGACTAGCCAAACTAAAATGCGAGGATATATGTTTGGTCCATCCGGGTCCTCGCGAGGTACGGATTCTAACTCACTCTTTAAATATAGTGAAGCAAACGCACGTCACCAATTGACATAAATTTGTTTGTGTCAAATACCCCCCCCCCCCCCCTTCAATTTTGCCAATGATCAATTTTTCGAAGACTTTGTTAGATTGGGTTATAATCCTCAAGCTAAAAAAGTCTCTCGAAGCACCTTAACACGAGACATTACTAAAATTGTAGGGAAGTACAAAATTGTTTTGGTAAACATGTTTGTTTCACTAGTTTAAAAGGTTTCAATGTGTTCGGATGTTTGTTCGGATCATTGGCAAAGTCATCATTACATGGACATTACTTGTCATTAGATTGATGATTCGTGGTCGATGCAAAAACTTTTAATCGCATATAGGGAGTTTGACACCATGCACAATGCACAAAACATTTGCCATAAAATTATCACAATTGTACAAGAGCATGGTTTAGTTTAAAAAATATTTTGCATTTCTTTTGTCAATGCTAGTTCTAGCAATGCCTCATTACCCGAACTCAAAAACATTTGTCAACTTTCTAGTGGTGGTAGATTTTCTTATATTAGATGCATGTGTCATTGTTTAAACTTGTGTGTACAAGACGGTTTAAACGCTTTTAAAACACACATTATGCTTATTCGGGAGGCCATTTCTTGCTTGACCCGACATTCTTCTTTAACCAAAAAATGGAATTTTTTTTGCAAGAAACGGCATTTCCCGGCCAATTTTTTTTCAACGGATGTGCCTCATCGTTGGAACTCTACTTATAAAATGTTAAGTAATTCTTACAATTTTAAAGAGGCTTTATGTACTTTTTTCCAACAAAACCCAACAAACAATATTCTCATATATCCTCAATAATGAGATGCATGTACAAATTTGATTTCACTTCTAATTTTTTTTGAAGATGCAACTAATGAACTATCCGGTTGCTATTACCCGACTACACCTCTTGTTATTGATCATTGTTGTCAAGTTACGAGTGTTTTTCTTGATTATAGAGATGATCCGGTTTTAAGCTCATCAATGCATTGCATTGATGAGGCAAAAAGGGCTTAAATATTTATGAAAATACCCAATTTGTTTTTAGTTGCTAAAATGTTAGATCCTAGGATTAAAGAAGATGATTTAATTGAGTTGCTTAAAATGTATTATGGTTGTTTGTTTCCCACTACCGATGATCCTCCGAACGCCAACTTATTGTTTCTAATATTAAAGATGTTTTGTATGATTTATTTCGAGAGTATAAAGTCCTTCACGGTGGTGATGATGGTAGTGAATCTAGTGATTTTAGTTCTACTAACCAAGGAAGTTCTTCCCAAAGTTTTTTCCAATCCTTCTCTTGCACGTCTCAAAAAACTTTACGAGGAAAGGTCTCAAAAGAAATCAAGGGGTTCGTCAAGCAACCTTTTGGAGAAATCAAAAGATATTTTAACACCGTGTTCGAAGAGCTCGACCTTCAAAATTCAACCTCCCTCTTGAAGTGGTGGCCAAAAAGGACACGACAATTTCCAATCCTTTCAAAACCGGCCTCAATTCCCAAAGATAAGCAAGGTAAGAGAACTACGTGGGCTTTGATTCATTCACCCTAACATAATTAATTTTTAACTTAGAATAAAATTCAAGCCCCTTTTTTTTTTTTTTTTCCTTTTCCAAATTTCATATATTACTTATATATGTTGAAAAATATAATTTTGTAACTTAGTTATTTTAATGTTTAATTGTAACTTATTGTAAGTTTTAACTTTGAATTACTTACATTTGAAAGATGTAATCGTGTAGGTTTGTAATTTGACTTAATGTATTTTAATTTCTAGTTTAAATTTTTAGTAGTATAATTCATATTTTTAGTTTCTAGTTTAAATTTTTAGTAGTGTAATTTATACTATTAGATGAAGTAATTGTAAATGTAATTTTTAAATTTCTCAATAAATGAAGATTCATCTTTTACATCCTTACATTTTGTTTAGATTCTTACTACATGATCCTTACATTTTGGTTAAATTCTTACTTTATAACTCATTTCTAGTTTAATCTTTTAGTAGTGAAAATGTGTAATTCATATTTTTAGTTTTTAGTTTAATTTTTTAGAAGTGTAATTTGTATTTTTAGATGAATTTATTGTAAATGTAATGTTTAAATTTCTCAATAAAATGAAGATTCATCTTTTACACCCTCACATTTTAGTTAAATTCTTAATTTATAACTCTAAATTCTCAATGTATAACTTACAAAGGTACAATCACATTTTTTAAATCTAAAACCTGAAAATTTAGATAAAAGAAAAGTAAAAAAAAGGGGGGGGGGGGGGGGGGGGGGAACCGCCGTGAACCGGCAGTTATGAACTAAAACTGGCGGTTCCAAACCGGAACCGAAATCGCGCCTATAGGCGGTTCGGTTCCGGTTCCACCCCCACCTCCCACGGTGCCAGAATCGGCGGTTCCGGAACCTGGAACCGGTTGGGCACCTCTACCTTGCTTTTTACCATATGCGCACAGGGTCTTTCAGCCTTATTGCATGTAGCTCAGGATCAAGGATTGTTTTGAGGAGTTCAAATTGCGGCATCATGTCCTACCGCCTCTCACTTATTTTTTACGGATGATAGACTCTTGTTCTTTCAAGCTACTCCAGATGATGCGGCTCAAGTTAAGGAGTGTCTCCATTTGTATGAAGTTGTGTCGAGGAAACTTATTAATTATGATAAATCAGCTAACACCTTTAGTCCGGTGGTCAAAGATGTTTTCATCCAATAAATTAAGGAGATTTTAGCTGTCTATCTGGTTCAGGGCCATGAGGGTCTACCCACCTTTACATTGCGAAGGAAGACGATTCAATTCAGATTTTTGCGTAAACAGTTGATATGTAAAATTGATGGGTGGTCTAGTAAGTTTTTTCTCTAGAGGGGGTAAAGAAATAATGATAAAGTTGGTGCTGCAAGTGACTCTGTCTTATGTGATGTCTTGCTTTCGAGTGCCTACATCTATTTGTAAGCAAATGGAGGAATATTGAGCTAAGTTTTGGTGGGAGTCCCGATCGGATGGTAGAGGTCTACATTAGGCATCCTAGTCACGTTTGTGTCGTCCAAAGGTGGAGGGACGTATGGGTTTCTGGGATCTTATTGCCTTCAATAAGGCATTGTTGGAAAAACAAGTGTGGTGGGTGATACAGGAGCCCGGTTCGTTGTCGGCTAGGTTATTCAGGGGGCGGTATTTTCGATATGGAGATATTATGGAAGTGGATGTGGGTTTGGACCCATCTTACATTTGATGGTCTCTATGATGGAGCCAGAAGTTACCTCAGTGGGGGCTAATATGGACAGTAGGCGATGAGCGATCTATTTTACCTTTTAAAGATAGATGGGTTCCGAGCTTAGCATCGGGTCGCATAATTTCGCGACTTTTTGCCTCTATAGCACATTTCATTGCCCCCTCGCGTACATGAGATGGAGATCGATTGAATGATGTTTTCTTGCCTTATGAGGTTAGTGCAATTCTTGGGATTCCTATTCAGATTGATGTTAAGCCGGATGGGCAGTATTGGAGTTTTGACAATAAAATGAGGTATACGGTGTAAAGCGGGTATAGAGCAGCCACTGGGGGTTTTGAGTCATCTCCAACAACTTTGAGAAAGGATGATGGTTGGTGGAAATTCCTTTGGGCTCTTTCCTTACTTCCGAAGGTAAAAAAATTAAAAAAAAATTATGTAAGTATCGTCTGATTTTATTGCTTTTCCTTATAATCTGGCTAGTGCCAATTTCCCCCAAGTGTAAACATTGTCCATCTTTTCTTGCTATGACGATGCATGGTTTTTATTTTTGCAATTTGGTGTGTGGTTTCTGGAAGGGGAGTTGTTATTGAGATACATTGAAAGTAATGAGGCAGAAGTCTTTCCAAGATTGTAGTGCCAGAATTGCTGAATTATTTGGGAACGATCTTTTTTGTATTCTTGTGGTGGCCTCATGGATGGTATGGTGGTCAATTATTTATGCATATACTTATGGTGGGAAGAAGGATTTTAAGTTGCCATTTTGGTATCAAGTGGAGGCCTATGTGGGGTAATTTGAAACAGCCGTGGGGGTACGAGAGGGAGCTAATCAGCGCCAAAGTGGTCCCCGTGTACCACCGAGATGGTCCAAGCCGCCGAGAGGTTGCCTTCGTTTGGATATTGATGCCGCGTTTAATGAGATGAAGGGATGTTATAGGGTTGGTTTTATGATTGTGTTACGAGATGAGGTTCGTAGGTGCGTGGAAGTTGGGGCACATAGTATTGTAGAAATAAAATTAGGATGATGGCAAACTGAAACAATAATAAATCGAGGCCTGTGACAAGCACAATATCCTTAAAATAGATGCGCTTGCTCTCACGTGCTAAGAGACTCGTGGACGTTCGTTTCCTAGGATACAATGGTAAGCAAAGCAGAATGCTGGAATATAATAAGTTGTATCAATTTCAAGTGGGTGCCAAATGATCTGAAAGAGCCACCTTTTATAGGCTGTAAAAGGCTCTTGCAGAAACCCATGTCCTGACCATTACTCTCGCAGTAATGTCTATTAGACTTGAAGTTTAATGTCCTCAAGGCTTCAACAAACATGGAGAAAATAGTAAGATAATAGTTAGGAATTTGAAGAGGAATGCAAAAAGGGAAGGAAAAAAAAGCATAAATTAGCCCGTCGGGCCGTCCCTCGGCCAGACAGACATTCGTGTCCGTAGGTCGCGCTCGCACACAAGTACCTTGGTCCGAGGCTTGAATTCCGCCCTTAATTTGCACTCTCCCTTGCGCCTGGGTGCGCGAGAGAGAGCCTCTGTGCTATTCATTCATACAACCCTTAGATGGAAAAATATATTTATACTGGCCAAATTCCTTCCACATTTCCAATGTGGGATAAGCACCAAAATCTCTTTCAAACTTCTAAGTTTAAACTTCAATTTCTCATTCACCCAAGCTCCGGTTTAGGCAATAATATATCGTCTTGAACCTCTTTCGGAGGAGAGCACGATACCGGCTTAAGATTCCACGTTCCATTACCCAGTCCCACCCAAAACATGCCCCAGTCGGGCTACCCAAAAATCATTTAAATAGCAATATAATTGCAATTTTCCAATAATCCCTCACGTGAATGAAAATTGACACAAACTTAAATTGTTCAGTGATACAAATGAACAGTTGAACCTTGCATAGGATAGGTAGGTGTTACCCTTTGAACCTTCCCTTGTGAAAACACATATACTTTACTAGCTAACAGTAGACATGATGTCCTTGAACTGATCTGCAATTTATGTAAATGATGATGTGCTCACACAAGATTCTCCCTAACACATTTCAATTCTCATGGGTATGTTCATTTTGGCCATGAACATCTTCCTGGTTCTGCAAGAGTTTCTAAGAATTTAGCCTTTCACAATTTCCTTTGAACCACTTCTCTCTCACATAGCTGATTCTTAACTAAGAGTAACCCGCATTACCCCGCTCAAACCAATGCGTAAGAATCATTAAAAGCCTCACGCTTAACCTTATACACACGGGCATCACTGTTTCATCCTAGGAATGGGCTTGGTAATGACTCCAACAATGATCTCAGAGTTTTAACAATTGGGTTGTCCCATTGAACCTAAATCTTTTGGGATCTCCAGTCAACTAGGTTGAGTTTCCATTGCCTCCACTCTTTCTTTCAAAAGGCTTTAGCCCCATTCCCCCTTGATGATTTTGCAACCAACTCTCTATTTAACCCTTTGGTTAACGGATCCGCTATATTATCTTTAGATTTTACATAATTGATAGAGATTACACCAGTTGAGAGTAGTTGTCTAATGGTATCATGTCTACGACGTATGTGCCTAGACTAACCATTGTACATGTTACTCTGTGCTCTCCCAATAGTCGATTGACTATCGCAATGTATACAAATTTCAGGCACATGCTTAGGCCACATTAGAATATCTTCTAAGAATTGTTGTAACCATTCAGCTTCTTCTCCACATTTGTCCAGAGCCACAAACTCCGACTTCATTATGGACCTTGCAATTACCGCTTGCTTAGAAGATTTCCATGATACTGCTGCACCACCTAAAGTGAACACGTATCCACTTGTCAACTTAGAGTCCTTCATATCTGATATCCAGTTTGCATCACTGTAGCCTTCAACTACAACCGGATACTTGGTGTAGTGCAGTCTGTAATCACGAGTATATCTCGAGCACCTAAGTACTCTCACAATTGCTTTCCAGTGACCGTCTCCTGGATTGCTTGTGTATCTACTCAACTTACTCACAACGAATGCTATGTATGGTCTCATACAACTCATTAGGTACATTAGACTTCCAATTATCCTTGAATACTCGACTTGAGAAACACTTTCTCCTCTATTTTTCTATAGATATTGA
Source organism: Ajuga chamaepitys (assembly GCA_958295605.1). Classification (NCBI taxonomy): domain Eukaryota; kingdom Viridiplantae; phylum Streptophyta; class Magnoliopsida; order Lamiales; family Lamiaceae; genus Ajuga; species Ajuga chamaepitys. The sequence continues at coordinate 21,062,240 of OY282506.1, read as the reverse complement.
CTCGTATCTATCGGGGTTCTAGCGTAGGAAATGTCATCCTTGTTGAATTTCTCAAGGATTTTATCAATCTAATGAGATTGACTTAGAACAAGCCATTCGGATGATCTACGGATTTTGATTCCAAGAATCACATCGGCTAGACCCATATCTTTCATGTCGAATCTCGAATTCAACATATCTTTCGTGGATTCAATCATCTTGGCATTGCTACCAAGGATTAGCATGTCATCTACGTAAAGACATAGAATAACATACCCATTTTAAGTGCTTTTCACATAGACACATTTATCACACTCATTGATCCTAAATCCGCAACTCATCATGGCACTATCAAACTTTTCATGCCATTGTTTTGGTGCTTGTTTTAAGCCATATGATGACTTCACAAATTTACAAATTGTATTCTCTTGCCCTGGAGCAGAAAAGCCCTCAGGTTGTTCCATATAATTTTTTTTCCTCCAAATATCCATTAAGAAAAGCAGTCTTGACATCCATCTGATGCATTTCAAGATTTCTCAAGGCAACAATGGATAAAATAATTCTTATGGAGGTTATTCTCATTACAGGGGAATAAGTGTCAAAGTAGTCAAGAGCTTCTGTTTATCTATAACCTTTTATCACTAATCTCGCCTTGTACTTATCTATAGACCCATCCGCTTTCATTTTTCTTTTGAAAATCCATTTGTATCCTAGTGGTTTACTTCCCGGAGGAAGATCCACTAGCTCCCAAGTATAATTTTGCAGAATACAATCAATCTCACTTTGAATGGTCTCTTTCCAAAGAGGTCCTTTTGACGAATTTATGGCTTCTGAGAAACTTTGAGGTTCGCTTTCAAGCATATAGGTGAGGAAATCTGGACCAAAGGTCTTTTCAATCCTTGCCCTCTTACTCCATCTAGGCTCAACCTCAATCTCTCTGCCTTGCTCTTCGTCCACTATTTCCACACTCTTACATATGGAGGCTACTTCCTTGAGTTTTATAAGGAAATATATGTTCAAAAAACAATGCATTTCGAGACTCCATTATCGTGTTCCTATGTATGTCATCAATCTTAGATTCATGCATAAGAAACCGATGAGCACTATTGTTTTATTTTTGGTCCAACCTTTACCTTTGGGTAAAGGTATGGCCACCTTAGTAAGACACCCCCACACTTTCAATTATTTGTAGAATGGTGGTCTCCCGTGCCATAGCTCATATGGGCTTTTATCCACCTTTTTCCGAGGGACCTTATTTAAAAGGTAGTTAGCTAACAGCACAACTTCCCCCCACATGTTCTGGGGTAACCCAGAACTCAACAACAATGCATTCATCATTTCCTTGAAAGTCCAATTTGGCAATGCCATTTTGTTGAGGTGAATAAGGTGCAGTGATTCATGCTTGATTCCATGTTGAGCACAAAAATCAGCAAATGGAGATTCATACTCTCCTCCCCTATCACTTCGTAGCACCTTAATCTTTTTATTAAGTTGATTTTCAACTTTAGTCTTATATAGAATAAATTTTTCTATGGCTTCATATTTAGTTTTAAGAAGATACACATAACAATATATAGTGTAATCATCTACAACAGTAGTGAAATATTTATTTCCACCACGAGCTTGCACGGCTTTTGAATCACACACATCAGTATGAATTATGCCTAGTGGTTCACTATTCTTTCAATAGTTTGAAAAGATGATCCGGTTAATTTTGCCTCCACACAAGTTTCGCACTTGTATTTCGTATCAATATGGAATGTAGGCATGCTTTTTAAGTTCATCAACCTGCGCAGGTAATCAAAATTGACATGTCCTACTCTATCATGCCACACAATGGAAGACTCAAACAAATGAATAGAAGAGTTAACTTTTTCATTCACTTTTGGCTTAATGGCCATTACATTTAGCTTAAACAAGGAATCACTTACATAACCCTTTCCTACAAACATACCATTCTTAGACAAAAATAACTTCATCGGACTAAAAAACAAGGTAAAATCTATGCATGTTCAACAACAAGCCGGACACCAAATTCTTGCGAATCTCCGGCGCATAGAGCACATTGTTGAGAGTCAACTCCTTCCTCGAAGTCATCTTCAAAACCATCTTACCTTGACATTTAAAATCCGAAGTGGCAGAATTGCCCATGTAGATTCAACAGTTTGTTGAATACAACAACAAAAGGGTGTGGCCTAATCCTCATCATTTCAGAAAATAAGAAACTCGCAAAATCTTTATCATTTATACTATCGAAATTATATAGAGCATATGTGAAGAAGGCTTGCGATTCAAAGCCACGTTAAGTAAATTTCAAAATAAGAGAGAGAGTGGATGAGCGAATTTACCCGACTCAGCGGCAATCCCTGTACGAAATAGAGCAATCACAGAAGCCCTCATCTTCTTCTGGCTCTCAGCGAATTTAATTGTAGAATGAAATGAAGTTCATGAGCAATGATGCAATGCCAAAAACAACGAAGTGCTCTTTTCTTTTTCGGCAAGGGTTTGGGGCTAGCAATCAGCTCGCGATTTGCATCGCAATATTAGAAAAGAAAATGATGATACTCCCATCAGTACTGCCTGAAGCCTAATCCAAATCAGCAGGCAGGAGGAGTACGACCTCTCCACTTAATGCTAACAGTTTCGAGCTGAAGCCTGCACTAATCAACATAGTGCAGCAAAACCAGTATGGGGGAAGTGCTTTAGAGGATCCGAATGATCACCTGGTGAAGTTTCGAAGACTAGATGATACCATCAAGATAAACCATGTGCCACACGAGCAGGTTAAAGTGAGATTGTTTCCCTTTTCATTGAAAGATAAAGCCCTCCAATGGTTCAATTCCTTGGAAGATATCACAAGCTGAGAAGACTTGAGTACTTCGTTTCTGTTGTATTTTCCACCGAGCAAGATGCTCAACCTGCAGAATCAGATCAACCAGTTCAGGCAATTGGATCAGGAGCCATTCGGAGAGGCTTGGGAGCGATTCCGGGATCTTATCCGGAGTTGCCCTCAACATGGTTTTACGAAGAAGCAGCAGGTATGTAAGTTCTATAATGGTTTACTTGCTCCGACTAGAAACCATGTGGATGCAGCTACAGGTGGTAGTTTGATGGAGAAGTCAGTGAGGATGGCATTCTCAATCCTGGACGCTATGGCCAAAATAAGCTACCAATGGTCCAATGAGATAAACATGCCAAGGAAAGTGACGAATGTAATGAAAGTCGAGCCAGTCAATAATGAGCCAATTGAAAAGCTCACATCATAGTTAACAGCTTTGACGAGTCAGGTAAATTTGCTAACTAGTCTGACGTTAGCACAATAGCCAAGGGGTCAGGAAGAAGTTGAAGATGTAAACTTTGAGAATCAACGAAACTTCAACAATTTCCAGAACAATCAGCCCAGATATAACCAGTACCCCCAGAATCGGAACCATCAAAACTTTTCGTATGGTAACTCGCAGAATACACTTAATGCCCCACCCGGATATACTGTTACGCATTGGATGATTCATGATGGCACAAACCCTACACAAGAGGAGATTGTGCAATCCCAATTTTCTTGATACGATGAGAAAGTAGCTTAGTTTGAGAACAAAGTAGATGGAAAGTTTATGGAGCTAAACAAGCACATAACTGGACAGAGGGCTGACATCAAAAGGCTCGAGAACACATTGGTTCAGACTCAAGCAAGCATTGGTGAATTGTTATCAAACATGAGCCAATTGATAAAGATTGTAGGGGCTCAACACAAGCAGGGCCAGTATCCGAGTGACACAGTGGTTAATCCGAGGGAGCACTATAATGTTGTGAAGCTAGAGGAGCAAAAAGATGTTGTGAACTCAAGTGAGGTTCAAGAAATCGAAGCAGACGAACCAGCATATGTGCCTCCACCGGCATATGTACCTCCTCCCCCATTTCCTCAAGCACTGAATAGAAGGAAGATGGCATCTAGTGGCGATAATGGTACTATGAGCACGAAGGACCATGAAGCGAAGAAATCAAGTGAGAAAGTAAAAAACATTGAGAGGAAGGAGGAGGTCAATACCATCATAGATAAGAAAATTTCATCTCCTATTCTTGCTGAGTCTTTTGATTTTTGTTTTAAAAATTCATTCTTTGATAATCTTAATCCTTTAGAACGATCTAGCACTGTTGTTAAGTTACAGGAGAGAGTCCAAGATGGGGGCGTAACAAAGAAGAAAGAGCTGCAACCCACCCCAGAAGAAACCAAGATGAGGAAGGATGGAAAATAGACAACGAAAAAGAAACCAAGCAGTCTTAAAAAGAGCGCAAACATAAGCATGAAACTAAATCATTCCTTTCTATTGCGCCTAAAATATCTATTTTTGCTAATATTTCACGTCTTTCTATTTATGGTTCATATGGAGCTACATTGCAACAAATCTTCTTGTTCTGCAGCATTGCTTCTATGATCTTAGGAGCACTGGCCGCCATGGCCCAAACGAAAGTCAAAAGACTTCTAGCTCATAGTTCAATTGGACATGTAGGTTATATTCGTACTGGTTTATCATGTGGAAGCAAAAGATCTAGGGAGTTTTACTATTTCTTGCTCAATTGGTAGTCATGATTTTCACAATGTCATGTGCAATTTGGGGTCTAGCATAAATCTGATGTCTCTTAAGTAGTATAGACAATTAGGATTAAGGGAGATTAAACGATCCTTTACTACTATCCAATTGGCTGATGGATCTTCATTAATGCCGTTGGGAGTAGCGGAGGATGTAGTGGTGAGAGTGCTGGATTTTGAATTCCCTAGTGATTTCTTAGTTGTCGACATGAAAGGGAATGACGAATTTCCATTTATCTTAGGAAGACCTTTCTTGGCAACTAGCCAAGCACTTATAGATGTGCCCAAGGGGGAGTTCATTTTTCGGGTTCAACACGAAACCATCACCCTCCCAATACAAAAGTCGGGTCTATAGGGTAGGCATAATTATAGCATTGTTTATACTACCCAAGCTGCTGTAAGAAATCCACACACCCAAAATAGCTCATTAATTGCTTATAAATTACCAAACTTGGGGTGACTGGAAATGGTTGATCAGAAAAAGGACGTCTGGCTGATGACGTAAAACAAAGCGCTTGTCGGGAGGCAACCCGATGTTTACCGTTTTATTTATTTTCATTTCAATTATTTCTTTAAGTTTTAAGTTTTTACTTGTGTTTTTAGTGTATGTTGTTAGGAATCAACATGGACGAGTGTTGCAAGAATCAGGGTCGAAGAGATGAAAAAAATCGAGCAAAATGAGAAGGAAACGACACGGCCGCATAAAAAAGAGGCTAGAACGTGATTTGAGCACTGGACAACAACACGGCCGCGTTAAAATCATGACCAAAATCAAGATTTTATGTTTCAATTGAACGTGGACGTGTCACACCTTCAACACGGCCGTGTCAGAAATTCAACCAATTTAAAACGCGAACCTCAGGGCTTGATGCGGAGACAGCAGCAACAGATTCAATAGGAGGCAATGGCACGATTTCGGAGCCAGTAGGGGTTTCAAAACTCCGCCGCCGCCACAATGAGTTGTAAGTTAGCACCAAGGCGTACCACGCTTTTCCTCCAAACATTGGCTTTAAGCCAAGTTTGGGGGAGGGGGTGAACCGTGGGACGTCTTGGCAGCTATATTTAGTTTTGCTGCTATTTCTTCTTTTAGTTGATCGGTCGGTTGATTTGCTTGTTGTTTGATAATAGTGGTTAATAGTGGGTCCATGAGCCCATTGTGCTAATTTTTATTGCTTCGATCGGAGTTATTGGGTCGGTGAGCCCATTTATCTGCTTTATTGGTGTTGTTGCGTCTGTGAACCCAAGTTTGATTACATTTCATTTCCATGTTGAGTTTTAGGAGTCTAGTGTTTAGAGTCTTATGATTACTTTAGATTTTAGAGTCAGTAAGAATGAGGTAAACCTGAGAAGTTAATATGTAACAAGTGAAAAGAAAAAGAAAAAGAGAACAATAGGGAAAGATGGATGGTGAATGGTTAATGATGAGATGATTTTGAGAAGTAGATGAAAAAATGGCACATAATAGAGCATGAGAGGTAATTTGAGACGAAATTGAGCTTGAACTTAGAATATTCAATCAAAATTAACCTTGTGAGAATTTGAACCTAATTATACTCCTATTTTCGGAGTAATATACTTTCTTTCGGTGTGAATTTGATTGAATATGTGTACTACTCTCTAGAACTTGCCTTGAGTCTTTACTAAGAATGTGTCAAGTATGGGTGTGATTGAGGAAATTATCTTAGGCAAATTTTTGTTTAAGCCTATTTATTTGAACTATGAAAATTGCCTTTCAACCATAATGTAAAAAAAAAAAAAAAAAAAAAATTGTCCCTAGTTAGCCCACTTGAGCCTTATCTATTCATAACCTAACAATGTCAGTCGAAATCTTTTGATTTAACTCTTTTGGCTCTAATTGGATTAATCAAGTTAGAGGAAGGAGATTTGGAAGGAATTTTGGGTGAACAATTAGTGGGAAGGAATGGGAGATATTTTCAAAAGATGAAGGGAAGAGCAAAACGATAGGTGAAAATCCAAGAAAAATAGTCTCTCCTAGTGCGAAAGTCTATAAAGAAAAAAAAAAGGAAAAAAAAAAAGTTTGTTGTTGTTAGTATTCTTGAGGAGAGGCTAGGACATAAATGATTAATTGTTTAATTTGAACATAAAAAACCGGGTAGTCCCAAGATGTGGTACCCACACAAATGGAAATCACTTAAGTTGTACGGACTTTTGAAGGTGAAGAAGTCACTTTGCAGGGTGATTTGCTGAGATTTGAAGAGTGAGGCTGAGTGATTATATTGAGGGGTAGTCTGGTTAGACGTAACTTGATTAGTCCAATGAATAGTCACTTATATCCAAATGTATCCCACCTTACCTTAAGCCCACATTACAACCAAGAAAAGACCTTTTTGATCTTTTTTCACACACATCAAGTACGAGGTCTAGTTTAGACGATTGGCAAGCATATGGTAGGCTTTGCATGTAATTCAATATGAGTGGAAATTATTTTAGCCTAAACACTTGAGAGATGAGCGAAACACTTATCCGGTGAGGGTTGAATAATTCGAAAGTTCAAAGTCTCGAGATTAGTTGATTTTCGCGTTATCGCATATGCTCAAGTGAATTATGTTGCCTAGTTGTTTTAAGAAAAATCAGTTTGAAATTGAATTCATCATCTAATCGCCCTAAACAAATGCATAATCACTTGTATTCTTTGTGTCTTTTGTTATGTTGTTCGGGACGAACAACAGTTTAAGTTTGCGGGGTTTTGATACACGTTAATTATGCATGTAATTAGGTCGATTTATGATAGTATTTTCATAGGAATTATGTGCGTAATTGGTCAATAATTGGATAAAGTGCTATGAATTGGACCATTTAATGTGTTTGACTTGTTTTAAGGTATTTTTTAGTATTTTCAGGAGTAAAAGTCGTGATTTACGACTAAGGGACGAAAGAACAAGTCGAAGGGGCGTTTAAACCGAACAAAATTGGCGAAAACCGGTCCAAACCGGCCAAAAACCGGCCTAGATCGGCCAACACCGGCCCAGACCAGTCAAGAGGACAAACTAGAGCAGATATGACACGGCCGTGTCATATATACAACACGGCCACGTCAAAAGTGGCCTAGCATATTGAAATCAATGCTGGAATACAACACGGCCGCGTTAGATATGCAAAACGGCCGCGTCAAAAAGTGTCCCGAAAGTGAAGTTTCCTGTCAGCTTGACACACCTCTAGTATTTTGGCCATACCTTGAGATCTACAACTCCGATTGAGGTGCACTTGGTGGCGTTAGAAAGTTGATTCAAAGGGCTACAACTTTTTGGAAGAGACAAATCCCAAAAATAACCGGAAGACCCTAAAAAATGGTTTGGAAGTCAGACCTGAAAACTTGCCTGCGCAAAACGCGAGGCGGCCGCGTCAAAAGGCCAACACGGCCGTGTCAAAAGCCCTTTCCTACGAAAATTTCCTAATTTTAGTAGGATTTTGATCCTATCTTCCCGAAGATTAGTCCCCAATTCTATGAAAAGGACGCCAAGCTCGATTTTTAGGGAGGAATCAGTTGGAGAATCAGTTACATCATCATTCTACCTAGAAGAAGACTTGGAGGACAAAGAAGACGAAGATCATCGAGACGGATTCATCCGGGTTTAGTCGTTCTTTCCTAGTTTAATCTTTTACAATGTTTTCCGTAGAATCTTGTATTAGGTTATTGCTAGGCATGAGTAGCTTAATTAATCAACAGTTTAATTACTTCGAGAGAAGGTTTATATTATTATCGTGCCGCCTAATAAACATTAGAATTGGTCAATCTGTGAGTTAATCATATTTAACATTGAAGTAATATCCTGAAATTGAAGCCCTAGGATACATTTTCTCATTGATTGTTAATCCTCTTTGTTTGCTAAGTGTTAAGCCATAGTTAATTAGGTAATTTAGCTGTTAAGTATCATAGTTAGTAAAAACAAACCCTTTGCAACTTAGTATCTAGTTAGGACAATCCTAGAATATCGAGGTATCGAACTACCTAAAATCTATTCCTTGTGGGATCGACCTTGACTGTTGCTACTACACCTACAACCGTACACTTGCGGAACACTAGGTTAGAAACCGACGTGTCACGAACTGACTTAGTGTCAGATTTGTATCACGAACTATACTGGAGGGTCAAAGAAGAAGCAACTAGAAGTGAAGAAGAGATGATAGCGGAATGCTGGAATATAATAAGCTGTGTCAATTTCAAGTGGGTGTCAAATGATCTGAAAGAGCCACCTTCTATAGGCTGTAAAAGGCTCTTGGAGGAACCCATGTCCTGACCATTACTCTTGCAGTAATGTCTATTAAACCTGAAGTTTAATGTCTTCAAGGCTTCAAAAACATGGAGAAAATAGTAAGACAATAGTTAGGAGTTTGAAGAGGCATGCAAAAAGGGAAGGAAAAAAAAGAGCATAAAGCCTCTCAACCGGACCGAAATTCGTGTCCGCAGGTCGCACTTGCACACAAGTCTCTTGGTCCGAGGCTCGAATTCGGCCCTTGATTTGCACCCTCCCCTGCGCCTGGGCGCGCGCGAGAGAGCCTCTTTGCTATTCATTCATACAACCCTCGCCAAATTCCTTCCACATTTCCAATGTGGGATAAGCGCCAAAACCTCTTTCAAACTTCTAACTTTAAACTTCAATTTCTCATTTACCCAAGCTCCGGTTTGGAAAAATAATATATCGTCTCGAACCTCTTTCAGAGGAGAGCACGATACCGGCTTAAGATTCCACATCCATTACCGGGTCCCACCTAAAACATGCCCAAATCGGGCTGCCCAAAAGTCATTTGTGCAATTTTCCAACAAGTATTAAGCGTTAGATTTTGTGGTGATTGTGGTTTTGAGGATATTCTGGTGTTTTTCGATTCCTTGTTCGTTGTACGTGCAGTCACGGGGCAAGAGGATCCTTTGGATTATACAGGGGGCTATTGTGAATGAAATTAGTGGATTGTGTTGGGAGGGTCATATTTGGAGCGTTGCTTACATGAGTCGTCGGTGTAATTCTATTCATAGGTTAGCACATTTTCCTTTTTTATCATCCACTCCATCTCTTTGGATTGGGTATGATATTCCTCATTGGTTAGAGAGTCTTGTAACTCAGAATTGTCATTGATTTATAAAATTTCTCGTTTTTCTTTTATAAAAAAAAAAAAAAAAAACAAGTTGAGAGCTTCAAGAAGTTGGAAGAACTCCAAGATTCTAGAAGACTCAAAGCACTTTTGAAGATTTGAAGACGTTCTTCATCAAAAGTATCAAGAAATAGCGTTCGATCCGGAATCAAGCCGTTCGGTCTTCAAATAAACGTTATTGAAGAACAACACAAGCTGCGGAGGAAATCAAGAAGAAGAATTCGCTTTAAAGCTTCAAAGAGGAAATTGTGGCTTTAGTCCCGTAGGACACAGGGCAGTTGCATTTTGGCCCCAAAGGTTTCACATTTGATCCAACAAATACAAAACCGAGCACATTTAGTCCCATGAGAAATTTCACAAGCATTTATAGTTCCAAGTTTTGTTCAGTCCCACAACATTTATCATTAACCTTTTTTTGTCACGTGCATAGCACATGTCCATTAAATGACGTAATAAATACGAGAAAATTGCACTTATAGTTTCACAGGACACGGGGCAGTTACATTTTGGTCCCAAAGTTTCACTTTTGACCCCACAAATTTAAAATCGAGCACTTTTAGTCCCATAAGAAATTTCACAAGCATTTATACTCCCAAGTTTTTTTATTTTCAGTCCCATATTTTCTTTTTTGTCGCATATTCATCCAACCCAATATTTTTGGGCATGTTTGAAGGGAATAAGGCGTGTTACTTCAACACAGGGGTGATGGTGATGGTGATGGTGATGGTGATAGATCTGGAGAGATGGAGATGGAAAGATTACACAAAACAAATTGGAAAATGGATGGAGATACAAAGGGAGAGGTATGAGTTGGGGTGTTTGCCCCCTTCATGTTGGTTTTTTTAGGGGAGGTAGAAGGATTGATCATAGGTGGAATCAGCATGGTCTAGGTGGGTATAATGTAGAGAATAGTTGCCGTGGTTTGCATGCGGTCGGGTCAGTTTGATGCATTGGAGCGGGAACGGGGAGCCATGCGATGAAGGGCGGCCTTGCCCCGTGGATCATTTATGGTCCCCTCATGATCTAGAAAAATTAATTTGTGAAAGTATAGTAGATTAAAACAGAGGAGATCGTTGATGATCCCATATACGAGGTATTTTTTTTTGTTAGAATTCAAATGAATTTGGATTTGAGAATGTGGAGACATGAGATGTTACATACAATTTTTCATACAATTATACAAGTACAAATTACTAATAATGAAGACCTTTTTAGATCGTACAACTTATAATAATTTTTTCTGGATTTTCAAAAGTTAATTAGAATGTTCTCATTTAAATGAAATTCATGGACTAGCAAATCTCTTGTTGTTTCGATGTTCATGGATTTGAAAATTATTGATTTTTTTAACTATGTTCCAATGTTCTGTTTGGCTGGGATCGAAAAAGAACTTTGCTTGCTGACATTTCTCATTTATATGGGATATATGTTCAATATAAGGTTCATGATCCATTATTTTGCATTCATAATATCCACAAAAAGGGTCGTGGAGTATTGTACCATTATTCTGCTTCACATAATTTCCATGATATGTGTGACGTTTGGGACTTAAACACTCAACAATTAAGCTGGAAAATGAAAAACCAGTTTTGAATAAGCAGTTCATGAAATTTTAAGCTGGAGGAAAAGACAACGGATTTTAAAACCGTTGCATGAGCGTTGCAGAATTCTGTTATAACTAGGCATGTCAACGGGGCAGATCAGGTCGGGTTTCTGGATTTTCTGACCCGCCCTGTCCCGCCCCGCCCCGTGACCCGCCACGGGGAAAAAAAATTCGCCCCGTGATCTGCCCCGCCCCGATCCGCCCCGCCCCTATCTTTTTTTTTTTTAATAAAAAAATTAGTTTTTTTTAAAAAAAATTGATTTTTTTTGTTGAAGTCAATAGTATTTTAATTTTAGGTTTACATTAACTTTGTTTCAATATTTTTAATTTTTTTTTAAAATTTAATTATTTAAATTTACTAGATCTAGTCATAATCTAATATATTAGCTAGACATATATATAACATATTATATATAAAATTTTATATTATAAATACATATATATATTTTATATTTCTTTGTATATATATATATATCTATATAATAATACATAATATATATTTAAAAAAAATTAGACATACATAGGGGCGGGGCGGGGCAAGGCGGGGCGGGGTCCTTGACCCGCATCTGACCCGCCCCGTGGACGGGGCGGGGCGAGGCGTGCTCCATTCTTCATCGGGGCAGATCTTGCCCTGCCCCAAAGGCCTCGGATCGGAGCGGATCGGGGCGGGTCAGATCAATTTTGACATGCCTAGTTATAACCGTCAGAAAACCGTTGTGAAAGGCGCGTCCAATTTTGGCAGTTTTTCTGTGCAGTTTTGGATCTCATTTATCATGTACATTTCTAGAGAATCATTTCTTGTATCTCATTTTGTAATTAGAGAGAGAAAGAGAAAGCTCTAGAAAGAGAAACACATTAGAGAAAGATCAAAGGGTTTAGCTCTAGGTTTATGTGTTCTTGGTATATGTGTGTTGTGCTTGCGCATGGATTGTACTTTGATCTCTTGGTTGCTTAAAGGAAACATACTATATCACTCCGTGGACGTAGATCATATTGATCGAACCACATAACTGGCTGTGTTTGGTTTTATTGTTTTGCATTTTCAGTTTTAAGTTTTCGTGATTTGATTGATTTTGGATTTGAGTTCTTGATTCCCACAATAATATGTATGTTTAAATTATTGAAATGTTGGTTGTAAGAGATGGAAGCATAGCAAAAAGATTCTTATTTTCCTATTATATCTTCATAGCTTACTCACAGAGGATCAATTTATATTTATACGGTTTTTTTGGTTAAGTGACTAGGATGAATTGGTTTAGCAAAATCGAATATAAAGCAAAACTTGAGAGACGATATTCAGTTACTTTATAGTGGTCATATATTTGATCATATTCCTAAGTGCGCCATAAAGTTTCAAATATTTTAGATAAGTAGGTTGATTAAAGAGGAGCATGGAAGGAGAGGAAAAGAGATTCAATCAGCTATCAATAAAAAATTTGATTTCTGGAGGAAAAAAATGGTTGTTTGGTTTGTGACGAAAAATGCAAAAAATCTTGGGACTAAAAGTGCTTGTTTGGTTGGGACGAAAACCGCACAAAAAATTTGGGACTAATAGTGCTTGTTTGGTTGGGAGTAGTACTGCACAAAAACTTTGGGACTAAAAGTGCTAGCAAAGTTAACAGAAAACGTGACGGTGTGACTAAATGTGCTCGGTTTTGTATTTATGGGATCAAATGTGAAAACTTTGGGACCAAAAGGCAACTGTCCTGTGTCCTGTGGGACCAAAATCGATTTCCTCCTTCAAAAATAAAGATTAAATCAACTGAGGAGAAGAATCGGAGAATTTAAGAAATAGAGATTGTATTGCATCATATGTTCATTTCGATCAGAATGGATTCAATTTATACAAGTATTTTGTATTTGTTAATTTAAAACGCAAAATTTGTTGTTACAATAGGCCTAAGCAATTCTATGATTTAAGAATAAGAGGATTTAAGAAATAGAGATTATACTGCATCATATTTCAATTTGATCCGTTATTCAATTTGTATACGTATTTCATGTAATTCTATGATTTCTTTTGGGTTATAAGGTATGATTGGTATTATAGATATCAAATTAATCTCGGTAAATTAGTGTGTATGTTATTAAATGACAGTGTATGTTATAGTGTACTAAGCAATGGTTGCAAACAGAAAAATATATCCGATAACAAACTCCAAAATCCATCAAGATAAAATCCAAAAGAACAAATATTTAAGAATCATACTTTTAGTAAAGCTTATGGTTGGATGTTTGAATGTGATGTTCTGGATGTTTCTTGAAAAGTGTTTTAGGAGAAATAAATTAAATGATGTTAATCCACTTTAAAAAGTACTGACATAATTTATGTTTTTTATTAGTTTAGAAAGTAAATTAGGAATAACTGAAAAGGTTGAACATTTTAGCACCAATGGGTCAATAACCTCAATTTAATATAGCATTATATTTTGGGGAAACAAAAAGAAAAAGCATTAATTGCATTATATTTAAAGAGTGTATATTGATTCTGTTAAGGATATTATTTAGTGCATAATTATCTCCTTTATTGTTGTATATCCTTACCTTTTATATCTTGATATGATCCTTCAATTATGGATCTTGTTGTTGTAAATCTGTAATTATATAATGGCAATATACAATCACCTTAGTTAACGGTGATCAAAATCTCCTTCTCTAACTCTTTCATGGTATCAGCCTCACAACCGAAATCCTTCTTTATTCATGGCGTCTCCTTCTCCAGACTCAATTCCCATTGCCACCATGATCCATATGGTGTCCATTAAGCTATCTTCTGCAAATTTCTTGCTTTGGAAAAGGCAAGTCACCCCTATGCTCACCTGTTTCAATCTACTCGGTTATGTGGATGGCTCCACTTCTGCACCGCCATCTATCATCACCTCTTCTACTGGAACCTCTTCTCCCAACCCTGACTATTCCACATGGATCACCACAGATCAGAAAGTCCTTGCCGTCTTGTTCTCCACCCTCTCCGAAGAGGCTATGGCAGAAGTGGTCGACTGTACCACATCCCGTGCAGCGTGGCTCGCTCTTGAATCGGCGTTCTCTCACTCCTCCGTCTCTCGCGCTCATCAATTGCGCGCTGAACTCCTCTCTCTTCGTCGTGGATCTCTCACAGTTAAGGACTATGGTAAACAATTTAAAACCCTCTGCGATCAATTGTCCGCCATTGGACGTCCCGTTGACGACTCCGACAAAAGCCATTGGTTTTTACGCGGCCTTGGTGCCTCATTTGTCAGTTTTGCGGATGCTCGCATGTCGATGAACCCCGTTCCTTCCTTTTATGTTCTTCTCCATCAGGCTGTCCAGTTTGAGTTAATGATGCAATCCATGGATTCTTCCATATCTCAACCTGTTGCTTTCAACGCTTCTCATAAGTCTGCCAATTCCACATCTCGGTTTTCTGGTCAGAATGCACACTCTGGAAATAATTCTCGCTCTCAATCTGGCCGTGGTGGTCGGAACTCCTCCTCCGGCGGCCGTGGAAATTATCGGAAGCCTCGCTATCAAATCTGCAAGGCAGAACACTATGCGGACAAATGCCCCCTATATCTTGGTCGTGCCGCCTCCACTCCGGCCAATCTCGCCGAAGCTTTCTCTTCCTCATGCAATATTACTGAGCCTTCGTCCGATTGGTATCTCGACTCGGGCGCCTCCGCCCATATGACTGCAAATTCCTCCAGCCTTGATAAAATTCAACCCTACACTCGTAATGGAAATGTGGTTGTTGGTAATGGAAATTTATTGTCTATTTCTCATATTGGTTCTAAATTGCTTACTAATGATGTTCGTCTCCTTGACGTCTTGGTGGTTCCTCATATCACTAAGAACCTGCTGTCAATTAGCAAACTCACAAATGATTTTCCTGTCGATGTGGTATTTTCTGATCATGTCTTTGTTATTCAGAATCGCCACACAAAGAAAACAATAGCTCAGGGGCACTGTGAGCGTGGGCTTTATGTTTTGGATCGTGGTACTCCCGCTCTTCTTGCTGCTGTCAACTCTCATCGTTCGAAAGCCAGTTACGACCTTTGGCATCTTCGCTTGGGGCATGTCCCATTTCAAGTTATTTCTTTGTTAAACAAACAGGGACTTTTATCTGTGACTTCTCTATTACCAACACCTCATCTTTGTTCTTCATGTCAGTTAGCCAAGAGCAAAAGACTGAGTTTTAATTTAAATAATAAACGTGCTAGTCGTGTCTTGGATTTGATTCATTGCGACCTATGGGGCCCTGCGCCTGTTAATTCAATTGATGGTTTTCGCTATTATGCTGCCTTTGTTGATGACTTCTCCCGTTTTACTTGGCTCTTCCCATTTACGTGCCAAGTCGGATTTTTATGATGTTTTGGTTAAATTTTATTCGTTTGTATGCAATCAATTTTCTTCCTCTATCAAACAATTTCAGACGGATGGCGGCACTGAATTTTTAAACTCCAAAGTTCGCGCTTTCTTTGACTCCAAAGGCATCCACCATCGCATCTCTTGCCCATACACTCCTCAGCAAAATGGGCGCACCGAACGCAAGCATCGTCATCTTACCGAGACGGGCCTGTCCATGCTATTCCATGCTCATGCCCCAGCTCACTTTTGGTTCGATGCTTTTGCCACTGCCGGCTACATCATTAATCGGTCGCCCTCCTCCGTTTTGCAAAACAAGTCGCCATTCGAGCTCCTCTATGGAAGCACACCATATTATCCCAACTTTAAGCCGTTTGGATGCCGTGTCTTCCCCTATCTTCGGGATTACTCGCCACACAAATTAGCTCCTCGCAGTGCTCCATGTATATTTTTGGGTTATAGCTCCGTTTACAAGGGTTTTCGGTGCTTCGATCCTGCAGTATCTCGAACATACATCACTCGGCATGCTCAATTTGATGAGCTTTTCTTTCCATTTTCGAATTCGGCCTCTTCTACTATGCGTGATGGTCTGGACATATCTTCCTTTCATGATCCTGCTGCTGTCCGTACTCCTATGCCACCGCAAGTCTCACCAGCCCCTGCACCAGCACCAGCACCAGCACCAACAGTTTGTCCCTCATGTCTCCCTGACACGCCTTCGGCCACTGCCCCTACAACTCCTTTGCCTATTCTCACGCCTGTTGCTTCTCCTTTGGCTCCTATTGCGCCGCCTCAAGCTTCCGCCAATCCACCGCAAAATGAGCCAACACATCATATGATAACACGTGCTAAAGAGGGGGTGTTTAAGCCTCGTTATCCCGTCCATATTGCTACTTCTCCACTTCTATCCGCTTTAACCGCTTCAACTGAACCACGGGGATACAAATCTGCCGCCAAACATCCTCATTGGCTCTCGGCTATGTAAGAGGAAATGGACGCCTTGCGTCTTAATAATACATGGGACCTCGTTCCTACACCCACCGATGCCAACGTGGTAGGATCAAAATGGGTGTTTCGAACAAAGTATCGCTCCGACGGCATGATTGAACGCTACAAGGCGCGTCTCGTTGCCCAAGGTTTCACCCAAGTTCCTGGTTTTAATTTTCACCATACATTCAGTCCTGTTGTGAAAGCTTCCACGGTTCGTGTAGTTCTTGCTCTGTCTGTCCACTTTCGTTGGCCCCTGCGTCAACTTGATATCAAGAACGCTTTTCTGAATGGCATCTTAACCAAACCAGTTTATATGGCTCAACCACCAGGCTTTGTCGATCCACGACATCCCACTCATGTTTGCCGTCTTAAAAAGGCCCTCTATGGCCTCCGCCAAGCGCCTCTCGCTTGGTTTCAACGCTTCAGTACCTTTCTTTTCGGCCTGGGGTTTCAGCAGAGTCGCTGTGACTCATCATTATTCACCTTTCATCGCGGCTCCACTATCATTTATCTTCTTCTCTACGTCGACGATATTATTCTCACCGGAAGTAATGGTAACGTGATTCAGCAATTTATCTCTCGAGCCCGCAAAGAGTTTGCTCTTAAAGATTTAGGTCCTCTCAACTATTTTTTGGGTCTCGAGATTACATCTCAATCAGATGGTGTTTTCATTGGGCAAGCTAAGTATGCCTACGACATTCTCTCTCGTGCCAAAATGTTGGATTGTAAGCCTATGTCTACACCATTGGCGGCTGGTGTTTCTCTAGTTCGTATGGGTACTCCTTTTTCTGATCCAACTCTTTACCGATCCTTGGTCGGCGCCTTACAATACTTGACCATCACCCGACCAGATCTTTCCTATGCGGTTAACCTTGTTAGTCAATTTCTTCACTCTCCTACTGAGGATCACTTTGATGCGGTTAAACGCATCCTGCGCTATCTCAAGGGTACTATACATCTTGGCCTGTCCTTTACTCGCCAAGCTGACATCTCCATCACTGGTTACTCGGATGCCGACTGGGCACGTTGTGCGGACACCCGTCGGTCCACTTATGGATTTTCTATCTTTCTCGGAGGTAATCTTGTATCTTGGAGTGCGAAAAAGCAGCCGACTGTTTCTCGCTCTAGTTGCGAATCCGAATACCGTGCTCTCGCCAACACTGCTTCCGAGATCGTTTGGCTTTCTAATTTGGTTAAAGAACTTCGTGTTCCTCTTTCTACCACAACAGTTCTCCTCTGTGACAACAACAGCGCTATTTTCCTAAGTCAAAATCCCGTTTCCCACAAACGGGCCAAGCATATTGAAATTGATTGCCACTTTGTTCGTGAACTTGTTGCGGCCGAACGACTCTGCACCAAGTTCATCCCTTCTCACCTACAGCTTGCTGATATCTTCACTAAGAGTCTCCCTCGACCCTCATTTGAGCTCATCCGATCCAAGCTTTGCGTTTGCTTTCACCCCACGCAACGCTTGAGGGGGGGTGTTAAGGATATTATTTAGTGCATAATTATCTCCTTTATTGTTGTATATCCTTACCTTTTATATCTTGATATGATCCTTCAATTACGGATCTTGTTGTTGTAAATCTGTAATTATATAATGGCAATATACAATCACCTCAGTTAACGGTGATCAAAATCTCCTTCTCTCACTCTTTCAGATTCCCTGAATTGTCTGTGTTGAAAAAGAAAGTTTAGATTTGAATTGTGAGTATAAAGTTTGGCAAATAATGGGTCCATATGTCTTGATATCTCTGCCACAAAAAATATAGGTATACAGCTTCCATTTAATCACACAAAATGTGATCAACTTGTCCTTTGGCTGTTGTTCAATTCAAACACGTGAACTTTTCCCCATGCTTTCACCAACATCATGTGCCAAAAATTAAGGTAAAATAAAAAGTACGACATTGCACGTGGAATCCTCTATTCTAATTTTATATTGCTTTATATCATTATATACATGTGGTGCGTAGTGATTCGGAGCCGCTCCCCACCTGCCTCTAAAAGCCTTTTTAAAGTAGGACTAATTATATACCCAAGGCTAGTCGGAAGTAGTGACTATTGATTAACGAAAAATCATAATTAAAAAGATGAAAAGTTTGTATGCCACAATGCACGAATCTAAATTAGGGAAATAGGACTTGCATATTTCAAGTGTCCCAACTCAAATGACTTGAAAATTTCGATCAACTAAAAAATTTAATTTCTTTATTGTAATAGATAATACTCTAAAGTACTAATGAGTGATTATAAAAGCCGTACTTAATTATAACATATAACCTTGATATGAAAAAAATATATATAATTTCATAAGAACGCATAACCATAATTATTATAAGTTTTCTAATTAAGAATATACTGTATTACGTTTTATTGAAAATATATTAAGAAAGGGAACAAGTTTACTTTCAAAATAAAAGCAACAAATATTATTTCTCATAAAGTAATACTTTTTGTGAAAACAATAATACTTCGTTGCTAAAACACTATTTGTCAGAGTAATCCAACTAAATGAGAATTGAATACAATTTGAGGTTATATATGGAGAACTAAGTAAACCTTGATATTGAAAATGTATGTAAAACTCAATAATAACACATGGAAAAAATATACAAATTTATTCCCCTATGTTTAAATTGAACTATAAACTATTTGTTTTATCGAAATAGGTACTTGAATTTTTTGAATAGGTCAGTCAAATAAGGCCCTAAACTTTTAAATTGATACACGTAGAACCTTTTTAAATATTAAAATAAGTAACACGTTTGAAAATATTTACTAAATCAAAAGTAACAAACTGAATCAAGAGATATATCAAAAGAATTAATAGAATACTAGGAACTTATTTAAATAAGTAATAAAAAAATTATACCAAATTCACAAGTTATTAATTATTTTCTATTTTTTTAAAATTATTTTAGATTTATTTTAAGTTGTTAAATTAGTAATTTCTAAATTCCACTACAAGAAATATTACTAATAGTGACTGATTTTAGTGACGGACAATTTTCGTCACAATCTAATAACGGACTAGTGACAGAATAGAGACGGATAGGGACTACAAGAGTGTTTGAGTATTAGCAACGACTTAGTGACGGAATTATGACGGAATTCAGAGACGGAAAAAAAAATCCGTCATTAAACCGTAGTAACAAAGAGCGCTAAAAATGTGGGAATAAAATATTTTAAGGTTGTGACGGAAATATTCCGTCACTAATCATGTATCGACGGATTAGTGACGGAATTTTAGCCGTTGCTATTTAGTGACGGAAAATATTCCGTCATTAATCCTGTAGTGACGGAATAATGACAGAATTTTAACTGTTGCTATGTAGTGACGGAAAAAATTCCGTCATTAATCTTGTATCGACGGACTAGTGACGGAATTTTAGCCGTTACTATGTAGTGACGGAAAATATTCCGTCATTAATCTTGTATTGACGGATTAGTGACGGAATTTTGACCGTTACTATGTAGTGACGGAAAATACTCCGTCATTAATTAATGCCCATGTAAATGATGCTTATTCAATGACGGAATTGGCCGTCATTAACTAATGACAAAAAATTCTGTCACTATACCCC
The DNA here is from genome assembly GCA_958295605.1 of Ajuga chamaepitys. Taxonomy (NCBI): domain Eukaryota; kingdom Viridiplantae; phylum Streptophyta; class Magnoliopsida; order Lamiales; family Lamiaceae; genus Ajuga; species Ajuga chamaepitys. The sequence goes on along the minus strand of OY282506.1, from coordinate 21,042,043 downwards.
TAAACGACATCGTTTTGGTCGTCATTAATTAGGGACGGAAATAACCAAACGACGTCGTATTACCTGCCTCCAATGCATAACTCAAAAATATAATAACTTGATTACTATAATCAAAATGCCATGCATTATCTGGGGAAAAAAAACATATATATAATTTTGGTAAATATTATTCATGATATTCACTATAGGAATTCGTTTTCCTTAATTGTAAACTTTCGTCCATGTACTCTATATTATACTCTTTTCGACTCACTTAAATTTGCACACTTGTATTTTTTTTCCGTCCTACTTAACTTTGCACAATCTAAAAATAATTTTTTTTTCTCATAATCTTCATCCTCAATCTAGATAAAGTCAACTTAAAAACAAAAATAGTTTTTCTTAATATCCGTGTTCGGTCAGCCTCGCAAACTTAAGTAGGACGGTGGGAGTAATTAAGGGAAAAAAATGATTTTCTTGAAATAAAATCTTAGATCTGGTCCTGTTTAATTCAGTGCTTGAGTTAGAGATGGCAAAAAAGGTCCGACCCGATGGGCCGGCCATGGATGTCCGTATGGATGTATAATCTCCGTTCTTCCAAGGCAAATTAGGATCACAATTTTCCCAAATTTTCCTTAGCTCCTTACAGACCAAGGGCGTCTATTTGTTTTCAAGAGTTTTGAACCCATGGTCCGTATGGATGTCTGGCCCGTATGGATGTATGGTCCGTATTAAAGAGATACGTTCCAAAAAAAATGGTCATTTAGACGGGTCATTTGGGCCCGATGGCCCGAGGTGTGTTGGGCTTGGGCCTAATATTTGTAGGCCCGATTTTTTGGACCCGGCCCGGCCCGACATTACACCTCAGCCCGATTGGGCCCGACCCGAGCCCGACGGGCCGCCCAAATTGCCATCTCTAGTCACTATACGGCAAACGACGCCGTTCTCATCACTAGTGACGGAAATAATTTTCGTCGCTACCTTCTATGCTTAAAAAAATACTGGAGTTAAGTGCAAGCGAGATTCGAACCCTAGTGCTGGTGGTACTAACTGAAGTTGCTTACCGCCAAGGCACTTACTAATATATTGAGATTCGTTTATTTATTTTTTATTTATTGTTGTTTGCTTCAGAATAATTTTCCACTTCTCTCTCATCTCAACATCGCCAATTTTTCACTTCTCTCTCGTTTCATCGACAAGCTCAACTTCTTCTCATTTCAACATCGCCATGCTGTGGCCGCCGTACCTCCTGGATCCTCTCCGGCGGAATTTTAATAAATAGGCTGACCGGGTCTTAATAAACACAATCTTCTCTCCTCATCTCCTTGCCTGAGACTGGCCGTTTCCTCTCTCTATCACTTTCTCTCTCTTTTTCCTTCGTCTCCATCACTCATTTCTTCAGGAGATCTCCTTCAATCTGTACGGATTTTTAGGTAATTTGACCTAATTCTGTTTTCCTATCTCTTTCGTGTTATTGTAGTTGGAAGTAGGTGTGTGCTTTAGTTTTATTTTGGGTAAATTAGTTAGTAGATCTGGTTGTCTTCTTTGAAATCGTATTTCATTTTATTGTTTCTCCATAGTTTTTAAGGGAATCGGTATCTTTTGATTACTTGCAGCTGAGAGTTTAAGAATTTTCGTACTTAAATTTGTATTTCATAATCTATTACTGAAGGTTTTGTGTGTTTGTGCGTTTGATTTTTTATCTTGAGTAAAATTAGTTCGTAGGTTTGGATTTGTTCAGGTTAATCATCTCTTATCATCTAATCGATCGAGTGTTATTTTTTCATTTTTTTATTTAGATGTCTGCTGAGATTCGGATTCAAATTTGTGTAGATATTTAACAGAGATCTTTAAGTATGGAATTACGTCAATGATTTTTCAATTGCTACGTGGATTTTTATGGTCGAGAAGCGTATAGTTTTGTTTTGTTTGGCAAATATTGTTTGCCAATTCGTAGATGTTAAATCATGCCGATATCAAAGTTTGCTCTTTGTCAATGATATTTGCCTTGCAAAGTTTGCTGCTCTGCTTCACTTTATACACTACTTTTATTTACTTTTCTGTTAATGCTGTTTCATTTTGGAGACAATAGTTTATCTCGCAAAGGCATAGGCCAGTTCGAGGGAATGGACTGAAGTTGCTAATGAGCTACCTGCGTACTTCCCCGTACAAGGTTAATGTAGTTCAGTCTCTCTGTTATGTGGATTTTCATGTTTTACCTTGCTATGATATTTGCTTAGTAGTAGTGAATCTTCACTCCTGTTTTTCTCTCTTATTTTGAGTAAGATTTGAGATTGACTACTGGGACTTCAAAATAAAAGGCCCAATTGCCGAAGGATTCAAACCTTTTGCAAGATTTTGTTGCGGTGGCAAAGCCCTTTAAAACTGTCAATTAGCTGCGACTTTATCAATTGGCACCAATTTTGACCGAATTGTGAGGTGAGTAAAATTCACTGATAGACATTTTTTTTCGTGGTAAAGGAACATCAATACCTAGCCGCTTTGCTGTGGATGAGCAAGAATTGGCAATGGGCAACATAAGTCCAATGAAACTATATGCTCAGAATACTGGTAATAAAGTGAAGCAGGAGCCAAGTATGGATCTGATGGAAAATGTGAGGTTGGGCATCCCAGTCCAGCGACACTATTCCCCAAATGATCTGATGAGTGTTTTCTCTGACTACGTAAAATATCTGTTTACATTGCCTGTTGTTTCTATTAATTGATGTTTTTTCGAGATTTAGATTATCTGCTGAAAATGCTCGAAGTTAGTGTTTTGAATTATTGTTAGAGCTAATTAGATATAAAAGACTTGTTGGCTGCTTCATGGGAAAATTCTGGTGGTCTGCTAGTGATGGGAATATAGAATGCAAGTTAATGTTCGTTTTTGCCTTGCTTCTGTATGTCACGAGTCCAAATGTTACAAGTTATTACAATTATATTTTTCTTACCCTTAGAAGACATACATAAAGTTGGTGATTGCACATATTATTTGGTATGCAGTAAACTCTATTCTCGATAGCTTATGTTACCTTCTCTGTTCAAATTTCCAGGACGAAGAATTTTAAAACCGATGCTTGTGGTGATGATGTTGAAGATGCCGATGCTTATGGTGATGATTTGAATAGGACGATGCTTGTGGTGATGATTTTGAGGAGGACAACTTACTTAGATGATGATTAAACTATATGTTTTGATGCTTATTAGACATTTGATGATAAAATTATGTTTTATGTTAGAACGTTTTACAACTGTTGTAGATTGACATGTACGTTTATCGTATTATATAATATTTGCTACGAATTTTAAAGTTTATTTAGTGTAAATTAATTGTCATAATAGGTTCTACGTTATAATATTAAATAGAATTTTAGAAAGAAAATTAGATAGTATAGTGACGGAATAGAGACTATTTTTGTAACGGAATAATTCCGTTACTAATATAGGCAAGATGGTGACGGAAATATTCCGTCATTAATCATGTATCGACGGATTAGTGACGGAATTTTAGCCGTTGTCATTTAGTGACGGAAATATTCCGTCATAACTTTATGACGGAGTTTTTTAGAATTGTGACAGAATTTCCGTCACTAAACTAGTGACGGAATGAAAAATCCGTCATTATCAGTTTAGTGACAAAGGTTTTTGTAACAAAATATTTCCGTCACTAATCCGTCACTACTTCTTCATTGTGACGGAATTTTTCAGTTTAGTGACGGAAATTTCCGTCGCAGTCAATTAATTTTCTTGTAGTGTTCTAGGCTGTTAATTTCTTGACTTTTAAATTTTACTTTTTTACTTATTTTTATTTTTATTTTTTGTATTTAAATATTAAATATTTTATTTTATATTTCATAGGATCTCATTTGTCTTGAATTTAAAATTCAAGGATAATATATTATTTAAAAAATTTAAGTGTCTATTTAAACGAAAAAAATTGTCTTAGCATCAATTTAAATCTATACATTTTCCACTAACACATAACTTATTAAAGAACACTTAAAGGCCTTTATCTTTTTCGACAAAAACATTTTCTTGCGAGAACAATTTTTTTTTTTTTTTGTGTGATTGACTGAATTTTTAAGTTTTAACCAAGACGAGTCGACATTGCATGTATTAAGAGGATGTTTGGCTGAACTTATTTCAAACATCTTATAAGTTTTAAAATCTTATAAGTTGTTCAAAGAATTTATAGGATGCAATTTGTCAAAAGCTTATAAGTTATTAAAGTGTTTGAATAAAAGATCTTATAAGCTAGCAATGAATGGAGTAATTTCGCTATGAACTGTGTGTAGTGAGTGTGATGTGTAGTGTGTGTAAACGTGTGTAGTGTATGAAGTGTGTGTAAATGTGTGAAGTGTGTGTAGTGTGTATGTAGTAGGTGAAATTTGAGTGTAACTTATAATTAAGATCTAAAAAAATAAATTGGACTAGAGGAAGTTTTTTTTTTTTTGAGCTTATTTTTATATTTTATAAATTGTGTAACATCTTATTTTGTCAAACACATTTAAAATGCTTATAGATTCTCAAACATCTTATAAGATGTTTTGAGAAATTTATAAGTTTAGCCAAACATCCTCTAAATTTATAGATTTACGGCACACAAATATTACTAAAAAAATACTACCATAAATGCATGGATTAATTTTCAACTTTAAAAAGTTTAAATTCGATGCCTTGTTACTGTTATTTATTGCCTTAAACTTGGTTTTGCCTTTTCGTTTTGTAAGGAAAAATCAGTTCATTATTTGGATAATTTTTTCTATTTTCTTAGGAATGGCACTGAGCTCAAGTTGGTTGGATGTTCTATTTGTCAAAGAATATCCAAAAAAGAGTAGTTATGTTATGTGATCCGTAATTCCGTGCAATTCGGTCATTAGTACTTTTTTAAACAGACCCTAATATTTGTGTTGAAAGATGTTAGTGGTTTCGAAGACACATATAATGCTGAAAAATGTATCATTATTTATGCTGAAAAATATTATTTGTTCTGAAGAAATATATTATGTTAAAATATCACCTCAAAAGTTAATTCTCACTCAAATTCTACATATTTCTTCTCAATTCTCCTAGGTACAATTGACACTATTTGTGGGTCTCACGTGCAACTATATTATTTTCATACCTACAATTTATTAAAATCTTATTTAAAATTTTCACACATACAATTAATTTAATTAATATTCATAATTCTTTTTTTTAATTAAATTAAAATTTCAGAATTTTTTTTTTAAAATGTAATTAATTAAAATTTTTTTAAATATTGTAACAACAAGGAAAATTTCGGTTCATTTTTTTTCATATATTATTATTAAAAATGAGGAATTTTAAAAAAAAAGGAACGATCAATAAAACTCGGGATCGGAATTACAAATAATAAATGTACTTATGTAATCCTAGAATATAACTAGTTAGTGTTGCATCGTGCTCATATGTGCTCAATCAAGTAGGCTCGAAGTTGATATTATTTTTCCTTATCTCGTAAATCGGCACTTCTTCGTATGTATTCATTGAGACCGCCGGGAACCTTGGAAGAATTGAGTCGTTGTGTTGTTGTCGATGTTAGTTTCGTTCATCCAATTGACCGTTGATTCCCCCTCGTCTTCAACTATCATGTTATGTAAGATAATGCAAGTATACATTATATCTTTCAAATTTGTCTTGTACCAAAACATGTCGGACCTTTAATTATTGCCCAACGAGCTTGCAATACCCCGAACGCTCGCTCGACATCCTTCCTTGCGGCTTCTTGCATTTGCTTGAAATGACTTCTTTTCGGATCAGTTGGACATTGAAACCTCTTGACGAAAGATGTACATTCAGGATATATTCCATCAGTTAGATAATACCCTCTATTATATGGCGTACTATTTGCTGTGAAATTTACCTCCGGGGCTTGTCCTCGCAAAACGTCGTTGAATAGAGGTGATTGGTTGAGCACATTGATGTCATTATTCGAACCTGCAACTCCATAAAAGGTATGTCATATCCACAAGTTTGCAGATGCAACTGCTTCAAGCATGATCGTTGGAACTCCATGATCACCTCTAGTGAATTGACTTTTCCAAGCAACTGGGCAATTCTTCCATTCCAAATGCATGCAATCGAGACTACTCAACATTCCGGGGAACCCTCACGTCTCTTCTCATGCATATGGATCAAATGTTGACAATTCACAACAGTAGCTTTTCTTAAGTATCCTTCACCAAATACGCCGATTACGCATCGACAAAAGTTGAACAAATATTCGATACCCGTAGTTTCGGCAACCCGAAGGTACTCATCGAAAAGGTCAGTCGGACCACCATATGCCAATTGCCAGATTGTGGTTGTGCATTTTTGTAGTGGAGAGAAACTTTTTCTTCCCAATGCATCAACCCTAAGCTGAAAGTATGGATCATGTGATTCCAAGGACTTGACTATTCGAGTGAACAATTCTCGCCTCATCCGAAAACGTTGCTGGAACACATCACTATTATATGTTGGGTTGTCACAAAAGTAATCCTGCATGAGGTGTGTGTGAGCACCCTCACGATCTCGTTGCACATATCTTTTTCTTTGTGGTGGGCCGGATGAGCCTTCAGCAACATCGAGCAACATCTTCTGATGATTAAGAATTTGCAAAAATATTCTATCATCCTCATCTTCAACAAAATGTGCGTAAAATGCCTCAACACTTGGGGCATTGCTACTGCTGTTTGGATTTGAAGACATTTTTTACTCGTAATGGGGATAGAGGTAGTTTGTAGAGTGAGTTAGCCGTGGTTGAGTTTAGTGTCGCAAATGACGTTTGTCATTCCTTTTATAGATCAAATAATAAAACCTAGTTTGTAACGGCTACTTTGTAACGGCTAGTTTATTACCGCTATTTTGTACGGCTCTTTTATAACGACTAGTTTGTAACGGTTAATATATAACGGTTAGTTTAGAATAAAAGATCAAATAAAAAAAATACAAAATGTCGTCTCAAATCAAACTACAAAAATAAATTCGAAAAAAAATACATAACATTTCAAATAACATAGATGAATGGAAATAAAATACATAACATAGCACACTACATAATTAAATTGAAATAAAATACATAACATAGTACACTACAGAAATACAAGTAACAACTACACGCTCCAGCCCCACTTCTTCTTAATTTCCTCACAGACTAGACAGCCACGAAGTTGCTCCGGAGTCATCATTGTGGTGTCTCTCATGAACATGTCGTATTCTCTCGCTAGGTTGAGGGATTTTAGCTCGGCAATTTTTTGCTGTGAAATTGTCTTGTACTCTTCCATACTGTTATCAATAGTTGCTTTTATCTCTTCATAAACGTCAGTTTATGCCTGGCCTTTCCTCTTTGCTGCTTTCTGCCCGATTGGATGAGAGCAATTTGGTTCATCGTCTTCATTGTTGGAAGATGACATGTATGCCCAGGATACAGAAGTTCATGAATTTTTTTTACCTCGATGATCACGGTCTTGTTGGTTAACCCACTAAGGACAAACACTAAGAACTTTCCACATGCTAAGAAGTTTATTAAACTCAACACCTGGGTTAGTTATTTTCCACTGCTGCAACGTCTCCATCAGGATATCTGCATCACTATGCCCGCTACCCCAATTCTCCTTCACAGATATGTAATTTGCATTAAATGTAGACACAAATCTTTGAGCAGTATAAAAATGTGCCTTCATTGAGGCGCAATCGCGCTTCGTGAAGTTAGCAGGTCGATTCTTGTTGTAATTTGCTGCGATTCTTTTCCACACCTGATCTAACTTTTGATCGTTGCCAACCACCGAATCTTCACTGATGTTCACCCACCACCATGCAAGCAACTCATTTTCTAGCCTCTTCCATCTTGGAGAATATGTCGTCTTCCTTCCTTGTGGAACATTGCCAACCCCGTCGGAAAAGACTTTTGCATCGAGATTAATATTTTCGATCCCTGGTGGGGACGAATGTGGTGGGAATGGAGAAGCTGGCCTGGATGACGGAGTATTGCATTCCCTGTCAGTGCTCGATCCGTCTATACTAGTCCTTCTAGACGAGTTTGAAGGGTTTGTTGTTGCACCTTGAGGAGAAAATTCATAAGGAGGGGCCGGCATATAAGGATACTGAAAACTTTGAGGGGGATACATAAAATATGGTACACCGGAGGTAGCCATCGGATTCATTTGAGAATTCGGATGAATAGGAAAATTTTGAGTTGGTGTCAAATTGGGTCGCATGGTGGAATCTTGGGAACCAGAGGTAGAAATTTGAGGACGATGATTGAAATTTTCGTCCGAGTTAGACGAAATACCGAACAAATTCATCCAAGAATATTCGTCCGTAAGAATAATAGTACAAAATTCTTAGAGAGATTTTTGGAAGTTGATAAAATAGATGGAAGGATAATTGTGTATATGTAGGTGCTTTTTTTAAAAATTTAATTAAATAATTAAAAAGGAATAGTAAAAAATTCGTTGCACAGTAGCAAGGACGACTATTCATTGCTCCAACGGATAAATTGCAATGAAGAATGCCACTTTCAAACAATGTTATTTCACAATATTAATAATTAAATTAAAAAAAAAAAACGAAAAAGAATCTCAGATATAGTCAAAATTAATATTTAGAATCTTTTTTCCAACTGTGCCTCTACTCCTAATAAAAATTCTAAAACTATATTTTAAAGAGGGAGGGGGGTGTGGTATAACACTGCAAACGCATAAAAGGATCATAAGGGATAAGTTCAAAAGACATGTTTTAATAATATTCTCAGATTATATTATGCTTCTGGCAACACAACACATTGATAATTGGATACAGAAGCAAAGGGACACTGCCAAGATATCCAAAACATATACAGTTCCACTTGTACATATTTATTCTCTCTACTATACGCTTACATATGATACTACTACAACCTAGTGCATAAGAGCAACAGCTGCTTCTTGGACCAAAGGCGTAGTCACATGCACAAAATGCTCCGCCTCCCGCTCCACCTCCTCCCAGCACTTGTGCGCGTCTTTCCCTTCTCCCATCTTCTTCACGAAACCAACGAACCTCCTCCAATTTTCCGGTTGGAACAAATCTGGATTCATCCTCAGATACGTAAACGCACACATCTCCCTCTCCCCTGAATTCCCATCTACCTCCAAAGCCGACGCTCTCAATATTTGATCATGCGCACACTCGTCGTATCTTGGAAGAGCATTCTCGCCAGCAAGTGGCACCTGAGCTGCCTGAGTGGCCAACGCCACCTGTCTCACAAGTTTCTCTGGCGCGCACAACGCATCCTGTGGTTGCTCGTGGTCTTTCATCTCAATACACGTGAAGTTGAACACTGCGCCATGTCGCGCAAGCATTTGCGCGATGGGGAGGTAGCCGTCGTGTAAACGGGTGTTGTAGTACCCGGCGGTGAGCTCGGGGGCGTGGGACCGGGTCCCGTAGTGCCAATGGATCCCAGCGATCTTGACGGAGATCTTGACCCCCGTGTTCTCAAATATGTTCTTTGCTGACTGCAAAATTCTCTCTCCGTGGTTAATGAGCAATTGTGAGTACCAAGAGAGGAAGAATTCTCCATAGGCACTAGCCCACCCACCATCTTCTTTCTTGAAGAAGTTTGTATCTTCGGGCCAGTTATTGTATTCTCCTGCATCGGTCGGCCCAGTGCTTCCCCATTCGGGCTTGCCAATCGCCTCGGCTGCTGCTTTCAAGCTACTTATCATGTACTGCAAAATGAATCAAACAAGTTCAAAAACAACTGGGGAAACAAGAAACATGAGACATTTGAAATGCGATGCTACCTTGTCATAGCATTGGAAAGCTCCAATTCCTGGAAACCTCCATGTCCCATTTTGCTCCGGATAAGACGGATACCGGAGCTCTCCCGCAGGACCCATTCCAACTTGAATTTCCTAAATGGGAATAGGGACTTGTCAGTATTTCATAAGCAAATGGATGATCAAATCAGGTTTTGATTCACTAGCCGACAACTTACCACAATGGTGTCACCAAGAAGATGCTGGAAATTGTCCCTGAAAGCCCTCATGAAATCTGAATAACATTGAACAGGAGTTCTTCCCTTGAGGACTGGAAGGGTATCAGCACCAAGTGATATGTATTCATGGTTTCGCCTACCCCATTGGTCTGTATATGCAAGATCAGGATCTTTGTGAATCTCTTCCAAAGCCCATTTGGGCAGAGGAATCCTGAAAAATTAAACCATAACATATTGTAAAGAAAATAATAATACTTGTAGCTTAAGGTATCATTCCACATATAATGCAAAACGGTAAACTTGCACACCTATGATGAACACCGCAGGAGTATGGCATATGCTATTAAGTGCCATATAAATTGGTATAAGTACTCGTATTCATCGGATTCTTCTTAAGGTTTACAAACATAAACCATCAAGAATCAATCAATTTAGCTCAATCATGAGTTTGGACTTGCTATTTAAAACAAAAGATTTCTCGAAACTTAATCGCGTTATTTCAGTAAATTTGCATGATCTTGGATATTTCAGATTCCATCTTCCAACTCTATCCCAGCCTTCATTGGCTTAGTAAACGAGGCTTTGATTTCATTTCAATTTCAATTTTCTAATGCTGTTGTAAGATGATATTTGTACGAAAACAGAAGTCTTCGAATGTGGTATAGAGATGTTATTAGAGTCAATATGATAGTTCAATCTAATAAAATGAATGATTGATTAATGTTGTACCACAATTTTTCTTTCATTGTATTCAGTCCATTATGTGAACGGAAAAGAGAAAACAAAAACTTTATAAATTAGTAAAAGATCATACTAAAATAATCAGTTTCAGTTTATGACTACAGATAGTAGTATCTACAAGAATATATTCACTGAATTGGTCCGATGAATGCTTAGGAGGAGATATAGTAATAAATATACAAGAAGTAAACAAATGAGATTTTTTAATAAAATATAATAAATTCCTTTCCCCAACATTTATCCTATATGTTAAAATTAATTAATAATAGAATAACTAACTGTCCACACCACTACATACACCAGTCACCAGATCTCAAGTAAAAATGTCCTTTTAACTCATCCACCGCCCCACGTGAAATCATCAAAATCAACGCCGACGATCCGACCCATAAAATTCCATTTTTAGAGAATAATATCAATAATCAGAAATGGACAAAATTCAAAGTTGAATCAACTTACGTGCAGGAATCTCCAACATTTCCGCCGCACTGATGGAACGACATGACTGCCTGCACCTTGAGTCCGTGTTTCTTCGCCATCTCAAGGAGTTCCGAATACCCGCCCCAATTATATTCCCCGGGTTTCTCCCCCTCCACCAGCCCCCACCACACATCCATCATTATCCCCTCCACGCCCGCGCTCTTCAGCGCCTGCAAACTCGCGTTCATCGCCTTCTTCCTATTCACTGTGTGGTTCCAAGTCACACTGTCCAGCGGCATCATAACGTACACCGGCACCCCCTTCCTCTCCTTATCCTGCGCTCCCCCGCCCGCCACATACTCCCTCTCCTCAGTTGAAACCGGAGCCGACATCAGAGCTTGAGCCGCAACCGACAGGTCCGGCCTCATTCCGCCGCGGACCGGACTCATCGGCGGCGACGGAGACACGCGATCTACTTCCGGTGATCTCTGCACGGAGACGCGCAAATTCGTCGCAGGAGCTCTCCACATCGCGCTAACGGCGGTTGAAGACGGCGCTTCGCTGGATACTCCACCTGAATCCGCCGTTACCGACGCACCGGAAATTGCTCCGATTTGATGAGGCAAACTCATTGCCATTACAGAATTTAAAAAAACAAAGTGAATATTCTTTTGGAGATTGAAAGTTTAACAGTAATTCTAAAGCAGTAGTAGAGAAATTGTTGCTAGGTGAAATTGGGGCAACTGTGGGCATATTTATAGAGATGGAGAATAGATAAGATATTAAAAATGGTGGACCGTGGAGGTCAGGACACGTGGCGTGATTTGGGCGTGGGCGGGGGCGACGGCTGCGATTTGCTGAGATTCACGTGATGGGACGGTGAGATTTAATTGTACGTGACGGTTTGTGTGTGGACGCGGTTGGGGGGGCAGCCTATAGGAAGGCGAAACGTGGCAATAAAGGTGGTTGTAATTTGTAGAAGCTTAGCTTGGATTATGGACAAGTTGGGGATAGGCGTAGTTTGGCTTTTTGCTTTCCATGGCTGCTTTAAGTCCACGAAATTACTAAAGTTTATGAATTCAAAAAAGGGTTAACAGAACAAGGCTGTATTGGTTAATTTATTTTAAAATTTTATTCTTTAACAAAATATTAGGATTGCTACGTGTCTATCCGTATTGAAATATCTCAAATTTTTTCTTAAATAAATAGTAATATAAATGAAGAAAAAAAAAACAAAGAAACGTGCAAAAATTGTGAAGATCACAGATGATTACTCACAAGAAACAAACCATAAACCTTTGAGTAACACTTAGGTGCATATAGTGTACAATAAGGATTATTGTACACCATATTAATTTTTACTTTACTAGGTTAATTTAGGCCCACTAGGTTAATTTAAAAACAGTAAATTATCTCACCTCTCTCACCTCTCTCCCCGTCTCTCGCCTCTCTCACCTTTCTCTCCGTCTGTCAACTCTCTCTCTGTCTCTCACCTCAGAAACGCATTCGCAGCTGCATTCTTCTCTAGTTCTTCGTCTTCTTCGTCGACTTGCACGTCGCAGCTGCATTCTTCTCCAGTTTCGCATCTTCCGCGTCTACATTGTCGAGTTGCGGGCTTTCTTCTCCAGTTGAATTCTGCGAAAATCAAGGAAGTCAACTTCGAAATCAAGAATCAATGTATTAGTGTATGTTTATTCTATATAACAGTACAAGAAAATGACACAAGAAAATCACAAAGATATATAAATTGGGATTATGGTATGATATGTGATCTCTGATAATATATGTAGAATATCAGCTTATAGTATGAATTATCTTCACTTATAGTATGTATATTAGCGAATGTTTCTCCTATATAACAGTAGAAGAAAATGACACAAGAAAATCACAGAGGTATATAGTTTTGGATTATAGTATCAGATATGATCTCTCATAATATATGTTTAATATTAACTTATAGTATAAATTATCTTTGCTTATAGTACGTATATTTATAGAGTTCAAATAATGTTTCATTTGTAATATTTTCTTTATTTTTCACAGAACAAACAAGTGAATTAATGGATATTGAAGTGTATTATGAGAAAGTGGTCGAAGAAAATCACAAAGGTATATGAACAATATAGTTGTTGTGTTCTTACAGTATACTTAATATGTCCTTGCAGTTAGTTATTTTGTGTTTGGAATGGGCTCATTGTATTCTTGCAGTATACTTTTTTTGTGTTTACAGTACACTTATTCTGTTCTTGCAGTAAATAATTATTGTGTTTGCAGAAGACTTATTTATTACACTAGACTTGTTCTCTTCTTGCAGTATAGTTATTTTACGTGTATACTATACTTTTTATGTTCTTTCAATATAATTATTGTGTTTTTAGTATACTTTAGGTTGACCTACAAAATGGCGAAATCAAGTGTTTGGGAGAAAGGTAGCTAATCAGATATAGGCATAGAAAGTAATCAGGTCAAAATTCAATGGAGGCATGAGCTGGCCCGGAACTACTATAATTTAATATTGAGAAGCCAAGATCATGAAGAAACAAGAAGAATTATGGAAGAAGCATATGTGCGAGATAAGAGAGTTATTGATACTTTCTTCGAGAATTCAGAAACAGTTGATCCAACCGAGACATTTAACACCATACAAGATACAATCCAATCAACTACAAAGGGAAGGAAGACACGAAGGGCGAAAAATCCACTTGAAAAACGAAGACAAAAGAAAGCAAGAGAACCGGTTCAAATCAATAAGAATGAATTTGGTTCAAAAACACAAAATGTTCGTATTATATAGTTACATGCAGTCAATCTGTAACAATGCTATTCAGTTTTCAAAAAATATTCTTCAGTATTGTATATTTTTTATACAACTTACAGTACATTTAATTGCCGCATGTAGTATGTGTTTTGTTGACTGATAGTATATGTTTCTCATATATAGGATGTTTTTTATACAACTACAGTATATTTAATTTTCGCACATAGTATGTGTTATGTTGGGTGATAGTATGTGTTACTGATGTCGTGCACGGACATTGCAACCTTGCACGGTCATGACCGTGCTCAACCCCGAATTCGGCCAACTTACTGATGTCGTGCACGGACCGTGTAAGATTGCACGGTCATGACCGTGCACGACCCCGAATTTAGCCTAGTTACTGATGTCGTGCACTGAAATAAGTCTACTTTAAGTGAACATTAAATATACTGTAAGTTATTATATGACATACTAGAAGTGAACATAAAATATACTGTAAGGTAATATAGTATATGTAATGTTGGCGTATATTATATTTCATGATCGCTTATAGTGTGTCCTATATGCCTCATAGTATACGCACTAATTCCTTTCCTTGGGTTATAGTCTAAATAATCATTGCCTATAGTGTCCGTTATATGACCTGGCAGTATATATTTTGAATACCAAACAAAAAGAAAAAATTCATATGTAACATAATAATATATATTTCAGTTTTGTACCCTGATCATTAAAATAACAAAACAAATTCAATATTTCCAACACTGATAAAAAAAACACAAAAAAGGAACAATGTTTTTTTACATTAACCCAAAATTCTTTCACTTTGAAGTCCTCTTCGGTTGAATTCGATGATTATATTTCTTCGCAACAGCTTTACCCTTTCCAACAACATCTTTCTTCTTCTTTTCAGCAATCCTTGCTTTTAATGCTGGCTTCTCCTTGTTAAACATCATTATAGCTTCAAAATTTTCTTTCCTTGCTTCATTAAGTCTTGAACGAACAAGTTGAACACAAATTTCAGCGCGTAAAGCACGCCGAACATCAGCTTAAAATAAAAAAATAAAAAATTGTTACAAATATATGAGACCAAATAAAAAACACAAAACATGTAATAAATTGCAAAAAGAGGAAAATACCTTGAGCAAATTAGGTTCTGAATAGACGATACCATCAAAATACATCATATGGTTCATCATGTAAATAGCGCAGTCTTGATCGTGCTTTCTAGTTTGCCAATTACATGGAACATTATCGAAACCATACCTCGAGACTTCCTTGCCTTTAGGGTGTCCAATCCGATTAAGAAAAACAGACAAAAGATTTTGCTATACAAAAAAAAAAAAAAAAAAAAAAAAACCACAAGAATATGTTACCAAAAAGTGTGAACTATTATACAATAAAAAATGAACATACTATAAACAGTACTATAAGAGATAAAAAAAACTATCTCTTACCAAAAGCACACCATTTTCAATAAAATCAGTTTCGTCAGCCCCGTACTTGCGATTATCCAAATAATGGAAATTCGAATCAACGAAATTTACAGCAATGCAAGCAAAATGAGACGACAACAGAAAAGACATAAAAATCTACAATGAGAAAAAAGAAGACAGATGTTAATAAAGATAACTAAAACATCAATAAAAAATGCTTAACACAAATAAAAATAAAAAACTAACCATATCAACAGATTTTAAGGAACCTATGTTTTTACAGGACTGCAACTCCCAAGCACCTGTAATTCCCTTATTTTATTCTTCATCTCCAATGCTCCTCACTAACCTCCTTAAAGCCTCCTATAACAACCAAAAAGAATAAATAAACATTATACAAAAACTGGATACCAACCAATTAAGCAACTCAAGATGACGATTCCTATTAATTTGTAAATGCAATAACCCCTCAAACCCAATACTTTCTACATCTTTCCTTTGAGTATCATTCAAAATTTTTATGACATTATATAAACTTGATGCTTTGCACTGGAAACTAAAACCCCTGCAAATTTAAAAAACATAAAATTATTAATAAGAAACAAACACATACATATTGTACAGTTTACAAGCATGTACTATAAAGCAAATAAAAATTACTATCAGCAAACATTAAGTATACTGTAATAATAAACCAAAAACTTATATACACTGAACATTTGACAAAACATGCACTATAAATCAACTTAGAAATACTATAAAGCAAATTCAATATACTAAAAGAAAAATAAACATACATACACTATACAATTTATAGACATTTACTATAAAGCAAAATAAATATACTATCAGCAAATAGACAACATATTACAAACCTTTAAAAAAAATTACCTCTCTTTTTTATCTTCCTCCTCATCTTCATCAATTTTCACAAATTTCTCATCATCTTTCTTTTTCTTTCCAACATCACCTTCAGCAAATTTGACTCTTCCTTGTTTTTTCTTCTTAATCTGTTCATCAGACTCTCCCCTGCTTCAAACATCACTTTCAACAGTTTTCTCTTTTCCTCTACTTTTCTTCTTCGTTTGCTCATCAACCAATCCACCATCCACCCTTTCTTTTCTCTTTTTCTTCCCAACTTCTTTCTCTTTTTCAACAAAATCATCACTACTAACATTTTTCTTCCCAACTTCTTTCTCATTCACTACTTCCCTCACAGCTTCACTACTACCCTTTCCCCCATCAGTCCTTTGTTTTCTCTTTTTCTTCCCAACTTCTTTCTCTTTTTCAACAAAATCATCAGTACTAACCTTTTTCTTCCCAACTTATTTCTCGTTCACTACATTCTTTGCAGTCTTTCAAGCCTTTTCTGAACAGTAGATCTAAGAACCTTTTTCTTAGTCCTAGGAGGTCTCTTACTCAATTGTTTGAAATATCCATGTTTCTTTCCCAATTGATTAGATTTGTCTTCCATTTGAACCTGCATAAACACAAATCATTGTAAAAGACAAACGCAATTACACAAAGACTAAACAGTTTAACCAAATTTCATTCACCACTTAACTCACATTAAACAAAATTCATTCACTGTACAATTTACAAACATGTACTATAAAGCAAAATAAAAATATTATCAGCAAACATTAACAATGTTGTAATAACAAAAATTATTCCAAAGCATAAACATACATACTGTACAGTTTATAAGCATGTACTATAAAACAAATAAAAATTACTATCAGCAAACATTAAGTATACGATAATAACAAAAAATGCGGGCGATGTAATTGTAAAACAAACTATGGATTCTGCAATATGAATCTAAAGTAAGAATTAGATTTTCTGACTATACATATGCAAAACACAGACAAATAGCACACTGACTATACATATGCAAAGAGCACAATATCACAGATGCACAATACATATGCAAAACACAGACAAATAGCATTGATATATGAAGAAATTCAGTGTGTTGCTTATGATTCGCAGTACAGACGAGCACCATTATTGATTACAGAACCACCAAAACATCAAACTAAACAAATCGCAGTTACAAACTCTAACGAGTAACAATCGCGACTAGAAACGTCGAACACCCTAACATGCAGAACGATTAACTATAGTAAATCGCTAATTAACACAAAAACATAAAAACTAAACAACAAATCGAGTTTACCTTCTTCACAACAAACCCCAATAGCAGCAACTTCAGAAAAACACGCAGCGCCACCAAATCGAAGAAAAACCCCAACAAAAATTGCAACCAACACCACCAAATCCACCACGAAAACGTGAAGATACGAATCAAAAATTGAAGAGTGAGAGAGGGAGAGAAGATAGAGAAGCTACCGCGAAGAGAGAGAGAGAGAGAGAGAGAAAGAGAGAGAGAAAGTAATTTTTTTGAAAAAAAAAAAAAAAAAGAAGGTAAAAAGTAATAAATTGAGTTGGTTAAAAGTTACCGGTTCAAACCGGCCAAACCTGGTCCAAACTGGACCGAACCGGACGAAAATTGGGCTGGACCAATTAGAGGTACAATAAGGGTATGGTACATCACATGTATCTAAGTTTTTGCCTAAACCTTTTCAAGTAACAAGCTGGCAGATAAAAGTAAGCAGAAAATCTAAAATTGACTATGAAAAGTCTAAGCAATTACAAAACAAAGTCAATGAGTCTCAATTGAAAATAAAGTTTAATTCTAATGTAAGACCGATTTGTTGGAACACCGACAATTACATTTAAAAAGTATGAATTACTTTTGTAAAATTACCTTCTATTTTTATATTTCAAAAATATAAAATTCTAAAAAAAAAGTTAAAAAAAGTTAGAGATTAGTAGCAGGACATTTTAGGATTGTCCTACTAATCGTGAAATATACGTGTGTATATATATATATCCATTTTATTGGATATATCTTAACAATAATTTTATAAAAAATATTGTTACATTTAATATAAAATTTAACATATAATTTGTATAAACTTTATATTGATATTATATATATATATATATATATATATATTTAATATAAAAGTATGAATTATTTCTTCCTATTTTTTGTTTCGTCTTTTCGTGTGATGCCTATAATATCATTACTAAGTATTAAATTTAATGGTGGTTAAGTAATTTAAAATAAATTATGTTTTCTTTACTTTATTATAAAAAGTAAAATATCCTTACTAAGAATTAAATTAATTTAAATTAATTTATGTTTTCCTTACTTGATTATAAAAAGTAAAAGTCCTTTTATATTAAAAATTTCTCCTAAAAAACTACATGCTTAATTATCCTTCTTCTACATTTTCAATATTTTGAATTTTAAAGTGAAATTAATTTCATATTAAAGTAAATTAAAAGAGCTTTCCAGTGAGATGTTATTTGCATATATTTTAAACAATTGTACTAAATTATTCAATTATTTAAGGTAATGGAATAAAGAAAAAAATGAATTTATTGATTTTTTCAATCTTATTCATAACTATCATATTTTTACTATTCATACTGTCATTTTTTTTTTAAATAAGAAAATTTTATGGAATAATCTTAAAACTTATAATACATACTTTTAAATTTTATTATTCATATTAAATACTACCTCCGTCCCGCTCTAACTTGCCTACTTTCCTTTTTGGTTAGTCCCAACTTAACTTGTTAGCCCATAAATAACAAGTTTCTCTCACAATCTCCACCCTCAAAATCTCCACCTTTAAAAAAGTCAAAGATTTCACAAAATTTATTTTTTCTTAACCTCCCTGTCCACTCAAAGTAGACAAGTTAGGCCGGGACGAAGGGAGCATATACTATGAACTTTTTACATATCAAATTCATGTAATTGAGCTTGACAACTAACATAATTTAAGCTCTTATACTTGCATATAATGTGATTACATATTAAAAATTATTTTTATAGAATAAGAAGATGAAAAAGTTATATAGATAGACAAATAAAAATATTGTCTTTTCTTAACACTATTAATTTAAGTTATAAGGTCATATTATAAAAATGCAAAATCTAAAATATTTGAATAAAAAAAGGAAATAGTGAGCGAATTTGTTGTGATAAATCTTATCATGCATAAATATTAAATATAATTAAAAAAAAATATCTGAATACTCATGCTACTTCACTATAATTTGTAAATATCAAGTCATTGTAGTTTTTTTAAACATAAAGTAATTTCATTAATGGTTGCTTGAATTGGTCAACACTAATTGACATAAAAGGGGTGGTGCATGGGACAACCAATTCTTTTGGCGCTATGAATTTTATTTTACGTCCGATCCAATATAATTTTCGTCCATGAAAAGAAGACAGTAGATGTCTAATGTCAAATAACAAAGGTGCATAGGCATAGTTCATATCACCTATCGACATGAATGTACTAGTGCTAGAATCCCCAAGAATACGAAACTTGGTAACTCTAGTATCAATGGTAAGTCGAACCACTTCACGAAGAGCAAGAACTTAAACATACTTCAGATCATTGATATTTATAAATTGGGCATCCTTGGAGCAAGCATAAATACCAGCAAATGAGGAGTTACAAGCAAATGATGTATCCCCGTCAAAGTATATATGAATAATGACATTTGGGGGAAGAACAAGCAATGAATCAAGGGTGTGGCTGTGATGTTTAAGAGAAGTAATTAGCATCCCGGAAATCTTGGAAGGTTTGGGTTGTTGTTACAAGCAATACTTGTGAGTATGTATGAATATCTCAAAAGACAATTTTATTTTGTCGAAACCAGATTACTTGGGCAAGACAACAAAGTATTATGCTATATTTAAGTCATCGAGGAGCACAATATCTTGAAACTACAAGTAGCGTAGATGTTGTCAGAATCGAAAGATAATTTCATAAATTTCAGTTGCTTGCCAAATTAATGATGAAACGAGACACGTGAAGAAGAGATGCATTAAATAGTGATCAGGTGGTGAACATAAAGAACAACGGGGCTTCTAATGAAGATGACGACGAGCTAAGTTGTTGGACGATGACAGGAATTAGATCAACATCTCTAAATAAAATGCAAGATAAATGCTGATAAGCTTTCAAATTATCCTCCAAATGGGGTTCGGGCCATAGCTACTAACCGGGAAGGAGCTGGTGCCAGTAAGATGTTCGGAAGAATCCATACTAAAATGATATGTGGATCGTACCAAAAAGTTACTACAATTAGAATAATCTAACATCCCAAGGTTCGGAGAATGGTGATTTTTCAGAGGAATAACGAGAATCACATCAGCTTTCAATATGTCAAAATTCGCACGAACTAACAGCTCATTCCAGAGTCCAAGATCATAATCAATGATGAAGTTAACTCGAGCGTCTTGTGGGAGGTCTGATGTAGCTGATTTGATGGTAAAACAAGGAGGCAAAAGAACTCACCTGTCATGAAAGAGTGTTGTTGTCTCTCCATTGCCCATGAGCATACGACAACAAAGAAGAATAACACGATGATCGCCATAATACTGTGCCATGTAACACAGACGTTGTATTAGGACTGCATGATTCAGGAAAAAGGCTGGCTGTAGAAACTAAAGGGCACCATGCTAGCTTAATCAACATGGCATGGTTAAATATTGTGTAAGTGGATATTACTTATAATAGATATAATGTGCACTTCTTTACCCGTTTTGTTTAATTGCTTCTCTTACCAACCATTAATGCACTTATAAATATGTTCTTTAATGCCTGCAAAACTCTATTTTTTATTCCGTCCAACAATAGAAAGGAGCTGAGATATCTACCATGTGAAGCCACTTCAGCAATTCCAAATAATTGGCAGATTGAGTGACGAATCTGAGTTTGTGTATTAGGCCTAAAAAGAGTCCTTGATTTCTCAAATTAATATATTGTCCTGAAACACTCTTGTAGAGATTGATAGCGAAATTAGTAAAATGCAAGAAAAAACTATACCACAAATAGGGGGGAGGGGACCCCCCCTGAAGAATTTTCCGATGTAGTGTGAGTGAGCCAAAATTAATACCTTAATGAAGGAAGCTAAATTGCACAATGACAAGCAAGGTAAAACATTGTCATAAAAACTCCTAGGAAAACCTCAAGCAAGAAGCATACGGTAGATGAATGACCACTCAACTCAGTGAAAGACTTTACTCATACCCAACTTAATGGACATAAGCGATAATAATATTATCCGTAATTAACCGACCTGAGATGAAGGCTGACTGGGATTCAAAGATTATAAAAGGGATGCAGGGTCATACCCAATTAGAGAGCACTTTAGAAACTAACTCATAAATGACATTCCACAAACTAATCGAGTGGAATTGGGTAATAGACTTTGATTTTCTAATTTTTCAAATAAGCACAATGTAATTGTTACTGACAGAAGGACTCAAAGAATTATGAGTAAGCATGTGCAAAACAAAATCAATAACATCTTTGCAAACAATATGCCAATTTTCTTTTAAAAAAATACAGGACCCATAACATCTTTCATTGAATTACAAGCAGATGATGTACCCCCATAAAAAAATATATGAACAATGGCATTCCAGGGAAGAACAAGCAAGGGATAAAAGGGTGGGGTTGTGACGTTTGAGGGAAGAAATTAGCATTCCGAAAATCTTGCAAGCTCTGGGCTGTTGTTGCAAGAAATACTCATGAGTATGTACAGACATCAGAGAAGGCAAATTTATTTTGTTGAAACCAGATTAAGTGAGAAATAAAAATAAAGTATTATGCTACATTTAAATCATCGAGGAGTAAAATCTCTTGAAACTATAAGTCACGTATATGCTATTAAAATCGGAAGATAGTTTCATAAATTCCAGCTGCTTGCTGGATTGATGAGGAAAGAGGGCCAATGAAGAAGAGATGCACTAAAGAGTGATCGTATGGTGAACATAAAGAACAACAGGGTTCATGATGAAGATGACGACGAGCTAAGTCATTGGACGATAGCAAGAATTAGAGCAGCATCTCCAAAGAAAATGCGAGATACGGGCTGATAATTTAAGCTTTCGAATTATCCTCCAAATGAGGTTCGGACCACAGCTACTAACCGGGAAGGAGTAGGTGCCAATAAAATCTTCGGAAGAACCCATAATAAAATGATATGTGATCGGACCGAAAAGTTACCAAACTGAAAATAATGTCACATCTAACGGTCCAAAGAATGGTGATTTTTTAGAGGAATAGTGAGTATCACATCAACATTCAATAGGTCAAAATTGGTCCGAATTAACAGCAAATTGCAGAGTCCAAGATCTGAATCAATGTTGAAACTGACTTAGGCATCTTGCGAGAGGCCTGATGTAGCTGATCCGATGGGAAAAGAAGGAGGCAAAGGAACCCATCTGTCATGGAAGAGGGTTGTTGTCTAGCCATTTCTCATGAGCCGTTGACAACCAAGAAGAATAACACAATGACCAGCCATAATACAGTGCATGTAAACCTGAGATGAGAACCAAGAGTAGCATGCAATACAGACGTGGAAGGGTAGTACTAGGACAACATGATTCGGGCAAAGAGGCTGGATGGAGGAAACTAAAGGGTCCTATACTTGCTTAGACAACATGGCAATGTTAAATGCTTTCAAATTGCAAAAGCCTAGGCCACCTTGAGATTTTCATTGCTTGAGGAAGTCTCAAGACTTCCACCAAATTTTCTTCGCGGACGAGCTGTCCCCCCTACCCCCACCAATAAGATTTTACCAAATTCTCTAGATTAATAAGAACATGGTGTGACTATTGTAAGCAAGACATTGTGTACGTGGATATTACTTATATAATAGATTTAATGGGCACTTCTTTACCCGCTTTGCTTAATTCCTTTTCTTGCCAACCATTGATGCGCTTACTAACCCATTCTTTAATGCCTGGAAAAATTTCTTGTTTATTCTGGCCAACAATAGAAAGGAGTCCGAGATATTTACCATGCGAAACCACTTCAGCAACTCCAAATAATTGGCAGGTTGAATGAGAAATCTGAGCTTGTGTATGAGGCCTAAAAAGAATTCCTGATTTTTCAAAATTATTACATTTGCCCTAAAACACACTTGTAGAAATTGATATTGAACTTAAGATGTTGGCATTCTATAGTTGTATCACCAAATAGAAGTGTGTCATCTGCACAAAAAGAGATGAGAGATAACAGGTGCAGTTCGAGAGATTTTAATCCCATGGATGCGCAGATAAATCTGTAAATAGGGAATAGGGGGTCGCCCTGAAAAATGCTCCGCTGCAGCGTGAAGGGCCCAAAATTTACACTCACACATTTGTGAAAGTCAAGAATGTTACATTGACTTTAATAGTTTTCTTAATATTCTATATTTGAGAATTTTCTAAGATGAAATTTATTTTATATTAAAGTTTTATTGCAATAATAATAGAAGTAGTTAGAGGGCAAACATGAAAATTAGTGAACATGAATATTTATACCTAATTATTTTAAATATTTAAAATCTAACATTCAAGAAAATTTAAAATCAATAGAAATATCATAAATATATTTTAAAAACATATATAATAATTGGTGAAATGTATTTATTACGATATATAAAATTATAAGGTACAATAAAGAAACAAATATGAACTATAAAGAAATAATAAACTAAGTTGTACTATGTGAACCGCTAAAAAAGTTGTACTATGTGAATCAGTATCAGATGATTAAATTAAAACATACAGAAAAATAAAGGTAGTAAAATGCAAATGTTAATATTAGCTTACAAGCATAAATTAGATAAAAATAAATAATAACTACATTGGAATAAAGTATTGTATAGTCCAAATAAAAAATAAAATGGAAGAAACATAATCAGAATGGTTTAAGTACATGTATCTATAGATTTTTAAATAAATGTGCAATGCATGAAAAATTGAGAGTATTTCATTAAAAACTAAACAGGGCAGTAAATTCATAATAATAGTGAAACATTGAAAAAAATATATTATATTAACATATAGATTGTAGCATGTATCTCGATTGAAGTTTATGAGACACTATGTATGTGGTCAACCCTCTAAAAAAAACATTATTTATCTTATAAATATACTATAATAGGATTTTCATTTTAAATCGCACATGATTTTCAAGTTTCAATGTAGAATTGAAGAAATAATCAAGCGAAATTGAAATATGCAAATGATTTTATTTGCAAATGTACGTACAAATCAGAATTATCAATTAAGAAACTATAGAGAAAGTATGTTAGACATAATATTCGTGCGTGTATCTAACAAATTCTGAACTTATGGTTGTCAGTTTATAATGTAATAAGACAAATGACTTTGTATCTTTTGTTCAGTGAAAATCTATATCTTTATTATTATACAGTTTTTCAGTAAACGTATAACTTTATTTCTAATATAATAATGATGCTGGAGTCTATCTATATTGAGAGTAAACAATAATTATAATCAAACTTTATATATATCAATTTTGTAAGAATAATACATTATATCATGGTATGTCGTTTTTATGAATCTTTTAACATTAGTATAACGTGTTTTACTAAACGAAGATTATTAACCTCTTTTTTCCTCTTTTATAATTATTTTTAATTTTTAATTGATTTTGGATTGTGTTTCCTTAATCGATAAAATTTTTCATTTTTTTTTCTGGCACTGAATAATCTAAGAAGTTGTGTATATATACTACCATGATTAATAACTACATTGAATTTTATTAAAACGATGAACCAATATCACCACACATAGTATAATTATTTTATGTTCACATTAATTTTTTTGATTAGATAATAGTAAAAAAATAGTGATCACGTGCAATGCACGTGCGTATTGCTAGTATATGTATAATTACAAAAAATATTGAAAAAAAAATTGTGGGTGGACCAAATCAACTAATCGTAGAAACCACCTAGCATGTCATTTTTCGCAAAATAGGGTCAAGGAGGCATCCACGGGTAATTAGGGGTGTAAACAAATAAAATAATTTCGATTCCATTCGAATTCGAGTAAGCTGATTACGAATTAATTTATGTTCATGTAATTTTCAATTTCGAATACAAATGTAGTTATATTTAATACGAAAATTTTGAATATTCGATTCTTTATAGATGATAAATTTTTAATTTAACTTTTTTCATATAATATAAGTATATATAGTATCATATGTTTAGGTATAAATTAATAATTCCTCAAAAAATTACTATATATATTTAAAATAACTTTATAGATAATATATACATATATATATATATATAATATGTTATTTGAAATTTTGGGAAAAAATAAAAATGAATATTTAAATATTTAAAAAACTGTAAATCTAAAATAAAAAAATTCGATTAATACACGAAATCGAATTCGGTTATTCATTGAGATTTGCAAACTTGAATTTGATTTCTTAGTATCCAGTTCGACTTGCTTCGTTTGGTACCCTTCTTGTGACTAGTCGGCACCTAGGTAGATAGATGACTAGGGCGATGTCTACAACCATGCTTTCACATTTGTTTTCTTTTAAAGTAATAGAGTAACACTCCTCCGTCTAGTGGAATGTTACTTCTATTAATTGGCGCTAAAACTCCTGGCGATTCTTAAAAAACAAATTGAAATAAATATAACCTCTGTAATATTTAGTTTTTTTTACTATAAAACTTTAACTGAAATTAACGTATATACAAATTTGTGAGGTGATGTTCAATTTCATCAAGTGAGCCTATACTTTGTAATATGGTGTGTTGGGAATGTGGAACCGGAGTTAGGGAGTGGAGAACCGGCGGTTTAAACCGAGTTTTAGCATCAAGAAGACAAACTGGTCAGAACAAACCGGGTTCGAGGTAGTTTGGGATAACCGTCATTTGTGACGAAGCAGTTGCAGTTAGTGACGAAGAAAACCGTCACATTTGTCCGGTAGCTCAGCGTAACTTCTTGCAGTTATAACTTCCTGTTCAGTTGCATTCGAGCTTCAATCCATATATCATTGTAAAGCTCTCATTGAGGAGAAGACAACTACGATCGCATTATCTCCTGTACTTTAGATTAGAGAGAGTATTTAGAGATTGAGTGTTCGTGCCCTAATTTGTATTCAGAATTGGGCATTTCATTTCTTGAGCTTATTCTCTATAATTGTTTGAAGTTCTTAGTGGATTGAGGTGTGCCTTGCCTCCGTGGATGTAGTTCATCTTGAACGAACCACGTTAAAACTGTGTTTGATCCATTTCTATTTCCTGTTCTGTGCGAGTTCAATTCGGCCGCAACTCTGGCCGAACTGCATATGTGAATTCGAATTGTTTTCTTTGTACAATTCCAGTTTCTTTGGTGTTGTGTGTTCAAGAGTTGTTTTCACTAACAAGTGGCGCCGTCTGTGGGAATCAACTCTCACAGCTTGAAGAAGGGAAGGAATGGCTAGTATGAAGATGGACTTTGAGAAGTTTACAGGGAGAAATGATTTCACACTGTGGAAAATCAAGATGAATGCAGTTTTGGTTCACAATGGCCTCGATCTTGCTTTGATACCTCTTGATTCGTGGGAAGAAAGTGAGAAACCCAAGTTTGTATAAGTGGATAAGAAAGCCCTCAGTCTTATCTTTCTATGTTTGGGTGATAAACCGCTAAGAGAGGTCTCAAGATGCAAGAGTTCCTTAGAAGCATGGAAGAGATTGGAGGAGTTGTATCAATCTAAGTCAGTTTCCAACAAGCTGTTCTTAAAGCAGAAGATGTTGGCCTTCAAGATCACTGAAGATAAGGTAATTTCTGACCAACTTGATGAGTTTATTAAGATGGTTGAGGAATTGGAAGACCTGGATGTGAAAATGGAGGAGGATGATAAAGCATTGATGGTGTTAAACATTCTTCCAAAATCCATGGAAAGCTTTAAGGATGCCTTGATGTATGGGAGAGATGAGCAGCTATCTTATGATGGGATAGTGAAGGCTCTGAGGTCCAAATGCTTCCAGACAAGATGATAAAGGCATGGTGCAATCTGGAGAAGGCTTGAATGTTAAATTCAAGAAACCTTGGCAAGGGAAGAAGGGACAGAATTCTAAGGACTTCAAAGCAGGAGATTCTAATCCAAAGAAGGGAAGTGAATGGGTTGAGAAAAGGAAATGCTTCAAGTGCAAGCAGCCTGGTCACTTGAAGAAGGATTGTCCTAAAAGAAACAAGAAAGGTGGAAACCAAGGGGCAGAAGCTGCTGCCATTGACCTTCAAGAAGATCCTCCAGAGGTATTAAATGTTACTGAATCAAGAATGGTGAAGGAATGGGTCTTAGACACAGGCTGCTCCTTCCATATGTGTCCACACCAGTCATGGTTTGATGAACTGAAGAGAGAAGATGGTGGAAATGTTCTCCTGGGAAATGACCAATCATGCAAGGTCAAAGGAGCTGGATCAGTGAGCATAAGAATGTTTGATGGTGTGGTCAGAATCATCTCTAATGTAATATATGTTCCTGGACTCAAAAGAAATCTTCTATCTCTTGGTTCTTTGGTAACTAGTGGTTGTCAGTTTAGCTCAGTGGATGGTTTCTTGCATATCACTAAACATGATAAAGTGGTGATTAAAGGTAGACAGCATAATGGGTTGTTTATCTTGATTGGTTCACCTGTTGTTGGGAGTGTTGATATGGTCTTGAGCAGTTCTGAGCTTGTTAAATGGCACAAGAGGCTTGGACATATAGGAGAGAAAGGGTTGAAGGAACTGTCAAGAAGTGGTGTAATTGGAAACATGGGAAATCAAAACCTGGAGTTTTGTGATCAGTGTGCTTTGGGCAAGTCCAAGAAGCTGCCCTATGGAAAGGGTGTTCACACAACTCAAGAACCATTAGATTATGTCCACTCTGACATATGGGGTCCTGCAAGGACAAAGACTCATGGTGGAGCAAGGTATTTCATGTCCTTGATTGATGATTACAGTAGAAAGGTGTGGATTATGTTGATGAAGAATAAGAGTGATGCTTTTCATAAGTTTAAAACATGGTTGATTCAACTGGAAAATGTCAAAGGGAAGAAGTTGAAGCACCTTAGGACTGATAATGGATTGGAATACCTCTCAACTGAGTTCACAAATTTATGTGAAGAAAGAGGAATCAAGAGACATAGAACTGTCCCAATGAATCCTCAACAGAATGGGGTTGCTGAGAGGCTTAATAGGACTCTTCTTGAAAGAGTAAGGTGTATGATGTTGGATGCTGGGTTGCCAAAGGTATTTTGGGGTGAAACCATTACTACAGCATGTTATCTCATTAACAGGTCACCCTCATCAATGATTGGGTTCAAAACACCTGAAGAGGTGTGGAGTGGACAGAAACCAAGTTATGAAGGTTTAAGGGTGTTTGGTTGTCTTGCTTTTGTCCATGTCAAGCAAGACAAGTTAGATGCAAGAGCTCTAAGATGTGTATTTCTTGGATATCCAGATGGAATAAAGGGCTACAGATTGTGGTGTCTAGAGAAGGGAAATCAGAAGATAATCACAAGTAGAGATGTAAAGTTTAATGAGAATGTGATGGCTTATACTTCAACAGGCTCTAAGGAAGAACTTGATGGTGCTAAAGAGAATGAAGAGATATCAATTCAGGTGGAGCATCCTGCGGAAGATGATCACACATCTCAACAACCACAAGAGAATCTACAAGATAGTGATTCATCATCTGAAGAAGAAGAACAAGCTGGACCTTCACAAAATGTTAGAGAATATAGCATTGGAAGGGACAGGCCTAGAAGAACAATCGATAGACCTGACTTCTATGGTCAAGCAGGGAGTGTTTACTATGCCTTGAGTGTTGCTGAAGACCTGGAATCACAAGAGCCTAGTAGTTTTAAAGAAGCACTAGACTGTGAAGAAAGAGAACACTGGATTCAGGCAATGATTGAAGAGATGGAATCCCTGGAAAAGAATGAGACCTGGACATTGGTGGATAAACCAAAAGGTCATAAACTTGTGAGTTCTAAATGGATATACAAGAAGAAGTTAGAGACTGCAGGATCCAAACAAGTGAGGTTTAAAGCAAGATTGGTGGCTAGGGGTTTTACACAAAGGGAAGGAATTGATTTTAATGAAGTTTTCTCTCCAGTAGTAAAGCACTGCTCAATCAGGTTGCTTTTATCAAAGGTTACTCAAGAGGACATGGAACTACAACAACTAGATGTAAAAACAGCATTCTTACATGGAGAACTTATTGAGAAAATATATATGAAACAGCCAGAAGGTTTTGTCATTCCTAAACAAGAAGACAAAGTTTGTTTGCTGAAGAAATCACTGTATGGACTCAAACAAAGTCCAAGACAGTGGAATAAGAGGTTCAATGACTTCATGATCAGTGTTGGCTTTGTAAGAAGTCTGTATGACAGTTGTGTTTACTTCAACAAGTGTTCAAAGCAAAATAAAGTCTTCCTTCTTTTGTATGTGGATGATATGCTGATTGCCAGCAAGAACAAGAAGAGTGTACAGTGGTTGAAGGACAGACTCAACACTGAATTTGACATGAAAGATCTTGTAGATGCCAAGAAGATTTTGGGTATGGACATTCTGAGGAAAAGAGAAGCTGGAGTTCTTTGGTTATCTCAAAGGCAATATCTACAGAAGGTTTTGGAAAGGTTCCACATGCATGAATCCAAACCTCTCTCCACTCCAGTTAATCTGCAGAAGAAACTAACCAAAGAACAATGTCCAAAGACTGAAGAGGAGGTCATACATATGAGCAATATTCCTTATGCAAGTGGAGTTGGAAGTCTCATGTATGGGATGATTTGTAGTAGGCCTGACTTGGCCTATGCTGTTTCTTTAGTGAGCAGGTTCATGTCAAACCCAGGTGTTGAACATTGGGAAGCTTTGAAGCATGTGATGAGGCATTTGAAGGGTTCAGTGAACTTGTCACTGAAGTTTGAGAAGAAAATGAATGGAAGCACTGTTGCATTGGAGGGGTTTGCTGATTCTGATTTTGCAGCAAACATAGACACGAGGAAATCTATTTCTGGATTTGTGTTCACCTTATTTGGAACAGCCATCAGCTGGAGAAGTGTACAACAATCAGTTGTAGCACTTTCAACAATAGAAGCAGAATATATCTCTCTCACTGAAGCCATCAAAGAAGCAATCTGGCTTAAAGGGATTTTGAGAGATTTGGACATCAAGCAAAAGTGTGTGGCGATTTACTGTGATAATCAGAGTGCTCTACACCTTGTGAAACACCAAGCATTTCATGAAAGGTCAAAGCACATTGATGTTAGGTTGCATTTTGCTAGAGATATCATTGATTCTGGTTCTGTGGAAGTGAAGAAGGTACACACATTACATAACCCTGCTGATTTTCTTACTAAGGGTGTACCTGGGAACAAAGTGGAGCATTGCTCGAGCCTGCTGCAGCTTGAGCAATGTCATGAAGAGCATTAACAGACAAGGCAGTGGTGAGGCAGGAAGAGGCACACATGATTCATTGAGGTGGAGATTTGTGAGGTGATGTTCAATCTCATCAAGTGAGCCTATACTTTGTAATATGGTGCGTTGGGAATGTGGAACCGGAGTCAGGGAGTGGAGAACCGGAGGTTTAAACCGGGTTTTAGCATCAAGAAGACAAACTGGTCAGAACAAACCGGGTTCGAGTTAGTTTGAGATAACCGTCGTTTGTGACGAAGCAGTTGCAGTTAGTGACGAAGAAAACCGTCACATTTGTCCGGTAGCTCAGCGTAACTTCTTGCAGTTATAACTTCCTGTTCAGTTGCATTCGAGCTTCAATCCATATATCATTGTAAAGCTCTCATTGAGGAGAAGACAACTACGATCGCATTATCTCCTGTACTTTAGATTAGAGAGAGTATTTAGAGATTGAGTGTTCGTGCCCTAATTTGTATTCAGAATTGGGCATTTCATTTCTTGAGCTTATTCTCTGTAATTGTTTGAAGTTCTTAGTGGATTGAGGTGTGCCTTGCCTCCGTGGATGTAGTTCATCTTGAACGAACCACGTTAAAACTGTGTTTGATCCATTTCTATTTCCTGTTCTGCGCGAGTTCAATTCGGCCACAACTCTGGCCGAACTGCATATGTGAATTCGAATTGTTTTCTTTGTACAATTCCAGTTTCTTTGGTGTTGTGTGTTCAAGAGTTGTTTTCACTAACAAAATTAGTTCTAGAAACTTCAACTCAATAGTCATACTAAGGAAATACAATAAGCATCTTTTTGCCTAAAGACCTGGAATAAACTGACTCATTTAAAAAATTTAGGAGAATAATTTATGTAAATTTGATTAAAAACATACTAGAAAAAAATACAGAGTGTGAACGTACTGTAAATATCTAACCAATTCCGAGGATTCAACGCCACTACTATTTCCATACCGGTCTTGGTTCCTTCTAGCTCATGTCTAACTCTTGATCCTATCTGCGGTATGAGATAAATAATCATAAGATAATGTTTAGTAAGTACATCACCTATCTCACAAAATATTTTTCTTCAAAAGTCAATTACTAAAAAAAATCACTTTACAACACAAAAATCATCTAATAAATCAAAACTCATATAGGTAATACTAAAAACTACTATATATGGGTCTCAACATGGTACCAATTGCAACTACATTAACACCCAGGATAGGTAGCCACTAAATTCTAATATAACAACTAAAATTAATAGGGCAGTCACGTACCCTACTCATAGCTGGGTGGTCTCATACCAAAAATTTCTTGGTGGACGGTCTCGTTCCTTGATACCAATCCTTAAATATAAGAAAAATACTGAAACTGGTTAATAGTACCATACTTTTGTAAAAACTTAACTTTCCATTTGACAAGTTGAAGTAAAATCTCATAAAGAATACTTATATAATCTTCAAGCACATGTGTGACCTCAATAGAACACATTAGGCTTTACTAACTAAACTATAAAAACGACTCAAGTGAAATTCACACAGTCGAATCAACTATTTCACATAATAAACACAAATAATAAATTCAAGTTTAAGTAAATTTCCATGAGCACAAATAATAGAATCAAGCTCAATCTCATATAACAAGCACAAATAGTCAAATCAAACTCAGATAAATTCTAGCTATTCATATTATAAGTGAGAAATGTACTTATCTCGAATCCCCAACTTACGATATTTCAAAATCCTTAACATGTAAAAAGCTCTCTCAACCAAAATCTAAATCATAAAGCAAATGTAATAATAATTTATTAGTCTAACACCAGTATTACATTAGTTTACTAACTTTTTTTATATTTTCGAAGAAACAATCATTTCTAAATAATCTGACTAATTAATGATGGTCTCCTTCCTTCCTAATATTCCAAAATGTAGAAAGTAATTAATTGAATGACTTATTTATTTCCTTTGTTGTACTAGGAAAACCTCACTGATATATCAAATTAAAAAACATTTACAAAATTAATTACCACCATTAATAAATACATCAATACACATACTAGAGATAAACACTATTCCAATATCTATGCAAATGGATTAAATAATAGTACTGACATATGTAACAGCTAGCCCAGCAGGTGCAGGACGCTCCCTCTAGTTTAGGGTCTTCTCTCCCGGCGGCTTGGAGATCCATTCCTCGTGATTAGGAATCGGCTGTTCGTCATGAGCTACGATGCTTTCATTAACAATGAAGATTCTTGGATCGGGTTATACATTCCAATTGAATAGCAGACTTCCTCCGTTTTCTTGTTTATTGTGATTTTATTTGTTTTCCTTCTCATTACGTTATATCTATTTTAGTTGTTGCTTCGAATCGTCTGTTTTTTCTCTTCTTTTCTTTGGCTGTTGTGTGTTTTTATTTCAGAATTGTTTGCGATGACTTCAACATATTCGATCCCACATGATCCTGATAATGAAGACGAGCCTTTGAAGCTTTCTACTGATCCATCAACGTTGGAGTATTCATCTCTATGTATAGTGGCATCGGTCTGGACGTCAAAACCGTTTAACGGCTTTGGATTTCTGGAAGCTATGCGCAATGCTTGGAGACCCAAATTTGGTATGACGGCAAAGGAAATACGGACGAATCTATTTGCTTTTAAATTCTCTCAGAAAAGTGATATAGAAAAAATCATCAATCTTGAGCCTTGGATCTTTAAGAGTGATTTAGTAGTCATTAAAGAATTGGGATTGATGGAACAGTCGTCTTCCATTACATTTACGGAAACGGCTCTGTGGAGCCGTATCTATGATCTTCCACTGGCTGTACGATCGGAAACTCATTTGAGAAAGATTGCTCAACGGGCTGGTAAAGTCACTGAGATAGACAACAGTTCGCTTGATGGGTTTGGCAGAAGTGTTCGAGTAAAACTGTTGATTCCTCTGAATAAGCCACTTAAACAAGGGACCCAGATTCAAATTGCCAAAGACCAAAATATTTGGATCCCGTTCAAATATGAGAAGCTCCCATCATTCTGTTATATCTGCGGCATGCTGGGACATATGAAACGCCAATGTGAGCAGGCAGACAAGAATCCCGTCTTATTACAAATATCAGAATCTGAACTGAAATTTGGTGATTGGATGAAAGCTTCTCCATTCAAACAGGTCCAAGTTCGTTCAGAGGGTTTTGCACATCATAATTCGAAGGAAGGTACGCGTAGAGAAATCTTCGAAGGTGACCATCGTCAGAACAAAAATCCTCCCTCGGACACCAGTGTTAAAAAAGTTCAGACCCTGGAACCTGAAACTGTGAATAAATTGGCCGAAGGTATTCAAGAAGTGATGGTTTCTAAACAAAAACTCACTGATATTGGCAAACAACCTATTACACACCAAACCACCCAGTCCCATACCAATGCCAATGATACACCCAAAAGTACTTTGGTGGACCTTAACCTACCTGTACCTGACACAACATTTCATTCTAGCAATTTCATCCGCACCCCATCTAGCTACGGGCCAATGACCTCTAAATCCGAGAAGCCCAATTCTTCTTCCATTCCCATTCCAATACCGTCACACAATATATCTAACCCTTATAACGTCACCTCACTACACAGCTCAATACCTTCCCCATATGAACAACACACGCAAACAGGGATTGCCTCAACTGTTGACCCCTCACCGTCTCCTTTGATTCCTCTCTCAGTTCTGGAGAAACATTGCCATGATACCATGAAACCGCATCTTCCAAAACCTCCACTTCTGATACCGAAAATTGAACCAAGGACAGAATTAGTGCCAGTTACGTCCAAACGGCGTCCTAATCTACTGAAACGTGTTTCCTCTTATTCACCTCCAGTGGGCCCGACTCTTTACATTGCAGGAGCTAAAAGACGAGAAGGCGGTGCAGGAGATGATAGGAACCCAAAATGGAATAAAGACAGAGACTTTTCTTGCTCAGGAGTATCGGCGGAGGCTGGTCCCCAGGCCCGCCGGGAACAATGAGTTTGCTATCCTGGAACTGTCGCGGGCTTGGGAAGCGGGCGACAGTTCGAGAACTGGAAAAGATCCTACATGCGGAAAATCCGAGCGTAGTTTTCCTCATGGAAACAAAATCCACTATACGCCAAATGCAAAGTTTAAATTTCCGTCGTTTTCAATTTACTGGTTGTTTTCCTATTGCATGTGAAGGTGAACGACAAGCTCGCAAAGGAGGCTTATGCCTGTTGTGGAAAGCTCCGTTCGACCTTCATATTTCTTCCTATTCTTCTAATCATATTTCAGCTAATATTGTCTTTGCAGGTGACTCTAATCAATGGCATATCACAGGTTTATATGGTTGGCCTGAACAACACCTCCGATATAAAACATGGCAGCTTGTTAAACATATTGTTCCCCCAAGTGACATCCCCTGGATAGTGTTTGGCGACTTCAATGAAATCTTATGGTCAAATGAAAAGTTAGGTGGGAACTGGAGGGCCATTTCTTTGATGCGGAATTTTCGGAACTTACTCCACGATCTTAACCTGGAGGACCTGGGATTCACAGGAAACAGGTTCACGTGGACAAATCGGCAGCAAGGCGCGAACAATATTCAATGCCGACTAGATAGATTTGTTGCTAACACATTGTGGAAAAATCGATTTCCTTTCTTTCGAGTGCGCAATCTTCTTAGACTAGCTTCTGATCACTGACCAATATTGCTTGAATTGCTGGCTATAAGAAGTGAGCAAAGAGGTCATAATAGATACAAGAAGAAAAGAATCTTTCGCTTCGAACAAGCTTGGTTAACACACGAACAATGTGTCGATCTTATTGAACATAACTGGAAGGAAACTGAGGGAGACTTCTCTTCAAAGCTCAGTTCAGTTACTACGGCACTTCAAGACTGGGATAGACGGGTCTTTGGTAATATCCGACGTGAACTACATGATCTCAGAGCGCGTCTTACCGAATTGCAGACCATACATCAGACTTCGGATATCCAAGCTGAAGCAGTCAGTATTGAGGAGCAGATTCAATCTCTTGAGGGGAAAGAAGAAATTTTGTGGGGACAGAGGTCGAGAGTGTTATGGCTAAAATCAGGGGACAAAAATACCAGGTTCTTTCATCAGAAAGCGTCAAATAGAAAGGCTAGGAACTCAATATCTCGCATCAAGGATATGAACGGGCTTTGGACCGAGGAGGAAGTGCATATTGTGCAAATAATGAGAAACCACTTTATGTCAATGTTGAGGGTGTATCTAACTTGGAACCTGTCATTGATGCTGTCCAAACCGTGGTCACGGAACAGAATAATCAGTTTCTTACCAGACCATTCACGGGGGACAAAATAACAAAGTTATCCATCAAATGCACCCAATCAAGGCCCCGGGGCCGGACGGTATGTCCCCTCTTTTCTATCAGAAATTTTGGGATGTTGTTAGTTCGGACGTTATCAATTCATGCCTCAATATTCTCAATAATGGTATGAATCCTACTGTCTTGAACCGGACCTTTATTATTCTTATCCCAAAAGTCAAAACCCCGGAGACCCCGAAAGATTTTCGCCCCATTAGCCTGTGTAATGTGATCATTCGTATTATTACGAAAGCTATCGCTAATAGGCTCAAATCTGTCTTATCTACAGTTATTTCGAGTACTCAAAGTGCTTTCATTCCTAATCGTTTAATCACGGATAATGCGCTTGTAGCTTTCGAATTATTTCATTATATGCGCACTAAAAGGAGAGGCATAAATGGTCTACTTTCGCTGAAACTAGATATGAGTAAAGCGTATGATAGAGTGGAATGGAATTTCCTCCAAGCCATTCTTATCAAATTAGGATTTGCTCAGTCATGGGTTAATCTGGTAATGCGATTAGTTACCTCTGTATCATATTTCTCTTCTCATAAATGAGGACCCGTCTAAAACCTTCTCTCCTGGAAGAGGTTTAAGACAGGGCGACCCACTCTCACCTTATCTGTTTTTGTGCTGCGTAGAGGGATTCACTGCTCTCCTTAGACAGGCTGAACTAGAAGGCAGAATTCATGGAATCACCATTGCGAGAAACGCCCCTGTTATTTCTCACCTTTTTTTTGCAGATGACAGCGTGCTCTTTTTTAGAGCCAACATAAATGAATGTGAACAAATTCGGAATATTCTTCAGCTATATCAGAACGCATCAGGTCAGCGAATTAATCTGGACAAATCCGAGGTCATTTCCAGCGCCAATATTTCATGCTCGGATCGCTCAAGGCTTGCTGAGATATTAGGTGTGAAGGAAAATGCTAAATTTGAGAAATACTTGGGGCTACCCACAATCATTGGTCGTTCCAAGAGAGAAATTTTCCAAAATCTTGTGGAAAAGGTAGAGCATAGAATGAAATCTTGGAATGAAAAGGCCCTTACCAAAGCGGGTCGGGAAGTGCTAATCAAAACGGTTTTACAATCCATTCCTACTTACACCATGAGTTATTTTTTGTTCCCCGTAAGCATTTGTAATGATATAGATAAATCTATTGCTCGTTTTTATTGGGGCTCTTCTGATGGGAATCGTAAATACCATTGGGTTAGTTGGGCGAAGATGGCGAGATCTAAAGACGGTGGTTTGGGATTTCGGGAAATTTTCTTCTTTAACCTTGCAATGCTTGCTAAGCAGTATTGGCGTATTCTCAATGCACCAAACTCTCTTATTTCCCGTCTTCTAAAGGCACGATACTTTCCTAATCAATCACTTGAGTTTGCGCAGGTTGGGAGTAACTCTAGCTACGCTTGGCGTAGTATTTTGCAGACCCGAAGTTTGATTAATGCTGGATCGGCATGGAGAGTGGGCGATGGCAAGAACATCCGTGCTAAAACAACAAACTGGATCGGACAGAATAACCCAAAACCTCCCTTGAACTATGCCCCTAATTTATCTGAATCTGATCTTGTTTCTGATTTTATTCTTCCAGGTATAGGCAAGTGGAATGAGACCAAAATCCGAGCATTTTTTGGGGCTGAAGAAGCTGATCAAATCCTGGCGACACCGCTTAGTACACGCAGGCCTGCCGATCGACTCTTTTGGACTTTGACGGACAATGTGGATTTTAATGTTAAGACGGCTTATCACTTGGCTGTTAAGATATTCTCGGAACTTGGTAATAATATTCCTAACTCAAGTAAACCCATCCAAGAATGGCTCAAACTGTGGAATTTGCCATTGATTCCGAAGATGAAGCATTTTATTTGGAGAGCGTGTTCAAACTCACTCCCGACCAAGGGGAATCTGGTATACCGTAAAATGGGTAAGGAAGCTCACTGTACAATGTGTGGGGAAGATGTAGAAACTGACGAACATCTGTTCTTTCAATGTAATATGTTTCGTGAGGCTTGGGGGTTTAGCCCTTTCCGACATTGGCACCTAATTGGCGATTTTCGATTACGCTTATGGGCTTTAACTTCGAAGTCACCCCCAGAAGGTGTGCAACTGCTGATCTGCTTCTTGTGGCAGATCTGGAAGGCAAGAAACCAATTTATTTTCGAAGGTATAGCAGTTGATTGCAAAAAGATATGGGCGAACATAATCTGGCAAGTTGAGGAGTACAACGAAGTGCTGCAAGCTACGGATACTCACATCTTGCGGCCAAACACTCATCCTGACGACAAATGGAACCCTCCTCACCCACCATTCCTCAAGCTCAATTTCGACGCAGCAGCCTGGCCGAATGGGTCTGCAGGATTTGGTTTTGTTGTTCGCAATTCGAGCGGTGCAGTGATCCTAGTTGGCTCGCAGCGACTAAGAGTAGATGGTTCGATTATCATACTGGAAGCGATGGCATTAAGATGGGCCCTCCTATGTTGCAGCGATGCCAACATCATTAATATAAAAATTGAAGGTGATAACAAGAATCTCATGATATCCCTAGCAACTGGGAAATCTCACCTCGATTATTGCTGCCTAATCATGGAAGATATTTCTGGGATGGTCGCACCTATAGGGGAAGTTGAGTTCTCCTATGTTCCACGTAAAGCCAACGCGGTAGCTCACGCGTTAGCCCATTTTAATTTAATCATGGATACTAGTAGGATTTGGGTAGATTATTTACCTTCAAGTATTAACTCTCTTGTACTTCGGGACGTAGGACGTTCGTCCAATGATGTTTAATTCCAAGAATGATTTTTCTCAAAAAAAAAAAAAAAAATAGTACTGACATATGTTGTTTATGAATTATAATTGGTAACAATTTTAAAGAGGAAACATGACAAGTTCCAATTCTCCAGAACCATTCGATGCACTTACAATCAATTACCATGCAAATTCATTCGTAATTAATCTTTTTCTTTATAATAGGTAATTTCAAATCATATGATTTTAGCATGTAGAAATTTAACTCTCAATTTTACAATCAAATAATAACTAGCAATCATACTTGTGGCGCCATGATTATCAGATATCTTCTGATAAAGAAATACTCCCCCTATTTCATAAACAATGTCATTTTAGACATTCTAAAAAATTTTACAATAAATATTACTTTATCAAAAAATTACTTCCACCATTTCATAAAAAATGTCATTTTAGTTATTTTTTGAGAAATTAAGAATTGATATATTCTGTAAAATAAAAAAATAATAAACTATATTAAGTAGATTATTTAAGATAATATCGTAACAACATACACTGTTGAAAGAAGAAAGTAGTGGTTGCGACGTGGAACACAAAACATGATTCCCACTTTATATTAATATAATTCTTCAACAATACATCAGAATATCAGATCACCAATTTTATCATCAACAGTCAACAGATCTAGTCAAGAAAGGAATGAAAAATCACTAGAATTAATTCACCATCAAACTCAAAACTGAAACTGACTTGATTAAGCAAAACTCGAAACTCTATTCTCTATCTGTTAAGACTTAGACACAGTAAAGGTATAATTTTAGTCTAGGCATGTGTGTGTAAAGTTATAACTGTTAAGAAAATAAAATGACCACGAGATCAGCGACGGACTGGCGGTGCGCCGGCGGTGATGATTGACGACTGAAGAGGGAGCAACGGCGTTCGACGACCAGCAGCGGCGGGGACGAGTGACGACTGATGACGAGGGAGCAGCGGCGCCGCCGTTGGACGACCAGCAGCGCTGGCGGCAAGGGTTTCAGAGGCTACAGCGGCGGTTAGGTTTTTGCTTGGGCTTTTTCCTATGGTAAGTTGGTAACTGTAATCATGTGAAATGGGATAAGAAAGACAAAACTTACAAGTGAAGTCAGTCTCACAAGTAAAAATAGATGCAAAAAAAAATAAAAAAATATATCACTCTCCATCGGGCCTGCCCGCCCTTGGCCAACCTAATAAGTCCAAATTTTTTTGGACCTCTATTTTTCCAGTCCGCCCGATCAATATGTCGGGCCCAATTTTGCCAGCTTTACTTGTGTCCTCCACCAGCTGATCAGTACAAACTAAATACGGATGCGATAGTATTTCCTGATGGCTCTGTTGGTCTTAGGTTTGTTGTACGGGATGAGAAAGGACGCACTATGATAGCTAGGGTGAAACGATAACGTGCGGTGGGGTATAGTACTTTGGTGGAAGGATTGGCTCTTTGCTATGCTCTTATGATCACAATCGTGAGTGGCATACATGACCTCATTATTGAGTCTGATTCGAAATGTTTGGTCACTTTTATACGGGACAACTCTTTACGCAGTGACTATAATGTGGTGGTGGTGCGGGGTATCTAAAAGTTAACACAAGCTATAAATTATCGGGGAGTTCTTCATGCACCACGAGATGCGAATCGAGTTGCTATCATCTTGCCAAATTTGGTGATAGTATTGGGTTCAAGGAAGTTTGGATTGAGGACTTGCCATATTATTTTTCACATTTTATGTGAAATGATGTACATCACTTTGTCGAAACTAACAAATTCAATGCACTTATTTTATCTTAAAAATGATGATGGTACCATTACTAAATACCCCAAATGACTAAATTTTTCAAGGGTAAAATTATCTTATTGAATACATCAATATATAAGTGACGGGGGTAAAGATTAGGACAAGTGTAAGGATTTCCACCCAAACACACAACCAATAATACAATGAAATCACAAACACATGCACACTCAAATCTGATCTTCTATGTTTGCCAAACTGAAATGCGAAGCAATAGAAAAATAGACACCGGATTTACGTGGTTCGGATCACAATATATGATCCCACATCCACGGGAGAAAAGAACAACAGCTTCACTAATCAAAACGAGTACACACACACAAGAGGAAGCTCACAACTCAACAATAGCACTCAATCATCTATTGTCCCTCTCTTGTTTGTTTTCTTGATCTCTCTCTCTCTAGATTCTCGAGTAATCAATATCTCAAACCTCAATATGATTAGTAACTGCTCTTAACCTCTCCTCACATGAGTTATACAGCATAACAAGTTAACAAACTAATAACAGAATCATTAACAACTTCACTGCACCCGTTTGGCCCATTTCGGCTGACAACTGCCTTGCTGTTCGGCCCATTCTGGCTGAGTTTTGTTAATGACTTCATTTCCAATCCAGATACTAATAATTTGCTGTTATGCCCTCACAACTAACTTTTAACCGAATTCCAATGTGTATAAACTGCATTAGATCATATTTGAGCTACATTTACAAATCTCCACCTTAGCTCAAATACCACACACTTCACTTGTCTTCACTTCCTTTGAGTTGCACCTTATGTCTTCACCTTGATCAAATCCAAACATAGTTCAAACTTCCCTCCAGGTAATGCTTTTGTGAAACAATCAGCAGGATTGAACTCAGTAGCAATCTTTGCTACCTTAATCACACCTTTAGATACAATATCTCTCACATAATGTAGCTTAACATCTATGTGCTTAGTTTCATGATACCCTTGATGTTTTGCCAAATGTATGGCACTTTGGTTGTCACAGTAAACTGTTACTCTTCTCTGCAACACCCCAAATTCATTTAGAATTCCTTTTAACCAAATTGCTTCCTTAATTGCATCAGTGAGAGCAACATATTCTGATTCTGTTGTTGAAAGAGCTACAACAGATTGATGACATGCTCTTTAGCTTATTGTTGTGCCAAAGAGTGTAAATACATATCCTGATAAGGACTTTCTTGTATCCAGATTAGCAGAATAGTCTGCATCTGTGAAACCTACCAGTGGACTGTCCTGCTTCTCTTGCATTTCAAATCTCAATCCTTTGTCTGTGGTTCCTCTAATGTACCTCAACACCCACTTAATAGCTTCCCCAATGAGTGTATCTAGGATCACTCATATATATGCTAATAACACTCATACAATAAGCCAAATCTGGTCTGCAGCATACCATTGCATACATTATACTACCCACTGCATTTGCATAGGGTATCTTTCCTGAGCATTTTTAGGACACTGGAGTAAAGATAATTTCAGCTGTTGTCCCAAGGGAGTTGAGATAGGTTTTCTCAAATGCATGTTAAACCTGTGAAGCACTTTCTCAAGGTAGTGTTTCTGTGACAGAAAAATTTGATGTTTCTGTCTATTTCTTAGAATGTCTATTCCCAGAATTCTTTGAGCCTCACCAAGATCTTTCATTTCAAATTTTGATTCTATTTATCCTATCCAAATTTTCACATGCCAACAACATATCATCTACATATAACAGCAAATACATGTGAGAATATTCTGAGTCTTGTTTGAGATATACACAGCTGTCATATATGCTCCTTTTGAATCCAATCCTTAGCATGAAGTCATCAAACCTTAAATATCACTGTCTTGGACTCTGTTTGAGACCATACAGGGATCTTTTAAGCAAGCATGCCTTGTTATCAGCCTCTGTGACATGAATTCCTTCTGGAACCTTCATGTATATCTGTTCCTTCAGTTCTCCATGTAGAAAAGCTGTAGTGACATCCATCTGATGAAGTTCAAGATTGAAATGAGCTACAATTTCTAGTAATATCCTGATAGAACAATGTTTTACTACTGGTGAGAAGATTTCATTATAATCCAAGCCTTCTCTCTGTGTAAAACCTCTTGCAACCAATCTAGCTTTGTATCTAACAGCTGCCTTGTTTCCAGTCTCAAACTTCTTCTTATAAATCCACTTACATCCAATAAGCTTCTGACTCTTTGGCCTTTTCACTCTAGTCCAAGTGTTGTTCTTCTCTAAGGAGAGTAACTCTTCTTGCATAGCTAACAACCATTTTTCCTTGTTAGCACATGTAATAGCTTCTTTGTAGGTTGCTGGTTCAAAGTTTTCCATTTCTTCAGCCGTAGAAAGTGCATATGAGACCATATCAGCATGTCCAAATCTCAATGGTGGATGAATCTTTCTCCTTTCTCTGTCCCTTACCATCTGATAGCCACTGTAATCTTGCTGAAAATCCTGCTCCTCTTGCTCTTCATGAACTGATTCAGTATTTTCAGACTCAGGATTTAGAACAATTCTTTCAGGCTCCACCTCAAGCTGAATTGGGTCATTCACCTGATTTGAGCTTGAACTTTCCTTTCTTAGTGGCATTACATTCTCATTGAAGGTAACATCTCTACTTATTATACACTTCTGATTTCCTGGTTCAATGCACCACAACTTAAACCCCTTTACACCCTTTGGATAGCCAATGAACACACACTTTATTGCTCTTGGTTCAAGCTTATCCTGTTTGACATGTGCTAATGCCAAACATCCAAATACCTTGAGGTTCATATAATTTGCTGGTGTTCCACTCCAAACTTCCTCAGGAGTCTTCAAATCTAGAGCTGTAGATGGACATCTATTCACTAGGTAGCTTGCAGTATTTACCATTTCTCCCCAAAAGCTTCTTGCAATCCCTGAGCTTGACATCATGCATCTTACTCACTCCAGGAGAGTCCTATTCATTCTCTCAGCAAGTCCATTTTGTTGAGGAGTTCCAGCTACTGTCTTATGCCTTTGAATTCCCTTCTCCTTGCAAAACTTGTTGAACTCATCAGAGACAAACTCCAACCCATTGTCTGTTCTAAGACACTTTACTCTTTTTCCTGTTTGATTTTCAACCTCATTTATCCATTCTTTGAATCTGAGTGCTTCAGACTTTGCTTTCAATATATATACCCATACTTTTCTTGAGAATCATCAATTATGGAGAGAAAATATTTTCCACCACTTAGTGACTGAACTTTAGCAGGTCCCCATAAATCTGAATGAATGTATTCTAGTATGTCTCTTGTTGTATGTTTGGCCTTTGGGAACTTCATCCTTTAAGCTTTGCCATAAACACAATCCTCACAGAGATCAAAATTATTGAGTTTATCATCCCCTAAGAGGCCTTGTTTACCCAGTTCCTGTAACCCCTTGAAACTGATGTGGCCAAGTCTCTTATGCCAGATAATAGTTCTATCACCACTTATAGTATGTGATACTTCCCCAGAAACAGTAGAGCCCAAAAGGAAATATAATTCATTCCTTTTCACTGCCTTCATTACAACATTGTTACCTCTAGACACTATTAAACTGCCACCCTCTGATTGGAATTTATACCCCATAGTGTCTAGCATACCTAAGGAGATTAAGTTCCTTTTTAATTGTGGAACATACCTGACATTCTCTAGAATTCTGACAACACCATCATGCATCTTCAGTTTAATAGAACCTGTCTCTTTAATCTTGCACTCCAGATCATTTCCAAGTAGTACTGATCCACAGTTTTGATGCTTGAAATGATGAAACCACTCCTTGTTTGGACATATGTGGAATGAACATCCTGAGTCCAAAACCCATTCTGTGTCAATTTGCACAGACGACACAGTAAGAACTTCTCCAGATTCATATCCTGCTGTATCCTCTGCAATATCAGCAGATGGCTTTGTCTTTGCATTTTTGTTTGCTGGTATTTGGGGTTTGGCTTGATTCTTTGACTTCTTGGGACAGTCTTTGGCTAAATGACCTGGCAAGTGGCACTTGAAACACTTCCTTGTTTCTGGTTCAGCAGAAATGGAATTCTCATTCTTCTTCCAATGATTCTTAGATTGGTTTTGAAACTTTTTCTTGAAATTCTTCTTAATCATCAATCCCTCACAATGTGCTTCTTGCTGCCCTGATTCGTTTATCTTTTGCAACTCCTTTGATTTCAAAGCAGAGGTAATTTCAGCCAATGTAATCTGTTTTTCTCTTCCAAACAGGATTGCATCCTTGAAATTTTCATAAGACTTTGGAAGAGCACTTAACAGTATAAGTGCTTTGTCTTCATCCTCTATTTTCACTTCTATATTTTCCA
The DNA here is from genome assembly GCA_958295605.1 of Ajuga chamaepitys. Classification (NCBI taxonomy): domain Eukaryota; kingdom Viridiplantae; phylum Streptophyta; class Magnoliopsida; order Lamiales; family Lamiaceae; genus Ajuga; species Ajuga chamaepitys. Next base: position 20,997,203 of record OY282506.1, on the reverse strand, counting down.
AGTCATCCAGTATTTTGTGAAACATGTCTATTTGATTTGTGATTGGCTTTTCATCAAGCATCTTGAATGCATAGAGCCTTTGTTTCATATATAAACGGTTTGCAACAGATTTTATCATACAAGTCTTCCCCAACTTATCCCAGATTGCTTTTGCAGTGGTTTCTTTTGCCACTTCCCTCAACACCTTGTCACCTAGACACGAAATAATGGCACTATGTGTCTTTTCCAAGATCATCTGCTTCTCTTCAGGCTTCAGAGTTGATGGCATACCAGCTTCTCCATCCAATGCCATGGACAGACCTTGCTGCACAAGTAATGCCTTCATTTTCACCCTCCATAGTCCAAAATCTGACTTCCCTATGAACCTTTCTACATCAAAACGAGTTGATCCCATCATTTGGTTGCTATTTCCCACAGACCGTGCCAAATTGTAAGGATTTCCACCCAAACACACAACCAATAATACAATGAAATCACAAACACATGCACACTCAAATCTGATCTTCTATGTTTGCCAAACTGAAATGCGAAGCAATAGAAAAATAGACACCGGATTTACGTGGTTCGGATCACAATATATGATCCTACATCCACGGGAGAAAAGAACAACAGCTTCACTAATCAAAACGAGTACACACGCACAAGAGGAAGCTCACAACTCAACAATAGCACTCAATCATCTATTGTCCCTCTCTTGTTTGTTTTCTTGATCTCTCTCTCTCTAAATTCTCGAGTAATCAATATCTCAAACCTCACTATGACTAGTAACTGCTCTTAACCTCTCCTCACATGAGTTATACAGCATAACAAGTTAACAAACTAATAACAGAATCACTAACAACTTCACTGCACCCGTTCGGCCCATTTCTGCTGAAAACTGCCTTGCTGTTCGGCTTATTCTGGCTGAGTTTTGTTAATGACTTCATTTCCAATCCAGGATACTAATAATTTGCTGTTATGCCCTCACAATTAACTTTTAACTGAATCCCAATGTGTATAAACTGCATTAGATCATATTTGAGCTACATTTACAACAAGTTTGGATATCTTGAAAATTATTAGGATAAAATCGGTCATTAAATGAAATGTTCCTTATAAAATTATGAGCAGGGAGAAGAAACCAGTTATCATCTAAGTGACTTTATTAGGATCCTTATGAAGTCACGTGGACGTTATACAGAACATTTCATTTAATAATCAATCTAATCCTAGTAGTTTTCAAAATACCCAAACTCATCATAATCTGTTTTTCACCCTCCTTTTATATGACATTTTAATTTTAATTTAAGATGTATTCAGCCAAGTAATTTTACCCTTGATAAATTTAGTCGTTTGGGGGTATTGAGTAGTCGTAACGTCAAATTATTTTATTATACAATAACACTTTATGGATATTATAGCCGGCTAAATTTGTCTTCAAATTGCTTTCTTCTTTCAATCTTTTAACAGAGCTTTCTGGCATGTCTCTACAAATTATATATAGCCTCATTCCGAAGCATGCTAGGAGGTACAACTTATTCATGCTTTTTAAAAATAGAATTCAAAATTCACTACAAGAACTAAGACCTATTGCTACACCCTTTTTAAAACACTACAAAGTAGATGTGTTAATAAGGAGTCTAAGGACATTCACATATTGTAATATATATTCTTATGTTTCTATTCACCTTTATTAACACACTATAACCCAAGTGTTGTCATTTTCTATTCATGTTTCAATATTTTATGGAATACGTTTGAACTAAAATAGTGCTATTAAGCCTTAACATGAACTGATGTGAATTAGTTGAGTGTCGTATCACTATTCATGCTAAAAAAATTAAAGATATAAATTAAATATTTCTTGACACTAAAATAAAGAGTCTTTTGTGATGTATTTTTTGAGGCCACAATTGTGGTTACTTGTGATAAATTGTTGTCGTAAAACTCTTTACAACACCATTTTAAGACAATTCGCAAAGAATATATGAGACGTGCCGTCTCAAATATATTATTTGTGACGGAGTTATTGAGATAATTAAATAGTGACGGGGTTATTGAGATAACTAATTCGGGTGGGCGATTTAGGGATGGCATATCCACCATTGATGTGGGGCCCATGTCTTGGAAGTTAAAAATAATTGGTAGATGAAGGCGTGACTTGAAGGGGCTAAGGTGCAAATATATCCCTACCCCAAAATTCGGTTTTAATAGTTAGGCAAAAACTTGGGATTTCAAATTAAGTTAGCGCCTGTTTTTTTATTTCAAACACACCTTAATATATATATATATATATATCAGGCGCGCAAAAATCTTAAGTGGGCCCCACAAGGTGTACAATAACACTAATGTGCATCTTATGCACATGAATGTCACTCTAATAGTTAATGATAACATATGGTGCTATATTAAGCAGTCGCTCCGAAAACATCAACGTAGAAAGACCACTATAGATTTGACATGATTAAAAATTCTTGGAGTGCAGATAGATTAGGCTCAATTCAAAATTTCAGGTACCCCTCAATATTATTCAATCAATTCATGTTTTTCTCTTTCATATTTTATTTTAATTAAGGCAAGCCCTTAAATTCTTTTTTTCAGGGCTTTTCTTGAAAAATAGTCATGTATGTTATGCACTTTTACATGTTTGTGTAGTGTAGCTATTTACGTTTGATTAACTGGGTAATCAAAGATTTACTGGATCTTTTATCATAAATAAAACGAGAATGAGGAAAGATACGAGAAAAGGTCAAAAAAGAAAGGGTTACCGAGAGATGGGGCTATATATTTGGTTAAGAATATAAAGTTACAACTGAACTACCAAACAAGACTGAATGTGTGGTTGAAAGTAGAAAATATATTCGTCACTGACTGTTGGACACACCATGTGTTGACTTCCTGAATGTAAATTGTTATAAGATGATTTTTTTAAAACAATTACCAGTATATATTGATCATATTGCTCCTAACTCTGTGTCTTTAAAAAACTGAAGCAATAAATTCACAGTGCTATATTACTTAGTTTTATATTTTTTGCATGACTCAGAGATTACTCCTTTAATACTTTTTCTAATTGCATTAAGACGTATGATACCCTGTAGAGGTATTGCAATGAGACATTGGGTTTCCTTCTCACCTTTGGTTATGCTTTATCTTTTCCTCATTATTCACTCTTTCTGTTTCTATGAGCGTGTTTGACTAAGTTTATAAGTTCCTCATAACATCTTATAAGATGTTATGAAGAACTTATAAACTCTTGAAATATGTTTGACTAAGAGGATTTTTGGCTAAGCTTATAAGCTCCTCAAAACATCATATAAGATGTTTCAGAGCTTACAAGCTCCTAAAATGTGTTAGAAAAAATAACACATTAAATAACTTATAAGATATAAAAATAAGCTCTTGAAGCTTATAAGCTTAAAAGACATAAGCACATCTAAATCACTTGCTGCAATGTGAAAAGAAATTAGATGTGTAAAAGACGTGCTATCTATAATTCTATATAGTATGTGGGTAACATGGATTAGATATCAAGAAAATATGTGCAAGAAATCAAAAGAATAAAAAAAGTTGATTAAATTTATTCTTCAGGTCCTGTCTAGTGGGAATTGTACATCTCAATCACTTGTTGCAATTATACCCAACAACTTAGACATTCTTCCTTTTTTGAATTTTAACTTAGCATTACTCCCGTGCGATGCACGAAAGTATATTAATATTATAGTATATTTTAATAAAATTAAATATTATATGATGTTATTTTCTAAAATGTGAACCTTGTACACTCAATAAAATAAATAATTCAAAATCTTGAATTATCATATAGTAAAATTTTAAATAGTGTAAATATCCGTTTCTCTCGTGAAATTTATGGATTGAATATATACTTATTATTTATACAAAAATTATTATCACGAAATAAAATTGAAATAAATATTAAGTATGATAATTAAAATACACATTTTAAAAAAAAAAAATTGACTCAAATATTATTGTATGCTGTGTGTATCCTTCTTAACCTATGCGAATAACCACAAATAATCTCATTAGTTATATATAATAAAATAGACATAAATATAATAACAGGCCAACTTATTAAAATAATAATTATATGATAATAAAAAATAAATTGAATAATTTATAAGAAAATTATATTTTTCTTTTAAATAATATCATATTTGTTATTGTTAAAAACAGTCAATTGATTCATTTTTATATAATTTAATTCCCATTATAAATAGTCTAATCCACAATAAAAAGTCAAAACTTCAACTTAAAGTAGGTGAAAAAATTATTAATTTCATATACTATATGCAAAAATAGATTAGAAATTAAAAAAAAAATGTTATTATTTAAAAAAATTTGTTGAAAAAGAAACAAACTGACAGAATGGTGATAGTACAACAACAACTCTTTAGGGACAAATACATGAATAATACACTTGAAAATATCCAACTTGCAATTGGAGGGGAAAATAATTTTCTTTATTACATATTTGGCTCCATTTTATTTAATTAGATAAAAACACATATCCATATGTATATAAGTATATATATAGATTAATTTACCGAATAAAACTAAGATAGAAAGATACATACAATAAATAAATTAATTAAAGTATTTATAAAAAAATAACTTTTTTTTTATAAAAAATATTTAACTAATTCTTACAGCCTAAATTTGACACCAATAAACATGCACAATACGTACTGAGATCTAACCAAATAACCAATCAATATATATACATATATATATATATATATATAATTGTCTTTTATGTTTTTTAAATATCACACTTTTATATATATGGTATGTATGTTAAATTAAAGATCATGAAAAGATAATAATTATATATATAATATGTAAAAAATGGTTATGATACATAATACTATTTGTATTTAAAATTTTGAAAAAGTACTTCTTTAGAAAGAAGGGAAAAAAAATCAAAAGTTCCCATTTGTACAAATAATCATAAATAACACAAAATATAATGGTTGGGAAATGCAATTTACAATCTTAACTTTCTTATAACTTTTATATATGTGTAAATTTTGTAATATATCTATATAAACTTTCAAGTTCTAGCTATAAATATTTACTTGTTCCTTTCTAAAATTAGATCCTCATTTGCAACTTATAATATTTTACTTGATGATATCAGATATACCCAAAATATTTCTAAATAAATCCTAACATTAACAAAATAAAATTCAAAAGTTATTCATAATTCGAATAACAATTTAAAATGTGTGAATTCTAAAAAATACTTAAGTATGTTTATATTTTATTTTGGTATTGTAATTTATTCAGATTATTTTATACATTTATAATGCAAATATTATATCTATCTAAATATGAAATTGATTAATGAAAAAGCTATTGCTTAGGTTGCAAAAAGTTTAAAAAAAAAAAAAAAAAGAGAGAGCAGTGGAATTTAGTTAGTTTTACAAAGTATTTTATAGATTAAAAAGTGTAAAAAAAATATAGTTGATGTTAGTCACATAAAAAAATCAACTATAAAAAGATTCAAAGATGTAACAAATGTCATAATTTAGGTTGCAAAGTGTAACTTAAAAAAGTAATTTTAAGAAAATACATATTATGAAAATATGAATTAGTAATAAAAGAATAACCTGAATAATGATTATGATATATAAATACGCAGTCGCTCTAAGTTTTCATACCTCCATGACTAATCAAACAAACATTGTTATTATAAAAAAATATGCTCTTTCCGTTCCTTTTATTTGATCTTTTAGCTTCTTAATGATTTTTCGAATTAATTGATCTTTTATCTAATTTTTACAATTTCTCTCAATTTTGCCCTATGTCAATCCTAAAATATTTCTTACTTTCCAACCTAGATTTGAGATAGATGTGAGAGAGAAATGAGATAACTGGGGATATATTTGGAAAAAAATAAGTTGAATTCTTAATTCTTGCACTTTTTTTTTCTAAAAGATCAATTAAAAAGAAACGAAGGGTACTATTAGTAGATGTAAGTAACTACTTAATAAATTATTTGTAAAATATTAATTTTTTACTTTTAACTTAATAAAATAAGAGTTCCATTATTTAAACAATGATTTTTATCCCGGGCGTAACTTAGGTAAAGAAAATATATTAGAAATTCATGTCATATAAAATAAATAATTTCTTGTAGTTTAAAAGAACTCAACTAAGCAAAATCTAATCAAAATAATTAACAATAAATAATTTATTTTTAAATCTAATATATGTGATATGGATGTCAAATTGAAGATTGTAAAAAGATGAATAATTTTATATATTATGTATAAAAAATAGGTTAAAAATAAAAAAGTTATTTGCATTTTACAAAATAAAATAAAAAAATTTATTACTTACCAAAATTGACAAAACCTTACTAAGGTAATGTTTAAGTTTTAGGGGGGGAAAGTAAAATGACATAAAAGCCCTCCATTCTACTTTTATATATATCATCATCAGCTTCTGATGCTATAATCATAAATTTCCTCATATTTTCCTATATCTAAACACTCCTTATGACGTAGGAACATTGTTCTAAAAGTCCACGTCGATCTCCGTCTAGGCACTAAACTGCCATCGCCAACCTTTGTTTCCCCTTCGAACCTGGCCCATTTATTCCACCTAGATCCTTTTTATCCCCATCTAAGCCTCGATTAACTGTTAAGACCCCAGTCACCGTCCAACTAGTAGCTAGTATCATCTGGAACATATATGCTGCACACACTACACTTCTTTCGCACGCACTACACAAACTTCACACACACTCCTCCCACACTAACACATTTCACACACACCACATACAATATATACACTTCCCATACTAACCACAACATGTGTTTGATAGTGGATTTCAATTCCCAAATCCATAGTTAAATCACTTCATTCAATTGCAAGCTTATAAGTTCTTGGGAAAATTGGTATAAATGACCAGTATGTTTCTCTTATTTAAAAACTAGGACACTAAGTATACCACTTTTGAAAAATACCTTCTAACTTACCAAAAAATGGTGAAAATACCCTATGACTGTCTATAGACTGTGACACAACCGGTCACTAATGAGATGAACCTCTTTTTCTGACGTGGCATTAATTTTTCATTTTTTTTTATTTTTTCTGTTAACTCACTTGTTAGGATGGAAAAATAAAAATAAAATATTATTTTGAATTTATAAAAAATTATAATCCCCAAAAAATTGTTTAAAATTTAGAAAAATAAAATTTTATTTGTGAAATTTATTTTAAAAATTATAAAATTCAAAGATTTAAAAATTTATTTATGATATTTATTTCAAAAATTAAAAAATTCATTTAAAATTCAAAAATAAAAAAATTATTTCTAAAGTTTATTTTAAAATTATAAAATTGATTTAAAATTCAAACATTAAAGAATTTATTTCTGATATGTTTTTAAAAATTCTAAAATTTATTTAAAAATCAGAAAAATAAAAAACATTTGATTTTTTTGAAAATTTCTAAAATTCATTAATATTTTCAAATTTCCTTTTTACTTCTCTCATATTATTATTATTTTATTTTAAATTATGAATTAGGATAATTATATGAAATATTAATAAATAAATTTTAGATTAATATTTTAAAAAATTAAAAACTAAATTGTTCCATTCTTCCTCCCTAATTACAACATACTAAACCAATATTTATGGATGTCATGCAATCTTACAAAGACATCGATATAGAAGATGAAAAAGAAGCCAACAATGCTTCGCCCAGCCCAACCATCCACTAACTAATCGAAACCTGACCAATCACCTGAATCTTCGCTTATTCGCCTCCTCCCTGTCGAATTCGCCACCGCCAAAGTCGACGACATATTTTTTTCCACGCTAACAAATGTGTCAACAGAAAAAAAAAAAAAAAAATTAATGCCACATCAGAAAAAGTGTTTCACCTCATTAATGACCGGTTGTGTCACAGTCTATAGACGGTCACGTGGCATTTTCAACATTTTTTTTGTAAGTTAGAAGGTATTTTTAAAAAATGGTATACTTAATATCCTAGTTTTTAAATAAGGGAAACTTACTGGTCATTTATACAAATTTTCCCGAAAGTAAAAAGACAGCTCACAGCTGGTTAACAGCCTATAGCTAGTCACAAGGCATTTTCACCATTTTTTTGTAAGTTAGAAGACATTTTTAAAAAGTGGTATACTTAGTGTCCTAGTTTTTAAATAGTGAAAACATACTGGGCATTTATACCAATTTTCCCTAAGTTCTTTTATCCAAATAGTTCATTAACTTACAAGCTCTAGAGAAATTACATCTTATAAGCTCTTGAAACAACTTATAAGATATTGGAGGTTATAAGATGTTGAAATAAGCTTAGCCAAACACTAAATAAGATGTTAAACAACTTATAAGATGGAAAAATAAGCTCTTAGAGCTTATAAGCTTCAAAATAAATAAATTCATCTAGTTTATCTTATTTTTTAAGATCTTAATAATTACGCTTAAATTTCACATACTATACACACACTACACATATTTCACATACAATACACACACTACACACATTTCTCACACACTATACATATTTCCACACACTTCACACACACCGCATACACCAAACACACTAATCAATATGTGTGTTTAATATTGGCTTTCAAATTAGTCCTCTAATTTCATAGCTAAATCACCACATTCAATTGCAAGCTTAGCTCTTTTATCCAAATACTTTATTAATTTATAAGTTCTTCATAAATTACATTTTATAAGCTTTTGAAATAACTTATAGATGTTGGACCTTAAAAGATATTTGAAATAAGCTTAGTCAAACACCCTCTATGTCTTCTTAGTTCATCTTCTTTTAGGCCCATATTCACATATGAACTCGCTTTACTCACTCTTTCTTTTCCTATGTTTTCTGCTCCTTTTGCTTTTTTATAATACTATTTTTTATTCTTCAGATTCTAGAAAGGCTTCTCCATGAATTTCATAACCAAACAACCTTGAAAACTTTCTTGAATTTAGTGTGAAATTTTAGCTATTGCATGTTACTTTTTGCTATGTTTTACCGTATTTATTGAGATGTCAATAAAGGTATATATCAAATAATATTGTGCATGCTAACTTTGTTTTTCTTTCATCCTTACTCTTCTTTTTTTTTTTTTTTTTTTTCTCATGCAGTGTAGCAGAGAACTGCCTTTCGCAGAAATATGGATAAGACTTGGATGAGTAAACCAAGGTACAGTTAGCCGTACTTGCATGGATTTGAGAAATTTCTGGACTTCACATTTTCAAAACCAAATAGGAACGACATGATCCTATGTCTGTGCACACAATGCAAACTTGATATATGTGTTACAAGAAATGATGCATGTAAACATTTGATAGTTTAGGGATTTATTAAGGGTTAATTACCAAATAAATCACAACCTTTGGTCGGTTTTTCAATTGCAACATGCCTTTTCAAAGTTTTCAATGTTCGTCACATACTTTTTTGCCCTTTCATTTACAACATCGCCACCCGTCTCCAGCCGTGGGAAGCTGACCTGGCAGATAAACGTCGTCGTTTGGTCGGTCTGACTCGACCGAGTTAGGTCAACTCGACCGAGGCAAAATCCCCTCGACCGAGTCAGACCGACCAAACGACGACGTTTATCTGCCATGTCAGCTTCCCACGGCCGGAGACGGGTGGCGATGTTGTAAATGAAAGGGCAAAAAAGTATGTGACGAACATTGAAAACTTTGAAAAGGCATGTTGCAATTGAAAAACCGACCAAAGGTTGTGATTTATTTGGTAATTAACCCATTTATTAAAGGGTACAACAATTGGATAGCTCATGGAGAGTTTTCATCACCTCAACTAACTAGTTCTTCACCTCCTGTTGATTTTACAGCTTCAAAGACAATTGATGACATGCATGGTTTAGTTCATGATACTCTTGGGGTTCCACAAGAAGATCTTGATCTAGATAACATGAAGATGTAGAAATCCCCACGGGGGCTGCTGAAATTTTTTACAAGTTGATCGATGATTCTCAAAAGAGTTTATATGAAGGATGTGAGAATTTCTCAAAGATTTCATTCATCATACGTTTATTGCACATAAAGTGTCTCGAGAAGTGGAGTAACAATCATTTTAATATGATGTTACAGTTATTAAGAGAAACATTTCCAAAGGCTATGGCTGACTTAACTAAGTCATACTATGAATCTGAAAAATTGATGAAAGACTTAGGTCTCAGTTATGAGAAGATAGATGCTTATCATAATGATTGCATTTTATTTTTAATGAGGAAAAAAATCACCTTCATGTGAGACGTGCGATGAACTAAGGCAGCGCCCTTCAGAAAAAGATCCAACAAGTGAGACAAGAAAAATTGCACGCAAAGTTTTATGGTACTTTCCAATAAAACCTAGATTGCAGCGGCTATTCATGTCATCAAAGATAGCGGGTCATATGCAATGGCGTGTTGAAGGTCGTATAAATGATGGGCACATGAGTCACCCAAATGATTCACCAGCTTGGGTAACATTTGATGACAAATATCTTGGATTCGCTAGTGATGCAAAAAATGTAAGATTAGGGCTAGCTTCTGATGGATTTATGTCGTTTAGTAATATGAGTGTGACACATAGTACATGGTCAGTTATCTTTATTCCATATAATCTACCACCCTGGATGTGTTTAAGAAAACCATATTTGTTGTTGTCATTATTAATTCCTGGCCCGTCAGCTCTTGGAAATAACATTGACATTTATATGCAACCTCTTATTGCTGACTTGGAGGACTTATGGGAAACATGAATTGAAACATATGATGCATCAACTAGACAAAATTTTCAGTTGTGTGCTAGCTTAATGTGGACAATAAGTGATTTTCCAGGTAATGCAATTTTTTCTGGATGGAGTACTAAAGGTGAACTTGCATGTCCTATATGTCAAAAAGTCACACATTCATGTAGTTTAAAGAATGGCGGAAAATATTGTTATATGGGTCATCGTAGATTTTTGGATAAGGATCATGAGTTCAGGAAGAATGGTCGCCTTTTTTTTTTTTATGGTTCAGAGGAGCATGGAAGACCTTCACCTTGACTACTAGGGAAAAATGTGCTTGAAGAAGAATTGAAAGATATAAACTTTAGATTAGGAAAGCAAATTTATCACAATCCAAAATTGCCTTACAATTGGAAGAAGAGAAGCATATTTTTTTTAATTACCATACTGGAAAGATAATATGGTGCACCATAATCTTGACTTTATGCATATTAAGAAGAATGTTTGTGAGAGCATTTGTTCCACATTGTTGGACATAGATGGGAAAAAAAAAAAAAAAAAAAAAAAAGAAGACAATCTTAAATCACGTCTCAACTTGAAAGAAATGTGGATTAGACCTGAGCTTCATCCTATTTCGTATGAGTCCAAAAGAGTTTAATTGCCTCCAACAACTTTTACAATGAATAAGCAAGAAAAGATAATTTTTTGAAAAAGGTTAAGGTGCCTGATGGCTATGCTTCTAACATATCAAAATATGTTCAATTAAAACCACCTAAGCTTCTTAGCCTAAAAAGTCATGACTATCACATTTTGATGCAACAATTATTACCAGTAGTAATGAGAAAGACTTTACCAAAATCAGTGTGCCTTCCTTTGATCAAACTGAGCCAATATTTTAGGGAACCATGCTCTAAAGTAATTTATCCTCCAGATGTGGGTTGTCTAGAAAAAAAAATTGTTGTTATCCTTTGTCAGTTGGAAAAGGTGTTTCCACACTCATTTTTTGACATAATGGTGCATTTAAATGTTCATTTAGCTTCTGAAGTAAAGCTTGTTGGACCAATTCACTATCGTTGGATGTATCATATTGAAAGGTAATCGTTACTTTTTTGCATTTTTATGTTTATAATTTATTGTAAGTCTAAATTTTTTTACTATTTTTTTTATTAAATATAACATGAAGGTACTTGGGCACATTGCAATCATATCTTCATCTTCAAAATAAAAGTGGGCCAGAAGGTTCAATTGCTCAAGGATATGTAGCCGAGCAATGCTTAACATTCTGTTCTTTATACCTAGCAGACTATGTAGAAACAAAATTCAATAAAACATCAAGGAACGAGTATGTAACAGTATGTGGTGAATCAGGACTAGATGTATTCACAATGGGAGGTCATGCTCTTGGAAAAGAAACAACTAAGAAATTTGACGATGACATGCTTAAAAAGGCACATCAATATGTCTTGTTTAATTCTGAGGCCGTCAGACCATACATCGAGTAAGTATATTGGTTTATTGATTACTATTACCTTTTAAGTTATTTTTTTTCTCAAACTTTAAGAGCTTGATTGTTGTTAAATTTTTAAACAACAACGTAAACTCATGGAAGAAAAAGATCCACGTGTTGCATGCCACCAAATTGAACGTATTCACAGTGAAGAATTTGCTTATTGGTTTTCCAATCATGTAATTTTATCTCAAATTACATTACCAAAGTTCTAATTGTTATTTTTTTTTTTAATAGATAGAAATATAGCCTTTGATTACTTATTTTGTAGGTCAAACATTTGCAATTGCCTGAAGAAGATCCAATAGGTCAAGATTTAAAGTTACTTTCTAGGGGCCAATATAACTAGAATAACATATGAGAATTTTGTTGTAAATGGATTTAGGTTCCATACAAGAGAGGAGGAGCGTAAAAGAAAACACAAACTAGCAGGGTGACTATCAAGTCAACAACATCAAGCTTTTCTAGTATAAGGGATGAAAATCCTATTCTGAGTGAGCTAGATTATTATGGAGTTCTGACAGATATCATAGAGCTACATTATGTAAGGGGCAATGTGGTTTTATTTGGGTGTGATTGGGTTCTGAAAGGAAAATGATTAAAACAAGATAGCGATGGGATTGTAGCTAACTTTACAAATGTTAGACGTCATGATGAGCCACTCATTCTATCTTCGCAAGTGGTGCAGGTCTTCTATATACCTGATCCAATTGATAATGATTGGCATGTTATCATCTCCACAAGTAGTAGAGGTGTTTATAACATGCAGCCTATGGTAGATGTTGAAACCTATTTCGCAGAGCAATTTATGTAATCCTGCAACTGACAATGAGAGTGAAGAACTTTCCTGGGTTCGTGAAGGTGTAGGAGTCGACATCGATATTTCTGGATCATTGGTGTTCGTAAGTATTATCACTCATGTCTAAGAAGGTAATTTATTTTTCATAACCATCCAGCTGCAATGTCTTTTTATCTCTTTATATTAATTGGTATAGTGTTATTGTGGCTTGGAAGATGTTATGGTTGAACAAATGATGATATGGGTTCATATTCAATTAATTGGGGTATTATATGATGTAATGTTGATGAGAGTATAAAAAAATGTCCTGGCTTTGTGAATGATCATATCAATTTAAAGTATTTACAGCAGGGTAATAACAATTGATTTAAGTATAATAATGCTTGTTTGCTTAATACAATTGCAGGGTATTGCTAAACAACAAGAAGTGTAAATAAATTAGGGCCCAATTTGGTGAAGGCATGAAACACACCCACTAAGAACCTGGTTAGTTGTTGTTATCTGCATTTGCCTAGTGCTTGTGAAAGCTGAAATGAAGCAAGGGTGATAATGAGAGAACTTGCCGACTATGGGGTGAATGTAACTTATAGGCTTATGTTTGGGCTCAAAGTTACATGATTCTGTGAATCATTTGAATTTTGCTTTCTGATCTTTTAAATTATGGATGAGTTCATGAACATTATCTATATAGAGTTTATCAATTGCATCTTGGTATAGGTTCAATCTCACTATCTTTTTATTTATGAAATAAGCACCAATAGATAGTGCAGGTGACCTTTCCTTTGTCAAGATAACAGATATGGGGTGTTTCATGATGGAAGTACTTTTCAGTACTTGATTGATGAAATTGAAAGTTTTTCCTTTCTTCAAGCAGCAACCACAATGCGTGTTTTTCGTGTAGTATCTTAATAAGAGTACATTGTTATAGGTCCATATTTTGAGCATGTGCTAAATAAATTAGGTGGCACGTGGTTTAGGGCCAATCATGTTAAATATTTCAAAATTGGTCAGGTACTATCACGATCCTCTATATCTAGTGCATCATTTAATTTAAACACTCCAAATTACAAGCCATCAAAGATATATACTAATTTGCAATAATTTAATAATAAGTAAAAATATATTTTGTAACTTTATTTTCGATTATCATATTGGCTCTCCTATAGAGGACATATGTGTAACCATTAAAGCATCAATTATTTTTCATCTAAAATATCCAAATAAACTAAAATCTCGATTACTGAATATCAAAATATAACTATTGGATAATAATAATTAAATATGAACTAAATATTAAGAAGTATATACATACTTTTAATTTTTAGCTTATCCATTATTGTATTTTTATCTTATTGTAATCTAATATATAAATAGAAATAAAAAAAATATATGAAATGTTATGTATATGAGACTAATTTACATGATATTAGTAATGTCTAAATATCTCATCCTAAATTCTGGATTAATTAATTAATTTTTCATAAGATTCTGGCACATCAGTCGGTTGACACATTAACAATGGGTGGGGGAAGCAGGAGTATGTATATATTTGTATGGTTGCAGAAACAGACATAGATAGCCGCTTAGAAGCTAGATGGTGTCTTGCCGTCCGACTTTGTCATAAACAATAGTTTAAGGTATTTTTTTGGTCTAGACATGCTAGTTCGTCTAGGTGGATGCCTAGTCGACCAAAATAATTTTATATTTATTTTTTTAATAATATTTTCCGTAATTATATATGTGAACATGTGGCAACTAAGATTGTGACACATATATTACAAGTGAAAAATAATCAGGAGATATCATCCGAAGTGCTGGATCAGGGCCGAGATCCAAGGTCCCTTGTAAAATAGACATCGGCTAAGGTAAGGTAGAGGCAAGTAACAGATAACGCACATCATGCACTCTTTTACCATACCTTAAAAAACCTGTCGACAAATGCTAACTTAAGCATCGTATGATCTACCCCTGGAAAAAACCTTGGGGTTCTATTTTGCATGTTAACATCGGTGTCCGGCTAACCTCGCAGATGCCAAGAGTCAACAGACCTTGGATCAGACATTTCCGGTTTCTCGATACCATCACAGACTTTTATTTATTTTTAATGAATTTAAAATTTACAACACTATGGTGAATATATATTAAATTGTTAAATATATTTGAAAATATGGCAAGTAATAGATGTGATAATTTAAGCAGCCCGAACCAATTAGCCCAGCCCATAGGAGTAACACCATATGCCGAGATGGGTCTGATCGGCCCGAAATTTAATAGGGGCAAAAGGTATCGAGTGAAGCCCAATCTATCCCCCTCCCCCTTAAATATACTATCATTTTCGAGCTGGCCTAAGACCCGTTGGGTTTTTAGCCCATCAGCTACAATTGGTCTAAATGTTGATTCAACTAGTGGAGATTATTGGGCCCTGTGGCACTTTGAACCTATATTTCATGGCCCAACCTATCTAAAATATCGGGTAGGTTGGGCTGAGTCATCGGGCCGCTCCACTTTGCGAGCTCCAGTAGGTAGGATATAAGCAATAATATATATAAAAAAAATTAAAGTAATGAAACTATGCGGCCTAGCTCATGGGGGTAACAACATATGTCTGGCCAGGTTGGACCGCCTGAAATTTTATTGGGTTAAAAAATTATCGAGTCTGGCCCAGCATATTCCTCTTAAATATACTAAGATTATTTAGCCGACTCAGGATTCGTCGGGCTTTAAGCCAATCGGGCCAGGCTTGTTGGGCTCGGTGGTACTTCAACTCTATGTTTCTATGACCTAATACATTTAAAATGTCGGGTTGGTCTAATTTTGTGAGCTCTAGTAGGTAAGATATAAGCAATAAATTACAAATGAAAAATAATAATATCGAAGCTAGGCAGCCTAGCTCATCGGCGTAACACCATATGCCAGGCCAGGTCTGACCGACCCAAAATCTTATCAGCTACAAATTATTGAGCCCACCCTAGTCTATCTCCCTTAAATATATTAAGATTTTTTAGCCTGTCCAGGACTCGTTGGGGTTTTAGCCCATTGGGCCGAGCTTGTTGGCTCGATGTTACTTCAAGCCTGTATTTATATGGTACATCCCATCTAAAATGTCGAGTAGGGTGGGCTGGCCCATCAAACTGACCCAATTTTATGAGTTCTAGCAGGTAGGATATAAGCAATAAAATACAAATAAAAAATAAAAGTAATAAAACTAGGTAATCCCAAAAAGCTTGATTACTAGTTTTAGACTTTTGCAATCTTATATATAAATACTTACTTATTTATAACAAATATTGAAAGGAACTTAATAACTTCTTGGCGATAAGAAATAAAAGGAAGAAAATAAACTAAAAATTCAAAAAAAAAAAAAAAAAAAAAAAAAAAAAAAGGAAAATACAAAGCATGTTTTACTTGTGAGTCTTGAATGGTGGAGATGTGGGTTAGACAACACAAGGAAGAAAGACATAAATGAAAGCATAAAATATTTTGGCTTCCCGGTTAAAACTATTGGCGGTAAAAATTTTGTGAGCAATTACTATTCCCTAATCTAATTAGTCCTTATTTTTAATTATTTGTGTGTTTCCTCTTCTCCTTTTTCTGCTTCCCACGAAAATGCTCAAAATCTAAGTAAATTTTCTAAATTCTCTCCCTACATCTCCTTGACAGTAATTGGTAGGTTTTTTATGTTTTGATTGTTTATGTGAGTGTGCAATTTTTTTCTTCTTCATATGTGGGTTGGGGTCTTTATTGGTGAAATGAAACAACTTTGTTGTTGCATGTAAGGTCCCTACAAGGAAGCCAGGGGAATGGGTGTTCTACCCTAAATTTAAAAATAGTTGCTTTGTATAATTCTCTGTAAAAAAAGGTGCCTAGTTGTTGGAGAAATTGTATTGATAGGAATATTAACTACCTAATTGGTAATTCTCTACAATGTTACTCTAATTCTATATGGAATTTTTGGATTAGGCATACTTTCATCAAGAATTGTCATGCTTTAGTGTTTAAACTTTCAAACTAAGTATGTTTAATTATTTTAGGTTTGCAGAAATGGCTTAAAATTAGAAGCGCAAAGAAAGTAACTTGAACCTTTTAGATGAGCCAATTCAATATCCACCAAGCAAGATTATACGTTATACAATCAGCACATATTTTCCCCTTTCATGTTTCTTTGATTTCGGAGTAAGACTATGATAATTAAACTAAAGGAGTTGGACTTATCTGAAAATGCTTTTTATTTTAAATTAAAGCTGATTAGTAAAAAATTACATTCCACAACTGAAAAATTTCTGGGGCTTATATCTTAGCAGTAAAGTTACAATATTTCAAGTTTGAAGGTAATTTATACATAAAAATAAAGCATAGAAGGTTGTACACCTAGTAATTTGACTAACTTGTTGAACCTTGAATTGTTCCTAACAAATTTTATATCTTATTGGACTTGATAGAAGGTGAACTTGTTAATTTAGTAAATGACTCTTCTCCTGTCCACAAGTTTCACCAATAACTCTTTGGCGCACAACCAAGTTAGTTATTTGCAGCACACAACTCGAACCAACGAGATACGAAAAGGACAAAGTAGTGATGAACAAAGGGGTAAATTGACTTGCTCGAGTACTTGAACCAAACTTTCTTCAGTTATTTTGCAATATGATTTGTTTCAAGAGATTGTAAAATAATTTCAATTTGATCAAAGTATATTAATATTAGTTCCAACACATTTTAAATTTGTACAATATTTGCTTGATAAATTCTATTTTCACAAGTGTGGTAGATAAAACTCGAAGGCAAAAGCAAATTAACTCCAGCCCTTCAAATGAGCCAATTCGACCACCTCAAAGTAATACATTAACATAATAAATTTACATATTATGTTGCATATATAGTCGATTCTTTTTCTCTTGGTTATACTGTAGATAAATCAACTAGAACTCACGTGGGAAAATGTGTACATGGTGGGGTTCTAAACGACAAGCAAGCCTCTAATCAAATAATACATCACCATAATAGACCTGGTCCAGCCAACTTAGCACTTAATGAGATCATAGGTACGTTTGCAAATTGATGTAGTCTATAGTTGATATATATTCTTATTTAGTCCTTGTCTTTTGATAGGTTCAAAGCTAATGAAATTTTCAATTTTGCAGGTTGGTACATAACCACATGGTATCCAGCCATGGTCATAATTCACAAGATGAAGAGACAAGCCAACAGAACTCATGTGACCTTACAAATGGAAGCAATGAGATAGTAAATGGGGAAAGTAGTAATGCACAAAAAGGTCCTTCTTTTACTTTCTTCTATTAAATTCAAAATATGTAGTGTTTATTTTCTACACTGTTAAATAGTGAAAATAATTCAGAAACTCAGAAATAAAAAGTAGAGGTCCTACGTCGGAATCTGGGGTCGGCATCAAATCTACCTATCATCAAGCTTGATTTTGATTTTTATGGAAGACCTACAAGACATAATCAAAGCAAATTTACTGAGTTCTTGGGAACTATTGCAAGGAATAGTAAGTATTCCGCGCTTGATGTGGAAGATTGGCATCAGATGCCACTAGAGTCTAAAAAAGATATTCTAAATATCGTTAAGGTAATGAAAATTCTAATTCTATACATCAATGTCAAAAGTAGTGATATCATAATAACTTGAGTTGTAAGGCACGGATTGATATCAAACTTGCCGATGAAGAATGGATGCTCAAATTTAATCGCAAATGGGAAAATTGGAAGAGTTATTTGAAAACAAAGTATTTCCTCCCTGATAAGGAAGTGGAAGCTTTACTAGAGGAAAGGGATGAAAGAGTGTCGAGAGATTAATGGGCCAATATGTTGATCCATTAGAACAAAGAGGAAGTAAAGGTGCATCATGATTTTTTGTGTATTATACATTTACTTAACTGTTTTCTTAGTATCATACCTTTTACATGTCTTTTTATTGTTTCACCATTTTAGAAACAAAGTGGAAAAAATAAAGATGCTAGAGCAAACAAAAACATGGATCATCGGACCGGAAAGAAATCATTTGCACAAGTCTATGATAAATTGGTGAGTTTAAGATGCTTTTTCCCTTTTAAGTCTTACATGACTTGCTATAACTAAAACTACGTACTTTTAGACAAAGGAGAATCACCATGAAATGTTCGCAGACTGCTATACTCCAGCTGATGGAACACCCACTGGTGATGTTGCTGAGTATTTGGTGAGTTGGGATCGTGTTGATTAGTATGATACACACACATTATTTATTTGCTTTGCACTATCTCATAAATTATACCTAAATTACAGCTTATTTTTACTTAGTTTATACCCAGGATTTCTCTTTTAGAAACAACTTTAATTTTATACTGCTAAAAATTGAAGGCTGCAATGAATAAACTAGGAAATCAACTCCCAGAAGGCTCACAAGATCCGGTTGGTCCTAATGATATATTTTCCCAAGTCACCAGGCCAGAAAAACCTGGTTATGTTCGGATGTTTGGTAGTGTTTCTTCATCAGATGTTATGGAAGGATCCCATAACCAAAAATCATACAGACGTATAGTGTTGGAGCAACGATCAGAGACGGAGGAAATGAAAAAACAAATGGCTGATTTGCCATCACAATTTTTAGCACAACATATTGTCGCTTCACAACCTCAAGTTTCAAACTTATCACCTAAAAATCTATGTAGGCAAGCTTTAATAACGCAAAACCTTCAAGTAAGATTTATATTTTTCTTACATCAAATTTTATGGTAAGTGGATTAAGTTTGACATTTTTGTGTGATACACAATTTTATCTTAAATAGTAATGCTCTTGAACATCTTCACATGAGTATATATTTATGTTCCTCACTGATATAATTCTATAATGATGCAAAACTACAATTCTAGGAGTTATTAATCACTTTGTGTGTGATGTTTCCATGGTCTTCCCAATTATCTGTCTCTAATAATTGTGGTTGTGGAGTGGCATGGGTTATAGCTAAATCGAAATTTTTTAAGTTGGAGGTTTTATCGCTCTGAAAAGTCCATTTGATCCACCTAAAATAGTGGCAAAAGGATGTCTTCATAGCACTGACCCAAATGCACAAGTGGGGAGACAAATGTTGGGTGAAAACTGGTGTCCATTACATATAAAAGTAGTACTTGAACCAGAGGAGCAATTGATCCGGCCATATGATTATTACCAAACACTTGGAGACGAAATGATCGCTTGCCCATGCCATCTGGTAAGCCATTTAGTACTCATTTATTGTTGTTGTTATTGTTGTTGTTGTTGTTGTTGTTGTTGTTGTTGTTGTTCTTATTATTATTATTATTCTTATTCGAATTGACTTTCCAAAACCTAACTCAATTTTATAATATACATCTAGGTGATGCCAGCTGAACTTCGTTAAAGTGCCCAACATTGAAGTGTAGTTCTTGCACCAGAGACTTCAACACAAGTTAGATATTTAAAGGCATTGATTGTGTTGGTTGGACTTAATTAAATAATGGTTTATTTAATTAATAGGCCGCCCATTAGGGTGGGCCCACTCGAATATATCTGGATATTACATGGGACAGCCTGTCTAGAATATCCGGATGAGTCCAATTGGAGAATAAGGCAAGGATGACTCTCAAAAGGAAAATGATTCCCTTACTCCCTTGATTGAGTGATTTACTCAATCAAGGAAAGAAGAGTAAAAGTTTACTCTCCGGGAATTAAAGAATGAAAAAGAATTTCATTCTTCATTCCTGCTATTCAACTTTTCACTCTAAACACATATTGTCTCAAGGAAGAGACAACTAGGGTTGTGGATAAGAAGACAAAGTTCACAGTAACTTTGTTTCGATCGGGAGTATCATGGCACGTGGATCAGAACCAGGTTACGTGTAAAGCACGCTTCAACATGTAAGCCGTCCATTCGATCATGTGATATTGGATTTATGTATTTGAGATTATTAAATCCAACATTGGTATCAGAGCCATAGGTTCTGATCTCGAGCGCGTGGATTGTGTGTTAGTCTGTATTGAATTTCGTACTAATTGGTGCACACCCTGTACAAATTGAAATCGTTTTTTGGGAATTAAGGGCCGAAATGTTTTCTGTATGTTCTTTGATTTATGTATGGATTAACTGCAAAGTTTCATAATTTTTGGCCTTACGAATTATTTTATAAAATTAAAATAAGATCAAATTTTTGTGTTTCTTGATCTGTAATTCCCGTCTGTACTGTTAATGAAAATTTTCAAAATTATGTATGATGATAGTACATGATTTTAGTTTTCTATAGCCACTGGCCTTGCACTTTTCTAAATCCGTAAGAATATTTGACGGATATTTTTGCAATCTGAGAATTATTATGTGTTTTTTTTTTTTTTTCAGATTTGTTGTATTATTTTCAGGATTCTGATCAATGTTTCACTCTCCTTGATTATGTGTGTATTTTTATTTTCATATTTTCGTTGGGTAAAAGGTAAAATGGGACATACCGTTGGAATCAAGAGGGTTGAAATGAGGGGAGGGGTAGGGGACGACGCATGTATAACACACGCCGTCAGGTAAAAGTGGGCATTGATA
Source organism: Ajuga chamaepitys (assembly GCA_958295605.1). NCBI lineage: Eukaryota > Viridiplantae > Streptophyta > Magnoliopsida > Lamiales > Lamiaceae > Ajuga > Ajuga chamaepitys. Next base: position 20,975,630 of record OY282506.1, on the reverse strand, counting down.
GATGGGCTGATGGCCAGTCAGCTCTTGAGTCAGCACACGTGGCCCAATGGAAAGGCGCCACATGTGCCAAGTCAGCAAAGACATGGATATTGCCACGTCACGAGTCAACGCCAGTTGGTCGCCGGACCACCGCCAATCCGTCACCGTTCATAGCCGAACCGCCACCCTTCCACCTCCGGTCCATCGTCGGACCGGTTACTGGACCGCCACCGGTCGACAGCTGGACTGCCGCCCGACCACTGTGTACCGCTGTCGACCAACCACCGGCGCGTGGTGGCGCGTGCTGACTTCTAGCAGCGCATAGAGACACATCTGGTGTGTTTTAAGGTCTGCGGAAGCGCGTGGTGGGTAGTTGGTTAATTTAGAGTCATGTTTTAATGCTTGGGAGGACATAGGTGTGTATAGAAAGAGTTGCCAAGTGACTTTGACGTAGTTTGTTTCATCTTTTAGGCATATGTCACCGGCTGAATTCAGATTTTCGATTTGGAGAAGAAATTAAATTCACTCCTTATACGTTCAGGAAGACGAACAAGGAAATGGGCCACAAAAGTTTTCCCAAAATAAATTTTGTCAAGTCTAAGTGGTTCTTTATTGTTCATGGGAAACTTAAGGCAGTGGGAGGTTAGAGAACGAGTTTTGAACGGTTTTTTAATACACTTGTGGATGCTTAAATATACGCATTGAAATCGGATTTTTTATTTGTGTGTTATTGGTTAAGTGTTCATGTGTTTTATCTTTAACAACTTGTTTTAACCATGTAATCCCATTTTCTATAGGGTTAGAACAAGAGGAACCTTGACTAGAGAGGAACTAAGAGATCCCATTGGAAAGTTGGTAGAGTTCATGTACTATGAAATGAACCCTGAGCATACACTCTCTGAGCACTACTTGGAGATGCTCAAAATGTGGGCACACATACGTCTCTTGTCAGCTTAGAAACATATTAACATTTTCGACTCGGAATTAGTTTCCGAAGGCTATTAGTCTTCTCCTTTTTCCGGGGACTATAAGGAGGGTTGGGCTAGAGTTCTTGATAGGCTTAAGGAGATAAATCAGACTGTTGATATTGTTGACCATGTGTTGATTGATGGTCCTTTTGTGGTCAAAGAAATGGTTGAGGATTGGAAGATTAACATAGAAAAGTCTACTCAGCTAGGAACGGGTCCTATTTTGAGATCTAATAACCTCAGACTCAGTGGGAGGATGTCAGGGAACGGTCATACTCTGAAGAGTCGAGTTTCTGATCCTCTAGCCCATATCATACATCATGTTGCATCCTAGAGGGATCTTTTTGTTGAGATAAAGACGTATGAGAAGATCTGTAGGCTGCTGCTAGATGAGATTAAGTCTAGGTGGTATGGAATTATAAAGGGGCTTGATTCTTAGATGTTATTTTTTTCTTTTTAAAACTCTGTTGGATATCTCTTTTCATGCACTTACTTCTACTGTTATTGTTGAACATTGTTTTGATGATTGCTTTCTTTATGATAATTTATTTGTTTTGGTGGTGATGTGGTGATTGCTGCATGATCCGAGTTTTTGTATTTCCCTTATATCATGTCTCAACTCGGAAAGACTTTCACGTTCATGAACTGAGTTCATTATGAGGAAGACATTGAGTATGGCTGATGATTGATAGCTCTAAGCTATTTTTCGAAGTTGGTTTTGCATTGGATCATGATGAATGTCATTTGGATAAACGTGAAAGTTTTAGTACAAATTTTTTGTTTGACTAATGTTCATATATGCATTCTAGACCATGGCAACAAGATTGATAATAGCTGATCTGAATAAGGGTGATAAGCTTAATGGCGATAATTATGACACTTGGCGTCATAAAATATGGTATGTTCTGGACGAACAAGACTCATTGGACGCGATCAATCATGTTATGGAAGACCCCGGAATTGGTACCGACCCTCAAGGAAGGAGGGACCAGGAAGGCTATTTAGCGTGGAAAAAGAAAAATTCCATGGCTCGTGGCATCCTGGTTAGCTCGGTCGTTGATGACATAATACGTGACTGTAAGCAACACCTGACTGCTAGAGATATCTGGGCTTATCTCAAGGAAAAGTATGGTGGGACCTTAATCACTCGTCTAAGACAGCTTACTATCAAGTTTGATACTTACAAGAAACAATCTGATCATTCCATCAGACAACACATATGTGTGATGTCAAACATGATCAAAGAGTTGAAAGTTGTCGGTCATGTCCTTTCCGACGAGCAACAGATCTAAGCTTTGATTCAGTCTCTTCCTGATAAGTAGGAGCACTTGAAGGTTAACCTGACACACAACGAGAGCATCAATGCATTTGAAGATGTTGCTCGTCATGTGGAACTTGAGGATGAGCGACTAGAAGCTGCCAAATCCAGTTCAAGTGCTCTAGTTGCTGAATCCGGTTCCTAAAAGGCCTCGGGCTTTAAACGAAAGAGGAACTGGAAGAAAGGTAACAAAGGGAAGAAGACCGAAGGAAATGGGGGAATGTTGGTGATGGTTCTAAGGCTGGTGGTAAGAAGAATAAGAAGAGAAATGCGAACATAAATAAGAAACAAAAGAGATGAAGTACTTTAACTGTGATACTATTGGTCATTTTGCACGCGATTGCCCTAAGCCAAGGCGGGACAAGGTTAATATTTCTTACTCTTATGTAAGCATTGTAAACGTCTCTAGTGCGGTTTTACTCATTGAATCTTATCCTTTGTGGATTGTAGACTCAGGGGCAACGGACCATGTGACTAGAGATCGTGGAGCGTTCGTAGATTACTGTCTAGTTCTAGCGGGAACAAGATGGATTTATGTTGAAATAACTCTCGAGTTGAAGTCAAGGGAATAGGGACTTGCAAACTTACGTTTGCTAATGGGCAGACTGTTATCCTACATGATGTCCTCTACGCTCCAGAGATTCGACGAAATCTAGTCTCAATTTATGTTCTTCTCAGCTATAATTATACTTTGGTGTTTAAAAAAAACAAGGTTTTTATTAATTATGATGGCAACGTTTGTGCCATTAGACATCTCATGAATGGTTTTATTGTTATGGATTGTGATCAAACAACATTTAATTATTATGACAATGGTTTTTTTTATAATGTTTGTTCTTCTAATAATGCAATTGTCGATGATAATGTTTGGCATGCTAGATTAGGTCACATAAGGCAGGATAAGATGAATAAACTGGTGAAAGAAGAGCTGTTAGGTCCACTTTCTAAAGTCTCTTTGTCCTTCTGTGAGCACTGTCTTGTCGGTAAAATGACTAGAAAACCTTTTGGTAAAGCTGTTAGAGCTCAATTTCCAGCAATTAGTACATTCTGATATATATGTGGTCCTACAAGTGTAAGAGCGAGGCATGGAGCTTACTACTTCATTACTTTTATAGATGATTACTCACGCTTTGGTCATCTCTATTTGATTTCACACAAGTCTGATGCATTGGACTGCTTTAGACACTACTTGAATGAAGTAAAATCAAAAGGAGAGGACAGTGAAAGCACTAAGAACTGACTGAGGGCATGATTACTTGTCTGATCCGTTCAAGGAATTATGTAGTGAAAAAGGCATTATCCGACAACTTACTATGCCTTATACACCATAACAAAATGGTGCAACTGAGAGAATGAATAAAACTTTATTGGAAATGGTGAGATCCATGCTAGCACAAGCAAGTTTACTGGTCTCCTTTTGGGGGGGATGCATTGTTAACTGCCACTTATATGCTAAATCACATAGTCTCAAAATCAATCTCTTCAACTCCTTTGAACTCTGGAATGGTAGAAAAACAGACCTAAGTAACCTCGGGGCATGGGGATCAGCAGCTTATGTACATGACAATCAAAAGTCAGTATGGTAAACTTGAACCTAGAGGCAAGAAATGTATCTTTATAAGATACAGTGAGCAGTCCAAAGGTTATGTGTTCATAGGAGAGCATTAAGATGCTTGCATGACTGAAGTTGAGTTAAGAGATGCAACATTCTTAGAGAATGAATTTCCTAGTAAGGGTAGTTTTAGGAATACAGAACCTTTATTCGAAGTTGAAGATCTCTCAGGAGATCGCAATGATCAGAGTCGAGTGGATCACAACCCCTTCGATCTAAGTGGGAGCGATGTACCAGGGTGGATCTGAATGGGAGTGATCCCATTCCCATTCCTAATGACTCACAACTTCGAAAACCAACTAGGACACGTATCCCTAAACGTCACTTTGGCGTAGAAGGACATGCCTTAGTAGCAACTTCAAGGGATAAGGAGGTGTTAGGAACTCTATCTTTTACATTTCTGACTAATTTAATGGACAAGGGAGAACCCAAGTCTATACAAGACGCTTTGTCCTGTCCAGCTAAGGACCAATGGAAAAATGCAATGGAAGAAGAGCTTGAGTTAATGAGGTCAAACAAGGTCTGGGAACTTGTAGATCTCCCAGTAGGATGCAAGGCTATTGGGAACAAATGAGTTCTCAAAACTAAGAGAAAGGCCGATGGGTCTAGAGAGGTAAAAGGCTCGCTTAGTAGTAAAAGGTTACACTCAAGAAGAAGGTTTTGATTATGAGGAAACTTTTTCTCCTGTAGTGAGATTTGCCTTAATTCGCCTACTTCTAGCAATAGTAGTTAGAATTACATCAGATGGATGTTAAAACTGCTTTCCTCAATAGAGGACTGGAAGAAGAAATTTACATGCAACATACAGTAGGTTTCATTCTTCCGGGCCAAGAGGAAAATGTCTGTAGATTGAATAGGTCTATTTACGGACTAAGCAGTCTTCGAGACAATGGTATTTGAGATTTCATAGTAGGGTTATCTCAAATGACTTCGTCATGATAGATGAGGACCATTGTGTCTACAAGAAATAGTCCAATGAGAATTCTGTAATTCTATCTCTATATGTAGATGATATAGGGTTTAAGGTTTAGGGTCGTCCATGGGGTGGGCCCACTTGAATATATCCGAATATTACATGAGACAGCCTGTCTAGAATATCCAGATGAGTCCAATTGGAGAATAAGGCAAGGATGACTCTCAAAACAGAAATGATTCTCTTACTCCCTTGATTGAGTGATTTACTCAATCAAGGAAAGGAGAGTCAAAGTTTACTCTCCGGGAATTAAAAAATGAAAAGGAATTTCATTCTTCATTCCTGTTATACAACTTTTCACTCTAAATACATATTCTCTCAAGGAAGAGGCAACTAGGTTTGTGGACAAGAAGACAAAGGTCATAGTAACTTTATCTCGATCGGGAGTATCACGACACATGGATCATAATCGGGTTACGAGTAAAGCACGCTTCAATATGTAAGTCGTCCATTCGAGCATACGATATTGGATTTATGTATTTGAGATTATGAAATCCCACAGATTGTAACTACACTTTAGACTCATAGCTTTTGAAGATATTTTTTAGAAAGCTTTGAAAGAATCTAAGTAAGCTTAGTTTTATAACTTCGTTGGATCTTCAGTTTTTTATGCTAAACCAGAGCAACTGTGTGCGGGTTTTTGTCCCTTGAAAATTCTCAACTTTATGGTGATTATAGTATTGGAATTATGTATGCGGTCAAAGTTATTATATCGCTATTACATTACACATTGATCTATATAATAGTCTATTGCTAATATTTTTGTTTGCTGAGTTATATATTAATTCAAGAATGATTGACACTAAAAGATTGTGAAAAAAAAACGCTTTTGAAGTATTAAAAAAGCTACAGTGCATTCAATTTTTTTTTCTGAAGAAACAATTTTTAAATATTATTTTAATATAATTTGGAATAAATTATTAAATCACTATATAATTAAGAAGTGTCTTTAAAAAATATTTTTATAACTAACAGATTATTTATCTTGACAATTAGAGATGTCATATTAATACATATGTGTAGATATTTATTTATGTCTTCATACATGTTAACAAGAATACGAGAGGTGTCTTAATATGTTTCCTATCAAGACATATTCTAGTGCCATAATAAGTTGCTTCTTGTGACATGTTCATGTCTTTTAAAAGGTAATGAGACCTTTCCATACACTGGAATGGACACTAGAAGATAGTGTGGGAATAGATGAAGTGTATGTATAGGTGTTCTATTTTGACATTTTTTAATGTCTTCTAAAGCAATTTTTCTTGTAGTGATATTACACTTACTAGTAGTATCCCTGTGCGATGTATTTATATAATTTTAATATAATACAATATTACAATCAATAATAAGATATGAAAGATTACATATTAATGAAAAAAAGGTGCAATGAAAAATATTAAAAATTAAAAATATCTAAATTTGAGTAAGTTATAGAATATTCTATTTATTTTTCTTAATGTATGAATATTTCTAGAATCCTTGCATAGAGGTCATGTTGATGATTGATTGAATTAGAATCTCAACATATTAATTTGTATAAATTAGAGATTAATAAGATCTAATTTTATGAGAAGATTTGTCAAGATATTGATTGAAAAAAAACGAACATGATCATCGGTGTCGAATACAGAGGCACTACCATCACAATCAATGAAGCACCTACCAAGCTATGGATTTGGAACATGGTAGTTCCTTATTTTCCTGCCACTTAATTCTCCTTCATATATACTCATTCCATTTCAAAATAAGTGTCTTTTAAGCTTCTTTTTTTAAGAAATTTAGGATATATAAAAGGCAAATATTTACATACAGAACCCATTTTATTGGATATATTTTATGGAGTAAAGAAATAGTCAATAAATTAAGTAGGATGTATATGATAAACTTGAAAGAAGTGTGATTTTTATTTTCTAAAGCGACACTTATTTTGAAATTTTTCATTTTGTCTAGAAAGACACTTATTTTGAAACGGAGAGAGTATAATATAATCTCTCATCCAGGGTTATTAAGATAGACGAACATCTAAGAAGTTAGAAAATTTAAAAAAAAAAAAAAAAACATGCACAAAAGATTTTGTGGCATTTTTGTCAATTTCTAGATTCTTAGACATATCATGCATCTAGGGATACTTAGATATAGTCATTGCAGATTGAATTCTTTTCTTTTAGTTTTAAGGATATATTTTTCAATTATAAAGAATCTTTATTAAATTGACTGATTTAAAGGGTTGGTTAATGTTGATCAGATATGCAAAGCATCTGTCAGATAGGAGTTGAATGTTTCTTTGGACATTTGCATGCTTATTTTACAACCTTTGAAAAATTCAGTTTCGACCAATATATGACAAGTTAATTATTTCCAATAATTGCATTTTATATTGGGATCAAATCTTATATATCAAAATTGTGATTTCCATATTTGATAATGAGTTTTGGGTGGGAAAACTCTAAAATTACTATTTTGAGAGGGTTTTGTTTTTATATTAAGTATGATTGTGTCGCCTGGATAGAGGATGCAATTTGAAAGTGTCTTTTGGTAGAAAGCGTCCTGTTATATCACTTAATGTGATGCTTACGAATGTCCTAATAGCCCTTTTTTGCAGTGGCCATTATGATCAAATCTGCAAACATGAACCTAACCCGTAATACTACAACGAACCCATAGTAGTTGACGAATCAATAAAAACGAGGCATAGAATTTTTCAATCTAGCAGATGTTTATGCCTAGTGTGGATGGATGTGCACGTGCGAATGCACTGTATCGAGTGGCAAGACCGTAACAAGTATTAAATAATGATATTTGTATTGTGATGAAGTGAGATTTAAGAATGATTTTTTTTTTTCCAGAAAAAATAATAAGCACATGAAGGCATAGTTCAGAAGTCGCGCTAGACAGTTATCTGCTTGGGTGCCGATTAGTCACGAGAAGGGCTGCAAAAAATGAAATCAAACTAAATTCGAAGAAATCAAATTCAAGTTTGTAAGCATCAATGAATATCCAAATTCAAATTCGAGTATTAATCAAATTATAAATGTGTCTTGATTCGATAAGTGAAAAATTAGGATACATTTTGAATTCAGAATTCGAAAAACTAATTTTTGTAATTTTTAAAATTTCTAAATATTCAAATATCCATTGTTTTTCCAAAATTTTAAATAACATCATCTATATAAATATTGTTTCTATATAGAATTATTTTAAATATATATACATATATATATATATATATATATAATTATATTTTGAAGATATATTAATTTATTTTAAATATATGATATTATATATATACATATAATGTATGAAAAGTTAATTTAAATATATCATTTATAAACGAATCGAATATACAATTTTTCAAATCAAATATAACTATATTAGTATTCGAATTCGAAAATAATACCATAAAATTAATTCATATTCGAATTTGAATTCCTTGATTTTAAATAATCTTAATTGAAATAGAATCGAGTTAAAATTGAATTTGAATAATCTTTATTCGAATCGAATCTTCATATCTTCGGTTACTGTTGCAGGTTTGTACAAAGTTAGTCAAGTAGTAACTTGGGTTGCTTTTGCCATTAAACTTTGGTAATTGGATGAGTTCTTCAAATGATCAATTTTTGCAGTGTATGGCTTGATATATGTTGGTGATGACTTAAAGCTTTCCATCAAACTTGTTAGTGATGGTTTTCGTGATGAGTTCCTTTAGTTGATTTGGAGGAACCATTCCATCTGGTAAGTATTGTGACATTTGGGAGAATAGGGCTCGAGTGTTGCTTTATAGGTGTCTCAACTGCATCATGACCTCAACTTGTTTTCAACATTAGTCGACTTGCATCAACGTTGTCTTCTTTGTAACTTTGTGATTAGAGCATCTCGTGCTTGTACATGTTTAGTGAGGCCTCGCAACAACTTTCATTACACCGGCGATTTGTTTTTCTAGATTAGTTATGAACTTTACTTTAGATTATTTGTAGTTCGAGAATTTGGAAAGAGATGAGAGACAAGTGTCTCACCAAGCAAGCTAATTTTTTTGTGTATGAATAAGCAAATACGAAAACTTGTACATATTCAATTTGTTGAATCAAACAAACAATTTTGTGTTACAATTTGTATAGTTAATTCTTTCTTCGTGTTACTTGAAAATTTAGTTACGGAGTATTTCAATCAGATCTTCTCCGGATTGGATATTTGACTTTGATTAATTCAAGGATTTAATGCTTTAATTTTAAATTGAATGTTTTGGAAGAACAATGATGATTTTGACTTGAATAACATTAATCAGAGGGGTTTAGCACCTTGATATGGGGGAGCATGATTCGTACTCTTGCTTCATTATGCATCCTTTTATTCAACTGTTTTGTTTACTTCCGTCCAGTACGTGTCTCTCCGCTGTAATTCCAATTCTTGGCGACAGATTTACCTGTTTTCAAATAAATGAATATGATATACGCATTGAACAGTTTGAATCTGCTGCATATTCCTACTACGCTTTGGGCCATTTGACCTTTCTCAATATCTGAACAAGGCATCTGCATGGGTCAGACTCAGAGCACACACAATCCCTCATCGATATAAATACTGTGTTATGTCAATAAGTGTCCTTTGGATCATCGAACCGACTAGGAGGTTTTGGATCATGATTCTGTTTTACAAATGCTGGAGGGGTTCTCACTCTCCTAAATAAACTTATACTCACTGTGCCTTACTTTTTTGTATATAGGATTGTAAAACATATATTTCTGCTAAGTAGATGCTACATTTTACTGCTCATAGAGCTTACATTTTGCAGCTTTTATGTAATTCTTAAATACTTTTGTATAGAATGAATATTTCTTGTCGTCATATTAACCACGCTTATTTCCAATTTTAGGATTATACAAATTACTAGATTTTATGAAATACTTCAATAATGATTTTGTGAAACTCTGGAAAACTTAAATTTCATTGAAGGTTGTAGCTAATTTTAACATCAACCTTAAAGATAGAGATAAAATAATATGCATCTATAAGTAAGGGTGTTAGTTTATATATTAGCGCTTTATGTTTTCTAGTAGCTTTTATTTGACTTACTTGTTTTCCTTGTTCCACATAGAATACTTACTTTTCCTTTCCTTGTCTTTGACTGTATATAAAGGGAGCTTTATGCCCTTTATTCTTTAACACTTAATACATAAATATTGATAAATGGTTTCCCTCTTATGCTTGTATACCTATGGATTATATAAAGTCTAACATGGTATCAGAGCTAGTAAAAATATTGTACGCGGTCGCGGATCCAACTGGGGGTGATGATTCATAGCAATTTATTGGGGTTCGTCTTGATGGGAAAAATTTTGGGTATTGGAGTTATGTTATGATAAATTTCTTGAAGGGGAAGGGGCTGTGGGATTATGTTTCTGGAAAGGCTATATGCCCTAAATTTGATGATGAGAAATATGATGAACTATTTTGTATTTGGGAAACAAACAATGCGAAGATAATACTTTGGGTTAACAATTATGTTGAACAAAAAATTGGGATTCAACTAGCTAAATTTAAAACTGCAAAGGAGGTTTGGGATTACCTGTCAAGATTGTTTGTGCATAATAACTTTGCTATTAAATATCAGCTGCAATCAGAAATTCGGGCATTAGTTCAAAATGATTTGGGGATTCAGGATTATTTTTGTGCTATGGCAGCTCTTTGGGATCAGTTAGCTTTAACAGAATCTGTTGAATTGCAAGCTTGTACTGCTTATGTGAAGTGTAGGGATCAAGACCGGCTTGTCCAACTTCTGATGGGTCCTCGTCCAGAATTTGATAATTGTAGATCGGGCATTTTGCACCGAAAGCCCTTGCCATCTGTTGAAGATGTGGTAAATGAACTCATGGCTGAAGAAACTTGTTTGAAGACTCTAAAGGGGGTACATGTTGCTTCTAGTTCGAGTTTGGTAGTTCCCTCATCAGCCCCTATTCTTGTAGCTTCCACAAATCCGCACAAGACTTCTGTTGTTGGAAATTGTAATTATTGTAAGCAACCGGGCCACTGGAAGAATCAATGTCCCGAGCTGCGACCCAACAGTCGGGGAAAGGTTGGAAACCTCCACATTTGAAATCGCAAGGACAAAAACCCACACAACAATACCATGGTGGGCAACAGAAGCAGTATTTTGGGGGACAGTCCACATCGACTCCAGCTGCCTTGGTGCCTTCCACGGACCATCCTAGCTCCATTGTGAGTACAGATTCTGTAGCTGATCAATTTCAGCAGTTCCTCGCCTTCCAATCCATGTGTAAGTCTGGTTCATTATGATGTTTGAGGGCCGGCACCTATTCCCACCTAGGGCGGCTCCAGATATTATGTTTCCTTTATTTATGATTACACTTGTTATTGTTGGGTTTACTTACTTAAGCGTCATTCTGATCTTGTTCATACTTATGCTGAATTTCAAGCTTAGGTGAAAACCCAACACTCTGCTGCTATTAAATGCTTTCGAGCTGATTTGGGGGAAGAATATACTAGTGGTGACCTTTCTGGTATTTTCAAAGCTGATGGTACTGTACATCAATCTTCTTGTACTTATATCCCACAACAAAATGAGTAGCCGAACGAAAACAAAGGCATATTATCGAGATTACTAGATCCATGCTTTTGTCGGCTAGTGTTCCTAGCGAATTTCGGGGAGAGTTGTTCTTACTTCTGTTTATCTTATCAATAGAATTCCTACTTCTCATAACTCTGGGATCTCTCTTTATGCTCGGTTGTTTGGTCAAATCCCTCTATATTCACATTTAAGGGTTTTTGGTTGCACTTGTTTTGTTCTTCGTCCACATGTTGAACGGAATAAGTTATCTTCTCGTGATGCTATATGTATCTTTCTTGGATATGAGATTGGGCAGAAAGATTATCATTGTTATGACCCTGGTTCTGGAAAATTGTATGTGTCTCGAAATGTTTCCTTTATTGAGCATGTTCCCTTTTTCTCTATTCCACCCACCCCTCATGATATGTCAAAATATGATCTTTTCCATATTGATCCTTTTACTACTTATTGTGCATCTGATCATCCACCTACACCTTCTGCTTCTCCTAACGTCTCCCATAGGTCCACTAACATAGATACTACTTCCCCTCCTACGACTGCTCAAGAACCTCTTGAGATTGTGGATCCAAACCCACCTCACTATCCTAGACGCGCTCGCTAATCCACCCAAGTTTCTAATTTTGATTATTCCTGTTATTCCCTATCTTTCGTTGCTTTTCTTGTCAACATTAATTCTGTTTGTGAGCCCGCCTCCTACTCTGAGGTAGCCTGTGATCCTCTTTGGCAAGAAGCTATGAATGATGAATTGTCTGCTTTGAACAAAACTAGTACTTGGGGACTTCATTTTTTTACCTCCTGGTCAGAAAGTTATTGGTTCACGATAGGTGTATAAGATTAAAACCAGGTCTGATTGTTCTATTGAGCGATACAAAGCTCGTTTGGTCGCTAGGGGCTTTACTCAAGAGTATGGCATGGATTATGAGGAGACCTTTGCACCTGTTGCTAAGATGACCACTGTCCGAGTTCTTATTGTAGTTGCTTCTGTTCGACATCGGCTTCTTCTTCAGAGGGATGTTAAAAATGCATTTTTGAATGGAGATCTTAAGGAGAAAGTCTACGTGGCCCCGCCACCGGGCGTTTCTCATCATCCAGGGCAAGTGTGCAAGCTGAAGAAGGCTCTCTGTGGTTTAAAACAAGCGCCCAGAGCTTGGTTTGATAAGTTCTCCACTGTTGTATTGTCGCTTGGTTTTACTCAGAGTACCAATGACTCTGCTTTATTTGTCAGATCCTCCCCTGCAGGTCATATCCTTCTCTTGTTATATGTTGATGATATGATTATTACAGGTGATGATGCTTAAGGCATTACCGGCCTTAAAGATACTTTATCTCGCCAGCTTGAGATGAAAGATTTAGGTCATCTTCGATATTTCTTGGGCATTGAGGTAGCTTATTCTGAAAAGGGATATCTTCTCTCTCAGTCTAACTACACCAAAGATATTCTTGAACAGGCTTGTCTCACATATACCCGTATGGCTGACTCTGCTCTTGAAGTCACTGTTCGCTACACTCCTACTGATGGAGAACCTCTCCCTGATCCTACTTTGAACCGGTCTATTGTGGGTAGTCTGGTTTATCTTACCATTACGTGTCCTGATATTGCATATGATGTTCATATTGTCAGTCATTTTGTTTGTGCTCCTACTTCTGTTCACTGGGTTGCGGTTATGCGTATTCTCCATTATCTTCGGGGAACATTATATCGGAATCTCTTGTTTCCCTCTACATCACCCTTGGAGCTTCGTGCCTTTTCGGATGCAGATTGGGCCAGTGAGAAAACTGACCAGAAATCCACTACTGGCTACTGTGTTTTTCTAGGAGATTCACTCATCTTGTGGAAAAGTAAGAAACAAGATGTTGTCTCTCACTCTTCCACCAAGGTTGAGTATCGTGCCATGGCTTCTACCACTTGTGAGATTGTGTGGCTGCGATGGTTATTGGCTGATATGGATGTTTTTCTTGATGGACCAACACAGATGTATTGTGATAACAAGAGTGCTATTCACATTGCACACAACACTGTCTTTCATGAGCGTACCAAGCACACCGAGATTGATTGTCACATTATTCGATATCATCTCGAGCAAGGCACCATTTCCTTACCCTTTGTCTCGTCTTCGATGCAGCTTGCAGACTTCTTTACGAAGGCACACACCCTCCCGCGTCACCGGTTCTTTCTTGGCAAACTCTCGATGTTTCTCACGACTCCATCATGAGTTTTAAAGGGGATGTTAGTTTATATATTAGCACTTTATGTTTTCTTGTAGCTTTTATTTGTCTTACTTGTTTTCCTTGTCCCACATAGGATACTTACTTTTCCTTTCCTTGTCTTTGATTGTATATAAAGGGAGCTTTATGCCCTTTATTCTTTAACACTTAATACATACAAATTGATAAATGGTTTCCCTCTTGTGATTGTATACCTATGGATTATATAAAATCTAACAAAGGGCTCTTTAGTTGATCTTGATTTTTTTAATTTTTTGGTTGTCAGGTATCGCTGTACTTATAGCCTCTTTAAAACATAGTTTATAAACTCATATTATCTTACTATATAATAAAATACAACTCTCTATTAAATGAAATCAGAGTGTTTTCCAACCTATTCCACATGCTAAAAATAGATAAGCCGATAGTTATTAATTATATAATTATTTCAAACTAGATTTTGTTTGCAAATTTCTATAAAAAAAATTATAGGGATTTAGACTGTAGATAAAAATTACACAAATAATTTTTAAATAAACAATTAATAGATAATTTAAAATTCTTTGTCTGAAAAAATAAAGTATTCAATTTATTTTATTTTATTTTAATTTTTCTTATAAATAAATCTATTTTGAGGTGTGCATGGCACATCGGGGCAATTCTAGTTCAAAGTATTAGTAAGTTCCAAAGGTAAGGTCTTTTATGAAAAAGTAAGAAATTCTACCTTATTTATAGAATAAGATTTATATTGAAAAACTTTTGCATATTTTATCATATTATTTGCACAATTGATATTACTAACATCTTAGGCCCATTAAATATGTTATCCAACACTTTCACAACTTATTTCTAAAGTAAGATAATGTACCTTACGAACACTTGAAACATTTTTTATGATGAAAGAAGGTATAACGTTGCTTAATTAAGTTTAACCGGACGTTGTATATGATTCAGTATGAATAAAGACAAAGGGTGCATAAAATCTGGTTGAGTGAGATCTCTTTTCTTCTAAACCACTTGCTACTTTTTTTTTTTTTGGTTTTAAAATTAGTAGAAGCCTTTGCATCTCCCTCAGTAATGTCCAAGCTCATGTCTCCCAAAGCAGATATGCACGATGTCATTTCGACATCATCCGACAACCCTGCAAGGGCCAACAATAACAGTTGCAAAGTTTTGTTTTTCCGATTGAACTAAACCGTCTCAGGAGGCAGGAATGAAGGCTGCCAGGAGTTGAGTGCTGATGGAAAGACGAAAATAGAGGGTGTCACTGGGTTAAGCAACTTATGAACAAGGAGCGATGAGAGAACAACTTAGAAATATTATTGGGAGGGTGTCATGTATGTTTTGTAGTCCTTTTAAGGCTAATTAACAAAAACAACCCCTAAATAATATTTTAAATTAATAGCCTCCTCCCTTCCCCCTTTGATACAAAAATCCTCTCCCCCTCATTTGCTATAACACATTCCCCTCATATCTTCATCTTCTTCGATAGACGTCCCTACTTACTTCCTAAATCTTCTCTGACGTACCCTCTCTAGCGAGTCAAAATGGAGGAAGAAAGGCCTCACGAGGATTCTGCCCTAAATCTCCGCCAAGAGCAAAATACAATTACAGATAAATCTTCATTTTATGAAATCTTCCTTTGATTTGTTAAAATGCTTCGATAAATCCTTTTTTTGTTTGGTTAAAATATTTGAAAATCTATTTTTGAAATGTGTTGATATGAAATGGTTTGATTGTAGTTACAAGCAATATTATTGAAAAATTAAAATGTAAAGAAGGGTACAACATTAATTAGTATTAAAAAAAAAAAATGGAACAAAACTTTAACGATCAATTTGCCATAGAATAAATAAGAAAAATCTAAGAACGGTCTTCAAATGAAGTTTAGATCTTCTACAACCAGGGGTGCAACATCTTCTACAGTAAGTGCTTAACTGCATGACACATAATGACTGTTGATGTAATAGTGATGTCATATTATACATGTCTCATGTAATTAAGTAATTAGTGTAGGAGACGTTGCACCCCTTGTTGTAGAAGATCTCATACCATTAAACACCATAGATAAGTGAAATCAATTTGAGCAATATGCCCAAAACATTCAGATTACACTAATCTTGTGCAAACTTTTGCGACAAACAATATGCAACCACAATATTGAAAGCAATGGGCATATCGCACCAAGCTTCTAACAACTATAGTTACATACGAAAATAGGGAAAATTGGTATAAATGCCCAGTATGTTTTCACTATTTAGAAACTAGGACACTAAGTATACCACTTTTTAAAAATACCTTCTAACATATGAAAAATTGGTGAAAATGCCCTGTGACCGGCTATAGGCTGTTAACCAGTCGGTCACCTGTGAGCTGTCTTTTTACTTTCGGGAAAATTTGTATAAATGACCAGTTGTTTCCCTTATTTAAAAACTAGGACATGGAGTATATACTTTTTCAAAATACCTTTTAACTTACCAAAAAATGGTGAAAATGCCATGTGACCGTCTATAGACTGTGACACAACTGGTCATTAATGAGGTGAAGCTCTTTTTCTGATGTGACATTAATTTTTTCGTTTTTTATTTTTATTTTTTCTGTTGACTCATTTGTTAGCCTAGAAAAAATATGTAGTTGACTTTGGCGGTGGCAGATTCGAAGGGGAGGAGGCGAATAGGCGAAGAATTAGGTGATTAGTCAGGTTCCGATCAGTTAATGGATGAGTGGGCTGGGCGAAGCATTGTTGGCTTCTTCTTCGTCTTCCATGTTAGCGTCTTTGTAAGATTGCATGACACCCATAAATATTAGGGTTTAGTATGTTGGAATTAGGGAAGAGGAATGGAACAATTTAGTTTTTAATTTTTTTAAATAATAATCTAAAATTTATTTATTAATATTTCATAAAATTATCCTAATTCATAATTTAAAATAAAATAATAATAACATGAGAAAAGTAAAAAAGAAATTTTAAAATATTAATGAATTTTTGAAATTTTAAATAAAAATTCATAATGTTTTTATTTTTCTGATTTTTAAATAAATTTTAGAATTTTTTAAAAAATATCATAAATAAATTTTTTAATTTTTTAATTTTACATCAATTTTATAATTTTTAAAATAAATTTTAGAAATAATTTTTTTATTTTTGGATTTAAAATGAATTTTATAATTTTTGAAATAAATATTAGAAACAAATTTTTAAATCTTTGAATTTTATAATTTTTAAAATAAATTTCACAAATAATATTTTTATTTTTCTAAAGTTTAAACAATTTTCTGGGGATTATATTTTTTCTAAATTCAAACTAATATTTTATTATATTTTTCCACCCTAACAAATGAGTCAACAGAAAAAATCAAAAATAAAAAACGAAAAATTAATATCACGTAAAAAAAAGAGCCTCACCTCATTAATGGCCAGTAGTGTCACAGTCTACAGACGTTCACGGGCATTTTCACCATTTTTTGGTAAGTTAGAAGGTATTTTTAAAAAGTAGTATACTTAATCTCCTAGTTTTTAATAAGAGGAACATACTGGCCATTTATACCAATTTTCTCGAAAGTGAAAAGACAGCTCACAGGTGACCGGCTGGTTAACAGTCTATAGCCGGTCACAGGGCATTTTCACCAATTTTTCATAAGTTAGAAGACATTTTTAAAAAGTGGTATATTTAATGTCCTAGTTTCTAAATAGAGAAAACATACTTTATGGTATTAACACGTGTCCATAAAACAGTTTTCAGGATCTTCCTTTATATTAAGGAAGGATATAATATATAGAAAAACTCATTTGTATCGATACACACTTATATCAATGCAAACAAATGCTTCGATATACATATTTCAATTTTTGTGTGTGGCTTTTTTTACCTTAGTGCATTTATATTTATTTCTTTCTAAATTTATTTTTTATTTTGTGTGGATATATTTTTTCCCTTTTTTCCTGCTGACCTTTGTGTTTGTGTATATATATTTAATTTTTCTACAATTCTTTTTGCTGGAATATTCATTTAGTTATTAGTTGTTATTTCTCATGGACTCGTGACAGGGTATTTTGACCATCACGTTCATTAAAATTTTCAAAGACAACCTGATGTATTTAGGTGGAGTGGTGAGAATAGTATATTGGAGGGTGAGTCTGCCTTGACGTACCATGAAAAGCACATCATTGCCACTATACACACAAAACTCATAGAGTGTGGGATGCTCGAGAGGTTCGACTGAATGTGTTTCAGGCACTTTATGAGGTTTGACGGGAGATCAACTTTGCTGGGAATATGTTCTAATATTTGATGGCACGGGAGGTCATGCTTGATGAAGATGATAGTTCGACTTGGTTTAGGATTTTTGGGCAACTTTGTTTCGACACAGGAGTTTGGCATGATTACCAACCTACGTTTCTGGAATATATCGTTTGACCTCACATTTGCGATGAGCCCTCTCTCATATCACGTTTACATGAGGAGATTCACCAACACATCTGTAGTAGGAAATGTTTGGTGGATTTGTCTGGGGTCAGGGAATTTAGAGATAACCTGAAAGACATACTGAAGATCGCATTCGTCTCGGTGGGTAATAGGTACCATTCGGCACTGACAATCGCACAAATGTTGATCATTAGTTGTAGACCCTAGTGGAAGATGTTGATGCCTTCAACGCTTTTATGCAGGGAGGGGCGTAATTGTAATCGAAGGACTGTCCACTACCCACACACTACTATGTTTTTATCCACATAGACAGGGTAGAGAAGATGCAATACCATGTTTATGGCTCTCCATTAGCTCTACATGTGACCGTTCCACGTATTTATTTAACTTACAGAATTTCTTATCTTGTCCTTTCAGTAAATCATTATTATTAGTTTTCCCCATTACTGTTTGTTTCATTAGTGTTGGGTGTTTGAACGCTTCCTCGGATAGCCACAATATATATTCAGAGCCGTAGTACGAGAGTTTCTCCCGCTGCCTGAGATGAGCTTACCGTGGAAGAAAGGGAGTGGGAAGACTCCGTTTCAAGGAGTAAACTTAAGTAATAGTTAATGAATAATTGCGGTACCAAGTGCATACTAGGGAAAAATATTTTCGTTGGTCTTAAATGTTTTACTTTGATTTTTTTGGTTAATAGAAAAAGAATCACGACTTTGGTCTAATTATCAACTGCAACATGTCATGTAAAACTTATCACTGTTGATCACCAACTATGAATCTTTTGCGAGAAAATTGCACTTTTCGTCCCATTGGACACGGGACAGTTTTATTTTGGTCCCAATACTCTCACTTTTGGCCCCATTAGTTTCAAATGTTGCACTAATGGTCCTAAACCTTTTTTCTGTTGCACTAATGGTCCCAATGTTTTGCAGTTTTGACCCCATAGTTTTTCCAATTGTTTGTTTTAGACGGAAACAACCACGTGATTCGCACGTGACTATTTAATTGACATCATAATCACAGTAAATGGTAACTAACGGCTATTTTCTTCAAAGTTAACAAAACGCGAATGAAATTTTCCCCAATTTGTGAAACCCTAACTTTCTCCCTAATCAAATTCAACATAAAACTCCCGATTGGCTAGCTTAATCCACACAATTTATAGGCGCATCTGCTACATTTTGGAGGGCATTTCAATGGTGATGCAAAGAAAGTGGATGGTACCCTACCCTGCCCCCCGATTATAAAGAATATAAGTCTACATATTTACTTTAAGCTGTCGTGTTTCAGTAATTATAGTAAGAGAAATGGTGTATGAGTAATTAGCTATAAAATACAGGCTTTAAACTTCAGATTCTCTGGGGTTTTGTGAAGAATCAATATTTTATGTTTGAATGTATAGTGTGTGGTCCCTTCCCATGTGATGTTGCTTTACTTTATGTCTAACCTGGCTCCTATTTTGTTTCTTTAATTGTGTTTTGTTGCTTAGTACAGTTGTAGAACATCTGCACACACTTGCACCCTTATTTATGTACTGCAGTTTATGCCTTCTCATTGGGTGGAGTTGGAAAAATGTGCATTTATGTCTGGTAGGTGGAAAAGAGTATTGTTATACCCTGAAGCTGAAACATGGAGGGCTGGTGGTCAATGATATAGGAATATTAGGTTGGATAGAAGGTACATGCTCAACTTTTGACTATGTGGATACTAGGGAAATTGGGATAAGATACCTTGAGAGCTGTGCTGAACAACTGGGCTATATAAAAGCTAAGAAGTTTTATGAGATGGTTGAATGAGGAGGTTTGAAGAGGGTTGAGTCTGAATATGACCTGTGGATGGTCATTCAAAGATCCAAAGGGAAAGAGTTCACCATTTTTCTAGAAGGGAAAAATCATGTTGTGCCTAAAGAGGATGAGTATCCTAAAGGAGAAATTTTATTTTTTGATGAAGATGATACCACAGATGGGTTGGTACAAAACTTAAAAGTGAGTGATCTGTAAGAAAAGGAAACCACCTAAAGAGCAGCCTACCCAGCCAGAATGAGTCAGATTTTGATTATGTGGCATCTGATGAAGAGGTTCAAGACCAGCAATATGCCATTGTGTTCTGGACATCAACAGCTATGAACCCACAGTTTAGGTTGCAATAGATATTTTGTACCGAACAACTCTTTAAACAGGTTGTTAATAGTTACTATGTGAGAGTTGGTCATGCCACAAGGTTCACAAAAAATGATGGTAGAAGAATTTATGCCAGGTGCAAAGTGGAGGGCTGTGAGTGGCATATAAATGCTTTGAAGGTAAAGAATGAAGAGTCATTCCAAATCAGGGAGATGGAACTCACCTACACATGCCCAAAGTAGTACTCTGTTGACAATGTCAATTCTAAATGGTTAGCCTTAAGGTATGAGAAGTCTTTCAGAGCAGATCCCAAGAGGAGTGTTAGAGGATGGAGAAAAGAGGCAACTGAGGAGCTGGGTGTATACATGTCACCATTTCAAGCATACAGGGCAAATAAGAAGGCTCTTAAACTGATTGAGGGTGACATCACTAACAGATATGGGAAGCTTTGGGACTATGCTGGTACCTTGCTTGAATAAAATCCAAACCCTACAGTGATTGTACAAGTTGACAAGACTCCAGAAGGCAACAAGTTTAAGAGGCTATATGTTTGTCTCATGCTCTGAAGACATGATTTAAATCTTGTTGCAAGCCTTAGGTAGGAGTTGATAGATGCCACCTTAGGTGCCTGTTTGGTTGCTCAACCTAAGAGTTGGGTTTATGTAATCAAATGGGCTTTTGAATTGATATTGTAAACTGGGTGTAATTTATTAATATTTTTGGATGGGTGGTTATGTGGGTTAGTGAGTCACTGGATAGGTATAATAGTTGTTTGGTTTAACATTCAATTCGGGAGATATAAGAATTAAATTACTTGTTTACCCCCATCTTGGTAAAAAAATTGGGTGTAATAGAATAATTTTGTGGAGACCACTCAACCTCATTGTCCATCCCTCACCATTGGCTGCCCAAACTAATTCACGCCACTATACTTTCAATTCCTTAGCCAGGTAATTTTTCTGCAAACCCATGCCTGCACCATTGCATGGTGTGTGGGAGTAGTTTACAGATTCGTTTTGCTTCGATTTGAAACCAGAGAAACATAAACAAAGAAAACAATTAGATTTTATACTTAGCCTACCAAACATTACTTTAATGAAGGACATAGATTCAATGTGGACAAAGCAGATGATTCCCGTGGAGAAGCTTTACCCTCTTCCGATACCAGTCGTGACGAGGTGATTTGCTTGATCTTGTAGAGAACTGTGCGGCTGCTCATACAGAGAAAATCCTATTTAATGACTTGTCTTTTAATTCAGGGGTAAAATTGTCATGAAATCGTTGCGTTAAAGTTCAGGTTATAACAACCCACCACCCCCTGGGTCACAAACAACCGGGCCAGCCTGTTTTTTCCACACGGGCTTGTTACAAGACCAGGGCACTGCCCACGGCAACCAAACAATGTAATAAGTAGGTTATATTATTTAATAAGGGTTATAAACCCCAACCAAACAGAGCCTAGAGGTCTAACACCAGGAGTTTTATTAACTGCAGTATGTATGGATCCAAACAATGATCCACATCCTTTGGCTTATGCAGTAGTAGGTGTTAAGAATGGTGAGAATTGGGAATGGTTCCTGAATTTGCTAAAAGAAGATTTAATGGGTGAAAGAGAGGACGTGTATGCATTTATGTCAGACAAACAAAAAGGTTTAATCTCAGCTTTTTAAGAGGTATTGCCAGGTTTTGAAAACATATTTTTTGTGAGACATCTTCATGGTAATATGAAGAGAGTGGGATTTAGAGGCAATGCTTTCAAAAGGCTCCCGTGGGAGGCTACAAAAGCCACAACAATGCCAAGTTTCAACAGGGCAATGGAACAAATCGGGAAGCTTGACCCTAGATGTTTGGAATGGCTGAAAGATAAACATCCCTAGGCTTGGTCAAGATCACACTTCAATACATTTGGGAAGTGTGATGCTCTGGTGAATAATATGTGTGAGTAATGGAATTTTGCATTGCTTGATGCAAGAGCGAAATCTATACTGACCATGTTGGAATGGATTAGGGAGTACTGTATGACAAGACTACAAAAGAATAGAGACAAAGCTAAGAGAAGGTGAGAAGGGAGGAAAATATGCCATAGGATAAGAAAGATAGTTGACAAAATGATGGAGGACTCTTCAGACTGTGTACCATTGAAGTCCAATGAGTATAGCTATGAGGTTTCAAGTTCAGATGGAGGCAGGTATACAGTTGATCTCTTAGGAAAGACATGTGATTATAGAATGTTGGATGTTTGTGATGTCCCCTATAAGCGTGCAATTAGTGCCATTAATGCAGCTGGAAAGGACCCTGAGGATTTTGTGCATAACTGTTACTCAATAGGCACATATTATGAAGTTTATGCCCATGCTATTGCCCCAATGAATGGAGAAGAATTGTGGAACAAGACAGGTTATATCCCACCCCTTCCTCCAAATTTTTGGGAAAAAAAAAAGAGGGAGACCACATATCTTACACGTATACTTATTTTACACATACAAGCACACACTGTCGCGATCAACACCCTATAAATGTAGTAACCTATAGCATGTTGATAGTAATGATATTGCATAAGAAAAAGTAGAGAAAGTCCTACCTATGTTGATAATTTCTCATTGTTCATGAAATATTCCAAGGGTCTCCTTAATGTATCAACTTCCAAGTTGTCCAACTAAACTTTATGTCTTTTTCTGATTATGACATCAAATCAGTTTAGAACTCAATTTAAACTTAGGTAATAAGGACAACTTATCAAACACATATACTTATTATATATCACAAGGTACACTGTTGCAATCAGTGGCCATGAATGTTTTAAGTTGTAGCATATTGACAAATATGATACTGTCAAAGGTAAGGATGAAAAGGTTCTAGCTACATCAAATCCCAATAGTGTGATATTTCTAGAGTCGTTTCCTTAGCATAGTTTCTTCAGGTTGACCATTTAAACCATAAATTTCTACACTTGAACCACGCTTCGCTGTGCTACTCTGATACTCTCTTGTTCTTAGCTTCACACCGATCTTCAGGGAAATTTGGCCATAGGACTTTAAAGTCAATTCTTTGTTCAGTACAATAAATCATAACCTTCTTTATTCACCCATTTAATTCATTCTTAAACTGAAATCAAAACCTTTCAACCCTATAAGTTGTTAGTCAACATCCACTTTGTACTTACTTACGTTCATCTAACATTTCTTGCATCCTTGAAATTGTTAGGTAGTCTGTTAAAGGTACTCTGGCTTCTCAGCTCACACCACATTGCATTTAATCCCAATTCTTTTCCAAACTTCTTTTTTTTTTCTCTTTTGCATATTCCTATAGACTCATCCCTTTTGGTAATTAATAAAAATATTTCCAAAGTTTTTTTTTTCCTCAATCATTTTATTATAGTTGTAAAACAGCTGAACCATTTTCTAAAGGAAAGAAAATGTATACAGATTTAAACATTTTCCTAACAAAACTAAACATTTTTTTTTTTGTTACATTTAGACTCAAATGATTTTTCCTCCAATAGCTAAATCATTTTTTTTTTTTGTTAAATTCTAACTCAAAGTCCGAGGTGAAATTGAACCTCTGCTCTGATACCACCTGTAACACCCCAACCCTGCAAGCAGGTGAATGATTGCCACTAAAACATATTTCTACTTTTAAAACATTTATCAGCAGAAGACTTTTAATAAAAATACGAGTTAAGAAAATTCTTCATAATAATAAATTAAACTATTCTTTACATAAAAGCTAACTCGTATAAAACCCACATCTTGAGTCAAAATCATAATATATTTTTCCAATATCATTAGAAATATAAACTTTTAATTTATAGTAAATACTCAAAAGCTAAAACATTTATAATTTTAGCTCTATCAATGAAAACTGAAGACTTATAATGTGATACTTAACTTTAGATGCATTTACATTATTCTTTATTCTTCTTATTGGGAATTTGTCCACACCAGCTAGATCCCCTGTCTTCCATTTGTCCTGAAAATATTTTAAGCATAGCATCATGAGTTATGCGAACATAGTGAGAGAACTCAGTAAGCAGTTGTACTGAAT
Organism: Ajuga chamaepitys; assembly: GCA_958295605.1. Classification (NCBI taxonomy): domain Eukaryota; kingdom Viridiplantae; phylum Streptophyta; class Magnoliopsida; order Lamiales; family Lamiaceae; genus Ajuga; species Ajuga chamaepitys. The sequence continues at coordinate 20,951,398 of OY282506.1, read as the reverse complement.
GAACATGCACTATAATAAATACATCCTTGACTTAGGTGCCAATCTTACGACACAAAAGCCTTTGACTTAGGAGCCAATCTGACGACTCAGAAGCCATATTGCGTGACTTAGGAGCCAATCTTACGACTCAAAAGTCTGACTAGGAGCCACATTTACGACTTGAAGCCATATTGTTAAGATCACTTAAGAGTCAATCTTAGGACTCAAAAGCATTCGACTTATGAGCTAATATTATGACTCAAAAGCCTTACTCAAAAGTCCGTCTTACGACTTGAGAGTAATCTTAAGCCCGAAGGCGAACTATAAATCACAATACAAATCCAATAGTGTAAATGCTACAAACTTACCCACTTTTCATGAAGACATTCTTTGATTGATGTTGATGTTCTTTGATTGAATTGCTTTGAAGAAGCTCCAACGTTGCCTGGTCCAACTCATACTGCACTCGCTGATAGTAGACCTTTAGTCTTATTGATTTCATTGTTACTCTTCTTTTCATCAGAAATTATTCTATTTATTATAATCTTAGCTTATATGTATAACTAGTGCACATGTATACTTATATTTACACATTTAATCATATTTAGAATACATTAATATATTAGTATGTAACACATAACATATTATATATGTAAATAATAATGACATAGTATGTATAGTAACATGCGTGTAACTTAACTAACTTATTAATACATTTATGTTCGCATAATTCGTATAAGAATGAACATTTATATACATATACATTATATGCTATAATTTAACATACATAAATAGTTCATTAAATCTAAGTGTATGCATGTTTTTATAAAAATCTTCTATTATAGTTAAACATAGCTAGTTTTAGGTCTCTGACTAGCCTGTCTTGTAAATTTCGTTATAAATCATATATTTCATAAAAACCTCTAAAATTTTAATTATAAACTTTTAAATTTATAAAATATGGAATAGTAAATCAGTTTTTAAAAAGGTGTAGGAAATAATTTTATAAAATTCATTTTCTAAGAGCAAATTCTACTATTTTATTTCTAAAATCAGCTTATTTTGTAAAATTCATTAAGAATTATTAACTCAATGAAACACCGTCAAATTTTAATAATAGACTCCTAACATCATATGTTATAACATAGTATAACAGTTTTTAATATAAAGTAATATGTTTATATAATTTTCCAAAGTCGCATGTAGAATATGAATTTTGACGACTAGTGAAGTCTAGTGAAATTCACACATTTAGTTAATATAATCTCTTATTTATATAATATTTATAATTATATGAAGATCATAAGTAATAAAAAATAAAAATATCTAACAGTATAAAACACATTTAATAAACATGCGTGTACCGATTTTGCATCACGTAGCAAAATCGATAGATTAGCAATCAACCATATATGAACCCTAAGTCATGTGTACTAACTAATATGCATCATATCTATTACCTACTTAATATAAATCAACAAAATAATTAAATTTCTAAATCTATATAAATTAAAAATAAGAAAATAAAATTATTAAAAAAGATATACCTTAAAAATATACTAAAACAAAACCTCCAAACACCGTTGGACAGACCGGACCGTCGAATGTTGTTTAAAAATAAACTACTAAGGGCCTCCTAATTAAAGGAATCCCTTTGTAAATACATATATTTAGTACGTATTTTTTTTCCCATAAAAGGAAATATATATTATATTTATATATTTAGCATGAGGTTGCCTTTTATGTTTTTCTCGATGTTGGATTCAAAGAAATAATTAATTTCTCAATTGTGAGAATAATCATGTTATGAGGTGGCGGCAGTAAGAAATAGCCACTAGGTGTCTTATATTTTAATAACATTTTCTTATTATTATTTTAGCATTTAGGGAAGAGAGATAAGAATGGATGTCTATTCCTAAACATAAACTATTTGCATTTTAATGGTGTGTAGATGACGTGAATTTAGTGCTTTTAGATGGTTAAATATTAGCATTAATTTATATTAGTATATTATATTTATTGCTATGTACTATATATATTTTTACGCATAATATTAACATGCCGTATTTATATTATTTAGTGTAACTCAATAATGTATCATGTAAGATGATAAGTAGTTAGTGCAATTTCTTCTCGTATATTTCGGAATTACACTAAAATAAATTTAGGAATTAAGGATAAGGCTTTTCTAAAATATTTTGATTACATTATACGTATCCAAAATTTTACGTAAAATCATGCAAATAATTGACTAATAGTATTAAAATTTTACCTATAATTCCTAAAATAAATTCTTCTCGTATATTAAACGAAATTAAAATATTTTTTTATGATTCTTGTCTTTTGTACCCTTCTTTCTTAATCAAACTAGTGTACGAATAAACTTGGTCCCCTTGATAGCTCCTCTTGTAAAATTGAGTAAAAATACTTTGTCTCTTAAAAGTTCATTAGCCTAAGCATTTGGATAAATAATTTGACTTTAAAATCTTTAAAATGAAATAAACTTAAAGATAAAAGGCAAACATAAAAGTCTGTTGCTTTTGGTTTTGGGGTGTTAAAATATTGGATTGAAATTGTGGGAAATTGATTTTGTCCAATGATACTAATTGAGTGTGTTGTGTATTGTGCAATGAGATGTGCACTCAATAATCAATTATGTAATATTTTAAATTACAATGATCAATGATGTAAATATAAACAAAAGAATCTGTTAATTTTCTTAATCTTTTTGGTAGAGCTAAACTGATAATTCAGCAATAATACAATACTTCTTATTCATAGTTGGTAGCGAGGTCGTTTCTTACCACCAAATTAAACGTATATATATAAGAATATGTATACGCGATACCTAGCCTACGACTCTAACGAGTAGAGTGGTAAGTAAGGGTCGATCCCACAGAGAACGGTGGATTAGTGTTGTTCGGATATTACAAGCAACTAATGATTTACGACGGATAGGGTAATAAACTTAAACAAGTAAACGAGGGGGGTTTTGGATTGAATTAACAACTAAATGCTAACAAGTGATCAACTAAAATTCTAGATAAGCAATAAATATTTTTGGTATTTTATATCAAACAAAGAAAGACAAATAACAAATGTTTTTCGGGTTTAGAATATGATAAAAGGTCTACCTTCGATCTAGCATCCCCTTGAATCTGACTACCTAATGATTATCGTTGATGTCCCAAATTCAATGCGATTTAAACCCTTATCCCACAATCTACAAGGTCCGCTTATGTAGACTGTGTTGTCCCTTAATTGTGGATAAATCGAAGGTACGCTTATCGATTTATCCCTACCCAAATCAATTAGTGATCCAAACAAGCTCTTTTCACACTAATTGATATTGGGTGGTCACGAGCTAGAACAACGGAATAAATAAAGCATAAACCTCGACACGATCGGGTTTAGAGGCCAAACTCTATAATGCCACCAATGATATCAAGCATTGTTCGCTACTAAGGGAAATTGAAGCTTCAACAATCACGGAAAGTGAAGCTCAATCTCTAGCAACATACAATAAATGCCTCCCAAAGGGTGATCAATCCTAAAACAAGCATCTAGGCATGAGACAACCCAATCAAGCATTATAGAACATTTAAATTGCATAAATAAGGTAACATCAAGAGTCAATAATCACATTCTCATCATCAATCAAGGTTCAACATGATCAAGGGTATAATTTAGGGTGCTAGCCACCCATTACACCTAATACAATCAAGAAATTACAGAAAATACAAGAATTTATAAAGATAGAGTGATAAAACCCAAGGATGATCAATGGGGAAGATGTTGTGACTTCTTCTTGCCCTTCTCTCCTCCTTGGATGTGATGGTGGCTAAATAGTGCTTCCAAAAGCATCAAAAAAGTTAGGCCAAATTCGAATGGGATGATATATATATATATATAAGGGAAGAAAGTGCTAGTGAAAATAGGCAAAATCGCATTCAGGATTTTAAAACAGGGTAAGCAATGTCGGCCGAGATGAAAGTGTGTCTCGGCCGAGACGTGAAAAAGAGATTTTTTAGCTGGTGGGTCGAAGGCTGATCTCGGCCGAGATTCAACTTCATCTCGGCCGAGACGTGAAAAGGGAAAATTGGGGCTGGCTAGGGTTTGACTCATCTCGGCCGAGATCTTGGTCTTTTGAAAATCCTGAAATCTCTGGAAACTCATCTCGGCCGAGATGCGTTGCTTGTCTCGGCCGAGATCTTCAGTTCTGCAAATCTTCATGTTTACCCTGGAGACTCATCTCGTTCGAGTTTTCATCCTGTCTCGGCCGAGATCTTTAGTTAGCCCTTCCTTTTGTTGCCTCGATCGATCCCTCGACTCCGCAGTCGTTTGATGTTCTTTTTCGATCATTTTTCACCTGTCTTAACACAAAACAACACAAACGTATTATTTTGCCCATGAGAGTACAAAAGCACTAAATACACGTGATTATGCACATTATTGACACTAAAATGACACTAAAAGTGACCTAAAGTGCGTGCACGGAACACGTGTACCAATAGTTCATAGTTCCGACAAATCTTGTAACATAACATGGTAAAAAGGTGAAAAATATTTTACATAGTAGCAAAGTTGACGATTAACAATGTAAAACACAATCTCAAATTAAAACAAAATTGAAAAATTAAGATTTCACAGTTCTTTTGGCAAGACATATGAATTAGTTTGCTTTCATGTTTTCTGAAAAGTCTTTCTTGATTTCCTTCTACCTTCCACCTAAATAAACATGAAATTCTGATTACACAAAAGAAAAAGTAAGATGATCGGTCATTTTCTTTAAACCACATATATTCTCCAAATCAGTCCATAAATTTAAGGTTGAAATCACTAACATTCCTAAAAAAGTAGCCTAATTAAAGCATTTAAGAATTGATTAAAAATAATACATATAATTAATAGAGCTCGAATGGCTTAGATGATGACACATGTCTTGCCGGATGAGGAAAGGGTGTTTGGGCAAAAAAACTAAGAATTGGCTAAAAAAAATAGAGGATTTTGCTTATATATATATATATGTTTATATATATATATTATCTCACTTCTTTGCTTTAAAAGTTTATAAACCAAATTCAGTGTGCAACTGTTCACGATTAAGCTGATGAAAACCGTGTATGAGGCATATATTCCCTCCGTCCCACCTTATTTTGCACACTTTCCGTTTTCATCTGTCTCAGGTGAACTTGCACACTCCTTAAAAAGGAAAGTTATAACACAATCTCCACCCTCAATCAATCTTTGAAAAATTAACAAAATCTCAAAAAGCAACTTTTCTTAATACTGGTGTCAACCCCCCCCCCCCCCCCCACACATGCAAGATAAAGTGAGACGGATGGAGTATTATTTAAAAGTATACGAAGTTAGATTTAGATATAAGCATTTGAAGACAAAAACTGTGCAAAAAGTAAACCAAAAGTTGATTACTTTATAATTTAGTGCTTTTGTTTTTAGAAGAGACATACTTTAGTAACTTGTAAAGTATAGTTGTTCTAGTTTGATTTGAGACATATATTACGATAGAGTGAGTCTTGTGTGTGGCGGATACATGGATCTCATTACCCGTGTGTCAGAGCGTTATTTATCCAAATCAAGGAGAAGACGAAGCCCATTTACCCCTTTACTTTTCACTATACTTAAGTTGGTCTGTCATACGGAATGAGATCGTGTGACCGCCACAAACAGAGAAATTTGCACTTTTGATTCCATAGGAGACACACCTGTTTCAAAATGGTCCCAGGCCTGACACTTTTACACCATTGGTTACAAATGTTGCACATTTGGTCCCACAGTTACTGAAACCGTTAAATTTACTAGTAGTTTCAGTCCCATACGTTTTGCACTTTCAGTCCCAAGTTTTTTGGCATATGTCATCCCAATTCACTATAAAAAATGGAGGTTCATGTTACATTTTGTAGTATTTAATTTGGATCTACCGTGTGTAATATCTAATACTCTACTCGTGCGAAAAATTCCGGCGAGCAAATTAGAAAAATATTTGAAAATCATAAACTTATTTAAAAAAATCTAAAACCTAAAATTTAAAATATCAGAAAACTAACTAAAAATGTTATTTAAAAAAATCAAAAAAATTGAAATATTTATAAAATTATAAAGATTGAAAAATTTAAATGTGTCTTAAAAGGGTTTAAAAATTTTAAAATTTCTAAATTAAAAAAAGTCTACTTATTTTATAAAATTAGATTTTCTCAAAAAATTATTTTCTGAATTCTAAATAATTTTTTTTAATTCTTCATAAGTTACTTTAAATTCTTTTAAGAAAATTCACTTATTTTTTTAAAAAGTACTTCCGACATTTTATAGATACTTTTAAATATTTTAAATGATTTTTTTAGATTTCAAAATAATTCACAGATTTGTCAACCCTATTTGGATAATCCCTTTATAAGTCCCTAAATGTTATGTATTGTTCTAGAATTTAAAAAATTTACATAATAATAATTTAAATAAAACGGGTTATATTTGTTCCCCGGGATCAATTGATTGATAACGTGCGTATATCACAAATAATTAATAGCATTTGTAGCTCACTTATTTTTTAATAAATACCCCCGAAACGTATCGTCAACGTGAGATTTTTCTCCCTGCGAACGATAGATTGATAAATAATTAAGAAAAAAATAGATTGAAATCTAAAAAAATTCAGTTAAGATATGTAAAAGTATCTATGAAATGTTGGAAGTAGTTTTAGGAAGAAATTAATTTTCTTAAAAGAGTTTAAAGTAATTTATGAAAGGTACAAAATTATTTAGAATTTAGAAAATAAATTTTTAAGTAAATCTAATTTTATAAAATATTTTAATGCAAAAAAATTTAAAATTTTAAGACAACTTAAAATTTTCATTTTTTAGAATTTTTTAAAAATTCCATTTTTTTGAAAACTAATTTTTCTAAATTTAATATTTTCAGTTACTTTATGATATTTTAAATAAATTTTAGAATTTTTTTTTAACATTAATTGGTTGTTTAAATTATTTTATAATTTTTAAATATTTTTTAAGTTTAAGAGGGTAAAAAATGAGAGAGTTAGAACCGAATCACAATAAAATGTGTCCGGTAAGACTAAAACTACAAAAATCTTGAAGTTATGACGTCACACTAACGGTCATGTGCGAAGCATGTGACTGTTAGCCGTTAATCACAAATGGCTGAAAATTTTTGGGACCACTTTTGCCAAAATTTTGGAACCATTTATGCAAAAAATTGACGTTTGGGACTAAACTTGCAACGTTTGAATCCAATGGGGTCAAAATACCAGGACTGCGAACATTTTAAAACGGTGCATGTCATGTGGGACCAAAAGTGCAAAATTCTCGCACATGCACGTTTTTGTCATTAAAATATAAGTTATTTAATATTGTACTATCTCCTCTTTTAGAAGAATACCACAATTATTTTAGATATTGAACTATAGTTTTTTTCGTAACTTGTGTTTGAAAAATATTTTAAAATAAAGTTAGATTAAAACTTCCGTACATCAGGACTGAACCAATTTGATTTATAAATTCTTTGAAAAATCGAACCAATAAACAGAACAGATCTAGAGATTTTTCTAACTTTTTGTTTAATCTCCGAATATCTTAAATTTTGGTCTAGTTTTAAGGACCTTCAAATTTTCGAACTGCTTTGAAACGTGTTCACACCTGGTAGATTTACCAAAATATCCAATGAAATTTGTCAAAGATAAAGTGAACATAAATTCATGTGGCTTGGATTTAATTTTACTGAAATGCAAGCACTAACAAAGATTTAAAGTTGCAACTAATGGGAGTTTTATTTATGTTTCCTTTCTCTTTTGTGTCACAATTTTTTTTTTTTTTTTTGTCTTTGGATTGGAAAATGCATAGGCTTATTATTAACTAATTTTTACTCTTTTGTATTGTGTTCGAAAATACTTTTCAATTTTAATATTTGTTTCGTCCCAAAATAAAAATGTATTCCATAAAAATGTATTCTTTTTGTTATTTTCTGACATTTAGACGATAGTACAATGTTATAAAAATCATAAATTATTGCTCATATAATATGTTTACTTATTGATTTAACTTGTTCAATTATATATTTATTAATGAATTAGATATTTCAATTTTTATTTATACTAGTAAAGACAAAACTATTAATTTGGAAGAAGAAAATGTTATTTAATGAGTTCTCTAATTTTTTTCAATTTTATTTATACTAGTGAAGAAAAAACTATTAACTTTGGAAAAAAAATTGTTATTTAATGAGTTCTGTAATTTCTCCAAATTTTATTTATTAGTAAACACAAAACTATTGATTTGAAAGAAACAAATGTTATTATATGAGTTCTGTAATATTTTCAATTTTTATTTATACTAGTATAGACAAAACTATTAATTTGGAAGAAAAAAATGAGTTCTGTAATTTTCTTTTTCTTTTTTATTTATACTAGTAAACACAAAACTATTAATTTGGAAGAAAGAAAATGTTATTTAATGAGTTCTGTAATTTTTATTTATACTAGTAAAGACAAAACTATTAATTTGGAAAACAAGGAATGCTATTTTTTTTAATTTTTATTTATACTAGTAAACACAAAACTATTAATTTGAAAGGAAAAAAAAAAAATGTTATTTAATGAGTTCTGTAATTTTTTTCAATTTTTATTTATACTAGTAAACACAAAACTATTAATTTGGAAGAAAGAAAATGTTATTTAGTGAGTTCTGTAATTTTTTCAATTTTTATTTAAACTATTAATTTGTAAGAAAAAGAATGATATTTAATGAGTTCTGTATTTTTTTTTTTAATTTTTAATTATACTTGTAAACACAAAACTATTAATTTGAAAGAAAAAAAAATGTTATTTAATGAGTTCTGTAATTTTTTCAATTTTTATTTATACTAGCAAACACAAAAGTATTAATTTGAAAGAAAAAATTGTTATTTAATGAGTTGTGTAATTTAGGCTAGTGTGACTAAAATTTTAAAAGATAATTAACCACAAAACTCAAAAGTTGTATTGCAATAATGGAAGTACACTACATATAATTGTGGACTATAACTAGGTTGCGATTTTATGAAACCCTCAATTAAGGACAATATAGTAATTTCCAGCACCTGATTGCATCAAGTATATCACTGTCCGATAGCCGGAAAAATCCATAACCCCCCGCCCGCTCCACCCCCATCTTTACCCCGGCCCCTACTCCGCTGTTTTCTGCCGCCGTTCCTCATCCTTCCCAATTTACCTCTGCCTCCAAGATCTCCTTCTGCACATCCTTACCGTAAATCACTCACAATCCAGGGGCAGTTCCGGATTATTCAATTGAATCCGGCATCTGTATAAACCCCTATCTTCTTCATAACTGCGGAGATGCCTTTGAACAATTCATTATTTGTCGATCTAAATGGAGCTTTGCATTGAATTGTTGATTTGAATTACGAATTCGCAATTTATTATGAGGTCATCGTCGATTTGGCCGGAGAATTCCGCCTCAGCGGCTGCTGCTCCCCTGCCATCATCGTCGAATTCTCAGCTGCTGGTGCCTCCACCGGTGGGCCCTGCTCAAGGCTCAGATTCGAGGCACAGGTTGAAACTTTTGCCCTATTTTAACCTCAATCTTGCTAATTTTATCTGGAATTTGATTGTCTTGAATTGATTTGTTTAATTATTGTTTTTGAGCTGCTTTTTTAGGTTTTTGGTGAATGCATGCTTGAACTCAGTGCAATTAATATTTGATCTGTGGTGCCAAGTTGCATGCTTGAAACGGGAACTGACTAATTTCTTCCAATATTCTTTCTTTTATTGAATACTAATCATAGAGTCAGATCTAAGAATTTTACCTCTCTTCTTGTTTATTAAGCTTCAGTTTTTATTTATTAAGCTGCAATTGTAGCTTGAATCATTTGTATAATTTTTTTATGTCGCTAAATGAAGGTTCTGTAAGATGTTTTCTTTTTTTATTTTTCAGCATAATGCTAGTTATGAGAGAAAGTGAAAATTAAGTGTCATATTCATTTGAATTTGAATTTATTTGGAATTGTTACTCATAATATAGTCTTAACAGCTACGTGGGCTGTTAGGTGGTTTACAATAACAAGATTTTATGTGCCCTTCCCCATATAACGGATAATCACTCAGACGTGTAATTTGACTTTAAACATTCCATCTATTGTTCACTTCTAACCCCTTTTTTGGATTATGATGTATTATTTTGTGTTCATTGTTTAATGTCTAACATTTTTCCCTCTATTCTAACTTCTTCTTTATGCTTATTTTGTATTCACTACTTATTGTGAAAAGTTGTCAATTGGCCCCTATCAATGTTGTAAATGTCATGTAAAATGTTGACGAAACTTGAAGTAAATGAGCATTAATCAGTCATGTGCGTTATGATTTTTTTTTGGGCCATGTGGTAGATGTTCCATTGGTATGCGTTTAAATGAACACTGTTGTTTGTGAGACCAAGTTGTAATGATTTGTTTGTCTTTTCTTCCTATTCTTTGTAAGTCCACAACTTAATTATTTGGTTATTTGGGAAAGTGGTTCATGCGCCACTGTCAGAAACCTGTGGCTGTTTCGACATTTTGAGGAAATATAGCTACCTTTTGTTTACTTATTTGAGTGGATCTAAAGATAAATGTATACTTGCAATCAGTTTATAGTCTTCTACCATATTATATTTATATTTGAATATTTTTTGTTCATTTAGGTGCTCCTGTATGTTGCATATTTGATTTGACGATTGGTACATTAATTTTTCGGTTGTAGCAACATGATTAATAAACTTTGTATATGGTTGAGGGTTAGTAACTACGTGTCTTTCCACAAATTTGCATGGAAATGCACCAATTCTTTTTGACATGCTAAATTCCCTCGCAGTAATGTGTTTAAACTGTTAGCTCTGAGAGAGGTGTCTCCTCAGACAAAGAGAGCTCCCAAACGATTTTGGGGCAAGGAATCTACTCGTCACAATAAATCATCTGTACTTAAAAGTGCCTCAGCAAAAGATGCGAGACAAGAACTTCGATCATGGTATTTACTAGTCGTATGTATTTTGTACAATATATTCATTATAATTTAACTATGGATTAGTTGATCTTTCAAAGTATATCTGCAGGGGAGAGGCAGAGTCGTTACTGCATTTGTCAGCCAACTATTGCCCTCTGCTGCCTCCACCAAGGTCAACCATTGCAGCAGCGTTTAGTCCTGATGGGAAGACACTGGCTTCCACTCAGTTAGTCTCTGTTGCCACTCTGCTCTGTATATATATATATATATATATATATATATAATATGTTTTATTTTTAATCTTTCCATGTTGTCCATTCTGCAGTGGAGATCATACAGTGAAGATAATTGATTGCCAAACTGGAACATGCTTAAAGGTGCTCAGTGGTCATCGAAGGACACCTTGGGTGGTAATCTTTCTTCTCGTTATTATATATTCTTTGGTGAATGATTATCTGATACAATTTAATGCCTGAACTATTACAACATAAAATAGTGACGTTTAAACAAAGAAAGAAAAAAAGAAAAAAAGGAAGAAGAAGAATCCCTACTGTATTAGCTTGTTCTGGATCTCTGTAAATCTATATTAACATATTAACATATATTCTTAGAAGTTCAGTTTTTAAATAGTTTCAGCTTGGACAAGCTGGACCATGTCTAAGTCTTGCTTTATTACCTGATTTGTGTTGATGCGACTTCTGCAGGTTAGGTTCCATCCACTCTATCCGGAAGTTGTTGCAAGTGGAAGTTTAGACCATGAAGTTCGCTTGTGGGATGCGAAAACTGCAGAGTGTATAGGATCGCGTGATTTTTGTAATCACTCAGAACATTTTCTTTTTCCAGATATGCACTTCTATAATTCATTATTTCTCCCTACTAACGTGACATGCTAAAAATATTACTCCTTGCAGACCGACCTATAGCTTCAATTGCATTCCATGCGCAAGGGGAAATTTTGGCTGTAGCATCAGGCCACAAGGTTAGAATTTAGAGTTTAATGGTGGCTTTTATCGAGATTAGGTAGCTGCAGTTTGTTAACGTTGCTTATATGCAGCTGTATATATGGCACTACAATAGGAGAGGGGAGGCTTCCTCACCAACAATTATACTAAGGACACGCCGTTCCCTCCGTGCGGTGCATTTCCACCCGCATGCTGCTCCGTTTCTTCTAACTGCTGAGGTACTACTTCTGCTTCTATTAAAAATTTTATTCTCAATGTAGGAGCCTCATAGTACTGCTCTTGTCAGGTCAATGATCTCGACTCTTCAGACCCTACAATGACACTTGCAACATCCCCTGGCTACTTGCGCTATCCCCCTCCAACTATATATCTCGCAGATGCTCACTCTGCTTTTCAGTCAAACTCCGGAAATGAGTTACCAATCATGTCTATACCATTTCTAATATGGCCGTCAATTAGCAGAGGTGATGTGAATTCACTTTCCCCACAAACCGATGCTGAACTGAGCTCTACTACTTCACAACAAAGGGCGGATTCTTCTGCCTCTGTGCGACTTCTTACATATTCGACTCCATCGGGTCAGTATGAACTCGTGTTGTCTCCAATCCAATCCCCCGCACGGGAAGAGCCACAAAATGCTTCGTTGACAAGGGAAACGGAGAATTCTGCTGTTCAACCTGTTGTAGATGCAATGGAGACAGATTTGCAAGCTGAAGATAGGAGCAACCAGTTTTTCCCGTTTGGTGACCCTGCATATTGGGAGCTTCCGTTTCTGCAAGGGTGGTTGATTGGTCAAAGCCAAGCTGGCCAACGTGCTATGCACTCACAAAATGGAGGTCCAACAGAAGGTTTGTCTTCTTATAATGCAATAGGAAATCCGTCGTCCATGGTTCCTCCAATAATTCCTAGTGTCAGCAATTCAAGAGCTGCTGGAAGATCAGGTTCACGACATCGATCTTCCCGCTCCCGCACAAGGCCAGCAATTCTATCTGGTGATGGTACTGCTTTCAACAGTACCCAACCTGAGCATAGTAATTCACAACCTTTCACAAGCCAAGTCCAGTCTGAGGTAGCTACCTCATTGGCTGCAGCTGCAGCTGCAGAGCTACCTTGCACTGTGAAGCTTAGAGTATGGTCTCATGATGTGAAAAATCCTAGTGCACCACTTGACACACAGCGCTGTCGCTTAACGATTCCCCATGCCGTTCTTTGCAGGTATGTAGTGCTATTAATCTTTCTATTGGTCGGTGGTTTCAAACAATGATAAGGTTAAGGAAAATTAGTTAGTTTTACTCTTTCCCTGACTGTATTTAGTGAGTCTTTGATCTAATCCTACAGTCTACATGCCTCATATGTGGCTTAATTATCCCCTAATATTTGCTTCTCTGTTTTCCATGTTTCTCCTAGCTGAGCTAAATCAAATGCTTACATGTGGCATTTAATTTTGCAGTGAAATGGGTGCTCACTTTTCACCTTGTGGAAGATTTTTAGCAGCTTGTGTAGCATGTATCCTACCAAACATCGACACTGATCCAGGGCTGCACGGCCAGGTTCACCATATTACGGGGGTTTCGACATCTCCGACTAGACATCCGATTTCGGCCCACCAAGTTATGTATGAACTGAGGATATATTCCCTTGAGGAAGCTACGTGAGTACCAAAATCTTTATGCTGTTAAGTGTTCCTGTTCGAGATTTTCATCTGAGATCATGGTTTCTTTGTGTAGGTTTGGTTCTGTTGTAGCATCTAGAGCAATCAGAGCCGCCCATTGTTTAACTTCAATCCAGGTTTGTTATATAACTTACATTACTGGATTTCAGGACATATGGCTGTCAGCACTTCATTTGTGCGTTGAACCATGACCGGGAAAATCAGATATTTGGATGATCATTTAGATTTTTGTAGTAGTGGTAAAACCCATGACTTTGATTTTTTGTTCTTTACTCAAAGTCCTCTTGCAACTGCAGTTTTCTCCAACCTCCGACCATCTGTTACTAGCTTATGGTAGGCGGCATAGTTCCCTCCTTAAAAGTGTTGTGATTGATGGAGATACCACGGTACCAATTTACACAATTCTGGAGGTGAGATTTATGTGCAACAACCTTTATTCGCTGAATTCATGTGCACGTTATCTATTCTTCTGGGAGCAGCAAGTTAAATACTCATGTCTGTTTTGTTGTATGATTTAAACTGGCATAGTGCTAACCTGATAACATCTGTATAAAATGATAAAATTTGGTTACGTATTTATGAGGATGTAGGAATTTTTTTTTTTTTTTTCTGTATTTCACTTAAAATGTAATTTATTACTGAGACATCCATTGTAAGATTCCCTGTAAAGTTAGTGGTAGGGTGCTACCATGGCAAACAAGTATATTAGATGATTGTTCCGGTGATTATGTCTATGTAGAACAATACTCTGTAATGTGCCTGAGAATTTTTTCTTAGGTGATATGGCATAAGTGGCATGGCCATAAAATGTCGTTATGTTGTTTCTGTACATGTTTTATTTTCAAAATTTGTATTTTCGTCAAATAAAACTGGGATAAAAGTTCTGTCAGTCGAACAGGAGGGCCAAATTTTCATACTAAGAAAGAATTTGGTATGACGACTTTGTGGTGTCCATGGGTTTGCTATCAAGAGTTAATTATTGAAAATCAATATGTAGTAGTTTGCTTTTGTATGGCATCTTCATGCCATACTTTTTAGTGTTCTTGACATTGGGTGGAAAGGTTAAAGAGAGATACTAACTATAGGAACTATTCGGAAGTAGGTGAGAAGCTATCATTAGTATGTAATTGACTAGTAGGCAGCGAATTAGAAGTCCTCCAATTTTTTTGTCCATTACAGTTTACAGGTCAGTTGGCATCATAAATTCCTCAACCAAAATCGCTAAATCATGATATCTCATTTCTAAAGGTTGCTATCATCTGGCCGTGTGAGGTAGTAAACCATTTGAGTATTCGAGTGCATTTGCTGTTACAAACTGTGATGTTTTGTGCAAGAATCCTTAGCTATAGACGAATATCTTTCTGAAATGACTATTATTAGGTAGTATCTACTTTAAGCTTTCTTATCAAAAAAGAAAAAGAAAAAAGAAGGATCCACTTTGATATTTTCCCAGACCCCAAGTGATATCCCACGAGAAACATGTCATCTGCTTCAAGGTCATATGATGTACATGTGGCATGCCAAATTTTATGCTAGCATTTTTTTTACCTGATCCTGCCATATATTTCTTACAGATCTACAGAGTCTCTGATATGGAACTTGTGAGAGTACTTCCCAGCGCAGAAGATGAGGTTAATGTAGCTTGTTTCCATCCTTCAGTTGGTGGTGGTTTTGTATATGGTACCAAGGTATATGAGAAATTATTTAGGTATTTGTTTCTGATCTTATATATAATTCCCCCCTGTTTAAAAGCGTTTCATGTAACACTGTCAGGAAGGGAAGCTGAGAATTCTTCAGTGCGATATATCTCATGGCTTTAAGAATGAGGGATCCTGTCGTCCTGATGACAACATGTTTGAGGTATAGTAAGAATTAGGTGTTGCCATTGGATGCTCGTTTAACATATCTTGTTTGTGAATTACTCTTTTGAGGATGAGCCAAGTTGTAAATTTGTTATTGCAAGAAGCTCACTGAAATTTTTAATCCTGTATGATTTACATACACGACAATATTTACGATATTTGCATCAAACTAGCTCTCTGATTAATCGCTGCCAAATATCTTACCCCCAAGAAAAATAAAATCCCACTTTGTCAAATATAGCCGAGCTTAAAATCACTTGACCTTTTTGCAACTTCATTTGATACGAGTTTTAACTTCTTTTGCTTTATGTTTTGTTTTGGTTCACACTTAGATTTTTTTCCTTAAAGGTACCGACATATGCTTTGGAAGGCTGATTAGTGTCACATGAAGGCCATAAGATAATCACTTCACAGTTTGATGATGGTACGTTTATCATTTAGTAAAGTATCTATTTTTTCTACTTCTCGTTCAATATTTTTATTGCTATGTAAAGTCACCTATCCCCTAGTGGCTTAAATTTTAAATCTCTGTAGGTTCTATAGTAGAGTGAAGACACGGGAATAAAAGAAATAAATGATGTAATAAATGAAATCCTCAAAAGAGGCCCTAGAGACAAAACCTCTACCACAACCTAAGTTGCAAAATCCGCAACCAAAGTTGCAAAATACCAACTATCTGAATAACCCTAACTAGATCGAAAGTCAACTACATATAATACTAAAAGGCATATGAACAACCATAATTAATAAATCAGTAAAATAAATAGTTAAGTATATAAAAGACCCAGCCCAATAACTCCAACAGGCCCCCTTAAACATGCACAATCGGATGAGCTCTATCATTCTCCAGGATTGGGAACCCATCAAACGGCGTAGTTAGCATTTGTAGATGATTTGGTTTAACTTGCTCAATCACATTAGCCTTTAAGCATAGAAAGTTCAATTGGAAATAACTGACTTTTGAAACTAAGATTTTTTTTATTGGGACATAGCAGAAGCTTTAGAAATATAACTTTCTTTCGAGATCGAGTATTGGATGGAGTCATGAGGGAGTATATAATGAGCTAGGAGACTAAACCTTGAAGGTAGCCTGAAGTACTTTTGTTTAGTTGTAAATGAGATACATGTGCAGTGCCCAAGGTGTAGTATTCAATATCCATTACATCGCAAAAGTTGTGATTAACCAAGATGCGACTTCAGATAACTTTTTGTTGTTTTTCGCAATTGTTATACAAATTGTGAATGTCTACAAAAAATCCATTTCTCATTTGGTTATTAGGCACGTTGTGAATACACTGAAGGTTTCAATTTGAATCTTTGTGATGGATTGTGTTAATATTTTCTTCAGGGGGGTGCTGTGGAGCTGCAAATGAATTGACAAATGCACTTTCCCAGCATTATCTAATTATGTTGATATGGCAACAAACGGAAAGGCGGGCGACTGGGGGTGGAATTACTCCTACATTTGGAAAAGTTGGTGATTCCAGAGGTTTTACGTTCAACTTTCTTCAGTGTGCTGTGTAAATATCGTTGCTGCTTCTATCCCAGTACTAACATACAAACAAGTCCACGTCGATTAGATGCTTGAAATGATAGATAACTGCTGCATTCCAGCCTCTGGTGGCACATAGTTTTTTCTTTTTCTTTTTCATTTTAGAGCGACACACTGATTGATGAGAGAGACGGGGAGAGGGCGAGAGAAATTGTGCAAAATGGTTCACCTTTCCAGTTTGATTGGCGATGTAGTGGGGAACTAATTTCTTTGGCCTTTTTGGATGGCCTTGTTGTATATTAGCACATTGGGGTTTCATAAGGTGCAGCGTGTCCGTTTCTTCCATATGCTATGTGCAGGCTTATGTTTGATTTAGTATTATTTTATACTGTATTTTCTATTTTGTGTTTTTCATGCATTATATGATCCAGTAAGTAGTGTATGCTCAGTAATCGGTTAAAAAGATCATCAAGATTTGTACGCATTTCGCTTATGGGCATGCGCTCCTTGAACCTAGGGTTGGGTTGTGTATCTTGCGATGAACTCTTTTTTACCCACAATGCCAGTTATACCCTTATCAATCGTGTAAGCAGAACGGAGTTTTCTAAACTTCATAGAAAGGAGAAGATGTAGAGGTTCTTATAGGAAGATATTCTATCGGGTATGTCAAAACTAAAACGAAAAGAAGAAACAATTTCAGCATTCCGATCGTGCAAGCATAATACATTGTGAGTATTATTTACGTTTGACTTGCCAGCATTCAAATTCGCATCCACCCTAGAAAATCTTAACTTGTCCCATAATTTTTTACTTTTACGCAATTGATTCAATAATTTTTATCTTTTCTGACTTAGTTTTGTAAGTTGAAAAATTGTTCAATTTAAGGTCAATTTTGACTGGAAAACGAGCGCGAGGTACATGCTCCAGTCCGCTCGTTTTTTCCGGTCAAAATTGGCCTTAAGTTGAGAGCAATTTTCCAACTTACGGGACTAAATTGAAAAAGGTGAAAATTACAGGACCAATTTCGTTGATTACCATTTCACTTAATTTACGGGATCTATTGATGTTCAAAGTAGGATAATTATAAATATCACTGAATTATGTTGGGTATAATTTGGTGAATTGAGACTAAAAAACCAACTAAATTTTAAATAACATTGTTACTTCTTGTTAAAATATTATATTCCTTTCGTCCCAAATGAACTTGCATACTTTCTTTTTTCGTCTGTCCCAACCAAATGTGCACACCCCTTAAAAATGAAAGTTACTACCTCCGTCCCGCTCTAACATTTTCCTACTTTCCTTTTCGGTTTGTCTCAACTTAACTTTCCAACCCATAAATGACAAATTTCTCTCACAATCTCCACCCTCAATCTCCACCTTTAAAAAAGTCAAAGATTCCACAAAATCTATTTTTTTAACCTCTGTGCTCGGTCAAAGTAGGAAAGTTAAACCGGGATGGAGGGAGTATAATACAATCTCCACTCTCAATCTTCAGCCTCAATCCACCTTTGAAAAATCAACATAAAAGTAAAAGACAGATTTTTAAATATGTGTGCACCCTTAGGGGGTGCAAGTTCATTCGGGACGGAGGAAGTAATATTTACGGGGTATCTTGGTGTCCGAAGTAGAGTAATTTGTAAATATAATTTATTTTTTTAAATTTCAATAATATAAAAGTAATGTTATAAGTAATCAATGAATTATATTGTGATTTCATTATAATTCAGTGGATTAGAACTCAAGGATCAACTAAATATTAAAAATTATAGTTACTTTGGTTAAAATTTCACAATGTAATTTACAGGATTTCTTGGTACCTGAAGTAGAATTATTGATAAATCTAATTTTTCGTTTTTCAAATTTAATTGATATAAAAGTGATACTATAAGTAACCATTTGTAATTTTTTATATTTCAGACTTTCAGTGAATTTAGACTAAAAGATTAACTAAATACTTTTTCATGTTACTTCTGATAACATCGGCAAACTACTGTTGGAGTAATTGTAATTTATATCTTACTTATCACATATCATAAAATAGTAAAATATTAAGATTTACAAAATTATGAATTAAAATATAAATCAAACTATTAATACTAAAATTTTAAAGTAAATGTGATTATATATATATATATATATATATATATTGTGATAATAATAGAATGTAATAAAATAAAGAGAATATAAATGAATATGGAATATTCTTTATTAGTGCAAGAAGTAAATCAAACAGTTGGAAAAAGGAGTGTAGATTGTGCACTAGAGTGATGTGGGCTATTGGAGATGTCCAATTTATAAGAAATTTACCTTACAATTTTGATATATCATTTATCACTATACATTGTCTAAGGGCACTAATTCTAAGTAATTTACCAATAAAATATAAATAAAATATTTTGATATGCTTTTATCAAAAGTATATTTTCACCTTATATGGTATCAAAAAAGATAGTTTTTCACACCATATAACTATTAGAATCCTCATGTGAATGACCTTATAATATTAAAATTATTATTTCGATTATTTGGGAAAACATCTTAACTCGTCTCATAACTTTTTACTTTTACGCAATTGGTCCCATAACTTTCACCTTTTTCAATCTTGTAAGTTGAAAAATTATTCAATTTAAGGCCAATTTTGGTCGGAAAATGAGCGTGAGGTACACGTGTCGGTTCGCTCATTTTTTCCGGCCAAAATTAGCCTAAAATTGAACAATTTTTCAACTTATGGGACTAAATTGAAAAATCTAAAAATTACGAGACCAATTGCATAAAAGTAAAAAGTAATTTGACGAGTTAAATTTTTCTCCCTAAAACAACGTGCATCATTTGCTACAGCAGTTGCACTAATATATGATACATGTATAATAACAATATATATATATATATATATATATAGAGAGAGAGAGAGAGAGAGAGAGAGAGAGAAAAGAGAGAGAGAATTGTACTCTATAATTTTTACAACACGAATAGTATATGTGCTCCTTTTTTTCGCCCTTAAATTGAGAGAATGCACACCCTTGATTTGTACCACTAAAAATTTGTTAATAGCAAATATATATATATGATTACACGTTGCAACCTAAATTATGTTATTTTTACGATATGCAACCTAAACTATTCATTGTTACAGTAACTAATATATCATTACAGTAGCACCTTAAACTATATATATTTTTTGCATTTTCATACTTGCATTGTTTATTTATCAATATTTTGCAACCTCATTATTACATTAACAAACTTTTATCTTTAAATAAACATGAAATATTAATAAAAGAAAACCAAACTTTTATTAGGACACTTCAGATTTACGTAAACTTAATTTTCTGTTTTACTTTCCTCGTTTCATTTTATATTTTTTTAATATATTAAATTAATTTTCAACCTCTACTTGTAATTATTTAAAAGAAACATGAAATATCGTACGAATTCGCAGCGTACCGAAAATTACCTCGCCTACCCATCTTGTAGCTCTAGTAACAGAGAAATAATTGATAACAAGAGCCTTTCTCACTTGCAATGGTCTTGGAAGTGGAAACGGGCATTTGGGGTAATCTGTTTTTTTAACCCATGTCATATTCGTGGATGTTTTTGTAGGAAATTTAATTTAGTTTAGCTATGTGGGATGGGTTGCCTCCCAACTTTTATGATTTAGCCTAGTGGGCCCCGCATGACGAAAATTTTATTTCTTCGTACATGCTTAATCTACTAATGAAGTAGACTAGTTTAGTATCAAGTTTTGTCAAATTTCATCAAGAAATGAAAGAGATATTGGTACAAGAATATAGGTGTTCAAGTCATGAAAGGAGGGGAAAAGTTTGGCCAAAGAACTTTGTCCCACATTGCTAGGAAAAGTTAAATGTGTCCAATATATATTGCTTTAGTTTCCTAAGGGGTTTGGGGCCCCAAGAAGATTCCCAAGCTTGTAGAAGAGGGAAGACATAGACAAGTGGAGGTTCGGGTGAAAACCCGCATGCCGCCGCCCGCCGGCCGGCCGGTCCGGACTGGACTCGGGATTGAGATGGGTCGGTCCGGTCTGGTCCTGGGCTTAGGTGGTCTATCTAATTTTTTGGAGAACATAAATTAAATAAATATTAAATTAAATTAATATTTTATTTAATTTCAACTAGGTCCCTGAAATTAGATAAGACTTAATTTTCGGATAAGAATTCTGTACCAGCGAGAATTTTGAATTTCAAAATTCAAGATTCAAATTTTTAACCGAAATACATGTCTTCTTCTCTCTATAAATAGAACATCACTGTTCAACATTCGGACACACATACATACAGTCTGTTCCTGTTTCCAATCTTCCTCCTGTGATTTTTCTCACTGTTTTATCTTGGGAGACTATTGCATATCGCGCAATTTTGTATTAAAGACAGAGTGCCACCACTCAACTCAGTGAAATTTGACCAGTTTACATTCCCAGATCGAACCTAACAATTTAAGATAAAATTCTCCACTGTTCGAAGATGTCGTCTGCAAGCATTCAAGGTTCTGCAGTCTCCGTTCAACAAATTGTTGTCCCTGTTCCAATCAACATACAGGGCGAAAAACTAGAAAAATTTCTGGGCACAAACTTCAAACATTGGCAGCTCTGACTGTGCTTAGCCTGTCACGTTTCGTGACAAAGGATCCACCTTCAGGTGATGTGATGGATGCTCAGTCTAATGCAACGACTGAAGCAGATCAAGGCATCTAGGTCACCATTGGCCTGAAGTTAACTCTGGACACATGGAATCAAAGTGATTTTATGTGCAAAAACTGCATCCTGAATGGTCTGTCTGATACACTTTACTCAGTGTATTGCTCTGCAAAGACCGCCAAGGAATTGTGGGAGCAACTGGACAAAAAATACAGCTCTCAAGATGCGCGTACTAAGAAGTTCATTGTCGGGAATTTTTTTAAATTTCAGATGGTGGACTCCAAATCTGTGGCAAATCAAATACATGAATACCAAATGATTCTGCATAGTTTGGACTTGGAAGGAATGAAGCCTAATGAGCAGTTCCTTGTTGCCTCATTAATCGAGAAGTTGCCTCCTTCATGGAACGAATTTATGAGTTATCTGAAACTCAAGAACAAGGAGATGGGATTATAAGAACTCATCATAAAACTGCAAATCTAAGAGGATAACAAGAAGGCATTGGTAAAGGGCAAGCAACTAATGGAGGCAAAAGCGAATCTGGTAGAGCCGAAAGAGAATCGTACCAAGAAACCCAAGTTCAAAGGCGATGGGAAGATTCAGCCTTTGAAGAGAAAGTTCAAAGGGAACTGCCATCACTGTCAGAAACCGGGACACGTGATCAAAGAATGTCGTATCTACAAAAGGAAAAATAAAGCAAAGGCAAAGGCCAATGTTGTCCAAGACGAAGGTGGTCCTTCGAAACTTGATGAATTGATCACCGAGTTCTCTGCGGTGATTCTAGAGGCAAATCTAGTGAAAAATCCGAAGCAATGGTGGATTGATACGGGAGCAACTCGACACATCTGCAACGATAGGAGTGCCTTCTCCACCTATGCTCCAATTTCGGGCAAAAAGCTATTCATGGGGAATGATGCCACCTCTGAAGTACAAGGCATTGGGAAAGTAGTCCTCAAGATGACATCCGGCAAGGAGTTGATGCTCAAGGAAGTCATGCATGTTCTAGAATTTCGCAAGAACCTAGTTTCAGGACCTTTGTTGGTTAAGGCTGGTTTTAGACTAGTATTTGAATCCGAGAAGTTTGTACTTACTAAGAATAGCGTGTTTGTAGGCAAAGGCTTCGCATGTGACGGGCTCTTTAAGATGAATGTCATGTCTGTAATTCGCTCATTTGGAAATGATAACAAGAATTCTACTTACATGGTTGAGTCTTTTAATTCATCTTCTACTATATGGCATCAAAGATTGGGACATGTAAACTTAACTCCATACAAAAGTTAATCAAATTGGAATTGTTGCCTTCATTTGACTTAAACACTCAATACAAATGTGAAGTGTGTGTAGAGGCAAAATTAGCCAAATGCCCTTTAAAAACAATTGAAAGAGATACTAAACCTCCGTAACTTATTCACACTGATATTTGTGATTTAAAGTACGTGAGGAAATAAGTATTTTGTTACTTTTATTGATGACTGCACGAGATATTGTTATGTTTATTTTCTAAAAAGTAAGGATGAAGCTTTTGAAGCATTTAAACAATACAAAAGTGAAGTTGAAAATCAATTAACTCTACGAATAAAGACAATTCGTAGTGACAAAGGGGGTGAGTACACAAGTCATTTTGAAGAATTCTGTACTCAAAATGGCATTGTCCATCAAGCCACAACTCCGTATTCTCCCCAATCTAATGGCAGAGCTGAACGAAAAAATCGCACATTAAAGGAAATGATGAATGCTCTACTCATCAATTCAGGTCTGCCCCAAAACATGTGGGGTGAAGCAATTCTTACTGCTAATACGATTCTGAACAAAGTTCCACATAAGCATATGGATAAAACTCCATATGAAGCATGGAAAGGAAGAAAACCCACATACAAATATCTAAAAGTTTGGGGGGTGCTTTGGCTAAGGTTGAAATACCTAAACCAAAACAGTTCAAGATTGGACCTAAGACAATTGACTGCATATTCATAGGATATGCAAACAATAGCAGTGCTTATCGCTTTCTAGTATATAAGTCAGAAATAGAAGATATCCATAAGGATAGAGTCATCTAATCAAGGTATGTTGAATTCTTTGAACACAACTTTCCTCGAAAGGAAAAAGAAATCTTGACCTCTAACAAAAGAAGTTATGAACCGAGCTCATCAACTCAACAAAATGTTGAGTCAAGACATAGTCAAAGGACTAAGAAGGCCAAAACTTTTGGTCCCGATTTTCTAACCAATATGGTAGAAAATGAACCTCGGACTATCAACGAAGCCTTGACTAGTCCAGAAGCACCGCTTTGGAAAGAAGCAATTGAAAGTGAGATAAGTTCCATCATGCAAAACCACACTTGGGAAATTGTTGATCTCCCTCCAGGAAATAAACCATTGGGTTGTAAATGGATGCTTAAAAGAAAATATAAAACTGATGGAACAATTGACAAGTACAAAGCCAGATTAGTGGTTAAGGGTTTTAGGCAAAAAAAAAGTCTTAGATTACTTCGACACTTACTCACCAGTGTCCCGATTGACCTCCATAAGAGTGTTCATAGCTATAACAGCTCTACATAACCTTGAAATACATTAAATGGATGTCAAAACAGCCTTCCTAAATGGTGAATTGGAAGAAGAATTTTACATGGAACAACCAGAGGGATATGTTGTTTCGGGACAAGAAAAGAAGTTATGTAGACTCATTAAGTCCTTATATGGACTTAAACAGGCCCCTAAACAATGACATGAAAAATTCGATAATACACTACTATCGAAAGGTTTCTCCATCAATGAATGTGATAAATGTATCTACGTGAAAGGAAACCACGAGTCATTTGTGATGATACGTCTATACGTTGAAGACATGCTCATAAGCGGAAGTAGTTTAAACTTGATCTTAGAGACCAAGAATATGTTAAAACAATGTTTTGACATGAAAGATATGGGTGTAACTGACGCAATCTTAGGGATAAAGATAACCAAAACGTCAGATGGACTCGTTCTAGACCAATCTCATTACATTGAAGAAGTCCAGAAAAAGTTCGATGCCTATGACAATCCGCCCATGAAGTCACCAATGGACATAAATCATAGAATTACTAAGAATCGCAGTGCACCCGTTTCTCAACAACGATATGCACAAGTAATTGGCAGCTTGATGTACATAACCAACTGCACTCGCCCAGATATCGCATACCCAGTAAATAAGTTGGCAAGATTTACTCATAATCTGGGAAATGAACACTGGAAAGCTTTGAATCGGATTTTGAGATATCTTAAGTATTCACTAACTTATGGACTGCACTACTCACGATATCCAGTTGTGTTAGAATGATACAGTGATGCAAATTGGATATCTGACATTCAAAACACCAAATCCACCAGTGGGTATGTGTTCATGATAGGTGGTGGAGCAGTGTCTTGGAAATCCTCCAAGCAAACATGTATTGCTCGGTGCACAATGAAATCTGAATTCATTGCTTTGGATAAAGCAGGTGAAGAAGCAGAATGGCTTCATGATTTTTTGGAGGACATACCTTGTTGGAACAAACTTGTACCGCCATTAATGATTCATTGTGATAGCCAATCGGCAATAGGAAGAACACAGAATTATATGTATAACGGCAAGTCTAGACACATCCGTCAAAGACATAAAACCATGAGACAGTTGATCACTATGGGCATAATCTCTATTGGTTATATTAAATCAAAGGAAAAAATAGCGGATCAACTAACTAAAGGCTTACCGAAAGATCAAATATCATGCCTGTCTAGGGGAATGGGCCTAAAACCCAAGCAATAGAAATCTTTATGGTGGTAACCTAACCTTACTGATTGGAGATCCCAAGAATTTGGTTCAATGAGAAAATGAAACTATAGAGATTTGGTTTTGCACTTTACTTAAAGTAAGAGCACTTTTCTAGAATTATAACTATCCAAAGTTATAATTCAAAAGACTGTTCCCGTGATAAACAATAAGTGCTATCTACACAAAGGGGGTAGAGGCTAAGTTAAATTTTGACTTTTAATGATTCTTACACACATTCTTTGTGGGGTATGGCAGGATACCTAGATAGGAGATCGCCTATTTAAATGCGAAGACAGAACGCTTCAAATGAACTCACTTAAGAATCCAAGAGTTGTCCATGGCCACAACGGACAAAACAATGGAAGAAAGAAACAACAGGGAGTTATTGTGATGATACCATTGACTTGGTTTACACCAAATACTACTGGTTCAAGACAACATGTTCACCGCACAGTAAAGTATACCCGATGATAATCAACTAAGGGAGGTTCAAAGCTGAAAGCCACCTTCCCTGAGGCAATATCTTCCTACTGAAAGACTAACGGCACTCCGTGTGCACCAATTCTCTTTCAAGAGGGGATTATAGGAAATTTAGCTTAGTTTAACTAAGTGAAATGGGTTATCTTCCAACTTTTATGACTTAGCCTAGTGGGCCCCGCATGACGAAAATTTCATTTCTTCGTACATGCTTAATCTACTAATGGACTAGTTTAGTATCAAGTTTTGCCAAATTTCATCAAGAAATTGAAAGAGATATTGGTACAAGAATATAAGTGCTTAAGTCATGAAAGGAGGGGAAAAGTTTGGCCAAAGTACTTTGTCCCACATTGCTAGGAAAAGTTAAATGTGTCCAATATATATTGCTTTAGTTTCCTAAGGGGTTTGGGGCCCCAAGGGGATTCCCAAGTTTGTGGAAGAGGGAAAACGTAGGCAAGTGCGGGTTCGGGTGAAAATTCACGCGAACGCCGCCCGTCGGCCGGTCCGGACCGACTCGGGCTTGGGCCAGGCCGGTTCGGTTCTGGGCTTGGGCTTAGGTGGTCTATCTAATTTTTTGGAGAACATAAATTAAATAAATATTAAATTAAATTAATATTTTATTTAATTTCAACTAGGTCCCTGAAATTAGATAAGATTTAATTTTCGGATAAGAATTCTGTACCAGCGGGAATTTTGAATTTCAAAATTCAAGATTCAAATTTTTAACCGAAATACTTGTCTTCTTCCTTCTATAAATAGAACATCACTGTTCAACATTCGGACACACATACATACAATATGTTCCTGTTTTCAATCTTCCTCCTGTGATTTTTCTCATTGTGTTATCTTGAGAGACTATTGCATTACGCGCAATTTTGTCTTAAAGACAGAGTGCCACCGCTCGACTCAGTGAAATTTTACCAGTTTACATTCCCATACCGAACCTAACAGTTTTAGTGTAGCTCAGGAAAAAAGTCTGATAAAATAGTAAATTTTTACACTGATGTAAATTATTTCCGTCAATTTTTGTTTTACCTATTTTATCTCTTCAAATTAATGAACTTAGAGTTAATGATGTGATTTACCCTTGTAAAAAGTAGTGAAAATAATTTTTATCATAACTTTTAGTATAATTCTAATTACCTTGTAAAATTATTGTAGTTTTAGTCTTCCTTATCATTTTTTAGGATAACTAACAATGTAATTTTACCAATTTATTCCCATAATAATTATCTTATTACATCTCTTATGATTATTAATATATATATTTTATTATTATCATCCTACCCTACCTCATATATCCCCCACCCTAACTAATGGCCCAGACCCCAGCCCCAGCCCCATCCATCCCACCCCCACCCCCACCCCCAAGTCAAAAAGAAAAAGATTTTTTTCTTTTACTACTTCCATCCCCTGCACCAGCCCCACCCCCATCCCCATCCCCATCCCCATCCCCCCACCTCACCCCCCACTTCCAAACAAAAAAAAAAAAAAAAAAAAAATGTATTTTTTTTACTACTTTTAGGCCCTGCCCCTGCACCAGCCTCACCCTCCACCCCCAAGTAAAATATACTTTCATCCCACGCCCCAAGCCCCATACCCCCTCCCCAACCACCCCCCTAACCCCCACCCCCAAGCCCAAAAAAAAAAAAAGAAAAGAAAATTACGCTTTCATCCCATGGCCCCCCAAACCCCACCCACCCTCACCCCACCCCAAGCCATTTGTTTTACGCTCTCATTTCCTGGCCACCAGCCCCACATAATCCGTGGCACATGTGACATATCCGTGGCACATATGGCAGATCCGTGGCCATTGTGACATGATAGTAAGAAATAGTAGAATTACATAAATTCGTGTCAAATGGCGATTCGTGGCAAATGTGTTGTGGCACAAATTCGCACAACACACAATTCATGGTAAATGTGTATCGTATCAAATGAAAATTCGTGCTAATTTTATGTCATGACAAATGCGTATCTTGTGAAATGTATGTGGTAAGTGCGTATCGTGGTAATATTGGCACGACAGTAAGAAGGACTAATACAAAGTCATGATAATTGTGTAACTTGAAAAATATATTAGAATTCGTGGTAAGTGGGTATCGTGACACATGTGGCAGATCGGTGACACATGTGGCAGATTCGTGGCAAGTGTGTATCGTGTTAAATAACGATTTGTGGCAAGTGTGTGTCGTGTCAAATGACGATTCGTGGCAAGTGTGTCATGCACAATTCACAAATGTATTATAATTCGTGGTAAGTGGGCGTCGTGGACATATGTGGCAGATCTGTGACACTTGTGGCAGATCCGTGGCAATAGTGACACGACCGTAAGAAAGGGTAAAATTATACAAATTCGTGGTAAGTGTATATCGTGTCAAATGACGATTCATGACAAATGTATCGTGACCAATTCACAAATGTATTAGAAATCGAGGTAAGTGGGTGTCGTGACACATGTGGTAGATCCGTGGCAATAGTGACGCGACCGTAAGAAAGGGTAAAATTATACAAATCCGTGGTAAGTGTGCATTGTGTCAAATGACGATTCGTGGCAAGTGTGTCGTGGCATAAGTCAAAACAAGTGTGTATTGCAACATGATTCATGGCAAGTGTATATCGTGTCAAATGAGAATTTGTTGTTATTGTGTGTCGTGAAACTATTTTTATGGCAAGTGTTTGACGTAAAGTGAGATTTAAAAAAAAAAAAACAAGAAAAAGAAAATCTCAAATGGACAACAGAAAAAAAAAAAAAAAATTGGCTTGGAGGGTAGATGGTGGGGAGGGGGGGAGGGGGGAGGGGAGGGTGGGGTGCGGGGGGCATGTTTGGGGAGCTGGGGAACAATGGGGAAGGGGGGATGGGGTTGTAATTCAGGGGTGTTGGGATTGCATAAGGGATATGGTTTATATAAAGGGTTTACTTCGTTGGCTATCCAAGAATGATAAAGATAAGCTAAAATTATACTCCCTCCGGCCCGACTTATTTTGCACACTTTCCATTTTCGAACTTCCCAACTTATTTTGCACACCCCTAAATAGGAAATTTCTCCCACAATCTTCGCCTCAAAATCTCAACCCTCAATCTTCACCTTCAAAAAAGTTACAGAAAAGTAAAATATATTTTTTCTTAACATACGTGCCCGATCAACTGTACAAAATAACCCAAAACAAAGAGAATACTATTTTTATAAGGTGCTTAGAATTATACTAAAAGTTGTATAAAAGATCATTTTAAATTTTCTCATTTTTCCCCTTTGTACTTTATCCTAATAGATCTCATAAAAGCCCAACATTGAAAAAGGGCTTTAGGTATTTATTAATTGGTCGGATAGTGTAAAAGGATATAACCAAATTTAATTCTCTCCATTTACAGGCACATGACTATTAAGGTTAACATTGTAATTTTCACACCCTTAATCTTCCAGCCATTCGGTAACATTGAGATTGAAAGTAAAAATTTGAATTTAGGACAAAAGTGCTTTGAGATTCAAGAACAGGTTGAAGAAGGAGCGGGCAACATTGTAATGGAGCGTCGTTGTCACTATGGAAGAGTCGCAACAAAGTGAGCATCATGGACGTATATAGATAAAGGGAGGAGATATGTCTCTTGTGATGATTTTCGGGTAACTTATCTTTAAAATTGAGATGAACTGTCTTAAAAAGTTTAGACTAATTTAACATTTAGAAATTGAAAGTATTTGCTAGTAGAATTGTAGCCCAGTGTTGTGTATCAATGGCCCATTAGATCCAACCCGATGTGTTAATAAATCGACGAGCCAGGTGGACCGGCTAGAAAATTAGTGTTTTTTGAAAAAGTACTGGACTCATCATTTTAAGCTCGATTGATTTTCGACCCAACCTAACATATATTGGGCCGACGTGCTCAGGCTGCATGTTCCGAATTGCCTCATCTGGATTTGAATATCCAATCCTCAAAACTAGGAGATGAAAGAAATAGGCAATTTGAAGTGTCCTGTTCAACAGAAAAACTAGTATATTATTAGTTACATTACAAGATAGCCCATATTGCTTTGGATTTTTTTAAATTGGGGTTTAGAGATATTTACAGAAAAATTGATCAACATAAAAAATTGACTAATGCGTTCATTAGGAATTAACGATATTGTGAATTAATTTTCAAAATAGAGATGGTGTCCTGTTGTGTAATCTGTAATTTCAATGAAATTTCACGATTGGAATTGGAAATGTGGTTTCGTGCTAGGAGAAAAGTGTGTAGCAATTGTAGAGCTAGTAAATGTGCTTGATTGGGGTATCTATTGTGTGTGAAACGAAGATGTAATATGGTTTTTTGAACCCATGACATTTTTGTGGATTTTTAATTCTTATTGGAGACATGAAGCTCAGAGACGAATAATTTTTAGGGAAAATTATAAAAGTTGCTCAGTAAATAGGGGGTGGACATTTATGCGCAATGTTTTTTTAAATTTATGTCCTACATATAGCGCTTTTGTTCAATTTATGCTCAAAATTGGTTGGAAAATATTAAAAGGAACGTGAAAATGCAACTGCCCCGGTAACTTAAGTGAATTCCGGCCGCTGTAGCTGATGTGACATTCGATGTGTTATCAAATTTGTGCAGTAAGTAAGGAGGGTTGCAATTTGGTCCAAGCATTTTTTGAAGCACAATTTATACCTGCATGTAGTACCTATGTTCAATTTATGCCAAAAACTAGTTACGTGTCTTGTTCAGTTTATGTTGATTATCAACTTTTGATTTTTGGAAATGTTTCTGCTCTGTGTTTTGTTTCTTATTGAATTTTTAGACATGTTCAGTTTGTGTTTGTAAAAGATATTAATTTTGGGCTTATTGTAAAAAATATATTGTTAGTTATCTTTTATTTTTTAGTGCAGAAAATATGGAGATTTGGTTGTTGGACAATACAAAAAAGATATGAAAAGAAGATATGTTGTTACTTGGAAGAGGAGTTGATCTCATCCATATTGAAGATTATATATACGGATTATTCTCCTATCAGATGGGCATTGAATACAT
Organism: Ajuga chamaepitys; assembly: GCA_958295605.1. Taxonomy (NCBI): domain Eukaryota; kingdom Viridiplantae; phylum Streptophyta; class Magnoliopsida; order Lamiales; family Lamiaceae; genus Ajuga; species Ajuga chamaepitys. The sequence goes on along the minus strand of OY282506.1, from coordinate 20,920,495 downwards.
GAACATATTTTGGAGAGTCAAATCAGTATTTGAGTATTTGAGCTGTCTTATTATTATAGAGTCAAGAGTTAATGTTCAGCGTGTTATAACATAGCTTGCGAGTTGTAATAGTTTGTCAGTCTTAGTGTGTCAAGTAGAAGTGTCTTTGGGAGAAGCTATTCCAAGGTGGGCTCGAGAGAGTTCGTCCGACCTTCGGTGATGTGCCATGTTAGTGTCGAAGAAGTCGACGGGAGTCGCCGAGCATTATTGGTGATACAATAGTTAGGTATAGAAGAGTGAGGTCTTCTTGTAAAACATAGCCTATTTGACAATATTGTCAATAACATAAAGTTCGAGGGGTCTGAGGGATTCAGCCCCGCGTTTGTATCGTGGTATTTCTTATCCTGTTTTACTGTTCCGTTTCGAGTGTTATAACATTGGAGTGCAGTTCGTAGGAATTTCAATTGGTACCAGAGGGGGTCCGTATCCTTATACGACTGATCCTGGAGAACTGCACCACTATGGATCTTCGAGGGCATATGATGAAAAAGTTTCAATTAGATAAAAATAATAATTCTGCAAATATTAATTCTTCTTCAAGTTCTACAGGTACAAAGACGGATAAAATACGCTGTAGAGAATGCAGTGGCTGGGGACATGTTCAGAAAAATGTGCTACATTTCTAAAGAGGCAAAATAAGTCTTTTGCAGCAACGGAAGAAGAAGAGATATCTAAAGGTGAAAATGATCACTCAAGCAATCTTTCAGCCTTTACCACCTCATATGTCTGTCTTTTGGGCGCCGTTCATACAGAAGATCCAAATTCAAACAAAGTGTCAGGTACGGTAGAACATGAATTACCAAGTTATTGTGAAACTGATACGTCTGATGAAGAAGCATGTCCAACCATAGAAGAAATGCAAAGGGTGTACCAACAATTGTCAGTTGAGTGCATTCACGAGAAAAGGCGATAAAAAACTCGAATGGCAACTTCGAGAATCTTAAGCAAAGATGGAAAAACTGAGAATCGCCTAGGAAGAAAAATGCGCTACTATAGATAATTTGACCAAGGAGATTGAATTAGGCGGAGTGGTGTTGCTGAAAAGATTCGAGAAGCAGAGTCAGTGTTACAACACATATTAGGAGACAAAGAGAGAACTAACGTCCTTGTAGACGAAACTTCAAAAGATTAAGAATGATCTGGATATGTGCAGGGACTGTTTTATGGTAAAAAACCAAACCATCGAAAGGCTGAACCTAGAGTTAGAACAAACGAAGCAGGTTTTTAAACGTTTAAACTCTGGTAAGGCTTCTCTAACTGAACTCATAAGTCTAGGAAAGAATCATGGGGATGTAACAGGTCTTGGATATGCAGGAGAGTCATCTAATGTTGATCAGTCTGCTTTTGTGCAGTCGGGTAAATTGTTATAACACATGTTGAGCACGGAAAATTTGCAGAATAATCTGGAAATAATCTCAGATACCCACGTCCTACTGGATAATATAAAAATGACCAACATACTGCAAGGAGAAAATGTCGTCGACCAAATAGAATGTTACAACATTCTGAGCAGGGTTTCAGAAATAATTCCCCATTCATTCCATGTCATTATTGTGGTATACCTGGACATCTTCGCCCTAATTGTTGTAAATGAAAGCTGACTATTTGTTATAATCAAGAAGAACTTCTCTTAAAGATAGCACTCCCTCTCAGCTGTATATTCTCCCCCTCAACTGCAAAAGTCAAATACAAGAGCCAACAAACAAAATATCCAAGGGAAGTAAGTAAAATATACGCTAAATAACCATACTACATCAATCAAGAAGATGAACTCCCCCTACACAAATACTTGTCTAACATAATGCACATAAGCATAAAACTCGAAACAAAAAAACTAGCAAATACCCTGAAGGAACCTCATAATGATATCTCGGAAGTAGATGTTATAACATTTTTGGACGAGCCATCTAGGCGGAATCCCACTTCCAGAATTCAGAAATAATCAACTCCCCCTAAAAACGTGAGTCTCGAAACCCCCCCTAGAAACTATTCTCCCCCACTCATTCCCATTTGTCATTATTGCGGTATACCTGGTCATCTTCGCCCTAATTGTTATAAAATGAAAGCTGACTATTTGTATACCTTTTCAGGTTGGAACTACTTGACACCACTAAGAAAGGTGGATGTGAGCCACCACAACACTCGAAGATATGCCAAGTTTGGGTTCCTAAGAATAATTATTGTTTTAATGTTCATCTTGCTATAAACTCTGTTATTTTGGGTGCTTGGTATTTGATAGTGGGTGCACGCGTCATATGACTGGAAATAGGTCACTCTTGGTTAACATAGAACCGGTTGTCAATGAATTTGTTACTTTTGGTGATGGGGTCAGAAGTAGAGTAATTGGGAAATGTACACTTAATTTAAGTGGATTCCCTAGATTGCGTGATGTTTTGTTAGTTGAAACTTGAAAACTAATCTCATTAGCATTAGTCATTTATGTGATCAAGGTTTGCATGTTATATTTACCAAGACCAGTGCTTGGTTTAGGATGATGAAGAAAAATGTGTGTTAATCGTTGATAGATCTGCTAATCTCCTTTACATGTTGAATCACGAACATAAGAGCTACAAAGAGGCAGAGCGTATAGCCACTAGAAGTTGTTGCACGCAACTTGTAAGGATGAATTGAAGGTTGTCAGTCTATGGTGTTGAGGGTAAGTTTTCCCAATCTTTTCGGTAACAATACCAGTGCTAATACCTTTACCAAAAGTCCAGTCCTACACTCTCAAATAAAGCACATAGATTTTATTTTAAAGCCCTTAATTTCAGTGATTTGACACACTAAAAAAGTCAATAGGTCTTTACTTTCCAAAAAAAAAAAATGTATGTAATAACATGCATCTAAGATCTCCAATAGACATTCTTTCTATACATCCTCATGTCATGCATACGACACATATGAGGGGCAAGTTTAAAGGGTTTTTTCGCTTAAAACTTAACATTCTTTTTTGTCTGACTTGCACACTCATTCCCCTCTTGTTGGAAAGGACTACGGTCATGAAATGATATTGAGAGCAGCTATCGATCACAAGATCGGAAAGAGCTACTGGCACAGAAAGTGATTGATCTGGAAAGCCGCCGACCACAAAAATAAAATGTTTGATTTCTAAATGCTTATTTTATTAATTGTTGTTCAAGGGGTTATAAGAAGAAACCAAGAGCTGGTCACACTGAGTTTTCCTAGTACGATTTTGGCTCGTGGGGTTTCCGAGCTACTCCACGAGAGGGTAAAAGAAGTCGGAGGAATAAAAAACATTTATTTTAATATTTTATTAACTCGTCTTCTCAAATTGTGCCAGTAATGGATTGATGTGGACTTTTATCTAGATCTTTTCTAAATGCTCTGCTTGCTACGAATTATAGGGCACTTATTACATGAGTCTATTTATATTATTGCATTACGCATCTTTTGCATGACTTGTTTGGTGTGTGCAAATTCTCATTTTTATATCCACGATGCCTATTTTTAATCCGTAAAATTAGATCGTGGACATGTGTTTAATTTTTATTTTTTGGTTCCATTTTTGTAATCCCTAGATCAAGTGGAAAATATCTTATGGGCTTTAGAGTAGTCTGGACTTAAACTCATATCCCTTCAAAAATCGAGGACCATTACACTGGTTCATATCTCACTACACTATCTCATATCTCTCATATAAACCCTAGTCGTCATAATCATCTGCCTATCTCGCACCATGACTGACCTTGAATCCACGTCAAGGGAACGGAAGCGTACAGTCTCTTCCGCGATCGGCGTAATGTCTTTGTCATCTAATAACGTCATTCCGGTCACATAATGGTGTTCCATTATTGTTTCCATGTTTGCTGTTATTTTTGAATTGCTTCCTTCATGTCTTTGTTTTATGTTTTGATTTGCTTTTTATGTCAAAAAAGGGGAAGAATAGTTTCTAGGAGGAGTTTCCGAGACTCACATATTTAGGGGAAGTTGATTATTTCTGAATTCTTGAAGTGGGATTTCGCCTAGATGGCTCGTCCGAAAATGTTATAACATTTACTTCCAAGATACCATTCTGAGGATCTTTACTTTATCGAGTGTTTACTAGTTTTGTTGTTTCAAGTTTTATTCTTCTATGCAGAGGGAGATTGTGTTAGATAAGCATTTGTGTAGGGGGAGTCATCTTCTTGATTGATTTAGTATGGTACATAGCGTAGATTTTACTTACTTCCCTTGGATATTTTGTTTGTTAGCTCTTTGTGTTTGACTTTTGCAGTAGAGGATGAGAATATACAACTAGGGGGGGAGGGGGTATCATCTTTAAGAGAAGTTTTTCTTGATTATTTCTACATTATTTCTGTCTTGATCTTTTCTAAAAGTTGTTTTTGACAAAAATGCCCAAAAAGGGGGAGAGTGTGTAATACCCGCGCCTCTCACAACTCACTGGCCAATATAATTTTTGCATTTCATGCATTCCATATTGTTATGTGCTATTTGCATGATAGTTTGATAGTAATTAATTTGTTATATTTATTACGTCATTTTATATTTTGCGACTAATTTGGACATGTTTACCTTGGTAGTCAAGAACCCCCTAGTCTAAAATATTGGGATATGCTACAAAATTTAAGACTACACGTGACAAGTTTAAAACATAGAATATTATGTAGTACGTGGAAGTGTTAGATGTGTAAAAGAATTTTATTGTCGGAACAACAACAACAACAACAACAACAACAACAACAACAATAATAATAATAATAATAATAATAATAATAATAATAATAATAATAATAATAATAATAATAATAATAATAATAATAATAATAATAATAGATTTAACCGCATTAGAAGGCGGTTAATAATCTTATATAATAGTTATCCTATATACTATTAGGATACTTCGAAAACAAGAAAAGAAAAGGGGAGGCGGTGCTGGCAACTGGGAGAACATAAAGCAGGTAAGTGGAATTCTCCTTTCCAAACATACAATCAATCTTGAAGATTTTACAAGATATACATCCAGTAGTTTTTATATCACAATTTACAAGTTGAGAATAGTTGCTATAATGACTAAATTGTAATGATGGTGATTTCCATTAATAAAGAGTACTTAACTGGTACCCATAACATTTATAACGAGAATGTTAAAAAAAAAAGGGAGAAGAATGTTAAATTGAATCTGTCCAGATTTTAAAGTAAATGTTCAATAGTTAGCCGATTTTGACCAATTTATGAGCTGAATTAGGAAAAGTGTAAAACATGAAAGTTGTAGTCTTATGTGTTAGATTTGTAACCCAACTTGAATCAGATAAATATCAATTTTTTAGAAATAGTTAGAGCCTTATTACTAAAATGCGACGAAACTGGAAATTCCGAACTAAAAATACTTAATAACCTGGAATTTGATAAATTGTGTATTAATTCGATTTGAAATTATCGTAGATTGATTACCACTGTGGAATAGGAAATCTCAAAAGCTACTCCGGAGGAGAGGTAAGTAGAAATCCATCCCCAACTACAATGCTTGAACATAGTATTGATGTTTATTATTTGTGATAATTGATTGTTATATGTGTTGTTATATAAAGTGTATTCTTCCGTTGCTAAAAACAAACTGATGTGCATCAATCATGAGCATTAGCATCTACAAGAATTACATGTGTACATATAAGTAGTCAAAATACCATAATTTCATAAGTTGATAATATTTTGGGGTTGGTCACCACTGGCACATTGAGAGTTATATATTGTATATGGTGTCTCTCGGGATGCTTCCGGTGGCAGACGTGCACGCGGAAGAGGTTCCCACTTCAGCACCTTTATGATGAGGGGTACGGGAAGAGGTAGACTTTCCGGTGGACTGCGGGGGCAGGCAGGAGGCGGACCCCTGGTAGTCTCGGAAGGATAGCCACTTGGTCGTACCAATCATCACAAATATCTCGGGTGGACTATAAGGGGGGAGGAGGGACCCTTGGTAGTCACGAGTATGGAGGGATATTCTAGTGAGGTTGTGCTAGTGAAGGGAGCCATTTCCCGCACAAAAGGGTTTCCTTTTTGAGAAAATAGTTGAAAGAAATGGTTCTATAACTTGCAACCCTCATATATGCATTTCTCATGCATGATTTCTGCTTACAGAGTTTTGGCTCACGTAGTTCTTGCATTGTAGGTGAGTTTGACTACGCATGAGCTCGTGGACTGACTTGGCATGCTGTTGGAGTTTCTGCAAGTTCTGAATCCCCGTGTATATGAATGACGACCTGTGGGGCTAAACCTTGGACTCACTATGTTTTTGCTAGTGTTCTAACAATCTTTTGGACATGTTCAAATTAAAGTACTTTAATATGTATATTTATGTAAATATGGTGTTGAATGGAGTGTGACACCTTTGTACTCAATCTGGAGCTATGTAAATATATGTAGGTGACGTTTTGGTCTTGAAGGAGTATTCTAAAATATTAATTTTGCAAAAAAAAAATATATACAGGTTTGTATGGCTAAGAAAATTAGTATAGGATAAGTTTTTACAAGGTGGGTGTGACAGAGTGTAAAAGATATTAATTTTGGGCTTATTGTAAAAAATATATTGTTAGTTATTTTTTATTTTTTACTGTAAAATATGGAGATTTGGTTATTGGACAATATCAAGAAGATATGTTGTTACTTGGAGAAGGAGTTGATCTCATCCATATTGAAGATTAGATATACGGATTCTCCTCCTATCAGATGGGCATCAAATACATGAACATATTTTGGAGAGTTCGAATCTGTATTTGAGTATTCGAGCTGTCTTATTATTATAGAGTCAAGAGTTGATGTTCAGCATGTTATAACATAACTTGCAAGTTGTAATAGTTTGTCAGTCTTAGTGTGTCAAGTAGATGTGTCTTTGGGAGAAGCTACTTCAAGGCGGGCTCAGAAGAGTTTGTCTGACCTTCGGTGGTGTGCCGTGTCAGTGTCGAAGAAGTTGACAGGAGTCGTCAGGTGTTATTGGTGATACATTAGGTTATGTATAGAAGAGTGGGGTCTTCTTATAAGACATAGCCTATTTGGCAATATTATCAATAATATAAAGTCTGAGGGGTCTGAGGGATTCAGCGATGCATTTATATTATCGTTATTTTTAACTTGTTTTCATGTTCCGTTTTGAGTATTATAACACTGGAGTGCAGTTCGTAGGAATTTCAGTGTTTTTTATTAACTTTTGACTTTTGCACATGTTTCTGCACAAATTAACAAATTTGGGATGGTTATAAATGACAAAAAGGCAAAATCTCCTCCGCTACTTCATAAGGACCCTAATTTACGAAAAGAAGTGGGAGTCTAAATTATTCTCTAAATTGCTCGCTTGAGCACCTTGAAGTGTCAAATTGTTTGGGAAGACCCTCCATTATGCCAACATGCGAGAAAGTGATATACCTTGCTTGATACGGAGGATGAACCAACTCCAAGCAGAAAATCGAGTTTGTGCCAGAGGAACAATGAGATGAAGAATCTATGTCTTCCCCTAAAGAAGATTGCCCTAGTTGCTATGTTGATGTTGGTGGCAAAATCATTTTACAGGAATGTGAAGATTTTCATTGTGGAAGGAAAAAATGACATGCTTGTTTAGTTTAGGTAGGTGCTTTTGTTTGGATTTTTGTTATGTCGGAAATGACCATATTATTATCTAGATGTTTAATATTGAAATTATGCTAGTTTTGTGATCTGAAAAAGTAGACATTTGATCTTTTTGGCTGTCTTGATTCCCCTGTTTTCTTGAACAAACTGCACAAAACCACTGCACAAATTTCATATATAGATGCAGAACTGGTAGACAATTGATTAAGAAAAAATCAACAAGAAACAACACATAAAGGAAGAAACATGTCCAAAAACTAAGAGCTGATAAACAACATAAATTGAACAAGACACGTAACCAATTTTGGGCATAAATTGAACATAGATGCTACATGTAGATGTAGGACATAAATTGCGCTTCAAAGAAATATTTGGCATAAACTGTCACCATCCGTACTTACCGGGCAAATATATTAACATGTCGGATGCCACATTAGCTTCAGTGGCCGGAATTCACCTAAGTTTCCGGCACATGCATTTTCACATTCCTTTAGTATTTGTCGATCAATTTTGGACATAAATTGAATAGAGATGCTACACGTAGAGTATAAATTACGGTTCAAAAAGGCTGGGCATAAATATCTAACGAACTGGAAAACTTTTGCAAATTTCCCTAATTTTTACACAATCATCCTATACAATTATCTAACCTGAAAGTTTATAGTCTACACTGACTATGTTGCAACATATAAACTGGCGAATATAAAAATAGAAAAATAAATGCCAAAATAAACACGGGGCTGAATCCCTCAGACCCCTTGGACATGTTGTTATGGATACTCCTATAAAGATAGGTTTTACAAAGAGACTCGATTTCCCTAACTCCTAACCTATACTATATCTAATAATGTCCGGCAACTCCCGTCGACTTAGATGGCACTGACACGGAAAACCACCGATGGCCGAACGAGTTCTCCCGAACTCGCCTCAAAGCTTCTTCTCCCAAAGAACCTTCTACTAAAAAACCCTAACTAAAAACCTAGCACAAACTAACACTTGGGAGTATCACTAATATTTATCTATAGTCCTAACTCTCGATACTATACTGCTACGAGTACACAAATAATGAAACACAATGATTGCTTCTTTTCCTCTAAGTACTCGCCCTAATTACTTTAGCCGTTGCACGTATATATACAAAAAGAATGATTTGCTGAACAAGATTAAGGCTAGCCGCTGCACGTATATATACAAAAAGAATGACTTGCTGAACAAGATCAAGGCCTAAAGATTGTGTACATATCCACCGCCAACTTGTAGCTTTTGCATTTATCCTTAAAGATTCTCACAAAATTTGCTTGTACATCTTCCATGCAATGATACACTTGTACATCTCTCAAGCCAAAATATCAACCAACGACATGTACCTCTTTGATGGGCTTGTACATCTCCTTTTAGAATGCAACATACTACTATATATAATCTCCAAGATTTATTCACCGTCTCCAACGGATTTCCAATTGATGTCCTTGAATATATCTGTCCACGCAAATCTTAGTCACCTATAAAGAATCATTAATATAAAAATACTTAAATAATATAATAGATCTACTAATTATATTCGACAAAAATTAACCTAAGGATTTTTGACAAAAATATTGCCAACAAAAATTATCCTAACAATCTCTTCCTTTGATATTTTTTTGTCAAAAATCCAAAAATAAATAATGACCTGCAAAAGCTACTACATCATACCAAAAAAATTTCTCCCCCTAAACAAGCAACATGATGGTAGTTAATGGCGGCAATATCCTCATATCATATCCTGAATATTTCTCCCCCTTTTTTGACGAAAAATACAAAGATAAAAAGACTGACCAAATAACAAAATAGACGCAAAAAATTCAACTCCCCTCACTTTGACCCACTGACCCATAGTCTTGCTCATTGTATGGATGTTAAATTAAGAGGTGCAACATTTAGAAATTAAACAAAAAATTCCAAACAAACGAATCTATTCAGTTTAAGGCATATGGTATTTTTCATTCATAACTTCATAGAAAATCATGCAGAGGATGCTTAAAAATAAAATAGAAAACAATAAAATACAGACTCAATTTTTATCTTACCACACACACGATATTAGGTAAGCAGAAGTGTTTAGCAAAGAACTAAACAAAATTCCACATCAACTTCATATTTAATTTTTAACTTTTCGCGCAAGAAAATTTAGAGGCTTAAACATAAAATCAAATCAACGTATCCTTATTCCTCCAACTATTTTTACCCTCTCGTGGAGTAGCTTGCAAACCCCACACTCAAAACCTCACTAGGAAAACCTGGTGCGACGAGCTCTTGTTGATCCTTATAATCTCTTTGATAATAGAGATAAAAAAGTATTAAGCAATTTATTTTTGTGGTCGGCGGCTTTCACAGGTCAATCACTTTCTGTGCTAGTAGCTCTTTCTAATTTGTGGACCAGTAGCTGCTCTCAACATCATTTCATGACCGTAGCCTTTTTCGACAAGCTGGAGATAATCAAAACAAGACAATCTTCATCAAAACGAAGGAAAAGGAATGTAAAGTTTTAAGCCAAATAAATATTTGAACTTACCATTTTGCATGGAGTTTACAAAGAATAAAATTGAGATGGATGCATGAAAATAAATATCTAATGCAGAAGCTTACATGATATGCATGTTGCAACTTATGTATGTTTGTTTGTTTTTTTTTTTTTTTTTTTTTTTTTTTTGGTTGACTATGCAACACAAACACACAATAACCCCTAAAGATTTTCCAGAGAGTTACAATTTTTCCTGCACTAAACGCCTTATTTTCATTTGATTTGTTGTCAGAATATGATCAATAATTTTAGCACATTAATATATCAATACCCCAAAACAGTGGTGACATAGGCCTACGAGCTTACTTCTAGGAAGTTGAATAAGTAGATTTTCCAACTCATATTTTCCTTTAAGTTTGGTTTTTCAAATATACTTTAGGTTTAAGAGTTCGACGTGTTATTCCTCTAACATCCCAACTATAAATATCACCATTACAAAGGTCAAACTACATTCTATAACAATTTGGACGTATATGACCTAAAACATCACAATAATGACAAATAGGCACAAAGCGAGAATTTTCAGCAGTTTCTGATTTTCCATGTTGTAACATAGCAGGACGAACAGTATTATTAACGTGTGAATCATATGATCCTCGACCAAAATGTGCAAAAATAACCCGTTTATGAACGGGTATAGTGTGTGTGCATTGATTATGACCAGATTTCTCATTAAAGTTACAGTAATTATTATGTGATGTAACATACTAACCAGAATTTACAAAACCCCTTTGCGAAGTTGAGGAGAACTCACCATGATAACCAAGACCAGTGACATCACCATGACTTTTGCCTGAATTAACAAGTTCGGTTAGAGTGGCCTTACCAGAGTTCAGTCGTTTCAGAACTTGTTTGGATTGTTCCAACTCAGAGGATAGCTTTTCAATCGTTTGATATTTTGTTTCCATACTACTTTTGCATATCTCAAGCTCATTCTTAGCTTTCTAGAGATCAATTTGCAAGTAGGGGTGAGCAAACTTCGGTTTGGTTATCGAACCAAAATTATTTAGTGAATCGAAAACCAAACCGAATTAAAAAAACTAAACCAAAAATCGAACCGATATTTCAAAACCGAACTTCAATCGATATTCGGTTAATCCAAAATAATTCTCTCAAGATTTTTTCATAATTCATTACTAAACAAAAAACTTATATAAATAGTCAATCATCTAAATAAATCCATCAACCACAATATTCAAATTTCACACTTCCATAACAAAAGCTTAAGATAAAACCTAAACTATTTACCTTTTAAGTCTAATATATATACGGATTAGATATTAATGGTTACTTCCATTTTATCACCATGGATGGTGACCTAATATCAGTCATGGGATCAAAAATCAAAGGATGAGATTGATTGAGTAGTTAGATCATGCATTTAATTCACCTAAAACAAACAACACATTTAATGATGAGAAAATAGGCAACCTGATGACATGTAGATAACATTGATGATTGTCATTTATTTAATTGTTTTTAATTAAATTTTAGGAAAAGTTGAAATTAAAGATTCTATGTCCTTTTATGTAATTTTAGTAGGAATTATTGATTTCGAACCTTATTAAATGTACTACATGCATCTTAACTGATGAGAATCATTAAATATCAGAATTACTATTTCACTTTACCCACTAATTTAAGACAAGTAAATGTTTTATTTAACTTTTCATTAATAATAGCTATGTAATTAATACACATTAATTAATTTTTTTTTTTTAATTAAGTCAGTTGCGTTGTTTATTTATTTGTGTAATATGCAACACTTTTGCTTGGTATGCACAACTGAACCTTTTTTTATTAATTATATATGTCTTTTATTATTCAATGTTGTTTATTTTATTGGGGGTGTAGACGGTCTTTTGCTTTGTATGCCCAGTTGCCCTCTTTTTCTATTAATTATAATTTAACTTCTATTATTTTTTTGTTGCTTATATTTATTTATTTATTTATATAATTATCACACAAATGATATTATCATTTTAATCTTTATAGCATAGCATATATCAAATTAATTTTCTTTTTGTGAATTTTAATTTAACATCTATATTGAAATATAAAAAATAAAATATTAATTATTTGTGGCATGATACATAAAAAAAACCATGAAGACACAACTAATCAAATCGGGTCAAATATTGGGTATCTATTGAGCTGATAAGCTGAATTGTGGGAAATTGTTTAGTCGATAAGTCAAATGGGTCAAATAGTTAGTATGTCTTGATCCAATAAGTCGAATCGAGTCAAATGGTAGTACCTTGTTGAGCCGATAAACCGGATTATTCAAATAGTGTACTTGTTAATTCAAGAAGCCAAATAAGTGAAATAGTTAGTATATGTTGATTCGAGAAGTCAAACGGGTCAAATAGTGGTATCTTATTGATCCGATAAGTCGAATCGGTAAAATAATTGGTATGTCTTGATCCGATAAGTCGAATCGGGTCAAATTGTGGTACCTTATTGAGCCATTCATCCGATTGATTGTGGGAAATTGTTTAGCCGATGAACAAAAATGGTCAAATAGCTAGCATGTCTTGATTCAATAAGTCGAATAGGGTCAAATAGTGGTACCTTGTTGAGCAGATAAACTGAATCGGTCAAATAGTGGGTACTTGTTGATTCAAGAAGCCGAATCGATCAAATAGTGAGTATTTGTTGATTTAGCCGAACACGTCAAATAGTTGGTATATGTTAATTCGAGAAGTTGAACGGGTCAACAGTGGTACCTTGTTGATCCGATAAGCAGAATCGATTAAATAGTTGATACGTCTTGATCCGACAAGTCGAATTGGGTCAAATAATGGTACCTTGTTGAGCTGTTCAATCAAATTATGGGAAACTATTTAGCCGATAAGTCAAACGGGTGATATAGTAGGTACGTCTTGATCCAATAAGTCGAATCGGGTCAAATAGTGGTACCTTGTTGAGTCGATAAATCGGATCGGTCAAAAAGTGGGTACTTATTGATTCAAGAAGTTGAACGGGTCATATAGTTGGTACATGTTGATTCGAGAATTCAAACGGGCCAAACAGTGATACCTTGTTGATCCGATAAGCCAACTCGATCAAATAGTTGGTACATCTTGCTCCGATAATTCAAATTGAGTCAAATAGTGCTACCTTGTTGAGCCGTTCGATCGAATTATGGGAAATTATTTAGCCGATAAGGCCAAACAGTGGTACCTTATTGATCTGATAAGTCGAATCGGTCAAATAGTGGGTACTTATTGATTCAAGAAGTCGAACGGGTCAAATAATTGGTACATGTTGATTGGAGAAATCGTACGGATCAAACAGTAGTACCTTGTTGATCTGATCAGTCGAATCGATCAAATAAAATGTACTTGTTGATTCGAGTAGCCGAATAGGTCATATATTGGGTACTTGTTGATCCGATAAGTCGAATCGGGTCAAATAGTGGTACCTTGTTAAGCTAATAAGCTGAATCAGTCAAGTAGTGGGTATTTGTTGATTCAAGAAGCCGAACGGATCAAATAGTTGGTACATTTTGATTCGAGAAGCCGAACGGGTCAAACAATGGTACATTGTTGATCCGATAAGCTGAATCGATCAAATAGTCGATACATCTTGATTCGATAAGTCGAATCGAGACAAATAATGGTACCTTGTTGAGCCATTCAGCTGAATCATTCAAATAGAAGGTACTTGTTTGTTCAAGAAGTCGAATGGGTCAAATAGGCTGTACTTGTTGATTCGAGAAGTCGAACGGATCAAATATTTGGTACTTGTTGATCCGATAAGTTGAATCAGGTCAAATAGTGGTACCTTATTGAGCCGATAAGCCGAATCGATCAAAAACTGGGTACTTGTTGATTCAAGAAGTCGAACGGGTTAAATAGTTTGTACCTGTTGATTTGAGAAGCCAATCGAGCCAAACAGTGGTACCTTGTTGATCCGATAAGTCGAATCAGAACAAATAGTGGATACATGTTGAATCAATAAGTCGAATCGGGTTAAATAGTAGATACTTGTTAATCTAAGAAGTTGAATCGGGTCAAATAGTAAGTACTTTTTTACTCCAGTAATGGGGTCATATAGATATCGTGAAACCAAGGTTTGTGGAACCGAACCGGCCAGTTCGAACGGTCCAACCTGAAATCGTCCCTTAGCCTGGTCTAGTAGGGCTAATTAGCTGGATATATTATTAACCCAGATATACCCGTTGAAAATCGTCCAAAACCGGTTGTCCCGGCAGACAACCAACCCGCTAAAATCATGGTTTATTTTTTATTTTCTTTTTTCTTTTATGATCTATGACTTTCAATTTGATCCCACGAACGCTGCGTAAAACTACTATTTTTTAAGTAATACTATAAAATAATAGTATTTTAATTTTTTATATTTTTCCTTGTATTTTTAAGTAAATAATTTTATAGTGTAATTTTACATACCTATAATCACTTTTATCACAAGCGGAACTTTATAGTGTAATTTTACCTACAATCACTTTTATCACAAGCGAAACTTTGTAGCTTACCTATAATTACTTATAATTTTAATTTATTATTATAATCTTGTTTTTTTTTTCTTTTTTTTTTTTTTTTTGCATTGGATGAATTGATTAAAAAATCATCTTTTTCTCAATATACTAAAAGAAAAACTAAATATTAAATGTATGCTATTAATTGGAGTTGTAATTTTCAATAAACTAACATTAATTACTTATTTTTAAAATACCAAAACGACCTTTTGAATATAGGGATTCTTAAGGAATCTTATTACATGAATTAAGAAAAACAAAAATACAAAAGCATCTTTAACCCACTATAGTAGGTAAAATGTCACTTAATATCATTTAATATCACACGTATTTTTATGATAACCATCCATGGTTATAAAAAATAGGTAACTATTGAAAACTCATACATATATATATATATATATATATATATATATATAAATAATATTAAAAAATAAAAGATTATAAATTTCGGATCGGTTTCGGATTTCGGTTAAGAAAATCCTAAACCAATCCGAACTGAATTATCTGAAATTCATAAAAACTAAAATAAAAAACCGAAGGAAATTTAAAAAAAAACGATCCAAATAGATAATTTTGGTTCGGATCGGACGATTAATTCGGTTTAAACAGAATTTTGCTCACCCCTATTTATAGGGATTTCACCTCTTTTTCTTTCTCCACGAGTGTATGTTGGAACACGGCATCAGACTCTGGAGTTTTTCTGCAACCACGACATCCATGCACTTTTGAATTTTTGCAAGTTCCTCATTCAGATTGGTTATGACTCGTTCCTTCTCATTGGCTTCTGTTTCCAATTTTTCAATTGTCGTCTGTGATTCATGGAGTTGTCTCTCCAATTATTTGATGACCTTGTTGCCTTGAAAACATGCGACCGAGAATTTCTTGTACATATTCTGCATCTCCTCAATTGTGGGACCTCTCCATCAGAAGCATCAGATTCATAAAATTAGGTAAATCATGATGGAACATAGAATTGCTTTGCTTGCCAATATTTGTTGAATCAGATTCAACATGACTCGTGAGGTAGGAGTACATTCTAGCGGATGCACTTAATGTTTCCAGGCTTGAATCTCCTTCATTATCCGATAAATCGATCAATGAATCTTTTAAAGACTTATTCCACTTTCTAAGGAAGGCAGGACACTCGATTTGGAAGTCGTCTTTTCCGTCGCACTCTCTACATCTTGCTTGGTTGGATCTTGATCCTACGGGGTTAGAAGCAGATGTACTATAATGATAAGAATCAACCCTTGGAACATCTTTCTTACCTGAGGATGATATCACCTTTGACTTTCGCAACTTCTTCACCATGTTTTCAAGAAGGTACATGATTGTGCAAACTTCCAGAATCAACCGTATTAGGATACAGTTCCGCTCTTTATACCACTTGAAATTTTATAGTCTGTACTGACTATGTTGCAACACAGAAACTAGCAAAAATAAAAATAGAAAAATGAAAGTCAAAATAAACACGAGGCTGAATCCCTCAGACCTCTCGAACCTCTTGTTATTGATACTCCGTATAATGATAGGTTTTATAAAGAGACTCAATTTTCCTAACACCTAACATATACTATATCTAATAACGTCTGATGACTCCCGTCGACTTAGCCGGCACTAACATGACAAAACACCGATGGACGAACGAGTGCTCCCGAACTCGCCTCGAAGCTTCTTCTCCCGAAGACCTTCTACTGAAAACCCTAACTAAAAACCTAGCACAAACTAACACTTGCGTTTATCACTAATATATCACTATTGTCCTAACTCTCGATACGCTACTGTTACGAGTACACAAATAATGAATCACAATGATTGCTTCTTTCTCTCTAAGTACTCGCCCTAATTACTTTAGTTGTTGCACATATATATATACAAAAAGAATGACTTGCTGAACAAGATTAAGCCCTACAGATTGTTTACATAATCCACCGCCAACTTGCAGCTTTTGCATTTATCCCTAAAGATTCTCACAAGATTTTCTTGTACATCTTACATGCAATGATATGCTTGTACATCTCTCATGCCAAAATATCAATCAACAACTTGTACCTCTTTGATGGGCTTGTACATCTCCTTTTAGAATGTCAACATACAACTATATATAATCTTCAAGATTTGTTCGCCGTCTCCAACGGATTTCCAATTGATGTCCTTGAATATATCTGTCCATGCAAATCCTAGTCACCTATAAAGAATCATTAATATAAAAATACTTAAATAATAATAATAATAATAATAATAATAATAATAATAATAATAATAATAATAATAATAATAATAATAATAATAATAATAATAATAATAATAATAATAAAATCTACTAAGGCGGCGACTATTCGTAGCCTACAAAATTTTCTCAACACAGCTTAGTAATTTAATAAACTATTATATTATCACTCTAAATGACTATAATGCCTTTAATGATTAATTATCATTAGTAATTGAAAACAATATATATATATATATATATATATATATATATATATATATATAACTAATTAAAATGGAGCTTCAAGATGGAGGAATTTGTCTATATTAATTTTTTCTATAAATTTTCCAAATTAACAATGAGAGAGAAATTCCATTTCATAACTTCTTGGACTCGTCAATTTCAATTTTGACGACCTGTCATCATCGTACTTATCTTTTCTCGGCGAAAGGGAACCCTCGGTGGTCTTTGCCCTTCTTCTTATCCTTTGGTCGTACATTTCCAAATTAGGGATTGAGACTTGGAGAAGGAGAGAGAAGGCAAAATGGCAACGCATTGAGAAGTCATGTGAGGAGCTGCGACTTTGAGCAAGAGCGGAGTATTAAAAGTTATGATGTCCAAGTCTATGAAATATGAAGATCTACCCAAAACTCAACAAATTTATTTTTAATCATGTTGTATTAGACAAGAACTGCGAATCATTCTACTAGTCAAATTAGCGGCGTAGTGCCCTCCGGCAGATGGGTGTCACTGGTGGTGCATTCATCGTCAGTGGCTCTATGGAGTTCTGGCGTATTGTAGATGAAGCCAAGGTGATAGAAACATAGAAAAAAAAAAATCCTAAACTCCATAAACCTTAATTTCTTAAAGAATTCATCAATGGAGAGAATAAATAATAATGAAAATATAATTAATTATTTGGAGGGCTGGTATATTCGTGAATTGATGATTTCCAGTGGTTTGAATAAAAACCAGATACTAAGAGGTGTGAGAAGTGTGTATTCTGACAAACCGATGTTTTCTACCTTTCTTTTCTTTTTCTTATCTTTTTATGTTTTATTGTTTTATTTATAATACTTTAGTTCAAATAATTTAATTTAATAAAGAAATGGTATAATTGGTAGTAAGTGGGCTATATTAAGAATATTATACTGATTTTTAAATAAAAGTGGATTGCATTGAGAAGTGGGCTATATTGAGAAATTATGTGGGCTGCAAATAGTCGTCCCCATCTACTAATTATATTGGACAAAAATTAACCTAAGATTTTTTGACAAAAATATTGCCAACACAAAATATCCTAACATAACCCTTTTTTATAAATGAATTAAGGAAGTGGATGCAAACAACTCATATAAATCATAGCATAAAACATACTTCATAATAATATTTTACATAATATATTTTTTTCTTAAATTGGGGCTTAATTTAACATAAATTCCAGCTATACTGATATGAACGACGAGGCCATGAATGAATAATGGCCTCATTATTTACTCAATACAAATAAAATATAAAATATCTACATTGCAGTTTGATTTATATAGAATTTATTAGAATGAAATATCTTTAGAGTAAATAATTAATTAAAATATATTTTAAATTAACGACCTTCATATTCTGATATTATCTTAAAAAGATATTTTAGTCACGTGTTGTTTGCTAGTTTTATAAGTATTACAATTATAATTTACAAATTCACTTCTCCTAAATGAAATCGTAGAAGCGTTAGCTACCGATTAAAAAAGAAAAACACAAATTTATTGAGTAATTATCGTGTTTGGGTTGATTCAATAATGATCCAAATGCAATAAACCTCGGCCCCAGACATATAAAATATTGTACAAGCTCGTAGTGTACTATTGTATCGTGTCGAAAATTATCACGCAGTTGTCTTACTAGCTCTAGCAACAACGAAATTATTGATTACAAGAGCATTTGGGGATATCAGCGAAGATGTAATTTATTTTTTTGGAGGAATTCTATGGTGCACCTGGGGCATCAATGCACCTGGAGAATTTACCTACTATAATAGGTTAGTGACTTACAAGAGTTATTTAAGTTTTGGGCTTCAATATTTAGATTTTGGGCTTCGATATTAGACTTTTAATATTTTAGATTTGAAATATATTTTGGGTCATTTTTTAAAATAGTTGAAATTTTATAGTAAATGAAAAATAGTTATTTTGTAAATGAGAACATACATGAAATTAAATGTTTAAATCTTTTTTTACTATTATATCTTAACGATCTAGGACTTAATAAAATAAAATATGTGCAAAACATTAGTTCCTCCATATCAATAGATAATTAATTAAATTTATATAGCTCCTCTCATGAAAAATAACTTGGCTATTAAAATATTAATATCCGCAAATTCAAATTTATGCAATTTCTAATTATATGTGCTATAGTTTTTGTTCCAAAACTACGTTTTTATGCTTGTTCATTTATAAGTTACATGTTATTTTATTTTAATTAAGTTATAATAGAATACAATTTGTTGATATTATTGAACTTAATTGTACTTCTAATGTAAAAATGTTACTCCCTCCGTCTTATAATGATAGTCCTATTTTGAAAAAAGAAATATTATCCTAAAATAAAAGTTTTGTTGCAAACGTTGAGGTCTCGTTTTATTAATCTAAGTAAAAGAATTTTAAAAAAATTATTTAATGAATTAGAAACCTGTAATTGAATAAATTAAATAAAAAAATAAGTCGTGTAAGTGATAATTGATGGTTTTTAGAGAGTTGTACATGCACGAATAATTTATTTTAATCATATAATTCTATATTTATGATAATTATAGTTATAAAATTTATGAATTAACTGTTAATACATTTTGTTTAATTTTTATGAACTAGCTCAGTAGCTCATGAGCCCAGTAACAAACTTGCTACCGAGTTTATGAACCGAATAATATCAATCTTGAGTTTGATTTACTTATTAAAACGAGTTGTATGGAACGAGCTTGATTGAACTTTTGATGAATCGAGATCTGAATAATTCACGATTGACTTGATTTGATTATATCCCTATGACTATTTAATGATGATATGGAGCAATGAAGGGGTCATTTGACCATCTTTTTAATTTTCAGCATTTTCATTAAAACTTCTTAATTTTAGTTTGACTATCTTTCCTATTCCTACATCTTTAAATGGGAATTCTGAGATTCCAAGAAGGAATCTACTATCGAATATTAAGATTATAATTTCATTTTCTTTCGTAAGAAGAACGTTTGTCTTCTACGTATTACTCCCGTGTCAGTTGGTATTAAGAGCCAAGGTTTTTTCCTAGGCAATGGCTAACGACAACGAACATACTCTCACTAACGTGATCAGCGAAATGCAGCGTTTGACTATAGTAGTTCAAACGTTAACCACTCATGTCGAACAAGTAGAGGAATTTCATGCCAATGCAGAAGGTCCTCAAGACGGTATAAGAAACGATGAAGAACCCAAGAGATTTACTCATGGTCTTCAGCCTGAAATCCACCAACAAATTCCCATAAGACAAAACCATGATGCTGATTCATCCGATGAAGAAATGGCGGACATGCTTCGAGGAAACCATAATCCCGACCGAAGAGACAATCGACAACACAGGCATGATGAATTTCGATTGAAGGTGGATCTCCCCTCCTTCAATGGGAATTCAATATCGAAGGATTCCTTGATTGGGTTGCTGAAGTTGAGAGATTCTTTGACTTTGCAGAAATACTAGAGGATAAGCAGGTGAAACTGGTGGCTTATCGCTTGAAAGGAGGAGCATCGTCGTGGTGGGAACAAGTTCAAAATTAGTGACAGCGATTGGCAAAACGACCAGTCCGATTATGGGTAAAGTTGAAGAGAATGATGATGTCTCGTTTTCTTTCCCATGATTATGAGCAGTTTCTATTCCAATAGTATCAGGCGTTAGTTCAGGGACAGAAGCCCGTTGCAGAATACACCTCGAATTTCTTACGTCTTTTCACGTAATAATATGATGTAGACAGAGGGACAACAGATTGCGAGATATATTTAGTGATTTAAACCTATGATTCGTGAGAAGATTGGATATCAAATTATCCTCACCCTTAGCAAAGCAATAAATATGACGAAGCGAGCATAATCGATGGGCTTTCGAAGCTTTTATGGAAGGGAGGAGTCTCGCAAGAATTTTCTTGATACTCCCAAAACCAATCCTAAGACCAACACAGAGATTGCCTCAAGTTCTGCAAAGCACGAAATTGAGAAAGAACCTGCAAAAAGACCCACAAAAATTCCTTATGCAAAGCCAACCGGGGACAAATGTTACAGGTGTCACGGGATTGGGCACCATTCGAACAACTGCCCACAACGCCGCGCTGTCAATATGGTCGGTCATGAGGAAAAAGAGGACGTATGGGAAGAAGGGGATGGACTATGCGAACCGGATGGAGAGGAGTACAATGAACAAGCAACACTAGTAGTTCGAAAGGTCCTGTTAGCACCACGAAGAGATGACTCCCAATGGAATGCACTATTCCGAACCAGGTGCACCATTTTTAATAAGATTGTTGAATTAGTTATTGATAGTGGAAGCTGTGAGAATATTATTTCTCAAGGTCTGGTCAAAGTATTAAAAATTACCTGTGGAGAAACACCTCGAACCTTACTAGATTGTGTGGATTACTAAAGGGGAGGGTATTAAAGTAACAGAGAGGTGTTGAGTTTCTTTGTCTATTGGTAAATTTTATAAGGATGAAGTTGTGTGCGACATTGTAGACATGGATGCTTGTCAATTAATTTTTCAGGCCTTGGCAATTTGACCTCGGAATAACTCATGATGGGAGGAAGAACGTTTATCAGTTCTTTAAGGATGGAAAGAAGATAACCCTATTGCCCTTGGGGTTCAAACAAGACACTGAAACTCGGAAGCTCATAACGTTGGCCCAATCTGCGAGTGAGTGGATGAACGAGGCACGAGAAGTTAGGGAAATTCATGCTTTGGTAGTGAAGTCTGCTTTCATAGTAGGAGATTCCGAGAAAAGAAGTGAAATACCTGATCGTGTTATGAAGTTGTTTAAGGAATTCCAAGAGCTAGTACCTGAGGAACTTCCTGCAGAATTACCCCTAATGAGAGATGTACAACATGCCATCGATTTAGTTCCTGGAGCCACATTACCAAATATGCCACACTACTGCATGAGTCCAAAGGAGGGGGGTATTTTGCAATAAATGATGGAGGATTTATTACTTAAGGGGTTGATCTGAGAGACTATGAGTCTATGTGCAGTTCCTGCGTTGCTAACCCCGAAGAAGGACGGGTCTTGGCGCATGTGCTTGGACAATCGAGCAATAATCAAGATAACTGTGCGGTACAGATTTCTGATTCCTAGACTGGAGGATATATTGGACAATCTATCTGGTGCAAAAAATTTCAGCAAGATAGATTTGCGAAGCGGGTATCATCAAATCCGCATCAAACAGGGAGATGAGTGGAAGACCGCTTTCAAAACAAAGGAAGGTCTGTACGAGTGGCTTGTTTTATCGTTCGGGTTATCTAATGCCCCGAGCACCTTTATGCGATTGATGAATGAGGTGTTAAAGCCATTTTTGGGTACATTCATTGTAGTGTATTTTGATGATATTCTCATCTATAACACTAACGAGGATGAACACTTAGACCAATTGCGCCAGGTTTTGATTGTTTTACAGGTTAATAAACTCCATATTAACCAAAAGAAGTGTAGCTACTTGCAATCGAGCCTTGTCTTTCTCGGCTTCGTTATTGGCAGAGATGGGATTCGTGTGGATGAAAGAAAGGTAGAAGCAATTCGAAATTGGCCCATTCCAAAGACGGTGACGGAAGTGCGAAGTTTTCCATGGACTTGCCACCTTCTATCGGGGGTTCATTCAAAATTTAGTACCATAGTGGCGCCCATGACAAATTGCATGAGAAGGGAAAATTCCAATTGGGGGTCTAATCAACAGAAGAGTTTCGAAGCGATTAAAGAGAAATTGTGTACAACTCCTGTTCTAGCTCTTCCCAGTTTTGATAAACCATTCGTAGTGGAGTCTGATGCGTGTGGGGTCAGTATAGGTGTTGTACTCTCACAAGAAGGCAGACCTATTGCATATTACAGTGAGAAGTTGAGCGAGGCGCGTCAAAAGTGGTCTACTTATGACCAAGAATTTTATGCAGTCTTCAGAGCCTTGAAATATTGAGAGCATTATCTACTTCAAGATCAGTTTGTATTATATACCGGTCATCAGGCCTTGAAGTACATTAACAGCCAGAAAACATAAGCAAAATGCATGTAAGACGGGTGGCGTACTTGCAGCAGTTTCCATTTACGTTAAAACACAAAGTTGAAATTCAGAACAAGTATGTGGATGCGCTAAGTAGGCGTACTCCCCTACTTGTGATAATGAGACATGAGGTAACAAGATTTGAAATTCTTCTGGAATTATATCCCACTGACGAGGATTTTGCAGGGATTTGGCATACTCTTTCCTTTGAAGATTTCTATGCTTATGAAGGTTATCTCTTTAAGGGCTCCCGATTGTGTATCCCTCGCACTTCATTAAGGGATAAACTAATTCGTGACCTACATGGAGGTGGCTTGAGCGATCATTTGGGAAGGGAGAAGATAACTTCCAGCTTGGAAGAACGGTATTATTGGCCGCAGCTGAAACGAGAAGTACGAAAAATTATGAGCCGGTGCTTTATTTGTCAAACAGCAAAGGGGCAAGTTCAAAATATCGGACTCTACATGCCTTTACCTGTCCCTGCGGCTATTTGGGAGGACTTACCTATGGATTTTGTTCTTGGATTACATCGGACACAGCGCGGTGTTGATTCGGTATTTGTGGTGGTGGACAAATTTTCTAAGATGGTACACTTCCTTCCATGCAAGAAAACCTCAGATGCCTCTCATATTGCACGTCTTTTCTTTCGGGAGGTGGTGCGCTTACATGTTGTTCCAAAACCTATAACTTCGGATTGAGACAGCAAGTTCCTGAGTCATTTTTGGATGACTTTATGGAAGATGTTTGACACTTCATTAAATTTTAGCAGCACAACACATCCTCAGACTGACGGCCAGACGGAGGTCGTCAATCGAACTCTTGGAAACTTGATTCGATGCATTTGCGGAGATCGACCAAGACAGTGGGATTATGCCTTACCACAAGCAGAGTTTGCTTTCAACAGTGCAGTCCATAGTTTCACAGGGAAGTCACCTTTTTGCTGTGGTTTATCCAAAGGTTCCAAGTCATGCTGTGGACTTTGTAAAATTACCGGAAGTCTGACAAAAATTATTGGAAACCACTCAAAAGTTTAAGGCAGTTGCGGACAAGCATCGGCGTTTGAATGTATTCGAAGTCGCGGATGAAGTGATGGTTTTTCTTCGACGAGAACGATTCCTAGCAGGACAATACCACAAACTGAAACCAAAGAAGTATGGTCCTTATAAAATTGTTCATAAGATCAATGATAATGCTTACGTGGTAGATCTCTCATCAACGATGGGGATTTCAAATACTTTCAACGTGTCTGACTTGTATCGTTATTTCCCTGAAGAGCCCTCCGCTTATCCAGATCACTCGTAGATGAGTTCTTTTCAAGAAGGGGAGACTGATGTGGAGCAATGGAGGGGTTATTTGACCATCTTTTTAGTTTTCAACACCATCATTTTAATTTTTAGCATTTTCACTAAAACTTCTTAATTTTAGTTTGACTATCTTTCCTATTCCTATATCTTTAAATAGGAATTATGAGATTCCAAGAAGGAATCAACTATCGAATATTAAGATTATAATTTCATTTTCTTTCGTACCAAGAACGTTTGTCTTCTACGTATTACTCCCATGTCAAATGAATCATTAAACATAAATTTATGATCCACAATACAAATTATCAGGAAAATAATTACTACGAAACTTTTACTTCTTCTTCTTCTTCTTCTTCTTCTTCTTGTTGTCATCATCATCATCATCATCATCATCATCATCATCATCATCACTTCTTTCTCTAATTAAAAGATTATTTTACTTAAAAAGATAAAAGAGAAAAAATAAAAAATAATAGATACTACATTAAAACCAAAAAAAAAAAAAAAAAAGACTATGATGTTGCAAAAGGAAAAAACAAAAAGAAGAAAGGAAAAAAAAAAGAAAAGAAAAATGCTAAATGACGAACACAACCCAAAACTAAAATAAAATAAAATGAGAAAACAATGAAAATCATAACTATTAAATGCCAAGGTGTAGATTTATTGTTTAAATGTTTAAACCATTATTTTATATGGACAACTTACTATTCATATAGCAGGTTGTAAAATCTAAAGGCTATAATTAAAAATGAAAATCTAATGTTTACAATCTATTGGGGTATCGGTACATCCGGTACACCTTAGAAGCCCTCTGTTTTTTTGAACCCATGTCATTTTGCGGATTTTTAATGGAGACATGTTTGTACATCCTATGCTATTATCGAGCCCTTTATCTTATTACGTCATGGCAATATTTTACGCTAAAAATTTTTGAAAAATGGGGACTATAATTTAACATAACTGCCAGCTACACTGATCTGAATGAGAGGCAATGTCGACCCGGCCTGGTTCTTACGATGTTATAGATTGGATGGGCCACAAAAATGTAGACCTGAAACTCATCAGGCCCACAAGCTCAACTCAATAGGCTACAGGTCCGATGGGTTAAGAGATGGTTCAAAGTTCTTAGTGTATTTAAGAAAGATAAGTTGGACCGGACTCAATAATTTTTGGACTGACCCGACCGACATATGATGTTGGCTTGGATCGACGGACTGAAGCAGTGAATAATGGTAGTGGGACCATGGACTGAGGACTACATTTCTTATCTAAAGTGAGTGTTAATTATTGAGAGAACGCTAGCTGTTGGCGGGTCCATCATACTTTTCAAACTATGCAGCTACCAAACCACTATTTACTTTTCTCATTTCCACATTCCACCAATCATTTTTCTGAAACTCTTCCTTGTCTCGCTCTCTCTCACTCAACTGGAAAGATATGGAAGGAGAAGCAGTTGCCGACGCCATTGCATTTCTACTTCAAACTCTTGCCGACGTTATTAAGGAAGATATCTCGCTGATCCGAGATATCGACGAAGATGTTGAAACACTAATTAAGGACACTTTGGCCATCATCTAGAGTTTCTTGGACGACGCCGAGAAGAAGTTCATCATTGACGATGCCGTCAAAACATGGTTAGCAAAGCTCGAAGTTGTAACCTTCGATGCTGATAATGTTTTGGATGAACTCCACTGCATCAACTCTCCAAACAATTCAACAACATTTAAACAGAGAAGGAAAATGTACCATCTTGCTTCCCCTCCTTTAATTACTGTCTCTGTCCACGACGACAAATGGCTGTTAAAATCAAGAGAATCAACAAGAGATTTGAGTCCATTAGCAAAAACGCATTGGTGCTTGGTATTAAAAGGAGACTTGGAGATGCCCCTCCTGCTCCCGATGCCGATGGCTCTCTAGAAATTGATTCATTCACTATTGATCTAATTTTCATTAGAAGAGATGACGATGTGTCCAAAATAGTCTAGAAGCTTATCGAGGACGGTCCGAGTGGACAAGTGTTGTCCATCCTTCCGATTGCCAGAATGGGTGGTCTGGGGAAAGCAACGTTGACTAGGAACGTCTTCAATCACCAACGGATAAAGACTCACTTTGAAACATCTACTTCTACAAGTTTTAAACAAGTGAGTCTTTTGAAGAAAATTCTTTCAACATTGACATCGGGAAACAATGGAGTTGAGAGCAAGGAAGTTGTTCTACAAAAGCTTAAAAAAGCTTTGGTAGGTAAAACATATCTACTTGTTCTTGATGACGTTTCGAACTAAGACCCACTTCTCTGGGATGGTTTCATAAATTCCTTGGCAGGGATTACTTCTGGTAGGGGCAGCTGCATCATTGTTACGACACCAAATACAGAGGTTGCTTCTATTGTGTGAACACTTGATATTCACCACTTGAATGGCTTATCACAAGAAGATTGTTGGTCTATTATCAAGACAAAAGCTTTTGGACAAAGGGACGTTCCGTCAGGATTTGAGACCATTGGAAGAAACATTGCAAAAAGGTGTCAAGGTCTGTCATTAGCTGCCCACGTGATGGGGGGGAGGGGGAGGGGAGTGCTGCGAGGTAAATCTGAAGACGATTGGGACTCAATTGAACGAGATTGGCTACCAAATGTTGGAGCAGATCAAAATAATATATCAAAGATACTGAAATTGAGCTTTGATAATTTGTTTAAACCATTACTCAAGAAGTGCTTCGGGTACTGTTCTATTTTCCCTAAAGGTAAATTAATCAACAAGCAACAACTAATTGAGCTATGGATGGCAGAAGGATTTCTTCAACCACATGAAAAAAGTGATATGGAGACTGTGGGCGATAAATATATAAATCTTCTTATGCAGAGCTCTTTGTTGCAAGATGCTGGGCACAAAGATTATGATGGAATCACATAAAACTATTGCATCATTCATGATTTGGCAAGCTCTGGTTTGCAAGACCAATATTACAGACGTGAAACAAGTGTTGTCCCAAAAGAAAAAAGCAGTACATTTGCGTACATTATATGTTGAGGGTAAAATTCCTAATTTGATTTTCTCAAGCTTTGAGAGCTTACATGTTTTAACTTTGGAGTGTTATCGTATTATAAATTTGCCAGATTCAATCAGGGAGTTAATACACTTGAGATGTCTAAACATTTCCAGCACAAATATTGTATCTTTTCCGAATTTGATAAGTGAATTGTATAAGTTGCAGACATTAAGAGCAGTAATATATTCGTTGAGTAAGTTGCCAAGTACATTAAAGACTTGGTTAGCTTAACACATCTTCATGTTTGTAGTGGCACAGAAATGCAGCTTCATCTGGGAATGTTAACTTCTCTTCAAACATTACGATGGTTTAGAGTGGAGGACAAGGAGGGCTACCGAATCGAGGAGCTCGGGAAATTGATAAATGTCAAAAGGGAAATTGAGAATTGCAAGTCTTGAAAACGTGCATGATAAGGAAGAGGCTGAGGGTGCATTTCTATTTGAGAAGCCAAATATTGTCGAATTAAACTTGTGTTGGAGGAGATCCAGATTAGGTGAAGAAATGGCGAGAAAGTGTTGAAAGGCCTCCCACCTCATCCAAATTTGAAGAGGTTAAGCATCGGGGGGCTTTGGTGGCGTAAGATTTCCACAGTGGTCGTACCAGATGAGTCCCACAACAGCTGGGTAGGACTTAATAAATTGACGAACGTCTTACTTGGAGATTGCTCTAGATGTGAAGAAATCCTGATGATGGGGCAGTTGCCGCATCTGAGATCTATAACATTATCTGATCTGCCGAGTGTTCGATCTATGGCAATCCCAGCAGCAATGGTAGGCAATTATTGTGGTTCCAGTGCTTCAACGACTAGAGTTGTGCAATATGCAAAACCTAAAGGAGTGGGCAGAAGCTGAGACAACTCAAGGGATTTCCTTGCCTTGAATACTTAAATATCAACAAAGTGCTCCAAGTCAATTCTCGTGCCTTGAGGAATTGTATATTGAAGAGATGGATAGTGGGTAACAACACTCAATTTTAAGGCTGTAAATGAATTGGAGTGCCTCCCAGATGGGTTATTCCAGAACAATCCAAATATTTCATATTTGAAAATAAGGGAGAATTACCAAATAATATGCTTACCCCTCAATTCTCTAAGGCATTTGGAGATGGTGGAGGGATTTAAGCAGCAGAGTTTGGTTGTTTTCCCAGCCTAAAAACATCAGAGATCATTCCAGCTGCTTCAGATTCATGGAATCGTGTGAATATACATTACGGTTGTGCTGATCAACTTCAACATCTCACTGCTGGTTCTAACTGGGTTTAAGAATGCGGTTGCTAAGTCCAATAATCATTTTCTCATGTTTTCTGTCTCAAGTTCTAAGGAATTAACTTTTCTATTTAATTCCACATCTCCACGTGGACTAAGGAAAGATATAGATATCTTGATGATGCAAGACAACTATGAGGGAGCTGCCGAAGATCATACATCATACATTGTTCTTATATAAACTGAGTCTAATATTAGTGTTAACTTAGAAATGTTTGATTGTTGACCCTATGGTCATATATGTGTTTCTTCTTATTGTTTATAAAATGTTGTGTTTTCGATGAGTATAATATTTGCATGCTATATGTGCGGCACAGACATCTATCAATGGATTGTAACATGAAATTGAACGAAACATTTCAATTTTATAGTAGAATTATCCAAATCTTGAATAATCTCAGTTGTAACTGATTATATGTCATTTGGCGTATTTACAAAATTGACAAGATCGGATTCATGATGATGTGTGCAGTATGAATATATTGATTTAACAACACTTTTTATTTTATTACAGGAACGTTGTCGAGTTTATGATTTCTAATACTCAAGAGATGTCATCTTTGCGACTCCTTAATTAATTAGGCAATGTGTAATTCTTAATGGTCATTTCTGATACTAGAATGCTTATGTTACCTTCTATTTTGTCACATACGTACTTCATGCCCTTCTACGTACCCAATAATGTTGTGCCATTTCATTTCATAAATCTAGTAGTTTCTAACACAAGATAACTTTTCTTCCTCGGAGGTTAATAACTTCGGTTTCTGTTGTAGCAATGCTTATGATATTTATGGTAATATATTGTATATTTGTGTACGGAAAACAATGTTGAATCTATAATAATAATGAAAAAATTACTGAAATGTCATTTTTCCGCCAATTAGTCCTGCAAGTTTTGCAGAAGAGAAAAAGAAAATGCACATGATACATATATAAAGAATTTATTTTTATGGTGTGAACTTACATAATCATTTAAGCTATAACCAACACACTCACCAATAGCTTAATTTAAAAAATTAATAAAATATACATGTAACTCATCAATAATACAAATTTGCATCATTTAAAAATATATGTAAGCAATAGTGGTCAAGCATAATCCATAATAAATACACCCTCCGTCCCACTTGAAATTTCACACCCAAGTACGCACATATTTTAAGAAAATCTGTTTTTTGCTTTATTATTGACTTTTCAAATGTGGAGATTGATGATGGAGATTTTAAGGATGGAGATTGTGAGATAAGTTTCTTTTTTTAGGGAGTGCAAATTGTTGTCGGACATACCGAAGAGGAAAGTGTGCAACTTCAAGTAAGACGAATGGAGTATATAATATACAATCAAGTACTACCTCCGTCTCATAGAATTTGCACACTTAGATGTGCACACATTTTAAGAAAAACCTGTTTTTGCTTTATTGTTGACTTTTCAAAGGTGAAGATTTTGAGGGTGGAGATTATGTGAATTTTTTCCTTTTTAAGATGTGCAAATTCATTTGGGACATACTGATAAGGAAAATGTGCAAGTTTATGTGGGACGGAGGGAGTCTTAAATATATGTTCCTCCCTCCGTCTCATAAACATAGTATGTCTCAAAACAAATTTTGTCCCAAAATAAGAGTCTCGTTTCAAATGTTAATGTCTCTTTTTCTTAGTCCAAGTATATAAAAAACTTAAATTTTTTTATTTCACGAATTACTTATATATGATTGAATACGTCAAATAAATAAATAAAATAAGTCAGCTAGAATAGATTGTTTTTTGAGTTATACCTTCATTAAATCGACCAAAAATAAAAAGTTGAACATTTTTCAAATTTTTTTTTTTCCAGACGGGTGGAGTATTTAATATATCAAAAAAACACTTCATTGGTATAACATTAACTCAATATTGTGAATAATCAAGATAATTTTCAAGACCTCATTTACTAATTCTAAAAAATTAAAGGAAAACTATCCCTAAAAATTCTTTGTCCTCATTTACGTCAAAATGTAAATTCACATAAATATTCTAGGACATGCAGTTGTACCCAAAAATTATTCCAGTGATCAACATTATACACTCACCATTTGAATAGCATATTGGAGGCTAAATATAAATATTGTGTATACCTGATCATTATAGGTAGAAAAAAAAAAAGAACCATTATAATATATTCTACCGAACTAAGACGGAGTTTAGTCGAGATTGTAAGCTCTCTAATACAGTTTATAGGATGTTTAAGAGCTTATAAGTTCCTTTAAAGTGTTTGACAACATTTTAAAATAAGATCTTATTCATCTCAAAATAAATTGATCGCACACTTATAAACTATTTTTTAAAGTAAGCTAGGTCTAACTTATCTCTCGAATAAGATTTTTATTGACTACTTCAAATTTTACTAGTTTTCATTACAATAATGTCATTGTTAACATTTAAAATCTTATTGTAAAATGTGAAAGCTTATAGGATGTTTTAAATAAGTTTAGTCAAACACCCTCTGCAGTTAATCTATAGTTTACTTTCTATATTTAAATAAAAAAATGAATGATACTATGGGCATCTGCTATAAATTTCATAGTACTGTTTATGAACCAATCAATATCTTGTAAAGTTTAGGTTAAACAAATTAGTATTTATGTTCTAGCTCAAAAAAGAAATTACATTCTTTTCATTGAAATAATATACTTAAATTCAATAAAATACAATATTTTGGTTAATAAGTTTATTTGTTATTAATAAAATAAATAAGGCAAAGAAATAGAGATCGTACATTTTGGGCTATTTTTGGTTTTAATAATATTGACAGCTCATTGTCTATATATTAATGTTTATTGCATTACAATGCAATTTAAAAATCACAAAGAAAGGTTTAGATTAAATTATTTAATTTATAAAAAATTGAAGTGGAGACTATTAATAAATGAAGTATTTCTACCTCTGTCCATACACATTGTTAACTTTGATTTCTCATTTTTCTTGTTATACCGTTCTTCTTCCCCCTAAACCAAATAACTCTAATCGAATTTTAATTCTTTAATTATACTTTAATAGGTTGATGTGTACATGCACTTGTTGTTAGTAAATTCATCAAGAGAACTAAATAATTGTAATTCATTATTTTTTATGGTCTTGTATTTTTTGTAGCTAATATAAATTTTTACATCATAAAAAAGAAAGAAATAAATAATTATACTAACAATTATTTAGTTAGCATCTATTTTTTCATGATCTAGTATAAACGTAAATCTACTAAAATTATATTATTTTATCAATTTCTCTTTGTAACAAAACAATTCAAACTAGCCCAAAAATTATTAAGTTATATATAAGTGATAAAATGATTATATTTTTCAAAAAAGAATTATTTCTTGAATAATCTCATTTTTTTGTTTGTTCTGAAAATATTTTAATATAGAAATATATTACAATTTACCAAACAGAGAGTATCCTATATTTATAAATTAATATTTTATTTTGAGTATGCAATATAAATCATGAAAAGATTATTAGTTCAATATATTTTTTATAAAAAACGGAGTTGAAACGAAAAAATTTGAATAATAATTTAAAATCTAGTGTGGAAAAGCAAAAGAAAGATAGAAAAAAAGAAGAAAGGCAAAAGAGAAAAAAAAAAAAAAAAAAAAAAAAAAAAAGGAAGAAAATACGAAATTGTTAGTGGTGGGATTGGGCTGCCTGTAACTGTAAGTCACTCTCAAATTTTCAGCATTCCCGACATCCCATGCTCCTCCAGTTTTGCTTGTGCCCAATTTAATGCGGCAGTTTTCATTTCTTCTGCATTTTCTTTTTCTCTTCTGCAAAGCTTGTAGGATAAGTTGGCGGGAAAATGGCATTTCAATAATTTTTTTCAACTGTCCTACTTTTATATAGTTATAGATTATAGATTAGCTATAGAATGTTTTTTATGACTAACAAATTTGCAATTTTATTTACGTAGGTGGAACCTGACCAAGTGAGCAAGCTTTACTTTATTCATGAAACAGAAGAATAAATATTGGGCTTTTTAAAAGTCTTTTGTTTCCAAAAGCTTTTCAATTAAACTTAATGTTAATGTATCTACGTATTTGGAGACCAATATAGGAAGACATTTGTTCTTTCCTAATTTTAGTTTTTCCAAATCCAAGTTTATGTTGTTCATTATTACAGCCCATGGTTTAGAATCAAAGCCTAAGCATATAGGTTTCCTTTGTAGACTTTGATATTAAATGAGCGCAGCTGGATCGGACCAACATCTCACTTGTAGATTGCTCTGAATGTGAAGAAATCCCGACCACATCGAAAGTAAAACCTGTACGTTCCTCCCTCTGGCATTGACAAGCAGAGGGATGCCCAAATCTATATCGTGTAAGATAATTAAGTGCCTCCATCAAATGTAGCAATTGGTAATGTTCCCAAACTCATCGTGCCAAATTGCGCAGCCTGCAAGAACTAACCATCCGTCCCGCTGCATCCCAGTCACTTGGAACGTTAACTTGTGATGGATACAAGATTGGGACTCTCTTCTCCTTGTTAAGATTAAAAATGTAAAATGTGTTGATCAATTTCATTCAAAACTGGTGTTATCATGTTTTGCTAATTGTGTTTAACTGAAAACCAGGGGATTTAAGTCATGAACCGGTCGGTAGGAGGAAACCGGATGTCTAACAACCTCGAACCGGCAGTTATAGGACTCAGGCCTTCTACAACGGTTTTGCAGGGCTTTTTACAACGGTTTTCTGTTTCATTTTCAGCTGATTGGTTTTGGCGGTTTTCTTCCAGTTTTTCCAGCTTTCACTCGCAAGATAAAAGCAGTTATGAAGTAGGAGATGATCAGTTGTAGTTTTTCCCTTGAAACAGTTTAGAATTACGTGTAATTGAGGAAGCTAGGGTTCTTGATCCAATTAGGGTTCTTTAATTAGGGATTCTTGTGTAACTAGCTGATTACTTGTAATTGTTGTTGTGATATAGTGAATTGAGGAACACCAATCCTCCGTGGATGTAGAACATCAAGTTCGAACCACGTAAAGAGTTGTGTTGAGTGTTTTGTTTTGAGTTTGATTGTTTTTCATTCTAGTAAGTTGCATTGAGTGAGGTTTGTGTGAATTTGGTTCAATTGATCAAGATTGATTCAATTCTGATCATTGTCTAACAAGTGGCGCTGTCTGTGGGAAGATCTAGCCCACGAATTTCGTCAACAAGAAACTCACAAATGGTCGGAATGAAGCTCGATCTGGAGAAGTTCACAGGCAAAAATGATTTCAGTCTCTGGAAGGTGAAGATGACTGCTGTCTTGATTCAGAATGGACTGGAGATGGCATTGAAGCCATTGGAAGAATGGCCTGAACCAGAGAAATCTAAGTATGGAGAAATTGTCCAGAAGGCCCACAGCTCTATAGTTTTGTGTCTAGGAGATAAACCACTACGCGAAGTAGCAAAGACAAAGACAGCTCTGGATGCTTGGAAGAAGCTGGAAGAGCTATATCAATCCAAGACAGTAACAAACAAGTTGTTCTTGAAGCAGAAGTTATTAGCTTTCAAAATAACAGATGAAAGAACTGTGTTGGATCAGATTGATGAATTCACTCGACTGACTGATGAACTTGAGGATCTGGGAGTAAAGATGGAGGAAGATGATAAATCATTGATGCTACTAAATTCACTTCCAAAATCCTTGGAACATTTCAAAGATACCCTCATTTTTGGAAGACAGGATAAACTGAACTTTGACATAATCTTGACCTCCTTGAAGACAAAATTCTTCCAACTTCAGGGAGAAAAGAAGATTCAGTCTGCAGGAGAAGGACTGAACATAAAGTTCAAGAAACAGAACCAGAAGAAGAAGTTTCAGAGTAATAAACAAGGTAAGGATCAGAATTATGGAAGAGAAGAGGTCAAGAAGACCACTGACTGGGTGGAGAAAAGAAGATGTTATGCCTGTAAACAAACTGGACATTTGAAGAAAAATTGTCCTGAAAAAGGGAAGAAAACAGATACAAAAGGGGCAGATGCTGCTATTGCTGAACAAGGGTATGAAAGTGCTGAAGTCCTGAATGTTTCTAATGGGGAAATGTCTGAGGAATGGGTGCTGGATTCAGGGTGCTCCTTCCATATGTGTCCAAACAAGTCAATATTCCAAGAACTGGAAAGATTTGATGGAGGATCTGTGCTCCTGGGTAATGATCAATCCTGCAAGGTCCAAGGGATAGGATCAGTAAGAATTCAGATGTTTGATGGTGTTCAGAGAATTATTTCCAAAGTAAGGTATGTACCTGACCTAAAGAGGAATTTAATATCTCTGGGAACTCTAAATGCATTTGGGTGTGAATTCAACACTATAAATGGTGGTATTCAAGTAACTAAAGATGGTAGGACAGTAATGAAAGGGAAGAAGAAAAATGGGTTGTTCATTTTGCTGGGAAAACATATTACTGGAACTGCAGATGTGACTATGGATAAAACTGAGGTGGTGTTGTGGCATAAAAGGCTAGGACACATTGGTGAGAAAGGCATGAAAGAGCTCTCAAAGAAAGGAGTGTTTGGAACTCCTGGAGATATTAGATTAGATTTCTTTGATCAGTGTGTTCTTGGAAAATCAAAGAAATTGGCCTATAAAGCTGGAATTCACAACACTACAGAAATCTTTGACTACATTCATTCTGACATCTGGGGTCCTGCTAGAGTTGAGACACATGGTGGGGGCAAATATTTCATGACTATAATAGATGACTTCAGCAGAAAGGTCTGGGCCTTTATTTTAAAACAGAAGAGTGATGCTTATGGGAAGTTTAAAGACTGGCTCATACAGACTGAAACCAAGAAAGGGAAGAAGCTCAAACACTTAAGGACTGACAATGGACTGGAGTATTTGTCAGCTGAATTTTCTGACCTGTGTAAAGAGAAAGGTATCACCAGGCATAAGACTGTCCCACTTAACCCACAGCAAAATGGGTTAGCTAAAAGAATGAATAGGACAACACTTGAGAGAGTAAGGTGCATGCTGGTTGATGCAAAGTTGCCAAAGGCATTCTGGGGAGAAGCAGTCAACACTGCATGCTATCTGATTAACAAGACACCCTCATCAGCAATAAACTTTAAGACACCTGATGAGATTTGGTATGGAGAGTTGTCTAATTATCAGGATCTCAAAGTTTTTGGATGCCAAGCATTTGCACATGTAAGGCAAGATAAACTTGATCCCAGAGCACTCAAGTGTATATTCATTGGATATCCAGAAGGAGTGAAAAGATATAAACTCTGGTGTATGGAAAAGGGGCAGCAAAAGGTGTTGATAAGTAGGGATGTTAGGTTCAATGAGCAAGTCATGGGGCACCCTATCACTGGTAATATAAATGATTCTGATGGAGACATCACCGAAAGGAACTCCTCTGTTGAGGTGGACATCTCTGACATAAACAGAAATCAGGATGGAAATCAAATCTATGATCAAGGTCAAAATTCATCTGAAGATGAAGAAGTACAAGAGACAGATCAAGAGCTGAGAAACTACAACCTGGCAAGAGATAGAGTTAGAAGAACTATTCACCCACCCAACAGATTTGGACAAGCAGATATGGTGTATTATGCATTAAATATAGCACAAACACTGGACCATCATGAACCTCAAAGTTATAGAGAAGCAGTGTCTGGAAATGAGAAGAAGCAGTGGCTAGCAGCAATGAAGGAAGAAATGATGTCATTGGAGAAATAAGACTTGGAAACTAGTAGCTAAGCCAGCACAACAGAAGTTGGTTAGTTCAAAGTGGATATACAAGAAGAAAATAGAAGCCTGTGGAGATGAAAAGGTAAGGTATAAAGCTAGACTAGTAGCTAGGGGTTTTACTCAAAGAGAAGGAATAGATTTCAATGAGGTTTTTTCCCCTGTAGTCAAGCATTGTTCAATCAGAATGTTGTTAGCTAAAGTAACACAGGAAGATTTGGAACTACAACAGCTTGATGTGAAGACAACATTTTTACATGGTGACTTGGTGGAAGACATATATATGCAGCAACCAGAAGGGTTCATACTTCCTGGAAATGAAGATAAGGTCTGCCACCTGAAGAAATCTCTGTATGGACTTAAGCAAAGTCCTAGACAGTGGAATATGAAATTCAACCAGTTCATGATTAATGCAGGATTCACAAGAAGCTTGTATGATAGCTGTGTTTACTTTGAGAAGCAAGCAAAGCAGAATCAAACTTATCTGCTACTTTATGTGGATGACATGTTAATTGCAAGTAAGTGTAAATTGAAGATTGATCAGTTAAAGCAGAAGTTGAACTCTGAGTTTGAAATGAAAGACTTAGGAGATGCTAGGAAGATCTTAGGAATGGATATCTTAAGAGACAGGTCATCTAGAAGGCTGTGTTTGTCTCAGAGGGGGTATCTGCAGAAGGTACTTGAAAGGTTCAACATGCAGGAATCAAAGTCTGTGAGTATACCTGTAGGACAGCAGTTCAAACTATCAAAATCCCAGTGTCCAGAAACAGCAGAGGATATCAAGTATATGGAGTCAGTTCCTTATGCAAGTGGAGTTGGAAGTCTCATGTATGGAATGATTTGCAGCAGACCAGATTTAGCATATGGGGTATCTTTG
The DNA here is from genome assembly GCA_958295605.1 of Ajuga chamaepitys. Classification (NCBI taxonomy): domain Eukaryota; kingdom Viridiplantae; phylum Streptophyta; class Magnoliopsida; order Lamiales; family Lamiaceae; genus Ajuga; species Ajuga chamaepitys. The sequence goes on along the minus strand of OY282506.1, from coordinate 20,883,133 downwards.
GTAAGCCGGTTTATGTCTAATCCTGGAAAAATCCATTGGGAAGCCTTGCAATATATTATGAGGTACTTAAGAGGCTCATTGGATCTAGGATTAATGTTTGAGCAAACTAGTGGAGTGAAAGATCCTTTGTTTGGATATGTTGATGCTGATTTTGCTGGAAATTTGGACACTAGGAAGTCCATTACTGGATACATATTCACACTCTATGGAACAGCTGTCAGCTGGAGGTCAGTTCATCAATCTATGGTTGCTCTCTCAACAACAGAGGCAGAATATATTGCCATGACAGATGCAGTAAAGGAAGCTATCTGGTTAAAAGGTATGTTAAAGGATTTTGGAATAGAACAAAGTTGTGTTACAGTGTTATGTGATATCCAAAGTACTCTACACTTGGTTAAGCACCAGGTGTTTCATGAGAGATCAAAGCACATAGATGTCAAGATGCATTTTGTAAGAGACATAGTGGAGAAGGGAGCAGTGTTAGTCAAGAAGGTTTCTACTGAGGAGAATGCAGCAGATTTCCTTACAAAATCGCTTACTGGTTCAAAGTTTAGATACTGTGCAGGCTTGGTAAAGCTTGTAGCTTGTGCATAGCAAGACTGATTAGCAAAGATTGAGGAGATGAAGTGTTTGAGTTCATTGAGGTGGAGAATTGTAAAATGTGTTGATCAATTTCATTCAAAACTGGTGTTATCATGTTTTGCTAATTGTGTTTAACTGAAAACCGGAGGATTTAAGTCATGAACCGGTCGGTAGGAGGAAACCGGATGTCTAACAACCTCGAACCGGCAGTTATAGGACTCAGGCCTTCTACAACGGTTTTGCAGGGCTTTTTACAACGGTTTTCTGTTTCATTTTCAGCTGATTGTTTTTGGCGGTTTTCTTCCAGTTTTTCCAGCTTTCACTCGCAAGATAAAAGCAGTTATGAAGTAGGAGATGATCAGTTGTAGTTTTTTCCTTGAAACAGTTTAGAATTACGTGTAATTGAGGAAGCTAGGGTTCTTGATCCAATTAGGGTTCTTTAATTGGGGATTCTTGTGTAACTAGCTGATTACTTGTAATTGTTGCTGTGATATAGTGAATTGAGGAACACCAATCCTCCGTGGATGTAGAACATCAAGTTCGAACCACGTAAAGAGTTGTGTTGAGTGTTTTGTTTTGAGTTTGATTGTTTTTCATTCTAGTAAGTTGCATTGAGTGAGGTTTGTGTGAATTTGGTTCAATTGATCAAGATTGATTCAATTCTGATCATTGTCTAACAAAAAACCATCGGAACTCAAGAATTGCATCTGTGTATGATTGCACAAAATTGAGGCATCTGCCCTCTACGGAACTAGAAACAAATTAGTAGTGATGATGAAGCTAAGTGATTTCGCATATCCTGGAGATCATGTTAGCTGAATTAGAATGTATGCTATGTTCAAATTCCTTTTCTCTTCAAGATAAAGACAATTTATACCATTATATCACCACCAGTTACAACACTCCTGAATTCCTTTACCCAAGTTTGAATTCTATATATACTCACACAGTTGCACACTAACATCACTTCCCTATTCCTCATTCCTACTCTTGAATGAATTACGCCAATCAATCTCTTAGGAAGAAGCAGGGGAGACAAAATGATGATTCTGGCTGGGGTTGAAATTAGATCACACTTGTACTATGTTTTGATTCAGGGCGGTGTACCTCCATCTCTCCTTTTCAACAAAATCTGCATCCAGGAATTGAGCGACGAAAGCCCACAGCCTATACACATCTTCAAAATTGGCCAAGAAATTAAGTGCAGCTGTTACAACTGTGATTCTTCCTTTGTTCTTTCTCTCGTCTTCGTGCCAAATGTGATGCAGCAATCCATGGCTGAGTGATATGTTATTCCTATCCGCTAGTTTCTGTACTAGAGCTGCTTCCACCGTCTCGCCTTTCCAGTCATGTATGTTGAATGCCAGTGCAGGCCCCCGTTCGAACTTCACCTTCGGCCCGTAGATTGTCACCAGTGGGAAATTCTCCAGCCTGTTTGGATGCTGAAGCTTCATTAGTGCAACAATCAGCCAATTTATTAGGCATCTTCCTCTGCTGCTGATAAGCCTCAATCCCAACGAGTCCACGTCATCCAAGCATCTGCATTCAATACTCTTCAAGCTCCCTTTATCCAATTCAATTTCATCATCTTCTTCTTCCTCAGATTGTAAGTCCTGTGGCGGTGGTACGATGGCTACAATCCCTGAAGCAGCAGCTGAAGCTTCCAGAATCGGTACAACGGATTTCTTAACAAAGAGGCATCCGAATCCAGTTGGATTTTCTCCAAAAACTTTGTAGAACGAGCAAATGATGAAATCAGGCCGGAATAGGGAAAGCCCGAAGCTGTCCATGTCCTTTGGGCCTAATGAGCAGGCATCGAGCAGAGTGTGCCATCCGTGTTCCTGCGCCGTCCTCATCCACTGGTACGAATAACTCGCGCCGCTCATTCTTGACTGAAGTGGAAACACGAATAGCCCTTGTTCATCTGCTTTCTTATTCTTCGTCTTTCTAATGATCATTTTCCTGAGTCTGGCTGAGTTGACCCGCAGCCTGGGCCACTTGAACTCTGCCGCCATCACACGCGCCCCTCGCTTCTCCGACGTACTAATTAAACCTTCCACCGCCTCGCTCTCGTGGTCATACACCGTCACTAGTTTCCGACGACTACTACGTTGGAAGGGGTACGACTCAGCCACCAATTTGAACGCTGCAGATCTGTTGGCGGTGAATACCATAGTATAATCATTTTGAGACGTATTTAGGAAATCCATAATTCTCTTCTTTACACTAGATTCGAGCTCGGAACCTTGTCCACCATGATGCAACTCTGACTTGAGGCTGACCGGCTTGAAAGTAATGCTGAAATCAGGAGCATTTGATTGAGAAAAGAGACCTACGCCCATGTAATCGAGGCAGACACGGTTGGAGAGTGAGAGGTGGCAGTAGTCGCGGGCACGAATGAGGTCGATTGGAGCAGTATCAGAGTAGTTGGGATATGCTTTGATGAATTGGAGAAAGCATTCCTGACAAGGGGGAATAGATTCATGGTTTGTGAAGCAGATGTTGGGGAAAAGAGAAGAGGCCGTAGTCGCTGCAAATTGACGGCGACATGCGGAAGATGTGCTTCTGGTGTTGTGGACGGGCTTTTCCGACTCCGGAGAGGCCCTGAGAAGGGGATTAGGACAACAAGCTTGAACGCATAATTGAAAACGAGGGGAATGCATTTTGTTTTTGTGTTCTTCAATTGCAGTAGCTTTCATTTGTGTTATACAACTGTGATGCTTACACATTAAGAATAGTCGTGCTCTTTTTGTTGAAAGGGACACACAACCAAATGATTAAAGTTCCCTTTTTCCTTTTCCATAAATATATTATGTTTGCCAAAGTTGACTTGGCGTTATCACATTATTACGGGGGGAAACAAAGCTTGCACTAGACTTGTAAAGCAAACTCAGATATCACTTCACACACACCCACTACTGTATAAGAGAGACTTGTATAATGGCCGGCATCAGTACATGAAGCTAGCCAAAAACTAAGCCCAAAAGGGCCTCACTCATATTTTGGAAAAGCATCAATTTTTTTAGGGTTAATTTGAGTAATCACACTAAATTATCAATATTTTTATACATAAATCATTAATTTTATTTTTTTTGCATCGATACATATAAACTATACGAGTTTTGCAGATAAATCACCAAACTTCTTTTCCAATTGGCAGATAAACCACCAAACTTATTTTCCGATCATTTTTTGTCGAAAATCCACACGTGACTTGCTCGTGATAAACTTTTAATGGTTTTTTTTGTACAAACAACCTTTTTAGCATGCTAAAAGTGAAATTTTTTCTACCTTTCTTTTCCATAACAATTTCTTTGAATCATCAATAGTTTTCTTTCCTAATATCTAGAACCTCATGACACACACTTAGTTTTTATAACTAAATCGAACAACCGCAAGTATACGGCGTCAAAGTAGCACTAAGTGAGCACAAGGTCGATCCCGCGAGGAATCGGCTCAATGTCGTAAAAATGAAGTAATCCAAACATTTAAGTGGCTAACTAGACGATCGAGTGGTTGGTTTTAGTATTTTTAAACTCTAATTTAGATCAACAAGCAATTAAAACTAATAAGATAGATTATACAACAATTTATAGAGAATAACCGATAAATAAAGACAATCTAGGCTTAGATTTCAATTAAGGGTAATTAGCAATTATTATCCCGATCAATTCAACCTTTAAAACGAATGCTATGTATTAGGAAACGATCACAATTATATGCAAGATCCCTTCTCGGAGCAACTTACGTGTTGATTGTATAAGATTAATCGCCGTCTCCGGTCGATTAATCAAAAACAACTCCCGATCGGTCCTAAGATCAAAGTTCCCACAATTAGCTCAAACCTCTCGGTTTTATTACTTAATCATGTCGATTAATGTGATCTAGGATCAAATCTCCCCTCTCGGTTTCAATTTAATCCTCAATAATGTTAAATAAGTGATCAAATCATTCAACAAGCATAATAAACCATTAATCAATTAATAGCATAACATGGGATTAAATTAATCGAGTAAAATCACTAATCACCCATAATCTACTTTCTAAACCTAGATAAAGGAAATTAGCCAACCATGATCATAATAATAAATAAACACAAATATATAAATATAATCATGTTTATACAAAATTTAGATGAAGATGGAAGGATAAAAGCTATTGAAGAAATAAATCTTGATCTCCAAGTAATTCCCCCAAATGCTCTCTCTAGTTTTCTCTGTCTAAAAAGTAAGTAAATGAAATGTGTGTTATTCTCCAAAATCTGAAAATTCAAGTCTATACCCCCCATTTGGGGCTTTTTACAAAGTTTTGGGCTCAAAATTACATAAATGGGCTGAAATTAAACCATATCCGGAGTTTGTGCACGGTCATGCCCGTGCGAGGCTGCACGGACCGTGCACAACCCCTAAAATTGCCCATTCTCTGGAAGACCATGCACCGTCCGTGCATGGTCGCATGGTCATGACCGTGCGCCTACGTATGGGCTGCCCTGCCTTTCGCACGCACGGGCCGTGCACGGTTTGTGAGGGCATGCACGGTTGTGACCGTGCACGGTCCAATTTTGGCCCGTTTCTTCATTCCTCAGGTTTTTTCTCGATTTCTTCGACTCCAATCTACTCGTCACCTCTTTGTATACCTGCAAAATGCTTGAAAACGAGGTTTTCCAACAAGAGAAAGGAAATACGAAGAATATAACAAATGGGTATTTAAAAACTACAAATGTATGTTAAAAACACATACTTTAAGCCTATTTTTCACTCTAAACAACCCATTTGTCAACTCCATTGTTGAAGATGAGTGGCTCCTCTACCTACCAAAAATCGTGTTTGGACAAAAAAAGCTCTTAAAAATTTATAACGCGCAAGTTACATGTGGAATTCCGACGAAAAGTGATTGAAAAATAAGTTTGGTGTTGTATATGCCAAAATCCTTATAGTTTATATGTATAAGTGACGCGTCGGTTTCTAACCTAGTGTTCCGCAAGTGTACGGATGTAGGTGTAGTAGCGATAATCAAGGTCGATTCCACAAGGAATAGTTTTAGGTAGTTCGATACCTCAATATTCTAGGAATGTCCTAACTAGATACTAAATTGCAAAAAATTGATTTTACTAATTAAAATACTCAATTAAATATGAATTCAAAATTGGTAAACACAAAGAATTAACAATCAAGGATAAAAGGAATCCTAAGGTGTCGATTTCAGGATATTTATTTCAATGATGATTAGAATTTACTTATTGATTTTTAAACCGATCTAGTGTTTATTAAGCGGCGCAATATTAACCTAACCTTCCTCTCGAAGTAGTTAAACCGTTGATTAACTAAGACAATTACCCTCTCGAGTCAATTAATCCTAGTAACTCCAAAAAGCTCATAAACCTATGCCTACACAGTCATAGACAACTGTGTTCTATATCGTACGTCTAATAACAAAACCCTCCTCTCGAAGCGGATTTGTTAAACGAGATTACTAAACCTAGATGGTCAGTCTAAATCTAGTTATTAAAACAAATATAAAGATAAACACATATAAGAACGGAAATCAATAACTTAAAACGTAAATCAAAACATTGTCATAAAAAATCCCTACTTTCTAACCCTAGGACACGAATAGCTTAGCTACTCATGCCTAGGTTCAATCCAATACAATATTCTAAACAAAACATTATAAAGAATCAAAACTAAGAAGAATTGCTAAACCCGAGTAAATCGTTCCGTTGATTGAATCTTCGTCGTTGTCCAAGTCGTCAAATGCCTCAAAACTCGGATATTATGTGTCTTCCTTGAAAAACGAACTTGGACCCCTTTTTATAGAGCTTAGATAAGCCTAGTTAAATTAGGAATCAAATCCCCTTTAAAACAGGATTTCTTTTAACGGAGGATCTTTTGACACGACCGTGTCGATCAAGTGACACGGCCGTGTTGCTTGTAAAAATTCAGTTTCTGCGCATAATTTGACACGGCCGTGTTGAAACCTGACGCGGCCGTGTTACTCCTCCAGAGCCAATTTGACATTTGCGCAACGCTTTTGACACGACCATGTTGCTTATGTGATACGGCCGTGTTGGTTCTTACCCTGTTTTGCTCCTGGACCGGTTCAGGCCGGTCTGGACCGGTTTGGACTGGTTCTTGGACGGTTCAGATCGATTTTCGCTTGTTTTTACTATTTTGGCCCGGTTTTCACTCTGTTTCAACTTGTTTTCTTGTCCGGTAGTCGTAAATCATGACTTTTAATCCTGAAAATGCTCAAAACACCTTAAAACAAGTCGAGTACGTTAATTGGTCACTTATATCACATTTCATCCAATTCTTAACCATTTATGCACATAATTCCTATAAAATAGTATCGTAAATTGACCTAATTACATGCATAATTAACGTGCATCAAAACCCCCCAAACTTAAACTGTTGTTCGTCCCGAACAACATAAAAATTAATTCATGTACTTAGGACGATTAGATGATAAATTAGTTTCAGAATGATTTTTTCCAAAAGCTAGACACTGCAGTATAAATGAGCATATGTGATAGTGCAAAAATTAACTACTTTCGAGACTTAAACTTTTGAAGCATTTGATCCTCACCAGGTAAGTGTTTCTCTCATTTCTCAAGTGTTTATCGCTAAAAATTGTCATTTCGCTTAGATTGGACTATATGCTCAGTTTTACCATAGGCTTGTTAATTGTCTAAGTTGAATTCAGTACAGTGGCATAAGTGAAAAAGAAACAAGTAGGACTTTTATTAGGTTGTAATATTGGCTTAAGGTAAGGTGAGACATATTTGGATATAAGTGACTATGTATTGGACTAATCAAGTTATATATAATCCTACTACCCCTCAATACCCCTCAATACAATCACTCAATCTCACTCTTCCCTTCTCAGCAAATCACCCCTCAAGGTAACTTCTTCACCTTACCAACAGCGCTCTTCAACCAAGTGTTTTCTTTTTTTTTTTTAACTATTTGGGTACCACATCATGGGACTACCCATTTTTTTCAGCTCATTCTAACACTTCTTCTTCTAACCTCTCCTTATTATATCTAAACAATAGAACCTATATTTACAGCTGGCTCTTTCTTTTGCCTTTTTCCCCCTTTTTTTTTTTTTTTTGACGAAAATAATCAGGAAATTGAAATTTTTTCAAGGAGAGGTTATATTTGCTTGCTCTTTTTTTTTTTTTTCCACCTTAGCACTTCAGACACTTTTTACCCTTTTATTTATCCATACTGCCGCCCATTTTGTTCCCAGAATCCGATCTACCTTCCAATCCACCTCCCTCTTTACTCAATTAGTCCAATATAGGGTCAAAGGCTAAAACTAAAAGGTATATGGCTTGTAGTATATAAGGTTATGAACAAAAAGCTAAAAGCTCAATTGGGATTACTACAGATATTTTGCACAAAAATTTTTGGTAAAAAGGTTAATTCTTAGTAGGCTCAATAATCGGGTACAAAACAAGAATTGCCTATATCACTTTCTAAGTCACATTACACTTTTGACATATTCCCAACACAGTCTCAAGGAAAGTTCTAGAAACCAAGACATATATCAAATCAAAATCACACCGAAAGAAAATATAGCACTCCATAAATAGGAGTCACTTTTTATGCTCAATTTCTCACACGGGTCATTTTGATCAAAGTTCTAAGTTTAACTCAATTTCGTCTCAAATTGTCTATCATGCTTCACTCTGTGTCAATTTTTCAAGTTCATACATAAAATCGTATCATCATTAGCACTTCATCATCCATCGGTTCCCTAAATTTGCAGCAATTACAACTCGGGTTTGCATTCTTTTTCCTTTTGACTCTAACAATTTGACCAAAAATAAAACTCTAGACTCTAGACTCTAGACTCCCAAAACTCAATCATGGACACACAAAACAATAAAACCGAGTTCACAAACCCACCAACACCAATTAAACAGATACTTGGGCTCACAGACCCAATACTCTAAATCAATAGCAAAATAATTGAGCACAATGGGCATACAGACCCAACAATTAAAGTAACAATTATGCAAAGGGCTCACAGACCCGACAACTGAACTTGAGTACAAGTCAACCGACACTCAAACGATCAATTACAAAACCGAATAACCAACATGACCACAAAGTAGAAATAGCAACAAAACAATAACCATAGCGGCCAAGACGTCCCATAGTTCACCCCCTCCCCCAAACTTGGCTAGAAGCCAATGTTTGGAGGAAAAGAGTGGTACGCCTTGGTGCTAACTTACAGATCACTGAGGTGGAGGCGGGGGTTGGAACCCATATTGGCTCCAAAATTGTGTCATCGCCTCCCATTGAGTCTGTTGTTGTTGTCTCCACAGGCGGTCTTCATCACTTCTTTGAAGAAGTGTGTTAAGTACTCCTCTTTGAGCATTTAATTCGGAATGAATTGTTTGAAGAGATCCCCGGACCTCTGTTCGGTGCCTCTCCATCGACGTTTGAAAGGTCTGCATCGACTCAATAGGGAGACGAACATAATCCCTTAAAGAATTAATGATACCGACCATGTCTTCATTAAACTCCGATTGGTAAGCAACTGTCGCAGCTGCTCATTTCTTCCTGGGTTGTCTCGGAGTGTGGCTGCTTTGTTCAGCTGGTGGCCCGGACTGGAACACCTCGGAGTCCGGTGGTTGGGATAGCTGGAGATGGTCTTCAGTAGAAAGCGACAGATTCGCTGTATCGTGTACACCTGTGACCGCTGTCCCAATCTCATACGGCAGGCGAAGATAGGGTCCAACATTTTGGTACACATATGGGACAGTCTCATCCTCACCTAGAACCACAACCTGCATCAATTCAAGCAAATCCCATGTAAATTGGACTTCACCTCTTACCGGCTCCATATCAGTAAGGTCGATGTCATCAAAAGATGTTGCAATTGGAGTGATCAGTCCTCCAATCATAATGCTGTCCTTTTGCTTCCGGATGACATTCTCAATGTGCTCCGTTAATATCTTTGTATAATCTACTTTATAACCATGCAGGATGTTCCACAACATGTGAAGTTCACTCTGTCTCACAACTCTCACTTCACGTCGGGCAAAAAGAATGTAGGCATGTAGCTTCTATATGTAGCGAATGACTGGATTACGGATCCATGAAGCTTTGGCTGCCTTGGAGATATATTGTTGGGCTGCTACAATCGGTGGTGCAGCTGTCAACAATGCCCAAAAGGTGTGTGGGTCAAATACCTCCGGGGTTTCTCTCTTGAAAATTTCGGAAAGCCATATATCCTATCCAGCTCACTGTAGGTCAATGATCTAGTTTTCTCCATTAATTGGAAAGTGATTCCGTCCGGTCGGGTGGAGTGAAGAGAACTGGCTGCAATGATGCTAAATGTTCTGAGGAACTCGATAGTGATTCGCATGTATGTCTGCTGCACTCTCATGAACTGAAGTAGCCCGACTCGGTTGAGAAGAGTATGGACATTATCATGAATTCACATTGCCCGAGTCAGATTGTCACTACCAAATCTTGTAGGGATAACAATGCGATGACGAAGCTCCTCAAACCGAGCCTTATGTTCAGCCTCTGTCAAAGAGAACCCGAGAAGAGTCTGATTGTCATTTGGGTTGACAGTCGGGGTTGCTTCAACCATGACTTGCTTTCCTCTGCTACGACTAGAGCTCCCTTTCGGTGGTGCCATTTTAGTGCCCGAAGAAGTTTAGACGGAGAAATAGTGATTCGGATTGTGCCCTAATTCCTCAGATTTGAGTCAAAATTTTCGACTTTGGTTGAGTAATGAGTGAATTAGAGTGTGCGATTGTGTTTGAGTTGGATTGTGTGTGAATTTGAGTGTGTTGGAGCTTTGAATTGGTGGATGGTGTGTGAAAGTGGTGTTTTCGTGCGTGAAGTGCAAAACAAAGAGAAGGGGAAAAAATTTAACCTGTGCGCGTGTTTAATCCTGCTGGAGGCGTGACACGGCCGTTTTATGTATTGACACGGCCGTGTTAAATTTGAACCAAAACTGGTTTTTTGGGCCTCTTTTGACACGGCCGCATCCAGTATGTGACACGGCCGTGTTGGTCTGACAAAGCTTATTTCCGTTTTGCAACACCCTTTTGACGCGGCCGTGTCATTTGTTTGACGTGGCCGTGTTAAACTTGAGCCAAACTTGACGTGACCGTGTCCGTTTTGTGACGCGACCGTGTTGCTTTCCAGATTTTTACACTCTTTTTACGCCTTTTTTGACACGGCCGTGTTGCTCTGATTGTCCTTCTACGCGATATTTTCGTCGTTTCAACCCCCGTTTCTCGCACTACTCGTCCATATTGATTCCTAAAAATAAAAAATAAAAAACTAAAAACACCATAAAAAAATTAAACTTAAAAGAATTTAAATAAAGTACATAAAACACTAAACATCGGGTTGCCTCCCGACAAGCGCTTTGTTTTACGTCTCAAGCTTGACGACCTTTGGTTCTAATTTGATTCTTTCAACCGCACTTCATGTACGGTGTGATTTTGGTCGGACTTGTAATATTTCTTAATTCGTTGTCCATTCACGAGAAATGTGCTCCCGTCTTGATTCAACAGCTCAACTACACCAGATGCTCTAACAGTTTTGATTGTGAATGGGCCCGACCATCGAGATTTCAACTTGCCCGGAAAAAGTCTTAGACGGGAATTGAACAAGAGAACTTGTTCACCGGCTTCAAATGTGCGATTCTTGATCATTCGGTCATGGAACCTCTTGACCCGCTCTTTGTATAAGCTGGAGTTTTCGAATGCTTGTTGTCTAAATTCCTCCAATTCGTTGAGCTTTAAGAGCCGCTCTTTTCCAGCAGCTTCGAAGTCGAAATTCAGCTTCTTAACTGCCCAATATGCTCTATGCTTTAATTCAACCGGTAGATGACTTGCCTTTACAAACACTAACAAAAGCCCCAACGGAGTTTTATATGTCGTCCTATATGCCCAAAGTGCATCATCTAATTTCATCGCCCAATCTTTCCGGTTCCCATTTACCGACTTCTCTAGTATTTGCTTGATTTCTCGATTTGCTAGTTCCACTTGTCCATTGGCTTGAGGATGATATGGAGTGGTCACACGATCTTTTACCCCATACTTAGCCAATAATGCTGCCATCCATCTATTACAAAAATGGGAGCCCCCATCACTAATCAAGGCTCTCGGAGTGCCATACCTTGTCAAGATATTCTTTTGGAGGAATTTGAGTACCACCTTGGCGTCATTTGTTTGGGTCGGAACAGCTTCCACCCATCTCGAAACATACTCCACAGCCACCAAGATGTATTGGAACCCATTTGAGGATGGAAAGGGTCCCATAAAATCTATACCCCATACGTCAAACAACTCAACCTCAAGAATTGTGGTGAGAGGCATCTCGTGCTTCTGTGTGATTCCTTCTGTTCTTTGGCACTTATCACATTGCAGAATGAACGCATGACAGTCTTTGTGAATTGATGGCCAATAAAAGCCACTTTGAAGCACCTTCGCTGCTGTTCGTGCTGATGCAAAATGTCCCCCAGTTGAGGATGAGTGACAATGAGTTATGATATCCTTTACTTCCTCTTAAGGAACACACCGTCTAATAATTGTGTCCGCGCATCTCCTATAGAGATAGGGATCATCCCATATGTAGAACTTAACATCATGGAAAAATTTCTTCTTCTTATGATGAGGAAAGTCCGGAACAATCCCACTCGCTATAAAATTTGCGATGTCACTATACCATGGGCCATTCTCCACAACCATCACATGCTCGTCTGGAAAGATATAGCTAATGACTGTTTGTTGGCCCTTTGCATCCGCCTCATTCTCAATTCGAGACAAGTGGTCAACTACTACATTTTCGCAGCCCTTCCTATCTTTGATTTCCAAGTCAAATTCTTGTAAAAGCAATATCCATCTAATTAGTCTGGGCTTGGAATCCTGTTTAGCAAACAAATACTTAAGAGCAGTATGATTAGTATAAACTATTGTTTTAGCATGTACAAGATATGAACGAAATTTATCACAAGCATAAACAACAGCTAAAAGTTCCTTCCCTGCGGTGGTATAATTTGCTTGAGCTGGGTCGAGGGTCTTGCTGGCATAGTATATGACTCTAAAAATCTTTTCCCGCATTTGACCCAATGCAGCTCCCACAACCATGAATGAATCTGTCTTTGCTTCTTTAAGATTGTTAAGATATGTGTAGATTTAGTTGAAGAGATCTACATGCTACAACCTAAGGGGTTTGGAGTGAAAGGAAAAGAGCACTTTATCTGCAGATTGAAGAAGAGTTTGTACGGTCTGAAACAAACTCCTAGACAGTGGAACAAGAAGTTCAATTGTTCATGATAGATCATGGTTTCCGCAGAACAGAGGCAGATCATTGTGGGTACTTCAAATCATACACTAGAGGTAAGTTTATCATACTTTTGCTTTATGTTGATGATATGCTGGTAGTAGACCAAGATCGAAATATTATTAGAAGCTTGAAGAATGATTTATCTCAACACTTTGAGATGAAATATTTAGGACCTACAAGATAAATTTTGGGGATGCAGATTATTCGTGACAGGAAATCAAGAAAGTAGTGGTTGTCACAAGAGAAATATATTGAGCGGGTTCTTGAAAGATTCAACTTGAAGAGTGCTAAGAGTGTTGGCATACCTCTTGCTAATAACATAAACTTAGTAAGAGGTTATGCCCTTCTTCCATGGAAGAAAAGAAATTTATGGAAGCAGTGCCTTACTCGTCAGCAGTTGGTAGCTTGATGTATGCCATGGTTTGCACTCGCCCAGATTTAGCTTATCCAATTAGAATGGTTAGCAGATTTCTGTCTAATCCTGGTAAGGAGCATTGGGAGACAATGAAATGGATTTTCAGGTGCTAGGGGTACTTCGAAGAGGTGCTTATGTTTTGGTGGGATAGAACCAATCTTTGAAGGATATTATGATGCCGACATGGCTAGCTATTTGGATGATAGAAAGTCAATTTCTGGGTCCTTGTTTACTTTTGCAGGGGGGGCTGTATCGTGGCAGTCGAGACTGCAGAAGTGTGTTGCCTTATCTATTACTGAGGCAGAGTACATTGCAGTGACTGAAGCCGAGAAAGAGGTGTTTTGGTTACAGAAGTTTCTCCAAGAGTTGGGATAGAAACAAGATAGATATGTGAACTATTGTGATAGTCAGTGTGCTCTGGATTTGAGCAAGAATGATACATATCATTGTCGTACCAAACATATTGATGTTATATATCATTGAATTCGATCTATTGATGAGAAGGAGATGAAGTTTCTGAAGATACATATAGACAAGAATGCAGCTGATATGATGACGAAGGTGATCACGAGGGAAATTAAGATTGTGTGCTAGATTGGCTGACATGGACTCCGTGTAATTGACGAGTGGAGCATTTCCCTTTCATGGGCTGGAGGGGGAGGTTATTGGGCTTCCAGCCTATTGTTGTGGACTATTAAATAAATATCCCACATGAGTTGATCAAGGAAAACTTAATCTCCTTATTCGAAGAGGACATGGACAAACTATCGTGTGAAAAGATATTATATATTTGCTTCTAAGTTTGTGGAGCAAAGTGAAAAGGAATTCACGTGACGCCAATTCGAAGTTTAAGAGAGAGTTTGGCAAGTTTCAGCGGCGGTAGTTCGCAGGTTTAATCACAACGTGAGTTCACGAAGTTTCAGAGAGAAATTAGAGCAATATTTTGAAGTTGTTTTCTCTAGCGTGTTCGGGTATTGTAGCGTCTACAATATTCTAGTGATTTATTGTTTCGCTAGAGGGTTTGGTGATTTTCCTAATCGATATTTATTAGGTTAGGGTAAAACCTGATAAACGTTGTAATTACTATTTGATATAGTATAATTGCTCTGTGTTTGCCCCGTGATTTTCCCTCAACATTGGAGGATTTTCCACGTAAATCTTAGCGTGCTGATTTATTTCGTTTCCGCATGTGAATATTATTTGCACTTGTTTGATTTGATATTTTAATTCATACTAAATTAATTGGATGTATTTCGAACATACCAATTAAAGAGATACAAACAGTACTCTCCTCATCGAAAATTAATGCCCCTTCATAACCATTATAATTAGTTGTTAATATATCAATTTGTTGGTGGATTTACATGAAATTATTTTCATGCAACTCGTCACGAAAGATAATATTATAAATTGGGTGATGCCTCGGAACATCATCGAGCATCATAATTGGCGTTATATACCAAGTGATGCAACTAGAACATGATAAAAAAAAAAAAAAAAAAAAAAAAAAAAAAAAAAAGCAATAATTATGCATAGTCTAATAAGTTGATCTAATTAAGATCACCCGAAAAGACGGGAATAAAACTTCTTTTCTATTCAAAATATCAAATCAATCATCTAAAATAATACTACCTTCATTTTTTTAAGTTGTTCTTTTAGATTGTGTGAGTTATTTTTAAACAATTATCTTTTTAGCTTTTCTCCTCTATTTATTCCAATGCTAACCCTTTAACATTTGAAAAGCGATATAATTTAAAAGAAAAAAATGATATAATTTTAGAAGTTTGAGGAAAAAGAGGAAAACTAATTGAGAACTTGATTGTCCATTTTACTCCCTCCTTAATTTTCTATTCCTAAGCTAAAAGAACAAGATCCCTACTTATGATAGTAGAATAACTTAAGCTTAAAGTAACTAATCACAATTTTAATAAATAAATAAATTAAATTAAATTTATCTGACAACTTATCTCCATCATCAGCTGAACCCATTTGCAAGGAAAATTAAATTTGTGAATTATTTTGCAAAAGTTTTATAATTAAAATTGATAAGCTTATGGTTTTTTGTCCATTTTTTAAATTGGCCAAATAAGCCAATGAACTAACAAATAGGACATAAATAGAACACTCCGTAAATAAAAACGCCAGTTAATAAGTATGAGAAATTGTTTCTTTTTTCTGAGAGAAATTATGAGAATATTAAATGTATACAAATGAACAATTATCTATATAGATTATAAATTAACAAATCAAACTTTATAAATTTTGAAGAAAGTGATTGCAACCTGGGAATTTTTATGTTATTTTTTATATGTTTTAATTTTCAATTCCTTATTCTATTTATTTGTTCAGGTCTTTTATAAGATTTAAATCTATTAAATCATCTTTAGATTTTATGTTTTAATTTTTTAATTGTTCAATAATTTGAAATTTTAATTTTATAAATACACATCTTATTCAATATATTATCTTTTAGATTTATTCAATAACTTTTTATTTTAGTTATTTTAGTATTTACGAGGGTCCTATTATCTCATATTTAGACGTTCACTTTCTTTTGGCAAGTTCAAGAGATTAATTGACAAACTTAAATATTTTGTCTAATTTGAACTCCGATCTTTAGTTTATGGACTAAGAGGGTGTTTGGCTGAGCTTATAAGCTCCTAAAAACATTCTGTTTAGGAGCTTATAAGCTCTTGCAAAGTCTTTGGCAAAATAAGATGTTTAGGAGCTTATAAGATCAAAAAATAAGCTCTAAGAGCTTATAAGATCTAAAAAAGATAAGTTGTTTTACCCTAACTTATTTCCATCTTATTTTTTAAGATCTTAATTATTACACTCAAATTTCACACACATTTCACACACTTACACACACTACACACTCTACACACACTACACACATTTCACACACTTCACACACTACACACACTACACACACTTCACACACTACACACATTTCACACACTACACGCACAACACACACTTCACGCACAACACACATTTCACACACTATTTACACTTCACACACTACATACATTTCACACACTAATCAAAATGTGCGTTTAATATTAATTTTTAAATTAGACCCCAAATTTATAGTTAAATCACTATATTCAATTGCAAACTTATAAGCTCTTTTATCCAAACACTTTGTTAACTTATAAGCTCCTTAAAAATGACATCTTATAAGCTCTTGAAACAACTTATAAGATGTTGGAGCTTATAAGATGTTTAAAATAAGCTTAGCCAAACACCCTCTAATAGTATTAATTTCCTTGTTTTTTAGGGTAATTAAATTCCCTTGTTCAAATGTAGGATTAGTAGGGGTGTCAAACCGATCGGGTTGCGGGTTATGGGTTTGTGGGTTGGATGGTTGAGACTTGGTTATCACGAACTTTTCCTTAATTCTAACTCGACCCACAACCCAAACAACCCATAAACGCTAACCCAAATCGTTCGTGTTACTTAACAATCCCTCAAGATCAATCACAAGATTGAATCTAAACATTTGAAACAATGAAACAAACACAATCAACAATGAAGAATGAAAACTGAAACAAAAACTTAGGAAGAAAGAAAACAGCCAAGATTTTACGTGGTTCGGTTTTGCAACCTACATCCACGGACAGAGAAGACTCCTCTATCAATTCACTATATAAACTTCAGGATTACACCACTTAGAGCTTCAAGAGCTCATGTAGAAGAAAGAAAAGAACACTTTATCACTCTCTCTACAAACTCTCTCTCTAAGCTAAATCTGAATTGGAATGAATCTGAGTTACATCACTAATGCGTAGAAGAATGAGTATATAAGACTATCTCCAGCTGTAGAAGGCAAAAACAGAATGAAGCAGTTGCAACAGAAATAAAAACTGCTCGCCAGATTCATGCAACGGTTTCTTCAGTCAAAAACAACAGTTTCAGTTTGATTGACAACGGTTTTAACAGAAAAAACCGTTTTCTTTCCAGCAACTTTCCACAGCTTCCCTTTAACCGTTTTCTTTGCTTTCCAAACTGATTTTAAGCCTTCCAAACCTGATGAATGATATTGTGAAGCCACACCCTTATATTCTCACAATCTCCACCTTGGCTTCTCAATCAAACCAAAAATACAATCACTCATTTCATTCCCCAGCAAACTTCAGATATACACAGCTGTCATACCTTGATCTTTCAAAACCAATGACTCTCATGTAACTGTCAAACTTCAAATACCACTGTCTTGGACTTTGTTTGAGACCATATAGTGATTTTTGTAACAGACAACATTTATCTTCATTTCCTGGAACTATGAATCCATCAGGCTGAGTCATATATATCTTTTCCTTGAGTTCTCCATGAAGGAATGCAGTTTTAACATCCAACTGCTCCAGTTCAAGATCAAACTGAGCCACTAAAGCTAGTAGAATTCTGATGGATGTATGTTTTACCACTGGGGAGAAAATCTCATTAAAGTCTGCTCCTTCTCTTTGAGTGAAGCCTCTGGCAACCAACCTTGCTTTAAACCTGATTTTCTCAACTTCTGTGACCTCGGTTTTCCTCTTGAAAATCCAC
The DNA here is from genome assembly GCA_958295605.1 of Ajuga chamaepitys. Classification (NCBI taxonomy): domain Eukaryota; kingdom Viridiplantae; phylum Streptophyta; class Magnoliopsida; order Lamiales; family Lamiaceae; genus Ajuga; species Ajuga chamaepitys. Next base: position 20,865,259 of record OY282506.1, on the reverse strand, counting down.
TTGCAACTTACTAATTTCTGATTTTTAGGTTTCTGAACAAGCACCCAGGTTTGATTCTTCTCAAGTGATTCAATTTCCTCTTGCATTGCCATGAGCCACTTTCCTTTATCTGGTCCCTGAATGGCCTCTGAATAAGTTCTTGGTTCTGGAAACTCAATCTCCTCTTCAGCTGTCACAAGTGCATATGCTGTTAAATAATCATCAGCATATTTTGTGGAAGGTTTCCTTATCCTTATTTCTCTATCCCTGACTAGCTGATAATTTTAAATGTCTGGTTCTTCCTCTTGAGTTTGATCTTCATCAGCTGAATCTTCTGAATCTGAATCACTAGTCTTTCTAGGCTTCTCCACCTCAATCTTAGCATCAGTGCCATTTTGCAGTATTACTTCTCTTTCAGTTTGTACTGTTTTGAAGGGCAATATTTCTTCACAAAACACTACATCTCTGCTGATGATAATCTTTTTCTGTCCTTCTTCTGTACACCATAGCCTGTACCCCTTTACTCCATTTGGATATCCTACCATGACACATTTTATTGCTCTTGCATCAAGCTTGTCTTGCTTGATATGTGCATATGCCCTGCATCCAAACACCCTTAGATGAGCATAGCTAGGTGGCTTTCCAGTCCAGATCTCCTCTGGTGTCTTATTGTTTAGTGCAGATGAGGGACTTCTGTTGATTAGATATGCTGCTGTAGAAGCAGCTTCTCCCCAGAACTTCTTTCCAAGTCCTGAACCTAGCAGCATACACCTCACTCTTTCTAACACTGTCCTATTCATCCTCTCAATGACTCCATTTTGCTGAGGATTGCCAGGGACAGTATTATGCCTCTCTATTCCTTTTGTTTTACAGAAACTGTTAAACTCATCAGACATGAATTCCAACCCATTATCTGTTCTAAGACACTTGAGCTTACTCCCCTTTTCTGTCTCAACTTCAGCACACCAGTCTTTGAATTTAGCAAAACATTCTGACTTAGCTTTTAAGACATATAACCATAATTTTCTACTGAAATCATCCATAATGCTTAGGAAGAATCTTCCTCCACCTAGAGTTTGGGTTCTAGATGGACCCCAGAGATCAGCATACACATAATCCAAAACATTTGTGGAGGAATGTTTTCCAACAGGATAAGGTAATTTCTTGGTTTTTCCTAATATACACTTCTCACAGGTTTTATGTGCTTTAAGACTTCCAGTATGATTTATCAGTCCTTGGTTTGCTAGTTGAGTTATGCTGGTTTCCCCCACATGCCCCAGTCTTGAATGCCACAGGTCATAATCAGTATGAGAGACATTAGCAGATTCACCATGTATCACTTTTCCATCAAGATAATACAAGCTGTTTCTCTTGATTCCCTTCATAACTATCTTATTTTCTTTTAAGACATACAAACATCCCTTTTCTGATTTGAAATTACACCCTCTGGATTCTAGAGTCCCCAGACTAATTAAATTTCTTCTCAAGTTAGGAATATACCTGACCTCCTTTAAGATTTTGATTGTGCCATCATGGATCTTCAGTTTTATGTCTCCTGTTCTTTTCACAGGACACACTTCATCATTTCCCAGCATGACGTTTCCTGACTCTTGTTCCTTGAGATTCTCAAACCATGATAGGATTGGACACATGTGAAAAGAACACCATGAATCAAGGATCCATTGCATTTCTGGACTGGATTCTGTGATGTTCAGAACTTCTGGATCTTCAGCTAGAGCTTCAACAGCATCTGCATTGTTGGTTGAGAGAGTGCTTGACTTTTGGGATTGTTTCTTTTTGAACTCAAAACAAATCTTCTTGAGATGCCCAGGCTTTTTACAGAAGAAACATTTCCTTGTTTCTTTTCCTTCAGTAGTCTTTGCCTTTGCATCAGAGAATTTCTTTGGCTGTTCTGAATTTGGACCCTTCTTTGCTTTCTGAAAACTTCCCTTCTTTACAAATAATCCTTCTCCTGCAGTTTCCTTTGTGTCTTGATTTAATCTTTGCATCTCCTTGGATCTTAATGCTGATTGAACTGCAGCAAAGGAAACAGTAGTGGTTCTGCCATACATCATAGCATCCTTCAATTGATCATAGGATGGTGGTAGTGAATTTAGAAGTAGGATCGCCTTGTCTTTATCTCCCATAGTCACTTCTACAGATTCTAGGTCATCAAGAGTTTTATTAAACTCTTCCAGTTGGTCTTCTATAGACCTCTCTTCAGAGAATTTGAAGGAATACAGTTTCTGCTTTAAGAAGAGTCTGTTGGTCATGGATTTCTCCATATATAGTTCATCCAGCTTCTTGATTACTCCTGCAGCAGTGCTCTCCTTTGAAACAAGTCTCAAGACTTTATCAGAAAGACACAGGATAATCAAACTGTGTGCCTTCTCTTGAATTTCCATCTTCTTCTCCTGAATTTCAAGTTTCTGGGCCGGATCACTTATTTCAGGATCATCTTTTGCATCCTTCAAAGCTGCAGACAATCCCTGTTGAACGAGTAGTGCCTTTAGCTTCAGTTTCCATAACCCATAGTCATTCTTCCCTGTGAACTTTTCAGTTTCTAGCTTGGAGAGTGACATCTTTCAGATCTTGATGAAATGTGGGTTGGTGTTTCCCACAGACGGCGCCAATTGTTACTTAACAATCCCTCAAGATCAATCACAAGATTGAATCCAAATGTTTGAAACAATGAAACAAACACAATCAACAATGAAGAATGAAAACTGAAACAAAAACTTAGGAAGAAAGAAAACAGCCAAGATTTTACGTGGTTCAGTTTTGCAACCTACATCCACGGACAGAGAAGACTCCTCTATCAATTCACTATATAAACTTCAGGATTACACCACTTAGAGCTTCAAGAGCTCATGTAGAAGAAAGAAAAGAACACTTTATCACTCTCTCTACAAACTCTCTCTAAGCTAAATCTGAATTGGAATGAATCTGAGTTACATCACTAATGCGTAGAAGAATGAGTATATAAGACTATCTCCAGCTGTAGAAGGCAAAAACAGAATGAAGCAGTTGCAACAGAAATAAAAACTGCTAGCCAGATTCATGCAACGGTTTCTTCAGTCAAAGACAACAGTTTCAGTTTGATTGGCAACGGCTTTAACAGAAAAAATCGTTTTCTTTCCAGCAACTTTCCACAGCTTCTTTTTAACCGTTTTCTTTGCTTTCCAAACTGATTTTAAGCCTTCCAAACCTGATGAATGATATTGTGAAGCCACACCCTTATATTCTCACAGTTCGGGTGCGGGTAGACCCACTCAACCAATTTTCAACCCGAAAAGTTAGAAATTTAAAAAAAAAAAAAAAAAATCTATAATTTTTAAAATTTTATGTTATTCCAGAAAAACCTAAAATTATTACTTTTACACACAAACATGGAAACATCATAAAATATACATTTTGTAAAATTCAAATTGCATTTAATGCATTGCTAATATATATCCCAAAAAATTAAAATAAACAAAGTAAATAGTAAGAAAGTCAATTACACAATGTAATGATTACATATGTCCAAAAATTGCAGGTTGAAAATTTTAAGAATTATTCACAAAAAAAATCCTTTATATGTCTAACATTATAAATTACGACCAGAAGCAAAAGTCATAGCTCCCACAGTAACACAATGCAAACACAATTTTCAGATGGCCTACAAAAAGAAAAAGATTATTAAACAAAACTTAAAACTTGAGTTTGTCATAGTGAAATTAAGCAAGAAAAATTACTAATCAGTGAGTATAAATCATGATATTTGTAGACTCCCCACATTTGAGTTGGAATATATTGCACTTTTCATTTGAGTTTCACTTATATCATTGATATCCAAATGCATGACATCTTGAATCAATTCATAAATTGATGTTGATATTCCTATAACAAGAAAGTAAATAAATATAAATTAAATAACAAAATTACATTTTGCAAATAACTTAAGTAAATAATTGAACAATTAAGTAATAGGTTGTGGGTTGATCCAACCCAACCCATCTTATTCGTGTCATTCGGGTTCAATCATTTTTGGTTTGTAACGGGATCGTGTCGACCCTAACCCTCAATTTTTGGGTTAGATGTTGGTGGAGTTTTCGGGACCCTATGAATCAGTGCTTTATTGGGATTCGTCCGCTAAATTTACTGAGTCAAGTGTTAAGCAAACAGACCCATAGTAGGTACACTGGAAAAGAAAATTGGTTTTCAGAAATGGTAAATGGTCAAAAAAATCAAATATTTCTTTGACTATACCAGCCGTCTTGTAATGGTTAAAAATTATTAGAACCATAATTATTTCCCTGCTGTAATTGAATTCTTTTGAATAAAATCTTGAAGGTGATGAGGGCTTCTGCGATAGCTCTGATTCGTAGAGGAATCGCCGGTGAATTGGGTAAATTTGCTCATCCAGTCTCTTTGCCCTCTCCATATCTCTGTAATGTGGGTCTTAAAGGTAGGCCTTTTTCACATATGCTCTACATAAATTTCGATACTATAAATGATGTAAATTTTGCGATTTTCTTGTTTCGTGAAATGGTGAGGATTCGGCCACAGCCTTCTGTAATTGTGTTCAGCAAACTGTTGAATGTTATTGTTAAGATGGAAGAATACACAGTTGCCCTCTCAATGTTCGACGAAATGCGTCAATTGGGCGTCCCTTTAAATGAGTACACAATGGGTACCGCAATGCATTGCTATTGCCTTCTAAATCGTGTAGACTTCGGTTTTGCTGTATTAGGCAGCTTCTTCAAATGCGGTTGTGAACCAGATGTTGCCACTTTCACCACGCTCTTGAAAGGACTCTTTTTAGATGATAAGGCATATGAGGCAGAGAAGCTATTCAGAAGATTATTAGCTGAAGAACTCGTCTACCCTAATGAAATCATGATTGGTACTGTGATTAGTGGGCTCTGCAAAGCGGGAAACACCCGTAGGGCCTACTATTTGCTTGATCTTTTGGAAAAGGCAAGCTACAGAGTTAATGTTTTTGCTTATAATACAGTAATTGATAGTTTATGCAAGGATGGAATGGTCGAAAATGCCCTCCAGCTCTTACGGAGAATGAGTGAGACGGACATTTCGCCAAATGTTGTCACGTATACTTCAATGATCCACGGGTTATGCCATGTTGGTAGATTGAAAGATTCTCACGAATTACTATATGAAATGATCAGTCATGATATATCTCTGGATGTGGTCAGTTTGAATGTTTTGATCGATGCCTTCTGCAAGAAAGGGAAGTTGCAAGAGGCTGAAGCTGTCGTGGAAACTATGAGGCAACACAATGTTAGCCCTAATATAATCACTTATAAGGCTCTGATAGATGGGTACTGCAGGAAATGTAAAGTAGATGACGCATGGCGCCTCTTTCTTGAAGTCCCTTGTAAAGGTTTACAACACACTGCAGCTACATACAACGCCATGATACATGGATTATTTCGTGAAGGTAGATATGCAGATGGCTGCAAGCTTTTGAATGATATGGAATCACAGGAGATACATCCTAATTTAATCACTTATAACATATTGTTGGGTGGACTGCTGAAGACTCGTCAGATTGCTGATGCGTTTTCATTTCTACGTACGATGGAAAAGAAAGGAGTTTGTCCTGATATAATCACATATAACACTCTCATCAACGGGTTGTGCAAAGATGGAAGGCTTGATTCTGCACGAGAGATTTATAGTAAACTTCGTTCGAAAGGTTTGCAACCTGATGTTAGGACATATACCATGATTATTGGGTCACTTTGTGACGAAGGGTTTAAGGCGGAGGCGAAATGTTTGCTGGAAGAAATGGAGAAGAGTGGTTGCGCAGCTGATGGTGTGGCATACAATGTTATTGTTCAGGGTTTACTGAAGGTAAACGAGCTTTACAAGGCGATAACGGTGTTGGAGGAAATGAGCAGGAGAGGATTTGCAGCTGATACGTCTACGGTGTGGATGTTACTTAACCAGGTGCAAGTGCAAAATAAGGATGGTAGTCTTGTGGAAAAGATTAAGAAAATTGTGCCTAAGGAAATGTATAGTACATTTTATCGTCTGAAATAGAGTATACCTTTTGGCTGGTGCAAAGATGAAACTGTTTAAGTTAATATGTGATGCCTTGATTTATTTTATTCTTTTGTAACGGTCGTTACATTCTAATTGCAGATCTAAAGTTTTAAGGTTAGTGTATTTATCAGTAATTACATGGAGAGTGTTTCAAGAACCTAAGTGAAATCGTACTATAGTTTAACAAAGAAAAACATATAGTTTTAGAAAAATGTCTAAAGAGAAAACAGGGTAATATATATATATATAAGGAATCCCATGTCATATATCTTAGTTTTTCTTTTTATTTTTATAGAAGTCATATATCTTAATTTAACTTGTATAATTAATTGCAGTTGATCATCAGAACAAATTATCTTATACATGACTTTAGACTGATTACTAGATTAAGTCGATTCAGTTAAATGTGACAAAAGTTACAGTAATACGTTAGGTGGAATAACTAATCCATAATGAGCCAAGGGTAAGTCAGGTACATGCATGTTTAGTTAGCATACATGATGTGTTAGTTAAAACTATTAGTCACTAGCTCATCTACTGATAGCTTCATATATATGTGATCAATCACTTTGTAATGTCTCGTGTTGATCAAAGTTCTATCGTTGGTAAATCTGCTTGTCTCTCGATCATGCCTGAGTTAACTCTTCCGATGTTCACTATGCTATCCCTTAGATTGGACCTCAACAATTTTGCTTACTAGAGAATGTTTCCACCATCAAGATTCATTGTTTCTACGTCTGTTTCTACTCGTAATCCTGACTATTTTGCATGGGTTAGAAAAGATCTGTTCCTAATGAGCTAGCTTCTCAGAGCCTATGTTGGGGTGACATACACAGATGCACAAGTTCTTCTGAAGTTTGGCAAGAGTTCAAAGAAGGTTTTGAATCTGTGGTTTTAATTACAAGGGGAATTCCCTAATTGAGAATTACAAGATTTAAGTTGTTTGACGATGATGATGATTTGGATGACAGGAGTACCCATAGTTATTGCTTATTGTTAGGTGTTCTAGGAAGCAGTCTTGTGCATGGAGCAGCACAGAAGTTGAATACAAATCTTTAGCACTAGCTAAAGTTGGTTGGTTTCATAATAGGAGTTCAATCAAAAAATACTACATTTTAATGGTCTGATTGCACTAGCTTCTGACAATGCTATGTACCCTAACTGAACACATAGAAATAGAAATCCAGTCCTGCCGGTGCATGGCTAACAAGTGCGTCTGCATTCTTATACGTCAGTCGTCATACTCCACAATGGCGTACTTTGGAAAGATATTGAAAGTGTGACTTTATGAAAATGTTTTGAAAACCCTAAATAGATTTGATTTAGTTACCAAGATGATGAGGCATAAATACCGCTTGTTGGTCTTAAGTGGTAGATGTTTAACGGGGAGGGGGATTTAAGAAATCGAACTTTACTTTTTAAAAAATGTATTTTCTTTGTTATCGATTTTAAGAAACTTTTCTACTAGCGGACTTTACAACGGTAAGTTTCTACTTGATAAGAAACTTGTTGCTACCTATTGACTTCGAAGCTTACAATGTCAAATCTTAAAGAGTTTTTGGCGTACTAATGTAACTAATATTCAAAACAATGAGTAAGTAAAATTTGTGTTTTGTATGTGAAAGATATAATACAGTAAAGTAAAGACACAAAAGCTTATAGTGGTTTGAATGTGGGGTACTCTTTCTAAGTCTAGTTTATACTCTTTCCTAGGAGAAATCCCACTAAATTTGATACACAGTTACAAATTTAATACAAGCACACGAGTCTTAGCTTACCTTATTAGGAAGGCTAACATATGTTACTTTCTTCTTGTATAACAAGAGTCTTGTTAAATCACCGATTTAAACAATACAACTCTATTACGTCACTTAATTAAGATCAGTTTTGTAAGATTTTCTTTAACGTGAAGTTAGTAGTTGAACGTGTAGTTCTATAGCGAAGGTGGGTTACTTTAGTGAGAGTACTTGAAAGTTTAAGAAACTTGTAGACAATTTTTTTTTTCAGTTAAGCTCGAGTTAGTTTGTAATATTTTTTGTTCACGCAACTCTTGGTTGCTCAACCTTCAAGTTCTCCTTTTATAGGTGAGAATTTATTTATATTGAAGAAGATAAAACCCTTAGCATTCAATTTCCTTGTCCGGCTTTGAGCCGTTGGTTATCTACTAGTTGTAGGTTGTCAGTGAGTAGGTTGCAAATCAACGGTGTTATTCAGCAATGTTAGTCTTCATAGCCTTGTGTGATTGGCTAGCTCGTATAAGATTGCTCACTTGTCTCTATCGGCTCTTTTGATTTGAAATTGTACTGACTGTTATTCTTTTCGAACTAGGTTGACTTGTTATTTTGTCTGTTGTCGATTCTTGAACTTGCACCGAATCAATTGACGGTGAACCTTCTGTAGGTTTTGCGGGGCTTGTTGTAGCGGCAATTGCTTACATAAATGTAACCCCTTTTGTAGGCTTTCCAGTGATTGTTGTAGTTTCACTTACTTACACTCACTGTAACCTCTTCTTCTTACAATTGTAGACTTATTTGCATTAACTGTTTCTTGTTGCCTTCTTCTGCTGTAGTGAATTAGTCCTGTTTCTAGACTGTTCTAGTTCTTACTACACAATATGAGTTTGGCATCATTAAAATCTAAACACAAATTTCCTAATAAATAGACGGTACATTACAAAAGTAATAATTCCTTAAAGAGACAATAACATTACATAATAAAATAAGTAGTTATCAACTTTTTTTAAAGTTTCCTCCACCACACCATATAAATGATCATGTAAAATAAATATAGGGTTTATGCATTTCTTCAGAGTGAGAAAAGTTAGATCAAGCTCCTCCAAGATTTCTCCATCATGTATGTGAAACAATAATTAAAGAGAACTCTTTATAAAATCAGACATATTTTTCCACATATCTCACCTTCTAAAAATGGGTTGTTGTTCAAGTCATTGTTGATATAATATATATATATATATATATATATATATATTATATATATATATATCCAAATTAATTTCTTTTTTTTTTTTTTTTGGAAATTTGATAAATAAAATACTATATGTGACAAATTATGATTGATTTATTTTACATAAAAATGCAAATAAATTTCCCAGTTCCTCTCCGTGTTTATGTAAAATATAGTAAACTACTCCTTTTTAATTGTCTTTAATTTAACATCTAATTGCATATCATATCCTACTATATATTTAAAGGAAGACGTTCCGAAATAGAAATTAGAAAAACATTTCAGCTCATATATCATCCTCTAATTGGAAGGTCAAAATTTAGGAGAAAACATAAATTTGAAAAGTAAGCTACTAGCGCAGATTCAGTTTAAAAGAAAAAATTATTTTTTAATACAAATAACCCGTAATTTAATTTTCATGAATAATATATCCAATTAATCATTTATTCACGATCTTTAGTTTAACATTCATGTTGCATATATCAAAATAGAATATTAGTTTAAAAATGAGCAATTGTTTGTTACAATAAGTTAAACTATTTATGTTTGATTTTTGTTACAAATTACTTAAACTATCAAAATATCTTTATTTTATGGTTTTGCACGTATTGTGTCGTAGACTATTGATATTGAGTGTATGCTACCAATAGAAATTTATTCAATATTTTTTATAAATATAAAATACATTATTATATTCACAAAGTTTTTTCAATTTAATCTAAAGAAAGAAATTTGTGGGAATTGATCTCAAATCATTGATCTAGATCTCTTGCAACTCAACCAAATGAGCGTAATTTGATTACCATTATATTCATGAAGTTAAAAATCGAGAAGCAAAAAAAAAAAAAAAAACTGCAACATCTCCAAGATTAGATGCACCTTAATTTTTCAGCTGGTTTAATATATATATATATATATATATATATATACACACTAGCAATACGCACGTGCGTTGCACGTGATCACTATTTTTTTACTATTATCTAATCAAAAAAATTAATGTGAACGTAAAATAATTATACTATGTGTGGTGATATTGGTTCATCATTTTAATAAAATTCAATGTAGTTATTACTCATGGTAATACATATACACAACTTCTTAGATTATTCAGTGCCAGAAAAAAAAAATGAAAAATTTTATCGATTAAGAAAACACAATCCAAAATCAAATAAAAATTAAAAATAATCATAAAGAGAAAAAAAGAGATTAATAATCTTAGTTTAGCAAAACACGTTATACTAATGTTAGAAGATTCATAAAAATGACATACCATGATATAATGTATTATTCTTACAAAATTTATATATATAAAGTTTGATTATAATTATTGTTTACTCTCAATATAGATAGACTCCAGCATCATTATTATATTATAAATAAAGTTATACGATTACTGAAAAACTGTATAATAATAAAGATATAGATTTTCACTGAACAAAAGATACAAAGTCATTTGTCTTATTACATTATCAACTGACAACCATAAGTTTAGAATTTGTTAGATACACGCAAGAATATTATGCCTAACATACTTTCTCTATAGTTTCTTAATTGATAATTCTGATTTGTACATACATTTGCAAATAAAATCATTTGCATATTTCAATTTCGCTTGATTATTTCTTCAATTCTACATTGAAGCTTGAAAATCATGTGTGATTTAAAATGAAAATCATATTATAGTATATTTATAAGATAAATAATATTTTTTATAGAGGGTTGACCACATACATAGTGTTTCATAAACTTCAATCGAGATACATGCTACAATCTATACGTTAATATAATATATTCTTTTTCAATGTTTCAACTATTATTATGGATTTACTTCCCTGTTTAGTTTTAGTGAAATATTCCCAATATTTCACGCATTGCACATTTATTTAAAAATCTATAGATACCTGTACTTAAATCATTTTGATTATGTTTCTTCCATTTTATTTTTTATTTGGACTATACAATACTTTATTCCAATGTAGTTATTACTTATTTTTATCTAATTTATGCTTGTAAGCTAATATTAACATTCGCATTTTACTACCTTTATTTTTCTGCATGTTTTAATTTAATCATCTGATACTTATCACATAGTACAACTTTTTTAACGATTCACATAGTACAACTTAGTTTATTATTTCTTTATAGTTCTTATTTATTTATTTATTGTACCTTATAATTTTATATAGCGTAATAAATACATTTCACCAATTATTATATATGCTTTTAAAATATATTTATGATATTTCTATCGATTTTAAATTTTTTTGAATGTTAGATTTTAAATATTTAAAATAATTAGGTGTAATTATTCATATTCACTAATTTACATGTTTGTCTCTAACTACTTCTATTATTATTGCAATATCTGTAATATAAAACAAATTTCATCTTAGAAAATTCTCAAATATAGAAGATTAAGAAAACTATTGAAGCCAATGTAACATTCTTGACTTTCACAAATGTGTGAGTGTAAATTTTGGGTCCTTCACGCTACAGCGGAGCATTTTTCAGGGTGACCCCCTATTCCCTATTTGTGCTGAAGTTTTTTCTTGCATTTTACAATATTTACAGATTTGTCTGTGCATCCATGGGATTAAAATCTCCCGAACTGTACATGTTATCTCTCATCTCTTTTTTTGCAGATGACACACTTCTATAGAATGCCAACATCTTAAGTTCAATATCAATTTCTACAAGTGTGTTTTAGGGCAATTGTATTAATTTTGAAATATCAGGATTTCTTTTTTAGGCCTCATACACAAGCTCAGATTTCTCATTCAATCTGCCAATTATTTGGAGTTGCTAAAATGGTTTCGCATGGTAAATATTTCGGACTCCTTTCTATTGTTGGCCAGAATAAACAAGAGATTTTTCCAGGCATTAAAGAATGGGTTAGTAAGCGCATCAATGGTTGGCAATAAAAGGAATTAAGCAAAGCGGGTAAAGAAGTGTCCATTAAATCTATTATATAAGAAATATCCACGTACACAATGTCTTGCTTCCAATAGTCAGACCATGTTCTTATTAATCTGGAGAATTTGGTAAAATCTTATTGGTGGGGGTAGGGAGGATAGCTTGTCCGTGAAGAAAATTTGGTGGAAGTCTTGAGACTTCCTCAAGCAATGAAAATCTCAAGGTGCCCTAGGCTTTTGCAATTTGAAAGCATTTAACATTGCCATGTTGTCTAAGTAAGCATAGGACCCTTTAGTTTCTCCATCCAGCCTCTTTGCCCGAATCATGTTGTCCAAGTACTACCCTTCCACGTCTGTATTACATGTTACTCTTGGTTCTCATCCCAGGTTTACATGGCACTGTATTATGGCTGGTCATCGTGTTATTCTTCTTGGTTGTCGACGGCTCATGAGCAATGGCTAGACAACAACCCTCTTCCATGATAGATGGGTTCCTTTGCCTCCTTCTTTTCCCATCGGATCAGCTACATCAGGCCTCCCGCGAGATGCCTAAGTCAGTTCCAACATTGATTCAAATCATGGACTCTGCAATTTGTTGTTAATTCGCGCCAATTTTGACCTATTGAATATTGATGTGATACTCACTATTCCTCTAAGAAATCACCATTCTTCGGACCGTTAGATGTGACATTATTTTCAGTCTGGCAACTTTTCGGTCCGATCACATATCATTTTATTATAGGTTCTTTCGAAGATTTTATTGGCACCTACTCCTTCCCGGTTAGTAGTTGTGGTCTGAACCTCATTTGGAGGAGAATTATGAAAGCTTAAATTATCAGCCCATATCTCGCATTTTCTTTGGAGATGCTGCTCTAATTCTTGCTACCGTCCAATGACTTGCTCGTCGTCATCTTCATCATGAACCCCGTTGTTCTTTATGTTCACCATATGATCACTCTTTAGTGCATCTCTTCTTCATATGCCCTCTTTCCTCATCAATCTAGCAAGCAGCTGGAATTTATGAAACTATCTTCTGATTTTAATAGCATATATGTGACTTATAGTTTCAAGAGATTTTACTCCTCGATGACTTAAATATAGCATGATACTTTATTTTCCTTGCTCACTTAATCTGGTTTCAACAAAATAAATTTGTCTTCTTTGATGTCTGTACATACTCATGAGTATTTCTTGCAACAACAGTCCAGAGCTTGCAAGATTTTCGGGAAGCCAATCTCTTTCCTCAAACGTCACGACCCCATCCTTTTATCCCTTGTTTGTTCTTCCCTGGAATGCCATTGTTCATATATTTTTTTATGGGTGTACATCATCTGCTCGTAATTCAATGAAAGACGTTATGGGTCCTGTATTTTTTAAAAAAGAAAATTGGCATATTGTTTGCAAAGATGTTATTGATTTTGTTTTGCACATGCTTACTCATAATTCTTTGAGTCCTTCTGTCAGTAACACTTATTTAAAAAATTAGAAAACCAAAGTCTATTACCCAATTCCACCCGATTAGTTTGTGGAATGTCATTCATGAGTTAGCTTCTAAAGTGCTCTCTAATTGGGTATGACCCTACATCCCTTTTATAATCTTTGAATCTCAATCAGCCTTCATCTCGGGTCGGTTAATTACAAATAATATTCTTATCGCTTATGTCCATTAAGTTGGGTATGAGTAAAGCCTTTCACTGAGTTGAGTGGTCTTTCATCTACCGTATGCTTCTTGCTTGAGGTTTTCCTAGGAGTTTTTATGACATTGTTTTGTCTTGCTTGTCATTTGTGCAATTTAGCTTCCTTCATTAAGGTATTAATTTTGGCTCACTCACACTACATCGGAAAATTCTTCAGGGGGCCCCCCTATTTGTGGTATAGCTTTTTCTTACATTTTACTAATTTCGCTATCAATCTCTACAAGAGTGTTTCAGGACAATGTATTAATTTTGAGAAATCAAAGATTCTTTTTAGGCCTAATACATAAGCTCAGATTCGTCACTCAATCGCCAATTATTTGGAATTGCTAAAGTGGCTTCACATTGTAGATATCTCGGCTCCTTTCTATTGTTGGACGGAATAAAAAATAGAGTTTTGCGGGCATTAAAGAACATATTAATAAGTGCATTAATGGTTGGTAAGAGAAGCAATTAAAGAAAACGGGTAAAGAAGTGCACATTATATCTATCATAAGTAATATCCACGTACACAATATTTAACCGTGCCATGTTGATTAAGCTAGCATGGCGCCCTTTAGTTTCTACAGCCAACCTTTTTCCTGAATCATCCAGTCCTAGTAGAATGTCTGTGTTACATGACACAGTATTATGGCGATCATCATGTTATTCTTCTTTGTTGTCGTAGGCTCATGGGCAATGACGAGACAACAACACTTTTTCATGACAGGTGAGTTCTTTTGCCTCCTTGTTTTACCATTAGATCAGCTACATCAGACCTCCCACAAGACGCTCGAGTTAGCTCCATCATTGATTATGATCTTGGACTTTGGAATGAGCTTTTAGTTCGTGCCAATTTTGACATATTGAAGGCTGGTGTGATTCGCGTTATTCCTCTGAAAAATCACCATTCTTCGAACCGTAGGATGTTAGATTATTCCCATTGTAGTAACTTTTTGGTACGATCCGCATATCATTTTAGTATGGGTTCTTCTGAAGATCTTACTGGCACCAACTCCCTCCCGATTAGTAGCTATGGTCCGAACCCCATTTGGAGGAGAATTTGAAAGCTTATCAGCCTGTATCTTTCATTTTATTTAGAGATGCTGCTCTAATTCCTGTCATCGTCCAACAACTTAGCTCGTCGTCATGTTCATTATAAGCCCCGTTGTTCTTTATGTTCACCACCTTATCACTCTTTAATGCATCTCTTCTTCACGTGTCTCATTTCCTCATTAATTTGGCAAGTGAAATTATGAAATTATCTTCCGATTCTGACAACATCTATGTACTTGTAGTTTCAAGATATTGTGCTCCTCGATGACTTAAATATAGCATAATACTTTGTTGTCCTTGCCCACTTAATCTGGTTTGTACGAAATAAAATTATCTTTTGAGATATTCGTACATACTCACAAGTATTGCTTGCAACAGCAACCCAGACCTTCCAAGATTTTCGGGATGCTAATTACTTCCCTTAAACATCACAGTCGCACCCTTGATTCATTGCTTGTTCTTCCCCCAAATGCCATTATTCATATATACTTTGATGGGGATACATTATTTGCTCGTAACTCCTCATTTGCTGGTATTTATGCTTGCTCCAAGGATGCCCAATTTATAAATATCAATGATCTAAAGTATGCTAAAGTTCTTGTTCTTCGTGAGGTGGTTCGACTTACCACTGATATTGGAGTTACCAAGTTTCGTATTCTTGGGGATTCTAGCACTATTACATTCATGTCGATGGGTGATGCGGATTGTGCCTATGCACGTATGCCTTTGTTATTTGATATTAGACATCTACTGTCTTCTTTTCATGGACGAAAATTATATTGGATCGGACGTAAAATAAAATTTATAGCGCCAAAAGAATTGTTTGTCCCATGCACCACCCCTTTTATGTCAATTAGTGTTGACCGATTCAAGCAACCATTAATGAAATTACATTATATTTAAAAAAACTACAATGACTTGATATTTACAAATTATAGTGAAGTAGCATGAGTATTCAGACATAATTTTTTTTTTAAATTATATTTAATATTTATGCATGATAAGATTTATCACAACAAATTCACTTACTATTTCCTTTTTTTATTCAAATATTTTAGACTTTGCATTTTTATAATATGACCTTATAACTTAAATTAACAGTGTTAAGAAAAGACAATATTTTTATTTGTCTATATATATAATTTTTTCATCTTCTTATTCTATAAAAATAATTTTTAATATGTAATCACATTATATGCAAGTATAAGAACTTAAATTATGTTAGTTGTTAAGCTCAATTACATGAATTTGATATGTAAAAAAATCACAGTATATGCTCCCTTCGTCCCGGTCTAACTTGCCTTACTTTGACTGGACACGGAGGTTAAGAAAAAATAGATTTTGTGAAATCTTTGACTTTTTTAAAGGTGGAGATTGAGGGTGGAGATTGTGAGAGAAATTTGCTATTTATGGGCTGACAAGTTAAGTTAGGACAAACCAAAAAAGAAAGTAGGCAAGTTAGAGCGGGACGGAGGTAGTATTTAATGTGAATAATAAAAATTAAAAGTATGTATTATGAGTTTTAAGATTATTCCATAAAATTTTCTTATTTAAAAAAAATGACAGTATGAATAGTAAAAATATGATAGTTATGGATAGGGTTGTAAACAAATCAAATATTTTGATTCGATTCGTGATTCGAATTCGAATACGAATCAATTATAAGATTCGAATAATATTCGAATTCGAATTCAAATATAGTTGTATTCGATTCGAATAATTCGAATATTCGATTCGTTTATATATAATATATTTTAAAAATTAAATAATACATGTAATACTCAATATATGTATATAATATATTTATATAGCTATATATTTAAATTAATTTATATATAATATATATTATTAAAATTTGTAATTGAAAAATATTTAAAAAAATTAATATATAATATATATTATTAAAATTTGTAATTGAAAAATATTTTAAAAAATAATATTTGAATATTTAAAAAATAAGAAATATCAATATATAAAAATAAAAAAGAATTTTTCGAATCTCGAATCGAATCGAATAGTTCGAATATTTCTCACGAATCGAATTCGAATCAGCTATTTAAATTTGATTAATATTCGATTCGAATTCGAATTCGAGTTTATATTTTCGAATTCGAATCGAATTTCTTAATATTCGGTTCGATTCGGTTCGTTTACATCCCTAGTTATGGATAAGATCGAAAAAAATCAATAAATTCATTATTTTCTTTATTCCATACCTTAAATAATTAAATAATTTAGTACAATTGTTTAAAATATATGCAAATAACATTTCATTGGAAAGCTCTTTTAATTTACTTTAATATGAAATTAATTTCATTTCAAAATTCGAAGTATTGAAAATGTAGAAGAAGTATAATTTAAGCACGTAGTTTTTTAGGAGAAATTTTTAATATAAAAGGACTTTTACTTTTTATAATCAAGTAAGGAAAACATAAATTATTTTAAATTAATTTAATTCTTAGTAAGGATATTTTACTTTTTATAATAAAGTAAAGAAAACATATATAATTCATTTTAAATTACTTAACTACCCTTAAATTTAATACTTAATAAGGATATTATAGGCATTACAAGAAAAGACGAAACAAAAAATAGGACGAAACATTTCATACTTTTATATTATTAATATATATATATATATGTGTGTGTGGGGGGAGGGGGAAGATGAAAGGAACATATTTTAAATAAACGAATATAAGTATTTCATAACTTACTCATATTTCTCTACTTTTAATATTTCTTATTAGAAATTTGTTTTACTAACAAACATATAATTTTGCTTTACATATTATATATTAATTATAACATTTCACTATATTATATTCATAAAAACGTATAAACTCTTAACGTATATTCATGTTAATTTATAAATCGTGCAATACACCCGATACTACTAGAAAAAGATGATGATGATGATGATGATGATGATGATGATGAAGAAAAAATAGATATATTTTAATGTAAAATTAGATAAAAACAAATATGAACTTAAATCATCTAAAAAAAATTATTCTAAATATCTCACACTTTTATTATTTATTAGATTATTTTATTAAACCTTAAAATGGCAATAGTATCATCCATTATGGCTATCTTTATGTAGGAATATAGTATTATTTATTATATTATTTTATTAAACCTTAAAATGGCAATAGTATCATCCATTATGGCTATCTTTATGTTGGAATATAGTAGGGCGTATCATATCCGGACGTGTACGTTTGATGAATAGCATAAATTGATATTTATTTAACGATGAGTATGGCAGGAATAAGCATTGTAGGCATCAAATCAATAAGTTAGTTGGTGATGGTTTTGTATAATTATAGTAGCAAAAAGTGGTAATGGTGATAATTGTTTAATTGAGTAATTACTAAAAAGATAGTTGGTAGTTGTGGAGTGATGATCTCGGACGTGGATCCTCTCCATTTCATTTTGGTCAATTTCTTATTAAATTAGAGAGAGAAAACACATATAGTTAAAAAAAATTATTTTTTCTCAAACTTAGTAATTTATTTATTTTTTGTGTCTTTCTTTTCTAACTTGACAAGAAATTGATCAAAATGAAATGGAGAGGATTATTGGGTGGATCCGATAATTTATGAGATATATTTGTTTATATTGTTATTTTTTGTAAAAATGTGTAACAATAATTGATAATATGAAAACAATTACCTATTTATTTATCATGATAACATGAAAATAATAATTGATATTATATAAATAATAATTTATAACATGAAAATAATTGTTTAGCATGAAACGTAATTTTGCAAAAAAAAAAAAAATTGTGAGTCATCTTTATAGTATGTTAAGTATAATAAATAAAAGGAGATCAAATAAAATCGAGAAATATGAAGGAGGCATGCTAATTTACCAACCCCAAGAAACAGATTTCCTTAGTTTAGGTTGAACAATACACTCTGATATACTACTAATTTTGACGATCCGTCTCGAGCTCTATTTCTTCTGGGCTTCTCATGACACTACCAAAAACAACATATATATAAATTCCTAGCCTAGGTACTCAAAAATAGTATTATATTCTTCTTTTGGCCTTATGTTCATTGGCTTAACATTAAGAAAGAGGACAGAGGACGCAGCAGTTGATGTGAGAGGTTAGAGACAAGTAGGGATGGCAATGCAGCAGGTCGGAGCGGATACTTGAATACCCATGTCTGCCCCATCCTTCTAACGGGGAGAAAATAGAGACAACACACATACTCTGATATGAGACGGGCTGACGAGAGAGAATGAAGTGCGGGTGTGTGTCTCAGTGGGCTTAATAGGGCTGGATAGGGAGAATGGGTCGGATATCGACTGGCCGACCATCCCCCAGCCGAGCACAAACATAGCTAGCCTATTACAGTTCACCCCAACTTGTAATTTCAATATCGAAACTAAACTATGGTTTGGGATGTTTCCAATTCAACTTTCAAACTCACCCCAAAATTTGAATTCACATTCCAACAATAGTGTAACATAAACATAATCAACAGTGGAACAGGTCGAAATAAAACCTGCTGAGAACTACTTCTGAAACAGAAAATCCTCGCCCAACAACAGATGAAACATCACCACTAAATAGCATAAATATGCATATCAACAACATACCAATAACTAAACCTAAGGCCCTCTTCTGGTGGGATTTCATACCTTCAACGCCGCAAAATGAGAACCTCAGCTTTATCAGATCAGATTATTAGACGAGTAGCACACCCCTATATCCTGTACATATACATGCAAATTTGATTTCGGTATATACAAGCTCCAGTTGATACAAACCTTCTTTTGTGTAATGCAGTCAGTGGGCTCCACATCCGTCAAAACCAAGCACAATAAATTTATGTGAATGGATCCTTTGCTTAACATGCTGAGCAGCATATGGTTTAATGTGTTGTGTGTCAACATCATATCTGCAAGAAAACTAATTCAAGTAAGAATCAGCTAAACAAATTTCCTCAATAAAGACATGATAATTAAAAAAAATACATCTAGGAATTGCATTCTTGGATTGTCACTATAAACCTCGGACACTACATGACAGGTTTGCACTTTGATATCTTCTCCATAAGGGTTTGCATGCTTTCCTGATAAAACACTTTTCAACTTCACAGGATCCTGTTACAGAGGTCCAAATGTAATTTTTCTGAAAACCGACAACACAGCTTGCTTTTCTTGCCTTTATAATGGTGTACATTTTTCCTCATTAGACACATTCATAGTTGTCATCCAAAGTAATTAGAACTGGTAAGGCTGTAACCCTAGAATGGAATCTTAGGCTTGGAACAATGGAGCATAAGTTGAGCACAACAAAATTTATAAGTCGGGTAAAAAATATATGTATGACATGGTACAGAATCAATACATGTAATTTAAAACTTTGATAGGATCAGGAAAAGAACTATCATCTGAAACTGAGACGTAATAATGAGACATGACATAAAATTTAATGTTGTGGTAGGATCTGGAAAGAACTTATCACATCAAAAAAGGAAGTAATATATACACACATATATATAGGCAAAAAAAGGATGTGAATAAGAACAAGATCTCTCTTGAAGCAATTATCTATTTATCTCCTTATATTCGGTAATCCAAAAAGTGATGTACCTTTTACATATATCGACACACATAACCAGCAAGTGTCCAGTAACCAAGAGTCGACTAGTTCATATATGAGTATGAATCGAGCAAAAAGGTGCAAATAATGTAAATGAACTTGAACAGTCCATAAACTGATGCCAAAAAAATTCGCCTAATTTATATATAAATAGACAAGAAGAACATAAAATATTTATAGTAAAACAAACCCAAGTAGACAAGTTTAACACATAATGATCTTTATATCATGAAAATCTTATAGATGAACCTTAACCTTCTCCATAAGCTACATCATTCAAACATAGCTTATAATTGGTTTGCCGTTATCACCATGAATAGAGAATCAGATATTCATATCTAATAACCACAATAATAGACGGAAACCTGAGCCTGAAATTATGTAAATAAGCAAGCAGAGGGACAACCAGTTCTCATCTAAGCTAGAACCAACTGAAGTGTCTGATTAATGACTTTGGATTTGGAATTAGATTTGTGCCTTTCACATCTCTGAGGAGTTTTTATTGACGGGACGAGCTGTTCGGATCCAATGGCTACAGTAAGCTGGAGGAACTATGGGTAATATACTGATAAAATTGTGAAGCTATAGGGAATGTCATTTAATTTGGAGAAACTTCCATAGAAGTTTGGGATATATAACAGAGGGTAAAAAGGATTTCGTAGATAACATCAGAACTTTCTATTGAATATTCGTGTTTTGAAGGTGGATGTATTTACCAACCCCACAAGAACCTGTCTACATTAAGAATAAAACTCAAGGGAGGTATCTATGACTATCACCAAAAACTCAAGCCATAAGTACAAAGAAACTTCAAACTAGTAAAGGGAAACCACATTTTCCTCTCAAATGGTTTCAACATTGAATTAAATCAAGATTTAAAATCAGCATATCAAAAACAAAACCAAAAATCTCAGCTTCTTCTCCAGCAGGGACGTTTTGTCCTCTTACTAAGCAACTCTGATAGAGCTATTTTGGGCATAAGTTACCAGAATATTACTAGCATATAATAGCCTTTCTTTTTTGCAAAACCATAGAAATTACCAGAATATTACTAGCATATAATAGCCTTTCTTTTTTTCAAAACGATAGAAATTACCAGAATATTACTAGCATATAATAGTCTTTCATTCATTTAAACTACCAAAATAGTCCAAATGAACCAGGAGCCACAGACAACATTTCAGAAAGGGTGCTGAGGTTCAAACACTCCAAACATGGAGGTAGAACACTCCGACTGAGGGAGTCAAAACATTCTCACAAGAAAAAATCCTCTAAAAAATTAAGAAAACGGCGTAACAATTTAAAATTCGAAAGCAATCTAGCCAGAACTAATGCAAAGCACCCTACCGCTAAAAATTGTTTTATCCTAGAAAATCAAAGAGGGGAAATGGACAACAGATAACAAACGAGGCTAAAAAGGGATAACACAGCTGGGGGAAAAAACAACAGAAAATGGGAGGATTTTAGGGAGCTACTTTTGGGAATAAGTACCCTCTTATTTAGGCTAATATTTAGGGATACTAGGTTATAAATAGTGGTGTTGACATAAACACATTAGGATCAACCAGAAAACCGAGTCTTTGTATCAGCATTTGCCTTGGGAAGCTTTGGCTGATGGGATTATTCCCACTGTTTCTTTTCTTCCATCCAAATTAATCAATTTTCATACTTAATTTATCTGCTCTTACTCTTAAAACACCCTCTAATTACTAATAACTTGTCCCAAAGTGGATCATTCTAGCTAAAGAAAACGGTAAGTAGTCTGTTGTCATATGCAATAGCAGAGGGAGGAATAGAAAACAAACCAGTAAGTGCAAATTCAAAATAAACAAACCAATCATTTCAGGATTTCACATCCAACAAAGGAAGTCATTCCAAAAGAAGTTAATAGAAGCACAGAAATCAAACAAGAGCAATAACAAGCAAAACTGACACTCCCTCCATCCCATAATAACTCTTGTACCAAAAAAATCTTGTCCCAAAATAAGAGTCATGTTTCAACAATTAACGCCTCGTTTTACTAGTTCAAGTAAAAAATTAGAACTTTTAAATTTACATATTAGATATGATTGAATAAGTCAACTAAAAAATTAAAATAAGTCGTGTGAGTGTGTATTGATGGTTTTTTGAAGAATTGTAGCTTCATCAAGTTTAACTAAAACTAAAAAGTTGTACATATTCAAACAAAACTCTTATATGGGACGGAGGGAGTAATATAAAGTCATAAAGATACCTTACCATAAGATCTCCCAAAAAGCTGCCCAGCAAGTATAGGATTGAGCCAACTCAAAAAGTCGAACTAGTTGCAGATAGCAAGTTTCCCCATTGATGATTCATCAGCCACGCCATAATCAAGACAAAGCTCTCTCATGGGAGGTATATTCTCCATAGCAAACAGCATGAGATGTGGGAAAGACATATTATTGTGATCAAACAAGACAAGCTGCACTAGGACATTCGGGCTACAACTATGGCTCATGTAACATGCAACATTCCTCATTCTTGAAACATCCATTGCAAAATCCAAAGGCGGGATTGAAGGAGATGACGGGGTAACATAGTCGGAGAACACTTGTGATAAGTCACCCCATTCTTTCCATCTCTCAGAAAATCGACTGGGGTAGATCAACCTATCACCATTCATAGTGAATATCTGTGCTTGCTCGCGAGTAAGAACAACTCCAGTATATTCACAAATGAATGAACCAGCCTGGATTAGGTCTAGTGATCTCACCCCCCACCCAGTCTCCCTCGACCTGAACACTTCAAACCGGTTCCTCACACCCTTCTGTGTCACACGATTCCGACAAGTAGGTGGGCATTGACAATGGGGCCCACATTCAAAAATCAATGGTTTGCCCCTTACCAGGGTTCCATTCAAGTCATACGCAAACTCACCCCCATTTTTCATTGCACAAAAGCAATCATCCAAACATCCCCCAATGCACGTACATCCACTTGCACTCCCAACATTATACACATGTGGAGGGAAAATAGTAGTAACTAGATATTCATAATAAAGCGGATCATGATCCCCATCAACATCATTATAGAACAAAACAGGCAAATTCTCTTTTTTCTTGGACAAATCAAAAGAAACATAACCCCTAGGCCGAACCTCCAATGGCCTTCTCTTCAAACTCACAGCAAATTTCATCACTATACTACCCATTTCCGCCTGGTTTTCAATCCGAACAAGCCTGAACTTATAAACTCCGAACCCCGATTTCCCCACATCAAACCAAGTATCAACAATTCTATACAATCCATCATAAACATAAACTTTACCACTAGGACTACCACCTTCATACCGAAAACCACGAATAACCCTAACCTCAACTCCATAATTCATGCTCCTTTCCATTGCTAAGTTCCCACATTCCAGTTTCTGATGCACCACCTGCCTGTTATTCTTGTCTTGCCCACCATGCCCAGTGTACACAATCACATCCCCTGCATCTTCATCATCTTCATAACCCCCGGAAACGATAACGCTTGTTGCAATCGGCTCCCCATTCGAGCTCTGGCTCGACGGAACATAATCAATTCCAGCCTGAGGTTGTCCGTGCAATCCAATGACGCACAATTCCATCCTGAAAAAGAACACATCGCCAACTAAAACACCCGGCATGCTCCCAACGATTCTTTTATCGCGATTCAACCACAAACCACGCTCTCTCATAATAGCTGACGCCTTCAAATCCCCTCTGGTTTTCCTCTGAGGACCCATCATATCCTTCCCCTTCTCGTCCTCGGCGATTGCGAACACGCGCAGTGAGTCATACAGCATCCTTGTTTTCCTCACCACATCCCGATAATACATCTCGTCTTCAGGCCGGAGATCCATGATCCGGACCAGCTCGGAGGAGCGGGTTTGGTATTTCCTTGACCCACGTGGCGTTAGGACGACATTTGAAACCTGAGACTCCGGGTTTGGGACTGAGACAATTGCCCATGAATTCGGGTCGGATGGGTCGGAATCGGGTAGGGCTGAGCTAGCGCCGTTTGTCTGCTCGGTTTGAGGAATTGAGGAGCGAAAGAGCTGCGCAAGGCGGTTGAACTCGGAGTGAACGTCGAAGGAGGGGCCGGAGGCGGTGGACTGCACGGCGGAGTGATGAAATGGCGGTGGAAGTGGCAAGGGTTCGTAGGGAGGCTCGAGTTTTGGCTCGACTTTGGGTACCAGAAGAGTGGGGGTGGAGAGGTTTGGACTTTGGTTTAGATCTGGAAATGAAGCCAAAAAATTAGAACCCATTTTGCTGGGTTTGATACTTCTAAATAAGGAAAAAAATTGGGAGGTTTTAGTGTGTGTACTGTGTTCTTGAGTGGTTGAAGAAGGTGGAGCAGGTGAAAATGGAGGAAATAATCTTTTTATATACTAAAAGAGAAGCCAATTAATTTTGACAGTGCACATAAAAAAAAAAAGACTTAATATCCAATTTCTTCCTACCTTAACGTCATAACGTGAATGATTATGGGAGTTCGAAATATGGTAACAAAATTATATGAATTTTACAATTTCTTCCGTATTTATGCTGTACTTTTATATAAAAAGTGTAAAATACAATTACTACTTTAGATCTTTAAAATACAGTGAGTATACCGCAACTAATGTTCCTACAATGTGAGACTATCTTTGTACTTTTACTTTTATTATATACTAATAGTTACCACGTGCAAAGTTTAAATTAATATTTTTTATATACAAAAATATCATTTAATTTAGTGCTAAAAGTGTAACATGTTGGAATTTCAATGTGTAACTTTTGTGTGTGCGTGTGTTTTTATTAGGAATGTTTTAATTGTCATTTTTACTCTCATAAATATATCCTCAATAACAAACATAATAACATCAAAATCATAAATAAACAACAGGAATTCAAAAAATTCGAAATTAGTAGGTTTTCTTAAAAAAAAAATATCATGCAAAAACACAAAAGGTTTAGTATCAACATACTATAACAAAAAATTACTGGAAAAAACTAATATAAATCATTCAAGTTTCTAAAAAGATATAAATGTTAACGAATTTTGAAATACTTATTTATACACAAACTTGTAGTAGCTTTCCCATAAAATATCAAAATCTTCAATTATTCTTGATTCGTAACTCCAAAAACAACTAAGAATATACCACGATAGAAGATAGGCTTACTAAAGAGCAATCCTAACCTGATTGCGAAAATATCAAGTTGTACCATCAATTAGTATATATCGTCAATTCCAGTAGTATCACAAACTCCCACTTTTGAAATTATAGTCTTGAAAATATTGAAAATAACATCGGAAAAGAAAGAAAAAGTCGGTATACAATTTTCTCCATTAGAATTACTATAAAAAATAATAAGAAATCTATCAAGAAAATGTTTGCCATTTGAAACTTTTGCAGAAACGCAAGAGAATATAATCTACAAATTGTTCCTGGGTGGGGACTTTGCAAAAAGATCCACCAAAATCTACATCATAAACCTAGAAATATTTATTTAATTATCCTCATAGAAGAAAGTAATTGCTTGCAAGATCTTCAATTCCTGAAACTCATACATGAACTATAAATGTGAAGCAAATCAAGGTATTGCTTACTTATGTAGTGGAGAATAGATTTCTCCCTAGCAATAATCAACCAAAAAAAAAAAATTAAGTAGGTAGTAAACGTGGGGAACTCCCATAAGATTTTTTTTTTCCTCCATAAACTAATTACTTAATGTAGTACTACCTCCGTTTTTTTTAGTTGTCATTCTAACTAATTTATTTTGTTTGTAAATAGTTGTCATTCTAGTGATGCACAGGCTATTTTTTTAAAAAGTAAATCAATATTAACATGAACAATACTTTTTATTGAAAACACATTTTTATTTGATAATATATAACAAAAAAAGAAATGGTTAAAAAAATTTACAAAGAAAACTTTTGTGTTATTTTGCAGTGTTATTCATTCATTGCCTCTTACTCCGGAAAATCAATAATTTCCACTAATAAAAACACATTTTAATTTTTTCACGAATTTCTTACTCGTATCTTGTTCCATTTTTTTTTATTTTTTTTTTATATCTTGTCTCTATCAAAACATTAATATTAAATTATGATAAATTTTTAATAGACTACACTGATTGGTAATAATAAATAAAGTGAACATACATAATCCAGAACGCGATATTAGTTAATAGAATTGAGAAACAAATAATCTTAAGGATTATTCTTATATAAAATATTTTATTAGTTTACGTACAAGACATCTTCTATTAGAAACAAACATAATTTTCTTTTAAGGATTATTCTTATATAAAATATTTTATTAGTTTACTTACAAAATATCCTCTATTGGAAATAAATTTTAAGGATGACATAGAAAATACAATTTTATTTAGGATGAACTGAATCTTCATAGTGCATATGATGAGCTCAGTCATATAAATAGAGTTGGATTTGGATAGAATTTTAAAAGACATAGATGACTTCAAATCTTTCAAATTTTTTTTCCAATAATCTCCTATATCCATAAGATGAGCTCATTAATATAAATAAAGTTGGACTTTAATTTAGAAAATTAATGGACTAAACTAATAAAATACTTTATATAAGAATAATCATTAAGAAAATATATTCTTTTCTCAATCTTATTAAATTGTATTGCAATTCTGGATTGTATATCTGGGTTGTTTGTTTATTATTATAAATCAGTATGATTTATTCCAAAATTTATTATAATTTAATATTAAGATTTTGGAAGAGAGATGAGAGAAGAAAAAAACAAATGAAATTATTTTCGAGAGAAGAAATAAAACGGATAAAATACTTTACAGATAAAATAATTTTGGGAAAAAATAATATTGTACTGTGAGAAAAAAACTAAAAAAACTGATTTTGTGGAATAAGAGGCGAGGAAGGAATCAAAAATATATTTAGCGGGTGTTTTTTTTTTTTTTTTTGTGGAGTGTGTTAGCTGACCGCACACATCATGGTGGGCTCTATAAGAAAACTCATGGGTGATTCCATATCATTATTGATATACAATAATCTATATATAGTTTGATACATTGTTTTTACAATTTAGAAATTCTTGAGATCAAGCAAGCGGCCATCCTTTTGCTTTTTATAGGAGTATAGAAAATCATAAATCATATCTGAAAGATTTGGAATGATCTGGACATTCTGTTATCAGATATCTTCAATTAAAGATTACATATTATTGTATATTAAAAAATTGATAAAATCACATCTATTTTTTGGTAAAGCTATGGTATTTCATATATTAATATACACATCATAATTATAATTTATATTAAAATAAAAATCCGGTCTATAATAAGTATTGATTTCGCTAATCATTCTAATTATGTGATAGTTCTAAAGTTATATGTGATATCATTTTATAGTTGTTATCAACCAATCTATATATTAAATTTATTTTGTTTATAAGATAATATTTTGGAAATTTTTTTGCAATAGTTCATGATAGTTGTTAAATGGGATATTTCTTCTTAAAAATCTTGCGTATAGTAAACGTTTTCGACTGAGTTTTATCAAAGTTTAATTGTAAACATATATTGTAATGATAAAAATGAAATACTGCCATAAAATTAGATTTTCAATTGAAGTTGATACATGAACTTATTTTTGCAGAAATTAAAAAACTGAATTCTGCTACAATAAAATCAAAATTAGTCTTCAATCTCAGCTGATCGTCGGATGAGTTGATTGTCTCTAATCTTTTGCCAATATTTTGAATGGATTGAGACTGTACATGTTATAAACAAAATATAAAATTTAGCACAATGTATGGACAATAATATAAATAATTCACATAACAGAAATTAAAAATATAGGTTGAATTTGTATATGATTACAGATTACCGTAGAAAACGATGATGGTATATAGATTTGAATTCTGCCATCATCAAACTTGTTTTCGCCATAATCAAGATTCAGTGTTGCTGATATTTTCTTATCTTGATTTGCATGTAGTACTTTTGGAGCATCCATTGTGAAGTACCTATCAAAGTTGACCCATAATAATCAAGGAATGAAGGAATTATACAAATTTGCAGTAAAAAATGTAAATTGCGAAATGAACTATCAAAGTTGACACATAATAATCAAGGAATGAAGGAATTATAGAACATTGCAGTAAAAAATGTAAATTGCGAAATGAATAAGAAATATAAATACCAGCTGCAAAAGTGATTCTCATTTACTGAAGACATTATGTATTTATAGGAGCAATAATGTAATTGGATAATTTTTTTTTTTAAATTCGAATTTCAAAATTTTAAAAAATGTGCAACAAATTTTGTTATACATATATGTACAGATTTGTTATTGCTGAATTTTAAACGGAAAAGATATTCGAAAACTTGAATCCCACTAATATCATTGGATTTTTTAAATTTGAAAATTCAAATTCACATCTATTTATGGTCACTATTAAAATGGGCGGAAAAGGTTTTAACTTACTAATTTCGGATGACTTGGCTTATTTTATATATATATATAGATTTTTAGGGAGGGATACATAACTTGCACAAAAAAAATATGATTTTATTTAATTTTTACCAAATTAGCTAGTTAAGGAAACCGTTTCCTAATTTATAGGAGTAAAAAAGGGTAGGTAAGTGGGCCAGCGATAAATTAAAATTTACAGTCAAATAAATAAAATAATTTTTTATTTCCCAAATAAGTATATAAGTTGGGGGGAGGGGGGATGAAATGCTTTATTTCCAGGTATAAAAATAATACATTTTTTAGATAGTTGGAATATAGGGTTTGTAATTAGTATTTTTTACCCTAATTTTATGCGATAAAATAAATTTGTAAATTCATTTGCATAGTAATTTCGATAAAAGAAATAGCTGATTTATTTAGGTATTGTAACATAAAAAATATTGGTAAAGATTCATTCTAAAATATTATGGTTAAAGAGTGATTTGTTATCTTACGATTTGATAATTTTGTAAAGTAAATCTGGATACAACTAATTATTACTTATATTTAGGGACAAAAAAACTCATTCTAATAAATTCAGCAACAACTTCCCTAATTGTGCGAAAACATTAGCATTTCATATATATGTACCAGATTCGGAGATATTTTAGGCATATATTGTGCTCTTTTTTTAATTAATTTTTTTTTATTACCATATATAGTAAGCAATTTGGGCGGGAAAAATATTTTTTTTCAATTGTAGTATGAATCAATTTTATTTTTATATATACTAGTAGTTACCCCGTGCGATGCACGAGAAAGATTTTAAATTAATATTTTTTATATACAAAAATATCATTTAATTTAGTGCTAAAATTGTAACATGTTGGAATTTGAATGTGTAACTTTTGTGTGTGCGTGTATTCTTGTTAGAAATGTTTTAATTGTCATTTTTACTCTCACAAATATATCTTCAATAACAAACACAATAACATCAAATCTTTCAAAACTATCGATATGTCATTTTAAAAGACATAGATGACTTCAAATCTTTCAATTTTTTTATCCAATAATCTCCTATATCCATAAGATGAGCTCATTAATATAAATAAAATTGGATTTTAATTTAGAAAATTAATGGACTAAACTAATAAAATAATTTATATAAGAATAATCATTAAGAAAATATATTCTTTTCTCAATCTTATTAAATTGTATTGCAATTCTGGATTGTATATCTTGGTTGTTTGTTTATTATTATTAATCAGTATGATCTATTCCAAAATTTATTATAATTTAATATTAAGATTTTGGAAGAGAGATGAGAGAAGAAAAAAAATAAATGAAATTATTTTCGAGAGAAGAAATAAAACGGATAAAATACTTTACAGATAAAATAATTTTGGGAAAAAATAATATTGTACTGTGGAAAAAAACTAAAAAAAAAACTGATTTTGTGGAATAAGAGGCGATATCTTGGTTGTTTGTTTATTATTATTGATCAGTATGATCTATTCCAAAATTTATTATAATTTAATATTAAGATTTTGGAAGAGAGATGAGACAAGAAAAAAAAACAAATGAAATTATTTTCGAGAGAAGAAATAAAACGGATAAAATACTTTACAGATAAAATAATTTTGGGAAAAAATAATATTGTACTGCGGAAAAAAACTAAAAAAAAAAACTGATTTTGTGGAATAAGAGGCGATATCTTGGTTGTTTGTTTATTATTATTAATCAGTATGATCTATTCCAAAATTTATTATAATTTAATATTAAGATTTTGGAAGAGAGATGAGAGAAGAAAAAAAACAAATGAAATTATTTTCGAGAGAAGAAATAAAACGGATAAAATACTTTACAGATAAAATAATTTTGGAAAAAATAATATTGTACTGCGGAAAAAAAAACTAAAAAAAAAACTGATTTTGTGGAATAAGAGGCGAGGAAGGAATCAAAAATATATTTAGCAATGTTTTTTTTTGGTGGAGTGTGTTAGCTGACCAAACACATCATGATGGGCTCTATAAGAAAACTCACTGGTGGTTCCATATCATTATTGATATACAATATTCTATATATAGTTTGATACATTGATTTTTACAATTTAGAAATTCTTGAGATCAAGCAAGCGGCCATCCTTTTTCTCTTTTTATAGGAGTATAGAAAATCAGAAATCATATCTGAAAGATTTGGAATGATCTGGACATTCTGTTATCAAATATCTTCAATTAAAGATTACATATTATTGTATATTAAAAAATTGATAAAATCATATCTATTTTTTGATAAAGCTATGGTAATTCATATATTAATATACACATCATAATTATAATTTATATTAAAATAAAAATTCGGTCTATAATGAGTATTGATTTCGCTAATCATTCCAATTATGTGATAGTTCTAAATTTATATGTGATATCATTTTATAATTGTTATCAACCAATCTGGATATTAAATTTATTTTGTTTATAAGATAATATTTTGAAAAAAATTCTGCAATAGTTCATGATAGTTGTTAAATGGGATATTTCTTCTTAAAAGTCTTGCGTATAGTAAACGTTTTCGACTGAGTTTTATCAAAGTTTAATTGTAAACGTATTGTAATGACAAAAATGAAATACTGCCATAAAATTAGAATTTCAATTGAAGTTGATACATGAACTTATTTTTGCAGAAATTAAAAAAGTGAATTATGCTACAATAAAATCAAAATTAGTCTTCAATCTCAATTGATCGTCGGATGAGTTGATTGTCTTTAATTTTTTGCCAATATTTTGAACGGATTGAGACTGTACATGTTATAAACAAAATGTAAAGTTTAGCACAATATATGGACAATAATATAAATAATTCACATAACATAAATTAAAATTATAAGTTGAATTTTTATATGATTACAGATTACCGTAGAAAACGATGATGGTATATAGATTTGAATTCTGCAATCATCACAACTTGTTTCGCCATAATCAAGATTCAGTGTTACAGATATTTTCTTATCTTGATTTGCATGTAGTACTTTTGGAGCATCCATTGTGAAGTACCTATCAAAGTTGACCCATAATAATCAAGGAATGAAGGAATTATACAAATTTGCAGTAAAAATTGTAAATTGCGAAATGAACTATCAAAGTTGACACATAATAATCAAGGAATGAAGGAATTATATAAATTTGCAGTAAAAAATGTAAATTGCGAAATGAATAAGAAATATAAATACCAGCTGCAAAAGTGATTCTCATTTACTGAAGACATTATGTATTTATAGGAGCAATAATGTTATTGGAATAAATTTTTTTTTTTTAAATTCGAATTTCAAAATTTTAAAAAATGTGCAACAAATTCTGTTATACATATATGTACAGATTTGTTATTGCTGAATTTTAGACGGAAAAAATATTCGAAAACTTGAATCCCGTTAATACCTTCGGATTTTTCAAATTTCAAAATTCAAATTTACATCTATTTATGGTAACTATTAAAATGGGCGGAAAAAGTTTCAACTAACTAATTTCGGATGACTTGGCTTATTATATATATATATATATATATATATATAGATTTTTAGGGAGGGATACATAACTTCCACAAAAAAAATGTGATTTGATTTAATTTTTACCAAATTAGCTAGTTAAGGAAACCGTTTTCTAATTTATCGGAGTAAAAAAGGGTAGGTAAGTGGGCCAACCATAAATTAAAATTTACAGTCAAATAAATAAAATAATTTTTTATTTCCCAAATAAGTATATAAGTTGGGGGGAGGAGAGGGGGATGAAATGCTTTATTTCCAGGTATAAAAATAATACATTTTTTAGATAGTTGGAATATAGGGTTTGTAATTAGTATTTTTTACCCTAATTTTATGCGATAAAATAAATTTGTAGATTCATTTGCATAGTAATTTTGATAAAAGAAATAGCTGATTTATTTAGGTGTTGTAACATAAATAATATTGGTAAAGATTCATTCTAAAATATTATGTTTAAAGATTGATTTGTATCTTATGATTTGATAATTTTGTAAAGTAAATCTGGATACAACTAATTATTACTTATATTTAGGGACAAAAAAACTCATTCTAATAAATTCAGCAACAACTTCCCTAATTTTGAGAAAACATTACCATTACATATATATGTACCAGATTCGGAGATATTTTAGTCATATATTGTGTTCTTTTTTTAATTAAAAAAATATTTTTTATTACCATATATAGTAAGCAGTTTAGACGGGAAAAACACTATTTTCCAATTGTAGTATAAATCCATTTTGTTTTTATATATATATAGATATAGATATAGATTATTTTTTTTAATTTTTTAATTTCTTCTGTATTTATATCGTAGTTTTATATAAAGTTAAAAATACTAGTAATATCCCAGATCCTTAAAATACAAAGAGTATATGATATATGCAAGTAATATTCGCATAATCACAGCGATAATATCTTTCTACTTTTCTTTATAATTTTTTTAATTTCTTCCGTATTTAAAGTGTAATTTTATAAAAAAGGTTACAAATACGATTAATATTTCAAATCTTTAAAATATAGTGAGTATACGGATATGATCTCAGCGAGATCATCTTTGTACTTTTGTTTTTATAATATATTACCTTCATTTTTTAGTTGTTGGTTTAATTTTGGATAAAAAATTAAGAGCACCCTTAAATTCTTTGATTTTTTTCTCATTTCTTTATTAGTCATTTTAACTTTGGATAAGAAGATTAATAGATCCCTCAAATCCCTTGATTTTTCCTCACTTTCTTATTAGTGTTAACAATTTTCATGACTATGGGTCAGTATTGATACAGAGGTAAAAAATAAGTTAATACGACAACTATTTATAGTGTATGTATAGTTATATACTAGTATTATAATAGTGTGTGTGGTATGCAAGTGATGCGTGGGAATTAGTCAATATTGATAATTTATTACCTAAGTTGATCTCGTTCTTTTTTCTTTTGGAATGCTTTACATTTTGTTTGATCTAATTGAGACTATGATCAAGACTAAGTGTTGAGCCGAGAACATACATTTACTTATCTATGCTGCTTCAAATTTTATAAAATTCCAATAAAGTAAAAGAAAAAAGCAAAAAAAAAAGAAGGGTTTATGACATTTTGCAACTCCACCCTATATCTACTATTGCGACACTAATTGTGCATAGCTTAATGGAATATTCATATGATAATAGTAATAGATTTTTCTGTAAAATAATAGTGGAAAACAAGACTAATTATTTCTATGGTTGAACTTTAATAAATGTATTAATATTTCAAATCAAACGCTTACGAAGATGTTTAAAATATAAATTTTGCGGCCATCGGAACCATCATCAACATAATAAAAAATTCTATTTAGCCCACCATTCTTTACGACTTCATCCAACACAATGTTTATTATCAATCTTCCCCTAATATATTGTTAATCATAAAAGAGAACAAATAACAAAGTTAAGAATAAAAAATACTTAGATCATTAATCTATTGGCGACATGATTTATACATTGCTAAAGATAAAAAAACCCTTTGATATGAATGAAAAGATTAGACAATTTCAAGAATAAAACATAAGAATATTGACATAGTTCAGATACAAATCCAAAATTTAAACATCAACCCAAAAAAGTAAAATTCCTATAACAATTTACCAATAAAAAAAAAAGTTTGACGATTCTCCTCTGTTTATGTTGTCATATGATGACAACTACTTCTTTAGTTTTTGATATAATTCTCCTAATCTTGATATTCCGCCTACAATGGGAATCTTGATGACAGATAATCTGTGGTGATCTCCATAATCGAATCATTCGGAGATTTTCAAAATAAAATCTCCAAAATCGCTCGGTTAATCAATTCAGTTCTTTCCGGAGATTAGACCTGTTCCTTCTGGTTATTTGGTGCCATTTGGAGTTTTTTCATTTAATCATATTAACAAAATGCAAAAAAAGAATTATTGTGTTTTCTTTACAATAATATCATATTCTTTTAAAAAAAGTGTAAGTTATATATTAAGTAAAATTTCAAACTCTAAGTTACACTAGATATCTGGTCTAAAACGAATAGTGCTAAATTATAACGTTTTTAGCTAGATAACCTCTTTGGGCATTTTATCGATTATTTTTTATCTTTGAAGCTCAATTTATATAGACTTGATATGTCTCATACACTTGTTTCCTTTTTTGTAATAAATAATTGCAAACTATATTGAGAATATGCACTATAAAAGTAAAAAGGTAAGGTTAATATAACTAACTACGCAAAATAAAAAAAAAATGGAAAATCAAAGAAGAATAGAATAAGCAACGAGCGCTACTAGTATCTGCCCACAGAGGTCTATGAAAATAATTTCAAAGAATAATAGAATAAGCAACGAGCGCTACTAGTATCTGTCCACGGAGGTCTATGAAAATAATTTCAAAGAAGAATAGAATAAGCAACGAGCCCTACTAGTATCTGTCTACGGAGGTCTATGAAAATAATTAAATATTAGATGTAATAATAAAATTTAATGGTTCGATTAAAGAAATGTAGAGTAAAATATAAAAATATCATATTATGTAAATATTAGATATAACAATAAAATTTAATGATTGTGTTAAAGAAATATAGAGTAGAATTTAAACATATCATATAAGGTATTCTTTTATATAAACTATAAAGGTATCAACTAATTAATATATATTAATAGATTTGTGTTTGTTCTGAAAATTATTGATTATAAATATTTTACTTTATTATTAATTACTAAACTTTTTTTATTATACATGTATCGTTATTGTATACTAAAATTTATAATGATTATATATTTTTAATATAGAGGATATGAATTAAATGATATATAAAAGAATTCTACTTAAAATTGGTTCCACTCGATTCGGAACAGTTCGGATAAAGTCAAATAACCAACGGTTATTATCGGTTCAGGCTGTTTTCAGTCCGTGGTTCTATGCTGAGCAGATTATCTCCGAACCCGTACTCACCCCTAAATTACATATATATATATATATATATATAGAACCCAACAGTGAGTTTTGTTATAGAGTCAACCTACTGATGTGTTACCACTCACCCCACTAAAAAAGAGTGCATGTATTTTTTATTCATTCCTCATCTCTTACTCCAGAAAATCAGTTATTTTATATATTTTTTGTTATTTATCTCACAAACAAAATGTTGCATATATATCTTTTCACAAACAAAAATGTTGCATATATTTTCTGTTTTTTTCACGAATTCATTCACTGTATCTTAGTTCAGAAACTCAATTTTGTCCATAATGTTAGAATTTCTTTGCCCAAAATTGTTTCATTTTCTTTTCCTATCTCTGCCTAAATCTTAATATTAAATTCTTTAAATGGATGATAATAATAATAATAATAATAATAATAATAATAATAATAATAATAATAATAATAATAATAATAATAATAATAATAATGACGAAGAGAAGATGCATACTACACAATCTCATATCATTTAATTAACAGGATTGAGAAAAAAATCGTAAGCATTATTTCTATATAAAATATTTTATTAGTTTACCTATAAAATATTCTCTATTATCGTGAGCATTATTCTTATATAAAATATTTGATTAGTTTACCTACAAAATATCCTTTATTAAAAATAAAATTTTAAAACATACTCCCCGTTTTAAAATAAATGACCTTTTAGGTTGTTGATGATTTTTCAAATTAAGTGTCGTTTTAGATATTTTTCACTATTTCTTCCAACTTTATCCCCATCACTATCCTAAAATATCTCTTAGTATCTTTTAAGTTAGCAGTAAGATGCCCTAATATAAAGGGAGAAAGGAAAGGAGTATAGGACGCAAATATAAAGAGAGAGTGAAAATATAATTATTGAATGTAATTTTAGGAATAATAGATGAGAGAAAGAACATTAGTTGAGGAATATATTTGTCAAGATTTTTAATTCCTAATTCTTTCTTCCATTCTAAAACGTCACTTATTTTGAAATGGGGGAGTATTTAATAGGACTAAGAAAAAAAATACTTTCTTAAGGATTATCTATATAAAATATTTTATTTGTTTACCTACAAATTATCCTCTATTAGAATAAAATTTTAAAAAAGACATAGTAAATATATTTTTATTTTAGGATGATTTGAATCTCCATAATCCACATAATGAGCTCACAATTTTAAAAAGACATAGGAAATGTATTTTTTATTTTAGGATGATTTGAATCTTCATAGCCCAAATAATGAGTTAATTGATATAAAATAAAGTTTGATTCAGATTTAGCATCTTAATTGACATAAATAGAAGAATAGGTGAACTCAAATCTTGAAAGATGCTAAATCCGAATCAAACTGTATTTTATATCAATGAGCTCATCATGTGGACTATGGAGATTCAAATCATCCTAAACTAAAATATATTTCCTATGTCTTTTTTAAAATTTTATTTCTAATAGAGAATAATTTGTAGGTAAATCAATAAAATATTTTATATAGATAATTCTTAAGAAAGTATTTTTTTTCTCAATCTTATTAAATATTTTTTAATAATTCTATTTATAATAGAGGATATTTTGTAGGTTAATTAATAAAATATTTTATATAAGAATAATGGTTACGATTTTTTCTCAATCCTATTAAATGATATGGATTGTGGAGTATGTATCTTCTCTTTTTTATTACTAGTAATATTCCCGTGCGATGCACGGAAGTTTATTTAAAAAGTAATGATTTTATTAAAACTAAATATAATATAATATAATATTTAAATATGTGATCGTTTTATCCTAATAAAATATAGGATAAAACATAAATAAAATTATAAGTAATGTAAATATAAGTTTCTCGCATGTCATATATGAATTTAATATAACTTACTCTTTATATATATATAATATATATATTATAAATTAGCATTAAGATAAATATTTAATATAAAAAAACTTTTTCAAAATGATCATTTCTTATCTTTGAAATCCAAACAATTGTGTGTCTGTATCATTCTTCACCTATGTGCATAATATCTTAATCAATTATGAATGTTAAAACAAACATAAATATCTACCTATCAACTCATATTATTAAAAAAAAAAAAATCTGGGTAATGTTATAAGAAATTTATTTTTTTTTTAATTTTTTTCATTTCACTTTGAATTTTTAAAGTTATCTAAATAAAGTTTTAAATTCTAACTATAACCATCTCCTTTTAAAAAATCTTATTTGCATGTTTTAATACTTTACTTGGTATTTTCGATATACAAAGAATAACAAATTAACAAAATAAAATTCAAAAGTTATTCAATAGTTTGAATAACAAAATAATTCAATAGCTGGAATAACAAAATAAATCATACGAGTGCTCCAATATATCTTAATATTTTCATATATATGTTGAAATGTTTCAATTAAATCATAAATTTTAGATTCATTTAAAGATATACATTGGTTAATGTAGAAAAAAAAATTTGCTTAGGTTGTAAAATGTGAAAAAAAAAAAAGAAAAGAAAACATAATTGAGATCGGTTAATGTGACTCAGTATTATTTAGGTTGCAAAGTCCAAAAAACTTATAGTTCTAGTGGTTAATTTTGCTTATTTAAAAGAAGTTTAGTTGCAACTTGTATAATATCATAGTACAGGTTGCAAATTGTAATTATTTATAGAAAAATAACATTAATATATCTAAAATATAAAAAATTAATAAAAAAAATTCTAGGATTAATTATCATATATAAAGTTATATATATATGAGCGAAAATCATAATTTTGTGATTTATCAACAAAAATAATTATTATATCAAATAAGCATTAGCAAATTCAATAATTTAATAAGCTGATTATAAATCAAATATTAACATGAAACAATTCATGTCAGATAAAACAAACTGATTAGTTGGGTTTTAATAAAATAATCAAGTAAAATAATTTGTAAAAGAGAATTATTTGAATGATTTTTAATTGTATTCCAAACAAATACTATATTTTTTGTACAACCCGCAATAAACACTGAAATCTCACGTAAACAATCAACGAAAAAAATAATATAATATTTTAAATGGAATATCTTATTATTATATATATCTCAATCAAACATCGTCAAAAGAGGATTAATTTGATATAGTATACATAATAAATAGATTAGAAATGAAAAAAAAAAAAAGATATTTGCTACTTTAGAAAGTAAATAAATTTTGATTCATACCAAATGTGACATCAACTTACTAATCACAGTATAAAATTTTAGCCTGAAAAATGTTACTTGCAAAATTGTCACTACAGTGGCTTACACACACTCTCTCTCTCTCTCTCTCACGCACATATATATAGATAGATTTTTTTTTTATTTATAAAATAATTTTTAAATTCTAACTATAAAAAATTAAAAATA
This sequence comes from Ajuga chamaepitys, assembly GCA_958295605.1. Taxonomy (NCBI): domain Eukaryota; kingdom Viridiplantae; phylum Streptophyta; class Magnoliopsida; order Lamiales; family Lamiaceae; genus Ajuga; species Ajuga chamaepitys. The sequence goes on along the minus strand of OY282506.1, from coordinate 20,826,199 downwards.
ACCATAAAATATATAATAAAAGGAACAATGATATTTTATTTGGATCATATATATGTAAAGTTTAATACTTTTCTCATTATGTTCCTGTTTTTATTTTATATTTAACTTTTAATTTTTCTAAATAAACTTTCAAGTTCTAATTATAAATATTAATTTTTTCTTTATAACATTGAATTTTTATTTGCAACTTTTAAAATTTCATTTGGTGATTTCAAACATACTTAAATAATTTTTATTTAATAAAATTTTATTTTAACAAAATAAAATTCAAAATTTATTTAATGATTCGAATAACAAATTAAAGTCTTTGGTTTCTTCAAAATATTTGAATATTTTCATAATTTATTTGGTATTGTAAATTATTTATATGAATTTTATAGTCTTCTTATAAATAGTTTATTTATTTGAAGATAAAAATTGATTAATGCGAATAAATTTATTATATTGTTAAGAGTAAAAAAGACATTCAATGTTAATTTGTGCGACCAAGTATTATTTAGCTTAGAAAGTGTAAAAATATATAAGTGAAGTTTTAGTAAAAGTAAAAAATTAAAAAGATTGCCAAATGTAATAAAAGTCATAAATTTAGGCTACAAAGAGTAAATTTCCATAAAAGAATAATTTTAACAAAATACTTGTTATTAAAAATATAAATAGGTAATTAAAAATAATTTCACTAACTATTTTAATACATAATTATATATATGCTCAAAGTCGTGATAAAAAGATATTTTAGCAGATTTGATGATTTAATAAGTTGATTATAAAATAGATATTGTTGTTTTTGCCTTTGATTTAATAAAATAGGACTTTCATTATTTAAACAATGAGTTTTCTCCCTGACTTAAAAAAAATATATATATATTGGAAAATTCATGTCAAATAAACTAAACTGGTTAGTTGTATTTTTATAAAAAAAATACTCATATTTTTTATAAAGAAATTATTTTACTAATTTTAGTTACAACTAAAACTAAAATATTATAGTCCAATTCACAATAAACATCAATTATAGCACAAATAATAAACCAACAAACAATTTGTTTATTCAAATCATATATCTCATTATAATGTATGTGATATGGATGTCGAATCGAAAATCGTGAAAAGATGAATAATTTTGTATATTATGCGTAAAAATTGGATTAAAAATGAAAAAGATATTTGTATTTTACAAAAGTAAAAGAAAGTTATGAACTTAACGAAAATAAGAAAAAGTTACCAATTTTTGTCTAAATTTTTTGGAGGAAAAACTAAAATTACATTAATGTCCTCCATTTTGCTTTTATATATATATAGATTATCGATTAATGCGATCTATTAAAAAAATTATAAGATTTTGGTAGAGTGATAGAGAAGCAAATGAAACAGATAAAATAATTTTGGGAATGACATTATGATATAGTGAACAAAACTGATTTTTTGGAGTAAGATATGATGGAGGAATTCGTGAAAAAATAAAAAATATATGCAGCGATCTTTGTTAGTGAGAAAAATTTATGAGATAATTGATTTTCCGGAGTAAGAGGCGCGATTAGTAGGGTGAGTGGCAAGGTGACAAAACACATATCAGGTGGGTTCTATAACAAAAACCACTGATGGGTTTCATATCATTATTAGTTTTATATATATATATATATATATATAATTTTTAATTTTATAGTAATATACTATTAAAGGATTCATAAAAATAGAGATAGCTTCAAATTATAAATTTATCAAACAAAATGAATTTTAGTTAAACAATACATAGAGACAAGAAAAAATATACAATAAAAACATAAAATGAATTTTAGTTAAAAAAAAATGTAATTAGTAAGCAATATAAAATGATGATTAATAAGAATTTCGTTTTAAGAATTCTAATAATAAGTTACTACAATTATTAATAGAACGAGTAATATCCCCATGCAATGTAACATGAATATATAATAAGATTTTATATATTTACATAGTTATAATATAATAATATATTTCAGTCAATAAATAATTAGTAGTAAAAAATTATATGTTTGTTAATAAAAGAAAAATGCTACAATCAATAAATAATTAGTAATATGAAATTATATGTTTGTTAATAAAAGAAAAGCGCAATGAAAAAGTATTAAAATTTAAAAAATATATAATATGAGCAAGATAAAAAATTATGAAATATTTATACTTGTATTAAAATTAAAACAATGTATAATATGAGAAAGACAATAAGTTATGAAATATTTATACTTTCCATAATCTAGTTACTGTATACAAAATTCGACCAGTCACTCGTGAAAAAGTAATGCACATCTATTTTCTGAACTTTGATACACTATGCCCGGGTGATAAACTAATTGTTGTGTATTCTAACTTTTTCTAGAAATCCAGAAGATAAATGATTCATGAAATCAGCAGGAATTGCCTAAAAATTTGATAACAAAAATAAAATAGTAAAGAAATAGAACATATAAAAATAGATAACAAAAAAAAAAAAAAAAATAGGATCTACGAAAAAACGGCAGGGGCTATATATATGAGATGAAGTTTATTTGGTAAAAATATAGACTTACACAAAAAACATTCGTGACATTTGACTTGAAGACGTTTAAACCTTTTTTTAGGCCGTACTTCAGAATTCACACTGTTTGATGTCATTTCGCTTGCATATTACTTTATTTTCAAAACTAGTAATATTCCCGTGCGATGCACGGAAATTTATTTAAAAAGTAATAATTTTAATAAAACTAAATATGATATTCCCTTCGTTCCACCCGAGTTTGTACACTTTCCTTTTCGATACGTCCCACATCAATTTGCACACTTCTCACAATCTCCCCCCTTAAAATCTCCATCTTCGATCTCCACCTTTAAAAAAGTCAACCAAAAAATAATAGTATTTTTTTCTTAATATACGTGTCGGGTCAACCGTGCAAACTCCCGCTGGACGGAGGGAGTATAATATAATATTGAAATATGCGATCGTTAAATCCTAATAATTTTTTTTTTGTTAAAATATAGTATAAAACATAAATAAAATTATAAGTAATGTAAATATAATTTTCTCGCACGTCATAAATTTAATATAACTTTCTTTATATATATATATATACACTTTTTTTTATAGGTTAACATTAAGAGAAATATTCAATATTAAAAAAAAAATCTTTTGCAAAATGATCATTTCTTATCTTTGAAATCCAAACACACATTTAGTGTAATACCCGTGCCTCTCACAACTCACTGGCCAATATAATTTTTTTTGCATTTCATGCATTCCATATTTTTATGTGCTATTTGCGTGATAGTTTTAAAGTAATTAATTTGTTATATTTATTGCGTTATTTTATATTTTGCGACTACTTTGGAGATGTTTATTTTGTTAGTCGAGAACCCCCTAGTCTAAAATATTGGGTCATGCTACAAAATTTAAGACTACGCGTGACAAGTTTGAAAAATAGAACATTAGGTAGTACGTGGAAATGTTAGATGTATAAAGGATTTTATTATTGGAATAAGAATAACAACAACAACGACAACAACAACAACAATAATAATAATATAGTAATATTATTAATGTAAATAAGTGAAGATAACAATGACAAAACAAATATTATGTGAATACATTATCATCACCGCCTTATTACGTCGGTCAGTGGAAATTGAGGATAAATACTTCCTCCAAATGCTTCATCAAAAGAAAAGAAGAGAAATGAAGAAAGACTACAATCATTAGAAATAAAAGGGAGGGGCAACGAAATGAAGGTTAAAAGAAAAGATTGAAGAACAGGTAAATTCATCTAAATCAATCTCAATCATTTAGAAATAGAATAGGTTAGAGTATCATATTAGTTTTACTAAATAAATTTGAGTATATTTTTATATATATGATAATGTTCATATGTTATTTGGTAATCAAAATAGCCTAGATTTAATTTTTGTTAAATCTGCCCAGATTTTTAATGTTCAATAGTTAGCCGATTTTGACCAATTTATGAGCTGAATTAGGAAAAGTGTAAAACATGAAAGTTGTAGCCTTATATGTTAGCTTTATAACCCAACTTGAATCATATAAATATCAATTTTGTAGAAATAGTTAGAGCCTTATTACTAAAATGCGACGAAACTGGAAATTTCGAATTAAAAGTACTTAATAACCTGGAATTTGATAAATTGTGTATTAATTCGATTTAAAATTGTCGTAGATTGATTACCATTGTGGAATAGGAAATTTCAAAAGCTACTCCGGAGGAGAGGTAAGTAGAAATCCATCTCCAACTACAATGCTTGAACATAGTATTTTGTTTGTTATTTGTGATAATTGATTGTTATATGTGTTGTTGCATACCTTTGTATAAAGTGTTTTATTCCGTTGCTAGAAACAAATTGATGTGCATCAATCATGAGCATTAGCATCTACAAGGATTACATGTGTACATATAAGAAGTCAAAGTAACGTAATTGCATAAATTGATAATGTTTTGGGATTGGTCACCACTGGCACATTGAGAGTTATATATTATATATGGTGTCTCTCGGGATGCTTCTGGTGACAGACGTGCTCGCGGAAGAGGTTCCCACTTCAGCACCTTTATGATGAGGGGTACGGGAAGAGGTAGACTTTCCGGTGGACTGCAGGGGCAGGCAGGAGGCGAACCCCTGGTAGTCTCGGAAGGATAGCCACTTGGTCGTACCAACCATCACTAGTATCTCGGGTGGACTATAAGGGGGGAGGAGGGACCCTTGGTAGTCACAAGTGTGGCCAATGAGTGTTATTTTTGGGAGGTTTGTGACAGTGACGAGAGCCGAATCCCACCAAATATGATTTTTTTTGAGAAAGAGTTGAAAGAAATGGTTTTGTGAAATGCATCTCATCATTCACGCATTGGTCATGCATGATTTCTGCTTACTGAGTTTTAGCTCACGTAGTTCTTGCATTGTAGGTGAGTTTGACTATGCATGAGCTCGTGGACTGATCTGGCATGCTGTTGGAGCTGATGCAAGTTTTGAAGCCTCGTGTATATGAATGACGATCTGTGGGGCTAAACCTTGGACTCACTAGATTTTTGCTAGCGTTCTAATAACCTTTTTGGACATGTTCAAATTAGGGAACTTTAATATGTATATTGCTGTAAATATGGTGTTGAAATCGGAGTGATGCTACTGTGCTTGACTTGGATCTATGTGAACACATGTTGATGAGATTTTAACATCGGGAAAGTGTTTTAGATTATTAATTTAAAAAAAAATAAAAATACACAGGTTTTGTAAGGCTAAAATTAGTATAAAATAAATTTTTACAAGGGTGGGTGTGACAGAGTGGTATCAGAGCCCGGCTTGTGCCCTGTAGACTGTTCATACACATGAGCTCAGAACTTCTGAAGCGCAGACATGCCAGTAAGTTTTACTTATTTGTAATTTGCACTCATTATTTCATGAATTATATTGGCCTGTGACAGAGGGACAATAAAACTAGAAAGAAATCATGGAGGTCGTTAGAGGAGAAGGTGCTGAAGGAGATAACGAACAAGAACAAAATGCACCAGCAGTAGGTGTTGGCCTGGAAGCGATTGTGGCTCGGTTGACAGGATTAGTCGAACAACAGTCGCAACAGATTCAACAACTTATCCAACAAAGGGGTGTGGGTGAACAACCAGGAAATGGTGTAAATCAACAACAACCTCGAGCTGAATACTTAGAGGTCATCGGAGAGAGGTTTAGAAAGCTTAATCCACCAACATTTGAGAGTGCAACGGATCCCACTGATGCAGAGGATTGGCTTAGAACTATAGAGAACATGTTTTTGTATAGTAAAGTTCCTGAGGGGGAAAAGGTATTGTGCGCATCGTTCATGTTACGTGGAAGTGCGGGACACTGGTGGGACACAATGAAAACTATAGAGGATGTGGCGATAATGACGTGGAATAGGTTCAAAGAACTTTTTAGAAGCAAGTATTTCACTGCCCCAGTTCGAGTAATGAAAATGAACGAGTTCATACAGTTAAGGCAAGGGGCGATGGATGTCACAGACTACATCGCTAAGTTCGAGCAACTCTCTAGGTTTGCGGAGCACATGGTCAGTACGGATGCGCTGAAAGTAGAAAGGTTCCTAGAGGGTCTGAGGCCAGAGCTATATAGGGATGTGTGTATGGCTGGTATACATGGGGTAACCTATTCACAAGTCGCTGAACGAGCATTGATTGCCGAACAGGCAGAAATGAAAATCAAGCGTGCTCAGGAGGTTAGGCGCCAGTTTATACAAAGACAAGGACCTCATTTTGTAGGAGATGGAAAGAAAAGGCCGCTACAAGTGCAAGGTCCAAGGCCGGGTTCTCAACCAAAACCAGGACAACAATCATGGGATCAGAACAAGCGCCAAAAGGGTGAACAGGGAAAACCACCAGTTACACAACCTACATGTCCCACATGTGGAGGTTTGCATAGTGGAAAGTGCTTTGCAGAGTATCGGACTTGTTTTAAATGTGGAAAAGCAGGACACATTTCCACGGTTTGTCCAGAGAAGTCAAACCCTGCTACACAAAAGAAGACGCCAGCTAGAGTCTTTACCATGACCACGGAGGAAGCGGAAGCAAATACATCTGTAGTAACAGGTAAAGTTCCCATTTGTGATACGATTGCATTTGCATTATTTGATTCTGGAGCTACACATTCATTTGCATCCACTGAGTATGTGAAGAGGCTGGGTAGGAAACCTGATATAGCAGACGTTAGTTACAATGTAGTGATCCCCTCCGGAGAGTCAAAACAAACTAACCAAATTCTGCGAGCATGTGTTATCTCTATTGAAGGAAGAGAACTTTATGCCGATCTAATCATATTAGATATGAATGATTATGATGTGATTTTGGGAATGGACTGGCTATCGAAATATGGTGCTACAATAGATTGTCAGAACAAGATAGTCACATTTCAGCCGCCTAGTGACACATCTTTCGTCTTTATTGGAGTACGAAAAAGGTTCAAATATCACACGATATCAGCGGTAAAAGCGCAACGGTTATTGGAAAGCGGTTGTGAAGGTTACCTAGTAAGTGTTATGAGTATGGAAGAGAAACACTGTCCAACTATTGAGGAGGTAGCAGTGGTGCAAGAATACCCTGAAGTATTTCCAGACGAACTCCCAGGATTACCCCCAGACAGAGAAATAGAGTTTGTAATTGACATATATCCAGGGACTGCTCCTATATCGAAGTCACCATACAGAATGGCGCCAACAGAGTTGAAAGAGTTGAAGATTCAATTACAAGATTTGCTGGACAAAGGCTTCATTAGACCTAGCTTTTCGCCATGGGGTGCACCATTTTTGTTTGTCAAGAAGAAAGATGGTACTATGCGGATGTGTATAGATTATAGAGAACTGAACAAGGTTACGATCAAGAACAAATACCCCTTACCCAGGATTGATGACTTGTTTGATCAACTCCAGGGAGCTTCCATATTCTCCAAGATTGACTTGCGTTCAGGATATCATCAACTGAAAATTAAAGAGGAAGATATCTCGAAAACGGCGTTCAGTACAAGATACGGGCACTATGAGTTTTTGGTAATGCCATTCGGTTTGACAAATGCCCCAGCAGCTTTCATGGATATGATGAATCGGGTATTCAAGGACTTCTTGGATAAGTTCGTTATCGTGTTTATTGATGACATCCTAATCTACTCCAAGAATGAAGCAGAGCATGCTGTGCATTTGAGAAAGGTTTTAGACGTTCTAAAGGAGAAACAGTTGTACGCTAAGTTCAAGAAATGTGAGTTTTGGTTGGATCGAGTAATATTTCTAGGGCATGTTGTGTCAGGAGAAGGAATTTCAGTTGATCCAAGTAAAGTTGAAGCAATTAACAATTGGCCACAACCTACAAACCCTTCAGAGGTACGTAGTTTTCTCGGTTTAGCTGGGTACTATCGGAGATTTGTAGAAGGATTCTCGAAAATTGCATCTCCCTTAACACAGTTGACTAGAAAGAGTGTAACATTCAAGTGGACAGAGGCTTGTGAGCAGAGTTTTCAGGAGCTAAAGAAGAGGTTAACCTCAGCGCCGATCCTTTCAATACCAACGGGGACTGGAGGCTTCGTGGTATACAGTGATGCTTCGAAGAACGGTTTAGGGTGTGTGTTGATGCAGAACGGCAAAGCAATAGCATATGCATCTAGACAATTGAAGGAATATGAGAAGAACTACCCTACTCATGACTTGGAGCTTGCAGCAGTAGTATTTGCGCTAAAAATTTGGAGACACTATCTATATGGAGAACGATGTGAGATCTACACAGATCATAAAAGTCTGAAGTACTTTTTCACACAGAAAGAGCTGAATATGAGACAGAGAAGATGGTTAGAACTCGTGAAAGATTATGACTGTGTTATCAACTATCATCCTGGTAAAGCAAATGTCGTTGCTGATGCCTTAAGCAGAAAATCGTCTCAAGGTACTACATTGATGGCTTTGATTCAGAAACCAGAGTTACTAGACTTGCAAAGAATGAATGTTGAGATTGTTCAACTAGGGATAGTGGAGGCAAGACTAGCAGCTCTAACCCTTCAATCCACCCTACTTGATAGAATTAAGCAGGGACAAAATGAAGATGAATATTTAGCTAAAGTAAAGAAAGATGTCGCATCAGGGATGCCATCAGACTTTCACTTGTCAGAGAATGATGTCTTAAGATTCAAAAATCGTTTATGTGTGCCAAGTGTTGATAGCATTCGTAGAGATATTATGGTTGAGGCGCATTCGACACCATATTCGGTACATCCAGGAACTACTAAAATGTATCGAGATTTAAAGGTGCAGTATTGGTGGCCAGGTATGAAGAAAGATATTGCTCAGTGTGTAGAACAGTGTTTGACTTGTCAGCAGGTAAAAGCAGAACATCAAAGACCGGCAGGAACCTTACAACCCTTACTGATTCCGGAATGGAAATGGGAGAACATTACAATGGATTTTGTGGTGGGATTGCCGAAAACTGTAAAGGGTCACGATGCTATCTGGGTGATTGTGGATAGACTCACAAAATCTGCTCATTTTCTCCCAGTCTGTACTACTTACTCCATGGATCGTTATGCTCAAATATATATACAGGAAATAGTTAGACTTCACGAAGTACCATTATCCATTGTTTCAGATAGAGACTCAAGATTCCTGTCTACCTTCTGGAAGAGTTTACACAAGGCACTGGGAACACAGTTATCTTTCAGTACTGCATATCATCCACAAACTGACGGACAATCGGAAAGGACGATACAGACTTTAGAGGATATGCTCAGAGCTTGCGCATTAGATTTCCAGGGCCAATGGAGTAAATTTCTACCTTTGATAGAATTTTCCTACAACAACAGTTATCAATCTACTATAGGAATGGCTCCTTATGAAGCACTATATGGTAGGAAGTGTCGATCACCGATACATTGGGATGAGGTTGGTGAAAGAAAACTTCTAGGTCCAAGTGTAATACAGGAAATGTCAGAAGCTGTGTCACAGATTCGGGAAAGGATGAAAACGGCTCAGAGTCGCCAGAAAAGCTATGCAGATAAAAGAAGGAGAGCACTTGAGTTTGCAGTAGGAGATCTAGTGTTCTTGAAAGTTGCACCAATGAAGGGAATAATGCGGTTTGGTAAGAAAAGAAAACTTAGTCCAAGATACATTGGTCCATTTCCTATTATTGAGAGAGTTGGTGATGTTGCCTACAGACTCGATTTGCCAGCATCAATGTCTCAAATACACAATGTGTTCCATGTGTCAGTATTGAGGAAATATATTCCAAATCCGTCTCATGTTCTGAACAGTGAACCCGTAGAACTACAAGCAGACTTAGGGTATAAGGAAGTACCAGTACAGATTTTATTAAGAGAGGTAAAACGACTCAGAAACAAAGAAATCCCCTTAGTCAAAGTCCTATGGAGAAATCAATCAGTCGAAGAAGCCACCTGGGAAAGAGAGGATGAAATGAGAGCCAAATATCCTGAACTCTTCAAGTAAGTAAATTTCGGGGACGAAATTTTTTTAAGGGGGGGAGGATGTAATACCCGTGCCTCTCACAACTCACTGGCCAATATAATTTTTTTTGCATTTCATGCATTCCATATTTTTATGTGCTATTTGCGTGATAGTTTTAAAGTAATTAATTTGTTATATTTATTGCGTTATTTTATATTTTGCGACTACTTTGGAGATGTTTATTTTGTTAGTCGAGAACCCCCTAGTCTAAAATATTGGGTCATGCTACAAAATTTAAGACTACGCGTGACAAGTTTGAAAAATAGAACATTAGGTAGTACGTGGAAATGTTAGATGTATAAAGGATTTTATTATTGGAATAAGAATAACAACAACAACGACAACAACAACAACAATAATAATAATATAGTAATATTATTAATGTAAATAAGTGAAGATAACAATGACAAAACAAATATTATGTGAATACATTATCATCACCGCCTTATTACGTCGGTCAGTGGAAATTGAGGATAAATACTTCCTCCAAATGCTTCATCAAAAGAAAAGAAGAGAAATGAAGAAAGACTACAATCATTAGAAATAAAAGGGAGGGGCAACGAAATGAAGGTTAAAAGAAAAGATTGAAGAACAGGTAAATTCATCTAAATCAATCTCAATCATTTAGAAATAGAATAGGTTAGAGTATCATATTAGTTTTACTAAATAAATTTGAGTATATTTTTATATATATGATAATGTTCATATGTTATTTGGTAATCAAAATAGCCTAGATTTAATTTTTGTTAAATCTGCCCAGATTTTTAATGTTCAATAGTTAGCCGATTTTGACCAATTTATGAGCTGAATTAGGAAAAGTGTAAAACATGAAAGTTGTAGCCTTATATGTTAGCTTTATAACCCAACTTGAATCATATAAATATCAATTTTGTAGAAATAGTTAGAGCCTTATTACTAAAATGCGACGAAACTGGAAATTTCGAATTAAAAGTACTTAATAACCTGGAATTTGATAAATTGTGTATTAATTCGATTTAAAATTGTCGTAGATTGATTACCATTGTGGAATAGGAAATTTCAAAAGCTACTCCGGAGGAGAGGTAAGTAGAAATCCATCTCCAACTACAATGCTTGAACATAGTATTTTGTTTGTTATTTGTGATAATTGATTGTTATATGTGTTGTTGCATACCTTTGTATAAAGTGTTTTATTCCGTTGCTAGAAACAAATTGATGTGCATCAATCATGAGCATTAGCATCTACAAGGATTACATGTGTACATATAAGAAGTCAAAGTAACGTAATTGCATAAATTGATAATGTTTTGGGATTGGTCACCACTGGCACATTGAGAGTTATATATTATATATGGTGTCTCTCGGGATGCTTCTGGTGACAGACGTGCTCGCGGAAGAGGTTCCCACTTCAGCACCTTTATGATGAGGGGTACGGGAAGAGGTAGACTTTCCGGTGGACTGCAGGGGCAGGCAGGAGGCGAACCCCTGGTAGTCTCGGAAGGATAGCCACTTGGTCGTACCAACCATCACTAGTATCTCGGGTGGACTATAAGGGGGGAGGAGGGACCCTTGGTAGTCACAAGTGTGGCCAATGAGTGTTATTTTTGGGAGGTTTGTGACAGTGACGAGAGCCGAATCCCACCAAATATGATTTTTTTTGAGAAAGAGTTGAAAGAAATGGTTTTGTGAAATGCATCTCATCATTCACGCATTGGTCATGCATGATTTCTGCTTACTGAGTTTTAGCTCACGTAGTTCTTGCATTGTAGGTGAGTTTGACTATGCATGAGCTCGTGGACTGATCTGGCATGCTGTTGGAGCTGATGCAAGTTTTGAAGCCTCGTGTATATGAATGACGATCTGTGGGGCTAAACCTTGGACTCACTAGGTTTTTGCTAGCGTTCTAATAACCTTTTTGGACATGTTCAAATTAGGGAACTTTAATATGTATATTGCTGTAAATATGGTGTTGAAATCGGAGTGATGCTACTGTGCTTGACTTGGATCTATGTGAACACATGTTGATGAGATTTTAACATCGGGAAAGTGTTTTAGATTATTAATTTAAAAAAAAATAAAAATACACAGGTTTTGTAAGGCTAAAATTAGTATAAAATAAATTTTTACAAGGGTGGGTGTGACATTTAGTGTGTCTGCATCATTCTTCACCTATGTGCATAAATTATGAATGTTAAAACAAATATACATATATAACTATCAACTCATATTATTAAATAAAATAAACTGGATAATGTTATAACAAATTTATTTTTCTTTATTTTTTTCCATTTTACTTTAAATATTTAAATTTATCTAAATAAAATTTTAAATTCTGAATATAATTATCTCCTTTTATAAAATCTTATCTGCAAGTTTTAGTACTTTACTTGGTATTTTCGATATACAAAGAATAAAAAATTAACAAAATATAATTCAAAAGTTATTCAATAGTTGGAATAACAAAATAAAACATATGAGTGCTCTAATATTTCTTCATACTTTCATATATATATATATATATATATATGTTGAAAAGTTTCAATTAAATTATACATTTATATTGTAAATAGTAGATTTATCTAAAGATATACATTGGTTAATGTAAAAAAAAAATGTTTAGGTTGCAAAATGTGAGGAAAAAAAAAAAAAAAAAAAAAAGACATAATTGAGATTGGTTAATGTGACCCAGTATTGTTTAGGTTGCAAAGTCTAAAAAACATATAGTTCGAGTTGGTTAATTTTGCTTATTTAAAAGAAGTTCAGTTTCAACTTGTATAATATCATAGTATAGGTTGCAAATTGTATTTATTAAATATATCTAAAACATATAAAATTAATAAAAAAATTCTAAGATTAATTATCATATATAAAGTTTTATATATGAGCAAAAATCATAGTTTTGTGATTTATCAACAGAAATAATTATTATATCAAATAAGCATTAGCAAATTCAATAATTTAGTAAGTTGATTATGAATCAAATATTAACTTGAGACAATTCATGTCAGATAAAACAAATTGATTAGTTGTGGTTTTAACGAAATAATCAAGTAAAATAATTTGTAAAAGAGAATTATTTGAATGATTTTTAATTGTGTTCCACAATACTATATATTTTGTAAACCCACAATAAACAATTAAATCTTACTTAAATAATCAACGAATAAATAATATAATATTTTAAATAGAATATCTTATTATTATATATATCATATGGATGTCAAATCAAACATCGTCAAAAGATGATTAATTCGATATAGTATACATAATAATTAATAAATAGATTAGAAATGAAAAAAAAGATATTTGCAACTTTAGAAAATAAAATAAATTTTGATTCTTACCAACTGTGACAACAACTTACCAATCACAGTCTAAAACTTTAGGCTGAAAAGTATTATTTACAGAATTGTGACAACAACTTACCAACTGTGGCTTATATATATAGATAGATAGATAGATAGATTTTTCTAATTTATAAAATAATATTTAAATTCTAACTATAAATAATTAAAAATAACCATAAATATATAATAAAAGGAACAATGATATTTTATTTGGATCATATGTAATGTAAAGTTTAATAATTTTCTTATTATGTCTGTGCTTTTATTTTATATTTAACTTTTAATTTATTTAAATAAACTTTCAAGTTCTAATTATAAATATTTAATTTTTTTCTTTATAACATTGAATTTTCATTTGCAACTTTTAACATTTCATTTGGTGATTTCAAACATACTTAAATAATTTTTATTTAATAAAATCTTATTTTAACAAAATAAAATTTAAATTTTATTTAATGATATGAACAACAAATTAAAGTCTTTGGTTTCTTCAAAATATTTGAATACTTTTGTATTTTATTTGGTATTGTAAATTATTTAAATAAATGTTATAGTCTTATTATAAATGGTTTATTTTTTTTAAGATAAAAATTGATTAATACAAACAAATTTATTTAGATTGTTAAAAGTAAAAAAGGCATTTGTTGTTGATTTGTGCGACCAAGTATTATTTAGCTTAGAAAGTGTAAAAACATATAATTGAAGTTTTAACAAAAGTAAAAAATTAAAAAGTTTACCAAATGTAATAAAAGTCATAATTTAGGCTACAAAGAATAAATTTTCTTAAAAGAGTAATTTTAACCAAATACTCGTTATTAAAAATATAAATAGGTAAATAATTTCAATATATATTTTAATAGATAATTATATATATGTTCAAAGTCGTGATAAGAAGAGATTTTAGTAGATTTGATAATTTAATAAATTGATTATAAAATTTTTGCCTTTAATTTAATAAAGTAGGACTTTCGTTTTTTAAACAATAGGTTTTCTCCCTGACTTAAATAAAAAATAAAATTAAAAATTCATGTCAAATAAAATAAATTGATTAGTTGTATTTTTATTAAAAAAAGTAATAATTTTTTATAAAGAAATTATTTTACTAATTTTAGTTGAAACTAAAACCAAAATATTATAGTCCAATTCACAAATAATTAACCAACAAACAATTTATTTATCCAAATCAAATATCTCATTATAATATATGTGATATGGATGTCAAATCGAAGATAGTGAAAAGATGAATAATTCGGTATATTATGCATAAAAATCGGATTATAAATGAAAAAGTTATTTGTATTTTAGAAAAGTAAAAGAAAGTTATGAACTTACCAAAAATAAGAGAAAAAACCAATTATGATCTAAAATTTTTGCAGGGAAAGCTAAAATTACATTAATGCCCTCCATTTTGCTTTTATATATATATATATAGATATAGATTAAGGCAAATATGTTTCAGAATGATGAGCAAGATATATATGTTACACAACATTGAATATTTTTATTCGAATAAAATTCATATATTGAAATATAAAAGCTAATGTAAGTATGTCAATGCTATTTTTTTATTTTTGCAACATACAATTAATTTAGACAGATTTTTAAAAAGAGAAGAAACGATTACACTTATTAGAGGATATCAGACGAAAAAACAGAGTCTATAATGGTAATTGATGCTTACATTTTTTGCAGGTATATTGGCTGAATGAAAAAAAATCACCAAATTTTGGTTGTATTCATGGAAAAACTGAGACAGATTATTTTGGTAATTTATTTTGGCTACTGATATAAAAGTGTAGAATATTCAGTATGGAATTGTTTGCTAATATTAGTATATCTTTCAATATAAACGACGTTCATATATGAATTTTAGATAAAGGTAAACATAATTATCGTTCCATATAAATGGTTGATTGACCATTTGGGCTGAATATTTTCGTGTTATTACAATGCTTCTGGAAATACAAACAGCACAAGAAAAGAGGAAAAGAAAACTGAAACAACAGTAAATCGAGCAGTGGAAAACCCACTGTCCTTAGGAAAAAGTTCTTCCCGGCTAGTGCTCTCGGAACGAAATAAATTACCTCAAAGATAAAATAATTCGTCATTCTCTGTAGTAGCACCACTAACAGAAAAGACACCGGCGAACTAAAGGCGTTCGTCTGAAAACTGGAGCTGGAATGCAGAGAATGAGAGAGAATGAGGAAAATTCAGGTGAAAAGTTTTTGTGTGTATACATGCAGGAGACAACCTATTTATAGGCCTCCTAGGAGAACATCAGAATTGAATTAATTAATTCTGTCATTTATTAATTAATTTTGTCATTTATATTTGGCTGTTACAGGCTTAGTAACGACCCATTATTTTGGGCTGCCAAAAAGATAACTAGGTCTCGGCCGAGGCATTCCCATTCCCAAAGCCAAAGCCCAAGCCCAGCTCGAGCCCGAGGCGGGGCCGTAGCCGTGCCGAGCCGAGCGCGTGTGGGCTTCGTATTGGACCCCCTCACATGTGTACTTGATACACCTTAATAATGAGCTTTCATATATATATATATATATATATATATATTAATTTAAGGAGCTCTTAAATCAATGTGGGATAATAACTCTTTTTAGTTATCAGTCCTACATTTAATACATAATCAAGTGACAACTTTATGTATTAATTTCTCACTCACCAAAAATCGGTTTTGAGAAATTCAAAATCCTACGATTATCTACTCCTTGCGTAGATTAATCGTGTGAAGTTTAATTCCTACAAAATTAAACTTCCGACCACTTAATTATATCATTAAAGTGCCTAATTCACACTTTAATTATTAATAAATTCCAATATTTGGTTGATTGTATAGGGCATCTTTCCATATAAATGTTGATTGACAATTTTGCTGAATATTTTCCCTAATTAGATTGGATCTTGATATCTGGGACTAAATCTCTTTAATTTGGTGAAAATTTAGGTGAATTATAAAATGAAATTATATGTGTTGAAATTTAATCGAAAAATTATAAAATATTTATTCAACAAACTATACGTGCCAAAATTTAATATCTGACACGAACTTTTGGACGTCAACAGAATGGATCATTGTCTTCAGACACACTTAACACTTAAAAACATGAATCTCAAATAATTGATCAGCCACATAGAAAAAAAACCATGAAATTATATTCGGTTGCCTATCATATACGAAGTTGGACTAGCCATTTGTGAAAAAGTAATGGGTCTCAATTTTCTTGACCTTGACATGTCTAAGTGATGACTTGATTATTACATATACAAACTCGTCTGGAAATCCAGAGGCGAACTTGTTCATAAAGTCTGCAGGAATTTGCCTGAGAAACAAAAAATGAACAGATAAATAAATAAAAAAAGCAAGTCCGGCAAAAATGACATACATCAACTCGCACATACATAAAAATCGTATACGTCGTTCGACTTGAAAACGTTCAAACATTTTTTTCATGGCGTTGTTCGGAGTTCACACTATTTAATGCCATTAGGGATTTAGCTAATTTATTTTGGACGGAAGCACAATTTTTTTGTGAACAATTACCGACAACACGCACATGACACACGATTGTTGCGTATTTATATACGTATATAAGTCACATGGAAATAGAAAATTTATTGTGAGTATGTTAGCTTTCTTTCGGCAATGATTTTACATTTATTCTGGACGGAATATTGAGGCTATAATTAGAATTGGTTGAATTATGGTATGAACGAACATGATGAACGCGACAGATAGGTTATGGAAACTAGTGATCTTAGCAAATTCTGAGTGTGTATCCTTATTTGTCATTAGATTGAGAGATATACGTTATTACCTTATATAATACACCTAAATGACATTAACATTTATTTTAATTATCACTAATTTGGTAGCTAATTTTTAGAATAATATATAGTCACATAAATTCTTAATTGGCATCAGATTGGAAGATATGTATGTTTTTTCCTTATATAACGTACTCAAATTATAATAACCAATATTTTGATTATGATATTAATCTATGCTACTATATGGTAGGAGTTTAGTCAAAGATTACGGTGAAATCTGCGAAAAATCTCGTTGACAATCGGACGACTCACTAGAAATATAAAAAATGCATTTTTTACGAAGTCCCGTTTCGTTGAAATAGCAACTCCATTTGGGCGGAAAATTAGCTAACTTGTATCACAATCCGATTTTAGTAGCTTTAAATAAAATACATTTTTTGAAGGGATGTGAGATACATCACATGTTTTATTTAGTTATTTTAATATTTAGAAAGGTTCTATTTGTCTCGAATTTAAAAGCTCATGGGCCTATTTGACCTTTTAAAAAGTTCAAGCGCCTACTTGAACAAAAAAATAATTTTGGGTCCAATATGAACTGAGATATAGATTGAGGGATAAATTTATACCTTTTTCTCTAAAAAATTAAAATATAAATTTATTGCGTTTGATTAGATGTTTTAGATCAATTTTAAAACCAATACAAATAAACATAAAACTAAGTGGTGGATGATATTATTAGTTCTTTGCAATGAATACATATTAAAACTATGGTAAATTACGTAGTTGTCCTTGCACATTTCTCATAAGTAATGTATGATAGAAGACATTTTTGGCACTATATTATTTTGTATGAAACACCCATACTTTTTAAGGTAGGGAGATAATTGTTCGTTTCCCAGGGAGATAGAAATAATATCCTCTTGTTTCCTTAGGATATCCCACAAAGTAATATTTTTCACCTTTAGATTCCAACTTATCAGTAAGCATTTTCTTCACATACGCAGGGCAACCCCGCGTCTTGATATGTGAGAAAGATGGCTTCTTACCACACCATGACTCATATGGTGTTCGTTCGACTGATTTGGAGGGAATTTGATTCAGAATTTAGATTGAGGTTTGGAGTGCGTAACCCCAAAGAACAGTTGAACTGAGGAGAAACTCATAATGGACCTTACCGTGTCTGACAAGGTTCGATTCCTCCTTACAGATACACCATTCATTTGTGGTGTTCCGGGAGGTGTCCAATGTGATTGGACTCCATGTGACTTCAAATAATTCAAGAATTCATGGCTAATGTATTCACCTACTCGATCTGATCGAAGACTCTTAATACTCTTTCCAAGTTGTTTCTCTACTTCTACCTTATACTCCTTAAACCTCTCGAATGCCTCGGATTTGTGTTTCATAAGATTCACATATCCATACCTAGAGATATCATCAGTAAAAGTGACAAAATATCCGAAACCGCCCCTTACTAGAGTAAGTACGTAGTGGCCCGCACACGTAGCTGTGAACCAGCTCTAGCACTTCTTTGGCTCTTACCTCTTTCCCAGAAAAAAGGTTTTTTAGTCATTTTACCTTTGAGACAAGATTCACAATTTTCATAAGACTAAATCGAATGGGGTCAAGTAGTCTAACTTTCTCAACCTTGCAATTATTTTCTCATTAGCATGACCAAGTCTACAATGCCACAAGAAAGTGGGATTCTCTTGTTTACTTATTTTAAGCTTCTTATTTTGTACTTTAAGAATATCATGTTCACGATTCAACAAATATAGACCATTCACAAAAGAAGCATTCTATAAATAATACCATTCAACGAAATGTAGCAACTACTATTAGAAAATTAAAAGAAAAAACCTTCAATGTCCAGCACCGGAATGGAAATAATGTTTCTAGTAATAGATGGAACGAAATAAAAATTATCAAGTTATAATCTATACCCACTGGGTAAGTCTATACTATATATCCCTACACGCTCAATAGCAACTCATGCTCCATTTCCCACGTATAGGGTGACCTTACCCAGTCTAACTGCTCTGCTTTCTTTGAGACCCTGCAATGTGTGAGCCACATCCAGTATCTAATACCCAGCATTTAGAATTATCGGTGGACATGTTTATTTTGATAACAAACATACCTGTTCCGGAGCCAGAAACACCTAGTGCCTTGTTCTCTATAGCCAGAACCTTGCAATCCGTTTTCCAGTGCCTCTTCTCTTTGCAGTAGAGGCACACATCCTTGTCAAACCGCTCTTTCTTTTGAATACCACCCTTAGGTTTAAGGAACTTGGGCTTAGAACTATTATTAGCTTTGTTCCTCTGCTTCTTCTTTCCCTTGAACGAAGAATTAGAAGAGGAGCCCACCATGAGCACGTTCTTTTCCTTCGTAGTGGTAGCTTCAAAAGTCTTAAGCATGTTATGTAGCTCAGGCATAGTTGCCTTTGTCTTGTTCATATAAAAGTTCACTATGAAGCTAGAATACAAATCAGGAAGCGATTGAAGAATGTCGCACACCGAGATGTCATCCTCAAGCTTAATGCCAAGAGAACCTAACTTCTCGATGAGCCCAATCATCTTTAGAATATGTGATGACACTTTCCCACCTTCGGATAGTCTACAAATGAAGATATCTCTCATGACCTCATATTTCTCAGTGCGAGACTTAGAGTAAAAAAGATCTTTCAAGTGCTTCAACATCTTATAAGGGTCCATGCTCTCATGCTGCCTTTGAAGCTCAAGAGTCATTCCAAGCAACATAACATATTGCGCCTGTTACGCATCATCTTGATGCTTCTTCTGAGCCTCCACGTCAAACATGTTGAGGTTAGGAGAATTAGCCGCAGGGGTAGCAGGGATTAGTGTGTCCAACACGTACTCAATCCTTTCTTTCTTTAGCACCAAACGTACGTTTCAGTGCCAATCCAGAAAATTTAGCCCAGCCAACTTGTTTTATTCTAGTACAAATCTCAACGACATATTAGCCATATCAACACTTCTAGAGAAATAAAATTATACACGAATTAAGCACTAATTCCTACGAACAACATTCATCAATAAAATAAACACGACCTGTAACTTTATTTATTTATCTCCATTATTTTCACATACTCAATGACCTCAGCAGAAGAATACGGATTTATATCAAATATAAATCATAATAGACTAGGATCCACATTCAGATTATCACAACCCCTACTTGGGCTGGTGACTGTAATAACAGAACTCGTAGGTCTCCAAACCAATTGCAATTTCTGCAATTCCTAGTTAGTAGACCCAGTGCACTTGATGTCACCTCATTGTTTTCTTGCTTGGGATAGTGAAACAATTTGGGTGGTTTACAACCATCACACAATGAAATTCATATATCCCTATAAAAGTTCCATTACATGTAGCTCTGAGCAAAAGACTTGGGTCTTAAAACTTCAAATCGAAATCTCTGGTCTCCTCTTAATTATGACGAAATACATCTTTCATTCCAAATGAAAAATATATATTTAAAATTGAGGAACATTTCAGTTGGGGTATTTAATTTGCTTAAATGGTAGCGCGCGAGGCATTGGACCGCACGTACCAAATTAATTTTGTGTATATGTGAATATACACTTAACCTTAGCCTACAACTCTAACTAGTAGAGTGGCAAGTAAGGGTCGATCGCACGAGGAACGGTAGTCTAGCGTTATTTTGATAGATCAAGCGATTGTAAACTTTATATAAAGGTAGGAACAAATAACGAAAGCAATAGAGGGGGGGGGGGGGTTGATTATCCAACTATAGTCTACTAGTAATTACCAAGAACAACTATTAAACAATGATCAAATAAACTTAAGATTCAATTAACATAAAATAACAAGATAAGTAGATTGATTTTTGGGGGTTTTAAGTATGATTAAAGTATTCAACCCTTGATCAAGTATTCCCTTGTTTCGAATAATCTATGTAATGTTATTACCCAATTGGTTAGCCTAAGAACTCCTACTCCAAGCTTAATAACAAGCTCTATCAATCTTGTTGTCTCTTAAGTATGATTAATCAAAACAAGCTCTTCAATTAATCCTACTCAACTTATCAATAACTAAAACAAGCTCTTTAAGAATCAATAGTCAAGTGCATTAAGAATCAAGACAATGGAGTAGATTCGACATAAAACTTGTAAGTTCGGTTTTAGTGGTCGAACTCTATGTTATCCCCAATAAAATAAATCTATTGTTTGCTACACGAAAACCAGATTCATAAGAATTACGGATCATAAGCCCAATTCTAGTAACACACTAATAAATATCCAAATGGGTGATCAAACCACAATTCAATTCATAAGTGTGAATCAACAATCCCAAATAACATAGAACATTCCAAAAACAAAATCCAATCCGTTAACAGCTGTAGAAATTACACAAACATTCTTAATCCAAGGTTCAACTAATGATCAAGGGCTGAAATAAGGGTGCTAGCCACCCATTACACCTAATACAATCAGCAAATAGAAAGAAATACAAGAAGACATGATAAATTTATAGAATAAACCAAGAACTTGAGTTGAGGAATGAAAGGCCTTCAATCTTCTTCCCAATGTTGTTCTTGAGGATGATGGAGGCTGGAAAATGTGTTATTCGATGTCCAAAGATAGGTTAAATTCGAAATGGAACTTATATACATAGGGGAAGAGTTGTCACTTGAGTTTTAGCCAAAATTGCATTCACAATTTTAAAACAGGGCATCTCAGTCGAAACGTGAAAAGAGGATTTTTCTGCTGTGAATCGAAGGCTAATCTCGGCCGAGATGCAATTGTGTCTCGGGCGAGATGTGAAAAAGAGGATTTCAGGGCTTGTTAGGGTTTGGCTTATCTCGGCCGAGATTTGGTGTCATCTCGGCCGAGATCTTGATCTCTTGAAAGTCTTGATTTTCCCTGAAAGGTCATCTCGGCCGAGATGCGTTGCCCGTCTCGATCGAGATCTTCCGCTCTTCAAAACTTCAGGTTTTCCCTAGAAGGTCATCTTGGCCGAGATTTGCAACCTGTCTCAGTCGAGATCTTCCTTTAGCCCTGTCTTTTGTTGCCTCGATCGATCCATCGACTCTGCAATATTTTTATGCTCGTTTTTGGTCCCTTTGCACCTGTTTTAACACAAAAATGAATCTAACGCATTATTTTGCCCAATGAGAATTAAATGCATGAAGTACACATGAAATTGCACAAAAACAACAATAAATTGACACTTAAAGCGTCCTAAAGTGTGTGCACGAACACGTGTACCAAATCTCCCCAAACTTGAACTTTTATTCGTCCTGAACAAATAAAGAAAAAGAAGAAAGAACGCGTGTTTAGGACATATTTAGGAAGAAGAAAGAACAAACGTGAAAGTAATGAGCATGTGTGATAGGCAAAATCCACTATTTTCTACACTTTGACATTCTCGACTTGAGATCCTCATCGGGTTAGTGTATCTCTCAACTCTCGAGAGTATCAAATGGGACGTGTATACGCTTGCATTGAAGTGCATGAAAGCCTGCCATAAGCTTACCAATCATCTAAACTCGAAAATATATTTAACATGTGTGACAAAGATTCAAATAAGTCTTTAATGGCTTGTAATGTTGGTTTGTGGTAAGGTGTGATAATTTTGAGTAAAAGTGACAGTGAAATGGACTAAATGAGTTAGATACTCTCATCTACCCCTCAAACAACAATCACTCTACCTCACTCTCTCACTCAAACCGATCCTGAAACGCGGCTTCTTCACCTTACTACAAACTCACAACCTAATTGCTTCTTTTCCAATTCTCCCTTGGGTGTGTTTTCTTTCGAATTTTGATTCCAACTTTGAGAACACCGGTTAAAAAGCATTTATATTACTAGTCTATCCCAATCGAAAGCAGTGAACTAAATATATACAATCGACTTTTTCTTTCTTTTTCTGATTTTTTTTTATATACTATTTTCGAACACTAGGAGAGACTAGTTTTCCCTATTCTTTGCCTATTGTTTCAATTCTCTTCACCCTTAAATATTCCCAATAGTTTAACCCTTTTAATCCCAAATTTTACCCGAATACCTTCCAACCGCCTCCCTTGTACTCAAATAGTCCAAGTAGGGTGAAAGGCTAAATCGAAAGGTACTTGGCTTATAGAGTTGGGCTATCAAATGAAAAGCTAAAAGCTCAAGGGGCTAACTAGGGGCAATTTTCCAATTTTTGGTGAAAAGGTGTGACATTTTCAAGTTTACAGAATAGGCTAAAAATCAACAATTGCCTAAGATCACTTTCAATGCCACAACATGTACCGACTTATTCAAAAGTAGAAAATTAGGGCAAGTTCTAGAGGAAAATGCATGCATTCAATGAATTTCACACCGAAAGAAGATTTTGAAGTACTCCAAAGATGGGAGTATCTATTAGGGCTCAATAACTCACTTTGGCAAAATTTTGATCCCAAATCTTGAAGGCCAGCTCGATTTATTTTCAAAAGATTACCATGCTCTATCATGTGCCATTTTCAAAATTGTTGCTCAAAAATTTTCATCATTAACCAATGCCACAATTCTCATTCCTACACGGTTCAATCATTTTTTTCTCGAGCGACCAACTTGTACGCCTACCACCCCTCCCCAAACTTGGTTAGAAACCAAGTTTGTGGAAAAGAGGAGTACGAGTTGGTGCTCGTCGAATTTAACCAATTATTAACCGTTTTAGCCCAAGTCAATAACTAACTAACTATCTTAACAAAAATCCTACTCCTAAAATGTGCAAGGTATCAAAATTTAATATAAACAATATCAAAATAACCAAAACAACCAAGTGATAACAATTGGCTCACAGGCCAAGTAATCTCATCACCAAACAAGGCGAAGTCAATCATCAATAATCAAGCAAAACTACAAATCATAATTGGCACACAGGCCATCAAATCAATTCAACATGAACACAATACCAAATGGCTCACAGGCCAAAACCAACAATAACAGTGTAAAATGACAGAAGTGAGGGCACACAGGCCAATAGCATAAACTGTAAAGGAAGATAAGGAGGGGTAGGAGGGGGTTCGGGAAGTTCGAGCGGCTGACAATATCTTACCCCCTTGTTCTCTCCCCAAACTTGGTTTTTCAACTAAGTTTGGGAAGGAGGGGTAAGGCTTTCTCTGTACTCTAATCACAAAGATCGGGAAGGTCGGGAGCTCGAGCCGGTGAAACACCCCTTGATGGTGTTGAAGAGGTCGAGGAGCTTTGTCTGGTTTTCTTTAATGGTCTCTTTAATGCCTCTCAATTCAGCTCCAATTGTCGTCCTCATTTTGGAGGACATAAGGGACAGATGGTCCCGAGGTTCCCTCTTTATACCCGAGCACAACTATTCTCATATTCTCCATCTCCTCCCAGTCTAAATAGTATTCAGTGTTGATGGGTGTGTACTCTGGGAGGGGCACATTGTAATGCTAGATAATATGAGTAATCAAAGCCCCGCAGTAAATCGGGTCTGGAACCTTCGTTTCCCTCTTCCTTTCAGTCTTCAACTCTTTTACTATCTTTTCAAAGCTTAGTATCAGACCTGCTTGGAAATTCCTCAGCCTCCTGTTCATAATTGCCCACAAAATCTCCATCTCAAATAATCGGGGAGAACTGATCTCCTTCCTACCACAGATTATCGAGCTAAGCAACTTCTGTAGGTATTTGACGACTGGGCTTCTTATCAAAGTCAACCTAGAGCTCCTTGGGTCGTAAGCTTGTGGTACAACTATTCCAGGCGCGACAGTGATTTGCCCCCAGAATTGTTGCACATCTCGTAGAGTACCCGCATCGCCAACAGTTGGCATTTTGAAGCCGTATATAGCCTTCAAGTTGTCATGGCTCAAGGTCTTTGTCTCATTCAGAAGTTGAAACTTGATGTTGTAGACCTTTGTGGAGCAGGAAAGTGACTCCTCCTCGATTTCGAGAGTGCTAAAGAATTCTAGCACGAACTTGAGGAATGTAGGTCGGGAGGCTAGGCATTGGGCGAGCCCTGCTTCTTCTAAGATATCATTGACGTTTTCCCTTATGCCAATGGCGTCCAAAATCTTTGGATCGCCATAAAGGGTTGCCAACACCCCTCTCCTTATCAATTTGTCGAACCTCTTCTTCTGTTCGTCTGTGCTTAGAATTATATCGAAGTCAATTGGCTTTGTGGGTCTATCTGTGATTGTTGGAGTTTCCAGTATGGGAGCTTCTGGTGTGTGCTCAACTGCTTTTTCTTTGCCCTTGGCTTGACTTTTTCTGATTTTCTGTGTTACACGCCTACTTGAGGTGCCCTCTTGACTTTTGTTTTTCGTCGTATTTTTCGGTGGTGCCATTGTTTGCCTGTAACTAATCAGAAACACACACATCAAACTTAAGTTGAAAAAAGAAATTTCAAACTTATATGTCCACCATCTTTATCCATGGGAGAAGCTATTTCACACTCATTAGTTTTCAACCATGAATCAATTAGCTAGCCCAAATAGCCCAAATCGACAATCAAATCAACAAAAATAAGCTAAACCGATTTAATGTGTTCTAGCATATATCAAGCCATATCAAACGATTACATATAAACTATTCTAGCTCAAAAATTGAAATGACGATCATATTAATCAAGCAAAAAGGGCTATACAATCCATATACATGTTAGAAGAGTATTCACAATCCAAAATCACAATTTTCTCTCACCCAATCCAATCTTCTAGTCTACAAATATCGCTTATCATCATCAAATTTGTATTTTTAGTTGGCAAACAAATCAATTCGGCTATCAAATTACACAATATTGAAAATTTTCAACCAAATTCAATAAAACCAACTAAAAATATGAAATTGGCTTCCTATCATACATCAAATTCAACAACAAATATCATAAAAGTGATAGGAGGTGATAGCAATACTTACCGGATGAGTTTAGACGAAGAAGATTTGAAAATTTCCTTTCGCGCCTTTTTTCAACCCAGACTCAAAACCGCTCCAAATCTAATTTTTTTTTGGATGAAAGTGCATTATACGATGTGGGTGAGGGTGTGTGTGAGTTTGAGTGAATTTGATTGAGTGAAAATGGTTAAATTTGAGAGTGGGGTGTGCGTTTGTGCGCCAAATCGCGAGTTGGGGGGGTGGGGAGGAATGCCCTAATCTGTTTGCGCAGGGGTTTTATACCTATGCTGCATCTCGACCGAGATGCATTTTTCGCGCTTCATCTCAGCCGAGATGGTGTCTTCAGCTTTG
Organism: Ajuga chamaepitys; assembly: GCA_958295605.1. Lineage (NCBI taxonomy): Eukaryota > Viridiplantae > Streptophyta > Magnoliopsida > Lamiales > Lamiaceae > Ajuga > Ajuga chamaepitys. The sequence continues at coordinate 20,799,891 of OY282506.1, read as the reverse complement.
GGTTTACCAGCAGATCTCGGCCGAGATGCAGTTGTGTCTCGGTCGAGATGGGTCTCCAGTGGAATTTGCATATTTCCTGTTGAATTAGTCTCGACCGAGATGCATGTGTGCCTCGGTCAAGATAACCTCCCAGGGAATTTACCCCTATTCTGGACAAATTGATCTCGGCCGAGATGCGTGTGTGTCTCGGCCAAGATATGCTCCCAGGGAATTGCCCATTTTTTTTTGCCTTCATTACATCTCGGCCGAGATGCATTGTGTGTCTTGGCCGAGATTCCTTCCCCTGCACCTTTTCTTCATTTTGATCCTCTTCACCCCCATTTCATGCTATCTCTTGATTATTTTGATATATACCTGCACATTTCTCAACAAAAACATCAAATATGCCACAAGGCATTTATTAAGCTACTAAATTATGAATTTGAAAGTGCAAAAATTTAAAGATACAGTCGGGTTGCCTCCCGATAAGTGCCTTTGTTTAACGTCGTTGGCTCGATGGATGTTCTTTCCCTTAGCGTTGATTCAAAGGTGGTTTCCATATTGGTCTAGACCAGTTCAAGCACTTTACTTCATGCAGCTTCCCACCCTTCTCTTCATGATGTTTCAAGAATGTGGAAATGTTCGACTTATTCCTGCGCCCTATCTCAAATTCTCTCTTAACAAGAGGGTTAGAAATATGAGGAAAAACAGTATGGGAATCCTTGTGACACTGCTCAGAATAAAAAATGTTGAATTGCACGGTCATTCCATCAAACTCCATTGTGAGTGTGCCTCCATGGACATCTATCTTAGTTCGGGAGCTGTTTAGAAACGTCCTCCCCAATAAGATAGGCATAGAGTTTGATGAATCCCCTTGCATCTCCAAAACATAGAAATCAGCCGGAAACACTAAGTTATCAACTTCAACTAGCACGTCTTCAATCACCCCATCGGGGTATGAAGCGCTTCGATCGGCTAGTTGAATGACTACTTGTGTTTCCTTGAGCGGTCCCAAAATTCAAGGATCGAAAAATAGAGCAAGGCATAACATTGATTAATGCTCCTAAATCTAGCATAGCATGTTCAATCTTTTAGTTGTTTATTTTGCAAGGAATAACAAACATACCGGGATCTTTGCATTTCTATGGGAGCTTCTTCTGAAAAATTGCTGAGACGCTTTCACTCATGAGTATTTTCTCGTTTCCCTTAAGCCTTATCTTGTTGGTGCACAAATCCTTCAAGAACTTTGCATAACGGGGAATCTGCTTCACAGCCTTGATCAACGGAATGTTGATCTCTACTTTCTGGAACACTTCCAGCATTTCATTGTCTCTATTTCTATCCAGAACCTGCTTGATCTGGCTGGGAAATGGAAGTGGTGGAATTGCAACATTGAATTGTGACCCCTGAGGATCTCGGCCGAGATTCACTTCCTTCTCGGCCATGATGGGTTGGCAGAGATTTTTCCCCTGTGATTGAAGTAAGTAATCTCGGCCGAGATCTTGGTGTTTCTCAGTCGAGATTATGTCCTCAGCAATTTCTTCTTCATTTTCGATTCTCCTTTCTTCATCTCTCAACTCCCCTTTCTCGAGTATTTTCCCACTCCTCAAAGTACTAACGCTGACATTCTCGGTTTCCTTGGATGAAATGTACTTCTTAGTGGGAAATGGCAATAAACAATCAGCGAAACATGCCACCATTGCTTCCTTTTGTTTCCTCAATTCTTTTGCAAGCTTCCAATTGGGTGTACGGGCTTGAACTTCGGGGCCTTGAGGTGTTGAGCTCTTTTGTTCCTTTGGACATTCAAGTAGGCCATCTTTCTGCGCATGTGGAGGCTGCCCGAGCTTCTTAGGCTCTCCAGGCATTACCCTACTAACAATGCCAAATGGCGCCATATTGTTGGGATTAATTTCCGGTTGAGTAAGCAATTTTCCACCTTGTGAATTTTCTAATCGAGAAATGGTAGAGGCAATCTGACTGACTTGGTTCTCAAGATTTTGGAACCTCGAACTTGATTCTCTCTGAAGCTGAAGGGTACTAGTTGCCAAGCTTTTCACTATGTCGGACAGTGATGGATCAGAGGGTATTGGCTCGGTGGGTTGTCTCTGCTGGAATATCCCCTTAGGGTAGGGGGGGTCGATTGTGCCCACTTTGTTCACCCTGCTGTTGCACATTCAGATTTTGATGCCCACACTTGAAGTTGGGATGGTCTCTCCATCCCGGATTGTATGTCTGTAAATAAGGATCATACTTTCTGTCGGCATGGTTAGGATAGAAATTGTGCACTGCATTGGCATGAGCCTCCATCTCCTCTCCGAGAATAAAACAAGTATCAATGGAGTGTTCAGTTATTTGACAAATTCTACAAGGTCTTGGAGTAGGAGTGCTACCCGAAACCACTTTCTTCACTAGGTCGGTAAGCTGATCCAACCTCTCTTCAACACTCGAATCGATAACATCCTTGACACGTCTCACGGGCTCTCGACAGTCAAATTGTTGAGTGTTGGCTGCCATTTTGGAGATCAATGCTCGGGCTTTAGTAGGGGTCTTGTCGACCAAAGCCCTTCCACTGGCTGAGTTAATCATATTTCGGTTAGTTAAATAAAGCCCCTCATACCAATATTGGATCAACAACTGCAGGGTGATTTGATGTGGTGGGCAGCTTGATACAAGTTTCTTAAATCTTTCCTAGTACTTGTATAAGGTTTCCTCCTGCATATGCCTAACTCCACTAATCTCCTTTCTGATGTTGGTAGCCCATGATGCAGGAAAGTACTTCTCAATAAACTGTGTTTCCATTTGCTCCCAAGTGGTAATGGAACCGAGTGCCAAATAGTATAACCAATCTCTTGCAAGGTCTTTGAGTGAGAAAGGGAACGCTCTCAGTTTAATCTGTTCCTCAGTCACTCTTGTCGGTTTCATGCTCGGGCAAACCACATGAAACTCTTTCAAATGCTTATGCGGGTCTTCCCTGGATAGCCCATGCAATGATGGCAAGAGATGAATGAGCCCCGACTTAAGCTCAAAGGTAGTATCATTCCCTATCTCCAGAAATGTGATACACAAGGGTTCATGTGCAACCCTTGTGTTAGCAAGCTCCTTCATGGTCCTTTCCTGAATCTGTTCATCAGCCATTTCTTCCAATTCAATGGTTTCCTCACTTTCTATATTCAAAGCTTCAAATTCTTCTCTGATATGTTCCAAATCTCGGGCTCTTCTCCTTAATACCCGCTCTCGTTCAACGATGTCCGGCACGAATATAAGTCCTTTTTCCCCTTGGGAACGCAAGAACATTAACTACCTATCCAAAAATAAGAAAAACTGGAGAGTATCAAATTACTAGATAAACAAGAAAATGGATAAACAACTAATAAACTAAAAGTAATGCTTGAACAATAAAACAACACTATTCTTATCACCGCTCCCCGGCAACGACGCCAAAATTTGGTAGTGCGCGGGTCGTTGGACCGCACGTACCAAATTAATTTTGTGTATATGTGAATATACACTTAACCTTAGCCTACAACTCTAACTAGTAGAGTGGCAAGTAAGGGTCGATCCCACGAGGAACGGTAGTCTAGTGTTATTTTGATAGATCAAGCGATTGTAAATTTTAAATAAAGGTAGGAACAAATAACGAAAGCAATAGAAGGGGGGGGGGGTTGATTATCCAACTATAGTCTACTAGTAATTACCAAGAACAACTATTAACTATGATCAAATAAACTTAACATTCAATTAACTTAAATGACAAGATAAGTAGATTGGTTTTTGGGTTTTTAAATTTTTTCTCCTAATCTAAGAAACAAAGAAAAAACCCTCCCCTCCCCTCCCCCACGGTGACTCGAACCCAGGACCAAAGGCCTAGGTAGTAGATGCTTTGCCACTTGAGCTATCCAACTTCGTCTGGTTTTTGGGTTTTTAGAGTATATTAAAGTATTCAGCCCTTGATCAAGTATTCCCTTGTTTCGAATAATCTATGTAATTAATGTTATTACCCAATTGGTTAGCCTTAGAACTCCTACTCCAAGATTAATAACAAGCTCTATCAATCGTGTTGTCTCTTAAGTATGATTAATCAAAACAAGCTCTTCAATTAATTCTACTCAACTTATCAATTCCTAAAACAAGCTCTTTAAGAATCAATAGTCAAGTGCATTAAGAATCAAGACAACGGAGTAGATTCGATATAAAACTCGTATGTTCATTTTTAGTGGTGTATGTTATCCCCAATAAAATAAATCTATTGTTTGCAACACAGGAATTGATACATGTTAATTATGCATGTAATTAGGTCGATTTATGATAGTATTTTTATAGGAATTATGTGTATAATTGGTCAAGAATTGGATAAAGTGCTATGAATTGGACAATTTAACGTGTTTGACTTGTTTTAAGGTATTTTTGAGTATTTTTAGGAGTAAAAGTCGTGATTTACAATTAAGGGACGAAAGAACAAGTCGAAGGGGCATTTAAACCAAACAAAATTGGTGAAAAACGGTCCAAACCGGCCAAAAACCAGCTTAGACCGGCCCAGAACAGTCAAGAGGACAAACTAGAGCAAATATGACACGGTCGTGTCATATATACAATACGGCTGCATCAAAAGTGGCCTAAAATATGGAAATCAACGCTGGAATACAACACGGCCGCGTCAGATATGCAACACGAAAGTGATGTTTTCTGAAAGGGACAAATCCCAAAAATGACCTGAAGACCCTAAAAATGGCTTGGAAGTCAGAACTGAAAACTCGCCTGAGCAAAACGGACGCGGCCGCGTCAAAAGGCCAACACGGCCGTGTCAAAAGTCCTTTCCTACGAAAATTTCCTAATTTTAGTAGGATTTTGATCCTATCTTTCCAAAGATTCGTCCGCAACTCTATAAAAAGGACCCCAAGCTCGAGAATTAAAGGAGAACATCGAGGACGAAGAAGACGAAGATCATCGAGACGGATTCATCCGGGTTTAGTCGTTCTTTCCTAGTTTAATCTTTTATAATGTTTTCCATAGAATCTTGTATTGGGTTATTGCTAGGCAAGAGTAGCTAAGCTATTCGTGTCCTAGGGTTTGAGAGTAGAGATTATTATGACAATGTTTTTATTTATTGATGCCGTTCTTTACATGTTTATCTCTATGTTTGTGCTTATAACTGAATTTAACTTGATCACCTAGATTTAGTAATTTAGTTTAGCAATTCCACTTCGAGAGGAGGGAATTGTTATCAGACCTATGACATAGAGCGCAGTTGTCTATGATTGTGTAGGCCGTGGCTTAGGATCGTTTGAGAGTTATTAGGTTTAAATTGACTCAAGAGGGTAATTAGCTTAATTAATCAACGATTTAATCGCTTCGAGAGAAGGGTTATATTATTGTCGTGCCGCCTAATAAACACTAGAATTGGTAAATTTATAGGTTAATCATATTCAACATTGAAGTAATATCCTGAAATCGAAGCCCTAGGATACCTTTTGTCATTGATTGTTAATCCTCTTTGTTTGCTAAGTGTTAAGCCATAGTTAATTAGGTAATTTAGCTGTTAAGTATCATAAGTTAGTAAAAACCCTTTGCAACTTAGTATCTAGTTAGGACAATCCTAGAGTATCGAGGTATCAAACTACCTAAAATCTATTCCTTGTAGGATCGACCTTGACTGCCGCTACTACACCTACAACCGTACACTTGCGGAACACCAGGTTAGAAAACTGACGTGTCAGGAATCGAATTCATAATAATTACGGATTATAAGCCCAATTCTAGCAACACACTAACAAATATCCAAATGGGTGATCAAACCACAATTCAATTCATAAGTGTGAATCAACAATCCCAAATAACATAGAACATTCCAAAAACATAATCCAATCGGTTAACAACCGTAGAAATTACATAAACATTCTTAATCCAAGGTTCAACTAATGATCAATGGTTGAAATAAGGGTGCTAGCCACCCATTACACCTAATACAATCAGCAAATAGAAAGAAATACAAGAAGACATGATAAATTTACAGAATAAACCAAGAACTTGAGTTGAGGAATGAAAGGCCTTCAATCTTCTTCCCAATGTTGTCCTTGAGGATGATGGAGGCTGGAAATGTGTTATTGGATGTCCAAAGATAGGTTAAATTCGACATGGAACTTATATATATAGGGGAAGAGTTGTCACTTGAGTTTTAGGCAAAATCTCATTCACAATTTTAAAACAAGGTAAAGGATCTCGGCCGAGATGCAAATGTGTCTTGGCCGAGACGTGAAAAGAGGATTTTTCTGCTGGTGAATCGAAGGCTAATCTCGACCGAGATGCAATTATGTCTCGACCGAGAGGTGAAAAAGAGGATTTCAGGGCTTGTTAGGGTTTTGCTTATCTCGGCCGAGATTGGGTTTCATCTCGGCCGAGATCTTAATCTCTTGAAAGTCTTGATTTTCCCTGGAAGGTCATCTCGGCCGAGATCTTTAGCTCTTCAAAACTTCAGGTTTTCCCTAGAAGGTCATCTCGGCCGAGCATAGCAACCTATCTCGGCCGAGATCTTTCTTTAGCCCTGTCTTTTGTTGCCGATCGATCCATCGACTCTGCGATCTTTTGATGCTCTTTTTCGATCCCTTTGCACCTGTTTTAACACAAAAATGAACCAAACGCATTATTTTGCCCGAAGAGAATTAAATGCACGAAGTACACGTGAACTTGCACAAAAACAACACTAAATTAACACTTAAAGCGTCCTAAAGTGTGTGAATATACACTAAACCTTATCCTACAACTCTAACTAGTAGAGTGGCAAGTAAGGGTCGATCCCACCAGGAACGGTAGTCTAGCATTATTTTGATAGATCAAGCGATTCTGAGATTTAAATAAAAGTAGGAACAAATAACAAAAGCCATAAAAGGGAGGGGGGGTTTTGATTATCCAAGTATAAACTACTAGTGATTACCAAGATCAACTATTAAACTATGATCAAATAAACTTAAGATTTAATTAACGTAAGATGACATGATAAGTAGATTGATTTTTTTTTTTTTAGTTTTAGAATATGATTAAAGGATTCAACCCTTGATCAAGCATTCCCTTGTTTCGAATAATCTATGTAATTAATGTTATTACCCAATTGATTAGCCTTAGAACTCCTACTCCAAGATTGATAACAAGCACTATCAATTTGGTTGTCTCTTAAGCTTGATTAATCCAAGCAAGCTCTTCAATTAATCCTACTCAACTTATCAATTCCTAAAACAAGCTCTTTAAGAATTAATAGTCAAGTGCATTAAGAATCAAGACAACGGAGTAGATTCGACATAAAACTCGTAAGTTCGATTTTAGTGGTCGAACTCTATATTATCCCCAATAAAATAAATATATTGTTTGCTACACGGGAATCAAATTCTTAACAATTACGGATTATAAGCCCAATTCTAGCAACACACTAACAAATATCCAAATGGGTGATCAAACCACAATTCAATTCATAAGTGTGAATTAACAATCCCAAATAACGTAGAACATTCCAGAAACATAATCCAATCGGTTAACAACCGTAGAAATTACATAAACATTCTCAATCCAAGGTTCAACTAATGATCAAAGGCTGAAATAAAGGGTGCTAGCCACCCATTACACCTAATACAATCAGCAAATAGAAAGAAATACAAGAAGACATGATAAATTTATAGAATAAACCAAGAACTTGGGTTGAGGAATGAAATGCCTTCAATCTTCTTCCCAATGTTGTCCTTGAGGATGATGGAGGCTGGAAAATGTGTTATTGGATGTCCAAAGATAGTTTAAATTTGAAATGGAACGTATATATATAGGGGGAGAGTTGTCACTTGAGTTTTAGGCAAAATCGCATTCATAATTTTAAAACAGGGTAAAGGATCTCGGCCGAGATGCAAGTGTGTCTCGGCCAAGACGTGAAAAGAGGATTTTTCTGCTGGTGAATCGAAGGCTAATCTCGGCCGAGATGCAATTATGTCTCGGTTGAGACGTGAAAAAGAGGATTTCAGGGCTTGTTAGGGTTTAGCTTATCTCGGCCGAGATTGGGTTTCATCTCGGCCGAGATTTTGATCTCTTGAAAGTCTTGATTTTTCTTGGAAGGTCATCTCGGCCGAGATACGTTGCCCGTCTCGGCCGAGATCTTTAGCTCTTCAAAACTTCAGGTTTTCCCTGGAAGGACATCTCGGCCGAGATTAGCAACCAGTCTCGACCGAGATCTTCCTTTAGCCCTATCCTTTGTTGCCTCGATCGATCCATCGACTCTGCAATCTTTTAATGCTCTTTTTCGATCCCTTTGCACCTGTTTTAACACAAAAATGAACCAAAAGCATTATTTTTCCCAATGAGAATTAAATGCACGAAGTACACGTGAAATTGCACATAAACATCACTAAATGACACTTAAAGTGTCCTAAAGTGTGTGCACGAACACGTGTAACGAATTCCCCCAAACTTGAACTTTTGTTCGTCCCAAACAAATAAAGAAAAAGAAGAAAGAAAAAGTGTTTAGGACAGATTTAAGTGGCAATCGGTTTCAGATTATTTTCTTAAAAGCAAGGCAAACATGAAAGTAATGAGCGTGTGTGATAGGCAAAATCCACTACTTTCTACACTTTGACATTCTCGCCTTGAGATCCTCACCGGGTGAGTGTATCTCTCAGCTCTCGAGTGTATCAAATGAGACGTGTATACGCTCGCATTGAAGTGCATGAAATGCCTACCATAAGCTGGCTAATCATCTAAACTCGAAAATGTACTTGACATGTGTGGCAAAGAATCAGATAGGATTTAATGGGTTGTAATGTTGGCTTGGGGTAAGGTGGGATAATTTTGGGTAAAAGTGATAGTAAAATGGGCTAAATGAGTTTGCTACTCTCATCTACCCCTCAAACAACAATCACTCTACCTCACCCTCTCACTTTCCAATCAAACCAATCCTGAAATGCGGCTTCTTCACCTTACTACAATCTCACAACCTAAATGCTTCTTTTCCGATTCTCTCTTGGGTGTGTTTTCTTTAGAATTTTGTTTCCAACTTTGAGAACACCGGTCAAAAAGCATTTATATTACTAGTCTATCCCAATCGAAACCAGTGATCTAAATATATACAATCGACTTTTTCTGATTTTTTTTTTATATATACTATTTTCAAACACTAGGAGAGACTAGTTTTCCCAATTCTTTGCCTATTGTTTCAATTCTCTTCACCCTTCAATATTCCCATTAGTTTAACCCTTTTAATCCCAAATTTTACCCGACTACCTTCCAACCGCCTCCCTCGTACTCAAATAGTCCAATTAGAGTCAAAGGCTAAATCGAAAGGTACTTGGCTTATAGAGTTGGGCTATCAAACGAAAAGCTAAAAGCTCAAGCAGCTAACTAGGGGCAATTTTCCAATTTTTGGTGAAAAGGTGTGACATTTTCAAGTTTACAGAATAGGCTAAAAATCAACAATTGCCTAAGATCACTTTCAATGCCACAACATGTACCGACTTATTCAAAAGTAGAAAATTAGGGCAAGTTCTAGAGGAAAATACATGCATTCAATGAATTTCATACCGAAAGAAGATTTTGAAGTACTCCAAAGATGGGAGTATCTATTTAGGCTCAAAAACTCACTTTGGCAAAATTTTGATCACAAATCTTGAATGCAAGCTCGATTTTATGTCAAAAGACTACCATGCTCTATCATGTGCCATTTTCAAAATTTTTGTTAAAAATTTTTCATCATTAACCAATGCCATGTCTCATTCCTACACGGTTCAATCACTTTTTTTCAAGCGGCCAACTTGTACGCCTACAACCCCCTCCCCAAACTTCGTTTGAAACCAAGTTTGTGGAAAAGAGGAGTACGAGTTGGTGCTCTTCGAATTTAACCAATTATTAAGCATTTTAACCCAAGCCAATAACTAACTAACTAACTTAACAAAAATCATATTCCTAAAAATGTGCGAGGTATCAAAATTTTACTATAAACAATATCAAAACAACCAAGTTATAACAATTGGCTCACGGGCCAAGTAATCTCATCAACAGGCAAGGCAAAGTCAATCATCAAAAATCAAGCCAAAATACAAATCATAATTGGCACACAGGCCATCAAATCAATCCAACATGAACATAATATCAAGTGGCTCACGGGCCAATACCAACAATAACAGTGTAAAATGTCAAAAGTGAGGGCACACATTCCAATAGCATAAATAGTAAAGGAAGATAAGGATGGGGGTTCGGGAAGTTCGAGCGGGGCCGAGAATGTCTTGCCCCTTTGTTCTCTCCCCAAACATAGTTTTTCAACTAAGTTTGGGAAGGAGGGGTAAGGCTTTCTCGGTACTCTACTCACAAAGATCGGGAAGGCCGGGAGCTCGGCCGGTGAAACATCTCTTGATGGTGTTGAAGAGGTCGAAAAGCTTGGCCTGGTTTTCTTTAGTGGTCTCTTTAATGCCTCTCAATTCAGCTCCAATTGTCGTCCTCATTTCCACCAGTTCGGCTTTGATTCCTTTGATTTCGTCCCCCATTGCAGCCACCAGTCCTTCTTGTCGTTCCTGGAACTCAAATTGACACAGCACAGCTGATGCTGGTCTCTTCTTGGATAGTCCGTGTGGTTGGCTGCTACCTTCCCTCTTGCCTCCCGTGCTCCGAACCCGTGCCACCGAACGTGACTTCTTTGCTCTCTTGAACTTGGTCAATTCCTCACTGGTTGGCTCTTTGGACGCATGGATGCGCACCTCTGAGCTTAGTTTTAAGTTCAATTTGCTTCCCAAATTGGTAATGTACGTCAGCTCGAGGTTAGGTAGGCGGAGATGAGGTCCCTCATTCTGTAGGACATAAGGGACAGATGGTCCCGAGGTTCCCTCTTTATACCTGAGCATTGCTATTCTCATACTCTCCATCTCCTTCCAGTCTATGTAGTATTCAGTGTTGATGGGTGTGTACACTGGGAGGGGCACATTGTAATGCTCGAGAATGGGGCTAATCAAAGCCCCACAGTAAATCGGGTCTGGAACCTTCGTCTCCCTCTTCCTTTCTGTCCTCAACTCCTTTACTGTCTTCTCAAAGCTCAGTATCAGATCTGCCTAGAAATTCCTCAGCCTCCTGTACACAATTGCCTATAAAATCTCCATCTCAAATAATCGGGGAGAACTGATCTCCTTCCTGCCACAGATTGTCGAGCTAAGCAACTTTTGTAGGTATTTGATGATCGAGCTTCTTATCGAAGTCAACCTAGAGCTCCTTGGGTCGTAAGCCTGTGGTGCAACTATTCCAAGGGCTGCAATGATTTGCCCCTAGAATTGTTGCACATCAAACTCTCGTAGAGTACCCGCATCGCCAACAGTTGGCCTTTTGAAGCCATATATAGCCTTCACGTTGTCATAGCTCAAGGTATTTGTCTCATTCAGAAGTTGAAACTTGATGTCGTAGACCTTTGTGGAGCAGGAAAGTGACTCCTCCTCGATTTCGAGAGTGCTAAAGAATTCTAGCACGAACTTGAGGAATGTAGGTCGTGGGGATAGGCATTGGGCGAGCCCTGCTTCTTCTAAGAGATCATTGACGTTTTACCTTATGCCCATGACATCCAAAATCTTTGGATCGCCATAACGGGTTGCCGAAACCCTTCTCCTTATCAATTTGTCAAACCTCTTCTTTTGTTCGTCTGTGCTCAGAATTATATCGAAGTCAATTGGCTTTGTGGGTTTATCTGTGATTGTTGGAGTTTCCGGTTTGGGAGCCTTTGGAGTGTGCTCAAATGCTTTCTCTTTGCCCTTGGCTTGACTTTTTCTGATTTTCTGTGTTACACGCCTACTGGAAGTGCCTTCTTGACTAGTGTTTTTCGTCTTGTTTTTCGGCGGTGCCATTGTTTGCATGTAACCAGTCAGAAACACACACATCAAACTTAAGTTGAAAAACGAAATTTCAAACTTATATGTCCACGATCAAACAAGATCAATCAAATAGACCAAATAACATGCACTTGGATCCAACTCAGACATATCAAAAATTACATGCAATGTGAATCCCGTCCATAAAACGGAAAGTAACAGTTAACAATTAAGCTAGAACGCAATAAACAATCGTAGTCAAAATTATTTCTAAACAAGGAATATCAAGGATCTCCAAGTCCTCGGTTAATCCCTAAAGTTCACTCAAAAAAAAATCCAATTTCTTTCGTTTTTTTTTTTATTTTAGTCCAACCAAACAACCCCTTATTATTTTCAGAATTAAAATTAGTCCAAAATCAAATAAGAATCTTAAGAATATGGTCTAACCAAACAATCCCTTAGAATTTTCAGAATTAAAATTAATCCATAATAAGAAATTTCAGAATATTGTCTAACCAAACAATCCCTTATAATTTTCAGAATTAAAATTAATCCAGAATAAGAAATTTCAGAATATGGTGCAACCAAACAATCCGTTATAATTTTCTGGATTAAAATTAAATAAAAAAATGAATCTAGAATTGTATATTAGCAAACACAGGTTTGTTCACATAAGCACCTACAATATGAGCGGCATGAGCGACTGATTAACCCAGCCAACAAAAGTGTGACACGTGTCAAACAACTAACTTAAATTTTTTTGGCTGAAAACAATTAAAAAAAAATTAAACATCATATATCTTCACTCCCTCAACGCACGCGAGTCTGAGGACAAGACACTTCTACTGCCCACAACCACCACCACTCGCCGGCACCACCTTAGGACCATTCATTACTGCCGCCGACAACCTCGTCACGTTCATAGACTCACGGCGTCACATATTAAGGGTTACTCGCGCCCCCGCTTCCGCCTTCTCGTAACAGTCGCCAATTGTAGATCTGGGCACCACTCTCGGGCTCCGACGAAGACCAAAATTTTCAGTCGGTTGAAGGTAAAATAAATTTTACGTACCTATATTTGTCTTCTTCGCCCCCCCTTAAAAATTAAGCAATTTTATTTTTGGGGTTAAAATGAAAATATGGCTTCTTCAAAAGAGATTTGGCTGACTTTTGAGGATTCAATTGCTTGCTTGTATACTGTTAAGATTCTGAAACAATGTTTGATTTATGCAGAATTGCATTATGGTTAAGGAAAATAGATGTTGCTCCCTTGTAAAATTATGAACTGAATTTTGTAAAATTCTAAGGCCTCATATTAAGTTTTCTTTACTGTTAATTTATAGATAAAGTGAACTTTTTTTCAGCACATAATTCGTATTCTTGATTGTGAAAGCTTTATTCAAATACTGATGGAGAAGTGTGAGGCCATTATGAAGAACATTCTGATGCCTTTTTCTTTTATGTATATGGGGTTGATCATTGATGTGTCTTATATGAGTAGCAATTCTTTACATGTGCATCCACTTCTTTTAGTGGTTGTATCTTGTTATGTGGTTAGGATGGTTTCGATTCTTATCGCTCAACGTTTCTTTAACTTACATCAGGTGGGAGCGTAGAGATATTCCCCTACACAACGATTACATTGAAGAAAAGCATGTATCAAGAAATTTGTGAGCTGCCACTTTCGATTATCCTCCCTCACATCAGGCAAAATTCGGACAGCAATAGGGGCACGAAACTGAACTCCAATGTTTTGTTATAACTTTGTATTTATCTTGATGTATAAGGTGCATAAAATTTTTGATTATTTTGGTTAAAGCAGATGTATTATTGGAATTATGATGTCTTTATGGATATTTATCAATAAAAGTTCAAAGCTTTTGGGATTCAATGTTACTTGTTGTGGACCTGATATTCCAATGAAAATATTACTATTTTTAGGACCTGATATTGCTTGTTTTAGGTGTTCATAATCAACACAATTGGAGGTGATACACAAATGCTCCAATTAGAAAGTGGTAACTAAAACCACTTTCAAGAATGGCGTTATCTTCCTGCAATATTTAATTTCAAAAACCTGTCTATAACTTATATTATGTGGATATAGCAGACACAAAACAACACCATTTACATAAAACTCTTAAGAGAACCATAAGTAAATGACAATCATATCCATGCTTTTCTGCCGCATCCCACTAGCTTTGAATAACTAAAATTATAGAAGTTATACAACTCAAATCACACAGGCCTGCAAGATTGACTATGGTTTCAAAGAACATTACATATTAAACACCAATAGATAAACAACATTTTCTTCAACTCCAACACTCCAACTTGACACCAACATCCTCATTCTTGATATCACAATAATCCATTACCACTCCAAACATTATTGGACCCTGCCAAATATACAATGTCAAAATTATGTACAGAACAAAATAAAAACTTAATAAAATTGCTGATTCAAATAAGTGTACCCGCATTTGATATAAAAGCTTCATCAGTTAGATCTTGTGATGAAATGTTCCTCTCGGATACGACTGATATAAAAATGTTCCTCTCAGATATGGCTGATCTACGTATGTGCAAACTCAAAATAAGAATTCAGAATGCCAAAATAAAATAACAGCCAAGAAAAAGTAAGGAAAAATCATAAAAATGAAGTGATACGAACTTTAATAAATTATTGTTGTACCTTTCTAACAATGTCGGACAAGTTCTCTTGTCATGGCCATTAGAGCCACAACCACGGCAAGATCTTCCCTTCGAGCTTGCCTTTTCCTTGGAAGATTTGATTCGTTGGCCACATCCTTTCGCTCTAACATGTGCAGGGTCATTAATACTTTGACTCTTCTCATTCATGTTTTTTTCCTTCGGAAGAGCACCGCTGCTCACTTTTACCAATGTTCATCTTCTTTATTTCACAGTGCACATATTTTAATTGTTCCATGAGCAAATTTGATCCATCCTCAGTGAGAGACGCATCATCTACTACCATAGAAGCCAAATATGACAACTTTGAGTGTCTTGTCTAAAGCGATCATCCTCAATTTTGCCACCATAACTATCTTGCACTCTCCCACTTTTTGTAGTTTTTTGTCCATCTAGGTAGAATATACTTAGATGGTAACTCACGGAACTGCTTAACTCAAAAATAGGCCAAAATGTGTCTGCAAACAATTCCTTTGAACTCAAACTGACAACAACTGCATGACACTATATCGACATTTTTAGTGTAGTTAAGTTCTCGCTGTCTTGATGTCGAACTTGAATCAGCCCTGTAAACGGTGTAGAATGCTTGCAAATCATTCTCACATTTCAAATCCAAAAAATAAGCATGACTTTGAGATATTTCCTCTTGGAAAACGTTGAAAATTTTCCTTGTGTATATCTTTGTCATTTGGGTTTCCAGTTGCCAAAATAACTTCAATTTTGGTTGCTCATTGACATCAGTATGATCAGCTTCTAATTCATTGTGTCGTTGATGTCTAAGAGATCTATTAAATCATGTGATAAAATCCATCAACGAATTTTTCACTGAAATGTACCTTTTGAAAAAGGAATGACAACTTTTTGCCCTCTGACTGCTCAAAACTCCAGCACTGAATACACACTCAACATAAGCAGGAACCCATTTTCTACGCAGGGAATAAATGATATGAAGCCACTCATTATTTACCAAGGTAGAACTAGTCATGAGCTCAACCCAACATTCTTCTAATTCTTCGGTAGACTCAGAGTTCATAATGACATCCTTTAGTGTGTGTTACTCATCTCGATGTGTCATTATATTAATTTTTTCGGGAAATTTGGTTAAGATATGCCAAATGCAATAATGGTGATGCGTGGTTGGAAGAACTTGTGCAATTTCTTTTGTCATAGCGGCATCTTGATCGGTAACGATGACAAGAGATGGATTGCATGGCATAGCCTCTAACCACTTATTAAATGACCAGACAAATGATTCCGTCTTCTCATCACTCAAAAGCCCACATCCAAATACAATTGTTTGCCCGTGGTGGTTAACCCCTGTTATTGGAGCAAAAATCATGCCATATTTTTGTGTTGTAGGTTGTATCAAATACCACAACATCACCAAAAAAATTATATGACCTTCTTCCAACAGCATTTGCGCAAAAGCATCTCACGAAGTTGTTGTTGATGTCTATCTCAAAGTCGAAAAAAAATGAAGGATTTTTTTCTTTCTCCATTGAGAAGAACTCAATCAATGTTTCCAAATCAACCCCTTTGCATTCTTCCCTCAAATCCCGTTTATAGTTCCTAATATCTCATTCAGTACACCCGATAAATTCAAGGCCACCAGATTCAATTTCCATCAATCTCACTTGCTGGCATGTTGGAAGATTTGCTTCAGAAAAATGTTCACTTAAAACCTTCTTTGCAGCTGACACATGCCGATGTAACTTCAACATATGTACTTTTCTAGGTGTTGTAAGCCCATGGTTGTGCTCCTCAATGAATGAACTCACAATCCACTTTGGCTCAATTTGTCGTTTAACAATTATCTTAGCTTTGCAGCCCACTCAAACAAACATTTCTTTCGACAGCTCCTTTTTTCGATTCATTTGTTTTCCCTCTTAATAGCATACAAATGACTTCCATTTAATTTCGCATGTGACTTTATTCTTCTTAATGTTATATTGTCTTAGGCTTGCGTTCTTGCGGAACTTGTGGAGTGTAAACTTCAGTTGAGGAGTCATCTTCCATCTCTACCATAAATCAAATGATATCACAGTAGCATGTAAACATACTAAACTATATGACAAAAAACTAATTATTTGCATTATCCTAAACAACAGTGATATGCTTCTTAATTGATTTTAATTGTCATATATAATGTAAACATAAATAACATATCAAATTCAATAGGTGGAAGGGTAGTCACATAAATCACAAAAGGAAATTGTTAACACAGAATAGATACTGCATATACAAACCTAAGGGTGTAAAGACGTAACGGGAAGTCAATTGCTCAAAAAATTCATCAAGATTCTTCAAAAAAAAAAAAAAAATAGAGAAAACAAGGTCACTTTAACAGTGAACAATTCTACATTTTGCACAAAGTATCATCATTTCATCACACTCAATCTCTTTTCATCTGCACATATTTTCATTTTCAAAGAATTAAAAACCTAAAAGTAAAAGTGTTTAATTTGGAGAGGGAGAAGGCGGACAAGAAAAATTTAGGCAAGTTAAAATTTATTTTACCTTCAACGGAACTATAATTTTGGCCGTCGTCGGAGCCCGAGAGTGGTGTCCAGATGTGCAGACAGAAGATGTTACGAGAAGGCGAAAGTGGGACGCAAGAGTGATCCTCGATATTTGATGTCGTGAGTCTGAGGACGTGATGAGGTTGCGCCGGTGGCGATGCCGGAGAGTGGTGGTGGTGGTAGTTGGCAGTGGAATTCACTGTGTGGAGAGATGTATTCGCGTGGTGAAGATATATGAAATTTAATTTTTTTTCAATTATTTTCAACCCAAAAATTTTAAGTTAATTGTTTGACACGTGTCACACTCTTGTTGGCTGGGTTAATCCCAGTCGCTCCTGCTCATATTTTAGGCACTTATATGAACAAACCTGTTAGCAAACAAGTCCTTTAAAAGTTTCAAATTCTCAAAAGGTTGCCCTAGACAAATTGCATATAAGTCCTGAACTAGAAAATTCTCAAATTTTTAAAGACGGAAGAGTTAGGTTGCTCCGGTGAAGACAAGCGAGTATCCGCGACCAAGACCAGTTCGTCGGTGGTCCAAACCGATGTGAACCTGTGCGTGGTCGTCCGCGAAACTCTAAGGCAGCCCACACGCCGACGCTGCTCTTCAGCCACGCCGCCGCATCTCGTCCCTCCGTCTTCGGTCTGCCATTTTCATCCCTTCGCATTCAATTCATATCTCTTTAGGTCCTCAAATCAGACCCAAAAGCTTCGATCCACCATTAACGGTGGATCAAGTTTCGGACTGCAGAAGAAGAAGCAACGGGATCCGGGAATCATTACGAAGGGTCGCGTGATAGAGCCGATGTCAAGAAGTTCATACGAACTCGATCGGGTCTAGCCATCGACAGCGTTTGACAGAGGTGAAGGAGAAACGAGAAAAAGAGGAAAAATTCCTTTGAGAAGAAGAAGAAGAAGAACACGTATACTGGGTTCACTTATTTATAATATTCAGATCAGGTTCCTTTTATCCAATATTAAATCTGAAAATTAGAATTGATTCTAAAATCCAATCTCAAAATTGAAAACTTGACAAAACAGATTTGAAATTAACTCCAACCACTATTCCCAATCAACAGTATTCCAATCACCCCAACTCCAACCAAACATGCCCATAAATATATATACGGTCATAGAATCAGCCTGGAGCTTTGATACCACTAGGAATTATCAAGTACGAACATAATATTCATAGCAGTGGAAGACAAAACTTTACAAACAATAAATCTGATCTTAACTGTACAACATAAGAGGATAGTAAGAACTGTTGTTACAATGGTATAGTCTTGGAAAATAAATAATGAATGAAAGAAAGAAGAAACTAGAATTAAAATTGAGTCGTGGAAGCCCACTGTCCTTATAACGATATACTTCCCGGCTAGTGCTCACGGAATGAAGTACTCGACCCCAAAGATAAAATGATTACCCCATTTTCTGATACATTTTCTGAAGTAGCACCACTATTAGATAAGGTACCGGCGAACTACGAATGTTCGTCTAAACTGAGGTATTTCGAATGCAGAGAGATGTGTTTCACGTGTAAAAATATCGTATGATTAGCATGCGGGAGACAACCTTTTATAGGCTTGCTGGGAACAACCAACTTTAATGTCACTAGTACTACGCACGTGCGTTGCACGTGGTTATAATTTTTTATTATTATTTAATAAAAAAAATTAATTTGAACATTAAATAATTGTACATTGTGATCACTGTAATATATCTACATAATTTCATAGATCAATGTAATAAAAATTAATCCATTGAACAAACATAATTTTGAATCAACTAAGAACTAAAAGAATCACAAAAGAGAAATAGAAAAGTTAGATAACGTTAGTCTTAATTAAATAAGTTATAATAATTAATGTTAAAAGATTCGTAAAAAACGACATACCATGATATATTGTAGAAATATTTAGTCTTACAAAATTTTTTATTATACACGTAAAGTTTGATTTATTCAAACTATTGTTTACTTCTTATTATACAGAGACTCGATCATCATTAATATATCTTGAATAAAGTTATTCGATGATTGAAAAACTATATACGGAATAATGAGGCATATATTTTTATGTTTTGTACCAATTCATTGACATTTGAAGAAAAACACATTTTTAATTGTCTCATTAATTATATCATCAACTGACATTCATAAGTCAATTATTTGTTTATATACACACAAAATATTAGGTCTAACGTACTTTTCTCTAATTCTCTAATAAATAATTTCGATTTCGATATACATTTGCACATGAAATTCTTTACATATTTTAATGTGAGGAAAAACTTCCAACAACTTAGTATCAAGGTGCAACATCCAACTTTTGTCATGAAAGCTATTTTCTATTTTTTTTTTAATTATTAAGTATAACCCTCTTTAATATAATGTACTTATTGATCTAAGATTGCTTATTTCAATTTTTCTTAATTATTTTCTCAATGCAACGTCGAAATTTAAAAATTATGTGTGACTTACAATAAAAATCATACTATAGTATAATTACAAAATAAATAATATTTTTTATGGAAGATTGACTATGTACATAGTATCTCACAATCTTCAATCAAGACACATGCTACAATCTATATAAAATATAATAAATGTTTTACATAATTTGTAATGTCTTTAATTCCTTATTTAGTTATAGTGAAAACTCCTAATTTTTTCAAACATTGCACATCCATTTAAAAGTCTTATATATACATGATTAAACCACGCATTCCGATTTTATTTTTCTCATTTCATTTTTTATTTAAACTACACCGTACTTTATTCGACATAATTATTTTTCTAATCTATTGTCAAGTTAATATTAACATTCACATTTCACTTTTCTTTATTTTTCAGCATGTTTTAATTTAATTATGTGATACTTATTCACATAGTACAATTGAATCATTCATAGTACAACTTAGTTCATTATTTCTTTATCGATTATTTTATTCTTTATTGTACCCTATAATTTATATAGCATAGTACATTCATCTATCAAGTTATTACATATGCTTAATATATATATATATATATATATATATATATATATAATATTTTTATCGATTTAATAATTTGTTTAATGTTAGATCTTAAATATTTAAAAGAATTGCAACTATTCATGTCCACTAATTTTTTCGTTTGCCATTTTATTATTTCTCAATAAAATTTCACACCTCGATCTAAACTCCAATTATTATAAACCTTGTGATTTTTATGTCTCTCTCCAATTTTCTACCATAACAGTTTTTTCTTTGGTCTACTAAAATTACATCAACTATTAAAAGTATTACATCAGTGAGTATATATTTATGTAGATGTGTAAGGTATGTGATTAAAAATTATGTTCAACTTATAGACTTATTTGAATAAAATCGATCCATTGTATAGACCAATAGTATTTAAATTTACACAATATCACTACCAATGCATTTATAGTTTTTATATCTTTGTATATCTCTATTACTGATTTCATATATAAGCTACTTTTATCGTTTTCCTCCATCTTTTTCATCTTATATATATATATATACATAGATATACACATATATATACATATATAAATGACTTTATCGTATACTTTTTAAATTCAATGAAATTCGTAAATCAATTATTATTTTCTCTTGTTGTAATGTTTATAAATGTTACTTATGAAATATATCGATTTCATTCTTCTAAATCATTGAAAATAAATATAATATATAATCTCATTTCCTACAAGTATAATAATTCGATTTATATTTACTTAGTAATGTTCATACAAAGAAATTTAGCTTGTTAACATATATATTGCTAGTTTAATCTAAATTTAAACTGTAAGGCTAAATGTATGCCTAGTTTAATCCAAATTTTGAAATACTACATTGTAATAATTAACTTGTATGTATATCTACCTATAATATAGATAGTTAATTTTTGTTTTTGTATACTTTTCTCATAGTATAATATGTCTAACTCTATCATATTAATTTATCCTTTGATTTTTCTATTATATTATCTAGACTCGTCTATTATAATTTTTTTCATAATGAAAATTTACTTAGACCCTTTAATATTCATAATTTTTACGCTAGTTTTTTTTTATAATTTTGTTTATTATGTTAATAAAGTTATATCTACTAATAATAAAGTCTATTCATAAGTTTGTGTTATCTTTCTTCACAATTCATTTTCTCACTTCTATTCATTTTATCATCATATAGTTCTTATTCAATTGTTTTGACATTATTTTTTATTGTTGGACTTTGATAAAGTGGTATACACAAAAATACATACAATTTTCTAACATGTCCTTTTACTTACTCAAAAGTCAATTTTAAAATATAACTTAGCAATTTCACATGCAAAGTCATTTTATTCTTTCATTTTAGTACTTGCTTCAAGTTTATATTATAATGAAGTTTAAATACTATGCTCTAACACTTGATCAATTCAATAGTTTACACTTTAGTCTAAATATTACATATTTAAATCTTATTTTTCATTAGATAACTTTTATAACTTCTATTATTGTTTCCCATTGTTATAATATTGATACTTCAATAATTTAGAAATTTAGGGAGATTATTGCAAGTAGCAAATTTATAATATTCAAATTTAGACAAATAAATTGTTACTATTAGATAAGTATTATTGTAATTTATATTTATAATAAGAGTTGACTGTTTTATTTATGACCAAACACTATGTAAGAATTTGTTAATAATTTATACATAGTAATATAAATCATTGTGAATCATTTACATATTGTTCTGACATATAACGTTTACATTTTTTAGACTAAAAGATTTAATTTAATTTCATCTATTTTTTCCAAAAATTCTTTAATGGCATTTGTTTAATTTAACTTTCAATCATTTTTATATAATAAAAAAATATAAGTACGATCATATGTCAACAATCTTGTGTCTATTATTCGACTATGAAGTCAAACTTATAACTATTGAAATCATATTAAACTATTACATTTTACATATTTTAAATATTTTATCATATAAGTATTATTAATCTTGAGTCATTCATATATTGTGGCAAATTAAATATTATATAATACACTATGGTTGTCTTGTCAACATATTTTTTGTTGTAGTTATTGGAATGAGTATATATATGTTATAGCTATGTACCATACCTAAATTAAAAAAAAAAAAGTAAACTAAAAAATTATCTCCAAAAAATTAAAGATGATAAATTAAATCAATAAGAGTTTTCAATATTATTCATTGTTCTGATTTTTATGTATATGTTTTTTTCTTCTTGTTGCTAATCCTAAAATCTAATAGTACTTTTTCGCCATGAATACACAAAAAACTTAATATAACATTAGTACCTAAATGTCTTTATTGTATACCACTATTGCAAGTTAAGATTTTTGTGGTTATCATCCTAACAAAGAAGTTAAAGTTTGGAGCTATTAAACTCTTATTAAACTATGCTTAATTTTCTATAATTTTTTATACATATATAAATATCTTTTGTGTACATTTCAATTATTTAATATTTTGAGAACCATAAACTAAAGTACTTTAATATTCATAATATCTTATATTCTTATTCCTTTTTAATATTATACATTATATTATTTTTTAATTTTTTAATATACTTTTTTCAGTTCTTCATAAATTTCATATAATTCTTCTAATTGGATCTTTTACAATTGTAGAGAAATGAGAAATATCGATTCACAAAATTTAAGAGTAAATAAAAGGAATATGATACACTATAGTTGTCCTGTCAATTCCTTTTTTTTTTTTTTTTATGGTTAGTAGAATTGGTATATATATTATAACTACGTACCTAAATTAAAAACAAAAAAGTAAACTAAAAAAAAAAAATATCTCCAAAATGAAAAATGATAAATAAGAGCTTTCACTATTATTCAATTGTTCTAATTTTTATGTGTATAGTTTTTTTCTTATTGTTGCTAATCGTAAAAACTTTTAGTATTTTTTTTCACCATGAAAACACAAAAACTTAATAGTTTTGCAAACATTAATAACTCTAAAGTACCATTATTCGAAATTAAAAGTCTTGGAATCATTATCCTAGTTAAAAAGTCAAACTTTGAAGTTACTAAAGTCCTATAATATGTTTAAATTTCTATAATTTTCTTATAAATACATAAATATATTTTGTGTAACTTCAATTATTCAATATCCTAAGAATCATATACTAAAGTAATTTTACTTATTGTAAGTACCTTTGTGCTAATCGGCCTTTCTCATTTCTCTTCAATTATATAAGAAACCAATTAGAAAAATTATTAGAAATTTATGAAGGATCGAATAAAATATAAACAAATAAAAAGAATATAATGTATTTTTACCACAAATAAATAATAATATATTATGAATATTTAGGTTCAGCTTATATCATCAGTCGAACTATATATTATATTAAATGTGATAGAAAATTTCATAAGTAGAGACTTGAGAGATGAATTTCAATTATAAAATGAATCTTACTAAATTAATAAAACTTAAAAAAATAAAGTTACTAAATTAGCCTTAAAATTTTGCTAATTAATGGTTTTTTTTCTTTTTCTATAGTTTTTTTTTTTTTTTGACAATTATATAAACGAATCTCATCATAAAAGAGATAAGAAATTTATAAAGAAACTTAATAATAATAATAATAATAATATATTAAAAATAAAAAAATATATATATAGAATATGATCAATATGTAGGTTTAACTTATGCCATTAGATGAATTACATATCATATCCATGAATTTTTTAGGGTATCATATCTATGAATTGATATATGAACTATATAGGGCTCTAACCAAATAAATAAAACTTTGAGAATATAGTTAATAAACTAACCAAAAAAACTAAAATTCATTAATAATATAATAGGAAAATCGAATTTTGTCTAACTATATATAAAAAAGATTCAAAGATATAGTTTATAAATAAAACTTTAAAATATAGTTACCAAACTAACCTTAAAAATTCAAATTCATTAAGGATATAATAGGCAAATCAAATTTTGTAAGAAACAACTCACACTTTTATAATAGAAGTAGATTATTTCAATCATTATATTGATTGTTACAGGCTAAGTAACAGTCCACTTAAAGTCTCCTTAATTCAGCCAATTACTGTGGATGTCACAGGTTTGAATTTGAAATTCAAACCCATCCACGTTTGGGCTTCTGAGTTCATCCGGCAAGTCCAATCATTTTGGAATTCCAAAAAGACAATTAGCAGTCCAAGACCCAAAGTCCATGGGCCGCAGCCGAGGCCCAATCCCAATCCTAAGCCCGAGGTGAGGCGCGGTCGTGCCGAGCCAATCCGAGCGCGTGTGGACTTCTAATTGGACTCCCTCACAAGCATACTTGATATACCTTCAAAGATGTGCTCTTATATTTATAGTTGAATTTAAGGAGCTCAAGTTTCAATGTGGGATAAAAACTCTTTAGTTATTTAATCCTACGTTAATACATAACTAAGTGGTTTACTTTATGTATTAATTTCTCACTCACCAAAATTCGATTTTGAGAAATTAAAAAACCTACGATTATCTACTATGTGCTTAGATTAATCGTGTGAAGTTTAATTCCTACAAAATTAAACTTCCTACCACTTAATTATAGCATTAAAGTGCCTTAACCACACTTTAATTTATCATTTATTCTAACAATCCCCAATATGAGTGAAAACTAATGCATGCATGAATGCAATCTCCAATCTAGACTCTTTTAGATCAGTACTGTCTAAGGAAAGGTAGCTTTTGCATTTGAACCTTCCATAGAAACCCGTTGTCGGATACACCGGCGGTTTGATAGATGTTTAATCCTTGAACCAACCCCCCTTAGTGTGCATCTAGTCAACAGTGTTTGCACAATACTGACCAGAACATCCTTGTTCTCACATTTTGGTCCGTTTCGGCCATGGACCCCCTTTGGATTCATAAGTGTTTCATTTGAAGCGGCCCTTTACTTCACACTTATATATGTGACTTCTTTATCGAGTATCCTGTATTACCCTACCTTCCTTGAGGTATCTCGAAGTCATAAAAGTCATAAGACTTATCCTCTACCACCATTACAGGTGTTACGCACTTATCTTGCATCCTAGTGATGGAATTTGAAGACATAGTCTTCCAAGTGCTTCTCCCGAACTTTGGAAACTTAGTTTTTTCATTGAACCAAGTTTGTGGGATCTCCACTTATCATGGTTGGGTGTCCATTTTGATCATTCTTTAGTTGGTGGGTTTTACAACCATTCTCTCTCGCAATTTGACCAACTAATCTCGGTTTAAACCTTTGGTCAACGGATCTGCTAAGTTATCCTTAGACTTTATATAGTCTATTGTGATAACCCCACTTGAGATCAATTGTTTCACGGTGTTATATCTACGGCGTATGTGTCTAGACTTACCGTTATACATATTATTTAATGCTCTTTCTATTGTGGCTTGACAGTCACAATGGACCATGATAGCCACTGACTTACTCCAGCATATCTTCTAAAAAGTTACGATGCCATTCTGCTTCTTCACCAGCTTTATCCAAAGCGATGAATTCCGATTCCATGGTGGATCTGGTTATACACGTTTGCTTTGTCGATTTCCACGACACTGCTCCACCTCCAATATTGAAAACGTATCCACTTGTGGAAAACGAGTCTTTCGTGTCCAAAATCCAATTTGCATCACTGTATCCTTCAATTACTGGAAGATATCTCGTGTAGTGTAGCCCATGATTCAGAGTATACTTTAAGTATCTCATAATCCTTGTCAAGGCTTTCCAATGTTCTTGACTTGGATTACTTGTAAACCTGCTCATTTTGTTTATAGAACATGCAAGATCCGGTCTAGTAAATTTGTTATGTACATTAGACTCCCCATCACTTTTGCATATTCCACTTGAGCTACAGGTTCACCCATGTTCTTCTTTAGATGAACATTAAGTTCCAATGGAGTTTTGGCAGGTAGATCATCAAAGGCGTTGAATTTTTTGAGGACTTTCTTCAAATAGAGAGACTGAGTCAGAATAATTCCCTCTGATGTCCTAATGATTTGATTCCTAGAATCACATCAGTCAGGCTCATATCTTTCATGTCGAAATTTCTTTTCAACATCTTTATCGTATCCATGATGATTTCATGGCTACTTCTCATAATTAACATATCGTCAGACATACCATGACAAATGCATCTGATGTACCTTTTACGTACCCACACTTGTCACATTCGTTGTTTCTAAAACTATTTGACAACATGGTAGGGTCAAATTTCAAGTGCCACTGTTTTGGCGTTTGTTTGAGACCATATAAAGACCTTACTAATCTGCATACCTTCTTTTCTTGTCCAGTTACTACAAACCCTTCAGGTTGATTCATATAAATCTCCTCTTCCAACTCTCCATTTAAGAACGCAGTCTTCACATCCATTTGGTGAATCTCAAGATTGTGTATTGCAACAATCGAGAGAAGCACTCGAATAGATGTGATCCTGGTCACAGAGGAGTAAGTATCAAAGAAGTCATCACCTTCTTTTTGTTTGAAGCCTTTGGCTACCAAACGAGCTTTATATTTATCTATTGAACCATCAGCTTTGTACTTCCTCTTTAGGATCCATTTGCATCCTAAAGGTTTACAACCTGGTGGAAGGTCGGTTAACTCCCACGTGTGGTTTTGCATGATAGATTTAATTTCACTGTTGATTGCTTTCTTCCAGAATGGAGCGTCTGGACTAGATAGAGCTTCTTTGATTGACTTCGGTTCATCATCTAGCATATATATGATAAAATCATAACCGAATGACTTAGCTGTTGATAAAGCGCAATCCGGTTATCAAGAGAACTCGAAGTAAAATTCAACTTGACCCAATACCAGGTATAAGAAAATTAAAGAACACAGGATATATGTGGTTCGATCCGGAGATCTACGTCCACGGGCGTCAAATATCACCTGCCGAGGTGTTTTTCACTATATTCCTTTCAAGCTTACACGTCGTAGTTTAGGAGTACAAAGTGCGAACCCTAAATCTGAGAACAATTCTGCTATTTATACTACTCAACTCTAACCCTAACTAAATCCCTACAATTACGCCCCCCTTAATCTGCATGGGAGTTGGAAGGAGATCGTGGGGATCTTACTTCCCAAATATGCCGCGACTGGGCTGCTTCTGGGCCGATTGTTAGGCTTGCTCTCCTGGGCTCCGTTGCTTCGGGTCGGGTTGATCCGACCCGGAGTGCTAACCCGACTCGGAGTTACTGGGCCATACCTATCAGCAGTCTTAGCTCTTTTGCTATGTCTCATTTCCTCCTCTTCTAAGGACCGAGAACTACTAATAGCTTCAATAGTTCTTTTTAAAATTCGAGCTACTTCCTTTCTCAAAAGTAACTCCTTGATTCAAACTTTCTAGCACTCTTTCTCTACATGGAAAGATATTTTCAAAGAACACAACGTTCCTTGATTTGATAATTGTACCCACAGTCATATCTGGAATTTCAGACTTATGGATCTGAAACTGATAAGCACTGTTGTTGACTGCATACCAAACAAATATATAATTAACCGTTTTAGGGCCAATTCTAATGTGTAGGTAATGGCACCTCAACTTTTTCCAAACACCCCCACACTTTGAGGTATTTGTATGACGGCTTGCGTCTTTTTCACAACTCGTAAGGAGTTTTGTCTACTCTTTTTAGTGGAATTTTATTCAAAATATAGTTAGTTGTAAATACAGTTTTCCCCCACATGTTATGGCGTAATACTGAACTAATCAACAAGACATTTATCATCTTCTTAAGAGTACGATTCTTGCGTTCTGCAACTTCGGTTGATTGAGGAGAGTAAGGAGTTGTAGTTTGATGAATTATGCCACTTTGAGAGCACAACTCCTCAAACGAAGCTACATACTCACCACCTCGATGGATGCCGAGTTGATTTTCAGCTTCAGCTTTGTAGTTTTTAAATGCTTCTATTGCTTCACCTTTACTTCTTAGAAGATAAAGATAGCAATATCTTGTGTAGTCATCTATAAAACTTATAAAGAAATTTTTCCCACCTCTAATCTTTACAAACTTCAAGTCACACACATCAGTGTGTATTAATTCTAGAGGTGTTGTGCTCCTTTCTACTGAATGAAAAGGTAACTTTGTCATTTTAGCTTCAACACACACTTCACATATTTCATGTGACTTTGTTTCATTCAGTTTTAGCAAATCTAAATTTACTAAACGTTTTATAGCATTAAGATTTACATGTCCTAACCTAAAATGCCATAAAGAGGAACACTCAAGCAAGTAAGAAGAAGTAGGTATTTTTTCATTCATAGAGGAAATTACATTATTCACTTGGCGTTTAGCCATTACATTCATCTTGAATAAACCATTAACTATAAAGCCCTTCCCAATGAAAACTCCTTTCTTGCTCAAAATGAACTTGTCAGCTTCGAAGTCCAGTCGAAACCCATGCTTCACTAGCAAAGATCCAGAAACCAAGTTTTTTCGGATGTTTGGGACATGCAGTACATCCTTTAGAGTGAGCTCCTTGCCTGAAGTCAGCTTGAGAATCACGTTGCCCACTCTAGCCACCTCCGAAGAGACTTGGTTTCCCATGTGCAACTTCCTCCCGGAAGAAGCCTTGTAACTGGAGAATACCTCCCTGTCTGAGCAGACATGACAGGAAGCTCCTATGTCGACAAACCACTATCTTGGATTGTGTACAATGTTAGCCTCGAAAACCATGGCAGTGAGGTCTAACTCGTCTTCAACAACATTGGCAGTTGTCTTCTTCTTCTTCTTCTTCTTCTTCTTCTTCTTCTTCTTCTTCTTCTTCTTCTTCTTCTTCTTCTTCTTCTTCTTCTTCTTTGCCATGTAGTTTGGTTTACCACAGTTATAGTAATTTCCTGTAAATTTTGGAGCATTTGCAGGTTGCTTTCCTTTGCTAATATTGTTAGGCTGACTATTATCCCGATTGCTGTTATCGGTTGGGCGTTTCCTCTTATTACTAGAAGATCCCCTCTCCAATAGATTCGTCTTTACCTCAGTCTGAGCCCCATACTTGGACTCGTTTTTCCTGTTGTCCTCCTCAATTCGTAGCTTAAGGATCAAGTCTTTGATTGTCATCTCCTTTTGTTTGTGCCTCAAGTAATTCTTGAAGTCACCCCACCCAGGAGGCAACTTCTCGATCAAGCTTGCCACCACGAATGGCACCGAAAGTTTCATGTCTTCGGCTGAGGCATCATGAACTATGAGCTGAAGCTCTTAAGCTTGCTCCACAACCGAACACTTGTCCACCATCTTGAAATCAAGAAACCGAGCCACCACGAATTTCTTTGTTCCTGCATCGTCTGACTTGTATTTCTGATTGAAGCTCATTTATCTCTTTTATGTCAGCATAGACATTATACAACGGATCAGCTAGTCCATTCAGTACGTAATTCCGACATAAATAGTCACCATATGTCCCAAGAGTCAAGGCAATTCGCCTTTGCAGGTCAGTATCATCCTCAGTTGGGGTAGCTGGAGGATCTTCCTACAAAAACGAGGTTATTCCAAGGGTAGTAAGGTACAATAGCATCTTCTGCAACCATCTCTTAAAATTCTCACCGGAGAACTTATCAGGTTTCTACGCAGTATTAACAGGAGGAGTAGGAATAGGCCTTGCTGGAGCATTGACAGTGAGAACAGTAGGAGTGTTCGTTTCATTCGTCATTTTCCAAAAAAACAGTTAGCTATATCGTCCTAAGATTGTTGTTACAATGGTATGGTAATTCTAGAAAATAAAGAGTGAATGAAAGAAGATGTGAATTATAGTTCAATTTCATCAAGTGACTTACTATATGAAGTATAAGTTGTGAAGATTTCAGAACCGGGTTTGGTATTTGAAGAACCGGGACATAAAACCGGGTTTGAACTCAATTCAGTGAAGTGGTTAAAAGGGAACCGGGTTGAGGTTGGTTATAACCGTCGGATACAATGGTTTTAATCCGTTGCAATACAAATCGTTGTAAAAGACCCGTTTGCTGCAACTTGGAGCAGTTGAGTCAAAGTTGGTTACTGCTCTCTCGTCTTCTAGATTCGAGCTCCGATACTTATATACATTGTAATCACTTGTAAATGCGAGCTGATTGATATAGTTTTCTTTCTGTAAACATTACGCAATTGAGAGAATTAGATAGCTAGGGTTTCTGTTCCAAATCGGATTGTGATTTGGGGTTTACTAGTTTTCTGGGTGATTCTTGTAATTGATTGTGTAGTGAAGTGAATTGAGGTGCATAGAACCTCCGTGGATGTAGATAATCTTGGATCGAACCACGTAAATCCCTGAGTTCATTGTTCTTATTTATGTACCTGTGCATGAACGTTGTTCGGCCGTTTCTTGTTTGATATCGTTCGAATTTGGTTTTTATTTATCTTGTGTGAGTTTGAGATGTTCATAACAAGTGGCTCCGTCCGTGGGAAACATTCTCACACAAGAAGCAGGAAAGGATGTCAGGAATGAAGATGGATCTGGACAAATTCTCGGGGAAAAATGATTTCTACCTGTGGAAGATTAAGATGGAGGCGATCCTGGTGCAGAATAGGTTGGTAAATGCTCTCAAGCCAAAAAATGAGTGGGTAGAGACTGAGAAACCCAAATATCGTGAAATAGACCAGAAGACATTGAGCTTGATCATTCTGTGCCTTGGTGATAAGCCTCTGAGAGAAGTATCAAGGTGTATGAATGCAATTGAGGCTTGGACCAAACTGGAGGATCTCTATCAATCCAAGTCAGTTCCAAACAAGCTGTTTCTCAAGCAGAGATTACTGGCTTTCAAGATGGTGGAGGAAAAGGAAATTTCTGATCAGCTACATGAGTTTATAAAGCTTCTTGATGAACTGGAGGATCTTGGGGTAACAATGGAAGATGATGACAAAGCTTTGATGGTGTTAAATGTTTTACCAAGATCTATGGAGAGCTTCAAGGACACTCTGATGTTTGGGAGGCAGGATAAGTTGAGTTATGACTCAATTATTACTGCTTTGAAGACCAAATATTTGCAGAATCAGGGAGATAAGAAAGTAACTCAATCTAGTGAAGGATTAAACATTAAGTTCAGAAGAAACTACCAAAAGAAGAAGGGCCAAACCTCAAAGAACTTTAAGAGTGGCAATAATGTTCAGAAGAAATCTGGAGAATGGGTAGAAAATAGAAAGTGCTTCAAGTGTAAGCAAATTGGGCACCTAAAGAAGGATTGTCCACAGAAGATGAAGAAGAAGGAAGGCCGGGGTGCTGAAGCTGCTACAGTTGAACATGAAGAGGACACACCAGAAGTTCTGAATGTTACTGAGTCAAAAATGGAGAAGGAGTGGGCATTGGATAGTATTGGACACTGGTTGCTATTTCCATATGTGTCCTCATGAAGAATGGTTTCAGAATCTCAAGAAAGAAGGTGGAGGGTACGTATTGCTAGGAAATGATCAATCCTGCAGAGTTCAAGGCACTGGATCAGTAAATATCAATATGTTTGATGGAATTACAAGAACTATCACCAATGTGAGGTATGTGCCTGGTCTTAAGAGAAAATTAATCTCTCTAGGATCTCTCATTGCTACTGGGTGTAAATTCAAGTCTGTTGATGGTCAATTACACATAACCAAAGGGAACAAACTGGTGATCAAAGGAATACAACATAATGGTTTGTTCATTTTGATGGGCCTGTGGTTGTTTGTGTGGGAAACATTCTAGGCAAGAATGAATTAACATTGTGGCATAAAAGGTTAGGGCACATTGGGGAAAGAGGACTAAACGAACTATCCAAGAAAGGCATAATTGGAGAGGTTGGAAACCAGACACTTGAATTTTGTGATAAATGTGCATTAGGCAAATCACAGAAGTTGCCTTATGCTAAGGGGATACACATTACTCAAGAACCTCTAGATTATGTTCACTCAGATATCTGGGGACCATCCAGAACTGAAACTCATGGAGAAGGAAGATATTTCATGTCTGTAATTGATAACTTCAGCAGGGAAGTGTGGGTGTTTGTTTTAAGAAGATGTGCAATCTAGAAATATCAGTTTAAGAAACTATAGTATTGCCAAAGGTAGACCCAGGAGGCAAATTCAAAGACCAGACTTCTATGGGCAGGCTGGGAGTGTACATTATGCACTCAGCATTGCTGAAGACATAGAACATCAGGAACCACAGAACTTCAAAGAAGCAGTCAGTGGGGGTGAAAGTGAGTACTGGGTTAGTGCAATGGTGGAAGAAATGGAATCTATGGAAAGGAATGGTACTTGGAAACTAGTTGATAAGCTTAAAGGTCAAAAGCTGGTAAGTTCCAAGTGGATATATAAGAAGAAAATTGAAGCTGGAGACTCAGAAAGGATAAGATATAAAGCAAGACTGGTGGCAAGAGGTTTTACTTAGAGGGAAGGTATTGATTTTAATGAGGTTTTCTCTCCTGTGGTGAAACATTGTTCTATCAGACTGCTGTTGTCAAAAGTAACACAAGAAGACATGGAGTTACAGCAATTAGATGTTAAAACTGCATTTTTGCATGGTGACTTGGTTGAGAATATATATATGAAACAGCCTGAGGGTTTTGTGATTCCAGAATATGAAGAGAAGGTATATTTTCTCAAGAAATCATAATATGGGTTGAAACAAAGTCCAAGGCAGTGGAATAAAAAGTTCAATGAGTTCATGTTAAAGACAGGTTTTGTTAGAAGTTTGTATGACAATTGTGTATACTTTGATAAGAGTACTAGTTGTTGTTCCTATGTATCTGTTGTTATAGGTGGATGACATGCTTATTGCAAGTAGGAGTAAGCATAAAATACACTTGCTAAAGAAGAAGTTGAGTTTTGAGTTTGACATGAAAGATTTCGGAGATGCAAAGAAGATTTGGGCATGAGTATAATAAGAGATAGGAGTTCTGGAAGCTTATGGTTGTCTCAGAAGCATTATCTTCAGAAAGTAGTGGAGAGATTTCAGATGCATGAGGCCAAATCGTTGAGTATTCTAGTAAGTCAACAACTTAAATTGTCCAAGGAGCAGAGTCCAAGAACTGCAGAAGAAGTCAGATACATGAGAAATATACCATATGCAAGTGGTGTTGGAAGCTTGATGTATGGAATGATCTGTAGCATGCCAGACTTGGCATATTGTGTATCTTTGGTTAGTAGGTACATGTCAAATCCAGGGAAAGCTCACTGGGATGCTTTGAAGCAGGTGTTGAGATACTTAAAAGGAACAGTTAATCTGGGGTTGAGATTTCAGAAATAGGCAAATGTGTCTATTCCAATGGTAGGATTTGTAGATGCTGATTTTGCAGGGAATGTTGATACCAGAAGATCAATTACAGGATATGTGTTTACTCTATATGGTACGGCAGTGAGTTGAAGGAGTGTACAGCAATCTATAGTAGCTTTATCTACCATAGAAGCTAAATATATAGCATTGACAGAAGCAATCAAGGAAGCTGTGTGGTTGAAGGGGATCCTTAAGGATCTGGGAATTAAGTAGGAGTGTGTGACCATATTCTGTGATAATCAGAGTGCACTTCATCTGGTAAAACACCAGGCTTTCCATGAAAGATCCAAGCATATAGATGTCAGGTTACATTTTGCAAGGGATGTGATAGATGCAGGGTCTGTGGAGGTTAAGAAAGTTCATACTAATGACAATGCTGTTGATTTCTTAACCAAAGCAGTGTCTGGGAACAAGGTAGTGCATTGTTCGAGCCTAATTAGGCTTGAACAATGTGGTTAGTATTCAAGGAACAAATACAGGTTGAGGTAAGGATATGCACTTGAGTTCATTGAGGTGGAGATTTGTGAATGATAGTTCAATTTCATCAAGTGACTTACTATATGAAGTATAAGTTGTGAAGATTTCAGAATCGGGTTTGGTATTTGAAGAATCGGGACATAAAACCGGGTTTGAACTCAATTCAGTGAAGTGGTTAAAAGGTGAGGTTGGTTATAACTGTCGGATACAACGGTTTTAATCCGTTGCAATACAAACCGTTGTAAAAGACCCGTTTGCTGCAACTTGGAGCAGTTGAGTCAAAGTTGGTTACTGCTCTCTCGTCTTCTAGATTCGAGCTCCGATACTTATATACATTGTAATCACTTGTAAATGCGAGCTGATTGATATAGTTTTCCCTTTGTAAACATTACGCAATTGAGAGAATTAGATAGCTAGTGCTTCTGTTCCAAATCGGATTGTGATTTGGGGTTTACTAGTTTTCTGGGTGATTCTTGTAATTGATTGTGTAGTGAAGTGAATTGAGGTGCATAGAACCTCCGTGGATGTAGATCATCTTGGATCGAACCACGTAAATCCCTGAGTTCATTGTTCTTATTTCTGTACCTGTGCATGAACGTTATTCGGCCGTTTCTTGTTTGATTTTGTTCGAATTTAGTTTTCATTTATCTTGTGTGAGTTTGAGTTGTTCATAACATAAGAAGAAACTGGAATGAAAATCGAGTCGTGGAAGCCCATTGTCCTTAGGACGATATACTTCCCGACTAGTGCTCACGGAATGAAGTACTCGACCCCAAAGATAAAACGAAAACCCCCTTTTCTGAAGTAGCACCACTATCAGAAAAGGTACCTCCGAACTAAGAGTGTTTGTCTAAACGGGAGGTATTTCGAATGCAGAGAGATGTGTTTCAGGTGTAAAAATGTTGTATGGTATGCATGCAGGAGACAGTCTTTTATAGGCCTGCTGGGGAACAATCAACTTTAATGTCATTATTTCAGTCATTATATTGACTGTTACAGGCTGAGTAATAGCCCAGTTAAAGCCTCCTTAATTCAACCCATTACTGTGGATGTTACAGGTTTGAATTTGAAATTCAAACCCATCCACATTTGGGCTTCTGAGCTCATCCGGCAAGTCCAAACATTTTGGGCTTCCAAAAAGATAATTAGCAGTCCAAGGCCCAAAGCCCATGGGCCGCGGCCTTCCCAAGGACCAGGGCCCGAGCCCGAGGCGTGGCCGTGTCATGCCGAGCGAGCGAGCTCGTGTGTGGGCTTCCAATTGGACTCCCTCACAAGCATACTTGATATGCCTTTAAAGATGTGCCCTTATATTTATAGTTGAATTTAAGGAGCTCAAGTTTCAATGTGGGATAATAACTCTTTAGTTATTTAATCCTACATTAATACATAACTAAGTGGTTTACTTTATGTATTAATTTCTCACACACCAATTTGAGAAATTAAAAAACCTACGATTATCTACTACGTGCGTAGATTAATCGTGTGAAGTTTATTCCTAGAAAATTAAACTTTCGATCACTTAATTATA
The DNA here is from genome assembly GCA_958295605.1 of Ajuga chamaepitys. Lineage (NCBI taxonomy): Eukaryota > Viridiplantae > Streptophyta > Magnoliopsida > Lamiales > Lamiaceae > Ajuga > Ajuga chamaepitys. Next base: position 20,764,614 of record OY282506.1, on the reverse strand, counting down.
GCATTAATATGTCTTAACCACACTTTAATTTATCATTTATTCTAACAAGAACGTTAAAGAAATTCTTACGAACTTTCGTAGACTGATTCCTCAACTATGGTATCAACGCAATCCTCGTCTACAAACTCCTTTTCCAGTTTGAAGTTCTCACGGTGAATTCGCTAGGAGAATTTTTATTTTTTTTTCACGTAAAAACTAGAGAAGAGTATACAGTAATATATATACTCCCAGCCAAAACTGGAAGTATATCTCGTCCATAATTAACGCGATTTTGCCTTATCCCTTCTAAGTCAAAATCTTTCCTTTTATTGTCTTACTATTTAATTAAATCTAATATAACCATCTAATAGAATTATAATATTTCTTTACTAATTCTATATTCTTGATCAAAGCAATATTTTATCTAACAAACATAAATTCGTAAACTAAGACTACTTGTTGTGTGACCCATAGGCCCTCATATGTTAAGCAATTAGTAAAACTAATGGTCTTAGTTGAAGCCTAGACAATAAACCAGATAGTATTAACATATGAAGTACGTTGCGAGGATACAACAACTACTTGAAATGTGAAGTTCATAGTAATACGGTCCTTTCATTCACGAACACTCGACAGTCTCGACTTGAACATTATTATGGGTCTATTCAATTAGCTTAGTCATTTTTTTATCTCATTCTACTAATTAATCATATTGTCACATTTGGACACCATCCCAAATGTGATGTACATCGGCCAATGACTAACGATCCAATTAGTTGTAAGAGGACAAACACTCTCTCCAAGCCTATTCGAGGAATGAATCATATTCTTGGCTCAACTATCACGTCCATGTACTTCGTAATGTGCCTAACCCACGTTGTATCTACCCTGTTAGGAATGCAAGCGTTTGTCGTGGACAAAACACATGACTATGTATATGTCGTGCGTATTGACCTCAAGTTAGAGGACTAGTACACTACTCCACAAACCGATATTCCCGTAGACACTTAAATAGAATATACCGAATAGTTTCTCGGTTGGGATACCTAGGATCTCATAATTGTGAGAACCCCTACATCCTCTAAGGATATGATGCAAACTACACACAAAATCACCAATCTCAATCGTATCATCGATACCCCATTCTTGATGATCCTCGATTGGGTATATTAAGAACTATGTTATAGCTATGTGAGATCTCACATCCTCAATGACAACACTAGCTCATGGGAACACAAATAAAAATACATGCAAACAATCAAACATATATACTTAATAAGTGTAATGCCGAATAGTATTAAAAATAACACATAAAAAATGAATGTAATCAAGTACAATGTCCTCATAAAGATTGCTTCTAGGACATCTATACTAACAGTACGTGTATGAGACCGTATAGTCAACTTTGAAGGGCATTCCAAGATGGCGCAAGTATGAGACTGCATAGTTGAAGAGAGCTTAAAGAATTGATTAGTGCTACTCATACCAACAAGGTGCACCTTCTTTTTTGGTGCTCATTCTGAGAAAAACTCTAAGTTTAAGTGTGTTTGGCCTGGGGAAATTTCAAATGAGTGACCCCCTGGAAAGTTTCGCAGGGTGCGCGTGAGTGAGGACAAAGCGTGTTGGACAAGACTTGTGTTGATTTGTGGGGACAGTTCGTCAAATCTGGAAGCGGACTGTTACAGAAACGATATAAAACCTTGTTTTGGTTCTGATGTCCAAACATCATAATGAACAGACTCATCATATTTTATTAATACTGCAAAACAAACATAATCGTTACTAGAAATAGCAAGATTGCTTGTTTGATGCATTTCTCCAGCCTGGTCATCATTAGATTCACCATCAGATTCAGAACCACTCCAAGTAGCTTTGTAAGCTTTTGTTCTTCCATAGGAGGTTCGAATATTCTACTTGGTAGGGGTCAAATCCTTTGCATTCATGACATTGTTCTTTCTCCTTGTTCTTATCTAAAGACTTAGCTGGAGCAAATATTTTAGCACTTTTAACCTTATTGAGAGGTTCGGAAAACTTACCTAAATTCAACTTCTCATAATTCTTTGATTTCATCATCTTGGCAAAACTCTTCACAAGTAGTTTTATTGTCTTTGACATCTCAACAGGATCCGTTGCTTTCTCACCATTTTCAGTGTTAGACTCATGGTCAACTTCAGTCAATAGTGCAATGCCCTTTCTTTTTATGTTGTCATATCCATTATTCGTCTTGAATGTACGAAGTTCTCCAATCAAGTCATCCAACGACATTAGACTTAACTTTATGAACGATTCCAGGATGGTAATCTTTTCACAAAGCCTTGGTGGGAGAGTCTTCATAATCTTTTTGATTTGACTACTCTCCAATATAGATTCACCAAATATGAGACATCAATTGACCATACTACTACAACATGTGCAGTACATGTCAATGTTCTCGTCATTGTACATGTATATTGTCAAACTCCAATAGAAGTTTTTGAACCTTCGATGATTTTGAAGAATCATTCCATTCGAAGTGATTCCTCAAAACCTTCCAAGCTTGATAAGTTGTGGTACTATTTGCAATAAGAACATGTTGGGTTGTGTCAACAAAAGTCACAATATTATACAAATTATTGAAATTTGCAAGTTCAGAGGCTCTATTTCCATTCAAATTCAACTACACTCCAGCAATCTTTGGCTCGGAGATATATGAACATAATTTATTTCAAGTAAATGTAGTTTGATTCATTTAACAATGGAGGACGCAAAGACCCAAGCTCTACAATAGTTGTGTTGGTGGCCATCACGGGTTCTCAATCAAATTATGAAATATAGATCACCTACATTTTGGTGCTACCTTAAAAAGGGGCACGTTCCAAGTACATCTTACGATGTCCATACAAGATAGTATAATATAATCAACATGATGAATAGTCATATCAGAGAAACAAGATGTAAGAACATTAAAAGATAAACAATAGGAAGATATTGAAATAAAGAAAATAGACATCGAAAGCAAACTTGTTTAGACATTTGCAGAGGAGGATCTCTTCCTCTCTGCCCGGTCTTCATTGTTAGAATAAGTGTTGCAATCCCTTACAATGATACAAGTTTGGGCTTGATCCCTCGAATTACCTAGAGTAGGACTCGTTCATGTTCTATCAAAAAAACTCTATCACACGATTTTAACAACTTTATCTGACCACCTAATCCCTTGAATAGATTTTGCAAGTGGAATATCTCCTTGTGTTCACCAAGTCTCCCAACTCATAACAAATTTGTATCTTCCAGCAGAACAACAATTACAACAAAGAAAATGATAAAATAAAACTTGAGTATTTTACTTTAAGACTCGGTTTCTCTAAAAAAATGTGGTAAGCATAATAAAACACTCAGGTATTATAGACTATAAATACTTGGGGACCATATACATTCGAATCTGGACTCAATCTAATACAAATTTTGGTCAGATACTCCTTCCTTCTTCAGGTATCTTCGATTCACAATTGAATTTGGCAAGTAATCACATTTGTGAGTCTTGATTTCTTCAAAAGTACGTACAATTGGACTTTCAAAATCTCGGTATGGAAAGTAAACCTCAACAAGATCTTTGAGAATCTTAGATCTGATTAGAAAATCTCCTCGTGCAAATATCTTTTATTTAAGGACAGTAGTGGATTCCTCCTTCATCAGGTTGGTGGCCGATTTTATGTCCTTACCTTCGAGATCTACTTTACTTGTTCAACCTCTATGTTTGTCTTTTATTTTTCATATTTATATCCCTACAAAATATGGATACAAATTCAAATGTATCTAGAAAAACAAAAAATAAGATTGAGGCCGCTGCACATGTTTGTTAGGTATTTTTACGGTCCAGTATTTGCCTTGTTGAGAGGTTCACCTCAAGTTGTCACTTATGCTTTCAGAGTCCACTACCAACAACTCTTTGTTATGAGCCAACGTTGTCAATTTTAATGGAATCCAATATTATATATCTGAAGCTTAACTAGAGCTGAATATCGGAGCAAAATTATCTTATACTCCCTCCTTCCCACTCTAAGTTTCCTACTTTCCTTTTTCGTACGTCCCAAATGAACTTTCCACCCCAAAAATGGTAAAAAAAGTCAAACATTAAAATCCCCACTTTTTCACTTTTATTACAAAATTGTCATAATTAAAATCTGTTTTATTTTCCTAAATCTGAATTTGTTAAATAAATACCCTAACCCATTAATTAATCCACCCAAATCCTAATTCTGACAGCCCAGCCCAATTCCAACATAACCCACCCATAAATCTCTATCCTCTCATTTCTGGCTGTTCATCTTTCTCTCTATCATGATCGTCTCTCTCTCTCTACAAACCCTAAATCTGAAATCCGCCGCTGCTCCCTTCTCACCACCCCCCCCTCCTCGTCTCACCCAGATCTGGGTTTTCTACCATTTCACCACCCCGTATTGTGTTTGAAATGCTCGATTTGTGATTTGGGTATGGATCTTGAATCCTCTGAATCCGAAGAAGGTTTCGTCTTCGACTCCGAAGAGTCCTTCGTTCCTGAAACTGACCCTGAAGAGGTGGATCCAGGAGCTCTCCCAACTGGGATTGAGGCGTCGGAAGTCACTTCGGAAGGGTTCGAAGTCCAGAAATGCGAAGATTTATCTTCGACCTGCTGGCTGTTTGGATTCCGGCGCTCAAAAGGTTATGTACTTCGATTGGCCTATATTTCGTCACTTTCCTCTCTTTTAAGCATAAGATCTGTGAGATCTTTCGATTTGGGATGATTAATTATGATACTGTTGATTTTTTCCTGATTTGATGCGTTTCTATGATGCTGCATGTTGATCTGTTGATGGTTTGGGATGAACCCTAATCTGTTGATGATTTAGTCTGTTGAGGCTGCATGTTGCATATTTGGCCCTTTCTGATTTACTGTTGAATGCAAAAATTGATTTGGGATGATTTGGCCCTTTCTGATTTGCAAAAATTGATTTGGCCCTTTCTGATTTACTGTTGAGGCTGCATGTTGCATATTTGGCCCTTTCTGAAATTTGTGTTTCTGCCAAATTGTGCTCATTTAGGCTGTTTTTTGTCAATTTGGGCGGCTTTGTGATGATGCTGTTGGATTTGGTTTAGTTTCTGAATAGCTTAGTTACCAACTGCACTCTACACTGCAGGTGGCTTGAACTTCAAAGTGATGTTTTGTCTGATTTTAACTGATTGATTCTTGCTGCCCAGTTTATCATGTCCCTGTGCTATGTGAATATATAGTGTAATTGAATATGTAGTGGTAGCCAGTCAATATAATTGAAACTGAAGCTGCCCTACACTATCTGAATTGTCAACTCCAAACTGAAATTTTGGGTTGATTAAGGTAAGCTCGGTAGCTTGAACTACTCCAAATGGGCTACTTCAAAGCTGCCAGCTTAACCTAGTGGGTATTTGTGTACTCCCTGTGATGACATTTTTCTGAGGGATAAAAAAAAACAGATTCAAAAGATTTTTGCTCAAAATTATCCATCTTTTTATTGTTCACAGTTTAAGCAAAATGAACACTACACATGTGTTTACACTGCGAACAATAAAATCAAAAGTTGTGTCCTACCTAATTTGTTTCAAATGTAGCCCAAATCTGACATGATACCTTCAATGTCATAGTGTTCGGTTGCTTCTTCGTTTGCAATTATAAACTCAATTGTGTCCCGAACAAGCTGCTCTTCCACTTCTATCACTTTTGGTAGATTATCAACCCTCGCCAAGGCTGCCTTCCCTATGTGAGGCAACTTATAATTATTTCCACCCCTAACTTTCATTATTTCCACCAAACAAGTTTGCAAACTCAGAAAATTTTTGTTTAACTTTTCATGCCCTAGTTCTTCAAATGAAAGAAGCACGTTTGCAACCAAATCATCCACATTATAGCTTCTAGTTTCAACTTGCAAGCTTTGAATTGCTCTGAAATAACCCAAATCCAAAACGTTTGTGTCCGGTGAATTTGGGGGCTGGCACATCAGCCTAATATCAAAGCCATCAGATGTTGCCACCCTCCTAAAATCTGGATCTAAGTTACTCAAATGAGGTCTTGCGTTGTCTTGCTGGATTATGATTTGTTTACTAACATGTGCTGGCCATTTCTCTTTGATTGCTGGAATTATCTGTTTTTTATGCCAAATGATGAAAAAACAGTAAAATTGAACTGCCTGGTGAATTGTCCGTAAAGTCACCAAATCAGTCCGAATATTTTTACAAATATATGGATGATTTTAGGAGACTTACAAACACTAGTAACTAAATGATGAATAATTTCTGATAGTAAATGAATTACCTTATCCAAAAGACAGCTTTTAATCACCTCTTTGTTTATTGAATCGATCGGTTTTGTAACCATCGTGCCTCTTGATCTGTTTGCACTATTTCTGATGGTTGCCTCTTGAATTGTGAAAGGAAATATGTCCATTTTCCCATCAAAAATTACATCCCCCTCCTCCGTATATAATGGTCTAGCAATCGCACACATAAACATGACTTTTGGGATGAATCTTTTACTCTTGCATGCTCTATACGGGTCAACTTCTGATGCAAGCTTATATGCCTTTCGGATGCCCTTTGCATATAAAACCACTTCTCATCTATGTGGATAACATTGTGCATGCTCGCAAATGAAATTTTGTTGTTGATATCTTGTTGCAAATATGACAAACTGAACTTCAGCCTATGCATTTTGTTCAAATCTGTTAATGCAGGTTTGATTGCATTTGTATGTGCCTTTATTCTCTCAGATTTGACCCATCTTCCTACTTTTGATTTAAAGACCTCTAGCTCATTGGCTAGTCGTCTAATCGTGCCTCTCTTGTTATATGGTATAGCCCTCATGGCTTCTTCATCCAACGTTGGAACATGAGATGAAGGTGGTCGGGGTCTTACCTCAGGAAAGGAAATGGGCTGCCCCTCTGAAATTTGATTATTTGCAGCCTTCCATATGAGCCGAACAGTCCGAGTCGAGACTCCAAATGATGATGCGATTTCTTCACTAATGCCGTTTTTCAGCACACCGTTGGTGTTGTTAAGAAGAAGGCGTTGAGCAATAAATAATCGATCTGATGGAGAAAGGTTCTTCCCATTTTTTGTGCCTTTCATGTTTGAACTTTGTAAGCTGAAATTTGTTGTAAACAAAGTAGGTGAATCTGCAATGAATGCAGATATGTGGGTATTTATAGGAGCTTTTAATGTTGAAATTTTCAGAGGGAAATTTTGAATGTATTTTCAGTTTTAGGTTGAAATTTTTTTATTGTAACCCTCCAAAATGTTGAGAGGGAACTTAGATTTTCAGGATTTGGTAGGAAATTTCCCACCTGTTTTTGTTCAGATTTTTGGGACATGTAATATTCTTTGTTTTTGGTGACTTGAGAAAAACAGAAATAATATTCTGTTTTTTTTTTTTTTTTTTTGGTTAATTTAAGGTTTTTTTAAATTGTTGGATTAGGAAAATGTTTAGAAAGTTGATTCCCTTAATCCTTCTTTAATTTAAATGCTGAAAATCAAAAAAATCAGCAAAATGAGCTGGTCAACTGCTTTTTCTTAAGCTCCGTGCCCGGTCAAAGTAGGAAACTTAGACCGGGACGGAGGGAGTAATTGATTACCAGATGAGGTCGATTCCATCAAAAGAAAAATTTAAAGCTTGGCTCGATCATTAACTCGAATTTGATTGCTAGATTCTGTAAAAAGCGAACCAGATCGGTTTCAGAGACAGACGCCAACAAACAAACACGCACTTGGTATGGAATAGATCAAAACTACATTACAAATTACAAACACAACATAAGTGTAGCATAGCTGGAAAAATTGCTACACAGTTAATAGTGGAACAGGTCAAAATGGAACATGATAACAACCATGCTTCTTCTTAAACAGAAAATTATCACCCAACACATCAAACATCACTACTAAGCATACATATGTATATATCAACAACATACCGTAAACTACACAAGTAGAACTAAGGCCTCTTCTGTTGGGATTTCAAACCGACGACCCGTATATGAATGGCGCAAATTGAGAACCTCAGCTTTCAGGTTAGATATTAGACGTGTAAACTTACCGTTACCGTGCCCGTATATCCTGTACATACAGGCGCAATTTTAATTTTGGTATATACAGGCTCCTGATGATGCAAACGCTACTTAAAACCTTTTTCTGTCAACTGCAGTGGGCTCCACATCCGCCAGACACCAAGCACAATAAAAGATGTGCTTGTATCTTTCATTTAACATGCTGAGCAGCATATGATTTAATGTGCTGCATGTCAACTTCATATCTGCAAGACGAAACTAAGGCACGTAAGAATCACCCAAAACGAGTCAAATCAAACATATTTCCTCAATAACGTTTAAGACAGGATGATAAAAGTTAAATCTAGGAATTGCATTCTTGGATTGTTACTAAGAACCTCAGACACTACATGACAGTGGTTTGCACTTTGATATTTTCTCAATAAAGACTTACATGCATTCCTGTATATAATCTTCCAACTTCACAGAATCCTCACGTATTAATGTACAAAGGTTCCAAATGTAATTTCATGACACCGACCACACAGCTTGGGTTTTCTTGCCCTTATAGTGTGCATATTTTTCCTCATAGGACTAGCATTCAATTACGATGCAATCGTAGTAGAAAGGTGGATATTATGTTAATGAACTTGACCGTCCTTAAACTGATGTCAAAAACTTCTCCTATTTCTTTATAAAATAAATGTTAAACTAAAGTAGAAGAAAATAACATATTCACAGTATGACTAAAAAAATCCCAAGTAGACAAGTTTAACACATATAATGAATCTATTCATTGTGAAATATGAGTAAAAGACAGCCTTCATGTTGTCAGCTCTACTTCTCTTCTCTTCCTATGTATGACTGATGATATTATGTGGGATTCCTGAAATTGGATTCATCAAATCATTGTGTGTGATGGCCATATAAATGCACAAACATGAATAAAAGTACGCCCCAATCCCCATATACCACAAAGCAAAAGTATACGTAAAACGTTTTAATTTGAAAATATTGCATTTTCAAAAACTTTTCCTGACAAAATACCGTGCAAGAATCTTTATCAGATGGTCTTAACCACATAATTTTCATGTTTAGAGATCCAAGATTGTTCTATCCAGTACTGAGAAGCTCTAGGTAATTTAATCGTGGCTACTAATAAAAAGTTCAATAGTTAACATTTTTTTCTATTCCAACATGCATGACATTACACACTCACCAAGTCCCGGAAACTATCAACAAGTGAGGCATGAGGAAGCAACGAAATTAAGACAATTGCAAAAATGATACTTAAATTCAGGTACAAAACCATTCTAAGATTAATGACATAAATAATATAGGACCTTTATGACTTGTGGAAAACAATATGATGGCTATTTAAGGTGCAAAGCTATAGCTATAGCATTAAGATATAAATCAACAATATGACAAATATGATGTAGTAATTCAATATCAAAACATAGCTATGCACATTTACATATGAACTATGCACTTTTACAATGTGCTCTAAGAATCAGTCAGGCATTATGCAGATTCGAACAAGTCAACATCTGCTAAGGCCTCTGAGAACCCAAAACAAAAACAAAATGACGATGGTTTGGGTCCGAAGTTGGCAATATTGTATCATTGTTGAGATTCAGTGTCCACACGAGCCAAGGAGCCCAACAGTTATGAATTCGAAGGCTTTGTTTGATAAAGGTCTCTTCCAATTGTCCAACTGAACTATTACTTATTCCGACCGAAGTGAAGCTTCGATTGGAAGATTGTAGTGTCAGAATCTGAGAGATCCTTTTTGAAAGCTTCTAAGGATTGCCCCCTCAAAATAATCGTGTTTTTTTTCTGGAAGGTAATTTGATTCTCGTTCACCAAATGCTTATATAAACGTTCTACGGTTCTACCAAATATTTTTTATACAATATAACACGTTTATTAGGCAGTGCACTGATTTAATCAGGGAACAAACTATTTTTTACCTTAAATCCAACAATACTAACTGCATATACCATACACATATGATTCAGAATGTAGTTTCTAATGGTAGCACATCAAAACTATTCTAGGTGTTAAATTATGCAAGAGCTAAGATTCGTCACAAATAAAACTCAAATATAATATGAATCAACATATAACCCCAGGTAGTAGCACAAAACAACTCACACAGTTGGGCTTAGATTTCCAATAACTTAAATTAGTATGCCTTTGGAATCTATATAATTGAGAACATTCAGTTTTCCTATCAGCAGTAAAAACGCCTACTTGCGTTAATATCATATCCATAAATGTCATGGGTATTCATTTCCAGTTACCCCACTATTATCTTCATACCTCCACACTGGCAATATTTGCCTCACCCTCAAGGTGTCCATGGAAAAATTATTTATCATTAGATACCTAATCATCAGGGAGATGGTAAAATGAAATATCATCAATTAACGCGGGGAGAAAGAGGTCAAATACAATTAATACTAAATCCAGAGGAGAATTTAGCAATATATATCTCATTTGATTGCTTAAACATTTCAAGGAGAGAATTAGACCAAACTCAGATACTAATTTTGATACATTGTCAGATTTCCTTGTTTTCTTCATTTGTTGAAAAGAAACGTGAAGTATTATTCAAATTAGATGCACTAAATAGTGTATTTTCACCAACAAAAAATATTCAAAAAAATCCACAATTACTGTTTGTAGTGAGAAAAAAAAAATATCTAGAGGGAATAAGATATTATTTTCACAGCCATAGCAACCAAATATTTGTATTCACAAGGCTAGTCACAAGATATTAATAGGTACAACCTAGACAAAGATATTAAAGAGAAATAGGAATTGATGATTTAGTCCTAATATATACATATGGCCATGGGATGTCTTATTACATATCTAGTATTTGATGGGGGGAAAGGTCCCCATCATAACTCGTACAATAGTTCATGCTTGAGATCTGTAATGGCGTGAAGATTTTTGGCATGCAAGTGAAGAGTAAAAGATGAACGAAGGAGTGATGATGGTCAAAAAGAGTAAAGCAAAGTGGAGGAGAGAGACCGACAATTTAAATCTGAGGAGCTTTGTGTCTTCAGGGTTTACCAAGCTACCTAACCTTTAATTTTTGATAAACAGCTTTCTTATATTTCTACTTCCATGTTATGGTTATGACTATATGCTAGCATTCTTAATCGATCACCAAATCTTGCTCATTCACTTGAATTTCTTTGTTTTGGCAACAAAAGAAAAATAATTATACTTTGGAAAGACAATTATTATCATAACTGAAAATGGATGGAGCATATAACTCTAGAAGATTGAAGTTTCTAAAATGATTTTCGGAGATAGTTATTATATTGCAAAGCGTAGTTATTTTAGGTGCGCCCGAGCCCATGATTTGGGAGGTTTTGTGCCTTTGCATGGAAGAGGCGGGCACAGTTTCAAAGGCAACCCTAGTGTGCCTCTTGCGCCCCTTCTTACGTGCTGCGGGCGTGCCTCTTGCCCCAAGCTTTCACCTCAGTTATTAAACGTTGTTTTAGTGTTATTTTTTGTTAAAAAAGCATTTTCACTTAATTATTTACCAAAAATCTTATACTCCTTCCGTCCCATCCTAATTTGCACATTTTCTTTTTTCGGCCGTCCCATCCTATTTTGCACACCCCCAAATTGGAAAGAAATCTTACAATCTCCATCCTTAAAATCTCCACCCTCAATTTCCACCTTTGAAAAAAGTCTACTAGAAAGTAAAAAACAATTTTTTCTTAATATACGCGCCAGAGCAGGTGCACAAATTAGGCCGTACGGAGGGAGTATCTTTTCACCCTGACCACTGGCGCTCCTCCACCAACCTGATCTTTGACATTGTGGTGCCCTTGAGCTTGCTTTGATATTTGACTTATTTTAGGAGTTATAAGTTATTAACTATGAAGGTATTGTGTTTAAACTTCAAATTTTGTCATTGTTATTCCGTTTAGTTTTGATTGTTGTACTTGTTTGAATCTTATGATTACTTTAGGAAATGACTAGTGTGTTTGATGCTTGATTTTTCATATTTACTTATATTGACTATAACCTAATGATGAATGGTTGCTTTTCTATTTTAGTTATTTATCAAAATTTCGAGGTTTTCTTCTCATGTTCAAGAATCGCGCCTCGCGCTGAAACAGGTGGTGCACCTCCGTGCATCTTGTGCCTTAAAAAAGCATGTTGCGGAGCCATCAAATTGGTCGACTTTCGTTTTGGATCCTTTTTGGGGATATTGTTAACATTAGGAATTAGTTTGAACATTGTCTTGGTTATGTGCTAGGTGTCCATGGGGAACTTTTGTCTTGGATTATGTTATGGTGGCGCACCTGATTACATGGATTGAGCGACCTTGTGCCAAAATCTATGGCAAACGTAATACTAACTTTTAAATGAAGTGAGCTCACATATTTTAGATGATGTGAATAGCTCAAGATTTTTGGTCCATCAACATTAGGTCTAATTGCTTTTATCATGATATACTTCAAGACTTGATGCTTGGCCAAACAGTAATGCATGGGGATCTTTTATGGAGTATAAAAAAATTCACTCCTTTATGGTTTTTGTTTATTGGGAAATTTGGCAATATATTCATTCCTGGAGGGAAGGGGGCACATGGAGGTCATCGCAGGTAATGTGGGTCTCTTAAAGTTCATCAAGGAAGACAAATAGGCCGTCAAAGGTAATCTGAGTCGTTGGAGGTTGGAGTATAGGTCAAAGGGAAAATTCCAGGCCAACAAAGCTCCGGAATTACTTTGCCAACTATTATTTGCGGTGAAGTCGATAACTGATAAAATAAGTTCAATAGGAAGCACCAAATATATTATGCACATGCAACATCTTCATATGGAATGGAAAATAGTAACGTTAGGATCGATGTTTTGGCATTTATCAGCATTTTATTTGCATAATATCTTTGGTCAAGATAAATGGGATCAGGGAAACCATGAATGACGGAGTAAGAGTTGGCTCTTAATATCTGTTAACAGTTTTGCTAACAATTGGACAATTTGAACTTGTTGCAGGGGTTTGGAAGCAAAACTACAATATTTGAGTTTGGAATTGGGGCCAAAACTAGGGGTGGCAATTCGAGTTATTGTGTTGACACAATAACTACACGAACACCACATAGGATGGACACATAATAACGACAAGGATGAAGACAAACATGAAACGAGAATTTTTTGTTCGTAACACGTGGACACTGTAAGCTTGAACACTAACACTTAATTCTATGTCGTGTTAGCCACAGTTTGCGTGTTATCATATAACTGAACAAATACAATGATGATTAACACAAGATGACAAGAAAACTTACTGCATCAACATGATAAACACGATAAGAGTAAACACTAACCTGCAATTTTGTGTTTTGCATCATATTCATGTAATGTTTATCATATTGTGACTTTGATGAAAGAAATGTATGGGTTAAATTACCCTTTCCTTTCTAGGCATAAAATTGCCTATCACATAAGGATTTCTCTTGACATAAGGATTTGATACAATATCTTGTTTAGATTAATTCAATTTTCTTGAATTTCAAGTAAAAGTTCGAGCGTTGATGAATGTGGCAAATTAATGACAACAGTATCATAGATTCGGTAATTTTACTTTCAAAACCTTGAAAATAATTGTTTGTGTTGCTGGGAGTCCATAAAGATCTAGGCCGTAGACCTTTGTTCGCTCACAATGGCCAAGTCACACCCATATTACAATGTAAACTAAAAGGGTTATGAAAAAAGCTTGGTAAATTGTTAGTATAAACTTTAAAGGAAAAAGGTGAAAAAAACTTATAAAATCAGGATAACTATACTCTCTGCCAGTGGACCTGATCCAAAGAAAGGTGAACCTTAATGAATGAAAGGTATCGGCTAGTGAGTTCAATGAAAATTAGAAGATACCCTTTGTAACAGCAAAATTTCCACCCCTTTCAATTTGTAGAATTTACAAAAAAGCTAAATGATACTGTTGAAATACACACAAATCCTCCAAAAGTTATCAATCTTACACTACCTTCCTAAAGAATTAAAATAGTACTTTGACATAATATTTACCATCTAGAGCAGGCTTTCATGGAAATTTAGTTGAAAAGGGTGAGTAACGGCTTATGAGAAGTACTCATAAGGCTAAGGGAGGTAGGCACGTATGAGAATCACCGGAAGAATTGAGGAAATTATAAATCAGGGCTTAAGTTCTTAGGGGATGAATAGTCTAGACTCCAGCACCTAGCACTTAGTTATGTACAAAAATGACATATTGTTGGTCAGTGTCTCTAACTAGTTGGTTTATTATTCAATGGGGTTTCGCTCCCATAACCCGCACCCATTTGAATGAAAAGGCCTTGTGCATCTTTTGAAAGAGTGAGAATGAAAAGATTTCAATAATCCAAGTTGACTACCTTTGGGGTGTCATTATATAGGATCCTTGTTGGTCTCATTGGTAGGAAAGGAATAAGAGAACCTGAAAATGTGGAGGAATCTCCAGTCGGAGAATGGAAAACGTTTAAGCTTAGCGTAGCATTTAGAATTTTAGTCCATAGGAGGTTTAGGAGCTTTCATGTATCTAATGCTTAGTGAGACTTGAATATTGTACTTTAGGAGTAGACTTTACTCTCATTAGGGGATTCTCATCCCTTCGCATTTTTCCTCATAATTAGATAAAGGCGAATTTTCTATCCAAAGAGATGGAGCAATGGAAGCTATACATTTCATCTTAAGTTTCATTTCAACTATACACCAGTTTAAGCTCAGGGTATTGTTAATATTTCTATGGTTTTAAGGTTAATTAGACATCAAACTTGTAATCACAACACCTGGTTGCACGTGTGGGCACCAATTCCCATACTTAGTAATGCCCCAACTCCAATGAACTTTTCTAATAAATATTTGTTTTAAGGAGGTGGATGTATTTACCAATCCCGCAAGAACCGGCCTAGGTATAGAATAAACCTCAGGAAAATCTATGAATATCACCAAAAACTGAAGCCACAAGTATACACTAACTAGTAAAAGAAAACCACAATTTCCTCTCAAATATGTTGTTCTCAACAGTGAACTAATCAAGAAAAGAAAACCAGCATAACATAATCAAAAACCTCATATTCTTGTCCAGCAAGGACATTTTGTCTACATACTGAGCAGCTCCCTCTAATTACCTACTAACATGTCTTAAGGCAAGTCAATCTTAGCTAAAGAAAGGAAAAGTAATCCGTTGTCATATGCAACAGCAAAAGTAGGAAGTGAAAACAACCTAGAATATGAAAATTCAGACTAAACAAACCAATCGTTTCATGTCCAACAAAGAAACCAATACCAAAAGAACCTATTAGTTCAATCTTAAAGAATAGAAATCAAAAGGAGCCATCACAAAAGAAACCAATTATATAAAGTAAAGAAAACAAAATGAGTTGTTTGCAAAAGAGAAAGTTAAAGATACCTTAGCACAAGATCTCCCAAAAAGCTGCCCAGCAAGTATAGGATTGAGCCAACTCAAAAACTAGTTGCAGATGGCAAGTTTCCCTGTTGATTCATCAGCCACACCATAATCAAGACAAAGCTCTCGCATGGGAGGGATATTCTCCATAGCAAACAGCATGAGATGCGGGAAAGATATATTATTGTGATCGTACAATACAAGCTGCACAAAGACATTCGGGCTACAACTATGGCTCATGTAGCAAGCAACATTCCTCATTCTTGAAACATCCATAGCAAAATCCAAAGGAGGAATTGAAGGAGATGTTGGGGTAACATAGTCTGAGAAAACTGGTGATAAGTTGCCCCACTCTTTCCATCTCCCAGAAAATCGACTAGGGTAGATCAATCTATCACCATTCATTGTGAATATCTGAGCTTGCTCACGAGTGAGAATAACTCCAGTATATTCACAAATGAATGAACCAGCCTGGATTAAGTCTAGTGATCTCACCCCCCACCCAGTCTCCCTTGACCTGAACACTTCAAACCGGTTCCTTATCCCCTTCTGTGTCACACGATTCCTACAAGTGGGCGGGCATTGACAGTGGGGCCCACATTCAAAAATCAAAGGTTTACCCCTCACCAAAGTTCCATTTAAGTCATACACAAACTCACCCCCGTTTTTCATTGCACAAAAGCAGCCATCCATGCATCCCCCTATGCACCTACATCCACTTGCACTCCCAACATTATACATATGTGGAGGGAAAATAGTACTAACAAGATATTCATAATAAAGCGGATCATGGTCCCCATCAACATCATTATAAAAAAAAAGGGGCAAATTCTCTTTGTTCTTGGACAAATCAAGCGAAACATAACCCCTAGGCCGAGCCTCCAATGGCCTTGTCCTTAAATTCACTGCAAACTTCATCACTGCACTACCCATTTCCACCTGGTTTTCAATCCTAATAAGCCTGAACTTAAAAACCCCGAAGCCCGATTTCCCCACATCGAACCAAGTATCAACAATTCTATATAATCCATCATAAACATAAACTTTACCACTAGGACTACCTTCATACCGAAAACCCCGAATAACCCTCACCTCAACTCCATAATGCATACTCCTCTCCAATGCCAAGTTCCCGCATTCCAGCTTCTGATGCACCACCTGCCTGTTACTCTTGTCTTGTCCACCATGCCCAGTGTATACAATCACATCCCCTGCATCTTCATCGTCTTCATAACCCCCCGAAACGATAATGCTCGTTGCAACCGGCTCCCCATTCGAACTCTGGCTCGACGGAACGTAATCAATTCCAGCCTGCGCCTGCCCGTGCAATCCAATGACGCACATTTCCATCCTGAAAAAGTACACATCCCCAACTAAAACACCTGGTAAATTCCCAACGATTCTTTTATCACGATTCAACCACAAACCACGCTCTCTCAGAATTGCTGCGGCCTTCAAGTCCCCTCTTGTTCTCCTATGGTGAGCTATCATATCCTTTCGCTTCTCGTCCTCAGAGATAGCGAACACGCGCAGGGAGTCATACAGCATCCGGGTTTTTCTCACCACGTCCCTAAAATACATGTCGTCTTCGGGTAGGAGATCCGTGACCCGGACCAGCTCAGAGGAGCGGGTCTGGTATTTTTTGGAGCCACGTGGCGTTAGAACAACATTTGAAACCTGCGGTTGGGGGTTTGGGACTGAGACAATCGCCCGTGAATCGGGGTGAGAATCTGGTAGGAATGAGCTACCGCCGTTTGTCTGAACACCTTGAGGAATGGTGGAGTGGAAGAGCTGGGCAAGGCGGTTGAACTCGGATTGCAGGTCGAAGGAGGGGCCGGCGGTGGTAGACGGCGCGGCGGAGGGGTGAAATGACGGAGGAGATGGTGAGGGGTCGTCGAGGGGCTCGAGTTTTGGCTCGACTTTGGGGACGAGAAGAGTGGAGGTTGAAAGGAGGTTTGGGCTGTGGTTCAAATCTGGAAATGAAACCAAAGCGTTAGAACCCATTTTCCTGGTTTTGATCTTTCCAAGGAAGGAAAGAAATTTGAGATGTTTTAGTGTGTAGTGTATTTTCTTTCAGCGGTTGAAGACGGTGAAAATGGAGGAAAGGAATTGATTTGGAGGTAAAGCTGCAAAAGAGCGTGTCGCATAGATTTAGGTGACATGTAAAGACGCTCATGTAAATTTGGAAATAAATGAAAAGTTGGATATTTGTTTTGAGATGTCCCATTCTCATTGCCCACATATTTTATTTTATAATCGAATGTCTCATTTTTTCACATTCACATTTTATTATTTAAATTATTTTGTACAATTTTCAACACACATTTTATAATTTTCAATATATTTTTTGTCGTTTTCAATAAATATTCTACCCTACAAATTCTTTAAACAAAAATGTATTTACACTATTTAAGTAGATGTATAATGTGTCACAGCGAACATGACACATGCCACTACATTTCGGCACAAGTATTCCCTTAATTTAAGAGAGTGTTTGGATGATTTTGAAGTAAGAAGATAGTCCATCGGTCACATAAAAATAGTGTTATCAATGAAAAAAAACTCTCAAAAAATAAAGTTTTATTTTACTAGTTCAAGTAAAAAAATAACTCTTTTTTATTTTATTATGATAATATGATCCAATAAATTAACTAAAAAATGAAAATAAATTGTGTAAGTGTGTATTGATTGTTTTTAAAGTTATACATTCATTAATTATTTAAAAAAAAGTAACAAGATTTTTTTGGTGGGGCGGAGGGAGCATGAAAGTAACAAAAAGATGATGATTGTTGTTTTAGCATGTGAAATTTGTCCGAAAATAGTTGACGTTTTAAGAATTTTAAGACATAATAATATAATGAAACCGCTTATAAAATATTTTTTTTGTATTTTTCCGCCAAAATATTATTACTTAATCTAGAAATAGTCATTTTTTGTTAAGATATTTTAATTACTCAGTCATATTGAGGAAAAAAAATTCAATCATATATGGCAAAAATTTGTATGTGACCGTCACACGACCGTCACACGGTGTGACGGGAAAAAGTATCACTTTTTGTGGTAAAAGTATTACGTTTATCTGTAAAAGTATCACCTTTTTTTAACAAAAAAAAGTATCACTTTTTGTAGCAAAAGTATCACCTTTATCTGTAAAAGTATCAATGTAGTAAAAGTATCATTTTTTCATGTAAAAGTATCATTTTTTCCTGTAAAAGTATCAATGTTTTCTGTAAAAGTGTATTTCGTCACACGTGTGACCGTTCACACACAAGACTCACTCATCATATATTAGCTACATTTATAATTATATTCTGCAATATCCTAAAGAAATGATATTCCGCAAAATGTACTTTTGTATTACTCGCATCTGTTTTTATATTTACATAATGAGCATGTTTGACTTTCTATACCACAAATTATCCATTTTATTCCTATCATATATTAGCTACATTTATAACGATATTCTGCCAAAATTTACTCACATATTGAGGAAAAAATCTCTAATTATATATTAGCTACATTTGTAATGATATTATGCCAAAACTTATTGGGCCATATTGAGGAAAAATGACGAACTTTCCATTTATAAATGTATTTTGTACTTCTCAGCATCGATTTAATCGGTCAAACTTTCCTTGTTGCTGACATTTATCAAACGAGTTAATTATGCAATTCAGATGACTAGAATAAATAATCACAATATGTAAACCGAGTAGAGCAGATTCTCGAACTATTTACATAAGTTTTACGTCCTTTGTGAAATTCTATCCCGGGGTTTTACAATCTGTGATTATCAAATAGTATACGTATACTAATCAAATGAAATCAGAATTTGATATGTTTGTAGTTGCTGAAGTCCTTAATGCATATTTATTAAGTGATGTTCATATCGACTTGACCTTCCGAAATTCTGTATTGTATACGATCCCCCCTCTTTCCTTGTGATCTGTTGCATTATTCTGACACATGCATTTCACATTATGCACAGAAGCCCCTTGGAATGAATTTATATTCATCAAATAGTTATAATAGATTGTAGATGGAATATACATTATACATAAACAACATAGCTATAGATATACATGACATTTACGATTATTATCCAACTGATTCGTTAATTAATTAGTAATATTTCACATAAAAAAATGGCGCCTTAATTATTATATCGTATAAATGTATACAAGTATCAGGGACACGAATTTTGTAAGTATAAAGAAATTATGTTTGACTTTGAAAAAATAGGAAATTAATATTTTGGTTTGATTTCTAAATAATAGACCTGTATTTCTACAAATACAATCTATGTAAGTATTTTGCATATTATTATTTTCTCTCGATAATTTTCTTATGATTATTTGCACAAATTAAATTACAGATAAATATAAATAATTATTTCATTAAGTTATACAAGTATAGCAACTACAAAATCTCGCCTCCATTTGCCGCATTTATATCAGGAATTTAACATTTCATTTTAATTTATCATGTCATCTTTATAACATTTAATAAACAATTCAAAATTATGTACTGCCCTTCACAACTCTTTTGTTGTAATATTTTTTGATAGGCTATTTAAGGATTTCGAAGATTCTTTGATTCATAACTCATAGTAAGTGTTTGTTTATGTTGGTTGGAGATGGATTGTGGGGTGATAATAATATAAAAGATGTTAAAGTTGATTTGATGTCTGTAAGAGTTAGTTAGTTAATGATTGATTATTGATTAAAGTGTGTATTGAGAATGATATTTGATTGATGATGTGTGTAAAAGTTAGTTAGTGATTTGGTGATGTGTATGGAGATTGTGGACAATTTACTGCTCACAACCGGTAGACAAACACGTTATGAATTGGGCTCAATCCACAACCGATTGGCCCAACCCGAAATAAACAAAGCCATAGAAATTGTTGTTTGTATTAAAATTGATGAATGTTAGAAATACTATAAAAAAAATAACATTTAAATGATCACTCTTCCCATCACATAATGAAGACTTATGTTAATACATTTCACAAATAGTGTATTATCAATTACATTATAGCAATTCTTTGTAATACTCCGCTCTCTACACAATTCTTGCACATCTCTCTTAACAATTTTTTGTCATTTTATCATCTATCTCTCAATTATTCTCTAGTTATTTTTTTGTTATCTCAAGTCTATTCTCCCCCTCTCAATCTCTCTAAAAATGGCAAGTTAAAGGGGAGCTCCATCATCTTCGTCATCTATTTTTTTGCATCACTACCACCACTTCCTCCTCCAAATTTATACCAAGTTGGGGAATTAGATGAGATTAACTTAGACAACATCATAAACCAAATCGAGGACTCCCTATCGCAATCTCAAGCATGGGTGGTGACGGAAGTTAACGACCACGGAATTTTGCAAGATATTTATGATGTAGTTTTGTGAGGTATTGTTTTAGAATATAAACCTGTAATTCGAATTGTATTCACTCGTCTATTAGGAGACAATAGTTATATTTATGATGTAGTTTTGAGCGATAAGGCATTTCTCATTCATTCATATCTCTTAAATTGTTTGTTACCTAATTTTATTTATATTTATGATTTATGATGTATACTGTTTTGGAGTATATTTTGCCCATTCTAATCTCTTACATAAGACACCTCTCAAATATTATGTTAGAGTTTTTCATGAAAATGTATCAATGTTTATATTAAAATATTTATTCGTTTTCAAATAATGATATTTAGCATAATATCTTTCTTCATAATAAGTAATAATTTTCAGTATAAACACTAATACGTTTGAGTGAGTCTTGTGTGTGACCGTCATACGGAACTTATTCCGTGTGATCAAGAGTAATTTTATTTTCTGAATAGGGTTAGGATTCGGATATAAGTGTTGGGTCATTGATTTAGTCAAAGATTAGATCCGTCCACGAAATAAGATCTGTGTGATCGCTACACTATTTTTGTCAATACTTTTACAACATGACACATTTCTTCATAAAAAGTGATACATTTTCTTTCACTATAATCACAATCCAACAAATTTATCTTCATTTGAATTTTACGAATCTAAAATTTGTACGACTGACGTACAAAATAACTACTTTTCGGGAAAAAAAGGGCTAAACTTAATAACAAATGGGCGTGTTTCCAATTATAAAAGAATAGCCCAACAATAATATATGCATAAAATCATAATTGTGTTACCCACATTTTTTTCCAAGTCAACCATTACATTATTAATTGAATTGCGATCTACCCTTATCAACTCATATAAATAATAATATTATTTTATGAATGTATATATTATTTTTCGATATTACAAATACTGTGGGATGTATTCTTCTTGTTTCTTTTAATCTCTTATTTCTTTGTTTTTTAAACAATCACTACATCACCATGACATAAATAATACTCCCTCCGTCCCGGCTTAAATTTCCTATTTTGACCGGGCACGGAGATTAAGAAAAAACAGATTTTGTGGAATCTTTGACTTTTTTAAAGGTGGAGATTGAGGGTGAAGATTTTGAGGGTGGAGATTGAGAGAGAAGTTTGCCATTTATGGGCTGGAAAGTTAAGTTGGGACAAACCAAAAAAGAAAGTAGGAAAGTTAGAGTGGGACGGAGGTAGTACCTGGTTTTAAGATTGTATCGGTACTTTGAAAGATTTTTTTTCATGTGATAAAATTTTCTCTAGCTCTCAATCTTGGCAAAAATTCACACGGCCGTCACACGGTGTGAAAGGGAAAAGATATCATTTTTTATGGTAAAAGTATCACGTTTATCTGTAACAGTATTATTTTTTTTGAACAAAAAGAAGTATCAATTTTTGTAGTAGAAATATCGCATTTATTTGTAAAAGTATTAATGTAGTAAAAATATCACTCTTATCTGTAAAAGTATCATATTTTCCTGTAAAAGTATCAATTTTTTCTGTAAAAATGTATTACGTCACGTGTGTGACCGTCACACACAAAACTCACTCTTCAATCCTAAGGGTCGTAGTTGGAAAAGGGGTTTCTAAAATTAAAGTGACTCTAAATAAAAAAAAAAAAAATTATTTATATTTGACGATCCACTCTTTTCACATTTATGACCAACATTTATATTTTCTTAGACACCATTTCTAATTAAAAGGATATTGCATTTTGGATTTATTTGCTAACATAAAACAAAATTAAATAATTTTAGTGTGTTTGCTTAAAAAAATTCTCAGTAAATTTAGATGATCAAATCCTAATAAAACACATTCATTAACTCTTTAAATTAAGTTTGACTTAGCATTTTTCAGCTTTAACTAAATACACCCTAGAGTACCCAACCTTTTGTTTTCATATGTAACTTTTCTCTCTCTTCATAATTGTCCCCACATCCACTGTCACATTTTCCAAAGGGAGTAAAATAAAGTGAAGGAAAAGATCGGTTGACAGATGAGGGGTGAGATTAAAATGAGCACAAAAAAATAAAAAGAGATATATTTAATATATTTTTACAAAGCTGATATATGTTTGTTACATAAAGTGATAAATTTAGGGGGTTTCATCATCAGACGTGACTCCATAAAAGTGATGGTCACTACCATGAGGGAGAATCGAGCGTGGAAAATGCGACAAACCTTAACTTTTATACAAGAATCACAATTAACGTTTCAATGAAAAAACAATATAGATGTTGAATTCAGGATGACCGTGTGAACCATATCTAGTGTTGGTGGTGACGTCATAATTCAATGCTAGAAAATGTGGTTAATGTTATAATTGAAAGAAAAGATATATCATACTGTAATTAAAAATTGACGTAAAACTCTTTTTTGTTTTCTAATTAATCTACTTTTTAATTAGTAAGTAACTTTGATTTTTGAAGCTGGTATGGTTCATGCTCCTGTATTTTTATGAAGAAGATAATAAACGGAACATGAAATCAAGGTTGTAAAAGTCGCTAGGCGTTGGTTAGGCGATAAATTGGGGTCTAATAATTAGTTGGGGTCTGGACGGAACCAGAGACGGATTCAGGATTTATAAATGGGGTGGCTGAGATATTAAAAATTTATCAGCGTTCGGTGAAGTTGCGACTTAAATGGGGTGAACTTAATTAAAATTTAGAGTACTAATTAATAAAAATTATAAAAATTATACATTTAAAATTAAGATTCCACATATTTTGCACTGGGCTGGAGCCCGGTACGGGCCGGTAATAGCTCCGTCCCTGGGCGGAACTAGGTGGGACATAGACGTAATTAGGAGAGAGAAATCGAAAAATAAACGTAGACGAGCAATGGAAAGCTAATGCCTAGACGGAGATTAATCGAAATTAATCGGGAATTTTCAGAAGAGAGCATGAAATAGTGATAGTTTAATATGCACATATCTAATCTTATTGGAAGTTTGATTTTCTTCATATTGTTTATTTTTTAAGAAAAGAGACTTTGGGTGTGTTTACTTAATACTAGAGAGTGTTGGTCAAATTTAACTGAGAGAGTTAATGAATATATTTTATCAAAATTTTAGCTATTAAATTTATCGAGTCAAGTCTTAATAAACACGCCCTTTATTTGTGTTTGGAAAAACACAAAAGAAAAGATACGTGATGCAAATATTGTTAGAATTCGGCGAGGGGACCACAATGACAATGTCCTTGGTGGCGCGCTGTTCTATAAATTTGAATCGTCTTCATGATTTTATTGGCGGGAGGAGGGCCAGATTTAATTGTTTAATTTAATCTTTCCCAAAACAGAAAAAAAGAGTTTAGCGAGTCCGTTCACGCGCGCCACGTAATCAGGCGTTGCGGACGCTAAATGGACATGATTCTCTAGTATTATTGCGGATTTACTTAAATTTAGGGGATACTTAGTTTGAGATGTAGTGACATGTGCTACGTCCACATATATGATATTAAAAAATGTATTTTAGTTTAGGAGTATAGTAGGGTAGGATGTGTATTGAAAATTGTGAAAGGTGTATTGGAAATAGGGTGTGAATGTGGAGGGATGGGTCATTCGATGTAAAGTGAAATACATTAAGGATGGTCCATGCCACATTCGGATGGAGACATCCTAAATCAAGTATCCCCTTAGAGTGTGTTTGACTAAACTTATAAAGAACATCTTATAAACTTTATAAAATATTAGTAATGGTATTTTTGTAATTACAATAATAAACTTTGAAGTAATAAATTAAAATAAGATCTCTATTTAGAAATAAGTTGGTCTCTCCTTACTTTTAAAACAAAATAAGATCTTATCTAGAAAATGTTTCCAAACACTTTGAATGAACTTATAACTTTTTAAACATCTTATAAGATGTACCCTCTTAATCCTACTTATAAGTTGAACCGACTATAAATAAAGTTCAAGTTTTTCCCGCCCAAACTCATATAATACTTGTGTTTATATAGTGAAAATTCTGACGAGTTTAATATACATGGTAAATATTGTGTGTCATTTTTAAATACCATATTTATTCTTGGTAGTTTTTTTAAGAATCTTTCATGCATTTTTTGGCATTTTTTATGGTAAACATATTCTTATCCTATCATTTATAGATTACATGCAAATTTGCTATCGCATTATAAGACAAAAATATAATTGATATACTTATGCAATATCCTGATTATATATTCTTCTCTGCTCAATCTTCGTAATTTTATGTGGTACTTATTATCACATTCATGCGTGCAAAAGAAGAAACGGTAATGTTATTATCTTTCTATTTTATATATGATGATGATGATATGTCAATGGTATAAAAAAAAAAAAATAACATATGGCAACATGTAAGGCCTAAAAATCTCCTAATTACTCACCATCATCAGAACAAATCAATTTGTGATACAAATCAACATCACATTTAGCAGCAATGTTCTAGAACAAACCATTCATGCCTTGAGTTAATAAAATCCAAAACACCCTCCATGTCCAATCACCCTTCAAACCCTGCTCAAATCTTCAGTCATTAGATAACAATTGCTCCACGAAAATTCCATACAAAACAACTGGTATAAAGTAATTACTTAAGCTCGACAGAAGATAGAAGAGGGAGTGCATAGCAGTACGAACTCTATCCTCCGGAAAGGGAGGCTAGGCTTAGCGGTGGGATTCAGATAGAGGTGTTTTTTAATTTACTTTTCTATTTCGCTTTTTTTTTTTTTATTTTTATTTTTTTTTTTTATTTTTTACTTCTTTTATTGAGGACTTAATTTTTGGCTTCGAATCTTCTAAATCAGACGATGGACATTCTGAATTTCCCCAACTCACATATCGTGATAACGGACCTCCTTTGACTTGAACAACCCTCTGAATATTGGATAGAGGATCCAGAGTACTTCATCTTGCATTTTGCAAAGAGAGAGAGGCACATTTTATATGTAAATAAAAGATAGAAGTGTAGGATCCACATAAAGTATATCACCCTCTCTTCGAAATGCACGATGAAGTACTCTAGAGGATCCAGATCCCTGAATATTTCTCTGGCGGTAGTTCTTAATCTAGAGAAACTACAAGGTGACACTTTCATCTGTTTTCTTTTCTATTTGGTATTTGATGTACTTCACTTTACAATTTCTGGCAATTAGTACGACATAATCACGAATAATAAAAATGCGTACATTGTATATAATAAAATAACTTTCATTGTAGGAAATGCAGGGGAAGCATAATTGTGTGCTATTTAAATGTGGCTTTTTAGTTGTGTGCTATGTATATTATGAGCATTACCATCATGCAAGGATGAATGAAATATTTCTATCTTAGATAAATGAATATAAATACTTTATAACTTACTCATATTTATATATATATATATATATATATTTTATTAGTCTTTTCTTTTATTAATAAACATATAATTTTTTAATCACCTATTATATGTTGATTATAATATTTCACTATATCTTAACAATATAAATATAAATATAAATATATCAACTATTATTATATATTTAGTTAGATATATAAACCGTGCATCGCACGGGGATGATACTAGTTAATGTAATAACCTGGTTGATAAAGTGCATATTTCTTATTAAGCTTATATTTTACTAATTTTAATATAATAAATAGTTGATTCTTTAATACTAATTTTAATACTAATTTTATTTTTCTTTTGTACAATTTTTAACTCTAACTTTATTTTATTTCTTATTTTTTTCATTTTACAAAATGTTTTTTCTTGTTAGATTTTAAACAAATTGAGTTGTGGGTTCGTTGTTCAGGTTGTGATCCGATTACAACATATTCTGCAACGACCCGATCTTGATTTATTCAGCTATTCATCTCAAGTTTTATAATCAAACATAACCCGCACGTATAACAAGTTGACCATCCAAATTATTTTGGACCCGAAAATTAAAATAAAAAGTTAATTAATTTATGTAAAAAACTGAAATCTTATCTGATCGTGCAACAAATTATCACCCCTTATGCCTTGTGTCTGCAGTTTGTGCTATCAAGTAAGTTTTATAGACTCCTACTCATCTCATGTAACTTTAAAATGTAGCTAATATACATCTTAAGGTTCCTAAAGTATTAAGGTTTGTTTCAATTGGTCCTTAAATTATCTTTTTATTTCAACTGATCCCTAAAGTTTTCAATTTTTTTTTCCAATTGGTCCCTAAAGTATTTTTTTTCTTCAACTATAGCACCTAAAGTTTGAAATGAGATTTTTTCGGGAAATTCATCCAAGGCCGAAAAATACTTTGATTTAATTTTAGTTGGAAACATACTAATTTGATTCAGTTATTTTGGACCATATATGTTTTGAGATTTAAAGTAAAACCGAATATTTTCTACGAAAGAACTTTTAGATATTATTTTTCAATACTTTAAGGACCTTCTACTATAAGTAATATTTTGAGGACTTTTTGAAAATGAAAATTAACACTTCAAGGACCTTTTGAAGCAAAATAATACTTTAAGAACTCTTCAAAATAAAAGTTTATACTTTATAAGTTAAATTATGTGTTTTTCCTAATATATAGTGTATAAGTTTAGGTATGTATCTTTTACATAATATTTAAGCTTTAAATAGTTGTACCCACTAAAAAAAAGCTTTAAAAAAATGAAACATGAATAGGCTAGGTTTATTAAATCAAAATATGTAGTAGTGAATAAGGCCAGTTTTGGGTCGGCAACGCGCATAGCACATTTTATGTAGCGTTCGTGAACGGTTCTATATCTTTTATATAATATTTAAGTTTTAAATAGTCGTACCCACTAAAAAAAAGCTTTAAATAATTGTATTTAAAAAAATGAAACATGAGTGGGCCAGGTTTATTAAATCAAAATATGTAGTAGTGAATAAGGCCGGCTTTGGGTCGGTACCGTGCATAACACATTATTATGTAGCGCTCGTGAACAGTTATGCTAAGACACAATAGAAAACCGGCTAATTCTATGTTGAGCAAATTGGTAGTGCTCAGGTCGGCAACACGTTTTTCCATCTGTCAGAAATTAAGTTTACTTTCTCTCTCTTTTTTTCTTTTTTTTTTTCTTTTTTATCTAGGCCTCCAATTCAATATTAAAAAAGGTAAGTTTTTTTTCTCCGTTAACAAATTTCTTTTGTTGGGTTTGAGAAAATTCCATACTTCAAAATATCAGATGTTTTGTTAAAAGAAGGAAACATCGGAAGGGTTTCAGGCGGCATTTGTAGCGGTGCCCATGACGATGGCGATGGCGATGGTGCCCGAGTAAAGAAGGTAGTGCCATCTTCCTAGAAAATAGAGAAGAACTGTAACACTCTGTATTTAAGTGAGGTTTTATTTATTATCACTCCTTTACTTTTATGCATTTTAGACAGAGCTCATTTACCATAGACTATGGTCTTATAGTTTGAAAGTCCAATTATTATTTTCTTTTAGTTCAATTCAAACTCATAATTTTCCTAAACTTAGTTTATTCTTAATAAGATTAGTGTTGTACCCGTGCGATGCACGGGAAGTACTTTCACACACTAATATTTATTCTAATTGCAATACAAAATGTTCTTGATCATGGATAAATATGTATAGTTAAATTATATTATTCGATGACCCTAGAAAAAAAGCTTCCATGTAATACATACTACGATAATAAAAAAAAAGTATTAAGATAATACAAATAAATTCAACTGTCTATATTAACATGTAATATTTGACAACAAATTAAGATGACGTTTAAAAAAAAATATGTTTACTCATTGTTAAGTACACCATAACATTCAATTGAACTAAAAATGTGCTGATCATTCAACAAATCAACATATGAGTTCTATTTACATGAAGTATCGAAACTCAAATATGTCCTATCTTACCCTGGATTTGTTATGAGGCCATGTATTCATTAATTGATTCTACAACATTGAGGGTGGGTTTTAAAATATCTCTACGATGAAAATTTATGTTATCATCATCCACCGTTCAAAAATTATGATACGTGCTTCGAACAATAGTTACAATTGAATCACCACTACTCTTCAAAAGTATATTATATAGGATGTCCATGTTCGTCCCTCCCTCATTACGACCCCCTATTGTATCCATTCGACAAACTATCTACATACATTGTCTTTCGAACCAAGAACTATGATTTTGGAGCCTTATATTCATTGTTAACCTCACAACTTCAGAACCAAGGTTTTGGAGCCTTATATTATTTTTTAACCTCAGAATTTCCACCTCAAATATGGAGAACCTTATATTATTTTTTAACCTCAAGCGTTCCACCGCAAATACGGAGGATTGATGGTTACAAAAATTATCCTTTCAAGTTCCATTTTTTCTTCTTTTAGAATCTCCATTGAGGTTCCATTTGGGAAAATAACGGGAAGAATTTAGCAAAAATCTTAATCCAGAACAACACTCTTCCTCCAAATACAATCTCATCATGATGTCCCAAAGTAATCTATCTATTACTTCTGAGTAATTTTATGCACATGACCCATGCAATGTAATATACATAATTTAAATAATCCTTGTATTAGGCAATTGCAATGTTGTTTCTTTTAGTCTTACAAATGTACGAACCCTACCATATTCCAATATTTAATTTTCTTTCTTATTTTTTCACGTTTTTCTTTTCCTTTTTTTTCTTTTTTTCTTTTTTGGCGTGTTCGTATATTCTTGTTTAAGTTATTTCATATATCATGTTTATACTTCTAAACGAATTCATCATGAATAAAGATAGAGATCATAAATTCTTATGAAGATGATAAAATACTTCATATTGTGTGAAATTTGATACATAATTGCATACCTTGGTTAATAGAATACATATTATATATTAAAAAATAAGAATTTAGCATATAAAATAAATTAATTGAAAATCGACCAAAAAAAATATAGAAATTTTGGAACACTTTCCTTCTATACAATATTTATAATAGCCCTTGAGCAAAAAAATTGGAGGTAATGCGCTATCTTGAAGCTGAGCAACTACAATTTTTGTTATGCACCCCATGCAATAAGAGTAAGTGCAACCCAGAAAATAAAATAAATAAGAAATAAACTTGTCCAAGAGCAGCTTGAAGTATATATAAAAAAACCAATGTCCATCCTCAGGTAAGAGATATTGCATCACTCCTCATGACAATTGCAAGGGACATAAAAATACTAAGTAAATAAAGAAGAAGCATGTCAGACCGTGCAAGTAGCAAAGCCAAAAAGAAAACCATTGTCTATTGTACTTTGCAACTACTATTCATGTAGGTCAACTAAGATCCAGGATTCTGTCATGTTGTACACATATTTAAAATGACCTAAAAATTCAACCTGAACTTCATATAGTAGCTTGAATGATCACAAAAATCATGACAAAATAAGAAAGAAATAAATAAAAAAATTGAAGTAGACAACTTGTGTCAAATACTACAATTTAATTAATATATTTCAAGTTTCCTAGTTTCAAAGTAGAATATATTTATTGATATGCACTCCTTCCTCCTAAACATATTTGTCATGAGACTATTCCATTAAAAAGAATACATAGAGTAGCTTGAAAGATCACATATACCCTGGAACAGACATAATAGAAATTGAAAAAGAGAACTTATCTGAAAGGCTACAATTAAATAGTGTTCTCAAGTTCCCTAGTTTCAACAAAATTTGGTATAAAAACTATTCAACTAAAATAATTTGCTAAGAAGACGTGATGAACTAATTTGATCTTACACATATTCTAGAGTTGAACCAATTCTATATCAACCAAGGTATGGATCTGAGTTTTCAAGCATCCATCAACTTGAAAAAGTTGATAGCAAGAACCCACAAAAACATCAGAAAAGCATACTTATATCTTCACAAATGATATTTTTAAGTTACCCTGAAAGAAATTGTTATCAACAATTTAGTGACTTGTGCAGACAATAACATAACCATTCTTAGATTAGTCTTGAGACACTTAAAACAAAAAGTTTTATTCCTTTATTCGTGGGGGAGGGGAAGAAGACAATATTATTTCAAATTAAAGCAAGCATAAAAAAAAATTAACCATTTTTCAGTAGACAATTTATTTTAGACATGACCTCATATCGTTGTATAACGTATGCTACTGCGTAATCAGATAATCCATACTAATCAATTCTATGAAAATGGAACGTTATTAGAAAGGAATAACACTTTTAACTGATGTAAGTTAAAGAAAATGACTTGCAGCTCAAATTAAAATTGATATGTTATCCAATATAGAGATATTAATAAAAAATTACCATTGCCGAACAAAAAATCGATTAAACAATTTAAAAAATAACGAAGGATTTGGGGAGGCACGAATAAACATAAAATCCTTAAGCCTATATCACAATTTCATAACTATATAAAAAAAAAAAAAAAGGTGAAAATTGCTTGCAAAAACTTCGATTCTTGAAACTCATACATAAACTTTTCATGTGAAGCAAAAGCAAGATTTTGCTGCTCTTTCCAATTACAAATAATTATGAATTTTTACTATAACAATAAATAGGGAAAGGGAAGTAGGTATTCAAGATGGAGAACTTACCTAAGAGCTTTAGTCAAGTAAGTTTTCTCAATTCAATTTGATTCACCTGGAAATAACCTGTAGCGAGCATGGATTAAGCTACAATTTGCAGAAACTGTCATCAACAAATGTTGTCCACCATACACAATGAGCAGAATTTTTCTACCCCAGCCCTATAGGCACATACCATAAAAAATATACCATTACATCTCCTGACAGATCTTCCCACCACCATAATTTTTGCTTCTTTTGGTTGCAGGCACAGGGAATGAAAATAACACTATATACGCGAGTACTTTATCCAACTTCTCTATGGACATATTAGTCCCACCTCTGCGCTAGATGGTTTCTCCGAGAACATCAATCCCACTTACGAGTAAAGACATACCTGATGGGCATTTTGAAACATTTGCGTGTATAATTGGTCAAGAATCAATCTTATGTGATATCTTGGACCATTTGATGTGTATTCACTTGTTTTGTAGTTTTTCATAGTTTTCTGGTCAAAATGAAGACTTTGTGAGATAACACGAAGAAATGGGTCGAAGAAAGGATGAGATGGGCCATGAATTGTGCTGAAAAACAAGGCCTAACGACTGAAGATATGACGCCGTCGTGTCAGTACGTGACCCGGTCGCGTCGATAAACAGCTAACAAGGGCAATTCCAGAAGCAACTGATGCAGTCGCGTGAGTTTTTGACCCGATCACGTCAAAAGAGAGCTTTATAACAAATCCGGGTTCCAAAGGAATTCTTGTCCTAATCACTTAAGGAATTAATCCGTAGCTTATAAATAGAGGTTAAGCTTGTTTTTCAAGACATCATACACATTAAAGAGACACATTGAAGAACAACATATTTTCTCATACTTTTACATCGCAGTAGAAGTCGTGAGAGCGAGAAGACGAAGATCGATGAGCCGGCTATCAAGTTTTATTATTCCTTGTTTATTTCAATTTCTTGACAATGTTTTCGTTGAATGCTTGTTTTGATTTGTTATTAGACATGAGTAGCTAAACTACTCGTGTCCTAGGATTAGAAAGTAAGATTCTACAATAATGTTGATTTAATTGTTTGGTTTATAGACTCCAGTTTACATTATCTATCTATTTATTTTGTTTAATCCCGATAATTGAATTTAATCTGGCCAATTAGGTTTAATTTACTTGTTAAATGATTCCTCTTCGAGAGAAGGGAATTGTTAATAGACGATAACACATAGCGCGATTGTCTATGATAGTGAAGGCAAAAGGTTAAGGGGCTGCTAGGAGTTGTTAGGATTAATTAACTCGAGAGAGTAATTATCTTAATCAATCTACGACTTAATCGCTTCGAGAGAAGGGTTAGGTTAATTAAGTGCCGATTAATACATAATAAAACTTGTTTAAATGTCTATAAATTAATAACTAATCATCATTAGCGTAATTCCAGAAATCGAAATCCCGGGATACATCCTCGTTGATTGGAACTTCCCGTTTGTTAAGTAATTTGGTTTATTAGTATATGCAATTTAGTTTAATCAAATCATTCACCACCTCGAGTATCTAGTTAGGATAATCCTAGATAATTAAGGTATCGAACTTCGTTAACCCATTCCCAGTTGATCGACCTTGACTTATCCTATACACATCTACACCTGTACACTTGCGGTATTTTAAGGTTAGAAATTAGGCCTGTCAATGGGATCACCAAAGATGTAGGTGATAACATCTTGCAGCAGTGGTCTCGGAGATAAACTTGGTGGGTTCAAACCCACATGAATGGTGGATTGATATGAGTGCAACCCATCATGTGTGTTCCAACAAGGAGCTCTTTAGCTTCCTTGATGAAAATGTCAATAACGAAAAACTTTATATGGGAAATTCTGCCACTTCGGACGTGAAAGGTCAAGGCATGGTGGTGTTGAAGACGACTTCGGGAAAGGACTCGACTCTTAACAATGTGCTCTATGTACCGGAGATTCGCAAGAATTTGGTGTCCGACTCGTTGTTGAACATGCATGGCTTTCGCATTGTTTATTAGTCCGATAAATTTATTTTTTCTAAGAATGAGATGTTTGTGATGATTTGTTCAAACTAAATGTAATGGCTATTAAGCCTAAAAGAATGAAAACGTTAACACTTCCATTTATTTGCTCGAGTCTTCCATTATGTGGCATGGTAGACTAGGACATGTTAATTTTGATAGCCTGCGTAGGTTGATGAACTTAAAAAGCATACCTACATTCCATATTGACCCGGTCATCTTTCCAAACTATTGAGAGAAATAGTGAACCCTTTAGCATAATTCATACCGATGTGTGACTTAAAAGCCGTGCAAACTCGTGGTGGAAATAAATATTTTATTATTTTTATAGATGATTAAGCTATATGTTGTTATGTGTATCTTCTAAAAAGGAATAATGAAGCTGTAGAAAAGTTTATTCTCTACAAGACTGAAGTTGAGAATCAACTTAATAAAAAGATTAAAGTGCTATGAAGTGATAGCGAAGGAGAATATAAAACTCCCTTTGCTGATTTTTGTGCTCAACACAGAATCAAGCATGAAACCACTGCACCTTATTCACCTCAACTAAATGGCATGCCGAAAAAAAGAATTAGACTTTAAAAAAAATGATTAATGCATTGTTGTTGACTTTTGGGTTACCCCAGAACATGTAGGGGGGGGGGGGTGTTGTGTTGTCAGCTACCTACCTTTTAAATAAGTGATAACATGAAAAATACCATTGTTCTTGCATATTTCGCGTCCATATTTTTGTGAGAATTTCGAGTATTTATCATGTCTAAGTGCGATTTTGTATATAAGTGTATTTCGGGTTGATTTTCCATTTTGATATGATTTTATACGCTTTTGGATGTTTTGAGTCATGTTTTGAAGGTTCGGAAAATCCGGGAGCCATTTTCTCAATCTGGCCCGCATCCCAAGGCCCAAACAAGCCTAAACTAGGCCGAGGTTAGACCCTAATTAAATTTCTCCAAGTCACGAACAAAATTCATGAGGATTCAAGCCAAGAAGATGGGTGGAAAGACCTCAAAACAACGAAAAACAGAAGAAGAGGTCAATGCACGTGTTTTCCATTCTAGCTCGCAAATTGAGGCCCAAGAAGGCCCGAATCAGACTTTACAAAAGCCAACTCAATGAAATTCGAGCCATGAATTTTTTTTGTCAAGGGGTCGAATTGAGAAGACGAGAGGAAGGCGTCCAAAACGGCGACGAAAGTCATCCAAAATGGTACCAGAGGTTGCCGTCGGCTGCCAGTCCGGCATTCTTAACAGAACCTCTCATTTTCTGCTCACTCGCCTGCTACCAGCCACTACCTCTAGCTTCCGGTTTGGCAGTCCGCGCGGTTTGTGCTGGTCGGTCCTGTTTTTAGCATGTTGTCTCCATTTTTTTACCGTAAGTTTCCCCTACAGACTCAGATTTGAGCGATTCAAGATGCTACATGACCAAGAGACATCTATAACTTTTCTGTTCGTGCCGTGAGCTGATTCCACACTAAAAATTCCCAGAAATCACGAGAAGTGTCAACATTTTAAAGGGCCAAACTTTTGTAACTTTATTTTACCCTTAATTAAGGGATAATTTCAGCAGATTTTAGGGTTGGAGATCTATATATACCCCTTCTCCTCTCATTTGTAAGCAAATTTTACTTTTGCCCTACTTTTATTTGCAAGAAACTTCCCCACTACTCTTCCCTCTTATTCTCTCTAGCATTTTCAGATCTTTTAGTCTTTGGTGAGGATTTTCTTCCTTCTCTTCAAGGAGGAAGCCATCTTTGGAGGAGAATTCGGAGACTATTCACAGGCTTGTGACACCCATCAAGATTCTCGGAGTTCTACAAGGATTCTTCAATATATTGAGCATTTCCTCCTCCTTCTCTTTTAAAAGAAGATATACCAACTGCTATAAAAAGAAGGAGATGGAGGACGAAGCATAGAATCTCGATTTATTGAACAACTGAAATTAC
This sequence comes from Ajuga chamaepitys, assembly GCA_958295605.1. Taxonomy (NCBI): domain Eukaryota; kingdom Viridiplantae; phylum Streptophyta; class Magnoliopsida; order Lamiales; family Lamiaceae; genus Ajuga; species Ajuga chamaepitys. The sequence goes on along the minus strand of OY282506.1, from coordinate 20,729,289 downwards.
TTTGCACCAAGCACTCAAGTATTCTTATTCAAAGCTTTAACGCATACAACACTCCAATATTCTTTCAAGTTTTTGTGCAACGTATACAAGAGCAAATATCAAGAAACAAAAGCATTCAAGTGAAGATTCAAGCTGCATCCAGATTCTCAAGTCAAGCTAGCTCTCAAGCTTTGCCTCAGACCTAATCCCTCTCAAACATGGAAGCTTTCCCACATCTCAACTTATATTCAATTTTAGAGGCAACTACCAGAAGTTGAAGAAAAACTTTTATTAAACCAATCTCACGAGCGAATCTTGAACGGGGAGTCCCTAATTCCGGGGTTCAAAGTAGACTAGGTGTTTTGAGGAACATGTGCATAGTAGATGAGTAGCCTTCCTCGGATATGCAAAAACTACTGTAAGAAGCTATGTTGGACTTAGATTTCGGCATAGCTAAGTTTGTACTGTATAAACAACCTGCCTTTTACTTACTTTTGCTGGAATACTATTTACGTACTGCATTGATTTGTAATAAAACAGATTTCTGCCTGAGCATTGCTTACTCTAAGTAACCTAAGACTAGTCTGTTTCGTGCCTACTATCTTAAGTCAGTTGACTATATTAGCTTTGCTGTATGAACAAGTTCCTTACAATAAGTAGCAAGCTACTGCTCAAAGTATTTTTAAAAAAAAAATCGAGTTAGATGTTTATTCATCCCTGCTCTAAACTTCTATCACTTGGGAGCAACAAGAGGGATATTCACTTCCGGGGAAATCGAGGTCCGCTTTAATTTTACCATACTCGTTTGTCAAGGAAATAATTTTCCTAATTTAAGGGAGTAAAAGATGATAGGTCAGCGAGCCAGCTTTAAAATAATATTTACTGTCAAACAAAAAATAATTTTTTTTACTCCCAAATTAGTATTGTGCATTTGGGCTGGGAAACTAGAAAACAACCTTGTTGTTTTAATATATATATAAATATATATATGTGTGTGTGTGTTTGTGTATAGACTAACTAGAAGTTATCCTAAAAAAATATTATTTTATAGGTGTATTAATTTATCTAAATATTAATAACTTATTAACTAAAAGAGTGTTTTTCCAGTACGATGAATACAAATTTATTTTTACAAACGTGAGTGCATTTAATTATATGCATTATACTCATTGAACTACTAGTATTATATATATATTCATCATACATAACATAATAAATATATATTCATCATGCCCCATGGATATCAATGCAGTTACATTGATGGATATGCATTATATCACATTAATTTGGAAGTTGAAATTTAATTAATACTATACACTATACATCATATCCATCATGCAAGGAAAATCTATATAAACAGAATATAAATTCATAAAAATAATATAATTTGAAGAAATTATTAATTTGTGATATTAATGTGACCACTAATTTATATGAGTTTTTTAAAAGATTAGTATCTTATTATTGTATCGAAATTGGTAAAGTTTTGAACTGGCCCAAGTCGAAACCGGAAAAAATTTATTTTAAAGAATTTATTAATTTATAGAGATTTTACTGTACAATTTGATACATTTGAAGGGAAATATATACTCCAATATATTTCTCTCTGTTTTACCAAAAAAAAAAAAAATAGGTTTGAAGAACTCAAATTCCTATCATTCTGTTATGAAAGAGGCGCTAACTAATAACGGAGCGATGAAGTGATTGTTAATTCAAATTCAAATACTTATGATCGTTAATGCATTAAAAAAAGTGATTGAAATAAGGGATATAAATGCGGCCAATCAGCTTAAATTTAAGCCCATTTAACCAAAAATCAAAACTACCTATACATGCCTTAAATTTGTAATATTACCTTATTATTGTGTTTGTACCGCACGCAGTATAACATGCAACATAATTTAATGTATAACTATCTAATATTACCGACGTAATCAATCGAACTGAGTATCATAATTTAACATGGCCTAAATTTATTAAAAAAAAAAATTATAATTAGTGTAGAAAAACACACAGAGAGAAATAGCAATTAAAATCTTTCCCGTGGGCCGTAACCAAACATAGCCCAAAAGCCTGATTTCATTTTCACACAATTAAATCACCCCACAAATCACATATTTTTCATAACTTTAATCGTCATTTACTGTACAAAGTAGTGATTTATTTGCACCTATTGAAACATACAAGTGGATTAGAAATACACTTATATTGATACAAGATGAATATGAATGGATCAGAAATGTCAGAAAACAATAGTGTCCCTCCATTTTCACCAATCAATTCCTAACCCTCTTGTGATGAAGAGATGGTCGATATACTTAACCACCGGAGTTGCCGAGGCTATGTAGCTCTGCATCTGACTTCTGGCTGATGTTTCTGGAAAGTAAACAATATTACTTGTAAAATTTGAAACAAGAATGACTATTTTGACCTGCCCTAGGCCCCACCTAACCCTACCTGGGCCCTTCGATGCAATTCATCCCTTGTGTTCGGCTTCACTAGTTATAACAAAAAATTAGCGGGCAAAAACTATATGGATCACCGATAAGACAAAAGACGAATTTATCAGCTCTCAATCCGACAAAACTGAAGTTATTAACAAGTATGAGAACTGTATTCACGAAAGCCCCGTCTGCTTGTGATGATAAGGTTGGGTTAGGCAAGTTATCCTACTTTTATTTTGTTTGAGCAGAACTAGAGTGATAACTGAGGGCTGTGCTTATTTTTTAATTTGAAGGACTAAAACAGATGAAACGACAATTTCCTCCTAAAATCTTAAAGTGAAATTACTTTAGCTGTGCCTATTCAAACAAATCTTAATTCAGATAATAGGAATAAATTGAACTCTATCAACCTCCACCCGTTTCACATCCACGTCCTTTGGAGGAAGCTAACCTTGGAGGACAAAACTCTGTCGGGTCTTCCACCAAAGTAGTTGTTGGGACGTATTAAATAAACTCATATCAAGGTATTTATCTAATTTGAAGTACAAATCCTTATTATCCTGTTCTTCCAAGTAAACGGGCCCTAAAGGTTATATGTCCTGTATCACTAACCTGAAAGATTGAACATTTTATGCACAGATCAAGAATACTTAATATCCATATTGCCTCAGAAGGCTAATTGTAGGTATCTACTCGATCAAGAGAGCTCACAAAACTATAAGTGAATTCATTTTTACGTGCCTTTTTCAAGCAATCATAGTTACAATCTAAGGGGGTGTTTGCATTTGCTTTTTCTAAGTGATTTTCAGCTTATAACTTGAGAAAAGCTATTTTGTAGTGTTTGCAAAACCAACTTCTGCTTTAAAAGAAATGCTTCCAATGTAAAAGTTAAAAGCAGAAATTTAATGCTTTTCTCTACTCAATGGCAATTATGTAAATAATATGATATTCTTTAAAAGACATAAGTCATTTTATAGTAAACACTCCAACTTCTACTTTACTTGAAAATCACTTTTTTTGCAAACACTACCTACTTTTTACATAAGTAATTTTTATAGAATCTCTAACTTTAATCATTTTTTCAAAAGCAAAAGCAATCGCAAACACTCCCTAAGTAACCCAAGTACAAATAGAATTAGGATTCACTCTCAGTTTGTTCCTTAATGACCAGAGCAACAAAATAAGACATCTCACGGAAAATAAAACTCACCATCTTCATTCAGTTTATTCAATAGTTGTGCTTTAGTGGGGAGGGCATACATTCCTGCAGCCACAGCTTTTCTAATGGCCCATCCATGGTAGGGAGCAAACACTTGTGTATACGCTTTTGAAGCTGGATCCTTTAAGGAGTTTCCCCTGTCAGAAATAACGTTACAGTTCTCAATTTCTCATATCATCGCTCGTCTTAGATACGTGTAAATCTAACCAAATAATATTTTTCCAGATATATTGAAAACGAAAACCAAAAACTCTAAGGCTTCCATCTTCATATCACGTACGATATTAATGAGATGCATAGACAGCCAGTGCAGAAGACCAGCATGAAGACTGTTGGCATAAGAGCAAGAGTGAGCACTAACACAAGGCCTCACTGGATCTATGATCTCTTATGCCAAGGTAGATGATAAATGATGTAAAATATATCACATGTTTACAGGAATATATTGTGCATATTTCGACTATTCTGAGGCCTTCTTCAGAGAAATGCTGGTTTATATTTTGACAAGTAAAAATACCTCACTCTTCTCTGGTTCCAAGCTATCCTAATATAACTCCGGTTTATGTATTTGAAGTAATTAACTCAAAACTCAGACAAAAGGCAGAAATAACTGAACACCTCACTGCCCCAAATTAAAGACTCCAGGGACAAGTAATCTTCCATCCTTTGCAATGGCAATGGGCCAAAAAAAAAAAAAAAAAGACGTAATGAGGAAGACAAGTAACAAATATAGCATCAATAGTATATGGCAAGTATCAAACTCAAGGGTATTAGAAAGTGAACATACTCCGAAGAAACAATATGCTCAAACAAAACCTTGACCATGTCAATTCCACGCTTCACTCTCAGCAGATTCCTCGTGTGACTCCCTGCCACCCTCACACAATTGGATTTAATATCATCATCCATCATCACAGGAACCAGTGATATTGATTTTGATGCCTCTGTAAGATCGTTCACCTGTAAAGAGTTGCAAAAAGAAGAAACAGAAATAAGGATACCACACTGAACAATAACCTATGTACTATACTAATTGCTGATCTCCCTCCCTCTCTCTCTCTCACACATATTAGGAGGGTGCTATAGACTATAGCAGTTACAACTAACAGAAGCTAATTTGGAAGAAGAAACATGCTACATCATATGTGCTCAACTTGGAAGACTTGTGGAAGATAACATACTCCAAATTGTAGAACAGACTATATTATTTATTTACCAATCAACCTATGATTGTGGTACAAGGAGAAAAGCATTAACCTCGACTCAATTGCAGAACAAGACAATACTATCTAAATTCATTGAGTTATTTGTGACTGGTGCAAATGGAAAATTATATAGATCAAGTTCACTACTCAACATCGCTCGAAAAAAATAGAAGCATTTTGATTCCGAATCCTACAAATAGGTAATCTGGAAATTCAGAATGGAATGGAAACAAAAAACAGAAATCGGCCTTTACAAATGAAATAATAAATAGAAAACAAGACAATTCTGAGAAACAAAGATTACTTTGGCTACGTAATCGAGTTCTGCGAACTTGAAGGCGATGCCGAGGCATCGGAAGAGAGGGGAGACGAGAGCGCAGGCATGGGAGAACGAATCGAGTTCGAGCCGAGCCTCTTCTCCAACCGGGCATTGATTTAAAGTGTTGGCCAATTCTTTGAAGGCTTCCGCCATTTTCTTGAGAGTTTTTTCTGTCTCCATTGGTTGATCGGCGGCTGCCTACGGTGGCGGAGGGCGAGGCCAAAGCCGGAAGAGCGGTGGTGGAATAAGGGTGCGTCCGACTGACGCCTATTTACACCTAGATCCTCTATTTCTGAAGATTAAATTAAAAATAAAAAAAAACGGTGTTGGAACGCCTATTTATACATCTCTATTATTGTCTTGAACTTCCAATTAAATGATTAATATGTAATTTTATTTGATTATGAGGGTGTATGGCTAAACATCTTATAAGTTGTTTCAAGAGCTTATAAGATGTCATTTTTAAGGAGCTTATAAGTTAATAAAGTGTTTGGATAAAAGAGCTTATAAGTTTGCAATTGAATATAGTGATTTAGCTATAAATTTGGGGTCTTATTTAAAAATTAATATTAAACACACATTTTGATTAGTGTGTGAAGTGTAAATAGTGTGTGAAATATGTGTAGTGTGTGAAGTGTGTGTTGTGTGTGTAGTGTGTGAAATGTGTGTAGTGTGTGAAATGTGTTTAGAGTGTGTAGTGTGTGAAAAATGTGTGAAATTTGAGTGTAATAATTAAGATCTTAAAAAATAAGATGGAAATAAGTTGGGATAAAGCAACTTATTTTTTTTAGATCTTATAAGCTCTTAGAGCTTATTTTTTGATCTTATAAGCTCCTACACATCTTATTTTGCCAAACATTTTACAAGAACTTATAAGCTAATAAACAGCTTATAAGATGTTTTTAGGAGCTTATAAGCTCAGCCAAACACCCTCTACGTCTCCAACACTTGTCATGCTCCACTCACTTACATGGCAAAAAGTATAATAATTTTCACCAATCATCTAAAAGAAAGGAACTAATGAACAATTAAAAAGAAAAAAATGCGAATAACATCAAAACTGAACAATAGAAAAGAAAAAAATGCGAATAACATTAGAACACTCTCAACTGTGTTTTTTCTCACTTGCACTTCCTAAACTGCGTTTTGAGGGGTGTTTGCAAATTAAATAAGATGTCACACCTAAGCTCAAAGACTAAGGATGCACACGTTAGCTTAAAATCGTAAAAATGAGGAAGGAAAAAGACAGAGGAATGGGGGAGAATTTGCAGAAAGAAATTCATTCACCGAAAACATGCACCACTCGTACCAACTGATACACAATATTACAAAGTTGGTTACCCAAAACGGCAGCGTTTTAGGGACTCCTGAACTTACTCAATTAAAAGAAAATCATTCTCACACTTCTATAAGTAATGCGTGCTTCTCCCCTAATAACTAATAACATAAATAACTTAAAAAAAAAATAGTAGAAATGGAAACAGGGAATATAGTGGCTTTTGAATACTCTCCCCTTCAACTTGTCTTGCCCTCAAGACAAGAGGTGTGGATATTTAACCTCGATCTCCTCGTAAAACTCCCACGTAGCTTCCTCTACGGGCAAGTGAGTCTATTGAATAATAACTTGGGTAGCTGCAGCATTTCCCCTTTTAACCATCCTCCTGGTCAATACTTTCATTGGTTGAAGCAACACCTTCCCCTCAGCATCGAACTCCGGTAGGCTTGCAGATACAGTCGTGGTTGGGCCCACTCTTTTCTTCAATAACGATACATGAAAAACTGGATTCACCTTAGCTGTGATAGGTAGCATAAATTTATAAGCCACTGTTCCAATCTTTGCAACCACTTGAAAGGGCCCAGTGTGTTTCGGGCTCAGTTTCCATATCTTGTCTTTGTGAAGAGTAGCCTTCCTATAAGGTTTTTGTTTGAGATAAACGCAGTCTCCTACTACAAACACCCTCTCAGTCCTCTTCTTATCCGCATAAACTTTCATTCTTTCTTGCGCTTTCCTCAGCAGCTCTTTGAGTTTCTGATGTATATCTTGTTTATGCTTCAGAATTTCTATCACTCCCTCTACTGAGCTCTGTATTTGGGAATCAAAGGTAAGGGGAATGGACTTAAATCCGTACAATGCCTCAAATGTTGACATCCCTATAGCAGTGTGGAAGCAAGAATTATACCAATATTCTGCTAAGGGTAGCCATGAAACCCATAGCTTAGGACTCGAACCACACATACACCTTAAGTAAGTTTCCAAGCACTAGTTCACCCTTTTGGTTTGCCCATCAGATTGAGGGTGATACACCGTACTCATGTGTTGTTAAACCCGGATTAACTTGAGAAGCTGCTGCAAAATTGACTAGTAAAAAGTTTGTCTCTGTCACTCACAATGCTCTGAGGCAAGCCATGAAGTTTGTAGATGTGGTCAAGGAAGACGCCAATCAATTTATAGGTTGTCAATGGATGATTCAAGGCAAGAAAATGACTGTATTTGGTGAACCTATCCACCACCACCCAAATAGTGTCCTTTCCCATTGATAGAGGTAGCTGCTCGATGTAATCCATTGAGATATGTGTCCACGCTTGAGCTGGTACAGGTAGAAGTTGTAGTAATCCAGGGGTTTTGAGATTCTCATGTTTGCTCAATTGGCATTGATGGCAAGTAGAGAGTTTCTCATGCACTAGTTTCTTGATATTCGGCCACCAGAAGACATCAGTCACCCTTTTTAGTATTACGGCTTCTCCAGAATGCCCACCAAAACTAGAGGAGTGCATATATTCAACAACTTGCCCCCTCAAGTCCGTATGTTGCCCAATGTATAACTTGCCTTTGTATCTAATTACCCCATCCTTCAACACATAATAAGATACATATTAAGGAGTAGTTATCCTTTCATCTATTATGTTCTGGGCTTCTGCATCTCCTTCATAACTCCGCTGAATTCCTTCCATCCATACAGGTGTAAGAACAGTGATGGCTTTATACTCAACTACCTCCTGTTCTACCCTTGAGAGAGCGTCAGCTACCTTATTCTCTGCTCCTTTATTAAATTCAATTTTATAATCGAATCCCAACAATTTCGTTAGATATTTGTGTTGCAGCGGTGTGAATACTTTTGTCTCTAGCAAATACTTCAAGCTTTTCTGATCTGTCCGGATTATGAAGGGGGCATATAAAAGATAACTTCTCCATTTTTCACCAGGTAATATTATGGCAAGGAACTCCTTTTCATAGATGGATAATCCCATATTCTTGACACCCAAAGCTTTACTGATAAAGGCCAAGGGATGTTGTTCTTGCATTAGAACAACTCCTAAACCTCCATAACTAGCATCCGTCTCGATTACAAAGGTTTTGGAGAAATCTGGCAGCTTAGGACAGGGGTTGCCACCATTGCGTCCTTTAGTTTAGTGAAAGCTTCTGCTGCATCTAGATTCCATTGAAAGTTCCCCTTTCTTAGTAAGTTTAGTGAGAGGTTTAGCTATTATTCCATAATCTTTCATAAATTTTCTGTAGTAACCAATCAAGCCTAGAAAACCCCTTAAAGCTTTCACACTCATTGGTTGTGGCCATTCCACCATTGCGTTGATCTTTCCAGGATCAGCATAAACTCCTTGATCACTTATAATATGTCCTAGATATTTAACTTGAGTTTGTCCAAAGGTGCATTTAGGCAACTTGGCAAAAAGTTTATGTTCCCTCAGCTTTTGTAATACCAGTTTCAAGTGTTTCACATGTTCTTCCATGCTCCTTCTGTTGATGAGTATATCATCAAAGAACACGAACACAATTCCTCGAAAAAGAATTAAACACTTGATTAATAACAAATTAAAAAGTTCCTGGTGCGTTCGTGAGCCCAAACGACATAACCCTGAATTCATAAAGGCCCGAGGCAATAACAAATGTTGTCTTGTGTATATCTTCAGGAGAGACTCTAATCTGATGGTGACCAACTCTCAGATCGATCTTAGAGAACACTTTAGCCTGGCCCAGCTCATCCATCAAATCTTCAATTAATGGAATAAGATAGTTGTCTTTTATTGTTATGGAATTAAGCTTCCTGTAGTCTACACAGAACCTCCAACTGCCATCTTTCTTCTTTACTAGCAGCACTGGAGATGAGTAAGGACTGTTGCTGGGTTGAATAACCCCTGTTTGTAACATTTCCTTGACCAATGCTTCTATTTCTTGTCTTTGAAGGAAATGATATCTGTAAGGGCCCTGCTTAATTGGTCCCATTCCTCTTTTTATAGGAATCTTGTGAACTAAATTTCTAGAAGGTGGAAGACCACTGGGATATTCCAAAAACATCCTTGAAATCTTGTAAGAGAGACTATACTCTAACTGCTCTACCTTCCCCCTTTGCCCAGTCTTTAGCCGATATAAGGCAGAGATGAGCAATTATCATCTCGCTTTGTTCTTTTCTGATCAATCTTTTCATCTGTTTCCCTGTGACCACGCTGACTCTAGCTTCTGGTTGAGCTCCATGTAATGTGATTAGTCTTTCCTTAAGCTAAAATTGAACACAATTTTCCTTGAAGTCAAAAGTTATAGGGCCAAACTGACTTAATAAATCCACGCCTATTACCAAGTCACACCTTCCCAATTTGAGCAGCCTCACAGCAGTGCTAAACTTGCATTCTCTCATCTCCCACTCAAAACTTCGAACACTTTGAATTGCATTCAATTTGAGTGCCATCAACCACAATTACTAATAGAGGATGTGTATACTCAACTAGACAGCCCACTTGCTCAGCTGCTTGCGGATCTAATAAACTATGTGTGCTCTCTGTGTCAAGCAGTATGGTTAGGTCTCTGTTTTCAGCTTTACCAATTAACTTGATAGTGTCAGGGTGTATTTGTCCCGCTAAAGCATTCAAAGAGATCTGAGGATGTTTTTCCTCGTCACAGTCCTCCTCAAGTACCAATTTATCAGGTAAATTATCTCCTGGATCCAAGACTATCACAATAGCTTTTGACATCTATACCCTATGTGATAAGTTTCATCACAATTGAAACAAAGGTTTTCTTCCTTTTGGCAGTCATTTCCTCAACAGTCAACCTCTTAATAGGTGGTTGCTTATCTCCACCTTGTGTCACCAGCTTTGGCTTGAATGTCGGTTCAAAATTAGTTTTGTTCCAACTGTTAGAGTATGAGTTTACTGGTTTCCCAACTCCTCTGCTGCCTTTGGCCAATACTTACAACAGATTTTCTTGCTTTAGGGCTAGTTGAGCAGCTGCCATCAGATTGCTAGGGCCCAACATGTCCACCACCTTGCCAATCTCATCCCTCAAGCCACTCACAAAACTTTGAATGAAGTACTCTTCAGATAGGGACCTGTTCATCTTAATCATAAAAGCCTTGATTTCGTCAAATTCTTGTATATAGTTCTGTACAGAACAATTTAGAGTGTTTTATTTGCATATTATGAAAATTATCTAAATTTATCTTAGTATTTGATAATTTTGAGGGTGCAAAAATACACAGATTTTACAAAATAAATACACAAAGGGTAGGTCTGCCCCAGCAGGTCTCTGAACTATTAAAATTATTATGTTCAAGTTCCTACATGAACTTATGAAAGTGGACTTAAAAACAATAATCTTTAATAGTTCAGGGTCTCGGACAAATATTTGATAATTAAGGGATATATATTACTTAAAAAAAAAGTAGTCTTTTGAGGCAACAAAAAGTGGTTTTAAATAATGAGTATTTGTCTCAACTTATGAGTATTTGTCACAACTTTATTATTCGAGACAACATGTCGTCACTAATTAGTTGTCTCAATAAGACGGACGCAAATAATATATTTGTGACAGCAAAAGTGGTCTCAAACGCATCTCAATTTATTTTGCAATAACTAGTTGTCTCTAAAAGTAGTCTTAAAATGGTCTCAAATAATTTGTAGAGAAATTTGTGACAACAAGCGGTCACAAATAATTTATTGTTTGTGACCACAATGATTGTCTCAAAAAAATATTATACAAAAGATCGTTTTTATTGTAGTGTATATACATTCTCCAATTAAAAAATTGGATCAATCTTTTTAATAATTAAGAAACATATATAAGTATTTTAATAGTTAAAGACCTAGACATGCACTCATAAAAGTTTTTTTTTTTTTTGTTTTTAGGGAAGGAGGTCATAAAAGTTATATATGGTGTATTCAATATATAAAGTACAAATGAACACCATTATAACTTGTGTTTGTTTAGAATGTGGGAGACGTATAAGCATAAAGTTATATACATATATTATGATCTGGACTAGAGGGAGGCGGGGGCAAATGAAAAAGTAGAAACTACTGAGATTTTCATTTTTGGTAGTACCTATCTTAATACTACAATAAAATAATTTTGTAGTGACAAAATTTATAATACCATAATTGTTGTCTCTAATCCACAAAACAATTTACAAATTATAAGATTTTTTTAAAGATAATTAGTTATTAAAAAAAACATTTGAAATGTTATTACTAGGACAAGGTTGTTGAGAAAAAATATTTTTTTTCGAATTATACAGATGTTTAAAATTAATTCGTATTTATTTAAAAATAACTTTTTATGGTCTAAGTTTGAATCTGGATACACTAGGATATTATCCAACTACAGGCTACTGCCTACTTAAATAGCTAAGAATTAACTGAAGGGCAATTTTATTCACACCACCAACTCCTCTCTTCACACCACCATTTTTTGTTGACAAAAATAAACATGAGTAAATAGACTAAAATATTCTTTTCTTTATCTGCTTTTATTTATTTTTAAATAATTTTGCAAAAAAATATCCCCTCCTCACAGTTTAGAATTTTAAATAAATATCTTAGAACCCTAATTCATCAATTAATTCCACCAAATTTACCTACAAACTCATAAATCAAGGAAGAAATCAATCATGGATGAAGGAAAGCCTAAAGATCCTAACTACACTTTTTTTTTTTTCTGGTTAAGTTAACGATTGTTTGCAAAACACATTGTTGCTTCGAGAATTCACAATTCTGACCTGCGTTATCATGTTGTATAAACTTATACGGCCGGTTATGGCCGACTAGTTGTATGAATTCTGACCATTACTTGCCAAACTGTATTAGCTTGTTCGGTCATTACTGACCAAACTATTGTAAAAAAATTGGTTAGCATCCTATATTAAACGTGAGTAATAACCATTTCGGTGGATACACGCCGAACCATCATAACATCGGTCAATAGTGACCATAGTTTATAAACTAACACGGCAGCTTATGACTGAACAATTGTAAGAATTTTCGCCATTAGTTGCCGAACTTAATTAGTTTGTTCGGTCATTACTAGAGCTGTCAAAAAGGTCGGGCCAACATATACAATCGGGTCGGGCCAAATTTTTTCGGGCTCAGCTCAACTGAGCCCATCCTCGGGACATCAGGTTGTCGGGCCAGTTTCGGCCCGCTGCATTTTTTTTTCTAAGAAATTTTGTTTAATACCAAATTTCCACACACAAATTAAATTTATTAAAAATTAAAATACGCTTATATAATAAATAAACAAGACGAGTATTATGAACTATAATTAAAATATTTTATAGACAAGCAATCACTTTCTTTCGAGTTTTTAATTGTTTAAAAGAAAAAAAAAGTATCACTCTGTCGTGGATTATGAAACATATGAGGCAATTAATTAGTTATAGAAAGACTTTACTTGATTTTGAAATTCACATCATTCCATAATAAAACTTATGAGAGAAATTATTTTCATATCATTTCTATAGGTTACTTTAGTTTGGATGAATAAATTTGGTATTGAATTAGCTCAATGGAACACAATTGTAAGAACGTGCACCAATTACACAAATTAAACCTATTAAAATTTCAAACTTACAAATTCACCGTACATGAAATCAAACACACTTAGAAAGTTAGAACTTCAAGTTCTACACAACACAAAATAACAAATATTAAAAGTAGACACACAAATTTCCACTCAAAAAATATGGAGGGAGTGTTCCCTCTAAAAATTAATTGGAGGAAAAATTAAAAAAATAATAATAAAAAAAAAAGAGAAAAAAAAAAGTCGGGCAGAGCCCATCGGGCCCGTCGGGCTGCTCGAGTCGGGCTAATTTATTTTCGGGCCAGTCCAATTTTTTTTTTTCGGGTTGGTCGGGCCGGCTCATCAGGTCGGGCTCATTTTGACAGCTCTAGTCATTACTGATGGAACTGTTGTAATTTTTTTTGTTAGAATCATTGTCTGCGTCAATTCCTTATCTTGGTTTTGGTGGGTTTAATGGAAAACCCCTAGATCTTCCAATACCCTCTTCAAAGTTTGAAAGATGATGTTTGGTGTTCATAAAAAATGCCTATTGGTTATTTTTCCTCGATTCTTCTATCAGATTCTTGTTCAAATAAGAAATTTTTGAAGATAGAGAATGAGAGAAGAGAATTAGCCCGTCAGCCTTTTGTCTTCCAATATCTATTTATTTTATTATATTTTATTTTTTAATTGATAAGGGTACAAATGTCTAGAAATGTAGTGTAGAAAGTTAAAAATATAAAAATTAAATATGTGTTGTTGTGTAGACAGAAATAGTTGTGTGGAGAGAGGATTTGGTGGTGTTAATAGAATTCCTCTTAACTGAAATAAATCATATATAAATATTTGGATTAACTTGCCTCGTCACTATCTAATCAATTCGAATTTTCTGTTACAGTAGGTGTTTCATTCTCTGTTACACTTATTCATTATATGACACATATTAATTTATGACATCATGTTATACACGTATACATTGGTGATTGTAGTAAAACAGAAGATGTAACACTAAATGTAACGGATTATCTCATGGCCTATCTACTAGCACATGGAGAATAGCTGCTAAAAGATTAACATTATTTGGATCAAAATTGTGTTGTCTGGGAAAAAAAGAATCGAGTTTCAACGTAAATGTTTCACGTCGTTAGTTAAAATTGAAAAGAAAAATTAACTGTTAATGAATAAGTTACTTATAATTAAAAAGTTAAATTAAAATATATAAAAATTTAATAAATGAAATTAGTATTTAGAAGTTTATACTTCTACTAAATTGACAAAATAATGTGTATTAATGAGGGCCCGACTGGCCAAGTGGTTAAATAATGTTTGCTACAGAAATAAACTATTATTTTTAGCTAATGTTACGTACCGTTGGTTATATTCATATCTGATGGATCGATCCTAATATAGTTGAGATATATATATTTGATTAGATATTTGATATCTTGTCAGATATATTTCCGATAGGGATGAAAATCTTATTTATAATAGGAGAAATATCTCGCCCATACCAGTATATATATTATATTCGTAGGGTACAAAATTAATACACCACAAAAATACGTTTCTCCCTTTTCTCTTGGATTCTTCTTCTTGGAGTATCATCGAAGTCCTCCAAGAGTTTCTCCCTTTTCTCTTGGATTTCTTCTTGGAGTATCATCGAAGTCCTCCAAGAGTCTAAGGTGTACAATAAACGACGGACACTCTGGTGGTGTTCGTCAGGACAGACTTGTAGACGATCAAAGCGAGATCCAACATCTAGCGAATCGATTAATTTTATTTTCGCTGCATCAACTGAGGTATATATCGATTCCCTATATACGTGTTTATGTGTTTTAGATGCGTTATTTCTGACCGTGGTATCAGAGCGTGTATAGATTCGTTCTCGCCCTGTGTTAATCCCCTTTAATTTCCCATGTCGATTTTTTATTCCATTGGGATTTTTAAAAAAGGATTAATTTTTTTATTCAATTGAATGTTCCATGTTTTTTTTTTCTTTAAAAAAATTGAATAATAGAATTGAGGAATGACAAAAAAAACTCTTTTCTAACCTTGCTCTCGTCTTGGCCATGTCCGCCAGCCACGACGGTGACGACTGCGGCGACGCTTGCTGCTGCTGCGTGAGGTGGTGACGGGCTCTACGGGGTGACGGGTCCGATGAAGCTCGATGGGGTGCGAAGGCGAAGGCAACGACAACGTGGATCTTCTGCTGTTGCACTGCTTCGTTGTTGATTGTTGTTGAGCGACGGCGGCGGCGGCGGCTGCGGTTGCTGCGCTGCCCTGCTTCGCTACTCCACCTGCGCGCGGCTGCCCTGCGCGCTGCTGCACTGCTGCCCTGCGCGTCGTTGCTCCTGCTGCCCTGCTACTGCTGGACGGCGACGGCGGTCGCCGGTTGCGGAGGCGGCGGCAGCGGCAGCGGCAGCCTCCTGGACTAGGGTTTGTGGGTTCTGGGCTGGCCCGATTTTGGGCTAAAAAACTCTGTTTTGGGCACTATAATTGGGCCTGAACTTGTTTCTTTTATATCTGAATGGGTTTTATTAGAGTGCTTGCTCACTAAAAAAAAAAAGGAGGCAAATATGGGCTGCCCATTAAATCAGGCTGCAATTTTTTTTGACCGAACGTTATATGTAAATGTCCAATTTTTAATTGGGCTGATTAAAAACAATAAAAAAAAAAATTTGGGGTGGGCCATTTTTTTTTTTAATTACATGCACCATGTGATTTAATTTATTGATTACGTATTTTGATTACGTAATGTTGATTGATGTATGTGTGAGATAGTTGATGACAATGGTGGTTATAAGATGTCCCGATGTAATTTTCTTTTATTGGAACATGTAATATGAACGAAATTTGTAATTCTTTTTATTATTTTTCGTTTTTTACTAGGGCTCATGTATTAGAGGGGCCATTTTTGAAGGCCATGTAATTTTTTTGTTGTTTCGTATTTACCACCATAGGTCCTTGACATCTCACTATTTTTTTATGGATGTTTCTTGAGAGTAACATTTTTTTTATTCTCGATCATTTAATTTTTTTATTATCGTCTTCAATTGAGTGGGAGATGATTATGAGCCTATGTGGCGAAATTTTCGATCTCACTCACTCGTGAGAAATAATAAAATTTTATTTGGACCCGAATAAAAAATATTAAAAAGACAAACTTCTAACATATTGCGCATAATATTAACAGAAATGGATGCCCAAGTAGCTTTTTTTTTTTTATCTTTACGGCTCTGGCAAATTAGATGACCAGAACTATGCCATGTGGCATCGTAAGATCAAGTTTCTGGTACACCACGAAAATGTCCTTGATCATTTCATCAATACTATGACCATGCCGGTTGAGCCAGAGAACAGTCAAAATGCCCAATATCGTCGTGATTTGGATGCGTATAATAAGTGGGTGAATCAAGATCATTCTACAAGCTATATTATGCTGAGCTGCATGCAGGATCATCTGATTCGTGAGTTCGAGAAGTTTCCTACAACTAAAGAGCTGTGGGACGGCTTAAAGGTCACGTACGTCACTAACTCGGCAACGAGACTAAGGGATTTAATCCTTAAGTTTAACCAATACGTACTTGACCTAAAGCACACTATGGGCCAGCATCTTGATGTCATGAAAGACATGATTCGAGAGCTTCAAAATGCTGGAAATGAACTCACCGATGAACAACAAGTTTTGGCAGTCCTAAGGTCGCTGCCTGAGTAGACTTGAGAACAGGTTAAACTTGTGTTAACACACAACGAGCAAATCCAGACCTTTGACAGCGTCGCCAGTCATCTTAGACTCGAGGCTGACCGCCGAGAGGCAGAAAGAGCACAACCAGCTGCTTTCGTCGCACACGCTGGGCAACACAAGCCTAACAAAGGCAACTGTTGGAAAAAGCAAAAGGATGCTGGACAAAGCAACGCAAAAAACAAAAACTTGGGCCCGCAAGGTGAAAAGGCTAAAAAGCGTCACCGTGGTAAAAGGGGCGGAAAGAAGAAAGACACTTGCTATAGCTGTGGAAAGACAAATCACTTTGCTCGTAATTATACTGAGCCAAATAAGGTAAGACCTGCTCCTAGCTCTTCTTCATTTGTTTGCTCACATGTGTTCGTTGCTAACTCTCTCCATGGTTGGATTGTAGACTCGGGAGCAACCAAACATGTGACAAGAGATAGAACAAGATTTGTAGATTATCATCGAGTACCAGCGGACAGCCACTACATTGCTATGGGAAATGGCGCGCAAGAAGAGGTTGTTGGAGTTGGGTCATACCAAACTTAGCACTGGGCGCGAGCTGCTCCTTAATGATGTGTTTTATGCGCCTAGTATTCGGTGTAATTTACTTTCAGTTTCAGCACTTTTGAGTCAAGATTTTTCTTTTCTATTTGAAAAGACTATGTTATCCATTTTTCTTGGCAACAACCTTTATGGCATAGGTCATATGAACAATGAATTTTTCATGTTGGATTTATCTATTGCATGCACTTCTTTTGTTTCTTCGTCTGTTGATGTTATGAATGATTCTATTAAATGACATGCAAGGTTAGGACACATAGGACGTGAATGGATGACTAGGTTATCTAGAGAAGGTCTTTTAGGCAATCTCGCTAAAGTCAACCTTCCTGTGTGCTAACCATGTTTGGCAGGAAAAGCCTGTCGGAAGCCTTTTGGAAAGGCAAAAAGAGCTACTCAACCTCTAGATTTAGTTCACTCGGACATATGCGGACCTGTAAATGTGAAGGCACAACATGGTGCATCCTATTTCCTCATATTTATTGATCATTATTCGCGCTACGGTTCAGTGTATCTCCTATCTCACCGCTCATAAGCGCTTGATTGCTTTAAGCGATTCTTAGTGGAGGTTGCGAACCAAAGAGATAGGAAACTTAAAACTTTCCGCACTGATAGAGGGCGAGAATACTTGTCTGATAAGTTCAAACAATACTATGAGGAAAAAGGGATCATTAGGCAACTGTCAATTCCATATACTCCGCAACAAAATAGTGTTGCAGAGAGGAGGAATAGGACACTTCTGGACATGGCCACATCAATGATGGGGCAAGCAAATCTACCAATATCCTTTTGGGGAGATGCAATCTTAACTACTGCTTACATATTGAACTGTGTGCCGCTAAGTCATTTCCTTCGATGTCGTATGAGTTGTGGCATGAAAGAAAGCCTAACTTAGAAGGCGTGCACCCTTGGGGGTCAGTTGGGTTTGTTCATAATACTTCTCATAAGCCTGGGAAGCTTGATCCTAGAGTAGTCAAACATATCTTTATAAGATATTGTGACCATTCGAAAGGCTATGTGATGTATGGTGAATATCCTGACGGAAGAATGACAGAAATTGAGTCACTCAATGTCAATTTCCTCGAGGAGGAATTTCCAACAATTGGAGAAGTTAAAGGAGATCTTAAACTGTATGAGTTACAAGGTCATATAAATGCCTGACAGAGAGTTGCCTGAATTTTGATGGAGAACCATGGATTCATTAGGCATAATTAGGGTTCAAGAGAAGGAGTTCTACTCTGTTAATTAAATAATTCCTGTCTAAATCTATTTTGAAGTCGTTGATTCATACTTAATTTGTGAATTTTTTTCAGTTTATATGTCCCATTAACTTTTCTGTTCTTGTTGTTTTTCATTATTTTTTCAATGTTAGAATGAAAAGATCAATATGTTAAAAAGAAAAAAGCATTATGTTTCACGTGGGAAAATTTTATTTTTGATAAAGTAACTTACACTGCAATAGAAACAGTGTACATCGACGCTAAATTTTGTTATTTTGTGATGTTGATTAGTATCACGACTAAAAATACCTACGCTTGTAAAAGCGTAGCAAGTTGTGTCGTTAAATTTGAAGTCACAAATTTTTCCACGACGCAAAAGCTATGCATGGGTAAACTTAATTTAGTGGCACCTCTGTCAATGCATTGCTAATATCAAATATGGTAACACTAGTATCTGCCACCACCATAAAGATCCATAATATTTGTGTAGTACATTGCCGACGTTAACCACTGATTTGCATCATTAAATTACCGATGCTTTCAATAATAAATGTCATTAAATAAGTGACGCTAGTAAAATTACATGTCACCAAATTACCGACCTTCATTACATTAGGGTAATTAGATTTGCAATACACCTTAGAATTAATGTCATTAGATTTACAATACAATTTAAGGTCAGAGCCATAAAATTAGTAACTCACCAAAGTAAGCGTCTCCATATTTAGTGACACTTCCTTTTTTAATTATTTCTTGTCTTTAAAATGGTGACACTTTCTACGATGATTGTCCCTAAATTAAAAATAACTCAAAACAACAAAAGAATACATGAAAATCAAAACAAAATACTTCAATATATATGAAATAGTTCGAACATAAATTTGAAATCAAATTACACATCATCATAATTGAAATTTGTCTTAATAACCAAGATCTTCAATAAAAAAAAAAAAAAAAAAGTTGTTCGCGATATGGAAATAAACTACTAAGATAATGATAACTTTCAATGCTTCTATTTTCTTCTATCACCTTTTTCTCATTCCAATGCAAATAAAATGCAAATAATAGATTAATTAGTTTCTTTTTGAGGCATTTGTGGTCCATGACAAAAAAAACAAAAACAAATAAAAATCAAAGAGACACATATAGAATATTGAGACTTGATGTTCAGCAGTTACAATACCTTTAATTCTCTTTGAAACTTGACATGAGCTTCTTTAACTTAGATGCATCAAACTACCAACATGCAAGAAAGAAAATATGCATTTTTATGAGATAACAAAGAGAATAATAATACCTCACTCCAAGATTGAAATAATGTACAATCGTAATAAGGTGTGCTGGTCCTTCTAGCACTATGCATGGATGCTTGTGATAATGAACCAAAAGATAATCAGAAACTAGAAAGTAATAAAGAAAGTTATTAGTGTAACCGGATACACTATGTAACTAAAGGTTAGTGAAACAAACTGTATAAGAAAAAAACTCCAACTAGATGACAAATATCTAGAATCAGAAATACTATTATACAAGTCCACCGCAAAATTATATGATCATAACCAAAGAATTGAAACCCATACCTAAAATAATATAATAGGTCCAACCAGAGATTTGAACAAATTTTCTCTTCATAGGATTGACGATTTTCTCAGAAGCTCTTCACAGCCCTCTGCCATCATGAAATCATAAGAATGCAATTGAGTACTAGCAAAAGTTTGATAAGGAATTCACAATAGTAATATGTTATTCTATTTACCGGACCTCCTATAAGATGCAATTTCTAAAAGTTAAGTCCTGTGCGTACAAAAATGACATCAGTGATAGATCAATATACATATAAATATCCATATGTGTAACAAATACGAGAGAATGCACCACCATCTGATCCATGATCATAATACAATGTATGTCAAGGCACTTTCTCTATCAAAATACCACAGGAAACAATACTTAACCAAACAAAGACGTATTGAATTGTTGAAACTAACCTTAATAATGTGAGTTTCCGAAGACCTGTGGCTAACGCCCACGACCATTCATGTGAACCACTCCTGCAGCTGAATCCTCTGCACGCTTCCTTGCTACTACATGTATTATGGCAGAGGCATCAGAATCCTACAATAAACAATATACCGACTGTAAATACTCAAATAAACAAGAACATGATTCAGGTCTACTGAAATCCTGCATAACATAGTTGGTAAGGGGCTTATCCATCAAATAAGCCATTTGCATTGGAAGATTAATCTATGGATCATATTTCTTTCAAAACAGGCTACCGCTCTTTCCATTAAGTAAATGTAAGATATAATTCTTCGTTAAACTATAGCTAGGACAGTGTAGTAATATTACCTTAGTATAATTATGTACAGGAGACAAACAAGATACGAACGTTTTATCTGTTATTCATGTTCAAGCAATTTTAGTCTTCTTAAACCAGAAGTGATGGCCTAAATAACAACTTACTATATTTTTGCTCAGCTCCGCATCAAATAAAGCATATGTTCATTTAGTGATGGCAAAACCATAACTTTTCCTCTCCATTTTAAAAATTGAAGGTGTCAAACTAATTATCCTCTGAAGCTGGTCGGACAGATCATACATTACAACCTGAGATGGTTATTTAACGTCAAAATTCATTCAATGGAATATAATCACCAAATTAATAGCCTTTTTTTTTTTTTTTTTTTTTTTTTTTTTTGTAGAAGATCAAAGTTTACTACATTTCCAAATTATGTAATATGTACCAAAACATAAGTAATTGAAACATGGAACATTGTAGACATAATAGACTCCAACAACCTAATAGAGGTAACTACAGGAGTTTAAAGAGGGAAGGGTAAAGTGGCAAGGAGATTCGATTACTTGATGATTGAATAACTGTGGTGTATGAATGATAGAAGATATCAGATTTTAATACAACAGATGAGTGTTGTATCCCAAAACAAAATACAAGGGTTCAATAAAAGAGAGAGAAAACAAAAAATTAGGTTAGAAACTTCATTACCTATTGCCTATTGATTGCACTAGGAAAGACAATGTATAATGATGCTAATTTATGTTACTTTGTAACGCTAATTAGTGTCACGATCAAAAGTACCTGCACTTGCAAAAGCATAGCTAGTTGCATCACTAAATTTAAAGTCACAATGTTTTTTCACGATGCAAGGTTATGTGTGGATAAACTTAATTTAGGGACCTTTTTTGTCAATGCATTGTTAATACTAAAATATGGCAACACTAATTTTTGTCACCATCATAAAGATCCGTTGTATATTATGTAGTACATTCCCGAATCGAATCACTAATTGCGTCGTTTAATTACCAAAGCTTTCAATAACAAGCGTCTTTAAATAAGTGTTGCTAGTGAAATTACATGTCACCAAATTACCAACATTTGTTACAATTAGTGTAATTAAATTTGCAACACACCTTAGAATTAGTGCCATTAGATTTGTAACAAAATTTATGTTTAGTGCCCTAAAATTAGTGACACCAAAGTTGGCATCTCCATATTAGTGACTTCTTTTAGTCTCTTCTCTAAATTTTTGACATTTTCTACAATGATTGTCCCTAAATTAAAATAACTAAAAATGAAAAATAATAATATTTAATTAAAAGAATACATGAAATCAAAACATAATACTCCAATATACTTATGAAATAGTTCGAACATAAATCCCGAATCCAATTACACATCATTATAATTGAAATTTTTCTTAATCACCAATATCTTCAAGCAAATAAGAAAAAAAATTATTCTCGATGGAAATAAACCACTAACTAAGACGATGACAATTCTAATGCTTGCATTTGTCCTCAATCACCTTCCAAGTGCCTGTGTAAAATAAAACACAAACAATAGCTTAATTATTTTATTTTTTTATATTTTTTTTAATGCGTTTTGGCACATGCAGCACTTAGAGGGTGTTTGTCAAAACTTATTTAAAACATCTTATAAACTCTCGCATTTTAACCTCTATTTTTTCTTTTGTGGTCTCTATGATCTCATCATCGCTTTCAATCTGAATCCAATCTTTTAATTTTGTTTTTGTGTTCCATTGTTTTTTCTTCTCGTCTATTTTTGTAGTTTCTTCATACTCTTTTTTTTTTTGTTTGCCTTCTTTTCTTCCCTTCTACTTTTGTAGTTTTTTCCTCAAGCGTTGTTTTAGTTGTATCTTTCTCATTTCTTCTTTTTGCTCTCTGATTTCTATCATTTCTATTGTCTCTGCTGTCGCGTTTAATCTTCCTTCGACAAATTTAGTATTTTGATTTTGTGCAATCAAGAACCTCACGTCATTTGCATTACGTAAGACTATTTTTTTGTAGTATTTGGGTTCATTTTGTCCCTGTATTAGAATTATCTTAGTAAGATTACATTTTTCAATGTACGAACTTATTAGTGTTGGTAATTGCAAAGTAACTTATTACATTTTCTATGGATTTAATGTTCTCCTTGTTGAGCATCCAACATATACTATTGCTATCTCATTAAACATGGTTATTGTTTTGTTGTAGATTCCTTGATGAACGTTAAGTTTTATTCTGTACATGTAGTATATTAATTATCATTTAATGTTAGTGTGTACGTCATTTTAAAAGTATCATAAAGATTATATTATGAGCATATTTTTACCATGGTATTGCTTTCGCTTGCTCATCGTAGCACTTGCTGCATATTGCAGTACTCTCACTTTTGTGCATCGATCTGCAAATTTTGCAGGAGTCATACTATATATTTGCCTCATTTTCAACACCTTCAATTGTACAGATGAAAATAATACTCCCTCCGTCCCGATTAAAGCTTCCTACTTGCCTTATCGGTCCGTCCCACTTAAAGTTGCCAGCCCAAAAAAGGAAACTAATCCCCCAATCCTCACCCTCAAAATCTCAACCACTCAATCTCCACCTTTAAAAAAGTCAAATAACTGTTTTTTCTTAACATCCGTGCCCGGTCAAAGTGGAAGCTTTAACCGGGACGGAGGGAGTAGTAGGTATCCTATGAAGAGAACCACTATTAAGTTAATTGATTTCTTAATTTAGTTAATGTTTTAGCAGATTTCTTAATACATATTTGTAACCAACATGAAATGTACAATTATGTATATTTTAATTTTATTTTTCTTGTCATATTTTATCGTCTACGTATATTTTTTGCTATTTGTACACTACAACAATTTCATAAATAGACAACAGTTAAAAGACAACAATTTTTTCCAGCATTGTTGTCTATTCATGAATTAACAACAGTTTTACCACTATCTGTTGTCTATTAGCGACAAGACACACTCATAGGCAACATTTTTACAACGATTTTCAATATCTGTCGTCTATTAGCGCCTTTTTCCACAGATAGACGACACTTTTAACGACAGTTGCCCAAATCTGTTGTCTATTGGCAATAAATTGCTCCAATAGACAACACTATTGTCAACATTTTTGGGAAACTGTTATAAAAAAAGGCATTTTAATTTACAATACTTTTATAAACTCTTCATTGAAATTTTAATAATTAATAATATATTTGAAAGAAAATAATAATTATGATTTTATTTTATAGATTGCGTTTTATTTTATAAACTTTTTGTTTGAATTATCGGGTCAACCCGATAATCTTAAGATATTATAGGAGAAGTCGGGACGAGTTGACTAATTTTAGGCCTGACCCAGCCCGAAATATGTCATTAGCCTAACGGGCCCATCGTGATCGGATCGGACAACCCGAATTGTCACCTCTAAGGTCAGGTTATGTTTTCACATGTTTTGGTTCCCATTTCTTCAGCTTATTATTTTCTTATGCAACAGAATATTAACTAATGTTTTTTTTATTACTTTTTTAGCAACCGACTCAATCAGTCTCTAACCTTCCCTTTCTATTCTTTATTTCTTGAGCGCCTATAAAGATGAATATTCTATTTTTTTAACTTATTTATCTTTTTAATCTTTAATAGGAAAGGCTACTTTGATTTAAAACAAAAGAAAAGACAAACATGTGTGTATTAGAATATTTAGTATATGTATTATGTAGTATGTTTCAAGAAAGAAAAGAAAATCAACTTATATTGTATCATTTAAAAATAGATAAAAATTTCCTAGAAGAAAAGAAAAGTAACTTTATATCGTTTCTCTCTCGTCTTTCCCTCACACTCCTCAAATCCCCCGCCATTACTCTGTCTCCCCCCTCCCACCGCTGCTCGTCGTTTCCATCCTCTGCGCCGCCGCTTGGCGTCGTCCCTTGGCGCCGCTGCTCAGAGTTCCACCCTAGGTGGCGCCACCAAATGGTACTCCGATCCAAATTGAAAAATAGAAAAGGAGCCCTAATTGAATTTCGACTTTCCATCCAAATTGAACTCTGATCACACAAGTTTGAGGAATTGGCTCGCATCCAATTGCACTCTCCGTGACTTCTGTAAGTCTCTCCCCCGGGGGCACCATAGTCACGTATTTGCACATGCATATACGCATCTCTTTGTGTATGAACATGATAGTGTGTGTTTGAAATTGTGCGTCAGTTATCGACATTCTTGCATTCATGTTGATGTAGACTTAAATTTGGCTGGCGATTTGGTCTTTCAATTTTAATCACGGGCTACTTTTTACTTTTTTTAAAATATTAAATAGAGAAGATCGGGTTCAAACCGAACTCGTTAGGTTTTTAAGAAATGGCAGTCCCTTTCTCTGAGCTCAGTCCAGCGGCGGCCCTGAAGAAGCTTGAGATGTACCTTTTAACTCATAGTGACATTACACGATGAGTTAAGCGCTTTTGCATTTTACTCTCTGTTATTTCAGTATTTGGTGCCAAATGAGAAGGCTATGCTGAAGGCTCTACTGATTTTGGGCTCTCTGTTTTCATCAAAGAAGGTGATTTCAACATCAAACTTCATACTTTTTAATCACGAATTTCCAATATTTTGTATACTGATCATTGTTTAGGTCCTTTATGGTAGTATAAAGCACTCTGTTGATCTCAATGAAGTGAATTTCAGATACATATAGTTATATTGAAACATAAATGTTAGATTTTTTTTTTTTTTTTTTTTTTTTCCATTTAAATAGCTTTTAGACTGGCTATATTAACTGTCATCACTCACTGGATTCATGTTATTCTATTCAAGTTGTTCTCCTATGTAATTCAGAGTTTATCTTTTATTTTAGTATAGGAGCTTTAGACGCACGAGTACCATTAGTACATGATAGTGTTTAAGCCAGATTTTGCATCTCTTTCAAGGTGCCATGCTCAATATATAAACCAAGTGTTGCTAATGCATTTGACTACTGAAAAAACACACCTTTTGCTCGTTTGGATTTGGGAATTAGCAAAACTCTGTAGCACGTACACATACTCTACGTATTTACAGTGAGAATGAACAATCCACATCCACATTATAAGTAAGGTGGTATGGTCAACTGGTGCATTTTTGCTCAAGATATTGTGGACAATCATCTAATAGATTTGTATGTGCATTATAAATATGCGTACTTGCAATTTAATGCTTTTTAGTAATTTACATACTTGCATTTCAGCATTCTCATGCTTTTCGGTGATATATATGTTCTTGATTCTTTATAATTGATTAACATCATATCTGTTAATTCCAGGAAAGGTGTATAGAGATATAGTTGGTACTGCATACTACATTGCTCTTGAACTGTTGCACCGAAGTTATGGGAAGGAAATAGATGTATGGAGCGCTCATGTTATTTTATACATCCTCCTTAGTGGCATGCGTCCGTTTTGGGCTGGTAAGATCAGCCTTTTCTGTTGCAAGATGACATTGTTTCTGATATCAATTATCCTCTTGACTGCTCTCTCTGAAAATGTTCTGTAGAAACTGAAAAGGGCATATTTGATGCTATATTAAAAGAGGAAATTGATTTTGGCAACCAGCCCCATCATATCAAGCAATCCCAAAGTATTGTACGTAAAAGGCTGAATAAGGATCAAAGAAAAAAATATTTCCACGGAGGTACTTGGTAAAATGCCTTATTCTTTTAGCTGCACTTTCCTCTTGCTGCATAATTTCTTGCTAAAGCAATTTTCTTTGTGCAATGACATGATATCCATGACTTAGGTTGCTCCTCTTTTAGATGTTTCGGTTTTGAGAATTTCAATTGCAGTAGAGTGAGAATCACCACTTTTGATAATTAGTTGTTTTCAGCTTGTTTTCATAATTTTTTCTTAACGAGATATAAACTTTTAGTTTTGACAAATAAGATGGTAGATAATCTTCCTGACCCTGGATAGATTTGTTAACACAGTTCCTGGAATTGTTTTGAGATCATTCATTTATTCTTCCTACTTTATCAATATATTACTTCTTTTCTTTATTCCTCCCTCAGTTTTCTCTCTCTTTCTTCTTTCCTCTATTCTTTGACTTACTCACTGCTGCAATAGGATGTCAAATAAGAAAGGAATAACCATTCTACTGTTGCCAAAATCAAACTATGAACTAAGTACTATAGAAAATCCTGGAGTTCTTGTGGAGCAGATCATATTAATTTGGTGAGACAGTTTTCTTTCATTCTTTTTGTAAGTTTTATGTCTCTACCTATATGGCTTAGTTCCACTTCAGAGACCAGCCCCTCTCTTGTGATTTCCATTGATTCTTAATGTCTTATATGGCTGCAGTAGTCACTTTCGTTATAGTTAGAGGTGGTATTCATCCTTTTCAGCAATAAACAACATACGAATGTAAACTCTGCACCTTATCTGAATTTGGATTTTATATTTATTCACTATGCAGATGAGCCTGAATGTCAGTGTACTTCAATAGGCCCTACATAAAAATAGGTGCTTCTATTTCCTTAAGTATACCATGGATTCACTTATACTTCCCTTTAACATGATTTTTTAACATAAATTCTATTACTGATGCGCTCAACTGCAGTATGTCTTAGGTCTTCCCCATCTTTATGGTTGCCTAATATTAATATCCAATTTCAAATTCTTGCTACTAATTAGTAATAATCAAGTAGAGAGAGAAGAAAAGAAGGAAGGAGGTGAAACCCTAACCACTAATTTATTGGAGGGAAAAGACTTTCCGTCGTCCACAAGTTTTACATGAACATATATATTCGAGATATCTTTCAACTGCTTTTTGAGTTCAATGTTTTCCTCACCTTTTGGAATAATGGATGTTGAACTTTCAGTGCAGCAAGTTTCTGAGAAAATTGAAGTCCAGGAATCAGGACCACCATCAGATTCAAGTACTAAGAAGCAGGAAAAGGGCTCATTCTTCAGCAAAATAAAGAGTGAAGATTGGTACTAAACTTTCAGTTTGTCTTTCTTCTGCGAGAAAATTATTATGCATGCCACAACTATCAGCTTGGGGGCTACAACAAGTAAGAAAGATGGAGAGTCAATTGCCAAGTTAATTGGAGCAATCAACAAATTGTGGACAACTGATGAAAAGTTGTTTGATGCTATCACGGGCCTCTGTTATGCTGCTCCTGCTTGTCTCCTCATTCAGTCATTTGCAGCTAAACAGTTGGTTTTTCTATATTTTTGTGAGGTGGGAGTATCGTTATTGATCCGCGTGTTTTCTTTTGACATTTTTTTTTTGAATGTTTTGTGATAGTGGTCTGGTATTCATTTATTTGGCAATAGAAGCTTTAGCAGGCGGAGGCGTGGCAGCCGATCTTCATGGTGGGTGTTTGTCTCCCTATTCTATTCTTGTACTATTCTTTCTTTAGAGGCATCATACAATGGTTATGTTTGTGTTGCAGGTATCGGGCCCCTAAAATTCGACTTCAGTCTCCGACTTATGGTCTTGCAGTTGGTCAGTATATATATAGCAACAACTGTTATACTAAGTTATGGTCTTTATTCCTTGAGATGTGCTTATTACCTTTTATTTTTCTTTCCTTCTTCTTCCACCAGACATGTGAGCTATGGGTGCAACAATGGCTGAACTATTCACACTTCGTCCTCAGTTTCCGGGTTCAAGGTAGAACTGCTCCTTTTTTAAGGTGCCATTTGCTCTTGCTTTTCTTGAATTATATGTTGATGATATCTGTAATCTGCCTTATACCATTTGCTTGGACTTGTCAAGTATTGTGGAACTGTAATTGTTTGGTTTCCAAGTAGCGTTATCTTGTACGGGCGACCTTGTACTCGGCCTTTTCCAAGCTAAGGATGGCACATAGCATGGTATGGACTTCACATGCTTATTTATTAAGTTGAAATTCTTATTGGCCATCTCTAAGATGCTTATCTTGCTCTTCATATTTCTGTGTGGTGAGGCAGATGAGATTTACAACATATGCTGCGTAATAAGCAGTCCAACTAAGTATGAATAGCCTAAGGGTGTTGAACTTGCTAGTGCCATCAATTACTAGTTTTCGCAAGTGAGTAATCTATTTTCCTCTAGATTATGATAGAAGTTGTGTTAAGGCAGTGTCCCGTGAAGTGCTGCAGCAATTGAGTTTATCAAACTAGTCCTGTTACTTTTCAATATGTCTCGGACTCTTTGTGAATGAGAAATTGTCCAGTTCTATTAACTGTTCTTTTCGGGAAGTTGATTGGTCGACAACCAATAGTCACTTTTTATGAACAATTTTCATGCTTGCCTGCTATATTTATATTTTTTTAATTTTTTTAATGTGTGCCTATTGACATGGCAAGTTACTGTGGCCCATCTCTTGCAATTGATCTTGTCACTGCAAGTACTTAATGGTTTTGATTCTTCTCCTTCCCCATCTCATTTTTCTTAGCCAAAAACTCGTATGTGACCGTCACACGGTGTGACAGGAAAAAGTATAACTTTTTATGGTAAAAGTATCACGTTTATCTGTAAAAGTATCACCTTCTTTGAACAAAAAAAAATATCACTTTTTGTAGCAAAAGTATTACCTTTATCTGTAAAAGTATCAATGTAGTAAAAGTATCGCTTTTCCTGTAAAAGTATTACTTTTTCCTGTAAAAGTATCAATGTTTTCTGTATAAGTGTATTCCGTCACACGTATGACCGTTCACACACAAGACTCACTCTTTTTCTTATAGGTTTCACGTTTGTATGAACTGGTGAAAGTCTTGTTATGACAATTCAATAGCCAAACTAATATCATGTTCCTCTTCTCTTTTTGTGAAATCTAATCCCTTTGTTCATGGGATCCATCGAAGAGACCAACAACTCTGGAGGCCCTTTAACACCCTTTCTTCCAGGTGGGGTTAGCTCACTCTTTTTATTTTAATATTTTCTTTTAGCATATGATGATAGATAAATTCAGTGTGGTGGATGAGTTCTCAGAAGCCATTTTTTTTATGTTCTAGAATTACTTTTATGTTCCACGATCTCTGTGCTCTAAAACTGCTAGTGCAAGAACACCTCCTGCTGGTAAGTGCCTGCCAAACATGGTCCTTATTTGTTGAACATCAAGCAGATACAAGTCTCAGACAATTGAGTTCTTGCAGTTGGAACAAGTGAGTTTGGGAACAGAATGTAGAAGATACCCAAGCAGTTTGATGAACCCAAAGTCAATTGCCAAACCGCAGGCATCTGTGGGTGCTGTATGAAATCTACCAACTATTAAAGATGGAAATTTAGGTTTTGGTGGAAATTAGGTTCTTCAATTATTTGGTAGAAAGATCTGTATAAGTTTAAGAAATGCTGGAAATTACATTAAAAATCTAGAAATTTACATTTACAGAAAGATTTGGTTTTTTATAGATATAGGAATTGTTTGAGTAAAATAAGAGTTGATTTTTTGGTTTCATTCTAGGACTTATTTAGTTGAAGAATTCAGATTGTATTATAGTAATTAATTTAACATTGATGAATTTATTGACATTTGTTCTATATTTGATGTTCCGTAAATATTTTATAATGTTTTGACTATTGAGTGTTTCATATGAGAATATGTATTTAAACAACAATACCCGTTGTCTTTCATTAAAAGGCAACAATTTTGTTTTCTTTGCTAAAAAAGACAACGGTTTTTATCTGTTAAATTTACTTATAAAGACAATGGTTTACAATACTGTCACCTGTTTTCCACTGTTGTTTGTAATTGAATAGACAACGATTTTGTACTGTTGTGTACACCGTTGTTTATTGATGAACAGACAACGGTTTTTACTTGTAGTTAAAAGGGTACTTTTAACAACAATACTATTAATAACAGACTTACTTATAACTAGACAATAGATAAAACATGTTGTTTATTTAAAAGATCCTTGTAATGTATATACTCCCTTTGTCAAACATTCCTTTTGTTTTATGAAATCTTCAAGTGTTTTCTCCTTGTTACTTTTCATCCTTTGGCTCATTGATAGTTTGCACATATCCAACGAATCCTTAATGGTGCATGACCTGTATAAAATTTAATAAATTAACTATTCGTATAGATTTAAAAAAAAAAATAATTTACACATATCACTTTTGTTTTCAAATTATATATAGGGTTCTTACCATTGTTGCATATCCTCAAGTTCTTCGTAAGGTGTATTAATTTGTATATTTGAGGTTTGTATTGTTTGCAATTGAAGCTCGCCTAACATGAAAATCTATTTCCACTTAATTAAATTTTTTGAATATTTTATTTCTTTAATTGATTACCTCTGAATTCATTTGTTGTAATCTTTGCGAGGGCAATCATTGACTTTTGATTGACTATTTTCTCTAATGTTTGTCCTTCATTTTCGATTTACTTTTATGAATTGGTACATGTAAAAATAAGCAAATTACATTGATTAGATAGTACAATAGGACAATAATTTTATAATATTATCAATGAATTGTATTCTCCCTATCTTTCTCTCTCCCTTTGGCTCTGGCCTCTCTCTTTATAAATACAATTTTAACTTACTCTTTGTTCACGATAGTAATCTCTCTTTTATCTTTGAGTCCGCTATTATGAGTACGAATTTTCATGCATTCCTTTACCATTGTCAACATATCGTAGGTATCTGCACATTTTTTTTATAACATTAGAAGAACTTTACATATTTATTTAATTTGAAATTTGATGTGTTGGAGAAATTGTACTTACCAAATGTTTTCGTTCTGTTCTTTGAACTTAACAAAATTGTAGGTGATGTTCATTTATATACTTTCCAAGGTTTCCATTAAGGTGCTGAAACTTCTAGGTATAAGCTCAAATTATAGATGTGCACTTGGATACATATGATTAACTTTTTTTATTGTTGCATATTTTATGATATATGTTGTTGAGGATAATTTCATCTTTAAATCTTTTACAATCGATTATTCCTTGGATTCCTCATATGCAATTTGTAATAGTAATATTCTATGCATGGCACTTTTTTGTCACTTCCTTTATCAACAACCCCGAGTATCAATAATTTTATAAATATAAGATTTTATATTATATGTTACACCAATTTCCAAAAAATTAATTTTAGAGAATAACTTATTGAAATCATATTGTGAGAAAGTTTATGAATTACTTGACAAAGTCATACGTTATGATCTTTGGTAAACATATTTTATGTACAACCATAAAGTTATTAATGTAGTGAAAATGTAAAGTTCAACATACATACCTTCCTGCTCTTGACAAAGAATATCCTC
Source organism: Ajuga chamaepitys (assembly GCA_958295605.1). Lineage (NCBI taxonomy): Eukaryota > Viridiplantae > Streptophyta > Magnoliopsida > Lamiales > Lamiaceae > Ajuga > Ajuga chamaepitys. Next base: position 20,697,300 of record OY282506.1, on the reverse strand, counting down.
AGTAGAAGAAGAACTTGTATGTGAAGAAGTGTCATTATTCTTTTGTGGATGATCTTTAAGTAATTGATTTATTGTAAAAGTAGATGGAGATTATGAAATTTATATATTGTCACATGAAACAACATAACTGGATCTAATTCTTTTATATGATTCATTTTTTATTCATATTCTAAAATATGGAGAAATCATTTTTAAGGAGAAATGATTACAAACGTATATACTAACGACTAATCTAATGATATAGCATATCATCAATATATGAGTGTATTTTTTAAGTTTTTTTGTTCATGTGAAATGGCATGTATATATTCATAAACCAATAGAAAGAAAAGAAAAACTTAACAAAAATAATTGAAAAAAGAGACAATACAAGATTTACCTTGTTGACAATTAGATGAGACTTTTTTAATATTTTGTTGACCATTGTACAATCTAATATGTTTTCCTGAATTCAACACCCTTTTCTAAATTTGAAGTAAATAAATTGTATAATTTATCAAGAATCAATAGAGGAAAGTTGAACCTTTCAATTATCACAACAAAAGGTTGAGGGGTTCGTACTCAAATCATGCAGCACCACAATAAATGCAATTTCAATTTTTTTTCAATTCATAAAAAGAAAAAAAAAAAAAAAGAGGAATTATAAATTATATGCACATAAGAGGTATTACGCTGATAGGTACATGACATTTTTGCTAATTTTCCATTGTAATTAAGAATTATATTAATCAAATTTGCTGTTTGTAAATTTTAAATTGCCCCATAGGAACTTAGTCAAATTGATAGGAATCTGTGTTGAGGATCAATGCAAATGTTTTGTTTCATTTCTTGATTTGTCGCACGATTCTTGAATGTATACTTATACAATTAGGATTATAAATTAGGATCGAAAGATATGGTACTGACATTAATTATTAATTAATCAAGGTAACACCTTAATTGGGATGATTAACGGTGATAAAAAATAATATAGTAGAATAATATATTATTAGTGATGACTTGTTCAGAATCTTAACTGTTCCGAGAAAAGAAATAAGTTTTTTCTTAAACCAAAAGAAGAAATACCTATATTTTACACTTTCTTTAAATAGTAAGTGGGGTACATGCAATTTATATATAGAACTCACTAAATCTCTTTGATCATTAAGATCAGAATATAATATTAGAATATATATGTTAGTAAATTACAATATTATCCTTAGAATATTATGTGATTAGAATACAATTAGAATTATGATCGATATATAATAATTAGGATATGTTAGGAAAGTACAATATTGTCCTTAGAATATTTAAACTTAAAAGGGATAAAATAGGACAAATGTAAATTGGTTGAAACTTAAAGACACTTTTATATTATTATTATTATTAGTGTATAGATTTGATGGTCCATGAAAAAAGAAGAAAGAAAAAATTAAAGAGATTGATATAGATTATTGAGATTTGATATTCAACCGTACAGTATCTCTCAGTTCTCTTTAAAACTTCATCTTAGCTTTCTTAACATAGATGCATCAAACTAGCAACATGCAAAAGTAAGGAAACAAACATTTTTTTATGAGATAATAAAGATAGTAAAAATGAGACGATGATAATAAAGTAAATTCATACAGAATCTGACACTGAAAATGGAACATCCACTTTTTCCGTGGACTTTAATCCACTATTTCATTTCTAACTTTTTAACGCTGTCTGCTCAATTGTGGTCTTTGAAGTTTGTAAATGAAGGGAACAGAATTTACATACAAAATGAAGAGTGTCACATTGTAATGGCATCAGTAACCAAGTTTTAAAAGAAGGCTATTGTTAAGTTATTGATAAAGCGCAATCCGGTTATCAAATAATTCCGAACGTAAAACTCCTTTTCGCAACGTAAATCAATGCAAGAAATTTAAAGAACACAGGATGTACGTGGTTCGATCCGGAGATCTACGTCCACGGGCTGAAAATATCACTTGCCGAGGTGTTTCTTTCACTATCCTTTTCAAATTACACGCAACTGTTTCAGAATACAAATAGCCAACCCTAATTCTGAGTACAATTCTCCTACTTATACTACTCAACTCAAAAACCTAACTAACTCCCTACAATCGCGCCTATTATCGTTGCATGGAGGTTGGGAACAGATCGTGGGCCAAGAACGTGGGGTGCGACGCAATTGGGCCACGCTATCTTGAGCGCACGTTTTTGGGCCGGTTGTTGGGCTTATCCTCCTGGGCTCAGTTGCTCGAGTCGGGTTGATCTGGTCCGGGGTGTCAATCCGACCCGAAGCTATTGGGCCATACCTATCAGATGCCCCCCCCCAGCCGGAGCGAGGAGGGAGCTACGGTTATGAGCAGGGTGAAGCAGTAAGCAAGATGAGCTGTTGTCAATTGCGAGCCGAAGTGTTCGTGGAAGCCGAGAATTTGCTGAGACTGAGATAATCCGTGGTGGGGTCCGCGGGGACCAAAACGAACTGGACTGAATGACCCCGAGGTGACGGCGAGGGCCCGAGCACCCCGAAGGCAATAAAGTGTAGCGGAAGAGGACAGTAATCTGGCCGAGGTGAAGGAGGCACCGGAGAGCTTCCCAAAACTTCCTGGCCAAGAATGAGGTTGATGTGACTGGCGGCGCCATCATGAGAGAGAGGGATGTGAAGTGACACGCTTTGTAATTTCCAATGAGCCTGTTCCCCACGCGCCTTGGGAACTGTAAGGCGCGTGTCCAGTACGTTCAAATCTGAAACACAGAATTTGAAAATGCCATATCTAGACCGTTATTTCCACGAGTATATATTTTGAATAATGGCACAGTATACTTCATCTTCTTCATTGCGATTTGCAAGTTACAGAAAGCGGGAAAAAAGGAGAAACTCTGTGCCTTTGTGATTCATCTCAAATACAAACCATGTAAGTATGCCTTCTTCATCATCTTCTTCTTCAATTAAGGAAGTAGGGACCGAGAGGTCTCCGTTAGATGTACCACCCCTTCGCTTCGTTATTCCAGAGAGGACTGAAATTAGGACAGTGGAAAGAGCCGACGGCATGGAAACCAACATCAGGGTCGTCGGTTTTTATGAATGTACGGAGAGTGACTTCGAAGTGTCCACTATAGCGCCGCGGATGACGCGGGTGCAGATAGAAACCTTAATCCCCTCCTTCTATTTCCCATTTAACTTAGAATACATAGTGCCGGAACCCGGCGATAGGGCCTGTTGCCCGCCGAAGGGCTTCATCGGCGTATATATAGACCCACTGAGGATAGGTTTGAGATTCCCCCTTTGGGACATTGTTATCCTGCTATTGAGATAATATAATATTGCCCTTAGCCAATTAGCGCCAAATGCCATAAGGCAAGTAGTCGGGTTCACCGTGGTATGCAAGAATGCCGGGGTGAAACCAACTGTAGAGCTGTTTAGGTATTTTTACCAACTGAAAGCTTTTGGGAAATCCAAAGGCTGGTACTCCATCAGTCCCCGAGCACGAGGTGGTTTCAAAGTACAAAACCCTAGTAAGGTGGAGGGGTGGAAGGAGAAGTTCATCTTTGTGAAGACCGGAGTGGCCCTTCCGAGGTGGAGAAGGGAGGAGGTGTTAGATACTGCCCCGGTGGGGGATCCGGAGGCTGAGGTGGTGGACGTATTCCGTGCAGTGGGGACTTTCAAAACCCTTTGCACCGAAGCGGAGCTGGAGGAGGCGGGACTGAGCCCATACTACTCGGGCGATGCGGAGGGGATGTCTGCCCGGGGTCAAGAGTCGGGAGCCGGGGTTGCCTAGGAGGGTAGGAGTTCTTATATCTGTATAAAATTGTTGCCTTGTGCAGGACTAACTCCAATTTCTGTATGCAGTGGGACGCTTCGGAAAGGAGTCGGCTGGAAGCCCCGCTGTGGCTGCGGCAGCCAAGAAGAAGGGGAAAACGGCTGAAGTATCTCCCCGGGGGAAGATGTCACCCAGTCCAAGACCCTCTGTTGGGCTGGAGGAGCGAGTGGTGGCGGCGGGGTCAACCCCCGGAGTAAAAAGGAGGTCGGAACCATCGGGGACACCGCCGGCGGCAGCCAAAAAACTCCGCACGGGGGAAAGCGTTGAGGTAAAGCTGACATAACTTTCTCTGTGAGTTGCTGTTGCGTAAATGAAGTGTATGTTACCAGTGTTGATTCCGGTTTTTTTTTTTGAAGGAGCAAGGACCCCCAAGTCTGCTGGGATTGGAGGGGGCGGGCGCCGAGGAGCTGTTGCACTTGGCCAGGGGAATCATGGAGCTCGGCCGGAAAAGCGAGAAGGAGGCCAAAGAAGAGCTGGCCATGGTGGCGAGGGAGCTGCGCGCGCGCAACGATAAGCTGACACATGATCTGGCCGAAGCGCGCAAGAGGGCGGCCTTGGTGGAGAATGAAGTTGCGCGATTGCGCGAAGTGGAGGCGGAGGCCGGGGCTCTCCGTGGAGAAACGGCTCAGCTGCGGGCAGAGATGAAGGCCCGAGAAGCAGCAATTGTTGAAGGTCAAGAGGCAATGCTAAAAGCGTTTGCCGAGAAGTTGTTCCAGAGGAGCACATTTCTCGACTTCCAGACCAACTTTGTCGCTGTCGGGGACACGGCCACGCGATCGGTGTTGTTGGAGCAGGTCAAAGAAGTCTACCCGAACGTGGACGTTTATCGCCCAGAGTTCGGGTACGACTACAATGCCGTGGCCGGGGTGGAGGAGGCCTACTATCAAGCTTTAACGCACCTCCCGGAGTGGCCCCTCGTGAAGGCTCTAGCAGAGAAGAAAGAGATTTTAAGGGCCAAGGAGGTTGCAAGCTGTGAGGCGGACCAAGACCAGGAGTTCCTGGCATTCCGCCGGGGTGATTTCGTCTCTGAGCCCCGAAACAAAGAGCCACCCCCCCCCCTATGGAAATTGCCGCAACAGCTGCAGGAGAGGAGGCAGGAACGGCGGAAGATTGGCAGGAGGTGGAGCCCGATGATGCTGAGGGGTCCGAGGAGGAGGAGGTCAGTCGTTCCCCGCAAATTTGATATAGTAGATGATAGGAATAATTGTAAATCCCTTGTACCACACTACCGATAATGTACTCTGGTTTTGTTGAATATAAGTGTTTGTTGAATAATTGAATAGCCGTTCAACGTATTTTTCAAAATTCATCTTTCCCACTGATTCTGTTGCCCGCTCAGGACACCGCGGAGCTGCATAACACGATAAAGAAGCTCATGCAATCATTGGATTGGTTCCGCGGAGAGAAAGATAACTTGCAAAGGCAATTTGTGCCGAGGTTAGAGAAACGGGTGGCCGTTGCGGAGAGAAGAGCGAAGGAAGCCGAGGAGGCCAGAGCTAGAGCCGCGGAGAGGGCCAGAGACCAGGAATTAAAGTACCTGGCGAAAGTTGCTGAACTGGAACGCATCCTCATCCATCAAAGGGAGTATGACCGGATACTGCCAGAGTACGGCTTGCTGACATTTGAGGAAGTTGAGGAGCGGGTCACCGAGATTCAAAGTGAAATTTCAGCACTGATGGCGACGGGCCCGGCCGAGTCCTCGGAGCTTATAAGAAAGCGAGAGGTGCTGGAATTATTGCTCGGTATGTACGAGGGACTGAAAGGCCGCGGCAGGTGGCGGCACACAGCTGAGGAGTACATCGCGGGCCCTAGCCGGAGCCGAGGTACTACAAAAGCCCCCCGGAAGGGTAAAAAGAATCCAGTGGGGAAAAGCCAAGGAATTGTAATTCAAGAGCCGACTTCGGTAACTGCAGTCGAAGAAGGGCCCGTGGTCGTCGCCGAAGAAGAAGTCGAGAAGCTGGCTGAAGAGATCGAGGTGATGGACCCCGCGGAGTGGGATCCCGTGAAATGGGCCCAAACACCGAGGTCTACACCGCAGCCGAGTCTTCGGGGCCGTACAAGAGGCGAAGCCCCCAGACAAGTATCAAGGATGAGTCCGCGACGTCGAGGGGGCCGCGATGGGGAAAGAGCCGGGGCTCAACGCCGGGAAGCCATAGAATCCCGGCGGACACGAAGTAGGTCCGGAAGCAGATCTCAACGTCGGAGCGCCGAATACTGGCTCGGAGGCCATAAATAGTTTTAATTTACTTCTTTTTTTTTTTCCAAATAATATGTAAAGAACTTTTTGGCATGTAATCGAAAAAATGTAAAAAACCGTTTTGGTCTGCAAAGTTGTGTACTTTGAAAGGAAAACAATGAACTGTTAACCAGAATGCAATAATAATTGCCTTAACAGGTGCTCGGGAACACCATATGGACAGGGCATAGAATCTCCCCGGACGGATCGGGCGGGAGTGAAAAATCTCTCCGGTTAAACAGACGAGAGGGGACACAAGTCCGGGGACCAAACGTGAATCTCCCCGGACGGATCGGGTGAGAGATCCAATTGTCCGGAGACGAATAATAATAGTACGACTACGCTAGGGTGTCCCCGTAACGTAGAAGAAAGCACAGTAAGATGCACAAATAAAGAACTTTTATTCAAGGTGAGTGCCGGAGCAACTTAAAAAATACAAAGAGAAATCACAACGAAAAAAGAAATGTACAATGAATGTAAAGATAGGAACGATACTTGTCATTCGGTGTTCATAGATAGAAACATCTTAAGTTGGTAACATGCCAGCTTCGGGGAATCGGGGTTCCATCAGGATGCTCCAACTGGTGAGACCCGGAATCGTGCGCAGCAACGACGCGATAAGGACCTTCCCAGGTAGCATGCAATTTCCCCTCGGGGGCAGCCTTGCTGGCTGAGTTGAGTCGGAGTACCAAGTCCCCGACATTAAACTGAGTACCCCGAACCCGGAGGTGGTGATACTGAGCTGCACGTTGCTTACATTTGGCTTGCTGGATGAAAGATTGATCACGACGATATTCAAGCTCATCCAAGTTTGTACGGAGAGCTTCGTCATTATCCTCGGGAGTCAAAGTTACGAGGCGGGGGCTAGGTACGCTGATTTCCGCCGGAATAAGCTTCGGAGCCGTAAGTAAGACTATAGGGGGTCTCCCCAGTAGGGGTATGTGGCGTAGTGCGATAGGCCCAAAGAACTTGCGGAAGATTCTCGGCCCAAAGACCTTTAGCGTGATCCAAACGTTTCTTTAGACCCATAAGGAGTGTACGATTAGTGACTTCAACTTGACCATTGGCTTGCGGATGAGCTACCGAGGTGAAAATTTGCTTGATGTGGAGCTCCTCGCACCATGACCGGAAAGGATCATTGGCAAACTGTTTGCCGTTATCTGAAATAATAGTGCTCGGGATGCCAAAGCGACATATAATATTTCGCCAGACGAACTTCAAGATGTTCTGACCAGTGATGGCAGTAAGAGGTTTGGCTTCTACCCACTTGGTGAAGTAATCGACGGCGACTACAAGAAATTTCAGTCCACCAGGAGCGACTGGAAACGGGCCCACAATATCAATTCCCCATTGGATAAATGGCCAATCACTTTGTATTCCTGTGAGCTCGGTTTGTGGCAGATGTTTCACACGGGAGTGTAGCTGACACTTGCTGCACTTGGTCACTAATTCACGGGCATCGTTAAACAAGGTTGGCCAGTAGTACCCCCACCGAAGAATTTTTTTGGCCAACGTCCGTGAGCCGATATGACTGGCGCAGGCCCCTTCGTGAACCTCCCGAAGAACCTGATCGGCCTGGGCAGGAGTAAGGCACCGAAGATTCGGTTGCAAGTATGACTGTCGGTACAAGATTCCATCATGGAATGAGTACTTGGGTGCCTTGAGAACTATCCGCCGAGCTTGCAGCTTGTCATTCGGAAAAGTTCCATCTCGGAGATACTGAACGATGGGGGTCATCCAATTGGGACCACTGTCAGTCAATATAGAGACCGTTGCCTCATGAATCGCCGGATGAAAGGCATCTTCGACTATAATATCCGGAGACACATTAGTGAGGACCGCGGAGGCCAGTTTACTGAGAGCGTCAGCTTGAGCATTCTGGTTACGTGGTACCTTCTGGATATCAACCGAATCAAAAGTTGACATAAGTTTAAGTGCTAAAGCGAGATACCTGATCATCGTTTCATCCTTAGCGGTATAAGTTCCCTTGATCTGATTAGAAACAACCTCGGAGTCCGTGAAGAGCTCAAGATGGGGGATTGCTAAGGATTGAGCGAGCCGGAGCCCAGCGAGAACTGCCTCGTATTCTGCTTCATTATTAGTTACCTTAAATTTGAATCGAATGACATACTTAACTTCAACTCCCTCGGGGCCAATGAGAAGCACCCCAACACCACTCCCTCGAGCTGTGGAAGCACCATCCACATATAGTTGCCACTTGCGAGGTGGGGATTCAAGGGCAGCAGGGTGATGACTATCATTATCTGCGGAAGATTCATGATTATCCACTGGGGTCTCGGCCAAAAAGTCTGCTAGTGCTTGACCCTTGATAGCTCGGCATGGAAGAAATTGAATATCATACTCTCCTAGCTCGACAGCCCACTTAGCGATGCGCCCTGACACCTCGGGATTGACAAGAATTTGACGAATGGGGTGATTAGTTAGAACCCGTATCTCACGTCCTTGGAAATATGGCCGCAAGCGCCGAGCTGCCATGACGAGAGCGAGCACTATTTTTTCCACCGTGGAGTATCGAGTTTCTGCCCCGTGAAGTACTCGGCTTGCAAAATACACCGGGTGCTGCACACCATTGACTTCACGCACAAGAGCCGCGCTAATGGCTTCTTCGGCGGAGGCCAAATATATGTAAAGCGGCTCTCCGGAGAGAGGGACCGACAGAGTGGGCAGTTGCTTAATATGATGCTTTAAAGCCTCAAAAGCTTCGGTGCATTGCGGGGTCCACTCAAATGACTTCGCCTGCCGCAAAATTTTAAAGAATGGGAGTTGGCGCTCCGCAGCTTTAGACAAAAAACGATTTAAGGCCGCCAAACCGCCAGTGAGGCGTTGAACGTCTTTGACCGTCCTCGGTGGTTGCAGGTCTAACACATCCCGAAGCTTGGCCGGATTGGCCTGGAGGCCGCGCTGCGAAACTATATAACCGAGAAATTTTCCGGAGCCAACACCGAAGGTGCATTTTGCTGGATTGAGACGCAAATTATAACGCCGCAAAGTACGCAATGTTTCAACAATATCTTGCACACATGAAGAATGGGAGGTACTTTTTATGACTAGATCATCAACGTAAACCTCAACATTGCGACCAATTTGACCTCGGAAAACGCGGTCCATAAGACGTTGGTATGTGGCCCCTGCGTTCTTGAGCCCGAAGGGCATTTTCTTGAAGGCAAAACATCCAAAATCAGTGATAAATGCTGTTTTGAGGGCATCCTGACGGTCCATGTGGATTTGATGGTACCCCTTGTATAAGTGTAAGAAGCAAAGCGCCACGTGCCCAGTAATGGCTTCGGCCTTTTGGTCGATAGAGGGCAGAGGATAACAATCCTTTGGACCGTGTTTATTAAGATCGGAAAAATCGACACACATTCGCCATGCCCCGCTGGACTTTGTTACCATCACAGGATTAGACAGCCAAGAAGGATAATGGACTTCAAACAAGATATCTGCATCTAAGAGTTGTTGTACCTCGATTCGAATGGCCGCGTTTCGCTCCGGAGCGAATTTCCTTTGCTTTTGCTTTATAGGTTTGACGTTGGGATCGATGTTCAATTTGTGGGATATGACATCAGGAAAGACCCCAGGCATATCCAAGGGAGACCAGGCGAAGACGTCGGAGTACTCCCGCAAGGTCTGGATGATGGCACGATGTAACCACGGCACGTCCACGGCGCCGACGGTTACTGTTTGCTCGGGCTTGGATGGATCAAGCGGCACCTAGACAGTGGTGTCCTCCAGCGATGTACATAACTTAGGTTCGAGAGCCGAGGATGTCACCTGGAGCTGCTGCTTAGGAGGAACCTTTGTTGCCTTTTTGAGTGCGACGTACATGCACTCCTTAGAAACCCGCTGACTGCCACGGATAGCCACCTCGCTATGTGATGTAGGGAATTTTAGTGCGAGGTGGTATGTGGAGCATATGGCTCTGGCGGGAGTAAGCCAGTCCCGACCCAAGATCATATTATATGAGGACGGAGAGTTAACCACGTAAAAATCCACAAAAATGATTTTTATCGCCAGGTAAGTTCCAAGAGATGCTGGGAGATTAATTACTCCGTCGGGCTGAACTTCACCTTGGGTGAAGGTCTGTAACGGCCCGGGGGCCGGTCGAAGTTGCTCGCGAGGAATCCCCATTTTTTGAAAACAGTCGGTGAATATAACACTTACTGCGGCTCCATTGTCTACAAAGACTCGCTTTACTGTAACATTAGCTACAGCCATGTTAATGACGATGGCGTCGGTATGGGGTGTAATCTCGGGAACAGGGTCTCTATCTGTAAAACTAACAGTTTCAGATTGGTGGAGGCGCTTGTGATGCGGCTCCTCGGGAGGAGGACGGCGTGCCTCTGCCTTCAAGGCATTTCGAGAAGCCCCAATGGGAAGGGCCCCGTAAATCACGTTTATGACATGGGTGGGCAAATTGTCTCCGGGTCCTCCCGGAGGAGGTGGTGGTGGCAAGAAATGAGGTTGTTGACGATTTCCGTGGTCTTGCCGTGCATAGTTGTTTGACCCCGGCCTATTATTCTGCCATTGCGGCCTGTTTTGACGTGAACCACGGTCATTATAACTTCCACAGTTTTGGGATGAACCCCCATTCTAGCTTGACCGAGGCTTGTCGTCGGTCCGAGCAATGTATTGTCGCAAGAAACCTTTCTTTAGACAATCTTCAATTTCCTTACCGAGCTCTCGACACTCCTCTATCTCATGTCCATGATCATGGTGGTACGCGCACCACTTCTCGCGGTTTCGCTTTTCAGCTGGAGCAGTCATCCGCGGACACGGCCGTAAATCGTTCTTGTGAACAGAAAGAATTTCGGCTCGCGATTTTGTAAGAGGGGTGAGTTGTGGAATATCCCCTCGAGATTCTGAACGTCCCCGGTTCAGACGAGAAAAGGCACTGGGTCGCGTACTGGGCCCAGCCACCAAAGCCACCAAGGAAGGAAGATTGGACAAGAGATTGGAGAATTATCTTCTCCAATTGACATCTTTGGATTCATCCATATCAGTATCATGTTTCTTCATTTTTCTACTTATTTTCTGTTTGTTTTAGCTTCCATGGGTCAGTAGCACCCTTAGTTCATCCTTGATCATTGTGGAACCTTGAGTTGAAGACATTAATGTGATTATTGCGGTTAATGTTACCGAAAATATTGCGTATTCAAGTGTTTTGTGTTATTTGCTGTTATTGAGTCACATTTATGAATTGGTTATTGGATTGATCACCCTTTAAGGGATTTGTGAATGTGTTGCTAGAATAGAAAATTACTATCCGTAATTGTAGGATTTTCGATTTTCGTGTAGCAAACAATAGATTTAGTTATTGGTGATAACACAAAGTTCAACCACTAAAACTGAGCTTGCGAGTTTTATGTTGAATTTATCTCGTTGTCCTAGTGTTTAATACATTTGGTTATTGAATTTAAGAGAGCTTGTTCGAGGATTCGATTAAATTGAATAGGGTTAGTCGAAGAGCTTATTTTGATTAACTAAGATTAAGGGACAACAAGGCTATTAGAGCTTAATAGCCTTAAGATAAGGGCTTGAATCACAATTTAATCGGGCATTAACATAGTTGCATCAATCGTCCAAGACCAAGGGGAAGCATGATCAAGGGTGGATCGTTTTATTACTTGAAAACCAAAACCGAAAAAGATCTCTTCTATTGTTTTTTATTATTTGTTTCTTTGAATTCGACCTTTTAATTTCGTTTAGTTGCCTTTATTTGTTACTAGTAGATTGTTAGTCCCTTATCAAATACCCCAACCTTTATTGCTTTCTTAAGTATTTATTTCTTGCATATTTAATTGTAAATTGCTTGGCATTGGAATCAAAATTAATCGGCCGTTCCCCGTGGGATCGACCTTTATTTACCATTCTACTAGTTAGAATAGTTGATAAGGTTTAGTATGATTTTATACAATTAATTTGGTAAAGCGACACACGACAATCGCTTGTACCAAGCCCGCTCGAGCTAACCTAGTAATCCTCTCACGTCCTATGTGTCCTAACCTTGCATGCTATTTAATAGAATCATTCATAACATCAACAGACGAAGAAACAAAAGAAGTGCATGCAATAGATAAATCCTGCTCTATCTCTTGTCACATGTTTGGTCGCTCCCGAGTCTACAATCCAACCATGGAAAGAGTTAGCAACGAACACATATGAGCAAACAAATGAATTAGAAGAGCTAGGAGCAGGTCTTACCTGCTTTGGCTCAGTACACTTACGAGCAAAGTGACCCGTCTTTCCACAGTTATAGCAATTGTCTTTCTTCTTTCCGCCCCTTTTACCACGGTGACACTTTTTAGACTTTTCACCTGGTAGGCCTAAGTTTTGGTTTTTGGCATTACTTTGTCCTGCATCTTTTTGTTTTTTCCAACGGCTGCCTTTGTTAGGCTTGCGTTGCCCAGCGTGTGCGACAAAAGCAGCTGCTTGTGCTCGTTCCGCCTCTCGACGGCCAGCCTCAAGTCTAAGATGAATGGCGACGCTGTCAAAAGTCTGGATTTGCTCGTTATGTGTGAGCACAAGTTTAATGTGTCCCCAAGTCCGCTCAGGTAGCGACCTTAGAACTGCCAAAACTTGTTGTTCATTCGGTGAGTTCATTTCTAGCGTTTTGAAGTTCTCGAATCATGTCTTTCATGACATCAAGATGCTGGCCCATAGTGTGCTTTGGGTCAAGTATGTACTGGTTAAACTTAAGGGTAAGAGCCCTTAATCTCGTTGCCGAGGTAGTTCCGTACGTGACCTTTTAGCCTTCCCACAGCTCTTTAGTTGTGGGAAAATGTCTCAAACTTAAGAATCAGATGATCCTTCATGCAGCTCAGCATAGTATAGCGCGCAGAATGATCTTGATTAACCCACTTGTTGTACGCATCCAAATCGCGACGGTATTGCGCATTTTGTCCGTTCTCTGGCTCAACCGGCATAGTCATAGTAGTGGTGAGATGATCAAGGACATTTTTATGGTGTAGCAGAAACTGGATCTTACGGTGCCACGTGGCATAGTTCTGGCCATTTAATTTGCTAGAGCCATAAAGATCAGAAAAAGCTACTTGGGCATCCATTTTTGTTATCCGCAATATGTTAGAAGCTTGTCTATTTAATATTTTTTTTATTCGGGTCCAAATAAAATTTTATTATTTCTCACAAGTGAATGAGATCGAAAATTTCGTCACATAGGTTCATAATCATCTCTCACTTAATTGAAGATGAAATAAAAAAATTAAATGATCGTGAATAAAAAAAAGTCCATCTAAGAAACATGCATAAAAAAATAGATGAGATGTCAATGACCTATGGTGGTAAATACGAAACAAAAATAAAATTACATGACCTAAAAAATGGCCCCTCTAATACATGTGCTCTAGTAAGAAACGAAAAATAAATCGAAAATTATAAATATCGTTCCTACTAGATGAATCTATATATAAAAAAAATTACATTGGGACATCGTATAACCACCATCGTCATTAACCATCTCACACAAACATAAATCAACACCACGTAATTAAAATATGCAAAAAAAATAAAAAAAAATAATGCATGTAACTAAAAAAATCAAATTAAGTGGCCTTAAAGTTAGCCCAATTGGGCATTCTATATTATAATCGATCCTCAAAAAAAAATTCAGACTGTTTTTTTTTTTTTTTTAATCACAGCCCGTTGAAAAATGGGCAGCCACTAAAAACAAAACTGGAGCGACCCAACTCCCTATTATAAGGTCCATCCAGATTTTTAAAAAAAAAAAAAGAACAGACAACCCACAAAACCCTAGTCCAGGTCGCCGCTGCTGCAACCGCCACCGTCGCGCCGTAGCCGCCGGAGCAGCGAAGCAGGGCAGCGGCCGGAGTAGCGAAGCAGGGCAGCGGCCAGAGCAGCGAAGCAACGCGCAGCGCCGGAGCAGGACGCAGCTCAGCAGCGCGCAACCGCCGAATTAGAACGCAGCGCAGCAACGCGTAATGCCTCAGCCTTCGTCGCGGTCGCGCCGCCGTCGTCTCGCAGCCTCGCGCCTCGTCGAGTCTCGTCGGACTCTGCCACCGCCTCGCACACCAGCGGCTAGCACCGCCACTACAGTTACCACTGTCATGGCTCGGAAGGGGGGAGCAGTTTCTTAAAACTGATCTAATCCATTTTATTCAAGGGAGTAGTTTTTAAAAAATTTAATCCAGAAAAAACTCATTTCCAATTGAATAGAAAATGAAACAGTAAATAAACAATAATACAGGAGAGAACGAATCACTACTCGCTCTGATACCACTGTTAGACAAGGAATCATGTAAATACATATAAACACGTATATAGGGAATCGTTATAACCTCAATTGAATGAGGCAGAAATGTATTTGATCGATTCACCAAGCGATGGATCTTACTTGGTTCGTCTACAAGCCCGTCCTAACGGACACTACCAGAGCGTTCGCCGTTTACTACACACCTTAGGCTCTTGGAGGAATACGGTGATACTTCAAGAATGAGAATATGAGAGAAAGAGAGAAACTGTATTTTCTATGTGTATTTCCTGTACCCTACGAATATCAGATATATCTGTATATATATTGGTACGGGAGAGATCTCTCTCCTATTATGAATATGATCTCCATCCCTATCGGAAATATATCTGATAAGATATCAAATATCTAGTCATATATATATATATATATATATATATATATATATATATATATATACACCAACAATATTGGGTTCCAATCGATTTGGATGCAACTAACAGAATGATTTTTAATTGTATTCCGAACCAATACAATAATTTACCGTACAACCCACAATAAACACTGGAATCTTATTCAAATAATTAACGAACAAATAAAATAATATTTTAAATAGAATATCTTATTATTATTATTATTATTATTATTATTATTGTTGTTGTTGTTGTTGTTGTTGTTGTTGTTGTTGTTGTTGTTGTTGTTGTTGTTGTTGTTGTTGTTGTTGTTGTTGTTGTTATTATTATTATTATTAAATGGATGTCAAATCAAATATCATCAAAAGATGATTAATTTGATATAATTTACATAATAAATAGATTTGAAATTAAAAAAAGATATTAGCAACTTTAGAAAATAAAATAAATTTTGATTCTAACCAAATGTGACAACAACTTACCAATCAGTCTAAAATTTTAGGTGGAAAGTGTTACTTATAGAATGTCCATGTTGTGGCTTATATTTTTAAATTTATAAAATAATTTTTAAATTCTAACTATAAATAATTTAAAATAACCATGATCTATATAATAAAAGGAACAATGATATTTTATTTGGATATTTCATGTGTAATGTAAAGTTTAATACTTCCTCCGTCCCAGCTAACTTTTCACAGTTGACCGGGCACGGATGTTAAGAAAAAATAGATTTTGTTTTTTTTTTTACTTTTTTAAAGGTGGAGATTGAGTGTGTGGAAATTTTGAGGGTGAACATTGTGAGAGAAAACTTCCTTTTTAAGGGTGTGAAAAGTTAAGTGAGATGGACCGAAATAGAAAGTAGGAAAAGTTAGCCGGGACGGAGGGAGTATTTTTTTCTTTATGTCCCTGCTTTTATTTTATATATTTTTATATATTTTTATATTTATATATATATATATAGCAAAATAAATTCAAAAGTTATTCAATAATTCGAATAACAAATTAAATTCTGTCAGTTCTTCAAAATATTTGAATATTTGAATATTTTATTTTGGTAAAGTAAATTATTTATATGAATGTTATATTTTTCTTATGAATAGTTTATTTATTCGAAGATAAAAATTGATTAATGCAAACAAAGTTATTTAGATTGTTAAGAGTGAAAAAGACATTTGATGTTAATAAGTGCGATAAAGCATTATTTAGCTTACAAAGTGTAAAAACATATAAGTGAAGTTTTAGTAAAAAAAAAAAAAAATTAAAAAAGATTGCAAAATGTAACAAATGTCATAATTTAGGCTGCAAAGAATAAATTTCCTTAAAAGAGTAATTTTAACAATATACACATTACTAAAAATATAAATAGGTAATTATAAATAATTCCAATAGCAATTTTAATACAAAATTAAACATATGCTCAAATCTTCAATACTTTCATGAATATATATATATATATATATATATATATTATCAAAATTTAATGATATAATAAGTTGATTATAAAATAGATATTGGTTATTTTTTCTTTGATTTAATAAAGTAAGACTTTCATTATTTAAATATGGTCTTTCTCCAAAATATTTGAAAATTCATGTCAAATAAAATGAATTGATTAGGTGTATTTATTTAAAAAATTAGTCATATTTTTTTTAAAAGAAATTATTTTACTAATTTTAGTTGCAACTCAAACCAAAATAGCATATTTCAATTCACAATAAACATTAGTGTAGCACAAATAACTAACCAACAAATAATTCGTTTATTCAAATAAAATATTTCATTATAATATATGTGATGAATAATTTGATATAATATGCATAAAAGTTGGATTAAAAATGAAAAAAAGTTATTTGTGTTCAAAAAAAATAAAAGAAAGTTATGAATTTACCAAAAATAAGAAAAAAGTTACCAATTGTATGGTGTTAAATTTTTGGAGGGAAAGTTAAAATGACATTAACACCCTCCATTTTACTTTTTTTTTATACTAGTACTATTCCCGTGCGATGCACGGAAGTTTATTTAAAAAGTAATGATTTTGATAAAATTAAATATGATATAGTCTAATATTTAAATATGTGATCGTTTTACCCTAAACATAAATAAAATTATAAATAATGTGAATATAAGTTTCTCGCATCTTATACATGAGTTTAATATAGCTCACTTTATATATAGGTATATTATATATGTATATATATATATATATATAAATTAATATTAAGATAAATATCTTTTTCAAAATGTTCATTTCTTATCTTTGAAATCCAAACACACATTTAGTGTGTCTGTTTCATTCTTCACCTATATGAATTGTAGCTTAATTAATTCTGAATGTTAAAACAAATATAAATATCTAACTATCAACTCATATTATTAAATAAAATAAACTGAATAAGGGTATAAGAAGATTATTTTTCTTTCATTTTTTCCATTCTACTTTAAATATTTAAATTTATCTAAATAAAGTTTTAAATTCTAATTATAACTATTTACTTTTGAAAAATCATAGTTATAAGTTTTAATACCTTACTTGGTATTTAGATATACAAAGAATAACAAAATAAAAAAAATAACAAAATAAGATTCAAAAGTTATTCAATAGTTGGAATAACAAAATAAAATATCTTTTGTTTTTTCAATAGTTCGAATGACAAAATAAAACATATGAGTTCTTTAATATTTCTTAATACTTTCATATATATATGTTGAAAAGTTTCAATTAAATTATACGTTTATATTGTAAATAGTAGATTCATCTAAAGATACACATTGGTTACTGTAAAAAAATTGCTTAGGTTGCAAAATGTGAAAAATAAAAAAAGGACATAATTGAGATTGATTAATGTGACCAACTATTGTTTAGGTTGCAAAGTCTAAAAAATATATATAGTTTTAGTTGGTTAATTTTACTTATTTAAAAGAAGTTTAGTTGGAACTTGTATAATAGCATAGTTTAGGTTGCAAGGTGTAATTATTTATAGAAAAGTAACATTAATATATGCAAAATATAAAAAAGTAATATTTTTTAAGATTAATTACCATATATAAAGTTATATATATGAGCGAAAGTCATAGTTTTGTGATTTATCAACAAAAATAATTATTATAACAAATAAACATTAGCAAATTTAATAATTTAATAAGATGATTATAAATCAAATATTAACTATCACTTTAATTCGATAAAGTATGTGTTCAACTGTATATACAATGATTTTTCTCTCAATGTAATAAATGAAGAAAATTTGAGACAATAAAGTCAAATAAATCAAACTGATTAGTTGTCGTTTTAATGAAATAATCAAGTATTATAATTTGTAAAAGAGAATTATTTGAATATTTTTAATTTTGTTCCGAATCAATGCTATATTTGTTTTGCAACCTACAATAAATACTGAAATCTTATTCATATAATCCACGAACAAATAATATAATATTTTAAATAGAATATTTTATAATTATATATATATAGATATCATATGGATGTCAAATCGAATATCGTCAAAAGATGATTAATTTGATATAGTACACATAATAAATATATTAGAAAAAAAAAAGATATTTGCCACTTTAGAAAGTAATATTAATTTTGATTTTTACCAAATGTGACAACAACTTATCAATCACAGTCTGAAATTTTAGGCTGGAAAGTGTTACTTACAGAAGTGTCCCTACCGTGGCTTATATGTATAAATATATATAGATTATTTTAATTTATAAAATAATTTTTAAATTCTAACTATAAATAATTTAAAATATCCATGAAATATATAATAAACGGAACAATGATATTTTATTTGGGTAGTTCATATATAATGTAAAGTTTAATATTGTTTTTCTTTATGTTCCTTATTTTATTTTATATTTTTTTAATTTATCTAGATAAACTTTCAAGTTCTAATTATAAAGTTAGATTTCATTTGCAGCTTTTGAGATTTCAAATATACTTAAATAATTTTATTTAATAAATTCTTATTTTAACAAAATAAAATTCAAAAGTTATTTAATAATTCAAATAACAAATTAAAGTCTATGAGCTCTTCAAAATATTTGGATATTTCGGTATTTTATATGGTATTATAAATTATTTATATGAATGTTATATTTTTCTTACAAATAATTTATTTATTTAAAGTTAAAAATTGATTAATGCGGAGAAAGCTATCTAGATTTAAGAGTAAAAAGACAGCTGATGTTGATTAGTGCGACAAAGTATTATTTAGCTTACAAAGTTTAAAAATATATAATTGAATATTAGTAAAAGTAAAAAAATTAAAAACATTGTAAATTAACAAATGTCATAATTTAGGCTGCAAAGAATAAATTTAATTAAAAGAGTAATTTTAACAAAATACACATTATTAAAAATATAAATAGGTAATTAAAAATAATTATAAAAAAATACTCATGATTTTTTTAAAGATTTCATTTTACTAATTTTAGTTGCAACTAAAACCAAAATATTATAGTTCAAGTCACAATGACCATCAATTATATCACAAAAATTAACCAACAAACAATCCGTTTCTTCAAATTAAATATCTCATTATAATGTATGTGATATGGATGTCAAATCGAAGCTCGTGAAAAGATGAATAATTTGGTATATTATGCATAAAAATCGAATTTAAGATGAAAAAATTATTTCTATTTAAAAATAAATAAAAGAAAATTATGAACACATCAAAAATAGGAAAAATTACTAATTATAGTCTAAAAATTTTGGAGGGAAAACTAATATGACATTAATGCCCTCCATTTTACTTTTATATATATATAGATATATATATATATATAGATAGATAGATATATAGATGCAGTAGTCATTCCCCTTATTTCTCTTTCTTCTTCTCCGGCACCAAGGATGGCCAGATCGGCAGCAGTAATCTAGAGCAACGAGACACCAGATGCGCGACGGTGGCGACGTCCTTCGGGAACAGAGAAGACGACAACCGGACTCCATTTCAGATACGAACAGGCTGCGATGGAAATTTGTGGTAGGTGACAATCCTTCTTTATTATTTCCTTGCCTCTTGTACCATATTGTTCTTCGACGGGAAAAAGGGTGGATGCGGCGCTGCTTATTATTGGCGGTGGGAATAGACGGAACAATCAAATTGCCGGTGATTAAGAATATTTGAGGGTGATTTGTGGCTACTGGAATTCTAAAACTAGGTGGATGGTGGTGGTGTGATGGCAGTGGCCGGTCATAAATTAAAATTGGGAGTAAGTTTCCAGAGGTTCATTACCTTTCCCAGTTGCGATTAATGCAGTGAAAGAAAAAAATGGACTGCTTACAATTATCAGTCCATCTTACTACCCCATTAATCCCATTCTCCCACTCACTGCACGCACCCAGTCTAAAGACTGGGAGAGTAACTCCCGTAACTGGTTCACAAATCCCGTATGTTCTCTATTGGCTTGAGCCCATCAATTATTAAATGGACAATGTAATATATTATGTAAATGGACCTAAATGAAAATTAAGCCTTTAACTAAAAATAAATTAATTAATTAATGGGTCATTAATAATATATTTGGTCTATGAAATCCAAATATAAAATATTAATCGCATGAAATGAGTCGACCCAATCCTAAATGAAATGATGATTGATATATATATATATATATATATATATATATATATATATATATATAATCACACAATATAGTTAAATAAACAAACGGGAATTTCCCAGGCGTTACAAAAGAAGATGAAGAGGGCAATCTCCTTTCCTCTGATTGTTCAACCGACGAATCCGGGGTGACCGATGTCGGCAACAATCCTTCCGATTGATCAACACTCCAAGCAAAATGGCCTCAATTCCCAAAGGTAAGTAAGATAAGAGAACTACGTGGGCTTCGATTCATTTACCATAACACCGAAGGGTGAATGATACGTAGACAATTTTATTCCAAGTTAAAATTTAATATAATTTTTAATTTAGAATAAAACTCAAGTCCTTTCTTTTTTTCTTTTTTCTTTCCCTTTTCCTCTTCCAAATTTCATATATTACTTATATATGTCGAAAAATATAATTTTGTAACTTAGTTATTTTAATATTTAATTGTAACTTATTGTAATTTTGAACTTTGAATTACTTACATTTGAAAGATGTAATCATGTAAGTTTGTAATTTGACTTAATGTATTTTAATTTCTAGTTTAAATTTTTATTAGTATAATTCATATTTTTAGTTTCTAATTTAATTTTTAGTTGTGTAATTTGTATTTTTAGATGAAGTGATTGTAAATATAATGTTTAAATTTCTCAATAAATGAAGGTTCATCTTTTACGCCCTCACATTTTAGTTAACTTCTTAATTTACGACACTAAATTCTCAATGTATAACTTACAAAGGTACTGTCACAGTTTTTAAACTCTAAAATCTGAAAATAAAGATAAAAGAAAGGTTAAAAAAAAAAGGGAGAACTGTTGTGAACCGGCGGTTATGAACCAGAACCAGCGGTTATATGGCGGTTCCAAAACGGAAACCGGAACCGCTCATATGGACGGTTCAGTTTCGGTTCCCCCCGCCCCCCACACCTCACCCCCGGTGCCCGAACCAGCTGTTCTGGAACCGAAACCGTGAACCGGTTGCTAGGGTTGCTTGTTTAGTTTTGGATCTCCTAGCCAATAATGCCAATACTGATTGGTACTAGAATTTTCTGTCAATTTGAAATATATTTATTTACAAAAAAATTAAAATTAAATAATTGAATAAAATAATTAAATAACTTATATTTTGTGCAATAAAAGAATATTAAATTATCTAATAAAATTTCATATCACTAATAAAAAAGTATTTAACTTATTTTTATTTGCAACTCATATCCAATATAAAATATTTAACTCACAATAAATATTCAAATCTATGCACAATAATAAACCAAGAAATAATTATTTATTTCAACTTTAATATATTATATCAATATATTCAATATCAGTATCATATTATTCAAAAAGAAAAGAGGTCTGCATTTTATCTGTTGCGATAAATGAAATTGATTAAAAAAAATTAAGTATTTTTAAAGTGTTGGAAAAATCAAAACATTTGAGATAGAGCGAGCTCCAAAAAAATGAAGTATATCTCTAAATTCTTTCCATTCCCCACGTGGGCACTAGTATTCCACGTTATTTTTTTTGTGTTCATAAAAAATCGAATATTATCTGTGAATATATAAACTAAAAAATAGTTAGTTTTCACTATTTCTAAACAATGATAATTTAGTACGAAAGATAAATACATAGATTTTTTTATAAAATAAAATTAAGATTTAAAAAATATAAAAGGAAAAAAGTTAACTAATATTTTTAAAAGATTAGTTAATAGGTATTTATTAAAAACAGATATTCTTAATATTTAGTTAATTTTTATTGTATCTCAAACCAATAAAAAATTTAACTCATATTACATAAGAAAATATCGAACTTATATATTGCAAACAACTGGTGAAAATGCCCCGCTACCTGCTATTGCAAGTATATCAACAGGTCTTACTATGATGCGGCAATAATTGTCGGATTTGGTGTTTACATGGCTTCATTTTCTAATGTATCATTAATATATATTTTAACATTACGATTTTGATTATAAAAAAAAAAAAGGAAAAATGAAAAATAATATACATGTTTTTGAAAATTAATAATAAATCTAAAATATAAAACTTGCAAATTTATTAAGAAAAAAATTATAAAGTTAAATAAATAATTGTTGTAAAATATTAAATATTACAAACTTGTAATTATTTTTAAAAATCTACATGCTAATTTAGAAAATAGAAATTATTTAAATATCTAAAAATTATTTGAAAAATATAAATTTAATTCATAAAATTGAAATTATTTAAAATTTTGAAATGTGATTTTTTTTTTAAAATTTTGGTATAATATAAAAATATTAAATAATAAATTAAAATGATTTTTACCGAAAATGATTTTGGTATGATAAATAGTGGTAAATTTATTATCAATGAATATTTAAAAAAACATTTAAATTTGGGTCTTCAGGTTGGATTTTGGGTGGGGTTAGGTGGAATCAAATCATCTTTTAAAATTATTTTTTATATTATATATTTTATTATCACTATTATATTATACCAAAATTAATAAAAACATCACAATTTATCTTTCTTTTTTATCAATGGTTTTTTTTTTTTTTTAAACTTTTTTCAATTTTATAATTTTATATTTTTCAAATACTTTTTAGATGTTTAAATATTTTTTTAATTTTTTCAAATTAAAATCTAGATGTTTAAAATAATTATCAATTTTTATAACAATTAATAATTTTACAGAATTTATTTTTTACTAACTGAATAGATTTTCGTTAATAATTTTTCAAGTTTTATTTTTTGAAGTTTTAGTAGTAATTTTCAAAAAGGATTTTTTTTTTTAATAATCCGAATCATAATATTGAAAATATATATTAATAATACATCAGAAAAATAAAACCACATGGACACCATATCGGTCATCGACTTGTTAGGTGCAATAACAGGTGACGAGACATTTGCTCCAAATCTTTGCAATATACATGGCATTATCATAAACTAAAAAAGTTAAAGGGTATTTTCATAAATAGCTATAACATACAGGGTATTTTCACAAATTTTTCCAATTATAAATTAGGCTTAATAACGTAAAAATACACGACCTTTTGGTTAACTATCAAATACAACATGACATTTTAAATTTCACATATAAATACATCACCTTAATTTTTTCAATTTAATGCACGAGGACTAATTTCGGACTCCAAAAGCTTACGTGGAGCCCGAAACTAAAATTCTGGGCCATAACTTTTTTTACCTGAAATTAAAAGTTTCTAATTTATATAACCCATAATTCAATGGAATGAGTGCGGATCCTTGTTTTGAAAGACAACTCATCTTTTCCTTGAAGAATTCCTTGCATTGCAGGCACCCTTGAATTCTCTCTTCTTTCTGTTCTTCTTTGTCTCGTAGAAATGTCAGCGGCTTCTGCCATGCACGGTTTGATTGTAGCGGCTTTGTTCTCTATCCTACGGAGAGTTAAATAGGTAGTGGAGCGCTCCAATTGTGAATTCAGATGAATATAAGTTGTGGTTGTGAGAGAAACTAAGTCGATTTCCACTACTACAAAAAAGGTCTTTTGACATAACAAAAAATGGTCTCAAATAATGAGTATCTGTCACAACTTATGAGAAGTGGTCTCAAATAATAAGTATTTGTCATAACTTTATTATTGTCTCAATAACTCGGACGCAAATAATATATTTGTGACCATAAAAGGGTCTCAAATGCGTCTAAAATATTTTTTGCAACAACTAGTTGTTTCTAAAAGTAGTCTTAAAATGGTTTCAAATTGTAAAGAGATTTGTGCCAACAAGTGGTCACAAATAGCTTATTATTAGTGACCACAATTATGGTCTAAAAAAATGTTATACAAAAGACCTGTTTTGTTGTAGTGTTCTCTCCTACGCCAAATGAGTGTCATCGAGTTTGCAATCATGCAATTGTTCATTTTTTTGTTTGTAGTTGCAATTAAAAATAAAAAGAAACAAAAAATAGAAGATAGCATACTCGTCTTCTATTAAAAAGGAGTATGCGACCATAATCCTTTATCTAGTAGAAAATGACAAAAATCTTTAGCTTACGAGATTCTTATTCTGCTACGGGCTTCGGGTCTAGAAAATTTCTTTTACCGGATTAACTAGTGTTGTTTAAAAAAGACCAAAAAAAAAAAAAAAAACAAAAACAAAAAAAGAAAAAAAATAATTCCACCTCAGAATAGTTATGGCCTAAAATTTCAATTTCGGACTCCACGTTAGCAATTGAAACTCAAACCTATACCTTGTGTATTAAATTGAAAAAATTAAAAGGTTATGTATTTATTCGTTAAATTTAAAAGGTCGTGTTGTATTTGATAATTGACTAAAAGGTCATTTATTTTTACGTTATTAAGCCTATAAATTATAAATAGTCTTACTTATTTTAAACCACCATTGTTTTTACAAAATTCATTGTTCAGTATTTTGAACAACTGAGTTATGTAAAAAGTTCAGTTGTTTAATTGCAAAAAACTATATTATCTTAAAAAATTAAGTTGTTTAAAACATAAAACAACCATATCATTTTATACAATTCAGTTGTTTAAAATACACTATTTTTTTGCACAACTTAACAAATCAAAGAAAAAAACTATAGAGGTATATCAAAGAAAAAAAATAATATTGGAAGATTTGAATTTGTTTTGAAACTTTACACCATTTTGATCTCTTTTTTTATTTATATTTTAACTATAGTCAAATGGTGGAAGATGTTTTATGATAATAGGTTAAGATATATGTTCAATTTGATAGTTTCCACCTGAGATATCAGTGTAGCAGCGAGTAATTTTACTCGGTAATTTTACTCGGTGGGTAGATAAATATAAGGTTGGGTATTGTCCGAGTTCAATTTTTTAGTGATGGGGTATGGTAGGGTACAGGTATAACATATTACCTATTTACTCTACCCGATTACCCTATACATTTACTTGATTACATACATGTATAATATTAATTTATAATTTATGTTAAATATTATATAATTAGCAATATGCAAATATATTATGTTTGTAATATATTATTTTATATATAAAGTAAAATATAATATATCATTACATTATTATATATGTTATATCAGTAATGATATGGAACCAACTAGGTTGTTTTTTCAGAAGTCACTCAATGATGTGTTTGCCACCTCACCACTCTGCTCAGTAATAAAATAAAATAAAATAACACGCATTACATATTTAGCGGATTTTCTCCCATTAACAAAATGAAAAACGCACTATAGATTTCTCATAGATTTTCTCCCACTATCAAAATAAAAACCTGTTTCTCTAGCCTTCTTCTCCAACCTACCATATTTTCTGGTTCTCTAATCCTTTCACAATCCATCCCTGACATAACTCCTCCACTAACTACTTGCCTTATAGTCACCTAACTGATGTTGCACTTAACTGCACAGTTGCCTAACTGATGTTGCACTCAACTCCATCACAATTACAACAATATATTATTGGTGGATGATGCATCCCTAATTGATTTTGACATTGACCTTCTACTTCTCTAAATTTTTCCCAATCCACGCATGACATAACTCCTCCATTAGCTACTTGCCGTAGTGCCTTACGCCTGACAAATGTTGTCAGCTCCATCACAACTACAACTAAATATTATTGGTGGATGATGCATCCCTAACTGATGTTGGCATTGACCTCATACTAAATGCTTTTGAAAATTTACATATCAGACTAAGGGAAATCGATGGAGATAGAAAAGTGAACCCATATGATAATATCAGTGATCCAAAAACTGCACGACAGGTTTTGATCAATTTTATCTGGTTCAAGTCATTTAGATATCTTATTAGTCATGGAACAAATGATAATAACTTAGTATTTATTTGTATCTTGCGCACATGGACGGGGCCATGATTTCACAATGAGGGGCTGAAATAATTTTTTTGGGATATTTATTAGTGTTTTTTAAATTTGAGGGTAGCGAAATCCATTCTTTAACTACAATTACAATGTACATATATATACACAGTGGTCCCGTCGTAAAATTTGAAGGGGGCGACTACCGCCGCCAACCCCCTAGCTCTATCCTTGATTGTGCATAGTTTTATTGTAGATGACTATCTGAGAAAATTTGAGGATGACTATGTGTGTGATTAGAAAAAAAAAAAAACAAAAACAAAACAAGCGTACTGACCATCGATACATGTACATGATTTTTAAGAAAAAATAGTGTGTATCGACGTGCATTGATATGCGTATGATAAAAAAGATTTAAAAACTAAAAAAGGTGTATCGATCATCGGTACATATATATATATATATGTATTATAAAAAACCAAATAAGAAAACAAACAACTTGTATCAATGGTCAATATGTATGGATGTGAGTGTTCATCGATACACGTGCACCATCGATATATATATATATATATATCTGTGTGTGTGTGCATGATTAAAAACTTGAAATTGAAAAATGTGTATGGTGTATCGAGTGTTGATGTGTATCAATGGAGTGTGTATCGATGTATCGATGGAGGTGTATCGCTGGGGTGTGTGTCGATGAGTGGCAGTTGGCTGCCGGAGAGTGGCGACTAGCGATCAGTGAGGGCGGTCGCTGGCTGCTGAAGGACGACGGTGATTATTTAATTAAAACGCTAATTAGTGATTATTTGCTATTTAATCCTAGAATGGCTAAAAACAATTGTGAAAAAAGTTGGCTAAAAAATATGTACCCATTTCAATAATGGCTAGAAAATCATTTCGCCTTTTTTTTTCTCGTTAAGTTTATGATGAAGTCAAACAACAAGAGACTCTTGGATTTATTTTTTCTTTCTTTTTTCCTTTCTAAACATAATTTGTGTATAAACAGAATTGACGAGTTCATTGTCATTTTTTTTTTATATTATTTTGACTATTTGACATTTATTTATGTTATTATTATTTTTTTTTTTTAATTTAGCATTATCATATTCAAGTTTTTCCTTTATGGTTTGTTTCTTTGTGGCTAATGTTAATTAGTATGATAAAATTACCGAGGGGATCCCTTCTTGTTGGGACCTGAGGTTACTGGATAGGGGATTCCCCTATGATAGAGGGAGTGGGAGCGGGGATAGAGATTCCTAGTTTTCTCCTAAGCGGGATTGTATGAGGACAGGATCCATGATCCCTACCCATCACCGTCCCCGCCTCATCCTCTAATTAAAATGAATTTCTTTCATTCTCTAATTCTCAATTATTTATTTTAGCATATGTCATTTTGCAATATTATAATGTGTATACATATTGAAGGAGATGGAATCCTAGCTGGTGCATTTCTGAATTCTCTTCCACCAACAAACTATAACTTGCATGTACAAGATCTTCTCTCATTTTGTATAAAAATTAAGTATATTTTTAATGTTTAAATAAATTGAAAGAACATATAAGGTGTATGTTATTGATTTATTATAAGTAGTATTTGATTCAATAAATCTCTAACATTAATATAAAATATTATTTTATTATAAAATTGTATAAAAAAATTTAGCTAAAAAAAACAAATATGTAGGGAACCCGACTCCCCGCGAGGAACCCATTCCCCGAACCAAAAATCTCAATCCCCGGCCCAGATTTCTTAGGTGAAAATTTTTGTAGGAGTGGTATTTGGGATGTGAAACGAGGATGGGGATGGGCTGCTCAATACCAGCCCCGGACCCACCTATCCCCACCCCTAATGTTAGTCCAACATTTATCAATCAGTGTGGTTTGTTATAAAATTACTATAAGATTATAGAGACGACCTAGGAAAAAGCAACGGCCGAAATAATTATGGAAAAAAAGTTATGGGATAAGGAAAAAAAAGTTTATTTTGTTAGGGGAATAAAATCCGAAAAATATTATGGGATAATGGAAAAAGAAAAATGATTTTGTTAGTGATTTTATTGGTAGGGAGAGTGGTGGGGGTGATAGACATTAGCGGGTGAGTTATATAAAAAAATCCGCCAGCTGGTTTCATATCACTATTGTATGTTATATAAGATTTATTGTATCACATTATATATGATATATATACATATCATATATTCCTTATTTAATTTTTATATATTAACCGGATAACCCACGAATAACCCGATTACCCGGCGGGTATTACCTGTATCCGAATGAAATAGGGTAGGGTATATAAAAAGCATACATGTACCCGACCCATTTACATCTCTATTTCCACCCAAAAGTGGTTGCATGATGCTTGTACATTGATCTAACCTCTAAAAGCCAGGAACCTCTGAGAGTACTCCGGATCCTCTATCCCAACAATAGTTTCTCAATTGTGTATCACACAGAAAATTACAAGTTCTTCTTTCCCTTATCTCTATTTTTTCCTCAGTATGAATTATAAGTTGTAAAGGTTGGATCAAAGTGTCATATGCATAGTTTTGGCTATGGAATACAATTGGACATCATAGTTGGGTACTACGAATCCGAAGTGAAGAGAGAGTGGATGATATTGAGGGAATTTAGCTCTTGAAACCATAGAGAAGGACCCTTTAATGACAATAATCTTAAGGAGACAAGGGAGGGAGGATGATGCAGGAAGCACTGATCTACCCCCTGTGAAATCGGAGAGGAAGACTCTCTAGTGGCTAGTAATTCGAGCCTCTAAAAGAGGGTAGATTATGCAAGAGGTAACGATCTTGCCTTGTAAAATCGGAGATGACTCTCTAGTGCTTGGTATGCCTAAGAAGGCATTCATTATAATAGGGAATCTTCTAGAGATATTCCCAAGTTAGATAACAGTGACTTAAGTTGACGTAAATCATATAGAGATTTGTTTTGATCCTATTACCCTGTAATCTTGTAAATCTATTGTACTAAAAAATCATGTAAATCTGTTGTACTCGCAGTTATAAATAGTGGAACCGGTCTCATCATTCCTTCCGGTGTCTTTTCTCTTAGGCCCCATTTGGATGGAGGGATTTAATTTGCCAATGGATTTAAAATGAATAGATTTCAAAATCCTTAGATTTGAAATCCATGGACTTGAAATCCCTTGTTTGGATTTATGGTGGATTTGTGAAAGGATTTTTAAATCCAAAATTTTTAAATCCATTGTTTGGCAAAAAACGGATACAATATTTGTAAAATTCAATTTTTTTCTTTAAAGTTTATATATATATTTATCTACATCTAAATTAACTGAACAATTTTTTTTTCCAGTTATATATATATACACATATATACATTTTATATCTCAAAAAATTATTTGGAGCATTTCATTGGAGATAAAAGAAAACAAAATAAAAAAATAAAAGAATTAAAAAAATACTGGGAGCATTTCATTGGAGAACGAGAGGGAGAGATAGTGATAGGGAGAAGAGAAGAAGTGAGAGAGAGAGAGGGGGGAGAGAGAAGTGTGAGTGGGGAGGGATTTGTAAATGACTACTTTTGTCAAAGGATTTGAAATCTACCCATATAGTGTAAAATGGTGAATTTCAAATCTTGGATTTCTCATTGGGTGGATTTAAAAATCTGAATTTACAAATCCACTCATTTAGTATTTTATCCAAGCACATGGAGTGGATTTGATAATGAATTTATAAATTCATAGCACAAATCCCTCCATTTAAATGGGGCCTTATGTTATTGTTTCCTTCTTCACATGGTATCATCAGTATACACTGAAAACCCTAATATCTAAAATTTTCGGCATCTCTTCTCTCCCATATCCCCTCTTTCTCGTCTGATCCTCTCTTTCCTATAACAATGGTAGACTCAATTCCTCTCGCTACCCTAACTCACATGGTCATGATCAAACTCTCTTCCACCAACTATCTCCTCTAGTTGAGTTAGATTGAACCAATGCTTCGTTGTGACAACCTCCTAATCTTTGTTGACGGTTCCGCCATCTGACCCGCATCCACCATCAAAGATGCCGCAAATAAGGATATTCTCAATCCTGACTTCACTGCATGGCACAAAACACATGATCATGCCCTAAGCCTGCTCCTCTTCTCTTTGATCGAGGAGTCCATGTCCGAGGTGGTTGGCCTTAAACGAGCTCGCGATATCTTGGTCGCTCACGAGGCTGCGTTCAGCCATTCCTCTCCATCTCGCACCCATCACTGCGTGATGAACTCCAACTTCTCAAACGGGTTTCATCATCCGTGAGTGTATATGGTTGCACTTTCAAGGGACTTTATGATCAATTGGCCACTATTAGACAACTAGTTCCGGATGTCGACTAGTGCCATTGTTTCTCCATGGTCTTGGTCCCCACTTTCATGCCTTCGCTGACATTCGTATGACACTCACGACTCATCTCAGTTTCAATGAACTTCTCCAGCAGGCTAAAACCTATGAATTGAATGATAAGGCTATGCTCCTCCGCCTGCTGCCTTCTATGCCAACCGAAATAACACCGATGTCCGTGCTTTATACAACTTGGGACGTGGCAATGGTGGTGGCTTCAAGCACCAAAGTGGTCCTCTGGTGGTAGGGAATGTAGTTCTATGGGTAACACTTATTCCGACAATACTTACTCGAACAATAGCACTAACAATGCAGGTAATCAATCCTGGAAGAAGCTATATACTCCTAGGTTCCAGATATGTCGTGGGCCCCATTACGCTAATCACTGTCCTTCATGTTGTGATAAGGATGATAGTTCTCAGGCTTCCAATCTTGCCCAGGCACTTGAAGCTTGTTGTACCGTTTCGCCTTCCTCCCAGCCCGATTGGTATCTCGACACTGGAGCCTCTGCTCACATCACGTCCTCCTTGGCAAACTTTGATGCCTTTGAGCCCTACAATGGTAATTGACGCGTCATCATCGGTAACGGTGATGCTCTATCAATCTTTCACTTGGGTTCTCATTTTGTCAATGATAAATTGCCTTGATTAGATGTCCTAGTTGTTCCTCATATTAAAAAATATCTGCTTTCAATAAGTAAATTAACTATGGATTCACCTGTTGATGTTCTCTAATATGTTTTTTTGTGATTCAGCCTGGGGCGACAAAGCATAAACTAGCATGGGACAAGTGTAGGGACATGACACTTCGGCCTTGATTGCTGCTTTATATTCTAGAGCTTTTAAGTCGCCGTTTGAATTATGACATTCTCGTTTAGGACATGTTTTAGTTTCTATCATTTAGTTATTAAATAATTTGGGTCACTTGGCCAAAACTTATTGTGTGTGCGACTTGTCAATTAGCTAGGAGCAAACACTTATCTTTTTTCCTTAAATGAAAACGTGCTTTCATTGTGTTGGATTTGGTTCATTGTGATCTCTGAGGACCAACTCCCGTTAATTCTTCTGATGGTTATCGTTATTACATTATGTTTGTAGATGATTTTCACGTTTTTCTTGGTTGTGTCCCATGCGTGTTAAATCCGAGTTTTTATTTTTATATTCTTCAGTGATTCACTGCACTTGTTTCAAATCAATTAACTCTAATATAAAAGTTTTCCAAAGTGACCGAATGTGTGATATCATTGAGGGGCTCGAACCTAATGATTTTGTTTACAAATAACAACCCACGGAGGCACTGAATTTACCAATCTTCGTGCAGATAATCTTTTGCTAAGTGTGGAGTTTTGCATCGTTTCTCTTGCCCTTATACTCCCCAACAAAATGGATGTGCTGAACGTAAACACACACATAATTGAA
The DNA here is from genome assembly GCA_958295605.1 of Ajuga chamaepitys. Classification (NCBI taxonomy): domain Eukaryota; kingdom Viridiplantae; phylum Streptophyta; class Magnoliopsida; order Lamiales; family Lamiaceae; genus Ajuga; species Ajuga chamaepitys. Next base: position 20,665,416 of record OY282506.1, on the reverse strand, counting down.
ACTGGTCTTTCTTTGTTGTTTCACGCACATCCACCTGCATACTTCTGGGTTGATGCATTCTCCCCCGCGGATTATATCATAAATAGATTGCCATCTGGTGAACACCAAGTCTCCATTTGAAATTCTTTTTGGCTCTATTCCGAACCAAGTCAAATTTAAGGTTTTTTTGTTGCCGTATTTTTCTATACCTTCATGATTATGCTCCTCATAAGTTGGCACCTCGTAGCCAACCTTGCATTTTTCTTGGTTATAATAGCTCGCATAAGGGTTTTCAGTGTTTCAATCCTATCGCTTTCTGCATTTACATCTCACGCCACGCTCAATTCAGTGAATTTAATTTTCCTTTTACTAACATTACCAATAATTTCTCTAATGCCTTTATTTTGGATTTTTTAAATTTCTTAAACCTCGGGTTAATTTACCGTCCCGAACACGGACTAAAAATCCATCTCATGTGGCTTCCTCTTATACAAGCCCATGTGCTCTTGGCCCGCCTACAGCTGGCCATCCACAACCTGCCATTCACCCCACCGATGCCATGCCACCCATCGCTCCCATGCAGCCCAACGTTGTGTCGCTAGATGCATCCCCGCATCCCGAAGCTGTACCACTAAATGATTCCATGCAGCCCCGTATCATGCAACCCTGATACACGTCATGTATACATGCAATTAAGTCGAATTAGAAGGGTATTTTATATCATTTGCATGTGTAATTGGCTGAATTGTGCTTATATTCACCATATTATGTCGTATGACCTGTTTTGTGTTGTTTTGAAGTTATTTAGGCGATTTTTTTCCAAAAAGTCCATTTGGACGAGGTTTGGAGAAGAAATAAGTCAATTAGGGGAAACAATGGACGAAAAGGAGTTAAAAGACAGACTCGATGAACAAAATTGGTCAAGAACTGGAGTTAGACTGAACTGGCCGCGAAAAAAAACACCCTAGAAAGCTCTAGAATGTATGTGACCCCAACACGACCGCGTTGCCTGACGCGGCCGAGTCACTGAACCGGCCGATTCCGCTAGACTGACTGCGTTCAATTGGTGGTTTAGAAGAGGAATACGCGTTTTGGCCTATTTTCGGCCCGGTTCAACCCTAATCTATCGAAGCTTATAAATAGAAGATCCCCAGTCCGAAAATAACAACTTTTGATCATTGAAGAAACCTAGAGGGCTTGGATTGAAGAGCAAGGAACACAAGAGAAGAAGATCAAGTTTTCTGGTTTTATTTGCTTTTGTTTATTTTGATTATTCAACAATCTTTGTCTATGAGTATTGTTAGGTTTTATCTTTGAAGATTAGTAGCTAATCTTTTTGTATTCTAGGATTAGAGAGTAGATTGCATATTGACTATGCTTTGATTTCGTTTTATTAATTCTAAACTCTGTTTTTAATCGTTTATATATATGCTTGTTCTTATATTATGAATTGATTAATCGGGCCAATTGATTACTTCTAATTTCTTAACAATTTAATGTCCGAGATAAGAAAGTTGTTAATAGGCATACAAGCGTATAGCATAGGAATCGATAATCGTCCGAGAGGAGTGAGATATGTATGTAGGCATTGGTTTTAGGATCCCTTTGGAGTTACATATGTGATAGTTAACCCGAGAGGATAATTATTCATACGTAATCTATACATTAACATCATCCAAGAGGAGGGCTAGGTAAGAGTAGTGCCACCTAATTTACATAAGAATTGGTTTAAAACTCTAGAATACTAGGATAATCACATAGGAGATTGTAATTGAAATCAAAACCCTATAATACGTTTTCTATAGGGATGTGCATTCGGCTCCACCGAACTGAACTGAAATTTTGGTTGGTCAGTTTAGGGAACTGAGAACCGAACCGAACTACAATGGTTCGATTCAGTTAAAACTAAAACTTTTTTGGGTCTGTCTTTGTTTTGTTTTTGTATTAATTAAAAATTTAGAATCCTGCGTTTGATTTAAACTTTGTCATAAAATAAAAGTTGAAGCTTAAGGAGGAAAAATAAACCACAAAACAAGTAGAAAGAAAACATATTTAATGTGAATGATGAGATTAGAAATGAAAGAAATAAAATTAGAAGAGTAAACACTAAAAATAATTCATTAATCTGTAAAAGTGAAGTCACTATTATCTATAAAAGTGAAGTCACTATAATCTATAAAAATTAGACCACAAAAAAAGAGAAGAAAGAGAAAAAAATGAAGAAACTATAATATGTAAAGGAGAAAAAATATTTTAAAATATTTATATTCGGTTTTCGGTTCGGATTGGTTAATTATATTAAAAAACTGAAACTGAGCTGAAAATCGAAACTCGCCAAAACTAATAACCAAAAATTCGGTTTGTTTTTTGGTTCCAATAGAATCGTCGATTTCGGTTTGGTTCGATCGGTTAACCAATCTGTGACCCCTAGTTTTTCATCTTTCTGAACCCTTCGTTGTTATCTGCTTCTTTTTATTCAAGTACTTGTTTTTTTTACTTGTTTTTTTTTTCCTGCAATTCAGGTCTTAATTTAATCAACAACCAATCACCATTTGGGGGAGTCTAGATAGTGTTGAATTATTAAGATTAGGGTGTAAAATTAGATATAGGGCACAACCCTTGTGAGATCGACCTTATTTTCCATTTGCTACACTAGCACCGTACACTTGCGGTTTACTAGGTTAGAAATAGTGCATCAAGCATGACGCTAATGTTGCATCTCACCCTTCGGCTTCCGTGCTTCCTATGCAACTGGTTCCTCTAGTCAATACCCCATTCAATGCAAACTCATGCTAAGTCTGATATTGTTAAGCCTAGATATTTTTTGGATATGGATGCATTACACTTGAATACCACCTGGGATCTTGTTCCACGTCCGCCCAACGAAAACATCGTAGGTTCGAAATGGGTATTTCGAACCAAGTTTAAATATGATGGCTCAATTGAGAGATACAAGGCTCGCCTGGTTGTTCAAGGCTTCACACAAATCCCAGGATTCGACTTCTCTCACACATTCACCCTTATCTTTCATGCAACTACAGTTTGGGTAACCTTAGTTGTAGCCGTGCAACACCGATGGCCATTACATCAGCTGGATGTTAAGAATGCTTTCCTTCACGTCGCTCTTCATAAACCCATTCTTATGGCTCAACCTCCGGATTTCATTGATCCTCGCATGATCCGGACCACACCAGCAAGTTTAAGAAGGCTCTTTATAGCTTTTGTCAAGCTCCACATACCTGGTTTGATCATTTAAGTGTTTTCCTTTCTAGTTTAGGATTTATTCATAGCAGGGGAGATACTTCTCTATTCTTTTTACACAGATATGACTGCACCATTTTTCTTTTATTATAAGTTGATGATATTATTGTAACTGGAAGTAATAAATCTATTTTGTTGCCTTTCATTGCTCGTGTCAACAAAGAATTTATTGTCAAGGACCTGGGGAGCCTAAGTTACTTTCTTAGCCTCGAAATTTCGCACACTGATACGGGCCTGTTCTTGGGACATGCTAAATATGCTCGTGGCATCCTTACTCAAGCTTGCTTGCTTGATTCAAAACCGATTTGCACGCCCTTAGCTCTAGGGGAATCGCTTGTTAGTACCAGTGACACTTTTAAGAATCCTACACATTACCGCTCTCTCATAGGTTCTCTTCAGTACCTTATGATTACAAGACCGGCCTATCTTATGCCGTAAATCATGTCAGCAAATTCCTCCAGTCCCCAATTGATGATGATGTCATGGCTGTCAAGTGAATATTGCATTGTTTTAAGGGCACCATCCATCTTGGCTTCACTCTTTCCCCTTTATCGATTATACAATCCTTGGATATTCTGATGCGGATTGGGCCCGCTGTGTGGAGACTCATCGTTCCACTTAAGGCTACTCCATCTTCTTAGGAGTAACTTGGTCTCCTAGAGTGCCAAGAAACAGACTACAGTTGTTCGTTCGAGCTGTGAGTCAGAGTATCGTGCACTTGCTAACACTGCTCAAGAGATGACCTGGCTAACTCACTTACTTTGTGAGCTTCATGCACTACCCCCATCGCGACCTTTTCGCCTTTGTGACATTAAGATCGCTGTTTTTTTTTTTTTAGTCAAAATTCTATTGCACATAAATATGCAAAGCATAATGACATTGACGTCATTTTATTCGTGAGTGACATGTCCAATTTAAACAATTAAAATGTGCACCCACAAGTGTATGGGGCTATCATAGTAATTAGATGAGTACAAGGTCAATCCCACAAGGACCGGTACATGATATCGGATGTGACATTATAATAACCATTAAGTAGTTCTCTTAGATGATGATTGGTTGGTTTTGATATTTTTAAAGCTATATTAAAGCAACAAGCAATTAAAACAATGAGATAACTGACTAAGGAACAATGATTTGGGATTAAACAATTAATAAGGGTAATTTAGGATTAGTTTTCCATTATGGGTAATCAACAACTATATCCTTGTTGATTCAATCTTTAAACCGAATACTAATTATTCGGAGACACTCACTAATATATGTAAATACCCCTCTCGAAGAGAATTACGTATTTATTGTATACAATTAATCACTGCCTACTATCAATTATCATATGCAACTCCCAACCGATCCACCCAAGTCCCCACCATTAGCTCAAACCTCTCGGTTTTATTGGTTAATCATGTTAATTAATGTGATCCCAGTTAAATCTGACATCTTGGTTTTATTTCAAACCCACAATAAAATAGTGAACAAGTGATCAAGTCATTTAACAAGCATTATAAGCAACTAAGCAACTAATAACATAACACGAGATTAAATCAATCGGGTAAAAATCACTAATAACCCATAATCTACATTCTAAACCGAGATTAAGTAAATTTATCAAACCATGATCCTAATTAAAGATAAACACAAATATATAGACACAATCATTTTCACACAAATATTAAATGGAAATAGAAAGATAAAACCTATTTAAGTTGATCTTGATCTTCAATTAAATCTCTCCCTTGCCTTTGCTCTCAATTTGTCCCCTTAGATAAATATACAAATGATTTCATGATCTGAAAATCTGAAAGGGTAAGGCTTTTTAAACGAAATTGAGGGCTTTTTAGGATAATGGGCCTAAATGGGAAGGTTTAGAACCTAGCCCACGCAATTTCAGTTGTTTTCAGGGCACATGTCTGCCTTGTGGGGCACGACCAGACAATGCTTGAGCCCAAAAATTGGACCTCCCACTGGATTCCTACACGGGTTGTGCACAAATAAACTGTGGCGCATGGCCTAGGTCTTGAAATTTAGGGATCCTGCCTGGACTACCGCAAGGGCTGCTCGCAAATCAACTGCAGCGCATGGCCAGGCCGTGCAAGTCTTTAATCTTGAGACTTTGCCTGGAGTAGCGCACGGGCCGCGCACCTTTTTATTGGGCCACACAACCAGGCCGTGAACGGCCCCTTCTCCTTCCTTTCTTTCCATTTTCTTTTTCTTTCCTCCGGTCGTCGTACTTTTGGCCTATTTACCTGTGAAAACACTTGAAAAACCGATTTTCCAATGTGAGAAAGAAAATACGATAAACTATGACAAACGGGAGCTTAAAGCCTACAAATATATGATACAAGTCCCTATTCTAAGCGTGTTTTCATAACCAAAAACCTCGTTTGTCAGTGAACTCGTCTCAAATCAGAAATTGGATACTAAATTTGTACATTCCTATCTCCAGGTCACCGATATATTTATAAAGAGCCTCGCTTGAGCCTTGTCAAGTTTTTATGTTCCAAGCTTCGTGTTGATGAGAATCCTACACTTTTCTTTGGGGGAGGGGGCGGGGGGTAGGGGGGATAATAGGGAATCTTCTAGAGATATTTTGAAGTTAGATAAGAGTGATTGAAGTTGACGTAAATCATGTATAGATTTGTTGTGATTCTATTCCCCTGTAATCTTGTAAATCTGTTGTACTCACAATTATAAATAGTGGAACCAACCTCATCATTCCTTACAGTAAAAATTAATTCTCTTCTCTTATGTTATTGTTTCCTTCTTCACACATTATATAGTTATGATGCAACATTGTCCTTTGACAAAGAGTCAAATTAAACTTGTCCTCTTATTCATAATTTTAAGATGAGGTTAGATTCGTTTTCTAAGTCCACTTTACATCAATAATCTTATTTCCTTTAAGATTTATAAAGCCATTTTTTGCTAAAAAAATCTCAAATTTAATAAAATGATCAAGTATTGCTTAAAGGAAACAAAATAATTATTTTATTTAAATAATACACATATGTATAAATTTGTCATAAAAATGTTCATATGTCGCCCGGTCTTATCCCATTGAACAAAGGTCTGACTTCTCCTATCTACATAGAAAAAGGTGATCGAGTGATCGTGCTATCTTTGACTGTATCATTTATTTCAATTTTACTGTAAGCCTCTTCTTTGTTTAACTCGTCAAAAAATAGAAGCCTACAACATAAAATATGAATTATGTCTTAAAATTTTGAACTTATGAATTATGAAACTTAAACTATTATTATGAATGATGTAATAATGTAAAAATAACCGCAAAACCGTGAATCTTGAATGAATAAATATATTATAGTCCCAACATATTAATCATTAAACCCCAAAACCTAAACTTGAACGTGAATTGAAATATATACATGGACCATCAAATTGGTATGAATGGTATTATTTTATTGTCAATATTTTGTTGGAATTGGTATAGAGATAAAGTTGGTACGAATTAGCATAAATATATATAATAAATCATGGCATCTGAGCATACTAAATAATAATAATAATAATAATAATAATAATAATAATAATAATAATAATAATAATAATAATAAAAACTCTGGAATTTATTCTATGACGTAGCCCTAACGAATTGTTGGTCCGAAGTAGTAGAGGTTTAAAAGGGGGTGAATAAGGGGCAATATCATCTTATGGACAGTGAATCAAACTCGTGACTCAACTATACCAGTCCCCTCATTTTTAAGAGTCATTTTCAAATACACTCTTGTTGTTTATTCCAACACACGAATCCTACAACAGTTAATTTAAAGTCAGACCGATTTGAATTGAAAACTAGCCAATATAGAGAAGATCAAATCTTTTACTTGCTACCCAATGGCGTGAAGACACGTTGACTAACAAAAAGCAAAAACAATTGTCAACTTGTGGTACACGTGTTTCGTGCACGCACTCTAGGGCACTTTTAGTGTCATTTTAGTGTCAATAATGTGCATAATCACGTGTATTTAGTGCTTTTATACTCTCATGGGCAAAATAATACGTTTGTACTATTTTTATGTTAAGACAAGTGAAAAAGGATAAAGAACATCAAACGACCGCGGAGTCGAGGGATCGATCGAGGCAACAAAAGGAAGGGCTAACTGAAAATCTCGGCCGAGACAGGATGCAAATCTTGGCCGAGATGAGTCTCCAGGGTAATCATGAAGAATTGTAAAATTGAAAATCTAGGCCGAGACAGATGTTGCATCTAGGCCGAGATGAGTCTCCAGGGGATTTCAGAAATTCAAGAGATGAAGATCTCGGCCGAGATGAGTCAAATCCAAAAAAAATCATAATTCCCTCGTTTCACGTCTCGGCCAAGATGCAACCCAATCTCAGCCGAGATCAGCCTTCGACCCACCAGCTGAAAATCTCTTTTTCACGTCTCGACCGAGACACACTTGCATCTCGGCCGAGATTCCTTACCCTGTTTTAAAATCCTGAATGCGATTTTGCCTATTTTGTGAATGTCGTATATATTAGGGCCAAAATCCGTTAGGAGAAAAGAACAAGTCAACTAGGGGTGGAAACGGAAAAAATAGGAGTCAGAAGAAGGACTCGACGAGCTAAAATGGCTCAAATCCGGCTTTGAACTGAAGAAATCTAAATCCCCGCGTAAGACCAACTTGGCCATGCAAAAAGTGGCCTAGAAACACAAAAATGTATTGTAGCCAACTTGGTCACACTGGAAACAATCATCTTGACAGACCTCTAGTATTTTGTTCATATCTTGAGATCTAAAAGTCCAAATGATTATTTGGTGACATTGAAAAGCTAATTCAACGGGCTAAAACTTTGCCAGAAATGGCCAAGTCCAAATTATTAGGGGAAGACCCTAAACAATGACTTGGAAGATGGACCTGAAAAGGCCAAACTTGGCAGCGCCTAATGTCGGTTCGTACGCATTTTGCACACGATTTGGCCTATATATTTTTGGCCCGTTTCAACCCCAATACATCCCAATTTATATATAGAGCCTCTCCAAGTCCAAAAATCATCATCAAACATCATATGAAAAACCTTAGAGGCTTGAATCGAAGGGCAAGAAGCGCGAAGCTGAGAAGATCACGATTGAAGACTCCAAGTTAAGTCGTTTTTGTTTAATTTATTACTTTTAGTATGTTTATCTATGAGTTTTCTTTGGTTTAATTACATACATGAGCAGCTAAACACGTTTGTGTTCTAGGGCTACAAAGAAGGTTTACGTTTGAATATGTTTTGATTACTATTTTATTCTAGACTCCGTTCAATATTCTTATCATATATGTTGGCTCTAATATTATGAATTGATTGATTTGGTCAATTAGTTTGTTCTACTTGCTTAGTAACTCATCGCCCGAGAGAGGAGGAATGTTAATAGGCACATAACACATAGCATATGTATCAATAATCGTTCGAGAGGAGTGAGATACTTGTGTAGGCATTACTTTTATGAGCCCTTTAGAGTTACGTACGTAAGAGTTAGTTCGAGCGGGTAATTGTTTGTACGTCAACATGTTAACATCGTTCGAGATGAGGGTTAACTCGAGTAACACCGTCTAATAAGAATTTGAATTCGATTTAAAAGTCTAGAATATTAGGATAATTGAACATACGCAATCGTAACTTAAATCGAACCCTAAAATATGTTCTTTTATCTGATTTATTCCTTCGTGACATCTTCTTGCTTTTTTGAGAGTTTTACATATTTTATTTACTATTTTTATGCACTTTAAGTTTAATAGTTAAAATAATCATCTTTATTTGAGAGTCTTGATAGGGTTGGCCTATTACGATCAGGGTATTAAACTAACATAGATAACAGTCTCTGTGGGATCGACTTTGCTCAATGTCAGCTGCAATTGCACCGTACGCTTGCGGCAGTACTAGATTAGAAAAGTGTTGCCAACTTTTTGGCGCCGTTGCCGGGGACTAGTAACTATGTTTATTTTTATCTTGATCAATAATTTAGTACTTGACTATACATTTCATTTTTTTTTTTTGTATATATTCCATTTATAAAAAAATAATTTGTGTATTCTTTTCTTTTGATCATTGGTTCTCGTTGTTGGAGCTTAAATTTATTTTATTTTGCGAGATCCTTGGACGAGCTATGTGTTTGCCATATTTTCAGTGGGTTCCAAAGACATGGACTATATGTGTGGTAGATACTCGGACAACTCTTGGGATAATCAAGGATTAAGGCCCGATGATCATTCTCATGGTAGTAGAAGAGAATTTCAACAATTGTCTTTGAATAATTATGGTAATCAAGTTGAGGTCAAGTGAGTAAGCCCTAACTTAGAGCATCTTCTGATGATTGACACAAGAAACTATGAGTCATGGATGACCCAGTTGGAGCTGCAACGGGAGGAGTTGCAAGCTACTGCTCGTCAAACTAGGATGGAACTTCTAGCTCAAATAGAGTATATGAAGATGCAAGCGGATCAAATACTTAAGATGCTTGTAGGCCTACAGAGAAGGCAACTTGATACTGGAGTTGACATAGAGGAGCACAAACTGACTATCGACGAGCCAGAAAATGAAGAGTTATTTTGAGGAGAATGTGTGTGAGGAAGTTAAGGAGAAAACTCAAGACGAAATTCACATGCAAGATCCTCAAGAATAAGTGCGCGTTGCTCCGCCTGAGTTGACTGGCAGCACTGACGAAGGCCTCTTTGATGAGCTTCTACTAGAAGACAACAACGATGGTAGAGTTGATTCAAAAGAAAGTACACCTCATCATATTGATTCAGGGAGTTTAATTTCTTTATATCCTTCTCCTGAGTTAAATTATGATTATTTATCTAACTGGCATGCAAGTTTTGAATCATCTTTCTAGATAATTTTAGAAAAGTTGCATCACAATTTGGCATGGGACTCATCTTTTTTATTTTAAATACTGCCCATAAAATTATCAAGGATCGTTCTTCCTATGTTTGCATAAAGATTCGCATGTTCTCGTAGAGCAAACAAAAGCATGACAAGAAAAATACTTCTTTTTGCATCCTGGATAACATTAATAGCGTCTAGCTGAAGATGTAAAACTTAGCGCTTTTCGGAAGGCAACTCGGCGAATACTGTTTTTCTTTTAGTTTAGCACTTGTTATTTTGTTTTTTTTAGGATACTAGCATGATATATGTGACAATGTAGTTAGACGAGGCAAAAAATCATGAAAAAGGGGATAAATGAGCTTCGGGGGCGAGTCTCGATCGAAGTCGAGCGAAAAACGGCCAAGTGGAATTTTGGTATAAGTTGAATGCAGCCGCGCCCACCAGTGCGACCGCACTTAAAATGGCCTCAAAACATAATTTCACACTACCTAGGTGACGCGGTCGCTCTCAGTCCTTCAACCCACTTATAACACGAGCAGACACAGATACACACATCCAATCACCCAAATTGCCCAGTAGATGGAAAGGCAGTAGCGGCAGGAAGAGAGGCACAATACTGGGATGTAGTAGCAGAAGCACGACCAATGAAAGCGTATGAAGGAATTCATGGATAATTGGTATGTTCCACCACCCACTCCATCTCCTCAGTAGTACTGTGAGTTCCACCAAGACGTACCACTTATTTCCCTCAAACATTGGTCATTAACCAAGTTTAGGGGAGGGGGTATGAATGGGACGTCTTGGCAGCTTTATTTTTTATCGCTTTCATTATTTGTTTTTCGCTGCTATTTTAGTCTCTTAGTTGCTTGCTAGTGTTTAATTTACTGTGATTGATTAGGTCTGTGAGCTCGTTTTCCTATTAGTTAACTTGTGTCATGTTACTTTAGATTGTTTTATTTTATGCATTTAGTTTATTTTTATTTATTGTTTTTAGTGTTCAGTTTAGTTTTTCTTGAGTCATCAAACCCGGAGTTACACTTTTCTTGATGAACAAATAGCTAAAAATGGTTAATTGAAGATGATGTGTCGAGTTTTAGATTTTTTTATGACATGTAGACGAGCAAGATAGGCACACTTGATATAAAATTGCATGTGTGAAGAACGATGATCACATTAGCCTGTGAGGTTTTGAGCCTTTGATTGAACTCCCATCTTCAGAGTATATATTGCATATTTCTTTCGGTGTGATTTGTTAGGCACCATGTAAGTGTGTCTCTAGAACTTGCCTTGCGTCTGCTTAAGAATCATTAAGTAAATGATGTGGATTTAGGAAATGATTTTAGGTAGTTCTTTTCTTTAGCCCATTATTTGAGGCGAAATCGACATTTTCACCAAATTTCATAAAGAAATTCCCTAGCTAGCCACTTTGAGGCTTTAGCTTTATTTTTTAGAGTCATACATTACAAGCTTATAACCGTTCCTTTTAGTCTTTGTTTCTTAACTTGGACTAGTGGAGTATGAGGAAGGTGGATTGTAAGGTAGTAACGTGAAAAATAAAAGGATGAGGGAAAGGATGATTGGGAAGAGTTTGGTGTAAGGAAATATTGAATTATGGGTAGAAGAGTAGAAAAAAATGGCCCCCTCTTAGTTATTTATGTTTATTTTTGTCCATTCTAAAAAAAAAAAATTTTTTGCATACGTTCTTAAAAGTTTTTGCGTATGTTGAGGGGGTTAATTAGAGAAAAAAAAAGTGCTTAATATGCCCAAGTGTTTGAAAGATGAGTAGTCCCAAAGTGGCAATTATTATTAATTTAGAAGTGCTTAGTTGATGTCGAGCATTGCTTGTTTATGTGGGGTGAAAGAAGCCATATCTTTTGTTTTCTGAGATTTAAAAAGTGAGAAAGGAGTGAACATTGTTTGAGGGATAATTGAGTTAGGAATAACTTGAATAGTCAAAGAATGAGTTACTTTTACTCAAGTTTGACCTGCCTTACCTTAAGCCTCATTACAACAAAAAAATAAAGACCTTCTTGATTCTTTATTCACACGTGTCAAGTATGAAGCATAGGTTAGACAACATGCAAGCATATGGTATACTGTGCATGTGATTCAACTTGAGCGTAAACACGTCCGATTTTATACACTTGAGAGATGAACGATACACTAATCCGGTGAGGATTATCTATTTGAAGTGTGATGTTTTGAAAGCAGTTGATATGTGTCATGTCGAATATGCTAAAAAATCTATGTTATCTATTTTCGAAAATCATTCTAAGACTAGATTTGTTGCCTAAATCGGCCTAATGCTTGAGTTCTTGCTTTTGTCTAGTTTTGTTGTTTGGGGACGAACAACAGTCTAAGTTGGGGGATTTTGATACACGTAGTGTATGTATGCATTTAGGCCAACAAATACGAGTCTTTTGATAGCGTTTGCATATACATTTGGTGGTTTTGTGTTATATTTGATTATCTTAAGCCGAATAACGTGTTTGCTTATTTTTTAGTGAAAATCGTATATTTTAGGGCCAAAATTTATTGGGAGAAAAAGACAAGTCAACTAAGGGTGAAAATGACAAGAATAGGAGTTAGTAGATGGATCGGGCAAGTGAAAATGGCTCAAATCCGGCCTTGAACTGGAGAAAGCTCAATTCAGCCGCGCAAGACCAACTTGACCATGCAAAAAGTGGCCTAGAAACACGAAAAATGCATTGTAGAGAAACTTGGCTGCGCTGGAAACTCGTCCATCTTGACATATATCTAGTAATTTTCTCATATCTTAAGATCTATAAGTCCAAATAAGATGAAATTAGTGGCGTTGGAAAGATAATTCAAAGGACTACAACTTTTCCAGAAATAGCTAAGTACAAATTATGAAAGGAATACCCTAAAAAACGGCTTGGAAGATGTACCTAAAAGTTTGTTGAGCCAAACTCGGCTGCGCCCAGAAGAATGGCCGCACCCAATGGCAGTTCGTACGCGTGTTGACCTATTTTTGGCCTGTTTCAACCCCAATCCTTCACAAATTATATATAGAGCCTCTCCAAGTCGAAAATTATCATTAAACATCATAAGAAACTCATTGGAGGCTTGAATCAAAGGGCAAGAAGCACGAAGCGGAGAAGATCAAGATTGAAGACTCCGGGTTTACTCGTTCTTGTTTATTTTATTACTTATATAATGTTTTTTTATGAATTTTTTTTTGTTTTAATTATAGACATGAGTAACTAAACACATTTGTGTTCTAGGACCAAAGGTTTATGTTTGAATATGTTTTTATTACTGTTTTATTCTAGACTTCGCTCAGTATTCTTATCGTATGTGTTGGCTCTTATGTTATGAATTAATTGATTTGGCCAATTAGTCTGTTCTACTTGCTTAGTAACTCGATGCTCGAGAGGGGAGAGTTGTTAATAGGCACACGACACATATCATAGGTATTAATAGTCATTCGAGAGGAGTGAGATGCTTGTGTAGGCATTGGTTTTAGGAGCCCTTTGGAGTTACACACATGATAGTTAGCTCGAGAGGATAATTACTTGTACATAATTAACACGCTAACATCGTCTGAGAGGAGGGTTAAATAGAGCAGTGCCACCTAATAAGAATTTAAATTCGTATTAGTCTAGAATATTAGGATAATTAAACACAGGAAATCGTAATTCAAATAGAATCCTATAATACGTTCTTCTATATGATTTATTTCTTCATGACTTCTTGTTGTTTCTTTGAGAGTTTTACATATTTTATTTACTGTTTTGTGCACTTTTAGTTTAATAGTTAAAGTAATCATCTTTATTCAAGAGTCTAGATAGAGTTGAGCTATTACGATTAGAGTATTAAATTAACACACGTAAACAGTCCCTGTGCGGGTCGACCTTGCTCACTGCTAACTACAGTTGCACTGTACACTTGCTGTAATACTAGGTTATAAAAGTGTTGTCGCTAATCACTGTAAATTACTTGCATTTGCTGCTTATTTTACTTTGTAAACTATAAACATTATTGTGTTGTAACCTACTTCCTAACATGTTCTAAAAAAAAATTACTGCACAACTCATAAAGCATTTGCATGTTGTAATTTTCAAAGTCAACATCTTGATGTAAGCTTACTGTAAAAGAGAAAACTTACCGTTGTACGCTTTGCTGTAAGGACCAGTTTCTTACAGCCGCCAGCAAAATAAGTTTAAACTTTTTGTAAAAAAAAAAAAAAAATAAATCGCATACAAGTACTCACGGTCTTCAGCAATCATCCCAAGATATAACGACTTTTAACTTTAGGATCGTAGCACAATGAAACTAAAGTCTTCAGCGAACTACTCGATACTCAAGCCTTTCTTGAAGACTCAAAGACCACAATTGCAACAATTGCAAAAGATGATAAATGCATATTGTAGTGAGGTTATTGTCGTATACGATTAAATTTTTCGAGGATTGGAGATGTAAATGTTAATGCCTATTTATAGACATGTAGGCTTCATTTGCGCACAATTGCATCCTTTTAACTTGATCAATCACAATCGTTAGATCGTACCTCTTGACTAAAGGTTACGATCTTATGGTAATATTACATCACTTTTCAAATGTTCACGACCTTTCATTTACTCCTATTTCACTTGAATAAATGTAACTTTTCAAGATACCTTTTCGTCTAATAGACACTTTCCATTCACACTCTAAAAATTTCAACAATCCCCCACATGAATGGAAGAAGATCTTGACAAGGATCTCAATGATACAATTGCTTAAAGATTGGTCAATACCCACCTTCCAAAGCCAATTGCTAACAACCCCACATGAATGACAACTCATGCATGTGATAAGCGTTGTGCATGCATGTATTTAGGTCTATTTACGTACGTATTTTGTAATATTTACATGTATAATTGGTCGAGGATCGTTCATATTTGATATATTGGACTATTTTACGTGTATGGGCTTGTTTTGTAGTGTTTCCATGGTTTTCAGGCTAAAAAAGAGCTTTTATGAGGTTATATGAAGAAACAAGTCGAAGAAGGGACAAGATGGGCCAAGTTGTGCCAAAAGTGGACGGATTCAAGAGTGTGCAGCAGAAAGTTGGGCGCGGTCGCGCTGCATCTCGACGCAGTCGCGAGAAAGTTCCCGGAAAGCGGAGTTTTTTGTCAGCTTGACACACCTTTAGTATTTTGGCCATATCTTGAGATTTACAACTCCGATTGAGGTAAAATTGGCAAATTTAGAAAGATGATTCAAAGGGCTACAACTTTGATTGAAAGAGACAAATCCCAAAAATGACTAGAAGACCCTAAAAAATGGCTTGCAAGTTAGACCTGAAAACTCGCCTGGCCATTTACGTGTGCGGTCTGACGTTGTCCCACCAAAATCACTTGTTTAAAATATTTTTTAGGTTAGGTTCAATGCGACCGCAGCATACATGCGCGCTACCATGTTTCTTGTCATTTTTTATGTCTAAATCCTAATCAAAAGAGGATTTTAGCCCAATATTGACAAACGAGTTTTTAGGGTGAAAAAGCACTCGTTTGTTATATTCTTCGCATTTCCTTTCTCTTGTCGAAAAACCTTGTTTTCACGCATTTTTGTAGGTAAAATAGGCCAAAATTACGAAGAATGTAAATGAGTGGAAGAAACGAGGGTGAAAGAGCAAGGGACAAAAATGTCGGGCGAAAAGAGGCGAAAGTGTAGAATGCTAAACCGACACACCTTTGGTATTTTGGGCATATATTGAGATATATATATTCCATGGAGGTGAAATTAGCAGCATTGGAAAGATAACTCAACAGGCTACAACTTTGTGTGAGAGAGAAAAATCTTAATTCGGATCCGAAGACCTCGAAAAATGGCTTGGAAGTTGGACTACAGGTCCAGTTTTGGCCATGCACGGTCATGACCGTGCAACCTTGCACGACCCGTGCAACAAAACAGCAAATCCATTGATTTTGGGGTCTTGCACGGTCATGACCGTGCGCCCTTGCGCGGACCGTGCAAGACCTCCAGAATTTGACGGGTTTTAGCCCATTTATGTGATTTTTTAGCCCCATACCTTAAAAAAAGCCCCCAAAGGTGTATAGAAACCCTACCACTTCAGTTTTTGAGCAATGATTCATCATTTGTATAGTTTCTAGAGAGAGAAATTAGAGAGCAAAGAAGGGAAATTGAACTTGAAGATCAAGATCGACATTAAAATAGGTTTTATCTTTCTATTTTCATTTAATAGTTGTATGAACATGATTATGTCTATATATTTGTGTTTATCTCTTATTATGATCATGATTAGCTAAATTTCCTTAATCAGGTTTAGAAAGTAGATTATGGGTGTTAGTATTTTTTACTCGATTAATTTAATCCCGTGTTATGCTATTAGTTGATTAATGGTTTATTATTCTTGTTAAATGATTTGGACAATTGTTTAGCAATTTATCGGGGATTAAATTGGAACCGAGAGGGGAGATTTGATTCGAGATCACATTAATTGACATGATTAAACAATAGAACCGAGAGGTTTGAGCTAATTGTGGGAACTTTGATCTTAGGATCGATTGGGAGTTGTATTTGATTAATCGACTGGAGACGACGATTAATCATATACAATCAACACGTAATTCGCTCCGAGAGGGGGTCTTGCATATAATTGTGATCGTTTCCTAATACATAGCATTCGGTTTAAAGGTTGAATTGATCAGGATAATAATTGTTAACTACCCTTAATTGAAATCTAATCCTAGATTATCTTTATTAATTGTTTAATCCCTATAATTTGTTTTCTGGTCTATCTTATTAGCTTTAATTACTTGTTTATTTTAACTAGTTCTTAAAATATCAAAAAATTAACCACTCGATTGTCTAGTTAGCCATTAAAATGCTTATTTCGATTTGTCTATCCGATATCGAGCCGATTCCTCGTGGGATCGACCTTGTACTCGCTTAGTATTACTATTGACACCATATACTTGCGGTTGCTCAATTTTAGTTGCAAAAACTAAGTTTGTGTATTAAGTTTTTGGCGCCGTTGCCGGGGAATCGGTAATGATATCCAGATAGTGTTGTTAGAGCATCCCCATTGGTAAGGTTTTTGCTGACATGGATTTGTGGAAATACCCAAAGTGAGGTATTTTACCATTGGGGAGAAGAAATTGGGGGAGGGGAATACTTCCCAGGAAGCAATTTTGCTTCCCAGGAAGCAAAGGGGAAAAGGGGCGTGGGGAATGGGGAGAGGGGAGGGACGCGCGGGATTTTGGGCACTGGCTGGGCGCGTGGCCCCCACGCGCGCGTGGGCGCGCGCGAGGTGGGGCCCGCCGCCTCAGTCCTGTCCCCTTAATATATTTTTTTTTTCCTTTTGTGTTTTCTTTATTCTTTTCTTTTAAATAGGGATTCTTTTATTTAAAAAAAGGAACTTGATCACAAAATATTTAATTGAGCATGTTTGGACCCGATCCTTTTAGTATATCGTGTGTACTTTCGTTTTGTATTTTTATCTTTTATATGAATAAAAAAATTATTAATAATTTTTTGGGAATTTTTTTTTCCAAAATATAGTTTTATATAAAAAACTTTAATAGTCGGAATATTAATCATTTATTATTTATCCAAAAATTAAATAATTAATTTAGTTGATAGATTAATAAATAAAAAAAATAAATAGGATATTGAGGTGGACACCCCACATATTCCTGCTTTTTGGGTATATTGTTGGGGAGGAGTTTTGTTTTGAGGTATAGGTATTTTAACTTTTGAGGTGGCGCTGACGTGGCAAACATATTCCTGCTTTTTGGGTATAACCATTGGGGATGCTCTTATAAGCATTTTATGATACTCTAGACATTTTTATTTTATTTTTTATATATAAAAAAAAAAGAAAAAAAATTGTGTATTCTTTTCTTTTGATCATTGATTCTCGTTGTTTGAGCTATAACTTGTGTTATTTTGCGAGATCATTGGAGAAAGGCATAATGAGTTTGAGAAATGAAATGTTGCAGCAGATGATGAAGATTATGGAACAACAACAACAACAGATTCATTCTCTTAAAAATTGGATGTATACTCATAATCAATCATTGCAGAAGGCTACAGATTCATTGTGTTGTTAATGGTTTCCAAACATACCAATGGTAGAAAGAGTTGCGGTTGAGCCAGCAGTAGAGATGGATCTGGGAGCTCAAATACAATCTTTGAAGGATCAGTTGGATACCATTATTATGAGTCAACAACATATAAGCCAACTTGATAGTGAAGCTAATAACCGAGATGAACAAGGGCTGGTTGTTGGTGAATCCGAGAATGAAGAGTTTTGTGAGAAGAAGTTGTGTGAGGAGGTTGAAAATAGGAATCAAGAAGAAATTCACATGCAAAATCCTCAAGAACAACTTTCGACTATTCCACATGAGTTGATGGAAGCCATTGGCGAAGAGTTCTCTAATGAGTGCCCCTTGGAGGACAACAATGAGGGCAATGAAGACTCAAAAGAAAGAATACCTCATCATATTGACTCAGGGAGTTTAATCTCTTTATATCCTTTCAATGAGTCAAATTATGATTATTTGTGTGATTGACATGCAAGTTTTGAGTTGTCATGTCTCTATAATTTTAGAAAACTTGCATCGCAATTGGGTATGAAACTAATTTTTTTTAATAAATATAAAGCTCATAATGTTGTCATAGATCTTTCTTGCCATGATTGCAATAAAGATTCCCCAATCTTACTTGAGCAAACAAAAGCATGGCAAGAGAAACATTTCTTTTTAGATCCTGGATAACATTCATGAAAGTCGGGCCGTTGACTTAAAAACAAGCGCTTGTCGGGAGGCAACCCGGCGGTTAA
This sequence comes from Ajuga chamaepitys, assembly GCA_958295605.1. Lineage (NCBI taxonomy): Eukaryota > Viridiplantae > Streptophyta > Magnoliopsida > Lamiales > Lamiaceae > Ajuga > Ajuga chamaepitys. The sequence goes on along the minus strand of OY282506.1, from coordinate 20,646,530 downwards.
TTTTAGTTTAAATTTGTGTTTTTATGAGTTTTATGTTTTTAGTAGGTTATCTATACATTTTTGTGTTAAATTTTGCAGGTGAATGCAAGGAATGAGAGGGAAAAAAATGATGAGAAGGGGCTCAAGATTATAACAAAAAGGAGGGTCGTAATGCTCTTAAAAAAAAAGATATCCAGAATAGGTTTGAGGATTCAGAACACAAATAATTTCAGTTATTTTCTTAATCTCCTCACCTTAGACGTGCACTAAAACACACACACACAACCCGCACACACTTGGGAACTCGGATTCAAGATAATTCCACCCTTCTAAACTCCTAAAATCTCCAAGGTATGTCCTATCCTATTTTATTTCGAATTCTTGGAGGTCTTTGGATGAATTAAGGTATTTGTGCTCATATGTGTATAAATCTGAATTTCATGTACATTAGTGGATAGAATTCATTGAATTTCATATGTTGTTGAATTGTGAATATGAGGATTGCGTAGGAGGCAAATTTGTGCAATTTGGAGTTAAAATCTCTTTGAAGCATTTCATCGAACACCTTGTATGCCACTATTTTTGTGCTTATCTTGTTGCTTGAAGACCAATTGGTACCTATTTTTGTGTTTTATTCCGATAATATGTTCAAATTGGTTGTATTGATGAATGAATTTATGGTCATTGTGGTTTAGAAGTCAAGTGGGTGCAAAAATCATATGCTCTTGTCAAATTTTGGAATCTTTTGGCATTATGCTTGCTTACATTACTTGAATTCGTTCAATCATTGATGATGATTTATTGCATTTGAGTCAAACTAATTGGTAGTATGATGCATTTTGCATTTTCTTATGTCAAACACATACTACCAATCTAGTTTGAGGGAAGCCTTATTGAAATTGAGCCTAATTGCTTAAGAATGGCAATCATTATTGTTGAAATGTTGTTGTATTATGTGATGGTGATCAACCTAGATTGAGGGCATTGTGCTTATGATAAAATTTTCAAGCTTCTTAATACATGCCCCAATCTAGTTTGAGGGAGCTTATATGCATTCTTGGGATATTCTAGGATTTCTAATATTATGAAACCCATGAATTTGTTGGATTTGTGTGTGTTAGATGTGTTAATTGTGCTTTCAAACTAGCATGAGGCAATGTGTAGGAGCATGTTGCTCAATAAATTCAACACATGCCTCAAATCTAGTTTGAACGAGTCTAATTGTGAATTGTTGGAGTTTTGTAGGCCATCTCCCCTATTAACTATGCCAAATGGAAACATCTACTGGGCAAGAAGCATTTTCTGGACAGCGAGGAGAGGTCTCGGCCTCTCGACAATGCGGAGGTGATATGAATATTGAAGATTAGTTGATGGCGATTGAAGGACCACATAGTGAAGACCCCGACCGACATGATGCAAGTCCAAACAGCAAATTCTAAGGAACAACGATGGATGGCAAAAATGCTTGCACAACTTGAAGATCTCAATGTGCAAGCCGCACGTTACGAGCCAACACCGCCCTCCCCTCAGGGGGAGTTTGTAAGTAAATTCGCACCACTTTTCACTTTTTTAAACTATTTTTTGTGCTCTTGGAATATAGCTAAAAATAGTTTGAGGGGGGTTGTGGTTGCGAAAATGATTGAGTTTGCTTGGGTTTGTTTAATGCCTTCTTCTTGCATCTACCGAATTCTTGAACCTTGTTTTTAGTTGATTAGGTTGTTTAGATTAGTATTTTATGTTTTTTATTTTGTTCTTTGATGGTTGATTAATTCCTGTTGTGTTGATCTTGATAAAAGAAAAATTGTGATGATTTAAAAAAAAAAAAAAAAAGAAATCAAAACATTTCTTGAAAGAGGAAATATTAGGTTGATAAGGTATTGGAAGTGTTGTCAATGATGATACACAATTTTATGTTTTGATTGAAAATGTGATATACACTTGTTATGGAACAAAGAGATTAACCATACTATATAAGCCGGTGAGATTTTGAGCCAAAATGAGGAACTCCTATTTTTGGAGTTCAATATTTTCCTTGATTTGTGTGATGTTGGTCATGTGCATAGTACCTCTAGAACTTGCTTTGAGTCTACTTGAAATCACGAGGTATATTTATGAGCATTGAAAATGATTTTAGGCAATCTTTGATTATAACCTATTTTGAGCCTTAAAAATCATCTTCCTACCCCTCTATTGGAATTATCCCTAGTTAGCCAGTTGAACTTGTAGCCTTTTTCTTGATAGCTATAATTACAAGCCATATCCATCTTTTTAGCCTTTTTTTGTTTTTTTTGCTTTTCTTCCCCATTTTATATTCATCATCACACTCTCATCATTTTTGTAACCCTTTCTCACATCCACTTTCCAACCCTCTCTCTCAAACTCATTCGATCCAAGTGTGGGAAAAAGGCTAAAAAGATGGATATGGCTTGTAATTATAGCTATCAAGAGTGTGATGATGAATATAAAATGGGGAAGAAAAGCAAAAAAAAATAAAAAAACAAAAAACAAAACAAAAAACAAAACTGAAAATCGAGAGTCAAAAAAAAGAAATTACATTTCATTTCGATTGGATGTTTATAGTTTAGGATCAAGAAAGGGTCAAAAGAAACCAATAATAGAGCTTACTTTGATTGAGTTAGAAGTCAAAATATTGCTAACTCACATTTTATGCACAAGAGTTGGTTGTGGTGATTTGGAGAAGGTGAAAGAAACATTGAAGTGTTGAAATGATGAAAATGGAGTGGGAGTAAAACTTATGTGAGGAGTAGTTGAGTGCAACTCAATCGATCCAAGTTAAGTCTCTACACTCAAACATATCTCACCTAGTCCAAAAAGCCTACGTTATAACCAAAACAAAAGACCTTTCTGATTTTTTGCTCGTATTTATCAAAAGTAACGGAAAGATGAGATGATAAGCAAGCATATGGTAGGGCATGCATATGTATACAACTCGAGCGATACACAACCCTGTTGTATACACTTGAGTGCTTGAGTGATACACTTATCTGTGAGGATATTGTGATGATTTCAAAAGTTCCATAACTTGTGATGTGCATAATTAGAATGTGCTTTTGGTCTGAGACTTACATTTCCAAGTAAAACAGATGAAACCTATATGTTTTCCTCCAATTGAGAAAGAAAATCGTCAGTGTTTTGTTCTTATTTTCTCGAGGACGAGCAAGGTTCTAGTTTGAGGGTGTTGATAAACGGGGTTTTTAGGGTGAAAAACAAGTTTAGAATATATGTTTTTAACATACATTTGTAGATTCTAAGCACTCGTTTGTTATATTTCGCATTTCCTTTCTCTTGTCGAAAAACCTTTTTCTCAAGCATTTTTTTAGGTAAAATAGGCTAAAAGTACGAAGAATGTAAAGGAGTGGAAGAAACAAGGGTGAAAGAGCAAGGGACAAAAATGTCGGGCAAAAAGAGGCGAAAGTGTAGAATGCTAAACTGACACACCTTTGGTATTTTGGCATTATCTTGAGATATACATATCCAATGGAGGTGAAATTAGCGGCATTAGAAAGCCAACTCAACAGGCTACAACTTTGTGTGAGAGAGAACAATCTAAATTCGGATCCGATGACCTCGAGAAATGGCTTGGAAGTTGGACTATAGGTGCAGTTTTGGTCATGACCGTGCAACAAAACAGCAAATCCATTGATTTTGGGTCTTGCACGGTCATGACCATGTGCCCTTGCACGGACCATGCAAGACCTCCGGAATTTGATGGGTTTTAGCCCATTTATGCGATTTTTTAGCCCCTTACCTTAAAAAAAGCCCCCAAAGGTGTATAGAAACCCTACCACTTCAGTTTTTGAGCAATGATTCATCATTTGTATAGTTTCTAGAGAGAGAAATTAGAGAGCAAAGAAGGGGAATTGAACTTGAAGATCAAGATCAACATTAAAATATGTTTTATCTTTCTATTTTCATTTAATAGTTGTATGAACATGATTATGTCTATATATTTGTGTTTATCACTTATTATGATCATGATTAGCTAAATTTCGTTAATCAGGTTTAGAAAGTAGATTGTGGGTGTTAGTGATTTTTACTCGATTAATTTAATCCCATGTTATGCTATTAGTTGATTAATGGTTTATTATTCTTGTTAAATGATTTGGCCAATTGTTTAGCAATTTATTGGGGATTAAATTGGAACCGAGAGGGGAGGTTTGATTCGAGATCACATTAATTGACATGATTAAACAATAGAACCGAGAGGTTTGAGCTAATTGTGGAAACTTTGGTCTTAGGATCGATTGGGAGTTGTATTTGATTAATCAACCGGAGACGACGATTAATCATATACAATCAAAACGTAATTCGCTCCGAGAGGGGGTCTTGCATATAATTGTGATCGTTTCCTAATACATAGCATTCGGTTTAAAGGTTGAATTGATCAGGATAATAATTGTTAACTACCCTTTATTGAAATCTAATCCTAGATTATCTTTATTAATTGTTTAATCCCTTTAATGTGTTCTCTACTCTATCTTATTAGCTTTAATTACTTGTTTATTTTAACTAGTTCTTAAAATATCAAGAAATTAACCACTCGATTGTCTAGTTAGCCATTAAAATGCTTATTTCGATTTGTCTATCCGATATCGAGCCGATTCCTCGTGGGATCGACCTTGTACTCGCTTAGTACTACTATTGACGCCGTATACTTGCGGTTGCTCAATTTCAGCTGCAAAAACTAAGTTTGTGTATCAAGCTTTTGCGATATCTCCCAAGATTTGTCCCCAACTTATAAAAAGAGGTCTAAGCTCAAGATTTTAGGAGAACACAATGAACAATTAGTGAATCACATTACATAAACCTCATACTTTTACATCAGAGTAGAAGCCGAGAGAGCGAGAAGACGAAGATGGACGAGCTGACAATCGGGTTTAATTATTCCTAGTTTATTTCAATTTCTTGAAAATGTTTTCTTTGAATTCTTGTTTAGATTTGTTAGTTGACATGAGTGGCTAAACTACTCGTGTCCTAGGATTAGAAAGTAGGGTTTTACAACGATGTTGATTTAATTTGTTAGTTTATAGACTCCAGTTTACATTATCTATCTATGTGTTTGATTTAATCCTTATAATTGAATTTAATCTAGCCAATTAGGCTTAATTTACTTGTTTAATGATTTTGCTTTGAGAGAAGAAAATTATTAATAGACGATAACACAGAGCGCGATTGTCTATAATCGTGTAGGCAAAAGGTTAAGGGGTTGTTAGGAGTTGTTAGGAACTCGAGAGAGTAATTATCTTAATCAATCTACAACTTAGTCGCTTAGAGAGAAGGGTTAGGTCAATTAAGTGTTGCCTAATAGATAATTATCATCATCAGCGTAATTCCTGAAATCGAAATCCTAGGATACATTCTTGTTGATTAAATTTTTTCGTTTGTTAATTAATTAGTTTATTAGTATATGCAATTTAGTTTATTCAATTCATTCACCACTTTTTAGTATCTAGTTAGGATAATCCTAAACAATTAGGGTATCGAACTACCTAACCTCATTTCTTGTGGATCGATCTTGACTTTCGCTATATACATATGCACTCGTACACTTGCGGTATTTTAGGGGTAGAAATTAGGCCTGTCAGCGTGCACGCAAGACTAACACATAAGAATGTCCCGAAAAAACTGTCATTGCATTGAGATATGTAGCTTTTAGCTTTGAACCTTCCTTAATGAGATGTTATCGTGTTTACTCGCTGCTTAGTGACATGTCTTGAACTGAAGGTTTTGATGTAAACCAAGACAATAATATCCACACAATAACAAGTCTGATATCTTTCGATTCTCATATTGTGTCCGCTTCAGCCATGGACCATATGTTGGATTCGCAAGTGTTTAACTTGAAGTTGCCTCACTTCTCACTTATATAGGTGACCTCCTATTAGGACTTAATCCTGGAGTAGCCTGAAATACCCCACCGTATTCAGTATAGAAATTAAAAGCTTGCATTTAACCTTACCACACGCCATCAGGATGACACTTGGTTGCTTTAGGAATGAGTTTGAATGTGTTCAAAGTTTTAGACTGAACAAGTTCGAGTTCTAAGTGCCCATATGAATCGTTCATAACTTAGTTGTCTCATTGAACCAAGTTCGCGGGATCTCCACTCATCATGGTTGAATTACCACTATGCCTGCTCTTGGTGTATGGGTTTTTTTTTTTTAACTCACTCCCTTAGATCTACAGCGTAGTTGATCCAAAATTGCTTTCACGGATCTGTATTATTATATTAGATATCAGCTGTCTTATGACCTCCATTTCTAGCTTTAAGTACGTTTTACCATAGTTGAAATTAAAATACTTATGTGGGAAGACCATATCCTCCTACAATCAAACACTTATGTAAAAAGACTTCATCTCTTCACATTTTGACCTTTATATGGAAACTTAATTTTCACAGGGAAAATTGGTAAAAATATCCTTTATGTTTACCATAATTATGAAATCATCCTGTATGTTTACTACTTTACAAAAATTTCTAGTAATTTAATAAAAATTGGTAAAAATGCCCCGTCACCGGCAATTCCCTGTAACCCATCCGGTGATGGGTTGACGTGGAAATTTTAATATATTTTTAAATATTTTAAGGCTGAGGTGGCAAGTTAATATATTTTTAAAAATAATTATATTAAAAATACATGAAAGAAATTAAAGAAAAGAAAAAGAAACGGCTGAATTCAGCCTCATGATCTCCGCCACCGCCATTTATGGCGGCCTTCAGAGGCCTTCTCGACCGCTCCTACAACAACCTGATGAATTTTATGCTGCGGATCCATGTCTCTTTTGAGACCCGCATTTGATAGCTTCGGCTCGCACATCATTAACAATAATAATTCTGGCAATACTCCGTCGTCGACACCGTTTTCTTCTTCTTCTTCGGTTTCTATCTCAATCTCTCACATGAGTCTCCAAATTCAAACAAACTTCTTCATTGTTTCCTCAATTTCTTGTTCTTTTTTCTTCAATTGATTCTTAGATCTGAGGTCTGCACCTTAGATCTGCACCACAAATTTTTTAGAAACATCTTCATCTTCTCCGACTAGGTCCTCAACCTCAAAATCCTAAAAAATATGTCGTCTCGAACTCCTAACCACCATCATCTCCGTACTTTCCTCCCCTCCCCCGCCGCCAACTACAACCTCAATCTCCCTCCTCTTCCCTCCTTCGCCGTCGTTAACCGCCACCAACCACCCACAACCATCACCCCCACACTACACATTCTTCTCTCTTCGAAAAACGAACATTTACAGGGAAAGAAGTAGGGTTAGGTTGGGGGTGGGTTTGGGGTAGTCATCGAGGAAGATGATGGAGGGACTTCCAATTCTTTTTCTTTTATGTATTTTTAAATTTAATATATTGAAGAAATTGTACTAAGGCTAAAATCGGATATACATCAGCATAAAATCAGATACACATCAGCAGTACTCATCCACGTCACCCTGTAACCGGATGGGGTTACAGGGAATTGTCGGTGACAAGACATTTTTACCAATTTTTGTTAAATTACTGGGCATTTTTTTAAAGTGGCAAACATATAGGATGATTTCATAATTATGGTAAACATAAAGGATACTTTTACCAATTTTTCCATTTTCATATTAGGGTGTCTAAGTCATATCTTAAATTATCAATCCATAATTTAATTACTTATTTTGTAGTCTGGAAACTACGTAGCTATTTCTTCAGCTACCAATGATTTAACCAATTGGACTTGTGTCGATTGTAGTTGGGCTCAAATCTTTACAATCGATTCAATTTATGTCCACAATTTAGCCTTATTGACCTGCATCCACCTAGTTTGGCTTATGTCCTGTTCATGACAATATCACTTTTGGATACCTTGTATCCATGTGGACATACATTTAGTCAAGAAGAATGTTTGTCCTTTTTGGGCTTCTTCGGAGCCGTAAATTTTTTTGTAACTTGGGCTTACCCCAAAATTATCTCGTAGTGATGGAGATTTTTTCAATAATCGTAAGATGATATTGCCACGTGGTAATGCGATTGTCGTGTGTCGCTTACCAAATTAAAGTATAGAAATATACTTATCCTTATTCAACTATTCTAACTAGTAGAATGATAAATAAGGGTCGATCCCATAGGGAACGGTCCGAACAGTTTTGATTCCGATGCCAAGAAATTTATAATGAAATATGCAAGAAGTGAATACTTAAGAAAGCAATAAAGGTTGGGGGGTGGGGGGGGGGGGTGGGGGGGGGAACTTGATAATGGATTAACAATCTACTAGTAACAAATAAAGGCAACTAAACGAAATTAAAAGCATTTAACATTAGAATTCAAAGAAACAGATAATCGAAGACAATAGAAAAGATCCTTTTCGGTTTTGGTTTTCAAGTAATAAAACGATCCACCCTTGATCATGCTTCCCCTTGGTCTTGGACGATTGATGCAACTATGTTAATGCCCGATTAAATTGTGATTCAAGCCCTTATCTCAAGGCTATTAACAAGCTCTAATAGTCTTGTTGTCCCTTAATCTTAGTTAATCAAAATAAGTTCTTCAACTAACCCTATTCAATTTAATCGAATCCTCGAACAAGCTCTCTTAGATTCAATAACCAAATGCATTAAACACTAGGACAACGAGATAAATTCAACATAAAACTCGCAAGCTCAGTTTTAGTGGTTGAACTTTGTGTTATCACCAATAAATAAATCTATTGTTTGCTACACGGGAATCGGAAATCCTACAATTACGGATAGTAATTTCCTATTCTAGCAACACATTCACAAATCCCTTAAAGGGTGATCAATCCAATAATCAATTCATAAATGTGACTCAATAACAACAAATAACACAAAACGCTTGAATACACAATATTTTTGGTAACATTAACCGCAATAATCGCATCAATGTCTTCAACTCAAGGTTCCACAATGATCAAGGGTGAACTAAAGGGTGCTAGCCACCCATTTTACCTAATACAATCAGCAAATAAATAGAAACATAAGAAAACATGATAAATTTGAAGATTAAACCAAGAACTTTGGGTTGATGATGAATTGGCCTTCAATCTTCTTCCCAATGTGTTCTTGAGGAGGATGGAGGCTCAATAGTGGCTGGAATTGTGTTCTGAAGTAGGTCAATTTCGAATTAGAGGATATATATATAGGGGAGAAAGTGTTAGCTCAAATTTAGGCAAAAACGTGTTTGGATTTTTAAAACAGGGAACCCCGCCGCGGCAGTGGTACAAAGTTGGCCGCGGGCGTGGTGAAAACAAGGGTTTTGTGCCCAATTTGAGGCCGCGGCCGTGGTCCAGTAACTGCCTCGAACGTGGTCTTGGTTGGGCGGGATTTGCCCTTCTTCTGGAGGATCGGCCACGGCCGCGGCTTATTCTGACCGCGGTCGTGGGGCTTTGCTCGCCACGGTCGTGGCGTTGGACTGCCTCGGTCGTGGCGTTGGACTGCAGCAATTTGGCCTCTTCCGGAGGATTTACCACGGCCGTGGCTGGTTAGCCTCGGCCGTAGCCTGAGCCACGGGCGTGGCATCATCGCCTCGGGCATGGTCCCCTGTTTTTCCTTGTTTTCTTTTTCCTTTAAGCTCGATTTGTCAATTTGAGATCTTCGAACCTATTTTTCGGCCTTAATTCACTTGTCTTGACATGGAAATGAACCTAACACGTCAAATTGCCCAATGAGAAATAAACGCACAAAACACACGTGAATATGCACACAAAAGTCCGTAAAAAGACACTTAAATTGACCTAAAAATGTGTGCACTATCACGTGTACCACCACGCATACAAGTGCTCACGGTCTTTAGCAATTGTCCCTAAGATACAACGATTTCTAACTTTAGGATCACATCACAACGAAACTAAAGTTTTTGGTGAACTACTCGATACTCTGAACTTTCTTGAAGACAAGAAGACCACAATTACAACAATTGCAAAAGATGATAAATGCAGCTTGTAGTGAGGTTGTCGTTGTATACGATTGAGTTTTTTCGGTGATTGTAGATGTAAATGTTGAGGTCCATTTGTAGACTTGTAGGCGTCATTTCGCGAACAATTGCATCCTTTCAACTTGATCAATCACAACCATTAGATCGTACCTCTTGACTAAAGGTCGTGATCTTATGGTTAGATTGCATCACTTTTCTAATGTTTATGACATTTCGTTTGCACCTATTCCACTTGAATAGATGCAATTTTCAAGATATCTTTTCATCTAATAGACACCTTTTCATTCACACTCCCAAAATTCCAACATCTTGTACTCCTTACAACGCATCTACTGACAGCGGACTACTGTGTACCCTATGTCGGCACTGATATGACATTCGTATGATTACATCAATTGAACAACTGTAGCGTTTGGACTTGTTGCTTATTGCCCATTGTTTATTGTATCTTCTTGCAGTGGCTCGTTCTTCGTGCATTGAAGTACCCATAACTATTACAACAATTTACAAATTTGGGGGCATCTAGTTCCTATTACAAATCAATTTTACTTCATCAAAATCTTAATATAATTTTTTTAAAAATTGACCAATGCATGTTATTGAATATGTAACTTTATGACAAAAAGTAAAATTTTCGGCAGAAAGTAATTCTTTTTGGACAATTTTAAAATTGTATCCTATTTAAAACACGCGCCAGTGAGAAAATAAGCACACCAGGCTTTGAATGCGTGCATTTTTCTGGGACTGTGATTACGTCACGTGGGATCTGAACATTTCATTGTGTCGTGTTTTCCCTATCCTACGACGCAACCCCACCACGCCACATAAGAATTTATATTCTTGTTATATATAAGTTTCACAAAAATTAAAAATGATATTTGATTTTAACAAAATAAAGTGGCTACAGGGATACTCCCTCCGTCCCGACCCAATTTGTCTACCTTATCCAGGCAGGGAGGTTAAGAAAAAACAGATTTTGTGGAATCTTTGAATTTTTCAAAGGAGATTTTGAGGGTAAAAATTGTGAGAGAAATTTGTCATTTATGTACTGATAGGGATGACCCGGTTACTTCGGGCCGGGTTAATCCTGAGCCCATTCACCAGTTCAGCGAACACGCCAGCAAGCGCGAAGGCCCAGGCCCAACAGGCCCAGCAACACGCATTCGGCACGCATTCGGTCCAGCGAATCAAATCTGTTCCATGAATCATGGCCCATGATCTTTTCCCAACTGCCATGCAGATTTGGTGGGCAAGATTGTAGGGATTTAATTAGGGTTTGGGTTTAGCAGTATAAATAGATGAAAAGAACTCTGAATTAGGGTTCGGATTTTGTTTGCTGTAACATGCACTGTAAACTCAACTTTTGAGTGAAGGAAACACCTCGGCGATTGCCGTTTTCTCCCCGTGGACGTAGATCTCCGGATCGAACCACGTAAATTCTGTGTTTTTATATTTTCTGCGTTAATTTAGGTTAGATTGTGTGGTTATCGGATTGCGCATTATCAAATTGGCGCCGTCTGTGGGAAGGACAAGGTAGTTTTTTGAACGCACTAACCGGTAATCTTTGACGTTCGCATTGCATTCAAGAATCATGGTGACGACTCGTTTGAATCAAGCCCGCCGTGGAGACCATTCCGATCAAGATCCACCCGTGGATCAAGTTGCACCGCCGAGGCAATTGCCGGAAGCGAGTGCATCCAATCATCAGGGTAATCAAAACCCTCCACCCCCCCAAGATTAGCAAGACCCTAATATTGTTGTGGCTCAGCCACCGGTGAACATTCAAATCACCCCAGAACTGCTCCAAGATTTCTTGCAGGAGCATGCGCATGTCCTACAAGATTGGGCAGTTAATCGCCTACGCCCAGCGGGGCCTGCCGCAGAACTTGTTAGCCATAATGATAATCCTGGGGTGCCTCCACCTCGCCCGCGCGGACAGCAGGAACCGGGCTATCGCGGGCGTCAGGATCGACGACGGGAACGACCTGGTTCTTCCGAGGGCCTTGGGAGTTCAAACGGACCACGACCACGCAATGAGGAACCAGCTAATGTGGATCGCCGTCGCCCACTTAATGCGGCTAAAAAAGCTCGCTACGCTGACTCTCTTGCTCAGGATCTCCAAGAGTATGAGCGGGTTCAACGCAATGTTGAACTGGACAGAATCCTAGGCCTTGATGCCAATGGAGAGATTATTACGCCGTTCTCCTCCAAAATCATGGCCGTCACCCTTCCCGAAGGGTTCAAACGGCCAGCTATATCACCTTACAACGGCACGGGAGATCCGGCCAATTTTCTTGGCGCTTTTAGGCACAGTATGCTTAGTCATGATAACATCACATCCCTTCAGTACTGTAGGATTTTCCCGGAGTACTTACAGGATGAAGCTCGGGTCTGGTTTGATTCTCTCCCACGAGACAGCATATCCTCATTCAGAGAACTCGCCGAGCATTTCTGGGCAAGGTTCGAAGCCCATGGCCACCCTGGCCGATGTTATGAGTATGGAACAACGGGACGGTGAAACCGTTACTCAGTTTCTGGACCGTTTCACAGCGGTAAGTCTCAAGGTGGGAAATTGCCCCGACGATGTGGCCATCAACGCCTTCATGAATGGACTCCGCCCTGGAGCACTCCACACCGAGTTAGCTCGGAACACCCCGATCACAACCCGAGCACTGTTCAAAACAGTGTGCAAATTTGCTAAGGCCGAGGAACAGACACGGCAGAAGCGTGAGAAGCACGCAATCAAGCGACAGGCCGACAAGGCACAAACTGGTCCTAGTACGCGAACTAGCGCATTTTCACACTTGACACCAGGGCATTCAGAATCCCGAAGTGCAATTCCGCAATTAACTCCACTGACGAAGTCACGGGCTGAAATTCTTTCACTCCACAAAAACGATTTCCGACCTTGTCCGCGGATGACAGCGCCTCCTGAAAAGAGGAACCGTGGAAAGTGGTGCGCATACCACCGAGATCATGGACATGAGACAGAGGAGTGCCGAGAACTCGGCAAGGAGATTGAGGAATGCCTCAAGAAAGGGCTTTTGCGGCAATACGTTGCGCGAACCGGAGACCAACCTCGGGCAAACCACAATGGGGGCTCGTCTCAGCACCGCGGAGGTTACCATGATCGAGATAATCAACAAAATCGGCCACATTGGCAGAATAATCGGCAGGGGCCCAGTAACTACACGCGACAAGATTCTGGCAATCGTCAGCCGTCACGTCTTCCACTTCCACCTCCTCCTCCGGGGGGACCCGGGGACAACGCACCTCCTCACGTGATAAACGTGATACATGGAGCCCTACCCACCGGGGCTTCACGACATGCCTTAAAGGCAGAGGCTCGACGTCCTCCTCCCGAGGAGCCACGTCACAAACGCCTCCATCAGTCCGAGACTATCAGCTTCACGGATAGGGATCCAGTTCCAGAGATAACTCCCCACACTGACACTATTGTCATCGATATGACTGTAGCTAATATAACAGTACGGCGGGTCTTTGTGGACAACGGTGCCGCGGTAAGCATCATATTTGCGGACTGTTTCGAGAGGATGGGAATCTCCCGAGACCAACTTCGACCGGCCCCCGGGCCATTACAGACATTCACTTAGGGTGAAGTACGGCCGGAAGGTATCATTGCTCTCCCAGCGTCTTTGGGGACTTATCCGAAGATAAAAACTATCTTCGTGGACTTTTATGTGGTGAATTCTCCCTCACCATATAACATGATATTGGGCCGAGACTGGCTCACCCCGGCAAAAGCCATATGCTCCACGTATCACCTCGCGCTAAAGTTCCCCACTTCGCATGGTGAAGTGACCATCCATGGCAGTCAACGGGTCTCAAAAGAGTGCATGTATGTGGCGCTCAAGAAGACTGCTAAGGTTTCTCCCAAACAGCAGCTTCAAGTAACATCACAGGTTCTGGAACCTCGGGACCGTACCCCATTAGGGGATGTCACTGCTCAAATCCCGCTAGATCCGTCTAAGCCGGAGCAGACAGTAACAGTAGGGGCCGTGGACGTGCCATGGCTACATCAGGCCATTATCCAGACCCTGCGAGAATATTCCGATGTTTTCGCATGGTCTCCTCTGGACATGCCCGGAGTCTCTCCCGAGGTGATTACCCACAAGCTGAATATCGATCCCAGTGTCAAGCCAATCCAACAGAAGCAGAGGAAATTCGCTCCGGAGCGAAATGAAGCCATTCGAATTGAGGTGAAGCAACTCCTAGATGCGGACATCTTGTTCGAGGTATTCTACCCCTCCTGGTTGTCCAATCCAGTAATGGTAACAAAAAGCGGTGGGGCGTGGCGGATGTGCGTCGATTTTTCTGATCTTAATAAGCACTGTCCCAAGGACTGCTATCCTCTGCCCTCCATCGACCAAAAGGCCGAAGCCATTACGGGGTACGTGGCACTTTGTTTCTTGGACCTGTACAAAGGCTATCATCAGATCTTTATGGATCCACAGGATGCTATCAAAACGGCGTTTATCACTGCCTTTGGATGCTACGCTTTCAAAAAACTGCCCTTCGGGCTCAAGAATGCTGGGGCCACCTATCAGCGCCTAATGGACTTTGTCTTCCACGACCAGATAGGTCGCAATGTTGAGGTTTACGTCGATGACTTGGTCATCAAAAGCTCCTCCCATCCTTCATGTGTGCAGGATATCGCCGAAACATTGCGCACCCTGCGGCGCTATAACTTGCGACTCAATCCGGCAAAATGCACTTTCGGTGTTGGCTCCGGGAAGTTCCTCGGATACATGGTTTCACAAAACGGCTTGCAAGCCAATCCAGCTAAACTCCGTGATGTATTAGATTTGCAGCCCCCAAAAACATTCAGGGAAGTTCAACGCCTTACAGGTGGCCTAGCGGCTTTAAACAGATTCTTATCGAAAGCAGCGGAGCGTCAGCTCCCATTCTTCAAGATCCTGAGGCAAGCGAAGTCCTTTGAGTGGACTCCAGAGTGCACCGAGGCTTTTGAAGCTTTGAAACTGCATATACAGCAGCTGCCTACTTTGTCAGTTCCTCTTCCCGGAGAGCCACTATACTTATATCTGGCATCCGCCGAAGAAGTTGTCAGCGCTGCTCTTGTGCGCGAAGTAGAGGGGGTTCAACATCCCGTGTATTTTGCAAGCCGGGTGCTCCATGGGGCCGAGATTCGATATTCCGAGCTTGAAAAAACTGCATTAGCTCTCGTTATGGCAGCTCGGCGTCTTCGGCCATACTTCCAGGGGCGTGAGATACGAGTCTTGACCAATCATCCTATACGCCAGATCCTTGTAAAACCCGAAGTGTCTGGGCGCCTCGCCAAATGGGCAATTGAGTTGGGCGAATATGACATCCAATTTCTCCCCCGCCGAGCAATTAAGGGTCAAGCACTTGCCGACTTCCTAGCCGAAGCCCCGGCAGACAATCATGAATCCCCCGTAGACAACGATACACAGCACCACGCCACACTCGCTCCCTCGCCCCGGAAGTGGCAACTTTTCGTAGATGGAGCGTCTACAGTCCGAGGAAGTGGCGCTGGACTACTTCTCATCAACCCCGAGGAGGTTGAAGTTAGATATGTCATCAGATACAAATTCAAGGTGACTAACAACGAAGCGGAATACGAGGCAGTTCTCGCCGGGCTGCGGCTCGCACAATCCTTAGGTGTTCGTCACCTAGAACTCTTCACGGACTCCGAAGTCGTTTCTAAGCAAATTCAGGGGACTTATGTCGCCAAAGAAGAAACTATGGTCAGGTACCGCGCTCTAGCACTCAAACTCATATCAACTTTTGATGCAGTTATTATCCAGAAAATCCCGCGAGCCCAGAATTCTAGGGCAGACGCACTCAGCAAGTTGGCCTCCGCGGTCCAAACTAATATATCCCCGGATATCAAGGTCGAAGACCTCACCCATCCAGCAATTCATGAGGCTACAATTTCGGTGCTAACCGACAGTAACCCAAACTGGATGACTCCGATCATTCGTTATCTTCAAGATGGTGTTCTGCCCACTGACAAGCTACGAGCTCGACAAATTGTACTCAAAGCCCCTAAATACTCCCTTCATAATGGGGTTCTGTATCGACAATCATACCTACAACCGAGCCTCCGGTGCCTCGCCCCTGCCGAGGCCATTCAAGTTCTACGAGAGGTTCATGAGGGGGCCTGTGCAAGCCATATCGGTTCCCGAACTCTAGCAAAAAAAGTTCTCCGTTGGGGATACTATTGGCCGACCCTATTTAACGATGCTCACGATCTAGTGACCAAATGCAGCAAGTGTCAGCTGCACTCCCGGGTAAAGCATTTGCCGCAGACTGAACTCACTGGAATCCAAGGTGCATGGTCGTTCATTCAATGGGGCATTGATATTGTTGGGCCTTTCCCTGTCGCTCCGGGAGGGTTGAAATTCCTGGTGGTCGCCGTAGACTACTTCACTAAGTGGGTCGAAGCCGAACCACTTACGGCTATCACCGGACAGAACATTTTAAAGTTTGTGTGGCGCAATATTGTTTGTCGCTTCGGCATCCCGAGCACTATCATTTCAGACAACGGTAAACAGTTTGCCAACGATCCATTCCGCTCATGGTGTGAAGAGTTCCACATCAAACAGATTTTCACTTCGGTGGCTCACCCTCAAGCAAACGGGCAGGTTGAGGTCACCAACCGGACCCTTCTCACGGGAATAAAAAAGCGCCTGGATAATGCCAAAGGTCTTTGGGCTGAAAACCTTCCACAAGTCTTATGGGCTATTCGGACAACGCCGCACACCTCCACCGGGGAGACTCCTTACAGCCTTACTTACGGCTCCGAAGCTGTTATCCCCGCTGAGATCAGTGTGCCGAGTCCTCGCCTCCTCACACTAGTTCCAGATGATAATGACGAGGCTCTTCGCACAAATTTGGATGAGCTTGAGAATCGCCGGGAACAAGCGTTCGTTCACCAGGCTAAGTGCAAGCAGCGAGCTGCCCAATATTATAACCTCCGGGTCCGAGGTACTCAGTTCAATGTCGGGGACTTAGTCCTCCGACTCAACTCGGCCAGCAAAGCTGCCCCCGAGGGCAAACTGCATGCTTCATGGGAAGGCCCCTACCGAGTCGTTGCCACGCACGACTCCGGCTCTTATCAACTTGAACATCTCAACGGGACCCCGATCCCCCGAAGTTGGCACGTCACAAATTTGAGACGCTTCTATCTGTGAAAGCCACACCGCAAGTACTATCTTTCCTTTGATTTCTTTTTTAGTTATTATTTCCCTTTGTACTTTTGAAGTTTGCTCCGACACTTATTACTGAATAAAACATCTCGGTTTATGCATCTCGTTGTGTTTTTCTTTACGTTACGGGGACGCCCTAACACTAACATATGATCGTTATTAGTCTCCGGACCATCACAACTGTCCCTCGATCCGTCCGAGGAGATTCACATTTAGTCTCCGGACTCGTATCACTTTCTCGTCTGATTAATCGGAGAAGTGTTTTCTCCTGCCTGATCCGTCCGGGGAGACATTACTCCTGCCTGATCCGTCCGGGGAGACATTACTCCTGCCTGATCCGTCCGGGGAGTAACCTATTCATACTGTGTTTCCTAACACCAACTTAAAACAGTTAACAAGTTCCCTATTATGTTCCCGAACACCCGATTAAAATGATTTGTGACGAACCACTTTCATTACACCAGTTTGTACACATTACAGCAGTTATCATTTTTCGAATATTACATAACAAATGGTTTTTTACATAAAACTCAAAAAAAAAAAAAAAAAATAACAAATAACAACAAGGCAACAGATAAACCTACTGTCTATGGCCCCCGAGCCAATACTGCGCGCTCCGGCGCTGGGACCCGTTCCCCGGTCTGTGTTGAGTCCTCCGGGATCTTGAAGATCTTTGACCTCGGGCTCCGGCTCTATTACCCTCTTGGGCTCTAGCTCGGTCATCCCTTTGTGGTTCCCTTCGCCGAAGACTTTCTCTAGGCGCTGGCCTAGGAGCTTGACCCCTGGTCCGTTCTCTGCTAGTTCGTTGTGACGTGGACCTCGGGGTTTGAGCCCATTGCTCAGGGTCCCACTCCTCCGGGACCATCGCCTCAATCTCTTGAGTCAGCTCATCGACTACCTGTTCGGCAATCGTCACGGGCTCCTCTTCAGCTATCGTCACCGGAGTTGGCTCTCGGATGACTATGCCTTTGCTCTGCTCAGAGGGCTTTTTCTTGCCTTTAGTCTTCTTTTCCTTCCGAGGAGCTTTTTGCGTACTTCGGTCCTGGCTTGTGCTCGCAATAAACTCTTCAGCAATGGGCCTCCGCCTGATTCGGCCCTTTAGCCCTTCGTACATACTAAGCAGCAATTCCAAGACTTCTCTTTTTCTCACCAGCTCCGCGGACTCGACCGAGCTCCCCGACATCAACGCCGCGATGTCACTCTGAATTTCAACAGTCCGCTCTTCTACTTCTTCAAAAGTTAGAAGACCGAACTCGGACAAAATTCGTTCATATTCCTTGTGGTGAACGCGGACGCGGCTCATCTCGGCAGCTGTGGTTCGATACTTCATCTCGAAGTCTTTGGCCCTCTCATTGGCCTCGACCACCTTCTCTTCTACCGAGGCTATCCGCTTCTTCAGCTTCGGCACTACTTGCATTTCCAGACGGTTCTTCTCTCCGCGGAACCACTCAAGTGATTTCATTAACTTCTTTATTGTCTCGTGCAGCTCCGCGGTGTTCTAGACAGTTGGTAAGAATCAAACAGAATTACTCTCAAACATATAAGAGTTGAATACAGTTCGACAACAGACAATGGATTACGTAAACGAACAGAATGCAAGGGTCCGAAAAGAGGAAATTGTATTTCACATTGCCAAAGTACAATGGGTCAATTACATCATTCCTATCATTTCTACAAATTTACAAATTTAAATTTGCGGGGATCTACTGACCTCCCGCTCAATTGCCTCAGTTTCCTCGGGCAACTCTTCTTGCTGGCCCTCAGGCACTTCGGCATTTCCCCCTTCGGCTGCTACGACGGCCTCGGTGTCAGCGGGGACTTCGGCCTCCATCGGTGGGAGGGGCTCGGTGTTTTGGGGGGCTGGGACCAGTTCACCCCTGCAGAAGGCCAGGAATTCAGCGTCCTGGTCCACTTCGCAGTTCGCGACTTCTGCGGCAGTTAGGAGATGTCTTTTCTCCCCGAGTGCGTTCACCAACGGCCACTCCGGCAGCTCCGTCAGAAAGGCGTAGTAAGCCTTTTCCACCTCGGCCGCTGCCTCAGGGTCATACCCGAATTCGGGACGATTAATGTCCACCTCCGGGTATGCCTCCTTCACCTCCTCCAGCACCATGGCTCGGGTAGCCTTATCCCCGATTGCCACAAACCTCGTCTGGAAGTCGAGGAAGGTTGTGGTCTTGAACAGCTTCTCAGCGAAGCTCCTCAGCAGAGCTCCCTGCCCACCAACCACGGCTGCTTCCCTCGCCTCCATCTTCGCTCGCAGCTGCATCAGCTCGCCCCGGAGACCATGGTTTTCCGTCTCTACTTCGCGCAGACGCGCGATCTCAGACTCAACCGAGGCAGCCCTCTTGCGTGCCTGGGTCAAGTCATATGACAGCTTGTCATTTTTAGCGCGTAGCTCCCGCGCCGTCGCGGCTAGCCCTTCTTTGGCCTCTATTTCGCCTTTCAGGCCGACCTCAATTATCCCTTTGGCCAGCCGAAGAATCTTCTCGGCATCTGTGCTGTCAAAACCCAGCATACTGGGGATCACCTGCTCTCCCTGGAAAAGTTAAACACAACGCGGCACACGGATTAGACCTCGGTTATACCCCTCGCATAAGTTCGCATAATGAGCAACGTTTTTAAGTGTTACCTGTGAGCTCTCCCCAGTCCGGGGCCTCTTGGATGGGGCCTGTGGCGTCCCAGTAGGCTCCGGCCTCTTCTTTGACAACGCCGGAGACCCCGCCAACGGCACTCTTTCCTCCGACCCAGCCGACGGTCGCGAACTGGTTGGTATCTTCCCCCGGGAAGATACTTCCGCGGCCTTCCCTTTCTTCGTGGCCGCCTCAGTCTTAGCGGGGCTCCCTGATGCCGGTTGCTTTCCGAAGCGTCCCACTGCAAATATATCAATGGTTAATTCTGCGCCAAACAGTAAGCTTAAATAACAGGACACAAGAACTCCTACCCTCTTCGGCATCTCCATTTCCCGAATAATATGGGCTAAGCCCAGCCTTCTCCAGTTCCTCCTCGGAACAAAGGGTTTGGAAAGTCCCCACTTGCAGAAATATGTGCCTCGTCTCGGGCCCCGGATTCTCCACAGGAGCGGAATCCTGCACCTCGTCACTCCTCCACTTCGGGAGGGCTATTTTATTCCTAACAAATATAAACCTCTCCTTCCACCCCTCTACTTTGCTCGGGTTTTGGACCTTGAACCCTCCGCGGGCTCGAGGACTAAAGGAGTACCACCCCTTAGACTTCCCGAAGTTCTTAAGCTGGTAAAAAAACCTAAACAGTTCTGCCGTTGGTTCTATTCCGGCCTGTTTACTAACGACGGTGAACCCTACCAACTGCCTCACCGCGTTCGGCGCTAACTGGCAAAGAGCAATGCCGTAGTATCTTAATAACTCTACGACTATGCCCCACAAGGGCAACCTTAATCCTACTCTAAGGGGGTCAATATATACGGTCATAAACCCTTGCGGTGGGCAACAGGCCCTATCCTCGGGGGTCGGAATTATGTACTCAAGGTCGAAAGGAAGATAAAATGATGGGAGTTCTCTCTCAATCTGCCCCCGCGACATCCGTAACCCTATGGAGGATACCTCAAGATCCACCGCCGGGCATGCATAAAACGACACCATCATGGTATTACACTCTAAACCATCCACTCTGTTTATGGTTCTAATTACATCCTTCTCCGGAAGGATATATGATAGGGGGGGGGATATCTAACGGATTATCCGAATCTCCCACTACTTTGACCGACGCCGAAGAGGGGGCAGAAGATGAAGCAGATGAAAAGGATGACATACTTACTTGATTTGAATTCGAAAGGATGGATTCGAGAAATTTTTGATCTCTGATGAATCACACATGCAAAGTTCCTCTTTTTCCCGCTTTCTATAACAGATGAATCACAATGGAGAAGATGAAAAGTTACTGTGCAGTTATTCCTTATATAAATGCAAAAAATCGACGGCTCTGATGCAGCCTATTCAAATTCAGCGCTGAGGATTCATGCGTACTCTCCACGCGCTTTACAGTTATCGAGGCGCGTGGGGAACAGCTGTCTTGGAACTCGCAGAGCGTGTCACTTCACGTCTCTCTCTCTCATTATGGCGCCGCCAATCGCATCAGCCTCACCCTTCTTCAGGAAGATTCAAGACTCACTCCGGTGTGCCTTTCACCTCGGCCATACTGACACACTCCGGTGCCCCAAGCATTTCGGCCAAACTACTCACTCCGGTGTACCTTCCACCTCGGCCAGACTGTAATATACTTACAACGCGTTTTTTGCTTCTGGGAAATTCGATATCTCATTATAGGTCCCAAACACTTCGGCCCAACTCGGCACTGGGTCCATTGACTGCCCCGCAAGGTTCCAGGGACGCGGACACACTCCGTCATGCACGAACACTTCGGCCTGCCAGTGACCCCGGTCTTCTTCCCTACAGTTCCATCCCGGTGACAACCGAAGCTCCTACCTCGCTTCGGCTGGGGGGGGGGCATCTGATAGGGATGACCCGGTTACTTCGGGCCGGGTTAATCCTGAGCCCATTCACCAGTTCAGCGAACACGCCAGCAAGCGCGAAGGCCCAGGCCCAACAGGCCCAGCAACACGCATTCGGCACGCATTCGGTCCAGCGAATCAAATCTGTTCCATGAATCATGGCCCATGATCTTTTCCCAACTGCCATGCAGATTTGGTGGGCAAGATTGTAGGGATTTAGTTAGGGTTTGGGTTTAGCAGTATAAATAGATGAAAAGAACTCTGAATTAGGGTTCGGATTTTGTTTGCTGTAACATGCACTGTAAACTCAACTTTTGAGTGAAGGAAACACCTCGGCGATTGCCGTTTTCTCCCCGTGGACGTAGATCTCCGGATCGAACCACGTAAATTCTGTGTTTTTATATTTTCTGCGTTAATTTAGGTTAGATTGTGTGGTTATCGGATTGCGCATTATCATGTACTGTCAAATTAGATTGGACAAATCGAGAAGGAAAATAGGCAAATTAAAACGTGACGGAGGGAGTAGTATTTATAAAATAGGATTGGAATAATCTCTTTCTTAATTTAGTGAGTAAAGAAAAATGAATTGAAATTGTAAAATAAATGATGAATTGCTAATTAGGTATCAGACGACCTAGTAGGCAAGAATTAGCCGACATTTATGAGGAATTGATGCATGACACATGAGTGAAGATCTAGGCAGCTGAAAATTACTTGGTTGACATTGGAACCTCAGATCCACATCATTTTCACACAAAAACAGCCGATATTACAGCGCCAGGTGTCGATATACGGTGATCGATGGGCCCCTCAAATCTCCAGCGAAGAAGAAAAACACAATTTTTTTATTTTTTATTTTTTAATTTAACCAAAACAAAAACATCACGCTCACCTGGAACCCTCTCCCACGCTCTGTGTCCTTCTTTAGAGGAACTATAACCAAAACCCTCTCTCTAAACCGAAGCATATCGTAATAATAATCTTATATCCCTTTTTTTATTTCTGTTTTTGCTCAACCTATACTCTTCTAGATTCCTCTAATTGTTTCATATAAGTGAAGATGAAGATTCTTACTTGAACGAAAACTTTGGAGAACCTCATTTGTCTAAGTGGGGTTTTCTTCACATTATTCTCTCATTTTCTTGAACCCAGATTGGATTAGTCATGGTGTCCCCTTTAATTTACAGTAAAAACCCATTATTACCAATCAATTCGGGAGCCCAAAACCGTTTCCAAAATCAAAACGTGTTCCCTCAGAGACCAATAATTTGTTGTTGTCAGCAGCAGAGTCCGAAGAACTCTATGAAAGAGTATAGAAGGCATAGAAGCCTAAATCCTATCGTCATCGGCCCAGATGAAGAAATTTCTTTGATCAGCAACAAATCTGAGAAGAGTCTGATTCTTGATAAAAGCAAAGGATTTCTACATGGGGGCAATCGAGATATGATGGTTTTGTGTGCTGTTGGTTACTATGTGAATGGCTTCAGGGGATTCCCTTGGTTGGCATTGAACTTTCATATGGCTTACAATCTTAACATGCATCCGTCGATGTTACAGCTTGTGCAGAATTCTGGTAATTTGCCTATGGTGGCTAAGCCTTTTTACGGAATCTTGTCGGATGCTCTCTACATTGCTGGTGCTCATAGGATTCCATACATTTCAATTGGAGGTATTGCGCAAAATTCGTACATTTTATTGCTGCATTTTTTTTCTCTCTCTCTCTCTCTCTGTGTGGTCAGGAAGACTATTTTGAGCAAGTCTATTAGTTGTGCTCTGTGGTTTTATTGGAATTTGCTGGGTTAATCTGTCGTTGAACTTAACGTTTTGCAGTTAATGAGTTCTTCGTTCTGGTTTTACTGCAATTTGTTGATTCAGTTTACATGAGTTTAATTTTTACCATGTTTTATGCACATTGTGTTTGTTGATTGTTACTCTTTGTCGCTTTTGTTTTTGGTTTAGGGCCTTGAAATTATAATCTAATTTGTAATTGCCAGGTTCAGCAAATTCTACTTTACTGTTATTTGAAGATATTATCTATACAAATTTGACCACATGTTATGAGTTAATGCTAAAGTATGGAGCAAGCAAATGTTGTTGCTTTTCAATGAATGTTCATCACACATATACATAGTTTCCGGAATTGGATTTATGTTCTTTATTTGATTATCACAATGTTCGAGACTGGTTGTAAAATTCTTCACATTGTGGTTAAATCTGTTTGGAAAAAAATCAACAATTGGTTCCCCGACTTTTAACCATTTCAATCAATTATGGTGCTTTATTCAACTACTTTAAGCCATACGCACAATCATGCTGTTAATCCTCTTGTTTGATATCTTAATGGTTTTGACCTGACATATACATGTCTCTGTCAGTTCTTTTGCAGGTTCTATCTTGGGGATCATTGGCATTAATCCCCATAGCTAGTGAAGCTTTTCTACCTCTGATGGCTTTTGTTCTTCTAAGTAATCTTGGAGCATCAATTGCAGAAGTTGCAAAGGACGCCCTCGTTACAGAGTATGGCCAAAATAACAAAGTACCTGGACTCCAATCTTATGCGTTCATGGCCTCAGCTGTCGGGGGTGTTTTAGGAAACTTACTCGGTGGATTTTTCTTACAGAAAACACATCAAACCAAATCCATGTTTCTAGTCTTTGCAGCCATTCTCGCACTTCAACTCACTGTATCTTTAAGAACAAGAGAGGAATCCCTCGGTTTAGCTCATCTATCAAACTACCCTCTTGTGAGAGAATCAATCCAACAGAGAATCAAGAAACAATATTCTGATCTCATGCTGGCGATAAAAGAAGACACCATATCCCGCCCTTTAATCTGGGTTGTCTCTTCGATTCTAATAATTCCAGTTTTATCAGGCTCGATGTTTTGCTACCAAACTCAGTGTCTGAATCTTAATCCGTTAGTGATTGGCATGTCGAAGGTAACCGGCCAGTTGATGCTTCTATCGTTAGCCATACTCTACGATCGGTTCGGAAAGACTATTCCGATGAGACAGCTGGCCAGCATTGTGCAGATTTCATATGCATTTTCTCTTCTGCTCGACCTAGTTCTAGTTAAGCAGTTAAATATTCAGCTTGGAATATCCAATGAGGTATTTGCTCTCTGTTTCTCGGGTTTGGCTGAAATCATTGCACAGTTTAAGCTCTTACCTTTCTATGTACTCTTTGCAAGCTTGGCCCCACCAGGTTGTGAAGGATCTTTAATGTCTTTCTTGGCGTCTGCTTTGTGTTTATCGTCCACATTTGGTGGATTCTTAGGAGTTGGGCTAGCTTCTTTTCTTGGTATAACATCTGGCGATTACTCAAATCTTCCTTTAGGAATTGTGATACAGTTTTTCGCAGCTTTATTGCCACTCCGCTGGATCAATTATGTGCCGATGTCTCAAGTTCTGTCTCAGAAGATGAGGAAGAGAGGAGGAAGTAAAAGAACTCGAAGAAATAGAAGAGTGGGGAGACTGGTGTATGACTCTATGTATTCATATCGAAGAGAGAGAGAGTCTGACCTGCGAAGATGAGATATGGTCTTCTGCTGATAATCTGAGCAGTTGGCACTACTTTGCAAAAGGAATGAGATTCTAGAATCTTCTTTTTGGTTATCATCCGATGGTAGCCTCGCTGATGAGGGCGGAGGATGATTACAAAAACTACGCCTAAGGATTGGGAATCTTGATTGGAGTGTTTTCTGTAACTAAGCTAAACTTTAAGGGTAGTTTTTGTGATTATCGCGGATGGAAGTGGGTGAGGCAAAGAGCCATTGTGCATACAAATCCAATGGCTTTTGGATCAATTATGGATTTCTTACACATAGTTCCCCGACAAAGACATCAAGTAAGCTCCTTGGGGTTGCTAGAATGTTGAGAAAAATGAAAGTGAAAATTTGTAGAGCAATTAGTTTGTAGATTTCTTGTATAATTGTTGTTTACTTCAAACCATAGGTAATGTGTTGAGAGATTTTGATCAATGCATCAATTTTGTTAGGGTTTATCTGAAGTTATTAACTCCATGCCTCTTCAAACCAGTTTCCTTTTCTCGGCAAAATGGGATAGAAACTTCTTCTTCAGTGATTGTTAAGATAAGTCTAATATAGAAAAAAGTGAATGATGAATTTTGCTGTCGAAGCTGCATGGTACTAATTGTCTAACAAAAATTGCTCGTAATTTGTATATGTTTTGGTCATTAGTCTTAACAAGAAAAATTTTGGGAAATATATTTCTGTAATTTTAAAAGATAGAGAGTGAAAAAGATGATAGTAGTCTTTTCTGTAAATTTTGTAGACCACTTAACCTAATTAGATGTTTTGCTCCCCATTCTTCATTAAACCTAATTCATTGCCACAACCATCAAAACCGGTTATTATAGAATTGTGAAAGAAGAAGAAAATATAAGAGAGACAAATTTGGTGCTGCAATTGAAATCTGATTCAACAACTTACAATAAAGATAAACACATGAATTAGCCCATAAACAATGAGACTAAGGTGCCTGCATTCAACAACCCACTAATTACCCACTACTCAACTAAATTACACAAAAAAACAATTTCTGACTCAACATTCCCTCCCTTAAACTGAAGCCTACTTGCCAACGCCAAGCATCTCGCGCACCCAACTTGAGGGGCTTAGTAGAAATATCACTTGCTTCATCTTCACTCTTGCAATATACCAGCTCAATTGTTCCATCATTGCTCAGATCTCTCAAAAAATAAAACTTCACTTCATTGTGTTTGCTTAATCCATGTCACTAGATTCTTAGAGAGCTTGATTTTTGAGTTGTCGCAAAATATTTTTGTTACCCTGGGTTGCTTGAAGTGCAACTCCTCAGGAATCCTCCATAGTGAGATAGTTGGACGCGCACAAGCTGTTGCAACAATAAATTCAGTTTTTGTACTTGACAACCTGAAATGCTCTTCTTATCATCTTGATCACCTGCATAAACACTAAGTGAACCCCACTAAGCTAGACTTTTCACCTTTCTTGTAAAATATACCAAAATCTTGCATTCTCTGAAGGTAACGAAGTATTCTTTCGGCAGCAACCAAATGCATTATGTGGGATATTCCATGTATCTACTGATCAAACTCACCGTATACATTATTTCCGGTCTTGTTGCAGCTAGATACATCAAATTGCCCACGGTTTGTTTATAGAATGTGTTGTCAACAATTCTTTCTTCAGGATCTTTGTGTAGCTTCATGTCATACTCACTGGAGTTCCTACATGATTATAATCCTTCATTTGAAACCAGTCCAAAATTTCACCCACATACTTCTTTTGAAAAATAAATATCCCATCACTTGATTGCACAACTTCTATGCCAAGAAAGTAATGCATCATACCAAGACCAGACATCTCAAATTCATATATCATAGACTTCTTGATTTTTTTAAACATGACATCATAATTACCGACATATATGAGATCATTAACATACAAGCAGACAATGAGTACATTCCCTTTATCACCAATCTTACCAAACAATGAATGCTCATAAGGACATTTCAGAAAACCACAATTTAGAAAATAAACCTCAATGCGACTATACCAAGCCCGAGGAGCTTGTTTTAGTCCATAAATCGCTTTCTTTCATTTATAAACTTTATGCTCATTTTACCAATTTTAATATAACCAGGTGGTTGTTCAATAAACACCTTTTTATCTAAGTGGCAATGAAAAAATGTCGATTTGACATCCAACTAAAAAATCGATCAAGAATTTTGTGTTGTTGGTAGACGAACGCACGTCGTTACACGTTATTACCAAATTATTATCCGAACTCTCAACTCTACTAAGTAGAGTGGCAAGTTGGGTCGAATCCACAGGAAACGGAGGAATAGTATTGTTTCGAGTAATCCAACAATTAGAAATTTGAAATAGAATTATAAACAAACAAGTAAAAGCAATAAAACTTTGGGGGGGGGGGGGGGAGGGGATTTTTGTGATTACCAACTAATCGACTACTAGCAATTGCCAAAACCAACAAATAAACTAGAAAATAATTAATATTAAGATTCAAATAACATGCGATCAAAGGACAATTAAATTAATTTTTCGGTTTTTTAAATATATAAAAGGATCTACCCTTGATCTCATTCCTTCGGTCTAATTGATTTACGCAACTATTGTTGATGTTCAATCAATTGCAATTCAAGTCCCTATCTCAAGACTATTAACAAGCTCTAATAGCATTGTTGTTTCTTAATCCTAGCTAGCCAAAACAAGCTCTTCGACTAACCCTATTTGATTTAATCCAACCTTCGAACAAGCTCTCTCCGGCTCGATAACCAAACGACAGATGCACCAAGACAATGAGATAGATAAGAGTTAAAACTCACAAGTTCGATTATAGAGGTCAAACTTTATACTATCACCAATGAATTAATCATTGTATGCTACACATGAATCGAAGACACTACAATTACAGATAGTGATCCTGATGTCTAGCAATACATTTATAGGCTTCCTAAAGGGTGATCAATCCTAAATTCAACTCATAAATGAAAGTCAATAACAACAAATAGTATAAAACACTTGAATACACAATTAAAATGTAACATCAACCGTAATAATCACATAAATAATGTTGACTCGAAGTTCCACATTCGATCAAGGGTAGATATTAGGGTGCTACTCACCCATATTAACTATTACAAGCAGAAAATTGATTGAAATGCAAAGAAACATAATACTAAGATAAAAAGAACCAAAAAATGGTGATTGGAGAAGATGATCTTCAATCCTCTTGCCGAATCCTTCTTCTTGATGGAATGGAGGCTGGAAATGGATGATAAAATGGCCCAAGATAGGTTAGAATTCGAATGGAGGTTATATATATAGGGGAGAAGTTGCTAGTTCAAATTTGGGCAAAAACGTGTTTGGGTTTTTGAAACAGGGAGTCGCGCCGCGGCCGTGGCACACAATTGGTCGTGGGCATGGTGAGAAACAAGGGTTTGGGCTCAAATTGGGGCCGCGGGCGCAGCCCAATCATCGCCTCGGTCGTGGGTTTGGTTGGGCTGGATTTATCCCTTATTCTGGATCTTTAGCCACGAGCGTGGCTAATCCTGGCCGCGGTCATAGGCCTTGGTCTGCCACGTGGCATGGCATGAGATTACCTCGGCCGAGGCAGGTAAGGCTGAAAACTGGCCATCTTCTGTATAAATCACCACGGTCGTGAGCCAGTTAGCCTCGGCTGTGGCTTTAGCCACGGGCGTGGCATTGTCAACTCAGGCAAGGTCTCCTATTTTTCCTTGTTTTCTTTTCCCTTTGAGCTTGAATTGTCAGTTTGAGATCTTCGAACCTGTTTTTTGGCCTTAATGCACCTGTTTTGACATGGAAACGAACTAAACATGTCAAATTGCCAATTGAGAAATAAATACACGTGAATATGCACACAAAAGTTTGTGTAAAGACACTTAAATTGACCTAAAAGTGTATGCACGACCACATGTACCAGTTGCTAAGACCTCCTTTATCAACAACCCACCACAACCCAACCTATCAATAAAATATTCATTTCTCTCTTATCCACATGCACAACCTACTCCACAACCCAAAAAATACATTTTTATACTTTATCAACAACCCAACACAACCCAACATATTAATAAATATTAATTTTTTTTATCCAAATACATAACCTATTTCCCAATAAAATCAATATTTTTGCTATGGTTTAATAACTGCATATTATTTTTTACGCTTTTTCTAATATATTTCAAGGAAAAAATTGTGATAAATTTTTTGTTTTTTATAAAATAAAAATCATATCATTTATTTATTATTAAAACTATATCCAATAAATAATTTAATACAACCAATGAGATTTTGACATGTGGTAGCTTGTGGAATGAGTTGGTTGACCAACCCAAACCATAACCTTGTCATGGGAAGAGTTGGAATTCAACTTTTTTTTTTTTTTTTATTAAATGTTTAACATTTAGCGGACGACCCTATCCCAAAGTTGTCGATAAAGCTGGTCTAATGCCACAACCAACCTGATAGTATCATGCCTTGCCACAGGAGAAAAAACTTCTACATAGTCAACCCCATACTGCTACTTATATCCCTTGGCCACCAAGCGCGCCTTTTATTTGTCAATCTCACCATTTTCATTCAGCTTCGTCTTATAGACCAACTTTACGCCAATGGTTTTATGTCCATCTGGAAGATCAGTTAGCTCCCAAGCATCATTTTTCCAGTGGCATTTATTTCATCATCCATTGCTTTTTGCCATTTTTCCTCTTTGACAATATTTTGAATTTTTTTGGGATGACAATCTACAAAGAAAGCAAGGAGTAATTGGATCATCAATTCCACTTACCACATAATCTTTCATCCAAGTAGGCCTTCTTCTGACACGGGAAGTTTCTTCTTCATTGCCTCCCGACAACATCGGTGGAGTCTCAAAGACTGTATTTGATGTATTTTCAGATGGAGAAGCTGCTGAGATCTACTCGTTTTCAGCATTAACATCATAAAAGGCTGAGTATACTACTGCATATTCCAATCCCAAGTGCTTTGTTCATAAAAAATGGCATCCCTGCTACTCACAATCTTCTTTTAAAGTGGATTAAATCTTTTGTATGCTTTGGATGCTTCACTTACACCAAGTAAAACACATTTTTTTTCTGATTTGTTATAAAGCTTATTCCTTCTCTGATAACACGTTATTTATGCATGTATTTAGGTCGATTTAGGATCATATTTTATATCATTTACGTGCATATTTGACCGGCATTTAGTTATATTAATAATATTTGGGTCATTTGACGTGTTTTGACTTGTTTTAAGGTATTTTGAGCATTTTCAGGCTACCGGACGAGGAAACAAGTTGGAAAAAAGTGAAAACCGGCCCAAAAGAGTGAGAACCGTCGAAGAACCGGTCCAAACCGGTCCGAACCGGTCTGAACCGGTCCAGGAGCAAAACCGGGCAAGAACCGACACGGCCGCGTCACAAAGCAACACGGCCGTGTCAAAAGTAGTTCATAACGCGCTGTGGGTTCTGGAACAGAACACGGCCGTGTCACTCAAGCAACACGGCCGTGTCAAATGTTGCGCAGAAATTGAAGAATTGCAAAGCAACACGGCCGTGTCACTTAAGCAACACGGCCGTGTCAGAAGTGTTTTTCTGCGAAGATTTCCTATTTTTAATAGGATTTTGAGCCTATCTTCCCCAAGATTCGTCCCCAACTCTATAAAAAGGACCCCAAGCTCTAGGAAAAGGGGATCAATCATCAAGAACATAAATTACATCACCTTGGAAGACAAGGAAGACGAAGATCATCGAGACGGAGTCATCCGGGTTTAATTGTTCTTTCTTAGTTTTAATTCTTACAATGTTTTTCATAGAATTTTGTATTGGATTATTGCTAGGCATGAGTAGCTAAGCTATTCGTGTCCTAGGGTTAGAAAGTAGGGATTTTTATAACAATGTTTTGATTTATGATTTAATCTATTAATTCCGTTCTTTATGTGTTTTATCTCTATGTTTATGCTTAAACTGAATTTAGCTTGATCACCTAGATTTAGTAATTTAGTTTAACAATTCCGCTTCGAGAGGAGGGAATTGTTATCAGACTTAGAACATAGAGCGCAGTTGTCTATGACTGTGTAGGCCGTGGCTTAAGATCGTTTGGGAGTTATTAGGTTTAATTGACTCGAGAGGGTAATTAGCTTAATTAATCAACGGTTTAATCGCTTCGAGAGAAGGATTAGATTATTGTTGTGCCGCCTAATAAACATTAGAATTGGTAAATTAATAGGTTAATCATATTCCACATTGAAATAATATCCTGAAATCGAAGCCCTAGGATACCTTTTCTCTTTGATTGGTAGTTTTTGTGTTTCCTAAGTTTGAAGTTATATTTAATTGAGTAGTTTAATTAGTAAAATCAACCTTTAAAACTTAGTATCTAGTTAGGACATTCCTAGAGTATTAGGGTATCAAACTACCTAAAACTATTCCTTGTGGGATCGACCTTGACAATAGTACTACACCTACATCCGTACACTTGCGGAACACTAGGTTAGAAACCGACGTGTCATTCTCACACCAGGAACATGGACAAAAGCAATACATCCGAAAATATCAACAATTGGTTTTTTTTTTTTTTTTTTTTCCACTCCAAACCTATTCCGGTGTCATATTTTGAACATAAAATGTCAGGATTATGTTCAAAACATGAATACTCCATTGCACTGCTTCCGGGTAAAAAGTTTTTGGAACTTTGCTTCTTGCCAACAAACTTCTAACCATGTTAAGAATGGTTTTGTTTTTCCTCTATGATACACCATTTTGCTATGGTGTATAAGCAGCAGTAAGCTCTTTCCGGATGTCGTGCTCTACACAATAAGTTTCAAACTCTTTTGAGTAATATTCTCCGCCACAATCCGTTCTAAGAGTTTTAATGCTCTTTCTAGCTTTATTTCAACTCGAGCTTTAAAGTTTTTAAAGATCAAGAAAACTTTTGATTTCTCCTGTAAAAATAAACCCACGGTTTTCTAGAAAAATCATCAATGAAAGTAATTAAGTACTTTTTACCTCCATTGGATAATGGGTTTATTGGAGCACAAATCTTCGAGTGTATTACCTCCAAGACTTTGTTATCTCTCCATGACTTCCTTGTAGGAAATCGAGAATGTGATTGTTTGCCAACAACACAATCTTCACAAACTTGGGAAGGAGCACCAATATGAGGAAGACTTGTAACCATGTTCTTTTATAAGAGTCTTCGATCCACCAAAACTTAAGTGACCATATAAAAAATGCCACAACCATGAGAGGGCTTCAATTTCAGCCATCAAACTAGATTGAATGTTTTTAATCTTGAATGGAACAACTTTGAGTTCATATGGACAATAGCAATAGAACCTCTAATAGTATCATATATTTCACATTCACCATCCTTGATAGAAATAACAAAACCTTTTTCTTGTGATCGTCTAACACTCAGTAAATCACTTCCCAAGTCAGGAACATACAATACATTAGAAATTTTTCCCACACAACCATTTTTGGTTCTTATCTTAACACGCCTTCCCCCATCACTTTCACAGTGGAACAATAACCAAAAGTCACAATAGAACGAAAGTCTTCATTCAAGTAAGAAAAAGAAGATTTACTTCCACTCATATGGTTACTACAACCCGTATCGTGATACCAAGTATCCGACACAACTCTATTTCCTTCTTGAACAACCATCAACAAGGTTTTTGCTTCCCTTTTCTCTGTTAAATTTGCATTCTCTTTCTTTTCTTTGTCATAAGATATTTTAGTGTAACATCCGTATCTGTAATGACCAGGTCTATGACATCTAAAGCATTCTACCTTAGATTTATCATACACTTGGCCTCTGCCTCTGCCCTGAGTGCTGATATCTCTGCCTCCTCGATCTCCTCTCCCTTGACCCCATCCTGTAACGCTACCTCTTCCTTGAAAATTGTTGGAACGGGTATTAATTAAAGCATTCAGTGCTTGCTCCTCAACTATTGAAGTTCTATTCATATTTTGTTCATGGGTTAACAAGGAGCTTTGCAATTCATCAAGAGAGACCATCAATGTCTTTGGATTCTTCAATCGAGCAAACGATGTAATTGAAATGTGGCGTCATGGAACGTAAAATCTTTTCAATAATCATGACATCGTCCATTTTCTCACCATGGAATCGTATCTTGTTGCTGACTTCATAACTCTAGCATAGTAACTCGTCACATATTCTCCATCTGTCATTATAATTGATATTCTTGATAGATACTTTTAGTTTGGCCTAAAGGATCAGATGATGGATTTTTAATCTAACCATTGGAAATGTGAGTATTTTAAATCACCGAAATTGGACTCAGAAAGTACTCGAAAAAATATGAACATAGTAAATATTGCCTTCAGTTGTCTAACTAGGCTAATATGGATACATTTTGAACTCTGTTGACAGATAATTCAGCACAGAAAAAGTTAGCGACAGTTAATGTGGTCGGTAACTCCCGACAAATTAAAGACATAACTTAGTTGCAAAATATTGATAGATAGTTGTATCGATAATATTTTTGTCGGAAAATTATCAGAATTATGTAAAAAAAAAATAGATAATTTATGTTGGCAATCCGTCACAAATTCGTCGTAATTTTTACTGGCAGACCTAACAGTACATCAGTATTCATGGTGACTAGCCATATTACTATTGATTGTTTCCATCGCTGATTTGTCGATCGCACCTCTTAACACAGATTAGCAACCATATTGGTAGTCCCCATTTTGCAAATTTCTTGTAGTACTGTATGATACAGGAGGTTCTACATACATAATATGTAATGGTTGCTAGGAAATTTCGTTAGGCTCATAAGTCTTGACATCCTCTTCTCTGTTGACCATGATTTATTCTACGTCAGAATGTGCCATATTTGAGTGGTTATCACCAGTGATGCTTGTATGCAAGAGAATTCTTGACCAAACGGGTTGGGTTACACAATGTAGAGTATGGATGGAGTGGGCTTAGTTGGCGTGCAATTTTCGCAGTTCGGTTGTAAACTATATATATTTGGATCAATGATAGAAACATACACAAAAATATAATCTTTCTCACTTTCCAAGAAACAAGAATGTGATCTCTAGATGCGTACCAATCAAAAACTTAAATGAAATTACTAAAAAAAATTCCTATCACGATGTTTTTAGAAAAGAGATGAGACTGTTGTACAAATTAAATATAGTTGAGCATGAAGGTAGGGTGCAAAAAATAAATGAAATAGAGGTAGGCACTAGGCAGGTAGGTGGAGGAAGTTGATAGTCTTGGGGGGCTTAATCAATGTACCTTTTGACATCCTTTTTGTGTTTTGAGATAATTGTGGAGGTGTTTGTTTGTTTTTAAATACTCTAACATTCTAAGAGATATGGTTCTATCCATTTTATTTTCCAGTTCAATCTGGTGGATCTGACTAGATCTTAATCTTATTGAATGAGATTTGCAGGGAACTACTAGTAGGTATTTATCCTGTCAATGGTTTCAAATAAGCAATTTTATTACTCTTTCTACAAAATAATTTATAATTCTTGTTCATCAATTCAACTTCAAATCTGCCAAGGTTAACGATTGGATTTGGTCTTTTTGCATGGATGGGTATATTGGTGGTGACTATCGGTCTATATCCCTTCTATTGATGTAACAGGTAGCTCATTTGCAATGCTTTGTGCATTGTTTGGGGGGATTTTCATACTTAATTAATATTTTCTTGGAACTAGAATAAATAGTTGCCCATGGTTTGTGAGATGGTTTGTTTAGTTTGTTTAAGCACATACATGTATTCAACTTTTGAAGACGCTAATCACCTGAATTCATTTTAGTGAATCGAAGTTACTTGGTGGACACATCTCTAAATGTTAATTTGTAGTAGATCATAGTTAAGTAATGACAAGTTTAATGAGGTTGAAATTATGTTACACACACTTAGCAGATGACTTGAACAAGCTAAAAATGTTGTTTACAAGCATCCTTGCTTGGTACCACTAAACAAGGTGATCTAAACATCCACTTATGTTACAAATATATAACTGCATATTTCATATTCAAAAGATAAGTGATACAAAGAGTTAACAAGAGGTTTATAGATCTATCTAACTAATTGGCACATGCTTTGAATGTGCATGCACTAAGCTTAACTAACTCTTTTATTGTTAAGCTAAGTAACAGTAACTAACAATTTATATATTAAACTTTATACAATAGTTTAATATACTGTAACATGCTCCCATTCCAATGACACCTAGTTGAAAATTGCAGAAAAGCTTTTGACTTAGTCGGTGAAACCTATTTGCAGACAAACCTTTAGTCAATATATCAACTGTCTGAGATTCAGTATGTACATATCACACTCGCACTTCCCTTGCCTTCATTTTCTCACATATGAAATAGATGTCTAGTTCAACATGCTAGAGTGCATAACCAAGTTGGATGCAAGGGATATGGCTCCTGCATTATCAAACCAAAACAAAGTTGGTTTGATAGAGTGTATACAAACTTCTTGTAGCAGATTATGAACCCACATGATTTTAGTTATTGCTAGTGCAAGAGATTTGTACTTAGCTTCTGTGCTACTTCTTGCAACGAGACTTTGCTTCTTTGAACACCAGACAATGGGGTTGCTTCCTATAAATAGACAATAACCACTTGTACTCTTCCTATCATCTGGAAAACTAGCCCAATCTGTATCAACAAAGCCATGAATAGTGAATCTTGTGGTTGGTTTCATGAACAAGCCATGGTTTAAAGTGCCACTTAAGTATTTAAACACTCTCTTGCAAGCTTTCCACTAATCTACAGTTGGAGCTTGCAGGAACTAACTTAGCGTATTAGTAGAGAAGGCTATTTCAGGCCTAGCTCGCTGTAGATATTGTAAAGAATCAACAACTTTCCTACATAAAGTAGGTTGATCAAAACTTGGATTGTCATTAAAATGTAATTTACATTTGTGCAACTAGGAGCCAATGCATGTTCGTAATGTACCAATCAACTTCTTGAAGTAATTCAGAAATGTATTTAGTTTGTTTTAAAAACATTCCTTCACTATTTCTTTGTACTTCAATGCCTAATAAATAGTTCACTTCACCTCGATTTTTGAGAGAAAATTCCTTATCAGATGGAGCAATTACATTTTGAACCTCTTTTGCTTGATTTCCAGTTACAAGAATATCATCCACGTACAAGCAAGAGTGTTGAATTGTTACCTTGGTTCTTGAAGAACAAAGAGAAATCTGTAACATATTTCTGAAAGCCAATTTTGGTGAGAAATTCTCCTAACTTGTCATACCAAGCCTTTGGGGCTGTTTTCTTAAGATCGCAGACATGATTATGATAAGTTTTAGAGACATTCCTTTTGGTTGCACCATGAAAACTTTTTCTTTTGAATCACCTTTGAAAAATGCATTATTGATATTAACGTGTTGAATTTTCCAGCCTTTTTTTGAAACCGCAAGAGTCACAATAATTCTAATGGTGATTGGTTTTATAAAAGGACTATAGATTGCAACGTAATCTACACTAGCAGTTTGGTGAAAGCCACTTTCTACAGTCGTGCTTTGGACCTGTCAGTCTCCTTATTTGACTTATATTTGATCCTGAAAAAGCACTTGTTAGTAACCAAATTCATGTTATCTTGAGGAACAAGTTGCCAAGTTCCACTCTTAATCAAAGCATTGTATTCCTCATCTATAACCACTTTTTCACTTGGGAGAAATGAGTGCTTGTGACACACTACTAGGATCAGAATTCAATATTAACTACTGACGGAAACACCTTGGGCTTAAAAATCCCTTTCTTAGACATAGTAGCCACTGGATGTTTGTTTTAAATGGAGTGGGATGTACGTTGTTCATTGTTGTTCAGAATGGCTATCAGTAGTAATATTAGAGATCACCAAAATGGGCAAAAGACTGTTAGAAGAATGTGTTGTGACAATATTGGATACAGAAGGGAAAAGTGTAGGGTATGGAAACTCACTTCCATGAAACTTAACTGTTCTTGCAACATAAACTCTTCCTGTGGCACTAAGACACCTGTACTCGTTATGTAACAAGCTATATCCAATAAAAACACATTTAGCAGTTTTGAATTGCATTCTGGATGTGTTGTATGTTCTTAAATAATTAAGGAAAGCAAGCACAACCAAAAGATTTCAGAAAAGTATAATCTGGTGGTCTTCTGAACATTTTTTTTCAAAAAGAGACTCATTTTGCAAAACATCAGTAGGAAATCTATTTATAGTGTAAAAAGATGTAACAAAGGAATTCCATCAGAAGAATATAAAAAATCAGAAGAATTCAAGCCATTACAATAAGTAGATGCTCATATTACATTGCGTGGAATTATTATTAGACTTAGCAACAGTAGCTAAAAAAACAGTGTTATCTTTGACAAATTGTGTTGGAGATCTAAGTGATATTGCTTATTCTTAAGGAAACCTTTAACCAACAACCTGTTGGTAATCATTTCCTTGACAAGACAATAAGAATAAAAAAACATAATATAAGCATGATTGTCTTTAAAAACGTAGAGACACTAGAAAATTCATAGTTATAGTTGGAGAACATAACACATTTTTCAAGACAATGTCTTATTGTTGCATATAGTAGGCAAGGAAGTTGAACCAACAAAATTAAAGGCAACTTGTGTTCCATTGCCAACAAAAGTTTTACAAGTCCCTTGATATGGAGCTTCCTGGGCAAGATTTGTAACGTCAGAAGTGACATGATGTGTATCCCCACTATCCATATTTCAGTCTGAACTGCCTCCATTTTGCATGTAATCCCCTTTAATAGTGTTAACAGAAGCAGTTGGGACACCATTCGCAAATTCTTGGCCATTTTCTTGTTCTGTTGTGAACTTGGTGCCTTTGTTGCTCTGATTGGATAGTTGCAAGATCGAGACCCACGAAATCCTCACTAAACCTATCCCGACAATTGGTAGCCATATGATTTGGCCTTCCACATAGCTAACATATCATCTTAAAGTTGTTCCTAGCTAATACCTCCTCTAGAACCACCTCTATCGGTACCCCCTCTTGCATTGTTTGGTGTCCTACCTCTGTTCTAACCACTTCTGGTTGAGGCCCTTGAACCACCTCTGTCATTACCATTATATCCTTCTCTTCTAGCAACAAGATTTACAGCAGGATCGGTAACTCCAATAGAGTGTTGCTATTGCAACCTCATTTCACGTGTTTGTCAAAGTGACTGTAAATCAATAATAGACACATAATCGAATTCTTGTAGTAACATTACCTACAATTCTTTCATATTGTGGCCCTAATCTATTTAGTACATAGAGACAAAGGTCTTCATCAGATACTTCTTGGCCAACAGCTTGAATTGCATCCACAATACCTCTCATCTTGCTTATGAATTCTCCAATTGAGGAGTTTTCTTTCTTTAGTGAAGTCAATTGAAACCTAAGCTTTAAACTTTGGCCTTAGATTGTGACCTAAACAATTCCTCAAACACTTTCTTGAGATGATTGACACCTATTCACATTTCCTAACATTGATTCGGTTATAGAACTTAACAGCTAACACATGAGGAATTAATCTTTCCTAATCCCATTGTTTGTATTCAGGATAAGGACGACTTACAGTTGTTGATTCTCAGTTTTTTGTGGTTGAAGTAACAGTCTGAATCAACCTTGAAGGTGGACTCGATGTCCCATACAAGAAACCATCAAAACCATGAGCTCTCACTGTGGTTGTCACTTGAATCCTCCAATAGGCATAATTATTTCGATCTAAACACAAAGACAATGCAATAAACGTTGGAAGCACAAACTCAGATATTGTTGATTGATGAACACTAACACATCTTGACTTGAACATTTGGAAAACAGCTTGATCAGCTTCGCAATTGATCTAGAATAGAAACATAAAGGCTGACTTTTGAAGCTTGAATCAAGAAACAACTTCTTTGCAATTTTTGGAACCAAGAAACGGATTGCTTGAAGCTGATAACTACCCTACCTCATGATACCATGTTATACAAATATAACTACATATTTCATTTTTAAAAGATAAGTGATTCAAAGAGTTAACAAGAGTATTTGTAGATCTATCTAACTAATTGGCAGATGCTTAACTCTCTAATCCATAAGCTAACTAACAGTATATATAAGTATATATATATATATGTGTATATATATATATATTAAACTTAATACAATAGTTTAATATATTGTAAACAAATTAGAAAATGGATTAATTTCATCAACTAACGTTTGTTTGATATCAATCCATATCTTAGGTGGATGGTGGAATCAATTACACTCATCTTTTATTTTTCGATTGATATTATTTTCTTACCAGAACGTAACTAAGCATGAGATTAAAGCTAGTTTGATACAATCCTAATCGTTCAGTCAATAACTCACTATCAAGTAACTTTTCTGATTATATGATACATTTGAAAGATATGGACTAGATTATGATATATTTGATATATGAGCTTTAGTTAATTAATAAATTAGACTAATTAATTAATTAAAGCAGACATGGATAATAGGCCCATATACCTAGGGTTATATAGAACTATATATACATATTCTCTATCGTAGAGATCGAAGAATCTTGTAAGAAACACAGAAGCACGTAGAATTCAGTAAGTGATTTCCTAGCAATCACTTATCGAATAGTGTATCGGGGATTGTTCTTGCATCAGACTGCATACACATGGATACCTGCAGTAGTAGATTCAGTTGCACAAATCGATCCGGTTAATTACGCAACAAGTACGTGTTCTAACTTTTGAGTGATAAAAGCTAATCGTTCAATTCAATTGTAAATCTAGATCGTATTCTTGATTGTATTCCGTTGCGCTTCATTAGATGGAATTAAGAAAATCTAACAGTGGTATCAAAGCCCGAGGCTCGATTTATAATTGTTTTACATTCTAATTATTTGTGGATTAAAATTTTATAAAAACAATAATTATGAAATTTGTTTGGAAAAATTGGTAAAAATATCTCGTAAGTTAGCTCTAAATAAGAAAATATCCTTTAAGTTTGACACTTTTTAAAAGTACCTCATAACTTACAAAAAAATCACTGGCTATAACCAGTAATTAATCCAGTGATAGGCTGAGGTGGACAAAATTTGGTGATGTAGCATCCCAATTGCCACATTTTTTAAATTGCCAGGCTGATTTGGCTTAATAAACTAATTTTAATATTTTTTAAATAATTTTTTTAAATTCCATCAAAAAGAAAAAGAAAATTGTCAATTGAAATAATTTCATCGTCTTCTACGCGTTACCCACCCCCAAACCCCTAAACCCGCCACAACTTCAATATGCTAATGAGGCTGGAGCCAAAAACTGTAAGGGGGAGGCGATTTTTGTACAAAACCAGCGGCGCGGCGGGTGGATAGTTATGGAGGTGAGAGATGGCGTCGCCGGTGGTCAGGCTTTTGCGCGTGGCGGCTATCTCGCGCTTGCTGAATTTTCGTGACCACATAAAGCTTGAGAAGTGCAGAATTTTCAGCTATAGTAGAGAGATGCAAATAATCGAAAATTGGAGGTTGAATTTGATGGAGGATTTAGTTTGGGATTTGCCCATTTTGTGTTTGGAGGTCAGAGAGAGAGCCCTTCCCCACCCTACCCGATTCTTCTTCACCACCCTTTTTCTACAACCTTTATCACCGCTGCTCATATAAATCGGCTCTATTTTCTGTTTTGTCGTCGCATTCCTTCACCCAACCATGGCGGTGCCTGTGGAGCATGGCGTTTTGGATGGTGAAGATGATATGGTTGGCATTGGGGGATTGGGTGGTGTCTTGCTTGACCGCCGCCGATGAAATCACCAGCTCGTTGCGGACCGGGGACAACATCGGGCCCTTGCATATTGATTGACATACATTATGCCTATAAATCGGAACGGAAATTCTTCGATTTTTATCAGTCAACTTACTTGTGTTGGGGGGAGGAGACGTTGGACTGCTACAGGAAGTAACACCTCAAAAACTGGAGATGAGGGCATGAAGGGGAAAGGGGAAAGAAGATGAAGTCATCTTTAACTTTTTTTTCTTTTTCTTTTATGTATTTCTAATAAGTTTGGTTTGAAAAGCATTTATTAAGTTAAATAAGCAAAATAAAGCCATGTCTGAAAAAAGTGCCACATCACTCTCTGACCGGTTGGGATACCTGTGATTGCTGGTCAAAGGACATTTTTATTAATATTTTGCAACATACTGGGTATTTTTAAAAAGTGCCAAGCATAGAGGATATTTTTATAAATATGCGAAATATACATGACATTTTACCAATTTTCCCAATTTGTTTTGAAAATAGTTTTGCAATATTTAGAATCTGTCACAATTATTTTCAAAAACAAAACTGGAAAACTCGTTTTGGTTTTGACAAACAAACTGCCCGGCAACCTAGAGTCTCAAACACGCACCGACGCCGTCGGTGCACTATCGCCGATGCTAAAACTGCTTTCGACGGATTCGCGACCAGGCTGGTTGACAGCGAGTCGCAGCCTGACACGACTGTTGCTGGAGCAGCGTTCGGTTGTGGTGGTGTTGATGCTGTTGCGTCTGCGACGGCGTTCAGTGGGGTGGTGCTGATGCGTCAGCTTCGGCTGCGGCGACGACGTTCGACGGTGGCGAGCGACCGCTAGGCGGTGTGCGGCAGCTGTCTCTACAGCGTGGCTGTGAGGGGCGGTGTTGAACAAGGGGCAGCTGTGCCTAGGGCGGTGCTGAGCAAGAGGTGGCTGGGATGTTTCGGGCCTGGGGCTGGGCTTGGCTTATTTTAAAATTAGCCATGATGGGCTGTTTCCACACTGGGGCTGACCACAATTAATTGGGTCGATTTAATCAAATCTGTTGGGCTGGATTTTTGTTTTAAAAACTGCTAGGCTATTTTAATTGGGTTGGGCGGATTGGGCTATAATTTATATATTTAAGAATTATAATTATTAATTAGATTAATAAATTTTAATTTATTATTATTGTTTTGAAATAATAATAATAATAATAATAATAATAATAATAATAATAATAATAATAATAATAATAATAATAAATAATAATAATAATAATAATAATAATAATAATAATAATAATAATAATAATAATAATAATAATAATAATAATAATAATAATAATAATAATAATAATAGACTTATATATTTATATTAATTTGGAATTAATATTAAACGTTTATTTGTATTAATTTGGAATTAATATAATTTTAATCCACATTTAA
Source organism: Ajuga chamaepitys (assembly GCA_958295605.1). Classification (NCBI taxonomy): domain Eukaryota; kingdom Viridiplantae; phylum Streptophyta; class Magnoliopsida; order Lamiales; family Lamiaceae; genus Ajuga; species Ajuga chamaepitys. Next base: position 20,604,166 of record OY282506.1, on the reverse strand, counting down.
TTAGAGAATAAAATTTTAATTGGATTAGTAATTTTATTCATTGAGCTTTATTTGATATCCTATGTGATAAGTTGTTATTTGATTTTATGCTTATTCAATTTAATTATAGTAGTTAAAGATTGCTTTTATGCTTGGGTAGGCGGCGCCCAATATATGTAGTCTGTGGCATTATGTATGGGTAGGCAACGCCCAATATGTGTGGTTCACATTTCTTATGCCTGGGTAGGCGACACCCAGTAATTGTGTTATAATTCAATATTACATGTTAAATTTAAACAATTAGTATTACATATTTTCCCCACTAGAAACCTAGTCTTGTTTGGAAACAAAAATGTGTCGTCCATCATAATTGCTTGACATTCCTAATCTTTTCGACCACGAGTTTTACACCAAAGTATTTACTCATAAATGACGAGGTTTTGACTTATTCATAGATGCATGGTTAACATCGTGTGATGAAATTGATTTGCTTAAATTATTTTGAGACGCCAAAGTGACTAAAATAGTTTAAGGACGCAAAAATAATTGAATTAATAAACCAAGAGTTGCAAATTGTTGTTGCAAATGACTTGGATGCCTACTAAGTGATATTATTGAAGGCATCAGCCAAAACAGAGGCTACAATAATATAGACTTGGAACTTGGATCATTAAGATTTATAATATAAATTCGTATTTTGTGTTTGGGGACGCAAAATATATTAAATTAGTGGGAGCTAATCATTACAATAAACCCTTGTTTTTTGATTAGTGATACAGATGTGATCTTTGTTTACTCGGTTCTAATTTATTTTCTCATTTTGATTATTTTCTCTTCAAATAAAATGTCAAATTTGACTTATAAATGTTTGATGGAAACAAACAAGTTGACTGAGTCTAACTTTATGTATTGGCTCCTTTGCTTGCGCGTGGTGCTAAGGCAATATAAGGTTGAGTATATCTTAGACAAGCCAATCAGTGTCATCCGCCGACAAAACTTCTCCTAAGTATGCTTCGTTTGACGCAGAAGCTCATAATAAACATGTTGAGGATGCCACAATGGCTCAGTATATAATGCTTTCCTCCATGAGTATTGAACTGCATAAACAAGATGGACACATGTTCCCTTATGGGATGCTAAAACACCTGGAGAGTCTGTACGCTTCAGAAGCTCAGACAATGGAGTATGAGATATTTAGTGATCTCTTCAAGTGTAAACTTCATAATAGGGGTTAGGTTTCTGAACATGTACTGAAGATGATCGGATTGATTGAGAGGTTGGCATCGATTGGAACGAAGCTACCCTCAAGTGTCTCAACCAATCTGATCCTGCAACCACTTCCTAGTTCGTTGAAAACTTCATAGTGAACTTCAACATGAACAACATGAAGGTGACTTTGCCGAAGCTTCACAACATGCTCAAGACCTATGAATCTTCTACTTCTAAAGGCAAGTTTGTGCTCATAGTGAGCTCTTCCAAAAGGAAGAGTAAGAAGAAGAAGAAGAAGAAAACATCTAAAGATGCGACCTTGAAGCCTAAGAGTGGAGGGGTTCAAAACAAGCCGAAACTGCCAAAGGATAAGTGTCTATTCTGTCATGAGAAGGGACATTGGAAGAGAGATTGACCAAAGTTCAAAGCACAAGGTGCATTGGGTGAGAGCTCGGGTATGTTTGTCATTGAGATAAATATATCTATGAACAATTCACAATCTTGGGTATTAGATACAACTTGTGGCTCACACATTTGTAACAATGTGCAAGGTCTAAATGAAAGCAGGAAAGCAAGACCTGGGGAGGTTGACCTACGCATGGGAATGAAGCAAGAGTTGTTGTTGAACGCGTGTGGACTTATAGATTAGATCTTCCGTCGGGATATAGACTATATTTATTTAATTGTTATTTTGTTCCTTCAATTTCAAAGAATATAATTTATATTCCAATGTTAGACATTTAAGGTTTTTCCTTCCATTTTGCAAATAGTAGATGCTCGTTTTCGCTTAATGGATTGTTTTATGGAAGTGCCTCTCTTTCGAATGGCTTATATATGCTTGAATGTGAACGGAATATTCTCAATGTACAATACAAAAACCTAAGCTAAGTAATATGAATAATAAAACCTACCTTTTGGCATTGTAGACTTGGTCATATCAATGAGAAGAGAATAGCAAGATTGAGAAAGTTAGACTATCTCACATCATTTGATTTCTAAGCATATGATGCTTACAAAACTTGTCTCAAAGGAAAGATGATAAGTAAACCACTTTTTGGGAAAGGGATGCATGCCAAGGTCGTGCTCGAGTTGATCCACACAGACGTGTGCGGATCGTTCCCAACTCAAGCAAGAGGTCGATATCCGTACTTCATAACTTTCACTGATGATTTTTCAATGTATGAATATGTGTATCTCATGAAACACAAATATGAGGCCTTCGAGAAATTCAAGGAGTTTAAGTTAGACGTCAAGAAACAACTTGGAAAAATTATCAAAACTCTCCGATCAAATCGAGGAGGGGAATACTTAAGCGAGAGTTTCTTGATTACTTGAAATCACATGTAATCCGGTCATACTAGATACCTCCGGGTACACTACAGATGAATTGAGTATCTGAAAGGAGAAATCAAAATTTATTGGATACGGTTCGATCCATGATGCGTTTCACCAGTCTCCCTTTATTCCTTTGAGGTTATGCCTTACTTACCGTTGATTATATTCTGATTACCGTTCCTTGTAAATCGGTCGAGAAAACACCATATGAGTTATGGTGTGGCAAAAAGCCGAGTCGTAACTATATGAGGACCTAGGGTTGTCCTACTTTTGTTAAGAAGATGATGAGTGATAAATTGGAAACTAAAAGTGAGAAAGACTATTTTGTGGGATATCCTGAGGAAACTAAAGGATATGAATTCTGCTGTCCTGGAGATCACAAGGTAATAGTTTCCAGGAATCTGACATTTTTGAAGATACTTATATCTGCAAGGAACAAGGTCACAACAAGGTAGATCTTGAAGAAATTCAATAATCACAAGATAACATAGAGGAAGAGGTATTGTCCAATAGAGTGGACAAGAACTCAGTGGGAGTTTTTTAATGATCTATTACGAGGGGAACTCTTAGAGGGCCACCTCAAGGCAATGAGATGCATCAAAGACAAGATATTGTGTCAACCCTACCTCAAGAAAATCATAGTGAAATTCTTGAGAATATCCCAAATGTTGAAAATCTCAACACGCAGGAACCTCCTCACGATCAGAATAAACCACCTGAATCAACGTAAAACCAACTCAATAGGCCTCAAAGGAATCGATGTGCACTTGAAAGACTAAATCTATTGATTGAGAACTAAGACGATGAGGTTGATTCAGAAGATGAAAAACCTAAGACCTATATCGAAGCGGTGTCGGGCACTGACTCGAAGATGTGGCTGGCTGCCTCATCATCTAAAATGAACTCAATGTACCTCAATCTAGTCTGGAAACTAGTTGATTTGTCAGATGGGTCTCGCCCCATAGCCTACTACATCCACATCTTCAAGAACATGAGAGATGCAAAAGGTAAGGTACAATCGTACAAAGCTAGGTTGGTGGAAAATGGTTATAGTTAGCGTGAGGGCATTGACTATGATGAAACCTTTTCGCCAGTCGCTAAGATCAAGTCCATTATGATATTACTTGCAATAACTGCATACTATAATTTTGACATTTGACAAATGGATGTCAAAATCTCATTTCTCAATGGAGAACTTGAAGGCACTGTGTATATGTCACATCCTGAAGGTTTTGTATAAAAAAAAAAAACCGAATGGAGTAAGCAAGTTAAAGAAGTCCATTTAAAGCAAGCATCTAGGAGTTGGAATATTTTCTTTGACAGAGCTATCAAATTGATTGATTTTGTCAGAAGCAAAGAGGATCCGTGCGTTTATAGTAAACATGAGAATGAAAATGTTGTCTTCCTTATCATATATGTCGACGATATATTGATAATGGATAGCGATCATTCCATGTTACAATTCATGAAAGATTGATTCTCTAGTTCCTTCATGATGAATGATCTGGATGAGGCTTCCTACATCCTTGGTATCAAGATCTATCGAGATAGACCTAATAGGATGTTGAGATTGTCTCAGTCCACTTACATAGACAAACTGTTGAGAAGTTTCTCAATGGAAAATTCCAAGAAAGATTTTCTTCCTGTGGGACATGGCATTATTTTGTCTAAGAAAGGTTGTCCTTCTAATGACAAAGAAATTAGTTACATGAAGAAAATCTCATACGCTTCGGCTATAAGATCTATTACATATGCCATAATATATACTAGGTCAGATGTGGCTTATGCACTCAGCATGACAGACAGATTTCAGCAAAATCCATGTGAGGAGCATTGGAGAACTGTCAAGATTATTCTTAAGTACCTTAGAAGGACTAAAGAAATTTTCTTAGTCTATGATGAGCAGCCAGAGCTATCAGTTATTGGGTATAATGATGTCAGCTTCCAAACAGACCATGATGACTTCAAGTCTCAGTCTGGATATGTTTTCGTTCTCAATGGTGGTGCAGTAAGTTGGAATAGTTCCAAACAGAGTACAACTGTCGATTCCACCACTGAAGCATATTGCTGCATTTGAAGCTGTCAAAGAGGTCGTTGCTTTATTGGAGTTCGTAAAAGAACGAGGTGTCGTTCCAAGTGCCAGTAGTGCAATACCGTTGTATTGTGACAACACTGGTACGGTTACACAAGCAAAGGAACCAAGAGCCACGAATAGGACCAGGCATATTCCCCGGAGAAATCATCTGATTAGAGAAATAATAGATAGAGGAGATGTGAGGTTAGAAAGAGTACCCACGAATGATAACTTGGTTGATCCAAGCCGTTGTGTATAGCAAAGCATAACAAGCACTTTGAGAGCTAGTGAGTTAGACATGCCGGTAGTTGGTTTTATTTAGTAGGAGTTTGTAGTTTGTATGTCCTAGAAACTTTTTCGTTGAGACATTCATTACTTTATCACATTCTAGAATAATTTGATTTTTTTTTTTTTTTTTGGGTTTTATGCATTTATAAGAATAATTATTTTGATTGCTTGTCATTATTCGTATATATGTTCTCTTGAATCATTACTATCATTTATGGTGTGAGACATCAATGATATAGCATGATTCTAACCTAACCATAACTAATGATCATCAAGAATAGGACATTGATGACATGTGATAGGTTAGCATGTGTTCTGCATCACATTCTTAGAGAATGTAGTAGGTCTCACGACTACGAGATATTAGACATCCGTGATGGACACATGGATACTTCGGAGAGTATTGTTATACCCTACTGTGAAACCGTTTATTTAGTGTCTACGATTTATTAGTGTGTGGAGCATGTAATGATCCTTTGACCTAAAGTGAATATTCATTTTGTTGTTAAATGGTGCAATTTGACCAAGTATAAGGCTTGCCTCCCAAAGGAGGACAAGCCACGTCTTGTGTTGGGTTCATCATGAGGCAAATGAAAATGGTGGTTGAGTTAAGATTATGATTCATTCCTCGATTGGAATTTCAAGAGAATACTCATATTTATCTATATCATTTAACCATAAAGTCATTGACCAATGCAAAAGATATATTCAATTAAAAGTAATTGAATATGATCGAGTATGTCATATAATAAAGATGAGAAAAGTGATTGAGCTATTTCGATACACATGGCAGATCCTAGGCTCAATCGAATGGTTCGTGACTGAAGGGATATTACATAAACTCCATATAAAGGTTGTTTATGGATTCACGTAAACGTCCTTCATATATTGAGTTCGCTGCACAACACAGTCTGGGAGTTTTGTGCAGACTTTAATAAGATTATCGTCGATAATGAGGGCCTAAAGAGTCACACTTTATGTGTCTGCTTCAAATTTTATCTAATGCTAGTCCAAGTGAAAGATTGAAAGATGTGGACTAGATTATGATATATTTGATATATGGGCTTTAGTTGATCAATAAGTTAGACCAATTAATTAATTAAAGCATACATGGATAATAGGCCTATATACCTAGGGTTATATGAAACTATATATACACATTCTCTATCGTAGAGAATGAAGAATCTTGTCAGAAAGAAACACAGAAGCACGTAAAATTCAGTAAGTGATTTCCTAGCATAGTGTACGAGAATTGTTCCTGCATCAGGTGTGGATACCTAAAGTAGTGGATTTAGTTGCACAAATCCTTCTGGTTAATTACGCAACAAGTAAGTGTTCTAAATTTTGCGTGATTAAAACTCATCGTTCAATTTTATTATAAACCTAAATTGTATCTTGATTGTATTCCGCTGCGCTTCATTAGATGGAATCTAAGAATCTAACATACATTACCCACTATTTCCAAAATAGGGCCACATATTTGAATTGAGATACTTGAGACTTGGTGCGGGGTCGATAAAATTTCACACTAGCATTTTACTAGTGTTGGCTTTGGAATTACTCATTTCACTTTGGTTATCTTTCTTGATAATAGGACCTCTAGCTGGGGTTGCTGTTCTGATTGCCTCAAGGTGAAATTAATGGTGACCTTTTCACATTGCTTGGGATCGATTTTTAAAGAGTGGGAAGCTACGCAACGTGAAAACAAGAATTTGTGGTGTTGGGAGAAAAAAACATCATTGCAATCCTTCCTTTTGACTCTGAAACTGACTAGGGAGCATGGCTACTCACATTTTCCCCAACCCGATAAATAGTTCCATGAATACAGAAAATTATAAATCAAGAAAACTTTGTTGAAAAATGAGGTGGTTTCTTCTAACTACTTTAATTTTTGTGGGCTTCCATAAATCCGCCTTCATTGATCAACCCAGGGTAACGATATGAGAATTCCAAAACTCGGTATATACCGAAAATTCTCGGTATAACAATTTTGGGAGTTCGATACCAAATTTCTACGGTATACAAACCTTATAGATACAACCATGTCCTAGAGTGATTGTTGCTAATTGAGTTGCTGTCTTAAATGTGACAAGTTCATAGGAAAGTTTGATAATCTTTACCAAAATACAAAATTAAGTTCATGAAGGGTGATCAAGTTCCTGTAATGGTAGACATAGGAGATGATATCTGCATAGACATACTATGGATATGGGTTGAGATATTCTTTTAAAGCTTGATATTACTGCTCCTAGAAGAAAATTACAAAATTCCAACATCACAAAAATCTATTGAATCTTTTGAAATTCCAACTATAATTCCAACTACAAAATGAACTATTGAAATACTCCAATGAAAATTCCGACGGCATGGACAATTGTTGAAAAAAAAACGTTGGAATTTTAAATTCCAATGATTTTTCCATTAGTACTTGCCCGTCGGAAAATATTTCCCACAAAAATTAGTGCTTCCAGTGGAAATATAGTGTTGGAAAGTTATACTCAATAATTTTAGTGTTAAATTCCAATCAATTTATTCCAATAGACTTAAAAGGGTTGGAATTTTAAATATTATTGTAAATATATTTTTTCTCAATTTTTTAATTGTACAGGTCCCTTTTAACTTTTTCTCAATATTTTTTATGAGGCGACGACTAATAACACCACAAAATATTCTATGTACATTATTTTTACTAAAGACACCACACATAAATAATTTAATGACTATTGTTTTCTTAAAACACCACACATTAAATTTGAATTTGACCCTTAAAATACAGTAACTATTATTAATATTGATAATAGTAATAAATAAATAAACTAAAACTCATCAAAACGAAAATCTCCAAAATCTCTCTTCCTTTTTGCAAATTAAGCATTTTTCTTATTTTCCTGCATTTCCGGCCATGTCTATCTGATGTTTCTATGATAAGTGTTGCAAAATTCATAATTTCCATGAATTTTTTTTTTTTTATGCTTGATTGACAAATGAAACTTCATAAATGAATTCATGTGTCTAAATCAGTTCATGGTGAAGATGTATCTTCAGAAAGAAAACACCTTATGGTCCTGTATTTTGACCAATAAAAGGTGCTAGTCACTAGTCGGGCAGTAAATAAGGATCTAACGGCTAATTATGGATTAGACGGGGTTAATTAGGTCTAAACGGGCTAGACGGGGACGAGTCGGGAAAAAACATAGACAGCCAAGGACCATCTAGTACTTAGACGGGGTAGGTATAGTTGGAGGTAAACAAGAACTTTTAGAACAGAGATTGAGACATATTGTAATTAATCCCAACCAAATAAATAAACATTTTTTCTGAATGGCTATTTCGTGTTTCAATCTGTTTTTTGACTGCGAAAAGGGAAGCACAACTCTCTATCAATTCTTTCATCTGCTAGAAGCCAATTGAGAATCGAACCGGGCAACGTGAAGAGGAAGAGATTCAACAACTTAGAATCATTGTCGACGATTCTGGAATTAAAAAAAAAAATACGTAAAAAATAGAACTTGTTGGTGCAAGAAATCAAACCCATCGATAGATTGTGGAATTAGAGAATGTGGGAAAGAAGTAGACATAGATAGTAATTCTGCAAAAACAATTCATTTTATTTCTCTGTTTGATGAATGTCCTCAATAAAATATGACACTTTTTTTTTTTTTTCCAATGAACTATAGTTTCAATAAGACCAACTAAAAAAATTGTACATCCGCGACCAAATGGCTAGTTCTCCCTCTTCACATACGAAAGGATCGAAGAGGGAAACCCCGAGCACCATTCCTATATAGAGTATTGTCTCAAGAAAATAAAAAAATTAAAAAAGAAAAAACAGGTCCCGCAAACGAGGAGCCAAACCACTCCCACCCGAGGAGAAAACCACTTCCAACCTGGAAGGCAAACCCAATCCACTAAAGCAGAGCACGCCGACAAGATTGAGACTGCACTGGTACAAAACACCTAACATCTAAATGCATGTCCAACAAAAAATAAAAATAAAATAAAAAAATAGAACAAAGAAAAAAGAATGCAAAAAAATAGGAACAAAATCCTTCCCCCTTCTTCAACCTCTGAGATCCGCCACCTTCTGCTAAACGGCCTCGCCTCCTAGTCCATCGACCAAAACTCTCCAAGAAAGAGTCGAAGGGCAAACTCCGACTGAAAATCAGACAGGAGACCTTCCACACCCTGACGTCTATGCATTTGGAACTGAGTTCCACCGTTGAAGTTGCCGCCATCCACCATCGACTGTCGGCGCCGCACTAGATACGAAAATGTAGCCCAAGGCTGCCAACGGACAAGATGACTAGCGAAAAGCAGGAGCACTGGGGGAGAGTAGGACGTCACCGGAAGAAGGTGGAAAGGAGAAGTGAGGGCGGCGACGACTGAGGGAGAAGGAGGAGGGCAAGGATTTAAGAGTTTCGAAAGAGGAGAGGAGGCGTAGAGAGAGAAAATTGACGGAAATGTATGACAGATATGACTTATTCAATAAAATATTGTACTTGAAGAAGAAGAGTTAAAAACAATTTGTTTCTAGCTTTTGGGTGGAGGATGAGAATGAGAAAAAAAAAAAAAAAAGAAAAAAGAAAAATGGGTTGTTATGCTTATTTTTTTATTAAAAATAATGTGGTGTATTTAGTTATTCTATTAATTAAGAAAAATAATTAAGTCATTTGTTGCAAAGTTATTTTTATCTCATTCAAAATTGTGGTGTATTTAAAATATGGCATTACCAGTTGCCTTTTCTAAAATTAGTATTGTACCCGTGAGATGCACTATATAAAGGAAATTTGAAGTTTTAAGTAGATTTAAGTCATTATTAGATTATAATATTAGTAAGCTAAAGATTAATATATTGTAAAAATTAAGTATAACAAATTTAACCTCTTCTGATCAATATAAAAAGCAATATAACATAAATAATAATAAAAAAACTTGTCATATAACACATCATCAAAATAATATGGGAACACATAAAAGTTTGAAAAATTTAAAATTTTTTTCTATGCCCTCTAGTCTTTGGACCACACATTTTTTGGCAAATGACTTTGGACTGTAATTAAATTATTTACATACAAATTTAACTAATTTTATTTACTAAAACAATACAAATAGTTCACCCACGATAAATGTCCACGTCTAATACAACTAATCAATCAACAAAAATAACATTTTTACAATATAATATTTGATTAGGTGTCAATATTAATATCTTGATAAAATATTAAGGGAAATTAGCTGTGGTCACCCACTATGTATAAATATTTGGCCAAATGGCCTTTGACCAGCAGACCACTTTTATTTTCAGTGAAAAGAAAAGAAAAATTAATTATTTTTTTCTGAAATTTACACACTGACCCCCAAAAGTTTACATCTATTACAATATTAGACTCTTTCAGGTTTTTACCCGTTCCGTCTCCCTTTCCCAATTCCATCAGTTTTCCGGTAAAAATCCCACGAGCTTGTGAATTGATCATATACCGTGTCTCTGTCTTCCATTCTCTCTAAATCAAGATTTTCATTCACAGAATCCTTACTAGAATATAAAATAATTACTCCCTCTTTTCCTTCTTCACACGCTCAGTAAATTGTTACCTCTGTAACTCCTTTTTCTGATTTTCTCCCCAAAGTCGGTTCATGTTTGTTCAATTGAGTTCTTGATTGGAGAAATGAAATCCGAATTTGGGATTAAGAGTTAAACTATTTTCATGGCGATCAAAGGCGTCGATTTCAAGTGGTAAGTTCTTGAATTCATTTCATCTCAAGAAGTAGAAGACTCTGAATTTGTTTGCTCTGTCGAAATGGGAAAAGAACCCTGTATTATTTCTTGATTTTTAGGCCTTTTCTTTCGGTTATGTTGCTCAAATTATGATTTTATGAATTTGGGCATATAACTGTAGATTCTGAAGAATATCAGGCCTACCTTAAAAGCCGCCTTGAGCTGGCCTGCGTTGCCGTTGCGTTGACTCGGGTATCTTTATTTTCCAGAAACTTTATAATTTATCTTTTGACGGAAAATAATTCATCGTTAGGAGAAAAATATTTCTTATTTTTCCTGTAGAAGTAATTTGAGTTTGAGCTGATCTTGATGATGATGATGCTCAGAGAGTCAGATATTGCAGCAGCAATTTGTATAAATTGTTCTACCGTTTGTACCTTTTGATTTATAGATGGAGATTGCTCTTTATTTGACTCAAATATACTTTTTCTTTTAATGCTATTGCTAAGAGATGAACTGCAATAATGAATTCAGGCAAGCACTGGCAAGGGTCAAGTGTCCCCGCCAGCGGCCCCTAACAATGGATCGTAGGCTTCTAATTCGTCGCAGCTGGGGTCTGAGCTTACTTACAAAGGTTAGCATTTAGTGTTGTTATTTCTAAAGCAATTAGTTATTATTCCCTGGCTGAGGAGTATGAATGCCTTTGATTTTCTATTTGTTCAATGTTGGACTCATATATCGATTACAATTGATCTAGAATCAGGGATGGATCTAGGGGGGGAGCAGTCGCCCCCCTTGGACTTCCAAATTTTATTTTTTACACGTAATAACTAATAATTTTTATTAATACTCTTAACATATCAGAGTTCGTCCTTTTTAAATTCGTCTCAATACTCTGTAATAAAGTTGAAAAAAATTGGCCCCCCTTAAGAGGAATTTCTAGATCCGCCCCTTTCCAGAATGTTAGTTTGTTTTCTGAATTGTGATGGATATAAGCCACAATGCTGCAGGTTCTTATACATTACCATTTAAGGTTCTTATAAATCACCAGTTAAGGTTCTTTCTATTTTATCACTCCTTTTGCATTGTCCGTGTCAACTTAAAGGCTATAGTTTCATAAGAGTTTTTTTCACTTTCTCCACTTCCTGACTTGGTAGGTTACACAATGAATGTGATGAATATTTTTGAATAGACAAAATGGAGGTATTGGAATATTTTCAATTTTTGTTCTATCTAAGCAGATTATTGCTTTTGATTTATGTTGTTATGTCCTAGTTCATTTTTCTCATTGCCTCAACCATATAAGTTAGCAATGTTTTGTTAATGCAACATATCTACTGTTGTTATTTGTGAGCCCTTTTTAATGAATTCTAATACTTGAACTAGATTTATTTAACGTGCAAACAATTTCTTGTTAGAATGAGTGGTCTATGACCCAAAACTCTTAGTTTTTCAGTGAAATTACTATGGGTAAGCCTTTTTGCTAACTGCAAAGTTATTTACCCTGTTTAACCAATCCTTTTGCTGCGAATGTTATTGATCTTTCCCATCCGTAACTTAACCTTCTGTACATCTAAATATCAGACTTCCTAATCTTGCCATTGATGAACACATTTTGGATTGTCGTGAAGTCCACAGTTATTGGATGATAAGATTTATAACTGTGTAGCGCTTTGGGTGTGTAGATACTAGATAATGTTACTCAGTCTTAGGTCTCTGCTTTTGGCAAGTAAAACCAACACTCGACTAACTTCAGAGGTGCACTTTTTCGCTCAGGGCAGGCAAGTACTCACTTTGAACTCAAAATTTTCATTTAAAATGATCTTTTTGCAGACTTGATTTGAGGATCTTTCGTTAGTAAGATGCTTTGGGTGCTTATAAATTAGAGATCAAATCTTATGTCTGCATCTCTCTCTCTCTCTCTCTCTCTCAGACACATACACTCTTTTCTATTCTTTGTTAGATGCCAATCAAATGCTGGCTGGTGATAGATAGCTTAGCATTTTGATAATATTTGGCCAAGCTACGTCAGAGACTATATAACTTACTGTAGAATACGTTCGTAATTTTTCACTTTTTGATTTAGAAAGTTTTAAGGTGCGCCACACAAATCAAAGGCAACTTAGGAGGATTGTTGGGTTAACAGTCACAAACTTTTGTGTCACTGTCTTTCCCAAACACTTTATGAGTTTCTTTCAACGTTGACAATCAGAAAGGTTCAGTAACTGGAACCATTCTTCTATCAGGTCATGCTACATTCCCTGGATTTTCTATTCTCCTTCAGTATCAATTTTCTTGTTGTTGCTGTTAAAATATATAGGGAGCTTCAAATTATAGATATTTATTCGTTGTCGATAATTTGTTAGAAAAGGAAGTTGGAAGGGTCTTGTAAAATGAAAATCCAAAGGTGTAAGAGGTCCCAAGGACTGAACAAAGCATTAGATTCATTGTACGTTTATTTACGTATGAATGGGAATTGGCCAAATGGCTTAACATATGCAATCAATGGACATTGAGTTCGTTGGCCTTGTACTGTATGCTATTGTTTATATTATTCTCTCCTTTACAGGAAGTGCATTGGATTCATCAAAGCTACAAGATAAGGATGCCAGTGGACTAGTTGGTGTTCCTCCCCTCCCTGCTATGTCTAAGAAACTTGCAGCTCAGGTGAAGTCAACGACAAGTGGATCATCAGGCGAACAGTCGGATGATGATGAAGAAAATGAATCAACCCAAAACATGGACCCTACAGATGCAAAACGCATGAGAAGGTAGTTAGCTGAATCTTTTAGTTGCCACTGGATTTTGTCTTTAGATAGAGTTTTCATCATGCATAAAATCGTTGAGGAAATCACTGTGGATGTATTATACTCTGGTCACTTTTAGTTTGACAATGAGAATTGCTCCACACTTCTATGATTCAGATACTGATGGCAGAAGTTAGAGATGTCAAAAGTTCATCTTTACATTATATAAACTTCTCTAGATTTTGTGTAAGTGTATCTTGGTGGCATTCTCTCTTTTAAGTTTAGAAGAAACTAGTTAATAGGTTAAGTTTAGAAGAAACTAGAAAAATAAAAAAGTTGTTAGTTGTGCTATTGTAAGCTAAATACTGAATCATTGTTTTACAATGTGAAACAGTCCACTACAATCCCTTGCTAAAAGTTCAAGGTTAATTTCTCTATTTATCTTGTTTTCCTTTTATCTCGACTACGTTTTAGCACATCTTCTAGTTTCTAAAACTAATATTCTCTTATTAATTTGTTCACTCTATTCCAGAATGCTTTCAAATAGAGAATCAGCTCGACGCTCTAGAAGAAGAAAGCAGGCTCATTTAACTGAGCTTGAGACTCAGGTATATACTCGCTTCAAGTTTATGTATTTCCAGTTATCTGGCTCTGGTCCTGTTATTTATTGATTATTATGCTTTGATCTAGGTTTCTCAATTAAGAGTCGAGAACTCTTCTTTACTCAAGTGCCTAACAGACATAAGCCAGAAGTACAATGAATCAGCTGTTGACAGTAGAGTTCTGAAAGCTGATGTTGAGACATTGAGAGCAAAGGTAATACACTCAATAATGGCTGCAAGCAATAATATTGCATTTGCGGGTCCATGTTTTCTAAAGTAAAATCATGAGTTGCTCTCGAAATTTCCTGGAAACAAGGTTGTAAAGTTCAGAAATTTATGATGAACTAGTACTAAAATTAGTAAATTCCAAAAAAAGGTAAAAAATCTTCATTACAAGCCTGGAAGTATATAATGCAGTTGAAAATCTCCCTTGGCTTGTTGCTCCTAAAAGAACATAGGGATTCTTCCATATATGAATTTTCTACAATCTGGAATTGATTGTTGTCCAGTATATTATTGATTATTACAGATTTAAACTGCATCGACACTTCTGTCTGCATTAGGATGCATAATGAGTTCTTTTTTGTTAGTTTACAGGGTTATGTGATTTACTCCGACAGAAAGAACCTGAGTAAGCGGTAAATGCATTTGAAAGGATAACTGGAAACCGACGTACCAAAGAGGAAAACAAGGTTTGGACAAATGAAAAGCAAGATTAATCTTTGTTTGCAGGAATTATGCTTGGTCGTTTCCTATGTACATTTCTCTGTAGCATTAATGCAATTTGTTGCAAGTTTGACTGGAAAATAGTTCTAGCAGCTTCTATTGAGTGCACATATAGGCTTCAAGCCTTACTTTTGTAATGTGTGTAAAAATCAGTTTTTGAAGAAGTTCATTGTTATATTGATATCTTTGTTTTGGCTTAAGTTTCTATTTGCTTTTACTCACTATTCTTCTTACATATATTCAACAATAACAAATTGATAAAGTTAGGAAGTTGAAGTTGAGGAACTTTTATGATTCGTTGTTATTTAGAGTAGTTCATATTTTGAGACAGTAGGTGGCGAATACGTATAAGTCATTATATTTGAGATTGGCCGGTGCCGTGAACCGATCACTGGCCCGATCAGGTTAAGGTGCAAAATGCGTAAATGGAATCAAACCAGTTAAAATCGCCTAAAATTCGACCGCTTGAACCTGAAAAAATCGTTTCATACTTTAAAAATAGTAATTTTATTTTGAAAATAATAATTATACAATATAAAATATTTTTTACCGGTAATTATAAAAAATTAAATATTTTGTACGTGTTGAACTGTGAACCATGATCAATTCACTCACCGATCCGGATTTACAAACATTGCTTTCAACCAATGTTGCTATAACCAATGTTGTCAGAACCGGATCGGCCGGTTCAACCGGTTGAACCGATAATCGGTGCTCGGACCAGTTCGGAGTGCCCTACAGAACTACTTTTATGGTTTAACCGTACAGATTGAACCGGAAAAAAAAAATCGGGAAACCGGAGAAAATCGATTATTCCCATTTTTTGTGGTTTTCTTTTAGTTTTTCTGTTATTCTTTGTTTTGTAATAACATATTTTAGATTAACATTAAAAAATATAAATAATTACATAGGATTTCATCTATTAAAATTCTAATCAAATTCAAATAAAACTAGTCATAACTCAATATACTACTTAAGAATATGGATGCTAAAATAAAATAAAATAATTTATATTTTGTAGTCCATCATTTCTTTTATCTTCAGGGTTTCTTTACGAACATAACAAATATGACATATGACAAAATGAATATCTTTTTAAAATTTTATAAACTTATAAATAGAAAATAAAAAAGAAATCAAGTGGTAAAGGAAGACATTGCCTTTTATGGATAAACACTGAAAGTCACTTAGAATATTGTTATAAGCTTAAATAACTATAATTCATCTCATCCACTGAAGTACTTCAGAACATCAAAATTTCAGTTTCAGTTTAGGTTTAGGTTTAGGGTTTTAGGGTTTCAGTTTCAGTTTCGGTTTAGGATTTAGGTTCCAGCTCAAATTCAGTTTCAGTTTCTTTTTCTCCTATGTTATACATGAAAGATGATGAAAATGGGCATATAACTGAGTCAATCATGATTTAACTAGTATAAGTGGTTATCAATACGTAGTTATATGACTTATTTTATTTTTATTATTTATTTGAATTTAGTGATTTGTATCAATATCTTTTAATAATTATATCATAGTGTGTGTGTGCATATATGAAATATTTAATTGCCATTATTTATTTAATTAAAGTCGAGCATGATAAATATATACTTCAGTGTTTTTATCTAAGTAATCAAAAAGTCAAATTTCATTGAAAGAAAAAATTAAACAAAATGGTAATAAGAAAGTACAATTTAACTCTTAACAACAAGATAATATACTTTAGTTATAGTTTTAAAGATAGTTATTATATAAAATATTTTATGAGTTTGCCTCCAAAATATTTTCTATTAGAACAAAAGAAATATAAGAAATAAATTTCTATTTTAGGATGAATTAGATCTCTATTAATGTAATGAGCTCGCTAGTATAAATCAAGTTTGAGCAATTATTTATATTCAATACGTTTGTAGGGAATATTTTAGGTTCTTATAATTATAAAAATATTAATTTTTTTTATAATTATATTTAAAAATATGACATAAATTTAAGCACTCATGTGTGAGGCATATGTATTGTACTGGTTATTATAAAAAAAAGTTCAATAGTTAGAGGATATCCCAATATAAAAGAGAGTTCCAACGTCGCTCATAGAATAACGACTAATATATATTATAACGAAAATAAACCATTCTAAATGACTCTTAGTTTCAAGAGTGACATACTAATTTGATTTGACTACCTATAATACTCATACTCAGAAGTAGATGTCCAGAATAATTCGGCATAAGAAATATGGCTAATGAATCACCATGACAATTTTTTTTATCATAAAGTTAATGAAACATAATACTAGAAAAAATCAAAACATCCGCAAAATGAAATATTAAAAACAAAATAAATCATAAATTACCTAAACATAAAAAAAAAATACATATTGAAAAAAATTAAATGAATAGACAAAGAAAAAAACTAAATGAACGTCTCATCCTAATGCCTTAGTACATGTAGCGCGGTAATGCCCTGTTCCTCCACACCTCCCACACTTGCGAGGTTTCGTAATTTTGCTCTTGCATTGTTTGTGTAGCTCCCTAACAGACTTTTTTCTTTGCTTTGGAGGTCTTCCACTTGGCCGTTTTGATCGCGGACACAAAATAATTCTTGATTTAACATCATCAGGAATTTTCCATTCATCTTCTGCTGGGAGTGGATAGACAAATTCAGAATACGATTCTCTCCAACATGATGTGGTATAAAAACGAGAGCATAACATATATCCATCACCTCCAGTGTGTTTAACAGCAGCGATTGCATGTGCACACGGAAATTTTTCCAAATCAAATTGTTTACAAGTGCATGTGAAAACTTCTAAATTGACAATTTGCTTGTCAATTTCTTTATACACCTCAAACTGTGTTGGAGAAATAGGAACAACCTTCATCCCATGAGACTCATTGTACATCATGATCATTTTCTTCTCCATAGGTGGTGTCAAATAGCTACTACATTTTGCTGCATCATTATGCCTTTCATGAAACCATCTCTGCAACATCACTCTAATGTGCTCAATTAAACCAAGAATAGGAAAATCTCGAGCATTTTTCAGTGCAGAATTCAAGGATTCTGCATTATTAGTTGTCATGATATTATAGCGAATACCTTTGCAATGTGCTCTACTCCAAACATGGACACCTCCAACCTCATTTTCCAGGTAGTCTTTAATCCCTTCATGCAACCCACAAAGTGCTGTCATCTTTTTATCAAAATCTGTCATATTAAAGGCCTCTGCTGTCATCCAAAACAATGTTCCAAAATCTATTCTTGGAAATTTTTTCTTCATGTTGTTTTGCAAGTGCCATATACAGTGTACATGATGTGCAAAACTAAAAACTTTTTTAAAAGCAGGATGAATGCTGACACCACGATCAGATATAATCACTAGCTCCTCAATATCTCCGGTTATTTCCTTTAACTTATTGAAAAACCACATCCATGAAGCTTCATTTTCAGAATCAACTATGGCCCATGCAAGAGGAAAAATTTGAATATTTGCATCTTGACACGTAGCAATAAGGAGTGTACCTCTATATCTGTTTGTTAGAAAGGTGCCATCAACAGAAATCACAGGCCTAATTGATGTTTGAAATCCACTTATGCTTGGCCCTAATGCCATGAAAAAATACTTGAAGTGGTCGTCATCCCCTGTCTCAATGAAGGTAAGCGTACCAGGATTTCTTTGCTCCAAAGCAGAACAATAAGAAGGTAAACTAGCATAACTATCATCGGGAGTTCCGCGTATTCGAGATACTGCAAATTCTTTAGCCATGTATGCCTTGGTGTAGCTTATAGTAATGCCAAACTCCTTATGAATGTCATTTATTATGTTCCGTGGTGTATGTATTCGATTAGGATCCTCAAAGATAGATGTAATATGACTTCCAATGATCGAATATGTTGCATGCTTGTGATCTTTACGCCGGACACTCATTGAGCATGTGTGAGAATCAACATATTTTCGGATTACAAACATATCGGATCCTTTCATCTTCATGGCCCGCAACCTCCAAGAGCACTTTTCATCAATACAAACAACGGTATAAAGGCTCTTATTAGATTTCTTCACCTTAAACTCAAAGTGACATTTCATAGAAAGCAAATGCAACTTTGATATCAAAGATTTTTTGCATGAGAAAACTTGTTTAATTTGAAAATCTTCACTTGCAGGGATCCTGGTTGATGATCCAGTTTGGGTAGGAACTAAATCGACCGTTAAATTACGAACATCCTTAGAGATAAGAGGTTCCTGCATCACAAAATCATCATTGACATGTATAGGAACATTAAATGGCTCAACAACTTCCACTCTTTCAACTTCCACTCTTTCCTGAATCACAACAGCATCTGGTTCAACAACATCCACTATTTCCTGGATCACAACATCATCAGCATCTATAGGAACATTAGATGGCTCAACAACTCCCATTCTTTCTGATTGTTCTCCAGCTTCACTTTGAGCACTTTCTGTAATTCCCATCCTTTCCTCATTTCCTATATCTGTAATTCCCATCCTTTCCTTATTTCCTATATCTTCATCTTCCATTCTTTCATGGACTTCTGCAACTATATTCAAATCTTTATTTGTTTCTCTATGTTCAACAACTTCCTCTTGTTCCAGTGGTACTACAACTTCCAATTCTTCGGGACTTTTTGCCACTCCTACTCTTTCATCCACAATGATATTTAAATCATCCCAATTTATATTGTTTTCCTCTCTTGAGTTTTCATTGAGACATTTTGCAACTCCCAGTCTTTCATCATTTTCCACAAGTATATTTAAATCATCCCAATTTGGATTGTTATCTTCTCTTGAATTTTCATATTGCTTCAACATATCATTTGATAAAATAGTAACACAGAGTGGAACTTGTTTGCAAACAGATATGTACCACGACACATTGTTGTCAGAATCAATTTTCATAGGTGGAATTGGGACATTTGCCATTCCAGGAACAAGTGCTGCAAACTCCATTTTCTGATGGTTAGAGTCTATGTTCAATGCTCCTCCAATTTTCACATATAGCTCTGTATAACTAATGCTTTTGGAAACGAAAAGTGGCATCAGACTTTCTCGATCATTATCTTTGTGCTTCCAAATCTAATTGCTATCAATTTTCTTCTCAAAAATGACATCATAGCATATTGTAATCCAAACACCATCAGTAGTATCCATAGCTACAATTTATTTTTTTTAAAAAAAAATTGTCACAACGAACATTTATGGTTACAGCATCATAGTTATGAAAGAAAGGTACTTACTTGTACAAGAAATATTTTCTTCAATGGACGCTTATCAACGTGGACTCCTCTTTATGAATTTAGCGTAAAAAATAGTTGTAGAATTTGAGAATGGAGAAATTGAGTTTGAGGGGAACTACTAGAGAAACAAGCAAATGAAATAAAAAATAAAAATAAAAATTCGTGAATTAAAATTTTCCAGCTTTCACGGTTGCATTCTGTTTCAGTTTTCTGTTTCACGTGAATCATGAAAAGATTGTGATAAATCTTTAATATTTTATATTTAAGGAAAAAACTTATATTTGTTCTAATTTAATAAAAAGCCCTCAACTATCCTTATTTAAGAAATTCTCCACCTTTAACAAAAAGGGTTATTTAAATAAAAGTTTTTGAAGGAGGGTTTCTTAAATGATATATTATGTTGACTGGCTCATTTAAATAAATGACCCTTAAATTGGATTATAGCTAAAAAATAATTATGTCATAAGAAATTCCAAAATGTTTCCAAACACATAAATAAACTAATCAACAACTGCTACATCTCAATTCATAAAAGTTGTCGAGAATTATTTTAACACATATAAGATCATTTACTGGAAATGCACCAAACTTTGATATTATTGAAATTCACATAAAAACGTACTTACAATATGAGATGATTGAAGAATAATTCATAATTTATACTTATTTAAGAAAAAATCTAATCAATTGAAATTTACGATTTTTCAATGATATTTATAATAGTTTAAGAAATAAATAGAGAATCAACGACTTAAATATAAGACAAATAATCAACCAAATTTGTTTTGCATCTTTTAGAAATAAATTTTAGGTTTTTAATAATAGTACTACCTCCGTCTAATCTTGCACACTTTCCGTTTTCGTTCGTTCCAGGTGAACTTGCACACCTCTTAAAAAGAAAAGTTATAACACAATTCCCACTCTCAAATTCTCCACCCTCAATCTCCACATTCAATTCACCTTTGAAAAGTCAACAAAATCCCAAAAAATAATTTTTCTTAATACTTGTTTCAACACTCCCGGTGCAAGATTAACCGGGACAGAGGTAGTAATAGTTGTTAGGAGAGTTAATATTAAATGGGGATGATGGTGACTTATTATATTTTAGGAAAATATACGGCTAATTATTTCCAATTAGAACGTACTTCATTGTTGTCAACATATATCTACCAAAAATAATTTTTTCCATAAATAAGTAGGAATTTGGGCTAGAAAATTTTAATATTTCTACTTTGGGACGATTTTGTTTTTAAATATATATTGAATTTTTTTTTTTCAAAATCTTGTGTGCACAAGGCGCACAATAGACTTATTGTGCACCACAATACTGTACGAACAAATCAATCAGACTTTATGAGTCTGTAAATCAATCATGTTGCATGAGTAAATCAACCATATTGATAGTGGTATATCGTATGAGTAAATCAACTATACTGTAGGAGTAAATCAACCATACCTTAATTGCAAATCAACCATATTTATAAGTCAGTAAATCAATCATATTATATGCCTAAATCAACCATATCGATAGTGATATATTGTATAAGTTAATCAATCATCCTTTAAGTGCATGAAAAAATACTGTATGAGTGGTGCACTCACTATTTTCTTCCAGTCTCATAAGCTCATGGGAATTCACCTAGCTCACAAAGCTTCTTCACCGGCGGACTCTGCTCCCCCTCGCCGACAGAGTTCGTTCTCCCGTCGATACACTCGTCGCGGTTGCCCCCGCCGCTGCTGCTCGCCGTCGCGATTTGGAGTTGAAATTTTGGTAACCTAGTTTTCCCTCTTTTCGGTTTCTGCAAATCTGCCATTGATAGAGCTTTGAGCTCTTAAATCCAGTTTGCTGCTGCATTTTCCCTCCCACGCCGGGCATGGCAATTGCTTGTTTTCTCATTTAGCACCATCAACTTTGTTCATGTAACGTGATATCTCGTTTAGATGTATACCTTCCCTGTTAGTGTTAGGAGGACCTCAAATTCAAAAGCTTATGCGTATATTTTGGTGTTGTAGGTGAAAAGATACTCATGCCTTAGTATTATTCTATGTCTCGGTCCTTCCTTTTGGATGGAAAATAGAAATTGATGTTGTGATGCTCTTAAAGGATTCCATTAGTGTAGGATGTTTCTCTGCTGATTCTGTTACTTTTTTCGAAACATAGAAAATGAAATTCAATTGCTCATTCTCTGTTAGTTTTGCGTGAGAGAAGCTGGTGCTCTGTTTCCCTTACAATGTTCAGAGTTTTATGTTCGTTGTGCAACAATCTGCTGCTTAGTGTATAGATTTTACCACTATCATTTCTCCAAATTACAGTAATAACCCTGTGCTTCATGGCTAACCCAGCTTCAGTATCTGAAGGGAGCTGCATTACCAATCAAATCTCCAATGCTGATTTCTCTTATATCACCAATAGAGTAGTTGATGATAATTATGGGGGGTGCATTGGAAAGCACACATGATTATCATTACAGCAGTATTGAGGAGATTAAGGAGCTGATTACCACTACTAACAACAGCTTCTTTGTGGATGATATCATCAAGACAGAGTTTGATGTTGATTGTTGAAGGTACAACCATCAGATTTAAGGAAATAGGATTAGTCCATTTTTTTTCCTTTTTGTGACAGTGCAGTAAAAAAAAGAGGTCCTGTGCAATTATTTATGGGAAATGAAATATGTATTATTTAATTTACTAGATATTTTATTGTAATTATTATCTGATTTTCAACAAACCTCATTTCAGTATAAGTAGTTTACTGTAAGAGTGAGTTACATCTATTGCCCAATGAGATAAGAATCAGATATTTTATAGTCACATTTTCAATGCATATGCTTTTTAGCTAATTTTAAGGTAAAAAGTACTTAAATATCCATAATGTATGGAAGGCAGAAAATCTAGGACCATTATTTGATGCTGAGGTAATTACCTTACCTTATCTTAGATATAAACAATGAGCTTCGTTATAAAATAGTGTTGCCATATTTTTAGACATCCATTTATTAAGAGTAATGTTGTCTTTTTATGAAAAATGACTAGAAAACATGTACTATCGACAAGTTGCTAAAAAAGGTCTACCCTTATAGTATTTGATTAAAATCACATATTATTACAAGGAGCTTTCCTCCCCCAGTTCTCGTATGTTGGCTTTACAACTTTGCAGGCTCTAAATGCTCAGACCAGGGGTATGCTCATGGCCAAGCTTGAACGCAGTTATATAGCTTCAAGGATAGTATATAGGATTGTGTTAGATCAATAGTTTCTCATGGTTTCCTCTAAAATGCCTCTTGATCATCCTTCTAGTGTTGCAGGGCCCCTTGGAGTGCCTGCAAAAAATGGGGCTTCTCCTGCACAACAATCTGTCACCATGCCCATTTATCCAGTCGCTCTTCCATATCCAGTTCTTGCTGCACCGGTTATTTCGATGACTCTAGAACCTATTGGAACACCCAGTGACTGTGAAGCATATCTCTGTTGACAAGTAAGAATTTGATGATTCATATGCTAGTAATGTGATATCAGTTGCTGTAGGCCCTTGCCTCACCCTCACCCCACCCCCACCTCCAGAAAGAAAAGGGAAAACAAGAGGAAAATCAAGGAATATTATTGAGCATCACACAATTAATACTGATCATATTATTTTAGGGTGGAGGAGGAAACATTGTACATGTAATCTGATTTGACCCGATTGGATTTCAGAAATAGTGGAGACTTGAGTGCTGGTTTGGAAGTACAGAGGCAGCAGCACGTGCTTAACAAGAAAACATGTCCAAACCATTGAGTGGAGACTTGAGTGCTTGGTTGTTGCAACCTAATATCAGACTGATTGCTGTTCTTCTATATTCGGTAGGTCAAGTAAAACGAGACATTTACATTTGAAACCCGATTCTTTTCTGAGCTCTATTCTCTTTTTGGAAGTTTACTCATGTGAGATTCCTAATTTGTTGTTCATTGAGATGTGGATGTGTTTGAACTTGGAAAGTGAAGTTCATTCGGTTACATTTAATATATTATTCACTAACTCAGATGACTGTTGTTCTCCTAGGGAGTTTCCTGTTCTGCATTCCAAGTGAGTGTAAATATATGGTGTCTGCATAGGTCCCCTTTTTGTTGTAAATAATCATCCACTGAGCATTGTTATAGTGGCGGTTATCGATATCATCTACTTGGGCAGTGTACTGTATCTTGGAATGTAAGTATACTCACTTTTTAGAACTTTTTTTGTGACAGTTTGTTCTTACATTGTTATTGTCATAATATATTGTAGGAAAAGCAGTGGCTTCTCCAGGGGAGCTTCTATTTATAGAGGGTAACAAGGTCTTGATATACTTGAGAGCCTAGCTTAGAGTCAGGAAAACTTATCCTGATTGCTGAAGGATAAAAAAAATAAAACAAGTTTTTTTGGTTTATCTCCGACACTTAAGCTGTCCTAAGAATGTTACATAACCAGTACTTCCCGAGTTCATAAATTCATTATTGGTTTATATGTAGAGTCGGCAGAAGCAAGATATCCTCTATGATAATCCTTCATTATTTCTACAGTCAGCACCTAAGTACTATGCCTTTGGACCAAATTGGGTTTGTTTACTCCTGCCTATGAAGTACTCCCTCCGTCCCGGCCTAATTGTTCTACTTGCCTTATTTGTTTCTCCCAAACTAATCGTCCTACCCTATAAATGGTAAATTCTCTCACAATCTCTACAATCAAAATCTCCACATTCAATCTCCACCTTTGAAAAAGTCAAAGATTCCACAAAATCTGCGTTTTCTTAGTCTCCGTGCCAGGTCAAGATAGGACAATTAACTGGACACGGAGGGAGTAATTATCAGGCTATACCTTAATTTTGGGCCTCTGTTTACTCCTGCCTATTACGTATTTATCAGGCCCTACCTTAATTTGGACCTCTGTTTACTCCTGCCTATTTACGTAATTATTAGGCCCTACCTTAACTTGGACCTCTGTTTACTCCTGCCTATTGCGTAATTATCAGGCCCTACCTTAATTTGTTATTTGCTTCCTTAGACAATACAGTGAAGGTATGGTCTACAAATGGAAGTGGCACGATAGAGGGGGTTACGAGCTTATAGAAGATCATGTAAGTATTAATTTTTGTAAATATGTTTTTGCAACTACTTCAAAGTATTCCTTCCTAAATACATTATGGCCCTATTTGGATGGAGGAATTTGATTTGCCAAGGGATTTAAAATGAATAGATTTCAAAATCCTTAGATTTGAAATCCATGGACTTGAAATCCCTTATTTGGATTTATGGTGGATTTGTGAAAGGATTTTGAAATCCATTATTTGGCAAAAAACTGATACAATATTTGTAAAATTCAATTTTTTTCTTTAAAGTGTAAACTAACAATTTATATTTTTTATTAAATAAAATAGTATTTATTTACATCTAAATTAACCGAACAATTTTTATTTCCAATTATATATACACACATATATACATATTATGTATTTCACATCCCAAAAAATTATTGGGAGGGAGATAAAAAAAATAAAAAAATAAAAGAATTAAAAAAATATTAGAAGCATTTTATTGGAGAACGAGAGGAAGAGATAGCCATAGGAGAAAAGAAGAAAAGAGAGAGAGCGGGGAGGGGAGAGAGAGAGAGAGAATTTGTAAATAACTACCTCTATCAAATGATTTAAAATCAACCCAAATATAGTGTAAAATGGAGAATCTGAAATCTTGGATTTCTAAATGGGTTGATTTAAAAATTTGAATTTATAAATCCACTAATTTAGTATTTTATCCAAAGACATGGAGTGAATTTGACAATGACTTTATAAATTCATAGCACAAATTCCTCAATCCAAATGAGTCCTATAATAATACTATTTCAGGAAGTGATAGCTCTGTGTGGCGTACACGATGCAGAAGCCAAGGCTATTTTGCTTTGCTTGTTTAGTGGCAATACCGTGCGCCTCTATTACTTGCCCTCGTGAGTACTGCTGAATCACCAACTCTTTTTCGCTTAAAAGCAATCTCTTTTTTGTTAACTACTCCCTCCGTCCCGGCTTAAATTTCCTTCTTTGACCGGGCACGGAGATTAAGAAAAAACAGATTTTGTGGAATTTTTGACTTTTTTAAAGATGGAGATTGAAGGTGAAGATTTTGAGGGTAGAGATTATGAGAGAAGTTTGCCATTTATCGGTTGGAAAGTTAAGTTGGGACAAACCAAAAAGAAAAATAGGAAAGTTAGAGTGGGACGGAGGTAGTATTATTTATGGAAAGGGGCAGAATATTTTCAAACGCCAAAGTAGAAGCGATTGAAATCAGTGTTGGACTCTTCTTTACAGGTGATGCAACAGGGGAGGTCACAGCCTGGAAATTACTCGGATATTCTTGTGAAACTGCATCATAGGCAGGCTGAACAATTTTTAGTTGCTCCATCTTTTTTGCTACTAAATTGTAGAAATTACTGCTTTAATTTATGTGATTTGGTTGTCTAATTAAAATAGTTGTTATGAAATAGTGGTCGCTGATGCTTTCTTAGAGATTAATCTTTTATGTATCAATGTTTATTTTGATTTGTATCTTAACACTTTAGCTGTTGATTTTCTTCTCAGTTAGGGAAGTTTCATCCCTTTTGTAATCTCCATCTTTATTAACAAATAATTTCTTGTATAAAAAATTGATGTAACAAGGCTAAAAGCAATGTATTGCTATTATCTCAGACTTGCCTTACTTGCGTAAGATTAGAGCTGGTAAAATCGGTCCAATCGATATTTAAGATGAATTTGTCCATAAAAATTTATGCACAAAGTACCATCATGCGCAACACGGCCGACCCAATGGGTTATAGGTGGGCCTGGAAATCTTAGTACTAGCAAAAAATATAGAGGCATTGGAATTATCATTGTAAAATCTGTTGAAAATAATTCGGACGACACAAAGTCGTTGGAACAACTGTTGGAAAAAATTTCAACGGTAAATTAGGCCGTTAGAATGGGCGCTGGAATTATCATTGCAAAATTTGCTGGAAATTATTTCAATGGCACAATGCCGCTGGAATAGCTGTTGGAAAAAATTCAATGGTAAGTTTTGCCATTAAAATAGGCGTTGGAATGAGAATTGGAATATACATTGGAAAGTGCATTGGAAAAATTTCCAACATCCACTTATTCCAACGGCAAATTAGTTTTTCGTTGAAATTTAATTGTTGGAATAAAAATTCTGATAATTACTTTTCCAACGGTTAAAAAATTGTTGGAATTCCAATTTCAACGAAAATTTACCATCTTCCAACGATTTTTCTACTGTTAGAATTTGACAATTTTTTGTAATGCTTGTAGCTTGATCGATTGTTAGAATTTGAAAATTTTCTTGTAGTGCTTGCAGCTTGGTCGGAGCTACTACAGTGACTTACATCTTTTGTTACACGTTGAGCTGTTCCTTGAAACAAATAGTAAGTCCTTTCGGATTTACCCATTTACATGATTTAGAAGTATATAGAATGTGATATCACTGCACTGAATTCACTGGAATTGACATTGAACCTGGTTATTATTTATATCTTAAATTAAGGAAATCTAATGTAATTAATCATTACTATTTGGATCATATTATCGTGTAGGTACATGAACTTTTGTGATGATTTTCTCCCTTTACGTTTCTTGTTCAAAACCAGAATGTGTGAATGAATTTAAGCCTGATCGGAAAAGGAATCTATATTAACCCTTGAAGCAATATCTATTATATTACAAATTTTTGTTTACACACACTACTTACGCTTCATGCAATTTGCACACAATAAATACACTTCACACACCACACACTTCACATGCAATACACGTACTACACACACTACACGCACGTCATACAATTTAAACACAATCCACACATTTCACACACTGCACACACTTCCTGCACTAGTCAATGTGTGTTTGACAGTAACTTTCAAATTAGTCATCTAAATTCATGTTAAATTACTCCATTCAATTGCAAGCTTATAAGTTATTTTATCTCAACCTTTATTAACTTATAAGGTCCTAGAAAATTACATCTTATAAGCTCTTGAAACAACTTATAAGATGTTGGAGCTTATAAGTGTTTAAAATAAGATTATTCAAACACTTTTGATGTATGGGTGTGCGAGTTAAAGTGTTCGTTTAAGTCTGTAATTTGTTGTGTGTTATATAATGTGTTTTTGTATGTATGTATGGTGCCTGTTATATTGTTGTGTGAGTGTGTGACTGTGTTTTGTGGGTGTGCTTGTGTATGATGCAGTGTGTTGGTTCAACTTTTAATTAATTTCTTATGACAATTTATTGATTAATAAATATTTCAACATGATTAAGGGTTTGTTTGTTTAATCCGTTGCTATATGTGATAGATAGTTTACTATTTGCATATTTAGGGAATTTAAGCATATTAAGCCTGACCATGAATTATATTTTATTATTTAAAAAAATATTATTACTTCTTAGTTAGATTAAGTTACTTTATGAAAATCAGGTCGTTACATATATAACAAATAGTATTCTATACACTTTTTCTTTAATTTTTTTCCCATTAAGTGTGGCAAACAACTTTTTGGCTTTCACAGATATATGGATAAGACTTGGATGAGTAAACCAAGATATAATAACTGGTACTTGCATGGACTTGAGAAATTCCTGAACTTCATATTTTTTAGCCCTACTAGGAACTGAATGATCCTATGTCCATGCACACAATGTAAACTTGGTAAATGTTTTACCAGAAATGATGCATGTGAACATTTAATACGTAAGGGATTTACTAAAGGGTATACCAATAGGATAGCTCATGGAGTGTTTTCATCAACTTACCGGCTGGTTCTTCAAATCCTGTTGATTTTACAGCTTCAGAGACAACTGATGATATGCATGCTTTAGTTCATGATACTTTTGAGGTTCCATAAGAAGACTTAGATCTCGATAGCGTGACAGGATTTCATGAAGATGCATAAATCCCCACTGAGGTTGCTGAAACTTTTTATAAGTTAATTGATGATTCTCAAAAGAGTTTATATTAAAGGATGTGAGAGTTTCTCAAAGCTTTCATTCATTATATAATTGTTGCACATAAAGTGTCTCGAAAAGTGGTGTAGTAATAATTTTAATATGTTATTACAGTTATTAAGAAAAGCATTTCGAGAGGCTATGGCAGACCTACCCATGTCATACTATGAATATGAAAATTGATGAACTTAGGTCTCAATTATAAGAATAAAGATGCTTGTCGTAATGATTGCGTGTTATTTTGGGGAGTTAATGAGAAAAAAATTTCATGTGAGACGCGCAACGATCTAAGGTGGCGCACATCAGAAGAGATCCAACCGGTGAGAAAAGATAAATTGCACACAAAGTTTTATGGTAATTCCAATAAAACCTAGATTGCAGGGGTTTTTATGTCATCAAAGATACCGACTCATATGCGATGGCATGGTGAAGGTCGAATCAATGATGGGCACATCAGACATCCAGTTGGTTCACCGGCTTGGATAACATTTGATAAAAAATATCCCAAATTCTCTATTGATGCACAAAAAGTAAGATTAGGGCTACTTTCTAATGGATTTAATCTACGCTTAGTAATATGAGTGTGACACATAGTACATGTCCCTGATTCCACATAATCTACTGTTATGGATGTCTTTGAAACAACTTTCTTGTTGTCATTATTAATTCCTGACCCATCAGCTCCTGCAAATAACATTGACATTTATATGCAACCTCTTATTGCCAATTTGAAGGACTTATGGGAAATGGGATTGAAATGAATGATGAATCAACTAAACAAAATTTTCAGTTGCGTGCTAGCTTATTGTGGGCAATTAGTGATTTTCCAGGTTATGCAAATTTGTCTAGATGGAGTACAAAAGGTAAATTGGCATGTTCTGTATGTCACAAATTCACACACTCAAATGGGTTAAAAAATGGCGAAAAATATTTTTATATGGGTCAAAATAGATTTTTGGATAAGGATCGTGAACTTTGGAAGAATGGTCTCTCGTTTGATCGTTCAGAGGAGCATTTTCGGACTATTAGGGAAGAATATGCTTAAAGAATAAAAATATATAAACTTTAAATTTGGAAAGCAAGTTGATCATAACCCAAAGCTTCCTTTCAATGGAAGAGTAGAATCATCTTTTCTGAATTGCCATACTGGAAATATATTGTGGTCCGTCATAATCTTGACTTTATGCCCATCGAGAAGAATCTTCGTGAAAGAATTTGTTCAACATTGTTGGACATAGATGGAAAAACAAACGACAATCTGAAATCGCAACTTGACTTAAAACAAATGGAGAATAGACTTGAGCTTTATCCCATTTCAAAGGAGTCTAAAAGATTTTTCTTGCCTCCATCAGCTTTTACAATGAATAAGCAGGAAAAGAGCATATTTTGCAAACCAAAACACATTATGTCCCAAAAAGAGCATATTTTGCAAACCAAAACATATTTTGCAAGTCCAGTATTTGTATTTGTAACAGTACATACTTTAATATTTTTTTGTAGTACAAACTGAAGAAGGGGAATGTACGTTTTTTATCCCTTTTTGATATCTTTGACATGGTACCAGTGCCAAAGGCTAGATCCAGATTAGTTTTCCAATCTTAATTTGATTCATCTTGTTACTTGTGTATTTTCTAGTCCACAACTTAACTCTTAAGTATTTCGTTTCGTTTTCAATTTAGAATTTTCTTAGAGGGTATCACATTTTCTAATCCCCTTTTGATATCTTTTGACACTTAATATATACATTTCAATTGAAAATAAAGGTGCATTTTGTAAAATTAGGATATTCTGTGCGATGGGAAGCAAGTTTATGACTACTGAACAATCACTTTTATGGTTGACCTCCAGCAAGTGGGCCCGATCCAGAGGTATGATACCATATAACTAACAAGGATAAACCCACTGAAATATTTGGTTCCACTTCCCTATTTGGCACGTTTGCTTCTTAAAGTGAGTTGTTATGAGTGCTGTACTTTGTGATTGTGCATCACCTATGCACAGGTTTATCCATCTCTAAAGAACCATTTCCAGGCATGCAACTTCTCAACCTTTATCTCAGGTAGATGAATTTGGAAAAGGAACTCTTTCTGAAGGTAAGCTAAGTGAGAAATCATTACTTTATTACTCTGACACTGCTGCTACTTTTTTTCTAAAAGTTCCTTATTATCAATTTTAGATGGCATTGATCTCCTTGGTGGAATCAAATTACTTTGCCTCTTGGGATAATCCTCCAAAGGTTTAGTTTTGGCATCCTATCTGAACTTAAAAAAAGTAGTCCTTTACGCCATTCATCATTTGCCATTTTTCCAGCTTCATTCTTTTTATTCAGTTGTACTACAATTGAAGTGTACATATATATGTACTCTTTTTTTGTTACAGTCTTGTTATTTATCCTTTTGTTATTTTATATTGTGATTTCAGGTTCCTCCTCTATTTTTTAATGTACCCTCCCAAATCATTTTGTTCTTGACAGTAAGCTACACCAATGACTTTTATATTAGTTATCAAACTTTTACTTGATTGTATCTACCACTTGTTGTGTGGAAATTAGTTGTACATTCTGACTGAAACTGATGTTCCAAAATTGTGTTTCTATAAATAATGCAAGTGTGTGTGCCACCGGGTTCAAAACCATTTCAGTTGCTGGAGATGATATACAAGTTGACAGAACCAGGAACTTTACCCAGTGGAATGGCATTATTCATTGCCTTTTCTTTCGTTTTGTCATCTTCTATCAAGAGATAAAGTAGACAAGTAGCTAGCTCTAGGTTTTTTACTTTATATATACATTTGCATTTCCCTTGTAAATTTTATGTTGCTTCCTTCTCTGATGGTAGCCCATCACTTGCCTCTGATATAGGTGATAGCAAATGATCTGGATGTACAAAGATGCAATCTTCTTATTCACCAAACAAAAAGAATGTGCACTGCGAACTTAATTGTCACAAATCATGAAGCACAACACTTTCGAAGCTGCAATTTACAAAGGAAACTTGAAAATACTAAAGAACCTGCTATTCGTCAGCTTTAGTTTGATCGCGTCTTGTCTGATGTCTCTTGTAGTGGTGATGGAACTTTACGCAAGGCCCCTGATATCTGCAGGAAGCTATTATACACATTTCCCACTATCCTAGGACCTTAATATGCAGAAAGATTTGGTTTTGGTATAGTCATAGACTCATAGGAATTGTTTGAGTAAGTAAGAGTTGATTTTTGGTTTCATTCTAGGACTTATTTAGTTGAAGAAATCAGAGTGTATTATAGTAATTAATTTAATGTTCATGAGTTTCTTTATTTTGCATTTGATGTTCTGTAAATATTTTATAAAGTTGTGACTATTGGGTGTTTCATATGAGAATATGCATTTAGACAATATATTCAATAATAAAATATTGTCTTTCATTTAAAGGCAACATTTTTTTTTTCTTTGCTAGAAAAGACAATAACTTTTATCTGTTATCTTTACTTGTAAAGACAATAGTTTTAAAAGAAGGTTAACAATTTTCCATTATTGTCTGTAATGGAATAGATAACGGTTTTGTACTGTTGTGTATACCGTTGTTTATTGCTGAAAAGACAACAATTTTAAATTGTTGTCGAAAGGATAGTTTTAACATACCACTATTAATAATATATTTATTTATAACTAGATAACAGATAAAATCTGTTATCTATTTGCAAAATTCTTGTAGTGAATTTAAGGCGCAAAAAAAATCACATTTTTGGAAACAACCCCAACTCGATGCGTTGTTTTGTTCATGAAAACAAGACTCACTTGGATAAAGCGGATGATAAAGTGAAAGGAACTGATTTAAATCTAACATACTTCATGTTGGCTCTTTCATTTGTTGTCCATTAATAAGGATTCCAAAAACTAGACCGCGTTTGCAGTAAAAATTACACTCATTCTAAATCCATTTTTTTTTTTTCTTTTGCATTGGTTTTCTTCCACTATCACAAAATTAGACACCACAATCACACAGGGGACGAGGTTCTAGATTTAATACTTAAGAGCATCTCCAGCCCAGCGCTTGCTGGGCGTGGAGATGCCACTGTTCATCACTTTTGGGAGCCAACCCTGCGCTCATCTTTGCGCTTATCCAGTGAGGGGTGAACAGGTCGCGTTCAACTGAACGCGACATTGTTCACTCGCGCTGCCCCCCCTCCCCCCCCTCCCCCTTTTTTTTTTCTTTTTTTTTTGTGTAATTAAATTATGTATTTATGTTGATTTTGTAACTAATATTATGCATTTGTGTTAATTTTGTTGTATTATGTTAATTAATGTGTGTACCCATTATATTTTAAAATTAACATAGATTAGTTTTATTAAAATTAAAAATTTATTCCGACTAAAATAAAATGTTAGTTATATTTTTCGCATCCCCTAATTTACTTAAGTTTATTTTAGCAAATTATGAATTAATTAATTATTAATAAAAAAATATGTTAAGATATTCACAAAAATTACAATAAAAACATACATATAAATGTTACTAATCGAATACCTAAATTAAAAATTCAAAATACACCACACCATACACATACTACAATTATCGAAATACTACTAAAACAAATTTAATATGGACCAAGATTGCTGCCGGACCCCCCAATATCTCGAAAGTTTACACCGTAAGCATCGAACATATTATCAGTAGGTGCTGGCTGTGACTGCATCTCTCGCTTTTGCATAATTTTTATTTGCTCTTTTCGAAAAAACTCACGGCGGGCGAAATCTGGGATGGTTTCTAGATCCATCATTAAGATCTTGTTTTCCTCTGTCCAAGTGTTGGTATCAGCTAATTGCTTATGCGCATCGGCCATTTGTCTACGTGTTGCAGCCTTTTGTTTTTCTGCCTCACGTTTTTCAATCAGAAATTCAACGCTTAAATCCCTTTTTAGATTATTCTGCATCATGAGATCACGAAGTTTTTCATTTTCTCTTCTGATCTCATTTAGTGCAGTGGAGACATCATCGTTCATTTTTCTCTTCAGTTTGGATTTTTTCATACCTAATGGTCGCCCTGAACCTGAAGAAGAACCACCGCTAGCGTTATCGTCACTTAGATTAATTGAAAATGTAGGTATGTCTGGATTGGGTGAGAGTGGTGAGTCTGGCATCTCATCAGATTGTGAGTGGCTAACTTCACGGCGAGGCCTACGAGACACTGTTTCGAACTTTTCTATGTGTCTCATCAGTTCCCAGACATGTTCCATCCTGAACGCTCCCTTGTTTTTTGGATCATTTTTGTACAGAAGCCTTGCTTGTTTAAGCTATATAATATACATAACGACGAGTTAAAAAAAAAAAGGAAGAGCGATAACGTTTTGAAAAATTAAAAATATCAGTAAGAGACTACTTACGATGTCGCTTTCATTTGCCCCGCTAGGGTGAAGCAGTTCCACTTGTTCGTAGCTAGCCTTGAATTTGGCGATACTAGTCAGGATGGTACCCATGCGACACTCTATGGATCTTTGATTACGAACTGGCCACCCCGTTTCAACAGCCTTCGAGTTGTATAGAGTATGGACACGCCCCCAAAACGTCTTTTGGGGTTGATATCTCCCCACTTCTGGATCCTCGGAGATTTGGATCCAACTCTCACACAGGAGGATATCTTCTGGGGAATTGTACTTGCCTTGGTTAGCCATTTATAACTGAGAAGCAGAAAATAAGATATTTGGAGTGTAGATGTGTGTTTAGGTATGTGATGAAGTGAATGATATTTATAGAGGAATGCATATGTTGGGGTAGGTGAGAAAGATAATGAGAAACGGTGGGTGGAAAATTATTGCTGATAAAGTAGGTGAGATTGGTAGGTGAGAAACGGTGGGTGGGAAATTATTGCTGATAAAGTTAGTGGGAGTGGTATGGGAGAAACGGTGGGTGGGAAATTATTGCTGATAAAGTTAGTGGGAGTGGTATGGGATAAACGGTGGATGGGAAATTATTGCTGATAAAGTTAGTGGGAGTGGTATGGGAGAAACGGTGGGTGGGAAATTATTGCTGATAATAAAGTTAGTGGGAGTGGTATGGGAGAAACGGTGGGTGGGAAATTATTGCTGATAAAGTAGGTGAGAGTGGTATGGGAGAAACGGTGGGTGAGAAATTATTGCTGATAATAAAGTTAGTGGGAACGGTAGGTGAGAAATTTTATTATAAAAAGATGTACATCATATGCTTGTTTTTACAACCCTCTCATTTATTTTTCAATCCCTACAAACAACACCACAAATATGAACCCAAATCATAGCGGCCCTTCTTATTTATTTTCTTCATCAAGCTCATCCGATGATGAAATTGAAGAGCTCATAAATAGTTACGATTTAGACAACCAAATCATAGCCCAACAGATTTACAATAATAACCTCATCATTGCATCATATCTTACTCAGATTGATTCAACCTCTCACGGCGGATCGGTCCCCGGTCGTAGAACAGTTAATCGTGACCGTGAAACTGCAGCACGAAGGCTATTCAACGACTACTTTGCTGAAAATCCCACTTACGACGAAGATCAATTTCGTAGGCGTTTTCGAATGTCTCGTAACTTGTTCATTCGCATTGTAGATGCTGTCAAAGCCCACGATGAATATTTTCTACAGAGACGAGATGCCACCGGAAGGATTGGACTATCCACACTTCAAAAGATAACAGCTGCGATACGGATATTAGCTTATGCATTACCAACCGATGCAACCGACGAGTACATCAACATTGGTGAGTCTACTGCAATTGAATGTTTAAAGAGATTTTTTTCGTGCTGTTGTAGAGATATTTGGTGACCAATATCTTAAAGCGCCTAATACAAATGACATTGCTAGACTACTCCATATTGGTAAACAGCGTGGATTCCCCGGAATGTTGGGTAGTCTAGATTGTATGCATTGGCGTTGGAAAAATTGTCCAGCAGGATGGGCGGGGCAGTATGCAGGTCGAAGTGGTCATCCAACTATTATTCTTGAAGCAGTAGCTGATTATGATCTATGGATCTGGCATGCTTATTTCGGCATGCCTGGAACTAATAATGATATTAATGTATTGGAAATATCTCATCTTTTCTCTAATCTTGCTAGAGGTATTGCTCCCCCAGCAAATTACGTTCTTCGGGGGGAGGAGCACTCTATGGGATATTATTTAGCCGACAACATATACCCCAAATGGTCGACACTTGTACAAACAATTCGAGAGCCTGACAATAGAAAAAGAGAGTATTTCGCAGAGAGACAAGAAGCGTGTAGAAAAGATGTAGAACGTGCATTCGGAGTTCTCCAAAGTTGTTTTGCTATAGTAGCAAATCCTGCTCGTTTTTGGAGCAAACATGACCTTCAAGATATTATGACTGCGTGCATAATTATGCATAACATGATCATCGAGGATCAACGAGATCTTGAAGCACCTATTGTATTTGCACCTGAGGTACCAGAACCAGGGGTCGAGATTTTAGATAGAGATAACGAGCAGGTTTTTGAAGCATTTCTATCCCGATTCCGCCGAATTAAAGACAAAGATGCTCATTACAAGCTCCGTAATGACTTGATCGATCATATGTGGGAAGAGCATTCTAATAATTTAGAAAATTGATTATGTTTAATACTAGGTGTCTGTAACATCACGGCTATCCCTCAATTTGTGAAACTTTGATGTATTTTGTAATTTTTACTTATTTTCGGTCGATTTTTATTTTATGTAATATTTGGTTTTAATTATAATATTATGAAATTTATTATCCCGAAATCAAAAAAATATTATATAAGTATATTAGCAAATTAGAATTACTTTCCGAAAAATAATACATAAAAGAAATTATTTAAAGGGAATATTCTTTGTGGTGCAAAATGCAGCGCAGACGGCTGGAGCTCCGCGCTGCACTTCGCGCTGGACCAGCGCCAACGACTGGAGATGCTCTAAATCTAGAAAGTGTCAGGAATATTAAATATTACAGAAGGATTTCTCTTTGCTAATTTGTGAGAGGTCGGCTTATGACCTCCATAATTTCAATTTCTTTTTTAAAAAAATATATTGGTAACATACAGACAAAGATAGTTCGTCTACCACAAACTTTAAGTTGTCTTCAACCAAGATCATAAACTTTTATTTAATCAGAAGGTAGAAAAATATAAATACAAAATCAAACAATATACGATAAACCGACTGATAAAAGAAAAGAAAAACAAACCTGAAATAAATTCATGAGGTAAAACCTAGGAAGCCATTAACCCCTTAGCAAACCTTTGAGCTGTAGTGGCGCCAATCCGTCAAACCCAGGCGAGTGACCCAATTGAGATTTCTAAGGAAAAAAGCCCTAGGCAGTGAGATCTCCTCTCGCACCATAGCTAAAGAGGGAAAGTTTAGACTATGTTTATCAACAATCCACCACAACCCAATTTATCAATAAAATATTTATTTTTCTCTCATTCACATACACAACCTACTCAACTCAAAAACTACATTTTTATACTTTATCAACAACCTAACACAACCCAATATTTAATAAAATATTAATTTCTTTTATCCAAATACATAACATATTTCCTAATAAAATCAATATTTTTGCTACAGTTTAATAATTGTAATATATTATTTTAGCACTTTTTCTAATATATTTCAAGGAAAAATATTAATTTAATTCTGCAATTACAATAAGGCGATTTTTTTTGCATGCACTTAAAATCTTTACTATACAGTTCGGTATTGTTCGGTACGATTAAACACAATTTTCGGTTCGATAAAATTAAAAAATATCCAAATTCGTACCAAGAAAATAATCGATTCAGTTCGGTTCAGAAATTTTC
Source organism: Ajuga chamaepitys (assembly GCA_958295605.1). Classification (NCBI taxonomy): domain Eukaryota; kingdom Viridiplantae; phylum Streptophyta; class Magnoliopsida; order Lamiales; family Lamiaceae; genus Ajuga; species Ajuga chamaepitys. The sequence continues at coordinate 20,566,454 of OY282506.1, read as the reverse complement.
AACACAGAACTAATTCGATCCAGGTTACGATCCAATTTCGGTAATCTCCAAGCTCCATGCACATTCCTAATGTCAATATTAGGCTTTACTTGTAGAGAAAAAAAATAAGAATTTTGATAAAATTTTTAATTTTTGTAAGATAAAAATTATTTTATTTATTTATTATTAAAATTATATCTAACAAATAATTTAATACAATCAATGAGATATTGATATGTGTCAAGTTGTGGAATGAATTGATTGACCAATCCAAATCAGAACCGAGGTCATGAACAACATTGGAGTTTCTAAATTTTTAATAAACATTTGTCGTCTTATGACTATCGATCGTGAAATAATCACCAGTAAAGATGATCTCAGGGAGAAGCAGGAGATTGAGATTTTCAGAAAAGATGCGGACAGAGGCTCGAAGTCTGTACACGATGAAAGATAGAAGGAAATCCTTCATTGTAAAATGCCTAACTAGCTTCGACTAGTCCCTGCCTAAGTGCTAGGCCTTCATTGATCGCCTATAAATTTTTGTCGATTCATCTCGGCCTAACTATACAACTATGCCTCGCCAACTTCAGCCTAGATTTCGACTAGTTGCTAGATCCCATGTTCATCGTTCAACTAGCATCTAGTAAATTTTACAACATTGCCTCTTTTATATATACATAACAATTTGATAAAAAAATTAATTAACTGAAATAATTTGATAAAAATATCATTAAGGCTCCAGTGGTTTAAAAAAATGGTGAAAATTTACTTACTTTTACATATTCATATAAATCATAGAAAATTAAATAATACATGAGTTATAATCTATATAAAACATATCATAAGAAATAAGAAACTATTGTGATTCTTTTTGTGAATGCATTGTGATCTTGAAAAATTTATGCAAACGTACATTAATTTATTATAATGTATTTGGGAATAAATAAGAAAAAAATTATATATTTAAAATATTCTTTCATAAGAGTAAGTTAATATATATTGTGTCTTTGAGCCCTACTGTTTGAGAATTTAAACAAAATATTATTATTATTATTGTTATTGTTGTTGTTATTGTTGTTACTAGTAGCAGCAGCAACAATCGTAGTAGTTATATTTAAGTGACCGTTGTCTTTAAGCGCAAAGATGTTGTAATAGACAATGTTTTCCGTAAATATTGTTTTTAAAGATTAAAGAATACAATTTTTTCAAAGAACCGTTGTCTTTTAAGTGTTGTTATTTAGCATTTTTCTTTTAGTGTTTTGTGATCCGTAGGAGTAGACATTTGATCCTTTTGGTATATTAAATTCTAGATGTTATACATTCAAATGATTTGTCTTGATTCCCCTTTTTACTTGAACAAACTACACAAAACTACTGCACAGATTTTGATATATGAATGTAGAACTCCTACACTTAACTAATAAAGACATCAGTTAGGAAAAAAATAATTAAAAAAACACACAAAGGCAGTTACATGTCCGAAAATCAAAAGCTGATAAACAACATAAACTGAACATGACTTATAATCTTTTTTAGACATAAATTGAACAGATGCGCTACAGGTAGGGCATAATCACTTCAAAAAAATGCTAGGCATGAATGTCCACCTCCCTTACTTTTGATGACACGTCGGAAGCTCCATCAACTTTATTGGCTGGAATTCACTTAAGTGATCGGTACGTGCATTTTCACGTGCCTTTTAGTATTTTTCGATCAATTTTGAGTATAAATTGAACAGAGGTGTTACAATTATGACATAATTCCAATTTCTACAATTTTCATTTTTCTTGTTATCGTTGAGTTTATTCATTTCATGTATTTGCAGACAAAACAATCTCTCAAACGATATGACCGGGAAAAACTTCATTGAGATGAGTCAGATGCAAGTGGATAGACCCAAGGATTGCAAATTTTCATGTATATAGTTTTGTTAAGTAAATAGACATCCTTAATTAAAAGAGTCAGTCGGTTATATTCTGCCATTCTCTAATTTTTTTCATCTGTCTAGTTTTCTCCTTTTCGTCAGGATTTTTTTTTGCGTGAGACATTTCTCCGTTGACATATAATTTTTGCCGGTCCTTCTGATCTTTTAGCCACCTTGCGTCCTTGTAGTTAATTAGTGTGTCTTTAATTGGTTTTTTTTTTTTTTTTACCTAAATGGCGTATGTTGTTTATTTGTTCAGTATTGTAGTGGTGGTTTTTCGATTCATTGCTTGTTGTGCATGTAGTCACGGAGCATGGCATTCTTCGATTGCATATTACCTTACACATTTTTTCTTCTTCTGCCTATTCACTTGTCACCTGTTTGAATGAGGTATGATTTTACTGATTAGATCCAGAGTTCTGTACTTATAAACATTGTCTAAATAATGAGATTCGTTTCTTTCTTTAAAAAAAGATTTTAACAGTAGGATATACTGTAAATAAGTAGGAGCATCCCACGAGGCAATACTAGTTGCTTATAATGCCAGAAGATGTGCAAGCTTGCTTTTCATTGTTTAATTTATTTGCCATACAGATTGCACATTATTAGTTAATGATAATTATTAAAAAAATAAATATAGTTTGGCAGCACATATGACATCAATGGATATGCATTTGGATCTTAACGTTATTAGTTCGTTGTCAACTCGTTAATTCTACATTTCTATTCTACCTGAGTTGTTTCTATCTTTTAGTTCGCATTATTGTTTTTTTATTTTAAGGAAAAGAGAAATCTTATAAATTAGCTAATGTCCACTCTTACAAGATTTCCAATCTAATCAGGATAATTATGACCCATCCAAACATGTGATGAGGTATATGAAAAAGAAAAACGTGCTAGAAAATGTGCAACAACATTATAAGCACAATATATATGACTGAGGCCTAAAAAGTTCTCCAAACTAAGCAATTGATAACCTCCTCAATAACCACGCCATCATAATTAAAAAGGACTCCCTGCTCCGTGAATGCTTGCACAGCAAGAAGAAAATCAGAATAAAAACGAACTCTAAACCACATTCCGCGCAAAATCTTAATCCACTCTCTAACGGCATCAACTTTGCTCCCACTACCCTGCCCGGTCTCCTAATCGGATGAGCCGCCGCGCAGTAATATCACCAATTCGAATTCCGCACTACGAATCCGACACCATACTTACTCCACTTATCATCAAAGTCCGCATCAACATCTAATCGTAGCTCGCCATTCGCCGGAGGAACCCAAGAAGGCCGAGGAACCGAGTCCCTAGGCTTGGGCACACACTTTGCTTCTATATCCTTGTTAGGAATTAACCCACACACGATCACGAAATTAAAGAAAAAAAAGAACGAGAAAAACACACGATATTGGTTATCCAATTCTTTACGATGTATAACTACGTCTGGGGGCGATACCAAGCCATGGATCTCACTAATTTATGACTAAACCAACAACCATAACAATAATGAGAGAACAACTATTTATAATAGCCTAATGGACCAAAACTTGAAGCCCAAGATACACCCTCTGCTTCAACTGTCCGGCCGCGTTCCGTTAACTCAATGCCTACTTAGCTACACATCTTTTATTGCCACCGCGTTGCACCATTGTCATGGCCGCGATACCTCGGTAGAGCATATTTCACAACGGGATCACTCCTGTCGCGACCGCAACCAACATCGCGGCCACGATACCTTCGCAGTGCCAAACTCACTATTGCTAGTACTTATGTCGCAGCCGCGACCTACACCTGTCGCGATCGCAATACTTGAGACGGAACTTAGGCTCCATTATTCAACAATCTCCATTTGAAGACTGTAACACTCTCAAAAGCACCATGTCTTCTTGTACTCTTCTTCCCCGGTATCCGCTGAGTATGGCCTATCCCCCACCTCACGTTCCAAGACCAATTGAAGTTATGCACAACTTTAATTTCTCTAAGGTGACCACTTTAGTAAACATATCAGCTGGATTCTCACTTCCAAGTATCTTCATAAGCCGCAAAATCTTCACCTCCAGTAGATGTCGAATATAATGATACTTCAACTCTACATATTTTGTTCTCGAATAAAACGCTGGATTACTCGCCAAGAAAATTGCACTTTGACTATCAGTGTAAAGTATGTTATTTTCATGTTCCTTCCCCAGTTCATCCAAGAAACTTTGCAACCAAACCATTTCCTTGCTCGCTTCTATCACATCCGCATAATCGCCCTCTATGGTGGATAAAGCAACAAGCTTTTGCAACTTAGAAGTCCAAGAGATCACAGTACCCCCAAAAGTAAAAATATACCCGGTATTACTTCTTCTCCCATCCAGATCATTCGATGCAAATCCACATTAACATAGCCAAGCAACTCGGTAATCTTGCCACTGAAACACAACACCTTGTTCATGGTACTTTTCAAGTACCGCAAGATCCATTTAACTTCTTCATAATAGTGCTTACACAGATCACTCATGAACCGGCTCACTACTCCCACTGCATGTGCAATATCCAGCCTACTACACACCATAGCATACATTATGCTGCCAATTGCCGAAGCATAGGGGGCCATCATCATTTGGGCATGTTCCTCCATAATACTCAGCGACTCCTTCTTCGACAGCTTCAGGTGACTTCCCAACGGGATACTCACAGACTTCGAATTCTCCATGTTGAATCTTTCCAGGACCTTTTGGATGTAATCCGCCTGCGGAAGATACAATCTCCTTACCGCTCTATTCCTCTCGATTCTCATACCCAAAATTTGTTTAACTTCTCCTTCATGGAGAATCGGTTGGACAACTATCTCTTCAGCTTATCCATCCCAATTGGATAAGCTCCTGCAATCAACATATCATCAACATATAAAAGCAGGATGGGATAGCTCTTGCCGAACCTCTTGTAGTGACAATAGTGATCTGCATAACATCTGCTATAACCGATTTCTAGCATGAAACTGTCAAACTTCTTGTACCACTGCTTCAGAGCTTGCTTCAACCCATACAAGCTCTTTTTCAACTTGCACACAAGTTCTTCCTTTCCTATGGCTACGAATCCCTCCGGATGTACCATGTAAAGATCCTTCACTAAGTCACCGTGAAGAAATATCATCTTTACATCCATCTGATGTAACAACAAGTTTTCTGAACCAACCATACTCAACACCATGCGAATAGTTGTCAATTTCACAACAACGGTAAATATATCAGTATAATTAATACCAAAACGCTGCTCAAACCCCTTTACAACCAGGCTAGCCTTGTAGTGCTTGCTACCATCAGCTTCATTCTTAATTATGTAGACACACTTGCAGTGTAATGCCTTCTCGCCTTTTGGGAGCTTAACAAGTTCCCATGTGCCATTCAGGTGAAGAGATGCCAATTCATCACTCATGGCAGCCTTCCATCTTCGTCTGTTATCATCCGGTTCTGCTTCTACATAGCTCTGAGGTTCACCACCATCAGTAAGAAATAAGTAAAAGTTAGAGGGCGAATACCTATCAGGTGCACGTTGCTCTACCGACTCTTGAGAAACTCACTCACCTTTGTTTCCCAAACACATAGTCTTCATACAGACCAACTTCCACAGTCTTCAGGCCAGACAGTCTACCTTTCGAACACATCACCTTCATCCCTTTCTCACTCATGTGGCCCAACCGACAGTGCCAAAAATCCACCTCACTTGCTATGTGTGCAAGATTAATGCAATCTTTGGAATTTGTTGTCATATGCAATGTGCTTTCCTTCTTACCTCGAGCCACTACCATAGCTCCTCTGGAAATCTTCCAATTGCTGCAGCCGAATGTTACCATGTAACCCTCCTTATCAAGCTGACCAACTGAAAATAGATTCCTCTTCAGTCCGAGAATGTATTGGACTTCATTCGGCACCAAAATGGATCCGTTTGAGGTCGTAAGTCGTACGTTTCCCTTTCCCATAATTTTCAGGGGTTCATCATCTGCAAGATACACCTGTCCAAAATCGCCAGAAACATAATTATTCATAATTTCATAATTACCACATGAATAGAACAACGCTTTGGAATCCAGCACCTAGGCCCCATGGGACTAGACTTCCCCGATTTTGCCTTTCCTTCGGCCTGCCTCTGTTCTTGGTATTCAGTGGTGACCCCAAAGTAGATTCTGATCCTTTCCTGCGAATCTCTTCACTAATCATTAGATCCCTTACCTTGTCAAACTTCAGTAGCTTCCGCGACGCTAACTGCTATCACTTTATCGGTCTAACTGTCTGATAGAGATGATAACATTATCAGGGAACGTAGTTCATCATCAAATTTAATTTTCACCGAGTTCAACTGCGAGGTAATCATGTCGAACTCGTTCAGGTGTTGCTGCACCGGTGTACCCTCCATCATCCTTAGTTTGAACAATCTCCTAATCAGATGTACCTTGTTCGTCGTCGATGGTTTCTGATACATCTCCTCTAAAGTTACCAACATCTCCCTCTTCGACTTTGCTGCAGCCATGTGATAAGCGACTTCCTTGGACAACGATAAATGTATCGCGCTCATCGCCTTCCTGTCCAATAATGCCCATTCCTCTGCGTCCATCTTCTCGGGCTTTGCTTTGAGAGGCAAGTGCAGATCTTTAGCGTAAAGGTAATCCTCTATATGCTTCTTCCAGAATCCGTAGTCAGAACCATCAAACTTCTCGATTGACACCTTTCCTTCTATCGTGGTGCTCCCTTCGAACCCAGAGCTCTGATACCAGTTGTTAGGTGGTACACGTGTCCCGTGCACGCACTTTAGGGCGCTTTTAGTGCCATTATAATGTTATTAATGTGCATAATCACGTGTATTTAGTGCTTTTGTATTCTCATGGAAAAAATAATGTGTTTGTGTTATTTATGTGCTAAAAAAAGTTCAGTTAGACCAAAAACAAGGAAACCGGACCAAGAGGGGTGAAACAACAAAGGAAGAGGCAGGACTTGGCCGCGCAAGGCAGTCCTCGCCCGTGGATAATTCCACGGTCGCGGGGCATCTCACCCACGCCCGCGGTGGAAGGGAACATAAAAGATCTCAATTTTCAACCCCCAAAGGCCGGGCCCGCACAATCAAAAGCTCGCTCCCACGGACATCTGAAGACCGCGCCCGCGAAGGATTCAATTCGCGCCCGTGAACAAAGGTTTAGAAGATTATGAAGAAATCAAGCATCCAAGTCCACGACTGCGGAGCTGTGAAGACCTCGACCCTGGAATTCTACTCCACGGTCGAGGAGTGAAGCCGGGCCACGACCGCGGCGGGCAACCCCTGTTTTCTTTAGCAAACATGATTTTGCCTATTTTTACCAGCACTTTTCTCTCTTATATATATATGTCCTCCCATTCGAATTTACCCTATCTTTGGCACGAATTTGGAGCACTTTTCAGCCACCATCACTTCCAAGAAGGAGAGAAGGGCAATAAGGAGTCATCTCATCTTCCCCATTGATCACCCTTGGGTTCTAACATTTTATTTTCTTGATTTCTTGTATTTCCTTTAAATTTCTGTTAGTTTTGGGTAAAATGGGTGAGTAGCACCCCATTTTCTACCCTTGATCATGTTGAACCTTGATTGAAGATGAATATGTGATTATTGACTTTTGGTGTTACCCTTTTTATGCAATTTAAATGTTCAATAATGCTTGTTTGAATTGTCTCATGCCTAGATGTTTGTTTTAAGATTGATCACCCTTTAGGAAGCATTTATTGTATGTTTCTAGAGATTGGAATTCACTTTTCGTGATTGTTGAAGCTTCAATCTCCTTTAGTAGTGAACAATGCTTGATACCATTGGTGGCATTATAGAGTATGGCCTCTAAACACGATCGATTCGAGGTTTATGCCTTATTTATCCCATTGTTCTAGTTCACGATCATCTAATATCAATTAGTGTGAAAAAAACTTGTTTGGATCACTAATTGATTTGGGTAGGGATGAATGGATAAGCGGATCTTTGATTTATCCACAATTAAGGAACAACACAATTTACATAAGCGGACCTTGTAGATTGTGGGATAAGGATTTAAATTGCACTAAATTGGGGCATCAACAATAATCCATAGGTAGTCGGATTCAAGGCATACTAGATCGAGGGTAGGCCTTTTTAATATATTAAAAAACCGAAAATATATGCTTGTTGTCTTTCTTTAATCCTTTGATTAATATAAAACACCAAAAACATCTATTGCTTTTCTAGATTGGTAGTTGGTTACTTGGTAGAATTTAGTTGTATACTCAATCAAACCTCCCCCCCATTTACTTGTTTATATTTATTGCTTTTATTCCAACTTAAATCATTAATTGCTTGAAGTATTTGAATCAACACTACTCAATCGTTCTCTGTGGGATCGACTCGGACTTACTACTTTACTTAGTAAAGTCGGGAAAGTTCGGAAATCAATTAATATTCTAATTTGGTAGGGCAAATGGTTCAACTACACGTTTGCTCCTCTTACCAAATCAAGCCCCTCGATCGAGGAGGAAAAATTTGTGCCCACGACCGCGGCACTGGATCACCCCGTGACCGCGGCGATTGAACATGTATAAATATCTTGAATTTGTAGAAGTTAGGGCACATAATTTCCTCTCCCCTCCTCCACCGCGGCTGCGCGAGAAAAACACACACACACACTCACTCAAACTCCATTTACACTTAATTTTTTTTCTCTCAAACTCTCAACACACCTCACCCATATCACAATACATCATTTTGTCCGAACAATTTTGGATTTGGGGCAAAAATTGAAGCGGTTCAAAAAAAGGGCGCGAAGAACAAGTTTGAAATTTTCTTCGATTAAACCCGATCGGTATGTATTTCTTTCGCTTCATGTTGATCTTTTGTGTTATATTATGATGTTAGGAATTCGTTTGGCCTTCAATTTCGTATTTATGCATGATTTGGAATTGATAAACTGTCAACTTTTGAACCCTTTCAGTATTGCTTGTTCAAAGTCGATTGTGATGATGCATAGATACCATATTGATGATGAGTATATGTTTGTGATGATTTTGAGGGTTAGAATAATGATTGCAATGATAAATTTTGTGTAGAGTGTTGAATTGGAATGATTGAGTTGTGGTTAAGGTATCAAGCATGATGTGTTGATTATTATGGTTTTAATGGATGAATTGTTGTCATTTGAATTTTTAGGACTAGTTATTTTATGTTTTACGTGATGAAGTGAACTAGTACCTATTTTTGTTGAAATGATATGCAATTTAAGTTCAATTATAAACCATTTGTTCTTGATGCTTGTTTGGTTATAATTTAATCAATTGTCCAAGGTCAAGTTCATATTTTGTGGAGTACTTGAGTCAAATTCTACATGAACTTGTATTTACTTGGTTTTGATTAGAATGTGATTTGAGGATCATACATGGTCAGATTGTAGAATTAAGTTGAAATATGTTATCAAACTGCGTTTGATTTGTGTTTTAGTGTTTTTCAGATAAAAATGGCACCAACAGGAAAGAAACAAACTAAAAAAGCACCAGGAAAGGCAACAAGCACAAGAAAGGCTCCGACTACAAGTCGCGGCCGGGGCAAAGGAAAAAATGGTAATCAGCGAAGACCCGAACATTGAGAGCCTAAGAGAGGAAGAGGCTCAGAACACGGGGGTGGAACCGGGCGATTATAACTTAGTCCTGAGAGACCAGAAACATTATGCATGTTTCAAAGCACTAATGAAACATGAAATCGGGCCTTCTCGCTACACCAAGTCTCAACATCTGATCGCCATGGGAGTCAAAGAAAATGTCGATGAGCTGCTGGAGGCATCAGGCCTCACTGAATTACTCAAGCCAAGGCCCACTTACCTCGACTTCGTAGTGAAATTTGTTAGTACATTTGAGGTAATTCCGAGCGATGACAAATGTGGCAGCTGGTACGCTACAATCTCCTTCAACCTTGAAAACGTAAGGAGAGAGCTTCGGATGTCAGACCTGAGGGAAATTTATGGACTTCCAGAACCGCCCGAGCCGGAGGGTAGTGAAGATGAGGATATAGCCGAAGTGAATGCCTACGGATCACAGTTCAACATTGCAGAATTCTGGGCCGAGTTGACAGTTGCTGAGGGGCTGACGCCTGCACAGACTATGACTCAAAGAGCTCAAAGACCACTTGGATTAGAAATCCGGTGGTTAGGGTAATGCAAAAGCTTCTAGCACTAACTATTTTTGAAAGAAAGGAGGCGGGAGCTGCCCGGATAGACGAACTAAATGTGATGTGGTCGATCCTCAACAGGAGGAAGAGGAACTATGAGGATGTGATAGTGGAGTCCTTCTAGAAAACAATGAAGGATTTGGAGAAGAAAAGAAAAAAAGAGCCGAAGCACATGGCTCCTGTACTGAATGGAGCACTGATCACACCCATCCTCGAGCACTTTAGAGTGAATTTGGATAACCACAAGCCCATTTAAGATGCCTTTCTTATTGGGTGGGAAGAATTGGCCCAGATGAGAGTCATGATCACGAGAATGATTGATGGAGTACGTACAACTTTCGTACTCCAAAGAGTAGACCCAATGCTTCGCCTACCGAACAACCACCTCACCCAGATCCACAGTATGACAGAGTCCAGAGTAAATTTGGCCATGAGTTCGACAACTCACACAGAGGCATCCGAGAACCCTATTCGTGTAGAGCGCGAGCACATCTATGGCGACCAAGGTTCGAGACCAGTCGAAGAGGGTACAAGTAGAAGCCAGCAGCCGTCAAAGAAGAGGCCCGCAATGACCATAGAGTTAGATGCAGAGTTTCGGGAGCAAGTGACCACTCGGTTAAGCAGCATAGAAGAAAGACATCAGGAGCTCAAGGTAGAACTCCAGGATGTGAGAAAGGAAATGAGGGAGAGTCACAACAAGACCCCATCAGGCTGCTTAACAACATCAAAGAATGTTTCACAGGCTCGAGCTGTCAATCCTGACGATCTACGTGAGTGGAGCACCGGAAATGCCCTTCCCCTTCTTTACAAACTTAGTCTTCAACTAAGTTTGGGAAGACATTTGTGGGAAAGATATTCCCGGCTACTCATATTTTCCCATTTCCTCCTATTTTTCTTTTATTAATGCATTTGAATTTTTTGTTGACCTAGGCGCCCCTTTTTGTTGCTTTGGTTATTTGAATTTCTACTGTTTTGGCCTGTGAGCCACACTGACATTGAACTTGATGTTATTTTTCCCCTGCTTGATGGTGACATTTGGATACCTTGCTTGTTGGTGATTTATTGGTGTTATATCTTGGTTTGTTGATGATTTATTGGTGGCCTTTGAGCCAATTTGTTTGATTGATTGGTGCCTCTATTGATTGAATTGATTGTGTTGATACCTCACACACACATTAGGAGTAGGACTTTTAATAGATTAGTTAATTAGTTAGTTAGTTAGTTAATAGCTGTAAAAAGTGGTGAATGATATGGTTAAATTCGGTGAGCACCAACTCGTACTCCTCTTTTTCACAAACTCAGTTCGCAACTAAGTTTGGGGAGGGGGTGGGATTCGTACAAGTTGGCAGCTCGAGAAAGCGATTGGACTAGTTTAGGAAGGAAAATTGTGGCGTTGATTAATGATGAAAAAAAATTTCGAACAAATATTTTTGGAAATAAGCACATGGTAGAGCATGATAGGCTTTTTGTAACCAAATTGAGCATACACTCAAAACTTTTGATTAAAAAAAAAAAAAAAAAGATTGCAACCAAGTGAGTATTTGAGCCTAAAGTATACTCCCATTTTTGGAGTAAAATCAAATTTTCTTTCGGTGCAAAAATTCTTTAAATGTATGCAATTTCCTCGAGAACTTGCCCTAATTCTCTACCTTTGAATAAGTCGGTATGTGCGGTGACAATGAAAATGATTTTAGGCATTTCTTGATTTAAGCCCTTTTCAAAAGCTTGAAAATAATTCATTTTGACAAAAAATATACAAATTGCCCCTAGTTAGCCCTTTGAGCTTAAGCCTTTTTGTTTGATACCCAACACTACAAGCCAATTTTCCTTTCATTTAGCCTTTGAACCCAAATGGACTATTGAGTATGAGGGAGGTGGTTGGAAGGTAGTTGGTTTGGAAATTGGGATCAAATTTGGGTAAACTAGCGGAAAACAAAGAAGGGTGAAAGGGAACACGTGAAATGGGCTAGAATCGAGAACATTAACCTCTCCATAATTTGTAATTATTCATGTTTAAAAAAAAAAAAAAAAAAAGAAAAGAAAGAGGAAGTGTATATACCATTTTTAGTATTTTCTTTTAGAACTGGAGAGGTTAGTGAAAATCACATCATTTTGTGATCACAATCCCTTGGTTAGAAAAGTCTTAAGAAACACATTTCATGTGAGGATTGATAAATATGGGAGATGTAGGCAGGAATAAGGTGAAGAAGTCGAATCTTAAGGTCGACTCGATTGGGAATTGAAAGAGTGAGGTTGAGTGACCATTGTTTGAGGGATAGATGGGTAGTGCACGACTCATCTAGTCCGTTTTATAGTCACTTCTACCTAAATTTTGTCCCACCTTATCCCAAGCCAACATTACAACCCATATAAAGACCTAATTGATTCATTGTCACACATGTCAAGTATAATTTCGGGTTTAGATGATTGACAAGCCTATAGTAGGCGTGTATGCATTTCAATGTGAGTGTAAACACTATCCCTTTTAATGCACTCGAGAGAGAGGGGTACACTCACCTAGTGAGGATCTTAAGTTACGACTGTTATGTCTTGAGAGTAGTGGATCTAGTCTATCACATATGCTCACTATTATCATGCTTGCTTCATTTTCTTTATGGAAACTCTCTGAAATCAAATGCCACTAAAATCTGCTCTAAACACGTGTCCTTTTATCTTTCTCTTTATTAGGGGTTAACCCACACACGATCACGAAATTGAAGAAAATAAAAAGGGAAAAAACACACGCTATTGGTTACCCAGTTTGTTACGATGTATAACTATATATGGGGACGATACCAAGCCAGGAATTTCACTAATTTATGACTAAATCAACAACCATAACAATAATGAGAGAACTACTATTTATAATAGCCTAATGGGCCAAAACTTGAAGCCCAAAATAAACCCTCCGCTTCAACTATCGCGGCTGCGACTTACCCCTTGTCGCAGCCGCGTTCCATCAACTCCACGCCTGCTTAGTGCTGCACCATTTGTCGCGGCCGTGCTGCACCTTTGTCGCGGTCGCGATACCTTGGCAGAGCATATTTCACAAACGGGATCCCTTCTGCCGTGACCGCGATCAACACCTGTCGCGGCCGCGATACCTTTCCAGTGCCAAACTCACTAACGCTAGCACTTATACCGCGATCGCAACCTAAACCTGTCGCGACACGATACTTGAGACGAAATTCAGGCTCCATTGCCCAACAAGCCTTGCTATAGTCATTAGCATAGGCTTCAATCCATTGCCAAGATGGCTCAACCAAAGTCATGCCATCCCATGCCTCCATTTACACAAAGCACCCCCACGGCCCAAAACGCAATCACAAACAACTCAAACAAATCATGGCCAAACAAGCATCCAACAGCATCACCAATTCCACAAAGGAGCACATTCGGTAATTTTTTGTTTTTACATTTTTTATTGTTGTTTCTAGAAATAGTAAATTGTTTTAAAAAAAAGGATCTTTTCAGCAATATGTTCACTTTTGTTTTTTAAGATTAATCCTAGTTTTTAACATTATTTTTCAAAGGTTAAAAAGATATGCAGTATCATTTAGAGTGAGGAAAAAACTAAGGATTGAAATAGAGATAAATGCAGAGATTAGGAATTTATTTGTCGGTCTTACGTAATGTTTTACTATTTTTTATTTGAACGTGAAACAGTATGACCATGTTACTTAATATGGCATATGGATCGCACGTATTAGTATAATAAAAGACTAATGAATGCATGTGGATTGCACAATATCATTAGTCAATGAAGAAAATATTTAACAACACATCATTAGAAGGTTCTTAGATCATTGGCCGAATTTAATATATATAAGATATGCAACTTGAATTCTGTTATTATTATTATTAGAAAAATGAGTATTTGTTTGTTCGTGTACTTAAATACCTACTATTTGAAATTGTAACTAGTGAGATGTCTTTGATAATGTAGACTAAACTTCCAATTCGCATTTCTTTCGATTATTAGAATCTGAATCCAGGAACGATAGTTGCATGCATGGTTAAACAAGTCATATCCACATTTTTACTAACACGCACTGATGTCTGCAACCAAACAATAATTGTCTTAAAATTATCATATGTATATATGAAAGTAAAACAACATTAAAAAAAAAAAATAATAATAATTACAGCAACTCCACCATACTATCACCGTTTATACATAGACAACTAAACAATTTTTTAGCACAGATATATACAAACTATACGAATTTGGCAAATAAACCATCAAACTCATTTTCTGACATTTTTTTCCGGAATTCTGCATTTGACTTGGGTGTCATAAATATTTGAGGGTTTATTTGTCCAGTCTTTTAGTAGCTAGGTATATGATTAGCTCATCTTCAACAATTGGGTTCTAAATTTTGAGACTGAACTGTTGGTGATTCAACAAAATTGCTAAGGGAAAGAAAGGTGTGAAGGAATTTTACCCATTGACCTACTAAAAATGATGTATAAATAAAATAAAACCTTTAAAATTTTATTACGCACAAATCACGTATTGAATTCTGACGAAAAATGAACGAAAATGAGTTTGATGGTTTATCAGTCAAACCTGTATAGTTTGTATATATCGGTGCCACAAAAAAGTTTAGTGGTTTATGTGCAAATACTTTGATAATTTGATGGATTACCACAATTAACACACACAAAAAAAAAAAAAAAAAAAAAAATATTGGTCTCTTGAACTTTTTCTTGGAATCATCTTTATTAAGAAAATCACAATTACCATGTGATGTTATTTTTAACAATGCAATCAAGAACAATCACCAACCTCTCACAAGCAAAATATCAAACACAAACTACATGCAATATGGAAGTAAACACCAAAACTTGAAAATGAGAGAAACCAACACACTTTTACGTGGTCCGGTTATTAAAACCTACATCCATGGATAGAACGATCTCTATCAATCCGCTAACCACCAAGAAATTACAAGGATTGAGAATACAAGATCTCATGCAAAAGAGGAAGAAGATGATTACACTCTCTCTCTCTACAAATCTCTCTCTAGATCCTAATTTCAGCTGGAATGATTAGTGTTACACGTGATTAAGTACAGAAAATGAGTTTATAAGTCTAATATTAGCCTTAAGATCAAATCTGGATCAAAACAGTTGTAACAAAATTGTATATGCCAAATTCTGGAAACTCGGAACGGTTCTCTGCAATAGACAACGGTTTCTGGCAAAAGACAACAATTCTTGTAACATAATTAACTAACTTGAACTACTTTTCCCATAAACTTGTTTCCAACTTATTTTGAGTTGTTTTCTTCCTGCTTTCTGCTTATTATGATCACTTTCCATAAGCTGATTAAGTTGTGAAGCCACACCAACTTATAACCTCACAGTCTCCACCTTGGCTTCTCAACTAAACCAAGAAACTCATCACACGCTACATTTAAAACCATGAACTGATATCAAGACCACTCCACCTGCCCTTGCAACTCAAGGGCTACTCTACACTTTCCTTAGACAGTTTGAATCTTCACCAACTGGAGACAATACTAAAACTTGTCCCTAGTAAGTGACTTGGTCAACATATCTGATGCATTCTCTTCTGTCCTGACTTTAACCAAACAAACTGATCCCTTGTCAACTCTGTCTCTCATAAAATGTAGTTTGACACCGATGTGTTTGCACCTTTCATGAAACACATGATGTTTGGCTAGATGCAACGCACTTTGTGAATCACATTTCGCCCTAACTGAATCCACACTGCCTCTTTAACAACTTCTGTAAGAGCTATAAATTCTGCTTCAGTAGTGGATAACGCAACCACTGATTGAAGCATAGACTTCCAGCTTATTGCAGATCCATACAAAGTAAAAATGTAGCCAGTTTGTGACTTCCTAGAATCAACATTTTCTGCAAAGTCTGAGTCAACAAAACCAAACACAACATCTTCACTTCTGTCATCCAGTTTCTTGAACATAATTCCATAATTTCCAGCTTCTCTGAGATATCTCATCACATATTCTAATGCTTCCCAGTGAGCTTTTCCAGGATTAGACATATATACCTACTCACTACACTAATGGCATGAGATATATCTGGCCTTGTACAAATCATAATGTACATTATGCTGCCTACTGCATTTGAATATGGAATCCTGCTCATTTCCTTTTTCTCACCTTCATCCTTGGGTTTTTGCTGTTCAGAAAGCTTAAACTGTTGTCCCAAAGGAACTGAGACAGATCTACACTCATGCATATCGATTTTCTTTAACACCTTCTGCACATAATCAGTCTGATGCAACCACAGACATCCCTGTGACCTATCCCTCAGTATATCCATCCCAAGAATTCTTCTGGCTTGTCCCAACTCTTTCATTTCAAATTCTATCTTCAGTTGATCTTTCACTTTTTCAATTTCAGTCTTGCTTCTACTTGCTACCAACATGTCATCTACATATAGGAGTATAAACACAAGTACTTCATTTCTAGCTATCTTAAGATATACACAACTATCATACCTTGATCTTTCAAAACCAATGCTCTTCATATGACTGTCAAATTTCAAATACCATTGCCTTGGATTCTGTTTGAGTCCATAAAGTGATTTTTGTAACAGACATCATTTATCCTCATTTCCTGGTAGAATGTATCCATCAGGTTGTGACATGTATATCTTTTCCTTAAGCTCCCATGAAGAAAAGCTGTTTTGACATCCAGCTGTTCCAGTTCCAGATCAAACTGAGCCACTATTGCTAACGATATTATGATAGATGTGTGTTTCACCATAGGAGAGAAGATTTCATTGAAATCCACACCTTCTCTTTGAGTGAAACCCCTTGCTACTATCCTGGCTTTGAATCTGACCCTCTCAACTTCTGTGACCTCATTTTTCCTTTTGAATATCCACTTACAGTTGACCAGCTTTTGATTCCTTGGCTTTTTAACTAACACCCAAGTCCGATTCTTCTCAAGAGATTCAATTTCCTCTTGCATTGCCATGAGCCATTTCTTGGTTCTGGAAATTCCATCTCTTCTACATTAGTCACAAGGGCATAAGCTGTCAAGTAATCATCAGCATATCTAGTGGAAGGTTTAACCACTCTTCTTCCTATGTCCCTGACCAATTGATAACTCTAAATGCCTTGTTCTTCATCCTGAATTTCTTCATCAGTTGAATCTTCTGAGTTTGAGTCACTAATGGTATCAAATTTCTCCACATTTACTTTAGCATCAGTGTGACTTGGCAGTATTAATTCTCTTCCAGTTTGTCCTGTTTTAAAGAGCAAAACTTCTTCACAGAACACTACATTTCTGCTAATGATAATCTTCTTCTGATCTGGTTCAATACACCACAATCTGTATCCCTTGACTCCATTTGGATAACCTAACATGATGCACTTTACAGCTCTGGCATCAAGCTTGTCTTGCTTAATATGTGCATATGCCCTGCATCCAAATACTCTCAGATGAGCATAGCTAGGTGATTTTCCAGTCCAAAACTCTACTGGTGTTTTATTGTTCAAAATAGATGAAGGACTTCTGTTAATCAGATATGTTGCAGCAGCAGTTGCTTCTCCCTAAAACTTCTTCTCAAGTCCTGAACTCAGTAGCATGCATCGTACCCTTTCCGACACTGTTCTATTCACCCTCTCAATTACTCCATTTTACTGGGGATTGCCTGGAACAGTGTTATGTCTTTTGATTCCTTTAGTTTTACAGAAACTGTTAAATTCATCAGACATAAATTCTAACCCATTGTCAGTCCTAAGACATTTGAGTTTAACTCCTTTCTCTGTCTCAGCTTCAGCACACCAGTCCTTGAACTTAGCAAAACAATCTGATTTTTCCTTTAACACATACAACCATAACTTCCTACTGTAATCATCCATGGTACTTAAGAAAAACCTTCCTCCACCTAGAGTTTGTGTTCTAGTTGGACCCCAGAGATCAGCATACACATAATCCAAAATATTTGTAGAAGAATGTTTTCCAACAGGATATGGCAATTTCTTTGTCTTTCCTGATATACATTCTTCACAGATTTTATGAGCTTTAAGATTTCCAGAGTTATTAATCAGCCCTTGTTTGGCTAATTGATTTATACTGATTTCTCCCACATGTCCTAGTCTTGAATGCCAAAGATCATAATCAGTATGAGACATATTTGCAGATTCACCATGAATTACAGTTCCATCAAGATAGCACAAACTGTTTTTCTTAATTCTTTTCATGACTACTTTACCATCTTTGTAAACATACAAGCAACCATTTTCTGATTTAAAATCACAGCCCCTAGACTCCAAAGTTCCCAGACTAATCAAATTCCTTCTTAAGTTAGGAATGTACCTGACATCTTTCAAGATTTTGACAGAGCCATCATGGATTCTGAGCTTTATATCTCCTGATCCTTTTACAGGGTAGACTTCATCATTTCCCAGCATGACATTTCCAAACTCCTACTTTTTGAAATCTTCAAACCATGAAATGTTGGGACACATGTGAAATGACCATCCTGAATCAAGGATCCATTGTATTTCTGGACTAGAATCTGTGATATTTAAGACTTCTGGATCTCCATTTATGGCCTAAACTGTGTCATCATTATTGGTTGATGAGGAGTTTGATTTTAGGGATTGCTTCTTTTTGAATTCAAAACAATTTTTCTTCAGATGTCCTGGTTTTTTGTGGAAGAAATAATTCCTTGTTTCTTTCCCTTCAGTTGTTTTTGGTTTTGCATCAGAAACCTTCTTATCATTTTTTGAATTTAAACCTTTCTTCCCCTTCTGAAATCTTCCTCTTTTTACAAACAATCCTTTACCCACAGTTTCCTTTCCATCTTGATTTAGTCTTTGCATTTCTTTTGATCTGAGAGCTGATTGAACTACAACATATGAAACTATAGTGGTACTGCCATACATCATGGCTTTCAAGTGATCATAGAAGGATGGTAGTGAATTCAGAAGCAATATTGCCTTGTCCTCATCCCCCATTGTGAGTTCTATAGATTCAAGATCATCTAAAGTTTTATTAAACTCTTCTAACTGATCTTCTATAGACTTTTCTTCAGAGAACTTGAAAGCATAAAGTTTATGTTTCAAGAAATGCCTGTTAGTCATTGATTTCTCCATATACAACTCATTCAGCTTCTTAATCACATCTGCAACTGTTTTCTCCTGAGCAACTAACCTCAAGACTTTATCAGAAAAACACAGAATGATAAAATTATGTACCTTCTCTTGGATTTCCATTTTCTTTTCCTGGATTTCCACTTTCTTGGCCGGATCAGTTTCTTCAGGATCACCTTTTCCATCTTTCAGTGCTGCAGAAAGTCCCTGTTGGACAAGCAATGCCTTCAACTTCAGCTTCCATAACCCATAGTCATTCTTTCCTGTGAACTTTTCAGTCTCAAGCTTGGAGATAGACATTTTTCAGTTCTTGATCGAATGGGATTGATTCCTCTTTCCCACAGACGACGCCAATTGTTATTTTTAACAATGCAATCAAGAACAATCACCAACCTCTCATAAGCAAAATATCAAACATAAACTATGCAATACGGAAGTAAACACCTAAAACTGAACATGAGAGGAATCAACACACTTTTACGTGGTTCGGTTATTAAAACCCTCATCCACGGATAGAACGATCTCTATCAATCCACTAACCACCAAGAAATGACAAGGATTGAGAATACAAGATCTCATGCAAAAGAGGAAGAAGATGATCACACTCTCTTAACTCAAATATTGTCATGTATACCTAATACCGTGGACATACCATGACGATCATTGTGATGCTAAAATTTCGTCACCAAATACTTACCGTGACGAAATATGATTTTTATATGACGAATTTTATTGTCACAAAAACTTAAATTTCTTGTAGTGTCTCTCTCTACAAATCTCTCTCTAGATCCTAATCTCAGCTGGAATGATCAGTGTTACACGTGATTAAGTACAAAAAATGAGTTTATAAGTCTAATATCAGCCTTAGGATCAAATCTGGATCAAAACAATTGTAACAGAATTGTAACTGCCAAATTCTAGAAACTCGCAACGGTTCTTCTGCAATAGACAACGGTTTCTGGCAAAAGACAACAGTTCTTGTAACATAATTAACTAACTTGAACTGTTTTTCCCATAAACTTGTTTCTAGCTTATTTTGAGTTGTTTTCTTCCTGCTTTCTGCTTATTATGATCACTTTCCATAAGCTGATTAAGTTGTGAAGCCACACAAACTTATAACCTCACATGTAACATTGTAGGCGCATAACTATAAGGTGGACTTTTAGCTTCTAATTATAATTATATCCGTGCATGTTAAGTCTGATAAGCAAGGATCGGTCATTATTTCAGATTAGCAAAAAATGTCAGAAGTAAAATTATTAATTAGTTTTGCAACAACAATTAGGCTTTTCTTAAATGAACATGAACATGATTATCTATATATTAAGATAATGAATTTGTCAACTTATTGGAATTTGAACATCTCATGAGGCATTTAGTAGTGCTACATCTTTGAATTAATAATCTGCAAGCATGGGGCAATAGCAAGTTTGGTTGCATTTTAATTGTTGTGGTGATCATAGCCATGAGCAAGGATCTAATATGTGATCCAAATTAAGTTGGCCTAGACAACCTTTTGACTTTCTCTAGTACTGTATCGTATTAGCTACGAGAACTAGTACTTTTACATTAAAAATAGAGGATATTTATTTTTATGGTCAAATAACATATGCATTGCTATATTGAAGTTAAATCATGTTTTGCTTACTGAATTTCGAGGACGAAATTTTTCTAAGAGGGTAGTTTGTAACACCCGTAATATATTATTATTATTAGATTGAGCTCCATATTATCTTAAGGTATAATTATATATATTTTATATTATTTTATGGTTTATAGTTAGAGTATGTTCTAGAATCAATGCTCAAGCTTATCATTTTTACTTAGGGAACAAGAAAACACTATCCTAATTCAATTAGGAGTCCCAAAATCCAAGGAGTATAATCTATATATATGGGATAACCTCATAAATCAAAATCACAACCTAAATCTTCTGAGATTTCTCAAAATTTCCGTCCATATTATTCTAGAGATTTTTATTGATCATCTTCAATCACTTTCCCTCCCAAGAGACAAGTATTCTTTTTGAGAATTCTGTTCCCCTATCCAGAAAATTTTAAAAATTATGAAATTTTAGTATATTTTGTAAATCAATTTCGGTGACGTTCTGTAAGTATTTCAAGTTCATTTAACATATATTGTATTTAATATGATTTTTCTATTACTTCAGCCTATGATTTGAAATATTTTTCTGATTTGCAAGATTCGAAACTTGTATTAGTACTTCTTAAAAATTATTATTTTTGGATATGTTGATCATAAACATGTCGTCTATCATAATTTAAAATTCCAAAGAGATCTACTTTTTATTTTTCGATTTATTAAGGGTTTTCTACCGCTACGCAGAATTTTCAGTTTCAACATATTCGGTTTTAAAAATAAAAAACTCATAGTTACGCTTCTTGAAAAATTATGAAATTTTATTTTGATACTTCCATGTGAGTGTTTTTACTACAATAAAAATTTTAATGTTTTATTCTTTATTTTTTATGAAAAAAAAAAATTATTCACTGCTGCCCAACAATTTCATTCCTACAAATTCTCTATTTCTTTCAAAATTTCCTAAAGCTTCTACAAACCCTAGATTCCCAATTTCCGAATCCCATATATATTTAAGAACAATATAGGTTCATGCATGTCTACGTGGAAAGGAGAACGAGGGTATCGAAGGCTATGGACAATAGGACTACGAACATCTGCATACGAAGTTACATCTATTTTCAAGGTGGGGATTTCTATGGGTTTGTTTGTCTATTTTAAATGCTTCAATTTTGATGTTAATATCTAAACGCAACATTCCATAGGCAACATGCAACAGGATATATACTATGTTATGCTATGCTTTGTGTTGTGCTATGCTAGTCAACAAGCAGCAAGTTACAATTTTTGCTATACTACGCCATGCTATGTGTTGTGCTATGTTATGCTCAACAAACAACAAATTATATATTATGCTATTCTAGATGCTATGCTATGTTAATATTTTTTACAGTGTGTCTTATGCATTCGTTAATTAATATATAATTTGTATTTAAGGTCGACAAACATGTCCTCATTGAGCCTGTGGCTTGCTCACCTCATTCTACATTTCGGTTTCTATAGATCATTAGAGCTCGGTCATGGTACGAGTAAGCGGTGGATGCTATTGGTCAGAGGTTCAAAAATCTTTTCTAATCTATTTCAGTAAACAAATTATTTTTCTATGGATGTTTGTGTTAAAAAAAAAAGGCTTTTCTGAAATTCTCATATTTGTATTTCGAGTCAAGTTATGGAGTTTTATTCAAATTACGCTTCTGCCAAAATATTCTATATATGGTGTTCAAATTGAGTATTTGTTTTTAAATTATGCTATTTTTCTTTCGAAGTTGCATTTCCAATTTGTCGATAAAGTTTATTTTGTGAAAACATGTGATGTAGCTCGTACCCCTTCAAGAAATGTCTTTAATTTAAAGTTACGAAAATTAGGTTGTGACAATATATATCTTGCTTGAAAGGTGTAGACACTTGTACCCTTTATGGCCAATGTTATATCCTACAAAGATACATTTGCTTGACGTAAATTTCAGCTTGTTGTTGTTGTAAGGTCTTAAATATGGAAAAAAGCTACAACCAGCAGGTTTTAGAAAGCCATAATTAGAAGTAGTATTATACAACTTTTCGAAAGAACTCACATTGGCTAATACAGGAGTAGGTAACCTATTTATAGTGTAAGTAGTAGTTTCAAATGAAATCCACAAAAAACTACATGGTAATCCTGAGTGAGCAAGTATGGTTAAGCTTATTTGCATTACATGTTGTTGCTTTCTCTCAGCTTTACCATTTTATTGATGAGCATAAGGACATGAGTATCTTACATGAGTGCCCTTTTCTGTGAGAAATTGAGCAATCTAAGAGTACTCATTTCCCATATCAGATTGGAAAACCTTAATATTTGTTCTAAATTGTGTTTGCATATTCTTATAGAATTGTTTAAATATCCTAAGTGACTCAGTTTTTGTCTGCATAGGGAAAACCCAGGTATACCTAGTACACTCATCTAAGAATACCATATAATATCTGAAACCAGAGCAAGGCACACTAGATGCTAGACCCCAAATATCGGAAGTTATTATATCAAAATGATTTCTAGCTTTCTCCATTACAGTGTGAGAGGTTATATTATACATTTTGCTTTTCTTACAAGATTCACAGAATGCTATAGTTCTATTCTTATCTAATTTAACATTCAACAACTTCATAACATTTTGAACAATGGCAGAAAATGAATGCCATAATCTAGGATGGCAAAGATTTGCATCATTATTTATACAAATGAAAGATTGACAACTCTAAACTTTGTTATTACTCTGGAACTCAGGTTTTAATAAGTCATTGGCCTTCTGTAGTTGATCTAAATCCAGCTGATACAATCCTTCTTTAAAATGGCCTTTCAGCAACACCTTGTGAGTTTTTGGCATCCTTCATAAAATATAAATTAGAGTGGAATTGAACATAGACATTGTTATCTTGGGTGATTTTAGAGATACTTAGCAGGTTCCACATAATATCTGGTACATAGTAAACATTTTTCACCGCAATAATTGTCCTTACAGAATTGAGACACACTGATAAGATTTCTAGTTATCTGGGGAACATGTAGGAGGTTTTTAAGCAAGAAAGTGTGTGAGTATGAAGAGCTCAATGATTTCACAATAGTGTTACCAAAGTAAGATATACACATACCTGATTCATTGCCCATCTGCACCTTCTGATCTCCTTGATAATATGATGCAGTATTTAGATTTATAAACTCATAAGTGAGGTGATTTGTGGTGCCTAAATTTGGACACTAGGCACTTTCTCTATAATTTTTTCCTTGTCTAAAGCTTGCCATCTTAGTAGATGGACCACCATTAGAGTTTGAGTTTGAGCTCCCTGTACCACCCTGCTGATTTTTCTGGGGATAGCATGCCTCATCCCTATAGTAGCATTTGCCACTGGTATGGTTAGTATAACCACACCAATAGCAAGACTTGTAGACATTTCTGCCTCTTCCTCTTCCATTAGAACCGCCTCTAAATGGGCTCCTTTCTCCTCTAGTGTTTTTGGATTGCTTGTCCAGGACACCTTCCTCTACCGTAGCTAAATCATTTTTCCTTTCCTTGAGTGGCAAGATTAGCACTTGGTGTAGATCCGTCAGTGCTAAATTGTATGTTTTTTTAGCCCTCAATTATGCTTTCAAAGCTAAGAAGGAGAGAGTGTACCTCTCTTACGGTATATAGCTCCATCCTTGAGTTGATTGACACCATCATAGGGTTGTATTCTGATCCAAATCCAGAAATGATGTGAAGTATCACATCTTCATCAGTCATAGCTTGTCCTGCAGATCATAGCAAATTGCAACATGATCTAATTCTATTGAGATATTCTGTCATAGAGAGATAGCCTTTCTTCATGGTTTGAAGTTGAAACTTGTACTATATGATCTTTGCTTTGGATTGAGTGACGAATCAATTCTCTAAAGTTTCCCAGATTTACTTAGAAGAACTCAACCCAACGGTTTGTACAACAACATTCTCAGTGAGTGAGGATAACAACCAAGACATTATTATTTGATCATGTCTCATCCATGTTGAGGGCGCTGGAGGTTGCTCAGGAGTGGCTGCTGGTATATGCTTATCAAGTTGGATTTTTAAGCCATCAATGAAATCTTCCAGCCCATAGCCTTTAATAGTGGCTAGTATTTGTTGTTTCCACACTAAGAAGTTGGTTTCTATGAGCTTAACAGGGATAAGCTGATCCAAGCGCTGTAGAGACTGGACAATGGCTGTTGTAGCTATCGATTGTGGAGGAGGTATATTTTTCCTGAGCTTGTTGAGCTATGGGGATGAGAATTTAAGTGAGGAATGGAGGAAGAAAGAGCACCAGAGATTGGTTTTACCCAGCTCTGATACCATGTTGAAAATCAGAGTAAGACATCATAAAGAAAAGCGTTGCAGCAATGGAATAGTGAATTTTTATTACTTAATGTTTATTTAACTGATGATTTTACATGAACATCTTACAAGACATATTTATAGTGTCTATGGAAGATACTAGAACCATTACGCTTGTAGACACTCTATAGGAAGCATTAAATGAGATAACTGGTACATATGCTATTAAACAAGAGGTACCAAGATACTTTTCTGCTCTTCATTTAATGCTTATAGGTGTTGTTTTGTCCACACTTTCTGTTGCATCCGTACTGTTCCATTGACCACCAATATCCACTGGCTTCTCATGCTCATGCACTACCCCGTTTCTGCTTTCAATAATTTTTTTTTATCTCACTCATAAGCTAAAAGCTGCTTAAGTATCAAACACTCCATCTTTTACATTTGTCCAAAATTACTTTAATTCTCAAACACTATCTACTTTTGATTAATTTTAAGCAATTTTACCACAATCTTTACTATTAATCACTTCAAAAGTTATAGGAAAACATCACCTAATACCTGAAAAACAATACTGCATCATCAGTAAGCAACAATCTGCAAGAATTACCAGTTCTAGATCTTCTGACAGAGTCTGAACTTCTTTCAAGTTCCATTATGGGACTTGAGAGTACCTTTTTGTGGTATCAACATCTTACTTTCACTTTTCAGCCTCGAGAATTTCTCCAAGCTTCCAGTATCTTTTGCCATCGTATCTTCCTTGACAAAAAAGGAGGTCGCCACGCTTACTAGTGGAAATATCGCTATTTACGACACCTGATTGAACAAAGCAATGGAAACTGCAACAGCAGCAAGCTCCATTGGACCTATTTACAATGGATATATATTCACACTTACCAAATATTATTGAAATATATTGCCGGATAATATAATTTTTTACTCATCATATAGTTTTTTTTTTTTTTTTGGAGGTAGATTGTTAATATAGTCCATGTAACAAACATTAAAAATAGATCATATTTGTACAAGACACTAAAATCAAGATACACTTTAAATTTTATTATTTGTAAAAAAATGTAATCTTTTTAATTCTAAAGAATCATATTTTTTTATTACTATATTTTATGTAATCTCTTAATCTCTTATTATAAATGGAAATATACTTGGTACTTGTGCAGGAGATTTGAGCTTTGTATTTATAAACCTAACTAGGGTTTGTACCATTCTAAAGAAAACGCACAATTAAAAAATTAAATTCAACAACATCCACTAAAAAACCTAATTAGGGTATGTACCATTCTAGAGAAAACAACGACAATTAAAAAATTATATATGTTAGCAACCACATAAATAAAATCAACAGGAAAATAATTAAGTGTTAACTTAACACACTATTTATATTTTGCTACCAACAAAAACTACAAACCCTCCCAGAGGTCTTACCAAACATAACAAATACTAAATCACATGTTCATGCAATACTCCAACCAGCATTTCAGCACATCAGCAAAATCAATCTTGATTATACAACCAAACAATTCCCCTTTGGGTCTGCGGGCTGTTGGGCCACTGGTACGCGTCTTCAATATGCTTTACCATGCGTTTCCGTACACTTTAGCCTTATGTCTCTCACCCAATTTGATGCTTAGCTTTATCTCTCTGTCTCTCTCTCTATTTCTATCTCTCACCCTGATCCTATGTGGTAGATATTCTCTCAAGTCTCAACTTATACAAAATATGCCTTCGATTGCTAGTGATCAAATGCTTAAGATGAGGAGTTGGAGAACCGGCGAAGAGTTTATGTTTCTGGGTCTCTTGGGATGGTTTTCAGATAACAAGGGTCTAGCTAATCCTCATGTGATGCGTGGCGTGATGGCCATAATTACCATTATGATTTACGAAGTTCATCATGCGAAGCTTTCGGCAGAAGATGTTGCCATGATAATCTAGTCTGTGAAAGATCGGTATATCAAATTTTCCTGGTTTGCTAAAAGTCCTGGAGTTTGGAATGATATTTCTAAGAATTGGCTTGAATCTACGCCCACTAAGTACCATAACATAGTTTTGGTAAAATCCTACCCTTGCAAAACAAATCAATACCTAATTCTCTGTTTTTAGGTAAATCTTATACTTGGTTGTATTGGTCATTTGTTTTTTAGGGTGAAAAACATCATCTCTCACTCAGACTCAATCGGAGTCTGGCCAGAAATGGTTTACACTTGACAAAATTTTTTGGAGATTGAACATAGAGACCCTTGACTTCCCATGGCTCCTTATCACATCTGAAAAATTCGAGTACCCTAAATGAGTTAAAGAACCGGTTAGAGGCGACCCCTATTTCTAGATTTCATAGATGGTTGGGTTGAATGTGGTGCTTGCTGATGCACTATTTCATTACCCTAGTATACCGCAAGTGTACGGTGCTAAGTAGCTATTTGCAAACAAGGTTGATCCACAGGGACTTATTATGTAAGCTTAGTACACTAATCTTAATACCTCTACTCTATTTTCAAATAAGGAATGGTATTTTATAATCTAAACCTAATATGCATAAAAATAACTAATTAACAAAGAATTTCTTGAGGAACGAGTGATCAAATAGCAAAGTAGACTCGGATAATTAAAGACGTATTTTAGGGCATAGATTTCAATTACAAATTCCTATGTACGATTAACCTAAAACTCTAGACTTTTAAACCAACTATATTGTTTATTAGGCAACACTTATGTTGACTAACCCTCCTCTCGAAGCTGCTAAACTGTTGATCAAATAGGAATAATCACCCTCTCAAGTCGACCAAACCTAAAGACTCCCAAAAGCCCCTAAGCTAATGCCTACATAACTATCTCACTCCTCTCGAACAATATTGATAATTACGCTATGTGTCGTAAGTCTATTAACAAGACACTTCTCGAAGCCGAATCGTTAAACTTGTAGATATTATTCAAAGATCAATTCAAATAAATCATTGGAAGATAACAAACACATAGATAAACAAATATAAATTAGGGTCTAGAATTAAAGATAAAATCAAAACACAATCATTCATAACCTACTTTCTATCCTTAGAACACAACAAGTGTTTAGCTACTCATAACTATAATTAAAAACCAAATCAATTCGTAGACAAACATGACCGGAAAAATCACTAAAAGAAAAGAGATAATAAAACCGGAATCTTGATCTTCGATTATTGTCTCGTCACTCGTTGCTCTTTGATCTAGCTTCCAAGCACTTCTGTGATGATGATTGTGTGTTACTTTCGGACATGGAGGCTTGATTTTATAAGTTGGGGAAGACTAGGGGTGAAACAGGCTTGGAATAGGGCAAAACGGGTAAATTAGCAATTAAGTCGCCTTAAACGACTCGCCCAAGTCAGGAAGTTGCCTCGCCCGAGTTGGTCAACTCGGCCGAGTTGCCAAATTAGCTTCGGCCTAGTCACTGCTCTCTCCCTTAAACGATCTTTGGGGTTCAACTCGGCTTCGACCGAGTCACCAAATAGCCTCGGTCGAGTTGAGTACTTTTGCCCAATCTTCTATTTTCTTCGTTGCATCCAACCTTCTTGCTTGTTTCTTGTCCGGACTTCGTCCAAACGAACTATTTAACCTTTCTATACTTGATTAACACTAAAGCAAGCACAAACACGTCATCTAGCTCAAAATAATGAAACAAGCATATTCCGACTAGATACACATGCAAATGATACCAAATACATCCCTAAATTGACCTAAAATGCATATATATATATATATATATATATATATATATATATACACACACACACACACACACACACTATGTGTATCACTTGCACATATGGGTCAGCGTCGTGGCTGATTGGGTTGGTTTAGGTATTTTGACGTGCCAATCAGGTTCTAAATATGGTTTTGTTATTAATTGAAACGTCTTGGGATAAATATATAGGGAAATTATATTATTACTATTCACGATTGGGAAGAGATAAGATGTTGTATTTTAATTTTTTATATTATGTATTATATATATCATTTTCAAAATTCTAGGGTTTTGAGGTAAGGGGTTTTCATATGTGAATAGGTTGACTGGTTGCTTTGATTCTTTATTATAATTTTTAACTTTTAATTCTGAATTTCTAACAAGTGTTTTCGCTACAGAGATTACAACTAGGTTAGAAAAATAGATATTGTATAGAATGAATCTATGAAGTTTTTGTGCAAAAATATATCTACTTCGAGGAGATCTTCAATAGATTTCAAATAGATAGATAGTGCATAGAAATAAATTTAAGTAATCTTTATGCAACAATATGTCACATTAGAAAAATCAAAAGTATCTACCTTTGTTTTTAAGGAAGCAAAAAAAATAAACAACGGTTTTTGCGGAGCCAAAATAAAAGACCGAAATAAATTATTGGTAAATAAATAATTTTTCGAGAAACCCAAAAAGATTACCTATGATATAACATTATGATTTAGTTCATTATTGAATTTTAATACGTCTTTATGTTATTTAAGGCAGACCAAAAACTCCAAAAAAATCTTGTTTTTGGAACAAAAATAAATTTATATATATGTTACTAATATATAAACAAAAAATAGATTAATTACATAATTTGAAGATCGAAACATCTTTCGTGTTTTTGAAAATTATGTTAATTAGAATAGGAAAAAAATAATGCTAAGGAAAGTCAGATAGTTAGCGAATATTGTGTATGAGTAATGAGAAGTCCTCATACGGACTAATGCACCAGTCGCACGACATAATCTCTTGGTCAAAGTGGGGACCATCGATATTTACCTTTTACCGCTGTGAAAAGGTAAGTGTACTAATGGTACAATGTACCATAGAATGATCCTAAAAAGAAACAAAGATAAGAACTATCTAACTGAAAGGGTGTTTGGCTAAGCATATATCAAATAGCTTATAAAGTTCACCATCATAAAAGTTGTTTCAAGAGTTTTAAGTTAAGAAATTGTTTGCATAAAAGAACTTATAAGCTTGGAATTGAATGAAGTGATGATTTGATGATGAATTTAAGGACTAATTTGAAAGTCATAAATTTAGTGTGGGAAGTGTGTGTATTATGTGTGGTGTGTGAAAGCCGTGTGTAATATATGTGAAGTTTGTGTAGTGCGTGAGAAAGAAGTGTGTAGTGTGTGGAAAATTGTCTAATGTGTGTATGTGTGTATAGTATGTGAATTATGATGGTAACTTACACTACAACAAAAAAGGTCCTTTGTGATACATTCTTTTAGACCACAATTGTGGCCACTAATAAAAGGTCTTTTGTGATATGTTGTTTGAGGCCACAATTGTGGTCATTCATAATAAGTTATTTGTAACTACTTGTTGTCATAAAATTCTTTAAAAAATATTTGAGACCATTTTCAGATTGATTTTAGAGACAACTAATTTTTGTAAAAAATATTTGAGATACATTTGAGACAACTTTTGTCAGTCTCAAATATATTATTTGCGACCAAGTTATTGAGACGACTAATTAGTGACGACATATTGTCTTTAATAATAAGTTGTGACAAATATTCATTATTTGGTAGCACTTTTTGTTGTCACAAAAAACTATTTTTTGTAGTGTTATAAGATCTTTAAAAATAAGATATAATAGAGGAAATTATTTTTTTGTCGCTTATCTAGAAACTTATCATTACATCTTATAAGTTACTAACTCCGTTGTTTTTGGTAGTTTCTTTAGCTTAGGATTAGAAAATTAAGGAGTGAGTCAAATTGACAAACAAGTCCTCAATTAATTTTCCTCTACTTCCTCAAATTTCTAAAATTACCCATTATTTCCTTTATATTATATACGTTTCCAAATAACTAAGGAGTGATATTGGAAGACAGGGAGAAAAAGTAAAAAAAATAACTATTAAAAAACATCTTACAAAGTCTAAAAGAACAACTAGAAAAATTAGAAAAACGAAGGTGGTATTAAATATCTTAATTAGCCAAATACATTTCAAATGCTTATAAACTTTCAAAACCTTAGCCAAATATCCTATAAATGATAAAAAATCTCCGACAAAACCGTATAAGTACCGACAACAAGAACAACACCACCTACGAACACAATAGCACATATGAAGATGAATTCCACTCCAAATCTTCGATAAATTCCTGAAATCTTGCAGTAGCACAAGCAAGGAAGAATGATAGAAGCTGCCACGCTCAGAAAAGCTCCAATGAGCGACATTAGATATCCGAAAAAGGGAACTGATAAGGCCACAACAATGGTGCTTGGTGCTAGAATTGTCCTGATCAATATGCTCAGCCCTCTACTGGGGCGCGATAACAAGCGCTTCTCAAGAGCGTCCACAGTTGGTGTTAGCATCAATGCGTATTTAGCTAATGGAGTCACAAGGGTAGTGTAGATAGCCACTTTCGAGTAGATTTTGTGAGCCGGAAGATTCAACGTTATTTGAGATTCTACCTTTGAACCGAACATCAGATATCCTAAGATTGCAACCAATGCATAGCTCAATGTACTGATTGTAAAGCAGACCAGCAAAACCTGCGAATAATTGAGATAACTTTAACTAGCATATCTAACAAAAAAAAAAATCAATTTTTTTCCGTTAATTTTGGTTATGTTGAATATATAACCTCTAATATCACTGGAATTTCAAACATTCAGTGGAAATTATTGATGTGTTGGTTGAGCTATATATTTATGTGGCAAGTGAAATTAGAAGTGTAAATATTACCTTAGAGAAGTTTTTTTTGTTCCCCATTGAAGTATATAACGTAGGGAAAACTGAAAGAGCACCATAACAGAGGACATAGAGGTTAATTGCAGTAGGAATCCCTTTATAGTTAAAGAGAGTGCCTTTGTGATGAAAGGCGATATCATCGAATACTGTAGCCCAGCATATGGAAGCGATGAGTATGAAAGAGGCTATTACTCCAGTGGCAGAGATGTAAGAGAGAATGGTCATATTATTTAACCACGTAGTAGGCAGCACAATGAGGCCAAAAATGAAGACAAAGCCTTGTCTTCCGCCTATGGCGACACCTCCGATTTGGTATTCTAAATCCGGGAATAAGTTGTGTATATTATCACCCTCAAGAATCAACAAACCTGCAGCTACGATATATAGTTCAGTGTTTATTGCTAGGGAAACCAGCGTCCTTCCTGTGGGCCCGAAGGCTTGATATCCTATATCGGGATAGGTTGTTATGTTGGGATCAATATCCATGCTTCTTTTGATCAGAAGGCCCGTATAGTAAGGAATAAAAGTATCAAGCTTAACCACCCTCCTGAGGCCACTGCATAGGGTATTGACAATGTTCCCACACCAAGCTAATGAACCAAAATATTAGTAACCTTGCTGCTTCTATTTGTGTTTTGTAAGGCATCCTAAATAATTTAAACAACTTTTATTCCAAATTTGTTACTTTTACTTATTTAGTTTTTCTTTTTTTGTATAAAAAAGATTAAAATATATAACTCAAGAGGATTAAAAGCTCAAAGAATAAAACCCACTTCGTTGGAGGGATTAAGGATAGGTAATGAGAATGAAAGACACGTATTTCCATTATTGTTTTATTTTATTAACAACTCCTCCAACACTATTCTATAATATCATTGATCTTCAATCATATATTCATTCCCAATTTTACAACAAACGACCTCTAAGAATGTTCGGTAATCGGTTTATAAACTTTCCTGCCGCTTGTTCTATCAAATGGACCTGATAATTTGTCTACTATAATAAATGTGAAAAAATATATACTCAATTAAATCCTTCAAAACTTGATTTCGTTGAATTCTACTATGGTTGCTCAAAGATCGATTGTATTATATACTGAAAGTACTACTCCCTTCGTCCCGATCCAATTTGCTTACTTTGATCGGACACGGAGATTAAGAAAAAACAAATTTTGTGAAATTTTTTACTTTTGTAAATGTGGAGATTGAATGTGGATATTTTGAGGGGGGAGATTGTGAGAGAAATTTGTCATTTATGGACTAGCAAATTAGATTGAGACCAAAAAAATGAAAGTAGGCAAATTAGAATGGAACAGAGGAAGTACAATATTATGGTTGTGGTTGTCTTTTTAGTTCCGCTCAATAAACTGGACTATTTTATCACCTTTATGACATTTTATAATATAAACAATCCTAATCCAATTTATAACTAACAACATCAAACATCTTTTATTTACCCAAACTTATTTTCACCACTTTATTTACCTCAACCTACAATACTTCAGTCACTCAGCTTTAAGCGCACACACTCTATGTTTACTGCATTATTAATACTTTTTAAGGTTGATTACGTTAAAATTTATAATTTTTTAGTCAATTATCATTTACATTATGTATTAATTTTCTTTTTAATATTTTTTCTATTAATACACGAGGACCAGTGTTAGACTCCAGGTAAAGCTCGAAATTTGAATTTTGATAAAAAGATGTTTGAGTTTGCACTACAATCTGTGATTTGAGTTTGGAATTCAATGTATTTTGAAACAGAATAACAAAAAACTCCGGCATTTAAGCACATTCGACCATGGAAACAAATTATCTAAGAATATGAAGATAGAAGATAAGTGCACTAGCCTATTAAAGCATTGAGGGCGTTGAAGCAGGTTCTGAAGAAAGACGTAGAGTCCGAGTCCGAGTGCTGTTGTGGAGCAAACTTGGCATCCAACAATGGTATGACGATGCCATCTGCTTCGGGCTTCATCTTCAACTTCAAACCTGATTTCCAGCCTTTCTTCTGTATTCGACCTACATATTGAAATATTGAATATGTCTGGTTTTTTATGCATACTGTTGTACTATATTATAAACACTTGCCCAGAGCAAGTCATTGACTTTACTATTTTATATCGATAAACCTATGTGTCCTGTGTCCGGATCCTTATTTTCGCAATGCCAAAGTTTAATACGCATCAGTTGAACTTTACAATTCGTGGTGGATATCACAATTTATTCTTAAAGACATCAAAATAAATGGTACCTTTAATTATAAATATTAATATCTTCTTACCATGATACCTTTATCCAAAACATGTAATACATTTGTACAAAAATACTTATACAATTTTGTTTATGATCACAATTAGTGCACAAGAGACCTCTTATATGTTAACGTGTTTTAGTCGTTTAAAATATCTATTATGTCCTTTAATTAATTGGAATATATTTTATTTTATGATCCAAATCCAAATCGGAATTTGAAATTTTGACATTCTCTTTTTTAAATTAAAAAATACTTTCTGCTTCTTTGATATTTGTTTTACAGTTTTCAAGAAAAAGTTTCTCATTTTTTCGAAAAAGGAAAAATCGGTGAAAATACTATATACTCCCTTCGTTCTAAATGAATTTGTACACTTTTCGTTTTCGTCCGTCTAAGCAAACTTGCACACTCCTAAAAAGAAAAGTTATAATATAATCTCCATTCTCAAAATTTCCACACTCAATCTCCACTCTCAATCAACCTTTGAAAAGTCAACAAATCCTCAAAAAGTAACTTTTTCCTTAATATGTGTGCCAATCCCCCTTTGCAATTTCATTTGGGACGGAGGGAGTATGTTGGCTTTTTTGTTCATGATAATATCCTGTGGGGGAGAATTGCATCAAATACTTCCTCCGTCCCGACTAACTTTTCCTACTTCCCAAAATAATTGTTGGCTTTTTTAGTTCATGATAATATCCTGTGGGGAAAATTGCACCAAATACTCCCTCCATCCCGATTAACTTTTTCTACTTCTCATTTCGGTCCGTCCCACTTAACTTTTCATACCATTAAAAAATAAATTTTCTCTCATAATCTCCACACTCAATCTCCACCTTTAAAAAAGTCAAAGAAAAAGCAAAATCTATTTTTTCTTAATATCCGTGCCCGGTCAACTGTGAAAAGTTAGCTGCGACGGAGAGAGTATTTTTTAACTTTACCTATTTGCATAAAATGTCCTCTAACTTTTACTCTTGCATAAAATGTCCTATAACTTACAAAAAGCGGTCCGCTTTATCCTTCGACCTGTTATAGCCGGTAACGCAATAGGTCAACAACCTAGTTGGCATTTTTTTTCACATGTGGCAGCAATTTTTTGTTTTTTTTTTTAAATGTTTAACTAATTGGTGTCATGTGACATTTATTTAAAAACAAGAGTAAAAATAATATGAGTCTTTAAGTCTAATTATCCTTCATCGACATGTACTTCCTCATCCTCATCGTCGTCCACCTCACGCCTACCAGCTGCATTTGAGTGCTTGAATTGAGGATAGAGTCATGTCGCTGGAGGCCGTCATTCTAAGTAGAGCTGGCAAAACTGGCCTGACCCGATGGGCCGGCCCGTTTAGCCCGAAATATAGAGTGGGCTGGGCCGGAATATTAAAGGCCCGAAAAAATTCGAGCTTTTTTTGCCCGGCCCGAACGGGTTTTCTTTTGGCGGGCCAAGCCCGGTCCAGCCCGAAGGCCCGCGGGCCGGCCCGATGGAATTGAATTTTTTTCCCCTCCCGAATAAGAAAAATTTAGGAATTAGGTAATATCTTGTGTACTATTTAAAACATGTTTTTCTTTTTTCTTTTGCTAGCAGAGCATAAATGTATCTATTTACCGAGAAATTAAAATATTTGACTAATTTAATACTCTGTTTCTTCAGTTTTATTAACCGAAGATGGAAAAATGAATTGGATCCAAGCATGCTCATTAATTATTATGTGTCGAAAAATGAAAAAATGATTAACATGTAGTATAGTACGTACACAAAAATTAAATAACTTGTGACGTGTAGTATATAACTATATATCATCATCCATTCCTTCTCTTTTATTATTATTATTATTGTTATATATGAGGGTTGAGACATGCCTATAAATTAATAGATATCATTTCATATTGCAACGAATAGTAATATATTATCTTCCGATCAAGTTTTTTCTTAAGAGAATTAAATTGAAGTTCGCCTCAATATATAATTCTACTTCATGGTTAAAGTAACAAAAAAGAAAAAAAAAAAAAAAAAAAAAACTCATTGGTGGGCTTTTTTGCCCCGATAGCCCGATGGCCCGAGGTCTTCCGGGCCGGGCCTAGCATTTCTAGGTCTGAAATAAATCGGACCCGGTCCGACTCGGCTCGAACTTTCCCTTTGCCCGACTGAGCCCGGCCCGGCCCGGCTGCCCGAATCGCCACCTCTAATTCTAAGTTTATTTATGAAGGTTTATAATTTATAAATTGAAATTAGAGCGATGTCGCTGGATTATTATTTAGAGCCTCAAGCTCAGAATTGAGGATGGAGCCATGTCTAAAGATTATTACTTAGAGCTTGTATTTCTATTTACAAATTAAACAATTTCGGAGGTCAGAATTTGGGGCGATCTGAGTCATGCTTCATTATTTCTGAGTTTAACCGTGGTGTTGGAGGTCAGGATTTGGGGAGATTTGAATTAATTTAAATTCCCAATTTCATCAACTTACAACTCAGACATCAATTGTCGATTTCAACATCATCTGCCATTAAATGGAGCGCAACTTGCACTTTAGACGTAAACTTGCACTTCAGTGTCTAGTTCTCTTAGAGGTTTCCTCTACGTGGGAAAATCACATGTAGTTTGATTGCGACTTCTACAGATTCTTGTTGTTTATCTTTCTCGTTGTCATTCTACTTGTGCTCCATTAATGGCATATATTTGGCGATGACCAAGAGAAAAAGTGGATGTTTTTATCTTCCACGTCTGCAGATTCTTATTTTTCCTCTTCTTTTGTTGTTTTTAATAAATGTCACATGACACCAATTATTTAAAACATTAAAAAAACGAAAATAGGTTGCTACATGTGAAAAAAACACCACCTAGGTTGTTGACTGGTTGCATGACCGCCTATAACAGGTAAACGGATAAAGCAGGCAACTTTTTGTAAGTTAGAGGACATTTTATATAAGTGCAAAATTTGGAGGACATTTTATGTAAATAGGTCAAGTAAAAGGATATTTGTTGCAAATTTTCCATACCTTGTATATTTACCCCCGTTACTTGCTATTGCAGGCAAACAACAGGTAATATGACTAATGTGGTGTCCATGTGTCTTCATTTCTCTGATATATAATTAATATACACTTTATATTATGATTTGGGTAAAAAAGGAAAAGTCAAAAACAAAATTGAAAATAATTTAAATGTTTGTGAAAATTATTTTTCAAAATAAAATAAAAACATGAAAAATTATTTAAGAAATATCTATAAAGTTAGTAATAAAACTTCTATAAAATATTAAAAATATTATAAAAACGATAATTATTTTATAAATCTAGATGCTAATTTGAAAAATTCATAATTATTTAAACATATAAAAAGTATTTAAAAAATATATAATTAATTATAAAATTAAAATTAAAAATATTTGTAAATAGAAATATAAAATGTGAAAATTAATTTTTATTTTTACTTTTAAGTATGGTACATACAATAAGTCCCCCCCCCCCCCAACTTGAAGAACCTAATTTAAATTATTCTTTTAGATTATATGTGTGTGTGTGTGTGTGTTTTTTTACAATGATTTTATTATA
The DNA here is from genome assembly GCA_958295605.1 of Ajuga chamaepitys. Taxonomy (NCBI): domain Eukaryota; kingdom Viridiplantae; phylum Streptophyta; class Magnoliopsida; order Lamiales; family Lamiaceae; genus Ajuga; species Ajuga chamaepitys. The sequence goes on along the minus strand of OY282506.1, from coordinate 20,528,838 downwards.
CCAACATTATTTATGGTATAAGTTATTTTTTGATAATATTATTTTTAGCAATAAAAAAAAAATAGCTTTTATATTTCTTTTTACAAATGAGTTTCTAAAATTTGAAACTAATTTCGATTTTATGAATTAATTATAAATTTTTCAAATACTTTTTAGATCGTTAAAGAATTTCTAATTTTTAAAAATTAACATCTAGATTTTTAGAATAATATCTTTTTTTATAATATACAATCATTTGCAGCAATTATATTCCTTACTTTAGAGTCCAACTTTGATGCACATTGGGCATCGATGCACCTGGATTATTTTCTGCCGTTAGATTTGGTCTTCCCATAATCTAACCGTTTGATTAAAATAAGACTCTCTGTCCTTATACTTGTTACCGATTCTTCCCATATTGATTAATTACCGATTTATTAATTATAATATTATCTCCTAAATCATCTTTTAATATTATTACCTATTCGTCGTCCTCAATGTTTTCCTATTTTTTATTTTATTTTTTACTCTATAAAAATGTTATTTTTCTTCGTAAATAATGATAGAAATCATCTTCTTCTCCCTAGTTCTAACTCAACCTAAAATTGAATGTCTAATCATTTAGAAAAATAAAAATAAGAGTTTTGCCTTCTTTTTTGTTGATTTGAATTTCCGATTCGGTTAAATACCGAAAATTACAATTTTATTCTTTAAATTTCTCGAGTATGTCACACGGATCTTCTTCGAAGTCATTTAAAGCCCTATATTTGTGTTATGCAACCACAATGCGAAGGCCGATGAGTTTCTATCCACCAACAACGAAAATTCGACGCTAAGGTTTGCTTGCTGCCCGTTCCAATTGGTAAAGTCACGTCGAATATTTCGCTCAATATATGATTAGGAATGTGGTGGCATGCATTTTAATTTTGGTTTTTGGTAACCTAGTTTAATGTATTAGTTTTCAGTCCACCCAAAATTGAGTTGTTTTTTTCGTTGTAGTTGGTTGTGTGCCTAAATTATGCCGCGTACATGTTACCCTTTGCTTAACTAGTGGAATCGGTGTTATGTGTTTTTACGCTTAGAGTTATTCTACAATTATGTATTTAATTTATAAGATTTTCGGAATATTCATTAGGGGTGACAATTTCTGACACGACACGAACAACCCGACACGACTAAACCTGAATTTTGAGGGTTAGGGTTGACATGAACCTGACTCGGGCCAGAAACAGGTCGAACCTGACCAACACGAAGAAAAATGGGTCGGGTCAGGTCAACCTGCCGGTCAACCTGTAACCCGTTTAAAAAAAGAAAAAAAAAACAAGAAAAGCACAACAATAAACTAAAGTCGCTGAATAGATTGTGGAATTTGAAAACTATTTTGAGATCAAAATAGAAAAAAGTGAAAAAATACAAAAAACGAAGTATTCACCTCACATTCTCGCTCTCTTCTTATTTGCACCTCTTCAAACTTTAGAGGCAATTCAATCTTCTCTTTTCACATTCACAAATCTGCCGATCTGCGCCTCGCAGCTCCGCCACCACAACTCCGCCGTCATACTCAACGTCACAGCTGCGCGCAACCAAACAGCGCGAGAGGAGTCACACCCAACAGTGATGGCGAGAGCTTCTTTGTTGAGGGACAAAACTAAAAGACTCTTAATTTGCTGATCTTGTGAATGCCACGTGACATAGGTTGGATTCGGCTTCAAGACAGAAGCATCAACAAAATTGAGATTGGGGGACGACGACTAAAGTGTGTCGTCGATATATTTGAGGAGACCCTGGCAGTTGAGAAGAGGCTCGACCTGACTATGATAGAGCATGTAATTTTTGGACGAAAGCTTGACAGTGATCATATGGATAAGTGTCGCAAAGCGAAGGACATTAGTAGAAGAAGAAGCCATTGATGTTGAAGTAAGAGAGGAGGGGGAGAGAAAGTTGCGGCAAGAAGAAGGATAAGGCTGTGGAAGAAGCTAAGCGAAAACCCTAACATCTGATACCATGTATGAGATTATGATTTCATTGCACTTTGAGTTTTACAGGATACTAATATATATACATGAAGATTACAACATATTATAAGAAATCATCTCTATACATAAGGAAAATATATTATCCTCAAATATCTTGATTATTTCCTTATCACAAGCATCCATGCTACAAGGAAACTTTATTACCATTGTCTATCATTTCAATCTTGGGGTGAGGTATTGTTATTCTCTTTGTTATCTCATAAAAATATTGTATGTTTCCTTTCTTGCAAGTTGCTAGTTTGATGCATCTAGGTTAAGAAAGCTCATGTCAAGTTTCAAGGAGAATTGAAGGTATTATAATTGTTGAACATCAAGTCTCAATATTCTACATGTGTCTCTTTGGATATTTTTATATTCTTAGTCATGGACCATCACATACCTAAAAATGAAACTAATTAATCTATTATTTGCATTCTATTTTGCACAAGAATGTGGAAGGTGATTGAAGAAAATAGATGCATTGAAATTATTAATGTCTTAGTAGTTTGTTTCTATATCGAGAACTTCGTTTTGGTTTGATTGAAGATCTTGGTTATTAAGACAAATTTTAATTATGATGATGTGTAATTCGATTTCGGATTTATATTCGAACTATTTCATATACATTGAACTATTTTGTTTTGATTTTCATGTATTCTTTTGATTAAATATTATTTTGTTGTTTTGAGTTATTTTTAATTTCGGGAAAATCATTGAATAAAGTGTCACCAACGTTGAGACAAGAAATATTAAAGAAAGAATCACTAATATAGAGACACTTGAATTTGTATCATAAAAATAGTGGGGCTCTACATTTGTGGAGAAGAGCCGGAACACTTAGGGTTCTATTAGAACTACGCGCAAAACAAAATATAAAATAATTGAAAATGAAGCAGTAGAAAAAACAAACTACGCTTTGTATTTTATAATTATAAGTTGTAAATGGTTCGATGTATGTCTTCCAGTATTATTATTACTATATTCCTAAAATAATTGTTATTACTATAGGTTTTGTCTTATCTGGTTACTTTTAAAGGTTACGGACCTCTTTAATTTTTTACACTAAGCTTAATTAATAAGTGTTAGGGGCTAATACATTTTGTTTTGTTTTGTTTCTTATAGAAAATACCATAATTTAAATTATTCTAAATGAAAATTTTAAAATTAATTGGACAATATTAAATACTCTTTCCGTTCAGAATAAACTAGCACACTTTCCATTTTCTTTGTCCCAAGCAAACTTGCACACGTCTTAATAAGGAAAGTTATAACACAATCTTCATCCTCAAAATCTCCACCATCAATTCACTTCTGAAAGTCAACAAAATTGCAAAAAATAATTTTTCTTAATATGTGTATTCATTTGCATGTGCAAATTCATTCGAGACAGAGAGAGTATCAATTAGTGGTGGCACATTTCCCCTAATCAGAACTCACTAATTGACACTTGAATGTTGAAAAAATGGCGGTAAATTTTCCACCCAAATAGAATACTTATTTGTTAAAATATTTGAAAAAAAATGGTTCACCAAAAGTGAATTATGGCCAAAAAGAAAAAAGAATAGATAGAGTTTCTCTCTCTCTCCACACCCTTCCTAACTCTTGTTTCCCCTTCGCCAGTTATTCTTTCCACTGTCGTTCCTTGTGCAATCAACATAATGAAGTTTCCCAATTTTTCGTTTTCTATATCTATATGGGGAAAATTGATAAAAATGTTCTTTAAGTTTGCCATAATTAAGGAAATACTCCCTCCGTCCCGCTCAGTTTTGCACACTTTCCATTTCGATCCGTCCCGCTCAGTTTTGCACACTCCAAAAATGGCAAATTATTTTTAGAGTTATTTACATAATTGCCATTAATGAATTCAGTTTTTGTTTAAGATTAGGTGCTAATCATATTAAAAAGTTGGGCTAACCTATAATTAGCAGCCAATTAATTAGCCCATATACCCAACCCAATTGACATTACCCAGCCCATTTCCTTCAGCCCGTTTTTTAACTCAGAATTTTGGAACCCTAGTTTCACTCCCACTTCAGTTCTTTCTTGTTCTTTTCTACGCAGCCGGAGTTCATCTCTTCCACTCAAACCCTAAATGATTCACGCTGTAAATCAAGCAATCCCACTTCCGATTTCTGTCCATCTTTGATCCGTCCCTACCAAAAATATTTCCTCTTCCTAGTTTCGAGGTTTTGATGGACGATTCTCCGGAGATTGAAGGTTATGTCCTGGATTATGAAGAATCGTTCGTCTACGAAACAGAGTTCAGTGAAGCCGATCCGTGTCCACTTTCAATTTTTGGCCTCGCATCCAGCCCAGATCCGGATTTCACTTCTGTTCCGGAAACGAATCTCGCGTCGATTTCTGATGTGGCTCCGGCATGCGAGTGGTTTACGGCTGAGGAGCTGAATAGTCACTACATGCAATGTCTCGGATTGTGGGTTCCGGCTATATTCAGGTCTACTTATCTAACCTTAACCATTTTAAGGGTTTTTTATTGTCTAAGCATGATTGTGCTGGTAGTTTAGTGCAAAATGATGTGAAACTCTGATTAGGCCCTAAATTGCTCACTGTCTTTGCTTATAATTGAGGTTGGTTCAGGATAAGAACTGATGTTGCTTGCTCTGTTGTTGAGGGTACTCACTGATGTGGTTTGTTTGTGATGCATGAACTGATTATTTGGGAGTTGAATAAGTTGCCCTCTTCGTGTCTGTTTGCTGGATTTTAGCCGAATTCGTGCAAAATTGAATTTCTTATGTTGACTGTATTTTGGCCGGATTTCAAAACTGTTTAGTTTCTGTTGGCTGGATTATTTTGAGGAAAATGCAGGTATTTTGGCCGAACTGATTAAATTGTTTGCACCTAAACTCCAGTTTTAGTTGCTAACAGTATACGAATGGAATGTGTTGGTAGTTTAGTTAAAGTGATGATTTCTTTCTGATTTACTTAAGCTGCCCATTTTTTTGCTGGAATAAATGCTGGTGGCTAACCTAAATGATGATTTTAGTTGATTGTTCTCTGCCACCCGTTTATTTGTTGTAAATTGTGATGATTGGTTAATTAAAATGATGATGATGGGAGTTGGTTACTTAGAAGCTGCCCCTTTCTTTTATTGGAATAGTTTTGGTAGCTTAAACCGAACCCGATGATGACATCTTTCTAAGGGTATAGGTTAAAAAAAGACAACAATAAAATGAATTTTGTCTCAAAACTGTTCTTCATTTACCATAGCCTACATGTTTACAGCCTACGCAAAACGAACACATGTATCTTGTGTTTATGCTGTAAACACAAGACTAGTACAAAATGATTTTCTGATTTGGCTAACCTAGTAATAACCCAATTCGTTTAACAAACCACCAATTTCATAAACCCCCCAAGCTGTTATTTTTCAATCAACCACTCAATAGCTTCTCTCACAGTTGATTCCTCTACCTCTAAAGCCTGTGGCAGTGTCCCTTCCCGTGTTAACGCTGCCTTTCCCATATGAGGGAGCTTGTGATTGTTGTTCCCCTTCGATTTCATGACTTCAATCATGCACTGTTATAGGCTTAAAAAAATGTTGTTCAGCTTTGTGATTTCTAAATCTTCATATGACTTTAGAACATTCTTGACCAAATCTTCAACATTCTTTGAGGGTGTCTCCACTTGTATGGACTGTATGGCTCTAAAATAGCCCAAATCAAGCACGTTGGTATCAGGGGAATTAGGGGGCTGGCAGATAAGCTGAATATTAAAACCGTCCGATGAGGCAGCAGCCCTAAAATCTGGATCATGATTGTTGATATGTGGTTTAGCATTATCTTGCTGAATCAATATTTGTTTGCTTAGCCATTTGGCTTTAATTGCTGGAATAATCTAAAATTTGGTAGTCGGAATGCAAAAATATCAAGCAAAATATGGTAATTCTATTCGCATATGTGTACGCTTTGGGAATAAAAACATAGTAAAGTCACCAATGTAGCCGTGTATGTTGCATTTAGGAGACTTACTGATTTAAAGCTAGATGATGAAGAGTTTCTGATAGCAAATTAAAAAACCTGATTTATCAAGCAATCCTTTATCACTTGCTTTGTAATTGACTCGATTGGTTAGTAACCAATGTACCCCGTTGTCTATTTATGCTGTTTCTGAGTGCTGGTGCTTGTGTTGTGAAAGGAAAAATTCCAACCTTTCCATCAAACAAAAGTGCCCCCACAGGGCTGTATTGGGGTCGGAAAATTGCAACACATGAACATGACTTTGGAAATGTACCTCTTTGACTTGCATGTCCTATAGGGGTCTTCCTCCTCAGCTAATTTGTAACCCCTTTCCGATGTTCGCTGCATGTAGAACCATTTTTCATCGATGTGTATTATGTTATGCATGGTATCGTACCTGATTTTATTGTTTAATGTATCCATATGCAAGCAACTGAGGCTGTATTTCAGCCTTTGTACCATATTCGGCTCGGTAAGAGCGAGCTTTATGGCATTTGTGTGCGCTTTAATCAAACCCGATTTTACCCATCGTCCGACTTTGCTTTTGCTGACTTTCAGCTCCACAGCTAACCTTCTTATGGTGCCTCGTTTTGAGAACGAAATTGACTTCATTAATTCAGTATCGAGATCGACTTTTTGCTTACCGCCATTTACTTTTTTGTTAATGAAAGATAACGGTGTCCTTTCTAATATTTGCTTCTTTGCAGATTCCCAAGTGTATTGAATAGTCCGCCGGGAAACTCCAAATGATCCTGCCGTAGTCTTGATTTGGCCTTTATGTACGACTCCATCGGTGCTATGCCCCATCAAAAACTGCGAGATCAAGGTGCGGTCTGATGGAGACAATTTAGGGCCTTTTCTGTTGTTAGTCATTTATGTAATTTTTTGTTCCAGCTGTAAACTCAAATCTGTTGGCAGCATTGAATGTGATTCAATGCTGTTTTTGGTGTATTTATTGAGTAGGTTTGATGTGATTAAAATTTTGGAGGGACAATTCAAATGTATTTTCAGTTTTTGTTGCTGTAATTTTGGTTCAGGTTTCTTTTGGATTGGAGGGAAAAAAAAATTCCAGATTTTTTTAAGTGTAATTTGAATTTTGTTGCTTGAATTTTTAGTCTCACTGTTTTCACTGCAATTGGATTGCTGGAATTTTTAGTCTCCTTGTTTCTTTTGGGTTCAGGTTTCTTTTGGATTGGATTGCTGGAATTTTGTTGCTGAAACCGGTTAAATGGGGGGGAAAGATTAGTGTAAAAATCTCCCCCCCTGATTTTTCACTTAAATAGCCTTGAACAGTAAAAGCAAAAGCAAAAAGCAGACTTTTCTTAACCTCCGTGCCTAGCTCAGTGTGCAAAACTGAGCGGGACGGAGGGAGTATCTTTTAAATTTGATACTTTTTAAAAATACCCCCTAAGTTACAAAAAATTGATAAAAATGTACCGTTACCCAGAAGGTTACGGGCTAACGTAGAATTAATTTTTAGGAAATTGGTAAAAATGCCCCTTAAGTTTTCCATAATTAAAAAAATGTCCTTCAAGTTTGACACACTACAACAATTCTGCAAAATGACAACGGTGGAAAACCGTTGTCGTTTGCTATAAATGAGCGTTGTTGTAACTGGCGTTGTAGTAGACCCCTACCTACCACGACGGTTTTTTACCGTTGTCGAAGACCTTTACCACAACAGTTTTTAACCGTTGTGATTGACGTTTACAACTACGCTCATTACAACGCAACTTAACCGTTGTCGACTGTTTCACAACGCTTATTGTTAACAACAGTTATTAACCGTTGTCGTTTGAGCCTTTACAACAACGATCACTTCAAGGGTTTTTGACCGTTGTGGTTTTAATTTTTACAACAACATAAAGACAACAGTTTTTTACCGTTGTCGTTTAACCTTTATAATAAAGGTTTTTTACCGTTGTCATTTTTAACTTTTATTAGGTATTATTTTCCTGTTTTAATATTTTTAAATAATTCAATATAAATAATAAATAATTCACAAAGAATAAATCATGAGAGAAGCGATGATAAAAAAAATACAAGAAAAGATAAAGCAACCAATAAATCATAAACCCCACACGAATTCACACATTCGCACAAAAATCCATGTGAATCTAACAAAAACCCAATCCGAGAATCAATCATGGTTATAGTCAGAAATCAATCCAAATTTGCTGTTAACCTCCTCCTCTTCTTCTTCATCATCTTTGGCGTCCCACAAGAATCGAGCATATGAATCCAAAACATAGCTGCACAAAAACCAACATTACGACAGTTTTAACAAGTCAATTTCAACGGAAGTTCACTAAATTTTGATTATAGAAAGTGATGAAAATGAGTTAATTAAAAGTTATTTTGTAATGATTAAGATGTTTGGATGATTACTGAGACAATTATTGAATAATGTATTGAATTATGTAAGATGATTGATGAGAGAGAGATAGTAGATGTTGTTTTTTCGAGTGGGTGAAGTAAGTTGGATTCAGCCAATATAAGAAGTAAATCTTGCACATGTTCTCATTTCACCTATCCTGACATAATACATATATAAAATAAACAAAATTGTTAGTAGTTGAAAGATCTTTCTATGCTCATATTAGACTGGGGACAATACAAATAACACAAGAGCCCCTAACCAAACATTGAAGGTAGAAATGTGTCTTAACCTGAATATAGATATATATATATATATATATATATATATATCATATTTGATATTGACACCTCATATCATTTATTAAAAAAAGAACCAAAATCCAAATCCTTAATATAGCCCTCAATATTTCCCTTTTTCTTTTTTGGTTGGCAAGGGGCATATAAGGATGCGTCCACAGAACCAAAATCCAAATCCTCTTCAATTTGTGACATACAATCACTCTTATAAGGCAATAATCATTCAACTTTATCTATCTAAAAGCATAAAAGAATCAATGTTCATCCAGAAATTTCATGGAATGTTGATACTAACCTTGCGTTTCAGTGATTTGCCCTCTTCACCCACTTCTGCCATCTAGCATTACCTTCTTCAAGTGCATTGCTACGATCACCATTGTCGTAGGCAGCTAGCAAACTAGTAGCAACTTCAGATAACTTAACTTCCAATACAGGTTTACCTTCAGGGCTGAGGAAAAAAGAACAATAAAATTAAAAAAAAAAAAAAAAACAACAATTCTTACAAGCATAAATTATGATTTACAGCAGAAATATTTGTCATTACATGTCTCACATCTTTATGATTATATACATAAATAGATTGCGACTAGCAATAAGGGATGGTTTCTTGGGTACACAAACCACTGCACCAACAAAATCGTCATATTTTAGTCATGGGAAAACTCCGATTGAAGCGTTATAACCAATTACTTCCTCTTTCGGTGAAATAGTCTCTCGTAACTTAGCTACTTCATTTCTTCCTCGCTAAAAATGCTATGTTACGAGTCTCCTTTTGTTTGTATTTTTTAGTGTTTACATATTATGTCCATGGTTAAAAGATTTTGCGTATCAGCATTTTGACCGTAAAGACGTATTTCAAAAGGCAACTGAGGGGTTTCTCCTACTTCTGACAGATAAAACTCTACTATTGGTAAATGCCTTCCGAGATACTTGCATCGCCTGAGCAAGCCCGACTCCAGAAAATGATTATACGTCACAATGAAGGACATATAAGGCGTTGTCACATTATTGTGAAGAAAGCATATTATTGTTGGACTTCCTCTGAACCAGAACTTATATATTCATCACAGTGATGGAAAAATTTAATAGATGCTTATAATGATGTAAAAAATAAAATGACCAACATGCTCACAGATTCTAAATTACCTGGCTAGGGTTGAATGTAAAGGATAAGATAGAAGGTTTGTAAGAACAGTGTCAGCATCCGTTATCACGTCAATTCCATCCTTTAGAAGCTGGACAGCTTCCTGATCATAGCATCAACAGTACATTACAGTCATTATTAAGCCCAGGAAATGCAACTTTTTAACAGAAGGTTATGAGTGATTTGCCGTGAAGCCTGTGATAATTGTCACCGTCGACTGAACAGTTTCTAAAGAAGGATAGTATACTAAACAAGCTGAAAGCAATTATGTGTCAGAAATTTCGACAACCTCCAAATTATATGTGAGCATGAGATGAAGGCACACCAAATATTTATTATCAAAATAAATAAGGTTGTTTATGCTTCTACAGTTCACAACAGAAATAAAATGGGAGAAAATATTATACTTCTACAAAGCTCCCTTCTGATTCTGTTATCATGCCAACGCTCACCAATAAGCTTGGTTAATTTTTCTGATGGAAGAGATCTCAAATGTTGACCATTCATCCACCTTGCATAATAAAAAAGTATATGCTGAAGAGATGAGCAGTAATAATCAAAGAGACTAATCTTTTGCAAGAAATAGAACAGGAAATGAGAGTGTCAATTTTCATGTTTCTATGCACAATATATGCTACTCAATAACCTTGGCTAAATCAAAACCACAACAACCTTAACTTGGCAGAATCAAATACAGCTCCACTTTTATTGACACGCTCAATTGTGAATGTTTCAACTGACATCAATGTCGGAACATTGATGTCATGAAAATAATGATATCATTTTAAACTGCAATAAACATCACATAAACATGATTTTTCATAAGAAGAATAACTAACCTAGTTGATCGAGGGTGAAAAATTAATTCTCAGTACCATCACCCCAACCCAATGATGCAAGATTGTTCACCATTGCTTGAGGCAGAAAACCCATCTCCTTGAACTGTCAAAGGTAAATTTCAGTTAGAAATATGTTACTCGAGGAAAAGATGAAGGAAAATCAACAGCAGAGAAAACCAAAGGTAGTATTTTTCGAAACATGGAGTTGCAGAATCTAAATTAACCTAACTGCATGAAAAAGTTTAACGCTGAATAACCTAACACTGTATAGGTATCATCCAATTCTCAGTTTGAATAATACGTAGCAACAAACAGTATCATCTATTCTCAGCTTGAATAATACATAGCAGCAATAGACATCATCTAATTCTCAGTTTGAATAATACGTAGCAACAACTAGATATCAGCTAATTCTCAGCTTGAATAATAAGTATCATCAAATTCTCAGATTGAATAATCTGTAGCAGAAAATAGATATCATGTAATTCTCAGCTTAAATAATAAGTATCATCTAATTCTCAGCTTGAATAATACGTAGCAGCAAATAGATATCATCTAATTATCAGCTTGAACAAAACGAAGCAGCAAATAAATATCATCCCCCAATCACAGTTAACAATCCCAACGGAATAGAAATTACCATTCTCTGATCCTATTATTGAACAGAATCCATGTTATAAAAGTCTTTTATACAATAACACATGCCTAAAAAGAAACCTAGAAACAAATACAATCTGCTCCATGCAACAGAAAAAAAAAATCATTGGAGAAGAGCTTCAAACAATAAAAAAGAGTCGAAGAAGAAGAACGAGTAATGACGAACCAATAACGCCGATTATAAAGCGAGCGAGGCTAACTCCGTGCATCTTCGCAGAAACACGAATTCAACTTCTGGAAAGTAGAAATCAGGGAGAAGAAATAAGAGAGAAACAGAATTTGGTGTGTGAATTATGAGGATACAACAGAACATCGATGGAGTTGCTATTATGGATATCAAATCCAATAATATAATATCATTAACAGTATATCGCCACTGACTTAGTTGTTTATACAAGACACATCTTGATTTATTTTACAATTGAATCATCTTATGGAATTTCCTCTGATGGAAAATGTGAATGCAGTAGCAGAGGCCTGTTGGTACTTTATTTAATGACCATGATGGTAAATACTAGATCAAAGCATGAAGCCAGGTATGACTATGCAGATTATAGTAGTAACAACAATTAATAAACAATACACAGGGTTCAATATGTTAATGGGCCTTAAGTTTTAATGAAAGAAGAAAAAAGGAAAAAAGATAATAAAAAGTTCCAACATTAAACCATACCATACCTGTGCAGGTCCAAGTTTAGCTAGAATAGTATCATCATGCTTGGGGGTAATAGGGTTGTTTGAAAACTCTGGCAAAGACTCCTGGCTACAACTGAATGAAGTATAATTTTTTTCCTTTGAAGTCGAATTTGTATCTGATGCTTCTGTACTAAGCTCGAACTCACTGCCATTTGGTGCTACTTCAACTCATTGTATACTGTATTATTTTATAGCAGAGAAGAGAGAACCATTTGCAGAGTAATGATTTAGATGAAAAGGAGTACAAAATAATTGGCAAAATTTCATTGGGTGACCATCGAATAGTACCTTTAATGTGTGGGCTCCCTCTAGGACAAGAGAAATGGTGTTCAAATACAATGGTATTTTTTACATTATGTTCATCATTCACGTGAGTAAATTAGCAGAAATAGAAACTGGAAAGCAGGTACGTGAAGTTTACATGTTCTATCACACTGCATGTTTTGACTTTCATACTACTCAAAGCAAATATGAATATCTCAATATTATTTTTTTAGTCTGTAATTGATCTAATTGCCAAGAGTGCTTTCTCTAGCGATTCCAATCTGATTTGTTATGAGATAGAGTATGAAGACAAACCTGAAGAACGCTCACATCCAGAGAACTGAGTTGAGGGCTACCTCTTGCAATAACTATTATTCCAGCATCTTCGATTTGGTGAAAGCCACTTACATTCAGATGATGTAAGGAGAAACCTTGACCTATTGATATCAGTGCTGCATCACCTATTCTGATAATCATCATACAGAAGAAATATCAAACCCAAAATACGTTTAGCAATAAAAGAGGTGTTCTTGATAAACCAATAGTGAAATCATGTTTGAAAATCACAAGTTCAGACAGACATCAAAGAGATCTTAAATAAATAATTGGTATCTATTGGATTGTCTTTACTTTTCTCATAGTGAAATCTAACAATGCCCAAGTATGACTCTTCCAAATGATCGACTGAGTGGTTGTTTTAATGCTAAAGCCATTGTGGTTGCATTAATAATTTTGGGATCAGTCAAATGAGATCAGAAAGAATTCTGAAACTACAGTTGAAAATTGGAAAATTTAACGTACCATAACAACATTTACTCAAAATCAAGTCGTGAGTTCAAGAGAGAATCTCTATCATCGCCTCGGAGTGTATGGTCTTCAGTTTTCCTACGAGATGCTTATTTTTTAACTAGTGTTCGTTCTGCGTCACTAAATTGGTTGTGGCTTACATCAGTTAATAAACAATCGTGATGATTTCAGTAACATTATTTATTGTATAAGCATTGTCCTTCCAGTGATTTGTTCACCAATTTCAGTAGAAGTCTAAGTTAGTGATCTTTAAGATTTACTTTGCATTCAGGTCAACATTAGAGAGTTTTAGGCACACGGCGTAGATGCAACTTCCTCATAGAATTAATCAAGTCAACTTCTTCTATAAAAAGATGTATAATGAATCCGTAAAACGTGTTCATGCGATGACCATATAATGTAGGAAAAGATATAGAATAGTTATATAAAAGAGGATCCAAATCCAATAGTGCGGAGACGGGCATGGACAACCGTTATGTCTTTATGTAGGAGGAACACTTCCCTAAATTATAACTTAATGGCCAAAACAAAACAATCCCAACAAAATATCCTTTGACCTCAATTCTTGTTAAATTCCATATATATATATATATATATATATATATATATATATATATATATTTCAAGTTGAGAGAGATGAACACAGTTGCAGAGGATGTGTTTCTACAATGCTTAAACAGAAGCATGACGACTCATCAAACCGAGAAAGAACGAAGACCATATCACAGAAACTGCAGCTGTGCACTTCACAAATCAAAAGACGGTAAAGCTACTACTGCACCGTGTTCGCATCACAAGACTGTTGCGATTAAAAAAAAAAAAGCACCTTTCTTGGCAAACAACATCCCAAATCTGCGCCTTGTCATTCCTCTAGTCGACCATAGGAGTTCGATTTTGAACTTCGACGCCGATTGTGGACTTTGAGTCCAAACTGAACTCATTCCTGACAAAACGCGCCAGGTGCTACGATTTCCCCACCACTGAATCGCCAATCAATACAGCTTTGAATAGGTAGTCAACTTGGTTACTGTAATCTCATCCGTATAAATTTGCCATTTCTGCTAAAATCCAATTCCAACAGCCGATCGACCGAGAATAAACAGAGGATGGATCACCCATGATAGATAGAAAACAAAGGTTTTCTAACATAGCTTCCTCATAACCGCCCTAAATCATTACAAAAACTCATCAAAATTCATGCAATTGCTGATTAGTTTATTTCTACAAATAAATTTCTGGTTTCTCTAAATCGCACTCACTATTACAAGCTTCAATTTCATAAGAATATAAATGAAGAGACTCACCTTGGGTACTAACCGCAGCTTCTCAAGGTCATCTCAGTGAAAATCTTGCGAATCATTTTAAGCATGTGTGAGTTAGAGTGAATCTTAAATGCAGCGACGAAATAAGGCAGATATCTCAGGAGGCGGCGGATGTCGGAGGATTGCTACGGAGATCGGTGGTTTTAGTTCAAGAGAGAAACCTCTCTCTCTATATCTGAACGAGCACAATTAGGTATCTTTCGTATAATGATAATCAATAATTAGTGAGACGGCAGCGAAGACGTCTTGGAGGCGGTGGCGGCGCGGCTGGCTGGCGAGGGTTTCGCGGGGTGGTTTTTTTTTTTGGTATTTGTGATTTTGGTGTTCACATGTATACGTAAATAACAATTTTGGGGTCAAAAATAAAAAATAGGTAACCCTTACATGATTTTGTTAATTTTAATTAAAAAAAATATTGGCGCAAAACAACAACGGTACACAACAATGCAACAGTATAACCGTTGTTGTTCAGTGTCTTACTTAACAACTGAATTTTTCTAATAGACAATAGTTTTTATCTAAAACTGTTGTCTTAGAGGCGTTGTTGTTAAACAGATTTCTTGTAGTGTGTACACTTTTTTAAAATGTCCATTAAGTTACAAAAAATTGATAACAATCCCCGTCACCAGCTACTACATGTTACCTAGCCGGTAAAGGGTTGACGTGGCGTTAATTTTTTTTTAAAGTTGAGGTGATTTTTTTATATGATGTGGCATTGTTTTAAAATAACCGTCGTCGCCTCTGAAATCACTGCCTCTTTTTGTACCCAACTCAAATTAGTCGACTACTATATCAGCCATTTCAAATCGTCCAAATTGAAACGGAAGTAAGCCTCAAGCCCCAGTTTGAAACAGTGAGGTTGTCGGCGGAATACCATGCATGGTTGCCGGCATTCAAAACAAAATGGGCGGATGGCGGCGAATTGTAATTCGAATGGTCAGACTACCATGGTTTCAGATCTGGTCATTTGAATGCTAAGGTAGAAAATTGGATGCCAACAATTGTCTGTATTGGAAGTCGAAAGGACGAATGAGCGGAAGGTGGCGGTGGCACAAGGTTGGCCAGAGGGGTTGCAGATCTACGATGGTGGAGGACTGTATTCTCTTAAGAACAAGCAACTGTTCTTTTTCAGGATAGGGAAGAACTAAAAAGTTGTTTTAAAAAAAATAATTTAACGTTTTCACATTTCTTTTTAAAAACCTGAAAGAGAAAAAAACTAAAATATCTTGACGCAGATGGGGGGTGGGGACGGGGAGGGGGAGGAGTGAGGTTCTATTATTTATGTTTAGTTTAAGTTTTCTATAAATTTTTCTTAGATTATAAAATTAGTTTTTAGATTTTCAAATAATTTTCATATGTTTTAAATCATTAACTGATTTAAAAAAATTATATCAATTTATGTTTTTATATATAGTTTAATTTTAAACTGTGTATACCAATATTTCTTTTTTGTCATCCTGATTTATAATTTAAAAAAAAAAAAGATAAAAGAAAAATAAATAAAAAAATTAATGCAACATAATATAAAAACCACAACAGCTTTTAAGAAAAAAAATTAATGTCACGTTAGCCTGTTACCGGCTGGGCAACAGGTAGTAGCCGGTGATGGGACATTTTTTTCAATTTTTTATAACTTAGAGCATCTCCAACCCACCCTCTATTATAGTGTGGATTTTGCACTAAAAATACAGTTTTTGTGTACACTATCTCCAACCCAACTTTATCCCACTAAATTTACAGTTTTATGTAACCATCTCCAACCCAACTCTATCCCACTAAATTTACAGTTTTGTGTAAACCATCTCCAACCCAACTCTATTCCACTAAAATTTACACAATAAGATTACTTACTTCTAATTTTATTTATAGATAATTATTTATGTTTTACATATTAAAAATAATCAACACTATTTATTTTAGTTAAAAAAAAATTAATAATTTCCACTTAAAGATAAAACATTGCATTCAACATCATGAAAATAAAAAATTACATAAAACATTAATATTAATAATTCTACATAACAAACAAGTTTAGATGCTAGCATTGCCATGTTTGTCATATGCGTTTAATTTAAGTTTTCTGTATTTTGTTTTAATTTAAGCTTTCTGTATTTTGTTTTAATATAAGCTTTTAATTTTTTCAATTTATGCAATTAGTATTTCCAACATTGTTTATTGTTGTAATGAAGTCTCCCTTGTGTTAATTATCTTGCAATTTGATGTAACTAGTAATTTATCTTATTATTATTTCATTATTTTTAAATATGCAAGATTAATAAAAAAAATTAAACTAATTTTTTTGGTAATTAAATTTAATTGAATTAGATAAATAAATACAAATATAACATTTATGTAGTTAAAACTGAATTTAGGGGTATTTTGAGCATATAATGTATAAATATAGTTTTTGTGTGGATGAACAGTGTCCCCCTATTTATTGGGGGACACTATTCATCCCCCAATTATAGAGGGATGTTTTAGAGTGCGGTTGGGGGAATAAACTCTAAAATTCCCCCAAAAAATAGAGTTATTATGATGGGTTGGAGATGGTCTTAGGGAACATTTTTAAAAAGTATTGTCAAACTTAAAGGACATTTTTTTTTAATTATGGCAAACTTAAGAGGCGTTTTTACCAATTTTTCCAAAAAATTAATGTCACGTCAGCCCGTTACTGGCTGGATAACAGGTGGTAGCCGGTGATGGGACATTTTTATCAATTTTTTGTAACTCATGGAACATTTTTAAAAAGTGAATTAAATAATATTTTCTTAATTATGACGAACTTAAAGGACATTTTTACCAAATTTGTTGTTGCGTGATGAGGCAACAACACCCACACCCTCCTACGCCTTGGGCCAACAATATCTTTATAAAAAATCTATAAGAGAATTAAAATTGATGGAGGTTGAAAAAATACCATACGAATGGAAAAATTAATTGGAGCAACAAATCCTCTCAATGGTGAACCAGGCAGTATTAGGTGATGCCTTTATGCTATTTTCGTTGGCAGAAATGGAAAATGCAAAGATTGATCAAACTTTGTGTAAGTCTTTGTTTTTAATGAATCCTCTCAATGCTGAGTTGTACTGAATACGTTTGATAACTGATAGGTATGGCCCAATAACTTCGGGTCGGATTGACACCCCGGACCAAATCAACCCGACCCGAGCAACTGAGCCCAGGAGGATAAGCCCAACAACCGGCCCAGAAACGTGCGCTCAAGATAGCATGGCCCAATTGCGCCGCACCCCACGTTCTTGGCCGACGATCTTTTCCCAACCTCCATGCAACGATAATAGGCGCGATTGTAGGGAGTTAGTTAGGTTTTTGAGTTGAGTAGTATAAGTAGGAGAATTGTACTCAGAATTAGGGTTGGCTTTTTGTATTCTGAAACAGTTGCGTGTAATTTGAAAAGGATAGTGAAAGAAACACCTCGGCAGGTGATATTTTCAGCCCGTGGACGTAGATCTCCGGATCGAACCACGTACATCCTGTGTTCTTTAAATTTCTTGCATTGATTTACGTTGTGAAAAGGGGTTTTACGTTCGGAATTTATTTGATAACCGGATTGCGCTTTATCAATTGGCGCCGTCTGTGGGAACTGCCTGAAAACCCTAGTTTATCGTCATAGTCGCAATGGTGAATACTCGTAGATCCACTAATCCTACTCGGTCCCATCGTGATCCTCTTGTGGATCAGATTCCATTGCCCCGTCAACGACACCAGAATCCTCCTGCGGAGCATGCTAATATTCCGAATCATCCTCCTGCTGAGGACCCAGTGCAAGTTAATCCTCCGCCAGCTCCCGAGCTGTCGCATGCCCAGCAGGCCTTCCTTCAGGAACACGCTGCTTTGTTCCAAGAATGAAATAACCGTCGCGCACACTCCGGTGAGCGTGCCAATAACGGCGCTGAACGGGCAAGAAATCTGCCTCGGGACTCATCGCGCGACTTGGATGAGGATCCCCCTCATCGAGCGAGACCTGAACGCCGGAGACAAATAACAGTTTCTCCGGTAGATAATCGCAGCTCTAATGGGTCGAGGCCCCGAGACGTATATGACGGTGCACATCGCCGTCGGCCTGTTGACGTTCCGAAGCATCCTCGTCTTGACCCCTCTCGTGTGCTGGATCCTATGGAACAAGAGCAGGCTCAATTCGCCGCGGAGCTCGACAAGGTCTTGGGCCTTGATGCTAACGGAGAAATTATTACCCCATTCTCGGACAAGATTCTTGCGGCCTCACTTCCTGATGGTTTCAAACTCCCTTCAGTGGCTGTGTACAATGGCACTCGGGATCCGAGCAATTTCCTGAACGCCTTTAAGTACGCTATGTTCAATTGCAACTGCACTCCTCACCATCTGTGCAAGGTATTTCCTGAATACCTTCAGGACGAGGCCAGACTTTGGTTTGACTCTTTACCACGGGGCAGCGTCACTTCTTTTCGTGATCTTGCCGAGCAATTCTGGGCGCGTTTTCATACGCGGGCAAAGCCCATGGCCACTTTGGCCGACCTTATGAATATGGAACAACGGGATGGCGAAACTGTTACCCAATTTCTTGACCGCTTTACAGCGGAAAGTCTTAAAGTAGGAAACCGCTCGGATGATGTTATCATCAATGCTTTCATGAATGGCCTTCGTCCCGGACCGCTCTACACCGAGTTGGTTCGAAACCCTCCGGTCACAACCCGGGCTTTGTTTAATACTGTGTGCAGATATGCTAAGGCCGAGGAGCAGACTCGTCGTAAGCGTGAGAAGCATGCTAGCAAACGGCAGTCCGATAGGGCTCCCAAAAGTATCCAAAAGTTAGGTTAAATTCGAATGGGATGATATATATATAAGGGGAGAAAGTGCTAATAAAAAATAGGCAAAAACGCATTCAGGATTTCAAAACAGAGTAATGAATCTCGGCCGAGACGGAAGTGTGTCTCAGCCGAGACGTGGAAAGGGTTTTCCAGATTGGTGGGTCGAAGGCTGATCTCGGCCGAGATTCAACTTCATCTCGGCCGTGACGTAAAAAGGGGAAAATGGGGCTGGCTCGGGCTTGACTCATCTCGGCCGAGATTGGATTTCATCTCGGCCGAGATCTTGGTCCTTTGAAAAGCCTTGAAATTCTCTGGAAACACATCTCGGCCGAGATGCGTTGTTTGTCTCGGCCGAGATCTTCAGTTTGTTCAATTCTTCATGAATACCCTGGAGACTCATCTAGGCCGAGATTTTCATCCGGTCTCGGCCGAGATCTTCAGCTAGCCCTTTCTTTTGTTGCCTCGATCGATCCCTCGACTCCGCGGTCTTTTGATGTTCTTTTTCGACCTTTTTTCATCTGTCTTAACACAAAAACAACACAAACGCATTATTTTTCCCATGAGAGTATAAAAGCACTAAATACACTGATTATGCACATTATTGACACTAAAATGACACTAAAAGTGCCCTAAAGTGCGTGCACGGAACACGTGTACCAAATCTCCCCAAACTTAAAACTTGTTCGTCCCGAACAATAAAGAGAAAGACAAAAGGACACGTGTTTAGGGCAGAGTTTAGTGGCATTTGATTTCAGAATTTTCATGAAAAAGAGTAAGAGATCATGATAAAAGCGAGCATATGTGATAGACTAGATCCACTACTCTCGAGACATAACACTCTCAACTTAAGATCCTCACATGGTGAGTGTATCTCTCGACTCTCAAGTGTATCAAATGGGTAGTGTATACGCTCACATTGAAATGCATAAAATGCCTACCATAGGCTTGCCAATCATCTAAACTTCGATGTATACCCGACATGTGTGACAAAGAATAAAAAAGGTCTTTAACTGGTTGTAATGTTGGCTTGGGGTAAGGTGGGAAAATTTCTGGTATAAGTGACTATAAAACGGACTAGATGAGTCGTGCACTACCCATCTACCCCTCAAACAATGGTCACTCAACCTCACTTTTTACTTCCTTAGTAAACCAATCTCAAAAATTGATTTCTTCTCCTTACCACAAAGTCCACAGCCTACATGCTTTCTCAATTCTCCCTTGGGGTGTATTTTCTTTTGAATTTTTACAACTTTGAGAACATCGATTAAAAGACATTTACACTACTAGTCTCTCCAAATCAAAAGCAACAATTAAGTATATACAACTAACTTTTTCTTTTGTTTTCTGAATTTTTGACTTTTTTTTTTTTTTTGCATAACAAATATAAACAAAAATTGGAGAGGACGAGTATTCTCGATTTTTGCCTATTTTTGTAGACTCCCCTTCATCTTTCAACATAATTCCACTAGTCTATCCGAATTGACCCTAAAAAGATACCCGACTACCTTCCAACCGCCTCCCTCATACTCATGTAGTCCAATTAGGTTCAAAGGCTAATTGAAAGGGTTTCGACTTGTAGAGTTGGATTGTCAAACAAGAGTCTAAAAGCTCAAGGGGCTCAACTAGAGACAATATCAAATTTGGTAAAAAGGAAGTATTTTCAAGTCAAGCTTGAAAATAGGCTCAAGTCAAGAATTGCCTAAAATCATTTTCAATGTCACACAATGCACCGACTCATGCAAAATAGAGAATCAAGGCATGTTCTAGAGACAACTAAATGCACTCAATGAATTTTACACTGAAAGAAAGTTTAAATTACTCCAAAGATGGAAGTATCTTCTAAGGCTCAAAAACTCACTCGGTTGCAATTTTGATCAAGAGTTTTGAGTGTATGTTCAATTTTGTTTCAACAAGTCTATCATGCTCTACCATGTGCTTCTTTCAAAAATATTTGTTAAAAATTTTCATCATTAATCAATGCCATATTTTTCCTTCCTAAACTCATCCAATTGCTTTCTCGAGCTGCCAATTTGTACGAATCCCACCCCCTCCCCAAACTTAGTTGCAAACTAAGTTTGTGGAAAAAGAGGAGTACAATTTGGTGCTCGCCGAACTTAACCATTTTATGCACCATTATTCACAGCCATTAACTAATTAACTAATCTATTAAGAATCTTACTCCTAAAAAGAAAAAGAAAATGTGTGTGTGCTATCAACACAATCAAGCAAATTGGCTCAAAGGCACCCAATAAATTATCAAAAACCCAAAGCATCCAAATGCATATTAAATAATATCACCTAAACCAAGACCAATAAAAGATGGCAATTTGCTCACAGGCCGGCAACATTATCAATCAAGCAAAACAGAGTCACTTATCAAAAAGGCAATTAAAATACAAATCAATTTTGGCACACAGGCCATCATATTGAATCCGTCAAAACATCATACCAAGTGGCTCACAGGCCAAACTAACAAAAGCAATGATAAGGGACATAAATGTAGGCTCACAGGCCAAGAGTAATGATAGTAAAGGAGAATAACGAGGGGTAGGGGAGGTTCGAGCGGCCAAAATTGTCTTACCTCTTTGTTTTCCCCCAAACTTAGTTTTTCAACTAAGTTTGGGACAAAGGGGTAAGACTTTTCGGTACTCTACTCACAGAGAATGAGAAGGTCGGGGGCTCGAGTCGGTGAAGCATCCCTTTATGGACTTGAAGAGGTCGAGGAGCTTTGTCTGATTTTCTTGTATCGTCTCTTTAATCCCTCTCAATTCAGCCCCAATGGATGTCCTCATGTCCACCAACTCGGCTCTTATGCCCTTGATTTCATCCCCCATAGCAGCCATCAGTCCCTCTTGCCGTTCCTGAAACTCGGATTGAGACAGAATGGCTGTTGAGGATCTCTTTCTTGATAGTCGGTCTGGCTGGCTACCGCCTTCTCCCTCAACTCCCGTGCTCCGAACCCGTGCCACCGGACGTGGCTTCTTAGCTCTCTTGAACTTGGTTAACTCTTCACAAGTTGGCTCCAAAGAGGCATTGATGTGTGCCTCGGAGCTCAGCTCAAAGTTCAGCTTGCTTCCCAAATTTCTGATGTATGTTAGTCCGGGGTTAGGTAGGCAGAGTAAGGTCCCTCATTTTGGAGGACATAAGGGACAGACGGTCCCGAGGTTCCCTCTTTGTACCCGAGCATAGCTATCCTCATATTCTCCATCTCCTCCCAGTCTAGGTAGTACTCCGTGCTGATGGGTGTGTACTCTGGGAGGGGCACATTGTAATGCTCTAGAATGCGGGTGATAAGGGCCCCGCAGTAAATCGGGTCTGGAACCTTCGCCTCTTTCTTCTTCTCTGTCCTCAAATCCTTTACTATCTTCTCGAAGCTCAGTATCAGGTCTTCTTGGAAATTCCTCAACTTTCTATCCACGATTGCCCACAAAATCTCTATCTCATAGGTTCGAGGAGAGTTGATCTCCTTCCTGCCACAGATTGTCGAGCTCAGCAACTTCTGTAAATATTTGACGATCGAACTTCGTATTGAAGTCAACCTGGAGCCTCTTGGGTCGTAAGCTTGTGGTGCAACTATTTCAGGGATAGCAGTGATTTGCCCTTAGAATTGTTGCACGTCAAACTCTTTCAACTCATGTCCATTACCAACGGTTGGACACTTGAACCCATATATATCTCTCAAGGTGTCGTGGCTGAGAGTCTTTGTCTCGTTCAGAAGTTGGAACTGGATGTTGTATATCTTTGTTGAGCAAGAAAGAGACTCCACCTCGATTTCGAGGGTGCTGAAGAACTCTAACATGAATTTGAGGAAAGTCGGGCGAGGTGCTAGGCACTTGGCTAGACCGGCGGCGTCTAAAAGTTCATGAACCTTTTCCCGGATTCCCATGGTGTCCAAGATCTTGGGATCACCATAGCGGGTAGCTGACACCCCTTTCTCATCAACTTGTCAAATCTTTTCCTCTGATCATCCGTGCTCAGCACTATGTCGAAGTCGATCGGTTTTGTGGACGTGTCGGTGGTAGTCAATGGAATTTCCAGCGTGGGAGCCTTCGGAGTAGGCTCAACAGCTTTTTCCTTGCCCTTAGCCTGGCTTTTTCGGATTTTTTGTGTGACCCTTTTGCCAGAAGTGCCTTCTTGAGTAGTGCCTTTCGGGTTTTTAGGAGGTGCCATGGGTACCTAAAATCAACACACTCAATCTTTGAAACTAGTGGCAATACAACGAGTTAAAGTTCAAGTATGAGGTGCCTAAGTTTACTTGAATTCGACTATATATCCAACAAAAACAAGTCAAAGTGTATCAACTATGCAATGACAACCAATTCACACTCAAATAAGGTTATACATTACGATAATATCAACAATTAGGCTTAAAAACTAGATAAAATAGTCGAAATTGGCTAACTTAGGCACAATAATTTAACGCATATCACATGTTCGATGAATTGCCATAATGAATTTATCTTTCCAAAACTCACAAATCTTTACTCAACAATATACCCACTCAATCATCAATCAATTATACGAGCTATCATGTTAATTCTATCATTTGAATGCATAAATATATATCAATTGGCAAAAAATCAATACAACTAGTTGTATGTATAACCAATTTCAATAAAAATGCAAATAAATATAAAATTAACCCCCAATCTCAAAAATGGATTCAATAATATGCAATAATGGATCAAAAGAGTGAGATAGGCGTACTTACCGGTCGAGTTTAATCGAGAAAATTTGAATTTGGATTGTTCGCGCCCTTTTTGACTCGACCTCAAATCCGCTCCAAATCCGAAATTTTTCAGAGAGAAGTGTGTGTGGTGATGTAGGTGAGGTGTGGTGTGAATTTGATAGGAGGAAAGGGAGTGCAAGGGTGATTTTTTAGAGTGTGTGCGTGCGTGTGTATGAAAATCGCGAATCGGGGGAAGAACTGACCTAATTCTGCGCGCAGGTGTATTTATACCTGTGCTGCGTCTCGACCGAGATAGAATCCTGGGCTCAGTGTCTCAGTCGAGATATATTCTTCGCTATCAGGAACAGTTGACTCAGCAGTGGATCTCGGCCGAGATGCTTTAGTGTCTCGGCCGAGATATTGTCCCAGCAGTTTTACCCCCATTCTGGACAAGTGGATCTCGGCCGAGATGAATGTGAGTCTCGGTCGAGATTATATTCCAGCAAATTAGCTCAAATTCCATACAAATCCATCTCGGCCGAGATTCGCTTCCAGCAAATTTACTCCATTTTGGGCCCTTTTGAATCTCAGCCGAGATGATTCATGTTTCTCGGCCGAGATATGTTTCCAGGGAGGATTGCCCTTTTCACCCGCATGACGTCTCGGCCGAGATTTCTTCTGCGTCTCGACCGAGATTGTCCTCCCCTGCATTTTTTTTCTCATTTTTGGTGTTCTTCACCCCCCATTCCACACCATATCTTATCTTGATTGGCTTGTTTGGTACCTACACACATTTTAACCAAAACAATTCAAAATACTAAAATAATAGTAAAGTTACTAAACTATGAATTTAATATGCGAGAAAACGAGTAACCGCCGGGTTGTCTCCCGACAAACGCCTTTGTTTAACGTCGTTGGCTCGACGGAAGCTCTTTTAGCTCAGTCTTGGGTCTTCTACTCGTTCTTCTTCACCGGAACTTTCTTGACAATGCTCTAGATAAGGCTTGAGAAGATGCTCGTTAACTTTGAAGATTTTACCGGTTTTACCACTTTTAATCTCGATGGCACCATGATCGAACACCTTAGTGACAACGAAGGGTCCTATCCACCTCGAACGGAGCTTGCCCGAAAATAACTTCAACCGGGAGTGATATAATAGCACTTTCTCCCTAACCACAAACGTTTTTCGGGTAATTCTCGAGTCATGAAAAGCCTTCATTTTCTCCTTGTAGATCATGACGTTTTCAAAGGCTTCATTTCGAATTTCTTCAAGCTCTTGCAATTGGAGCTTTCGGTGTACACCGGCTTCATCGAGGTTCATGTTGCATCTCTGAATAGCCCAATAGGCTCTATGTTCAAGTTCAACTGGGAGATGGCATTGCTTTCCATAAATAAGTCGAAAGGGAGACATACCAATTGGAGTTTTATAGGCGGTCCTATACGCCCATAATGCATCATTGAGCCTCAAACTCCAGTCCTTGCGATTCGGTTGAATGGTCTTCTCCAATATCGACTTGATTTCCCAATTCGAAGTTTCGGCTTGCCCATTGGTTTGTGGATGATAAGACGTCGAACCTTGTGCAATACAGCATATTTCTTCAACAATGCGTCGATTTTTCGGTTGCAAAAGTGTGTGCCTCTATCACTTATAATGGCTTTTGGTATCCCAAACCGAGCAAAAATGTTGGATTGGACGAACTCGGCCACAACTTTAGAGTCATTGGTTCGGGTTGCTTTTGCCTCCACCCACTTGGACACATAGTCAACGGCAAGAAAAATGTACAAATTCCTATAAGACAAAGGGAATGGTCCCATGAACTCCATACCCCAAACATAAAAAATTTCACAAACTACAATCGGGTTTTGGGGCATTTGATTTCTTTGAGAGACATTGCCCATCTTTTGGCAGTTGTCACATGACTTGCAAAAAGCAAGGGCATCTCTAAATATGGTGGGCCAAAACAGTCCACTCTCAAGAACTTTGTATGCCGTCCTCTTCGGCCCGAAGTGGCCTCCACGAGCGTATGAGTGGCAAAAATTCAGCACCGACTGCACTTCATCTTTGGGAATGCATCTCCTGATTACTTGATCTGAACCATATTTCCAAAGGTATGGATCATCCCAAACAAAATACTTCGACTCACTCTTCAACCTGTCCCTCTGAGGTTTACTCATCCCAATAGAAAACCTCTTGGACACCAAATAATTCACCATGTTAGCATACCAAGGAACCTTCGCGCCTGTCATTGCTAGTAGTTGCTTGTCTGGAAAGCTTTCCCGGAGAGGCAAGTTCGTTTCCTGTTGGGTTATTCTGCTGAGATGATCTGCAACACCATTTTCTGATCCTTTCTTATCCTTGATCTCTAGGTCAAATTCCTGGAGAAGTAATATCCAGCGAATAAGCCTAGGCTTCGCCTCCTTTTTAGCCATGAGGTGCCTCAATGCTGCGTGGTCGGTATATACGATGATCCTTGTCCCAACAAGGTAAGACCGAAACTTCTCTAATGCAAACACAACAGCCAGCAGCTCCTTTTCTATGGTAGTATAGTTCATCTGAGCTGGATTCAAAGTACGTGAGGCATAGTAGATGACATGGGTCACCTTTCCTCTTCTCTGTCCCAAAACTGCCCCCAAGGCTTGTTCACTAGCATCGCACATTAGCTCAAAAGGCAATTCCCAATCTGGCGGTTGAATAATCGGAGGAGTAATCAATCTCTTCTTCAACTCATCAAATGCCAACTTGCATTCCCTGCTCATATCAAAATCCACATCTTTTTGTAGCAACCGGCACAAAGGAGCAACGATCTTCGAAAAATCTTTGATAAACCTCCTGTAAAATCCTGCATGGCCCAAAAAAGAACGCACTTCCCGCACATTTGCGGGGTAAGGGAGAGAAGAAATAACATCAATTTTCACTTTGTCTACTTCTATTCCCTTACTAGAAACTACATGGCCAAGCACAATTCCTTGTTCCACCATGAAGTGGCACTTCTCCCAATTTAACACAAGATTTTTCTCAATGCATCGTTGCAAGATTTTTACCAAGTTATCAAGAAAATTTTCAAAAGATGTACCATCGACGCTAAAGTCGTCCATGAAAAATTCTATGAAATGACCAATAAACTCGGAAAAGATACTAACCACGCATCTTTGAAATGTCGCAGGGGCGTTGCATAGTCCAAAGGGCATGCGCCTCCACGCGAATGTTCCGAACGGGTATGTGAAAGTTGTCTTTTCTTGGTCTTCGGGTGCTATTGGCACTTGAAAGTACCCCGAGAATCCATCCAAGAAACAGTAGAAAGGACACCCTGCTAGCCTTTCGAGCATCTGATCGATGAAGGGTAGAGGGAAGTGATCTTTCCTTGTAACTGAGTTCAACTTCCTGTAGTCCATGCAGACCCTCCAACCTGTCTGTAGGCGTGTAGGCATCATCTCACCATCATTTACTTCTATCACTGTCACTCCAGACTTCTTCGGGACCACCTGGGTCGGGCTCACGAACTTACTGTCGGATATGGGGTAGATGATCCCCACATCCAACAGTTTGATTATTTCTTTCTTGACGACCTCCATCATTGGTGGGTTGAGTCGTCGTTGAGGCTCCCGGCTAGGCTTGGCGTTATCCTCATAAAATATCCGATGCATGCATAGGGACGGACTAATGCCTTTGATATCGGCAATGGTCCACCCTATAGCTTCCTTGTTCACCTTGAGGACCCCGATCAATGCTTGTTCTTGAGTGGGTGTGAGCTTTGATGAGATAATCACCGGTAGGGTTTCTTCCTCCCCAAGATATGCGTTGAGATGGGGGGGAAGGGTTTTGAGCTCAAGGGTTGGTGCCTTGATGGTAGCGGGTAGCAGTTTTTCTTGAGATTCCGGCAATGGTATGAACTTGGGAAAGGACTTGGCTCGGAATAGCTTGGAGAATTGTGATTGTTCCACTGTCCCCACCAACTCTTCCTTGGTGTCCATTGGCTCTATCTTCTCTAGATCATTCGCTGGTACACGCGTTTATTTATGCACTTTAAGTGTGTTAGAGTGATGAATTGTGATGTTTGTGTGTATAATGGAGAGTATTTAGCTTGTTTTAATGCCTTTGGACTATTTAACGTTTGTGTTTTCATTTTGAGCTAAATAGGTGATTTAAGGCTAAGTATTCGTACTCGGCCAGATGCACAACGAAGGAATGAAGTCCGGATGTCAAAAGGATGGAAAAAGCCGTTGGAAAATGAGAACAGAGCACCGCGACCGCGGCACAGTTGCGTGGACGAGGTCAAACTAAAGGAACCGGGGAAAATTTCTAGACAAGTGGCGCGGCCGAGGTAGACTTGCGCGGCCGTGGCGTGCTGCTGGACCAAGAGCGGGCGCGGGCGCGGCCCATGAGCGGGGTCGCGGCCCATGAAGGCGGCTAATTAATCCTTGGGCCACAAGAATTCCGATTTAAAGCCCAAAATCAACCCAAATTGACTTCCTCTATAAAAAGGGACCCTTATGCTCGGAAATAGGGAACTTGGACATTACGAGAGAGCAAGATTGGGAGATTCCGAAGGGGACGAGCAATCAAGATCGGCAGTACTCGGGTTTTCTAGTCCTTAATTCTTTTAATTATGTATTTTCAGTTTAAATTGTCTTTTGTCACCGCCATGAGCGGCTAGTAGGTTATTTCAGTCCTTAGTCGAGTCGAACCCTAGTTTTACTATTTTGTGATATTTACAGTGGTTATTAATCAGTTGATTCCTTGAAACGTTGTTACACTACTTGTTTATCCTTCAATGCTTGTGTGTTTATATGCTAGATTGATCACCTAGGATTATAATTGCATAAGTAACGCTAGGTTATAATCGTAATCCGTAATTGTTACGAACCTATAGCCACTTAGTAGCGAATAGTGAGTGATATCGCTAGGGTAGTATATAGCTCGGTCTGAATGGGTCCGAGCTTACGAGGTCCACACCGTGTCTATCCCGTTATCCTAGTACTCTAGGCGTCCGGTTAATGAGAGCCAGAGAGCTTATTCTGAGGTCACTCAACTGGATAGACTAACCAAAGAGCTTGTTTTGGTTAGTTAAACATAAGGGGTAACGAGGTTAGCAGAGCTTGTTGCTAATCTCGGGGTAGGAGTTTTAAAGGTTAAAATTGGTTATTAATTGCATCTATCACAGGGTAGTAATAACTAGGGGGTGATAAGATTAAGGGTTGGGATTCGTTATTTTATAAGAACAAATCATAATTAATTTGCTTAATTTATGTTTTAGTTCCTTAGTTAATATACATCAATTTACAAAACCCCATTATTTATATACTTATATGCGTTGCTAGTATTAGGATCTATTTAAAACACTAATAGTCTTCCTGCTCCCTGTGGGATCGACCCTACTTACCACTTCTACGAGCTAGAAGGGTAGTTAGTTTTAATTAATTTTACCGCATCGCGACAGTACGGTCAAATTTTGGCGCCGTTGCCGGGGAGCGGTGCAAGATTTTAAGTGTTTAGTTTTATTAGTTCTATATTGAGTCTCATAATTTTATTTTATATTACCTGCGATACACTTGAACTCACCTAAGTTTCTTTTTGTTTTAGCAGTGAATGATCACTCGTTCACGCCAAAATAAAGAACTATTTTTCGACCCTGAAATAACTCGTAGAGACCGCATTTTGAGAAGACAAGCAAGAGAGAATCTAGAGGAATTTTAAGCCTTACCTTGTGCCATCGAGAATTCTTCCGAGTCTGAACCTGAGCGAGAATCAATGGCAGCCCAAAGGACTATGCGGGAATTGGCCACCACTGGCACTACTCACCAGCCTCTATGCATTACCTTCCCTGACCTAGGGGAGGACACCACTTTCGAACTCCGGTCAGGGTTAATTCACCTGTTACCCTCTTTCCATGGGTTAGCAGGAGAAGACCCGCACAAACATCTGAAGGAGTTTCACATCGTCTATTCGAGTATGAAGCCGACTAAAGTCACAGAAGAACAGATAAAGCTGCGTGCATTCCCTTTTTCTCTAAAGGATATGGCCAAGGATTGGCTCTACTACCTGCCCCCAGCATCTATAAAAACTTGGGAGGAAATGGAGGCCCAATTCTTGGAGAAGTACTTTCCGGCATCTAAGGCCACGAACATCCGGAAGGAAATTAGTGGGGCGATACAACTGCCCGGAGAAACTTTGTACGAGTATTGGGAACGCTTTGAAAAGCTGGTGGCCAGATGTCCCCAACATCAGATCACAGAACAGCTACTCATCCAGTACTTTTATGAAGGGCTGACACAGTCAAATCGGAACATGTTAGACTCTGCCAGTGGGGGAGACCTATGTGACAAAACCCCGACAGCTGCTAGAGCACTCATTTCGAAAATGGCGGCTAGGACTCAACAATTCGGGACAAGGGATGCCTCTACGCGGATAGTGAGGGAGGTGAACGATTCTCAAATGGATGCGAAGATTGATCAGCTTACCAAAATGGTCCAGAAGGCTGTTTTGGGAGGGGAGGGCTCAAATACCCGACCTTGCCGAATATGTGATACCACAGATCACACAACTGATAATTGCGAAGTTCTGGGTAATGAGCTAGAAGCACACGCCAATGCTGTCGGAACTGGTAACTTCCAAGGCAGGAAGTACGACCCATATTCCCAGTCGTACAACCCAGGATGGAGGGATCATCCGAATTTCAGCTATGGTAATCAGCAAGGCCAGTCAAGTGGGCAAAACAGACATCCACCACCTAGGTA
Source organism: Ajuga chamaepitys (assembly GCA_958295605.1). NCBI lineage: Eukaryota > Viridiplantae > Streptophyta > Magnoliopsida > Lamiales > Lamiaceae > Ajuga > Ajuga chamaepitys. Next base: position 20,498,253 of record OY282506.1, on the reverse strand, counting down.
TGTATTACACAAAGCAGCCAGCCGAACAAGCACCTGACTCATCCTTGGCGGATATTGTGAAGATTTTAGCAACAAACACTGTGCAGTTTCAAAGGGATGCAACATCAAGCATCAAGAATCTCGAGACACAGATGAGCCAGATGGCAACTGCTATAAGTCGACTAGAGAACATGCAGAGTGGAAACTGCCATCACAACCTGAAATGAACCCAAGAAATGTCAGTGCCATCACATTGAGGAGTGGTAACCAGCTTGGAGAGCTTAAGAAGCCCGGGCAACCATTGGAAGATGATATAAATGACATTTCGGACAAAACAGCAGAAGACAGAGCCGCGGTCGCGGCAGACTTGCGCGGCCGCGCCCAACCTGACGGTGCACAAGAAGAAATCTCTGTAGAAGTCGCGCGACCGCGGCAACCCAGCGCAGCCGCGGCCCCTATTCAGCCAAAATCAGCAGATTCTGCATCCATTCCATCTCAACCACTCCCTTTCCCCAGTCGTATGATCAGACCGACACGACCTGACAAAGAGAAGGAGATATTGGAGGTGTTTCGCAAGGATGACATCAACATCCCCTTGATCGATGCTATCAAGCAAATCCCCAGATACGCCAAGTTCTTAAAGGAGCTATGTACCGGCAAGCGTAAACTCAAGGGGGACGAAAAGGTACTGATGGGAGAAAACGTCTCAACAATCTTCCAAAAGAAGATGCCACCTAAATGTAAGGATCCAGGTATGTTCGTCATCCCATGTAGAATAGAAGGCGAAAACATTGAACGTGCCATGCTAGACCTAGGAGCGTCCAATAATGTAATGCCAAGAGCGATATTTCATGCATTAAAACTAGGACCACTGAAAGAAACTAGGATAGTAATTCAGTTAGCAGATCGTAGTAATACATACCCCGATGGTCTAATTGAAGATGTCTTAGTAGAAGTAGGTGAACTATTATTTCCTGCTGATTTTTATGTTCTAGACATGCAAGGAGATTCTCCTACACCTCCTCCGATTTGGTTAGGGTGGCTGTTTTTAAACACCACTCAAACAAAAATCGATGTCAGTGAGGGAACTTTAACGATGGAATTTGTTGGGCAACTTGTTAAGTTTAATATTTATGAGGCTATGAGACACCCGGAGGATGTGAATTATGTTTTTTCTGTAAGCGTAATTGACCCTCTCGTAGAGGAAGTTTTTCAGTTAACATGCAGGGAACCTTTGGAAATTATGCTCACGCAGGATTTGGAGAAGGACACCTTTGAACTTTGGAAGGCCAATAAAGAGTTGGTCGAGCTCATAGCGTCCCTCCAATCCCTTCAACCCGCCAAACCAAGGTATGAACAAAAATTCATTGATTTACCTGAAATTGACCAAAAGCTACTTCCCTCTACAGTCGAAGCGCCTAAGTTAGAACTCAAGTCCCTGCCAGAGCATCTCAAATACGTTTACTTGGGAAAGAGTGGAACTCTGCCTGTCATCATCTCATCGCGACTGACCCCATAGCAAGAGGCAGCATTGATAGAAGTTCTAAAAGAGCATAAGAGAGCAATTGGATGGACAATAGCCGATATCCAGGGGATCAGTCCTTCACTGTGCATGCACCGAATACTCCTTGAAGAAGACTCCAAACCGAGTCGAGAACCACAGAGGCGATTGAACCCGCCAATGATGGAAGTGGTCAAGAAGGAGGTGATTAAGCTGTTGAACGTAGGCATTATCTACCCAATATCCGACAGTAAGTACATCAGCCCCACATAGGTGGTGCCGAAGAAATCCGGAGTAACAGTGGTAGAAAACAAAGATGGTGAGTTGGTCCCTACTCGGTTACAAACTGGGTGGCGAGTTTGCATTGACTATCGCAAGCTGAATGCAATGACTCGAAAGGACCATTTTCCTTTACCGTTTATTGATCAAATGCTAGAACGATTAGCAGGGCATTCATTTTACTGTTTTCTAGATGGTTTTTCAGGTTACTTCAAATCGCGATAGCACCAGAGGATCAAGAAAAAACCACGTTCACGTGCCCCTTTGGAACGTTTGCTTGGCGAAGAATGCCATTTGGGTTGTGCAATGCGCCAGTGACATTCCAACGCTGTATGGTAAGCATATTTTCTGAGTATGTGGGTCATATAATAGAAGTCTTTGTGCAAGCTGTTACAACAAGATGTGGAATTCGATATGACCGACGAATGTAAAGCTGCCTTCAATCAACTGAAAGAAGCACTTACCACACCGCCTATCATTCAGCCGCCGAATTGGGATCTCCCATTTGAAATCATGTGCGATGCAAGCGACTACGCGATAGGGGTAGTGTTAGGACAAAAGATGGGGAAAGCGTCACACGTGATTTACTACGCGTCCCGAACATTGAACCCAGCCCAATCAAACTACACCACGACGGAAAAAGAGCTTTTAGCAATTGTTTTTGCTTTAGAAAAATTTCGTTCGTATTTATTGGGCACTAAAATTATTGTCTATTCTGATCATGCAGCTCTTCGTTATTTACTATCCAAGAAGGAGGCAAAACCGAGGCTAATACGGTGGATTCTCCTGCTACAAGAGTTCGACATAGAAACAGAGATAAGAAGGGAGCTGAGAATTCGGTGGCTGACCACTTGAGTCGGTTATCCCTACAAGAGAGTGCACAACCATTGCGAGAAGAATTTCCCGACGAGCAACTACTTCAGGTCATACATATTCCTTATCCCACAACACTTCCAAATACACCATGGTACGCTGATTTAGTAAATTTTCTTGCATCTCGTTATCTGCGCGCTGACTATACTAAAGCAAGGAAAGATAAACTTAAAAGTGATGCTAAATACTTTGTTTGGGATGATCCATATCTATGGAAACATTGTGCGGATCAAGTAACTAGACGTTGTGTGCCTGAGGAAGAACATGAGTCCATTTTAAAATTTTGTCATACATATGTTTGTGGGGGACACTTTGGGTCTAGGAGGACAGCACATAAGGTTCTAGAGAGTGGGTTTTATTGGCCATCATTGTTTAGGGATGCATACTTATTTTGTAAAACCTGTGACAACTGTCAAAGAACCGGGAACAACTCCCAGAGGAATGAAATGCTCAAAACCCAATCATGATTTGTGAAATATTTGATACTTGGGGCATGGACTTTATGGGACCTTTCCCGTCGTCTTATGGCAACACATACATTTTATTGGCTGTCGATTACGTCTCCAAATGGGTGGAGGCAAAAGCCACTCGAACTAACGATTCTAAGGTTGTCGCAGATTTTGTGAAGGCTAACATTTTTTCTAGGTTTGGAGTCCCAAAAGCCATAATCAGCGACAGGGGGACGCATTTCTGCAATCGAACCATTGAGGCATTGCTACGGAAATACTGTGTTATACACAAAGTTTCCACAGCATATCACCCCCAGATGAGTGGCCAGGCAGAGACGTCCAACCGGGAAATGAAAGCCATTCTTGAGAAAACCGTGCAACCCAACAGGAAAGATTGGAGCTTACGCCTTGATGATGCACTGTGGGCGTACCGAACGGCATACAAAACCCCCATCGGCATGTCTCCCTACCGACTAGTCTACGGGAAACCTTGCCATTTGCCGGTAGAACTTGAGCATAGGGCATATTGGGCCATCAAAAGGTGCAACATGGACTTCGACACCACCGGCACACACCGAAAATTGCAACTTCAAGAGCTCGAGGAAATATGGAATGAGGCGTTCGAGAATGCTCTCATTTACAAGGAGAAGACCAAAGTACTCCACGATTTTTGCATCACGCGAAAGAATTTTGCCGTGGGAGAAAAAGTGCTCTTGTACCACTCGCGTTTAAAGTTGTTCCCCAGTAAGTTACGTTCTAGGTGGATAGGACCATTTACTATTGCTAATGTTTTTCCCTATGGTGCAGTCGAAATAAAAAGCGAGAAAACGGGAAAAGTGTTCAAGGTTAATGGCCATCTACTGAAGCCATACTTCGAGAATTTTTGGCAAGTTCCCGAAGAACTGACTCAGGTCGAAGACCCCCCTTCAACTTGAGCAGTACACCCGTCGAGCCAACGACGTTAACCAACAGCGCTTGTCGGGAGGCAACCCGATGTTTTATGATTATTTTTGTTCTTTTTGTCTTTTAAATTTATTATTTCTATGTTAGAGCATTTTTATTTTCATATTTTTCTTGTATTTCATAAGATTCACAGGACCAAAAATGCCATAAAAGCGAGACGGGGGTCAGAAAACGGAGAAATTGAGTCTAAGGTTCGAAAACAGGGCCCTCGGCCGCGGCAATTACGCGCGGCCACGGCCTAAGTGCTCCAGAAACACCAAAATTGTTGGACACTTTGCGCGACCGAGGTAGGAGTGCGCGACCGCGGCAATTCAATCGAGCGCGGCCGCGGTAGACTTGCGTGGCCGCGGCCTGAAGAACAGCAGGTTTAAAACCCTGGCCGCGGCCAGGTCCCTTTTCATTCTCCTCCTTCCCCCTCGCGAAAAACACACACTTTGCACACACAATATCATTCTTCCACACACACACCCCTGAACACAAACTAGTCCGATTACTTTCGGATTTTCATCACACTTTTGGGCAAGTCGATTTGGGCGCGAAATACAAATTCGAATTTTTCTCGACTAAACTCATCCGGTACGTGATGCTAACCCTTCTCCTTTGTATTTCATCTTCAATTTCGTAAAATTGTGCATACGAGGGGGGTGCAGTTCATTTGTTATTGCTAGTAGGAGTTAAATATATATGATTATGCATTGTGTTGATAAATCGTCTCCTATTGATGATTCTAGACGAATAATTCATAGGGTTAGTCGTGGGGGTCGTGCGTTGTTTTTGTGGCTGATTTAGTGTGGGCAAGAAGGCTCAATTAGGAGTGGCCCTTCTTTGTGACATTTTGTCGAACACCTTGCTTACATCTCTTTATATAGCTTGAACTACAACCGTTTGAAGTCTTATTCCGACTTATGCATGATTTTAGGATAAGGCATCACATACTTCCGGTTGCATCATACTTTTCATGTGCTCCTCTTAGTTGTATCATGTTCGTGCCTGCCACTTTGAATCAAATCATAGTATGTTAAGCTATATATTCACACTTTAAGGTGTTTTTCATCCCACTAGGATACTTATGGTGTTTTTGGTATAGGTACCTATAATCATGCCTCCCTGTCCTAGTCGTAGACAGGCCAAGGGCAAGCAGCCGGTGGTTGAAGAGCCACCAGTGGAAACCCCACCTCCGGAGCTACCGTCTGACCCCACTGACAGCCGGCACTTCGGCTTTGTTTTGACCAAGGACTCCCACAAGGAGCGCTTCAAGAAGCTGTGCAACAGACCGATCATGGCTACTCGGTATGGTCGCGACCAGCTCCTCAAGGACATGGGCATATATGACAATGTGACCTCCCTTTTGGATTCAGCCGGACTTCGAGGGGTCATGTGACCCCAACTGACATACAAGGGGCTGACACTTGAATTTTTAAGCACCTTCGAGATCATCATGGACCCCAACAAGTGCGGGGATGTGCCCGAAAGCATCACATTTCAATTAGGAGGGCAGACCTTCACTAGGACCATGAAAACACTCTCCGAGATTTATGATATGCCATATACAAAGGTCACCAGCTGTTACAAGCAGTTTAATGTGCAAGCTTTTTGGGGGCAACTCACAGCCGCCCCAGGACTTGTTGAGGCTCAACCCTTCTCCACTAAGACCTCGAAGAACTCGTGGATTCGTAGCCCCGTGATCCGGTACATTCAGAAGCTCCTTAGCCTCACCATCTTTGCAAGGAAAGAAACAGGGGCCGCACGCCATAACGAGTTAAAAATATTGTGGCATATACTGAACAAGAGGCAGGTGGTGGTAGCCAGGTTGATGCTCGAGCATTTTGAACACGTGGTGCTCAAACAAAGGGATAACATATACGTAGGAGGGCTGATTACTCCGATCGTAGCTGATTGTGGCGTTCCGTTGGTCGATCTGCCACCTGTGACCACTCAGTTCCTTCTCACATGGGAGGATTTGGAGAAAATGAGAGTCGTGACCTTGGGTTACAAAGAAGGGGTGGCCCGAAAGCCATCTAACAAGACCGTCCCATATGTTATACAAAATGTGGGACCATTCCTTCGCCTACCAAATCTGGGGCTCACGGAGGTGCTCAGTATCTATGATACCCGAAACATATCCTTAGCTTCACCCGCCCACTTGGCCACCTCTCGACAGCCTGATGACATCGAATTGCAGCGGTACCAGTTGGGACGCGTCCCGATTATACCTCAGCCGGACGAGGACCTCGTCCCAGGTCACGAAGACCCGGGAGAAGGAAGCAGTCACCACCGCCAGCCCAGGCAGAAGAAGCCCGCTGCTGCCATTCAGTCCCAGTGGGAATTTCAAGAGCACATGGAAGGGCTCGTTACCTCACTCAGGGACGATTTAGCCCTTTACAGAGGAGAGAGCCAGTCGGGCCATCAGGAGATTATGGCAGCTTTTCAAGCAAGTCAAGAACGTGAGACCGCATGGCACCATACTATGGAGCAGCATTGGCAGGTGGAAGATGATGGTTGGACGGCCATGGAAAATCGCTGGGTTGTGGAGGATGATCGATGGACGGCCACGGAAAATCGTTGGGGTGTGGAAGATAATCATTGGGACCAAATGCAATTATGGCAGCAGTAGCAACAGGCATTTCAGCAGCAGCAGCAGACATTTCAGGAGCAACATCAAGAATGGCAAAGGCAGCAAGAAGCTCAGTGGAGACACATGCAGTCCTTTTGGGGACACGGGGGTCATCCACCTCCGCCGCCGCCTCAGTAAAACACTGTAAGTACGTACCAAGCCGCACCACTTTTTCTTCCCTCAAACTTTGGTTTTCAACCAAGTTTGGGGGAGGGGGTGTGACGTGGAGCAACTTGGCCGCCTTTCTAGTATGTTGCCCGTTTTTATTTTGTATGCTGTCAGTTTTTAGTTGTTTTAGGCCTGTGAGCCGTAGTTTTTGTTTCATTATTTTATTTTGTGGAGTCTTTATGTTTTTTGTGTTTATTTTGGTAGAGTCTAGATCGAGTCTAGATCGAGTCTAGAAAGGGAAAAAAAACCTGAATTGTGTTGTTAAAGATAAAATGAACACATTAAGGTGATGATAAGTTGGCAATGAGTTCATGATGATTTTTGTTAAAACTTGTTCACAATAGCACATGATAGAGCATGACGGGTAATGGAGATGAAATTGAGCTGTGAATTGCAACGTTGATCAGTAAAATTGACCTGTGAGGACTTTGAGCCTATTTTGTATCTCCAGTCTTGGAGTAATTTGTATAAATTCTTTCGGTGTGATTTTCATTGATTATGTGTATATAGACCCTAGAACTTGCCTTGCATGTCTGTCGTGAATAAGTCAATGTGTGTTGTGGCTTAGAAAGTGATCTTAGGCATTTCTTGATTTTAGCCTACTTCAGACACTCAACACAATTATCCTTTTTTACCGCAAATTTGAAAAAGAAATTTCCCTTAGTTAGACATTTGAGTCGTGAGCCTGTCATTTGTTAGCCGAATATTACAAGCCGAATATCTTTCAAATTAGCCTTTGACCTTATTGGACTAATCTAGTTAAGAGGGAGGTGAAAAGAGAGGTAGTCGGGGATGTTATTTGGGAATCCTATGGGCTGAAAAAAAAAAAAAAAAAAAAAGGGGGGAATAAAATGAGAAATGAAAAGGGAATTGGTGATAGCGAATTCAAGAAGGTTTACCCTCCTATGTGCTAAAAAGTTTAGACTTGTTGATGTGTACCATGGAAAAGTAAGAAAAGAAATGAGTTGGGTACATATGAAGCATGATTTGAGGAGGGGAGTAAGAAAAGTGCTTATTGAAAAAAAAAAAAAAAAAAAGAATTCGGGTAGTCCCAGAAAATGTGGTACCCACGTGAAAAAAAAAAAGAAAAAAAAAAGAGGAAAAAAATAGTAAGAAAAAAAAAAAGAGAAGCACTTGGTTGTAAAAGATTCGGTCGTGGGGAGAAGAAGTCATTCCTTGGGGTGATTTACTGAGATTTGGAGAGTGAGATGTGAGTGATTGTTTTGAGGGGTGGTTGAGTAGCAATAACTCGGTTAGTCCACGTTTTAGTCACTTTCATCCAAATATTATCCTACCCTACCTAAGCCTATATTACAACCGAATTAAAGACCTTTTGATTCTTTGCCACACATGCTGAGCACTAGGTCCGACTTAAATAATTGGCAAGCATATGGTGGTCGTTGCATATAAGTCAGTGTGAGTGTAGTACTTTGCATACCTTAAACACTTGAGAGAAGAGTGATACACAATTCCGGTGAGGATCAATTGTTGAAAATCATAAGCAATGAAAGTAGTTGAAGTTGCCCTGTCAAATATGCTCGTTTACATCATGTTGCTGTGTTTTTATTGGAAAACCTTTCTGAAACTCGTAATTGCCACTTAAAGTGCCTTAAAAAAAACCCGTGTCTTGATTGTTAGTTGATTTAGATTTGTTCGGGACGAACAAAGGGTTAAGTTTGGGGGATTTTGGTACACGCATTTATTTATGCACTTTAAGTCTGTTAGAGTGATGAATTGTGATGTTTGCATGTATAATGGAGAGTATTTAGCTTGTTTTAATGCCTTTGGACTATTTGACGTTTGTGTTTTCATTTTGAGCTAAATAGGTGATTTAAGGCTAAGTATTCGTACTCGGCCGGATGCACAACGAAGGAATGAAGTCTGTATGTCAAAAGGATGGAAAAAGCCGTTGGAAAATGAGAACAGAGCACCGCGACCGCGGCACAGTTGCGCGGCCGCGGTCAAACTAAAGGAACCGGGGAAAATTTCTAGACAAGTGTGGCGGCCGAGGCAAACTTGCGCAGCCGCGGCGTGCTGCTGGACCAAGAGCGGGCGCGGGCGCGGGCGCGGGCGCGGCCCATTAAGGCGGCTAATTAATCCTTGGGCCACAAGAATTCCGATTAAAGCCCAAAATCAACTCAAATTGACTTCCTCTATAAAAAGGGACCCTTATGCTCGGAAATAGGGAACTTGAACATTACGAGAGAGCAAGATTGGGAGATTCCGAAGGGGACGAGCAATCAAGATCGGCAGTATTCGGGTTTTCTAGTCCTTAATTCTTTTAATTATGTATTTTTAGTTTAAATTGTCTTTTGTCACCGCCATGAGCGGCTAGTAGGTTATTTCAGTCCTTAGTCGAGTCGAACCCTAGTTTTACTATTTTGTGATATTTACAGTGGTTATTAATCAGTTGATTCCTTGAAACGTTGTTATACTACTTGTTTATCCTTCATTGCTTGTGTGTTTATATGCTAGATTGATCACCTAGGATTATAATTGCATAAGTAACGCTAGGTTATAATCGTAATCCGTAATTGTTACGAACCTATAGCCACTTAGTAGCGAATAGTGAGTGATATCGCTAGGGACTAATATAGCTCGGTCTGAATGGGTCCGAGCTTACGAGGTCCACACCGTGTCTATCCCGTTATCCTAGTACTCTAGGCGTCCGGTTAATGAGATCCAGAGAGCTTATTCTGAGGTCACTCAACTGGATAGACTAACCAAAGAGCTTATTTTGGTTAGTTAAACATAAGGGGTAACGAGGTTAGCAGAGCTTGTTGCTAATCTCGGGGTAGGAGTTTTAAAGGTTAAAATTGGTTAATAATTGCATCTATCACAGGGTAGTAATAACTAGGGGGAGATAAGATTAAGGGTTGGGATTCGTTATTTTATAAGAACAATTCATAATTAATTTGCTTAATTTCTGTTTTAGTTCCTTAGTTAATATACATCAATTTACAAAACCCCATTATTTATATACTTATATGCATTGCTAGTATTAGGATCTATTTAAAACACTAATAGTCTTCCTGCTCCCTGTGGGATCGACCCTACTTACCACTTCTACGAGCTAGAAGGGTAGTTAGGTTTAATTAATTTTACCGCATCGTGACAGTGCGGTCATTCGCCAATTCAATTGCTTCTTGGTCCCTGCAATAACACTCAAACACTTCCTCTACAAGGGGATTAATAGCATCAATAACATACACACTATGCAATTCCTCAGGATACTTCATCGATTCAAAGATGTTGAATTGCACCACTTGGCCATCAAATTCCATGCTAAGAGTTCCCTCTCGCACGTCAATCTTTGTTTGGGAGGTGTTCAAGAACGGCCTCCCAAGCAAGATTGGAGTGGAATTTGATGAATTTTCATGCATATCCAGTACATAGAAATTCGCTGGAAATATGAGGTTATCCATCTCAACTATCACGTCCTCAATCACCCCGTCCGGAAACGAGGTGTTTCAGTCCGCCAGTTGGATGACTACCCTCGTATCCTTCAGTGGACCCAAGTTTAAGCTATTGAAAATGGAACGGGGCATCACATTGATCGATGCCCCTAGATCCAACATGGCTTTCTCTATTCTAGTGTTACCAATTTTGCACGGAATGACGAACATTCCCGGATCCTTGCCTTTCTGTGGCATATTTTTCTGAAAAACTGCCGAGACATTTTCTCCCATTAGGACCTTCTCATTCCCATGCAACCGCCTTTTGTTAGTGCACAAGTCTTTCAGAAACTTTGCATATCGAGGAATCTGTTTTACGGCCTCCACCAAGGGGATAGTGATTTCAACGTTCCTGAATACCTCCATTGTCTCCTTGTCTCTATTTCTGTCTGGAATCCTCTTCATTTGACTCGGAAACGGAAGTGGTGAAATTTCAGGATTGATTCTGGATTTCTGAGAATCTCGGCCGAGATTATGTTGTGTCTCGACCGAGACAAGTGTGCAGGGGATTTCCTCTTCTGGGCGAGGTCGGACATCTCAGCCGAGATCTTGATGCATCTCGGCCGAGATTTCATTCTCAGCATACTCCCTTTCACTTCCGACTCTTCTTTCTCCATCTCTCGACTTTCCCTTTTCAAGGACCTTCCCGCTTCTCAAAACCCCCACATTGACATTTTCAATTTCGCTTTGTGGAGAGTATTTCTTGGTAGGAAAAGGCAATAGGTGGTCGGGGAAGCATGCAGCTAATGCCTCCTTTTGTTTTCTCAACTCCTTGGCAATCTTCCACTTAGGTGTCTGAATTTTAACTTCAGCCACTTGGGGGGTTGATGTCTCTTCTTTCCTCGGACTATCATCCACTTCCTCAGTCTTTCTTTGTGAAGTGTACCCGGGCTTTTCAGACTCTCCAAGTAACTCCTCATTCATAACAACAATGGCACTCACATTTTTCGAGTTGACTTCCGGTTGAGCCGGTAGTCTTCCTCCTTGTGCATTTTCTAATCGAGATACCGCTGATGCTATCTGACTAACTTAATTCTCGATACTCTGAAACCTGGAACTTGATTCCTTCTGTAATTGGAGCGTACTAGTGGCTAGGCTTTTCACTATGTCAGAAAGAGATGGATCACATGGTACCTGCTCGGGTGGCTGTCTTTGCTGGAACATTCCCCTAGGAAAAGGGGGTCGGTTTTGCCCACTGTGATCACCTTGTTGATTCACGCTTGGATTCTGATTGCCATATTTGAAATTCGGATGGTCCCTCCAACCCCGGTTATATGATTGTGAATAAGGATCATACTTCCTCCCGGATGAGTTAGGATTGAAGTTGTGAACCGCATTGGCATGGGCCTCCATCTCTTCTCCGAGAATAGGACAAGTGTCAATGGAGTGCTCGGTTACTTAACAGATTCTGCAAGGCTTTGGAGTAGGAGTGCCACCCGAGATCACTTTCTTCACCAAGTCGGTGAGTTGGTCCAATCTTTCTTCCACAGTTGAATCGATAACATCTTTGACTCGCCTCACTGGTTCTCTACAACCGAACTGTTGAGTGTTGGCGGTCATCTTGGAAATCAATGCTCGGGCCTCGGTTGGGGTCTTGTCGGATAGAACCCCTCCACTCACTGAATCAATCATGTTTCGATCTATTAGACACAACCCCTCATACCAATACTGGATTAGCAACTGTGGAGGGCAACTTCCTACAAGCCTCTTAAATCGTTCCCAGTACTCATACAGTGTTTCCCCCTGCATTTGCCTCGCTCCACTAATTTCTTTTCGAATGTTGGTGGCTCGAGAAGCTGGGAAATACTTTTCAAGAAACTGGGTTTCCATCTGCTCCCAAGTGGTGATTGATCCGGATGGCAAGTAGTACAACCAATCCCTAGCAAGATCCTTCAGTGAAAACGGAAATGCTCGAAGCTTGATCTGTTCTTCCGTCACCCTCGATGGCTTCATGCTTGAACAAACCACATGAAACTCTTTAAGATGTTTATGAGGGTCCTCTCCGGACAGCCCATGAAAGGAAGGTAGTAGATGGATGAGCCCCGATTTCAACTCGAAAGCAGTATCATTTCCTATAGCTGGGAAGGTGATGCACAAGGGTTCTTAAGCAACCCTTGTGTTAGCCAACTCCTTCATTGTTCTTTCTTGACCTTGATCTTCAGCCATTTCTTCTAAGTTGATGATCTCTTCACCCCTTAAATTCAATACTTCGACTTCTTCTCGGACTTGCTCCAAATCTCGAGCTCTCCTTCTCAATTCTCGTTCACGTTCTACAATATCAGGTTCAAATAACAGTCATTTTTCTCCTTGCGAATGCAAGAACATTCACCACAAGTAAACAAAAATAAAGAAACAAAGTGAGATTATAAAATTACTAATCTAAACAAGAAAATAACTATATATGTAATTAACCATGATGCTTGATCAACAAATCAACACTATTCAATCACCGTTCCCCGGCAACGGCGCTAAAATTTGGTATGAGCGATTGTCGTGTGTCGCTTTACCAAAGTAATTGTATAAAATTATACTAAACCTTATCAACTATTCTAACTAGTAGAATGGTAAATAAGGGTCGATCTCACAGGGAACGGCCGAACAGTTTTGATTCCGATGCCAAGCAATTTATAATTAAATATGCAAGAAATAAATACTTAAGAAAGCAATAAAGGTTGGGGGATTTGATAACGGACTAACAATCTACTAGTAACAAATAAAGGCAACTAAACGAAATTAAAAGGTCGAATCAAAGAAACAAATAATCAAAAACAATAGAAGAGATCTTTTTCGGTTTTGGTTTTCAAGTAATGAAACGATCCACCCTTGATCATGCTTCCCCTTGGTCTTGGACGATTGATGCAACTATGTTAATGCCCAATTAAATTGTGATTCAAGCCCTTATCTCAAGGCTATTAACAAGCTCTAATAGCCTTGTTGTCCCTTAATCTTAGTTAATCAAAATAAGCTCTTCGACTAACCCTATTCAATTTAATCGAGTCCTCGAACAAGCTCTCTTAGATTCAATAACCAAATGTATTAAACACTAGGACAACGAGATAAATTCAACATAAAACTCGCAAGCTCGATTTTAGTGGTTGAACTTTGTGTTATTGCCAATAAATAAATCTATTGTTTGCTACACGGGAATCGGAAATCCTACAATTACGGATAGTAATTTCCTATTCTAGCAACATATTCACAAATCCCTTAAAGGGTGATCAATCCAATAATCAATTCATAAATGTAACTCAATAACAACAAATAACACAAATCACTTGAATACACAATATTTTCGGTAACATTAACCGCAATAATCACATCAATGTCTTCAACTCAAGGTTCCACAATGATCAAGGATGAACTAAGGGTGCTACTCACCCATGGAAGCTAAAACAAACAGAAAATAAGTAGAAAAATTAAAGAAACATGATACTAATATGGATGAATCCAAAGATGTCAATTGGAGAAGATGATCCTTCAATCTCTTGTCCAATCTTCCTTCCTTGGTGGCTTTGGTGGCTGAATAGTGCTCCCAAAAGTATCCAAAAGTTATCAAAAGTTATGTTAAATTCGAATGGGATGATATATATATAAGGGGAGAAAGTGCTAGTCATAAATAGGCAAAAACGCATTCAGGATTTCAAAACAGAGTAATGAATCTCGGCCGAGACGGAAGTGTGTCTCGGCCGAGACGTGAAAAAGGGTTTTCCGGATTGGTGGGTCGAAGGTTGATCTCGGCCGAGATTCAACTTCATCTCGACCGAGACGTGAAAAGGGGAAAATGGGGCTGGCTAGGGCTTGACTCATCTTGGCCGAGATTGGATTTCATCTCGGCCGAGATCTTGGTCCTTTGAAAAGCCTTGAAATTCTCTGGAAACACATCTCGGCCGAGATGCGTTGTTTGTCTCGACCGAGATCTTCAGTTTGTTCAATTCTTCATGAATAACCTGGAGACTCATCTCGGCCGAGATTTTCATCCTGTCTCGGCCGAGATCTTCAGCTAGCCCTTCCTTTTGTTGTCTCGATCGATCCCTCGACTCCGCGGTCTTTTGATGTTATTTTTTGACCCTTTTTTCACCTGTCTTAACACAAAAATAGCACAAACGCATTATTTTGCCCATGAAATTATAAAAGCACTAAATACACATGATTATGCACATTATTGACACTAAAATGACACTAAAAGTGCCCTAAAGTGCGTGCACGGAACACGTGTACCAGGGCCTTTTAGGCAATCTCGCTAAAGTCAACCTTCCCATGTGCAAACCATGTCTAGCAGGAAAAGCCTGTCGGAAACCTTTTGGAAAGGCTAAGAGAGCTACTCAACCTCTAGAGTTAGTTTACTCGGACATATCCGGACCTGTAAATGTGAAGGTACGACATGGTGCATCTTATATCCTTACATTTATTGATGACTATTCGCGCTATGGTTCAGTGTATCTCCTACCTCACCGATCAGAAGCGCTTGATTGCTTTAATCGATTATTAGCGGAGGTTGAGAACCAAAGAGATCGAAAATTTAAAACTTTATGCACTGATAGAGGGCGAGAATACTTGTCTGATCGGTTCTGACAATACTGTGAGGAAAAATGAATCATTAGACAACTTTCAATTCCATACACTCCGCAACAAAATAGTGTTGCAAAGAGGAGGAATAGGACACTTCTGGACATGGTCAGATCAATGATGGCGCTAGCAAATCTTCCAATATCGTTTTGGGGAGATGCAATTTTAACTGTTAGCTATATATTGAACCGTATGCCGTCTAAGTCAGTTCCTTCGACGCTATATGAGTTGTGGCATGAAAGAAAGCCTAACTTAGAAGGCTTGCACCCTTGGGGGTCAACTGGGTTTGTTCATAATACTTCTCATAAGCATGGGAAACTTGTGTCTAGAGCAGTCAAACATATCTTTATAAGATATTGTGGCCACTCGAAAGGATATGTGATGTATGGTGAACACCCTGACGGGGGAATGGCAGAAATTGAGTCACGCAATGTCAATTCCCTTGAGGAGGAATTTCCAACAATTAGAGAATTTAAAGGAGATCTTAAACTTTATGAGTTACAAGATCCCGAAGACAACGCTGGAATTCCTAGCGAGGATGAGGTTTCACAACCAATTCCAGCAATCGACGGGAATAATGAGAGGGATCTTAGAGTCAGTGGGATAAATTCATTGCGTGAAGACCCTCAAGATCTAGAGTTGCGACGGAGCAAGCATGGAACGGTACCCTGAAGATGTTTTGAACTTGAGGAGGAATCTTTCATTTGTGCAACTATGGATGTTGATGTGGCCAGCCACTTATGAAGAGGTTGTAACTTCTCCAAATGCTAAAGAGTGGATAAGTGCTATGGATGAAGAGATGAGTTCGATGGCTAAGAACCAAGTCTGGGAGCTATTCGATCTACCGTCTGGACGCAAGACAATTGGGAACAAGTGGGTTCTCAAAGTCAAGTGAAAAGCAAATGGCTCGATAGAAAAGTACAAAGCTCGCCTGGTGGCGAAAGGCTTTACCCAAAAAGAAGGTGTGGACTATGAAGAGACATTCTCCTTAGTGGTGAGGTTTGCCTCTATCCGTCTCATTTTAGCAATTGTGTCCACCTTGATTTGGAACTGTTCCAAATGGATGTAAAGACAGCATTTCTCAATGGAGAACTAGATGATGAGATTTATATGGATCAACCTAAGGGTTTTCAGGTAAAGGGACAAGACCGCAAAGTGTGCCACTTAAAGCGTTTCATTTATGGACTGAAACAATCATCCAGACAGTGGTACCTTCGATTTCATTGAGCTATCACCTCGATAGGCTTTACGACGGTTGAGGAAGATAATTGTGTGTATGTCAAAATGGATGAGAAAAAATTCACAATTCTCTTCATTGTATGTGGATGACATTTTATTGGCTGGTAATGATACGGAGATGATTGTCGCCACTCGGCAGTGGCTGTCATCTACTTTTGAGATGAAAGACATGGGAGAAGCAGAATACATACTTGGTGTTAAGATACACCAAGATCGCTCAAAGAGACTCTTAACTTTGTCTCAAGAGACTTATATTAAGAGGGTTCTGGAGCGATTCCGTATGCATAATGTTAAACCCGTTGACACGCAGATGGCAAATGATAGTATTCTTAGCAAAGATTTATGCCCAAAGACAGATGATGAAAAGGAAATCATGGCAAAAGTTCCTTATGCGAGCGCAGTAGGGAGTTTGATGTATGTAATTATGTGTACTCGACTAGACCTATGCTTTGCAGTTGGGATGGTGAGTTGGTATCAAAGTAATCCCGGACGTGCTCACTGGGTTGTAGTCAAAAGGATACTTATATATTTAAAGGGGACAAGTGATTTAGCTATGTGCTATCACGGTGGCAGTCTGAAGCTACTTGGTAACAGCGATGCTGATGGATCAGCGGATAGAGATGTACGCAAATCTACATCGGGATATGCATTCTTTTTGGGTGGCGCTGCTATCACTTGGTCTAGCAAGAAGCAGCCTTGTATTTCTTTATTCACTATGGAAGCAGAGTACATCGCTTGTACATCTGCAGTTCAAGAGGCTATCTGGTTGAGAAGATTTCTCCAGACTTTGTGCATTACGGCGCACGTAGATGATGCAGTCGTTGTCCTTTGTGACAACACAGGTGCACTAGCATATGCTAAGGACCCCACGTATCATGGCCTCACCAAGCATATTGACACCAAATACCACTTCATCTGAGATAATATTGCGCAGGGGCAAGTGGTTCTCAGGCATGTTCCCACTGGTGAAATGATAGCTAATCCTTTCACCAAGCCTTTGAGTAGAGATGTATTTCAAAGGCATGTTAAGAGTATGGGACTTCGTAGAATTTAAATTCTTTTAGCCTGTATGAACAATTTTATTTATCAGTGAGATGTGCCCTTATTATATGTTAGAAGTATTGTGTCTATTATATATGATATGTCACAAGACTTGAATTGTCTCACTTTGGTAAGCGAGCAGGATGAGACTGACGGATCAAACATTTAAGTGATCACCTTCGTGAAAGAAACAACACGAAAGGTTGTTGCCCATAGTTGCTGGTACACGTGTTTCGTGCACGCACTTTAGGGCACTTTTAGTGTCATTTTAGTGTCAATAATGTGCATAATCACGTGTATTTAGTGCTTTTATACTCTCATGGGCAAAATAATGCGTTTGTGCTGTTTTTGTGTTAAGACAGGTGAAAAAGGGTCGAAAAAGAACCTCAAACGACCGCGGAGTCGAGGGATCGATTGAGGCAACAAAGGGAAGGGGCAGTTGAAGATCTCGGCCGAGACAGGATGAGAGTCTCGACCGAGATGAGTCTCCAGGGCATTTATGAAGAGTTGGACAGAAAGAAGATCTCGGCCGAGACACACAACAGATCTCGGCCGAGAAATGTTGCCAGAGAATTTCAAGGTTTTTCAAGGACCAGGATCTCGGCCGAGATGATACTGAATCTCGGACGAGATCGCCTTTCGACCCACAAATCCTTGAAAACCCCTTTTCACGTCTCGGCCGAGATACACTCCCGTCTTGGCCGAGATTCAGTACCCTGTTTTAAAATCCTGAATGCGATTTTGCCTATTTTTGTCTAGCACTTTCTCCCTTTATATATATATCATCCCATTCGAATTTAACCACAACCCTAATAACCTAGAACCCATCCCCCACACATAATCATCCACTTTTCTCCGTTGGAAGCAAGGAAATGGAAGGGGGTTGAAGATCTTGATCTTCAACCCCTAACCCTTGGTTCTTTCTATCCTATTTTCATGTTTTCTTTAATTTTCTGTTATTTTATCTTTGTATTAGGTAAAATGGGTGGCTAGCACCCTTAGTTCACTCTTGATTATTGTGGAACCTTGAGTCCAAGACATTTATGTGATTATTACGGTTAATGTTACCGAAAATATTGTGTATTCAAGTGTTTTGTGTTATTTGCTGTTATTGACTCACATTTATGAATTTATTATTGGATTGATCACCCTTTAAGGGATTTGTGAATGTGTTGCTAGAATAGGAGATTACTATCCGTAATTGTAGGATTTCCGATTCCCGAGTAGCAAACAATAGTTATTTATTGGTGATAACACAAAGTTCAACCTCTAAAACCGAGCTTGCGAGTTTTATGTTGAATTTATCTCGTTGTCCTAGTGTTTAATGCATTTGGTGATTGAATCTAAGAGAGCTTGTTCGAGGATTCGGTTAAACTGAATAGGGTTAGTCGAAGAGCTTGTTTTGATTAACTAAGATTAAGGGATAACAAGGCTATTAGAGCTTGTTAATAGCCTTGAGATAAGGGCTAGAATCACAATTGAATAGGGCATTAACAATAGTTGCATAAATCGTCCAAGACCTCGGTGAAACATGATCAAGGGTGAATCATTTTGTTATTTAAAAACCAAAAACCAAAACAAATCTCTTTATTTATCTTTGTTTATTTAGGTGTTAGTTGTTATTTCATTAAATTCCCCCCACTTCTTTATTGTTTTCTAGCTTATTTACTTTATGTTTCTCGATAATAATAGCTTAATACATAAAAGTAAAATTTGTTCGACCGTTCCTCGTGGGATCGACCCTTACTTGCCACTCTACTAGTTAGAGTAGTAGGATAAGGTAAAGTGCATTCTCATACACAATTTAATTTGGTAGTCGGAAACGACGCTACCAGTTGCCTTGGCAAGAGGCCAGGATGAGATCATACTTGATCGATTATAAAGAATGTCCTAACTTCATAAAAGCCTCTTAATAGCCGATTGTGGGAATCATCGGAAGTTGTGTTGGAGACAAATTTCTAGCGGTACACAGGTCAGATGCTTGAAGAGTGACTGGACTAAGACTCGTATGATGTTTAGAGAGTGACATGCCCAAATTTAAGTGGGAGCTCCATCATATCATTTATTCATACTACATGTTCTTAATGACAACCTTAGTAAGAGGAGTGGCCGAATAGATCCATGTTTCATCACTATGTGAGCTCTTATAGTGAGTTTCGTACCCTTTGGGACTTTGGACTTTGTCATGAAGTGTAAGCTTGATGACGCTACTTTAGCATGTATTCAATGGTCATGGTTGATATGGTCTACCGGAGCATGACTAAGAAAGCTATCAAGTCGAAGCAGATTGGCATAAGAGGCCAAGGAAAAACTAAGCTGGTAATGCACTTGCATACTATGGCTCATAGGCTGGCCGACTAAGTTGAAATAATTTTGACATAGTCATGAGCATAGATACAAATTAGGGGTCAAACATGCTCTATATGTATAAGAGAGGTCATAGATGTTTGGTATGGTGCAACCAAATAGTTTGGGGTACATAACGAGTCTCTTGAATTGATGAGATATGTTAGTTGGGTGATAACTTAATATAACTCTCCTTACTTTGTTCCATTCTGTTTTCGCTTGGTCGCACGCCTTAGTCTCTGTATGAAAGAAGAGATTTGATGATGGGAATTGTGGAGTTTTTTATTCGAATAAGTTGGATCAGATTTGTATGAGTGGGAGATGTTGGTTGCATCAAAATCGATTGGATCCCAAAATTGTTGGGATATATATCTGACTAGATATTTGATATCTTATCAGATATATTTCCGATAGGGATGGAGATCCTATCCATAATATGAGAGCGATCTCCCCCATACCAGTATATATACAGATGTATCTGATATTCGTAGGGTACGGGAAATACATACAGAAAATACAGTTTCTCTCTTTTCTCTCATATTCTCATTCTTGGAGTATCACCGGATTCCTCCAAGAGCCTAAGGGGTGTAGTAAATGGCGGAGTGTCCGTTAGGACGGGCTCGTAGACGAACCAAGTAAGATCCATCGTTTGGTGAATCGATCAAATACATTTCCGTTGCATTCAATTGAGGTATATATCGATTCTCTATATATGTGTTTATGTGTATTTACGTGATTCCTTATCTAACACATTCTAATAATTATCTTTTACAAATTATTTTACATAATTATTTAATTAAAACCACAATTAACCAGTTTGTTTTATCTGACATGAATTGTCTCAAATTTTCTTCATTTATTACATTGAGAGAAAAGTCAATGTATATATAATTGAACACATACTTTATCGAATTAAAAGTGATAGTTAATATTTGATTTATTATCAATGTATTAAATTATTAAATTTGCTAATGTTTATTTGTTATAATAATTATTTTTGTTGATAAATCACAAACTTTTGCTAATATATATAACTTTATATATGATAATTAATCTTAATTTTTTATTAATTTTTTATATTTTACATATATTAATGTTATTTTTCTATAAATAATTACACTTTGCACCCTAAACTATGATATTATACAAGTTGCAACTAAACTTTTTTAAAATAAGCAAAATTAATCAACTTGAACTATAGTTTTTTAGACTTTGTAACCTAAACAATACTTGGTCACATTAACCAATCTCAATCATGTCTTTTTTTTTTTCTTCTTTTTTTTTTTTTCATGTTTTGTAACCTAATTAAGCAATTTTTTTATATTAATCAATTTGTATATTTAAGTGAATATATTATTTACAATATAAATTAATTTAATTGAAAATTTTCAACACATATATGAAATTATTAAGAAATATTGAAGAACTCATATGTTTTATATTGTCATTCCCACTATTGAATAACTTTTGAATTTTATTTTGTTATTTTGTTATTCTTTATATCTCTGAAATATCAAGTAAAGTATTAAAACTTGCAAATAAGATTTTCTAAAAGTAAATAGTTATAGATATAATTTAAACCTTTATTTAGATAAATTTAAATATTTAAAGTATGAAAAAAATTAAAGAAAAAAGATTTTTCTTATAACATTATTTAGTATTTTTATTTAATAATATGAGTTGATATTTAGATATTTATGTTAGGTTTAATATTAATAATTAATTAAGCTATTATGCATATAGGTGAAAAATGATACCGACACTCTAAATGTGTGTTTGGATTTCAAAGATAAGAAATGATTATGTTGAAAAAGATTATTGAATATATTTAATATTTATTTTGATGCTAATATGTAGATATATATATACATATATATATATATATAAAGTCAGTTACATTAAACCCATATATAACGTACGGTAAACTTATATTTGCATTACTTATAATTTTATTTATGTTTTATACTACATTATTAAAAAAAAAATATTAGGATCAAATGGTCACATATTTAAATATTATATTAGATTATATTTAGTTTTATTAAAATCATTACTTTTTAAATAAACTTTCGTGCATCGCATGAGAATATTACTAGTTAGGAGGAAGAAGAAAATGATTTATTTATCCTTCCAAAGTCTATCTTCCTAATATTAAATACCTATTATAAATTTATAATTATCATTTTCTTTATCTTTATTTTGCTCACTAAATACCAATTTCCCCATCTCTCATTACTTTTTAGTCTGGTAACATATCAAAACCCCAATTAATCATGTTTCAATTTCAGATTTTATTAGCCAAGTATAGCTTTAGCCATAATTGTCCAAAAATGGCCATTACCCAGCCACCAATATCCTTTACTTTTAATTTCATTTTCTTGTTATTTATTTTTCTCAAATTATCTTATAAACTAAAATTTGACTTATATTAATTATAATAAAATAACTTTCCCTTTTTATTAATTGTAGGAATTGAGGAGTGTGAATTTAAGCATTTGCATATCACTCAACGCACTTTTTCAGGTGGAGGTTAGTTACAGTTTATTTTAATTAATTGGATTGTTTAGGACTGTATAGATGTGATATGTTATCAACATGCTACTTGGCTACATGTTACAATACAATTCAATTGATATGCTACTTTGCTACATATCTCATTACAATATAATTGACATGCTATTTGGCTACATGTCTTATTCATAAACTGTTAGCAGGTTTGATGCTATTATGATGTCTAGTTGATTTGATTATGTAGTATGATTTTATTAAATTCCAAATGCTAGGTGCACAACTAGAAAATGAACTTAATTAAATGATTACATGTTTAAAACTATTTAAATATTAGAGACTTATGCTAGATTCCTAAATAAATAAAAGGGTTAATTTCCAAAAGAAACCTGTACTTTGAGAGTTTTTACACTTTGCAACCTAAAGAATTTATTTTTTCCGATTGTAACCTGTATTATGCGTTTTTCTTCACTTTGCAACTTCCGACTATATTTTTCGGCATATATAGGTCATGTGCCCAGCACATGCCAAAGAGACCAATAAGGTGCTGACATGTGGCCACCAATAAAAATTAAAAAAGAAAAAGAAAATAACATATAAATATAAATATATATTTCTAAAAATTTGAAAAATAAAAAAATCTAAAAAATAGCATGCCATATATTTTTAAAAATTCAGAAAATTTATTTTAAATTAAAAAGTTATTTCAGAAAAATAATTTAAAATTTCTAAAAATGTATTTAAAATTTAAAAAATTATGTTAAAAATTCTAAATATTCAGAAAATTTAAAGAGTAAAATTTTGAAAATTATTGTAAAAATTCTAATATAAATATATATTTCTAAAATTTCAAAAAATTAAAAATCCAAGAAATAGCATGACATATATTTTAAAAAATTCAGAATTTTTTTTTGAAATTAAAAAAGTTATTTTAGAAAAATAATTTAAAATTCTAAAAATGTATTTAAAATTTTAAAAACTATGTTAAAAATTCAAAAACTTTAAAGAGTAAAATTCTGAAATTTTTTATAAAAATTCTAATATAAATATATATTTCTAAAAATTCGAAAAATTAAAAATCCAAAAAATAGTATGACATATATTTTTAAAAATTTAGAAAAATAAATTTGAAATTAAAAAAGTTATTTCAGAAATAAATTTTTTAAATTACATGTCTAGGTTGTGTTAGTTCGAATATTTAATTTATTTTTCGCTGCAATTACTTGATATTATTATAAATTATTTTTAAAGTTCTTAAAAGAACGTATATTTTCAAAGTTATTTTTGGGGTACATTATTTGGTAAAATTGGAAGTTTTGTAAAAATAGACCTTTAGTAATGGCTTGATTAGGCTAAAAATTAGTTTTAAAATGATCAAATTAAATATTATTGGCACTTTATTATTCCCTAAAATAGTTTAGAAAATCGGGCTGTTACATCTTCGAAGTCGGGTTCTTGTTCTCTTTTGTCGGTTTTCGTCCAATCTTCAAGCAAGAGTTGGTTTTCTAGATTTTCGACGGTCAATCTAGATCTTCAGTCATCCAAAGTATACCTCCTATACTAAATGCTTGCTCGACGGAGACGGTTGAAGCGGCGCAAGCTAGAATCTCCATTGCAATTATTGAAAGGATTGGAAATTGTCGTGTTCTTTTTGCCCACCACTTCAAGAAGGAGGTTGAATTTTTGAAGGTCGAGCTCTTCGAACACGGTATTGAAAAAAGGGTTTGCTTGACGAATCCCTTGCTTTCTTTTGAGATCTTTTCCTCGTAAAAAAAATTGAGACATGCAAGAGAAGGATTAAAATTTTTTTGGGAAGAACTCCCTTGGTTAGTAGAACTAAAATCATTAGATTCACTACCATCATCACCGCCGTGAAGGACTTTATACTCTCAAAATAAATCATACAAAATATCTTTAATATTAGAAATAATAAGTGTGGCGTTTGGAGGATCATCAGTAGTGGGAAACAAACAACCATAATACATTTTAAGCAACTCAATTAAACCATCTTCTTTAATCCTAGATCTAGCATTTTAGCAACAAAAAACAAATCAGGTATTTCCATAAAATTTAAGTCATTTTTGTCTCATCAATGCAGTTGATGAGCTTAAAATCGGATCCTCTCTATAATCAAGAAAAACACCCGCAACTTGACAACAATGATCAATGACAAGAGGTGAAGTCGGGTAATAGAAATTGGATAGTTTAGTTGCATCTTTGAAAATTTTTAGAAGTAAAATCAAATTTGTACATGCATCCCATTGTTGAGGATATATGAGAATATTGTTTGTTGGGTTTCGTTGAAAAAAAGTACATAAAACCTCTTTAAAATTGTAAGAATCACTTAACATTTTATAAGTAGAGTTCCAACGATGAAGCACATCCGTTGAAAATTATTTGGCCGGCAAACATCGATTTTTGCAAAATTTTGCCCATTTTTTGGTTAAAGAAGAATGTCGGGTCACACAAGAAATGACCTCCCAAATAGGCGTAATGTGTGTTTTAAAAGCGTTTAAACCGTCTTGTACAAGTTTAAACAATGACACATGCATCTAATATGAAAAAATCTACCACCACTAGAAGGTTGACAAATGTTTTTGAGTTCGGGTAATGAGGCATTGTTATGGAAAATATTTTTTGAACTAAACCATACTCTTGTAAAATTGTGATAATTTAATGGCAAATGTTTTGTGCACTGTACACGGTGTCAAGCTCCCTATACATGATTAAACATTTTTGCATTGACCACGATCATCAATCCAATGACAAGTAATGCCCATGTAATGATGATTTTGCCAATGATCCGATCAAACATCCGAGCAAATTGAAACTTTTTGAACTAGTGAAGCAAACATGTTTACCAAAACAATTTTATACTCCACTATAATTTTAGCAATGTCTCGTGTTAAGGTGCTTCGAGACTTTTCTAGCTTGAGGACTATAACCCAATCTAGCAAAGTCTTCGGAAAATTGATCATCGACAAAATTGAAGGGGAGAAGTTTGACACAAATAAATTTTGCGAATTGGCGACGTGTATTTGCTTCACTATATATGAAGAGTGAGTTAGAATCCATACATTGTAAGGACCCGGATGGATCGGACATATATCCTCGCATTTAAGTTTGGTTAGTTTCGATTCCCACTTTGTCGGGGTGGTGTCCGTTGAAGTGCTTGGAGTAGGTGTCATATCCACCACCATGTTGCATTGTGTATTTCTTCGGGCAATAGTTGCACACAACTGAGTAAAGCTTTGGGTTTTTCGAACCTGAAATGTAAGTCCTCGTGAAGTGATATTTAAAGATTGGGCTCTTGGACTCAAAATCATCGATCGGTGGTCTTGGAGCTCTACAACCACTCCAACAATGACTAGTAGTGGGTTGGCTAGGACCGCTAGGTGCTTGGCTAGGGCCTCGACTCTCTTGAGATGAACGGTCATCGCCAAATTATTCGACGAAGGCAGCGATGGTATTAGCACCTTCAAATTTAAATACACATTAATAATTAGAATAAAAATGTAACACAACATCTAGGAAGATAAAAATATACTAAACTTATTAAACTTGACTTATATAAAAAAAAAAAAACTAAACTTGAATCAAATTACAACGACTCATAAATTATAATTCAACGAAATTAAAAAAAGTAATACTAAGAAAATAATGAAAAATATACCTAGAGCATCGGATAGTACCAAATCGATTGGAAGGTGGTCCAAGTTGATTATTTCCTCGTCATCTAGGTTGAAGAAGCTCGAATGAGGAGGTAAAGTAGACGAACCACCAACTTCGAGTCTCCCACTATTGGAGCTCCAACGAGAAGAATTGGATCCGGCTCTACCACTCGACATTTTTTTTTTTGGACTTTAGAAGGATCAAACAACTAAAAATTGATGTAGGTAAATAAAAACTTGAAGTAACTATAAATCGAAGTAGTGAACTAAAACTTGAAGTAAGCACAAATTGCATAATTGAAAATAATAAGATTGCTAGATTGCAAGAGATTGAACTTTGAGAATAGAGAGAAATATGAGATTGAGATGTGGAAAAAAATTGGAGTGAAAATGGGTATTTATAGAGGTTTTTTAGGTAATAAATAATAACCCCCCCTTTTCCCCCACTTTTCAAACGGTCCAACGATCATGGCCATTGATTTTCAATGACCATTTGATCTTGGTCGTTATTTAAAAAAGGAAATCAAAATTTTCGGTTCCGCGTCAACGGATCTATGATCTGCACCGTTGATCTCCAACGGCCAATAAATCTTGACCACGCTCGTGGCAAGTTCAAAATTAAAAAAATATATATATAACTGCAAATCGGCGATTCACAGTTAGTACAAAACCTGAACCGTAACGGCACCGATCTATTACCCGGATTGGTGCGGTGTGGAACCGGGAACCGAGGTCAACGTTTCCGGAACTGTTGATCGTCGGTGCGAGGTTCCCTGTTCAAATGGGCACCTCTGCCCTAGCAGCCTTTCACCTTGGGCCAAACTTCCCATGAAGCCCGATATAAACAGTGGGCCAAACTCCTTGGGCCAAACTTTTCATCAAGCCCAATATAAGAATTCACACACCCCCAACTACTTGAGCCAAACAAGGACTTGAGAGCCCGGCCCATATTTCCTGAAACAAAAAATACAGGTATGGAACCCGCCTTCGCTTTTCCTCAAGTTTCCTGAGGCAGGCGAACACGAACCCTTTTACCAGCGTTTCTGAGGCTAAAACAATCGATTTTTCGCAAACATTCAACCTTTCTCATTGTCTCTGGTGAGGATACAATTCTCTCTCCACTGTTTTCTACGAAATCTTAATTGATTTACTCACTTTAATGGCTTAATTTATGCTTCTTTTATTGGCTTTCACAGTTCAGTAATGCCGTCCGAGTCTTCTGAGCAAACGAAAGCCAAGCGGAAATCGAAGAAGCGAGCACGAGTCAATACGGAGCAGCAACTCGAACGGTTGAACTCGATGTCGTGGAGCTCCTCGCTTACTGGCGGGGGGGATGATGATTTTTCTCTCTTCATTGGCTCTAACGAACTTGAAGGAGGTAATGCGTCTATTAAATTTTTTTATTGGGATATTGTATGCTGTTGGTGTTCAATGAAATGGTTTCCGTTTCCTGATTTTACTGTGAGTTTGGTTAGTTGGAGTCGCTTTAGTTTGCGAATAGGAGAATTGGAGAATGTCGCTGAAGTTCAATCAATGTGGACTTAGTTTTGGAACTTCTATTTGTTTTGGATGATGTTAAATGCTCTCTTTTCTTCTAATTTATGCTAATGTCGTTTCGTTGTTGAACAAAATTTCCCCTGGTGATTTTGTCCTTTTATGCTTCTGGAGAATTGCTGAAAAAATTAGTTCAAGATTATAGGGAATGCAGACATCTTCCTTGTTTTTGTATTAAACTGATACATTCACGTCATTTTCACGATTTGTTTTTCTAAATTCTAAGTAGTAATAACCTCAAGTTATGTGAGTTTCTGTTTGAATTCATAGTTTTCAGCTCAGTTATCTTGATGTTTTCCGTGAGTGCAGGATTTCTTTCTCTTGAAGAGATCGATGAATCGGAGTTTGGAATGGCAATCCCAAAAGTCGATATCGAAACTGAGAGAAAACACTTAAAAGGGAAACCAAAATCCAAGGGATGTAAGATAAAGCAACGGGATGCTGATGAATGTTCTGGTGGGGAGCTTGACAGTGAATGTCATGGTGAGGCTGAAGAAAGCACAGAGGACGACAAGAAGAAGGAAATGAAAAGGAAGAAGAAGAAGAAAAAGAAACAGAAGAAGGAGAACGAGAACGAGAAGAAGAAGAAGAAAAGAGAGAATCAGAAGAATGATGAGACAGATAATGCACAGGAAAATCCAGAGCCAGCTGCTGGTTTGTGTTCCAATTTATTTGAAATGATTTCATAATGCAGATTGAATAAGTGTTCTCTCTCTAGCACCCCACCCCCCCCCCCCCCCCCCCCCACTTGCCAGTAGAAAATAAACTAATAAGAGCTTAAAGTATGTCTTCTGGTAAATACTTTGAACCCACCGCATGGTTATGGTTCTAAGATTTTTGCCAATTTAATAGTTGTTTGAGTCTGGATTCTTATTAGTTTTACTTGGAGGTCTGGAAATGTTTTATTTGCAATAAATAATTTGTATCTGACATTCTGATAAGATTTTCTTCATATTTCCGCCAATATCGTTATAGTTGCCTAACACTCCAATGTCCTATAAACTGTAATGTGGTACACATCCTAGCATTTTATGTGACATTGATCATTCAATAAAATTGGTTATCCCTGATATGGTGTTTGTAGTTTTATACTTTGAATATCTATCCTGTATGATGAAATATTGATAAATTTCACATCTGAGTTTTCTCACATCGATAGATTAAAAGAAGAGATACTTAGCCACCCTAGTGAGGTTCCATATAAGACCAATTAGTTATAGGAGTAGCGCACTAGACTTATAAACTAGTCTCCCTTTTTTCATTTATCAATGTGGACAACTCACATGTGAAATTCATCAACATTTTCTCGCCCCTCACATGTGAGTCCTTCATTAAGTCGTTAATTTGATAAGGATTACCAATGCTTCGTCAAATTGACAGCTCATCGGCCTTGCATGTGAGTCGTTCTTTAAGTCATTAATCTGAACAGGAAACCCCATGCTTCGTCATATAAACAGCCCACAGCTCAAGCATGTGCTCCGCGCTGATACCATGTAGAATACTCTAGATCTGAAGGAGAATGAAACAGAATTTTATTCCCGTAATTTCAAATCAGTTACAGAGGTGGGAGGCCTTATTTATAGAGCTAGGAAGCACACTGATTGGCAGCTCGCAGTACATTAGGCAAGCTAAGAAATATACTAAAAGAGGAAATATAACTAACTTACATTTTAGTAATGTACTTGGTTTGAGGCCCTCATGCTTCTACATTTGGATTTATCAAGTTCCTCATCTATTTCAAGTTAAGGTCTGTAAGTTCAATAATGTCGATGTTGCACTGCATGTGTGCGAGTGGTAATAAATTCAGTTAATGGTGATTATAATGATATCAGTTTTCTCATATCTAAAATCCGGATATGTTAAATTGAAATTTTCACAATATTTTGGTGAATTTTTTTTGAAAGTTGTGATTTCTTTTGTTATATTGATATCAGTATGAGTCTTATAGATTGTTTCCGGCAACATAATATTTGAATACAGATGGTTATGGAAATGAGGAGAATGTTGAAGAGGAGACAGTTGATGAAGAGGAATATTATGCATGGAATGAACTGAGACTTCACGCCATGATTATGAAATCGATATACAGGCTGAAGTTTAAAGAGCCTACTCCGATACAGAAAGCCTGTATTCCTGCCGCTGCTCATCAAGGGAAGGTGGGTACTTCTTTATCTTGGCATTTCATTGGATAGTGGCGTCTAATGGCATGTTACCTATGATATGGAATTGTCTTGTCAGGATGTTATTGGTGCTGCAGAGACAGGATCTGGTAAAACACTTGCCTTTGGGTTGCCAATCTTGCAGCGGCTCCTAGAAGAACGAGAAAAAGTGGAGAGGCTCATGGTGGACAAAGGAGAGACTAATGATTGGATTGCTCCTCAAAGAGTTCTACGCGCACTCATTGTTACCCCCACCAGGGAGCTTGCTCTCCAGGTACAATTATTGAGTTCTTGTTGCATTTTTTATTGTGTTCTGGTAGCTTCTTGTAGTAGCAGTGCATGCCTAAACTTGGTTTTCTTAAAACTACTTCTTCAATCTATAATTTCCTTCCCATAGATATTATAATAGTAAAATTTATGCATTAAAATGTGTTCCTCTACTGAAGGTCACGGATCATCTCAAGGCAGTAGCCTTAGGCATCAATATTAGGGTGGTACCTATTGTTGGCGGAATGTCAACTGAGAAGCAGGAAAGACTTTTGAAGGCAAGGCCTGAAATTGTTGTTGGAACACCAGGGAGACTATGGGAACTCATGTCAGGTGGAGAAATCCACCTTGTGGAGGTAAGATCAAAGGTTTCTGAAGTTAATGCATTGTGGAAGTTACTTGATTGTTGTTGCTAAACATCGTTTTAGATCTGTTAACTGACAATTGCTTGAATAGGACTTGCCGACTTGAAAGCACTCTTCATCTTCTCTTCTTCCTTATGGGCTCTCCTTTCCCGTCAGGCAATACTTTAGATATCATTTCAAAATCTGTTAGGGTACAATTTGCTTTAGAAAAGCGGCTAATTTGCCCCAGTGATGGGAATTTCTTGGTGCAGATCCACTTGTTATGTTTTGAAGGTTTAACGTCAACTCATCTACAGAGAAGCTCTCAGTAACAATCTTTAGTTAATGAAATATAAAATTAATTTTGTTTTTTTTTAACTGAGAAAAGCTTATGCCTTGTCTAGCCTATTTCATATAATGTCCCGTGACATGCAATAAATAATATATTCCTGTGATTAGATCCTAATTCTGTGTACTAGAGTAAGGATTTGAGTGATCGACAAATGTATTCTGTAAATTGAATTAATTCTTGGGCCATTTACTTATTAAGTGTACTCAGTTGCGTGTTTATTTTGGAGTAGAACTTTTTATGGTGATGTTTCTCCTGTATTATCCTCATTAAACAAGAGTAACATTGGCCTGTATTTTGTTTATGCAGCTACATAGCTTGTCGTTTTTTGTGTTGGATGAGGCTGACCGCATGGTTGAAGCTGGCCATTTTCGTGAATTACAGTCCATAATTGATATGCTTCCAATAAACAAGGAATCAAATGAGAGTCAGCCGAGGAATACACAGAACTGTGTGACTGTTGCGAGCCTTCAGAAAAAGAAAAGACAAACTTTTGTGTTTTCTGCAACTCTTGCTCTATCAGCTGATTTTCGTAAGAAGTTAAAACGTGGATCTATGCAATCAAAAAAAGATGGGCTTAATTCTATAGAGACCCTTTCAGAGAGAGCAGGAATGAGAGCCAATACTGCTATAGTAGATCTTACTAATGCGTCTATTTTGGCAAACAAGCTTGTGGAATCAATTATTGAGTATGTCTTTGCCCTTTCACATCTTTAGATCTGATCAGGCCCTTGTGATAACCTTCTTTCGTAAAAATTTGTTCATTGTGGTATGCAAGTTCTCTTCCATCTTTCCCTATGTTAATGGGCTTGTGCAACAGAAGTGTCTCATCATGCTTTTTGGGTTGCAGGTGTAGGGAAGACGAAAAGGATGCATATTTGTACTATATATTAACTGTTCATGGACAAGGACGTCCAATTGTCTTCTGTACTTCAATTGCAGCTTTGCGCCGCATTTCTTCATTATTGCGTATCCTCGGCATAAACATCTGGACCCTTCACTCAGAAATGCAGCAGAGGGCACGACTAAAGGTTTGATTGCTCAACTTTTTGCATATTTAGTTATTCCGTTGTCATAGTATTCTGCCATTTTTCTTGTTTAGTTTTCTTAGTCCTTGTGTTTCCGCTGTTCTTAAAAACTCACATGTAATACACTTCTGCAAGAAAGCATATTTTGTTTTAAAATACCTATTTGCGGAACTCAAGGATTGTACGTAAGAAGTGAAATTATCTAGCATCCTTATCAACAGGAAAGGTCGGGTATTTCTGTGTAGCATTTACTGTTTCCTTTAGAATTAAGCCACAATGTTTACTGAGTTGGCTAGTTGCAGTATGGTATGATGTAGAACCCATGCATTTTTATGATAATCAATAAAAAAATTCTTATCAAACAAAATAAAAGAAAAAATGATGTAGAACCCATGCATTTTACTTTTAGTGTTTCCTGCTTATCATACTGAGAAAAGTATGAAGGAATAAACCATAAAGAAACAATCTAGCCTACCTGGATTGGTAAAAAGAGTGCTGCTGAGTTGACTTGATGAAAGACAAAGAAACAATCAAGGAACAACCATCTACCACTTTCTCCTGTCCTGATTCCTCGGCATCCGGATTAGAGAACTGTCGGGCATATTTTCGTCGGTCCTTTTTGACCTTTTCCTTTCCTCAAAACTAATTTTCCCTTTCATAAGCAAATCTGGAAATCACCGAAAGGATTCACTTCTTTTCATGGTTATTGGTCGAGGGTAAAGTACTTGCTTGTGATGTTGTGCAAAAGCGTTTTCCTATTGTGCTTCTCCCTAATTGGTGCGTGCTTTGTAAATGCAATTCCGTTAATATGGATCGCACTTTTGTGCACTGCACCTTTTCTTTCTCACTGGGATAGGGCATTAGCAACACTAAAATTATCTTGGCCAGTCCTCAGAGGATTGAAGAGTGGTTCTTAGTTAACATGGGTGGTTTAGTGAGCAAGAGAGCAAGATTCTATGAACGGTGATGAGACACGGAGTTGTTTGGTCCAGTTGGATGGAAAGGAATAGAAGAATCTTCAAAGACGAGGAAGAATCACTAGAGGACGTTTGGGAGAAAACTAAGTTCAGAATTGATAGTTGGATTCCGGCCATAAGAAATTTAAGGGTTTTTTCTTATCAGATTTGCAAAGAGGTTTAAGCTTTGTTCTTATGTTATGATAGAATTTTGTACGAATGTTAAGTGAGAAATCTCTTCCCATTGTAATTTTCGGAATATTAATAAAAGTTAGTTTCTTATCAAAAATAAAAAATTCGTAAGTACTAACATTAGGGACCGTTGAAGCTTGCTTCTTCTCCAGAATTTTCTTGGTAGAAGATTAAAAACTCTAATGGCATGTACGGCGTTATTTTTTGGTATTTGTTCCCATTGCTTTGGGTAAAGTTACAATAGGTGCATTTTGGCTAGTTTTTGGGCAATTGCGGAGAATGGAAATGTGCATGGATGGGCTGATATAATGTATTTCATTATGTAATATTGGAAACACGTCACAACATTTGATTGGATTTCTTTCCACATTAAGTGGTGACGTTAGCGGAAGTATACTAGGGGATGGTATATTTAATTGAAACATTTATTTGTTAACGCTATGTTTGTTTATGGATCGGCCACATGGATGGGGATGTGCCAAACTAATTACACGTTTGTATTGGGACTTAATCTGTCGGTTGGGTGAATTCAACCCTACCCTCTCTCTACAAATTCCAATAACTACCTTAACTATCACCCAATTATTACAAAACAACTTTTTAATGCATTTTCGTCACTTTTGAAAGACTTACTCTACAGATCCTACCCCATTCAATCCTAAATCAAACACAAGATTTAGGGCTCAGACAACCTAGGACTTCTGCGGACATACTTGTCCCGCACCTCCAACACTTAATGTACACACCCTAACTGTTTTGTAGAATAAAAGTGTTACCACTAAGATTTTATTTCACCATAAAGATTTTCCAAATAACTATATGTTTTGGAGAAGCAAGACCAAAATATTACCTTGATTTTTTTCCTGTACATATTCTTTCTGAAATTCAGGTTTTCTTTTGCATTTATAATTATCTTGTTGGATTCAACCCTTTCCTTTGATTCTTCTCTAAATTTTCCCTCGTTATGTCTTGTGCTCAACGCAGTCCATAGACCGTTTCCGTGCAAATGAAAATAGTGTCCTTATTGCAACTGATGCTGCAGCACGAGGGCTTGACATTCCAGGTGTTCGAGCTGTTGTTCATTACCAGCTTCCACATTCAGCTGAAGTAATTTCTTGCCGATGTTGCATTTTGTATTGCTGCTCTAAACGCCTACAACTTTTAAGCAGGAAGAATTTATTTCTGTAGGTTTATGTTCATCGATGTGGAAGAACTGCTAGAGCCTCTACTGATGGTTGCAGCATCGTTCTAGTTTCACCAAATGATGCATCAAAATTTGCTGCTCTATGCAAGTCATTTTCAAAGGTAATTCCTTTATTAGATTTAGTTGTATAAGGTACTGACTGGTAGTTTTGGTAAGTATAAGCATCTACACCAACCAAAATATCATTATTCCATTCAGTGCACCAATTCAGGTCAATTTTTTGGTTGCATTTTAAGCATGTGAAGGAATATGTATTGACATGTATCCCTGCCATGCCCGCTGTATTAAAGATAGTGACCTTTTGGATTGCTGGTGAATGTGGTGTTTTACTATTGTTTTAGTTCTTGATGTTACTGGCATTTATTGTTTTTTCTTGAACATTGATCTGTTTCCATAACACAAACTCCGCTTAAAGTAGATTGAGAAAGCATAATTAAGAATCATTTGATGAATTTCTGTCAGGAATTGAGTAATGTATCTTAAATAGAGAGTAGTAAGATGGTTGCCAGGTCTGGTGGTAACGTATTTACTCCTAATGAGGAGATCACTGAGTTTCAAACCCAACAAAAAATAGAGAGTAGTGAGTGTTGTCCATTTTTGATAGATTTATCGCTCCATACCATCTAAACAAGTTAATAGATCTTACTGCTTCAGAAATTGTACATATTTACTTGCTAAATTAAAGGTAGGTTTTGCTGACACCTTTATAACATTTGTTTGAACATCTGTAGTTGAATTTCTTATTAGTTTTAACTGACTGGCTGAAGGCTTCTATCTTGAATGTTGAGTGGTTGAGCATCTATCAGTTTGTTTATTAAATGTTGCCCTAGTCATTTGATCCTAATGTCTTCTAATCCTCATGACTTGGTCATTGGTTATTTTGAGTTTTGCTCTGAAATTGCACATTTCTTTAAGAAAATAAATAAATAAAGATAAAAATAAAATTGGCTTAGATATGTGGAAAGGTTGTGAACAGGTTTTGTGCATAAAACCTTTAGATATAATTTCCAAGTTGGTCTGTGCTCTAGACAGGGTGCTATAATTAGAAATGGATGTATATGTATTATGTTACTTATATGTAATTATGAATGTCGATAAATCTATTTCGTACTCTAGTCTACTACTTGAAGTGGTCCTTATGTCAATTGATTTATTTTTGTGTGTAACTTAATAGTGTTGGATCAATGGTGAATCACATTGTTCTTTATGTGGTAAGTGCTTATAATAATTAAATGGAACAATGTATGAAGGGAAACTCTGAATCATCTTCTTTTAGGCTAATCTGTCTGTTAGTTTATATAAAATTAAAATGTTACTCAATGAGCGTGGTGATTACCTTTCATTGTTATCCAGGAAACTTTCCAGCGATTTCCCGTTGAGATTTCTTACATGCCGGAGATTATGAAGCGATCATCCCTTGCACATCAAATAGACAAAATTTCCCGAAAGGGTTCCCAGGTGATGAGACTGAACAACAGCTGCATAACTTCCTTTGAAATGTACTACTATAGAGTAGGCATTTATATACTTCATGAATTTCAAATTCATTTTTTGGTGGTTGTCTCCTCATTCACATAACTATGATTGCTTGTCTGATCACAAAATGATAAAAACTGTTCTGCCCTTTTTATTCACATGTGTACACTAGGCTTATTTGCTTCCATCTTCATCATCATTCGGAGGACATGTCTTTAAAATACCTCTTACTCTGTTTGTATGATATGAAGCTAGGCGGCTGCTCCGTACCCTAACCTCTCACTACTTACTTTACCTCTATTTTGTGGTCTGAACTTATCTTTGGAGCTATAAATTCTCTGTAATATTCTGATAAGTAATTGCTCCCTTACCCGCAGTGGACACAAGTTAATGTGCCCACTGGTGTGCAAATATCTCATCCCCAAATTATGGATGAGGTAATTAATTGCATTCTATGAGATGTTGATACATCAGCTGGGGAGCAGGATTGTATGCTGATATCTCTTGTTGAGATTGCTTCATTGATCTGAACTTATTATCCCCAGGAAAAGGCTGAAAAGAGTTGGTTGGAGCGAAATGCTGAATCACTTGAAATGATTTTAGAGGACGATGATAGTGAGGAGGACAGAGTGAAGAGATACAGGCAAATCAAAGCCCAATCAAATAAGTTGAATCAATTGCAACAGGTCTGATTGAGTGCCATTTCTTTTTCAATTGTTTGATCGAAACTGTCTCATGTAATTACAGATGGAGTTCATTCAAATACGTAGATTGTTAAGACCGTGTTTTTGACACATAATATTGCAGGAGCTCAACGCACTACTTTCCAGACCATTGCAACCCCAAACATTTTCTAAGCGCTTTTTGGCTGGGGTAAGTACACTACTCACTCAATGCACTTTACTATGCTGCCTTAGTGCATGCACACTCTCAGGTGCACTTTCTTCAACACGAGGATTTAGTAGCTTAGTTGTCGGTTCACATTTTTCACCTTATTCCCTGCCAGTTTATTTGTTATAGAATCATGGAAAGATTACATGGAGGAAGAAAAACCATTTTCATTTCATCGGACTGACTTTATATCTTACCAGGCTGGCATCTCGCCTCTTCTTCAACATCAATTCGAAGAACTTGCCAGGCAAAAACACGGAGATGCTAGTGATTTAGGTCCAAACAAAAGGAGAAAATTGGTGGTCATAGGCCAGGATTGCGTGGAACCACTCGAAGCATTAAAGAGTGCAAATAAGGAGGTGATGCTGCAATTATACATTTCTGTATTTATTTATTTTGTGCATGCGCGCACTACAAAACGCATTATTAAAATGTCTCATTGTAAACTAAATTACAATTGATCTGCCAAAACCTCAAATCTCAATAGGAAGTAATCTCGGTGAAGCAAAAAATATCTTCTTTTACTGAAAAATATCACTTTCTCTTTCTCTTATGTTCTCAGGCATGTTTAGATCTTAACGAAATGGCAGAAAAGCGCAAGAGTTCAGACGACTTGAGAAGAAAGAGGAAAGAGATGAAAAAACGTATTACCACTTACCACCACTCATATATTCAAATGAAACATTATGCCTTTAATTTATATCAAACCTTCAATCTACATCTTCTACTGAATGGACCAGGTTTGCATGAGCAGAGGCGGAAGCAAAGAAAAAAGCTAAAACAAAGAGAAGGTTAGTACAACCGCTTCCAATGAGGAAAACACAATCCACATCAATAGGTGATGTTGCGGCTATTAATTGGAGTTCACATTTTCCTTGCGAGAATTGGATATCTATAAACAATGAGCATTATCTGTAGATTGTGTTTGTTTTCCTTATTTAATTGGGTATCATTTTTGTTAAGTTATTTGAAGTGCTAGTTGTTGTATCGCAGCAATCCTCAATAACATGAGCTTGTTATCGTTCTTCTGGGATATTATGACATGACATACTGTACTGATCTAAGAAATGTGACATCAATATATGTGCGAAGCCTGTCTGGATATGTACCGAAATCAGTTCCTTGCTTTCAAGCTGTGTGTAAGAATTAATATGGGGAAAAAGAAAAAAAATAATATATGAATATCGGTTTTGTTAAATTGTTAATCCTCTATGACTAGATCGATCTTATTAGCAATACCAAAAAGATAAAAGAGATAACAATAAGTATAGAAATGCAGAAGGTTGTCGCCAGAATGATGAGTTATTATTTCCTTTGCTTTATCATCTTATTATATGTCTACTTGTTTATATTTTAGGTATCTCAAAATTAAAAGTTTATTTTGAGAAGATGGCCTTTTTAAACATCAAGATTATGTATCAAATTGATGCCGTGACTCGGTGGGTCGACTAGCTTCAATATAGTTTTTTTAAGGCAAATTTGATGTTCCGGCGCTGGACATTCCAAGTAACTTGTACCAAGTTTTTATAGTTTATTATGTTTCTTTTCAAAAGATATTTTATTATGTTTTACTAAGCCAAAAGTGTCGGGATGTTTAAATTTATTTTGTCTACTGAGAGATGACGACCTTTTGCCTCAATTCCACGATTCTTAAGGTGAATTTACTAGTTTCTGTCAAGTTTTACAACCATCTTGTAGTTAAAGGTACACATAACATAATACTGGTAAGAGAAATGGTGGGTGAATTTTCTCCACAGTATGATCATGAACAATAGAAAAAACTGATTAGCTATTTAGTTTAAATTTTAGGAGTTTAAGGATCTATTTATATTATTCATATACATTGAACTTACAAAAGAAAAACTTTTTGCATGTAATTTTATTTTAATGATTTTTATTAATAATCTTCTTACTTTTTCAAACTCCGCACTTGATTTTAAAATTTCTTCTCTATACCCTATAACATAATAATAAAATATTTGCCCCCTCCTAGGGTGAAATTTTAGATCCATCCTTGTTCATATATTCTTTGCGGTCTTGTTTTCGTATTCACTGTGTACACTGTTAAAATCTCACAGAATGAAGTTAATTATCTTATATAAAATATAGGAATGCAATTTATACACATTAGTAGTGAACATATCAATATGTACGGTGAAGAATGACCATTTCAGATGTTTATGATTTTTCTCAGTAAATTTAGAGGATTAAATCTTAATAAAATACATTTATTAACCTCTCAGTCAAATTTGATTAAGGAGTTCCCAAATCTAAGCAAACAAGCCCCTAGTATGACAGAATCTAGAATTTTCAAAAGTCAACGAATTTCTGTACCTGATAGTAGACGTTATGTACGGAGTAAAATAATCCTCCTTACAATTAATTACATGTATCCTCAGTCGTTAACTAACCTATAAATCCGCGTTGACTTTCTTAATAATTGGATGGGTGCGTGCATTATAAGCAACCAAATTATGTTTTCTTTATTAAAAAACTATATGTAGGTATCTCAAATCTGGATACACTCCTGATTACTTGTCGATACAAACAGTCTTGTATTTTTGTTTTTTGGCAAAAACTTTGGGTGCATAAGATATACCATAGTGTTATTGTACACTTTGTAGGCTCCATTGGTTCAGTCCAAAACACGCGCGGTCCAGACCGGTCTGAACCGACCAATTATTATTATATTATTTTTTTTGCACGCGCGTGTTGATATATACTTAATGACCTGTTTGTTGAACACTAAAAGCAAGTGGTTTGGTGGTATTTAATGTAGTCTTAAATATCTCAACCTTGAGGTCAAGGGTTCAATTCTGTTTGCATCTTTTTTCCTTCTTCCTTCATTTTGCCCTTTAATTTTTTCCTATACTGTCATACATCATAATATACACCGTACTTCATTTTGCCCTTTAATTTTTTCCTATACTGTCATACATCATAATATACACCATATCGAAATATTAAATATACTGTGAGTATTGTAAGTTGGAAAAAATAAATATTTCGCAGTATAAAACAAAAATTAACTAAAACAATATATACTGTCAGGCATCACAATGTACACTGTATCGAAATATTAAATATACTGTGAGGATTGTAAGTTGGAAATAAAAATCGCAGTATAAAATAAAAATTAACTAAAACAACGTATACTGTCAGGCATCATAACGTATACTGTATCGAAATATTAAATATACTGTGAGTATTGTAAGTTGGAAAAAATAAATATTTCGCAGTATAAAACAAAACTTAACTAAAACAACATATACTGTCATGCAACATAACGTATACTACATCGAAATATTAAATATACTGTCAGGCTTTATAACATATACTATGCTCGAAATTTGAATATACTGTTGGTGAAAAATAAAAAAGTGGTGTTCATATACTCTCAGGCTTTATAACATATACTATGCTCGGAATTTGAATATACTGTTGGTGAAAATAACATATACTATGCTCGGAATTTGAATATACTGTTGGTGAAAAATAAAAAGGTGTTGTTAAGATTCAAACCCGCGCACTAAAGGGTATAATGTCGTGCCTTTACCAACTAAGTCAGTGCCTGTTTTGTGATTCCAAACACACCTTAATATATATATATCACGCGCGCAACAATCTTAAGTGGGCCCCACAAAATGTACAATGACACTCATGTGCATCTTGAGTGTCACTCTTAGAAAATACGTAAAATTTGGATAAAAATTTGTGCCGCTGTATTGCAAATACCAGAACATTTCCATGATATTTTACTACTACTACTAATATTTACAGATATAGTATGTAATCTTATGTTTGTATGATACTACTATTAGATGCAAACCATTCATTGTTCATTAACGCACCTCGATTTTTAATACACCTCATGTATACTAAAAAAAAATAAGTATAAATTTTTTAATACACCCTATGTAATACCATATTACCCTCTTTATTAGTATTTTTACGATTCAAAATACAATAGAATGAATATAACAAATAGAACAATCAAAGGGAAAAAAAGTCAGGGGTGAACTAGGGGTGGTGAAAAAATCCTGAAATTTCGGTATACCGCACGTACCATACTGAAAAATATCAAAAATCTTCGCCACATATCAGTCTATAAATGTTAAATTCTCAATATATTGATATATACTGAAATACCGAAATCGGTCAGTACGGTATTTCAGTATATACAGAAATAATCGGGAATTATGGTGTTACGGTATATTTTCGTATAATTTTTTTTCTTAAATAAATACTTTAAGTATTTTTTGGTAATTTCGATATAAATAGAGTTCAGTAATTTCGATACAAAAAAATCGGTATTTTTCGTATAAAAGATAATTGGTTAAACCTGTAAGAGACGGTAATACTGTTACCCTACATACGTTTTGTGTTAGGAATCAGGGTGCAATTATTGAGAATTTAATAGGACGAAAAATAAAGAACATGAATTTGTTAAGTTTTTCAAAAATGAATACGTTCTGGTGGGCACTACCAGGCCATGAGATTTACTAATATTTTCGGTGATAACTGATAACAAATATAATGAATTAGAGGGTTACTTTATAGCCAAAACTGGGTCGTTGCCCTAAAAGTCTATTCAACTCGAATGCTGCTTTGAAGACCTAAAACCTTCTTCTCCCACCTGGAACGTGGGAGATGAAGCAGTCGATTAGGCTCCATAACCTAACAATCTCCCACCTGGAGACTGACTTCAAGTGTAACTTGTCTCCTCCATCTCATCGATAACTCTCAGTGGTAGTAATGTCACACCTTCATCTCAGTTTTCAAGGCCCGTTGAAGCCATGGGGGTAGCGAATGTAATGATACCTCAACTCAATGTGCTTCGTTATTGAGTGAAAAACCGGATTTTTGGCTAAGTGAATAACAACTTGACTATCTAAGTAGAGAATATTATCCCTTCGCTCCTTCCCCAATTCACGCAAGATATTTTGCAACCATACCATCTCTTTACCAGCTCTCAGTCACTGCTACATACTTTGCTTCTGTTGTGGACTGTGCCATGATCTTCTTCAACTTAGAAGTCCAAGAGATTGTTGCACCACCAAGAGTAAACACATACTCGATTGTACTTTTCCCACCTCATGTGCAATGGCAGGTCTTGTACATACCATGACATACATTAGACTACCAACTGCCGAAGCATTTGGAATTCTCTGCATATAGGCTCGCTCCTCTTTACTACTAGGTGAATCCTTGTTGGATAGCTTAAACTGACTACCCAAAGTGACATGAACTAGCTTTGCATCTTCCATAGTAAACATCTTCAAGACCTTCTTGATATACTCAGCCTATGAAAGATACAACTTTCCTGGTACCTTATCACGCTCAATACGCATACCCACAATTTGCTTGGCGTCTGTAAGGTCCTTCATATAAAATCGATTAGACAACTACTTCTTTAACTTTCTCATCTCTCTAGTATTAGAACCTGCTATCAAACATGCCATCAACATATAGTAACAAAAGGATATAACCATTATCTCACCTCTTGAAATAACAACAATGGTTAACATCGCATCTATTGAACTCAATATCATGCATGAATCCATCAAACTTCTTGTACCCCTATAATGGAGCTTGTTTCATACCATACAAGCTCTTCTTCAATTTGCAAACAGGCTCACAGTTTCCTTCTGACTAGTATCCTCTTGGTTGCTCCATGTAAATGTTCTCAACTAAGTCACCATGAAGAAAGACCGTTTCACATCTATCTGCTCTAACATCAAGTTTCTCTGCAGTCCATACTCAAAACTAACAGAATGGTGGTTAATTTCACAACAGGAGAAAATTGTTGGTAGAGACAATAACATATTTCTGCTCAAACCCTTTCATAACCAGTCTTGCCTTGTATCATTTGCTTCCATCTGCCTCCTCTTTGATTCTATAGACCCATTTGTTATGCAGTGCATTTTTCTCTTTTGGGAGCTCAACTAGTTCCCAAATTTCATTAGCCTTCAGCGAATCTTCTCATTATCCATCGCAAGTTTACACTTACTCACATGTTCATTACATGAGCCTCTGCATAATATTCCCGCTCACCATCATCTGTTAATAATAAGTAATAAAGAGAATGAGTATACCTATGAGGTGATCTACGTATTATGGTGGATCACCACATCGGAATTGTTGGTTGTGGTGTATGTGATTCTCCGTCGATAACCACTTGGTCGTCATGATCCAACTTGCTCCCACCGGAGTTTGAAATGTCTACTCGACGACCTGATTCTCAGAACCAACAGATTCAGATGCAGCGAACCTGTCTTTATACAAAATATGCTCATTAAATATGATATCTCGACTACAAATTACCTTACGTTTCCGTTCATCACAAAATCGATAGCCAAATTCATCACCAACATATCCAATAAATGTACATCTAACAACTTTAGCATCCAATTTACTTCTATCACCAACATCATTATTAACATATGAAACACAACCAAATACTAGAAGGAAGGACAAATTTACCTTCTTACCACTCCACGTCTCCCCTAGTATGCAATTTTCCAAGGGTGGTGGTCCTCTATTTATCAAGTAAGCTGCAACATTAACTGCATCCGCCCAGAATATCGTTGGCAGCCCACACTTTAATCTCATGCTTTTAGCACATTCACATAAGGGGTTCCTCTCACAATTTTCTCCATGCGACTTTTATTCTCTACAAAATTCCTTGAACTCACGGAACTTGTAACACTTTAATCTCATGCTTCTAGCACATTCACATAAGGTTATGTTCATACATTCAGCAATACTGTTCTACTAAGGGATTTCTCTCACAATTTTCTCCATGGGACTTTTATTCTCTACAAAATTCCTTGAACTCACGGAGCTTGTACTCTACACCATTATCAGATCTCAAACACTTCACTTTGAAACCTGTCTCAATTTCTACAAGAGCCTTCCACTTATTGAAAGCATCAAAGGCATCAGACTTGTTTTTTTAGAAAATAAACTCATACCTATCTCGTAGAGTCGTCAATGGAAGTCATGAAATATGACGCTCCACCAGGAGATGTCACCGGTGCTGGACCCCACAAGTCGATGTGGACCAACTCCAACTTCTGTTTCTTCAAGGTTCTGCCTCCTTTTGAAAAATTCACCCTTTTCTATTTTTGAATACACAATCTTCACATAACCCGATTTCAACTATCTTGGGGCCTGACAGCTTACCCTTGAACACAACACTTTCATCCCTTTCTCACTGATGTTGCCAAGATGACAATGCCATATGCATCATTCTTTGCACCTAGAAGAGCAAGCTAATATGGGTGTTGTTTGTCATATACAATATTCTCTCCTTATTGCCTCGAGCAACCACCATAGCGTATTTGGATATCTTTCACGTATTACGACCAAAAGTCACAATGTAACCTTCATCATCAAGCTACCTACGAAAAGTAAAGTTCCTCTTCAATCCAGAAATATGGCTCACATGTGGTAACTGCAAAATAGTTCCATTCGGTGCTTTGATCCAAACATCTCCATTCCTCACGATTTCCAAAGGCTCATCATTAACAAGATAAACGTTCCAAAAATCTCCAAAACTGTAGCGTTCCATTACATCAGCCC
The DNA here is from genome assembly GCA_958295605.1 of Ajuga chamaepitys. Classification (NCBI taxonomy): domain Eukaryota; kingdom Viridiplantae; phylum Streptophyta; class Magnoliopsida; order Lamiales; family Lamiaceae; genus Ajuga; species Ajuga chamaepitys. The sequence goes on along the minus strand of OY282506.1, from coordinate 20,454,597 downwards.
TGTTGTATGAATGAAACGATGCTCCCAAATATAACACTCAAGACTGTAATGGACTGCTTTAGCTCAAGATTAATGCATCCGTGATCTCTTCAGTGATTGCATTTGCCGATTTGTTATCTTTCATTGGTGTCTTGCACTGATTTTTATAATGATCAAGTTCATGGCAGTAGAAGCACTCAATCAGACTCTTGTCCTTCTTGGGTTTACTCCTGCCCCCTCGACTTCGATATACCTTGATTCGAATTCGATTTAGATTCTGATCTACCTCTATTTCCTGGACTCAAGGCTAATCCTCTAGCCACACTAACTTCTCTCCTACGAATTTCTTCATTAGGTCTCTGACATCATCAAACTTGAATTTCACCTTTCTTGCTGAAGCACACAAAATTAGGGCTTGAACTTCATCATCGAAATTAATCTCAACCGAGCTCAGTTGGGTTATGATCATATTGAAATCCTTTAGATGAATAGCCACTGAAGTACCCTCTACTGTTTGTAGGTTAAATAACCGCTGCATCAAATGAATCTTGTGTCATAGTTGATGACTTTTCGTACATCTCTTGTCAAAATCTCAACCATATCCTTGGTGGGTTTTGCCTTTAGCGTATAGAGAGCGACATTTCTGGACAGTGACAAACGAACCACGCTCATCGTCTTCCTATCAAGTAACTTTCGCTCATCATCCTTCATGGTTTCGAATTTTGTACCCAAAGGTGGATATAAATTTTTACCATACAAGTAATCCTCAATCTATAATTTAGGCCACTATTGATATTGAGTCCACAAATCTCTGCGCTCTTTCAAAAATGAAATACTAATAATTAACTAACAAGCTTATAACATGATCTTTCTTTTACTAGTTCTTTTGTCCGCTACTTGCAGGAATCTTAAATCCGTATAATTAAAGTTGGAGGCATTCCGCAGACGTGTGCAACATTTTATGAAAATAATATATTAGTATTTATGATGAAAGGTTAATTTTTTTTTTAAATAAAGATATTACACTGAAAATGTATTAGCAGAGCATGTCTTATGTTTTAAGGGACCTGGTGCAGAAAAATAAAACGGGGCTCCTTAAAATCACAAAAATTGTATTAATTTTCACGAAGGTAATTTTCATCATTTGAATATAAATAATATGTATATAATTATTGAAAAGATAATATTCCAATAAGTAAACAATACATTATAAGCAATGATTTTATTTTTCATGAAAAAACTCCATACAATATGTGGATCAGCTTGCGACTTGAATTGATCAAATATAAGATCCGTACAGCTGGTATACATGAAAGTTTTCTTAACATTGTGGATTAAACAAGATATGAAGTAACAAAATTCTCCAAAATTTTCAATTTCTCCTGTATTTATCGCGCACTTTTAAATAAAAGTTTAAAACACGATTAAAATTAATTTTTTTTAAAATATAGCAATATAACGAATAAAATCTGTATAATTTTTGTAACATTATCTTCACTATTTTTACTTTTATTCGTTACATTATGTTTCTGTACTTTTCAATTTCAATGTACAATATTATAAAAACTCATAAAATAAAATAGCAATTTAGAATTTTAAATCAAATAAGATAATTTTAAACATACTTTTTGAATAGTTAATAGTAATATATATATATATATATATATATATATATATATAAATTGATAAAAAGAATTACACAGTTACTTGACTCAAAATATTATTTTTAAAAGAAAGAGATAATTAGTATTTTATATAATAAGCAATCTAAAATGATGATCTAATAAGAATCCAATCTGAGTCAATCTAACAACAAATTGCAAATTTATAAAGAAAAGGTAGACTAATTGTGATTGAAATTTTTCATTAGATGAACTTAAAATAAATAGTTAAAAAACATAGTGATTAAATAACATTTATATTCTGTAGTGCTTGATAACTTAAAAGAATTAACAAAAATAATAATCAAATATGAGATAATTAATAAAAATAAGAAAGATTCTTATGGTTAAAAAAAAATTATTTAATGTATCAAAGCTGATTTATTCACGAGAAATTTGTCGAATTTGGTTAATCGGCGTTATTTTTCCGATTTATCTGCTTTATTCCGAGAAAATTGCGGATTCAATCCCATAGGACACGGACCTGTTTCATTTTGGTTCCAGTCCTGGCAGAAATTACCCAAAAAAACTTTTTTGTTACACTTTTGGTCCTGCCGTCACATTTTCCGTTAATTATTTTGCATTTTTGGTACCAGTTTAGAGGAAAAAATGCCCATTTTGGAGCCAAAACCTGCATCTCTAATCATCACAATAGACTTATAAAATAAAATGAACAATTCCACCCAATACGCTCTCAAAACACAAAGCAGAGGGCTAACCTAGAAAGCTATAAAACTCGAGATTAACTGGGCCACCATGAAGTTGAGAGAAATTTTGCCTTGAATTATACCATTTTGTATAGCATAGGATTCACCCATGAGAAAAGTGAAGAAAAGAACTCAGGCCTTCAAAGTGAAGAAATGAAAATGGTAAACACTGGGATAAAATCTAATAGCAATATGAGCAAAATGATTAGGTGAGCAGCATTGTCCGTACGTAATAAGCAAAAGATATATTCTTGTGAGGCCATTTTTATCATTAAGAAACAAAGATCATACTTACTACAAATACAAATGAGAATTTTGAAGCTCTATGCACTTTATACTGCGCAAACTATTATTTAACAATACAGAAAGGCAAAGAGTGAATAATATAGCTAGCTATATTCATGAATATCTCATCTCACATCACAATCTTTTGCATAATTTGGTCTTCTCTCTCCTCTTCATCATCCTTGAGGAAGTTCATTACCAGCATATCAATCATAATAAATCTGTAGAGTGTAACTATAAACATCATAGGATGGGTAGTTCTACTGCCTATCAGCGGTATAATCCCCCGATACTTCAAGAAAGAGTGTAATGACTGGTATGCTATTCACCTATTATCTCAATTTTTTCCTTGAATTATACCACTTTGTCAAACCACAAGATTTACACTTTGTTTGCCATCAAAAAATAATAAGCACGCATAATTAGTAGCCAAAATTGTCTGACAAGTCTTCACAATTATTATTGCAAAATTATGTATTCTAACACAAGTAATTCAAGCCATTTATGTTTCTCTGTTACTCTTCCCCCCCCCCCCCCAAAAAAAAAAAAATAAAAAAAAAACTCATCAGAGTGTTGTGCAAATCAAATAATCATAATCAACACTTAACTAAAAAATTTCTCCAAGAGGAATAAAGAAAAAACACTACAATACTGATCAAGAGAATTATTTAGATTTAGCCAGTAGACATGCAACTTCTACTAAGAAAGCTCAAGAGATAAAGAAAACAAAAGACCTATAACATTGATCACCAATTTATACATAATGAATGTCATGGGAATGCTAGTTTATCAGTTTTTCACAAATTAAACGTCTAATCAATTCCATGGGGCAATAAGCATGACTCTTGGGCAGTAGCAAAAATGATCACATTATAAACATTGTCTTCTTGATAGTGGAATAAAGAGAATTATAATTATTTCTATCTAAACAAACTGAACCAAGCATTGGACATAAAAATAAATAAAAATTGCAAGAACATGAAGAACCCACATAAAATGAAAAAAAAACAAGCAAGATCTGAACTGGAAACTTAAAAGGACAGATTAATGCAAAAAATTATAAAATTATCTAATGTGAGTGAAGCATTGACTTAGGACACAAAAGCATCTACTTTATCTGAAAAATTCAAGGTGAAGGAAGTGAGATCACAGATCTATTCCCTTAGAGAACCAGAAAAATGAAACAGAATCTTCAAAACCCTAAGTCTTCAACATGCATTTGTAGGTATAAACTCAAACCCAGAATTGCAAACTACTTTTTCAAAGCAACTTGAACCTAATTAGCAAGACAAATATGTGCAGACATCAAATTTCGGACATCCAGGTTGAAAGCTTGCTTCAATATTGTGATTTCTGTGAGAAATTTGGGGACATTATCGAATTAGGGTTCATTACCTCAAAGATTTGGGGGTGTTTTGTGAAATGGGGGAAAACGGGATTATTTCCCATCTTTAAGTCCGTATTTCTCTTTTTTAAAATAAATATGAGTTTATGACGTAATCAAACAGTCACGTGAGTGACTCGTGAGTGAAACGTTACAGTTTGACGGTATGAGACTAAAAGTGCCAGTAGATGGGACCACTTTTGCAATGAAAAAGGGATTTGTGACCACAAGTGCAACAAAAAGATAAATTTGGGGTCATTTATGTCAGGGTTGGGACCAAAATGAAACAGGTCCGTGTCCTGTGGGATCAAAAGTGCAATTTTCTCACTTTATTCCTGTATAAAACTCAAATTACGAAGTATTGGTAGAGCCAAATAAAATCCGTATCCAAATTTTGGTACTATGATATTATGACCTCACAACAATCATTGAAGAAACTGTAGTGTATTTGTACTATTAAAGGAAATAAGATAGACTAGAAGTAGTTATTATTTTAGGGCTTATATGGTCAATAACTTATTTTTACATTACACATTTTAAGAGTTAAATAGTTTACAAACTTGTTCAAACGCCTCCTAAAATGCACGTAATTAATAAATTAAATTAGGCCTTATCTAAAGCCATGTGATGTGACCCGCGCCACAAATTAAAAGTGAGAACAACGGTCATGTACATACACCCCCATATTATTGCCTAACTGTAACTCATCAATTCACTTGTATTAATTCAGAAACTACATTTCCTTATGAATAATGATGAATATAAATTATTATTACGTACTTTCATTTTTTTAGTTGTCATTTTCATTTTGATTAAGAAAATTAAGGAATATAAAAAATGGACAAATTAACTGTCAACTAATTCCCTTAAATCCTTAATTTTCTCCTTATTTCCTTATTATTGTTAACATTTTCCATAAGTATAGAGTTAGTATTGAAAAAAATGAAAAAAAATTAAAATGACAACTATTTATTAGCAAAACAAATAAGGTAAAAGGACAACTAAAAAGACGGAGGTAGTATCTTTCATTAGTCTCGTTCTCTTATTATTGAGTTCACCAACTGATGTGTCATAATCTATACACTAATCTAAAAGTGTCTTAAGTTTCAACCGTTTGGCCTATTTTACCCCTTTTAAATTTAAATATGCTAAGGGCAATAATGTAAAATTTTAACCTATCCTAATTATTATATTATTAATAATTCTAATCCTAATTGTATTATAATATCCTAATTATATATCATTATTCTATTTCGATCCTAATTCTAATCCTAATTGTATTCTAAATCCTAATTATATACGAAGAATATTTGATTTGTTTTACAATCCTACTCACAGTTAGGAGCCAATACGCAGACCATCAAACCAACACCACATTATGATTATAAGTTACAATAATTATACTTATACGTATACACGTAAAAAAAAAAAAAATTGCGACGCACCACCTTCGTGGATTTTGAGCATTCAAAAAGTAGATAAGTGCACATAAATATTTGTGCTAATTATTTGTCGAAATCACACCACTTAAGTAATATAATACTACAATTAAACACATACACATAACATATACTACCTCCGGTTTTTTTTAGATATCTTTTTAACTTGGGTTAATTACGTGAAAATTCACGACCTTTTGTTCAATTATCATTTACAATATGAATTTTCAAACATAACATAGAAATACACCACTTTTATGATTTTTTCAATTTAATACACCCGAGTAATTTTTTCGCTCCAATTGCTGATGTGGAGCGCAAGATCAAAATTTTATCTATCTCAACTACAGACGTATAATCACAAAATATTTATAAACCTATAATTACATGAAAACGATATTGTTTTATGATTAGGTTTAACGATAAAATAATAATTTTTTCATATAATTAAGGGTTAAAAGAATTCGCAGGACTACACTTATGCGAAGAGGCGGGTTGAAATCCCAATTTCGGACTCCACGTCAGCAATTGAAGCAAAAAACTTAGTCGGATGTATTGAATTGAAAAAAATCATAAAGATGGTGTATTTCTATGTTATGTTTGAAAAGTCATGTTATAAGTAATAATCACTAAAAGATCGTGAATTTTCACGTAATTAACCCTTTTAACTTTTTCTTTACATTTTTTCCAATAGTACCCCTATATATTCCTAAAAAAACTCTAATTATCTAATCTACCATATCTATATAATCTAATTAAGGACTTATTTGTCCATTTCCATACCTCTTAATTTTCTTATCCAAACCTTAAAAAATATCTAAAAAAACGGAGGTAGTATTAAATTATAAACGAATCAAAGTAAGCATTATATAAAATTTTATACTGTTCTAACTATATTGTTTAAGTGTTTCCTAAAAAACTAGATTACTTATCTTCTCATCTACTCCAAAATCAAAATAAATATAACAAAATAACAATACTAGAAACCTCAACTTTTCATAAAAAAAAAAAAATGATAACAACAACAACCACAATCCCAAACAATAAATTAGGGATGTAGAACAGCTCAAAACCGTGCAGGATTAAGTTTCCATATAGTTGGCCACTAAAATTGACCCGACTAAATTCATGCTCGATTAGCTTAAAAATTATTAGAATTAACCCAAAATTAATTGGACTAACTCAAGTAATATCCCAATAGTAAATTGGATAGTTTCTTTTTCCCAACAAAAATAAACGGGCTATTTTATCTAAAAAGATCACTCTGAATATAATTAATTATTTTAAACACGTAAAGTAGAATCATCCACTTAGTATAAAATATTATCACTTCTATATAAGTGCCAAAGAAGGGTCAATGGTAAATATGTAATAGTTCACATTTCCTTACTTAACCTGCAATTTTTCTAAGTATATAAATATAACGGTATTGGTTGCAGCTTAGTTGGTAAAGAATCTTGTAGTCCTGACAATTGAAATCAGCCAATTTACGTTTAGCTTATTTACCTCTTTTAAGTTTAAACATTCTAAGGGCAATATTATACTTCTTAACATATCCTAATTATTATATTCCGATCCTAATTTTAATTCTAATTGTATTCTAATATCCTAATTATATACCATTATTATATTCCGATCCTAATTCTAATCCTAACTGTATTTTAATATCCTAATTATATACCAAGAATTGTTCATTGTATTCTAATTACATATTCTAATTGTATACCAAGCACATTCAATCATAAGTATTATTGCAAATTAAGTCTGGTACTAGCGTCATCAATGCCCATTAGTTAATTATCAATTTTTCAATTTCATGATTAACTTTCCTAGAAACGCTTCTACACAACAACAAATTGAGTGTCAGTCCAACAGATGCAGGAGGAAATTGCATTGTGTGCTATGTCCTACTGTTTGTACGTGTAACATCTCGAATCACTTATTAAACGAGATTTTTTGAAAGCAATCTCGATTTTTGGCCAACCCGGGAGATTTCAAGAAACGACTTCAATCTCGAACAACTTTTTGAACGAGATTTTTTGGAGAGCATTCTCAATTTTTGGTTAACACCTGAGAAATAAAGAAATGAATTGAATTGTCATTCTCGACTTGTGGATACCCCAGAGAAATCAAAAAACCAATTGAATCGCTTATTAAAGAAAATCTCTTGGAGCGTAGTCTTGATTTTTGGCTAATTCTCGATAAATCAAGAAATAAATTAAACGGATTCATTGATCGTGTAGAGGTTCGTCTCTATTAATTGTTTACATGCAAAAATTCAATTTCTTAGCTGACATAATTCTCTTTTCTAAGATAGTTTATTGTTTGTCTAAATTCTTCAATTAGTGTAAATGAAGTAATATTCTTCAGGTGCACATTGCGTGATTGAAACCGGAGATGAAATGTAATTTTGGAATATCAACTTGTACATCTGTTTCATAAAGTTATGTTTTTCACTATGAATTCCTCTATTGCAAATAATGTTTCATCCCCAAGTTAGGTCCTCCGATAAGATATGGACAAATGACAAAAAATGATATTGTGCAACAGACAGTCAAAATAGTGTGTACACGGCCTTTATTGATAATGTTAGAATAATAAAAGACAAAAACTGATTTACGTTAAATTAATAATGTACACATCTTGATTAAAATATTCTTAGAACTGGTAAGAAAGGGGTAAGCATTGTTCATCTATTAAATAGTAATGTTGGTGGTCATCATAAATCTTCGATATGAACTATTAAAGTTGTGGCACGTAACTTAATATTAAGAAAGCTGAAAGATTTGATTTTATTCTTTCGGTGTTGCACCATAACTTTAGACGAGGGGATATTGTGGAAGAAATTCCATTTTTTAGGATGTATCGTCTTTTAAAAATTATGCTAATATATCTGGTTAGAAAGAATTAGGAGTATCTGGAGATTGTAAAGAGTCCATATAGGCGGTGGGAAAGGTTACACTTGATTGGTGGGATTTATTTTTAAGGAATTCGAAATTTTATAGTATCTAATATTGCTAAAGATTGAGTACAATGTTGTAGAGTGTATCTTTTAAGGATCTCTCTTTCATAATAATAGATTCATCTCTTTTACAAGTGAGTATTGTTCGAGGCTTCTCGACAGAGAATTTTGAAACTTGTATTTTGAAGTACTTTAAGAACAGTTGAAGAAATTAGAGGCTCTTCGAGAGGACTAAAGGACAACCAAGGATAAACATGTACCCCAAAAGCACAAACATAATGCAACATTTGGTAAGGACGTACCCTAAAAGTTCTTCTAACATCATAAAAAATGTGCAGATACCTATGACATGTTGACAAGGGTAAAGGGATGCATGAAAATTCATATTCATGAAAACGAACTCAAAGATAAGAGAGAGTTACCATCATGAACAAAGAGTAAGTCAAAATTATATATATATATATATATATATATATATATATATATGGAGAGAGAGAGAGAGAGAGAGAGAGAAGGGGGGGAGGGGGGGAGGGGCAGAGGCAAAGGGGGAGAGAGAGAGGGGAGGGGACATAGGCGAAGGGGGATAGAGAGATAGGGAGAACATAATTCATTGACCTACTACTATTTTCTCGGAATGGTTGTAGGTGTTGGAAATGAGGCAAAAATATGGTATAACTCTTGTAAAATTTGCACTGGATCAGTGCATGAAAGTGAGACTACTGTCATATGCAACAAGTGCTACGATGAGCCAGTGGAAGCAATACCAGGATACAAATATGTCTATAATATAATTTTCGTGATACTTTCATAATGACATGCACACTAACAATTAATGATACTTAATATATTACTGGTACATAATAAAACTAAACGCTTCAAGGAATTTAAACCGCAACAATAACCATGTTCGATGAGATAACAATAGTATATATTAGATGTTCAGCACAAGACTAGATAAAATTCATAGCAAAGGTAATAAACTACTTAGCAATAACCATCACTAATAAATTGGTTGCAAAATAAAATCTTACTAAGATAAATCTAATACAGGATAAAATGAATCCAAATACTACGGAAAAATAATCTTATAAAATGTAAATGACGTGAGTTTCTTGATCGCATAAAATCAAAATACTAAAGTTATCGAAGACAGATTGAATGGAATAACGCAATAGAAATAATAGAAGCCACTGAGCAAAAAGAAGAGAACAAGAAAGATACAACTACAACAATACTTGAGAAAAAACTACAAAAATGGAAGAGAAAAAAGAAGGCGAACAACAAAGAAAAAAAAGAAGATGAAGAAACTATAAGAATGGAAGAGAAGAAGAAACGGCAGCACACAAAAACAAAAGTAAAAGATTGCATTCAGATTGGAAACGATGATGAGATCATATAGATCACAAAATAAAATAGAGGGGTACAAAAATACAACTTTAGTGTTGGAGGATAAAACTACAGAAGCTGAAGGGAAGAAAACAAGAACAATATCGAAGAAAAAACAACATGAACAAACTGCAACAACGAAAGAAAAGAAGAAACGAAGAAACACAAAGAAAAAAATAGAAGACAACATTTAAATAGAGAGCGATGACTCAAACAACTTTTTAACAAGTCACAGCAAAAAAGGGTCTCGATAACAATGAATATCAAGAATGAGAAAAATAGAAACAAGTGCATCTGTAAAAAGAAAGAATTACGACATTTCAAAATAATTTCCAAGATAAATAGGTTATTTATTTTTCCTTTTTTCTTTTTATTTGTACTTACTATAGATGAATGGTTTCATATAAATCAATTTGAAGCAATTCATTCATGCGTACTAGGACAAATTTGTGATGTTACAATTTTCCTTGGGTTACATATATTAGTTATTATTAGTTAATTTAGTAAAAAAGTTGTAGATCTTATTCTACATACTATGTTTCGACTTTCACTTAAACTAACATTTTAACAATTACACTATTTTACAACAAAATTTATATAATATTTTCTAAAAAAATAGGCCCGTATTGAGATAATACGGGGAATAAATGGTCTTATGATAACATTATGATTCATTTACACAATTCTACGAGAAAATAATGTATTCTCTTAATACATCCTGCTAAAAACATTTCGAAATTACTAAAAATAAAAAAATATAAAAAATAAGTATCAAAATATAATTTTTAAAATTAATATATTAAGTGTCACACGTGCAACGCACGTGCCAAGTTCTAGTCTCACAAAACTTAGTTAATTAACTTATCTAAAATTTAATGATAAAATATTTACACATCAACAATGAACACATTAACAATATGAATCATTATGGGGTGGGTAACTGGGTATGACGTTTTCTAAGCCCCGACATGCAAGGATAGAATTAAATTTGTAACCCACTTTTTCGTGCCTTCTCAGTGAACCCGACTCCGCTCTACTTCACGTGACTAACCCACCGGGTTTACCTCCCCATCATGTTGTTTTTGTTTCTTTTTTGTTTTTATTTTTGTTTTTCCCAGTATATTTAATGTTGTAGCTAATATTTTCATACATTGATTCTAGAATTGAAATATAATATAAAATATACAGTATTGAATAAAAATTCATTCACCAAATTGAATATATAAGTTATCAAACTAAATCAAACACAATAAAAGAAACCAAAACAGTAATAAGTGTAAATATATTGGTAGTAAAAAATTAGTTGTAAGCAGAGACGGACCCACGTTGGGGCCAAGGGGAGCACTGGGCCCCTTGATCCCGTCATAATGTGCTATATTATATATGTGTGTACCCCTTGGTTCCGTCATAATGTGCTACTACATATGTGTATTTTAATCGACTTTAATACGACTCAATTAAATAAAATAAATAACTTAAAGTAGATGAATGTATTGTTCTATATAAGCAATAGAGATAAATATTTTAAAAAATATAATGAATATAGAAACATTATATATATATATATATATATATATATATATATATATTTTGTGATTATATATACGAATAATATTGAGGAGGTAGGATAGATGAAACCATAAACTACACTACTGACTTTCTCAGTCAAGACATATTTTTGTCCATATTGCTAAATGTCGATAAATTAATCTCTCTTTTAATTAATAGATTTTTCCTGTTCAAAGTAATTAATTCATGGATATCTTACACTATAGAAATGTTGTAGAAATATTCCGTCTTATACTGTAGGTAACCTGAATGATATGCAACCGCCGACACGTATTAGTTAATAGGCATGATAATAAATCGGATTAAAACTCGAATATGCACTTTGTGTGGGAGAGCCGGACTAGTAAACACCCGATCAAACGGGTCATAAGATGAGTTCAAAATCAGTTAAACGGATATTCTAATTATATATAAATCGGGTAGTGGATTTTATTAAACTCATCCTAACCCGCCCTATATATTATTGTATACTAATATTTTATATATTTTTAATTTATTATAACAGTATGCCTTACTTACAATTAGTGATGGACCTAGAAATTAAGGTGAGGGGAATTATTTATAGACGGATCTAGAAAAAAATTCAAGTGATAATTTTTTTATTAAATAGGAAATAAATTTTGAGTAGGTTAGAAAGTGTGTAGGTGTCATGAGTGAATGGATATTAAGCGTAGCAGAGATTGAGTTATATCGAGTGGACCAATTTATTAAGGTTGAATTAATTTGTTAGATACCAGAAATTGACCTTTACTCATTAAAAAAAAGTAGTTGACCTTTAGTTTTATAAATATAAACAGGAATAATTTTCATTCTGCCGGAATTGATGATTCCTTTTTTTACTCGGTTGTTCCTTTTTTCTGAATAATAAGTTGTTTCCTATACCTAATTCTGAACCATCCCATTTCCATTCAAAGATGAGGCCAATCATTTGACAACACTAAAAGAAGTATTATTTATACTAAATTTTGAAAGAGGGTACATCCTTTCTTTAGGTTTATTTTTTATATACTTTTGAATTACCGTCGATCTCTTAGATGTGCATTGAATAATTTCCTCGTGCAAGATTTACGAAAAACGAGTTGAGATGCCGATATCCCCAATGGAATCTTGTATGTCGTTCGAGTCCATAGGGCATCGTCCAACTTTAATGACCAATCTTTCCTATCTTCCGTTCACCGACTTCTCAAGAATTTGCTTGATTTCTCTATTGGCCAACTTGACTTGACCGTTGGCTTGAGGATGGTGGTACACACGTTTATTTATGCACTTTAAGTCTGTTAGAGTGATGAATTGTGATGTTTGCGTGTATAATGGAGAGTATTTAGCTTATTTTGATATCTTTAGACTAGTTGACGTTTGTTCTTTCGTTTTGAGCTAAATAGGTGATTTAAGGCTAAATATTCATACTCGGTCGGTTGCACAACGAGGGAATAAAGTCCGGATGTCAAAAGGATGGGAAAAATCGCCGGAAAATGAGAACAGAGCACCGCGACCGCGGCATAAGGGCGCGGCCGCGGTCAAAGTGAAGAAATCAGGGAAAATTTCTGGACAAGTGGCGCGGCCGAGGCATACTTGCGCGGCCGCGGCGTGCTGCTGGACCAAGAGCGGGCGCGGGCGCAGCCCATGAGCGCAGTCGCGGCCCAATAAGGCGGCTAATTAATCCTTGGGCCACAAGAATTCCGATTTAAAGCCCAAAATCAACCCAAATTGACTTCCTCTATAAAAAGGGACCCTTGTGCTCGGAAATAGAGAACTTGGACATTATGAGAGAGCAAGATTGGGAGATCCCGAAGGGGACGAGCAATCAAGATCGGCAGTACTCGGGTTTTCTAGTCCTTAATTCTTTTAATTATGTATTTTTCTTTTAATTTGTCTTTTGTCACCGCCATGAGCGGCTAGTAGGTTATTTCAGTCCTTAGTCGAGTCGAACCCTAGTTTTACTATTTTGTGATATTTACAGTGGTTATTAATCAGTTGATTCCTTGAAACGTTGTTATACTATTTGTTTATCCTTCAATGCTTGTGTGTTTATATGCTAGACTGATCACCTAGGATTATGATTGCATAAGTAACGCTAGGTTATAATCGTAATCCGTAATTGTTACGAACCTATAGCCACTTAGTAGCGAATAGCGAGTGATATCGCTAGGGTAGTATATAGCTCGGTCTGAATGGATCCGAGCTTACGAGGTCCACACCGTGTCTATCCCATTATCCTAGTACTCTAGGCGTCCGGTTAATGAGATCCAGAGAGCTTATTCTGAGGTCGCTCAACTGGATAGACTAACCAAAGAGCTTGTTTTGGTTAGATAAACATAAGGGATAAAGAGGTTAGCAGAGCTTGTTGCTAATCTCGGGGTAGGAGTTTTAAGGTTAAAATTGGTTAATAATTGCATCTATCACAGGGTAGTAGTAACTAGGGGGAGATAAGATTAAGGGCTGGGATTCGTTATTTCATAAGTAGAACAGTTCATAATTATTTTGCTTAATTTCTGTTTGATTCCTTAGTTAATATACATCAATTTACAAGCCCCCCATTATTTATATATTTATATAAGTTGCTAGTATTAGGATTTACGTAAAACACTATAAGTCTTCCTGCTCCCTATGGGATCGACCCTACTTATCACTTCTACAAGCTAGAAGGGTAGTCTAGGTTTAATTAATTTTACCGCATCGCGACAGTGCGGTCAGATGGTATGGTGTAGTTACCTGGTGCTTGACCCCATATTTGGCCAATAAGGTCACTAGCCACTTGTCACAAAACTGAGAACCCCCCATCGCTAATTAAGGCTCTTGGAGCCCCAAATCTCGTGATAATGTTCTTTTGGAGGAACTTCAATACTACCTTGGAATCATTTGTTTGGCTCGGAACAACTTCCACCCATCTTGAGACATAGTCCATCGCCGATAGTATGTATGTAAAGCCTTGTGAAGGTGGGAATGGCCCCATGAAATCATCTGATGTTTCTTGGAGATTTCCCCTGTTCTTCGACATCGATCACACTGCAAAATAAAATCATGACAATCCTTAAAGATCGACAACCAATAGAATCCACTCTGTAACACTTTTGTGGTTGTTCTTGCTGATTCAAAATAGCCTCCACTTGGAGACAAGTGACATTGCCTAATAATGCCCCCCACTTCAGAACGAGGAACACATCTCCAAATGATTGTATCAGCACCTCCGATAAAGATATGGATCATCCCATAAGTAGAACTTTACGTCATGGGAGAATTTCTTCTTTTAATGCGACGTTAAATTAAAATGTCACTGTAACAAGGGACTTCCTCTACTATCAAAATGTATTCGTCCAGGAATGTCTCTTTGATTGCCTCACATTGCCCTTCCTTGTTGACTTCATTGACAATTCTAGATAGGCGGTTGGCAAACACTTTCTCACAGCCCTTTCGGTCTCGAATCTCCACATCAAACTCTTTTAATAAGAGTATCCATCTGATCAGTCTCGGGTTCGAGTCCTTCTTATCAAACAAGTAACGAATGGTAGCATGGTCCGTGTAGACAATATTTTTAGCCGCGATCAAGTAAGAACGTAACTTGTCGAAACGCGTAGACAACGTCTAACATCTCTTTCTCATTGTGGTGTAGTTGGCTTGAGCCGGGTTGACGATCTTGTTGGCATAATAAATGACTATGTATATTCTATCCCTCTTTTGGCCCAAGGTTACCCCTGCAGCCATGTCACTTGCATCACACATCAGCTCGAACGGTTGGGACCAATCCAGTGTGATTAATATGGGAACAGACACCAACCCCTTCTTCAAAGTCTCAAAGGCCTGCACACATGTATCACCAAAAACAAAAGAAGTATCCTTTTCCAAAAGACGAGATAAAGGTTTAGAATTTTAAAGAAAATCGTGAATGAACCTTCTATAAAATCCCGCATGTCCAAGGAAGCTTTGTACTGCCTTTTCCTTCGATAGAGAATGTAGTTTCTCTATGGCGACTACTTTTTCTCTGTCAACCTCCAAACCTACAGCATCAAGTTTATGGCCAAGAACTATCCATCCCTTACCTTGAAGTGGCATTTTTCCTAGTTTAAAACCAAATTGGTGTCTTCTCACTGCTGCAACACTAGAGCAAGGTTATGTAAACAATGGTCGAAAGATGACCCAAATACAAAAAAGTCGTCTATAAATACTTCCATCGCATTCTCTATCAGCCAACTAAATTTGACCATCATACAACGTTAGAAAGTAGCAAGGGCATTACATAATCCGAATAGCATTTTACAAAAATAAAAGACACCATAAGGGCACACAAATACGGCCTTTTCTTGGTATTTCGGGGCAATCATAATTTGGTTGTACCCAGAATAACAGTCAAGAAAACAGTAGAACTCATACCCTGCTAACCTATCAAGCATTTGATCTGAAAAAGGGAAGAGAAAATGGTCTTTATGAGTGGCTACACTCAATTTTTTATAATAAATACAAACCCGCCAACCCGTGACTAGCCTAACCGATGATCTCATCCTTATCGCTCTTTACTATTGTCATTCCCCCTTCTTAGGGACCACTGTTGTCGGACTAACCCATTTACTATCAGATATATGATGAATAATACCCGCGTCTAACCACTTAAGTACTTTCTTCCTACCTACTTCTTGCATCATGGGATTTAGTCTACGTTGATTTTGGACACATGGCTTATACTCATCCTCCATTAGTATTGTATGCATGCATACATTTGGGATAATCCCTTTTAAATAAGAAATTGTCCATCCTATAGCTGACTTATATCTTCTCAATACTCTCAAAAGCTTGTCACTCTCAGTAGTAGATGAATAGGCATAAGTTATTACTGGATTCTTCTTCTCATAATCTAGCAATTCATACCGTAGATAATCCGGTAACGGCTTCAGTTCGGGTACGGGTAAGCCATCTTTTGGCTCTTCTTGCACCGCCCTCTTGCTTATATCTTCACTCGTACAACTATCTTTTGGTGCCTCCTGCAGCGAATTCATAGCACACTATCACTTTCCACAAGATCAAGATTAGTAGGGGTCAATGTCATGGATAGCAAATATAAAATCATACAAGCATACTTGTAAAGGGTCTTCATTAATAGGAGAAATTAGCTCTCTATGTAATGTAGCATCTAAACATTGAATAGAACTACATAATTCAATTTGACTTACTTCCTCACTATTATGGTATTTCATAGCTTTACATATAGAAAATTTTAAGCTCTCATCATTTACCCTTCGCTTTAATTCATTCTTTTGTACATCTATTAACGCTCTACCCATTGCTAGAGACGGGCGATCTAAAATCAAAGGGACCTCATTATCTTCTAACATGTCCAAGACTACAAAATGTGCCGGAGTAATAAAGCTATCAACCTTTAATAAAACATCCTCTACAATGCCCCTTGTATACGTTAAAGACCGATCAACCATTTGTAGGGCAATTGTAGTGGATTTTTTTCGCCTATTCCTAATTTTTCAAATATGGACAAATACATTAGATTTATACTAGCTCCTAGATCACACAATGCTCTCTTAAATACCTCATTACCAATCACGCAAGTAATAGTAAAACTACCTGGATCTTTACGCTTTAGAGGCAACTTTCTTTGGATCACAACACTGCATTCTTCTATCAGGTTGATTATTTCATAGTCTTCCAGTTTTTGCTTCTTTGGTATCACCTCTTTCAAGAATTTTGCGTAGTTCGGCATCTGCTGTAGTGCATAACAAAAAGGAATGTTGATTTGAATCTTCTAAAATAGCTCCAAGAACATCGCAAGTTGCTTATCCACTTTCTTTCTTCAAAACGCTTGGGCAGGTATTTAGTTAGGATCATCTTTAATGATAATGGATTTTGGCATCTTAGCCCCCTTTTGACTTGACTTTTGCTCTTTTCTCTCCAGGTGCACTCTCTTCTTCTAAGTGCTCTTTCTATAGCTTTCTTTTGGTCAACCGACAATTTGGGTCCTTCATATTCAGTGTCACTCATCAGACGAATGGCTTGACATTTTTCCTTTAAATTGACCACTGTATCATATGGAAATTGCCCTTTCTGATGTTGTGACCCTAGGATTTGTAGAATATAACACAAGTGAGTCTTTAAATCCTTCATCTCTCCCTTTATATCCACCTCTTGATTGACTGTGGACATATTCAGTCCCATATAATTATCTTCTATCTTTTTCTCCATCTTAGCCATCATTTCCTCGTGTTCGGCTAACTGTGGCTGAATTAACTCATCTTGAGTCGGTTTTAATCCTTCATGAATCATACCATTGGTGACTACAAATCTTGGTGGTTGTTGGAGTGAATTGTTAGGATTGATGTACGAGAAATTAGGATGATTCCTTGCACGTTGCTAGTATTGATTGTACCATTTTTGGATACCTTGGAAGTTGTTGAAGTTCCTTATTAATATGATTTGCATCTTCAACTACTTCCTACATGGGTGGCTGCTGTGAATTGGGCTTGGTATGCTGGGCTAATGTTAAACAAGTCAACAACATCTGATTAGTAAGAGTGTCCAATATTGCTATAATTGGATCGACCTCAGTCTCCATGACACTGGATACTCTTCTTGGCTAATTTCTCTCATTTGGTCATTACCAACTAGTTGTGGCCATCTCATCTAGAAAGGTGAATGCAACCCTCATGTGTCTTGCCAATATTGATCCATTCGCTGCTGCATCTACGAGTACTCTCGCGGGCCCAAGTAGCCCTTTATAAAACTTGCAGATTTGCTAATCTTGAGTGAACCCGTGTTGAGGGAAATTTCGGAGAAGATCCGGGAACCGCTCCCATGCTTCCCCAAATGGTTCTCCGTCAATCTGTTTGAATTGAACTGGTAATTACAGCTTGCAATTAGATCATCTTGCTTGGTGGAAACCATATCAGCAAGAATTGTGTGCTCAACTGTTAGACCAAATAATTCACAAACATAAAATTACAGAACAAATTCGGTTGCAACCTTGAAACACTGGCTGAACAGCCTCTTTGTGTTTGTCCACAAAACTATCAAAACTAGTCGAACAAGAACTTACGCAGAAAAAGAAATTCAATCAACAAGAACACAACAACTTTACGTGGTTTTATCAGAGATCTATGTCCACGGAGGTTATTCGCACCCCAATCCACTAATTCACTCAATCAATTACGAAGATCCCACCGAATTACAGAAAACCCAAATTAGAACCCTAATTTGCTCAATTCAGCCCTACCTCACAATTCTACAATTGATGTGAAACATACAGAGGGAAAACTTGATAATATTGTTCTTCATTTCAACACGAGTCTAATGGTATATATATTGTATCTCGAATCATCCAGAAACGTAACGAATTGAAGAAAGGAAACTAGCAGTTGAACTTGAGCTGAAATTGGTTACAAAACTGTTGTCTTTGATGGCGACTTGTTTCAAATCCCAACTGCCGGTTTGGTCTTTACTGACCAACCAGTTTTCTTCTCCGGTCCGGTTCTACACATATTGAACTTGGTTATGAGTTTCTTGTATTCAAATACACTTGTACACCATATAGTCTTGATGAAATTGACCCATATAACAAATCTCCACCTCAATGAATTAAGACAGTACCAATAACCTCAAATCTTTCTATTAATTGGCTTCAAACACACGGTACAAGCTTAATCAAGCTTGCACAATGTTGGAACTTTTCTCCAGGGAGAGACTTAGTGAAGAAGTCAGCAGCATTATCTTCAGTTGCAACCTTTTTCACCATAACAACACCTTTGTCAACAAGATCCCTGATGCATGTAATTTGGTCGATATATGGTATTATTTTATAGGAATTATGTGCATAAATGGTTAGACATTGTATGAAATCTGATATAAGTGACCAATTGACGTACTCGACTTGTTTTAAGGTATTTTGAGCATTTTCAGGCTAAAAAGTTGTGATTTACGACTACCGGACAAGAAAACAAGTTGAAACGGAGTAAAAATGGGTCCAAAGTAGTGAAAATCAGTGAGAACCGGCCCGAACCGTCCACGAACCGGTCCAAATCGGTCCAAACCGGTCCAAACCGGCCTGAACCGGTCCAGGAGCAAAACAGAGCAAGAACCGACGCGGCCGTGTCACATAAGCAACACGGCCGTGTCAAAAGTGGTATGCAACGCTTAAATTGGCTCTGGAATAGAACACGGTCGTGTCATAAAGCAACACGGCCGTGTCAAATTGTTGCTGGAAATAGGAGTTTTGCAAAGCGACACGGCCGTGTCATTTAAGCAACACGGCCGTGTCAAAAGGCTCGTCGATTGTTAAAATCCTGTTTTAATTGAGGATTTGATTTCCTAATTCGATTGGGATTATCTAACTCTATAAAAGGGATTCAAGTGCTTCTTAAAACAACACAACATACATATTATCCGAGTTTGAGGCACGAGACGACTTGGATAACAACGAAGATTTGATCAACGGGACGAGCTACTCGGGTTTAGTAATTTTTCCTAGTTTAATTCTTTAGAATGTTTTGTCTTAAATATTGTATTGAATTGAGCCTATGCATGAGTAGCTAAGCTATTCGTGTCCTAGGGTTAGAAAGTAGGAATTATTTATGACAATGTTTTGATTTATGTTTTAACTTATTGAATTCCGTTCTTTGATATGTTTATCTTTATATCCGTTTTAACAACTAAATTTGGACTGGCCATATAGGTTTAGTAATTTCGTTTAACAAATCCGCTTCGAGAGAAGGGGTTTGTTATTAGACGTACGATATAGAGCGCAGTTGTCTATGACTGTGTAGGCATTTAGATCGGTTAAAATCAATAAGTTAATTCTAATCATCATTGGAATAAATATTCTAAAATCGATACCCTAGGATGCTGTTTTCCCTTGATTGTTAATTATTCGTGGTTTTTAAGTTTGAATTTAGAGTTAATTAAGTATTTTAATCAGTAAAATCAATCTTTCCTGAATTAGTGTCTAGTTAGGATATTCCTAGAATATTGAGGTATCAAACTACCTAAAGCCCCTATTCTTTGTGGGATCGACCTTGACAATTGTACTACACCTACATCCGTACACTTGCGGAACACTAGGTTAGAAACCGACGTGTCAATCCCTTACAAAGTAAAGTTTCACATCTATATGTTCAGATCTCTCACAATATACTTGATGCTTCACTAAATGGATTGTACTCTGATTGTCACAGAAGATTGTGACTCTCCCCTGAATTACCCCAAAGTCCCTCAAAATCCCTCTCAACGAAACAACTTCTATTATTGCCTCAGAAACAACAATATATTCTGACTCAGTGGTTGGAAAAGCAACCATTGACTGATGAATAGACTTCCAACACACTGTTGTACCATACAAGGTAAAAACATATCCTGTAATTGACTCCTTGTGCCCAGGTTTCCAGCAAAATCTGAATCTACAAATCCATGCAGTGGTTCACTTGAATTCTCAGTATGCTCAAACATCAAACCCAGATTTAAAGTTCCTTTCAAGTATCTTAACACATATTTGAGTGCTTCCCAGTGGATTTTGCCTGGGTTTGACATAAATTTTCTAACCAAAGAGACTCCATATGCCAAATCAGGCCTGCTGCAAATCATTCCATACATGAGGCTACCAACACCACTTGAATAGGGTAGTATTTCCATGTATTTCTTTTCTTCTTCAGTTGTCAGGCACTGTTCCTTTGACAATTTAAATTGCTGACCAACTGGAGTCACCACAGACTTGGATTGATTCATGTTAAATCTCTTGAGAACCTTTTCAAGATAACCTTTCTGAGACAAACACAACTTCCT
Organism: Ajuga chamaepitys; assembly: GCA_958295605.1. Lineage (NCBI taxonomy): Eukaryota > Viridiplantae > Streptophyta > Magnoliopsida > Lamiales > Lamiaceae > Ajuga > Ajuga chamaepitys. Next base: position 20,433,457 of record OY282506.1, on the reverse strand, counting down.
TGTAGATCTGTCTCTCGAAATGTCCATTCCTAGGTTTTTCTTTGCTTCCCCTAGATCTTTCATTTCAAATTCAGCATTCAATTTTCCCTTTAGATAGTATATTCTCCTCTTGTACTTACTTGCTATAAACATGTCATCCACATACAAGAGAAGGTACGTCAGAATCTCTTTTCCTCGTCTTAGAAAGTAAACACAGCTGTCATATTGGTTTATTTGAAAACCAGTGTCCATCATGAACTTGTTAAAACTTTTATTCCATTGTCTTGGACTCTGCTTGAGACTATACAGAGACTTTCTCAGGTAACACACCTTATTTTCATCTCCAGGTTGAACAAATCCTTCAGGCTGCTGCATATAGATAGTTTCTACAAGATCACCATGTAGAAATGCAGTTTTAACATCTAATTGTTGCAGTTCCATATCTTCTTGTGCTACCTTAGCACGTAAGAGTCTTATGGATGTGTGCTTGCCACTGGAGAGAAGACTTCATTGTAGTCAATACCCTATCTCTGAGTGAAACCTCTGGCCACTAACCTTGCTTTAAACCTCACTTGTTCAACTCCAATTACTTCAATTTTCTTCTTGAAGATCTATTTTGAGCTTACTATTTTTTGGTTCTTTGGTCTTTCCACCAACACCCAGGTATTGTTTCTCTGTAGTGACTGAATTTCTTCAGTCATAGCTACTAACCTCTAAACACACTCACTTCCTGACACTACCTCCTTAAAGCTTTGTGGTTTAATGTGCTCTACAATTTCTGTAACTGACAAGGCATAAGAAACCATGTCTGTTTGTCCATACCTGTTTGGAGGATGGATATTCCTCCTTACTCTATCCCTTGCTAAGTGATAATCCCTTAGATTTTGATCTTCCTGACTTTCTTCATTAAAACTGTTATTTCTATCATCTTGATCTGTCACTTCTGTATCTACTGGTGTGTTTTGAGTCCTAGAGATCTCCACCTCAACTGAAGTTAGTTCAATTGATAGCTCTCCATCAACCTCAGCATGATCACCTGTGTGTTTGTAGCCTAGCTATTTTTCATTGAAAGTAACAACTTTGTGATTATCACTCTTTGATTTCCAGTTTCCAAACACCACATAATGTATCCTTTAACCCCTAGTGGATATCCTATGGGTATACATCTCAGTGCCCTTGGATCCAATTTGTCTTGGTTTATATGAACAAAAGCTTGACATCCAAACACTCTAAAATCATCATAGTTGGGCAATTTCCCATGCCACATCTCATCTGGAGTTTTGAACTTTATTGCTGAGTATGGTGTCTTATTAATTAAGTAACAAGCAGTGGTGACTGCTTCTCCCCAGAAGTATTTTGGTAATGTAGCATCAGCAAGCATGCATCTCACTCTCTCAAGCAATGTTCTATTCATTCTTTCAGCTAGTCCATTTTATTGAGGATTGAGTGGGACTGTTTTGTGTCTTTTGATGTCTTTGTCCTTACAGAACTTATTAAATTCCTCTAATAGTTACTCCAGTCCATTATCAATCCTTAAATGCTTCAACTTCTTTCCCTCTTGTTCTCCATCAGAGTCAACCATTCCTTAAACTTAGCAAATGGTTCACTTTTGTGTTTCAGAATGAAAACCCACAATTTCCTGTTATAGTCATCAATGATAGTCATAAAATATCTTCCACACCCATGTGTCTCCACTCTAGAACCCATATGTCCGAATGTACGTAGTCTAAGTGTTCTTCAGTGTTATGAGTTCCTTTTCGATAGGAGTGTTTCTTTGCTTTCCTAAGAACACAATGTTGGCAGAAATCTTGGTCCTGTACTACCAAATACACCTCTCTTGGACAATTCAGACATTCCCTTCTCACCTATATGGCATAATCTTTTATGCCAAAACTTAGTGTCTTCTGGTTTTAACACCGCCTCAGCTTCACCAGAAATTGATTTTCCCATTAAAATGTATAAGCCATTTACTTTCTTGCCTTTCATGACATTTTTCCCATATTTAGTCACATAAGTGAATCCATCTTCAGTATTAAACCCACACCCAAATGTTTTTAATGATATTCAGATCTTTGAACCAGGACTTATTAGGGCACATATGAAAGGAACACCCAGAGTCTAGCACCCATTCATCAAATATTTTTCCATAAGAAATGGTGAGAACCTCTGCACTTTCAAATCCCTCTTCAACCACTGCTGCATCAGCTTCTTTGCCCTCAGTTTTATTCTTTCTTTCAGGGCAATTCTTCTTGAGGTGTCCAGTTTGTTCGCAGTGGTAACACCTCCTCTTCTCCACCCAATCGGTTCCTTTCCTGACACCGTCTTTAATAGATTTCTGATCCTTTAGTTTATTCCCTTGGAACTTCTTCTTTGGGTTTTTTTTCTTGAACTTCACATTAAGTCCTTCTGGTTGATTTTGGGGTTTCTTTTCCCCTTGAAGTTGTAATATCTTTGTCTTCAAGGAGATCGTGATAAAATCGATGCTCAATTTATTCACACTTCCAAACAGCAAGGTATCTTTAGAGTGATCAAGATATCTTGGCAGTGAATTCAAAAGCATTAATGATTTATCATCCTCTTCTAATTTTACTTCCAGATCTTCCAATTGATCTACCAATCGATTGAACTCATATAGTTGTTCAATTAAGATATTCTCACCTACCATTTTGAATGCCAGTAGTTTCTGTTTCAAGAAAAGTTTATTAGAAACAGATTTAGATTGGTAGAGTTCCTCTAACCTTTTCCAAGCTTCTATAGTAGATTTTGCCTAAGATATCTCCCTCAGAGGCTTATCTCCCAAACACAGAATGATTGTATTGAGGGCCTTTTGATCAACATCCAAGATCTTGGGTTTCTCAGCTTCTGGCCATTCTTCAACAGGTTTCAAAGCCATGGAGAGGCCGTTTTGAATCAACACTGCTTTCATCTTTATCTTCCATAAACTGAAGTCATTTCTTCCTGTGAATCTTTCTACATCTGATTTCATGGCTGTCATTTCTCCTTAATCCAGGTTGGCTTCCCACAAACAGTGCCAATTGTTAGATCAAAGAATTCAGCGAACATAAAATTATAGAACAAATTCGGTCGCAATCTTGAAACACTGGCTGAACAACCTCTTTGTGTTCGTACGCAAAACTATCAAAACCAACCGAACAAGAACTTACGTAGAAAAATAAATTCAATCAACAAGAACACAACAACTTTACGTGGTTTGATCAGAGATCTACGTCCACGGAGTTTATGCGTACCCCAGTCCACTAATTCACTCAATCAATTACAAAGAATCCAACCGAATTACATAAAACCCAAATTAGAACCCTAAGTTGCTCAATTCAGCCCTACCTCGCAATTCTACAATTGATGTGAATAATACAGAGGGAAAACTTGATAAGGTTGTTCTTCATTTCAACACGAGTCTAATGGTATATGTATTGTATCTCGAATCATCCAGAAACACAATGAATTGAAGAAAGGAAACTGGCAGTTGAACTTGAGCTGAAATTGGTTACAAAACTGTTGTCTTTGATGGCGACTGGTTTTAAATCCCAACTGCCGGTTTGGTCTTTACTGACCAACCAGTTTTCTTCTCTGGTCCGGTTCTACACATACTAAACTCGATTATGAGTTTCTTGGATTCAAATACACTTGTACACCATATAGTCTTGATGAAATTGACCCATATAACATCAACTCTTTCCATGTAGTGACATCTTCCAGAGATTTAAATCATTGCAACGCTCTATCCTTTAGAGAGAAAGGAAACAACTGCAGCTTGACCTATTCATGTGGTACTTGACTAATCTTCAAGATCTTTGACACTCTCTTGAATCGGCCCAGGTGAACATTGGGGTCTTCCAGTGGCCCCCACTAAACTGATTCTATTGTACTATCGATATCAAAGTCGGCTTGAGTTCAAACTTTTTGGCTTGGATTGGTGGCAGTTCGACTCCTCCATAGTGTTGATTAGGCACGGGACGTAGACAGTCCCTAATATGTGGCTGATCACCTAGCAATACAGCTTGTGCATGTGGTTGTTGTTGCTACTGTTGCAAAGTGGTCATTTGAGTTTGCATATTAGTCACCACTCCAAATAGTTATTTGACCATATCATCCATAGTCGCATTTGGTGGTAAGTCGGCCATCACTTTTTCCGGGTCTTTCCTTGTTTTGCGTCTTCTGAAAGTTGTTTTAATTTCTAAATAAAATGGATGATCTTGTCTTTCCTTGAGATCGGGTTTGCATGCGCTACCTGCAATCACACCAAAGAAAACTAGCGAAAATCGAAAATAAACTAAAAACATAAATAAAAAATGAAGAAATAAATGTCTTGTACTCTAATCGAACTATTTATTAGAATAAAAATTAACACAGTTACCAGTCCCTGGCAACGGGCTAAAACATGATCTAACCTAGTAAACCGCAAGTGTACTCTGCTAGTGTAACTAGTGTAAAAAAGGTCGACCCCGCAGAGACTGTGTCCTATGTTAAGTTTAATACCCTGATTTTAATAATTATACTCCATCTAGACTCTCGAATAAAATAATTTAATTGTTTAACCTAAAACCTAAATTGGCAAAATAAGTAAAAACAAAGGAAGTAAACAATTCCTCAAATGGGAGAAACAAGTAAACACAAAAAGTTCAATCAGATAAAAGATACGCTCTAGGGATTCGATTTCAATTATTATCTCCTACATTTTATTACCCTATTAATCTAGACTTTAAGGCGGAACGACTATTGTTTAGCCCTCCTCTCGGACGATGCTAACATATAGATCAATTATGGATAATTATCCTCTCGGGCTAACTACCACACAACAACTCCCAAAAGACCCTAGACCAGTACCTACATAAACACCTCACTGCTCTAGGACGATTATTGGTATCTATACTATATACCATAAGTCTATTTACAAGACTGTCCTCTTGGACGCCGAATTGTTAAACTTGTACAAATATATCAAATGGTCAGTTTGATACAATCATGTAAATAAGACAAGCATATAGACAAACGAATAAAACAGAGTCTAGAATTAAATAGATAAAATCAAAACATAGTCAACCTACACTCTAATCCTAGAACATAACAGGATTAGTTACCCATAATCATAATTAAAAGACAAGACAATTCATAGACAAACATCTTGTACAAATAATAAAGATGACAATAGTAAAAACCCGGATCTTGAATCTTGATCTTCGTCTCTTGCTCTTCAATCCAAGCTTCCGAGTGCTTCCCAATGATAAAAAGTGTCTTTTTCGGACTTGGGAGACTTCTATTCATAAGTTGGGATTAATTTAAGTTGAAACTGGTTAAAATAACCTAAAACGCGTATGAGATGCGTCAATTTACCAACCGATTTGGCCGGATTGCCTCAAATCAGATCGGTCGGATCATACATTCTGGACTTCACTATGGAGCTCGTTCAACGGATCCGGCTGGATCACATCTTCTCATTCGGCAGGATCAATTCCTCTGGAATCACCTCTTTTTTTTTCCTCCTTCAATGGATCCGTCCGGATCACATCTTCTCACCTAGCCTAATCAAAGCTTCTGGACTTGAAGAATTCCTCTTAAAAAATTTGATCCGACCAGCTTGGATTATTCCATCCAGCTGGATTAAGCCCAAATGCTTCAATTCATCGTTCTTTTGCCGTTTATGCTTATTCCTTGCCCGTTTCTTCTCCGGACTTCACCCAACTGGACTTTTACGCCTAAAATAACCTCTTTTCACCACAAATATGAGCAAACACGTTAATCGGTCCAAGATAATCAATATAAACACAAAACTACCGAATATATATATATATATATATATATATATATATATATATATATATATATATATATATGCAAATGCTACCAAATAGACTCTATAAATGGGCCTAAATGCGTGCATACATTACGTATATCATCTATAACATTTTGGTGAGGTGGATAACCCAGCATAACACATTTGATATCTCTAACTGAGATGAAGTTTGGGGAGTATGTTGATAAGATAAGTTGCAGTGATCACAAAATATTGATACACGTTGTGTATGCATGACTATTTAGATGTTCATTTTGATAGCATTTGCATACAATTTCGGTTATTTTATGTTGAGCTGAATGATGTGTTTGCTCATTTTGTAATTAAATTTCATATTTTAAGGCAAGTTTCCATTAGGATGAAGTTTGAAGAAGAAACGAGCAAGAAAAGAGGTGAAACGACGAAAAGAGCCGAATGCATCGTGAAATCTCATCCTAACATGTCTTCTGTATTTTGCTCATATCTTGAGATATATACATCCAAATAAGATGAAATTGGTGGCATTGGGAAGCTAACTTTCTATAGCCTTGAGGTATTTATAGGAGTACATCCTTAAGATAAAGAGGAAGAAAATATGATGTGGGATGGAAAATCTTGCCAAAAATGCGTTTATGGACTCGGGGGCCAAGTAATGGGCCGGATCTGCACTAATTGTCCAACTTCAAACCAGTTTTTGAGGATCTAAAATTTCACCTCAATTGGACATGTAGATCTCAAGATATGACTGAAATACTGAAGACGTGTCAAGATAGGATTTGACGTTGCATTCCGCACTCTTCACTATTTCACCTATTTTCCAGCTCGTTTCTTCTCTAAACTTCATCCTAATGTACTCTTCACTGTTTCACATATTTTAAGGTCATCATCAGTAGGGATGTGACTTTTGATGAAAGCAAGATGCCTCTGAAAGACTCAAAAGAATAGCAGATTGAGTTCAATCATACACAGGACAGAATACAAGCTGAGGTGGAGCATGATGCTGAAGATGAAACCTCTGATCAAGATGCCTCTGACAGGGAGAATCCAAATACTGAACATGGTGAGACAAAAGATATCAGCCAGTATCAACTTGCAAGGGACAGGCAGAGAAGAGAAATTAGGCCATCCACAAGGTATGGCAATGAATATCTCACCGCTTATGCTTTGACTATAGCAGAGGAAACTAAGTATTCAGAGCCTAGAACTTACAGAGAAGCTATAGAAAGCAAAGATAAGGAGAGCTGGATTGTTGCCATGAAGGAAGAGATGGATTCACTGGAAAGGAATAGAACCTGGATTCTAGTAAACAAGCCAACAAACCAAAAATTGGTAAGCTGCAAATGGATTTACAAGAAAAAGGTGGAGTTTGTTGGAGTGGAGAAGATAAGGGTCAAGGCAAGATTAGTAGCAAGGGATTTTACCCAGAAAGAAGGGATAGACTATAATGAAATATTTTCCCCTGTAGTAAAACACCGTTCCATAAGAATACTTCTTGCTTTAGTTGCTCATCTGGATTTGAAACTGGAGCAATTGGATGTAAAAACTACTTTTTACATGGTGACTTAAAAGAGACAATCTTCATGGTCCAACCAGAAGGGTTTGTGCTTCCAGGAGATGAGAATAAAGCTTGTTTACTAAAGAAGTCCTTGTATGGTCTCAAGCAGAACTCAAGACAGTGGTATATCAGGTTTGACAACTGTATGAAGAAGATAGGCTATGTCAAGTCCAAGTATGATAACTGTGTGTTCATGAAGAAGGCTGGACAGAAAATTCTTAGTTTCTTACTGCTTTATGTAGATGACATGCTTGTGGCAAGTCAAGATCAAGCTGAAATAGATAAATTGAAGAAGGATTTGCAAGCAGAATTTGAGATGAAGCAGCTGGGAGAAGCAAGAAGAATACTTGGCATGGACATTATCAGAGATCAACATAAAACTTTATTGTATTTGCAGCAAAGGAGTTACATCTACAAAGTATTGAAGAAATTTAATATGGATGAGTCAAGTTCAGTATCAACTCCTTTAGCTTAGCATTTTAAACTTTCTGAGCAACATAAACCAAAGACAGAATAGGAGATCCAAGAGATGGACAGTATTCCATATTCAAATGTTGTTGGAAGTATCATGTATGTGATGGTCTGTACAAGACCAGATATATCACATGCAGTGAGTGTTGTTAGCAGATACATGTCTAATCCTGGGAGGTAGCAGTGGGAAGCTTTAAAGTGGATACTGAGGTACTTAAAAGGTGCAACTGAGTATGGGATTATGTTCAGAAATAGTGATGAATCAGTAGAAGTTTTAAAGGGTTATGTGAACTTTGATTATGCAGCAAATTTAGACAATAGGAGATCACAATCAGGTTATGTTTTTACACTGTTTGGGGCAGCAATAAGCTGGAGGTCAATGTTACAACCAGTAGTGGCATTGTTAACAACAGAGGCTGAGTTTATGGCAATGACTGAAGCAGTTAAGGAAGCAATCTGGTTGAAAGGGATCTTGTCTGAGTTTGGGATAAAGCAAAAGTCAGTTAGAGTATTATGTGATTCTCAAGGTGCATTACATCTGGTTAAACATCAGGTTTTTCATGACAGATCAAAGCACATAGATGTAAAGTTGCATTATGTGAGGGATGTGATTGAAAAAAGAGATGTGGAAGTTCAGAAAGTAAGTACAAAGGAGAATGCAGCAGGCATGCTTACAAAAGCATTGCCCTCGGATAAGTTTAGGTATTGCTTGGATTTAATCCAAGTGGTACAATGCAGTTGATCCATTACAGAAAGATGAATCATGTCCAAGGTTTGGACATGAGTTGAGTAGGAGTGAATTTTATTTTCACATGTGATTGGATGGATGTAGTACTGTGGCTTCGTGTGCAAGTCAGGTGGAGATTTGTGGTGATTTATGACTTGATCACACTCAGAAGAGATTGGAAAATGATTTGGATCAGAATTGGACTGGAAAATCAAGATTTGGAGTTAAATTGGAAGAGCAATTACAAAGCTGTTAAAATTCTGTTTTAACTGTCAACTGCAACGGTTTTACTGAAAACCATTGTCTTTTTCAGCGCGACAGTTTTTCTGGATTTTGATTCAGTTATTTTCTTGGATCTGTTTAAATAGTTTTTCCTACAGTTGTAAACACGTTGTTGAGAGATCATTCTAGAGAGCTAATTCATCTATCTAGAGAGAGAAGGGGCGGGTTCTAGAGTGAGAAACACAAGAGAGTTTTGAGCTAGGTTTAGCTTAGTTCTTGGGTTGATTTTCTCATGTTTGGTTTGGATTTCTTCTGTAATCTTGTACAATTCTGATCATAGTGAAGATGGCATTTGTTCCTGCTCCGTGGATGTAGACCTTGAAATCGAACCATGTAATTCTTTGGTGTTATTGCTTTACAGTTTTTGTGTTTCCAATTCTTGTGATTCAAATTGGTGTTTTGCGTTCTTGTTTCGATTCCCACAACACCGTATATAAGAATGCTTCAAAAATCTCTTTTGACAGTGGCTAATAATCCAGGGCATTACCGTATTATCTAATCCACTACTCAGTTGATGCTCCCTCAGTAGGACATGAACTGTTCCAGTCATAAATCCTAACTTGTTATTTGCTAGTAGAGCTATGTGCATCATCGACTCCATGGAAGGTAATTATTTCCTGTTAACGGACTGGATATATACCAACTTCATTCCTGGATGATCGGAGCCATGGAGCTGAAGAGGATCATTATCCCGTGACACACCCTGTGGTTTTGAAGTCAAAGCATCCTATGCAGTGAGCGCTGGCCATGCTTCGGATTTAAGCAGTGGAATACGTGTAGAAGCCATAGAAATCTACTTTAGGCTCTAGATACCATGTCGAAATTCAAGTAAATGTATTCGAAGATATGAAAATGTAGAAGTTGAGCTTCAATCTCAATAAATTTTTACTATGGAAAGTTATACAAAATATCTAATATATTGTTATTTATATCCGGATGAGATTCTCTATTCCAATTCGTATTTCATCTTGTATTTCAACCACTATACGCCATGTGATATGATGACATCACTAATCAACACATAGCGTGTGGTAGATATAATGAAATAATAGATGAAACACAAATTGAAATAGAGGATCCAATCCGATTTATATCTTCCTATGAGGTCAAAATGGGCACAAACTAGATGTTCAAACCAATGAAAATCCGACACCTAGGATAAGTTGGAAAACTAGTTGCCGTCGTGTATAAACATACGAAATCAGCAAACCATCAACTTCCCTTCATTTTCTCATGCACGTGAGCTGCATGATTTTATTCATCAACCATGTCTTCACTTATTTCTTTAGAGTTTTTTAGGGATAAACTTTTTAACAAGGCAACAATCCATGCACCATGTCACCTTTCAAATTGACACAAGAGAAAGTGATGAAGGATAAATACAATTAGTGTATCTTCACTAAAAGTAATTGATAAGAGGCAATATAAGTATTTACTATCTTTAGTGTATTTATGGATCTTTGATAAATAAAATAACCCTAATCAATTTATCTCTCTCTTTTTTTACTTTTCTCTTTCTACTACAATAATATTTAAATTAAACAAGATTTTTTTGGACAAATTATTTTTCTAAGATATTTTTTAAAGAAGGAAGGAATGTAGCAATATATAAGTTAAAATATAGTCATATAGAGAGAGAGAGGTGGTTTAGAACAATGTTGTCAGAACCCGACTGGATCGGTTCGGTTCAATCGATTAAACCAGAAATCGGTGCTCGGATCGGTCCGAAATATCATATCAAACCATTTTTATGATTCAATAGGTAAAAATTGGATTCAACCGGGAAAAATTGGAAAACCGGGAAGAACCAGTTATTCCCATTTGTTTTGTATTTTTTCGTTTTGAATTTTTTTGTTTTCTGAGTTTTTTTTTTAATTATTATTTTTTGATTATTTCACTAATATATTTTTCTTTGTTTATGAGTTTATAAATTTTTAACAAGTTACTCATTATTTACCATATTTGTCATGTTTGGAAAGAGATTTTGAAGTTAAAAGAAGTTTATGAATTATAAACTATTAATTTATTAAAGACATCCTTATTCTAAAGTAGTTTATTAAGGTAGAATTATCTTTATTTGAAATTTAAAGTTTAATTGATAATTTTTATTTAAGTATTTAATTTTTGTAGATGTTAATGTGTATAGTTACGTAAGAAAAACTAATAAATGGTGATTACTACTTTTCCGATTAGAATGCCGATCCAACCGGTCCGATATTGATGGTGAAACCGGTTTGATAGTCGGTCCAATTATAACAACATCGGTTGGGTATATGATTGGTCGATTTTATCATGTATGGGCTTGCCATTGTAGCATCTCCACAAAGGTCCAAAACTTCCGGTGTCACTAGAGAGATTCAGTTGAGCCACGAACCTTATCACTATATCCTGGTTGTTTTGATAACATAAATAAATATGCCATAATTAAGCAATTTATATACAACACACACAGATAATTATTACAGCAAAAGATTTTTTGGAACATGTATTTTAGACGATAATTATTATCTCTAACAAAACGTTTATGTTATGACTTCTCATCATCATAAAATGATCTATAAACTATTTAAGTCATTTTTAGATTATTGTTAGAGACAATTAATTAGTGCAAAAGATATTTTATATGTATTTTAGACAAGTTTTATCGTCTCAACTAATATTATTTACGATCAGGTTATTGACACTCCAATTAATGACAACATATATCTTTAATAATATATTATTTAAGATAATATTTGATGTGTGAAAATATTAGTATTTGTTTTATGGTGCATATAATTAAGTTGTTCCAAGTTTGAGTCAAAATTTGACAGCTTATTGCAGTGGCACCGCACTTGCAAAAATTTTAGTGGGCTTCACCTTTGAAGGTGCTACTTTTTTGTACTTGCCATGTTTATAATGTTACTGAAACCAAATTTCAATTACTTTTTAATCATAATTATTATTATAAACTTTTTAAAAGAAGTTAACACGTGACAAAATAATGTCTTCTTTAAGTATTTTCTTACATATGCATATTATATAATTATAACCATAATAACATGAAGTTCTTCGGGTCGCGGAATTGATAATTTAAGTTTTACTAATAGTTCATAAAATAGTGTTCAACTCCGGTCGAATACTATGTTAGACCGATTAACGTCGATTTTTCCTTTCTTTAACTTGTTCCTTCGTTCAATAGTTGTAAAACACGATTTATAAACCTGAAAACACTCAAAAACCTTCAAAACAAGTAAAAAAACATGTCAAATGGCCCAAATATGATAAATATAAGCAACTTTTGACCAAATACGCATGTAAATGTTATAAAATACGATCCTAAATCGACCTAAATACATGCATAATTAGCGTGTATCAATGTGTGAAAGTGTGGAATGTGCGTATAGTTTATCTGTGTGTGAAGTGCGTTTAGTATGTATTGTGCGGATATTTTAATGTGTGTGTAGCATGTGAAGTGTGCGTAAACGTATAATGTGTGTTTAGTGTATGTAGGATATTTTGTGTGGATCTCAATATGTATATAGTTATATGAAATATGTATAGTGTTTAATAAAAATGTATTGTGTGAAGTGAATCAGAAAAAATGATTAGTCTAGCTATGAAATGCATTTTGAATAAGCTAAAAGAAATATTTCCTAAAGAAAATGAAATAAAGAAAAATAACTAATTATACAAGTATCGACTAGAAAAATAAAAACAACTCAACAATCAGTGTAAAAATTAAAATTTTGTGGTAAATTTGTTAGAAATGTAAGTACTATATTTGTATTTTTTTGCATCAGTGGTTGTCTGAATCAGTTGTACCACCAGGCACTTTGATTTGGTATGTATTAAGTTGTGATTTTATTATTAATTAATTATTACTAAATCATGTATTTATATTGGAGATGTTTGGGGCTATACTCCTTCCTATGCCCATCGCCGTACTACTTTTTATATAAAGATTCGCACGTAACCTTATTTTATTACCCCCTTTATTTCATATTAATTGATATTTTAGAATAAAAGACAAGAATTAAGAATTAAATATTTTAATAGATATACTCTCAGTTAAAAAATTTATCCAAATAAAAAAATTTGAAAAATAGAAATATTTTAAGATTGAGTCCAGGGAGAAAATTGCTAGAATTGGTGAAAAATATGTAAAACATCAATTAATTGAAAAAAGGAAGAACATTTTAAAACGTCAATTAATATGAAATTAAGTGAGTATTTCTCAATATCTTCAAACATTTTCATAATTAACAATTATTGTAAACGGCTTTAAAAAAGGCAACTTGTATTTAAATTGTAAAAGAATTTCTTAAAATGGATGAACTTTTTGTTAATAGATATTCTGTCCCATATTTTACCGTCTCACAAGTCACAACTCAGAATTAGATTAATTATTATTATTAATTTTTTTTTTTGTGATTAAATAAACTTAGATTTCATGATTCATGTCCAAAATTTACATTTCAAGTTCCACGTTTAAAGTCTAAACTTTATCTTTTAAAATTAGAGTATATTGTAAATTCACGATTCATGATCACGGTTTATGATGCATAACTAATCTTACATGAGTCCCGCTTAGGGAGAAAAGGTATAGTACCCCTGTCAGAGGGTACTAACCCTCTTTTTTACTTAGTTGACTTTAGTCCTGATAATATGCCCCAAAATGACCAAATTGCCCTTTTGTTCTTTTATTAAAAAATGCTCTTTATTATTCTGATTTTTCTTAAAACGAGCGAGCATACTTTTATTTCAATTCAGTCCTTATATTCTTATCCTTTTGGTTTTGTCCAAATAAATTTTCGTCCCATATTTTCTTAATTATAAATTAACCCCAAAATTAATTTTCTCATGCAAAATTAATCTTTAGTATTAATATGGAAATAGTCCATTACGACCATATCAGGCCCATCATGCTTTCGTCAATTAAATTCTTGAAACATAAACCAAGTTTTGTACCTTTTTGACCGAATTGCCGTCGGATCGTATCCACCGGGTTTTACGAACTGCTCCTCACAGCCCAACCACTCGATCGCAACCGATGGTTCCAGACGTAGACTCCTTCAACAGCAACCAGCACAGCCTCGTTTCGTTTCCTACCTCGAGGCGTACAGTATTTTTCTTGGTTAATGAACAGAAATAAAACTTTGGGAGATGATGAACAAAAAGCCCAACTTTTATTAAGAAATCATGAACTTATTATTACATTAGTACATCTCCTTTTGGGAGGAGACGACTTGTTTAGCTACTCATGGTAGCTATACTCTCCTCACACATACACTCGAAGAAACTATAATGGAAAAACTGGAAACTAGCTATTACAATTTTTATTGTTGTAAGAAAACAGAGGGGAATGGTCGATGCCTTCTGCTTCCTTCTACCCTGTATTTATAGAGGTTTGAAACCCCTATCTTTGAATTATTGCGTCCAGTTGTAAGCTTTTGATTGGTCTCTCAAATTTTCTGGATGCATCTTCTTATCTGGATCACATGCATGTGGTCCCTTCTTCACATGGTTCACATGTTGTGGACCCTTGCCTCACATGCAGACTTTAATTATTCTGATGTGAATGCCTCCACCTTTTGTCGTTTTGGGTGGATGCAATTCTCGTGACTCAACCCATCGCTGCTTGTCGGAGACCCCTTTATTAATTTTTTCTGGGTGGTCCCCTTGGCATCTTTTACTTTCTCGATGGTTCTTTCTCGTTTCTCTTCCCTTTGTCATTGATGACAGGGAACGCTTGCCCGAATAGTGCCTTTTCCTGTTCTGGGCACCTGGGACAAATTTGACTCGTCCACCGTCTATTATGCGCCATATTGCAATACTTTCTGGCGGTTTCTGAACTTGCCGGCAGCTCGTTCTTCCATAACATCTCTCTCTTTTGTTCAAAGATATTCTCTGCATATGGAGAGGTTTTGGATGTCATGGTATTGATCAAAAGTGATCCATTCGCCGTCTTGTGGAAGACTTTGAAACTTCCTTTGATCTTTCTCATTTCCATGAGACAAACCCATATGTCCCAAGCTCTCCGTGTAGTAATATCATCCTCCGTGAAGGTTGATACTAGGGGAATCTTGTGATCTGGGGCAGACATGTTTTTGTTTGTCAGTCTGGGATCAGGTCTTTGTAGCTTAATAAAATGAAAAGTTGGGTAAGACCCGTTCTTGTATGGTTTCGGAGCTGCTGATATAAATTTCAGCTCTAGAATATCTCCTCGTTCGAGATGATTGTTGTTCTCCCATGTCTCGAACACAACATTGAATATCCATCCCGGAAGTTTTGAGATTTTCGGAAAACTTGGTGCCACGGTATGAACCGAAGCTAGAGCTCCAAAATCATACCATTCTTTTACTTCTTGTGGACTGGCTCCTGGGTTCGTCCACATTCTCGGATATTTACTAGATCGATCAATCTGACATTTTGCTGGGTTAACTCCAGCCCCTGTAAGAATTTTCTCCCATGTTCTTTGATAAACCTGAAACGGAGAAACTTTAAGATCGTTAATATCAATCTTAGAGGTACCAGCCATTGGCCTAAGATTGATCTCTCCCTCTTTTACCCCCGAGGTGATGGGTTGGCTTGAAACATCAGGAGGAGTATCCTCCGTTTGCTCAATTGTTTCTTTAGCTAGATCCGTGTAGGGATCCAACTTAGAACTCGTGCTCACAGTACTTGAATCTGTGGCGACCGGGTTAGAGGCCCGTTCTCGAAACTCGACTTTTTGCTTTCCTGAAAAAGCTTCCCGTCGGATAGGAATAATCAGGCTGTCCCAAAGGCAATTACTTGCAAGTTTGGTAGCCTTCAACGCGCTTTGGACTTTTGACAAGTCCTCCTGTTGTACTCGACCCGCGACTTTGGCTTGAATATCCAAGTCGTTGATCCTCTTATCAAGCTCCTCCAAACGTTCCTGGAGATGCCTGTATCCTGTTAGGATCGAGTTGGCTTCACTGGACTCCATCTCTCGTTAGAAAGTCTGCAAGAACATTTTCATGAGACTTTATAATGACAACCTCATAATCAAAATATTGACAATCAGCTTGCCATCTAAGTAATCTAGCTTTCTCAGGTTTCGATTCAATCTTTTTTGTTAAGAAAGCTTTGACACTTGTGTTGTCAATTTTAAGGATGAATTTCTTAGGCAGTAGGAATAACGGCCATTTTCTGAAGGCCTTTCGCACTGCAAAGAATTCTTTCTCGTTGATGTGCCATCTTGCTGCTTCGTTTTCTGCAAAAAGACCGCTGCAGTATCTGCATGGCACTTCTCCATTAGGGGTAGCTTTGGTTAATACTGCTGCCCACCAATGATCACTGGCATCTGTATAGAGTACCAATTCTTCATCATCATTTGGTATTGCAAGCTTTGGAAGATCTTTACAGATCTCTTTAAGTTGTAATACTGATTCTTGGTGTTCTTTTTCCCATTTGAAATCTGCATCTTTCTTTAACAATGGGCTAAACACCTTCCTGTATTTTGCTAGGTTTTTAATAAACATCCCGGCAAAATTGACAACTCCAAGAAAACTTTGAAGTTGCTTCTTGTCTTTGAGATCTTCTGGAAATCCTTGCACCTTCTCCACTATATGTTTTTGAAGGATGATTCCAGACTCATCGATCTCGATCCCAAGGAACTCGATCTGTCTAGTGGTGATTACTGCTTTCTTTTCTGATAGCACTAATCCTTCCTTATGACAAACTTCTGAAAAGATCTCCAGATGTTTGATGTGTTCCTTCATATTCCTTGAAGCAATGAGTATATCATCGACATATACGAACATGAATTTAAAATAATCCTTAAACAGATTATCCATCTTCCTTTGATATATCTGGGGGGCATTTGCTAATCCCATTGGCATCATGTTCCAGATATAATGTCCTTGTGGTGTGGAAAACGCCGTATACTTCTTGCTGGCCTCTTCCATCTTAATCTGATAGAAACCAGATTTACAATCAAATTTAGAGAATACCTTTGCATTCTTGATGCAGTTTACCAAGTGCTCTCTACTTGGGATATAATATCCGTCGAATTCCAAGATATTGTTGATCCCTTTGTAATTGATCACTAATCTTGGCTTTCCTCTCTTCATTTCTCCATGGTTTCTCACCAGAAATCTTGGGCTACTGTATGGAGAGATTCCTTCTGAAATCAACTTAAGGTCCAGATGTTCCTTAAGTATTTTCTTCATATCCTCACGATCTGCTTGATTCATAAGGATTGGTTTGTACCGAACAAACTCATTTTCTTTTCCAGTTTTCACCTTAAAAAATGCTTTGAGTTCATTTTTGTCCCACCATGCTAGAGGATCTTCATTGAAATTCCTCTTTATCCTCTTCTTGACATCTTCCAAAGATATTTGTTCTTCAATGGTGATATCAAGTTGTGGACTTGCTTCCATAGACGCCTTGAGGAATTGTATTGTCTCTTTTGACATTCTCTCATCCTTATCTCCTCCTAATGTTTCAGCTCGATATTGAAGGAGTGCATCTCCATATCTTCGCTGATCCTTCATTTTTGGGTGACTTAGTTTTCCTTCATCACCACGCTTGCTGCGAAAATTAATGGGCATTTTCCGATGAAATGCCTCCCTTAATCTCTGAACAATAATCTTATGATCACATAGGGTTGTGAAAATAAGCTTTCTTGTTTCATTTTCTTGTGTAAACCGCTTGAATGTCTGTAGGAAATTGTTGCCTAACAGAATATCTGCCCCTGTATCATGGAAATAAATTGGTGGAGTCTTGACTTTGTACCATGGGGTATCTCCGGCTCCGCCAATCATAATTTCCGCTTGTTTAATTCCTCGTTTGAGGATAAGAACCCTCTTAGAGAAATCTCTTCCTGCAATAGCTGGTAGATCCTCTCCTACTCCTGTAGGAAAGATTTCTGGCTTCGCTGTGCATATTCCTGCGCCTGAGTCAATGTAGGCCGCGAAATATTCTGCTCGGTATTTTTCATATAACATCCCTATAGAGATGTATATTGAGAATGGACTAGTAGCCATTAATAGCGGGCCTCTTTCTTCATAGAACCTGATATTTTCTATGAGCCACTGTAAAGACCACCCTATCTGGCTATCGTTCCCAAGGTTTGTGTCCCTCGAGAAATTCCAATCCAAGAATAAGACGCCCATTTTCTCGTCCTGCTATTCCTTGGATTATCAACTCGTTTTCTCCTAGCTGGAGAAGTCCTTCAAATCTTCCCAATGAAGGTTGTTGTAGATAATATAAGACGTCACAAGGAAACATGTTATCCTTTTGAGTGATATCGAATACTATCTCCACTTCTCTCCATCCCTCTGGACATTTTAATTCACCTTTAGTTGTGAATTTTTCTGGCTCCAGATTCTCCTGTGAGATAGGTCTCTTTTCCCATCTCCGACTCATGATTCTACTATCATGAAAAGAAATTCTTCTTGGTTCGAACCTTTGACTTGTAGCTCTAGTCATAATAGGTTGATCCTCGATCCGCATATCCATCTCATGGATTAGTGGTAACTCCATGATCTCCGGACGGACTGCATGTGCCACCTGCTCGAAGATATCCAGTATTTCGATGAACTCCTTTCCCACAAACAGTTCTGAATGGTGGGTATTGGACAGTGCATACGAAATACTATAGGTAATAGAGTATGGTCTATTCCCTTCTTTCATCAACTCCTTGTTTTTGAAATCTTGATGAAGGGTTAGAACTCTATTAAAATCGCGATCTGCCAAGTTATAGGCAATCCTTGGATAAATGTAGGATACCAATTTCCCGGCATATAGATTTCCTGAGATTCCTCCCAGACTTGCATCTCGCAAGTTCTTGATTCTCTTGTCGAAGATAGCAATATCAATAGGAGAATCAATTCCTTCTTTGAACGTTGATTTGATCAGAATTCTAATGGCTCCGATATGGATCCATTGCATCTTCTGAGCAATCTCTCTATTCATCCTGCTTAGTTCCCCTCTGATTTCTCTCATCGGAACTAGCTGCATCTCCATCACATTACTTGTCAATTCCATGGGAATTGCAATTTCCCCAGCTGTGACTTTGTAAATGATATGATGCTTTCTCTTCTTTAGGAAATGTCCCAAAGTCTTGTCCAATCTCCCAACTGCAAATCCATCATAGATTTGGAGTTTTGGGTCTTCTCTCTTAATTTTCATAAGCGTCTTATGAGAAATTGACATTTGTGAGAAGAACCCGGAGAGATCTTCTTGCGTCTCCTGTCGGAAGACGTCCTCTTTTTCAGTCTGATTCTGATTCTGAAGACTCATCATCGCTATAATCTTCTTCTTCGTATATGCTTTCATCTGAAGGGATTCCTTCAAACTGATATACTTGAATCAGATCCTGAAAGTATACAGCCTCTTCCATTTCTGGAGTCGCTTCAAACTTTCTGATTCCTCGTCTTTGATTGTCTGGATAGTCTGTTGAGATGTGACCTTTTGCACCACATGTCCAGCAATTGCAATCTTTGAAACTTTCATTAGCTCTTGTATGAGCCCTTCTGAAAGTTTTCCTTGTTGAAGATGATCTTCCCATGCTCATTTAATTTGAGCCTGAAGAGGAACTTCTACTCCGGCTTGGTCCTGACCTCTGCCCCGTTTTGTAACTACGGGCCTTTTGTTTGGACCAAAACTTTCTAGGTCTCCATGAGGTCCTAGATTTCTGGTTACCATCTCCTCTGGCATAAGGATGATTTCTCTTTTTCATCTTCTTTTGCCTAAATGGTTGACCTCCCACAATAGTAGGAATATCGTTTTCAACACAGCATAGAGGAACACTTTTGTTTATTCCTCTTAGCCTCTTGTAATTCTTATGGAGCGCCGCTTGATAGCACCACTCAGCAAGCTTGATTTTGAGGAACGACATCCTTCTTGCCACGGTATCCAATCTGTTCTCTAGAGGTGGCTGATATTCTTTAATCAGCATTTCTCTCCATGGACTGGGGATCTTGGCAAAGAATAATGGAATGGCGTCTCGTTCCTTGATCTTTGATTTCCATCTGTACTCTGTAAAGAGTTTGATGAACTCATCTACGTGACAAATATCACGTAACTCCAGGCTATGAAGTGCTTGCCTGTATCGTCTGGCCTTATCGTCTTCAGCTCCTTCAAAGTAGCCTACTCCAACGAATCCTACTTTAAGCACTTGAGCCATCTTGTCGACGATCTCTGGTAAAGCTTCGCCAGCCCAGACATTTTCTACTATCTCAAGATTAGTAGCTTCCCAGGCAATTTTCACAGATCCTTCCAAACTTATCTTCAGAAGTGAGATAAAGTTTTCTTTATCCAGCTCTAGCGTGCCAGCTGCAATCTTCATTGCTCCTGCCCACTCATCTATGAGTAGTTCTCGGTTCTTGAAGTCTAATGTATCCAAGTTGAGAAATACTCCGTATGGATGTATTGGCTCCAACTGAGATCTCCCATAAGGCGATTGCATTAAGTTTGGCCTTGGGGATCTCTTTCTTGTTTCTGCGGGAAAGATATAAGCACCAGTAGAGAAATTTCCCGTTGGTGGTATATTTCCTCCTGTTGGAGGGTCATGGGATCCTTCGCTTTCTGCCACATTTGTTGGATTCTGTGGTGTATTTCGAGGAATCTGTTGTTGTCCCGCAGATACATTTTCCTGCATTTTTAGATCTACAAGACCCAATCCTGCAAAGGACTGTGCAAGGTCGTGTAAATCCTCTAGATTTATTCTATCCATTAGGATACTCTTCCGGTTTAGAAAAGCAATCATCTTTTCTGTATCCGTCAGTTCTCTCTTTACTTCGGTAGTTTTCCCCTTTTGATGCAATAGGGGTTCTGTGCCGAAAGATGGGGAACCTTCTTTTCTCCTGGCCATGCTTGGTTTTGTTTCCAAGATGGTCAATCTCCTTTGAACCTCCTTGAGTGTTTCAAGAATTTCCTTCTGTTGGTCGAGGATGGTCTCTCCATAGCTTTGGACCGTCCTCTGGATTTCTCTAAGATCTGTAATCTTAGATTTTTCTCCGCTTACTTCTTCCCAATTCGGTCCCTTCATGATTTTTTCCAGAAATGTAGATGAGGTTTCTGGATATCCGATGGGGACTGATTTGGAAGCCTTCTCCAGATTTCCTTGGTAGGAAATCTTCCTTGGATGCTGGTGAAATGGATGAGATCAGCTGCATTCCCTTCAACAGGAATTTCCTGTTTAAGGGTCTTTCGTCTGATTTCCTCTCTCGTTTCATCATCGTTTGGCATCTTGAAAGGCTGTTGTAACTCGTGGTTGAGTCTCTTAGTTCTTTCAAGAGTCCGTTCACATCTTCGGATGAATTCTCCAAAGAAATCCTGTTTCTGTCTTTCCAAAATATGGAAATATTCTTGATTACTTGAGTCCTCACTCAAGTATTCCTTTGGAGTATTTTCTCTCGAACTTTCGTTCGGATTCATATTTACTCGTAGGTCTCCTCCGTTAGGATAGTACATAACATAATAAATATAATTCATGATTTCTTTAAATAAACCTAGGGCTCTGATACCATTTTTAATCGTCGGATCGGATCTTGCATGATTGTTTAATTTAGCGGGTCAATTTATTAAATTATGAAAATTAATTGGGACTAAAATCTGTTATTGAAATTTTGTTTGGACTTAACTAAAAATTTAATTTATAAAATCTGAATTGAAATGAAAATCTTTCTTTCTTTTTTTTTTCTTTTTTTTTTTTTTTTTATATCTAAGGGCAAAATGGGTAGTTCACTTGATAAAAGGGCATTCTATCAAGTTTAAAGTGAAGTAAGTAAAATAGAGGTATTTTATTATGACATGGGCAAAGGAACCCATTTCCTCGTCCCGCTTAAGTAATCTTAATGATTCAAAGTTCATTTTGAGTTGTAACAAATTTCATTCAACAAAAAATACTGAACTAAAATTTGAGGCAGAGAAACGACAACATTTCACATTAGACAGAGTGTGCAATCACTTATAATTCGATATGATCAATATATTAATTGCTTAATTAATTAAAAAGAAAACTTCAACTTACCGTCCTATATATATATATATATATATATATATATATATATATATATATATATATATTTATTCTATAAAAAATTTAAAATTAAATACTGAGGTAAAGATAAATTGAATAACTTCAATTTTTTTTAATTAGAATAGTAAATTATTTAATAGTTTTCATTTCTTAAATAAAAAATATTTAATTTATTTTTATTTGCAACTCATGTCCTATAAATACTTCAATTGACAATGTATATTTAAACCTAAGCACAATAATCAGTCAAGAAACAATTGTCTATTTGAATTTTAATATATTGTACCAATATTCAATATCCATATCAAATTAAAAAATCATTTGTGTCTTTAGGATGCTTCAAAAACTAAAACATTTGAGAATCTGAATCTAAAAACTTCTATATTCTGATTTATAAAATTCGAAAGTATTTAAAGTAATTAAAAAATTCCATTTTTTATATGTATTCTATGTACATATCTTATACCTTATTGTAAAATTTCAAAGAGATACATCTATTAATTTTTTAGTTATATATATTTTTCGACCGTTGCGCAGAATTTACTGCTACAACTATTTTGTTTTAAAAAATTCAAAATTCATATTTACTTCTTATAAATTTATGAAATTTAAACATGGTATTCATATATAAGTCAAGTATTTACATTCGAAATTTTAGATATTTTCCTCTTTTTATTTTATGAGATATTAAATATTTATTCACTACTACACACTATATATATAAGTATTAGAACTTTTATTTTCTTTCAAAATAATCCCACACCTTTTCAAAAATCATGTCCAAGCCCTAAAAATCCTATTTAGTTACTCCTAATTCCAATCCTAGCAAAGTATATTATATTAATATTATGGTGATGATGATATGGAGGCACAAACGATTACGATCATACTCCGCATAAGCACTTTCACACAAAATCCTCGAAGTGCATTCACGCATAACATTTCAGGTGAAGGTTCTTACTTGTCTTATTAATTATATGTGCTTATTTCATTTATGTAATATAACTGTAATCTTATGAGATGAAAGTCCTAAGTTGCATTTTATAAGTTCTATTAATCAATCCTTTAAGTTGGTGTGATCCGAGGCAACCTGTACACACATATGTTATGATAAGTTGTAAGTTGATTGTTATTCATGTTATGTTTCAATCATATATATTTAATATGAGCTTGTAAGAGGTTGGTGGTAGCTTACCCCTCACAATTAATATTTTCAGGTTGCATTTGAGGTGTTGTCGAGGAGACGGTATGTTGAAGTGTATGAATCATTATTAAGTTATTTATGAGTTAAGTGTAATATATTCACTAAAGTCATTATATTACATGTTTTCTTTAAAGTAAATGTTTAGGATTTAATTGTATTAAACTACTTTCCGTTGCTATATATTAAACTTAATGTTCTTGAATTCACATTACATGTTTTAATCGAAAAAAAAATGCTGTGAACTTTATATTGATTATGTGATTTATGCTCAAATAGTTTTTAACGACCTGATTTGTTAATTATTTCTCTGTTACAATAAATAATTTTTATTGATATGATTTTTTTTAAAAGCTTAAAAATAGTTTTACGAAAATCGGATCGTTACATAAATTCTGGTTATAATATTATATTATTAGGCGTAATAAACTATACTATTAGGCTGAACAAATCATATTGTATGCTGTCGAAAAAACTCTTTAACTAGCGTGAATTTTGAAGGATGGAACACGCGAATTTTGACTTTTTCCCTTATTTTGACTATTTCCTTTTTTTACCAAGTGTGTTAATTTTAGGAAGATGTACAATAAACACTATTGTGCATTGGGTGCACCCAAGACCCACTCTTTTTTATATAACACAACCTTTTAATAATTATTGATTAAATCACAACTTGTCAAAATTTCAACAATTATAACCACCATCAATTTTTTTGTCAAAATTTTTGCCTACGTAGCTATCGGAGTATATGGTGGAATTTAAGAATAATAATAATAATAAAATATGTCGGGTCATATATATGATAACCTCCCTCACTCCGCTTCTTCTTCCACCAACTCGTCAAACCCTAGTTCCAACCCTAGATCTTCCCCAGTCCAGGGCCGGCCCTGGGGCAGTCGAGGCGGTGCCGCCGCTCCGGGCCCCCCGCCGGCCAGGGCCCCCGAATTTTTTTTTAGTAGTATATATATATACACCTGTATAGAGAAGTTATATACCAATTACAGATGAATAATTGTATCAATAAGTGATGTAGTTTATTTGGTTGGTCTTGGTAGGGGAAATTCTTGCATTTAGATGAGGTCTTTAGTTCGATGCCTCTCTAGCACTACTTTTATAGTTTTATTATACAATATTACCAACCAATATTTTAAGGGGCCTCATTTTATTTTTCACACCTGCCTCTCTAGCGCTACTTTTATAGTTTTTTTTTTTTTTTACAATATTATCAACCAATATTGTAAGGGGCCTGTTAATGCGCAATCCGGAAAACACCCAATCGAACAGTAATTAATGCGAAAAGAATGTAAAAACACACACAATATACGTGGTTCAATCCGGAGATCTACGTCCACGGGCAAAAAACGGCAATCGCCGAGGTGTATCTTTCACGTGATTATTGAGTTTTCAAGGAGTATTGCAGAATACAAAATCCGAACCCTAATTCAGAGTTCTTTTCCTCTATTTATACTACTAAACCCAAGCCCTAACTAAATCCCTATAATCTTGCCTCCCAAATCTGCATGGCCGTTGGGAAAAGATCATGGCAGTTGGGATTTACGTGACAGATTCGCATTCGCTGGGCCGAATGCGTGTTGCTGGGCCTGTTGGGCCTGGGCCTTCGCGGTTGCTGGCATGCTCTTAACCCGCCTGTTGGGCCTGGGCCTTCGCGGTTGCTGGCATGCTATTAACCCGACCCGAGGTAACCCGGCCCGAGGTAACCGGGTCATCCCTATCAGATGCCCCCCCCCCCAGCCGAAGCAAGGTAGGAGCTTCGGTTGTCACCGGGGTGGGGAACTTTAAGCAAAGAAGACCAGGGTCACTGGTAGGCCGAAGTGCTTGGTACCTGTAATGAGTTACCGAACTTGCTCGAGGCGTAAAACACGTCTGAAGTACATGACAGTCTGACCGAGGTGTAGGGTACACCGGAGTGAGATATTGGGCCGAAGTGGTTAGAATACCGGAGTGTAGTGGTATGGCCGAGGCAAAAAGTACACCGGAGTGTATCTTGAATCTTCCTGAAGAAGGGTGAGACTGATGTGACTGGCGGCGCCATAATGAGAGAGAGGAGCGTGAAGTGACACGCTCTGCGAGTTCCAAGACAGCTGTTCCCCACGCGCCTCGGTAACTGTAAAGCGCGTGAGAAGCACGCATGAATCCTCATCACTGAATTTGAATAGGCTGCATCAGAGCCGTCGGTGTTTTGCATTTATATAAGGAATAACTGCACAGTAACTTTTCATCTTCTCTATTGCGTTCATCTGTTATAGAAAGCGGGAAAAAGAGGAACCTTGCGTTTGTGATTCATCAGAGATCAAAAATTTCTCAATTCCATCCTTTCGAATTCAAATCAAGTAAGTATGTCATCCTCTTCATCTGCTTCATCTTCTGCCCCTTCTTCGGCCTCGGTCAGAGTAGTTGGAGATGCGGACACTCCGTTAGATGTCCCCCCCATATCGTATATTTTTCCGGAGAAGGATTCCATAAGAACCATTGAGAGAGTCGACGGTGTAGAGTGTAATACCCGGACGATATCGTTTTACGAATGTCCGGCGGTTGATCTTGAGGTGTCCTCCATAGGTTTACGGATGTCGCGGGGGCAGCTGGAGAGGGAACTCCCATCTTTTTATCTTCCGTTTGACCTTGAGTACATAATTCCGACCCCCGAGGATAGGGCCTGTTGCCCACCGCAGGGGTTTATGACCGTGTACATTGACCCCCTTAGAGTAGGATTGAGATTGCCGTTGTGGAGCATAGTCGTAGAGCTGTTAAGATACTACGGCATTGCCCTCTGCCAGTTAGCACCGAACGCGGTGAGGCAATTGGTAGGTTTTACTGTTGTAAGTAAAATGGCCGGGGTAGAACCAACGGTAGAACTTTTTAGGTTTTTCTACCAGCTTAAGAACTTCGGGAAGTCCAAGGGATGGTACTCCTTTAGTCCTCGAGCCCGCCGAGGGTTCAAGGTTCAAAACCCGAGCAAAGTAGAGGGGTGGAAGGAGAGATTCATATTTGTTAGGAATAAAATAGCCCTCCCGAAGTGGAGGAGTGACGAGGTGCAGGATTCCGCTCCTGTGGAGAATCCAGGGGCCGAGATGAGGCACATATTCCTGCAAGTGGGGACTTTCCAAACCCTCTGTTCCGAGGAGGAACTGGAGAAGGCTGGGCTTAGCCCATATTATTCAGGGAATGGAAATGCCGAAGAGGGTAGGAGTTTTTTGTCCTGTTATTCAATTTTGCCGTTGTGCGCAAAGTGACCTTTGATATATATATATTTGCAGTGGGACGCTTCGGAAAGCAGCCGGCATCGGGAAGCCCTGCAGCGTCGGCAGCGGCAAAGAAGAAGGGGATAGCCACCGAGGTGACTCCCCGAGAGAAGACGTCTCAGAGTGTCCGACCGTCATCGGGGTCGGAGGAGAGGGCGATGCCGGCGGGGTCTCCGGTGTCATCGAAGAAGAGGCCGGAGCCTACTGGGGCTCCGCAAGCACCAGCCAAAAGACCCCGGGTTGGGGCAAGTACCGAGGTAATATTAAGAATGCTGATCAGTAGTTTATCTTACACGAGGTGTGTATCAGAGGTTTAACCCGTGCGCCTCGGTGTGTATTAACTATTTCAGGGGGAGCAGGTGATCCCCAGTACGCTGGGGTTCGATAGCGCGGACGCCGAGAAGATTCTTCGGCTGGCCAAGGGTATAATCGAGGTCGGCCTGAAGAATGAAATAGAGGCCAGGGAGGAGCTAGCTGCGACAGCGCGAGAGCTTCGCGCCAAGAATGACAAACTCTCATACGACTTGACCCAGGCACGCAAGAGGGCTGCCGTGGTCGAGTCCGAGGTTGCGCGTCTGCGCAGTATAGAGATGGAAAACCACAGCCTCCGAGGTGAACTGATGCAACTGCGGGCCGAAATGGAGGCAAGGGAAGCCGCCGTGGTTATAGGTCAGGGAGCTCTACTGAGGGCGTTTGCTGAGAAATTACTGCACTCCAGCACTTTTTTGGACTTCCAGACAAAGTTTGTGGCGATAGGGGACAAAGCCACGCGGGCCATGGTGCTGGAGGAGGTGAAGGAGGTATACCCGGATGTGGACATCAATCGTCCAGAGTTCGGGTATGATCCCGAGGCGGCGGCCGAGGTGGAGAAGGCGTATTACGCCGCGCTGGCGGAGCTGCCGGAATGGCCCCTGGTGAACGCGCTCGGGGGGAAGAGGCAGCTTCTGACTGCCGCAGAAGTGGCCAACTGCATAGTGGACCAAGATGAAGAATTCTTGGCCTTCTGCCGCGGTGAACTGGCCCCGGCGCCTCAAAACACCGAGCCCCTTCCCTCGGTAGAATCCGAAGTCCCCGCTGAAACCGAAGCTGTCGTTGCTGCCGAGGGGGGAAATACCGAAGTGCCTGAGGGCCAGCAAGAAGAGCTGCCCGAAGAAACAGAGGCACTTGAGCGGGAGGTCAGTAGATCCCCGCAAATTTAAATTTGTAAATCTGTAGAATTGATAGGAATGATGTAACTGAACCGTTGTATTCTGACAATGTGAAATACAATTTCTCTTTTCAGACCCTTGCAATCGTTTCATTTTCATAATCCATTGTGTGTTGCCGAGCTGTATCAACTCTTCTATGTTTGAGAGTAATTCTGTTTGATTTTTACCAACTGTCTAGAACACCGCGGAGCTGCACGATACAATAAAGAAATTAATGACATCACTTGAGTGGTTCCGCGGAGAGAAGAACCGCCTGGAGCTGCACGTAGTGCCCAAGTTGCAAAAGCAGATAGCCTCGGCGGAGAGGAAGGTGGTTGAGGCCAATGAAAGGGCCAAAGACTTCGAGATGCAGTATCGAACCACTGCTGCCGAGATGAGCCGCGTCCGCGTTCACCATAAGGAATATAAACGGATCCTGTCCGAGTTCGGTCTGCTAACCTTTGAGGAAGTAGAAGAGCGGACCGTCGAAATCCAGAGTGACATCGCGGCGCTGATGTCGAGGAGCTCAGTAGAGCCTGCGGAGTTGTTGAGGAAAAGAGAGGTCCTCGAACTATTGCTCAGCATGTATGAAGGGCTAAAGGGCCGAATCAGGCGAAGGCCTACTGCTGAGGAGTTTATTGCGAGCACTAGTCAGGACCGAAGTACTCAGAGAGCTCCTCGAAAGGATAAGAAGTCTAAAGGCCAGAAAAAACCCTCCGTGCAGAGCAAAGGCATAGTCATTAGGGAGCCAGCTTCGGTGGCCCCAACTGAAGAACCTCCAGCAGTTGCCGAGGAGATAGTCGAGGAGCTGGCCCAGGAAATCGAAGTTATGGTCCCGGAGGAGTGGGACCCTGAGCAGTGGGCTGAGACACCGAGGTCAGCACCACATCCCGGCAACCGGGCACGGACCCGAGTTGAAACCCCGAGGCCAGCGCCTAGGGAAAGTCCTCGTCGAAGAGAGCCTAGGAGAGATGACCGAGCCAGGTTCCGAGAGGGTAACAGGGCCGGAGCCCGAGGTCAAGGGTCTTCAAGATCCCGAAGGACCCAGCGTAGACCGAGGTGTGGGTCCCAGCACCGGAGTGCGCAGTATTGGCTCGGGGGCCATAGACGTTAGCCTTAGTACTTTTGTTGTTTTTTTTTTTTTTTTTTTTTTTTTTTTTTTTTTTGTGTTATGTAAAAAACCATGTGATTTGAATAGTTTGTGGTGAAAATAATTTGTTACAAATCATTTTGATTGGGTGTTCGGGAACATGATATAAAACCTGTTAATTGTTTTAAGTAGGTGTTCGGGAACACGGTATGGGCTAAGCCAATCTCCCCTGACGGATCAGGCGGGAGTAAAAACTCCCCGGACGGATCGGGCGGGAGCAAATTTCCTCCCCGGACGGATCAGGCGGGAGTTAGCATTTCTCCGGTTAAACAGACGAGAAAGTAGTGTGAGTCCGGGGACTAGTATGCGAACCTCCTCGGGCGGACCAAGAGTAAGGTTTAATTGTCCGGAGACTAGTAATGATAGTATATATGTGTTAGGGCGTCCCCGTAACGTAAAGAAAAACACAGCGAGGTGTATGAACAGAAAAATTTTATTCAATGATAAATGCCGGAGCTAATTGAAGAGTACAAAAAGGAATAACAACTATTACGGAAATTAAAGGAGAGAAAGTACTTGTGATTTAGCTTTTATAGATAGAACCGTCTCAAGTTTGTGACGTGCCAACTTCGGGGGATCGGGGCCCCGTTGAGATGTTCGAGCTGATAAGAGCCGGAGTCATGCGTGGCAACGACTCGGTATGGACCTTCCCAAGAAGCATGT
The DNA here is from genome assembly GCA_958295605.1 of Ajuga chamaepitys. Lineage (NCBI taxonomy): Eukaryota > Viridiplantae > Streptophyta > Magnoliopsida > Lamiales > Lamiaceae > Ajuga > Ajuga chamaepitys. The sequence continues at coordinate 20,404,200 of OY282506.1, read as the reverse complement.
AGTTTGCCCTCGGGGGCAGCCTTGCTGGCCGAGTTGAGTCGAAGAACCAAGTCCCCGACATTGAACTGAGTACCTCGGACCCGGAGGTTATAGTACTGTGCAGCTCGCTGTTTGCACTTAGCCTGCTGGACGAACGCTTGTTCCCTGCGATTCTCAAGCTCATCCAAATTCGCGCGAAGTGCCTCGTCGTTATCGTCCGGAACTAAGGTAAGTAGGCGAGGACTCGGCACACTGATTTCGGCTGGAATGACGGCTTCGGAGCCGTAGGTAAGGCTGTAAGGAGTTTCCCCGGTGGAGGTGTGTGGCGTTGTGCGGATGGCCCATAAGACTTGTGGAAGGTTTTCAGCCCAAAGGCCTTTGGCGCTGTCCAGGCGCTTTTTTATTCCTGTGAGGAGGGTTCGGTTGGTGACTTCAACCTGCCCGTTTGCTTGAGGGTGAGCGACCGAGGTGAATATCTGTTTGATGTGGAGTTCCTCACACCATGAGCGGAATGGATCATTGGCAAACTGTTTGCCATTGTCTGAGATAATAGTGCTCGGGATACCGAAGCGGCAGATAATATTGCGCCATACGAACTTCAGAATATTCTGACCAGTGATAGCAGTAAGCGGTTCGGCTTCGACCCACTTAGTGAAGTAGTCTACGGCGACTACCAGGAATTTCAACCCCCCCGGAGCAACAGGGAAGGGTCCGACAATGTCAATTCCCCACTGAATGAACGGCCACGCACTCTGGATTCCCGTGAGTTCGGTTTGTGGTAGGTGCTTTACACGGGAGTGTAGTTGACACTTGCTGCATTTGGACACTAGGTCATGAGCGTCATTGAACAAAGTAGGCCAATAATATCCCCAGCGAAGGATTTTCTTTGCTAGTGTTCGGGAGCCGACGTGGCTAGCGCAGGCCCCTTCATGAACCTCCCTCAGAAGGTGGCAAGCACCGGAGGTTTGGTTGCAAGTACGATTGTCGATATAAGACTCCGTTATGAAGGGAGTATTTGGGGGCTTTGAGCACAACTTGCCGAGCTCGTAGCTTGTCAGTGGGCAGAGTCCCATCTCGAAGGTACTGAATGATCGGAGTCATCCAGTTCGGATCGCTGTCGGTCAATACAGAAACTGTAGCCTCATGAATTGACGGATGGAAGAGGTCTTCGACCATGATATCCGGGGATATATTTGTTTGGACCGCGGAGGCCAGCTTGCTGAGTGCGTCTGCCCTGGAGTTCTGGGTCCGCGGGATTTTCTGTATAATAACTGTATCAAAAGTTGAGATGAGCTTAAGCGCTAGAGTGTGGTACCTGACCATGGTTTCTTCCCTGGCGACATAAGTCCCCTGAATCTGCTGAGACACGATCTCGGAGTCCGTGAGGAGCTCTAGGTGCCGAACACCTAGAGATTGAGCGAGCCGGAGTCCGGCGAGGACTGCCTCGTACTCCGCTACATTGTTGGTTACCTTAAACTTGTACCTTATGACATATTTAAACTCAGCCTCCTCGGGGTCGATGAGGAGTAGTCCGGCGCCACTTCCTCGGACCGTGGATGCGCCGTCCACAAATAGCTGCCACTTCCGAGGTGAAGGAGCGAGTGTGTCGTGGTGCTGTGTATCTTTGTCTGCGGGTGTCTCATGACTGTCCACCGGAGCTTCGGCCAAGAAATCAGCGAGGGCTTGACCCTTGATGGCTCGGCGGGGAAGGAACTGGATGTCATATTCTCCCAACTCGATGGCCCATTTGGCGAGGCGCCCAGACACCTCGGGTTTTACAAGGATCTGGCGCACAGGATGATTTGTCAAGACTCGTATTTCGCGTCCCTGGAAGTATGGTCGGAGGCGTCGAGCTGCCATAACGAGGGCCAAGGCGGTTTTTTCAAGCTCGGAGCATCGCGTCTCTGCTCCATGAAGTACCCGGCTGGCAAAATATACGGGGTGCTGAACCCCTTCCACTTCTCGCACAAGAGCGGCGCTAACAGCCTCCTCGGCAGAAGCCAGATATACGTACAACGGCTCTCCGGGGAGAGGAACTGACAAGGTGGGCAGCTGCTGTATATGTCGTTTCAAGGCCTCGAAGGCCTCAGTACATTCTGGAGTCCACTCAAAGGACTTCGCTTGTCTGAGGATCTTAAAAAATGGTAGCTGGCGCTCCGCTGCTTTTGATAAGAATCTGTTTAAAGCTGCTAGGCCACCTGTAAGGCGTTGAACATCCCTGAATGTCTTTGGTGGCTGTAGGTCTAACACATCGCGAAGCTTAGCCGGGTTGGCTTGTAGGCCGCTTTGTGATACCATGTATCCGAGAAACTTCCCGGAGCCAACACCGAAAGTGCATTTTGTAGGGTTGAGGCGCAAATTATAGCGCCGCAGAGTGCGCAGGGTTTCGGCGATGTCCTGCACGCATGAAGGATGAGAGGAGCTTTTGATGACCAAGTCATCGACGTAAACCTCAACATTGCGACCTATCTGGTCATGGAAGACGGAGTCCATTAGACGCTGGTAGGTGGCCCCGGCATTCTTGAGCCCGAAGGGCAGTTTCTTGAAAGCGTAGCACCCGAAGGCAGTGATAAACGCCGTTTTGACGGCATCCTGTGGATCCATAAAGATCTGATGATAGCCTTTATATAGATCCAAGAAACAAAGTGCCACGTACCCCGTAATGGCCTCGGCCTTTTGGTCGATAGAAGGTAGAGGATAGCAGTCCTTCGGACAGTGCTTGTTGAGATCGGAGAAATCGACACACATCCGCCAGGCCCCACTGGTTTTTGTAACCATTACCGGATTGGATAACCAAGAGGGGTAGAATACCTCGAATAAAATGTCCGCGTCCAGGAGTTGTTTTACCTCAACTTGAATGGCCTCATTTCGCTCCGGGGCAAATTTTCTCTGCTTCTGCTGGATGGGCTTGACACTAGGATCGATATTTAGCTTGTGGGTAATCACCTCGGGAGAGACTCCGGGCATATCCAAAGGAGACCATGCGAAAACATCGGAATATTCTCGCAGGATCTGAATAATGGCCTGATGTAGCCATGGCACATCCACGGCTCCTACTGTTACTGTCTGCTCCGGCTTAGACGGATCTAGCGGGATTTGGACAGTGGCATCTCCCAGTGGGGTACAGTCCCGGGGTTCCAGGACCTGTGATGTTACCTGAAGTTGCTGTTTGGGCGGAACCTTTGCAGCCTTTCTGAGTGCCACGTACATGCACTCTTTTGAAATCCGTTGGCTCCCGCGGACGGTTTCTTCACCATGCGAGGTGGGGAACTTCAGTGCGAGGTGATACGTGGAGCATATGGCTTTTGCCGGGGTGAGCCAGTCCCGGCCTAATATCATATTATATGGTGATGGGGAATTCACCACATAGAAATCCACGAAGATTGTTTTCACCTTCGGATAAGTTCCCAACGACGCTGGGAGGGCGAGGATACCTTCTGGCCGAACTTCACCCTGGGTGAAAGTCTGTAGTGGCCCGGGGGCCGGTTTGAGTTGATCTCGGGAAATCCCCATCCTCTCGAAACAGTCCGCAAATATGATGCTCACTGCGGCCCCATTGTCTACGAAGACTCGCCGTACTGTTATGTTAGCTACAGCCATGTCGATGACAATAGCGTCAGTGTGGGGTGTTATCTCGGGGACCGGATCCCTATCCGTGAAGCTGACAGTCTCGGACTGATGGAGACGTTTGTGACGTGGCTCCTCGGGTGGAGGACGTCGAGCTTCTGCTTTCAAAGCATGTCGCGAAGCCCCGGTGGGTAGGGCTCCGTATATCACGTTTATCACGTGAGGGGGTGCGTCGTCCCGGGGTCCTCCCGGAGGAGGAGGAGGTAGAAGTTGGAGATGTGGCGGTTGGCGATTGCCAGAATCTTGTCGTGCATGATTATTGGGCCCCTGCCGATTATTCTGCGAATGCGGCCGATTTTGTTGAGTATCTCGGTCATGGTAACCTCCTCGGGTATGAAACGAGCCTCCATTATGGTTTGCCCGAGGTCGGTCGCCAGTTCGTGCGACGTATTGCCGCAAGAATCCTTTCTTGAGACATTCCTCAATCTCCTTGCCGAGTTCCCGACACTCATCCGTTTCGTGTCCATGATCTCGGTGGTACTCACACCATTTGCCACGATTTCTCTTTTCCGGAGGCGCAGTCATCCGTGGACAAGGTCGGAAGTCGTTTTTGTGGAGTGAAAAAATTTCAGCTCGTGACTTCGTCAGCGGAGTCAATTGTGGAATTTCACTCCGGGATTCTGGGCGCCCCGTTGCCAGACGGGAAAATGCACTAGCTCGGGTGTTAGGCCCAGTTTGGGCTTTGTCGGCCTGCCTCTTGGCCGCGTGCTTTTCACGCTTCTGACGAGTCTGCTCCTCAGCCTTCGCAAATTTACACACTGTTTGGAACAGTGCTCGAGTTGTGACCGGTGTGTTCCGAGCTAACTCGGTGTGCAACGCTCCGGGACGGAGTCCATTCATGAAGGCGCTGATGGCCACATTGTCGGGGCAGTCTCCCACCTTGAGACTTACCGTTGTGAAACGGTCCAGAAATTGGGTAACGGATTCACCGTCCCATTGTTCCATAGTCATGACGTCGGCCATGGTGGCCGCGGGCTTCACCCGGGCTTCAAATCTTGCCCAAAAGTGCTCGGCAAGTTCTCTGAACGAGGATATGCTGTTTCGCGGGAGAGAATCAAACCATACCCGAGCTTCATCCTGTAAATACTCCGGGAAAATCCTGCAGTACTGCAGAGATGTGATGTTGTCATGACTAAGCATGCTGTGCCTAAAAGCACCCAGAAAATTGGCCGGATCTCCAGTGCCATTGTAAGGAGGTATGGCTGGCCGTTTAAACCCTTCGGGAAGGGAGGTGTCCATGATTGCCTGGGAGAACGGTGTGATGATCTCTCCATTGGCATCCATGCCCAGGATCCTATCCAGTTCAACATTGCGTTGAACTCGCTCGTACTCTTGAAGGTCCAGAGTATGAGCATTTGCATAGCGAACTTTTTTAGCCGCATTAAGTGGACGGCGGCGATCCACATCGGTGTGTTCCTCGTTGTGAGGTCGTGATCTATTTGAACTCCCAAGGTCCTCGGAAGAACCGGGTCGTTCCCTTCGTCGATCCTGATGTCCCCGGTATCCAGGGTTCCGCTGACCACGGGGACGGGGTAGAGGCACACCAGAATCGTCATTGTGGTTAGCGGGCTCTGCGACAGGCTCCGATGGATGTAGGCGGTTGGCTGCCCAATCTTGGAGAACATGTGTATGTTCTTCTAGGAAAGCCTGGAGCAATTCGGGGGTAATTTGGACGTTTACCGGTGGTTGAGCGGCAGCAATATTAGGGTTTTGCTGATCCTGAGGGGGTGGAGGGTTTTGATTACCCTGATGAGCGGAAGCGCTTCTTGCCGGCGATTGTCTCGGAGGCGCCACTTGGTCCACGGGTGGATCCTGGTTAGATTGATCTCCGCGGCGGGATTGGTTCTGACGGGTTGTCACCATGATTTCAGAAGGCAATGGTATTACTGAATGCGATCTTGTCGTTCCCACAGACGGCGCCAATTTGTTAATGCGCAATCCGGAAAACACCCAATCGAACAGTAATTAATGCGAAAAGAATGTAAAAACACACACAATATACGTGGTTCAATCCGGAGATCTACGTCCACGGGCAAAAAACGGCAATCGCCGAGGTGTATCTTTCACGTGATTATTGAGTTTTCAAGGAGTATTGCAGAATACAAAATCCGAACCCTAATTCAGAGTTCTTTTCCTCTATTTATACTACTAAACCCAAGCCCTAACTAAATCCCTATAATCTTGCCTCCCAAATCTGCATGGCCGTTGGGAAAAGATCATGGCAGTTGGGATTTACGTGACAGATTCGCATTCGCTGGGCCGAATGCGTGTTGCTGGGCCTGTTGGGCCTGGGCCTTCGCGGTTGCTGGCATGCTCTTAACCCGCCTGTTGGGCCTGGGCCTTCGCGGTTGCTGGCATGCTATTAACCCGACCCGAGGTAACCCGGCCCGAGGTAACCGGGTCATCCCTATCAGGGCCTTATTTTATTTTTCGCACCGGGCCCCTTGAAACATTGGCCCGGCCCTGCCCCAGTCAATGCCGAGCTCGCAAAATCATCGGTGATTCGCATTGCCCCCTCAGCCACAAGTCCGTCCTCCAATTTCAGACATTTTACAAACACGTACACAGATAGGACAATGTTCAACCTACAATGGTGACTTCAATCTTAATCGAATGTTGACAACGTTGAGCATGGTAGACTCCCGATGTAGACAACAATGACGTTGAATTCGATTTTTTTAACGACAGTGCTGGTAGGATTTGGATCTGATTTTGTTTTCTCCCTCTGAATTCTGAAAATTGATGTATTGAGGGTTAGGGTGAAGATTCTGAAGTCTAGATCTTCCGATTTGATGTCGAACATTGGAGGTATTTCCTCTTGGTGGATGGAGATTTCAGCTTCAGCAATTTCGAGTGAGGGAAGATGGAGACGTGGAGGAATGAAGGTTATCAAATATATGACTCAGCATAAAAAATAAAAAATAAAAAAAAAAATCTATAATTATTCTTAAGTTCCACTGTGTACTCCGTTAGCTATATAGATAAACTTTGAACAGAAAACTTAACGGGTATTATAATCTACTAATTTGTACTCCCTCCGTCCCGAATGAACTTGCACAGGCACTAGCACACATATTAAGAAAATTTGTTTTTGAGATTTTGTTAATTTTTCAAATGTGGATTGAGGTGGAGATTTTGAGGGTGGAGAGTGTGCAAGTTTGCTTGGAATTGACGAAAACGAAAAGTGTACAAATTCATTTGGGACGGAGGGAGTAAATAAGTTTGTGATTTAATTTAGTAAATACTAAAAAATTATCCTACATTTATTAAACGTACTAATTTGATTGAGAACATAACCAAACAAAAAGAAAGAAAAGTCAAAAATTGCGACTCTGAGTCTTGAGAACCCTCATTCCTCTATAAATTTGAACGCAGCAATCCCGCACCCTCCACTCCTAGAAACCATTCTCTCTCTATGGCCGCCATTAGCTGCTCCGCCGAGCAGCTAGCTCTCCTCTTCGGCCCCAATACCACCAATGCTGCCGCTGCTGCCGACTACATCTGCGGCCAATTCTCCGTCGTCTCCACCAAGTTCGTCGACACTGCATACGCCGTTGACTCCACTTACCTCCTCTTCTCCACCTACCTCGTCTTCTCCATGCAGCTCGGCTTCGCCATGCTCTGCGCCGGCTCCGTCCGCGCCAAAAACACCATGAACATCATGCTCACCAACGTCCTCGACGCCGCCGCAGGCGGACTCTTCTACTACCTCTTCGGCTTCGCTTTCGCCTTCGGCGCGCCCTCCAACGGCTTCATCGGCCGCCACTTCTTCGGCTTGAAGGATATGCCTTCTTCCTCCTTCGACTACAGCTTTTTCCTGTACCAGTGGGCCTTCGCCATCGCCGCCGCCGGAATCACCAGCGGCTCCATAGCCGAGCGGACTCAGTTTGTGGCTTATCTGATCTACTCGTCGTTCCTTACCGGATTCGTTTACCCCGTCGTTTCGCATTGGTTCTGGTCAGCTGACGGGTGGGCCAGCGCCAGTAATACGGGTAATCTCTTATTCGGATCCGGAGTCATCGACTTCGCCGGGTCGGGCGTTGTTCACATGGTCGGCGGCATTGCGGGTTTATACGGAGCATTAATCGAAGGCCCGAGAATAGGCCGGTTCGATCACTCGGGTCGGGCCATTACTTTACGCGGCCACAGCGCTTCTCTCGTCGTTTTGGGTACATTCCTACTATGGTTCGGATGGTACGGGTTCAATCCCGGGTCGTTTACAAAAATCCTCAGCCCGTACGAGAGTGGAAATTACTACGGCCAATGGTCCGCCGTCGGGCGCACGGCGGTGACCACCACTTTAGCCGGCTGCACCGCAGCGTTAACGACTCTGTTCGGGAAGCGAATCCTCTCCGGGCATTGGAACGTGACTGATGTGTGCAACGGGTTGTTGGGCGGGTTCGCGGCGATCACCGCGGGTTGCTCGGTGGTGGAGCCGTGGGCGGCGGTTGTGTGCGGTTTCGTGGCGGCGCTAGTGTTGATTGGGTGCAACAAGCTGGCGGAGAAGGTGAAGTTCGACGATCCGTTGGAGGCGGCGCAGTTGCACGGCGGGTGTGGGGCGTGGGGAGTGATTTTCACGGCGTTGTTTGCGACGGAGAAGTATGTGAATGAAGTGTACCCGGGAAAAGCGGGTCGGCCATACGGGTTGTTCATGGGTGGTGGTGGGAAGCTTTTGGCGGCCCATATAATCCAGATATTGGTGATAGTGGGGTGGGTGAGTGCGACGATGGGTCCATTGTTCTTCATTCTGCATAAGCTTAAATTGCTCCGGATCTCCAAGGAGGATGAGATGGCCGGTATGGATATGACCCGACACGGTGGGTTTGCATATGTCTACGAAGATGATGCACACAAACAAGGAACTCAAATGAGCAAAATTGAGCCAAATCCAAATTCCACTCCATTTTAGTATACTTTACTTTTTTTTCTTTCCCCTTAATTGTTCATGTGAAAATATGTTTTTCTTTTTCTAGACTACATTGTCATTTTGGGGTGAACAAGCTTTCAAAATATGCTCTATTTTAAACTTTTTCTTAAAATATAGATTTTGTTGTGCTAATTCATAGTACGGTGGAATATTTATCATGATACGAGTTCACAAAATATTTGTTCTTGTAGTATTATAATATTTTCATGTCGTGCAGATCCATCATGCAATGTAAAATATAGAGTACCATTAATTCGTACCCGACTTAATTGTCATATTGTCTGAGGAAGAAGAAGATCTTAAGTATGCGAATTAGAAAGATAAGGTGAAATTGAATCTCTGGAAAAGTAGGAGGGAGGGATAAAGTAAAATTACAAAAAAAATTAATGAGGAGAAAAAAAGTAAAAAATTTAAAAATGAAAAGATGTAAAGTTGAGGAGGAGGTGAGAGTTAGATGGATCATAAAAAGACAATAAAATTAATATATTTCTACAAAATGACTAAATTAAAATATTTAGTATAAAAAGTGGTAATTTCGAGTTTTGGCGGTGTTTGGTGGTAAAGAAAGATAATGTGAAGATGGAGTGCGATTAATTTTAAAATATTGTTTTCCTGACTTTTCAAAAAAGAATGGAAGTCTTCCAATAAACATTGTAGAAAAGTCTATGATTACATCAATTTTTGCACAAAGACTTTCTCTTGTCCTATGTTTCTTCTCTTCTTTTTCTTTTCTCCTCACAATGAGTTGATTCCACTATCTGGTGGGGCCATGCGACATAATAATTTGATCTTTCTGGTATCTCCATTTTCTTTATTTTGATGTTCTTTTTTTTTTTTCCAAAACATTTTGATTGATGGCATGTTATTTACCACTTAATTTCCTGATGTGGAAAACGTGCAAAAATTAGTTCTTTTAACCCTTTAATATTACTCTCGTGAAATGCACCGAAACTTATTTAGAAAATAATAATTTTAATTAAATTAAATATGAAGTAATTCAACTATATTTAAAAGTGTGACTATATTATTCAAATAAAACAAATACTTAAAAATTTCGAATTAAACATAAATAATATTATAAATAATGTATAACTTTATCCATATTATATGAATGTATACATATATTGATAGGTATGGCCCAGCAACTCCGGGTCGAGTCAACACTCCGGGACGGATCAACCCGACCCGAAGCAGCTGAGCCCAGGAAAGCGAGCTTAGCAACCGGCCCAGAAACGCGCATGAACCTTGAGAAGCCCAATCGCGGCGTATTGGGGAAAGAAGATCCCCACGATCTTCTTCCAACTTCCATCCAGAGATGATAGACGCAATTATAGGGATTTAGTTAGGGTTTGAGTTGAGTAGTATAAATAGGAGAATTAGACTCAGAATTAGGGTTCGCACTTTGTACTCCTAAACTATTGCGTGTAAGTTTGACAAGAAGAGTGGAAAAACACCTCGGCAGGTGATATTTTAAGCCCGTGGACGTAGATCTCCGGATCGAACCACGTACATCCTGTGTTCTTTAAGTTTTTCCCATTGATTTACGTTACAAATTGATTTTCGTTCGGAGTTCACTTGATAACCGGATTGCGCTTTATCAATTGGCGCCGTCTGTGGGAACGTTTGGCAAGAAAACCCTAGTTTTTCATCGCAATCGCTATAGTGAATACTGGTAGGTCCGCTATTCCAACTCGGTCCCGTCGTGATCCTCCTGTGGACCAAATTCCACCGCCCCGTCAACGGAACCAAGATCCGCCAGTGGAGTATGCTAACATGCCGAATCATCCCCCTGCCGATGATCCGGCACAAGGTGATCCTCCGCCAGCTCCCGAGCTGTCGCAGGTGCAGCGGGCCTTCCTTCAGGAACATGCCGCTTTGTTCCAAGAATGGAACAACCGGCGCGCCCACTCCGGTGAACGTGCCAACAATGGCGTGGAGCATGTGAGAAATCCACCCCGTGATTTGTCGCGTGACTTGGACGAAGATCCCCCTCATCGAGCGAGGCTTGAGCGTCGACGACGGAGGACAGTTTCTTCGGTGGATAACCGCAGTTCTAATGGGTCGAGGCCCCAAGACGTCCACGAAGGCGTACATCGCCGAAGACCTGCGGACGTCCCGAAGCGTGCTCGCTTAGATCAATCCCGTGTGCTGGATCCCATGGAACAAGAGCAAGCCCAATTTGCCGCGTTGCTTGACAAGGTTTGGGTCTTGATGCCAATGGGGAGATCATCACCCCATTCTCCAACGAGATTCTTGCCGTTCCACTCCCTGATGGTTTCAAACTCCCCCCAGTGGTCGTGTATAACGGCACCGGGGATCCAAGTAATTTCTTGAACGCCTTTAAGTACGCTATGTTCAACCGCAACTGCACTCCTCACCACTTGTGCAAGGTGTTTCCTGAATATCTCCAGGACGAGGCTAGACTTTGGTTTGATTCTCTACCATGGGGTAGCGTTACTTCTTTTCGCGATCTTGCCGAACAGTTTTGGGCACGTTTTCATACGCGAGCAAAGCCTATGGCCACTTTGGCCGACCTCATGAATATGGAACAGCGGGATGGAGAAACTGCACCCAATTTCTTGATCGCTTTACAGCGGAGAGCCTTAAAGTGGGGAGCCGGTCGGATGATGTTATCATCAATGCCTTCATGAATGGCCTTCGTCCCGGACCGCTCTACACCGAGCTGGTCCGGAACCCTCCAGCCACAACCCGGGCTTTGTTTAACATTGTATGCAGATATGCTAAGGCTGAGGAGCAGACTCGTCGTAAGCGTGAGAAGCATGCTAGCAAACGGCAGTCCGACAGAGCACAAGCCGGGTCCAGTACTCGACCTAGTGCCTTCTCTCGTCTAAATCGAGGACGTCCAGAATCTCGCGGAGATATCCCACAACTCACTCCGCTTACAAAATCACGGGCCGAAATTCTTTCTGTTCACAAGAATGATCTGCGGCCATGTCCGCGGATGACTGCTCCGGCAGAAAAGCGCAACCGCGAAAAGTGGTGTGCGTACCACCATGATCATGGACATGAAACAGAGGAGTGTAGAGAGCTCGGCAAAGAAATCGAAGATTGTCTAAAGAAAGGTTTCCTACGGCAGTATGTTGCTCGGACCGACGATAGGTCTCGGTCAGGCCAGAATGGAGGTTCACATCAAAACCGCGGAAGCTATAATGACCGTGGTTCGCGTCAAAACAGGCCGCAATGGCAGAATAACAGGCCGGGGTATAACAACTATGCACGGCAGGACCAAGGAAATCGTCAAATGCCCCACTTTTTGCCGCCGCCACCTCCTCAGGGAGGACCTGGAGACAATCCGCCTACTCATGTTATAAACGTGATTTATGGAGCCATCCCCACCGGGGCTTCCCGGAGTGCCTTGAAGGCAGAAGCATGCCGGCCTCCTCCCGAGGAGCCGCGTCACAAACGCTTCCACAAATCTAAAACCGTCAGTTTTACTAACAAAGATCCTGTTCCCGAGCTCACTCCACATACCGACACCATTATCATTGACATGGTTGTAGCTAATGTTACAATAAAACGGGTTTTCGTCGACAATGGAGCCGCAGTCAGTGTCATATTCACCGGGTGTTCCTCGTGAGCAGCTTCGACCGGCCCCGGGCCGCTACAGACCTTCACTCAGGGCGAAGTCCAACCTGAGGGAGTTATTAACCTCCCCGCATCTCTTGGTACTTATCCGGCGATATAAACCATCTTCGTGGATTTCTATGTGGTTAATTCTCCGTCCCCATACAACATAATTTTGGGTCGGGACTGGCTTACCCCGGCGAGAGCTGTTTGCTCCACATACCACCTCGCGCTGAAATTCCCTACATCACATGGCGAAGTGGCTATCCGCGGCAATCAGCGAGTCTCTAAGGAGTGCATGTACGTCGCGCTAAAAAAGGCAACAAAGGTTCCCCCTAAGCCACAGTTTCAGGTAACAACCTCGGCTCTCACATCTGATTCCTCTACGTCGCTAGGGGACAACACTGTTCAGGTGCCACTTGATCCAGCTAAGCCTGAGCAAACTGTAATTGTCGGCGCTGTGGATGTGCCGTGGTTACATAATGCCATCATTCAGACCTTGCGGGAGTACTCTGAAGTCTTCGCATGGTCTCCCTTGGACATGCCCGGGGTCTCTCCGGATGTTATAACTCACAAGTTGAATATTCACCCCAATGTGAAGCCCATACAACAGAAACAGAGGAAATTCGCTCCGGAGAGGAACGCAGCCATTCGAATTGAAGTACAACAGCTTCTAGATGCAGACATCCTGTTTGAGGTACATTATCCTTCTTGGTTATCTAATCCGGTGATGGTAACGAAGTTCAGCGGTGCATGGAGAATGTGCGTAGATTTTTCTGATCTTAATAAGCACTGTCCAAAAGATTGTTATCCTTTGCCCTCTATCGACCAAAAAGCCGAAGCTATTACTGGGCACAAGGCACTTTGCTTCTTGGATCTATACAAGGGATACCACCAAATCCACATGGATCGCTGGGACGCACTCAAAACGACATTTATCACTGACTTCGGATGCTTTGCCTTCAAGAAAATGCCTTTCGGGCTCAAGAATGCGGGGGCCACCTACCAGCGCCTTATGGATCACGTCTTTCGAGGTCAAATCGGTCGCAATGTTGAGGTATATGTTGACGACCTTGTTATAAAAAGTACTTCTCAATCTGCATGTGTGCAAGATATTGCTGAAACGTTGAGCACCTTGCAGCGTTATAATTTGCGTCTCAATTCGGCGAATTGCACCTTCGAGGTTGGCTCTGGAAAATTTCTAGGCTATGTGGTCTCACAACATGGCCTCCAGGCCAACCCGGCCAAGATCCGAGATGTATTGGATCTGCAACCGCCGAAGACGGTAAAAGAAGTTCAGCGCCTTACCGGTGGTCTGGCGGCCCTAAATCGTTTTCTATCTAAGGCCGCGGAGTGCCAGCTTCCATTCTTCAAAATTCTGCGGCAGGCAAAGCTATTTGTGTGGACCCCGCAGTGCACCGAAGCTTTTGAGGTCTAAAGCACCATATTAAGCAGTTGCCCACTCTGTCAGTTACTCTCCCCGGAGAGCCTCTTTATGTATATCTAGCCTCTGCCGAAGAAGCCATCAGCGCGGCTCTTGTGCGCGAGGCTAATGGCACACAGCACCCTGTGTATTTTGCGAGCCGAGCACTCCAAGGGGCGGAAACCCGGTACTCTGTGATGGAGAAAACAGTGCTAGCCCTCGTCATGGCGGCCCGGCGTCTGCGGCCTTACTTCCAAGGACGTGAAATCAGGGTTCTTACTGATCACCCCATTCGTCAGATTCTTGTCAAGCCCGATTTGTCAGGGCGCCTCGCTAAGTGGGCTATCGAGCTAGGAGAGTATGATATTCACTTTCTCCCGCGCCGAGCCGTTAAGGGTCAAGCCCTAGCAGATTGTTTGGCCGAGGTAACAGTGGATAACCCCGAACCTTCTGCAAATAACGCCGGTCCTAACTCCGCTGCCCTTGAAGCTCCACCCCGTAAGTGGCAATTGTATGTGGATGGAGCTTCCGCGGTTCGAGGAAGTGGTGCTGGGGTCCTTCTCATTGGCCCCGAGGGTGTTGAAGTCAAATACGTCCTACGGTTTAAATTCAAGGTAACCAATAATGAAGCGGAATATGAGGCAGTCCTTGCCAGGCTCCGGCTCGCTCAATCCTGTGCAGCCTCCCATCTCGAGCTCTTCAAGGACTCCGAGGTGGTCTCTAATCAAATCAAAGGCACCTACACGGCCAAGCATGAAACGTTGAGAAGGTACCTCGCTTTGACGCTCAAACTTTTGTCAACTTTTGCTTCGGTTGATATCCAGCAGGTACCTCGTAAATAGAATGTTCAAGCTGATGCTCTCAGCAAAATGGCCTCCGCGGTCCTTACCAACATGTCTTCGGACATCGTAGTCGAGGATGCCCTTCATCCAGCAATTCATGAGGCCACAGTCTTCGCATTGACTGAAAGCGGTCCCACTTGGATGACCCAGATCATCCATTATCTCCGGGATGGTACGTTGCCGACTGACAAATTGCAAGCTCGGCGGATAGTTCTTAAGGCACCTAAGTACACACTCCACGATGGGATTTTGTACCACCGGTCGTACTTACAACCGAGTCTTCGGTGCCTTGCTCCTGCCCAGGCTGATTAGGTTCTTCGGGAATTTCACGAGGGGGCCTGTACCAGCCATATTGGTTCACGGACGTTGGCCAAGAAAATTCTTCGGTGGGGATACTACTGGCCAACATTGTTTAACGATGCCCATGATTTGGTGGCCAAGTGCGACAAGTGTCAGCGACACTCTCGAGTAAAGCATCTACCGCAAACCAAACTCACTGGCATACAAAGCGCCTGGCCGTTTATCCAATGGGGAATTGATATTGTGGGCCCGTTTCCAGTCGCTCCGGGGGGACTCAAATTTCTTGTGGTCGCTGTTGATTACTTCACCAAATGGGTTGAAGTCGAACCTCTCACCGCCATCACTGGTCAGAACATCTTGAAGTTCGTCTGGCGTAATATTATATGCCGCTTCGGCATCCCGAGCACCATTATCTCAGACAATGGCAAACAGTTCGCCAATGACCGCTTCCGGTCATGGTGCGAGGAGCTCCACATTAAGCAAATTTTCACCTCGGTAGCTCATCCTCAAGCCAATGGTCAAGTCGAAGTCACTAATCGCACTCTCCGTACGGGTCTAAAGAAATGCTTAGATCAAGCTAAGGGCCTTTGGGCCGAGAATCTTCCGCAGGTTCTTTGGGCCTATCGCAC
The DNA here is from genome assembly GCA_958295605.1 of Ajuga chamaepitys. Taxonomy (NCBI): domain Eukaryota; kingdom Viridiplantae; phylum Streptophyta; class Magnoliopsida; order Lamiales; family Lamiaceae; genus Ajuga; species Ajuga chamaepitys. The sequence goes on along the minus strand of OY282506.1, from coordinate 20,388,888 downwards.
CACGCCGCACACCTCAACCGGAGAAATCCCCTACAGCCTCACTTACGGTTCCGAGGCCGTGATTCCTGCAGAAATCGGCGTGCCTAGTCCCCGCCTCGTGACTTTGGTTCCCGAAGCTAATAATGAAGCCATCCGTACTAATTTAGACGAGCTCGAATATCGTCGTGATCAATCTTTCATCCAACAAGCCAAGTGTAAGCAACGCGCAGCTCAGTATCACCACCTCCGGGTTCGGGGTACTCAATTTAATGTCGGAGACTTGGTACTCCGGCTCAACTCAGCCAGCAAGGCTGCCCCCGAGGGGAAATTGCATGCCGCCTGGGAAGGTCCTTATCGCGTCATTGTTGCGCATGACTCCGGGTGCTACCAGTTAGCGCATCTTGACGGAACTCCGATTCCCTGAACCTGGCATGTCACCAACTTAAGGCGTTTCTATCTATGATACCACGAAACAAGTATCGTTTCTACCTTTACATTCCTTGTACTTTAATTTTTAGTTGTGAGTTCCCTTTGTATTTCTTAATCGTTCCGACAATTACTTCGAATAAAGTTTTTACTTTACGAATCTTATTGTACTTTCTTCTACGCTACGGGGACGCCCTAGCTTAGTCTTACTATTATTATCCGTCTCCGGACAGTTTAATCTCTCGCCCGATCCGTCCGGGGAGATTAACATTTGGTCCCCGGACTTATATTTCCTCTCGCCCGTTTCACCGGGGAGGTCATTAACTCCCGCTTGATCCGTCGGGGGAGATTCTTTGCCTTGTTTTTCTAACAGGCATCATGTACATATGGTGCTCCCGAGTACCTGTTAAAGTAATTCCACATGCATTCTGGTTAAAAGTTCATTACTTTTCTTTCAAAGTACACATCATTACATACCAAAATGTTTTTATCATTGTTAGAAAAAATGTCTTTATATTACTGCATATAACGCTACAAAAGTAAACCCTATTTTCGGCCTCTGAGCCAATAATCGGCGCTCCGGCGTTGAGACCCGTCTCGGGAACTTCTCCGTGTCCTCCGGGATCCCGGGGCTTCTCGGCTTTGAGCCCCGGCTCTTTCCCTACTACGGCTCCCTCTGCGCCGAGGACTCACCCTTGGCACTCTTCTTGGAGCATCGCCCCTCGCCCTGCCCCGAGGATTCGGCTAAGGCGCTGGTCTCGACGTCTTGGCCCATTCCGCGGGATCCCACTCCGCGGGGTCCATCACCTCGATCTCCTCGGCCAGCTTCTCAATCTCCTCTTCTGCAACGACTACGGGGGCTTCTTCGACTGCGGTTACCGGGGCTGGCTCTTGGATTACTATCCCTTTGCTTTTTCCCGCCGGTTTCTTTTTACCCTTCCGAGGCGCTTTCGCAGTCCCTTGGCCCCGACTGGAGCTCGCAGTATACTCTTCGGCAGTGCGCCGCCACCTGCTGCGTCCTTTCAGTCCTTCGTACATATTCAGGAGTAACTCCAGCACCTCCCGCTTTCTTATGAGCTCCAAGGACTCCGCATGACCAGTCGTCATCAGCGACGAAATTTCGCCTTGTATCTCGGTGATCCCCTCCTCAACTTCTTCGAAAGTCAGCAGGCCGTATTCTGTCAGTATCCAGTCGTACTCCCTTGGATGGATAATGACGTGGTCCAGTTCGGCCACTGTCGACAAGTACTTCAGTTCCTGGTCTCTAGCCTTCTCCGCGGCCTTGGCTCGTGCCTCCTCGGCCTCTTTGGTCCTTCTCTCCGCTATGGCCACCTTCCTCTCCAACCGAGGCACCACTTGCTTTTGCAAGTTATCCTTCTCCCCGCGGAACCAGTCTAAGGACTGCATGAGTTTCTTTATTGTATTATGCAGCTCCGCAGTATCCTCCTGATCGGACAACACAAACAGTGCAACAGATAAACCTCAACATATTGCTGGGCAAAAATTCCAACATATGGCCAAATCAACTTATATTCAAAAGACAAGCATACATTGTCAAAAGTTTTTACAACAGAATTACAGTTATTCCAATCATCTACTATATTATGACGGGGCATCAAAATTGCGGGGAACGACTGACCTCCCCCTCTTCGATTCCTTCAACGGCCTCAGGCACCCCCACGTCCTCCTCATCCACCTCGTGCTCCACTTCCTGCCGTTCTCCGACCACCCCTGCCTCATTTCCCGCGGCCTCCGCGGCGATCTCCAAGCGTGGAGGTGGTTCTTTGTTTCGGGGCTCTGGGACGAACTCACCCCGGCGAAATGCCAAAAACTCTTGGTCTTGGTCCACCTCGCAATTTGAGATCTCCTCGGCACTTAAGATCTTCTTCTTCTCCGTCAGCGCCCTCACGAGGGGCCACTCCGGGACACGTGCCAGGGCTTCATAATATGCCTCCTCTACCTCTCCCACTGCGTTGAAGTCATACCCGAACTCTGGACAATAGACGTCCACGTTCGGATAGACTTCCTTGATTTTCTCCAGCAGCACTGATCGGGTGGCCGTATCCCCGACTGCGGCAAAGTTGGTCTGGAAGTCAAGAAAGGTGCTCGTCTAAAATAACTTCTCGGCAAACGCTCTCAGCATTGCCTCTTGACCATCAACCACAGCCGCTTCTCGGGCCTTTATCTCCGCCCGCAGTTCAGCCGTTTCCCCACGGAGAGCTCCGGCCTCTGCCTCCACTTCACGCAGCCGCGCGATCTTCTTCTCCACCAGGGCGGCCCTCTTACGCGCCTCGGACAGATCGTGCGTTAACCTGTCGTTGCGCGCGCGCAGCTCCCTTGCCACCTCGGCCAATTCCTCTTTGGCCTCCATCTCGCTCCTTCCGCCGAGGTCCATGATCCCCTGAGCCAAGTGCAGCAGCTCCTCGGCATCCGGCCCCTCCAACCCCAACACACTTATGGGCCCCTGTCCCTTCAAAATAAAATACCGGAGTCAACATTAGCACTATACTAAAACTATCCGCAAGGTTTTCACCCCAGCGAAGGGTTATGTCACTTTACCTCAGCGTTCTGCTCCGTGCGGAGTCTTTTGGCCGTCCCGGGAGGTGTCACGGATGGTTCCGACCTCCTCTTAGTACCGGGGGTTGACCCCGTTGCCATCACTCGCTCCTCCGACCCCATTGATGGCCTCGGACTGGGTAACGCCCCCCCTCTGGGGGATACTTCGGTCGCTTTCCCCTTTATCTTTGCTGCCGCAGGTACCGCGGGGCTTCCAGCCAGTTCCTTTCTGAAGCGTCCCACTACATACAAAATTGGAGTTAGTCCTGCACAAAAGACCAATATTACACAGATATAAGAGTTCCTACCCTCCTCGGCAACCCCGGCTCCCGACTCCTGCCCCCGGGCGGACACCCCCTCTGCATTGCCCGAGTAATATGGGCTCAATCCTGCCTCCTCCAGCTCCGCCTCGGTGCAGAGGGTCTTGAACGTCCCCAATGCACGGAATGGGCCCACCACCTCAGTCTCCGGTTCCACCACCGGGGCATTATCTAACACCTCCTCCCTCCTCCACCTCGGGAGGGCCACGTCTGTCTTCACATAGATAAATTTCTCCTTCCACCCCTCCACCTTGCTCGGGTTTTGTACTTTGAAACCGCCTCGGGCCCGAGGGCTGAAGGAGTACCGGCCTTTTGATTTCCCGAAGGCCTTCAGTTGGAAAAAATACCTGAACAACTCTACATTTGGTTCTACCCCGGCATTCTTACATACCACGGTAAACCCGACTACTTGCCTCACGGCATTGGGCGCTAATTGGCTCAAGGCAATGTTATAATACCTCAGCAGTCGTATAACAATGTCCCACAGGGGAAATCTCAACCCTATCTTTAGAGGATCTATATATACGCTAATGAAGCCCTTCGGCGGGCAACAAGCCCTGTCGCTGGGCTCCGGCACTATGTACTCTAAGTTAAACGAAAAGTAAAATGAGGGGATCAGGGCTTCTATCTGCCCCCGTGTCATCCGCAGTGCTACCACCGACACTTCGAATTCCTCCTCCAGACATTCCCCAAATTCCACTGCCCGGGTGCCGAACTCCATAAAATCGGCCCCATACACCATTCTATTCACTAGTCTTTCGGGAATAATAAAGCGTATAGGTGGTACATCTAGCGGGGCTTTCTCGATTCCTACTTCCCTAATTGAAGAAGAAGACGATGAAGAAGACATACTTACTTGATCTTGGTTTGAAATGGATCACAAGTGCACAGATGAGTCTCTTTTTTTCCCGCTTTCTGAAACTTGCAATCGCAAATGAGGAAGATGATGAATACTGTGCACCTATTTCTATATATATACTCTTGAATCAACGGCTTCGATCTGGCCTTTTCAAATTTTGCGTCTCAAATTCGCACGTGATGCTCACGCACGTTACAGTTTCCAAGGCGCGTGGGGAACAAGTTCCTTGGAAACCTCCAAACGCATCACTTCACATCCCTCTCTCTCATGATGGCGCCGCCAATCACATCAACCTCATTCTTGGCCAGGAAGTTTTGGGACTCACTCCGGTGTCTCCTTCACCTCGGACAAATTACAGTTCGCTTTCGCTACTCTATTGCCCTCAGGGTACTCCAGTTCGGCTCCGGTCGACTTTCTCCCCCCGGGGTGCTTCACTACGAGTCAGGACGGCTCCTTTACCTCGGGGACATTCAGTTCGGTCCGATTTGGTCCTCGCGGATCCCATCACCCCGGTTGTGGACTATCTCGGCTCCAGCTAACTCTCAAACCTTCGGGTTACTTCGGCTCAACATCGACAACATCCCATCTTGCTCATTGCTTCGTTGCCTCGCTCAAACTCAGCAACGGTAATACCTCACTCCACTTATAACCGCAGCTCCTTCCTCGCTCCAGCTAAAGGGGGGGCATCTGATAGGTATGGCCCAGCAACTCCAGGTCGGGTCAACACTCCGGGCCGGATCAACCCGACCCGAAGCAGCTGAGCCCAGGAAAGCGAGCTTAGCAACCGGCCCAGAAATGCGCATGAACCTTGAGAAGTTTAATCGCGGCGTATTGGGGAAAGAAGATCCCCACGATCTTCTTCCAACTTCCATGCAGAGATGATAGGCGCAATTGTAGGGATTTAGTTAGGGTTTGAGTTGAGTAGTATAAATAGGAGAATTAGACTCAGAATTAGGGCTCACACTTTGTACTCCTAAACTATTGCGTGTAAGTTTGACAAGAAGAGTGGAAAAACACCTCGGAAGGTGATATTTTAAGCCCGTGGACGTAGATCTCCGGATCGAACCACGTACATCCTGTGTTCTTTAAGTTTTTCGCATTGATTTACGTTACAAATTAATTTTCGTTCGGAGTTCACTTGATAATCGGATTGCGCTTTATCACATATATATATATATATAATGGATTAACATTAAAATAAAATATTAAATATAAAAAATAAAATATATCTATTCAAAATGATCATTTCTTGTCGTTGACACTGAAACACATATTTAGTGAGTCTATATCATTCTTGACCTATATGCATACACAAATAGCTTCAGTAATTATAATGTTCAAAACAAACAGAAATATCAAAATATCAACCCACATTATTAAATAAAATAAAATTGAATAACGTTACAAGAAATTAGTGTTCCTTTTATTTTACCCATATCATGTTGAACATTTTAATTCATCAAAATAAAGCTTCAGTTTCTAACTTTAACTATATAACTTTTAAAAGAAAAAAATCTCATTTGCCAGTTTTTACTTGGCGATTTCAGATATACTAAATTAACAATATAACAAAATAAAATCCAAAGTTATTTAATAGTTGGAATAATAAAATAAAACATATGAGTTCTTTAATATTTCTTAATATTTCATTTATATGTTGAAAAATTTCAAATAAATTATATATTTATATTGTAAATAGTATATTTATTTAAAGATACACATTGATTAATGATAATGTCGGAAATCGGATATCAAACGGATTACGATCGCGGTGATAACCCAAAACAATCAAAACATGGAAAACTTAGATGACACAAAGATTTACGTGGTTCGATCCGGAGATCTACGTCCACGGGAGAAGGCAATAATCTCCGGTATTTTCACTATTCTTCTTTGAATACCGAAGTACATTTTTGCAAACTATATTTCTAGGATTGAAAATCGGATTCCTAAACTAAACAACAATTCTCTTATTTATACTCTACAATTGAAACCCTAACTAAATCTCTATAAATCCGCCAGTCAAATATGCATGGCTGTTGGAAAAGATCATGGGGATCTTTTCCCAACTTCCAAAGATGCCGCGAATGGGCTTGCGCTTTTGGGCCCGACTGACCCGATTGGAGGGCTAGTCCGACCCGGGGAGATTGGGCCATACCTATCAGATGCCCTCCCACCAGTCGGAGCGAGGTAGGAGCTTCGGTTAAAAAGATATAGTCGGGGGTCGATATGTATGCGCTGTAGCCGAAGTTGAGTTGGAGTAGTATCGGAATCCTTGTTGTGAAAGAGTCAATCCTATGCCGAACTGAACCACCCCCGGGGTAAAAGAATCAATCAGAGTCGAACTGAAGTGTCCCCGAGGTGAAAGAGTCAACCGGAGTTGAATTGAAGTACCCCCGGGGTGAATTAGTCAACCGGAGTCGAACTGAATTACCCCCGGGGTAAAAGAGTCAACCGGCGTCGAACTGAAGTACCCCCAGGGTGAATTAGTCAACCGGAGTCGAACTGAATTATCCCCGGGGTAAAAGAGTCAATCAGAGTCGAACTGAAGTACCCTTGGGGTGAATTAGTCAACCAGAGTCGAACTGAATTACCCCCGGGGTGAAGGAGTCAGCCGAGTTGAAGCACAAAGCTTCCTGGGGAAGGAAGTGGTTGATGTGATTGGTCATGTGATCATTGCGTGCGTGACGCGTGTGAGGCACGCAGGTGCGCAACCCAAGGGTGCGTGTAATGCACGCGCTAATGTGAGCCACTGAATTTGAACAGGCGCAATCTGGGCCGTTGAATCTTTGTATTAGAGGGAAAAAGGAAGTGGCAGTTCACTTTACTCCTCATTTGCAACTTGCGATCAAAAAACCAGCGGGAAGACGAGAAAGAAACCTACAATTTTCTGGAAATCGCTCCAACTTTGTGCCTTCATCCTTGAAAAAGCAAGTAAGTATGTCTTCATCCTCAAAATCTTCTAGTGTGAAGGTAGTGGGAACTGATAAGAGCCCCTGTGATGCTAGACCTCTGCGAGCCATTTTCCCAGAGAGGAGAGAGAGTAGGAAAGTTTATAGGGCTGACCTGAGGGAAATTTGGACACGGGAAGTGGGATTTCCCACCTGTTTAGAGGAGGAGGCGAATCTGGAAGTGGCCTCAAGGATGCCTCGGGTTACTGAAGCCCAAATCGAGGCGATGGTGCCAAGTTTTTATTTCTCGATTGATTTAGAGTATATAATTCCTGGACCCAATGATAGGGCTTTCTGTCCACCTAAAGGGTTTATAACCGTATATATAGATCAACTTCGGGTAGGTTTAAGATTCCCACTGTGGAATTTTGTGGTGGAGCTGCTAGGATATTATGGTATAGCATTAGGGCAGTTAGTGCCGAATGCCGTGAGGCAGATAGTAGGATTTATGTTAGTTTGTAAGACCTCGGGGGTAGAGCACTCTATAGAGTTATTCAGGTATTTTTTTCAGCTGAAATCGATTGGGAAGGGGAAGGGTTGGTGCTCGCTGAACCCGAGGCCGTAAAGAGGGTTCAGGGTGCAGAACCTGAGCAAAGTAGAGAACTGGAAAGTAAAGTTCCTGTATATAAAAGAGTCGAAACCGATCCCGGGGTGGAGAAGGGAGGAGGTCGGGGACGGGGTACCAAAGGTATACCAGAGTCGGTTGAGGTGTTCGAGCAGGCGGGAACGCTGAAACAAGTGTTCACCGAGGAAGAGTTGGAGGAGGCCAGATTGTCCCTATATTATACAAAGGGACCAGAGGCGAGGACGTCGCCACCCCCGAGTGAGGGGTCTTTAGCCGGAGCTGAAGTGGAGGGTAGGAACTCTTTATTACAATTGTTTGTAACTGCTGATTAACATTGTGTGCTAATGTGCTGACCATTTCTTGTAGTGGGACGCTTTAAAACCAGTCTCAAAAAGAAAACCGCGGGTGGAGAGTTGGAGAGGACCCCAGAGAGAGAGGCCACTCCAAAAAGCACGACCCCCGAGATGGAGAGGACCCCGGGGAGGAAGCACGGCGAGGGGACCGTAGAGGTGGCTGCGCAGGCGGACACAACCCCAAGGGCGAAGAAGAGGCCACGGCCTATGCCGACGCTGCCCACTGTCTCAAAGAGAATGCGGTTGGATCCTACCTCGGAGGTATAGTTATCACGCGTTAAATTTATCGTTGATGTGCAATGTCTTATAAAGTTTTCTGCAGGGCCAGACAAGAGTGGCGGGCCACGAGGTGTCCGAGATGGAGGAGGTGTGGACCCTGAGCCAAGGGCCCATTGGGTTCGGATGTCGCCTTCAAAAAGAGGAGACCGAGGCACTGGATGAAGAGTTGAGGGTTCTGCGCGGGGAGTGCGATAAGCTCCGCGCAGAGGCAGCTAAGGCCAAGAGTGGCCAGGTGACGACGCGGGGCAGAGTGCTTGAGGCCGAGAAGGAAGCTGCCCAGCTTAGAGGAGAGGTTGCTGAGATGGCCTTTCTCCAGGGAGAGTTGGCCGAAGCTCGGGAGGGGCTGAAGAAGAAAGCGGAGGGCCAAGGGGCATTGCTGAGGGCCTTCGTCGAGAAGCTGTCACAAATAGAAACGTTTGTGAACTTCTTGACGAACTTTGTGGCAGTAGGGGACATATCCACACGCTCCGAGGTGTTGGAGGTGGTGAAGGAGGGTACCCGGAGGTGGACGTCTATAAAAAGGAGTTCGGGTATGACTATGCCTCCGTAGGCAATGTTGACGCCGCCTACTACAAAACTCTGTCTCGGCTCCCGGAGTGGCCATTGGTGGAGGCATTGGCCCAGAAGGGGACCATCCTGTCGGCGCAAGATGTGGCGAGCTGTTCGGTAGACCAGGACGAGGAGTTCCTGGGATATCGAATGGGTATGCATGTGCCAGAGCCACGGCAGAGGGCCCCTCCACCGAGGATTGAGCCCGAGGCGCTGGAACTAGCTCCCCAGGAGGGCGGAGCTCTTCAGCTGGCAGCGAGTCCTACCGTGGACCCAGCTGCCACCACCTCGGCCGTAGCGGAGGCCAATTCCACTCCTAACTTAGGCGGAGGCGTAGAGTAGGAGACATTTTTTGAACTTGTAATTGTAAAAAGCACTTGATCTGTAATCGTTGTTTTGTGAATGTATAAATGATGGCTTGTCGATGTATGTGCTATTGAATCTTGAATGTATGTCTTGAGTTCAAACATTAATATGTGTTGTGTACTGGTGGTGTTGTAGTTGCTCTGTGATCACATGTGCAGCAGGAGGAACCGAGGACCTTCACGAGGTCATTCAAAAACTGATGCAGTCAATGAACTGGCTGCAAAGGGAGAGAGATGACCTGAAGATGTCGGTGGTCGCTAAGCTGGAAAAAAGACTCGCGGTTGCAGAGAAGAAGGTATCCGAGGCCGAAAAGGCAAGAACCGCGGCTGCAGAAAAAGCCTTGGATCACCAGCTTAAGTATCTGGCTAAATGTGCCGAGGTGGAACGACTATTCGTCCACCAAAGAGAGTACGAGCGAATATTGTCGGAGTTCGGCTTGCTAACTTTCGAGGAGGTCGAAGAGCGAACGACTGAAATTCAGAAGGAAATAGCCGTACTAATGGAGGCCGGACACACTGACTCCGCCGAGTTGGTTAGGAAGCGGGAAGTGTTAGAGATACTCCTCAGCATGTACGAGGACTTAAAAGGCCGCAGAATATGGCGTCGTGCTGCGGAGGAAAATATCGCCAGCTCCAGTCGGGGGAACTCCTCGAAGGCTCCTCGGAGAGGAAGAAAGGGCTCGGTGAAAAAACCGACCGGAGTGGTAATCCGAGAACCGAGCCCGGTAGTGGTCGCCGAGGAGGAGGTGCAAAAACTGGCCGAGGAGATCGAAGTGATGGCCCCCGCAGAGTGGGATCCTGTTGGATGGGCTAATACTTCAAGGCCAGCTCGGCAACCAAGTCCCCACCCTCAAGGAGGCCGGCAATCAAGTCCTCGCCCTCGAGGAGGCCAGAGTAGGGGGAGGAACAGAGCCCAGTCTCGGGGTACTTCCAGATCCCGGAGGACGCGGAGAAGCTCCCGGGGCGGATCTCAGCGCCGAAGTGCTGACTATTGGTGAGGTAGTAATAGGTAGATAGAGAGGTTGTGTTGTAAAGTATTTTTGTAAATAAAACTGCAGTGAAAATCAATGACATATATAACAAGTTCTTTTTGCAAATAAATAGAGTAGCTATGCATTTGAGCATGATGCAATTTTCTTTTAAATGTGTTGATACAATGTGATGCAAATAATGTAGTAGTTAGTACTCAGGAGTACTGGATGTAGATAAGCCCTTGTCCAGAAACAAGGCATAGAATCTCCCCGGACGGATCAGGCGGGAGTTAACGTTTGCACAATGACAAAGTTGTTGAACTCTCTGGATAAATCAGGCGAGAGGGAATTCATGTCCGGGGACCAAGTTTGTGGTCTCTCCGGACGGATCAGGTGAGAGACCAATGTGTCCGGAGACAAGTAACAATTTGTGGCAATAAATATGCGAGTATTCTAGGCCGGGCATCCCCGCGGCGTAGAAGAGAAGCAATATATGTATTGGAAATTAAAACTTTTATTCATAGCGATTGTTGGAACAATTGAAGAATAAAAAAATAAGCTTGAAACATATAGTACCGCGGTCCAAAAATGAAAGTACATACAGAAAATGTAAAGGAAGAATAAGTACTCGAAAAGGGAAACTATAGATAGAAATGCCGCAGATTGCTAACGTGTCAGGTGCGAGGCATCGGTGTGCCATCCAAATGCTCTAACTGATAGCTCCCGGAGGCGTGAGCGGCAGTGACGCGATAAGGTCCTTCCCAGGTAGCATGTAGTTGGCCCTCGGGGGCAACTTTGCTGGCAGAATTTAGCCAGAGTACGAGGTCTCCGACGTGGAACTGTATACCCCGAACCCGGAGGTTGTAATACTGAGCAGCTTGTTGCTTGCATTTAGCTTGTCGAATGAAAGATTGCTCGCGATGATGTTCAAGCTCGTCTAAGTTGGTACGGAGTGCTTCCCCGTTAGCCTCGGGATCGAGGTGTAAGAGTCTAGGGCTGGGCACGCCCACCTCGGCAGGAATGACAGCCTCGGACCCATAGGTGAGGCTATATGGAGTCTCCCCGGTGGAAGAATATGGTGTTGTGCGATAAGCCCAGAGAACTTGCGGAAGTTCTCGGCCCAAAGACCCTTGGCCTGATCCAATCGCTTCTTTAGGCCGTTGACTAGAGTGCGGTTTGTGACTTCGACCTGGCCATTAGCTTGGGGGTGAGCTACCGAGGTGAAAACTTGCTTGATGTGCAACTCCTCGCACCAGGACCGAAAGGGATCATTTGCAAATTGTTTGCCATTGTCAGATATAATCGCACTTGGGATGCTAAAACGGCATATGATGTTACGCCAAACAAATTTTAGGATATTTTGTCCAGTAATGGCAGTGAGGGGCTCAGCTTCGACCCATTTAGTAAAATAGTCGACAGCAACTACGAGAAATTTAAGTCCCCCCGGAGCAATTGGGAACGGTCCCACGATGTCGATTCCCAATTGTATGAATAGCCAGACACTTTGTATGCCAATGAGCTCTGTTTGCGGCAGGTGTTTCACTCGGGAGTGCCGCTGACATTTGTCACACTTCGACACCAAATTGTGGGCATCATTAAACAAGGTGGGCCAGTAGTATCCCCACCGAAGCACTTTCTTGGCCAACGTCCGTGACCCAATATGACTTGCGCACGCCCCCTTGTGAAATTCCCGGAGGATATAGTCGGCTTGGACCGGGCCAAGGCATCGGAGGCTTGGCTGTAAGTATGACTGACGGTATAAGACCCCGTCGTGAAGTGTGTACTTCGGTGCTTTTAGAAGTACTTGCCGAGCAAGTAATTTATCTTCAGGCAAGGTGCCATTCCGAAGATACTGGATGATCGGGGTCATCCAATTAGGATCGGCATCAGCCAACACAGAGACCACTTGCTCACCAATCGAAGGGTGGGTAGCCTCTTCGACTATTATGTCCGGAGACACATTTGGCGGGACCGCGGAGGCCATTTTACTGAGAGTATCAGCTTTAACATTTTCTCCGCGGGGTATCTGCTGGACATCAGTCGAAGTAAAAGTTAATAAAAGCTTATGAGTTAAAGCCAGATACATTTTCAATGTATCATCTTTTGTCGCGTAGGTGCCCTTGATCTAGCTGGAGACCACCTCGGAGTCGGTGAATAGCTGGATATGCGAAGCTCTGAAGGTTTGAGTGAGACGGAGCCCAACAAGGACTGCCTCGTACTCAGCCTCGTTGTTGGTTACTTTAAACCTAAAACGCAGGACATATCTGACTTCAACGCCATTGGGACCAATGAGGAGGACCCCGACACCACTGCCCCGGGTTGCAGAGGCGCCGTCCACGTATACACCCAACTTGTTGGCTTCGGCCTCGGGGTCGGTGTGGGGTCTAGCCTTAGCACATGTGACTGCCTCGGGGTCATTGAATGGGACTTCGACCAAAAAATCTGCGAGAGCTTGACCTTTGATGGCTCGGCGAGGTAGAAATTGTATATCGTGTTCCCCGAGCTCGATTGCCCACTTGGCTAAACGTCCTGAGACATCGGGCTTGATAAGAATCTGAGGAATGGGTTGATTGGTGAGGACCCGAATGGTATGCCCTTGAAAGTAGGGGCGCAGGCGGTGGGCCGCCATGACTAGGGCCAAAACTATTTTTTCCGCCACGGAGTAGCGGGTTTCTGTCCCCTGGAGGGCTCGACTAACAAAGTACACGGGTTGTTGACTGTCGTGGTCCTCACGGACGAGGGCCGCACTAATGGCTTCATCGGCGGAGGCCAAATATATACAGAGGGGCTCTCCGGGGAGAGGCGCGGACATAGTGGGCAACTGATTGATGTGTTGTTTCAGAGCCTCAAAGGCTTCGTCGCACTGCGGAGTCCATTCAAATTTCTTCGCTTGGCACGGAATTTTGAAGAAAGGAAGCTGACGCTCCGCTGCCTTGGACAAAAAATGGTTTAGAGCGGCGAGGCCGCCGGTCAGGCGTTGGACGTCTTTCATGGTTTTCGGCGGCTGAAGATCCAACACATCCCTGATCTTGGTTGGCTTGGCCTGGAAACCGTGTTGCGAGACCATGTACCCCAGAAATTTTCTTGACCCAATGTCGAAGGTACACTTGGCTGGATTGAGTTGAAGTTATAGCATCGCAATGTGTTTAATGTCTCGACAATGTCTTGCACACACGATCTACGAGAAGGACTTTTAACAACGAGGTCATCGACATATACCTCAACATTGCGGCCGATCTGGTCTCGGAAGACGTGGTCCATGAGACGCTGATAGGTGGCTCCGGCATTTTTGAGTCCGAAGGGCATTTTCTTGAAAGCAAAGCATCCAAAATCGGTGATGAAAGTTGTTTTGATGGCATCTCGGCAGTCCATATGGATTTGGTGATATCCCTTGTACAAATCCAAAAAGCAAAGCGCCTTATACCCTGTAATGGCCTCAACTTTTTGGTCAATAGACGGTAAAGGATAGCAATCCTTTAGGCAGTGTTTGTTAAGATCGGAAAAATCAACACACATCCTCCAAGCCCCACTGGACTTCGTCACCATCACCGGATTAGAAAGCCATGATGGATAATGAACTTCAAATTGGATGTCAGCATCCACGAGTTGTTGAACCTCAGTTCGGATAGCTGCATTTCTTTCTGGGGCAAACTGTCGTCGCTTTTGTTGTATTGGCTTCACATTAGGGCCAATGTTCAGCTTATGAGTGATAAGGTCGGGAGAGACGCCTGGCATATCTAGAGGAGACCAAGCAAAGATTTCGGAATATTCCCGTAGCGTCTGAATGATGGCATTATGCAACAACGGTATGTTCACGGCGCCTACTGTAACAATTTACTCTGGCTTAGCAGGATCGAGTGGCACTTCGGCAGTATCGTTTTCGAGTGACTCAAAAGAACCCGGGGCTGACGCCGGAGTGGCTATTTGAAATTGAGGCTTAGGAGGAGGAACCTTGGTTGTCTTCTTGAGTGCAACGTACATGCACTCCTTGGAAATTCTTTGATTGCCATGGATGGCGACCTCTCCGTGGGGTGTAGGAAACTTCAATGCTAAATGGTATGTGGAACAGATGGCCTTTGCCGGAGTGATCTAATCCCGACCAAGAATCATGTTATATGGAGATGGAGAGGTGACCACATAGAAATCAACAAAGATAGTTTTTATCGTTGGATACGTACCAAGCGACGCGGGGAGGTTGATAATTCCCTCAGGTTGGACCTCTCCGTGAGTGAAGGTCTGTAATGGCCCGGGGGCAGGCCGGAGTTGTTCGCGAGGTATGCCCATTTTCTGGAAACAGTTAGTGAATATGACACTGACGGCGGCGCCATTGTCGACAAAGACTCGCTTTACGGTGACATTGGCCATGGCCATATCAATGACGATGGCATCAGTGTGAGGGGTGAGCTCGGGAACAGAGTCATCTTCGGTGAAGCTCACTGTTTCAGATTTGTGGAAACGCTTGTGGCGTGGCTCCTCGGGAGGAGGCCGTCGTGCTTCGGCTTTAAAGGCACTTCGGGAAGTCCCTGTTGGCGTGGCGCCATAGATTACATTTATAATCCCGTGGACAACATGATTCGGTGGGTTGTCCCTGGGACCGCCATGTGGTGGCGGCGGTGGCAACAATTGGGGTTGTTGCGGCTGATTTTGTTGACGATTACCCTGATCTTGTCTTTGGTAATTGGTATACCCCGACCTGTTGTTTTGCCATTGGGGTCTATTTTTTCTTGGACCTCGGTCGTTGTAACCTCCCCGACCTTGTTGTAGACCTCCGTTTTAGTTTGGCCGAGATATGTCCTCGGTCCGAACTATGTATTGCCGGAGGAAGCCTCGCTTCAAACAGTCCTCGATTTCTTTACAAAGCTCGCGACATTCTTTGGTGTCGTGTCCATGATCGTGATGATACGCACATCACTTCTCACGGTTACGTTTCTCTGCCGGAGCAGTCATTCGTGGGTACGGTCGCAAATCATTCTTGTGAACAGAAAGTATTTCTGTCCTTGATCGCGTAAGGGGCGTGAGTTGGGGGACATCACTATGAGGTTCCAACCTGTCTCTGCTCAAATGACTGAAGGCACTGGGCCGGGTACTAGTCCCGGCCTATGTTTTGTCTAGCTGTTTCTTGGTAGTATGTTTCTCCCGCTTGCGCCGAGTTTGCTCTTTAGCTTTGGCAAACCTGCTCACGATGCCAAATAGAGCTCGGGTAGTGGTTGGAGGATGTCGTGCAAGATCGGTGTAAAGAGGTCCGGCTCGGAGGCCGTTCATGAAGGCCGTGATGATAACATCATCGGATCGGCTACCTACTTTTAGGCTTTCCGCAGTGAAGCGTTCAAGAAACTGAGAGACGGTCTCCCCGTCTCGTTGCTCCAGGTTCATGAGATCGGCCAAAGTGGCCATAGGCTTGGCTCGTGTATGGAAACAAGCCCAGAACTGTTCGGCGAGATCCCGAAAAGAAGTAACGCTGCCGCGTGGCAAAGAATCAAACCAAATTCTGGCCTCATCTTGGAGATACTCGGGGAACACTTTGCAAAAGTGATGCGGCGTGCAACTTCGATTGAACATAGCATATTTGAACGCGCTCAAGAAGTTACCTGGATCCCCGGTATCGTTTTATACGGGGACCGGTGGAAGTTTAAACCCTTCGGGGAGTGGAGTGGAAAGAATCTCCTCGGAGAACGGAGTGATTATCTCCCCATCAGCATCAAGGCCTAATACCTTGTCAAGCTCGGCATCAAATTGAGCCTGCTCTTGTTCGAGAGGATCGAGTAAACGGGACCTTTCCAAGCGAGCCCGCTTCGCCGCATCTACAGGTCGACGTCGGTCTACGTCATCGTGGTCAACATAGTGGGGCCTTGAACCATTAGAACTCCGGTTCTCCCCAAGCGATACTGACCGCTGACGACGGCAATCATGCCTGGCTTTGTGAGGCGGGTCTTCATCGAGTGCGTGAGATCGATCACGACGGGGATGTCCTGCCACCTGGTTAACGCCATTATTGGCGCGCACACCGGAGTCAGCATGCCGATGATTCCATTCTTGGAATAGGGCAACGTGTTCCTGAAGGAAGGTTTGTTGTGCCTGCAGTAGTTCGAGGGTTGGTTGAGGGTCAACCTGCGCTGGCGCATCAACGGGTGCGGGATGCTGTGCATCTGCTTGCCCTGCAGGCGGATCCTGGATCTGCTGACTGGCAACCAAGGGTTTTGATCCACGGGGGGATTGCGACGAGATCGGGTTGGGCTAGCGGATTGGTGAGTGTTCACCATGACTGACGTAAATCAACTTTCAAAGATGCTAGGGTTTGCTTTTCGATCTTTCCCACAGACGGCGCCAATTGATAATGCCAGAAACCGGATATCAAACGGATTACAATCGCGGTGATAACCTAAAACAATCAAAACATGCAAGAACTTAGATGACACAAAGATTTACGTGGTTCGATCCGAAGATCTATGTCCACGGGAGAAGGCAATAACCTTCCGGGGTGTTTTCACTATTCTTCTTTGAATACCGGAGTACAGTTTTGCCAACTATATTTCTAGAATTGAAAATCGGAACCCTAAACTAAACAACAATTCTCTTATTTATACTCTACAATTGAAACCCTAACTAAATCCCTATAAATCCGCCAGTCAAATCTGCATGGCTGTTGGAAAAGATCATGGGGATCTTTTCCCAACTTCCAAAGATGCCGCGAATGGGCTTGGTTGCGTTGGGCTTACGCTTTTGGGCCCGATTAACCCGACTGGAGGGCTAGTCCGACCCGGGGAGATTGGGCCATACCTATCAATTAATGTAAACAAAATTGTTTAGGTTGCAAAATATGAAAGAAAAAACGACAATTGAGATTGATTAATGTGGCAAAGTATTGTTTAGGTTGAAAGTCTAAAGAAATATAAAATAGTTCAAGTTGATTAATTTTACTTAGTTAAAAGAAGTTTAGATTGCAACGAGTATAAATCATAGTTTAGGTAGTAAAGTGTAATTCTTTATAAAAAATATTAATAAATGTAAAATATGAGCAAATAAGGAAAAAAAAAAAGAACATTTCAAGAATAATTATAATCTGCCTCTTCTTCCACATCAGAGAAGTTATAGTCTCCGATCACATCATCATCAAGGCCTAGATTTGCTTCCCATCAATTTATAGTATCATCCGCTGGATTTTCAAGATCATCCACTGGATTTTCAGGATCATCCATCCCCTCATTCGTAGTAGCTTTAGGATCAGCTAAAACAATCGAATCGGCGGCGGTAACGGCGATTGTACTACTATTACCCCCTTTTTATGGAGAAACAGAGGCAAGAACGACATCTCTAATCTTTGTGAGACCTTCAATTTGAGCAGTAAGTGTTCAAACCCACTGAAGTACAAATGACTGATTGGTGTGGATGTGGAGCCAACATCGTGGACAATATTAGCGGGAATTTCAGCATCACTGTCGATCCAAGGAAAATCAACAAGCTGCTCAGAAGATGTGATAGTAGAATGAACATCCAAGATTGGAGGCATGACCAAGTCAAGATTTTCAGCATTAGGAGACCCAGAGAACTTAAGATGTTGAAGATCAGTGAGGGACATATGAGTTCCTTTTCTTTTTTCTTCTCAGCCAAGGCTATTATATGTCGGAAGACTATCTCACCAAAATTCACTTAACATCCAGTATTGATTTTGTAAACCAGAATTCCTTTGCTCAGGGGTGACTTTGGTGGAGTTGGTCGAAGGACACCAGTTATGCACAACAAATTTTGTGCAAACCAACGTAGATGTAAGAGAGCATGGATATCCGCATGACTTCAGGCCATTGTTGAATTCTGCTCCCGTTTATACACTTGGCCACTTCATCGATATCAACATAAACAACACCTTCAGGGTCGCTGCAAGTTTCCAACTCCTCATTGATGATTTGATGAGTAAAATTGAACCGTTTCCCTTTAACATACTCTTTTCCAAAATAACACAATTCAGGATCCTATACGACTTTCACCAGATTCATGTAGAAAAATCAAATTGTCTCCTCATGATAAGGAGAGACTGATATTACAATGGAGAGCAATCCTCTCTTCTCTAAATTTGGTACATCCCAATCTTCCTAAACTCGTTAATGTTGATCATTCTCTCTGGCTTTAATTTTCTGCTCTCATAATTTAAGCAGCATTGTACTCGAGTAAAGAAATAGAAACGTTCATCAAAAGCATGAGCGAGATCATAACTTGAATCAGAGCAGTTGACCTTTGTCCCGGTTATCTTCTTCTACCTGTGTTGGCTCAAATCTTGAGCCAACCTTGGTACCAACCTTGGCTTTACCCTTCTTTTATTCGGATCTTTCTAACATACTGTAAGATAATAACAGGGCTGGAAGGTTAAATGAATGGTTCTTCCTCATCGTACTAGCATTCTCCTCTAGAGCGGGTTCTTGCTTAACATTAAAATCCTCATCACTTTCATCGTCCAATTCGGTTAAGGACGAGGACTAGTCCACGTCCTTCTCAACATTTTCAGTGTGTTCATCAATCACTCAAAAAACATCATCATCCTCACTGTCAGTGGGTTCGTCAACCAATCTCCTAGGTGGAGGTTTCTTATAGGCCTTTGCCTTTCGGAGGGTAGCGCAGAAGACGAAGCTCTACTCGTTTTCTTTTTCTTCTTTGACGGGGCTGAATCGGCAACACCAAGCACGTTCTTTGGTAAGTTGAGAGGACCATCGTAGAGGCTCATAAATCTCATCTCCAACAGTTCTTTTCTTCCTCCCAACAACCCCCAAATCAGCACCATCAGGTGCAACAAAATTAAAGGGATAACCAGGGTCCCGTGGGAACAACATCGTAAGTGGGTTCGGAATCAGTTGTGCCCCCCTTACATTTGATCCCTTTGGTTTTCAGTTAGATTTTCATGAGCAGCAGAGGTTGTAGGTGGTATCTTTGATATCAACAGAGTTGAACCCATCAGAGTGAAGGTTGGAACCTTGAACGTAGCCAGGAACAGGATCAGCAAAGGAACAACGCATGAAGGTTTGATATAGACAATGGAAGGGATAACCCAGGTTGGGTTGGAATCCCTTGGATTGGGGACGTGTCCATAACTGAGCCAACATTTGACTCAACCTCTGTAATCGTCGAGAAGGTTGTGGTCACTGGTCGCAGAGGTTCCATTGAAATTCCCATTAGAGTTATCGTGGGATAGGCACGAGCAGTAGACGACGATGAAATTTGGCTGAAAATAACAGCCGTCGGAGCATCAATCAATTGGTTCATCTTCTCGGCCTCCATAGTTGATAACCAAAAATATGGATTTGGAAGAGACGTTTTTCTTCGACTACTGGTGGGAAAATGAGAAGAATAATAGCAATTTGGAGGTAATTTGATATTGATACTTGAGTGGGAGATAAAATAGTAACAAATCCCTATAAATTAGGATATAGTTGTTATAAACTTATACCCATTCTATAAATCCCAATAGCTCTACATCGTAGGATTTAAAATTTTAAAACCTGAAAGATCTCATCAAACACGTAATAAAATTGAGGGAGTTTAAATCCCTTGCTAAAGATATGGAAGGAAAATAGCAACATTATTGACTAAGTAAGATCGGCAAAGCTCTCTCAAAGGTTGAGGCAACCTTTTAAAGAACATATAAGAATTCAGTTTTGTTTTTCAAGGTCTCGAGAATATATTTTTGGTGCAATGAATTCTTAATCTTCCATCATCTTTTAACAAAAATACACGATATTGCTAAGTACTATGCCCTGAGCTACTTGATGATTTGGATCAAGAGAAACAGTATGAGTGGTTTTTTGATGTAGATTACTTACTGCGAGTATCGTGCCCCTAGTTTACTTCATCAGCCAAACTCTTTCCATACTTCTCTTAGCAAGGTTACACGACATTGTCAGTTTCATTGCTCGAGTTACTCAAAGAAGTATTATTCTTTGTACCAACAACTTATTCTTTTACTAACTTTTAACACAAAACAAAATTAAAACATGTTACAGTACCTATCCCCCTTGTCATGGAGAACAAATGAAGCACAAAAACTACTATATGCAACATAACACGAAACATGATAGTGCATATATGCGAAACTGATGTTACATCTAGGGTTGAGGCAACATCCAACACAACATTTACTGAATTAAACAAATACCGAGAAACTTCCTTAAGTTGAAGAATCTCTTGTGATCAAGAGCCTTAGTAAAGATGTAAGCCAATTGATTGTCAGTGGTAACACGCTCAATGTATATAATGTGTTTTTCAACTAAGTCTCTAATGCCATGATGACATATATCAATATGTTTTGTTCTAGAATGCTGAAAGGATTCTCAGAAATATCTATAGCAATAGAATTGAAACAGAACAAGGTTAGAACATTGCTTTGAAAACCGTATTCATCAAGCATATGTTTAACCACAACAATTTTGCTTATGAACTTCCAGCTGCTACATATTCGGATTTAGCAGTGGAAAATGATACACAATTTTGTTTGCGACCGTGCCAAGACATAAGAATATTACTAAGGTAAAAACATCCAATACTGGTGCTTTTCTCGTCATCAAAGTCACCTGCCCAATTGGCATCACTATAACCGACTAGATTGATGTTTGTATCTTTGGAGTACCAAATCTCCATGTCAACCGTACCTTCAACATACCTGATTAGATGTTTCACAACTCTTAAATGTCAAGCTTTTGGACATGCTTGATAACATGCACATATACATACACTATACATGATGCCAGGATAATTTGCAGTGAGATACAACAAACTATCTATCATTTATCGATACAAGGTTGTGTCAACATCTTCCCCAACATTGTCTTTACAGATTTGCTGACTTCATCCTCAGGGTTTTCATGAGTTTTCCTCCTTCCAAATTGAATCTTTTAATCAAGTTTCTAGCATATTTACTTTGTGACATAAAAATGCTGCTAGACATCATTTTAATTTGCAATCCTAGGAAAAATGTTAGTTCACCAACATGCTCATCTCAAATGTTGATGATAAAGCTCTCACAAACTCATCAAGCAATGCTTGTGAAGTTGAGCCAAACGCTATGTCATCTACATAGATTTGAGCAACAATTATAGAGGATTTCATTCGTTTAATGAACAATATTTTGTCAATCTCTTCTCTAACCAAAATCCAAATACATAAGAAATTCAGCCCAACGACCATAGCAGGCCCGAGGTGCCTGTTTTAAATTGTACAAGGCCTTTTTTTAGCCTATATATGTGATTAGGATTGAAAGGGTCCTCAAAGACCTTAGGTCGTTCAATGTATACTTCCTCATTTAATCGTCCATTTAATGATGCATCCTTTATATCCATTTGATGTAATGTTATTCCAATATGACATGCTATTGCTCGAAGTAGTCTAATTGACTCCATTCTAGCCAAAGGTGCGAAAGTTTCATCAAAGTCCATGGTACACGCGTTTATTTATGCACTTTAAGTCTGTTAAAGTGATGATTTGTGATGTTTGCGTGTATAATGAATTGTATTTAGCTTGTTTTGATGTCGTTGGTTTATTTGACGTTTGTGGTTTCGTTTTGAGCTAAATAGGTGATTTAAGACTAAGTATTTATACTCGGCCGAATGTACAACGAAGGAACGAAGTCCGGATATCAAAAGGATGGAAAAAAATGCAAGAAAACAAAAACAGAGGACCGCGACCGCGGCACATTAGCGCGGCCGCGGCCAAAGTGGAGAAAAAATAACAAAATCCCTGGCCAAGTGGCGCGGCCGCGGCACATTAGCGCGGCCGCGGCGTGTTGTTTACCGAAGAGCGGGCGCGGCCCATCTGCGCAGCCGCGGACCTATAAGGCGGCTAATTAATCCTTGGGTTACAAGATTTCTGATTTGGAGCCCAAATTCAACCCAACTTGACTTCTCCTATAAAAGGAGACCCTTATGCTCGAAAAAATGACTTCTGGACTTTACGAGGGAGCACGATTGAGAGGAATTCAAGGCGATGAACAATCGAGATCGGGAGTATTCGGGTTTTTCATTCCTTAGTTATTTAAAAAATTTGTATTTCCATTTTAAATTATCTTTTGTCACCGCCATGAGCGGCTTGTAGGTTATTTCAGTCCTTAGTCGAGTCGAACCCTTGTTTTACTATCTTGTGGTATTTACAGTGATTGTTGATCAATTGATTTCTTTAAAACGTTGTTATGCTATTTGTTTATCTTTCAATGCTTATGTGTTTATGTGCTAGATTGATCACCTAGGATTATAATTGCATAAGTAACGTTAGGTTATAATCGTAATCCGTAATTGTTACGAACCTATAGCCAATTAGTAGCAAATAGTGAGTGATATCACTAGGGTAGTATATAGCTCAGTCTGAATGGGTCCGAGCTTACGAGGTCCACACCGTGTCTATCCCGTTATCCTAGTACTCCAGGCGTCCGGTTAATGGGATCCAAAGAGCTTGTTCTGAGATCACTCAACTAGATAGACTAACCAAAGAGCTTGTTTTGGTTAGTTAATCATAAGGGATAACGAGGTTAGCAGAGCTTGTTGTTAATCTCGGGGTAGGAGTTTTGAGGTTGAAATTGGTTAATAATTGCATCTATCACAGGGTAGTAATAACTAGGGGGAGATAAGATTAAGAGTTGGGATTCGTCATTTCATAAGTAGAACCGTTTCATAATTATTTGCTTAAATTATGTTTTGGTTCATTAGTCAATAAAAGTCAAACTACAAACCTCCCATTACTATTATATACATATATTGCTAGTATTAGGATTTATTTAAAACACTATAAGTCCTCCTGCTCCTTGTGGGATCGACCCTACTTATTACTTCTACAAGCTAGAAGGGTTAGCTAGGTTTAACTAATTTTATCGCATCGCGACAGTGCGGTCAGTCCACCCCCTTAACTTGTTGGTAACCTTAAGCTACTAAGTGTGCCTTATTTCGAATAAAATTACCCATTTAATCAAATTTATTCTTAAAGATCCATTTAGTTCCAATGATATTTATATTTGAAGGTCGGGATATTAGATACCAAACATCATTGCTAGTAAATTATTTTAATTCTTCATGCATTGCACTTAACTAAAATGGTTTTTAAGTGCTTCAACAACATTCTTAGGTTCTATTAAGGAAACAAAGCATGTACAATGTACCTCATTGCATATCGAGGACATGCAAATTAACCTTACCATGTTTGGAGTTCACACTCTCACCGATTTCTCCTATCTTTTGAGATAGTGGATGGCTGCTTCTGATTCTAGCTGGAGGATCTCATCCAATAATTTGAAGATTGTGACCAGGCTTATCTTCGCTTTCAGCATTGAGTTCAATATATGAGGTAGATGTTGTTCTGATTGTTGATGTAACATCCTGGCCAACCTTTCCTTCTTTTTTCGTCTATTTTTCATCTCTTGAATCTTTAATCAAATCCTCAACATCATCCTGCTCAATATTTCCTGTAGCATCAGCATAGTCATCGAAAACAATATCTACAGACTCTTGCAAGCTCCTGCTAAGTTTATAAATCCGATATGCATGATTATTTAGAGCATGACAAAGAAAAGTGTCTTTATTACTCTTTGAGTCAAAGTTTACAAGATTTCTCTATCATTCAAGATAAAACACACAAAAAATATATTATTAGTTAAGTTTAGGCTTTATTCCTTTTAGAAGTTCATATGGAGTCATAGTCGTGCCCGATATTAAATACACACAATTTATGATGTGGCAAGCAGCGTTCAATGCTTCAACAAAAAATTGCTTAGATTGTTTTTATGGGTTGAGCATATAGGAGCAATTTCTTGTTAGGTGCAATTTTGCCTCTTAGCTACCCCGTTACGTTGCGGTGTTTCAGAGGCTATAAATTCTTGAAAAAATCCTTTGTTTTCATAAAACTCATAAAAAGATGCATTCTCAAATTCTTTTCCATGATCATATCTCGTACGAGAAATAGTGGCACTATGCATGTTCCTAAACCAAGAAAATAAGGTTTTAAACTAATTAAAAACATTTGAATTTTCACACAAAAAACTTACTCATCTAAATATAGAGAGTTCATCTACAATGGCAAATGAATATCACTTACCTCCTAAAGTCTCTACTTCTATTGAACCCATAAGATACATGTAAAGTAATTCAAAACAACGTAAGGTAAAAGAATGTTGTCCTAGATGTTGGACAACCTCGTGAGCAGCACGAGTCTGTTTACCTCTTTGACAATCCCCACAAACATATTTTTTTCTTTTCGAGTTTAGGTATACCTCTCACAACATCATTGAACATGTCTCGAGAACCCTTCCAAAATAATTAAATAATGAAAAGGTTTTCTTAACCCACAAGCATACATGAGAAGACAATGGTAGTAAATTACCGGTCCACGGGGAGGAATTCCGTGCAAATTATCTGAGTCATCAATTTAAATATGTTTAGCGAATCGAAAATTGGATATCATCTATAGCTAAGATCAGAAATAACCATAAATTGGATATAACTCTGATTCTGAGATTCCTGCTATTATTTTACCACTTGTTGAGGAGTTCGCAGATGTCTTTCCTAATGAATTGCTTGCATGTTTACCCCCTCTATGTGATCTACAACATCAGATAGATTTGATACCAGGGCGCCCCTATCTAATAGACCATTTATTCATATGAGTTTGATTGAGCATGAAGAGCTTTGACGCCAGGTCGAAGAATTGTTAACTAGGGTCCTTGTTAGAGAAAGTTTAAGCCCTTGTGATGTGCCTGCTTTGCTAAGTCCGAGAAGACCAGTAATTGTTGTATGTGTATGGACAGTCGTGTTATAAATAAAATTACAGTGCATTACCAATTTTCGATTCCATGCCTTAATGATATTTTGGATCGATTAAGTGGTGATGTGATCTTGTTCACACTTGATCTCAAGAGTGGGTACCACTAGATTCGTATCCGTCCTGGGATGAATTGAAGACGACATTTAAAATGCGTGTAGGGCTCTTCGAGTGGTTGGTGACGCCTTTTGGCCTCTTGAACGCCCCTAGTATGTTTATGTGGATAATGAATTAAGCGTTGCGATCTCTTATTGAGATATGTGTGGTCGTTTCCTTTGAATGATATTCTAATTTATGGCAAGTCACACGCTAAGCATCTCAATCATCAACAGGTTATTCTGTTGATACTTTGGGAAGAAAAGTTTTACGTTGCCATTGGTAATTGTACATTTTTATGGACTCGATTCTTCTCCTCGGTTACCACGTCTCCGGCGCTGGCATTAGCGTTGACCAACAGAAGGTATGTGCTATACGAGATTAGCTTATGCCCACGTTAATCACTGGGGTCCGAAGCTTTCACGGGCTTGCTTCTTTTTATTGTTGTTTTATCCCTCACTTCAGCATTATTATGGCACCCATCACGGATGCAACGCATGGAAAGATTTTTTTCCTGGTCTCCTACGGCGGATTCTGCGTCCCGTGCTATCAAACAAAAATTAACACATGCCCCTCTTTTGGTACTTCCGGATTTCTTCACTCATTTTGAACATTATTCAGATGCTTGGAAAGTGGGAATTTGCGATGTTCTTTGTCAGGGTGGTAAACCCGCTGCCTACTTTAGTGAGAAACTATCTAGTGCTCATTCTCGCTATAGTACTTATGACGTCGCATTTGATGCGGCTGTTCATGTTATCCGTCATTAGCGACACTATCTATATCAGAGGGAGTTTGTCCTTTACATGGATCATAAGGCGTTGAAACATCTTCATAATCAGGATGCCCTTTCCGCTCATCATGCCAAGTGGGCAAATTTTCTTCAGCAGTTCACCTTTATTGTTCGTCATCACTCCGGCTCATTGTGATAGAGTGAAGATCCGGGAGTAAAGAAAGAAATGATATAATAAACGATAATCCTCAAAAGAGGCCCAAAGACAAAGCTCTACTACAACCAAAGTTGTAGAATACCAATTATCTAGATAATCTTAACTACGTCTAAAGCCAACTATATATAATAGCCAAAAAAATCGTAACTATCTCTAAAGCTAACTAAATATAATAACCAGACAGACCCATGAAAAAAGCTCATAATTTATAAAAGATTAAAATAAATAATTAAAGATATAAAAGACCTAATCTAATAACTCCAACAAGCCCACCTAAACATGCATGATCGGATGAGCTCTATCACTTTGAACTGGGTTGCAGATGCTTTGAGTGGGCGTCAGTGCCTCCTCACACATATGCAGGTACATATTTCGGGCTTCGAAACTTTTAGTGACTTGTACGAGGAGGATGCAATTTTTTGGCCCATTTATCACCACCTTACATGGCGGATCATCTGGGGATTATCGTCTCCTTGATGCATTTCTTTTTAAAGGAGCTCAACTATGAATTCTGTCTAGAAGTTTGTGTCTGAAAATCATTACTGAAATCCATAGAACAGGCCACGTGGGCCACGACCGATCAATCAAAATCCTCTTCCGGTGCTTCTTTTGCCCACGGCTCTTGGAGACGTGTCTTATTTTGTTTCTCGTTGTCGTGTGTGCTACGTTTCTAAGGGCACGACAACTAATGCTGGCTTGTATCTATCGCCCGCTCCCCGTATCTTCTCGACCGCGGGTAACAATTAGCATAGATTTCGTTTTGAGTTTACCTCGAACACAACGTGGGCATCGATCCATTTTTTGTGGTTGTTGACAAATTCTTGAAGATGGTACATTTTATTTCTTGTAAACGTACTGCCGATTTGTCCGTGTCGCACAGTTATTTTTCAAGAAGTCTTCCATTTTCATAAACTTCCTTTGTCTATTGTTTTAGATCGAGATTCTTGCTTCCTTAGTCATTTTTGGAGGACTTTGTTGGGAATGACCAACATTGGCCTGTATTTTAGCAGTGCTTATCGTCCTCAAATAGATGGGCAGGTCGAGGTTGTCAATCGTTCGTTGGACAACATGTTACGTTGTTTAGTGGGTGATAATATACAAACTTGGGAAATGAAGCTTAGTTCAGCCGAGTTCACCCATAATTTGGCTCTTAATCACAGCATTGGTTTTTGTCCTTTTCTCGTAGTGTATGGCGTCCTCCCTAGAGCACCTGATCTTGTTACTTTGTCATCCGCGAAGCCCGAGGACATCCACGCCTCTGATCTAATCAAGGAGCTTCAAGAGTTGTACACTACTACACTGATTCACATCGAGTCTTCAAATGCTTGTTACAAGTGTACGGCCGACACTAAGCGACGCGATGTTTAGTTTGAAGTGGGGGATTTGGGTCGTGTTGACCAAGGATCGGTTTCCATTACACGAGCATAACAAGCTTGCTTCGCATAAAATTGGTCTTGTGGAAATTATTGAGAAATTCAATCATAATGCTTATCGCTTTTGACTGCCGAACCATGATGTGTTCAATGTTAACCATTGGTGTCTTTTGCGGGAGACAATGCATCTGGACATTAATAAAGCGCAATCCGGTATCCAAGAAACTCAACGAAAATCAATGCAAGAAATATGAAAAAAACACAAGATGTACGTGGTTCGATCCGGAGATCTACGTCCACGGGCTCAAAAATGGCACATGCCGAGGTGTTTCTTTTCACTATCCTCCTTCAGTTTACACGTAACAGTTTTAGAATACAAAACGCGAACCCTAATTCCGAGTTTCATTCTCCTATTTATACTATTCAATCCTGAACCCTTACTAACTCCCTATCATCGCGCCTCTTTTCCGTTGCATGGAAGTTGGGAGCAGATCGTGGGCCTTGAATCGCGGAATACGCTGCAGTTGGGCCGCACCCATTAGGCCACATTATTTGGGACGCATACTTCTGGGCCGGTTAATGGGCCGGGGTATTCGGGTCGGGTTTACTTGGTCCGAAGTGTCAACCCGACCCGAAGTGACTGGGCCATACCTATCAGATGCCCCCCCCCAGCCGGAGCGAGGAAGGAGCTTCGGTTATGACTAGGGTGGAGCTGTAAGCAAGATGAGCCGTAGTCACTGGTGAGCCGAAGTACTTTTGGGAGGCCGAGAATTTTCGGAGTCGGAGTTGATCCGTGGTGAAGTCGGCGGGGGCCGAATCAAACGAGGCTGAACATCCCCGAGGTGATAGCGAGGGCCCAAGCACCCCGAAGGCGATAAAGTGTGGCGAAAGAAGACAGCAGTCTGGCCGTGGTGAAGGAGGCACCGGAGTGCTGTCCAAATCTTCCTGGTCAAGAATGGGGTTGATGTGATTGGCGGCGCCATTATGAGAGAGAGAGGTGTGAAGTGACACGCTCTGCGATTTCAATGAACATGTTCCCCAAGCGCCTTGGGAACCGTAAAGCGCGTGATTAGCACGTCCAAATCTGAAACACTGAATTTGAATAGGTCGTATCAGGACCGTTGGTTCTTTGAGTATATATTTGGAATAATGGCACAGTATACTTCATCTTCTTCATTGCGATTTGCCAGTTTTAGAAAGCGGGAAAAAAGGAGAATTCTGTGCGCCTGTGATTCATCTCAAATTCAAAACCTCTCAAACTCAAACCAAGTAAGTATGCCTTCTTCATCCTCTTCTTCCTCTGTTAAAGAAGTAGGGACCCAGAGCTCCCCGTTAGATGTGCCACCCATTCGCTATGTTATTCCAGAGAGGAGCGAGATTAGGACCGTGGAAAGAGCCGACGGCAGGGAAACCAACGTTAGGATCGTCGGTTTTTATGAATGTACGGAGAATGACCTTGAAGTGTCCACTGTAGCGTCGCGGATGACGCGAGTGCAGATAGAGACCTTAATCCCCTCCTTCTATTTCCCATTTAATTTAGAATATATAGTTCCGGATCCCGGCGATAGGGCCTGTTGTCCCCCGCAGGGTTTCATTGGTGTATATATAGATCCGTTAAAAATAGGTTTGAGATTCCCCCTTTGGGACATAGTTATCCGGTTACTGAGATATTATAACATCGCCTTGAGCCAATTAGCGCCGAACGCGATTAGGCAAGTAGTCGGGTTCACCGTAGTATGCAAGAATTCCGGGGTGGAACCGACCGTAGAGTTATTTAGGTATTTTTACCAATTGAAAGCATTCGGGAAATCCAAGGGGTGGTACTCCTTCAGTCCCCGAGCACGAGGTGGTTTCAAGGTACAAAACCCCAGTAAGGTGGAGGGGTGGAAGGAGAAGTTCATTTTTGTGAAGATCGGAGTGGCCCTCCCGAGGTGGAGTAGGGAGGAAGTGCTAGATACTGCCCCGGTGGGGGACCCGGAGGCCGAGGTGGTGGATATATTCCGTGCAGTGGGGACTTTCAAGACCCTGTGTACTGAGGAAGAGCTGGAGGAGGCTGGACTGAGCCCATATTATTCAGGTGATGCGGCGGGGATGTCCACCCAGGGTCAAGAGTCGGGAGCCGGGGTTTCCGAGGAGGGTAGGAGTTCTCATATTTGTTTAAAAATTGTTGCCTTGTGCAGGACTAACTCGATTTCTGTATGCAGTGGGACGCTTCGGGAAGGAACCAGCGGGGAGCCCCACAGTGGCTGCGGCAGCCAAGAAGAAGGGAAGAAGTGCTGAGGTGTCTCCCCGGGGGAAGATGTCACCTATTGCGAGACCCTCCATGGGGCCAGAGGAGCGAGTGGTGGCGGCGGGGTCCACCCCCGGAGCAAAGAGGAGGTCGGAACCATCCGGGACACCTCCGGCATCAACCAAAAGACTCCGCACCAGGGAAAGTGTAGAGGTAAATCTGAAAGTTCCTGTTGGTTGTTGTATGTGTGAATGACGTATACATGACCAGTATTGATTTCTGTCTTTTATCTTTTGTGATGGCTAAAGGAGCAAGGGCCCCCAAGTCTGCTGGGATTGGAGGGGGCAGACGCCGAGGAGCTTTTGCAGTTGGTGCGGGGGATCATGGAGTTGGGCCGGAAAAACGAGAAGGAGGCCAAAGAAGAGCTGGCCGCGGTGGTAAGGGATCTGCGCGCGCGCAACGACAGGCTAACTCAGGATCTGACCGAAGCGCGGAAGAGGGCGGCTTTGGTAGAGAATGAAGTTGTGCGTCTGCGCGAGGTGGAGGCGGAAGCCGGAGCCCTTCGTGGAGAAACGGCTCAGCTGCGGGCAGAGATGAAGGCCTAGGAAGCGGCGATTGTCGAAGGTCAGGAGGCAATGCTGAAAGCGTTTGCCGAGAAATTACTCCAGACGAGCACATTTCTTGACTTTCAGACTAACTTCGTTGCTGTCGGGGACACGGCCACGCGATCGTTGTTACTGGAGCAAATCAAAGAAGTCTACCCGAATGTGGACGTATATCGTCCAGAGTTCGGGTATGACTATAATGTTGTGGCCGGGGTGGAGGAGGCCTACTACAAAGCTCTAACGCACCTCCCGGAGTGGCCCCTTGTAAAAGCTCTGGCAGAGAAGAAAGTAATATTAAGGGCCGAGGAGGTTGCAAGCTGTGAGGTGGACCAAGACCAGGAATTCCTGGCATTCCGCCGCGGCGAGTTCACCTCTGGGCCCCGAAACAAAGAGCCACCCCCCCCCCCCCCCCCGTATAGAAGCTGCTGCAGTTGCCGTAGAGGAGGCAGGAACAGCTGAGGACCGACAGGAGGAGGTGCCCGAAGAGGCCGAGGGGACCGAGGAGGAGGTCAGTCGTTCCCCTCAAATTTGATGTAGTAGATAATAGGAGTAAATGTAAATCCCTTGTACCGGACCATGGATAATGTATTCTGATTGTGTTGAAAATAAATTTTGTTGATGAACTGAGTTGCCGTTCATTGTTTGTTTGAGGTTGATTTCTCTTGTTGATTCCGTTGCTTGTTCAGGATACCGCGGAATTGCATGACACGATAAAGAAGCTCATGCAATCATTAGAGTGGTTCCGCGGAGAGAAGAATAACTTGCAAATGCAAGTAGTGCCGAGTCTAGAAAAGCGGGCGGCCGCGGCGGAGAGGAGGGCGAAGGAGGCCGAGGAGAGAGCCAGGGACCAGGAGTTGAAGTACCTGGCGAAAGTTGCTGAATTGGACCGAGTACTCATCCATCAAAGGGAGTATGACCGGATACTGACTGAGTTCGGCCTACTGACTTTTGAGGAAGTTGAGGAGCGGGTCATAGAGATTCAAGGCGAAATCTCAGCGTTGATGGCGAAGGATCCGGCCGAGTCCTCGGAACTTACAAGAAAACGAGAGGTGCTGGAGTTATTGCTCGGCATGTATGAGGGACTGAAAGGCCGCGGCAGGTGGCGGCCCACAGCCGAAGAATATATCGCGGGCCCTAGCCGGAGCCAAGGTACTTCAAAAACCCCCCGGAAGGGTAAAAAGAAGTCGGCGAGTAAAATCCAAGGAATTGTAATCCGGGAGCCAGCTCCGGTGACTACAGTTGAAGAAGAGCCCGTGGTCGTCGCCGAAAAAGTAGTCGAGGAGCTGGCCAAAGAGATCGAGGTAATGGACCCCGGTGAATGGGATCCTGTGAAGTGGGCCCAAACACCGAGGGCTACCCCGCAGCAGAGTCCTCAGACTCGCACAAGGGACGAAGCCCCCAGGCGAGGGCCAAGGATGACTCCGCGACATCCAAGGGCCCGCGGAGGGGAGAGAGCCGGAGCTCAAGGCCGAGGAATGACAGAATCCCGTAGGACCTGGAGGAGGTCCGGGAATAGATCTCAACGCCGGAGCGCCGAATACTGGCTCGGAGGCCGTAGATAATTGTAAAGAAAAACCTCTTCTTTTTTTTTTTTTTGAAGTCTTATGTAAAAAACTTTTTGGCTTTAATCGAGAAAATGTAACGGACCGTTTTAGTGTGCAAAGTTATGTAAAGGAAGACCATGAGGTGTTAACCAGAAATAAGAATTGCTTTATCGGGTGTTCGGGAACACGACATGGACAGCGCCAATTAAAACCTCCCCGGATGGATCGGGCGGGAGTAAAACACCTTTTCGGTTATACAGGCGAGAGAGGATATGAGTCCGGGGACGAAATGTGAATCTCCCCGGACGGACCGGGAAAGAGATCCAATTGTCCGGAGACGAGTAATAATAGTACGACTACGTTAGGGCGTCCCCGTAACGCAGAAGAAAGTACAGTACAATGTACAAGTAAAGAAATTTTATTCAATGTTGAGTGCCGGAGCAACATAAAGAATACAAAGAAAAATAGCAACGAAAAAGAAGTGTACAATGAGCATAAAGATAAGGATGATACTTGTCATTTGGTGTTCACAGATAGAAGCGTCTTAAGTTGGTAACATGCCAGCTTCGGGGAATCGGGGTTCCATCGAGATGCTCTAACTGGTAGGATCCGGAATCGTGTACAGCAACGATGCGATGAGGACCTTCCCAAGAAGCGTGTAATTTCCCCTCGGGGGCGGCTTTGCTGGCTGAATTGAGTCGAAGTACTAGGTCCCCGACATTGAACTGAGTGCCCCGAACCCGGAGGTGATGATACTGAGCTGCACGTTGTTTACACTTGGCCTGCTGGATGAACGATTGATCACGACGATATTCGAGCTCATCCAAATTTGTACGAAGAGCTTCGTCATTATCCTCGGGAGTCAAAGTTACGAGTCGGGGGATCAGTATGCTGATTTCCGCCGGGATCACAGATTCGGAGCCATAGGTCAGACTGTAGGGGGTCTCCCCGGTAGAGGTATGTGGCGTTGTGCGATAAGCCCATAGGACATGCGGAAGATTTTCGGCCCAAAGACCTTTAGCACGATCCAGACGTTTCTTTATACCCGCAAGGAGTGTACGGTTAGTGACTTCCACCTGACCATTGGCTTGAGGGTGAGCTACCGAGGTGAAAATTTGTTTAATATGGAGCTCCTCGCACCATGATCGGAAGGGATCATTGGCAAACTGTTTGCCGTTATCCGAAATAATAGTGCTCGTTATGCCAAAGTGACATATAATATTTCGCCAGACGAACTTCAATATGTTTTGACCAGTGATGGCAGTAAGAGGTTCGGCTTCTACCCACTTAGTGAAGTAATCTACGGCGACAACCAGAAATTTCAATCCCCCCGGAGCGACTGGGAACGGGCCGACAATATCGATTCCCCATTGGATAAATGGCCACGCACTCTGAATTTCAGTGAGCTCGGTTTGTGGCAGATGCTTCACACGAGAGTGCAGTTGACACTTGCTGCACTTGGTCACCAAATCGTGGGCATCGTTAAATAAGGTTGGCCAATAATACCCCCATCGAAGAATTTTCTTGGCCAACGTCCGTGAGCCGATGTGACTGGCGCAGGCCCCTTCGTGAACCTCCCGAAGAACCTGATCGGCCTGGGCAGGAGCGAGGCACCGGAGATTTGGTTGTAAGTACGACCGCCGATATAAAATCCCATCATGGAATGAGTACCTGGGTGCCTTAAGAACTATCTGCCGAGCTCGCAGCTTGTCATTAGGAAAATTTCCATCCCGGAGATACTGAACAATAGGAGTCATCCAATTCGGATCACTATCGATCAATGCCGAGACCGTTGCCTCATGAATCGCCGGATGAAATATATCTTCGACCATAATTTCCGGAGATACATTAGTGCGAACCGCGGAGGCTAATTTACTGAGCGCATCAGCTTTGGCATTCTGTGTGTGTGGTACCTTCTGGATAACAACCGTATCAAAAGTTGACATAAGTTTGAGTGTTAAAGCGCGATACCTGATCATCGTTTCATCCTTAGCGACATAAGTACCCTGGATCTGCTTGGACACAACCTCGGAGTCCGTGAAGAGCTCAAGATGGCAGATAGCTAAGGATTGAGCGAGCCGGAGCCCAGCGAGAACTGCCTCGTATTCTGCCTCATTATTGGTCACCTTAAATTTGAATCGAACAACATTCTTAACTTCAACTCCCTCGGGGTCAATGAGAAGCACCCCGGCACCACTTCTGCGAGTTGTGGATGCACCGTCCACATATAATTGCCACTTGCGAGGTGTGGATTCAAGAGTAGCGGGGTGATGATTACCATTGTCTGCAGAAGATTCATGATTATCCCCTGGGGTCTCGGCCAAAAAGTCTGCAAGCGCTTGACTCTTGATAGCTCGACGGGGAAGAAATTGAATATCACACTCTCCTAATTTGACAGCCCACTTGGCGAGGCGCCCTGACACCTCGGGCTTGACAAGAATCTGACGGATGGGATGATTGGTTAGAACCCGTATTTCGCGCCCTTGGAAATATGGCTGCAAACGTCGAGCCGCCATGACGAGTGCGAGCACTGTTTTTTCCAACATGGAGTACCGTGTCTCCGCCCCGTGAAGTACTCGGCTTGCAAAATACACCGGATGTTGAACACCAATGACTTCTCGCACAAGAGTGGCGCTAATGGCTTCCTCAGCGGAAGCCAAATATATATAGAGCGGCTCTCCGGAGAGAGGAACTGATAGAGTGGGCAGTTGCTGTATATGACGCTTTAAAGCCTCGAAAGCCTCGGTGCACTGCGGAGTCCACTCAAATGACTTCGCCTGTCTCAAAATTTTGAAGAATGGGAGTTGTCGCTCTGCTGCTTTAGACAAAAAACGGTTTAAAGCCGCCAAACCACCCGTGAGGCGTTGAACGTCTCTGAACGTCTTTGGTGGTTGCAGATCTAACACATCCCGAAGCTTGGCTGGATTGGCCTGAAGGCCATGCTGCGAAATCATATACCCGAGGAAATTTCCGGAACCAACGCCGAAGGTACATTTTGCCGGATTAATTCGCAACTTGTAACGCCGCAGAGTACGCAACGTTTCAACAATGTCTTGCACACATGAAGAATGTGAGGCGCTTTTTATGACCAGATCATCAACGTAAACCTCAACATTACGGCCTATTTGATCGCGAAACACGCGGTCCATGAGACGTTGATATGTGGCCCCCGGCTCACGCGTTCTTGAGCCCGAGGGACATTTTCTTAAAAGCAAAACACCCAAAATCAGTGATAAATGCCGTTTTGAGGGCATCCTGACGATCCATGAAGATTTGATGGTATCCCTTATACAAGTCTAAGAAACAAAGCGCCACATGCCCAGTAATGGCTTCGGCCTTTTGGTCGATGGAGGGTAGAGGATAACAGTCCTTCGGACAATGTTTATTGAGGTCGGAAAAATCGACACACATCTGCCATGCCCCGCTGGACTTTATTACCATCACTGGATTGGACAACCAAGAAGGGTAATAAACTTCGAACAAGATATCTGCATCTAAAAGTTGTTGTACCTCGATTCGAATGGCCGCATTTCGCTCCGGAGCGAATTTCCTTTGTTTTTACTGTATAGGCTTAACGCTGGGATCGATGTTCAGCTTGTGGGTTATTACATCAGGAGAGACCCCGGGCATATCCAAAGGGGACCATGCGAAGACATTGGAATACTCTTGCAAGATCTGGATGATGGCATGATGTAACCACGGCACATCCACGACACCGACAGTTACTGTTTGTTCAGGCTTGGATGGATCGAGCGGCACCTGGACAGTGGTGTCCCCCAATGATGTACATAAATGGGGTTCAAAAGTTGATGATGCCACCTGAAGTTGCTATTTGGGAGGAACCTTGGTTGCCTTTTTGAGTGCGACGTACATGCACTCTTTAGAGACCCGCTGACTGCCGCGGATAGCCACTTCGCCGTGGGATGTGGGAATTTTAGCGCGAGGTGGTATGTGGAGCATATGGCTTTGGCGGGAGTAAGCCAATCCTGACCCAAAATCATATTATACGGGGACGGGGAGTTAGCCACGTAAAAATCCACAAAAATGGTTTTTATCGCCGGATAAGTTCCCAGAGACGCCGGGAGATTGATAACGCCTTCTGGCTGGACTTCACCCTGGGTGAAAGTCTGCAATGGCCCGGGGGCCGGCCAAAGTTGCTCCCGAGGAATCCCCATTTTTTGGAAACAGTCGGCGAATATAACACTCACTACGGCTCCATTGTCTACGAAGACTCGCTTTATTGTAACATTGGCTACAGCCATGTCGATGACGATGGCATCAGTATGGGGTGTAATCTCTGAAACCGGGTCTCTATCTGTGAAACTGACAGTTTCGGATTGATGGAGGCGCTTATGACGTGGCTCCTCGGGAGGAGGACGGCGAGCCTCTGCCTTCAAAGCATTTCGCGAAGCGCCAGTGGGGAGGGCCCCATATATCACGTTTATGACGTGAGTAGGTGCATTGTCTCCGGGTCCTCCCGGAGGAGGGGGTGGTGGCAAAAAACGAGGTTGTTGATGATTGCCAGGGTCTTGCCGTGCATAATTGTTAGACCCCCGGCCGATTATTCTGCCACGGCGGCCGGTTTTGTTGCGAACCCCGGTCGTGATAACCTCCGCGGTTGAGGGACGAACCCCCATTCTGATTTGTCCGAGGCTTTTCATCTGTCCGAGCAATATATTGTCGCAAGAGACCTTTCCTTAAACAATCCTCAATTTCCTTGCCGAGCTCTCGGCACTCCTCCGTCTCATGCCCATGATCACGGTGGTATGCACACCACTTTCCTCGGTTTCGCTTTTCAGGCGGGGCAGTCATCCGCGGACAGGGCCGTAAATCATTCTTGTGAACAGAAATAATTTCAGCTCGCGATTTTGTCAGCGGGGTGAATTGTGGAATATCCCCTCGAGATTCTGAACGCCCCTAATTCAGACGAGAAAAGGCACTAGGTCGTGTGCTGGGCCCAACCTGTGCCCTATCGGACTGCCGCTTGCTAGCATGCTTCTCACGCTTCCGACGAGTCTGCTCCTCGGCCTTAGCATATCTGCACACAGTATTAAACAGTGCTCGGGTTGTGACCGGCGGATTACGAACCAACTCGGTGTAGAGTGGTCCGGGACGGAGACCATTCATGAATGCATTGATGATAACATCATCCGAACAGCTTCCTACCTTAAGACTCTCCGTTGTAAAGCGGTCAAGAAATTGGGTAACGGTTTCGCCGTCCCGTTGTTCCATATTCATGAGATCGGCCAAAGTAGCCATGGGCTTTGCACGTGCTTCGAAACACGCCCAAAAGTGTTCGGCAAGTTCTCTAAAAGAGGATATGCTATTACGAGGGAGAAAATCAAACCAAACCCGAGCCTTGTCCTGAAGATACTCGGGGAAGATCTTACAGTAGTGAAGATATGTGGTATGAACGCGGCTGAGCATGTTGTGCCTAAAAGCTCCAAGAAAATTGGCTGGATCTCCCGTGCCGTCGTAAGGTGGAATGGCAGGCCTTTTGAACCCTTCGGGAAGGGAGGTGGCCATGATTTCTTGAGAGAACGGTGTGATAATGTCCCCATTGGCGTCAAGGCCTAGGATTCTGTCTAGTTCGACATTGCGTTGAACTCGCTCATACTCCTGAAGATCTAGAGTATGAGGATTGGCATAACGAACTCTTTTAGCCACGTTAAGTGGACGGCGGCGATCGGCATCTGCAGGTTCGTCGTTGCGCTGTCTCGATCCATTAGAACTCCCATGGTCCTCGGGAGAACCGGGTCGTTCCCGTCGCCGATCCTGACACCCGCGGTGCACTGGATCTTGTCGGCCGTACGAGTGCTGACGATGTGGATGCACTGCGGGATTGGTAGCGTGTCCGGCAGGTCCATCAGGATTCAGGCGATTGGCCGCCCAGTCTTTGAGAAGATGAGCATGTTCTTGTAGGAAAGCCAGGAGTAGTTCTGGAGTCATCTGAATATTAACCTGCGGCCGTGCGGCAGCGGGATTAGAGTTTTGCATGTCTTGTGGGGGTAGAGGTAAAAACTGGTTGTCCGGATTCATAACCGGGCCTTGGTTGCCCTGATGATGAGATGTATCCCGCATCGGCGATTGCCTCGGCGGAAAAACTTGATCCACGGGTGGATCTTGGTTGATCTGATCACCTTGGCGAGACTGATTTAAGCGAGTAGTCACCATAGTATACCAAATACAATATCAATATCACAACCACTTGCGTTCCCACAGACGGCGCCAATTAATAAAGCGCAATCCGGTATCCAAGAAACTCAACGAAAATCAATGCAAGAAATATGAAAAAAACACAAGATGTACATGGTTCGATCCGGAGATCTACGTCCACGGGCTCAAAAATGGCACCTGCCGAGGTGTTTCTTTTCACTATCCTCCTTCAGTTTACACGTAACAGTTTTAGAATACAAAACGCGAACCCTAATTCTGAGTTTCATTCTCCTATTTATACTATTCAATCCTGAACCCTAACTAACTCCCTATCATCGCGCCTCTTTTCCGTTGCATGGAAGTTGGGAGCAGATCGTGGGCCTTGAATCGCGGAATACGCTGCAATTGGGCCGCACCCATTAGGCCACATTATTTGGGACGCATACTTCTGGGCCGGTTAATGGGCCAGGGTATTCGGGTCGGATTTACTTGGTCCGAAGTGTCAACCCGACCCGAAGTGACTGGGCCATACCTATCAGACATGAAGCTGAACTCGATTAGAGGACAGAGAGAATGATAGAGATGAAGCCGTGCTATACCTTGAGAAGCAAGACCCGATCGTGATGAAATAAGCTGGAGTCGAGCGTTTTATTGCTTTTATTTTTATTTGCATGATTAGTATTTTTGTTGCATCTTTTTATGTTGAATTCGAGTATGGGTAGTAATTATGTTTCACGCATGACATTATTTGGATTTGGATGATTATAAAATTAAATTAGGATTTCCCCTTCTTGCCTATCTCTATGGTATTCTGTGAATTAACGTAAGATATAAGGCGTGTTTGTTTAATCTATACGGCTGCTGCACCAAGTAGCAATTATGATATTAAATAATGTAATAAGGATTGAAAACGTAGAACAAAAAACAAGGAAACCAATCAGTAAAAGAAGATACCTGCAGATTTGTGGTTAGCTGTTTTAAGTCTGGTTTGATGAGGCATAAACCCAAGATGGTTTGTTTATCGTGTCTTTTCAGTTGTTTCAGAAAAAATTTAGGGGTCCTCATTTTGTAGTTAGTTAACTTTTATCAAGGACTCGGTTGATTGAAGATTTTTTTTATTTATGGTTCTTGGTACATGATAAATAAGTTAATCAATACCTCATTTTATTAACAATTTTTCTCATAGTATTTCATAATATTTATATTCATTACCATTATCGTTGATGATTTGCAATCAAACCGATCCTTAGTTGTTATTATGTAAAACTTGAAGACGCCGACGAAATTCATCTTACACATCTAATCTAATTTATAAAGAAATACAGGTGCTGTTAATTTTGTGAGTTTTCCACCATAAACTATAGTATTTGTTCAATTTAAAAAAAGAATTGCATGACAGAAGTGCAACACAGAATCGAGTTCTCGTTACGTCCAAGAAGCACATGCTCATACCACTCTACCGTTGTTTACATTATTATACTATATATTAATTAATTCGAGATTTGGTCATACATCGTATATCTCGACCCTTTGAGATGCTGATTCAACTTTTAGCCTTAAAAATATTATTCGAGATGAATGAGATTTTAAGTCTACACTACCCTCTAATTCATTGTATATATTATGATTGAAATTATAAGATATCTCATGACTTGGTAGTGTCCCCGACATAGTCATTCTTGACAAACTGATTACAAATTTATGTTTCTTATTTTTTGTTTCTATTAAATTCTCTATAATTACACTCTAATTCCACCTTGTAATATGATAGCACAAGCATAGCACCACAATAAACACAGAAACACATCACACTAATCACATCATCTTTAAAATTGCTCCGAATTGAGAATATGAACACCATGAACACAATACTACAATATTTACAGCACTTTTTAAGATATTAATAATTATTCTTTTGACAAATTCACATTACTTTTTAAATCATTATTTTTTTCCTTTT
The DNA here is from genome assembly GCA_958295605.1 of Ajuga chamaepitys. Classification (NCBI taxonomy): domain Eukaryota; kingdom Viridiplantae; phylum Streptophyta; class Magnoliopsida; order Lamiales; family Lamiaceae; genus Ajuga; species Ajuga chamaepitys. Next base: position 20,349,026 of record OY282506.1, on the reverse strand, counting down.
AATAAATCCTATGCAGTACCACAATAACAAAGTACCTCACGTCACTTTTGAAGACAATTAACTTTTTCTTTCCCAAAAGGTATGTTTGCTTATGAATTTAATAGAGCGTGAAAAATTTGAATGTGCAAATCCTAGGGCTTGTAAATCTAAATGATGATGATGTAAATTTGTGTTTGTTCATGAATGAAATAGGGTAGGATTCCCCAAAATATGCAATGCTGGAAATAGAGCGAGGTCTAGATAGAGTAATATAAAGAGAGTTTAAGTGGATTAAATAATCTCAATTTTAAGTCTCTACCCAAACGCAAAATTGGATTCACACGTAATTTTTTTAGTTCCAATTGCCTAATATTTCAGAATTAACCGATTGATTCTTAAACTATTACAAAACCTTACCTTAAGGTCCCTAAAAAATATATAAAATATTTGTAATTACTGATATGCTTCAAAATGGTATTGTAACCTATATTTTATAGAAGAGTCAATAACAAAATCCAGTCTGTACTATTTGCATTTTGACACTTTGGAAACTAATTTTTTTTTACTGATTGCAACTCGTACTCCACGTTTTTCAACTTTCGGCAACATCTTTTGGCAAGAAAATTAAAAAAATATCAAAAAAATAAAAATAAAAATAAAATAAAATTATCTAAAAAATCTGAAATTATTTCTAAAACTATAAAAAAAATATTTAAAATATCTTAAAATTAACTTGAGGTGGTTGAATTATTTTTAAGAATATCAATTTTATTTAAAAAGTTTAAATTAACTTTAAAATTAAAAAACTACTAAAATTATTTAAAAAAATCTAAAATTATTTCTAAAACTACAAAAGTTCATTTGAAATATCTTAAAATTACATGTGCTACAATCTATATTTCTATTGAAAAAATAAAATTAACATACAGTAAAACCTCTATAAATTAATAACCTTGGGACCATGAAATTTTATTTATTTAGAGAGATATTAATATATCGATAAATTAATATTTTATTAATTAAAAGAGAGACTTTTTAAATTCAGCAAATTTAGTACATATGTATTGATAATAAATGAATTCATATATGTTTCATTGATTATATTCATGCATCAACCAGTTCTTTGTAACTAATTAAATATATTCATGCATGATGAATGAAACATATACTATATAAATCTCAATATGAAATAAAATAATTCATAACACCCAACCATGTCTTCTCATCTAAAAGGCATCGCAAAATCATCCATGAATGATCAAATGCGTAAAGCATTGTGTGAGTATAAGAGAGACCATCCCACATGCACTCAAGAAGATTTACAAGAGTGGGTTGATGAAAAATATCGTTTGAAAATTAGTCAAGGTACAATATCAAACACTCTCAAGAGATCATCGGAGTACCTTTCAGCTAACTTTGAGAAGGGTGGGGATATTAAGCGACACAAATCGGAGAAATATCCAGTTATGGAGAAGGTTCTTTATGAATGGTTTCTTCAGTACCAAGATCGAGTCAACATGACCGAAGAGCTTATTTTGGAGAAAGCAAAGGATATAATGAAGCTTTTGTATCCTCAACACCCTCCTGAACATCAATTTTCTCAAGGTTAGCTTGAAAAATTCAAGGTAAGACATGGTATTAAATCATTCCGTCGTTTTGGAGAAAGTGGTTTGGTTGACATGCAGGACATGGAAATGAAACTGGAGGCTATAAGGGAGAAAATAAACCAATTTTCCCATGAAGGATGTTTTTAATTTGGATGAAACAGGTCTGTTTTACAGGTTACAAGCTGATCACTCTCTTGCAACCAAGCAACTTGAGGGAAGAAAGCAAGACAAAGAGAGGCTTACAATTGTTATTTGTTGCAATGAGGATGGTTTGGAAAAAATTCCTTTATGGATTATTGGAAAATATGCAAAGCCACGTTGCTTCAAAAAATAAAATTGAAAAACCTCTATAAATTAATACTCTATAAATTAATAAACTCTCTAAATAATAAAATCTTCCGGTCCCGACTTGGGCCTTTGTAAAAAATCATCAAATTCGATAAGATAATAATTTTTCGGAAAATTCCTTTATAAATATTAGGTCCCATTAAAATTCTAAATTAATAATTCATAAATATCACAATTATAAATATTATGGTAATTTGCTAAAATATGAATCTATTGTTATTTGATTTTTCTTAAAATTTAAATCTAATTGGATTTCATCCCTAACTTTTTTAATTGCAGCCAAGAGTTCCGGTGTCGAGTTCTCTAGCTGCAACAAAAAATTGTGAAGAGTTGTTGTCGCGCTCAAAGCCTCCTTTCTCGTGACTGGTTCCAACGGTATTGAATCATCTTCAGCTTCATCATTAGTAGGATCTTCAATAATACCAACAACAATTTTCTCTAAACTTTGAACCATTGAACATTCATCATTTTCACCCGGATAGTCCACCAATTTGTTGACGTCCATTTCATTGCGATAACCAACATCCTTAACCATATTCTCAAGCTCATGTAGGTTTTCTTCAAAGTTTGTCTCACTTGAGTCGCTTGAGATTTCTTCATTTGAACGGATTTTGCAGTGCCGAAAGCAATTTGCTATTGACACTTGAGAAACATTGGTTGTCCAAGCGGAGACTGCAAAATTGATGGCATCTAAAATATTAATCTTTTCAGGATTAGGTAGCCCCAACTCATGACCTTCCAGTAAATTTTTGTAGAATCTCCTACGATGGTGCATCTTGAAAGCTCTAATTATTCCTACATCACATGGTTGAATCTTTGATGTCATGTTAGGTGACAAAAAAAAAACAACTCAACATTCCGTAACCCTTCAATATTTTTTGGATGGGTTGGACAATTGTCAGCCATCAACAAGATTCTTGTGCCATTCATTTTGTGATTAAACCAGCGAACATATTCATCAAAAAGCACACTAGTCATCCATGCCCTCTTGTTGGCACGATAATGACAATTGATGCTGCTCATGTTGATATTTTTGAAGCAACGTGGCTTTGCATATTTTCCAATAATCCATAAAGGAATTTTTTTCTGAACCATCCTCGTTGCAACAAATAACAATTGTAAGCCTCTCTTTGTCTTGCTTTCTTCCCTCAAGTTGTTTGGTTGCAAAGAGTGATCAGCTTGTAACCTGTAAAACAGACCTATTTCATCCAAATTAAAAACATCCTTCATGGGAAATTGGTTTATTTTCTCCCTTATAGCCTCCAGTTTCATTTCCATGTCCTGCATGTCAACCGAACACTTTCTCCAAAACGACGGAATGATTTAATGCCATGTCTTACCTTGAATTTTTCAAGCTAACCTTGAGAAAATTGATGTTCAGGAGGGTGTTGAGGATACAAAAGCTTCATTATATCCTTTGCTTTCTCCGAAATAACCTCTCCAGTCATGTTGACTCGATCTTGGTACTGAAGAAACCATTCATAAAGAACTTTCTCCATATCTGGATATTTCGCCGATTTGTGTCGCTTAATATCCCCACCCTTCTCAAAGTTGGTTGAAAGGTACTCCGATGATCTCTTGAGAGTGTTTGATATTGTACCTTGACTAACTTTCAAACGATATTTTTCATCAACCCACTCTTGCAAATCTTTTTGAGTGCATGTGGGATGATCTCTCTTATACTCACATAATGCTTTACGCATTTGATCATTCATGGATGATTTTGCGATACCTTTTAGATGAGAAGACATGGTTGGATGTTATGAATTATTTTATTTCCATATTGAGATTTATATAGCATATGTTTCATTCATCATGCATGAATATATTTAATTGGCTATAATAGTTATTTAAGTGCAACGAATTAATGTAAACATGTATATTTAAGTAATTTCAATGAATTGATACACGCGTCCATGAATATAATAGTTAATTTTATACAATGAATTGATATTATACATGAATATATTTAATTAGTTACAAAGAATTTGGTTGATGCATGAATATAATCAATGAAATATATATGAATTCATTTATTTTCAATACATATGTACTAAATTTGTTGAATTTAAAAAGTCTCTCTTTTAATTAATAAAATATTAATTTATCGATATATTAATATCTCTCTAAATTAATAAAATTTCATGGTCCCAAGTTTATTAATTTATAGAGATTTTACTGTATGAGATTTTACATGTGCTACAATCTATATTTCTATTGAAAAAATAAAATTAACATACAACATAGTTATATATATATATATATATATATATATATTAGATTAACATTAAGATAAATATGCAATATAAAAGAAATCTTTTTCAAAATGATCATTTCTTATCTTGGAAATCCAAATACACATTTAGTATGTCCGCATCATCCTTCACCTATGTGCATAATAGCTTAATTAATTAGGAATGCTAAAACAAACATAAATATTCTAACTATATATCAACTCATATTATAAAATAAAATAAATTAAATGGTGTTATAAGAAATTTATTTTGCTTTAATTTTTTTCATTTTACTTTAAATATTTAAATTTATCTAAATAAAGTTTTAAATTCTAACTATAACTATCTCCTTTTAAAAAATCTTATTTACAAGTTTTAGTATTTTACTTGGTATTTTCGATATACAAAGAATAACAAATTAACAAAATAAAATTCAAAAGTTATTCAATAGTTGGAATAATAAAATAAAATATATGAGTGCTCCAATATTTCTTAATACTTTCATATATATGTTGAAAAGTTTCAAGTAAATTATACATTTATATTGTAAATAGTAGATCATTTAAAGATATACATTGGTTAATGTAAAAAAAAAAAATTAATAAATAAAAAAAAAAATTGCTTAGGTTACAAAATGTGAAAAAAAAAAAAGAAGAAAAAAAAAAAGACGTAACTAAGATTGGTTAATGTGACACAATATTGTTTAGGTTGCAAAGGTAAACAAACATATAGTTCTAGTTGGTTAATTTTGCATATTTAAAAGAAGTTTAGTTGCAACTTGTATAATATCATAGTATAAGTTGCAAATTGTAATTATTTATAGAAAAATAACATTGATATATCTAAAATATAAAAAATTAATAATAAAAAATTCTAGATTAATTATCACATATAAAGTTATATATATGAGCGAAAGACATAGTTTTGTGATTTATCAACAAAAATAATTATTATATCAAATCAGCATTAACAAATTTAATAATTTAATAAGCTGATTATAAATCAAATATTAACTTAATTGAGACAATTCATGTCAAATAATATAAACTAATTAGTTGTGGTTTTAATGAAATAATCAAGTAAAATAATTTGTAAAAGAGAATTATTTGAATGATTTTTAATTGTATTCCAAACCAATATTATATTTTTTGTACAACCCACAATAAACACTAAAAACGTACTTAAATAATCATCCAACAAATAATATAATATTTTAAATAGAATATCTTATTATTATTATTATTATTATTATTATATATATATATATATATCATATGAATGTCAAATCAAACATCGTAAAAAGATGATTAATTTGATTTAGTATACATAATAAATAGATTAGAAATGAAAAAAATATATTTGCAACTTTAGAAAGTAAAATACATTTTGATTCTTACCAAATGTGACAACAACTTACCAATCACTCTAAAATTTTAGGTTGGAAAGTGTTACTTACATAATTGTCACTACTGTGGCTTATATATATAATATTCTTAAAATTCTAACTATAAATCATTAAAAATTACCATAAAATATATAATAAAAGGAACAATGATATTTTATTTGGATCATATGTAATGTAAAGTTTAATACTTTTCTCATTAAGTCTCTGCTTTTATTTTATATTTAACTTCTAATTTATCTAAATAAACTTTCAAATTCTAATTATAAATATTTAATTTTTCTTTACAACATTGAATTTTCACTTGCAACTTTTAACATTTCATTTGGTGATTTCAAATATACTTAAATAATTTTTATTTAATAAAATCTTATTTTAACAAAATATAATTCTAAATTTATTTAATGATTCGAATAACAAATTAAAGTCTTTGGTTACTTCAAAATATGTGAATATTTCCGTATTTTATTTGGTATTGTAAATTATTTATATGTTATAGTCTTCTTATAAATAATTTATTTATTTGAATATAAAAATTGATTTAATGCGAAAAATTTATCTAGATTGTTAAGAGTAATAAAGGCATTCGATGCTCATTTATGCGACCAAGTATTATTTAGCTTAGAAAGTGTATAAAAAAAATGGAAGTTTCAGTTAAAGTAAAAAATTAAAAAGATTATCAAATGTAATAAAAGTCATAATTTAGGATGCAAAGAATAAATTCCTTAAAATAGTAAATTTAACAAAATACACATTATTAAAAATATAGATAGGTAATTAAAAATGATTTCAATAACTATTTTAATACATAATTATATATATGCTCAAAGCTTCTGTACTTTTGGTAAGAAGATATTTTAGCAGATTTAATGATTTAATAAATTGTTTATAAAATAGATATTGTTGTTTTTACCTTTAATTTAATAAAGTAGGACTTTCATTATTTAAACAATGAATTTTTTCCTGCATGACTTAAAGAAAAAAGATATTTAAAAATTCATGTCAAATAAAATAAATTAGTTAGTTGTATTTTTATTAAAAAAAAAAAAATCCTCATATAAAACGCAACATACCTTTGTCAGCCATTGGCTATTTGTTTTTATAAGAAATGTGATTTTACAGAAATAAATAGGATAGAGACAAAATTAATGGAATATGGAGAATCTCCCATAATCACGGTCATAAATGTCATTCCACTACAGAATCTTTTCTAGTTACTTCAATGGAATCTGCACCTTAATTATTTACTCCACTTTTATCTCTTAAATAAATATAAATATATTATGTCTCAACCGAAAAAGGGATACTATTATTATTATAATCATCTTTTACAGTTATTCGAGGTCATTTAATTTAAAATTATTTTTACACACAATTAATTATTGTAAAAAATATTTGAGATAAATTTTGTTATTACAAATATATTGAAATAATTAATTAGTGATGACATGTTGTCTTTAATAATAAATTTATCACAAATACTCATTATTTGAAACCATTTTTTATTATCTCGAAAGACATTTTTAGTGATTGTACAAAATTGAAAATCCACCTCGTGTGTCACCTCATAATTAAAGTAACTTTGTTATTATTTTAATCAGGTAGTTAGTAACTAATGACAATTAGTGGGACAAATACTATTTTTTAGATAAAGCATAATACTTTTATTGTTAAAAAAATATTACTCCCTCCGTTTCATAAAGAATGTTATTTTAAACACTGTTAAAAATTTTTGACAATAAGTGTCACTTTACCATAAGAACTATAATTCTTCCAATATTAACTTAAACAACCTACTTAATTTAGTTTATTATTTCCTTATTTCACAAAACATACAAATTAAATATCAATCCTTAATTTCTCCAAAAATAGCTAAAATGACATTCTTTATGAAACGAAGGAAGTATTAACTTTTTGCTGAAAAGTTAGTTACTTTTTACTGGGAAATATTTTGTTTTCATGTGGTAGCTAAATATGTCAAAAGCAGATGAGATATTAATCCATTCCAATCTGTATTTTAAACTAACTACTATACCTCATGTATATCTGATGATATCATTAATTAATAGGTAGCGTGTGTTATAAAACATAAAACATAAGATAAAATACAAATTAATCATATGAACGATAGCTCATTTCTTCCTACTTGGCTAAAGTCTCCATTTTAAATCTCCTTCCTCATCATGCTATTTTACGTAAAAAGTGGCTAATAAAATAAAATTTCAAATAAATATATACGTAAAATCCTCACAAAAAATGGTTCATTAATTCTGGACAAGAAGATGACATGTGAAGCAATGAGAGAGGTAAGGTTTCTCGATAGATTATTTTCCAAGTTCAATAATACAAAAACAAGTGGTGGTCAATTTTTACGATGCTTTCATATAAAGCAAATAATGCAACTTGTTTGAACCTTCTTAAAAACTTCGCTCAATTGACTTCTACAAAGATATTGCTTTATTTTAAAAATTGAAAAAGACGTAAATGGGAGATAAAACAAGTTTAACCTATAATTATCACTCCAATTTTGGTGCCTTAAGATTCAAATACTACCCTCTCTCCTCGTAATCGTTACATATCTACCTACATTAATTAATAAATAATATTCTACTTATTCATAATAATATTATCTCCCAAAATCATCAATTATGCTGCCTATTCATCGTTTATTCTTTTTCATTGTTATGCTCTTTTCCCGTGTTGCCAAAATCATTAAATCCTTCCTTTCTATAAAAACTGAGATCATCGTTCTCTCCCCAATTTTCATCTATTTTTTCTTTTCTTTTTTTGTTGTGAAGAACAACAACAATTCAACACAATTCTCTCACAAACAATTTATCAAGCACATTTGTATGCACAATCAACAACAAATAAGAATTGAAAGAAAAACTCAATGCAACCCAATTTAGGTGGTTCAGCACTGAGTGCCTACATCCACGGGCCAGGAGAATCAATCCACTAAACTTGAGAACAAGAATTACACAATACAAGACCATTTCGAGCTCATGAACATCAATGGCTCTTTTTCTCTTGATCTAAATCTCACAACTATATAATTCTCTCTCTAGATAGATGTAAAATCAGTAGTAACCCTCTCTACAAGTAATATTGACTATCTAATACAAAAGAAATGAATTAGGAGTTGAAAATACCAATAATCACGCAAATGCCACCAAAGAAACAACACGTTAGCTGATCAAAACGACAACAGTTTATAACTCCAAATGACAATGCTTTTACAACGGTTCTTGACGAATAATTCTATTAAACCGTTGTAAAAGCCTATGTAACAATTTCTGAATTATTTCTTCACTAACTCAGCTTCTTTTAAGCTGATTTTTGACCTGCTACTCAAGATGTTTTTCTAAAACTGATTTGCTGATTGTGAAGTCACCACAACCCATTTCATCATTCTCCACCTTGATTGAACATTCAGCCAACACCACATCCTCAAACTTAGCAATCAAACCTCCCAACCAACACAACCCTTAACAAGGCAACTTCACTTCACATTGGTCCAACTTGCACTAGTTGCAGACAATACCTAAACTTATCTGCAACTAGAGTTTTAGTGAGCATGTCTGAGGCATTCTCCTCAGTTTTTACCTTAGCCAAATTTGTTAATCCTTTCTCAGTAATGTCCCTTACAAAATGGAGTCTTACATCAATATGTTTGCTCCTTTCATGAAACACTTGGCGTTTTGCTAAGTGTAATGCTCTGGGAATCACATAACACATTCACAGACTTCTGACAAATCCCAAATTCCTCAAGAATGCCCTTCAACCACATTGCTTCCGTTACAGCTTCAGTAATAGCTATATATACAGCTTCAGTTGTGGATAATGCTACAACTGATTGCAACATTGATTTCCAACTTATAGAAGATCCAAATAATGTGAATATATACCCTGATTGTGACTTTCTTAAATCTAGATTTGCAGCATAATCCGAGTCTACATACCCCTGCAAGACATCTCAGTGACACTTGTTTTCTTGAACAAGATCTTATAGCTGTTAGTTCCTCTCAAGTATCTTAACACCCATTTCAAAGCCTCCCAATGTGTTTTCCCGGGATCTGCCATGTACCTGCTTACAACACTTATTGCATGTGCCACATCTGGCCTGGTATAAATCATAGTGTAACATAACACTTCCAACAGCATTTGCATAGGGAATTTTGTCTATTTCCTTAGCTTTCAATCTTGTCTTTGGCTTCTGCCATTCAGAAAATTTAAATTGCTATCCTAATGGCACTGACACTGCTCTAGATTCATGCATGTTAAACCTCCTGAGCACCTTTCAAATATAATCTTGCTGGTGAAGCCACCGAGTTCCACTGGATCTATTTCTCTCAATGTCCATGCCCAGAATTCTATCAGCATTGCCAAGAATCTTCATCTCAAACACACTCTGAAACTCACCTTTCAAGTTTCTAATCTCCTCTTTGTTTTTGCTAGCTACTAGCATGTCATCCACAAATAACAAAAGAAACACCAAGACTTGTTTCCCAGCAAACTTCAAGTAAACACATATGTCATATTTTGATCTAGTAAATCCAATAGTTTTCATGAGTGTGTCAAATTCAATATACCACTTCCTTGGACTCTGTTTGAGCCCATACAAAGATTTCTGCAGCAAACACACCTTATTCTCATTTGCCTGGTAGTATAAAGTCCTCCGGTTGAGTCATGTGAATCCTTTTCTTCAAATCTCCATGCAAAAAAGTTATTTTAACATCCAATTGCTCTAATTCTAGATCAAAATGAGTCACTAAAGCAAGCAGAATTCTGATTGAACAGTGCAGTACCACAGGTGAGAAGATTTCATTATAATCAATTCCTTCTCTCTGAGTGAAACCCCTAGCAACAAGTCTAACTTTGAATCTTACTAATTCAATATGTGTGAACTCCACCTTTATTTTGAAGATCCACTTGCAGCTGACTAACTTCTGTTTATGTGGTCTATCCACAAGAATCCATGTCTTGTTCTTTTCCAAAGAGTCTTATCTCTTCTCCCATAGCCAGCATTCATTTGTCTCTATCACTTCTCTTCATAGCTTCCTTGAAGTCTCTAGGCTCATTATATTCATTATTCTGTTGTCACCTTAGCATATACAGTAAAGTAGTCACCAGCATATCTGGTTGAGGGTTTAACCACCCTTCTTTCTCTATCCCTGACCAACTGATAATTCTATCATCTTGGTTCCAAACTCTGAGCTAGCTCTTCTTCAAATTCATCTGAGCCAATCTCATGGTGTTCTTCACTTGGCTCCACCTTAACAAGTGGTTGATCTTTTCCAGATTCTGATGAGAGCTTCAGCTTTTGTTTATCCTTGAATGGCATTATGTTTTCTAAGAAAACCACATCCTACTGATTATAATCTTTCCAGCACCTGACTGAGTGCACTAAAGTCTATAGCCTTTCACTCCACTGGGATATCCAAGCATAACACTCTTGACTGCCCTTGCATCAAGCTTGCCTTGTTTTATATGAGCATATGCTCTGCATTCAAACATCTTCATATGTAAATATGAAGGTGATTTTCTTGTCCATTTTTCATCTGGTGTGAGACCTTGATTTGCTGAGGAAGGACATCTATTAATCAAATAAGTAGTTGTAGAAGCTGCTTCTCCCCAAAACCTTTTATCCAATCCAGAACTTGATAGCATACATCTGACCCTTTCCAAGATGGTCCTATTCATCCTCTCCACAACTCCATTCTATTATGGATTGCATGGAACAGTCTTGTGTCTCTTAATCCCCTTTTTCTTGCAGAAATTGTTAAAATCCTCGGACAAAAATTCTAAACCATTATTTGTCCTTAAGCACTTCACAGTTATATTCTTTTCATTTTCAACCTCTTTACACCAGGTTTTGAACCTTTCAAATGCTTTAAATTTCGTCTTCAACATATAACCACAATTTCCTTGAGAAGTCATCTATCAAGCTCAAAAATTATTTACCATCTCCTAGAGTTTGAACTCCAGATAGCCCCCAAAGATCAGCATGAAAATACTCTAAAGGACTCTCTGAACTTTCTTTCCAACAGGATAAGAGAGCTTTTTAGTTTTTCCCAAAATATAATCCTCACAAGCACCTTCATGTTTAGAACCATTCTTATAGTTTATCAAATTCTGTTTTACCAACTGGTTTAAGCTTGTTTCACTAACATGCCCTAATCTACCATGCCAAATACTGTATTCAACTGCTACTATTGTATCAGCTTCACCAATAAGCACAGATCCAATCAAGTAATATAGACCAACCTTTCTAATCCCTCTCATTACAAATTTTGAATCTTTCAGAATATTCAAATAACCATTTTCTGATCTAAAATTGCAATCTCTATTTTCCAATGTTCCCAAACTAATAAGATTTCTTTTCAAATTTAGGATGCACCTTACATCTTTGAGAATCTTGATTAAGCCATCATGAACTTTAATTCTGATGCTTCCAATGCCTTTGACAGGACACACCTGATCATTTCCATGCATCACTGTTCCAACATCTTCCTCCTTGAACTCAAAGAACTAGTCCAAATGAGAACTCATGTGGAAGCTGCAACTTGAGTCTAATATCCACTCATTTTCACCCTTAAATTCTGAAACATTCAACTCTTGAGGGTCCTCATCAGCAGCTTCAACAAATTCTGCAGAACTGGAAGCTTGAACACCCTTTTCAGGTTGCTTTTTCTTCCACTCAAAATAATTTTTTCTTATGTGACCAGGTTTCTTACAGAAATGGCATTTTCTGCTCTCTTTTCCTTCAGACCATTTGAACTTTCCACTAAAATTCTTCTTGCCTGAATCATTTGAGTTTTGATTCTTGCCTTTGAAGTTTTTACCCTTCTTTATATTCAAACCTTCTCCATTTCCTTCTAGTTTTTCTTGATTCAGTTCCTGCATCTCCTTGGCCCTCAATGCAGTTTGAAGTTCCAGTAGTGAGATACTAGCTTGTCTCCCATATAGCATAGCATCCTTCAATTGGTCAAAGGACTTAGGAAGAGAGTTTAACAGCATAATTGATTTATCCTCATCTTCCATCTTGACATCTATTGATTCAAGATCATCAAGAGTTTTGTGAAACTCATCAAGCTGATCCTCTACGCTCCTTTCTTCTGAGAACTTATAAGAGAATAGCTTCTGCTTTAGGTATAGTCGATTTGCCATGGATTTTTTCATATAGCGTTTGTCCAACTTCTGGATTACAACAACAACAATAGTTTCCTTTGAAACTTCTCTAAGAGCCTTATCAGAGAGACACATAATCACAAGACTATGTGCCTTTTCAATAATTTCTTGCTTCTGGCTTTCCTCCAAATAAATATGGAAAACCTTTATCCCATTCCAATGCTGCAGCAAGGCCCTGTTGCATAAGAAGGGCCTTGATCTTGATCTTCCATAGCCCGTAATCATTCTTGCCATTAAACTTCTCAGTTTCAATCTTAGAGATTGACATGTTGATGATTGTGTGTTACTCTCCTTTATAGATTCCCACAAATGACGCCACTTGTTGTGAAGAACAAGAACAATTCAACATAATTCTCTCACAAACAATTTATCAAACACGTTGTATGCACAATCAACAACACACAAGAATTGAAAAAAAAAACTCAATGCAACACCAATTTACGTGGTTCAGCATTGAGTGCCTACATCCAAGGGCTAGGAGAATCAATCCACTAAACTTGATAACAAGAATTACACAATACAAGACCAATTCAAGCTCATGAACATCAATGGCTCTTTCTCTCTTGATCTAAATCTCACAATTGTATAATTCTCTCTCTAAATAGATGTAAAATCAGTAGTAACCCTCTCTACAAGTAATACTGACCATCTAATATAGGAGAAATGAATTAGGAGCTGATAATACCAATAACCACGCAAATGTCACCAAAGAAACTGCACTTGCTGATCAAAACGACAATAGTTTATAACTCCAAACGACAACACTTTTATAACGGTTGTTGGCAGTAATTCTATTAAATCGTTGTAACAGCCTATGTAATAGTTTCTGAATTATTTCTTCACCGACTCAGCTTCTTTTAAGTTGATTTTTGACCTGCTTCTCAAGATGTTTTTTTAAAACTGATTTGCTGATTGTGAAGTCACCACAACCTATTTCATCATTTTTCTGTATAAAACTAATCAACTTCTTAAATACCAATCAAAATCCCTACAAACAACCCACCCTTTCTTCCTGCGGCGTTCTTTTCCATCCTTCTTCCTGCATCTTTTATTTGTTTCTAAATAAAAAATACTACATCAAAATTGTATCACATGATCAATTATTACATTCCTATGATCTATCACCAAAGTGATCTATTTTGTAGTGGCCTGGAGGTTTCATTTTTGTCATTGTTGGAGTGAATTTTATTAAATAAATGTGGACCTATCTTTTATTTTATTTAAAAACTATGTTTGGATAATTTAAGACTCAGTCAGTATTTTTAACTAATAGATCCGGTCTTTCCCTTTTCTTGTCCCACATTATATATATTACAAACTCTATTTATTCTTATTTTTTTAATAAGACGCAAGAAGGAAAAATGGATATGTGAGAAACAAAAATACACTTACTGAGAGAACTAAAATATACGGTGTGTTCTAAATTCTTCTTCCAATTTTTTCTTTTCCTATCAGTATTCCTGACGACAGAAGAATAGAGGATTTTTTTCTTCTATTAGTATTTCAAGCAATAGAGGGAGGTAATATACCGGTCCCTTTCCAATGCAGAAAGGTTCCGAGACAGAGAGGATTTCTGGGATGTTTTATCCTGAGAACGATGGGGCTGAAAAATCTAAATCCGGTAATTTCGTTCCTTTATATTTACAGCAACAGTTTCTAGATGATATTCATGCATAATCCAATCAGATTTTTGGCCATTAGGGCTCTGCCCTTATAAAAACTACTCACTCAGTCTTGTGGCTAAAAAAGTACCAATCACTTTGATCTTCTCTTCCAATTCTGCATAGCTCTAATGAAACAAAAATAATTTCTCTTTAACAATTCACTATTTAATTGTTTAATTCTTGATTAATTCATATTTATTTATCTTGAAGATCCCAAGGCTCGATCTGATCTTGTAAAGATCTATCAATGTCTGATAATATCCAAATCAATGTTCCAGTCTTCCTTCGAATTTCAAACAAACATCGATTCAAATAATAGGCAAGAGAATAATAATCTCTTATCACATATAAAAGTAAATAGTTATTTTTTCTTTAAAATATATATATATATATATATATATATATATACACACACACACGACAATTTAAAACCATTCAAATCTGGTTTTTCATCTTATTAGTTCCTGAAAATTTCGATTTCATTTTTCATCTAAGGAGAAAATTGATTCAATTATATTCAATTACATTTTTTCAATAAATGATATCGAATGTATTACCAAAATTTTAAATACAAAAATAAGCAAAGACAAAAATTTCGATGATATTACATATCACGAAAATTAATTAAATAAATCACTATACAATTCGAAGGCCCAAAAACCTACGATCAGATTACATAATACGAAAATTAATTAAATAAATCACTACAAATTTGTAGGCAAGATAAGCCATAAAATAGTACGACCCAAAAAAAATATAAAACGTGTAATTATGGTTAATGACGGAATTGTGGGGAAAACATCTTTAAAGTAGAATAATTAAAAAAAAAGAAGAGGTAGTAATTAACCTGTATCCTATAAAAATATGATTGATGTTGTACCTCGGAAACAATATATAAGTTGATAGATTTTTTTTATTACCTTGTAAATTTCATACTATTTTGTTGGAGAGCATAGAAAGCATTGTGTTATGGAAGCTCTCTTTATACAGTGATCGCTTTATTTAATGTTGTATTTAAGATTAGACAATTTGGTCGAAGACGATATTTAATTTGGTAGACTTTCTTTGGTGTCTTATCAAACCCCAAACATTTTGGTAGTTGTTAGTTTGTTGTAAAATTTTGACTCCCCTTTAAGTTAGAATATACTTAAAAAATTGTACTACCTCCGTGTTTTTTTAGCTCTTCATCTATGTTTTATATTTTGTTTTTAAATAGTTATTTTTTTAACTTTTTTTCTTCATTTCTCCCAATATCACCCCCATAATAAAGGAAATAGGGGGATAATTAAGGAATTTGATATCAGACATAAAATTTAGATGAGGTTATATTTTTCCATTTTTCTCCTCTCTTATTTTTTTTTTATCCATTGCTAAAAGAACAACTAAAAAAAACGGAGATAATATTAAATTGAATGTTGAAGGAAAAGCATTAGCGTATTTTTGTTAAAAGTAACTAATGATAATAATTTAAAGAGTTAGTTACATAATTCAATTCGTACTATGCATGTTTTTTCACTTTACAATTTAAATTAATTATTTTTTTCCGATCACAACCTGTATTTTACGTTTTTTCTACATTTTGCAACCTCCGACTATATATTCCGGCATTTATAGGCTATGTACTGAGCACATTCCAAAAGCCCTAATAAGATAGTGACATGTGTCACCATTAAAAAAATACAAAATAAAATATGAAAAGTAGAATTTTTTTTTTTTATTTAGAAAAAGACCACAAAATCGTGATTTTCTATTTAATTTAAATTTAACGCTACAGATGCTTCTATTGGAATGTAGGTGTCTGGAGCACATCTAATTGGGAACATTCAGAATGTATGCAATCAAATGAATAAAATTGTTGTTGTATTGAGATAAAATATGTTATGATATGTATTACAGATGTCAAATCAATATTCAATAAATATGATGGTGGTGAACATGATAAAAGAGTTGTGAACAATGATTAAAAAGTAGTTGAAATTAGTGAATTTATTATTATATTATAAAAATGGTATATGTAATGTTGGTTTGTTGATAATAATTAAAAATTATTGGAATTTTTAGAGAATGATAGGTATTGGATGGGAGAGATGAGTACTATCTCTCAGTCACAACCTAGAACAAAAATTATATATGCGCAATCTATCTGAACATCCCTATGTTCACAATCGAGAAATCAATTCACGTTGCTAATGAGCACTTATCGTGATGGTAAGGATGACACTTAAAAGCAAAATCTCCTTTGAGACAATGGATTCTAGTCTCCAAGGGTACACGTTAAATGGTTGAACAATCAACATGACAACATGTTACAAGACGACAGTGTAGTGATTTGAATCACAATGAGAACCACTCGAGGCATGGAGCATGGAGCAATCACATGCTCCACTTGAGAGGTGACGTGTTAGGAATTTAGGACCAAGAGCTAGCTCTTAGGGCAATAGACCATTTTGTTGTACATGTGACTGATAGCATACCATCAAATGGACTTATCCCCGTAGTCTAAACAAAATTCCAACGTTATTGACCAACCTATGTCACTGGATTCCGTTTCCTATTCCTATTCCTATAAATTTGGAGGTAATTGCTTAATATTTCATTTCTCCTCTCCACGGAAATACCTCATCAGTGAGCCCAAATATTATATTTCTTCATTTTAGAGTTCGGAAAATATATTTTTATTTTAGAATTTTGTAGGTGCAGGATACATGTAGAGATGTCACGTTAATAATTTCATGTTGTAGAAATAGAGATAATTAGATGAGAGGAACTTTAAAACATGGTCTAACGCCCTTTTTCGTGTGTAGGCCCTCAATGATAGTTGTGAGGCTAATCATTTTATGCATTATTAAAATAATATTAAATATTTATGATAGTTGTGAAGCTAATTTGTTGTTCTTCATGCATTGTCGTGCTTCTTGCATTGATATGTTTCTGCATTATCGTGCTTCTTGCACTGTCGTGCTTGCAGTGTCATGTTTTTTGGACTGACGTGCTTCCGGCACTGTCATGCTTCTAGTATTGTTGTGCTTCTGGCAATGTCGTGCTTCGGGCTTCTAAATCACTTTCAGGTAATGGACTAAAGTGTCCACAAAATATAAGGATCACTTTGTTATTTATAACACTCCCCCTTGGACCCATTATCATTATTTCTTTTCAAAAATTGGATGAATATAGAAATGCCTCGTAAAATTTACAAGCCCGAAAAATATATTGGTAGATAATGGTCAAAAGTAAGAGTAGAACTATTTATCTTCAAAATCGATATGCATCATCTAACACCTAAGTCGGAAAAATCATGCGGGAAAAAATCGATAATAAGAAAAGTATATTCATTAGCCTCTATGACCCAACCTTTATGGTTGTTTTAATTCTAAATATTTCTTGCCCATGCTTGGTCTTCAGGAATACTTTAAATATTAGTATGTCTCATTAAAAACCTTAAGTCGGAAAACCCAGTGGGACAAAACCGATCAAAAAAGAAAAGAGTGCTTAACTCTAATTCATGTTAGGTGCATATAGTTGCCTCATTAAAAACCTCAAGCTAGAAAAACCCTAATGGGATAAAAACCACACATAAGGGAAAAAAAATACAACACACCAAATTTCGTTCCCTCTGATTCATACAATATTATCAATCTTGTAAGTTTGTAACTCTTCTTATTCCAATGGAATGTATAAATTTCTCAAATTTACTTGTTCACAAGGATTTTGTAACTATATCTGCAAGATCTTGATAATAGCAAATTGTTGAACATTTCATTTTCCATTTTCTGGAGTTCATGTCGTAAGCAGTGTGACATATTCTCATCAATGATGATGCATGCAATACTGCACAATTTCAAGTTATACTGTTGAGATTAGATTGTATATCAATAGTATCAAGCAACTTTAACTCATTATTGAAACAATATATTTTGGATCATCTACAGGATGTGTTTACAAGAGAGATAAAATATTCGAATAGTCCACATGCTAGGTGTATTGGTCTACAAATATGATAATCAACCATTTTAGCTTAAGGTTTAGCAATTAATTCCTTGTAAATATGATACACACTAATAATCTTTGGACATTAGCATCTTTGTGATTTCAATGAATGTATTTAGTATGTTTAACAATCATACATAGCTTTGTACTTTTTGGCTGTCAATGTGATCATGCCACAACCCGAATATATCAAGATTCACTAGCTTCCAACATAATGATATATGACTCAAAAGTCTAAATTTGGACACAATACAACCCAGAAGTTGTTGCTTCAAATTTCTCATGGATTATTCGTTATCTTTACAATATAATTTGAGACACAAACTACCCTTTTATTTTTAATCAGTGCCTTCAAATTATGCATATTACAATGTACATGTTTGAAACTTAGTAGATCTTCTGGATCTTATAATATATTTTTTGCACTCCCAGAGCTATCAATAATCTCAATGGGACATGGTATGATATTTTTTGTTTGTACACAAATTCATTCTCGATAATATTTCACGGTTTAATCTGACTTGACAATATAAGCTCGACCTTGAGAACACATCATTCAAGGGAGATAAACTCAACCTTGGGAATGTGACATCAAAGGAAAGTAAATATATGATCATATATTTCAAACACAATAAATATAACCTCAATGAATATTTAATTCGAGAAAAATAATTTTATATTTAAACATCTCTATCCCAAGAAAAATATATCATCTAGGAGAGGTAATTTAAAGGCATTGCATTTCTCAATATCTAGACTTTTCGTCCGATAGAGGTACAATATATTGAATCTGTCTGCCTTTATCACGATCTCTTTGAATAAGATATTTTTATTGAGACCGGATAATCATCTTGACGTACAGGAATATTCACATACGTCACGGTTACTCATATAGTTATTTGAGGAGGATCACTATATCTTCATACGTGTCCCTAATCTCTCAATTGGCCTCTATTTTTGTTGGAATTGCAAAGTGCTCTAGGCACTATATGGGACCTCATAAGGTCACAAACCATTATATTTTAAGAAGTGTTAATCATTTTCCTTTATAATAAAAATAAACCCGATATGAATTTATTTTTTGTCAAGCATTTTCAGAAACTACTGTTAGAGTACCATATTCACAGAATGCATGATCTATGGAGAATATCATATCCTTCCACTTTTGAATAATTTCATTTCGTGTTTTTGGCATTATGTAGCACCCCCGTTTAGTATCGATTTTATTTGAGTTGTTAATATATTGAACTTCTATAGTGCACTTTCATTTCAAGGTACCAAGATATATAGTTACTTCATGTAACATACATTTCAGATAGCGCTGATATCACTGAGATCTTCTAGAGCAATATAACTATCCCTATAGGTGATAATATAACGAATACATAATTCAAGCATATCAAATGCAGTACAAGACATGTAAATAAAACCGTTACGTTATTGGTGGTAAAATCACAATCAAGCGAAATCAAACATTCTTGCAACTCTACAAAATAAGGTTAGCACAAATATATGCAAATAAACCGAAGTTAGGTTCAACTAATCTTTTCATGGGTAGTCCGTTTACCCGTCTTAAAAGATTTGATGCACAGACACTCTTCGTATCACTTTCAATGAGAGTCTGTAAAATATAGCCATTTAGACATATATCTTTAACACTTAACAATTTTCTTTTTCATCTTTTGGATGCATTTTCAATATGCAAGATGGTGCCATTTGGTAATATAATTGTTACATTTCCAGAGCCATCTATAATTTCTGCGAACCAGATTTAATTTTGACTTGTATTTTGCACAAAGTTATACTTGAGAAATACCTTTTGTCGGATAATATTGTGTGTGTTGTTACGCTATCAAGTAGACAATAGGCTTCATTTTCAATATTTTCCATTTGTAAAATTAACTCATGCTCAGGAATGTATCATCTAAGTTCGATAACTATTTATATCACCTTAAGAGAAAACGATCTCAATCTCGAAAAAACACACTGTCCGAGGAAGGTACAAAATATGATATGTACAATGGATATGTTAAAAAATTTATTACTTTTCTGATAAAGTAGACTTAAGTTTGGATATTTTTCCAACAATCAGAATCATGTGCTTCAAGATCGTGTTCTTTCAAGAAACCTAACACATCTAATGATTTCTTGTCCTGAGTTGGGATTTGATCACTTACTATTTTAGATGTACTGATCTCTATAAGATAGGCTCAACAACCTCAGTCACATGTTCTCAAAAGCATTTTACTTTACCATTTTTCGAAGCCCGATACAATTCTACCAAGTGTGGTGATACACGTTCTTTATTCATGTATTTAGGTCGATTTAGGTATATATTTTATTTCATTTACATGCATATTAGGCCAAGAATTATTTATATTTGTTATATTGGGTCATTTGACGTGTTTTGACTTGTATTCGAGTTAATTAGGTGATTTTATTCCATTTGGACGAAGTTCGGAGAAGAAACAAGTCAAATAGGATAAAAAAAAAGGGGAAAAAAGAAAGTTAAAAGAGCAAAAGGGTCGACCACGGCCGCATCAAAAGTGGCCTAGAACATGAAAAATATGCTGGCCAACCATCGCGTCGCGACGATATAGGTCGCCATCGCGGCGAAAAACTTCCCGAAAGTGAAGTTTCTTGTCAGCTTGATATACCTCTAGTATTTTGGTCATATCTTGAGATCTACAACTCTGACTGAGGTGAAATTGGTGGTGTTGGAAAGCTGATTTAAAGGGCTACAACTTTGTCAGAAAGAAGAGAAATCCAAAAATGATCAGAAGACCCTCAAAAATATCTTTGAAGTTGGAAAAGCAATGCAGTGTCGGCCCATTAATACATGGCCCACAAGCCCAAAAAAAAGAGCTTTTGGACGAGTTTTCCTCTTCCAGTTAGATTTTCTCTCTCTTTATCCTAGATATATAATCCTATAAATACCCCAAGGCTCTAGACATCGAAGGAGGAATCGGATATTATCGAAGAAGAGCTTGGAAGCGAGATCGAAGACCAAGGACGTGACAAGACGAAGATTGAAGACAAGATTCGGGTTTTTCTATTCCTTTTCTTCAATTAAGTTTTCCACTATTTTTGTCTATGAATATAGTTGGATTTTGACTTTGATTATGAGTAGCTAAATGCATATTGTGTTCTAAGGTTAGAAAGTAGATGTGAACAAGTATGTTTTGATTTTATCTTTAATTCTAGACTCCAAGTTACGTTTGTTTTATCTATATGCTTTGTTCTTATTTTATGAGTTGCTTAATCTGGACAATTTAGTAATTCTATTTGCCTAATAATTTTGCTTGGGGAGAAGGAAATTATTAATAGGCATACAAGCATATAATGTAGGTACCAATATTGTCCGAGAGGAGTGAGGGCTTGCGTAGGCATTGTCTTAGGGAACCCTGAGGAGTCTTTTAAGTTTGGTCGACTCGGGAGGGTTAATTTAAAGTAGTGCTTCCTAACAAACAATATAATTGGTTTAAAAATCTAGAGTTTTAGGTTTAATCTTGCATAGGAGTTCATAGTGGAAATCTACACCCTAGAATATATCTTCATCCATCTAAATCTACCTTGTTTACTTGATTATCTGCTTTCCAATTAATTCTTCAATCTATTAGTTCTTTTATGCGTTAGTTTTAGGTTTACCACAATTTTCACCAATCTATAGTCTAGTTAGGAGAGTCGTAATATAATTGGACTACCGAACTACGCATTATAACCAGTCTATGTGGGATCGACCTTGACTGTTATCACTAGCTATAGTAGCACCATACACTTGCAGTAATACTATGTTAGAAAGAGTGCACCATGTGGGCAGTATGATGGACTTTTGACCAATGTTCAATCATCCCACATCTATAACAAATGTTTTCATTAGATTTCCTTGAAGGCATTTTAACCCAATTCTGATTTTCTGTGTAGATTGCACTTGTTTAATTTGATAACTGTTATTTCTAGAATAACTTCGATCATATCTACGAGGACCACCACTCTATCCTTGTAGGCCCTGCAAGTGGGTTTATACTCGTGACCTCTAGATCGTCCTATAATTCTGCTAGAATTAACATGTGCTTCAGGCACAACTATAGATCACGAAGGATGTATATTATGATTTCTCAATAGTATGAATGCAAAAGGCGATATAGGCGGCCGCCAATCCGTTCCGCTTTTGCCCAAATCGCCCTCCTTAAGCGTTTTTGGGTCTAGGCGCCGCCTAGGCGGTCCTATATTTTATTTTTATTTTATTTTTTTATTGAAAACACCATTGTTTTTTTTTAACTTGAAGTAATTTATTAAATAAAAAAGATAAAACTTAAAAGATAAAATGTTCACTCTCCTCATTCCAATGACAGAAAAAATGAGACAAAAGTTAAAACCCTTTTCCCCAATAATTCGAGTTCCTCCGTCGCTTCTCTTTTCATTCCATCTTGCATAATTAATTAACTATATGAATATATGTTGTGCTTCTGGTATTGCTGTGCTTCTGACAATGTCGTGCTTCGAGTTTCTGACTTACTTTTAGATAATGAATTAAGATGTACACAATATATATGTATCACTCTGTGATTTATAATATATACGACATTTAAGAGTGTATTACCTCCTTCTAAATATTGTTTTAATAATATTTTATTCTACTTCCAAAATAAAGATATCAGAAGTTTGTAACTAATTTTCTTTTTAAAAAAGGAGTGGACTTCTTTATCAAGTAAGTTTTATTTTGAATTATTTCATTATATCTGGTCAGTTTAATTCTAGAATCGTAATTACTAACATTTTGAAAACTCAACGATTTTATTTATTCGAAAACTTGAATAATTTATTATTAAAATAAAAACTTATCATCTCCTAAGATGTGAAAATATCAAATAAAGCGTATGAGCTTATAAAATATAAAATATTCATTGAAATGGAAAAACCAGTCTCTAATGCTCTAAGTATTTCTCAAATTTTCTTACATTCTTGGCAAATTTAATAAACTAGAGCACTGTTCACGCACATATTAAAATAATAGGTGCGCTTTTTCCCTATTTATCAATCTAAGTGAACTCGCCTGTGCCACAGGTGAGTTCACTTAAACCTGACAAACCACTATTCAATCTCGCCCCTGCCAGGGGCGAGTTCTTAATTTTTTTTTTTTTTTCGAAGTTAGATCTCGCTTGTGCCAGGGGCGAGATCATTTTTTTTTTTTAAGGATATAACTGATCTCGCCTGTGCCAGGGGCGAGATCAACTATGGACCGTATAAAAATACGTAAACTCGCCCCTGGCAGGGGCGAGTTTTATAATTATTATTTTTTTTTGTGTGTCATATTTAGGATTCTGTGCCATATATAGTACTCCCTCCGTCCCGGCTTAAGTTTCCTACTTTGACCGGGCACGGAGGTTAAGAAAAAACAGATTTTGTGGAATCTTTGACTTTTTGAAAGGTGAAGATTGAGGGTGAAGATTTTGAGGGTGGAGATTGTGAGAGAAGTTTGTCATTTATGGGCTGGAAAGTTAAGTTGAGACAAACCAAAAAGGAAAGTAGGAAAGTTAGAGTGGGTCGGAGGTAGTATCTATTATTTTTTATTATTTTTAAGATTTTATATATATATATATATATATATATATTATCTATTATTTAATTTTTTTTAGGATTTTATATATATATTATCTATTTTTTTTATGCCGTATTTAAAATTTCATATTTATATTTCTAAATTATGAATTGTTTATTTAACAAACTTTCAATAATTTGACTCGCACCCAAGAATTTTTTTTTTTTTGTAAGATTAAGATGTATCGAGTATAGTCGATGTTTAAATTCTGTGATTGAAAAGATATAATATTTTGGTTAATAAAAAATACTTAAAATATTTAGGTTTATATTATTCTGTTTTCAATATGTAAAATTGTATTATGATATGAATTATGAACACAATCACAATTTATTTTAGATTTTTATGTTTATTTTTTATTTGGATAAATTTGTGTATTATTATATGAAAGTTAGTGATAATTACAACTTATTTCTTTTATTACTATTTAATTTAATTTTAGATTTTTTTATAATACTTTTATCAAGAAGAATTATTTATAATGATATGAGAATTCGTATTTTCACTTAGGTACAATAACCAATTTGGGTATATAGAAATAATGTTTTTAGATTTGTATTTCTTTATTCCATTAGTAAAAATTGTGTATATTCTGATAAAAAAAATTATGTTTCCACATAAGGTTTCATTTTCTCAACTATGAATAAAACTAGGGGTTTTATCGGTCAAGAACCTGAAATAATTAAATTCTTACGCAATTATTACAAAATACTTGAAAAACACAAGATCTAATATTCATGACCAGTCCCACAAAGAGTTTTTTTCCGGTTTCGTTTAGCTCTTCCTCTTCGCTCCTCGATATGGGCATCAGATTCCGTATTTTGGGAGCGTTCTGATTGATCATCATCTGGTGTGTCGATATTCAAACTAAATGTTGGCCGTCCAGATAAAGATGATGTTTGACCTAAATATGGGATCGGCGATGTATTGAACTGTCCTGGATGACCTGCCCAATTTGGCTGGTGAGGAAAAACTGGTTCAATTGTGTAGTTGACGACTTCCAGGAGCGAAGTGAAGGACTGATCAAACCGCATTGAATCACGATGAGGGGTGAAAAAATCTTGTTCGTTCACCATTGGAGGCACATAGTACCCTGACTGCATCTCCACACTAGGATGCTCATGAACGGTAGAATGTGAAGGCCCGGGGACATCGCCTGACACAGATCTACATGGATGGGTACTACGCGAGGTAGTACCACCAGTTCTTTGTCCGAAGTTTGCACGTGTGGACGTACTACGTCTCCTCCCTTGTTGGGGTGCGTCCTCTGGCATGGGCATCCCAGCTGCTGGCTGTTGGGCATCTTGCAGTGGCTGATGGTAGGCTGCACGGTGATCATGAAAGTTTTGTTGTGCTTCCTGATATAACTCCTCAAATGATCTCCGGAATGGCTCTCTCATATAGTCCCTCTCTCCGAGATCTAGTTCATGCATTCTACCAAGGATTCTTTCCTAAAAATGGTAGATTTTTCAGAATAACAATATATGAGTATGAATTTAAAACGATTTGGATCTATCTATATATATAGTCAGAAATGAGTTGTTTACCCACCAAATTTTCGAGATATGCATTAGTTGACGGCTGAGAACCCTCTTGCACACCTATTCCAGGAGTTATCAACCGACGTGTGATCTCTTGATACCAACCCATGTAGCCAACGTCCACTTCATCACCTTGTTCCCCGATTTGATGAGCTGTCACAATAGTCTGATTCCGGGTGTTCCAACGCTCCACGTACTGAGCGTGTGTTTTTAGCCAATTTTGACTGGAACGTCCACGTCGCCCTATTCTACCATGCAAATTTATGTGTTCAGCTGTACTCGAGGGAGGGATTGATTGTCGCATGCTGAATTGCCGAAACACCCGATCAGGATAATATAGCTCTACGATATAGTGATGGATAAGTGGACATTTCGATATCCATGTGTACGTAACATTAATAATATTGTCATCAAGATATGATTGGACTGTTGGTGGGACTGGCTCATAGGGTCTCCAAATAAACTGCAAATTACAGCAAATTTAACGTTAAATTATTACATTGATTTTATCTTAGAAAGAAATAGCAGGAAAGACATGTTATACCTCCTCCGAAGTTTGTCTATCCAAGTACTCCCGGATAGTCTTCACATTGATGTTAAGGCTGTGGGTGAAGGTGTGGTATTGCAACCACTCAGCTCCAAATGGTGCAATAGGGAGTTCCCCGGCTTCACCGTCGATAGGGCCTAAATTAATCATCTCCCCACATTTCTTGGACGGAGAAATGTTATACGCGTCCACGCCCAAATCTGAAAGAATTTTGATAACATATATTTGTGAATATAATGCAATAAATTGGATTGAATAGTGGGTGAACATAAATAGAGGACGACGTTGTACCTGAAGTAACTGCATAGCACCGCCAATGGATTTTCTATCTCTTCGTGCTGCACAACATAATTGGTGGTACAGAAACCCAAGTACGGCACTTCCCCAACTGTAATCGTTGCATCCAGAGATGTCTATCATTTCTGTCAAGTATAATAATGATCCCATATTTCCCGATGTGTCCGGGCACATAATGGATCCTAAAAGAATCAGTGCAATCCCACGCGAGTACTGCTCCACTTCGACGTCTTCTGTTTCATCATCGACCGGGTTATCCCTAGATGCCATCCGAGGGC
Source organism: Ajuga chamaepitys (assembly GCA_958295605.1). NCBI lineage: Eukaryota > Viridiplantae > Streptophyta > Magnoliopsida > Lamiales > Lamiaceae > Ajuga > Ajuga chamaepitys. The sequence goes on along the minus strand of OY282506.1, from coordinate 20,322,349 downwards.
TGTCAACGAGAATCTCGAACCACAAATTTCACTAGGGTCTGGAATCCATCCTAACAGAGCCTCACATCTTCCTGTCCAATAGTCAAAAGTTGACTCAGTGACCCCGTTAATCACCGGCCTTCCATCTACCTTCAGTCACCAAATGAAAGCCACGTCCTGTAGGGTGACAGTGGCCTCTCCAACTCTAAAGTGAAATGTATGTGTCTCTGGTCTCCATCGTTCAACCAAAGCAGTGATGATAGCTGTATTAATGACGTAGTCACCACATCGATAAACTCCATAGAACCCCATCTCATGTAACATCGCTATAACTCTGTAATGCAGCCTCTGATTGCGTTTTAGTTTCCCACTAGTATCATTATCATCGTACTCGTCAGCATTGTCATCGATCCTCTAAAAAATTCCACTCCCATGATGGCATTTCAGAGTCTTACTAATCTCTCCCTCGAATACCTCTGCGGAACTGTGTGTTTCTTGCTCAGTTAATACTCTACCATCTACTGGTCCATATTGTCCGAGGTGCTCCATCCTAGGAATTATTAGTTGAAAAATGAAATGACATGTTGAAAAGCATTTGTCTGGTCGATCGGTTGGAACCGAATTATCCCTCCCACGTGATGCGTCGTTGGCTGTTTGATTATAGAGACCCTGGAGATCCTCGATGTCCGCGGCATCTGTTTCATCTTCACTGTTTGATTCACTGTCACTCGACTCAGAATCTTCAGACTCGTGAACACCGAAGCTGTCTACCATCGGATCATTGGCCTGATACCCGGGTAACTCCGACACCTGGTTACTTGTAGCATCGATAGTTTCCTCTGTACTGGGGATTTGAGGGTTGTTATTGAATTCATCGAAACTAGAGTAAAAGTGCAATGTGTATCGAATCCAAGGCTTGTTGGACCATCGCCACTAAGAAATACGGCGTATTGGTAGTAGTCACCCGTCAAGGGTACATTTTGACTGGTGGCCTACTGTAGTACAATCCCTTCAACGTGAAGGTGAACGCAACGATTTTCAGCATCCGGATCAAAGAACCACAGATCATCGTCACTATTGATCGATATTAGCTGTAAATTATTATCTTCGCAAAACGCTGCCAATACTTTTAACATATACCGATCGGTATCGATCGGTATCGGTCTCTAACATGCGGTTTAATAGCGAAAGCAGTTCAGTATAGCCAATCGAACGACGCACCCTACGACCGCCAATAGGTGGACCTTCGGTACCACTGCCACGGTGCACGATAATTTCAACATTCTCCGACGGCGCCATTATCTTCAAATTTAAGTATTTTAGCCTAAACAATGGACTACTCTACGTTGATACATGAAAATAATAATAATAATAATAATATACTACGATAATACGTAATGACAAATAATAACATCAAAAAAAGAAAAAATAATACTATTAATATTGATAATAATAACAATAAGAATAATAATAACTATAATATTGCTAAATAAAATAATGATAGGAGATTAAGTCTGAACATAATAATAATGATAATAATAATAATAATAATAATAATAATAATAATAATAATAATAATAATAATAATAATAATAATAATAATAATAATAATAATACGATAATACGTAGTGAAAATAAAAAAAATTGAAAAAAAAAAGAACTGTTAATATTGATAGTAATAATAAGAAGAAGAATAATAATATAATATTTCTATGAAAATAATCACCAAATATTAAGGCTAATAATAATAATAATAATAATAATAATAATAATAATAATAATAATAATAATATATTACGTAATAAAAATAAAAAATAAAAATACCATAGGGAAACTTCTTAGTATTGATAATAATAATAATAAATATAATATTAAGAAAATAATAGTAGGATATTAATAATAATAATAATCCCCTTAAACGTAATAAAAAGAAAAAAAAATAAAAATAGCCATAATAATAATAATAATAATAATATTAATAATAATAATAATAAAAAGAAATGTAGTAATAATAAAACTAAACATGGTAAAATTATGAAAACAAATATATATATATATATATATATATATATATATATAAATATCGATAACCATAATAATACTTAAACTAGCGGTACTAATACTAATAATAATAATAACAAAACATCAACGCCCCGTTAACAATAATCATAATGACAATAATAATAATAATAATAATAATAATAATAAATTTTTCACTAACGAACACAATAGAAATGTAACTAATGAGACGATTTAAAACAATCATATCATGGACCGTAATAACATTACTAAGAGGTACAATAAAATATTTATTGTTTCCATTGCACGTACATAAGTGTAAAAAAAAAAAAAAAAAATTGGCCCCTCTTTTTTTTTCAATTCCTTACGGCTCATGTTTTTTGAAAAAAAAAAAAAAATTATTAGAATTAAATATATGCAAATTTGATACCTTAATGAAGATACGATGTAGTTGTATTTGTAGGATATCTTTCGGTACGAACGAGATGCAGCACTGTGTCCACTAAATTCTGATCTATCGAACTTTCTCAACCTTCAAAATAATTAGGAGATATACATAAAATAACACACTTGTATGTCAAAAGAAATTTGTAATATAGATTATGGAAATTCAGTAAATATAAAAAAATTATAACCTTAGGAAATAATCTTCAATTTTGTGTAATCCGTCTACACAATAAAGCTGATACTTCAAACTCTTCTAGTATAATAAAATGAGGGAACTCAGTGAAGAAATTTTTTTATCAGGTAATGTAGTTTGAAGGAGCTCATTGTTTGAGAAAGAGAAAGGAGATATGAAGAAGAAGAAGTGAATGTTGGAGATGTGAAGAAGAAGTGAATGCTACGGATATTTAAAAATACTCCAGTCAAAATTTGCACCCCAAAATTCAACTATGAATGACTACTCCCTGCTGCAGCTCCTACACCGCCTTGCAACTGCACCACTGCCCACGCCTGTCACTGCGCACCCCTGGCCCCGCCCCCCCTGGCCACTGCCCCCCACCCCTCCACCCCACCCCCCAGAACTCGCCTCTCCCAGGGGCGAATTCACGTACGCCAAAAGAAAAAAAAAAAAATAATAGAAGGCAGGGGCGAGTTTACGTATTTTTATACGGTCCATACTTAATCTTGCCCCTGGCACAGGCGAGATCAGTTATATCCTTTAAAAAAAATAAAAAATTGATCTCGCCCCTGGCACAGGCGAGATCTAACTTCGAAAAAAAAAAAAAAAAAAATTAAGAACTCACCCCTGACAGGGGCGAGATTGAATAGTGGTTTGTCAGGTTTAAGTGAACTCGCCAGACGAGTTCACTTAGATTGATAAATAGGGAAAAAACGCACCTATTATTTTAATAGGTGCGTGAACAGTGCACTAGTTTATTAAATTTGCCTACATTCTTGCCTCACCGAACTATTGAATTCAAACCACAAATGAACCTGAAAAATCAACCTATTCTATTGAAAGAAGGTTGCATAAAAAATAGAAAAAGACATATGTCGCTTTCATAACTTTTTGTCGAAATTTTATTTTATTTTAATTTTTAAAAAATATTCTTAAATACGTAGGGAGTCCCTACAGAAGGGAAGCATCCACCTTCTTTTGTGGGTTCTCCTCCAATCATTTTTTTCTTTTTTTTTTTTTTTTTTTTTTTTTTATCTTTTGTCTTCGAAATTTAAAAGTCTTTTAACTTTTTCGTCTCAACTTGATTTTTCATAAGAAATATATCAAATTATTTCTCTTTTGACGATTTTCGATTTGACATCCATAATGCATATATTATGGTTAAAATATTAATTTTTAAGTGTAAAATACCTTTTTAGAATAGTAATGATATATTTTTATTTTCTAAAAAAATGATATATTTTTATTTCTAAACATTTTTATATAAAATTAAAACGTGATAGAATTTAAAAAATGAATCTTTTTAACCGATTGAAATTTTTTGAAGATTAAAATTATTTACTTTAATTTTACCTTTTTTTTATCTTAATAATTTTTGGATGGTTTAAAGTATTTGTTTGAAAAAAATTCACAAAAAAAAAAAAAAAAATTGTTAGGTTTACACTTTACAATAGAAAAAAAGCTTAGATATATTTGCTAAAGTGATTTGTTGATTGAATTTGCTTATTATTTTCTTCTATTTTGTTAAAAGAAAAATTATGTTAACTACAAAAATAATAAGTTGATTATTTTTATTTGAACATGACATGATAATATAGTTTTCCACTCATACACTTAAGTAACTAATATGTTTGTGGCTTCTTATACTAATATTATATTATTTAATATATGTGGCTTCAAACGATAATTAACAAAATATTTGACATTGTTTTATCATTATATGCATATGTAATTACAACATGTGTAATGCATATTGAAATAATAGGGAGGAAAATTAATCGAATTTCAAGTGTGTATTTATAATTTTACTTAAAATATTCAGCATAATCAGATCATGCATTCAAATAATTGAATTAACAAAATTTATGAATATATAATCGGTAGTTTCTATTTGTGATAATGAAATGTATTAAAGTAAAACTATAAAAAAATTGAATAGTAAAAAGGTTATGAAAATCTAATTGGTAGTTTCAATTTGTAATAATGCAAGATATTACATGTAGAAAAAAAAAACACATGTAAGAAGGAAGAAAGATTATTGGACAAAAAAATATGAACTGACGCTTTTATATTCTCAAATAATATATAAGCTGATATTCATTATTATTATTATTATTGAAAACATACTCATTCCGTGCATCGCACTGGTGGACATCTAGTGATATATTATAATAGGGTTAATTGTAAAAAATGTAACCATAATTCATTAATTTGCAATGTAATGCAAGAGTTTATTAAGTTTTGTAATTTCATCTACGAAGTGACTTTTGTATTTAACTAGTTTTCCAGTCGTGCGATGCACGGGCTAGAATTTTTGTATTAAATTACTATTAAAATATAAAGTAAATATGCATATTAATGAAAATTAAAATAAAGAATGAATATAATATATTTTAAAGGACTTATATGAAATGTTGTGCTATGGGTAAAACTGTAATATAAATATATAGTGTGACACTAATCTATGTGGTTTTTATATATTTGTAATAATTGTAATAATATACTAATACAATTACAAATTCGTATAAGGCGAAACAATATTTTATATATATATATATATATATATATATTATATAGTAATATTAGCATGAGATCCCACAATGATATTATTTCATTAAGCAATGGTTGCTAAAGTATATCATTATGATGTATTTTGAGAAAATCAACTTATTATATTCGTAGTTGAATTTTTCCTCTTTTAAAAAAAGGGGGAAAAAACACTAATTCATTAAACATATCAATTTAACTAATATACCTAAGTTTCTATTGTAAATTGTAAACCTAACAAAGTTGTAATTTTTGTTATAGAATTAGAATTTTTCTGTCGTGCAATGCACAATTTAAAATATATTTGTTTTATTCAAAAAAATATTAATTTATTTTATTTGAGCTCAATAACGAACCAACAAACTGGTGTTCACTTTAGATTTAATTTTTATATGAAAATATTCAATATGAGTAATATAATAAATATTGAATGGTTGATTTCTATATATTGTAAGTAAAAAAATCAATTAACAATAAAAAAAAATTATTCGTGCATTTAAGATGTTGGAGAATATACTTCCAAAACATTTAAAAGAGATAGAGGGATAGAGCTATAGAAAAAGACGAAATAAACTTATAAATTTTCTCATTATCACAACGTGAGTTGTCACTTGTTTTGTTCTTCATAAAAAATATATTATCTCTAATTCTGGAAACTGAAAAATAGTTCGTTTTTACTATTTCTAAAGTATTATAATAAAAAATAAAATTATATGAATTTTTTATAGAAAATAATTTAAGATTTTCAAAAATAAATTAAATTGATTTTTTTCAAAATATATATAATAAATATTAATAAAGATAAACATTTTTGTAGAATTATTTTTTATCGCCAGCTCAACCATACTACACATACAAATCTAACCTAAATAATCGAAAAACAATTGTACTCTTTGATGCAACTTATTTTAAGATATGCGCCATAAGGGTCAAATCAAAGTAGAAAAATATGAATTTAATATTGTACATAAAATATATGTCTCATAATTAAAAATAGTTTATATATTTCCTATAATATAAATAAAAAATATAAATTTGGAACTAATTTTTTTGCTTGATTTTACAATATAAACACATATATCTTATATCTTATCGTATTATATTAATAATGATTAAACTACATATTTTAGCAAGTAAATTAAGTGGGACAATGCTCTGGTTTACTCTCTATAAGAGAGTTCCTTTTTATTATATATTAACATATCTTTAAAACAAAATGATTAAATAAGACAAAATATTATAAAAAGAAAAAACTAAAGTAAAAAAAAAATAATCTTCTAAAAAGTTTTCAAATAAAATATTATTGTGATAATATCTAATATTTTTTATTTTATATAAAATATTTAAAATTGAATTATTTCATAATAATAAAAAAATGGTAACTTGCACATAAAAAATAAGATTTAAGTTATATATATGCAAAATGAATATCAAATTGAAGATCGTGGAAAAAATAATTAATTCATTATATTTTTCATAAAAAATGAAGTTGAGACGAAAATGTTATAAGACTTTTTAGAATTAAGGTAGATTACATGCACATAATATATCATGTACTACATTAGATTTATATATTTTAGCTTGCAAATATTGTTGTGAGATTATTTTCTTTGCTAAGTGATGTGTATTCGCCGAGGAAGTAGGTGTTGAACTTCGGGTGTCAAACAATGAGAAGCTCATTAAAAAAAATATGATTTGTGCATAAAATTGCAAAAAATAGAAAATTGATGTATTAAATTGCAATTTTTAAGAAGATAAAATCAAATTGCAAAAAGTAATAAAAGGTATCCATTTTTTCTACAATTAACCTATATAATAATATATCTAATCTGAAAAACCAATGAAAAGGGAAAAAATGGGCATCCACAAAAATATAAATAATTAAAGAGGGGGCAAAAGCTTCATCCAAATTGAGAAGGGATGTGAGACTTGCGAGTCCAAATAAATTCAAACCACAAAATATATTTTCTATTAAAACAGAAAAAAGAAAAAGAGAAGCTGTTATCGAATGGAAGTTGTTTTGGGAAGTCCACCCTGTTTAACCTCGCCCCAATTTCTCGCCGTAAGCAACTCACGCAGAAATCTCGCAGTTTTCTCTTCGGAGGTACAACTTTTCAATCGTTTTCTTTGATTTTTCTTCAACTGAAACGCAGTTTCTTCGTCATTTGAACTTTGTGCTGTATTCGTTTTTGTTATTTGTTTCAGCTTAGAAAATGGATGTGATTTCTGGGTATGCTTCGCAGTAAGTCGTGATAGATTTGCATAATTAAGAATGAGGAAAAATGTAGAGAAGTAGATGAGTATGTCTTTGTAATAATTTCTCCTAATAGCAAAATCAACTTGTTAAATGTGTATCTGGTAGATTCGTGTGTCAGATTGTGACAAATTAAAATGAGGAGGAAAAGTTTTAGATAGTTAGATAAGTTTGTTTTGGTATTAACGTCTGTAATTAGCAAAACGAGCTTGTTGAATGTGTATTTAATACATTTGTGTATTATAATCGTACTAGCTGCAATAAGCAATAAGAGCTACTAATAGCTTACCTCTATAATTCATGATCATTACTAGGAGAGGGAATTGATTTCATCATTGAAGTGAAGCATTACTTAGCGAGCACATTGATTTCTTTTGAGAAAATGAAAATCCTCAATTTTATTGATTGAATACTTTCAGGTGTTTCTCTTGAATCATTTTCCACCTAAGAAAAGTGGAAGTCGAGTACGCTGGTCTTTGAAGACTAGAGAACTGAATACCACAATCTGTTTCTCAGCTCAGTCTTCGAATAGGAGTAACAGATCCAAGAGCTTTCTCCAGTCACTTTGGTGGCTTGATAAGAGATTTGTTCTGCATTGTAGTTTTTTTGTCCTAAAGACTGAACGCAGTCCTAGGCTTAGAAAGCTTTCCATCAGCCTCCAGAAAACACTTGGATTTGCAGAAACATTTAACCAATTTCTTCCTGCTTTTTATCTCCGTCTTATTGTTGGAGTGATGATTGTCATGACATTGGGTGCCACTGTCACTAAAACTCCTGCCTGTAAGTTTTATGGGTTCTTCATATGGACCTTCATTCAGATTAGGATTCTCTGGATTTGCCTCTCGTTTACATTTTTCTCTAATGCTTTGCTCTTCATGTTATCCAGTGGCCCTTAACGAAGAAAATCTTCTTTTCTTGGAGGCATGGAGAACAATTGACCGTGCTTATATTGATAAAACTTTCAACGGGCAGAGTTGGTTTAGGTATAGAGAAACTGCACTCCGCAGTGAACCTATGAACACAAGAGAAGAGACTTGTAAGTGTCTTGTCTATGCACATAATATACATTCTATGGAATTTGCACTGTGCACATATATCTCTGAAGACAGAATTTGCATATTATAGGATTTCTGCTTTCATGTTTTCAACTAGTGTGCCTTTAAAAAATGATCGAGAACTTCGAATACGCGTAGCTTCATAGAATCTGTGGAAATAATGAAAGAAGAGAAAGATTCATAAGTAGATTCTATCAATAAGAAATTATTCTTTTAGGGGTAATTTGTGAATGTAGTTATGGTGGTAGTACCGTACTAATAGAAGTAATTTTTAGCTTCAATCGTGATTGTGGGTCTACATCATGATTCTCCGTGAGAAACTCTGTCCAGAAATCATTTAGGTGATATCTCATCTCACTTTGTTGTTGAGTTTTCATCTTCTCGTATCGTCTTTTGTGCATTGGCTGAACGACATCATATCAATGAATGTGTCATGATGTTTCAGTTTCATACTAAATCAATTTTGAACTGCAGATGCTGCTATAAGGAGGATGGTTGCTACTCTTGGTGACCCTTTTACCCGCTTCTTGGAGCCTCAAAAGTTTAAGAGTCTGAGGGTACAGGCTTCTTGCATTCATCTTTCTGCATTAGCTCATCTTTCTACATTAATCTGGAATGATCTTTCTTTTAGTATACTAAGAAGATTATGGTATCTCAAGCATGTAAAACATGGTTATGTGTCCTTTGAAGGCAGTCGGGAACTCGAAATACTCTTACTGGTGTAGGGCTGTCAATTGGATATCCTACAAAAGATAAATTAGCTTCTGGACTGGTGGTTGTTTCAGCTGCTCCAGGAGGTCCAGCATATAAGGCTGGAGTTTTATCGGGAGATCTTATTCTTGCAATTGATGATACGAGTACAGAGAGCATGGACATATACGATGCTGCTGAACGTCTGCAGTGAGTTTCTTCTATCACATTTGCACTTGATGACACTGTTGGTGAGATAAAGTATTAGTTTTTTTTGGGAAAAAATCGTTTTTAATCCTGTATGTTAGGGCTTGTCCAGAAAAAAGTCTTGTATGTTTCGAAATTTCAATTTTAGTCCACTATGTTTCGAAAAATGTCCAATTTAAGGACACCAAGCACCCGCAGCCACTAATTGTACCGGAATATGCGCGCGTGGCCCTATAAATTTGGGATTTCAGGTTAAAAAGCTAGCGCGATAGTTATAAATCTAGATGTACATGTCAAGTAATTAAATCAACACACCAATTAAAACATACAAAATCTAAATCCACCTCAGCGTTAGACTTCCTGGAGGGAAATAACTCGTTGTTTTAGGTTATTAAATTACTTGCATGTACACCAAGATTCATAACTACCACATAAGTTATTTTACCGAAAACCCCCAATTTATTGGGTCACCGGCGGCACAATCACTGGCTGTCGGCTAGTGTCTTTAAATTTGACAATTTCGAAATATTGTGGACTAAAATTGAAATTTCAAAACATACATGACTTTTTCTGGATAATTCTTACTTTACAGGACTAAAAATGAGTTTTCCCGGTTTTTTTTTCTACCCATTATCTTTTGAAAACATTTTTTTTTCTTTCCTTTTGAACCACGTGATAGTTTCTTTGTCTGATTTGATATCAAATTACAACGAATGAGATTATATGAATTGTAATTTGAGAGGCATTTCTATTCGTCGTTGTCATTACTCTTATATTCACTGTCTGCGTGTCTGTAGTTTTTGGCTTAATCGAGAAATGTAACTGACTAAAACCTATTACTGGTTGACAGGGGGGCAGAAGGAAGTAAAGTGGAGCTAATTGTACGTCATGGTCCTGAGACAAGGCACCTGCCCTTGATGTATGCATATGATTTTTGCAGATTTCCTGTCCTCTGCTTTTTATTTCTTCCAATTGCAGCTTAGGGTTTCAACTTGAACTGGGTTTTAGAAAGTGGCGAAATAGATTTTTCTCTTCTTTTCTTTTTTAATTTCTTTGGAGCTATATATAGGATTGAAGAAAACAGAGAGGAACTTGTGTTTTTAATGCAGATCTTTTAAAAAAAAAATCTCTGTAACTATCAGTTTGTTACTGCATCACAGACGAGAGAAAGTCTCTCTAAATCCAGTGAAGTCGCGAATATGCAGAATGCCGGGCTCAGGGAAGGATGGTCCTTTGATTGGATACATCAAACTAACATCGTTCAACCAAAATGCTTCAGGTACTGTTTCCAAAATTTTCACGGACCAAGCTTGTTCTCTTGTGTTCTCATCTACGGGATTATCTAAATTTTGATCCATTAACTTCACGTTTTATACATGTTCGCCTGATAAAAATATTGGAAGAAGAAAACCATTTTTTGGTGTCTTTATCTTTTATCAGTGCTGTAAACATAAAACCGAAGCATATTTCTTTGGCTGTTGTAAAAGTCTTCCACCATACTGTCTTTTAATGTTGTCCAATATGATACACATCCTCACTCCTTTCTATGCTGATCAGATAGTAGCTGCAGTATTTTGTGAATTTATTTCTCTAAGCTCTCACTATTATATCACTTGTAGGTGCTGTAAGGGAAGCAATTGAAACATTGAGAGGAAACAATGTAAATGCCTTCATATTGGACCTCCGGGATAATAGGTGACACGATCTGAACATTCTCCATCATAATAGTTTTCTCTACATGGATTTCTGAACTTCTAAGTTTGTTACAGCGGTGGCCTGTTCCCTGAAGGAGTTGAAATTGCAAAAATTTGGTAAGTTTTGTGGCTGGTGAATATAGTATTTCAGAAGTAAATTCTGAAATTTTCTCCTGATAATAGGAGTCCTTTTGTGGATGTCAGCAAACAGATGACACAGTAAATTAATTGAACACTCTTACAATTGTCAATCACGGATGTCTGGAAGTACGCTTATTTAACAGGCAATAAATTCTTTCGAGCACCAACAAACAAATTTCAGCAGCTGCTCATGATTTCGGTTTCTTTGCCAAATACAAATGATGTTGGTGATTATTGAAATGGTTACAGGTTAAAGCTTGGAAACATTATTGAGACCCAATCTTAAGATAACTAAGATAAAGGTCCATATTCCATTTAGTTAAGTATCTTTGTATGTGTTTCAGCCTTAACTCCTGACGAGTAGAACTGCAGTTCTCTCAGCTACTTTTCTTACTTCAGCTGCACAATCATAACTCTCTAAATACTAGTTTTTGCATCAGTCACGTTGCCTGTTCTGTCCTCATCTCTCTCTCTCTCTCATATTGAAGCATCAATTCTTACCATTCGTTGTTGTAATTAGGTTGGACAAGGGTGTGATTGTATATATTTGTGATAGCCGAGGTGTTAGAGATATATATGACACAGATGGAAGCAACGCAGCTGCAGCTTCAGAACCCCTAGTTGTGCTGGTATGTCAAGTTTGCTCTTTTGCAATAATCTTTATGTGTTGTTAATAATGGCCCAGAAAACATTTCATCTCAATCCATGGAACAAGCTCATGACAGACCTAATCTTTAATCATTTCAGCTTGGTTTTGCTTTTACAGTAGATCTCCATGTAGTATTTGCAAAATGCCTATGTAATCTATAACCATTTTTTAACATATCCAGCGGAGTGTCCATCGAGTGCGTAATCCTTGTGGTTATGGGGAAGGAATTTTATTGAAATTTTACTATAGAGATATAAGTAAAAGAATGAGTTTCAATCTAACTCTTCAATCAGTAGAGCAACTTTTTGTTGACGTCATGTTTTTTTCCTACATGAGTAATCCATATTGCCATTATTAAATGAGCAATTTCTTGTGACAGATGGATTTAGTACAATCGAAATTAGTATAAAGTTACCTGTATAAATATGTGGTACTCACACAGTCATTGTCAATATATTTCTACAAAATAGTAATCTCACTATTCATGAGTTGATGTTGATCTTCAACCATCTTCTGATCCCACAAGACTATGCCTTATGCGATTTCTTCATAAGCGCTAAGCCATTTTCATTCTCATCGGGTGGGTCTTTATTTAGAACAAAATTGCTTGTGTAGGTGAACAAAGGAACAGCAAGTGCAAGTGAAATTTTAGCCGGTGCTCTAAAGGACAACAAGCGTGCATTACTAGTTGGAGAACCTACATACGGAAAAGGGTAACTAACATATTCTTCTTGCATTATTTTTGCTTTGTAAAACTATATATGCTGATCAGTTTCTCCATTAATACTGCACAGTAAAATTCAATCAGTTTTCGAGCTCTCTGATGGGTCTGGCTTGGCTGTAACTGTTGCTCGTTATGAAACGCCTGCCCACATTGACATTGATAAGGTCACTTTCTCTCTCTTCCCCTCTCTCTGATGTACATATCATGTATTGACTTGTTCAAATTGTTCGTTGTTAAGGTTGGTATAATTCCGGACCGCCCCCTTCCGGTTTCATTTCCTAAAGACGCTGAGAGTTTTTGTGGCTGCCTTCAGGATCCCGCCTCTTCTTGTTACCTCAACAGAGCCGAGTTATTTGCTAGATGATGTATTTATAGATCAACGTTTATGAGGATTTCTTCATTCTTTAAACATTGTATTTGATCAAGGAAAAATACCTGGTTTAGCATTATATTAGTTTGATTTGAAAGATAATCCAAGTTACAATATGTATTATGCGTTCTTCAAATGTATATAAAAATTACTGCTAAAGAAGGTACTTAAACTCGAAGAACAACATAGCTCCACAAACAGCCTCTCTTTTCCCCAACACCTAATTGGCAAACCATGAATTCATTCCCAATTCGTGTGAATCTTTTCTCCAACTATCCCGACGCCTGTCACTCTCCAACCGTGTCTGCCTCCAATATATGGGCGTCGCTCTATATTCGCATTTTTACATGCTCCTGATTTTGGCGTTACTACCTCAAGTTGGAGTTGCATCATGGCGGAGAAGGATCGGATCTGGAATCCCGTATGGATTTCCTAAAGTAGTCTCAAAATGATAATTTGATCAACATATTACAATTGTATACGAGGATCCATGTTTCACAACCTCTGCCCACTTATCAACAAAATGTTTAGTTTGATAATGTATCAAATATCTTCTGCTCGCGCCTCTTTTAACTAGTTGCATTACCAAATTAAAATATTAAAATAGTCTCCAAGTACGTACATACATCAACATAAACTGTTAGTGTAAAATGTGGCTTATCAACTCAGATTAAGAAGTAGCTTATTGGAGGCAAGTTGGCAACAAGAAGTCGAGCTGCATGAAGAGCAGTTATTCAGTTACAACTGATTGAAGAAGACCTACTGTTCCATTAGTCAGTTTCTTGTGTAAAACTGAGTTATTATATACTATAAGAATCCACAACAAACATAACTCAACTTATTAAACTCCACAAATCAAAACTGATCTTCCGTACTAAACTACAGAGATGTATTCTTGACATTGCGAAAAAAGAGATTACATGGTATTGTTCCTAAGACAAATTTCTTTTCTGATGGAAATATTATATCTACATTTATAAAACTTAAATTACAAAGATACACTGGTTTAGTAGTAGCAACAATAAACTGAATAAAGGTTTACCTGGAAATCAAATCAAGCTATCAAGGTAATACCAAGACTTCATCTTCGGGTGACTCCATAAAAAACAGTAGTTCTATGACTGACCTGTAATAAATCATACACGGAAACGAAAAAATCATTTGAGTTGTTTCACGATAAAACATATCAAAGAATCAATATTCACTATAAGAACACCATCCCTGCTCCTAATGAATGCAAATCACATAAACAACGCAGTCATACTGAGATTATTCAAGATTTGGATGATCCACTTGTTTCCATTTAATTAAACCATCTACTAACTCAACAATTCTACTTTACATGACTTTCTCAGATTTGGATTTTTTTTCCTGGTTATCTAGTGAGGAATTTGGCGAGTTAGATCTCATGCTACAAGTTGTGCTGACTCTGTTGCTGCAATTATGCATCACATGATTCACATACAAATTTACATTATCCATACATTACTAATGCACATATATCATGTATTGACATAATTGTAGACTATCATGCATGATATATCATCATCATTCATAAATCCAGTAACACCCATTCCACTCGACCGTTAAACTCGTTCAAATAGTACTGTACCATACAAGTAAAGACTCAGTCCATAGGAACATACTCTCAATAATATGTAGAATGAAACGAACATAGTTACAGGGGACAATTATAATGCAGCTGTTCAAAGCATCAAAGTTTGTTATTATTTTTCTTTTTTTAAAAAAAAGAGCAGTTCAATAGACACAGAAAACAGAAGAAAATGATAATTAGAGATACCTCATATCCTGATCCGAATCCTGTTACCACCAACCATGATCTTGGGGTATGGGAAATTTTGGGCTTCTCAGAATCATCATCTGTACTAATTTGTTGTTGTCCAATGCATCTCTCTTCCAATAGAGGGCAACCTTCAATTTGTAATCATTTAGGCTTGTCAGGCTTCGCATTGCTTCCTTAGAGCGTAGATGCTTCAACTTTTTGCAATTACATAGCTGTAATTCTCTTAGCGATGTGAGGTTCCCAAACCATTCGGGCAACTCTTCTATGCCAAAACTATCCAACTCTAAGAAAGAGAGCACAGTGAGATGTTGAAGTTGATCAGGGAGAGAGTCCCAATCTTGCATCCCCTTTAATCGTAATTTATCAAGAGATTGGGATGCAACTTGCAGTATTCCACTAACAGCTTTATTGACACAATCACATGAATCTGAAGCAGCTGGACCAATCTCTAATCTTATTAGGCTGCACAAAGACCCAATCTCTCTGCTCTGTATGAGTTTGGGAACATTAACAATTTTCAAGTCTCTCAGACGGGGCATTTTATCCAGGCACTCAATTATCTTCGGCAAATTCATCACGCTACTCCTTAAATTCGTTAAGGATAACTCCTCGAGAGACAGCGCACACCATCGCACCATCTCACAGGGCAATTCGATCAGCCATTTGCAGTCCTTAATCTTCAAAACATGGAGCAATGTAGAGCTGTGTCCGCTGCTGCTTGAAGCATAATGATATGGAATTGACTTGAGATTTGGGCAGTGACTTATATGCAACTCCTCGAAAGAATTGAGGGTGTGCAGATCATTTGGTAATTCTCTCAAGTTGGGACAGCGAGGTATTACCAAACTTGAAAGATTTGGATTGTTCTGAGATAACCCATATGGGAGACACTCCAATCCATCTACTGCATTAAAATCGAGTGCTTCTAGTTGATGCGCTCACCCAATACGTTTGCCAACAGTAACCCACAATCCATCTCATGAATTTTCAACCATTTAAGGTACAGGAATTGACTTGGAGCACCCCCAACTGTCTGCACTTATAAATACACAAGGATACGAGGCAAGGAAAGACCTTCACTTGAGTTGTTTCAGCTTCTGCCCACTCCATCAGGTTTTGCATATTCCACAAGAAGAGCCGTTTCAGCGCCGGAAACACAATAATTTGCCCACCATTGCTACTGGGAGATTGCCGTAGAATGAAGAACCTATAGATCTAACACTCGGCAGATCAGATAATGTTATACGTTCGAGATGTGGCAACTGGCCTATCCTCGGGATTTCTTCACATTAAGAGCAATATGAAAGTTCTATCTGCACTAAATTATCAAATCCTACCCACCTGCTGTGGAGCTCATCTGGTATGGCCATCTTCAAAGTCCACTGAGGAAATATTGTGCCAAAAAATCCCCAGATCTCTAAACCCTTTAAATTTGGATGAGGTTGGAGGCCTTCCAAAACATCCTCGTCATTTCTTTCACCTTCTTCGAGTTCACTCCAACACAAGACTAACTTGGCTTTTCAAATAGAAATGCACCCTTAGCCTCTTCCTTATCATGCACTTTTTCAAAATTTTCAATCTTAAGCTCCCATTTTAGATTTCTCAATTCCCCAAGCTCTTCAATTCGGCGGCCCTCCTCATCATCCTTTAAAGCATTTGTTTGAAGAGAAGTTAACCTGCCCAGATTAGGCGACAATTCTGTGCAAATGTTTAGACATCTCAAGTGTATTAACTCCCTGATTGATTCTGGCATATTGCTAATATCATAATCCTCCAAGTTAAAACATGTAGGCTCTCGAAGCTTGAGAACATCATAATAGAAATATCGCCCTTGAAGAATAATGCGCAAACATACTGCTTTTTCTTTTGGGACAACACTTAATTCACGTATATAATATTAGTCTTGCAAAACAGATGTTGCTACATCATGCACTAGATCATGCATGATACAATTCGTTATTTCATAATAAAAGCGGTAAGCTGGTTGCAACAAAGAGTTACGCAAAAGAAGGTTGAAATATTTATTGCGCACGGTCTCCATATCACTCATTTCATCAGGTTGAAGAAATCCTTCTGCCATCCAAAGTTCAATCAGATTTTGCCTGTCAATTATATTACCTTTAGGAAAAATCGAATAGTAAGCGAAACACTTCTTGAGTAATGGCTTAGACAACTTATTGAAGCTCAATTTCAGTATCTTTGAGATATTATTATCATCTGCTCCAACATTTGAAAGCCAATCGTGTTCAATTGAGACCCAATGGTCTTCAGATTTATTTTGCAGCACTCCACCGATGGCAGCTAAGGGTAGACCATGACACCTTTTTGCAATATTTCTTCCGATGGTCTCAAATCCCGGAGGAACGTCTCTTCAAAAGCTCTTGCTTTGATGACAGACCAACAATCTTCTTGCGATAAGCCATTCAGGTGATGAACATAAAGTCTCTTCACAATTGAAGCGATCTCTGTATTACGAGTCAGTAACAATAATGCTGCTTTCCCTGGCAGAAGTAATCCCTGACAAGGAATTTATAAGACCTTTCCAGAGAAGTGGGTCTTGATTCCAAACATCATCAAGAACAAGTAGATATTTTCTTTTTCTTCAAAAGACTAACTGGATCAAAACTAGTCGAAACATGCACCCAACTAGATGTTCCAAAGTGAGACTTCATCCCTTGGTGATTGAAGACATTCCTGATCAGCTTTGTCTTCCCCAGTCCACCCATTCCCACAATTGGAAGGACGGACAACACTTGTTCACTTGGACTGCCCACGATAAGCATCTGGACTATTTTGGACACCTCACCGTCTCTTCCAATGAAGTTTGGATCAACAGTGAATGAATCAGTCTCTACAAAGCCATCGGCATCGAGAGCAGGAGGGGTATCGCAAAGCAAGCGCCAATGCATTTTTTCTAATGGACTCAAAATCTTTTATTGATTTTCTTGATTTTAACAGCCATTTGACGCCGCGGACAGACAAAGTAATTAAAGAAGGGGAAGCAAGATGGTACCTTTTCCTTCTCTGTTTGGATGCTCTTCACTTGCTTGGGGAGCTGATGGTAGTGGAGTTTGTCCAAAACATTGAAGCCCACAGCTTCAATCTCCGCTAACCTATAAGAAACTCTGGATCATGATGCCAAAGCCTGGTTAAGCGTTTCAGCATCTTGGTCGATATCGGGAAATCTCTTCCATAACACTAGAACTTCAATGGCGGCGGCGGCAGCTCCTCTTTCCATTTTAATTCTTTATTCCGGCTGAGAGAGAAGAAGTATTGGTGGAAAAGTATGATGGACCCACCAACAAGCAACAGTGTGGCTAATGATAGAAATGGGCCATCTCATTCAAATCGGGCCTTGGTACAAAAATCATGTCAAAATTACAATCTCAAACTTCTCCTCTCCACTCCGGTAGATGGACAAAATGGACCTCGTCTATCTCCAACATCGCCGTCTGCGTCGTTTTCATGCTGGATTTCATATTTTCTGGAAATTGAATTTTAGGCTCTTTGTTTTAAAATTCATAAAAAAATTGAGTAATATAATTAATGTGATAAAAAGAAAATACTTCTTACAAATTTTACTTTGTCTATTATATCCTATTGAATAAATTCTTAATAAGTTCTATTTTTAAGGTTAATTTAGTAATCTTATTTTTAAGTTATACTCTTCCGTCCCAGTTTAATTGTCCAACTTGTCATATTTGTTTGTCCCAAGTTAATTGTCCAAGTCCATAAATGACAAATTCTCTCACAATCTCCACCATCAAAATTTCTACTTTTAATCACCACCTTTGAAAAAGTCAAAAATTCCACAAAATTTGTTTTTTCTTAGTCTCCATGCCCGGTCAAGGTTGGACAATTAGGTCGGATCGGAGGGAGTATTTGTTTGGTAAAAATCATTTTATAGTTTAAATCCATCTACTATTTCATGAAAGTTTCTATTTTATTTTATAAGATATTTGATTAACCTAATAGTATAACTTAAACCTGAATATTCGTAAGAAATTATATTTTTTTTTCTTTTTTAATTGAAATACACTATACTTTTCTTCTTATTCTATTTTATTTTTGTGATATCTTCTCTCTTTTATGATAAAAATAGTTTACAATTGTAGAAAACGGAAAAAGATTAACCATTTATAATATTTTTCCTTTTATTATGTTTATTTTGTTTTTATGATATATCAAATATTAATTTTTCTCTTTTATTGTTTAGATATGAAATATCAGAGTATAACTAAGTCAGGTATTCTTCGGTGAACAAAAAGTATGAATTTTAGTATTTGTAAAATAAAATATAAATTAAAAACCAAATCAATGTATATTACCCAAATCCCTACTAAATTTATTTAGGGTTAATTTCATAATACAACCTGAATTATTAGCCATTTTTTCAGTTTTTAGTCTAAAATAAAAAATATTTCCAATTACAACCTGTATAACGCGTTTTTATTGCAGTTTGCAACTCAGACTATATTTCAAGCTATATAGGTCATATGCCATGCACATGGGCCCCATGAGCCAATAATATGGTGACACGTGGCCACTAATAAAAAAATCGAAAAAAGGAAAAAAATACTTATAGATTATTTAAAAAATTCAAAATAATTTATAAAAAATTTAAAAATAATATAAATTTATAAATATTCTATATAAAAAATAGAAAAATATATTTTAAATGTTTTAAATTCAGGAAATTAACAACAAAATTCTAAAAAGAAAAATAAAAAGTATTATATATTTTTTGAAAAATTAATTTTTTTTTATTAAAAATTATATACATTTATAAATAATTTTATAAAAATGAAAATTTTGAAATCCAGGAAATTAACAAAGAAATCTAAAATTAATTTTAAGAATTCTAAAAATAAATACAAAAAAACATAAATACTTTTATTTAAAAAACAAAAGAAAAATAAAAAAAATGTAAATTATTTTTAAAAAATTAATAATTTATTAAAAATATACAATTATATAAATTCCTAAATAATTTTATATAAAAAATTAAAAAATAATTGAAAATTTTAAAATTCAGGAAATTCAGGAAAAAAAATCTAAAATTTATTTTAAGTATTCTAAAACTAAATATAAAATTTAGAAAATTATTTTGAAATTTTCAAATTCATTTAAAATATAAATAATTAAAAAATATTATTACTGAAAATTAAATTTCCAATGCCACTCAATTTTCTATTCCAGGCATGAACGGCCGATTTGCTCTCACCTCAATTTTCATTTTTTTTATATAAAATTGTTTAGAAATTTATATAATTTTATATTTTTTCTAAATTATATTAATTGTTTATAATTATTTTTACATTTTTTTTATTTTTCTTTTTTAAGAATAAAAGTATTTCCGATATTTTATATTTATTTTCAGAATTTTAAAATTAATTTTAGATTTCTTTGTTAATTTCCTGAATTTCAAAATTTTTAATTTTTTTTTATAAAATTATTTAGAAATGTATATAATTTTTACATTTTTAATAAATTTTTAAAATTTTTAAAAATATTTATAAGTATTTTTTATTTTTATTTTTTTTGTATATTTATTTCAGAATTTTAAAAATTAATTTTAGAATTTGTTGTTAATTTCCTGACTTTTAAAACTTTTAAAATATATTTTCTTTATATTATTTTAATATTTTTTATAAATTATTTTGAATTTTTATAATAATTTATAAATATTCTTTTTTTCGTTTCTTCGATTTTTTTTTTATTTTTTTTTTATTAGTGGCCACGTGTCACCATATTATTGTCTCATGAGGATCATGTGCATGACACATGGCCTATATAGCCTGAAACATGATCAGAGTTGCAAACTGCAACAAAAACGCGTTATACAGATTGCAATCGGAAATATAAAAATTGAAAAGTGACTAATAGTTCTGGTTGCATTTTGAAACTAACTCTTTATTTATTCTTATTCTCATGATTAAATGTATTTTGTTTTTCTTTGTTTTTTCAAGTTTGCAACTGCAATATCTATATACTTATTTCGCTAATTTTAATTCGAAAATATGTTAAGAAGACGACTAAAATATATCATATATGACATTTAATTTACCACTTTATGTAAACTTCTTATAAAAAAACTTAAAACTACAATACTGAAGTTATAAAAAGATAATTAAAAAATAGAAGAAAGTTATTTAGGTATGGAATGTCTGAAAACGGATTAAGTCGGTGAATGAAAAGTATGGTTTTTATAAGGAGTTGTAAAATAAAAATATTAATTGAAAATTGGAACAATGTATATGAAATTTCAGAGTCCGACTTTAAGTCTCATCTCATTCTCCAGGGAACAAAAAAAGATATGTTTATTTTTTTAAGTTTTGCAATTATAATACATATATATATATATAAATATATACTGATTTTATTAACTATATATAATAAAAAAACAACTATAGTCTATCATATATGAGATTTAATTTACCATTTTATATAAAATTCTTATGATATATGAATGATTAACATTAATAATAAAATGTATTATACGAATTTATAGTAAATTAAACCTATAATAGTATAATTAGGACTTTTGATATTCTAAAGTTTAACTTCTTTGGTATAATAGTGGATACAAGACTCTTATTTTGACATGGAGATACTTTACTTATAACTGAATATAAATTATAGGGTTAATTGCAAAAACCCAACCAAACTATCAGCGTTTTTGCACATAAACCACTAAAGTTTTGTTCTTGGCACCGATACATACAAACTATACGGGTTTTGACAGATAAACCACCTTATTTTCCGACCATTTTTTTTTTTTTGGAAATTCACCATGTGACTTGCGCTTGATAAACTTTTAAGAACTTTTTTTGTCCAAACAACCTTTTTAGTAGGCCAAAAGTGTAAAATTCTTTTACACATTTCTTTTTCGGAACAATTCATTTGAATCACCAACACTTTTCTCCTTAAAAATCTAGAACATCCATTGTTGAAGATGAGCAGCTCTCCAACCTATTAAAAGGTTGTTTGGACAAAAAAAAAGCCCTTAAAAGTTAATCAGACGCAAGTCACGTGCAGAATTCCAACTAAAAATGGTCGGAAAATATGTTTAATAGTTTATCTGTCAAAACTCGTGTAGTTTGTATGTATCGGTGTCAAGAAAAAAAGTTTAGTGGTTTATGAGCGAATACGCTGATAGTTTTGTGAGTTGCTGTAATTAACCATAAATTATAACATGATTTTCAAATTTATATTCTTTACTTGAAGATTGTGTTCATTGTTAGAATAATGTATTTTATCTATTTGCAATATTATGAATCTTATCATTATATCTAATCTTCATTTACAAGAGAGTTACTTCGGTATAAAATATGTTTGAAAAAAAGTTAAGTTTAGATGTTCAGGAGGTGATAAAAAAGTAATATTTTGTTTTGTGATTAGAACATAAAAATATAATTTTTTTAAACATATTTCATACCTAAATAACTCTCTCGTAAATGAAAATTAGTTTTAGTAATAAGATTTATAATATTATATATAGGTAAAAATACATTATTTTAACAGGGAACACAACCTTTAAACAAGAAAATAAATTTGGAGAATAAATTTGAAAATCATGTTATAATTTAGCGTTAATTACAAAAAAAAATCACGACCTTTGATCCAATTTTTAATTGCAACCTGACTCTTAAAACTTGTTAATGTTGGTCATCAACTACAATGTTTTTTCAATTACAACATCGACCAATTTTTTTGACATATGATTATGTCGCCACCATCATTTTATACGCCTAGACAAGACCTTCATTTATCTTCGATCAATTTCATAAACCATTATTTTCACTATCGTTAATCCGTGATTGAAGTTATTATGTCACTTCTTCAACTTCTAATTAACGGCAGTGAAAATGACGGGTTGTGAAATTGGTTGAGGGTAAATGAATGTCTTGTCCATGCACATTTAATAGTGGCGGTGGCGACACAATCAGATGTCAAAAAATATAGTCGATGTTGTAATTGAAAAAAATTATAGTTGATGACCAATATTGATAAGTTTTAAAAGTCATGAAGCAATTGAAAATTGGACCAAATGTCGTGATTTTTTTTTAATAATCAATCCTATAATTTATATCCAGTTATAATTGAAGTATCTTCATTTAATAAGAGTCTTGTATCCACTATTATACCAAACAAATTGAACATTTAATTTACTATAAACTTTTGATAAAACATGTATTATTAATGTTAGTCGTTCATATAATATAAGAATTTTATAGAAAGTGGTAATTGGATCTCATATATGTAGATTATAACTGCCTTGTCAACATTTTAATTATAAATATAGTTAGTGGAATAATAAGTATATAAATAGTATAGTTGCAAAACTAAAAAAAGCAAACATTTTTTTTTTCTTGAGAATGAGATGAGAAATAAAATCAATGAGGGCTAAACTTTAATATACATATGTTTTTTTACAAATCTTAAAAAAAATCATACTTTTCATTCACCGACTTTTTAGTTTTTTGATATGTATTCCATACCTAAACAATTTTCTTGTATTCTTTTAATTATCTTTTGATAACTTAAGTATTATAATTTTGAATTTTTTCTTTATAAGAATTTAACATAAAGTGATAAACTAAATCTCATATACGATAGATTATAGTCGTCTTCTTAATACTTTTCTATTATAGTTAGTGAAATAAGGATATAAATACTAAAGTTATGAAACTTTAAAAAACAAACAAAAGCAAAATATTCTTTTTCTCGAGAATGATGAAAAACTAGTAAGGATTTTAATTATATGTTTTATTTTACTAATACTTAAAAATATCTAGAATCATACCAAACTTCGATTATTTAAATAATGATTATCTCAAACCAATCCAAAAAGTCGAGACGGTACGATACAATTTTTTTTTTTCCGAGATACTTCGATTTAGAATTTTGGATCTAATGGAACGATTCAATTCAGTTTAGTTCAACTTAGATAACTGAAGATTTTTTATCTGCAATTTGGATAAAATATTTCAACTTCTAACTAACGGAGTCACAAAATATTATAGTTCATATCCCAAAGAACTGTGAATTGTTACTAACAAGATAAAAAGGCTACACTGTGATGTTATTTACAATTATTTTTTCATTATCCAAATTTATGAGGTTAAAATTATTTATTGCTTACTTTTCGTCGCACATATTTGACCTTGTTTTATTCCAAATGTTTTTATAAAGTGTCATTTCATACATTTAATAGTAATTTTACCACCATGCATATTATTTTATTCCTGATAGGAATAACCCGATCACCTCGGCTCGGGTTAATACCTAAGTCCACTGACCGGCCCAGCACGCGTAGGCCCAGCAAGCACGTGAAGGCCCAACACGCGTTGACCCAACAGGCCCAGGAACACGCGTTGGCCCAACAGGTGGTTTGTTCCGCGAATCAAGGCTCAGGATTCGTTCCCAACCGCCATGCAGCGGGAAATAGGCGTGAGAATAGGGAGTTTGTTAGGGTTCAGTTAGGGTTTAGGAAAAACTGAGTATAAATATGAGAAAAGAACTCTGAGTTAGGGTTCGCATTCTGAATACTGTATTATTGCTTGTAAGCTCAAAGTTTTAGTGAAAGAAACACCTCGGCAAGAGTGATTTTCTGCCCGTGGACGTAGATCTCCGGATCGAACCACGTATATCTTGTGTGTTTTTATATTTCTTGCACTGATTTAGGCTGAATTGATTGGATACCGGGTTGCGCTTTATCAATTGGCGCCGTCTGTGGGAACGAAAGGCAATTTTTGACGTTCGCAGTGTATTCAAGAATCATGGTGATGACTCGTTTGAATCAGTCTCGCCACGGTGATCAATCCAACCAGGATCCACCCGTGGATCAAGTTTTGCCGCCGAGACAATTGCCGGCAAGGAGTACATCTCATCATCAGGGCAATCAAGGCCCGGTTGCGAATCCAGACAATCAGAATTTACATCCACCCCCTCAACACATGCAAAACCCTGATTTTGCTGCTGCCCAACCACCGGTTAACATTCAAATTACCCCAGAATTGCTCCAGGCTTTCTTACAAGAGCATGCACATGTTCTTCAAGATTGGACAGCTAATCGCCTACATCTCGCGGGGCCTGCCGCGGGGCCTGCCGGACATGATGCTAATCCCGCGGTGCCTCCACCTCATCAGCACTCGCGTGATCAACAAGACCCGGGGCATCGCGGGCGTCAGGATCGGCGACGGGAACGACCTGGTTCCTCCGAGGACCATGGGAGTTCTAACGAATCACGACCGCGCAACGATGAACCTACTGATATGGATCGCCGCCGTCCACTCAACGCGGCTAAGAGAGTTCGCTATGCCAATCCTCATGCTCTAGATCTTCAAGAGTATGAGCGAGTTCAACGCAATGTTGAACTGGACAGAATTCTGGGCCTTGATGCCAATGGAGATATCATCACACCGTTCTCCCAAGAAATCATGGCCACCTCCCTTCCCGAAGGGTTTAAACGGCCGGCCATACCACCTTACGATGGCACCGGAGATCCAACCAATTTTCTTGGAGCTTTCCAGCACAACATGCTTAGCCGCGATAACACTACATCCCTCCATTACTGTAAGATTTTCCCCGAGTACTTACAGGATGAGGCTCGGGTTTGGTTTGATTCTCTCCCGCGCAACAGCGTATCCTCTTTCAGAGAACTCGCCGAGCACTTTTGGGCGCGGTTTGAAGCACGGGCGAAGCCCATGGCCACCCTGGCCGATGTCATGAATATGGAACAGCGGGACGGTGAAATCGTCACCCAATTTCTTGATCGCTTCACAGCTGTCAGCCTCAAGGTGGGAAATTGCTCCGAAGACGTAGTCATCAATGCATTCATGAATGGACTCCGTCCCGGGGCACTTTACACCGAGTTGGTTCGAAACACACCGATCACAACTCGAACACTGTTCAAAACGGTGTGCAAATTTGCTAAGGCCGAGGAGCAGACTCGCCAGAAGCGTGAGAAACACGCTAGCAAGCGGCAGTCCGACAAAGTACAAACCGGGCCTAGTACGCGACCTAGTGCATTTTCCCGCCTGACCCCGGGGCGTTCAGAATCCCGAGGCGATATTCCACAATTGACTCCGTTGACAAAGTCACGAGCTGAAATCCTTTCTATTCACAAGAACGATCTACGACCTTGTCCGCGGATGACTGCTTCGCCTGAAAAAAGGAATCGTGGGAAGTGGTGTGCGTACCACCGAGATCATGGGCACGAGACAGAGGAGTGCCGAGAACTCAGTAAGGAAATCGAGGAGTGCCTGAGGAAAGGTTTCTTGCGCCAATACATTGCGCGGACCGATTACAAGCCTCGGACAGGTCAGAATGGGGGGTTGTCCCATAATCGTGGAGGTTATCATGACCGTGGTACACAACAAAATCGACCCCCATGGCAGAATAATCGGCCGGGGCCTAGTAATTACGCACGGCAAGATTCTGGCAATCGCCAACAACCACGTCTTCCGCCACCACCTCCTCCCCCGGGAGGACCCGGAGACAACGCACCCCCTCACGTGATAAACGTGATATATGGGGCCCTCCCTACCGGGGCTTCGCGACATGCCTTGAAGGCAGAGGCTCGACGTCCTCCTCCCTAGGAGCCACGTCATAAACGCCTCCATCAATCCGAGACTGTCAGCTTCACGGATAGAGACCCGGTCCCGGAGATAACACCTCATACTGACACTATTGTCATCGACATGACTGTAGCCAATATAACAATAAGGCGGGTCTTCGTGGATAATGGGGCCGCGGTGAGTGTTATATTTGCCGACTGTTTCCAAAGGATGGGGTTCCTCGGGAACAACTTCGGCCGACCCCCGGGCCACTGCAGACTTTCACTCAGGGTGAAGTCCAGCCAGAGGGTATCATCACTCTCCCGGCGTCATTGGGGACTTATCCGGCAATAAAAACCATTTTCGTGGATTTTTATGTGGTGAATTCCCCATCACCGTACAACATGATCTTGGGCCGGGACTGGCTTACCCCCGCCAAAGCCATATGCTCCACGTATCACCTCAAATTAAAGTTTCCCACTTCGCATGGCGAAGTGGCTATCCGCGGGAGTCAGCGGGTTTCAAAGGAGTGTATGTACGTGGCACTCAAAAAGACTGCTAAAGTTCCTCCCAAACAGCAGCTTCAGGTAGCATCATCGGTTCTGGAACCTCGGGAATGTACCTCGTTGGGGGATGCCACCGCTCAAGTACCGCTTGATCCGTCCAAGCCGGAACAGACTGTAACCGTCGGAGCCGTGGATGTGCCATGGTTACACCAGGCTATAATTCAGACCTTGCGAGAATATTCCGATGTTTTCGCATGGTCTCCTCTAGATATGCCCGGGGTCTCTCCCGACATAATAACACACAAGCTGAACATTGATCCCAGCATAAAGCCAATCCAGCAAAAGCAGAGGAAGTTCGCCCCGGAGCGAAATGGCGCAATTCGAATCGAGGTGCAACAACTCTTAGATGCGGACATCCTGTTCGAAGTATATTACCCCTCCTGGCTATCAAATCCAGTAATGGTGATTAAGTCCAGTGGGGCATGGCGGATGTGCGTCGACTTCTCCGACCTCAACAAACATTGTCCGAAGGACTGTTATCCCCTACCTTCCATAGATCAAAAGGCCGAGGCCATTACTGGGTATGAGGCACTTTGTTTCTTAGATCTGTATAAGGGATACCACCAGATCTTTATGGATCCGCAAGATGCCATCAAGACGGCATTCATCACTGCTTTCGGGTGCTATGCTTTCAAGAAAATGCCCTTCGGGCTCAAGAACGCCGGAGCCACATACCAGCTCCTCATGGACCGGGTTTTCCACGGCCAGATTGGCCGCAACGTCGAGGTTTACGTTGATGACCTTGTTATAAAGAGTATCTCCCATTCTTCATGTGTGCAAGACATTGCCGAAACGTTGCGCACCCTGCGAAGCTACAATTTGCGCCTTAATCCAGCAAAATGCACTTTCGGCGTCGGCTCCGGCAAGTTTCTGGGTTATATGGTTTCACAACACGGTCTGCAGGCCAACCCGGCCAAACTTCGGGATGTGCTAGAACTGCAGCCACCCAAGACATTCAGGGACGTTCAACGCCTCACGGGTGGTTTGGCGGCCTTGAATCGATTCTTATCTAAAGCGGCAGAGCGCCAGCTCCCATTCTTTAAAATCTTGAGACAGGCGAAGTCCTTTGAATGGACTCCGGAGTGCACCGAGGCCTTCGAGGCTTTGAAGCGTCATATACAGCAGTTGCCTACTTTGTCAGTTCCTCTCCCCGGAGAGCCGATTTACTTATATTTAGCTTCCGCCGAGGAAGCTATTAGTGCTGCACTTGTGCGCGAAGTCAACGGGGTTCAACATCTCGTGTGTTTCGCAAGTCGTGTTCTCCACGGGGCAGAGACACGATACTCCGTGTTAGAAAAAACCGCTTTGGCAATTGTTATGACAGCTCGGCGTCTACGGCCATATTTCCAAGGGCGAGAAATACGGGTTCTGACCAATCATCCTATTCGCCAGATTCTTGTCAAACCCGAGGTGTCTGGGCGCCTCGCAAAGTGGGCCGTCGAGTTAGGCGAATATGATATTCAATACCTTCCCCGACGAGCAATCAAGGGTCAGGCACTCGCCGACTTTCTGGCTGAAACCCCGGGAGACAATCATGAGTCTCCGACAGACAGTGATACACATCACCCCGCCACCCACGTACCCTCACATAGGAAATGGCAGCTATATGTGGATGGAGCATCCACAACTCGAGGAAGTGGTGCCGGGGTGCTTCTCATCGACCCCGAGGAGGTTGAAGTAAAATACGTCATCCGATTCAAGTTTAAGGTGACTAATAATGAAGCGGAGTACGAGGCAGTTCTCGCCGGGCTCCGGCTCGCTCAATCTTTAGGTGTTCGTCATCTTGAGCTCTTCACGGACTCCGAGATCGTGTCCAAGCAAATTCAGGGGACTTATGTCGCCAAGGATGAAACAATGGTCAAGTATCGTGCTCTAACACTCAAGCTCATGTCAACTTTTGATGCAGTTATTATCCAGAAAATACCGCGTGCTCAGAATGCAAGAGCAGACGCGCTCAGCAAGTTGGCCTCCGCGGTCCGAACTAATATATCTCCGGATATCATGGTCGAAGACCTATCTCATCCAGCAATTCATGAGTCCACAGTTTCGGTCCTGACCGATAGTGATCCAAATTGGATGACTCCAATCATTCAATATCTCCGAGATTAAATCCTGCCTACTGATAAGCTGCGAGCTCGGCAAGTGGTCCTCAAAGCCCCCAAATACTCCTTTCATGATGGAGTTTTGTACCGGCGGTCATACCTACAACCGAGTCTCCGGTGTCTCGCTCCTGCCGAAGCTATTCAAGTTCTACGGGAGGTTCACGAAGGGGCCTGTGCCAGCCATATCGGCTCCCGGACATTAGCCAAGAAAGTTCTCCGCTGGGGATACTATTGGCCAACCCTGTTCAACGATGCTCACGACTTAGTGACCAAATGCAGCAAGTGCCAGCTGCACTCCCGTGTGAAGCATCTGCCGCAGACCGAGCTCACTAGAATCCAGAGTGCGTGGCCGTTTATTCAGTGGGGTATCGACATTGTTGGCCCATTCCCCGTTGCTCCGGGGGGATTGAAGTTCCTGGTCGTTGCCGTAGACTACTTCACTAAGTGGGTCGAAGCCGAACCTCTTACGGCCATTACTGGTCAGAATATCTTGAAGTTTGTATGGCGCAATATCGTCTGTCGCTTCGGCATCCCGAGCACTATTATCTCGGACAATGGTAAACAATTTGCCAACGATCCCTTTCGGTCATGGTGCGAAGAGCTTCACATCAAATAAATTTTCACTTCGGTTGCTCACCCTCAAGCCAACGGGCAGGTTGAAGTCACTAATCGGACACTACTCACGGGAATAAAGAAGCGCTTGGATAATGCCAAAGGTCTCTGGGCTGAAAACCTTCCACAAGTCCTATGGGCTTATCGCACAACACCGCACACCTCTACCGGGGAAACTCCTTACAGCCTTACTTATGGTTCCGAAGCCATTATCCCTGCTGAAATCAGTGTACCAAACCCTCGCCTCCTCACATTGGTTCCAGAGGATAATGACGAGGCTCTCCGGGCAAACTTGGATGAGCTTGAAAATCGTCGTGACCAATCATTCATTCAACAGGCCAGGTGTAAACAACGAGCAGCCCAGTATCATAACCTCCGGGTCCGGGGTACTCAGTTCAATGTCGGGGACTTATTCTTCGGCTCAACTCCGCCAGCAAAGCTGCCCCCGAGGAGAAATTACATGCTTCTTGGGAAGGTCCCTACCGAGTTGTTGCCGCGCACGATTCCGGATCCTATCAGCTAGAGCATCTCAACGGAACCCCGATTCCCCGAAGCTGGCACGTAACCAGCTTGAGGCGCTTCTACCTGTGAAGGCCAAATCACAAGTACCATCTGCTCTTTCTATGTTTCTTTTATGATTATCATCTACCTTTGTATTGTTTAGTTTGCTCCGGCACTTATCATCGAATAAAAATTCTTTGTTTATGCATCTTGCTGTGTTTCCTTTTACGTTACGGGGACGCCCTAACACAATCGTATTATCATTATTAGTCTCCAGACAATTAAACCTCTCTCTCTCGGTCCGTCCGAGGAGATTCGCATTTTAGTCCTCGGACTCGTATCACTTTCTCGCCTGTTTAACCGGAGAAGTGTTTACTCCCGCCTGATCCGTCCGGGGAGACGTAACTCCCGCCTGATCCGTACGGGGAGGTTGGATTTATACACACTGTGTTCCCGAACACCCAATTAAAATAGTTAATAATTTTTCGTATTGTGTTCCCGAACACCCGGTTAAAATGGTTAGTAACTTGTGGCCTTCCTTAAACCCGTCTATACACACAGCAACAGTTTTATTATCTTCTGAATAATACAACATCATGAAGTTTTTTACATAAGACTTCAAATAAAAAAAAAAAAAAAACAACAAAAAAGAGAAAAACCATTATCTACGGCCCCCGAGCCAATATTCAGCGCCCCGGCGTTGCGGCCTGCTCCACGATCTTCGCTGCGTCCTCCGGGACCTTGAAGTTTTTCGGCCTCGGGCTCCGGCTCTTTCTCCCCCGCGAGCTTCCCTACGCCGAGGACTTGCTCTAGGCGCTTGCCTGGGGACTTCGTCTCTAGTCCGAGCTCGGCTACTTGGTTGTGGAGTGGACCTTGGGGTCTGGGCCCACTGCACAGGGTCCCACTCCTCCGGAGCCATCACCTCAATTTCTCTGGCCAGCTCCTCGACTACTTCTTCGGCAACCACAGCAGGCACTTCTTCGACCGTGGTCACTGGAGCTGGCTCCCGAATAACTATGCCTTGGCTCTTTCCAGAGGGTTTCTTTTTGTCCTTCCGAGGCGCTTTCGGGGTACCTTGTCTCCGGCTTGTACTGGCAATAAATTCCTCGGCAGAGGGCCTCCATCTGCCTCGGCCCTTCAACCCTTCATACATGCTCAGAAGCAACTCTAGCACTTCTCGCTTTCTTACGAGCTCCGAGGCCTCCGCGGGGTTATTGGCCGTAAGCGCTGAGATTTCGCTTTGGATCTCTACGACCCGCTCCTCCACTTCTTCAAAGGTCAGAAGACCGAACTCCGACAGTATCCGATCATACTCCCTCTGATGAACAAGGACGCGGCTCATCTCGGCAGCGGTAGACAGGTATTTCATCTCAAAATCTTTGGCTCTCTCTTCGGCTTCAACCACTTTCCTCTCTGCCGAGGCCACCTGCTTTTCTAGCTTCGGCACTACGTGCATCTGCAGGTTGTTCTTCTCCTCGCGGAACCACTCAAGTGATCGCATGAGCTTCTTTATTATTTCTTGTAGTTCCGCGGTGTTCTAAGCAGAAAGAAGAGTCAACCAGATCGATTACTCTCAAGTATGTAAAAAGTTGGAGTTCAGTTCGACAACAGACATAAATTGATCATGCAAGCAAAGGAAAGACAGAGAATCTGAGAAACAAAAAATTATATTTCACAAAACAGAAGTACAATGTTCAAGACTCAGTACATCGATTCCTAACATTCCTAATATATACAACTTTAAATTTGCGGGGATCGACTGACCTCCCGCTCAGTTGCCTCAGTCTCTTCGGGCAACCCCTCTCGCCGGCCCTCGGACACTTCGGCTGCTCCCTCCTCAGTTGCTGCGACGGCTTCGTCCGCAGCTGTGGCTTCGACCTCCATCCTTGGAGGGGGTTCTATGCTGCAGGGTGCGGTGACCAGCTCACCTCGGCGGAATGCCATGAATTCTTTGTCCTGGTCCACCTCACAGTTGGCGACCTCCGCGGCCGTCAGTAGCTGTTTCTTCTCCCCGAGAGCTTTCACCAGGGGCCACTCCGGCAGATTCGCTAGAGCCGCATAGTAGGCCTTCTCCACTCCGGCCACTGCATCAAAGTCATTCCCGAATTCTGGACGATATACGTCCACATTCGGGTAGACCTCCTTCACCTGCTCCAGCAGCGCAGATCGAGTGGCCTGGTCCCCTATGGCCACGAACTCCGTCTGGAAGTCGAGGAACGTGCTGGTTTGGAATAACTTATCGACGAATGCCTTCAGCAACGCTTCTTGCCCTTCGACCATGGCAGCTTCCCGAGCCTCCATTTCTGCCCGCAGCCGCAGCACTTCACCCCGGAGGACATTATTCTCCGCCTCCACCCCGCGCAGACGCGCAACCTCGGTTTCGACCAAGGCAGCCCTCTTGCGTGCCTCGGTCATATCGTGGGTCAGCCCGTCGTTGCGCGCTCGGAGCTCCCTGGCCGCTTCGGCCAGCTCCTCCTTCCCCTCCTTCTCGCTCTTGCGGCCGAGGTCTAGGATACCTCGCGCCAAGCGCAGAAGCTCTTCGGCATCGGGCCCCTCCAACCCCAGCAGACTTGATGGCCCCTGTTCCCTCACCTGCCACCAATAACCACAGACCATAGTCAGCACAGATAACATACGAAGCATTTGCGGTAACTACCAGTATATCAGAAATGTACCTCCACACTCTCCTCCGGGCGGAGTCTTTTAGCTACTGATGGAGGAGTCCCGGATGATGGCTCCGGCCTCTTCTTAGGTCCGGGAGCAGGCTTCGCCACTCCCACCTGCTCCTCCGACCCAGCGCTGGGCCGCGCACTGGGTGGCATCTTCCCCCGGGGAGATACCTCAGTGGCCTTCCCCTTCTTTTTTGCTGCGGCAACAGCCGCGGGGCTTCCGGCAGGCTCTTTCCCGAAGCGTCCCACTGCACGAGAAAGGTAGAGATTAGTTATGTACACAATCAACAGTTGTAAAAGGCAAGATAGAGAGACTCCTACCCTCTTCGGCGCCCGCATTGCCCGAATAATACGGACTCAGCCCTGCCTCCTCCAATTCCTCCTCGGAACAGAGGGTTTTGAAAGTCCCCACTGTCCGGAATGTATGTATCACTTCGGCCCCCGGGCTCTCCACAGGAGCGGTATCAAGTACCTCATCACTCCTCCACTTCGGGAGAGCTACTTTATTCCTAATAAATATAAACCTCTCCTTCCACCCCTCTACCTTACTTGGGTTTTGAACCTTGAATCCACCTCGGGCTCGAGGACTGAAGGAGTACCACCCCTTGGACTTCCCGAAGTTTTTTAATTGGAAGAAGAACCTAAAAAGTTCTACGGTCGGTTCTAATCCGGCGTTTTTACACACCACGGTGAATCCCACTACCTGCCTCACCGCGTTCGGCGCTAATTGGCTAAGGGCAATACCGTAGTATTTCAGCAATTGGATCACAATGTCCCACAGGGGCAGTCTCAGGCCTATTCTAAGGGGATCTATATACACACTAATAAACCCCTGTGGTGGGCAGCAGGCCCTATCCTCGGGGTTCGGTATTATATACTCTAGGTTGAAGGGAAAGAAAAATAAAGGGATTTCTCTCTCAATCTGCTCTCGCGACATCCGTAACGCTACCGAGGACACCTCCAAATCCTCCTCCGCGCATGGGTAGAAGGCAACCATCATAACGTTGCTTTCCAGCCCATCGGCCCTGTCTACGGTCCTAATCTCATTCCTCTCCGGAATGAGATACGACAGGGGGGGGATATCTAACGGAGCACCCGTAGTCCCTACTACTTCAATAGAGGCAGAAGATGAGGCAGAAGATGAAGAGGAGGACATACTTACTTGGGTTGGATTTGAGAAGTTTGGATTTGAGAAGTTTTGATTTGAGATGGATTGCAAGCACAGAATCCCTCTTTTTCCCGCTTTCTAAACTGATGAATCGTAATGAAGAAGATGAAAAGTTACTGTGCAGTTATTCCAATTATATACGCAAAAAACCAACGGCTCTGATGCAGCCTATTCAAATTCAGTGATGGAGATTTAAACGTGCTCTTCACGCGCTTTACAGTTCCCAAGGCGCGTAGGGAACAGGTTTCTTGGAAATCGCAGAGCGTGTCACTTCACATCCCTCTCTCTCATGATGGCGCCGCCAATCACATCAACCTCACCCTTCGTCAGGAAGATTCAAACTACACTCCGGTGATTCCTTCACCTCGGTCATACTACCACACTCCGGTGCTCCCTTCATTTTGGCCAGACTACTCACTCCGGTGTACCCTCCACCTCGGCCAGGTTGTTATATACTTCCAACGCGTTTCTTGCTTCTGGGAAATTCGGTATCTCGATATATGTCTTGTGCACTTCGGCCTAGCTCGACTCCGCGTCCGCAGACCGCTCCGCAGAGTCCCCAGGGACGCGGATAGACTTAGTCATCCATAAACACTTCGGCCCGCCAGGTGACAACCGAAGCTCCCTCCTCGCTTCGGCTGGGGGGGGGCATCTGATAGGGATAACCCGATCACCTCGGGTCGGGTTAATACCTAAGCCCACTGACCGGCCCAGCACGCGTAGGCCCAGCAAGCACGTGAAGGCCCAACACGCGTTGACCCAACAGGCCCAGGAACACGCATTGGCCCAACAGGTGGTTTGTTCCGCGAATCAAGGCTCAGGATTCGTTCCCAACCGCCATGCAGCGGGAAATAGGCGTGAGAATAGGGAGTTTGTTAGGGTTCAGTTAGGGTTTAGGAAAAACTGAGTATAAATATGAGAAAAGAACTCTGAGTTAGGATTCGCATTCTGAATACTGTATTATTGCTTGTAAGCTCAAAGTTTTAGTGAAAGAAACACCTCGGCAAGAGTGATTTTCTGCCCGTGGACGTAGATCTCCGGATCGAACCACGTATATCTTGTGTGTTTTTATATTTCTTGCACTGATTTAGGCTGAATTGATTGGATACCGGGTTGCGCTTTATCAATTCCAATGAAGAAAATATAAATAAAGTAAAATTTTGTTTTAGAATATTTTTGAAAAACTTAGTGATTATTTACCAAGATTCTTTTTTGTCAAATATTAAATTAAGTTATTGTTGTAACTTTAGTAAAATACTTTTGGTCCTTTTATCTTTTATTTTGAACCATTTTCTTTAAAAGTTAGATATCAGCAAGAATTTCACAATGAGAATTATTTTTGATACATACAACATCAAAATGATACAATAATAGGCTTTTGCATGTGAATAAATTTTATTCCACCAGGCTTAAACAAATCCTCTTTGTTAGTCTCGGGAGAATAGGATTGAGGCCTTGTTCACTTCAACGAATTTAAGAATTCAAGTTTGTGGACCTCCACCAATACGTCAACATTATTTTCAGACTTGCAAGTACAATCAGAGTTTAAATACGTCTTGGACTCGCGTTTATTGAGTATGATCACATGTTCATTAATGGAATCAACCATGTCAAATGTAGGTGCAAGTATTGCTCTTCTCTGCAGAAACGATGGATCGTCCACTATGTTCTCAAAATCCAAATAAGTGCTTTGAACAATTGTGTATACGGCATCCCGACCTTTCTTCAAAAGAACGTCGTCTTGCACTCCAATCTTTCATCTCACCAATAGTGTCATCACCAAGTGCAACCATATTGCTCATATTCACATAAAGTATAAATATAAAAAATATGTTATACATAAACGAGCTACTAAAAAAAATACAAAAAAAAAATAAATATATAATATAGCTACCACATTAGGCCCATTAAAACTAATGGGCCTAAAATCCGCCAAAAATAAACATTTATTGAGAAAACTAAATTATTAGAAATTAAAATATGATAATAAAAGACAAAAAAATATAGAATATATCGAATTAATTTTTTAACATTACAATAATGTAGTATATGTTTAATTATAAACTTATCGTTTTATTGTAAAAGAAATGTTTGAAAGTTATTTATTTATTCATGATAATAGTTGACCTTAAATGACATTGATTAAAGTCATATTAACCTAAAACGACACTATTTTGCAATAAATAACATACTATATTTGTTCAAAATTAGAAGAACAATTAAATTTAGATGGAATCATATATTCAGAATTTGCTTAATTATATAAGTTTACATATTTATTACCATATAGAACATAAATAAGATGAAACATATATTTTGCATAAAATGGTTGAATAAAATGGTTGATTTACTTAAATAGTATCAATTAATTATCCATAACATAAAAAATTTATCAATTAAAGGTTGATGTATATATTCGAATTGATTTCACACACACTAATTATAAAATATAACTGAATGTATAATGAACAACATTCAAGTAACATTAAAATCGATTATACAGATCTTCAACAAAACATTTTCATTAAACAACATAAAAAATGTTAACAATAATGTTAACGATGTCTATTACACAAAATGTCTCATATTATTGCAAACACATTCTAATAAAACTACTAAAATCAATCATCACATTAACCGTTAACTGATCAAACTGAGGTCGAAACTCGAACATACACCAATAAATCCTAGATAAAGATCGGATCATATCATGACAACCGGTGAGACGAACAACACCATTTCTCCATTGCATCAGACTGACAACAAATTCTTCATCACCAGTATTAATAACGGCTATTCCATTACGTAGATGATTAGAAGTAGTATGTTGCTGAACAAAGTCTCTAGGAATAGTCTACTAAAACATTTATAATAAACATAATTAAGTAAATAAAAAAAATTGAAAAATAGAAAATAAATTTACAACATATATGTAAATAAAATTATAATTTTTCTCTGCACCGTTTGGTGAACCATACGTCAATCATGAAAGTTGAAAAATCGTCATCATTGATGACAATAGGATTGTTAGCACTATCTGCATAACCAAAACATATCAATTGGAAAAGAAGATTCATATTTTGCTATTCTATGAAAATAAATATATTAATTGTTGATAAAAATAATTTTAATTTAAGAGATGTTAAGTTACTGAAATTTTATAGTTATCTTCAATTTTATTAAATGTTGTTAGTAATTACATAATCGAACAAAAAAAATCATATAAAAAAATTAGAATTATAAAAATAGCAGAATTGAAAAATATAAACATTCGAACTAAATTATTAATTTCAGTAAATGAAGCTGCTAATAAGAAAATGTGTTTTTTTCTAAAAAAGAAAAGGAAGCAAAATAAAATTTACCATAGTCTGCTCCATTTTAATTTGTCATTCTTCATTTTTTTAGTTTCTTTCATCCTTTCTGCGTAAACCTTCTTAGCATTGTAACTTGATTTATTCAAATTTGTGTGTAATATCCCATTTTATAGTGGTGTGATTTTTATTTTTATTTTTATTTTTTTTATTTTTTTTTAAGCCTCTTCAACATATTTAATAAGGGGATATTTTGATTGGCATTGGACAATCCGAATTGGGGAAGGCCCAATCCGCTTTTATTTCACTTTATGGTCGGTCATCAGGATTGTCCATCCCTCCTCATTCACTTTGTATTATCTACATCACCTTTTATAATTTTCAAATTCACATTTTTATCATTACCTAACAACCTACATCACCTTTTACAATTTCCAATACACATTTTTATCATTGCCCAATCAACCAATTATTACTTACATCAGCTAAAACCTATTGATGTTACATCTACAGTGCACATCCTTCCCTACTACACCCTTAAACAAAAATACATTTATGGAT
This sequence comes from Ajuga chamaepitys, assembly GCA_958295605.1. NCBI lineage: Eukaryota > Viridiplantae > Streptophyta > Magnoliopsida > Lamiales > Lamiaceae > Ajuga > Ajuga chamaepitys. The sequence continues at coordinate 20,284,543 of OY282506.1, read as the reverse complement.
GGACCAGTCGTGGATGTGCCCCAATGAACGAGACACATTCCACTACATCCCAATCCAAATATCCCCAAGTGTAAGTGAATTGAATCATTTTATTCTTGGATATAATCAATTTCGCAATTCAATGAAACGACCCTTGGATATTATTTTTTTCCAAAGTCTCAAGTCAAGTTATACATTAATAAAGGATGATAAATATTACCTCATGTTATTTGCAATTAAAATAGTCAATCGGCATTTTTAAAAATGATAAGAGTAATGAGTCATTCTAAACTATAAATGGTGAATATATGGTCAATAATTGACGAAAATGGATACTTTATAGAGAAGTATTTTTAAGAATAGTTAATCGTTGAATTTTTCATGAAAATCATAAATAATAACTGGATGCATAAATAATAATTTCATAATTTTTATGAAAAATATATGTACTAAATTCGTCATATTTCATAACTTTGATATCATATTATAATTTAGTTAAATTATTTGATAGAGTTAAATTAATTGAATATGTTTAAACTATATTTTAAAATAAATCTAATTACATAATCTATATGTAGTCGTTCATTAGTAAATATGTATATACAGGAAATTTAGCTTTTTGTAGTAAAACATTAGAAAAGCACACAATTATTTTCAAGATACTCAAGATTCTTATAATTATAATTTATAATTATTTAATAATTGATGAACACCAATTACAAAACATGTTACAAAAAAAAATTACGTGACTTTATTGTATACACATACTTAAAAAAAGAAAAAAAAACATATTATATTTCTAATCTATATTGAAATTATAATTACAATATACACTGAAAGTAAGGTCTTCTTCATCCGGTTGTAGCATAAATTCAAGATGATGGACATATCGTCTTCGTAAGTACCTCAACACAGACCTGCAATGTGTTAAACGAATCAGCTCTATATATATTAACTGTGTAGTTCCTTTGTCCGGTTTGCAAAATTTCATTACCATGTTCTATATGTTGTTTCCGTTAAATAATGATTAACAAAGTTCATCGGAACATGCTGTAAATTTTGCTTTGCTTAATTTTAATATAAGCATAAGAATGAATATAAATTAAATTGGCCGAATTGTAAAACAAAAACCGAAATTTTTACCACAATTCCGACAACTTGGTACAATAGTCTAGATTGAATAGTAAAAGAAGGGTTGCCATTGTCTGGTATAGCAACTACTCCAATTTCTTTTACATGCCCTGGAAAATAATATTGTTGTCAACATAAAATTAAATTGTATAAATCATTTAAATGAGGAAGACCTTTTGGACAAGTTTGTTTCCAAAATTCTGTCAACTTATGCATCAACAAATCACGACAAATCATGTCATTAAATCATCAATTTTCCATAAAAAGTTTCGGATTTAAATTTAAGCATGAAATAGAAGTTCCTAAATTTTTTAAAGATGTTAAAATTAATTCGAATCGTATTTTAATATTTTTGGCAAACTGGCAAAATGTAAAAAAATCTTGAAAGATTGACATATTGTAATCAAGTTAATATAACATAAATGAATATTAAAAAAATATTTATTTTTGAGTTTTGACTATTTTTTATGGAGTAATCTATTCTTTTTTAGCAAGCTATAGATAGAATCAAAATGGTGAACATATGGTCAATAATTGAGAAATTAGATGCTTTATAGAGGGGAAGAATTTTCAAGAATAGTTAATCATTGAAATTTTTCTTAGAAATCATAAATAATAACTTAATACATAAATAATAGTTTCATAATTTAATGAAAATATTATGTACCAAATTCGACATATTTCATAACTTTGATATCATATTATAATTTGGTTAAATTATTTGATAGGGTTAAACTGATTAAATATTTTTTTATCTATATTTTAGGATAAATTTAATTACATAATCTATATGTAGTTGTCCTACAGATATATAAACAGGAAATTTAGTTTTTTGTAGTAAAACATTAGAAAACATGTTACCAAAAAATATATATATATAAATATTGAAAGTAAGGTCTTCTTTAATTTCTTTTTCGTTTACGAACACTAAAAGATCATATCGTCCAAAATAACATCTCATAGAACATTTTTTTTGGGAGAACTCCACCAAAATATACGTTGTAAGGGACCAACAAACCGACATCGATATACAAAATCGAATTAAATGTTTGTTCTTTAGAGCATCTCCAATGCTATAACACCAAATTGCTGCTAATTCACACAATTAACAAAAGGTAATAACAAAAAATTGGCGTAAACAGAAATACATCTCCAACCATTCAGCACCAAATTGCTGCAAAAAAAGGAATATTATAAAAATATGCCTTTTTATTATTACATATTCTATATTTTGTTGGTATTCATCATATTGTAATTAATTGAAATATATTTAATTTAGTCATTTAAGATATATGAAATCTAATTAAATATAATATGAATTTATATTTTATTATAAATGAAAAAGGACAATGAATTAATCTCAAAATATTTATTTCACTAGAAGTAAATGCAAAATTAGAACATCAACATACGTTACAAGCGAAATATAAATTACATAGTGGCCCAGTAATTGAATTTAGCCATTGGATCTAGCCAATTCGTCCCAAAGGTGATCAATTAATGCATTCCGAAGTGTGAAATGAGCTGGCGCGTCTCTAATTTTTCGATGTCGGGCAATAAAATCTTGAAATCCTTGTCCATCGTTACCTGCCACTTCGATTGTTGGCTCTGGAAATTCCCTCACATCATTATTGGTGCATCCAGATCTCGTTCATCTTCGACTATCATATTATGCATCATTATACACGTAGTTATTATATCTTCCAAATCACTCCACAATTGCAAATCGACTTTGTAAAACTCCAAATGCACGTTCAACGTCTTTTCTACATGCTTCTTGCCTGGTTGCAAAATGTTTATTTTTTCGACCAACTGGCTTATGGATACTTTGCACAGTGGACCATTTGGGGTATATATTGCCAGCCAAATAATACCCCAATTTCATATTCTTTCCCTCCAATGACATAGTTAGCTGGAGGTGCAATACCTCTAGCATGGTCAGTAAAAAGATGAGATGTATGTAAGACATTGATGTCATTGTTCGAACCTGGCATACCGAAATACGCATGCCATATCCAAAGATCATAATCAGCTACAACTTCAAGAATGATGGATGGAGAACCACTACGACCTGCATATTGTCCACCCCAACCCGTTGGATAATTTTTCCACTTCCAATGCATGCAATCTAGACTGCCCAGCATTCTTGGAAAACCACGCAGCGCACCTGTGAAGTATAAGCTCAAATCATCAAGTAAACTTCCCAATTCTGTTAAGAATCAGTTGAAGTGTAAGTCAAGAATTAAGGTTGACGACAGAGGGCACAAGGGTCAATTCAATTACAGTTTTGAAATTAGGAGGCAAAGTTCAAATGTTTGTTCGGCTGAATCTGGCCAAATTACTTCAAAGAGTTCAACCCAAGTGCCGAGTTATCTAAGTCTGTTCGACCATTTAACTGTCTGCATGGGCTGAATCTTGTGATAACCGTTTTATTTTCAGTTTCAACTGTTTTGGATAAGCTAGAGCAATGTGGAGGGCTGTGAGGAGTCAAGGGAAGACGGTTAACTCGTATAAAAGAGTTAATCGTGAGCCATAGATGAATCATCTTGTATTGAGAGAGAGAAGAAATCAAAGGGAGTTAGCTCAAAGAGGGAAGAAAAGGTGTGAGAGTTTTCTTGTATCTTCTTTTGAGAGCTTTTTCTTGTATCCTTGATTCTTCTTGTGATTAATAAAGAGGTGTGATCTTGTTGTGGCCGTGGATGTAGGATTCAGTTTGAATCTGAACCACGTAAATAGCTTGTTATATTTTTCCTCTTATGCATGCATTTGTGAATTGGTTATCAACTAAAGTGTAGTCATAGTGTTTGTGGAATTGTTTGTGTAACATATTAGTTGATATATCGTTGAGTGAGACCCAACAATTGGCCGCGTCTGTGGGAAACACCATAACTACTGCTCGTTTTGATGTGGAAAAGTTCAACGGGAACTCTGACTTTGGGCTATGGAAGGTGAAAATGAGAGCCCTCTTGGTGCAACAAGGCTTGGCAGTTGCTCTAAAGGGAGAAGATAATCTCCCTATTTGTGAAGGCTGAAGAGAAACAATTCGTGTTAGAACGTGCACACAGTACCATCATCTAAAGCCTTGGAGATAAGGCCTTAAGAGAAGTATCCAAGGAAGCAACAACAAAGAGTGTATGGGAAAAATTGGATCAAGTGTATATGGTTAGATTTGTAGCCAACAGACTGTTCATGAAACAGAAGTTATTTGCCTATAAGATGCTTGAAGAGAGGTCAATCACTGATCAGATTGATGAATACAAGAAGATTCTTGAAGACTTGGAAAGCATAGAAGTTAAAATGGATGATGAAGACAAGGCATTGGTCTTGTTAAACTCATTGCCCAAGTCATATGAAAACCTCAAGGATGCTCTATTGTTTGCCAGTAAAACAAAGCTGACTTTGTCAGAAGTTGAAGGAGCTCTTAGGTCTAAAGAATTGCAGAGAGGAGCTTAAAACAATCAGAGTGAAAGGCATGCTGAAGGCCTGATCATCAAGAAGGCAAATCACAAGAAATTTGCTCAACAAAGGAATAAACAGCCTTGGAAGAAAGGTGATCAGTCCCACTCCATTGATAAGGAAACAATAAAATGTTTTAAGTGTCATAATGTGGGACACTTAGCAAAAGATTGTCCCACCAAAGCAAAGAATCAGTCCAAGAAACCACAACATCAACACCAGAAATCTCAACAGACCAAACCTACTGCAGACATGACAGAAGCCAAGGATGATACTGACTATGCTGAGGTATTAACTATTTCCTCTAATCCTGTTTCTTCAGAATGGGTGTTAGATTCTGGTTGCTCATTTCATATTTTCCCCATTCAAGATTGGTTCAAAACTATGAGATATATAGATGGTGGATCTGTGTTGTTAGGCAATGATGTTGAGTGCAGGGTCAAAGGGATTGGATCAGTAATGATTAAAATGTTTGATGGGACTGTTAGAATTTTAGAAAATGTGAGGTTTGTACCTCAGCTCAAGAGAAATCTTATATCACTTGGAATGTTAGACACCTTAGGATATAAATTCCAATCAGAAGGAAGTGTTTTAACAGTGTCAAAGGGATCTTTGGAGGTAATTAAAGCAGTAAAGAGAAATGAACTATACTTTCTTTTAGGAAATACAGTTCTGGGAGAAGTGTCAATGTCAAAGGGGTCAGATAACACTTTACTTTGGCATAAGAGACTTGCTCACATAAGTGAGAAAGGATTGGAAGAGCTGAGTAAACAAAATCTGCCGTGTAGTGATAAAATCACTCATATGGACCTGTGTGAATCTTGTGTATATGGGAAAGCAAGAAGGCTTAAATTCAACAGATCTGAACATACAACAAATGAAAAGCTAGACTACGTACAAGCAGATCTTTGGGGACCATCCAAAGTCCAAACTAACAGTGGAGGAAGATATTTTTTATCAATCATAGATGACTATTCAAGGAAAGTGTGGGTATATATTCTGAAAGCCAAAAGTGATACTCTACAGAAGTTTAAGACTGGGTTGTTGAGGTGGAAAATCAGACTGGAAGACAGATTAAACATCTCAGAACTGACAATGGTCTAGATTTTGTTTCTGAGGAGTTTAATGAGTTTTGCAGAGGGAAAGGTATCAAGAGACATAAAACTGTTGCAGGTACTCCTCAGCAAAATGGATTGGTGGAAAGAATGAATAGAACTCTCATAGAAAGAGTTAGATGTATGTTGATAAGTGCTGGTTTGAATAAAACTTTTTGGGGAGAAGCTGTTACAACGGCTGCCTATTTGATTAATAGATCTCCTTCCACTGCTTTGTCTTTTAAAACTCTTGAAGAATTATGGAGTGGTCATCTAGCTAATTACTCAGAGTTAAAAGTGTTTGGTTGCTTGGCATATGCACACACAAGGCAGGACAAGCTAGAGCCAAGAGCTCTAAAGTGTGTTTTTTTGCGCTATCCTCAAGGAGTTAAAAGCTGCTGTTTCTCGATCGCGATACACCGTTCTATGCCCAGGTACCGAGCCTCCATGACTTGGCTCATGCTCCTGGTTCTTCAACAACTCATGGACCAACTTGTTATTGTTCAACATCATTTGATACAGAGCTTGTTTCTCTTGGTTGATGTTGATCAATAATTGTTCATGCTCATCATCTAATGAGTATGAAGACACACACTAAGAAGGGCCGGCGAAATCATGATTCATCTTTTCAAATTTTGGCTAGGAGAGAAATACGGTTGAATTTAGGTAATTTGAAGAAGGAATGGGATACTTGTGGTGATGTAATGAATTAGTAAGATATTGTAGTCATTTTATAATAGTGGGTTTTTATCATATCAAATTCCTATCCTATCCGCAAATCTTGATCACTCATTGTGATTCTCTTTTGATATCCACCGTCAGATTCCTATCATATCTAAAAAATCCTATCAACAAATCTCGACCACTCATTTTTTATATTCACCGTCAGATTTCTATCCTACCCAAATCCTATAAAAAAATCTCCACCACTCATTGTGATCTCTTTTGATATCCCCCGTCAGATTCTCATCCTATCTAAAAAATCCTATCAACAAATCTCTACCACTCATTGTGATTCTCTTTTGATATCCACCGTCAGATTCCTATCTTATAAAAAAATCAGATCATCTAGAAAGTCTTTATATACACAACATCCATTAGTTTAGTTCACACAAAAAAATATTTTCATCCCTAACAACCTTTCTTTCTACTAGTTTTTTTCTTACCATAATGGCCTTTCGAACCAAATCCTACAAACACAATGAAGACCAACATCTTTGTATTTGTTTTCTTCAGATATCACAAGGTCCAATTGCAGGCATTAATCATAGCGGTAATCAACTATGGTCATGTGTTGAAGCCACATACAACTCCACTAAGCCGAACAACATTCGCTCAACTCGTAACATGAGGTCTTTGCAAACACGTCTAAACACAATGAAATATGAATGCAAGCAGTTTGATGGGTGTATACGACAGATAGAGCTCAAAAATCAAAGTGGTTCTTCCAATCGAAGATACAGTAATTATTTAGTTATTGCTTTTCCTTTTTGTTTAATGCCACTATAAATAACTCTAAGTTTTATGGTTACATGATATAGTTGTTTCAAGTAAGGGAATTATTTGCTTCGAACCATGGTGATGCATTCAAGTGGGATCATATATGGCCAATAATGAAAGATCACATAAGATTGGGAGATGCTCCTCTCACGCGTTAGGTTAATGTACCGTCATCCCAGTCAGATACCTCAATGTCGGAGTCCCTCGTATCGTTGTCTCCTGGAATATCTTCATTCAACATCAACTTAAGTGATGACAATGATGGCGGTTCACCATCAGTTAAACGACAGGAGGGGGTGAGAAAATCAAAATTAAAGAGAAAGAAAGGTGAAGTATATCCCACACACTAGAATTTATTGAAAGTTCAAATAAACGAATTGAAGATTTAATTAATGAAGCAAACATAAAACAACAACAAGCTATGGAGGGAATTGCAACCAAAAGGAAAGACAAAATTATGATGATAGATTTGGAGATGATTATTGGCCTCCATCGACGCGAGTACTTTCGTAGCGAATAATTTAAGATTATCCAGAAAAGAACTCAACATGAAGGATCTACAAACCACCCTAATATGTATGCTAGTTATTTTTTTGATATTGGAGGGTCCGACAGTGGTCTTCCACCTTTTTAGAATTCAGACGTTTATTTATACTTTATTTGTATTTGCTTTATTTTTAATTGTATTTGTGATGTTTGTAAGCTCATTTTATTGTGCTTGTGTAATTTTATTTTGTTAGTCGTATTTCATTACCACATGTTATATATTATTTGAAGTTGTACTTTGTAATATAAAAAAATGTTTTTTTACTCTATTTGATTAGTTGGAGATGCTCTTAGTAGATATGAATCTTCAAGATCTGTAATAGCATGAGACATCAAAAGAACAGTTAGACGAAGTAGACAATATGCTTAAACATCACACAAAAATCTAAATTAAAAGATCTTATAAAATCTGGATATTTTGTATAGAAGCTTTGCAAATTTGACATAAAATACCAAATAATATTGGTCATAAATAAATAGTTAAACATGTATATGTAATCATTGTTTAGGATAGAGAAAAATTAGTTGAAGGAATACATAATCATCAACTTTTTCACTAATATACTAAATGTTCAAAAAACCTGCAAAACTACAGATTTAATATATAAAAAACATTATAAATATCGAATAAATTCAAACAAAATATAAACATATATTATACATGTTTAAAATTGATTATACATGTTTAATATTTTTATTTTTTGGAGAAAATCAATTAAAATATTTCATGCAAACAAATGTCATATTCACTTCTTAAAAAAAAAATGAAATATAGTTGCCGAAACCCTTGTGTGCCTCCAAGAAAAATAGTTTGGATGTTGAATAACAGTTTCAATTTCTCGTATGGTGCCAGGACAAAAGTCACCAAGCTAAAACTTGATATTTGAAAATAAAAAAGATTGTAAATTTTTCCATTCATCATATCTAGGCCTCGACTTACTGAATCAATAATAACACAATCTCAGTATTTTATTAGTTCAAGTTTATAAAGATTACAAATAACGCATCCATCGAAGCAATAAAAACCTTTAAATTAATATACCGATATAAATAACAAAAAAAATGTAAGAGATAAACACCAATACCGAATTACTGGTTCAAATGTCCAAACCAAAACAACATATAATGAGCATGATTAGAGAATTTAGAGTGATAAATAATCATAACTCACCTGCCAAACGTGACGGTAACTTGATTTATTTTCTTCCAACATGAAATTCATAATAAATGAGAACAAATCCCAATCTATAAAGTTAAAAAACCAAAGAAAATTACCAGAGTTAAAACAAAGAAAGAATAAAAAGGTTCAAAAAGAAAACATAAAAATTACCCACAACACCTATTGATTCGCCGGAGAAGAACGTGGAAGTAACTTTACTTCCTGTCAATTCAATTGGTTCACCTGGAGAAGGATATCGATATTCGGATCGCGCATCACATGCTGCATAAATGGCGAAGAAAAGTGAAATCAGGGTAGTCACTTTGCTTATCAAAATATTTAATAAATGCAACAAAATGATTGGACAAAGTACCTTCTAAGGATGAAAAATCACTTTCGATAATCAGGCCTGCTATGATCTGCAACTAAAAAGCCATAGAAAGTGATTCGTGAAGAACTGGAATTTCATTGAATGACAAAAATACAAATATTAACTAAAAAAATACATACTAACATTAAACATTAAACTGCAAAATTTAGGTAAACACTAACACATAAATATAACCATCACTTCAAAAGTAGACAAAAGAAAATGTGTCTACTTTGAGTTGAAGAGAGAAACTGACACACTGGATTCCAAAAGAACCTACATATAAATTATGTGATAAAAAATTGAGTATGAAATGTTTGAAAAATCATAAAGGAATATATGGAATGTTTGAAAACACACAAAATGATGTATTATTTTTTAATTAGGTAAGGTTTAGGATTGCCGAATAATATTTTAACTAATTTTAGTATATTTTGACCTTTACATAATTAAGGCGTGGGTGAAGGAAAATTTGAATTAAAATTGATATAAATGGGAGGAAGAATTGGTATTAATAGGTGGAAGAGTTGCTGAATTACCAAAATCACAATATTTAATTCCTTAATCACACAATTAAGTTTGATAAGCCGTTGAGATTAAAACACGTGGCATTCCTGATGAGGAAATGTGCATGGGCGGGAAACTTAGAGGAGACTAAACATAGTAGAGGGTTATATATATATAAATTCTACACTCATCAAGTGTAATTAGGAAAACAATCATATTTGGTCCCATAACTATCTAGTTTTCCAATTTTAGTCCTATAATTTAGTTATATCTACTATAATTTGTTTAACTAACTTTCAATTAATTTTACACTCGAATAATTGTACAACTTTGACCCAATTTTGACGGAGGTTGTCAAATTGACCGGAAATTGGCACGTGACTTGCACATGCCGGTCAATTTTGGGGTTTTTCGACCAATTAACTGACGTGGCGCCGCCAAAGGGGATATAGCATTTTTTTTGAATTATTTTACTGATACCCAACTCATTTTGATTTTTCATGTCCTCTTATTGGAAAAAAATTCGTAAATAAAAAGCACATAATAAAGATCTAAATTAAATATGATAAAATCAAATGAAACCTTCTTCTTTCCTAAAACAGACGTGATTTCTTCCCTCTCCTCCCTTTCACTTTTGCCGAGTCTTCGTCTTGCTCTGATCAGATCTTGCAGAACTCACATCAGTTATTCAGAAACGAATTCGTAAATTCGAAACACATTATCACAATACCGAAAACGCAGAGAGTAGCTCACAGGCCTTCTAGCACCTCGTCAAAATAAATAGCAAAACCCAAAAATTCAATCCAAGAAACAAGTCTGAGATACTGAGATATTTGGGTTGTAAAAATCAAAAGAAACGAGATGGAACTTGAAAGTATTTCGTCTGTGAGTGACTAGGCAGCGCAACTCGACTCAACACAGTGACTCAGCAGCACGACTTGGCTCAGTACAGTGACTCAACAACGTGACTCGGTTAACATAATGGTGATGGATTTCGGACTTCCACACGTGGCTACACTCGAATCCGACAACGTCTGAAAATCGGGCACAAATTCGACTGGTTGACCTTCAATGGCAGAGTTACTTTGAACTTAGAAAAACGTGACCTTCAAACTCGGGCTATCAGAAACCTTGAAACGACATTCAAATGAAAAATTTAAGTTCCCACCTCCGATGAGAACTTGCAGAAGAGGAACCAAATCACAGAGGAGATGGTTGCTAAAGAGGCAGTGTTCAGAGTCGTTTGGAAAATCGGCCCGCAAAACAGCTACCGGGCCCCTAAGAGCACGATTTGAAATCAGGCATTTGCTTTAGGGAGGAAGAAGGGTTCATTTAATTTTACGTATTTGATTTAGAAGATGCCATGGAAAATCAAAATAAATTGGGCATCATTAAAAAAATCATAAAAAATGCCACATGAAAGACATCAGATACATGAAATCCCCTAAGTTTGTAAAGACAGAAATTTACCAGGCAACCCTAATATATATATATATATATATTTTTTCCAGACTTCTAAACTAACATATCAAAATTAAAAAATATAAACAAATCTAGAAAAAAAAGAATTGAAAAATAACATACAAATCTTTTTAAAAAATAAAGAAAATCCAGAAAATTAAAATAAAAAAGTTTAAGAAAATATGGAATTTTTCTTTGACAGAAAAAAAAAGAAAATTCAATTTTAAAATTTTATTTCTTATTTTAATGATTTTCTGAAATTTTATTTTTTTATTTGGAAAATCTAAAATTAATTTTTGTATTTTTTTTTTGGAAATATATAATTTTTATTTGTTATTTTTCAATTTTTATTATTTTACTAATATTCTGAATTTATTTTTTAGAATCTAATTTTTTTTATTTTTCATGTGTCGTTATTAATTTTTTTTCCTTTCCTTTTTCTAATTTCTGCAATTTTTATTTTGAATTTTTTTTTTTATAGCTTTTATGTATATTGTCTCCAATCTAACATTATCCCATTAAATTTATAGTTTTGTGTACCCATCTCCAACCTATATTACACTAAATTTTACATTAAAGAATATCTAATTTTTATTCTATTTATGACTAACTATTAAAATTAATTTTAATTAAAAAAAGAAAAGTTATTAAATACCTAAAATAATAAAAACATGATATTATGTAATTAGAATTAAATTTAGAGATATTTTGGAGATATAATAAAAATATAATTTTTTATGTTGATAATTAGTGCCCCTCGATATGTAGAGAGACATTATACATAACTCAATAAACACAGTTTAGAATAAAACATGTTGGAGAATTTATGTTAAATCATCTCAAATATTATGTTTTAGGGGTGGATTGGAGATGGTCTATATATTATTAAAAAAATATGTATTTTCTAATAATGATGTGATATATAAAGAGAGAAGTCATCTAAATTTAGTAATATCAATTTTTCCGCCTAAACTCATTTGCCAAAAATGGAAATAAAAATTATTGAATAGTAAAATAAATAGGAGAAAAATGATGGTAGGAAAAAAAATGAAATAAATTTGGGGTAGTTACAAGTAAAATCAAAATATCCTATAAATGACACTTATATACCATGATTTTAGCGTGAATCTTTGGATATATATATATATATATATATATATAGACGGATTTGATCACATGCCCACCTGTAGGCACCAACTTATGTGCCCACAGCTTATGTGGCATGCCACATAAGTATGCGAGCCCACCATTATTTATTTATTTGTTTGATCTATTTAATTTTATCCCTACATTTACATATATTTTATATTTTACCTTCAATTTATGAATTAAGTCAAATATTTTGTGCTTTATTTTTTTCTAACTCGATTGTTTTTTCTATTTCATAAATTTCGTCCCATGAAAGCTTATTTTTTCTATTCTTCGATTTTCTCATTTAGCATATACTCCCTCCGTCCCAGTTAACTTGTCCTACTTTCCATTTCGGTCCGTCCCACTTAACTTGTCACACCCATAAATGGCAATTAAAGGTAACAATCTCCACCCTCAAAATATTTACATTCAATCTCCACCTTTAAAAAAGTCAAAGATTCCACAAAATTTATTTTTTCTTAACATCCGTGTCCGGTCAACTATGACAAGTTAACCGGGACGGAGGGAGTAATTAATTAAAATATTATTTTTTTGTTCGAAAATTCTTTAAATTCATCTCACATGACAAGAAGAAAAATCGAAGAAATCTCAAGAAGAATAAATTATTTGTGGACGTTCCTGAATCAAGAAAATATTTTGATACAACAACCATGCCATTGATACTCACTTCTGAATCATGAACCTGGATTTATTCAATTTGAGAAAGAAAAAAAAAATGAAAAAGGAAATCGATCATAGAATTGCTGGATGATCCTGATTCACGAAGCATAGTGAATTAGGAAATGCGAATTTTTTTTTGTTTAGGCAGCCCCTGATTCAAGAAGCACCTAATGCTTTTCTACAGTAGTTTAATTCGACGATGTCTCCATCCCTCTCAGGTTTTCCCCCAATTCAACAACCCCTTCGATAATCGTAAACAATAAGAGACTTTAATTCGTGCCTCTTTGTTGAGATTCGTCATCTATGATGTATTCAATTTCGTTGCAGGAATAATATCACACGTAGAGTATTATCAACTGATGTAGTCGATTGATTCATACATAACCCCATTTGACTTAATTAATAAAATGGGGGTAAAATATGAAATATATATAAATGTGGGGATGAAATTAAATAAAATAAATAATAATGGTGGGTTCTCGTACTTATGTGGCGTGCCACATAAGCGGTGGATATATAAATTGGTGCCCGCCGGTGATAGATAGATAGATAGAGACGTCAGTTACAAAATAGTAGGGGCTATTTTTCCTACCTAAATGTATTACTAATTACGGAAATCTTTAGAATAATACTAAATATGGCTTAATCTAATAAACTAATGTGAAATAATAGCTAAATTTGCAGTTAGCAGAAACACCGCCGATAATTTACTAATTCTATCAATAATAAAAGATTAATATTTGAAAATTCTATGAAGAAAGGAAAAAAGAATTACCAAGGAGGTGGGGTGAAGGGTGGGGCGTGGGGGCACTAAAACAATAGAAAAGAAAATTGAAAAAAATCTGACCAGGTGGGATTGGGTGGGGGCGAAGGGTTGGTAGTGGGGCGTGAGGGTATTAAAAAAATAGAAAATAAAAAAGACTGGTGGCGGGATTGAGGCAACGAGAAATTTAAAGAAAAAAGTTAGAAAAAAAGCGGACTAAAAAAGTGACCGAATAGGAGATGGTGATGGGGGTATGGGTGAGGAAAGGGTGGAGGGTAGGGCAGGGAATGAGCATTAAAATAGCAGGAACAAATTGATCGGTGGGGGCGGGTGGGGAGAAGGAGGGGGGGGGGGGGGGGTAGGGGCATTAAAAAGAAAAAACTCACTGACGGGTGGGGTAGGGTGGAGTGGGGTGGGGTGAGTGGTGGGGGCTGGGGCCGGGGGGCACTTGGGTTAGTGAATTATTTTTCTTTTTTCTTAAATTAATTTTATATTCTTTTGAATATATAAAATAGAGAAGAAATAAAATTTAAGAAAAATATAAAAAATAATAGATTACTAAGTTCTTAATGGATTTAAGGAGTTGGGTTGGTTTAAGATGAATGGTAGGTCTTTTCTTTACATAGGGGTCAAAATCGGCCTAACACAAATCCTATTGGGCCAAATGTGAAATAATCACCAATGACTTCACATAGGAAGACACTATATTCACAAAAACATTGTTTCACCAACTCCTATAAAAAATGTGGAAGGTATTTTGATTATGCATTTTGGTGGAGAAATAATCTCATAATTCAAGCAATGCCTGCAATTAGACGTTCTCTTTTAAAAGTTCCAAAGAAATTCAACAAATCACAGGTTCTAATTCATTCATATTTTCATTTCATTCTCTGCAACATCATTTTTGTTTTATTTTGGAAAACATTCAATATTATGATGAGATGGCCAACAATGATTATTGAAAATTGAGCAAGGTCCTGTTTGTAAGAGACAACCACCGAGATTAAAGTGGAAATAAGTCTATTAAATAACACCAATCATTACATTCTATCCGTATATTTTTTCTAGAAATTTAATTTTACAAGTCATCTATATTGTCTCATACCCCTATAAGGCCTTAATAAAGAACTACTTACTCATAAACAACCAAATAGCTGACAAATACCAAGAAAGTAAACTCTTTCATGGGCTATCAAACACAAGAATCCCATACGTCACATTGGAAAGTGATCGATGGTTAGCTGAATGTCTGAATCTCAAGCTTACTGATATTTATTATAAGAGAAAAACAAAAAAAGTGTGAGGAAAAAAAAAAAAAAAAACTTAGGGCTTATATTTTTTAGCTATCAAGAACAAGGCTATAAACTCAACTTGGCTAACTAGAGATAATCTATTATCTATTACTGTATAAAAAGTGTGAATGAGGAAAAAGTTTCTTTCAAAATGTGGTTTGCCAAAATTACCTATATGTTCTTTATAATTTGAAGGGTGAATATGTAATTTTATTTCTTAGTGCATACATTTACTATCTTAAAATGATAAAATTGCACTAAACTTAAAAATGTTTAGTATATGTATAGTAATATTTATTAAGAAATGGTGAATAATCCTATTTAATTAAGACGTATGGTTAAGAAAGGGAGATCAAATTAAAAATCAATTATGACAATTTAACTTAAAAATGAAATCAATTATGACATTAATTAATCATGAAAAAACACTCTATAAAAAGAGGGGAATCATGGATTACAATTTCACATAATAAATATTTCCTCATATGTTGAATGCTGATTACAGAAGCGAAGGAACCAAGGAGGCAAGAAAACAATCACACTAGAGAGCTTGACGAAAGAAATTTGTTATTTGAGATCAACTTCTTTTTACACCGGTAAGATATATGTGTGTGTTTGTATGTGTGTGTACTACACAGGAATATTTATTCAAAAAACATGCAATGTCAATGGGCCAAGAATGTTATAAAATTTTAGGACCCCTAATGTTACGTACAACCATATATAAAATATACTTTATGAAATGATCAATTATGTTATGTGGTCTACTAGTTATTATGTTTTACATTTTTCACGAGGTGGTGTGGCTGAATCTTGCATTTCACGTTTCAATATCTTTTTGTTGTTATTTAGCTCATATATAGAAAACCAACAGAGCATAGAGGAACCTATTACAGGGCTCGACTCAAATCCATAAATTATTAGGTAGTGCCCAAGACGATGATAATTATTTTTTTCAGAAAAAACATTCAATTTTTTTTTTGGTCATCTAATATGCAAAAGAGACTTGCACACTTTGAAGCGTTCAAAACGTTTTTTTGGGAGGGGGTGGGTTTCACAAATAATTCTTTTAGAGAAATAATTTGAATTGGTTTTGTGGAAACATCAAATTTGGTAATGTTTGGAAATATGGTGATTTTAAAACCAAAAGCAAGTAGAAGCTGGATGTTGGCAACTACTCAAAATTAAATTTTAAGTGTTTTGAGAAGCAATTTTTTGGTTTTCAATATGATACTGCAAATAAATAAAAAAGTAATTCCTGAATCCAATAGTAATTTTAAGTTACAAATAATGGTTTGCAAACATCTCTGCTTATAGGATATATCTATGAAATTTATTCCAGGCTGAAATTAGAATTTAAAGTGTAAGAATCCATTGCAAAACAAATACTTGATGTTATTTATTGCTTAATTTTGTTTTTGTTTTTCTTTTTTTTTTTGTTTTTTAGGCTCAAATTCGAATCTTGTTATATAATTGCATGCACATTATATTTAACCTCTTTAAATAGGGTTAGCAGTGGAATAGGATAGGCTAGATTAGGCTTATATTTGACGGTATGAGTCTGGTACAAAATTGTTGGACCTAAATATGTCCTATTATCACAGAATGACTTCTTTTTATAGGCTAGGTCTAACTTTTTTCATAATCAAGTCTGGTTTATGTGCCTATTAAAGACCTACAATAGACACACACACACATATTAGTTATTACACTTTTTTTAGGGAATAAGTTATTACACAATTTACTTATGTAGAAGTGAGTAATTATAATGATTAAAATGTAATATGTATTTTATATATGTGTATATATATATTATCTATTATCTATTACTATAAAAAAAGGTGAAATTTTTACAAATTTAAAACATTAGCCATCGCCCACTATCTACAATACGCAAATTTGATTTGATGTTGTCGTTTATCGATAGTGATTTGAGGAAAAATGTTTTATTATATAAATATCTTGAACATTGAAAATTCTGATAAATTATTTCCTTTGAGTTATTAAAATGGAGAAAAATATTATGGGCCCCTTTTTAAAAAGTCGGTTAAGGCCAAAAAGTTGTTAGATACGGTCCTGCAATTGATTATGCATGTACTAATTCCCTTCTTATTTTCAGCTATTCGAAGATACCTGAAAAGCATTGATCGTCAAGCTAGACATTAGGGAAATGTGAAAACATACATCTGTCTCATTCTCTCCAGGTAATATTTACAAATTTATAAATTAGTTATTAGATTATTATATAATTAAAAAGTATTACATAATTTTTATATTATACTTATGTTATTATTATTTTTAATAATTATTTGTATTTAAAAATTTATTTAAATTGAAAGATTAATATGGACAATAAAATACTCGTTCTTTAGGTAAGGTACAAGCTCACATGACTGCACCTTCTATACTACAGATAAACCCATTGATTGATGAGCGGGGAGACTGCACCAATGGTATAATTGTTAAATATTGTACACATTCACATTAATTTTTCAACGAATTTTATTAATTTTCTTTTACAGGTTCACAAAAATAGAAGATAAATCAACTTTATGGTGACAACATACATAATAAAATCAGTGCATGAAATAAGTCTCCACCAAAATTTTACACAATAGAAGTTCATTGACTCCAGTAAATATTAAAATCTTTTAGATACTCCCTTTGTCACATTAAAAAATCATGATCATATTTGTATTGTCCTTCCTTTTCTGATTTTCTAGCAAATCTGGTGTGCAAGGAATCTCTTCAAATTCCAGAGCCAAATGATTTATGCTTCTCAGATTCAAAGGTTGGTTGTGAAGAAGCTTAGAGCATTATCTAATGCTAATCTGCTCCCCCTTTGGATTTTAGAGAGGCTATTGGCATTTGACGGGGCTTTGGAAGATTCCTGTGGTGATTAAGAAACAAAGAAAACCATTTTTGGTTCGATGGAAACCCCCAAATGATGATATTTTCAGAATCAATAATGATAGGGTGTCAACAGGAAATCCCGATTTAGCCGGGGCTGGTGGTATTATAAGAGTTCTCATGCTAAATTTGTTCCTCATTTTTATTGTTTTTGGGCACTAGCGATATATTATATGTTGAATTTAGTGTTGTGATTCAAGCACTTAAGCTTTGTCTTAGATTGGAAATCACATCGGTTTGGCTTGAAATTGACTCCCTTGTGCTATATTATTTGTTGAGAAAAAATGCAAGAGGTCATAGGTCCCTTCAAGCCTTATTTGCAGATTTTATGAAACTTTCAAGGGTGATGGAGGTGAGGGTTTCGCATATACACCGAGAAGGGAACATGGCAGCTGATCAGCTAGCCAACTTGGCAGTGAAAAGAAGATCAAGTGCAGATTTCTTTAATATGTCTGAATGTACGAGCCTTAAAGGCTTTGTTTGTATTGATGGCTTAAGCTTTCCTAACTTTAGATTTCCCTCATTGTCTTTATGTATTTTGATTAGCCTATATTTCCTATATATATTCTAAGACCTCTGAAAAGCTTGTTAATCTACAGGTAGGGGATCCCGCCTAAATCCCCCCATCCCCGGGATGGATTTGTGCCAAAAAAAAGAAAAAGTTAGTTATCAGTAGAAATTACTTTTTATGTCCTTAAAATTCTATTAATACTTTGATGACATCAACAAATGGATGCGCTTAACACATTAATAAATGGTAAAATGAAAACCACCCACTTATAATAGATTGGACCTTGATTAAATTGACCACATATAAAAGATGTACATCCATTAAGCATGACTCTTTTTATAGAACGAATGGAGTATTACATAATCCTTTGTACCTTTTAAGTTTTAAATCTATAATTTTTTTATGTTTCGTAAGATATCTTTTACTGTGTGAAGGCAACAGTACAAAGTGTTGAAAACAGACATAAATATGGTAACATTCTGGTAAAAGATGTGCAACATCAGTTCAAAAAAGCAATAGTCCAGGAACTTGCAGAAACTGTAATCAGGAAGATTCCGAAATTGTGCCAAGGTATACTAAAATGTTGTAATTGAAATCAATATATATGTTTTATTGTAACTACAGAGCCTAAATGCAGGTACAAATTGTTTCGAAATGTTTCTCAAGGAGAAAATCTAGCATCAATAACTTTATTTGAGGATGCAATTGCTACATACATTGGTTGTCGATATATAATTATCTTGATTCTATCGAATAGGTAATTTGTTTCCATTTAAAAAATCATATACTCGATTTTTATATTAAAATAAAACCTCAAAACCTACGAGAACAACTTTATATACATAAATATTCTAAAGATTTATAACATTTTATTTTCCTAGGCTGGCACAACTCAAAATACTTTAGAGAGCTTTGACTTAATGAATCAAAAAGAATTCCACTTTCTTATTCTCATATTGGAAAAGTACATGTGACCAACGGAAAAAGTTGATGTTGTTGGGGAGACACATCAACTGTTGGAAGTTGGATTGGAAAACCAGAAAATGAAGTCTATGACATCTGCCACAATTGCAAGGAATAAAAATAAGAAGAATAATGTCGTGGAAGTTTTTTGGGAGGAAGACACCTTGATGAAGACAGGAATTCATACAAAAAAATTAACAAAATCAATGGGAAAGAAGAAAAAAGTTGAAGAATTGAATGAAAAGAAGAAAAAAAAACAGCGACGATGAAGAAACACTTAGTGATTTAATGACAAAACACAAAAAGAAGGGAGCAACTGCAACAAGAAAAAAAAGCAATAAACACATCAAAGTCAGGCATGTGAAAGATTAATCAATTAAAGATCATTCAATTAAAAAAATATGTTTCCATGAATATTATTGCAAACATCTCTACATTTTATTTGTTTATAGGGTTAATTATGTAAAAATTCACGAACTTTTAGTCAATTATCCTTTGCAATAGTACCTTTAAACTGTAACGTAGAAATGCACCACCTTTATATTTTTTTTCAATTTAATGTACCCGGGCAAGGTTTTTGCTTCAATTGCTGATTTGGAGCTCGAAATGGGAATTTTAACCCGCCCAATTGCATACGTGTAGTTGTATGAATTCTTTTGACCCCTAATTAAATGTAAAAAAATCATTATTTTATTGTTAAACCTAATCATTAAAAAAGTATCTTTTTCATTTAAGTAGGGGTTTATAAACATTGAAGACAAAATTTCGATTCCGGACTCTACGTTAGCAATTGAAGCAAAAAACTTTCTCGGGTGTATTGAATTGAAAAATTCATAAAGGTGATGTATTTCTATGTCATGTAAGAAACATCATGTTTTAAATGATAATTCACCAAAAGGTCGTGAATTTCACGTAATTAACCCTTGTTTATATTATAGTGTTCGATTTTTTTAAGATCACTCATACTTTTTTACTTATCATAGATACACTTTATTAGTAACAACACTGGTACTAACTTCTCAGCTTTTTACTACATTATAATTATAATACATCTTCTAATATGTTTGTTCTGTTTACCCTTAAATATGAAAAATTAGATTAATTCAACACTAATATTATCGCCAAGTTCTCCATTCCGATATCATAATGTTGATGCTTGGATACAATAGTTCATCAAATCAACTATTGATTTGCATAATCGCAATTTGATCTTAAATATTTAGTTAATTAATACAATATACAAACCAATGCTTTTATACACTTTTCTAATTTGAGTTAAACTTTGTAATAATACTCTTAAAAAATTGATCACGTGCAACGCACTTGCACCTACCTAGTCATATAAAAGGGTAGGAAGATGATTTAAAGGCTCAAAACATGTTACATTCAAAGATCCCCTAAAATCATTTCTAATGCTCATAATACCTCGTAATTTCAAGCAGACTCAAGGAAAGTTCTAGTGATACTATGCATATGATCAACATTACAAAAATCAATAAAAATATTGAACTCCAAAAATAGGAGTTCCTCAGTTTGGCTCAAAAGCTCACCGACTTATATATCATGATTAATCTCTTTATTCCAAAGCAAGTGTGTGCATATATCACATTTTCAATCAAAACATAAAATTTTGTATCATTATTGACAAGAATTTCAATACCTTATCAACCTAATATCTCCTCTTTCAAGAAAGGTTTTGAAAAAACTTCCTCAAAATTCATCACAAAAATTTATCAAGATCAACATAACAGGAATTAATTAACCATCAACAAACAAAATCCAAAACATAAACTACTAATCCAAACAAGCTAATCAACTAAACACAAGGTTCAAACATTCGGTTGTTGCAAGGAGAAGGCATTAAACAAACCCAAGCAAACTCAATCATGTTCTCAACATAAGCAACCCCCCCACAAACTATTTTTAGGCTAATTTCCAAAAGCTTCAAATTGTTGAAATAAAAGTATTATGAAATGACTTACAATCTCCCCCCTAAGGAGAGGTCAGTGTTGGCTCGTAATGCTCGGCTTGCACATTTCGAGCTATGCAAGCATTCTCGCCATCTACCTTTGTTCCTTATAATTTGCTGCTTGGACTTGCATCATGCTGGTCGGGGTCGTCATTATTTCGGCAAGTGATCCTTCATCACCATCAATCGATCTTCAACATTCATATCACCTCCAAGCTATCGAGAGGCCGAGGCCTCTCCTTGTTGTCCAGAGGGTACAACTATAGGTTCAAAATTAGGAGCGGAACATGCACTTAGGCTAGAGCTCACACCGGAACTAGAGACTTTTCTCTTTTGCGACATAGTGAATGGTGAAAAGACCTACAAAATTCAAGATAATCTAATTAACTCCCTCAAACTAGAATTGAGGCATATGTGTAAAATTACAACAATTTAAGAATCATATTGTGCACATTGCCTCATGAAAGTTTGAAAAACTCACTTATCACATGTAACACATAATCCGACAAGCTCATGGGATATGTATATTAGAAATCCAAGCTATATCAATTAATGCAAAAAAGCTCCCTCAAACTAAATTTGAAGTATCTATTGAAATGCTTATGTAACACTACAAGAAAAACGCTTATAGACAACGTTTTTTAGCCGTTGTGTATGACCGAATCGAAGTGTTGTTTAATCTAGTGTTGTCTTTTAATGCGGTGAAAGACAACACTTTTTAATAGTTGTATTTTTAATAATTACAACGGTTATGCGACGTTTTATAATCGTTTTTTTTCATTGAAAAGACAACATTTTTGAACCGTTATATTTGCAAACAACGACAACGGTTATGCATCGTCTTATAACTGTTGTCTAGTGAAAATACAACGTTTATGACAACGATTATAAGACGTTGTCTTTCTATTTATATACAACGGACTGAAACCGTTGTCTTCCCAGACTTTTACAACGCTTATAAAATGTTGTTAATCAGAGTAGTAAAAGACAACACTGGATTGAACAACATTTAAACTTAATGAAAGACAACATTTTAAATCCGTTGTGTTTTACAGTTATAGACATCGTGCTAAATCTGTCGTCTATTACCTCTTTCAATCGATTTTCATTATTAGACACCGGTTTGTATCCGTTGTCATTTAGATTGTATGAACGAAGTGTGTGTTGTCATTCAAAATTTTATACATTGTATTTTTGGTTGATCCTTAACGTCAGCGTTATGCGTACATTAAGCAAAATAAAAAAAGCTTACTTTATTTTTTGTACAATTACATCATTATAAGCAATAGTTTAGAAAAACAACATGTATCCTCAAGAAACTTATAAAATCAAATCCATAAACAATTGAACCAAAATACTATGTCCATAATAATATTTAAAGATTCAATATCATCTTAAAATTGAAAGTGTGCATTCAAAATCTGGATTCGACAAATACGTAAAAGTTAAAATAAAATGCTAGCCATAAACCAACTGCAACATTGACTTACAAAGCGCATCAAAATTACTCCATAAGCTGCAAGTACCATATGTGAAAATGAAAAATATGACTCAATTAATAGGATACTATCAACATCAACTTTGTATAGCGCATATTCATATTTTGGATAACAAAAAACAAAAAAGATTAATGTTGTACCTGTCTATTCATAAATATGCTCTTGAATGCATTCTACCCATTCGGTACGCACTACATCAATATAATTTGGAGAATAGTCATCGGTATGTGCAAACTGTAAGGCAAACAAAATTATTAAGATAAAAAAACAACTACCAAATATATGAGATTTTTGAAATATGTAGAGTTCCTCACAATTGAACGAAGCGATGTCAAGTCTGTTGTTGCTTCCTCATCAATTATTTGTCTCATATATCGCATTACAAAAACCCCACATTGCTTGACATCGGGTTGAGATGGGAGCTACATCAGAATCAACGAGGATTAATGAAAAAGAAATAATCATAGTCACATGTTATAAATCTTACCTCCTTGAGTACTTCCCAGGTGGGTTGCTTTCTCCCTTTTTTTCGATTTTCCATATTAAACATTCTCATAGCCCTTTGTTTGGAAATGAAAAAAAATGAATAACCATTGAATGCAAATAAACAGGTTTCAATAGTAGAGAGAACTTGATTATTACTTACAAGTCCACAACATTTTTCCAAGTCTCATCACGCAATCGTTGAGTAAGGGGATCCAACAAACACACAATCTCCTTATGGGGGTTGATGACGGTTAAAATCCAATGACCACTATACCAAATTCAATAATTAAAGCATATAAAGCTAACATTATTCACAATTGAGAGCAATAATAATAATAATAATAACATTACTCACATTAATTAGGGAAATAATAATAATAATAATAATAATAATAATAATAATAATAATAATAATAATAATAATAATAAAATAATAATAATAATAATAATAATAATAATTACTTATCCCACATTACATGGTGCCAAAACTAATTGATTAGCCAAGGTACCATTTAGCCTAGCTGCTAAAGCACGGGCCCTTCCTTCCATTGCATTCTGTAGAAAACCTTTATTGATATTTTTTTATGGTATATGGCCTATGGTATACGGATCCACAAATCTGAAATTATCATGCTTGTTTTCTCTCTTTAACCTCTTGTAGAGATGCCTAAACCAACAAATTCAAAGAAAATTAGAAATCCTTTCAAAAGAAAAAAAAAAACATTAGAAATACAATTTACAACAATGATAATAATAATATATGAACTGATTAACAAATTTCAAGTCACCATAATGCTTACCAGATGTAGATAACAATACATGTGTACAAAATTGGCTCCAACTGACAAAACGGCACGATATCTTCAACATTAACAAAGATGTTATATTCACGACCAAACACATCATCATCAAAATTTACCACCACATTACCACGATGTTGAAGAGTTATCTTAACATATCAATAAAACATATATAGTGGTTTTGGCACAGTTAAAGGATCGATAGTAGGTATCTTTTCAACATTCTAAACTTTCTTCTTTTTTGGATACTGAAACAATAAAGGGACACATATACATTAGTAACGGATTTTCATAACCTCTGCAGTTTTTAATCAAATAAATATCTAGAATAATAAAATTTTACCTTGTCCTTCAACTTTATCAAGTGCTTAGGCCGGGCAACATGCCACCCCACTGCTTCGCCGATACTTTCACACTCACCAGGAATTGGCAAGGCAACATCGTGATCCAATGCTTGATCAATAGACACATGCAAACAATTTTTAGGTAACCGTTTACCGTGGAGTAATTTGTTAGATCCATCCACTTTAATCGCGGTACCGTAGGCAGCAGCATTTGTGCATGATTCTAAAGTTAATGCAACCTTTTCACCCTATAACATTCAAAAGATAGTAAACTAATTAAAGGACAAGTACATGTATATTTAAAATATGATAAATATAATTACACAAAAACCTCTAAAAATTAATCTTCATCAAGACACTTCACATCATCATCTGATTCTTCATCAAGAGAGAGGCTTTTTTGAACTTCAATTCCATGTTCATGTAGTACGGGACTTTGTTTTTTAGCTGTGCCACTGCCTTTTTCATCAGTTTCAATGTTCGGTACACCTCCATTGCTGTAAATTGTTGATTCTACCTTCCGTAAGCGTGCATCCAGTTCTACATTTTTCGGTTTTTGCTCCATCAGCTCTCTCTGTTGTTCAAGGAATAACCTCTTATCCACCATATTACTACTCACCCTGTTGTAACATTAAGGTACGTTGAGGGAGTGACATGGCCCCCGGCACCCCTCAGACGTCCAGTATGCTCTTCTGAATTTAGTGCTTTAGCAAGTATACCATCTCTCGTTCCTTGAATTTACCGTCCCTTCTCTGTTGTATAAGTTCATCCTATGATACACATAAGTTCAAACAGCCAAACGAATTATATATATCTAAGCATAACTTTTGCTATAAGACAGGCTAATACATTGATATCCAATATTTTTCTTTGTTCTTAGGTTAGGAGAAAAAAAAAAAAATAATAACTCATCAATTTATAGGACTTTTACTTGAAGATTCTTGACTATCTGAATGTGACAAATAAGAAATTATTCCACCAAACAAAACCATTAAATATATGTCGTTGTTTATTACTAATCGATTACTCATCAATTCATAGTACTTTTTGACTTTTAGCACAAATGTCGTCCTCTTTTTCTGATAATCGATTACAAATTTCTTGTTAATTATTCTAATTAATTGAGATGGGTACCCATGTGGACAACCGGTATCATCGGCCCTGTCGGGTGGGCTGGTCCAGTCCACTCGACATTTTAGATGGATCGAGCTATAGAATTCTTGGCATGTAAGACCATTGAGCCAACAGGCCCGACCAAATATATTGTCTTGTCTCGATGGATTGATCCGCGTGGGCCGAATTTCCAGCTCTACTCTTGTTTAAGGGACCTTCGGCCCGAATTACCTAAATTGCTAGGAACTAAAACATCAAGAAATAATCACTAAAAATAAAAACAAATCTGTTAACAAGAATGAACAACACTAAAAATCTGAATTTATTTGTTAAAAATCAGTTAAAAAACCTGAATTCCATAATAATCTTGTACTAAAAATACTTTGTTAATTTCAGCAAGGTGAGACCTGTCAAAATTTTGTAGACCCTACAGCCTTCCTACGTACCCGTAGAGTAACGTAAGTGCACTTCCCCAATATATTTATTAAACAAATATCCAGAGTATTCTATAAGCTAGACGGTAACTTTTCAACTAATTAGGCAATTAAAACAGATACAACAGTGAAAGAGATTTGCATAGGAATCATATTAATCATAAAATGTGACATTAATGTGGGCAACTAGTACTGAATAACTGCAAAAAGAAAAATAAGGTTGGCATATTAATCACACTCACAATTTTGGAGATTGTTTCTTTCAACGCATCTTCAGGTTCATCTTCTTTATTAACACGCGCTTTTATCCAAACTACAGCTCGGTTAATTTCATCATCATCACACAACTCAGCAGCATGTATGAATTAGGTTGACAATTTCAACCGATTCTTAAAATGCCAAAGAAAATGAAAAAAAAAATACATAAATGTACTTACGACTTCTTCGGCCAATCGTGCATAACCTTTACGAGAAAGCTCATGGGGGTATTTATTGTTCTTTCTTCGCTGCCTCTATTTCTCTCTTAAACGCTACGTAAAACAAAGATATCAACTACTATACCCATATGAATCAAAAGATAATTAAAGATGTAGTATGGACAATGGGAATTGGAGTTTGTATCTGACCTTGAAATCGTTAGACAAGCGAGTGATGAAAGAATTACTCCAATCAGCTTGATCAATATGATAACCTGGAGGCGGCGTATTTAACTTTTCAGGATTAAGGACTCTTTTAAAAACAAATTTGTTGGTGAGGTTAGTCTTCTCTTCTTCCATGTTGGGGAAACATTGAATAAAAGTTAGGAAAATAGAAAATACGTGATTAAAGGAACATTAGACGATATCGATCATTTTAATAAACACCGAGTGTATTATAATATATCTTACTCTAACAGAGTCCCATATTGTATCCTTGACATCTTGTGGTACCGTTTTCCACCTGTCAAAAGTTATTTTGACTTTTTCCCTTGCTAGCACTCCAGTATAACTTTGCATTTCGGCTCCATATTCTCCTATAGGCTGACCTTTGGAGTTGAAAATGACATCCTTTTTGAAGCATTGCGCTATTTGTGTAGCAAGAGCATGCATATGAGTAGGACCTCTAGGCGTATTTTTTGCTTTCGAGCGCTTGGGCTGCGAGGTTGAGCTATCCGCACGATCATTATTATTAGAATCACAACTTTTATCGGTTTTGGACTTCTTCGAATACGATCCCTTCCGCAAGCTCTCACTTTGGCCATTACCTTTCTGATCTCCCTTAGGTACATACTTGCTAGACCATGTCTTATAACTGAAATTTATATCTAAATGCAATTTAATACATGTTTTATAGGTACTGAGTTAAAATTGTACTCTAAAAAGTAGTATAAAAAACATAAATTAATGTCAAAGGATAAACAATTTACATAATCTTAATAACTCTTATTACGTTGCGGTAATGTAGCAATTTAGCATGAATCTTTAATTGCTGCTAAAACTCTAAAGTGCATACATTGATTTAATAATAAATTAAGAATTAGTTGTAACCCAAGATTAATTAATTCACGTCCCGTCAATCTAAACAAACACGAAAACGTTTAATCCGATTATGTTTTATATGATGTTTAGTATAACACTAATATCGGCCTAAAAATCAAGCATGAACCAACACCCAATAATCTAAATCAATTACCTACAATATTTACAAGCACATCACATGGAATAAAGGAGAAAGAAATATTGTATGAGAAAGCTATAGGGACAAAATAAATGCAACAGCTACTCAAAATTTATTAAACTTATTGGAGATACTTGAGTAGCAAATTGCAACAAGTATACATTAAAGTGGCCTCCACTACAAACTTTAAGCAAAATACTTTTATCACTAAGGAATCAAGTCTTAAAAAAAAAAAAACAAATAAGCGTGTAAAAAATTGCAGCACTATCCATATACATGAAAGCAAAAGTCATGACCCACTAAGAAATTCAATACAAAAGTGGAAGAACTATCACAACCAACACATGTATATGCGTTTTAAAAATCCTTCACTTCCCCTTCCGAGGAGATTAATTCAGTAGCATTACGGATTATTAATCATATTTTTCAAGCCAAAACCCATCACAATCTTTACGGATACATGGTGGTTCGTTATCATCTGCTTCGTCTACATGTAACGAAGGTATCCTTTTGGTAAAACATTGGTGGTGGATGCAAACTCTTCTGAATTGCCACCATTAATGTCTTTGAAATAATCTCTACTAGGCATCGAAAGTAGAACATGCCATGCTGGATCTGAAGGCTCTTCAATGTTAAAAACTTGTTTCGCTTGACTACCCAATATAACTGATCAAATTTGTAGCCATCTTTGTTGAGATTTATCAATGTAAAACTAAATTCATCTACTTTAATAGCACTATTGTTCTCAGCCCAATTACACTTGAAAATTGGAACTCGAAATATATTGTAATCGAGTTCCCAAATATCCTCAATTACCCCGTAGAACACCATATCACCTACAACTGGATTTTTGTCCTTTACACTAGCTATTTACATGGTCCTTGCAACTAAACTTACACCAGAATTTTGAACAGCTCGTCCACTATCGCGCTCTCTCGTATGATAAGTAACTTCATCAATCATGTAACTAGAATACCTCAGTACCCGTTTGGTAGGTCCATTCGCAATCCACCTCAACCTTTCTGAAATTAGTTTTGTGGAATGGTTGATTTCATAAGCTACCTATTATTAGAAAAATGATTGGATTAACATTTTTTACTTTTATTTATCGAAAAGGTAATGTGAATGTAAGTAAGAGTTATAGTACTTACTCGATCGTGTAACCAAGCAATAAATGTTTTGTTATGCTCATCTAGTATAACCTTTTCTAACTTATTTCTTCTTCCAAATCTCGCCTTTATTTGAGCCATGTGTTCACTAAATACATATATAATTAAGAAATAAATTAAGAAAATAATAATTTAAATATTACCATTTACGAAATTAAAATAGTTCGAGATATTACTTGATATAAGGATCAATCTCGTCATCATTTGCTAAAATGTGACGGTGGGCTTGAATCCATTCCTCATTAGTAGCTTCATGAACTTGAGCAGCTGATAAAGGCCTATTAAGAGAGACTTTTCATTGCGCAGTAGGGATTCCAATTGTATCCACACTAGAAAGGTAGTCAGAGGAAAACTCCACAGCCTCCTCTGCAATGTAGCATTCAGCAATGCATCCCTCAGGCCGATTTTGGTTTCGCACATAACCCTTTAAGACACTCATGTACCTCTCAAATGGGTACATCCAATGAAACCATGTTGGTCCGCACAATTTGACCTCCCGCACAAGATGAACGGTTATGTGAACCATGATATCGAAGAAAGGAGGGAAATACTTTTCAATTAAGCACAATGTCTCCACAATATCCGTTTGTAATTCATCCAACCTTGGGACATCTACGACCTTAGTACATATATTATTAAAAAAGATTGAGTGATTGCATACCTAACGTTATTAGGCAAAACACCATGTATTACCACTGGGAGTAATTGTTGCATTAATGTGTGACATTCATGCGATTTTAAGACCAACAAGTTTCAATTCCTTCATGGAAACCAGGTTTTTAAAGTTGGACGAGTAACAGATGGGGACCTTCACTCCCTTCAAAGAGCTACAAACTTTCCTTTTCTCTTCTTTATTTAGAGTATAACAAGCCGGAGGCAAGAACGCTCTCTGTTCGCCCATCTGTGGTGCAAGCTCCGTCCTTAACTTCATTTCCACAAAGTCTAGTCTAGATGCGATCCCGTCTTTTATTTTTCCTGGAGTGTTATGTAATGTACCTATCAGACTTTCACATATATTCTTCTCTATATGCATCACATCCAGAACATGTCGTACATGTAGGTGTTCCCAATATTTAAGTTCAAAGAATATTGACTTTTTCTTCCAACAAGGTTTACCTTCATCTCCATTTGGCGGGATATTACGACTCGATTTCCACTAATTACATTGGATTCCCGATACCCTTTTTAGAACCTCATGGCCACGCAGCGATTTTGGTGCAACCTCGGACTCTTGATTCCCATCAAATGCCTTCTTCTGTCTACGATATGGATGATTTGCACGGAGGAACCTTATATGGCCCATATAAGCCATTTTTCGCGAGTGTTTCAGTCTTTTTGCGTAAGTTTTCTCATCACAAATAGGACACGCATTATACCCTTTCACAATGCACCAAGACAAGTTACCATAAGCGGGAAAATCATTGATAGTCCAAAGGAGCACATCCCTAAGTAGGAAACTTTCGTCTCGGTAACTGTCATGCGTCTCAACACCTTCATCCCACAATAATTTTAAGTCCTCAAGCAAAGGTGACAAGTATACATCAATATCATTTCCTGGCTGCTTGGGACCGGAAATTAACATGGTTAACATCATAAAATTTCGCTTCATACACAGCCATGGTGGAAGGTTGTACGTGATCAATATAACTGGCCAACAACTGTATGTAGAATTCATCGTGCTATGAGGATTGATCCCATCCGCTGATAAGGCTAACCTAAGATTTCTTGGTTCGGAAGCGAAATCTGGTCAGTTATTATGTACGAATTTCCAGCAAGGTGCATCTGCAGGGTGACGCAGTAAACCATCACTAACTCGTTCATCAGCATGCCAAGTTAATTCCTTAGCCAAGTCCTTATACCGGAACATTCGTCTAAACCTTGGAATAGGTGGAAAATACCACATAACCTTTGCAGGAATTCCTTCATTTATCTTAAAGTTCTTCCCCACTTTCCATCGCGAGGTACCACAAGTAGGACAGTTACTTAGGTTTTCGTAATCCTTCCGGTAGAGAACACAATCATTGGGACATGCATGAATTTTGACATAATTTTTGGCCTACTGCAACTAAGGTTTTCTTTGCATCATACGTAGAAGAAGGTAATTCCTTATTAGGGGGAAGCATTTCTCTAACCAAACTAAGTAAGTCACTAAAACTTTTATCACTCCAACCATAGTTTGCCTTCAAATTATACAATTTCACCACGACAGATACCTTAGCGAAATTATTACATCCAGGATATAAATTCTTTTCTGCATCGTTCAACAATTTACTATAAAAATTCGGATTGTGGTCAGTGTCCTCAAATGCAGCATGTACCATGTCTATAGGTTCTTCTACAGCGCAATCTTGTTCCTCTTGCCCCGCCAGATCATTAGCTTTTGGTGAGTTTGTGAATTTAATTCTTTCACCATGCCAAATCCACGTGGGATATGTTCTATCAAATCCCTTAGACAACAAGTGCAACCTCACGATGGCAGTTTTCCATTTCCTAATGTTTCCGCATTCTATACATGGACAAGATAGAGTGCTCGTATCTTCCGCATTATCTAAGGCAAAATTCATGAAACTCTCCACTCCAGTCTTGTACTCATCTGAAAAATATATCCTTTGACATCCATTTTTCCATTTTTTCCGGTGGATTGATCTGACCATATTCAACTAATTTATAAAATAGAAAAATGTAATTATTTTATTACACTGACTAAAAGAGAAAAATATTAATTTTTAAATAAATTTATTCTTTTATGACTTGATATTATGTTAATGCAATTATCATTAGTTTACGTACCCTATATGTTAATCTATTGAAAATTACGTTAAGGGAGGTAAATAAATTATTATTAACTATAGCACAAACCCATAAAGATAATTTATTGACTATAATATTTCATACTTTAGGAAAATTTTAAATGTATCTCAAGTGGATAAATAATAAGAATAAAACATAAATATAAATGAAGCTTCCAGAAAAAGAAAAAGTACAGGTTGTCGATTGACTCAACAATCTACCAAGGCTCCTTATATTTTTTTTATAATAATCTTTTTTCTATCACTCAAAACATCGCGGAATTATGAGTCATTTGCTAGAAGGAAAATTGACAAATTAGTCATTTAAATTTTGAACATCAACAAATTGGTCATGTCACCACCTATTGCAGGTAAGGGCTAACTTGTCAATTTCAAAAGTCAAAGGATCAATGTGTCAAATCTCAAATGCAGAAGGACCAAAATTAAAATGTACTAAAGTAATATTCTTAAATAAAAACGGTGAAGTTTAACGGATTATTAATCCTAAAGATGGTAAAGTTAACTTTATAATATAAGATAAATATTCAGTTGTGTCATAAATAAATCTTACAATCGTGCATATATATTTGTATTATGACACCCAATATTTATTGTCTTACTTTAGTTCTTTGAACTTTTAAAGTCTTAGTTTTGGTTGAAAGTCATATCAGGTGATTGGCTTATTAGGTTCAGAAGAAACAATTTTAATGGAAATTGAAAGAATTGTTAAATAGCGATTGGAATATGAAGTAGAAGTCAAAAGGCATTCATTAAAAAAAAAAAAAAAAGCAAAAACAACTATTAATAAGTTGCAACTAATTTCACCGATTTAATCAACAAACCAGTTTCTTTCAAACACTATGAGGGTGTTTTTACACCTAATGACAACAATAAAATCATTTTTTAAAAATCATTTTAGTTTGAAGGGATGTTTGCAATTTTCTATTTGGGTCTCAAATCACTTTCATCTTTTCAGCTATTCAAAAACAATAAAAGTTGTTTGATCCTTGCCGCTTCTACTTTAAAAACAGATTCTCCCTAAAAGCATAAAACAATTTGGAAAGTTCTTACTTGGTTTTTTAACTTCTATAATTTTTATCACTCGTTTAATCTAAAAACTTTTTAAATAACAAACACCTACGTTTACCAAAAGCACTTTTATTTTCAAACACTACTTACTTTTTATTAAAATCAATTTTACTACGGTCTTTACATTGAATCACTTAATCAAATGCAAAAGCAAACAAAAACAAAAAACACCACTTAAACTCCATCAGCCTTTGAGAACCACACACCTACATGAATATTCTTTTCCACCTGTCAAACCCCATTATCATCTGCACACCACTCCATCTTAATATATACCTCACAATTTCAAATGCTTTATCATCCTCTACTCTCTCTCATATGGGAATTGCAGCCTTCACCATTGAAAAATTCATTCGCTCAAAACTATTCCATTATCCAACACTAAAAAATACACCAGACCTGACCATGATTTATTCGTTCAACATTTACTCACCAAATTACACACATTATACGATCAAAAGTACTAATAGAGTATTATTCTATCCCCCTTCTCTCTCATCACTCGATTTATCGAAAGATCGGGACTATTATTCTACCTAACTTTGGGATTCTTGGTGTTTTGGAGACCAATTTGGCGGGTACTAGATGGCGGTGATGGTGTTATCGAGATTAATCGAAAAGGTATTATCAAGCCAACATTTCACAATCGTCGGAATCACCAGTCGCAAAACTGGTGCGTAATCCGAAGAAGCAATGATTTTTTGTAAAAGGTAACATGTTTCGATTTCAATTTCGATATGTATATTCTTAGACGAAATATATGAGGACGTGAAATACTTTATTTCAATTATTCAAATCAAACGTATACATTGGTGAAGGCACAAACATATATCCCCTGAGTCGAATATAACAGATACAGAAATCATTTGAGTTTATACAACGGAATTCTTAATAACTAAAAACGCAAACAATCGATCAAACAAGTTATTCACAGAATTCATAGATATATTATATCTATCACAGCCCTAACGATCAAATCAGTAATATTACAAAAAAACGTACCTTGGATGAATCTGCAAACGATGAGGAGAAGGAAGCCGTAGAAAGCGTGATTCTCTGCAACTATAATCGCCGCACCACTGACGTCGAGCCCTCCTGAATGAGAGAATCAACGTATTTTGATGAAGACGACCAAAAAACGCAGGTTTGGGCGCTGGATTTGGCAAAGGGAGCGACTGTTCGTCTTCCTTGTTTCTGGTCAATAATTACGCTAATTAACAAGACATATTTATTAAAAACCCTTTTAAATGTTAATGAGTCATATTATATCCCCTAAATCTAATACATATATCCCCTAAATCTAATACATATATATATATATATATATATATATATATATATATATATATGGTAGTTAACAATATATATAGCATATATCCCATCAGAAAACTATATTAAAGAATATCTGATATATGATATTGAATCTTGTTTATTCTATCCATATTAAATAAATAAAGATTGGAGCTAATATATATTAGGATACCAAATCTACATCATATATAATCCAATATATATGTATAAGGTAGAATATATAAAACATAGACCTATATAAATACATATATTTTTTAGCAAATTTTATGTAATTATGCGACTTTTAATATACCACTAAATTTATTAATACCTCCACTTTAATTTAAAAAATATAATCGACTTCCTCAATATAGCCCACCTTATTCCGATCTTGCTCTTAAATCAAATTAAGTTATCAAAACATTTCATTTTTTTTTAATTATGTAATTCAACCAGTGAGAATCGGGCTGATTTTGATGAAATACTGATGTGTGGGCTTTTCTTATAAAAAAGCTACTGCATAAATCATAAATGGTGATATGTATGAAAAAATGGAGCAGAAGATCAAAGAGAGAATACAACAGGAGCAAAAAATAGGGTTATTAGGAATTTAAAATTTTCTAATAATTGAATCTATATTATTAATAAGAGTATTTTCGGTCTTTAATAATGTAATTTATTAAGGAACCTGTAGTTCAGACTAAATTAGCAGTGAAGACGAGGAAAAAACGTTGAAGACAAGAGGCGTTTCGGCGAGTGGAAAGCAGCGACGGCAGGGCGAGTGTGAGCGTCGTAGATGAGGAGCAGCGATTGTCAGATCACGCTGGAGAGCATCGGAAGCCACGACCGAATGGTAGATATAGCGTGTACGAGCGAGGAAGTGCGATGTTTGTTGGCTAGTGAGCGGCATATCGGAGAGGCGACATATCGGAGAAGGAGCGGCTTATCGGTGCGGGAGCATCATTCATCAGACCCGTATAAATTAGTGTTACTGGAAAAGTTTTTGATTGGGAAAACTAAAAATCCTTTGCCCTTTTTATTTCTCTTATTATTTTGTTTTAAGTGAGGGATTCATAAAAATTACATTACTATAAAGATATATAAGATTAGATGAAAATATTTTGATTGATTTTTTAATAATTATATTACTAAGTCAAAAGTACAAGTTATAATTAAACATATATAATGTTTGAGATATGTTAAAATGAAAAATTCAACTAAAAGTTATGTGGGAAATATCATTCTAATAGGTTTGTCATTTTGCTAATTGATTTCAACGACCACCCAGATTCAAAAGCGTCCATTACGTTAATTAAAAAAAAAAAAAAAACTAAATATAAATAGGTATAGTAAATTACGATCTAATTTCAAATCGTGAAGAAAATTGAGCATCAATCACTTACTTGCAACCCAATTCAGTCCGACTTAAAGTGAGTTATTTTTAAAGTGAGTCGTCACCGACACGACCCACAAGGAAAATGCATGCATCAGGTTTGTATTTTTATTTTCTTTTTTTCATTGAGTCGTCATATATCACATAAACTTTTTAGTGACCCTACATTACTGTGGCTATTCACTATGTAATTAGCATAAATATCCGAGAAGTTACTGTTAGTGTTTTATTATTTTATCTTCATTAACGCTCAAATCTTTATATTGGGAGTAATTAAACAAAAAATTTCCCTAAAATTCAAGATTACCAAAATTAATATATATATATTTACAACTGAATTCATAAATATAAATTTAATAGCACTATTTTTTTAAAAAAAAATCAAATAGAAAAATTATAAATATTATGTTAAAGTTGATATCCTCGTATTATTTTATTAGTAGTTTAAAATATTACAATTTTTATATTAAGAAAGAACTTATGTACTATTTTCCTATAGGTGTAAGGGTACATTGTGCAATTGCAAGTTTCCCTTTAATTTATTATAGGCTATTATTCATTGAAATCATGAAGACAACATTTCATGTTGTCTTTCAATATAAATTTGTGCTAATACACAATGTCTTTTGGAAGCGTTGTAAAAAACGTTGTCTATCAGTGCAAACATAAGGTGAAAGACAACTGTCATAAACTATTGTTGTCTATTATCTCCAAACCTTTGTGTATTACTGCTTTGTTTTTTTAATATACAACGGTTAAAAGACCGTTGTAAAAAGTGTTGTGTATCAGCGCAAAAACTTGGACACAGACAACACTTCGAAAAAAATGATGTAAAATGCATGAGGTCCGTTGTCTAGAACCGCGTTTAGCTATTAAACACAACGGCTTTCTCAAAATGTGTTGTTGAAGACTAAAAGACAACAGAACAACCATGAAAGCATTGTGTTTCACGTGTTATTAATTGGCATATTTGTTGTAGTGTAATGATCATAAACACAAGCCTTCAAATTAGTTTGATGGCTAATCGCCATCACACAAACAATAAATTAACAATGTTTGGTATGTAATACAATTTAAGCTTAATTTCACAAATCATCCCTCAAACTAAGTTGGTAGTATGTGCTTGAGATAAAAAAAAAAAACAAAAAAAAAAAAAAAACAAAAAGCACAATACTTCCAACTAGTTTGAGTCACATATATGAATTCATGAGGGATTTGGTTCCATATAGTATCAATAAAAATCCAAATCTCACTTATGACTCCCTCAAACTAGGTCGGTAGTATGTGCTTTGAGACATTGCACAATACTTCCGACTTGTTTGAGTCATATGAAATCAACTCTGACACTCAATTGAATGATTCAAAGGATGATAACACAAAAATGCAAAATAAGCTAAAACTTCACAAGACATGGCTTAATCTTGCACCCACATGCTATGTACTTATCAAACAACTTGAATTCAAGAATCAACCCCTTCGATTGGAACATTTCAACAAGTTAAGAAACAAGATTAGGCATCAATTGGCCTTTAAATCAACAATTTAAGTACAAAATTTCAATTTAAAAAATGCTCAAATTCGATTTCTATGCATTCCTCATGGCCAATGTACAATAATAAGTGTTAATCAATCAATTTCATCCACAAGATAGTAAAAAATTCAAAGTTGAAGGCAATCTAGCATAAGAACTGTAATTCACCCAAGAACTCCAAAAATTCTGAAAATAAAATGAATTGAAAGACATACCTTGACTTTGGAGAGATAGAATTACCTTGAATCCGAGTTCTCGAAGTGAATGTGTGTGGATTTTGTGTGTTTTGTGAGTGTTTTGAATGAAGAATCACGAAGAAAGTGGAGAGGAATTGAATTTGTTCGCGTTTTAAAACTTAAAACCTGATTTTCAATATAAGGGCGTACGGTCCCTGCGGCCCTTTGAGGAAGCGGACGGGTTAGACCGTGCTGCCCATTTTCTACTGATAGCTAACTCTAGGGTGGCATGGTCCATGCATACCCCTTTTCTCATGCACGGGCTAAGCCGTGCCTCCCCTGTTCTCCATTTTTACCCTATTTTTCAAGGCCTCTTCACCCTCTTTTTGTGCATTCATTTGCCTCTTTTTTCCTTTACCTACATAATTTAAACCCCGAAACATAAAAATAGCAATTATAAACATAAATTAAAATAAAAACATGAAATTGTAACCGCCGGGTTACCTCCCGACAAGCGCTTGTTTTTAAGTTGACAGCCCGACTTCATGAATGTTATCCAGGATTAAAAAAGAAATGTTTTTTCTTGCCATGATTTTGTTTTTTCAAGAAAGATTGGTGAATTTTCAATAGATACATAGCAAGAAAGATCCATGACAGCATTATGGGCTTTATAATTATTAAAGAAAATTAGTTCCATGCCCAATTGCGATGCAAGTTTTCGAAAATTATAGAGATATGCCAACTCAAAACTTGCATGTCAATCACATAAATAATCATAATTTGACTCAGTAAAAGGATATAAAGAGATTAAACTCTCTCAGTCAATATGATGAAGTATCCTTTTTTTTTTTGAATCCTCACCGTTCTTGTTGTTGTCCTCCAGGGGCACTCATTAGAGAATTTTTTGTCAATGCCTTCTATCAACTCGTGTGGACCAATCGACATTTGCTCTTGATGATTTTTTATGTGAATTGCTTCTTGATTTGTATCTTCAACATCCTCATACAACTTCTCCTCAAAGAACTCTTCATCTTTGAATTCGTCGACAACCAGCCCTTGTTCATTTAGGTTAGCTTAACTATCAAGTTGGCTTTTATGTTGTTGGCTCACAATAATAGTATCCAACTGATCCTTCAAAGATTGTATTTGAACTCCCAAACTGCTGGCTCGACTCCAACTCTTTCTACCTTTGGCATGTTTAGAAACCATTGATAACACGATGAATTTATAACCTTCTGCAGTGATTGATTATGAAGAGTATGATATGATTTTTAGGAGTATGGATCTGTTGTTGTTCCATAATCTTCATCATCTGCTGCAACATTTCATTACCCAAATTCATTATGCCTTTCTCCAATGATTTCGCAAAATAACACAAGTTTTAGCTCCAACAACGAGAATCAAACATAAAAGTAAAGAATACACAATTTTTTTTTTCAATTAGATATATCTACACACACAATAAAAGTAAAGAATTCAAATGCCTAGATTATCATTAAATACTTATCACAATACCACCCGACTATCGTTACCGAATCCCAGACAATGACGCCAAAAACTTGACACACACTTTAATTAGAATACTAAAGGCGACAATCACAAGTGTACGATATTCCTATAGCTCTAGTGAGTACAAGGTCGATCCCATGAGGATTGTTATCAATATCGCGTAAGAAAATTGTAATAAATATTTTAATGGCTAATCAGATGATCAATTAGTTGAGTTTTTTATATTTTTAGAACTAATTAAGACAAACAAGCAATTAAAACTAATAAGATAGACTAAAGAACAAATTATAGGGATTAAACGATTAATAAGGATAATCTAGGATTAGATTTCAGCTAAGGGTAATTAACAATAATTATCTTGATCAATTCAACCTTTGAACCGAATGTTATGCATTAGGAAACAATCACAATTATATGCAAGACCCCCTCTCGAAGTGAATTACATATTGATTATATAGGATTAATCACTGTCTCCGGTCGATTAATCAAATACAACTCCCGATCGATTCTAAGACCAAAGTTCCCACAATTAGCTCAAACCTCTCGATTCGATTGTCTAATCATGTTAGTTAAAGTGATCTCGGATCAAATCTCCCCTCTCGGTTCTAATTTAGTCCACAATAAATTGCAAAATAATTGGCCAAATCATTTAACAAGCATTATCGACAATTAATCAACTAATAATATAACACGAGATTGAATTAGTCGGGTAAAAATCTCTAATCACTCATAATCTACTTTCTAAACCTAGATTAAGGAAATTTAACCAACCATTATCATAATAAAAGATAAACATAAATATATAGGCATAATTATGTTCATACAATTATTAAATGAGAATGGAAAGATAAAACCTATTTTAATGTTGATATTGATCTTCAAGTTGCATTTCCCTTCTTTTGCTCTCTAATTTCTCTTACTAAAAAACTATACAAATGATGAATGACTTTCAAATTTGAATGAGGAAGGGTTTATATACATCCTTGAGGGCTTTTAGTGGTAATGGGTCAAAATAGGAAGGTAAGAGCCTGGCCTATACATTTTCAGCTATTTTCGGGCATGGGCCTTACCCAAACACACTGTGGGGTACGGCCAAGTTGTGCCTAGCTTAAAAATGAAATTCCTCCATGGAAGCGCAGGGGCCGTGCACAATTGCACTGGGCTGCACGGCCAGGCCGTGCGCGGTCAAAACTATATTTGTAGTCCAACTTCAAAGCCATTGTTCATGGTCTTCTGTTCCTAATTTTACTTTGGCTCGTTTTAACAAAGTTGTAGACCTTTGAGTTCGCTTTCCAATGCCATCGACTCCACCTCAATTGGACATGTATAGTTCAAGATATGAGCAAAATACTGAAGGTGTGTCAAGATAGAATTATGCACTTTCACCTATTTTAGCCCGTCGTTTATGTCCCTTTGCTCTTTTATCCTCGTTTATTTTCATCTATCGTACTTTGGGCCTATCTCACCTGCAAAACACTCAAAAATCGATCTTTCTGATGACAGAAAGAAAATACGAATTATATGACAAACGGGAGCTTACAATACACAACTATTCGATAAAATATCTATTCTAAACGTGTTTTCATAGCCAAAAACCTTGTTTGTCAACCCACCATTTGGTGGGGCAGAGGTATGAGCGGTCCATAAAATTTGCGGGGTCCATCACGGGCCACGGTTGGGCGGATCAACCCATCTTCTTTCTTGAGAAAACATGGACAATAATTTATTATAAATACATTGTAAAACTAAAATAGTAAAATTCTAAAAAGAATATATATTAGTTAATTCAACGTCCATTATCTAATTTATCAGCCATCAATCAATACATATAAAAAACTCTTCAAAGAAATTAATAGGATTGTAAGCGTGTTGCTGTTGTTGATACACAAATTTCGTATTCAATTAAAATGTGTCATGTAATAAAGTATATGTTGGGAATCAATTTTATGTTGATTATTTTAATATTATGAATTAATTAAATGAAATTTCTATATTAATTAATCAATTTATTGATGATTTATTATGTATTTTATTAACTTATTAAAAATCAACACGTGTCAAGACGATAATACTAAATTAGATCACATTAATTTAGTAATTATAAGGATGATGTGAATATCAAATTATGGCGGATCGATAAAAAAAATTCGGATGATGTTATCTACACACTCGTGTGTCAATATGCATGCCACGTGAATAACCCCATAACTGGAATTAGGGTGAAAAAAAGTAAATCGTTAAAGCCTACTAATTGAAGGCTTTAAATTCAAATATATCCAAAATTGTTTGGATAAACTTGATAAATAAAATCATGACCCCTCAAGAATCTTTATCAAACTCTTAGTGGACGTGGGATTTTGACATTTGAAGATTGTATTAATTTGATAATTATGTCAATGATATTTGATATATTTGATATTATAAAGTACTAATTAAATTGCTCTATTTAAGGATCATCAAAATTCTTCATCCTACAATTATAGATAGGGTCTCATTGTTTCACCAAAGAGGAACACAACACAAGTTCAAGATGCAAGTGAAAGGCATTATAAAGTTAATTTGAGATTCCAAGGCGTTACAAAGTCAATCTTGTCTTGAGATTTTCAAGGCGTTACAAAGTCAATTTTGAGATTTTCTACGTCTGATATATATTAAGGTGTTGAGTCCCTTCGATTGACATTTTCAAGGAACTTCGAATGTGTTCTTCGTTGTTCATCAAGATCCTTGAAGTTGTTCTTCGAGTATATATTCATTCAAGCATATCATTTAATCCAAAATCAAGCCTACAAATCTTTATATTAACATTAAACTCAAGTCAAAATTCAGAACTGAAGAAAATGAAAGTCAACTCCGAAGGCAAAAATACAATTGAAGAGAAGAATAAGAGAACTAGAGATAAAAACCATAAAGTTAATTGTAAAAATTATTCATTTGATCCGAATATTTAATTTTATACATTTTTTTTTGTTTTAGTTTATTTAAATGACGAAATTTATTGTTACAGGTGCATGGAACAAAAATAACCAATAGAAAAGTAATAATTTTAGCTTCATCTAATCCCCTTTGATAATGGAGTTTATGACTCTGAGTCAATAGTAGTTTTAGCAATTATAATTTATTTAGTGAGTTTGAAGTAATTGTAGAGTCAGCCAGTGTGATTCATAACCATCTCAGAGATTGAATTATCATCTTATATCCTTCCAATACAAAACAAGTCTACCATAAGGAATAATATCTTCCATCATCAACTAAGTAAATCAGTTTAGTATCACACATGCTACTTGGAGGGTGTTTTACTAACCGTATCTTAAACATCTTATAACTCACAATATTTTATAAGTTGTTTCATGGGTTTATAAGATACTTTGTGTAAAATTTGAGTAGTACTGTGTGGATGTGTGTAAAATAAGTGTGTGTAGTGTGCAGTGTGCAGTGTGTGGTGTGGTCTAGTATGTGGAATTTGAGTATAACTATTAATTAAATCTTAAAAAATAAGATGAACTAGATGACTTTTTTGAGCATATAAGATCGAACATTACATGTTATAAGTTGTTTAACGTCTTATGTTTTCACACATATTTTTAGCAAAACACCCTGTCACGAGACTTCGTAAATATGGGAATGCATCTTACTCGAACAATGTAAGCAGACTCAGATTGAACACTAAACTAGTATTATAAGGGATACTAATTTGCACATATATGGCACCAAAATGTTTGAACAGTAAACTAGTTCAATCTTATATATATATATATATATATATATTTTTTTTTTCTTTTTTGAATAACATCATGTCATCATCCTCATAATTCTAACACCAAGGCAGCATTAAAGTCACTTTCAATTTTTATTTTATTTTATTTATTAAATGAGAAGTACAAAGCTCCTTTATATATGCTAAATC
Source organism: Ajuga chamaepitys (assembly GCA_958295605.1). Taxonomy (NCBI): domain Eukaryota; kingdom Viridiplantae; phylum Streptophyta; class Magnoliopsida; order Lamiales; family Lamiaceae; genus Ajuga; species Ajuga chamaepitys. The sequence continues at coordinate 20,241,938 of OY282506.1, read as the reverse complement.
AGAAAATCTTCTTTTTCACACAAATATCACCACGAACGTATCAATCTCCTTATGTCCACTTCTTAGGTACTATTTTAAACCATGCCATATAGATTTCACTAAATTACAATTTTTCATTAACATGCTGAGACAATGCTACAAACACTACTACAATAAAAATGATTTTTTTAGACAATAAGAAGTTGTCTCAAATAATGAGTATTTATTACAATTTATGAAAAATGATTTCAAATAATGAGTATTTGTCACAACTTATGAATATTTATCACAATTTTATAGTCGTCTCAATAACTCGGAAACAAATAATATATTTGTGACGATAAAAGTGGTCTCAACAACTAGTTGCCTATAAAAATAGTCTTAAATAATTTATATATAGATTTGTGACAACAAGTAATCACGAATGACATTATTAACGATCACAATTATGATCTCAAAAAATGTTATACAAAAAATATCTTTTATTGTAATGCAATCAGATTTTGCACGAAGGATGCTCATTTTTTATATTTGTTTTCTCCAAACAGAAATATATATCTCAATGAAAGCATGGTCTCCACGTGCAAATATGAATAATTTGATCATATCATTGATATCTATCTATTTATTATTAATATAAAATTACGAATTATTTCATTTTTTCTTGTGATGCTTATAATATTTTTATAAAATATTAAATTTTAAGAATAAATAAGTAATTTTGCAATTATTAAGTTTTAAATTATTAAAATATGTATCTTTGGATGATAGTAATATATAGACAAAAACTTGTGTGCACAAGGTGCACAATAGGTTTATTGTGCACCACAATACTGTATGAGCAAATCAATCATACTATATCAGTCAATAAATCAAACATATTGTATGAGTAAATTACTACAAGAAAACTGCCAAATTCCAACCAGAAAAATTCCAACGGTAATTCCAACGGCAAATGAGCCGTTGGAATTTTGGAACGGCAAAAGGCCGTTGGAATAGTTGTTGGAAAAAAATTCCAACGACAGAAGCCGTTGGAATAACTGTTGGAAAAAAAATTCCAACAGCCACTTTTCCAACGGCATAAAAACCGTTGGAATTACCGTTGGAATTAAAATTCCAACGGAGATTTACCATATTCCAACGGTTTTTGGTAAATTACCGTTGGAATTAAAATTCCAACGGCAATTCCAACGGTTTTTATGCCATTGGAAAAGTGGCTGTTGGAATTTTTTTTCCAACAATTAAATTCCAACAGAAAAAATGATTCCATCGGACTTTTTACCGTTGGAATTTTTTTTCCAACAGCTATTCCAACGGCTTCTGCCATTGGAATTTTTTTCCAACAGATATTCCAACGACCTTTTGCTGTTGGAATTTTAGAAAAAATTCCAACGGCTCATTTGCCGTTGGAATTACCGTTGGAATTTTTGAAAAATTCCAACGATTTTTATGCCGTTGGAATATTTTTTGTTGGAATTTGGCAGTTTTCTTGTAGTGAAATCAACCATACTGATAGTGCTATACTGTATGAGTAAATCAACAATATTGTATGAGTAAATCAATCATACCTTAAGTGCACACAAAAATACTGTATATATGTGTGATGCACCATAACACTATTGTGCACATAGTGCACCAAGCCCCACTCATATATCTATATCTATAGAATCCAATTAAATCCAACATATCCAAACTACTAAATCTACTTAATCATTTGTTCATAATTCTATTTAATTCATTAAAATTTATATTTATATACTTCTAATTGATTTTTAAATCACGTTCCTCTTCTCTTATTTAAGAATACCGAGTCATCATTATTTTCATTGAAGTTGATTTTGTCTTGGAAAAGATTGCGTCCTTATACTTTTCCTTAATTGGGTAAAATATCATCATTTTATTGATATTTATTAAACTTAATAACAACATATTAATATATTAGTAAAACTTAAGAAGATAAACGGCCATCGTTGACAAATGCAAATACACATAAATGAAAGGCTATCAATTACATAAATTAATTAAATAGTATGTATGGATTATATTATGTTATACTCCCTCCGTTCCATAATAATTAACGTTTTAGAAAGAAAGGGAAGAATTAAGAATGAAATATTTTGACAAATTTATCCCTCACTTAATTATAAATCTCTCTTATATGACTCCTAAAATTTAGCATCTTTAAATATTTATCTTTTCTCTCTCTGAAATTCCATCTTCTCTCGTCATCGTTGGAGAGTGAAACTCCAGCATCTTTAAATATTTATCTTTTCTCTCTCTGAAATTTCATCTCCATCCTACAACTAACATACACTAAAATCTCATGGATGTACTAGATAATGTCTAGCTTTTAGAGCATCCATTGTATGCTTCTCAATACTAGACAATTCTGGATAATGCTATTAGACATATATTCAGACAATTCCATAAGGCTATATTTAACTTTCCTCATTGTATCATTAAATCAAACTATCTGTTAGAAATGTAGACTAGAGAAGTCCATAAGTAACTTAAGCTATTTCTTTTATTCAATTTAAATTGGGGAATGAAGGAGGAAGAGGGGAAGAAAGCCTGGATTAAGGAGGGGAGGGAATAAGGCGCGGAATAAGGAAGGAGAGGGAAGAAGGCGCTATAATAAGCGGGAATATTTTAGGAGATAAAGATGTAACCAAATAAAGATATTTTTGATAGATTAAAAGTAAAGATTTTTAAGGATTGAGTCGAGGGAGAAAACTGGAAGAATTAGTGAAAAAAATGTAAAACGTCAATTAATAAGAAAAGAAAAGAACCTCCTAAAACGTCAATTATTATGAAACGGAGGGAGTATTATATAAATATAAATTATGTTATTACAATGGCATGGTAATTTTGGAAAAGAAATAGCGAATGAAAGAAGAAGAAACTGGAATAAATCGAGTCGTGGAAGCCCACTGTCCTTACGACGAAATACTTCCCTGCTAATGATCACGGAATGAAGTACTTGACACCAAAAATAAAACGATTACCTCCTTTTCTGAAGTAGCACCACTATCAGAAAAAGTACCAGCAAACTCAGAATGTTCGTCTAAACTGGAGGTATTTCGAATGCAGAGAGATATGTTTCAGGTGTAAAAATGTTGTATTTTATGCATGCAGGAGACAACCTTTTATGGGCCTACTGGGGGAACAACCAACTTTAATGTCATTATTGCAGTCATTATATTGACTGTTACAGGTTGAGTAACAGCCCACTTAAAGCCTCCTTAATTCAGCCCATTACTGTGGATGTTAACCCATCCACGGTTGGGCTTCTGAGCTTATCCGGCAAGCCCAATCATCTTGGAATTCCAAAAAGATAATTAGCAGTCCAAGGCCTAAAGCCTTTGGGCCGCGGCCGAGGCCTTCCCAAGGTCCAAGGCCCAAGGCCCAAGGCCCAAGCCCGAGACGAAGCGTGGCCGTGCCAAGCCGAGCAACCGAGCGCGCGCGTGTGGGCTTCCAATTGGACTCCCTCACAAGCATACTTGATATGCCTTTAACTCAAGTTTCAATGTGGGATAATAACTCTTTAGTTATTTAATCCTACATTAATACATAACTAAGTGATTTACTTTATGTATTAATTTCTCACTCACCAAAATTTGGTTTTGAGAAATTCAAAAACCTATGATTACTACTCCGTGAGTAGATTAATCGTGTGAAGTTTATTCCTACAAAATTAAATTTGCGATCACTTAATTATAGCATTAAAGTACCTTAGCCACAATTCAATTTATCATTTATTCTAACAATCCCCCACATGAGTGAAAATTAATGCATGTATAAATGCAATCTCCAGTCTAGACTCTTTTTTATTAGTACTGTCTAAGGAAAGATAGCTTGTGACTTTGAACCTTCCATAGCAATTCACTGTCGGATACACCGGCGGTTTGGTAGATGTTTTATCCTTGAACCAATCTCCCTTAGTGTGCACCTAGTCAACAGTGTTTGTACAATACTGACTAGAACATCCTTGTTCTCACGTTTTGGTCCGTTTCGGCCATGGACCCCCTTTGGATGCATAAGTGTTTCATTTGACGCGGCCATTTACTTCCACTTATATAGGTGACTTCTTTATCGAGTATCCTGTACTACCCTACCTCCCTTGAGGTATCTCGAAGTCATAAAAGTCATAAGACTTATCCTCTACCACCATTACAGATCTTACACACTTATCTTGCGTTCTAGGAATGGAATTTGAAGACATAGTCTTCCAAGTGCTTCTCCCGAACTTTCAAAATTTAGTTTTCCCATTGAACCAGATTTGTGGGATTTCCACTCATCATGTTTGGGTGTCCATTTTGATCATTCTTTAGTTGGTGGGTTTTACTCCCATTCCCTCTCGCAATTTGACCAACTGATCTCGGTTTAAACCTTTGGTCAACGGATCCGCTAAGTTATCCTTAGACTTTATATAGCCTATTGCGATAACCCCATTTAAGATCAATTTCTCACGGTGTTATGTCTACGACGTTATGTGCCTAGATTTACCTTTATACATATTATTTAATGCTCTTACTATTGTGGCTTGACAGTCACAATGGACCATGATAGCCGGTACTGACTTACTCCAGCATGGAATCTCTAAAAAGTTACGACGCAATTCTGCTTCCTCACCAGCTTTATCCAAAGCGATGAATTCCGATTCCATGGTGGATCTGGCTATACACGTTTGCTTTGTTGATTTCCACGACACTGCTCCACCTCCAATAGTGAAAACGTATCCTCTTGTGGAAAACGAGTCTTTCGTGTTCGAAATCCAATTTGCATCACTGTATCCTTCAATTACTGGAAGATATCTAGTGTAGTGTAGCCCATGATTCAGAGTATACTTTAAGTATCTCAGAATTCTTGTCAAGCCTTTCCAATGTTTTTGACTTGGATTACTTGTAAACCTACTCATTTTGTTTACAGAACATGCAAGATCCGGTCTAGTACAATGTGTTATGTACATTAGACTCCCTATCACTTTTGCATATTTCACTTGAGCTATAGGTTCACCCATGTTCTTCTTTAGATGAACATTAAGTTCCAATGGAGTCTTGGCAGGTGGATCATCAAAGGCGTTGAATTCTCTTAGGACTTTCTCCACATAGTGAGACTGAGTCGGAATAATTCCCTTATATGTCCTGATGATTTTGATTCCTAGAATCACATTAGCCAGACCCATATCTTTCGTGTCAAAATTTCTTTTCAACATCCTCTTCGTATCCATGATGATTTCATGGCTACTTCCCATGATTAACATATCATCTACGTATAGACATACCATGACAAATGCTTCTGATGTACCTTTTTACGTACACACACTTGTCACATTCGTTGTTTCTAAAATCATTTGACAACATTGTGGTGTTAAATTTCAAGTGCCACTATTTTAGCGCTTGTTTGAGACCATATAAAGACCTTACTAGTCTGCATACCTTCTTTCTTGTCCAGGAACTACAAACCCTTAAGGCTGATTCATATAAATCTCCTCTTCCAACTCTTCATTTAAGAACGCAGTCTTCACATCCATTTGGTGAATCTCAAGATTATGTACTACAACAATCGAGAGAAGCACTAGAATAGATATGATCCTGGTCACAGGGGAGTAAGTATCAAAGAAGTCATCACCTTCTTTCTGCTTGAAACCATTGGCTACCAAAGGAGCTTTATATTTATCTATTGAACCATCAGCTTTGTACTTCGTCTTTAGGATCCGTTTGCACCCTAAAGGTTTACAACCTGGCGGAAGGTCGGTTAACTCCCACGTGTGGTTTTGCATGATAGATTCAATTTCACTGTTGATTGCTTCCTTCCAAAATGGAGCATCTGGACTAGACAGAGCTTCTTTGATTGACTTCGGTTCAGCATCTAGCATATATATGATAAAATCTGAACCGAATGAATTAGCAGTCTTAGCTCTTTTGCTACGTCTCGTTTCCTCCTCTTCTAAGGACAGAGAACTACTAGTAGCTTCAACAATTCTTTTTAAATTCGAGCTACTTCCTTTCTCAAAAGTAACTCCTTGATTTGAACTTTCTAGCACTCTGGTGCACGTGGTAGTGCACACACTTTTAGGTCAATTTAAGTGTCTTTTTACGGACTTTTGTGTGCATTTTCACGTGTGTTTTGTGCGTTTATTTCTCATTGGGCAATTTGACGTGTTTGTTTCATTTTCATGTCAAGACAGGTGAATTAAGGCCGAAAAACATGTTCGAAGATCTCAAGCCCGAGGTGGTGAGGCCACGCCCGTGGCTCAAGCCACGGCCGAGGCAGTCCAACGCCACGGCCGTGGCCATTCCTCCAGAAGAGGCCACATTTCAGCATCAATTGCCACGACCGAGGCAGCCAGTACCACGGCCGTGGCACTACACGTTCCACGCCCGCGGTCTGAATCATCCGCGACCGTGGCCAGTCCTCCAGAAGTAAAGGCGAATTCAGTCCAAGAAATACCACGGCCGAGGCAGTAGATATACCACGACCGCGGCCCTAAATTGGGCCCAAACCATTGTTTCACCACGCCCGCGGCCATCTTTATGCCACGGCCGCGGCGGTGTTCCCTGTTTTAAAATCCTAAACACGTTTTTGCCTAAATTGGAGCTAGCACTTTCTCTCCTTATATATATATCATCCCATTCGAATTTAACCTAACTTAGAACAACCTAGAACCCATCCCCCACACATAATCAACCAATTTTCTCCATTGGAAGCAAGGAAATGGAAGGGGGTTGAAGATCTTGATCTTCAACCCCTAACCTTTGGTTCTTTCTATCCTATGTTCATGTTTTTCTTTAATTTTCTGTTAGTTTATCTTTGTATTAGGTAAAATGGGTGGCTAGCACCCTTAGTTCACTCTTGATTATTGTGGAACCTTGAGTCCAAGACATTTATGTGATTATTACGGTTAATGTTACCGAAAATATTGTGTATTCAAGTGTTTTGTGTTATTTGCTGTTATTGACTCACATTTATGAATTTATTATTGGATTGATCACCCTTTAAGGGATTTGTGAATGTGTTGCTAGAATAGGAGGTCACTATCCGTAATTGTAGGATTTCCGATTCCCGAGTAGCAAACAATAATTATTTATTGGTGATAACACAAAGTTTAACCTCTAAAACCGAGCTTGCGAGTTTTATGTTGAATTTATCTCGTTGTCCTAGTGTTTAATGCATTTGGTGATTGAATCTAAGAGAGCTTGTTCGAGGATTCGGTTAAACTGAATAGGGTTAGTCGAAGAGCTTGTTTTGATTAACTAAGATTAAGGGATAACAAGGCTATTAGAGCTTGTTAATAGCCTTGAGATAAGGGCTAGAATCACAATTGAATAGGGCATTGACAATAGTTACATAAATCGTCCAAGACCTCGGTGAAACATGATCAAGGGTGAATCGTTTTGTTATTTAAAAACCAAAAACCTATAAAAATCTCTTTATTTGTCTTTGTTTATTTAGGTGTAGTTGTTATTTCATTGACCCCCCACTTCTTTATTGTTTTCTAGCTTATTTACTTTATGTTTCTTCATAATAATAGTTTAACACATAAAAGCAAAATTTGTTCGACCGTTCCTCGTGGGATCGACCCTTGCTTGCCACTCTACTAGTTAGAGTAGTCGGTAAGGTTTAAGTGTATCTTCATACACGATTTAATTTGGTAGTCGGAAACGACGCTACCACACTCTTTCTCTACGTTGAAAGATATTTTCAAAGAACACAGCGTTCCTTGATTCTATAATTGTACCCACAGTCAAATCTGAAATTTTAGACTTATGGATCTGAAACCGATAAGCACTATTGTTGAGTGCATACCTAACAAATATACAATCAACCATTTTCGGGTCAATTCTAATTTGTTTAGGTAATGTCACCTCAACTTTTGCCAAACACCCCCACACTTTGAGGTATTTGTATAACGGCTTGCGTCTTTTCCATAATTCGTGAGGAGTTTTGTCTACTCTTTTTAGTGGAATTTTATTCAAAATGTAGTTACCTGTAAGTACAGCTTCCCCCCACATGTTTTGCGGTAACTCTGAACTAATCAACAAGGTATTCATCATCTCCTTCAGAATACGATTCTTGCGTTCTGCAACGCAGTTTGACTGAGGAGAGTTAACCATTAACTACAAAGTCCTTCCCTATGAAAACTCCTTGCTTGCTCAATATGAACTTATCAGCTTCGAAGACCAGTCGAAACCCATGCTTCACTAACAAAGATCCATCAAGTTTTTCGGGATGTCTGGGACATGCCGCACATCCTTTAGAGTGAGCTCCTTACCTGAAGTCAGTTTGAGAACCACGTTGCCCATTCCAGCCACCTCTGACGAGGCTTGGTTTCCCATGTGCAGCTTCCTCCGGAAGAAGCTTTGTAACTGGAGAACACCTCCCTGTCTAAACAGACATGACAGGAGGCTCCTGTGTTGACAAACCACTCTCTTGGATTGTCCACAATGTTGGCCTCGAAAACCACAGCAGTGAGGTCCAACTCGTCTTCAACAACATTGGTAGTTGCCTTCTTCTTCTTCTTCTTCTTCTTCTTCTTCTTCTTCTTCTTCTGCTTAGGTATCCGACAATTCTTTGCCATGTGGTTTGGTTTACCACAATTATAGCAAATTCCTGTAAATTTGGGAGCATTTACAGGTTGCTTTCCTTTGCCAATGTTGTTAGGCTGACTGTTATCCCGATTGTTGTTATTGATTGGGCATTTCCTCTTATTACTAGAAAATCCCCTCTCTAACAGGTTCGCCTTTGCATCAATCTGAGCCCTATACTTGGACTCATTTTTCCAGTTGTCTTCCGCAATTCGTAGCTTAAGGATCAAGTCTTCGACTATCATCTCCTTTTGCTTGTGCTTCAATTAATTCTTGAAGTCACCCCACCTAGGAGGCAACTTTTCGATCAAGCTTGCCACCATGAATGGCACCGGAAGCTTCATGTCTTTGGCAGAGGAATCATGAACTATGAGCTGAAGCTCTTGAGCTTGCTCCAAAATCGAGCGGTTGTCCAGCATCTTGAAATCAAGAAATCGAGTTACCATGAATTTCTTCATTCCTGTATCGTCTGTCTTATATTTCTTATCCAGAGCCTCCCAAAGCTCCTTTGTCGACTTTATGTCAGCATAAACATTATACAACGGATTGGCTAGTCCGTTCAGTACGTAATTTCGACATAAATAATCACCATGTGTTCAATAGTCAAAGGCAATTTGCCTTTGCTGGTCAGTATCATCCTCAGCTGGGGTAGCTGGAGGATCTTCCTTCAGAAACGAGGCTATTCCAAGGGTTGTGAGGTAGAATAGCATCTTCTGTTGTCATCTCTTGAAATTCTCACCGGAGAACTTATTAGGTTTCTCCACAGTATTAGCAGGAGGAGTAGGAATTGTCCTTGCTGGAGCATTCGCAGTGAGAACAACATGAGTGTTCGTTTCATTCATCATTTTCCAGAAATGCATTAAGATATTTCATCCTAAGATTGTTTTTACAATGGTATGGTAATTCTGGAAAAGAAATAATAAATGAAAGAAGAAGAAACTGGAATAAAATCGAGTCGTGGAAGCCCACTGTCCTTAGGATGAAATACTTTCCGACTAGTGCTCACGGAATGAAGTACTCGACCCCAAAGATAAAATGATTACCCCCTTTTCTGAAGTAGCATCACTATCAGAAAAGATACCAGCGAACTCAGAATGTTCGTCTAAACTGGAGGTATTTCGAATGCAGAGAGATGTGTTTCAGGTGTAAAAATGTTGTATTGTATGCATGCAGGAGACAACCTTTTTCAGGCCTGCTGGGGGAAAAACTAACTTAAAGCCTCCTTCATTTAGCCCATTACTGTGGATGTTACAGGTTTGAATTTGAAATTCAAACCCATCCATGGTTGAGCTTCTGAGCTCATCCGGCAAGCCCAATCATTTTGGGCTTCCAAGAAGATAATTAGCAGTCCAAGGCACAAAGCCCATGGACCGCGACCGAGGCCTTCCCAAGATCCAAGCCCAAGGCGAGGCAAGGCGTGGTCGTACCTTGCCATACCTTACCGTGCCGAGCCAAGCGAGCGAGCGTGCGCGTGTGGGCTTCCCATTGGACTCCCTCACAAGCATACTCGATATGCCTTTAAAGATGTGCTCTTATACTTGTAGTTGAATTTAAGGAGCTCAAGTTTCAATGTGGGATAATAACTCTTTAGTTATTTAATCCTACATTAATACATAACTAAGTGGTTTACTTTATATATTAATTTTTCACTCACCAAAATTCGGTTTTGAGAAATTAAAAAACCTACGATTATCTACTCCGTGAGTAGATTAATTGTGTGAAGTTTATTACTACAAAATTAAACTTTCGACCACTTAATATAGCATTAAAGTGTCTTAACGACACTTTAATTTATATTCTAACAAATTGCAGATATGTAGTTACCTAGTTCGATGACAGATGAAAATACAAATAAATATATTAAAATATTGATATAAAATATGTCCTCAAGAAAATTTCAATTGATTTTTAGATTTCTCGAAAATGTCTATAGAAATTTAATTTCTTATTAAGTTGTCATAATCTTTTATTTACTATATATAGGAAAAGTCGATACCTGTGTTGTTATTGAGAAAAGGTTAATACAAATGCTTTTAATACAATAACCTTTCTTAGTAAATCTTGTGTGTGATGGTCACATGGATCTCATTTCATTTAGTGAAGCCTTATTTATCCAAATCAAGAAGAAGAAGGCAGAGCTCAATTAACCCATTTTGTTTTTACTATACTTAAATTAACTCGTCACACGGAATGCGATTCATGTGACGGCCACATACTAGTTTTTGTAAACTTTTTTCATATCTTAAACTTAGAAATATTTTACCAACAATAAAATAAAATTTAAACAAAGAATTCAATAGAGATCCAACATATCCAAACTACTAAATCTATTTAATCATTAGTTTCCAATTCTATTTAATCCATTATTCCTTACTTTTTTGAGTTAATCATTGGAAAATATTAAACTTTAAGAATAGATAAGTAATTTTGGAATCATTAAATTTAAAATTATTAATATTATTAAAACACGTATCTTTGGATGATAGTAATATATCTATAATAGAGATCCAACGTATCCAAAATTCTATATATATCTAATTATTAGTTTCTAATTCTATTAATTTGGGACTCTATCAGTGTATATATATGCATACCCTAAAAATATTTTTTGTCCACTCGACAATCACGTAAATTCGTGTATATATATGCATACCCTAAAAAAGATTTTTGTTCACTCGAAAATCACGTAAATTTAGGTTTGGGGTGGTAGTTAATTTTTAATGCTTGTACATAGCCGAAAACGGGTGAGGCCAAGTACCTAATTTTTCAACTTTTTCACTATTTAATATTATCGATGATTAGCATCGCCAAACTCGATGATCTATTTTGTTCTATTTATTTAATATGGGTCAAAGACTATTAATCATTAATTGAAGATTTGCAACTAACTTGCGAGATTCTTCCGATGTTCTTTGTCTTATTATAAGATGTTATTTGTTCCGTTCTCTTGTGTTCTTCCAGGTATTTCAACCTCTTGTGTTGTGCTATTTGTAAATTGCTCTACTTTAAGATTCCATAGAGAAAAAAAAAATATATATATATATAATGTTCTAGAGAATCGAAGAAAGAGATGATCCGTCTAAGTGGACTGTGAGTAATTTAAATTTAATGAATCAAAGTAGCTTTGTTAGGTGGAAAATTCTATTATAGTTTTGTATCATTTTTTATATAAGCTCAATATTCAATGAATTTGTAATCTCCAAATTACATGAACTAAATAAAGTGCATGACCGCATTCATTAATTGCGGTGCTAGAAGATTTGAGTATGAACCTCCAACCTTTTTGTTGTGATAATGGAAAAGTAGAACTTGCTCCTTCTTGAAGTTCCAAAAGAATAATACAATTTGTTTACCTCTAACACAAAAGTGGCTACGGAGTTTTGATTAAACAGTTGTTCGTATAATTCTATATTCTCTTTTACTTCTTTTGGTGTCAAATTAGATAAGGAGCTAGCCTCTACAAGAAAATGCATTTTTGCTTTTCGTGTTTAAGGAAGGATGTATCACAATCTTCCAGCATTAAAAACTAAGATGATACTCCTTCTCCTTTCTAATTGTATTTTGTAGAAACTAAGAATGAAGTTGAAAATAGAATGAGACAAACTCGCATGTCTCAGAAGTTATTGTCCGAAAATTAATTAAATTTTTAGAGAAAAATGCACGTGCTAGAGTTTTTTCGAAGATCAAAGGAATATTCCTCATTAGAAGATGTTCAACTTCATATTTCAAAAGATATGAGCTTGGATTAACGAGTTTATAATTATCCGGCATCAGATCAAGTTGCAACTATATGGATGGAGGGTAATATGATAACATACCATTTGCTCGAGATATAAGAGTTAATGCTCATTAAGGAAGATAGTAGATAATAATGAATTATTATAGATGTTATGGCTTATTGCTATATCTATTGCTTTTTCCAATCGGCGTGCCTGGTAGGCATCAAAGTATTGGAAAGAGCAATGTAAAGAAATTCTCATCGAAAATATCAAGGCACATATTTTAATATAAGTTAGTATTTTGTAGTATTCAAATTTAAAAACTATATCACTAGAAATTCTTTTTGTTTTGCAATAAGCTACGGTTTCGATTTAGAAAAAAAAAATTATCGAATGAATATACTACTACATCCAATAACTTATTCAGCATTCACTTTATAAAATTTTCAACACAACAGGAGGGACATTTCCTTATAAATATCATATACGATAGATAATCCAATAAATGTAGATGGGATTTTCTTATCACTTTCTTATCAAAAACTGGTTTAAATTAATAATGATAAGAAAGTCTCATGCAGAGAATATAGTTGTTATAAGCTTCAAATTCGAAATTAAGGCAATCCACACTTTTATTAGATGGACGATTGTTGCAGCAATATGCAACTGATAACTATATAATGTGGAGACAACAAGGTTAATTAATTTTCATAACTAATCAAACAAATTCGAGAGCAGAACTATATCAAGGAATCATGGACAACATCTTCGAAGGAGAACTAGAGGCAGTGAAATTAGAAAAAGAATCATTCTTCCACAATCCATTATAGGTGATCCAAGAGATATCCGGCGCAAATATTTAGACACGTTGGCATTAGTTCACATATTTGAAAACCAAATTTGTTAATCACAATGACTTGCAATCCTGATTAGAAGGAAATTCAAGAAAATTTATATGATGGTTAGTGATCACAAGATCATCCAGATTTGATTGCAAGAGTTTTCCAAGTAAAATTGCATGATTTGAAAGATCAAATATTAAAAAAAGAGATATTTGAAAAAGTAGCAGTACCACGTTGTCAAATTTCAGAAAAAAAAAAAAAAAAAAAAAAAAAAAAAAAAAAAGGATTGACACATACTCACATGCTTATTATTTTAAAGCTGGAGTATAAGACAAATAATATCGATCAGGGTGATAAGCTTGTTTGTGCATAAACTCCTGATCAAGAAAAGTACCATGAACTATATGAGTTGGTAAAGAAATATATGATGCACAACCCATGTGGAGAAAAAATTCCAAAAAATTCATGCATGGTTAAACATAAGTGTAAATGTCACTACCGAAGATCGTATTGTGAAATAATAAGACAAGGAAAATATGATTATCCGGCTTACCGAAGAAGGGAAAATGAAGCATCAGTTCAAGTTCATTATGCACAATTAGATAACCAATGGGAAGTTCTTTACAACCCATAATTATTGTCTAGATATTATAGTCATATCAATATAGTAATATGTTCTGGTGTAAAAGTTGTAATTGATACAAGTATATCTACAAAGGTCATGATAAAGTAGCGGTTAATGTGGAACAAAATAATAACAATACCACCATTGACGAAATTAAACAATTTCAAGATGCACGGTGGACTTCTGCTCAAGAGGGCATGTGGATAATTTTTTAACTTAATGTAAATGAAATATATCCAGCAATTGTAACAATGCAGCTCCATCTACCCAACCAACAATGTGTCACCTATTGGAATAATAAAATTTTGGAGAAAATAGTGGATATTGATTATTATTGAACGACAATGCTCATAGAGTTCATTGCCATGTGTGCTAAAGATAGAGATGCAAGGGAATATCTTTACAAGGTATTCCCAAAATGCACTACGTGTGGGATAGAAAAAATAAGTATTGGAGAGATATGAACAAAGGAGAAGTGATTGGACGTATAATTGTTGCAAATCCAGCTATGGTGAAATGTACCATTTAAAGTTACTCTTGAATCATGTGCGATGACCAACCTCTTTTAAGTATTTGTTGATAGTTGGAAAAGAGAATGCTCCACTTTCAAAGAGGCAGCTCAAAAAAGAGGATTACTGGAAGCATGTCAAAGTATTTGTAAATGTATGAATGAAGCTATTACTTTTCAAATATCATATGAATTATGACGTTTTTTTGCCATTATCTTAGTATACTTTGCTCTCGCAGATGTCAGAAATCTATGAGAAGCGAAATGCACGACTGTTATAAAAATAAGAAAAACTATGGAAAGTATTAACTATTTTTTGGAGATAAGGGGAAAAACATAAGTTCGTATGATCCTTCGAAGGTACATATGGATAGTGAAAATAGGATGCAAAATTGTGTAGAGAGATTTAAGAAAAAATTTCAATTAAAACCGCTAAAGAAGATTATGAAGAGAAATTAAAGTTGAATAATGAATAACATAAGGCCATTTTGATCGTATTAGAGTCCATAGATAAAGAAAATATTGGATTTACTTTATTGATGACCCAGGGAGAACATGAAAAACATTCTTATATCGTGCTCTCTTAACTCATCTTAGAAAAAAAAAATCTAATTGCACTTGCAACTGCAACATCTAGAGTAGCTGTATCAATTATGTCATGAGGAGAACAACACGTTCAAGCTTCAAAATTTTGATAAATGCAGATGAAAGCAGCAAATCTAATATTTCTAAACAAAGCGAGTTGATGCACTACTTCGAGAAGCCAAATTAATTTTAAAGGATGAATCACCAAAGGCTAAAAGATGGGCTATTGAAAATGTGAATCGGTTACTCAATGATATAATGGGAAATGATAAAAAAAATTTGAGGAAAAGTTGTTGTTTTTTGTGGAATTTTTTTACAAGTATAGCTCGTTGTTCCCAGGAAAATAATCCTTCAAATAAAATCTGCTAACATAGTCAAATCACAATTATGACTAAAATGCAAAAATTAACCCTTGCAAGAAACATGAGATCAAGAAACAATCCAAGTTTCAGCGAGTTCTTGCTAAGATCAAGAACCAACTAATGAAGTGGGGAATATAACAAGTCCGGGTGAAATGATCATCAAGTATGATAACGAGAAAGATTTTATAAAACGACTCATCGAGGCTATTTTTCCAACTTACAACAGAACGTACATTCAATACAGTTCATGTCAAGTACGACAATGTTAACAGCAAAAAATGAGCAAGTTGATTAGTTGAATGAGACCTAATATCTTTATTTCCAGGGGAAGAAAAAACTTTTTATAGCTTTGATGAAGGAATTAATGAGACGAACAAATATTAGGGGAGGAAATTATGCTCTTTGACTCCTATTGGACTGCCTCCACATAAGTTGTTGAAAACAGTTGCCCTATAATCCTTTTAAGAATTTTGGACCCCTCTAACGGTTTATGTAATGGAATAGTAATGATTTGCAGGGAATTGAAAAATAATGTGATTGAGGCAGAAATTGTGATTGATCAACATACCGGAAACCATGTCTTTATACTAGAATACTACTTTCACCAACTGAAAATAAAGTATATCCATTCATTTTACAAGCGAAGAGTTTCATATTAGACTTTGCTTCGTCATGACAATCAACAAAGCAAAAGGACAAACAATCGTAAATGTTGAAATATTTGTGGCAAATCCAGTTGTTTTCCCATGAAAAATTGTATGTTACTCTTTCTCGTGAAACTTCCATATCTAACACAAAAGTATTAATTAGACCAACCACTTAGTGACAGGCAAAACACAAGAACTAAAAATGTTGTATATAAGCAAATCTTTAGTGCAGGTACCTTGTCATTGCTTTGACACACACACATACATTTTGATATTTACATATATAAAATAAATTATTGTTTACTATTTTTTGAGATCTCAGGTCGAGTCGATGATACAATTCGTCACTCCAAGGATGCAACCAAGGTTATCACATGTTTTCCATTATTAATTTTAGTTATAGTTATTCTTAAGAAAATATATACATAAAATATAAATTTCTATTAACTTTAGAAATTTATTTAATCAAGTACTACTTATAATAAATTAATAACACATACCTTATATATTCTTTCAATTTTTTTAAAAATTAGAAGTGTTTGGCCTTTATACAACAGTAGAGAAGAATTATTGTACATGCAATTAATTTGTTGGTAGAAGATGATTCGGATGCACTAGCTAGGATCTACATGTTCGTAAATATTTATACATATTATAAAATGACAAATGCTAAAACAAATAATTAAGAATCGGAAAACGATTTTTTAATTTTATTTTAATTAAGCGAGGATGAGACAGGGAAGGGGCAGGGAGAGCATGGATCCCGTCTCATACCATCCCCACTTAGAAAAAGCAGGGAATTCCCTCAATAATCGTGGGTCCCATCAGGATGGACCCCACCAGAATCACATAAGAATCTGCAATTTAAAAGTGTAATTGACAGTACAAAATACAGTTTATCACAACAAACAAGAATTTTTTTAAAACATATCACTAGTATATATTTCTATAAAGAACCAACAAATAATTTTATTGGAATAATATAATTTTTTCAAAAAAAAAAAAGGATTTACCAAAGATAAAACTTAGAAAACAATGAAGCAACAGTGTTAGGTACAGTTACACATTTTATCTTTTAAAATGAGGTAAATAAGTAGTCCAACTATCAAATTTTCGTTTGAATTTATTATTTACTTTCCATATTTCACCACATTTTATCATGTTTTACATCTTTTTTCTTTTTCTTTGGTCCTTTTTAAAAGATTTTAACTTACGTAGTCATCAACAACCGAAACAAATGTCTACCATGCCAAAGATCTCGTATCTTCTTTCTCCTCTCCAAATATCTGGAAGAAAGAAAGATTCAATAATCAAATATTCCCTGCATAATTCCCATATTTTCTTCATATATTATCTAACGATATTTAATAAGCAGAAGAAATTTCATATTTTAACTTATTTTAGTAATAAAAATAAGACGTTGCACGTGCTCCTTGAATCTTGTCAAGGTATTCCACTAAATAATGAGTGACAGGATAACATTCTTAATATGTTAATAAAATAATTAAGAAGCTCTCATTATATTAATTTTGCCCATATGTAATATTTTATAAAAAGATGTTTTGAATAAAAGTATTTTCCCAACAGTTAGGCCACCATTCACGATCACTAGTATTTGCAATCAATTAATAAAAGATAGAGAATTTAGTGTGTGTGAATGTGAGAACTCTATTTAGACAAAAAGGTGACGTACAAAGTCGTAAATAATTGTGCGCTTCATGGCATTTTTCAAAAAGAAAAATTGCATCATCTCTTCTAACTTATAAATACTTCATCTTTGCACCAGTTGATACCATTATTAGGTAAACCAGATATGGATAATCCCACCATATCCTTTCCTTTGATGATCTTCCTTCCACCACTAACTTGCACTTCCTCTAACCAGACTGATCTACTTTCTTTGCTAGCCATTAAGTCTAGTCTTGAAGATCCACACGGTGCTCTTATTTCATGGAATCAAACGCTTCATTTCTGCTATTGGAGTGGCATCCGTTGCGGTCGAAGGCACCCTGATAGAGCTGTCGAGATAAAACTGATATCCCGGGGATTGGTGGGACCCCTCTGTAATCTCTCTTTCCTCACAACTATTATTCTTCAAAACAACACCTTCCGCGGCTCCATTCCCACACAACTTAGTCTCTTAAGGAGGCTTCAGGCTTTGGATTTCAGTAACAACTCCTTCATTGGTCCAATACCTGCAAACTTGTCTAGATGTCCCAATCTTATTTATCTTAACTTGATTGACAATAAGCTCACAGGAAACATACCGATAGAGCTCGGTTCAATGTCCAAACTTGAAGCTCTACTCTTGTCTATAAACAAGCTTTCATCGACTATCCCTCCATCCATTGGCAATATGACTTCATTGACAGCTCTGTCTTTACGAAGATGTGGATTGATAGGACAAATTCCAGAATCACTTGCCCAACTTAGGAACCTCGAATTTCTCCAATTAGGTAACAATGGCTTAACTGGCACAATTCCTTCTGCTCTCCCACCTCTGTTCCATTACCAAACGACACCGTTTTCGTCATGAAAAAGACTTGACAAATATATCAGCTCCAAGCCAAGCCGCCATCAGCCCTTCTTCCTTACTTTCATATCTTCCTTCTTCAATTATTCTCCAAGCCTACTCCAAGTCCCCAACACTGTCAGATCCCTCCAACTATTTCATTTTCACAAAATCTTCAGTTTCACAATTTTTTCTGTTTGAAAAACTCCCGCTGTGGCAAGCCAATCTGCAATTTGCCTGTGTTTCATCTTTCTCATGCTGAACAGTCAGTCCAACACCGCCATCATTTCGATCCATAACTCTAAAGTCGTGTGTGACGCTATAGCCTCACTCTTCGAAGTTTTGGACCCAATTTATTCTTCCAACTATCAAATACTTGTTGGCCGACTTCCACCAACAATTGGAATCAAGATTTTATATTCGTAACGGCGGTGCGAACATTCATGGTGTTCTATAATTTTAATTGAGATAAATCTTTATTTTTATTCTCTTTAGTTATATCTAGATTACAATCTAAGTTCGAATTAAAAAAAAAAATGGGATCTTGCTTGAGGAATTTATCACCCGGTTCATCAGTTCCTCGTAGTTTGAATCAATTCATTTTTAGAGATCTTGCCTTATGGAATATATCTCTTGCCCATCAGTTCCTTGTTTGTAATCGACTTTTGAAACACCAATTAACTTTGTTTGTAATCGATTTTGGAGGGATCCAGACTGTGTTGGAGTAGGCATAAAGAATAATTTTGAAGAAGGAAGATGTGAAAATAAGAAAGAAGACAAGCGAGGTTGGTTCGGAGCTGATGAATTTGTCAGTCTTAATTTTCATAACAAAACGGTGCCGTTTTGTAATGGAACAGGGGGCTGGGACAGGGATTTGGGACTAGAGGATCCGTTCCCCTACGATAGGCCTCACACTTCCTAATCTCGAGCAACTTCTTGTGTTTGAAAATCAGTTAAGTGGACCCATTCCAATCTCTATCTCTAATGCTACATTACTAGAGGGATTACAACTTGGTGATAACTACTTTATAGGACCAATACCAAGACTTGGGCAGCTTACACATCTTCGTTCTTTAATCCTATTCTCAAATCAAATTGCAGACGACGTCGATTTCATTTCATCACTCACCAATTCCACCAACTTGAAAATTCTCGATATTAGTAAGAATCCATTAACTGGTTCATTGCCACAATCAATTGCCAACTTGACTACTCAACTTAGAACCCTACATATAAGTTTGACCAATATGCGTGGAAACATACCTTCAGGAATCGGGAACCTTGTCGGACTCACCAGCCTTTATCTTGAGGGTCCAATTCCAACGAGCATTGGAAAGCTTTCAAAATTGCAGAAACTTGTTTTGGCAGAAAATAGATTTACCAATGAATTGCCATTTTCTTTAGGAAACTTAACTATTCTAAATCTTTTGGACTTGAGTAAAAACCAACTTCTGGGAAATTTACCTTCAAGTCTTGGTAACTGTGCCAACTTGCTGAGTTTATATCTCTCCCATAACAATTTTAGTGGCTCGATACCCCAAGAAATTATAAGTATTTCATCTCTTTCCATTGATCTTGATCTTTCCAACAATAACTTTGAGGGTTCGATCCCAATTGAAGTTGGTTCTTTGACAAACCTCGGAGCTCTAGTCTTGTCCAATAATAGATTGTCTGGACTGATTCCAAACTCTTTAAGCCATTGTAAAAGCTTACAACATCTCTATCTTAGTGGAAATTCACTCGAAGGAGAAATATCTTCAGGATTGAGTGCTTTAATGGGCTTGCAAGATTTGGATCTTTCCAGAAATAATTTAATTGGTCCAATTCCAAGTTTTCTCGGGAATTTAAAACTAGAATACTTGAACTTGTCATTCAATAAGCTGCGGGGAGAGGTCCCAACAATAGGAGTGTTCAAAAATACAACTGCAATTTCCATTGATGGCAATAATCGATTGTGTGGAGGACTATCTGCACTGAAGCTTCCTCCTTGCTCTCCAAAAACATCCAGGACGAAATTATCGACTTTCCTTAAAATTTTGATCCCAATATTGGCCGTTGGAGGCATATTTCTTGTACTTTTTGAATTGTTTGCCTACAAGAAAAGGAAATCAAGGAATAATGTGAGTCCTTCTACGTCGTCGTTTGTTGCCATTCAGTTTATAAGGCTTTCCTATGCGGATCTCTTGAGAGCCACTGGTGGATTTGATGAGACGAACCTACTTGGTGTTGGAATGTTTGGATCGATTTATAAAGGGATTCTCGATGATGGTAAAACACATGTTGCGGTGAAGGTGCTTAATCTCTCTATAAGAGGAGGCTCTAAGAGCTTCATGGCGGAATGCAATGCACTTAGGTGGTGTTTGCAAACTCAATTAGACTCTCAAAATCAATTTTTAAAAGCACTTTATACAAGCTAGAGTGTTTGTAAACTCACTTTTGGGACACAAAATAGCTTCTGAAAAGCAATTAAAAGCTGATTCTCAGAAGCTGCTAACACTCAGATTCTATCAGCTTTTAGCTTTAACACAATTTTATTTCCAAACACTACCAAATTCTAAACTTTTTTTCAAAATCAATTATAAGCACTTTTCTAAAAGCACAATTGTTTGCAAACACCCCCTTAAAGATATAAGGCACAAAAATCTACTTCTATTATAAAAGTGTGAGTTGTTTCTTACAAAATTTGATTTGCCTATTATATCCTTAATGAATTTGAATTTTTAAGGTTAGTTTGGTAACTATATTTTAAAGTTTTATTTATAAACTATATCTTTGAATCTTTTTTATATATAGTTAGACAAAATTTGATTTGCCTATTATATTATTAATGAATTTTAGTTTTTAAGATTAGTTTATTAACTATATTCTCAAAGTTTTATTTATTTGGTTAGAGCCCTATATAGTTCATCTATCAATTCATAGATATGATATCCTAAAAAATTCATGGATATGATATGTAATTCATCTAATGGCATAAGTTAAACCTACATATTGATCATATTCTATATATTTTTTTTTATTTTTAATAATATACTCCCTCCGTCCCACCTTATCTTGCACACTTTCCTTAAACGGTCGTCCCACCTTATCTTGCGCAGCCTAAAAAAGGAAAGTTATAACATAATCTCCACCCTCAAAATCTTCACCCTCAATCCACCTTTGAAAAGTCAACAAACAATCAAAAAATAATTTTTCTTAATATTCGTGCCGACCCCCCTGTGCAAAATAAGCCGGGACGGAGGAAGTATATTATTATTATTATTATTATTATTATTATTATTATTATTATTATTATTATTATTATTATTATTATTATTATTATTATTATTATTATTATTATTAAGTTTCTTTATAAATTTTTTATCTCTTTTATGATGAGATTCGTTTATATAATTGTCAAAAAATATATATATATATATAGAAAAAAGAAAAAAAATCATTAATTAGCAAAATTTTAAGGCTAATTTAGTAACTTTATTTTTTTAAGTTTTATTTATTTAGTAAGATTCATTTTATAATTGAAATTCATCTCTCAAGTTTCAACTTATGAAATTTTCTATCACATTTAATATAATATATAGTTCGACTGATGATATAAGCTGAACCTAAATATTCATAATATATAATTATTTATTTGTGGTAAAAATACATTATATTCTTTTTATTTGTTTATATTTTATTCAATCCTTCATAAATTTCTAATAATTTTTTCTAATTGGTTTCTTCTATAATTGAAGAGAAATGAGAAAGGCCGATTAGCACAAAGGTACTTACAATAAGTAAAATTACTTTAGTATATGATTCTTAGGATATTGAATAATTGAAGTTACACAAAAGATATTTATGTATTCATAAGAAAATTATAGAAATTAAACATATTATAGGACTTTAGTAACTTCAAAGTTTGACTTTTTAACTAGGATAATGATTCCAAGACTTTTAATTTCGAATAATGGTACTTTAGAGTTATTTAGATATTAAATGTTTGCAAAACTATTAAGTTTTTGTGTTTTCATGGTGAAAAAAATACTAAAAGGTTTTATGATTAGCAACAATAAGAAAAAAAACTATACACATAAAAATTAGAACAATTGAATAATAGTGAAAGCTCTTATTTATCATTTTTCATTTTGGAGATTTTTTTTTTTTTAGTTTACTTTTTTCTTTTTAATTTAGGTAAGTAGTTATAATATATATACCAATTCTACTAACCATAACCAAAAAAAAAAAAAAAAAAAAAAAAAAAAAAAAAAAAAAGAATTGACAGGACAATTATAGTGTATCATATTCCTTTTATTTACTCTTAAATTTTGTGAATCGATCTTTCTCATTTCTCTACAATTGTAAAAGATCCAATTAGAAGAACTATATGAAATTTATGAAGAACTGAAAAAAGTATATTAAAAAATTAAAAAATAATATAATGTATAATACTAAAAAGGAATAAGAATATAAGATATTATGAATATTAAAGTACTTTAGTTTATGGTTCTCAAAATATTAAATAATTGAAATGTACACAAAAGATATTTATATATGTATAAAAAATTTTAGAAAATTAAGCATAGTTTAATAAGAGTTTAATAGCTCCAAACTTTGACTTCTTTGTTAGGATGATAACCACAAGAATCTTAACTTGCAATGGTGGTATATAATAAAGATATTTAGGTACTAAATATTATATTAAGTTTTTTGTGTATTCATGGCGAAAAAGTACTATTAGATTTTAGGATTAGCAACAAGAAGAAAAAATCATATACATAAAAATCAGAACAATGAATAATATTGAAAACTCTTATTGATTTAATTTATCATCTTTAATTTTTTGGAGATAATTTTTTAGTTTACTTTTTTTTTTAATTTAGGTATGGTACATAGCTATAACAGATATATACTCATTCCAATAACTACAACAAAAAATATGTTGACAAGACGACGATAGTGTATTATAAATATTTAATTTGCCACAATATATGAATGACTCAAGATTAATAATACTTATAAGATAAAATATTTAAAATATGTAAAATGTAATAGTTTAATATGATTTCAATAGTTATAAGTTTGACTTCATAGTCGAATAATAGACACAAGATTGTTGACATATGATCGTACTTATATTTTTTTATTATATAAAAATGATTGAAAGTTAAATTAAACAAATGTCATTAAAGAATTTTTGGAAAAAAATAGATGAAATTAAATTAAATCTTTTAGTCTAAAAAATGTAAACGTTATATGTCAGAACAATATGTAAATGATTCACAATGATTTATATTACTATGTATAAATTATTAACAAATTCTTACATAGTGTTTGGTCATAAATAAAACAGTCAACTCTTATTATAAATATAAATTAGAATAATACTTATCTAATAGTAACAATTTATTTGTCTAAATTTGAATATTATAAATTTGCTTCTTGCAATAATCTCCCTAAATTTCTAAATTATTGAAGTATCAATATTATAACAATGGGAAACAATAATAGAAGTTATATAAGTTATCAAAAGAAAAATAAGATTTGAATATGTAATATTTAGATTAAAGTGTAAACTATTGAATTGATCAAGTGTTAGAGCATAGTATTTAAACTTCATTATAATATAAACTTGAAGCAAGTACTAAAATAAAAGAATAAAATGACTTTGCATGTGAAATTGCTAAGTTATATTTTAAAATTGACTTTTGAGTAAGTAAAATGACATGTTAGAAAATTGTATGTATTTTTGTGTATACCACTTTATCAAAGTCCAACAATAGAAAATAATGTCAAAACAATTGAATAAGAACTATATGATGATAAAATGAATAGAAGTGAGAAAATGAATTGTGAAGAAAGATAACACAAACTTATGAATAGACTTTATTATTAGTAGATATAACTTTATTAACATAATAAACAAAATTATAAAAAAAAACTAGCGTAAAAATTATGAATATTAAAGGGTCTAAGTAAATTTTCATTATGAAAAAAATTATAATAGACGAGTCTAGATAATATAATAGAAAAATCAAAGGATAAATTAATATGATAGAGTTAGACATATTATACTATGAGAAAAGTATACAAAAACAAAAATTAAATATCTATATTATAGGTAGATGTACATACAAGTTAATTATTACAATGTAGTATTTCATAATTTGGATTAAACTAGGCATACATTTAGCCTTACTGTTTAAATTTAGATTAAACTAGCAATATATATATATGTTAACAAGCTAAATTTCTTTGTATGAGCATTACTAAGTAAATATAAATCGAATTATTATACTTGTAGGAAATGAGATTATATATCATATTTATTTTCAATGATTTAGAAGAATGAAATCGATATATTTCATAAGTAACATTTATAAACATTACAACAAGAGAAAATAATTATGATTTACGAATTTTATTGAATTTAAAAAGTAGCTTATATATGAAATCAGTAATAGAGATATACGAAGATATAAAAACTATAAATGCATTGGTAGTGATATTGTGTAAATTTAAGTACTATTGGTTTATACAATGGATCGATTTTATTCAAATAAGTCTATAAGTTGAACATAATTTTTAATCACATACCATACACATCTACATAAATATATACTCACTGATGTAGTACTTTTAATAGTTGATGTAATTTTAGTAGACCAAAGAAAAAACTGTTATGGTAGAAAATTGGAGAGAGACATAAAAATCACAAGGTTTATAATAATTGGAGTTTAGACCGAGGTGTGAAATTCTATTGAGAAATAATAAAATGGCAAACGAAAAAATTAGTGGATATGAATAGTTGCAATTCTTTTAAATATTTAAGATCTAACATTAAACAAATTATTAAATCGATAAAAGTATTATATATATATATATATATATATTAAGTATATGTAATAACTTGATAGATGAATGTACTATGCTATATAAATTATAGGGTACGATAAGTATCACATAATTAAATTAAAAGTGGCTGAAAAATAAAGAAAAGTGAAATGTGAATGTTAATATTAAATTGACAATAGATTAGAAAAATAATTACGTCGAATAAAGTACGGTATAGTTTAAATAAAAAATGAAATGAGAAAAATAAAACCGGAATGCGTGGTTTAATCATGTATATATAAGACTTTTAAATGGATGTGCAATGTTTGAAAAAATTAGGAGTTTTCACTATAACTAAATAAGGAATTAAAGACATTACAAATTATGTAAAACATTTATTATATTTTATATAGATTGTAGCATGTGTCTTGATTGAAGATTGTGAGATACTATGTACATAGTCAATCTTCCATAAAAAATATTATTTATTTTGTAATTATACTATAGTATGATTTTTATTGTAAGTCACACATAATTTTTAAATTTCGACGCTGCATTGAGAAAATAATTAAGGAAAATTGAAATAAGCAATCTTAAATCAATAAGTACATTATATTAAAGAGGGTTATCCTTAATAATTAAAAAAAAAAATTAGAAAATAGCTTTCATGACAAAAGTTGGATGTTGGACCTTGATACTAAGTTGTTGGAAGTTTTTCCTCACATTAAAATATGTAAAGAATTTCATGTGCAAATGTATATTGAAATCGAAATTATTCATTAGAGAATTATAGAAAAGTACGTTAGACCTAATATTTTGTGTGTATATAAACCAATAATTGACTTATGAATATCAGTTGATGATATAATTAATGAGACAATTAAAAATGTGTTTTTCTTCAAATGTCAATGATTTTGTGCAAAACATAAAAATATATGCCTCATTATTCCGTATATAGTTTTTCAATCATCGTATAACTTTATTCAAGATATATTAATGATGATCGAGTCTGTGTATAATAAGAAGTAAACAATAGTTTGAATAAATCAAACTTTACATGTATAATAGAAAATTTTATAAGACTAAATATTTCTACAATATATCATGGTATGTCGTTTTTTACGAATCTTTTAACATGAATTATTATAACTTATTTAATTAAGACTAACGTTATTTAACTTTTCTATTTCTCTTTTGTGATTCTTTTAGTTCTTAGTTGATTCAAAATTATGTTTGTTCAATGGATTAATTTTTATTACATTGATCTATGAAATTATGTATATATATTACAGTGATCACAATGTACAATTATTTTATGTTCAAATTAATTTTTTTTATTAAATAATAATAAAAAATTATAACCACGTGCAATGCACGTGCGTAGTGCTAGTTTACTAAAAATATTGAGTGTCTGCGAAATCATTGACTTCCCAGGAAATGAGTTTAAGGCATTAATTTACGAATTCAAGGCCAATGGTAGTCTTGAGAAATGGTTGTATCATAGCAAGGAAACCAATTACCTCAACATGATCCAGAGGCTCAATATTGCCATTGATATTGCACAAGCAATTGAATACCTACATTTTGGTACGGATTCATCGATAGACCTGAAGCCAAGTAATATTCTTCTGGATCATGATATGACGGCTTGTGTGGGCGATTTTGGATTAGCTAAGATTATTTCAAGCAAGGTCCAGTCACATGAAAGTAGCAGTTCTATTGGGATAAGAGGTACCATCGGCTATGTTCCTCCAGGTATGATCTTTCCATGACATCTCCAAAGAATTACAATTGTATTTTGTAGTTTAATTGTTTATTTGCCAATTACTTGGAATGAGATTGCCTTATGTGCAGAATATGGGACCACTCACTTGGTGTCGACACAAGGGGATGTATACAGTTTTGGAATTATTTTGTTGGAGATATTCACCAACAAAAGACCAACAGACGATTCGTTTGAGGGTCATGTAAATCTTCACAATTTTGTAGTTGCAGCCTTGCCAAACCGTTCAGTGGAAATTATAGATCCACAATTCCAAAGAGACCTTGAGATGGAAAATGATAAAGATAAAGAATTGTATGGCTTCTATTTTAAGCATCGGAGTGTCATGCTCAAATTAGATGCCGCGAGAGAGGATGCTGATGAAGGATGTTATTGTCCAACTGCAAAAAATACAAAGTTGTTGTGTGCTTCAGGAACATAGTTTAAAATGTGCTTCGGGTACGAATTTGTCAAGGAAAAGCCTTTTGTTGTAATTCCTTTTATAAGGTGTGTTCCTTCGGTAAAGTTCTCGATTTGATATCAAGTTAGGAATTGTCTTTGTGTGTATAACTTGATAGTAACTTCTTATAATTTTTTTATAATAAAAAGGTTATTACGAAGATAGATAGTTCAAGTGGCGAGAGCAATGCATGCATCCATTATCTAGACTAGATCACTGGTTCTATGAAAGTACATACATACATCCTCCATCTTTAAGGAGTTTACACCTACACAAAAGACAATTATATTCTATTAGTTGGTATCATCTTGTGATATTATCTATGGACTTTTCATGATCCATTGACTTCACATTCGATATATATTTGCCATAATACTTTTCTTTAAGAAATAACCTTTTTTTTTTTTTTTTTTGGTGCGTCGATGTATGTTATGCCTCTAAATATAAAACCAAAAGTTGCATATATGGCTGCATGTCCTAAAATTCTTGCATCGACTTGTCTCTTAATTAATTTTGTTGAATATGTAGATAATTTGGGGCTACATAATATTTTGGCAGACATTAAGGAATTTCTCCTTTTAATTATGCGTTGCTATTTCTCTAAATGTTCTCATTACTATTTCATATATGTAGGTGCTGTAAGGAATCAATTGAGGGAACCAATGTAAATGTCTGGACCCACAGCTCAATACTTACTCTGTCTAAAATAAATAAGGAGGGTGCCAAATCGCCACATTCTGGCCATGCCCAGAATTTTTTTTTTTTAGTTTTTTTTTCATTGATATAATTAATAATTATCACAAGACGAAATTTAAATGCTAATTATCATTTTGAAGCAAAATAAAAGAAAATGACATTTTTTTAATTTTTTTTACCCATAATCTTGTGTCAATGTTAAAAATTTAGTTACCGTCTTCACAAATAATTTTTCATTAATAATTTTCAATACATTTAAAAAAAATTAAAGAAAAAATCTTTCCGGCCAGACCAGACAGTATTATTGAATAAATAATCCATTTTTTCCTTTTTTGGAATGTCTCACAATAATAATCTCCTTTCTATTTTAAGAGTATATCAAATGATTTTCTCCTAATGTATATGATACATTGAAATTAGCATTTATTCATCAACGCCCATTTATTCATCATATTAAATAAGGGTGTGGTAGTAATTTACATTCCCTTCGTTCACAAATAAGTGTCATTTTAGACTTTTAGGTGTAATTTATAAGCAAAAGAAATGGACAACAACATTCCTAGAAAATCTGTGTTTATAATCTTAACTTCCACCTTTTTTTCCATCAATTTTTTTATTAACATAAATTTCTTCATCTTTTCTTCATCAATTTTTTTATTGCCAATTGGGAGATCAAATAATTCAGGTATGAAGATGTTCTTAGATTCAGCTATGGACAATGTTGAAACTAATAGACAAAAAATGCTAGAATGACACTCTTGTGTAAAAAAGATTTTTCCTAAAATTACATTTATTTGTGACCGGAGGAACGTATATGTTATAAATTAAATTTCTAAATTTGTTTAATATGTAGAAGGAGACTATCTTTTTTAGACGGAAGGAGTAATAGGTGACATGCTCTCTCTCTCTCTCTCTCTCAAAAGCATAAATTCTTCCAATTTAGGGGCGACGTGGTATAAATTTAGGAATGTCAATGATAATGGGTATGAACGATGAGAAATCATTCTATGGAATGATGTGGGAGAAATTGTTAATAAAATTAGATAATAATTAACTTATTCATTATGTATCACACATGATAAATATAAATCGATCATCTATCGTTCTCATTACCTACCCCCTAATCCTCCAACCAATTGAATCATTAGCCGTTGATATTGACAAGTCACATCTCTGTACCTGTTGTGAATCACCAAATACATAGATACATCAACATAACTTAATCTTAAAGTTTTCGAAAACAAACACAATTAAAACTTGTCATCCATGATCTATAGCTTGCTCACTTCCTCATGATCCACCTATTGAAATTCAACAAACATAACTGATATTTTGTAGCAAACCACAGAGATGTGTAACATATATAATAAGAGTGACATTTCATGATTTTGTTCCTAATACAAACTTAACACATTCTGATGGAAATATACAACTCATGAGATCTCCAATATATAGAGCATATCAATTTATTGTATGAACAAACACATAGCATCAAACATATATTGAACAAATTAGGTTTCCCTCCAATCTCTCAGCATATAAGGAATAAGCTCTATTTACCGAGAACTAGAGATACCAAGACTCTTTTTGCTCTGGCGATACCATCAAACAACAGTACTTCTATAACCGACTTGTAACAAATCACACACGGACATGAAAAATCATTGAGATTTCCCTTCACGACCTTACTTGAACAGGATCTGTTCTATAGGGCTCGTACCTCTGTATCCTTGAGTTCTAAGTTAAAAAAATCAAATAATGAAGATATTCACAATAATCTCAAATATGTTAATGAAATACTTATATAGACCTTTCTTCCCCAATTCAGAGACGGAGCTGGCCCACTCTCCATTTTTTGGTGAACCTACAATATAATTAAATTATAGAGGCAGATTTCGTCACCATCAAATTCCAATAACTTTAAAAAAGAAAGAAAAATCTCCCTCCTCAACAAAAAATCTGGCTTCATCCCTACTCCTAATGAATGCAAATGACATAAACAATGCAGTAATGTTTGGTGAATGATCCACCTATTTCCATTTACTAAAACAATCTACTAACTCAATTTTTTTTTTTCAAACGATAGAGTTTCATTGATATCTCAAATAAGTTACAAGAGAAAACAAAAAAAAAACGACAGTCCACTGACTGTATCATCTACCCACTAGGTTAAATTACAAATTACAACCAAGATGGGGATTGAGAAACCCATTTATTGAAGAAGGGAAAATCAACTGCAACATGTGCAAGATCGATGCAAGAACTAATTTCCTTACAACTAACAACACAAAATGAGACATGGTTGAAAAGAGATCTCAATTTCTTGATGTCTTCGGCTATAGTTATAAACTGTCTGGAACAGAATGTTGTTACTTAGTCTATGGGCCATATCTTTATCATCAAGTTTGAAACAAATATATTTCCATCCATGTTTGAAAGGTTGGAGCAGCACCAAACGAACAACCCCAAGCAAGATGAGAGATAGGTTAGTCTCTGGTTTTTTCGGAGCTGCCCAAGCTCTAACAAACTGACCTTTTTCTTCGAACACAATAGTTCCAAAGCTACAATGTCCTTCTGATGTATGATTTGCACTGATGAAGATAGAAAACCATCCTACAAAACTCATAATTTGATCCCTCGAATCTGGAATGGACAAAGAAGAAGTAAGCGACCTGTTTTTGAGAATAAGAATGTTGGCAGAATTAGTCTCATGCCACTCCCCAACCGCCCTGTCTATTAACTCCTTATCGCTAACGCGGGTACCCCGAAATAACCATTCATTGCGTCTTTTCCAGATGTGCCATAAGATATAGCAAGAAATAAGTATTCTGTCCTTACCTTTCTCCATGATGCCCCGTCCACAAATCTCCAACCACTAAATCTGGAACGAAGAGTTCTCCCCTGGAATGTTGACCCATTTGTAAGGTTCAAGTTTCCAGCAATTCCTTACAGCCTCGCAGGTGAAAAAAAGGTGAGTTTGGATTCCACTGAATCTCCACAAAGCCCGCAGATTGGGTCAATAAGTAATCCTTTTTTAATCAAGGCTGCCTTGGTTGGTAGAATGCCATGAAAACTTTTCCAGATGAAATATTTTATCTTGTTCTTGTCAAGCTTCCACATATTTTTCCACATGTATCTTTGCTCCTCTTTCCTTGTACTACTCTCTGGAAAATCCATCTCTTTAGTAGGTTCCATCTGTAAAACATGAAGGACCGAGCTAACCGAAAATGAACCAGTATGTGAGTGATGCCAAACTAACCTGTCTCTATTTCCAGTGGCACTGATAGGGATGTTCGAGATCATCTCAGCATCTTGTTTCTCGAAGAAGGTTTCCAGTCTATCACGATCCCATTCCTTTCCATATGCGCTCATCAGCTCCCAAACCCATCTGATCTCTTTATCCATACCGTGTTTCGGGGCTGGTTGAAAGCTTGGGGGGTCAGGAAGCCAAGGAACTTCCCACACCCTAATAGATTTATCATCCCCAACTTGAAACCTGGCCCCGAGTTTCAGAATAGAAAGCAAACCGCCTTTAGGATAATATTTAGCACGAAGAACCTTGCTCACAAGATTGTTAGGTTTTTGTAACAAGCCGCCAAAGTTGTTTGGTAATTAAAGCCTTGTTGAAATTGAACAGATCTTTAAAACCCAAACCTCCCAAGTCCTTAGGCAATGATAGTTTAGCCCAACTTTTCCAATGCAACTTCATTTCACCCTCTTCTTTAGCACCCCACCTGAAGTTAGAAATCCTTTTACTAATATCACAAATAACTCCCTTCGGTAATAAAAACATGACATGACATAAACTGGTAAGGCATCCAATACTAATTTAATCATGATCTCTTTACCTGCTGTACTAAGAAAAGTGTTTTTCCAGCTAGAAATTCTGTTTTTATTGCCTCAATCGTGTATTTGAAGGTCTCCTTCTTTGATTTTCCAATGCCAAATGGGAGCCCAAGATACCTGCAGCTTCGTTTCTCATTTAGTCCACATAACACGTTCTGAATTTGCACTTTCGTGGTCTGCGAAACATTCTTACTGAAAAACATTGACGATTTATCGAAGTTAATAGCTTGGCCTGAACATAAACAAAAGGTGTCAATGATGCTCTTAATTATCTCAGCTTGTTCACTAGTTGCCTCACTAAAAAGAAGGGAATCATCAGCAAATAGCAAATGAGAAATTGAAGGCCCATTTTTGCTAATTTTAATACCCTTGTACAATTTTTTTAGGTGGGATTGTTTGATAAGGTTTGAAAGGGCTTCTGAAATAATGAGAAAGAGGTATGGTCATAAGGGATCCCCTTGTCTAATTCCTCTCATCGGAGTTACATACCCTGAAACTTTACCATTTGTGCTAAAAGAGAATGATGCCGAGCTAATGCATGCCACAATCCATTTGATAAACAGAGGGGGAAAACCCATTTTCCTAAGGATGCGACTCAAGAAGCTCCATTCTACTCGATCATAAGCCTTAGCCATATCAAGTTTAAGAGCCAAAAAACTTTTTTTCCTTTTCTAATGGAATTAATATAATGCATGCATTCATGTGCGACCACCACGTTATCCAGAATTTGTCTACCAACGATAAAAGCCGATTGGGCTTTAAAAACGCAGCCATGGAGGCAATCTCTAAGTCTCCTTGCAATGATTTTGGTAATGGCTTTATAAATGGTATTGCAAAGGCTAATTGGTCTATAGTGAGCAACTGACGTTGGCTTAGCAATTTTAGGGATAATGCAATTATTGTGTGGTTCATGGCTTTAAGCATGCATCCGGATGCAAAGAAATCTTTGATAGAAAAGCACAGATCAGAATGTATAATTTCCCAGAAGTGTTGGAAAAAAAGTTGAGTCATACCATCGGGGCCCGAGGCCTTTGACGGATTCTGGTCGAAGATGGCTTCTTTGATTTCTTTATCATCAACTGGTTGGATTACCTTACTTTGCATTGCTTTATTGACAGTTTGTGGAATTACTTGGAGACAATCAAGATCGGTCCTGGGGCAAGATGAGCTAAACAAGTTCTGGTAGAAATCAAAAACTTCATTTTCTATCTCTTCCTCGTTCTCACAGTACGATCCATCTCCCCTATACAAAATCCCAATATTATTTATCTTCCTCCACTGAGCTGTGCAAGCATGAAAAATTTAGTACTCGTCCCCTTCTTGCAGCCACTGCATTCTTGCTTTGTGAGACCAATATTGTTCTTCCAAATTGTAAGCCACAGTCAATTCTTTTTAAAGACTAGACCATTCATCCCAATTTCTATTTCCCTCTTGGCCTCTAAGAATCTCCATTCCGTTCTTTATCTCCTTGATTTTCTTTGCTGCATTGATGTTAAGGCTAGAATTCCATTTAAGAAGGACGACTCGACACCTTTTGATTTTCTGCTGGATACGAAACATGGGTGTTCCAGATTGGTGTTTATTCCAAGCTTTGTTAATAATCTCCTTAACTCCCTCCAAGGATATCCATCTTTTATCAAAGTGAAATCTTTTGCCTTTTCTATTTGAAGTCGGCTGGTCATAAAGCATGAGTAAGTCATGGTCCGAGACTTGCTATTGGATGTGATCGACTATGGCAGATTGATGATTCAGAAACCAATTTGGGGAGCAGAAGAATCTATCTAATCTGACTTCCACAAAAGCTTCTCCTTTTCTATTGTTGGTCCATGTAAACTGTTTGCCTCTAAAAGGATTTTCTTCCATCTCCATCATGTTCACGAAATTTCTAAATCTAACAAAAGTTGACCCGGGTCTTTTCCTTCCACTCTTCTCATCATTAGAAAGGATATCATTGAAGTCACCACCCATGGTCCACATGTCTCCCCAACTGATTTTGGCTTGACAGAGGTAATCCTATTATTGTTCTCTGTGTATCTCATCCGTACTCGCATAAACAAAAATTGCCCAATAAGAAGAATGGTGCATCAGGCTGGTGAATTCGACTTCGAAATAGAAGTCGTTGCTCTTGATATCCAAAACAGTAATTGTATCAGACCAAAAAACCATCAATCCTCTCTTCTTACCGACAAGATTGACATATCTCCACCGATCTCCTAAGTTCAAATTTCTACAAACAGTGTTGACAAATTTTCTTTTTTTCTTAGTTTCACAGAGAAAGAAAAGTTCGGGATGGTAGAGTCGAATAAACTCTTTGATCTGGGGAATAGTAGAGGGTCCACCCAAACCTTTAATATTCCACACCCCGACTCTCGTGGATAACTTTGGGGCCCTTCTAGGTAGGCTACCTCCACCTTATCAGAGATTGAGCTAAGTTTCTCACTCGTACATTGTCTCTTCTCCTTTTGTTGCATCTCCTCTGGTTCCAAATCTTTCTCATCTATCAATGCTAATTGCCTCTTCTCTCCGACTTTAGCATTCTGTTCTGGACTTTCACTGATGCCTTGCTTGTGAATTTGTTTGCCAACTACTTTTTTCTTTGCAGCTAAGGGGCCTTTTTTCCCTCCCCCTCTATCAATCTGTCTATTTTGATGAATCTCCTGCAGTGGGTTTCTCGGGCATTTTGCCTCAATTGGTATATCGACTAGAGTACAAGGCTCAATCTCCATTAGCACCTCCATCGGGAGGTTTTCCAACTCGTTTATTCCTTCGTTTGCAGTATCCATGGGAGAGATCTCATCAATCTTTTCATGCACCTTGTTCTTGCCCCTGCTTCCTCCACCCGTGACATCTATATTTCCTATCACAACTTCAATTAATTCTGCCATTACCTTTGTTATCCTTTCCTCTCCCTCAATCCCCGTACTAATAGGTTAAACAATCTCCGTATCTTTCGCATCCTTATCACCTGGTTTTCTATCTGATCCCCAATTACGAGAGCCAAGATTAAGCTCGGCCTCGGAGTGACTGGTTCCACCTTGTGTATACTTTTTAGGCTTTGTATTCTTAACAATGGATTGGAAGTCCATTACCCTAATACAATTACCAAACTGACCTTTGCTGCAAATGCCCTTGCCAATATCGCCTTTCCTCTTTAGGCATGCTTTCTCATTGTGACCTATAATACCACAGTAATAACAAAACCCCGCTAGATGCTCATACTTAAAATCAACCCAACAAGATTTGATACCCAGATTGATGTTTGTACCTTTGAGAAGAGGTTTGTCCAGTTTAACAAAAGGTTGAATCTTAATGTAACGGCCTCTCACACTACCCGTTTCTGGTAGTAAGATATCCTTCACGTTTCCAAACAACTTGCCTGTTCTCATACCAGTTTCCACAGTTATCCGGTGATGTGGTAAATTCCACACTTGAACCCAAAGATCCACTGTTTTAAAATAACCCTCTTGAAGGCTGAGATCTTCCCTCCAATTTTCCAGTATGAGATACTGGTTCTCGAACGACCAATTTGATCCCTTAAGAACAGTTTCCTTATGTTCAGTAGAAAAGAAAACAAATTGGTATCCATTAAAACCAATCTCTCTCATAATAAAAGGATTCTCAATTGGCCAGATTCCCAACATTGTGTTTCGCAGCCCAGTGAAATTGGCGTTCTTGACACCCCAGATTTTCCCCATCAGACTGTTTTTACACTCCTTTGTACTTTTATTCACATCCTCTTTCACCAGCTCAACGCCGCTTGCCTCTTCTTCCGAATAAAGCAAATTTTCAAGTTTATCAACAATCTCCAAACTCATCTTACCCCACTGAAGAGACAAATGTCAATAAAGCAACGACAGCTAGTCCAACCTGAGCAGGAAAAATGAGGACAGAAAAACAGCAAATTAAGAGGAATTATCAATCGCAATACAACATGCAAAGAAAATGAAGAAGAAAAGGAAAAGGAGAGTAGAAGGGCAGAGGATTACTGGAATAAGAACAGAAATAAGGAAAAGGTAAATGGTAAACTTCAATCTTGAGATTCTGTGAATTGGTCGCACATAAATATAGAATCAAAGTCCACGTTAATGATGCAACATCATTCAGACATATGCTGACTCAGAAGCATAAATGCAAATGATATGCAGAATATTGATGAATGTATGCAAGGATGAATTTAAAATTTGAAATTTGAAAATTTCCAGATTGCCTCCAAAAGGGGGACAGGGTACTTCTCCTCTAGAAGAGAAACTAGACACTCCAAAGGGGAGACTCAAGAATGTTACTCCTACTAACTCAACTTAATAAATCTGAAAGGAACACTTTAAGAATTTGCCAAGAACACTTTGTTAAATTTAGAATTGAACAATGAACATAAATAAAACAGAAATTTTCATTCGATATTGTTAAATCTCATGTTTCATTCCATTCATAGATGATCCGTGTAGATCTAATGTGATACAATTATCTCGCATATGATATGATACGCAATATATATAACTTGAGCTTATATTTGACTCGCCAATCAACAAAAAATTTAGTCATAAGAAGAAAACAAGAAAAAATAATGTCACTTAATTACTCCCTCGTCCCGAATGAACTTGCATATTTCCCTAATCGGGATGTCCCACTCCTTTTGCACACTTTCCATTTCAGGAAATAAAAATTTACATCTCTACCCCACATTAATCACATAATTACAAATCTACCATCACATAAAGGTAAAAACAGATTTGACTAAGTCAACATTTATCAAAAAGCAACTTTTCTTAATATGTGTGTCGGGGCCAGTGCAAGTTCATTCGGGACGGAGGGAGTACTATTTATTGTTGCAGAGACAACATTATTTTCACACAAACATTTAACAAGTCTATTATCATTTATAAGATCCAAAGCATGTGACCAAATGAAATGTAACGTCAACTACTTTACATGCAACTGAAGATTTAAGTTGATAGGAAATTACTCTCGTTTTGTGTATTGCCATATATAAAATGAAACCAAAAACTTATGGGACAACAATAATATTGTTGGAAATGAAAAATAAACGTTAATTAGATGTTATTTAGCTGATGTAGTAAAATGAAATGGTAAATAGTTACCGACCCCCATCTCGAACCAAGTTATCACCAACCCAGACGCTGCT
The DNA here is from genome assembly GCA_958295605.1 of Ajuga chamaepitys. NCBI lineage: Eukaryota > Viridiplantae > Streptophyta > Magnoliopsida > Lamiales > Lamiaceae > Ajuga > Ajuga chamaepitys. Next base: position 20,204,848 of record OY282506.1, on the reverse strand, counting down.
GATATGGGAAATCTTGGGCCACTGAGAATCAGCTCTACTAATTTGTTGTTGCCTTATTGATACACATTGTGTATACATGCATTTAGGTCAACTAGCACTACGCACGTGCATTGCACGTGGTTATAATTTTTTACTATAATTTAATAATAAAAAATTAATTTGAACACAAAATAATTGTACATTGTGATCACTGTAATATATATACACAATTTCGTAGATTATTCAATGTAATAAAAATTAATCCATTGAACAAACATAATTTTGAATCAACTAAGAACTAAAAGAATCACAACAGAGAAATAGAAAAGTTAAATAACCTTAGTCTTAATAAAATAAGTTATAATAATTAATGTTAAAAGATTCGCAAAAAATGGCATACCATGATATATTGTAGAAATATTTAGTCTTACAAAATTTTCTACTATACATGTAAAGTTTGATTTATTCAAACTATTGTTTACTTCTTATTATACACAGACTCGATCATCATTAATATATCTTGAATAAAGTTATACGATGATTGAAAAACTATATACGGAATAATGAGGCATATATTTTTATGTTTTGCACCAAATCACTGACATTTGAAGAAAAATACATTTTCAATTGTCTCATTATATCATTAACTGACATTCATAAGTCAATTATTTGTTTATATACACAAAATATTAAGTCTAACGTACTTTTCTATAATTCTCTAATAAATAATTTCGATTTCAATATACATTTGCACATGAAATTCTTTACATATTTTAATATGAGGAAAAACTTCCAGCAACTTAGTATTAAGGTCTAACATCCAACTTTTGTCATGAAAGCTATTTTCTATTTTTTTTTATTATTATTAAGTATAACCCTCTTTAATATAATGTACTTATTGATTTAAGATTGCTTATTTCAATTTTCCTTAATTATTTTCTCAATGCAACGTCGAAATTTAAAAATTATGTGTGATTTAAAATAAAAATCATACTATAGTATAATTACAAAATAAATAATATTTTTTATGGAAGGTTGACTATATACATAGTGTCTCACAATCTTCAATCAAGACACATGCTACAATCTATATAAAATATAATCAATGTTTTACATAATTTGTAATGTCTTTAATTCCTTATTTAGTTATAGTGAAATACTCGTAATTTTTTCAAACATTGTACATCCATTTAAAAGTCTTATATATACATGATTAAACCACGCATTCCGATTTTATTTTTCTCATTTCATTTTTTATTTAGACTATACCGTACTTTATTCGACGTAATTATTTTTCTAATCTATTGTCAAGTTAATATTAACATTCACATTTCACTTTCTTTATTTTTCAGCATGTTTTAATTTAATTATGTGATACTTATTCACATAGTACAATTGAATCATTCATAGTACAACTTAATTCATTATTTCTTTATCGTTCTTTTTTATTCTTTATTGTACCCTATAATTTATATAGCATAGTACATTCATCTATCAAGTTATTACATATGCTTATTAAAAAAAAAAAAAAATATATATATATATATATATATACATATATGTATATATATAATATTTTTATTGATTTAATAATTTGTTTAATGTTAGATCTTAAATATTTAAAAGAATTGCAACTATTCATGTTCACTAATTTTTTCGTTTGCCATTTTATTATTTCTCTTATTAGTACAATAAAATATCACACCTCGGTCTAAACTCCAATTATTATAAACCTTGTGATTTTTATGTCTCTCTCCAATTTTCTACCATAACAGTTTTTTCGTTGGTCTACTTAAATTACATCAACTGTTAAAAGTATTACATCAGTGAGTATATTTATGTAGGTGTGTAAGATATGTGATTAAAAATGATGTCAACTTATAGACTTATTTAAATAAAATCGATCCATTGTATAGACCAATAGTACTTGAATTTACACAATATCACTACCGATGCATTTATAGTTTTTATATCTTCGTATATCTCTTTTACTGATTTCATATATAAGCTACTTTTATCGCTTTCCTCCATCTATATATATATATATATATATATATATATATATATATATAAAAATGACTTTATCGTATACTTTTTTGATTCAATAAAATTCATAAATCAATTATTATTTTCTCTTGTTGTAATGTTTATAGATGTTACTTATGAAATATATCGATTTCATTCTTCTAAATCATTGAAAATAAATATAATATATAATCTCATTTCCTACAAGTATAATAATTCGATTTATATTTACTTAGTAATGCTCATACAAAGAAATTTAGCTTGTAAACATATATATTGCTAGTTTAATCTAAATTTAAACAGTAAGGCTAAATGTATGCCTAGTTTAATCCAAATTTTGAAATACTACATTGTAATAGTTAACTTGTATGTACATCTACCTATAATATAGATATTTAATTTTTATTTTCGTATACTTTTCTCATAGTATAATATGTCTAACTCTATCATATTAATTTATCCTTTGATTTTTCTATTATATTACCTAGACTCGTCTATTATAATTTTTTTCATAATGAAAATTTACTTAGACCCTTTTAATATTCATAATTTTTACGCTATTTTTTTTTATAATTTTGTTTATTATGTTAATAAAGTTATATCTACTAATAATAAAGTCTATTCATAAGTTTGTGTTATCTTTCTTCACAATGCATTTTCTCGCTTCTATTCATTTTATCATCATATAGTTCTTATTCAATTGTTTTGACATTATTTTCTATTGTTGGACTTTGATAAAGTGGTATACACAAAAATATATACAATTTTCTAACATATCCTTTTACTTACTCAAAAGTCAATTTTAAAATATAACTTAGCAATTTCACGTGCAAAGTCATTTTATTCTTTCATTTTAGTACTTGCTTCAAGTTTATATTATAATGAAGTATAAATACTATGCTCTAACATTTGACCAATTCAATAGTTTACACTTTAGTCAAAATATTACATATTCAAATCTTATTTTTCATTAGATAACTTATATAAATTCTATTATTGTTTCCCAGTGTTATAATATTGATACTTCAATAATTTAGAAATTTAGGGAGATTATTGCAAGTAGCAAATTTATAATATTCAAATTTAGACAAATAAATTGTTACTATTAGATAAATAAATTGTTACTATTAGATAAGTATTATTCTAATTTATATTTATAATAAGAGTTGACTGTTTTATTTATGACCAAACGCTATGTAAGAATTTGTTAATAATTTATACATAGTAATATAAATCATTGTGAATCATTTACATATTGTTCTGACATATAATGTTTACATTTTTTAAATAGACTAAAAGATTTAATTTAATTTCATCTATTTTCCCCAAAAATTCTTTAATGACATTTTTTTTAATTTAACTTTCAATTATTTTAATATAATAAAAAAATATAAGTACAATCATATGTCAACAATCTTGCGTCTATTATTCTTAAAAAATAAAGTTACTAAATTAGCCTTAAAATTTTGCTAATTAATGGTTTTTTTTTCTATAGTTTTTTTTGACAATTATATAAACGAATCTCATTATAAAAGAGATAAGAAATTTATAAAGAAACTTAAAAATAAAATAAATAAAAATAATAATATTATATATATTATTAAAAATAAAATATATATATATAGAATATGATTAATATGTAGGTTTAACTTATGTCATTAGATGAATTACATATCATATCCATGAATTTTTTAGGGTATCATATCTATGAATTGATAGATGAACTATATAGGGCTCTAACCAAATAAATAAAACTTTGAGAATATAGTTAATAAACTAACCTTAAAAACTAAAATTCATTAATAATATAATAGGCAAATCAAATTTTGTCTAACTATATATAAAAAAGATTCAAAGATAAAGTTTATAAATAAAACTTTAAAATATAGTTACCAAACTAACCTTAAAAATTCAAATTCATGAAGGATATAATAGGCAAATCAAATTTTGTAAGAAACAACTCACACTTTTATAATGGAAGTAGATTTAAGTGTTTGTTTTGTAACATTTGCATGTATAATTGGTCGAGAATCGTTCATATTTGATCTATTGGACCCTTTGACGTGTATTGACTTGTTTTGTAGAGTTTTAATGATTTTTAAGCTTAAAAAGAATATTTTACGAGGTTACATGAAAAAACAAGTCGAAGAAGGGACAAGATGGGCCACATTGGGCCAACAGTTAAGCCCAAGACTGTTGAAGAATCAACGCGACCGCGCCAAGAATGGACGCGGCTGCGTCAAAAAGAGGTTTGGAACGTGCGCAGTCGCACCGAATGATGTCCCTAAATGAATCCTAAGGTTATTGGGATTTTTGTCCTAATTTCTTGAGGATTTCAACTCCAGCTTATAAATAAAGGTGTAAGCTCGAGTTTTCAAGTATCACATCATAATTTCTCATACTTTTACGTACTTGGAGTAGAAGGGTGAGAGCAAGTATTGACGAGCAAGACAAGACGAAGATCGAAGAGCCGACTACTCAGGTTTAATTATTTCTTACTTAGTTTTTAATTTCTTTACAACGTTTTCTTTGAATTCTTGTATTGAGTTGATACGAGGCATGAGTAGCTAAACTACTCGTGTCCTAGGGCTAGTGAGTAAGGTTTTGCAACAATGGTTGAATTATTCTTTTAATTTATAAACTCCAATTTTGTTATCTATCTATGTTTTGTTCTTAATTTATGATATAACATAATTTGATCAATTAGGTTTAGTCTAATCGTTTAACAATTCCGCTTCGAGAGAAGAGAGTTGTTAATAAACGTACAACATATAGCTTAGTGATCTATGACTGCGTAGGCAAAGGTTAAGGGGCTATCAGGAGTTGTTAGGATCAATTGACTCGAGAGAGTAATTATTCTAATCAATCCACTACTTAGTCGCTTCGAGAGGAGGCTTAAGTTAATTAAGTGTCGTCTAATAGATATTAAAGCTGGTTTAAAATTTTATAAGTTAGAGATTAATCATCATTAGCGTAACTCCTGAAATCGGTACCCTATGATACACACTCTTTGATTGCAATCACTTTTGTTAATAATTCGGTTTATTAGTTTACATGCGATTTAATTAAATACTTAATCAATCATTCACAACTTTAGAGTGTCTAGTTAGGATAGTCCCAAATAATTAAGGTATCAAACTACATTAACTTATTCTCTGTAGATCGACCTTGACTTCGACTATATACACCTACACCAGTACACTTGCGGTATTTTAGGGTTAGAATTATAGCCCGTCACCTGAGCATCTCTCTTCTAATAGAGGGCAATCTTGAATGTATAATCAATATAGATTTAGGCGTCACATTGCTTCCATAGAAACTAGATGCTTCAACTTTTTGCAATTTTCTAGTCGTAAATCCCTGAGGGATGTGAGGTTCCCAAGCCATTTAGGTAATTCTTCTATTCCAAAACCACGCAACTCTAAGGAAGAGAGAGCGGTGAAATGTGGAAGCTCAAGTGAGGAAAAGTCCAAGTCCCAATCTTCCATCCCCCCTCAAACAGCCAAATTGAATCTGAAGCAGCAAGACCAATCTCTAATTGTCGCAAGCTGCACAGAGACCCAATCTCTCTGAGTTTGGGAACATTAACAATTTTGAGACCTTTAAAACAAGGCATTTTCTGCATGCAATTCATTATCTTTAGCAAATTAATTGTGTTGCTGCTTAAATTCCTTAAGGATAACTCCTCAAGCGGCAGCGGACACAATTCTACCATCTCGCGTGGAAATTCAATCAGCTCTTTGCACTCCTCAATTCGAAAAATACAGAGAGACGTGGAGCTTTGCTCACTGCTGCTTGAAGGATAATGTTGAAGTATTGACTTGAGTTTTGGGCATTTCACTATTTCCAAATGCTTTAGAGAAGTGAGGGTGTGTAGATGATTTGGTAATTCTCTCAAGTTGGGACAACGAGTTATTTCCAATGTTCTGATATTCAGATTGTCACGAAATAATCCATCTGGGAGATACGGACTGTTGTGAATGACATTAATTTGAACCCCCCATATATTATGTCTGTTAGAGGCAACCCACTATCCATCTCATGAATTTTCAACCATCTAAGGTATGGGAATTGACTAGGAACACTCCTCAGTTTTTTGCAACTATCAATTTCTAAGATTCCAAGGCATGGAAATACCTTCACTTGACATTCAACTTCTGACCACTCTATCAGGTTTTGCATTTGTCACAACACGAGCCGTTCAAGCACTGGAAAAACAATAATTGGCTCACCATTCCCATGGGAGTGTCGTAGAATGAAGAACCTATAGATTTAACACTCAGCAGATGAGATAATTCTATATATTTGAGACGTGGCAACTGCCCCATCATCGAAATTTCTTCATATTTGTCACAAAATAAATCTCCACCAAATTATTAAGTCCTACCCAGCTACTGTGGGCTCATCTGTTACCGTCATTTTCAAAGTCCATTCAGGAAATCTTGTGCCCTTAAATCTACGAATATCTAATACTCCCTCCGTCCCATCCTAATTTGCACACTTTCCTTATTGGTACGTTCCACATTAATTTTCACACTCTTAAAAATGAAATATATCTCATAATCTCCACCTTTGAAAAAGTCAACTAAAAAGTAAAAAGTAGACTTTTCTTAATATATGTGTCCTTCATATGTACAAAATAGGGTTAGACAAAGGGAGTATCATCAAATTTGGATGAGGTTGGAGGCCTTCCAACACTTTCTCATCATTTGCTTCGTCTTCTCTGTGTTGTTTCCATCGCAAAGCTAATTTGACTATGTTTTTTCTTTCCAAGCAGACATGTACTCATAGCCTCTTCCTTGTCGTGCACTTTTACAAGTTGTTCAATCTCCAATTCCCTTTTGAGATTTATCAATTTCCCAAGCTCTTCGATGCGGCAACCCTCCTTGTCCTCCATTATAAAGCTTGGTATTGTTTGAAGAGAAGTTAATCTTCCTAGATTAGGCAGCATATTTGTGTAGTTAGAAGCATGAAGGTGTCTTAAGCCAATCAAGTGATTTAGTGTTCTTGGAAACTTTCTCAACGAATCTGTTTATGATCGTAGTGGCTGCAACTGATACAATTCACCAATCGAATTCGGCAAAGATGTGATTTTTGTGTTGGAAATGTTTAGACATCTCAAGGGTATTAACTCCCTAATTGAATCTGGAAAATTTATAATATCATGATCCTCCAAAGTTAAAACATGTAGACTCTCAAAGCTTGAGAACATCATATTATAAATATCGCCCTCGAAGAATAATGTACGCAATCGTACAGCTCTTTCTTTTAGGACAAAACTTGATTCACGTTTGTAATATTGGCCTTGCAAAACAGAGCTGGCTACATCATGCACAAGATCATGCATGCTACAATCCCTTACATTTCCAAAACCATCTCTGTGTACAACTTGCAACAAAGAGTTCTGCAAAAGAAGTTTGAGATATTTATTGCCCACAGTTTCCATACCATTCTTTTCATCAGGTTGAAAGAAATCCTTCTGCGATCCACAACTCAATCAATTCTTGCATGTCTATCCAAGCACCTATGAGGAAATGGAACAGTACTCAAAGCACTTGTTGAGTAATGGTTTCGACAAATTATCGAAGCTCAATTTCAATATCTTTGATATATTGTTTTCATCAGCTCCAATATTTGAAAGCCAATCTTGTTCAATTAAGACCCAATCATTTTTAGATTTACCACACAGCACTCCCCTGACCACGTTTGCAACTAGTGGCAGACCTTGACACCTTTCTGCAATATTTTTTCCAATGGTCTCAAATCCTGGCGGAATGTCTCTTTCTCCAAAAGCTCTTGCTTTGATTACGGACCAACAATCTTCTTGTGATAAGCCATTCAGGTGATGAATATCAAGTGTTTTCACAATTGAAGCAACCTCTGTATTACGAGTCGTAACAATAATGTTGTTTCCCTTGCCAGAAGTAATCCCTAACAAGGAATTTATAAAAGCTTCCTAGAGAAGTGGGTCTTGATTCCAAACATCATCAAGAATAAGTAGATATGTTTTTCCTCCAAAAGCTTGTTGAATCTTTTGTAGAACAACTTACTTGCTCTCAACTTCATAGTCTCTTAATGTTAAAGTTGTGAGAATTTTCTTCAAAATACTTGCTGGATCAAAACTCGTAGAAACATGCACCCAAATTGATTTTTCAAAGTGAGTATGTATCTGTTGATGATTGAAGACATTCCTGGTCAATGCTGTCTTCCCCAACCCCACCCATTCTGATGATCAGAATGACAGATAACACTTGTTCAGTTGGGCCGACCTTTGGTTAGCATCTCCACAAACATCATCTCTTCCAACAAAAAATGGATCTACAGTAAATGAATCGATCTCTATAGAGGCATCAACATCTAGAGCAGAAGGGGCAACTCCAAGTCTCCTTTCAATGCCAAGCTCCAGCGCATTTTTTCTGATCTACTCAAAAGTCTTATTGATTTTCTTGATCTTCGCAGCCATTTGTCGTCGCCAACGTACACAGTAATTGAAGGGGGGGAAGCAAGATGGTACCTTTTTCTTCTTAGTTAATGCGCTCTTTGCTTGTTTGGAGACTTGATGGTAGTGGAGTTCATCCAAAACATTATTAGCATCGAAGGCCAGAGCTTCCAGCTTCGTTAACCATCTTTTGACGGCATTGTTAGTAATGAACTTCTTCTCGACGTCATCTAAGAAACTCTAGATGGTGGCCAGAGTCCGCTTAAGAGTTTCAGCATCTTCGTTGAGTCCTCGGATTAGCGATATCTCTTCCTTAAATACGTCGACCAGAGTTTGAACTAGAACTTCAATGGCAGCGGCAGTTGCTTCTCCTTCCATATCTTTCCGACTGTATGTGTGTGTGAAAGAGAGAGACGGAGATGAGATAATGAAACAGTATTGGTGGAAAAAGAAAATGTTGAAGGCAGCATAATAATTTGAAAAGCTAATAATTTCAAGCTGCTGATGGACACCTGTAGAAAAGCTTGGAAGAAGCTTGATTATTGAGAGAAAATCAGTTTACAATTTGAAAAGAAAATACAATGAGGGTTTCCCCCTTTTTAATGCGTAAACTAATCTGTTTTAACTAACAGATTTAGTTTAACTAACTTATCTAATTTACTAATCTACCCTTTCATCTAACTTTAATAACTAACTAACTCCTCTTTCCTTTGTTACCCCCCCTCAAAATGGGAGTGTATATTTAAAAGTCCCATTTTGGACTTAAATTCTTTGAACAAGGCTGGTCCGAGTGGCTTTGTAAGGATATCTGCCAGGTTTTGTTCTGTCGGTATTTGAATGATTTTGAGGAGACGTTCTTTTATCTTTTCTCTAGTGTAGTGGTAGTCGATTTGAATGTGTTTCGTTTTCTCATGTAAGACGGGATTATGTGCGATGCTGAAAGCGGCTTTACTGTCAGTGTATACAGTTGCTGGTTTGATGAAGTCCACCTTCAAATCTTGTAAAATGTAAGATATCCATTGCAATTCTGAAGCCGTGGCACCCATTGCTCGATATTCAGCTTCTGCAGAGGATTTACTAACAGTTGACTGCTTCTTTGATTTCCAAGAGATTAAAGAGTTACCAAGATAGATGGCATAGCCCGTGATACTTCTCCTGGTTTGTTCACAGCGTGCCCAATCTGAATCTGTAAAAGCTTGCAACTTATAGTTAGTTTTGGATGGATAAAATAAACCTTGACCAATTGTGTTTTTAATGTATCTCAACAATCTATGTACAGCAGCTAGGTGAGCCACAGTAGGATGACTCATGTATTGAGAAAGAGTTTGGATAGAGTATGACAAATCAGGCCTTGTAATTGTAAGATACAATAATTTGCCAACAAGTCTTCTGTAAACAGAAAAGTCAGTCAGTAATGGTGAATCACTTTGAGTAAAAGATTGTTTTGAATCCATGGGAGTAAGACATGGTCTGCTACCTAAAAAACCAGAATCATTTAGGATATCTAGAGCATACTTTCTTTGACAAAGTTGCAGGCCATTTTTAGATCTAGCTACTTCAATACCAAGTATGTATTTTAGAATACCTAGGTCTTTAATGGTGAATTTCTGATGTAGGAAAGCTTTGACCTGTTCTATCTCAGTAAGGCTATTTCCTGACAGAATTATATCATCAACATAGCATAACAAGACTGTAAACGAATTACCTGTGGTCTTTGTGAATAAAGAATTGTCTGCTTTGGACTGTGTGTATCCAAAACTGACCAATGTTTCTGTAAGTTTGTCAAACCATTGCTTAGACGCCTGTTTTAAGCCATATAAAGACTTATTCAGCTTGCACACTCTGTTGTCACCTAGTTTACAATAACCAGGTGGTGGTGTCATGTACACTTCTTCACTTAAATCCCCATGTAAGAATGCATTGTTTACATCACATTGATGTAGATGCCAATCTTTTGAAATAGCTATTGATAGTAAGATTCTTACAGTTGTGATTTTTGCAACCGGTGAGAAGGTATCAAAATAATCTAGGCTTCTTGTTGTGTATAGCCTTTTGCAACTAACCTGGCCTTATACCTATCAATGGTCCCATCAGGCTTATATTTAATTCTGTAAACCCATTTACACCCTATAGTGTGTTTATTTTCTGGTAAGTCAACTAGGGACCAAGTATTTGTTCTTTCTAAAGCACTCAATTCTGTTTGCATAGCATCTTGCCATTCAAGATCTTTGCATGCTTGATTATAAGTTTTAGGTTCTGTTAGTTGGCTAATGGAAGCAGTAAAAAACTTGTGTGCAGTGGAAAGCTTATCAGCAGATAAATAATTGGCAATTGGGTATCTAAGCACGTTAATACTCATATTTGACTTATGATTTATTGATGGTGGTAAAGAAGTGTTGTAAACACTTAAGTAAGGTGGAGGAGCTTTGTGTCTAACTGATCTCCTAAGAAAAGTATTCTGATGATTTTCAGTTGCACTATTAACTAACTCCTCTTCCTCACCTATGTCGTTTTCATTTATACCTGAAGTGGAACTAACTAACTCCTCTGCCAAATCATCATGCATAATGACATTAGGAAAAGAATTATCAACAGCATCATTATTATCAGTAACACCAACAGCATCAATATTATCATTATTATCAAGAACATCATTATTATTAGTAACATCATTATTAACAATAACATCATTATTATCAGTAACACCAACAGCATCAATATTATCATTATTATCAACAGCATTAACAGCATCAGTATTTGAAACATCATCAAAACGTGTGAGACTGCTATCTTCAGAAAAATGGTTATTATTAGATGATAACCCATTCATTACTTTATCAGCAAAAGGAAAAACAGTTTCAAAAAACTTCACATTCCTAGAAACGATGATTTTCCCAGTATTTAAAACAAGTAATCTATAACCTTTAGTACCCAGTGGATATCCCAAAAAAACACATTTTACAGCTCTTGGATCAAACTTATGCCTATGAGAAGTCAAGGTGCTTCCAAAACACAAACAACCAAACACTTTCATATGTGAGTAGCTAGGTAATGTGCCATATAGCTTTTCAAAAGGAGTTATATTTCCTAATACAGATGAAGGTGTTCTGTTTATGATGTGGGCAGCCGTCATAATACAAAAACTCCAATATTTTAAGGGAACAGAAGATTGAAAAAATAATGACCTGGCTACTTGTAACAGATGTTGATGTTTTCGTTCGACAACACCATTTTGTTGTGGTGTTTCAACACAAGTGGTTTGATGTAAAATGCCATGTTTATTATAAAAATCATGCAACAAAAATTCTGAGCCATTATCACTTCTCACTATCTTAATCTTTTTATTAAATTGAGTGTTAACCATATTATGAAAATTTTCTAAAGCTGCTTTTACATCAGATTTGGCTTTGAGCATATATGTCCATGTACACCTACTAAAATCATCAACTATAGTTAAAAAATATTTTGCACCACTAACAGATGCAATACTAAAGGGTCCCCACACATCAGTATGAATTAGATCAAAAGAAGCAATGGAGACAGAAGTAGAAACAGGAAATGGAGTCTTCTTTTGTTTTGCTAGAGGGCAAACAAAACAGTTTATATTGTTCATATGCTGGACTGGTACATCTATACCTTTTATAAAGGACAAGTTCTTGTGAGATATGTGTCCTAACCGACTATGCCAGATATTGTAACTAGAGGTAGATGCAACAGAATTAGCAATAGGAAAGTTTACAGAATTAGAAGCTTTTAGAAAATAAAGTCCCCCTTCTTGCTCAGCAAAACCAATCGTCTTCTTGCTGCTGCTGTCCTGTAAAACGCAATGTGAAGACAAGAAACTAACAAAGCAATTGGAATGCTTGGTGAGGTGTGATATAGACAAAAGATTATAAGAAAAATCTGGGACATATAAGACATTATACAAAATAAGATTAGTATTTAATATAATATCCCCAACAAATGAAGCTGTAGTCACAACATTATTTGGCAACTTGACCGTGACATTAGTTGGCCTTAACTCAGAAGTGTAAAGTGCAGAATCGCAAACCATATGATCAGTAGCACCAGTGTCAAGGATCCACGTAGAACCAGAACTAGAAATGGAACTGAAACAACAAGAAATACCTCCAAATTTACCTGAAGGAACATCGGGAAGATTTTGAGCAAAAACACCAGCTGCTAGATGGGTGGAACCGTCTGAGGACTTTTTATTGTTGGCATAGGCCAGAAACTGCTCAAACATCTCTTGGGTAAACAAAGGATTAGAAGAAGCAGGTTCATTGTCAGTATGCATAACTTGTGAAGAATTTACATTGTTAGAACTAACTTCCGATTTTCCTTTCTTTCCCTTAGGACCCCGCCACCCTGGTGGACAACCTATGAGCTGAAAACATCTATCAACAGTGTGACTAGTGCCTTCACAGTGAGAACAAATCATAGACTTCTTCTTATCTTTGTAGTATCTAGCATTTTTGGCTAACATGGCAATGGATTCAGAATCTGGAGAAGGTAAAGAAAGACTCAACTGCCTCTGGGATTCTTCTTGTAATAATATTGAGTAAATCTTGTTTAAAGGAGGAAGGGGAGTTTGCATTAACAATTGACTCCTCACAACAGAATAAGACTCATCAAGACCTTGTAAAAATTTCATTGCACAATCCTTTTCTTGAATTTGATTAACCAATTTAGGTAAATCACAAGTGCAACGACCACAAGTACAACTCAAGATAGGCCTATAACTAACAAATTCATCCCAAAGACTTTTGAAAACATTGTAATAAGAAACCAGAGATTGCGAACCTTTTGCAATAGAACTGAGAGATTTATCCAAATGGTATACGCGAGTTCCATCAGAACGAGTATACCTGACTATTAATTCATCCCAGAGATCTTTTGCAACTGTGAAGAACTCCAATGATTTCTTTATGTCTGCATGAATCGAGTTGAGAATCCACATAAGGACCAGATCGTTAGCACGAACCCAAGCCGAAGTAACCACCGGGTCATCAGAAACAAACGGCGACGGCAAACTGCCGTCGATCAAGGCAAGTTTATTCTTAACACTAAGAGCTCGTTTTACTGCATGACTCCAAGACAAATAATTCGAACCAGTAAACAAATCAAGAACGATAGCTACTGCAGGATTATCATTTGGGGTTAAAGCAAGAGGCGAAAAAGGATTCAATGCTGGGTTAAGCTGAAGAACCATAGCGAACAGATTTGGGAAGAAGCTGAGGGAAAACGTCTCACCAATTCACCAGAAAACAGAGGGCGAATAGATTTGGGAAGAAGCTGAGGGAAAACGTCTCACCAATTCACCAGAAAACAGAGGGGCGGAAGCAAGAATCAAGTCAGGATCATTGATTAACCAAGTAATCAGAAAAATGGAATGGCCGGACTCGATGATACCATGTAGAAAAGCTTGGAAGAAGCTTGATTATTGAGAGAAAATCAGTTTACAATTTGAAAAGAAAATACAATGAGGGTTTCCCCCTTTTTAATGCGTAAACTAATCTGTTTTAACTAACAGGTTTAGTTTAACTAACTTATCTAATTTACTAATCTACCCTTTCATCTAACTTTAATAACTAACTAACTCCTCTTTCCTTTGTTAACACCCAAACTGTCCATCAACACTCCATTTCAGCGTCCCACGAATATCTATTTGGATGCCATTTTCATAAAAAGAATGCAGTCCCACCAAGCAATCACTCACTTACGTGGTGTTAAGGGATGTCACTCGCCATCCCCAAGTCCTGTGATTAGCTATCACGTTTCGGGCTTGTCAATATTTTGCCAGTTTGTTCAGATTTTTAATGCCTAATATTGCCAATAGCATGTATATTTTTAAATGTATTATGTGAGAAAAATGGTATTCGAACTGTCGTGAGAATTGAGCACTATTGGAGGCCCTTCTCCACAATCTCAAGCATTATAAATGTTGTTGCTTTCAATCAATAGAAAACACCATCGTGTGATTATGTCGCAACAGCTAAAGTCATTAGACGTGCACAGGCAAGCGTAGACAAAACAATCAAATGCTAACCACATGGTACGCTAGTCATTTAATCTCACTACAACCTTCCCATGAGACATGGGTAGTAGAACTGGCAAAACTGATCCGACCCGAGGGACCGGCCCATGTAGCCCGAAATATAGGGCGGGTTAGGCTGAAAAATTAGAGGCCCGAAATAAATCGGACCTATTTAGTCCAGCCCCATCGGACTTTCTTTTTGGTGGGCCCGGGGCAGGCTAGCCCGATGGCTTTTCAATTTTAACGGCTGTGACCGAAGATTCCAATATCCATGAAATAGCTTGGTAGGGATTATGTTTAATACATAATCATCTTCGAGTCATATATATATATATATACTAGCACTACGCACGTGTGTTGCACGTGGTTATAATTTTTTATTATTATTTAATAAAAAAAATTAATTTGAACATAAAATAATTGTACATTGTGATCACTGTAATATATATACATAATTTCATAGATCAATGTAATAGAAATTAATCCATTGAACAAACATAATTTTGAATCAACTAAGAACTAAAAGAATCACAAAAGAGAAATAGAAAAGTTAAATAACGTTAGTCTTAATTAAATAAGTTATAATAATTAATGTTAAAAGATTCGTAAAAACCGACATACCATGATATATTGTAGAAATATTTAGTCTTGCAAAATTTTCTATTATACACGTAAAGTTTGATTTATTCAAACTATTGTTTACTTCTTATTATACACAGACTCGATCATCATTAATATATCTTGAATAAAGTTATACGATGATTGAAAAACTATATACGGAATAATGAGGCATATATTTTTATGTTTTGCACCAAATCATTGACATTTGAAGAAAAACACATTTTTAATTGTCTCATTAATTATATCATCAACTGACATTCATAAGTCAATTATTTGTTTATATACACACAAAATATTAGGTCTAACGTACTTTTCTATAATTCTCTAATAAATAATTTCGATTTCAATATACATTTGCAATGAAATTCTTTACATATTTTAATGTGAGGAAAAAATTCCAACAACTTAGTATCAAGGTCCAACATTCAACTTTTGTCATGAAAGCTATTTTCTAATTTTTCTTTTAATTATTAAGTATAACCCTCTTTAATATAATGTACTTATTGATTTAAGATTGCTTATTTCAATTTTCCTTAATTATTTTCTCAATGCAACGTCGAAATTTAAAAATTATGTGTGACTTACAATAAAAATCATATTATAGTATAATTACAAAATAAATAATATTTTTTATGGAAGATTGACTATGTACAAAGTATCTCACAATCTTCAATTAAGACACATGCTACAATCTATATAAAATATAATAAATGTTTTACATAATTTGTAATGTCTTTAATTCCTTATTTAGTTATAGTGAAAACTCCTAATTTTTTCAAACATTGCACATCCATTTAAAAGTCTTATATATACATGATTAAACCACGCATTCCGATTTTATTTTTCTCATTTCATTTTTTATTTAAACTATACCATACTTTATTCGACGTAATTATTTTTCTAATCTATTGTCAAGTTAATATTAACATTCACATTTCACTTTTCTTTATTTTTCAGCATGTTTTAATTTAATTATGTGATACTTATTCACAGAGTACAATTGAATCATTCATAGTACAACTTAGTTCATTATTTCTTTATCGTTTATTTTATTCTTTATTGTACCCTATAATTTATATAGCATAGTACATTCATCCATCAAGTTATTACATATGCTTAAAATATATATATATATATATATATATATATATATAATATTTTTATCGATTTAATAATTTGTTTAATGTTAGATCTTAAATATTTAAAAGAATTGCAACTATTCATGTCCACTAATTTTTTCGTTTGCCATTTTATTATTTCTCAATAAAATTTCACACCTCGGTCTAAACTCCAATTATTATAAACCTTGTGATTTTTATGTCTCTCTCCAATTTTCTACCATAACAGTTTTTTCTTTGGTCTACTAAAATTACATCAACTATTAAAAGTATTACATCAGTGAGTATATATTTATGTAGATGTGTAAGGTATGTGATTAAAAATTATGTTCAACTTATAGACTTATTTGAATAAAATCGATCCATTGTATAGACCAATAGTACTTAAATTTACACAATATCACTACCAATGCATTTATAGTTTTTATGTCTTCGTATATCTCTATTACTGATTTCATATATAAGCTACTTTTATCGTTTTCCTCCATCTTTTTCATATATATATATATATATATATATATATATATATATATATATATAAATGACTTTATCGTATACTTTTTAAATTCAATAAAATTCATAAATCAATTATTATTTTCTCTTGTTGTAATGTTTATAAATGTTACTTATGAAATATATCGATTTCATTCTTCTAAATCATTGAAAGTAAATATAATATATAATCTCATTTCCTACAAGTATAATAATTCGATTTATATTTACTTAGTAATGCTCATACAAAGAAATTTAGCTTGTTAACATATATATTGTTAGTTTAATCTAAATTTAAACAGTAAGGCTAAATGTATGCCTAGTTTAATCCAAATTTTGAAATACTACATTGTAATAATTAACTTGTATGTACATCTACCTATAATATAGATATTTAATTTTTGTTTTTGTATACTTTTCTCATAGTATAATATGTCTAACTCTATCATATTAATTTATCCTTTGATTTTTCTATTATATTATCTAGACTCGTCTATTATAATTTTTTTATTAATGAAAATTTACTTAGACCCTTTAATATTCATAATTTTTACGCTAATTTTTTTTTTATAATTTTGTTTATTATGTTAATATAGTTATATCTACTAATAATAAAGTCTATTCATAAGTTTGTGTTATCTTTCTTCACAATTCATTTTCTCACTTCTATTCATTTTATCATCATATAGTTCTTATTCAATTGTTTTGACATTATTTTCTATTGTTGGACTTTGATAAAGTGGTATACACAAAAATACATACAATTTTCTAACATGTCCTTTTACTTACTCAAAAGTCAATTTTAAAATATAACTTAGCAATTTCACATGCAAAGTCATTTTAGTACTTGCTTCAAGTTTATATTATAATGAAGTTTAAATACTATGCTCTAACACTTGATCAATTCAATAGTTTACACTTTAGTCTAAATATTACATATTCAAATCTTATTTTTCATTAGATAACTTATATAACTTCTATTATTGTTTCCCATTGTTATAATATTGATACTTCAATAATTTAGAAATTTAGGGAGATTATTGCAAGTAGCAAATTTATAATATTCAAATTTAGACAAATAAATTGTTACTATTAGATAAGTATTATTCTAATTTATATTTATAATAAGAGTTGACTGTTTTGTTTATGACCAAACACTATGTAAGAATTTGTTAATAATTTATACATAGTAATATAAATCATTGTGAATCATTTACATATTGTTCTGACATATAACGTTTACATTTTTTAGACTAAAATATTTAATTTAATTTCATCTATTTTTTCCAAAAATTCTTTAATGACATTTGTTTAATTTAACTTTCAATCATTTTTATATAATAAAAAAATATAAGTACGATCATATCTCAACAATCTTGTGTCTATTATTCGACTATGAAGTTAAACTTATAACTATTGAAATCATATTAAACTATTACATTTTACATATTTTAAATATTTTATCATATAAGTATTATTAATCTTGAGTCATTCATATATTGTGGCAAATTAAATATTATATAATACACTATCGTCGTCTTGTCAACATATTTTTTGTTGTAGTTATTGGAATGAGTATATATATGTTATAGCTATGTACCATACCTAAATTAAAAAAAAAAAAAGTAATATAAAAAATTATCTCCAAAAAATTAAAGATGATAAATTAAATCAATAAGAGTTTTCAATATTATTCATTGTTCTGATTTTTATGTATATGATTTTTTCTTCTTATTGCTAATCCTAAAATCTAATAGTACTTTTTCGCCATGAATACACAAAAACTTAATATAATATTTAGTACCTAAATATCTTTATTGTATACCACTATTGCAAGTTAAGATTCTTGTGGTTATCATCATAACAAAGAAGTCAAAGTTTGGAGCTATTAAACTCTTATTAAACTATGCTTAATTTTCTATAATTTTTTATACATATATAAATATCTTTTATGTACATTTCAATTATTTAATATTTTGAGAACCATAAACTAAAGTACTTTAATATTCATAATATCTTATATTCTTATTCCTTTTTAGTATTATACATTATATTATTTTTTAATTTTTTAATATACTTTTTTCAGTTCTTCATAAATTTCATATAGTTCTTCTAATTGGATCTTTTACTATTGTAGAGAAATGAGAAAGATCCATTCACAAAATTTAAGAGTAAATAAAAGGAATATGATACACTATAGTTGTCCTGTCAATTCCTTTTTTTTTTTTTTTGTTATGGTTAGTAGAATTGATATATATATTATAACTACGTACCTAAATTAAAAAGTAAACTAAAAAAAAAAAATATCTCCAAAATGAAAAATGATAAATAAGAGCTTTCACTATTATTCAATTGTTCTAATTTTTATGTATATAGTTTTTTTTTCTTGTTGTTGCTAATCGTAAAACCTTTTAGTATTTTTTTCACCATGAAAACACAAAAACTTAATAGTTTTGCAAACATTTAATATTTAAATAACTCTAAAGTACCATTATTCAAAATTAAAAGTCTTGGAATCATTATCCTAGTTAAAAAGTCAAACTTTGAAGTTACTAAAGTCCTATAATATTTTTAAATTTCTCTAATTTTCTTATAAATACATAAATATCTTTTGTGTAACTTCAATTATTCAATATCCTAAGAATCATATACTAAAGTAATTTTACTTATTGTAAGTACCTTTGTGCTAATCGGCCTTTCTCATTTCTCTTCAATTATAGAAGAAACCAATTAGAAAAATTATTAGAAATTTATGAAGGATCGAATAAAATATAAACAAATAAAAAGAATATAATGTATTTTTACCACAAATAAATAATAATATATTATGAATATTTAGGTTCAGCTTATATCATCAGTCGAACTATATATTATATTAAATGTGATAGAAAATTTCATAAGTTGAGACTTGAGAGATGAATTTCAATTAGAAAATGAATCTTACAAAATAAATAAAACTTAAAAAAATAAAGTTACTAAATTAGCCTTAAAATTTTGCTAATTAATGGTTCTTTTTTTCTTTTTCTATAGTTTTTTTTTTTTTGACAATTATATAAACGAATCTCATCATAAAAGAGATAAGAAATTTATAAAGAAACTTAATAATAATAATATGTAGGTTTAACTTATGCCATTAGATGAATTACATATCATATCCATGATTTTTTTAGTGTATCATATCTATGAATTGATAGATGAACTATATAGGGCTCTAACCAAATAAATAAAACTTTGAGAATATAGTTAATAAACTAACCTTAAAAACTAAAATCTATTAATAATATAATAGGCAAATCAAATTTTGTCTAACTATATATAAAAATGATTCAAAGATATAGTTTATAAATAAAACTTTAAAATATAGTTACCAAACTAACCTTAAAAATTAAAATTCATTAAGGATATAATAGGCAAATCAAATTTTGTAAGAAACAACTCACACTTTTATAATAGAAGTAGATATATAAAAGTAAACTGGAAGTTACTTTTGTAACTTTTACTTTCCCTCCTAATTTTTACTAGAAAAGATATTACCATCGAAGTAAAATAGCACAAGCTTTTCTCAAAATCATGATACTTTCTTCCGAAAAACATATTACTCTTTAATCAAAATAGAAAATAGTTGAATACAGTTTGAGTTATAAATAGATAATTTATATAAATCTTAATATTAAAAACTCATATTAATTGATAATGACACATAATTTATTCATAATAAACCATATAAAGTTTCTTTGAAAAGTAATTCATTTTCTATAAAAAAGTATTATTTATGGAAAAAATATTATCACTTAACCCATGATTTTTTTAAAATATAACCCGAAAAACACCTGAAGAAACAATTGCAATCACCCTGAAATTGTTCAATTATATACACTGATACCAATTGATTGAAAACACTACTTTTTTAAGAAATTGTATTTAAAGAAATTTAGGGTCCGCTTGATTGGTGTTTGGTATATACTCCCTTCGTCTCGGTCTAATTGATCAACTTGTCATATTTGTTTGTCCCAACCTAATCGTCCTACCCCATAAATGTAAATTCTCTCACAATCTCCATTCTCAAAATCTTCACTCTTAATCTCCACCTTTGAAAAAGTCAAAATTCCACAAAAACTGTTTTTTCCTTAGTCTCCGTGCCCAACAAAAATTGGCCAATTAAACCTAGACGGAGGGAGTAATAAATAAGTTAATCATTACCTCATTTTATTAATAAATAAGTCGATCACCAACTCAGAAAGCCCAATTCCGATGGCGGTTGGTTCCTCCTCGTGCTCATCGGCTCCGCCTCCGCCGCCGTGGACTGAACTGCCCAAAGACATCACGGCTAATATCCTGCAAAGGCTTGGTGTTGTCGACATACTGGAAAGTGCACAGAGAGTGTGTACAACCTGGCGCAGAGTGTGTACCTTTAGTAAGTTTTAAATTTTATTTTAATTTTTTAAATACTAGTAATTTTTTTATTTTTAATCCGATTTTTATGTAAGACATAGGAGTATCATTTAAATATCTTTTCACGAGCTTTAATTTGACATCCATATCACATACTCCCTCCATTCCATATTAATTGACGTTTTAGGATGTTCTTCCCTTTTTCTAATTAATTGACGGTTTACATATTTTTCACCAATTCTACCAATTTTCTCTCTGGCTGAATCCTAAAATATCTCTACTTTTCAATCTATTAGAGATATTTTGATTTGATCAAATGTTTAGCTGAAGTTATATCTGTCAAAATATTTCTTCCTTAATTCTTCTCTTTCATCCTAAAACATCAATTAATATGATACGGGGGGAGTATATTATAATGAGTTGAAAAGTAATATTATTTTCTTTGCTAATTATATGTATTAAATATAATTTATTGGCCTGCAAAACTAGATTAGTGAAACAGATTTTTTTTTTTTTTTTTTGGTATTTCGTCTGAAATTTTGACCATAATTGGTACTACCTCCGTTTTTATTAGATGTAGTTTTAGGTTTTGTCAATTGTTTTTAAATAGATGTCTTTTTTAACTAATTTTTTCATTACTATCCGTGTCATTTTTCTAATTTTTATTAGATAAATTTTTATAAGATATAGTTTTAGATTTTGTCAAATATTTTGAATAAATGTTTGTTTAGCGATTTTTCTAATTTTTTCAATATTATTCGTATCATGATCTCTAAAAAAACTCCAATTTTCTAATTTACCATATCCAGTATCATATATAAATGAGAATAAAGATAATATAAAGAAAATATGATGATAAATTGGAAAATTCCACTAGAAGGTTCCAGAAAATCAATTCGAGGCCTGAATTTTAGGGGTTTTCAATTCGGGGCTTAAATTTTGAGTTTTTCTTTATTAGAGGTCTAGATTTTGAATTTCATTCTCACTCTTATGTCTTGAAAAATATGACATATTATCTGATATATGGAATGTTTATTTTATATATATATATATATATATATATATATATATATATATATATAAATTTCAATATACTCTGTACTGGAACTTTCAATCTACTATGTACTGAATCTTTCGCACATCGAATAATATATCCTACTTTTGAATACGCAATCCGGAATTGAGAATCTGGCTCGCTAATTGAAAAAAGCTCAAAAGTCAGGTCTTGAATTGAAAACCTCCAATATTCAGGCCCCTAATTGGAGCACTTTTCCAAAATTCAAGCCTTCAACTAAAATTTTGCTAGGATAAATTTAAGAGATTCGTGGGGAGATAGGAAATTTGGTTGAGGATATACCATCTCCCCTGTATTTTGATTCTCTAATCTAAAATTAAAATCGTATATAAAAAACAACAGATGTAGTATGTTATTGTCACATTTAGTAAAAATCAAACTTTATTTTAATTTTTTACACCGTAAATAACTTTTTCATTTCGAACCTATTTTTAATTATGTAATATATCAAATTAAAGCTCTTTTCAAGATCTTTAATTTGATATTCATATTCTTTAAGGAAATTTTGATATCCATATCACATATATTATAATCAGATATTTCATTTGGAAATATTATATTGTTTGTTCGTTGATTATTTGAATAAGATTTGAGCGTTTAAGGTGGTTTGTACTATAGCCTAGGAC
Organism: Ajuga chamaepitys; assembly: GCA_958295605.1. NCBI lineage: Eukaryota > Viridiplantae > Streptophyta > Magnoliopsida > Lamiales > Lamiaceae > Ajuga > Ajuga chamaepitys. Next base: position 20,182,044 of record OY282506.1, on the reverse strand, counting down.
CAGAATACAACTAAAATTAGGTAAATGGTTCTCTAATAAAAAAATAACTATCTTTATTATTTTATTAAAAACAAAACTAATTAATTTATTTAATTTGATCGAATGTTTTCTTCATTTATGTGTCGAGATAAAATTCATTATATAAATAATTAAGCATGTAATTTCTTAAATTTAAAATAAATGTTAAAGTATAATTTAATAATCGGCTTATTAAATAATTATATTTGCAAATATTAATTTGTATAGTTTGTTATAATAATAATTTTGTTTGGTTAATCGCATGACTATGACATATTTATATATATGAGAATTGATATTGAATTTTTTTATTACTTATTCACTTTTTCATAGTTTATATTTATTATGTTATTTTTCTTCAAAAATTTACACTTTGCAACCTAAATTGTGAGATTTTATACGTGTTGCAATCTATTTTTTTAAATAAAATAAGATTAATCTGCCTTATCTTTATATTTTATTTTAGATTTTGCAATTTAAACATTACTTTGTCGCATTATTTAACCTCAGATATGTCTATTTTCCTCATTTTTCAACCTAAATATATCTAATATTTATAATAAAAATATAGAATTTATTTGAATAAACTTCAACACATATGAAATTCTTAAGATATATTGAAAAACTCATATATTTTATTTTGTTATTCCAACTACTGAATGATCTTTGAATTTATTTTGTTAGTATCAAGAATCATTTAAAACTGAAACATATTTGAGTATATATTAAATCTATAAAAATAGTATTCTCTTTTTAAAGAGGAAGTTAAATAGGTGTGTTCAAAATTTTAAAATTATTTAGAAAAGTTAAAATATCTAAATAAAGTGTATTAAAAAAACCACTAATTTACATATAACATTATTCAGTTTATTATGTTTAATATATTTTGATGGGTTCTATGATAGCTAGATATTTGTGTTTGTTTGAATCAGTGTTTGTGGGACCGGACCAGTGATCGAACCGGACAAGCCACCGGTTCAAGGTTCGACCGGTTCAACAACCGGTTCAACCGGTCAAAGGCAACTTGTTGACTTTTGAATTTCAATAGTTTTTATGTGTAATACAATCTAATTTGATACTAGAGTTTAACTTGTAAAAAAAATCAACATATTTCAATATCAATTAATCCAAAGATACTTTTAACTCTAATGTTTTTAATAACATCATAGTGCCAAATTTAAAATAAGATGGGAATAATAAGGGCAAATGAAGATAAAGGTGAAAATCCCTTTTTTTTTAACTTAAAATAGGCCAAAAACAACTTTATTTTAAAAAAGAAAAAAGAAAAAAAAAATATAATCCAGTTTTTTAACTCTACCGGACCGGTTCCGGGCCCGGTTCCCGGTTGAACCGGTCGAACCGGCCGGTCCGGTCCGGTTCCACAAACCATGGTTTGAATATTCTTTATCACTTAAGTTATTTGTGGGAGTCCACACATATCAATGTGGATACAAACACACTAAATATATGTTTGAGTTCAATATTAAGATAATATTAGTGTTTGTTTGAATATTCATTATCACTTATGTATATGCTCCCACAACAATTTGATGTTCTTAATTAAATGTTTTATTTTGTTTGAATATTCATTTATTTATGTTAATCCATAAGATAATATATTTATAAAACATACGTTATATTTAATCCATATATCATGTAAACACAAATGGATAATTACATTACTTATAATTTTTATATGTTCAATCAAAATTATTCAAATATTTATTTGATTTAGAAAGCAATTACTTCATTTTTTTAATATTAGATTATACTCACTCCGTCCCGAATGAATCTGCACACTTTCCGAATTCAGTCGTCCCAAGCAAACTTACACACTTCCTAATAAGGAAAGTTGTAACACAATCTTCACCCTCAAAATCTCCATCCTCAATCTCCATCCTCAATCCACCATTGAAAAGTTAACAAAATTTCCAAAAAGCAATTTTTCTTAATATTTGTGCCGACCTCCCTATGCAAGTTCATTTTGAGAGGAGTGAGTATAATATTTAATTTAATTAAATTATTATTTTTTAAATAAGTTTTCGTGCATCGCACGGGAATGTTACTAGTGTACATAATTGTAATTTGTATAGTTACCATTAGGCTGCGATTGGTTTGTAGTAATATAAGTGATAGACAAAGTCTCATATACACCAATTGCACGGTTCAATTCAGATTGAGTATTACTATATAGGCTTAAAGATATTACATGTATTAGGTAAAGGTATTACAATACTTTTATCCAGATACTTTTAAGCATGAATAGTGATAATTTTTTATTGTGATATTTTAATCCATTACATTTAATATCTTTATGTATAAATAATAATACCTTTTGACCCCCGGATTGCACGAGCTCCCCTAAGTGATAAGGCCCACTATTAGGATGTCGAGTTGCGATAATTTATCGTCGTCGAAGGCGCCGGTGAGAGTGGCAGGGAAGGTTCTTCGCTGCAATTTTAAAAGAGCAAACCTGTTTCTATTCCAGTTAAACTAGTATCGCTCCCGTGCGATGCACGGAAATTTATTTAAAAAATAATTATCTTATTAAATTAAATATAATATTATCTAATATAAAATATAAAATTATTATATTCTAACTAAATGAATATTTGAATAATCATTTTTTCTTTTTTTACGATCAACCTGAACTTTGCGCTCCTACCTTTGCAACCTTTGGTAGCAATTTTTGGAGAGAAAAAAAAATTAAAAATAATTAAAATATTTAGAAAATACAATATTTATTTTCAAATTCTAAAAAATTATTTAAAATATCATAAACTTTACTGAAAAAAATGTACAAATTATTTTAACAAAAAATCAAATTTCATAAAAAAAGATCGAATAATTTTGATATTACTTCAAATAACTTTAAATATTTATAAAAGGATTTATTTTTTCAAAATTTAATTAAAAAGATACTTATATCATAAAATTTGACTTTTCATAGATACTTTCACATGTCTTAAATGAAATTTTATAGATTTTAAAATAATTTTCAGGATAACTTTCAAATAGTTTAAATAAATTTTTAGAGTTCAAAAGATAATTTTCAGAAATTTATAATAGTTTTATGATTTTAAAAAAAAAAATAATTTTTTTTTCTTGCTTAAAATGATTTGATTTCAACTTTTTTATTAAAAAAACTCAATTCTTTAATATATTTTCAACATGGTTAAGTTAATTTTCTGGTATTTTTCACACTTAAATTGCTGGCAGAGGTTGCAAACGTGAAAAAATGTATAGTTCATGTTGTGAATGAAAAAAAAAAAGCTAAAAGTCGCGTACTACATGTTGCAAAATGATATAAAACCAAAATATAAATAATGTAAATATCAATTTCTCCCAAGTGATATATGGATTTAACATAACTTACATTTTATAAATATATTATTTTATAAATTTACATTAAGATAAAATATTCAATGTGAAAAATAAATTATATCTACTTTTAAGAATAAATATCTCCTAATACTGAAACCTAAACATATATTTAGTGTGTGTGTATCCACCTTAACCTATGCTAACCCGCAATAGCTTAATTGAAAATTAATATTAAAACAAACACAAATGCATAAATATCACACGACACACCAAAATATATCAAATAAAATAAATGGAATTGTATTATTAGAAAATTAGTGTTTTCTTTTATTTTTTAAATATTTTGATTTATCCAAATAATTTTCAAATTTTAATTATAACTCGTCTGTTTAACCGGAGAAGTGTTCTCTCCCGCCTGATCCGTCCGGGGAGACGTTACTCCCGCCTGATCCGTCCGGGGAGTAATTTATTCATACTATGTTTTCAAACACTCAATTAAATAGTTAACAATTGAAACAGTTAATAGTTCTTACTGTGTTCCCGAACACCCGGTTAGAGTTATTAATAACTTGTTACTTTCCTTAAACTCGTAAATAAACACTGTAACAGTTTTATTATTTCCAAAATCATACAACATCAAGCAGTTTTTCCTAAATAATACAACAAAAATCTTGCTAAAGATTGACTACATTATTATCTATTTTTTTCCGGAGCCTTCTCCGAGCCAATACGCGAAACCGCGTCGTCTTGTATCGGATTGAGAATGTCCTATCCTCCGGGCTGGCTCTTGCACGTCCCGACGATGCCCGGCTTCACTTCGGCTCGGACGACGACCCATTGTTTGGGGACCCCGGTCACCTATAGCGGGCTCGGTTCTTGTTCTTGACCCTGACATGCTGGCCCATTCTGCATGGCCCCATTCTAGGGGCGCCAACGGATCCATCACCTCCGGGGTCTTCTCTGTACCTCCCCTTGTATTGTGACGAAGAGGATCTGGTGTTTTCTGCGGAGTTGAGCTTTTCCTCCTTTCTCTTTCCCGGGTATTCGCCCATTCTACAGCATCCCACTCTTCGGTAGGCATTTCGTCGATCTCCTTGGCCAGTGCCACAACCGTCGGTCCACTGGCCTCTGGCTCCTCGGCGTGAGGTCTTCCCGGTTCTTGAGGGATATCAGGCTTTGTTTTCTTGCCCCGACATCCTTTCTTGCGGCTGTGCTCTGGTTCAACCTGCTCGGCAATATTCAAAGCTTCATTCCGAGCCTCGACCTTCTTTTGAAGCTCTACCAGAAATCCTAGTATCAGCCGGCTCCTTATGATTTCGGGATCATTAGCATCGCTTTGCTTACTCCGCTGTTGGATGTCGTCCCGAACCTCGGCCCTCCGAGCTTGAATATCCTTCACTGATAGTCGTCCGCAGTCCACCAGAAGATGCTCACACTCTTGCTGGTTGATACGAAGTTGTTCCAATTCCAGATCCTTTAAAACACACTGGGCTTTGTACTGTCTCATTTGTTGTGCTGCTTCTTTCCATGAGCCCTCCACCTCGGCATATCTTTTCTCTATTAAGGATAGATTCCTTGATAGTCGGGGGACTTCGTGCAACATCAACATGTCTCGCTCTTTCTGCAGCCAAACTATTGATGAGTTCAGCTGCTTTATTACTTCATACGGGTTTTCTATGTTTTCCTGGCAATGGAGACACCTCGGATTTTTCAGACTTTATTAATATACATACATTGCGGGGATAAGAGAGCAACAGCATTTACTATCCAAACAAACAGAAATTTTCATTACAAAAAGAGATAACTCCGGTTTTTCATTACAAAACAAGTGATTACAAGAGCATTCTTTTTACAAGATTCTCTATTCTACATTCTGCTCATGAGTTGGGAGGTTACTGACCTCTCCGGGGGCAGGGTTGGCTTCTCTTCCTCCCGGGGCCTCCCCAACTTCACTTGCACCCTCAGCTGCCTTGCTGGGGCCTTCGATCATGGCGGGAGGAGTAGCGGTCACCTCTGGACGGGGAATGGGAGCTCGGTTCCTTAGCTCCCGAACATAGAAACCGTTGCGGAAGCCCAGAAAGTCTTTGTCCTGGTCCTCGTTGCACCGTTTTATGATGTCGGGAGTGAGGATTGTATTCTTCTTCGCCAGGGCATCGATCAGGGGCCACTTCGGAGCCTTCGTCAATGCATCAAAGTACGCACCGTCTTCGTTCCCGACTGCGTCGTAATTGTACCCGAAGCTCTCATCGTAAACATTGACCTCCGGGTACTTGTCATGCACGGCTTCCAACAGCTCGCTTCGGGTGGCCGTGTCACCCGCAGCCACGAACGTGCTGAGAAACTGCAAGAATGTCTCGGTTTGCATCAGCTTCTCGGCAAACGTTTCCAGCACAGCTCCCTGGCCCACGATGGCCTTGTTCAGCTCTTCCTTGGCTGCCATGAGGTCGCCTCTCATAATGGCAACCTCGACGGCCTGTTCGCGTAGTCTGGCCGCCTCTCTCTCAGCAACTGCTGCTCTGTCCCGAGCTGCTTTGACGCTTCTCTGAGCCTCCGCGAAGCCAGATCTTAGCTTAGCGACCTCGGCTTCCAGCTCAGCGATCCTACCTTGGCCAGATTCCTTCTCCAGCCTACCCACCAGCCCGCGAATAGGCTCCAACAGCTTCTCGAGTTCGGCTCCAGCGGCCGATATCTCTACTCATTGCCCCTACATTGACTTATTATTATGACGGGTCTGTGCAACGAATAACAGAATTATTTACGATGATACCTCGTGAGCCGGGGTCAGGTGCGGTCTTTTGGCAGGAGGGGGTGTCGTCGGGGAAGTGACCCTTCTTTTGGTGCTCGGGGTCAACCCAGACAGGGGAATGGTGTCTTCAGGGTCCGCCCTGTGGCTGCCCCCGGCTGTTGTTCTCTGCAGCTCCGGAGTTTTTGAGCTATCACCTCGGCCCCCCGAGCTGGCTTCGGTGCTTTTCTTGGCAGCGCTCTTGAACTTGCCCACTGCACATGACAAACACACATTCAAGGGATTGACATTGTTATATTATATGCAACTTATGAAGGAATAAAAGCCCTACCCTCTACTTCTGCCCGGGTTTTTGTTCTCTCCCCCTCAGACATGCTCGGTGTCCGGTCAGAATCAGTCCCGGTAGGGGTGCCGCTCTCTTGGGAATCCGAGGTCCCACCGGCCCACTTGAAATAGTACGGACTCATCCCAGCTTCGTCCAGTACTTCCTCCGGGAATCTGGACTCCAGTACACCGACCTTTTTCAGAACACTCGCACCCTTGGGTTCTCCTCCCGAGGCACTATCCACCACCTCTAATCTTTGCCATTTGGGTAATATGGCTTTTTGCCTGACATATATAAATCTCCCTCTCCACCCTTCGATTTTACTTGGGTTCTTAACCTTAAACTTCTTGCCCGGCCTAGGGTTAAGGTAATACCATCCCTTATTTCTCCCCATCGTCTTCAGTTGGAAGAAATGCCTAAATAAGCTGATACTGGGCACTAATCCTCCCTTACTGCACTCAACCAAAAAGCCCACCACCTGCCTTACAGCATTAGGCCCTAATTGCCCCAGCGCTATTCCATAATAATCCAATAATTTTACCAAAAACTCCCACAGGGGAAACCTCAAACCTACGGCGAGTTGATCTATATACACGGATATGAATCCTCGGGGAGGACAACAGGCCTTGTCATTACCCTCGGGAATGATGAATTCCAGATCAAAGGGTAAGAAGAAGTTCGGCACCCATCGCTTAATCTGCTTTTCAGTTACTGTGGGTCTTACCCCGGCTACCTCGAATCCTTCTATTTCCTCCTCACACTGGGGGAAAGACACTGCTTCTACTCTTATTTCACTAAGGTCACCGCGATGGACCTGTCTACTTTCGATGTCTACGGGATAGATCGCCCGAATGGGAGGGGCTCTAACGGGCATTCCCTCTGGGATAACCTCTCCTACCTTAGATGAAGATGAAGATGAAGATGAGTTAGACATACTTACTTGGTTCGAATTCGAAAGGGTTGATTTGGGGTGTTTTTGGTCTGAGACGAATCGCGAATGCAGATTTCCTCTTTTTCCCGCTTCTAAACTGATGTATCGCAATGGAGAAGATGAAAAGTTACTGTGCAGTTATTCCCAATATAAATGCAAAAAACCGACGGCTCTGATGCAGCCTATTCAAATTCAGTGATGGAGATTCATGCATGTTCTTCACGCGCTTTACAGTTACCGAGGCGCGTGAGGAACAGCTTTCTTGGGACTCGCAGAGCGTGTCACTTCATATCCCTCTCTCTCATAATGGCGCCGCCAATCACATCAGGCCTATCCTTCTTCAGGAAGATTCACACTACACCCCGGTGTACCCTCCACCTCGGTTAAACTACTACACTCCGGTGTCCTTTCCATTTTGGTCAGAATAATCACCACGGTGTACCCTCCACCTCGGTTAAACTACTACACTCCGGTGTCCTTTCCATTTTGATCAGAATAATCACCCCGGTGTACCCTCCACCTCGGCCAAACTGTCACATCGCGTTTTTCGCTTTTGAGAAGTTCGGCGTTTCACTACATGCCCCGTGCACCTCGACCTAGCTCGACACTGCGTCCGCCAATCACTCCGCAGAGTCCCGGGGACGCGGATAAATTCGGTCCTTCGTAGACACTTTGGCCCACCAGCGACCCCGGTCCTTCTTACTTACGGTTCCACCCCGGTGACAACCGAAGCTCCTACCTCGCTCCGGCTGGGGGGGGAGCATCTGATAGGGATAACCCGATCAGCTCGGGTCGGGTTAGCACCAACCCGATCAGCTCGGGTCGGGTTAACACCAGGGCCTACTATGCCAGAGCCCGCTGATCGGCCCAGCATGCACAAGCCCAGCAAGCGTGTAAAGGCCCACTATGCGTAGACCCAGCAGGCCCAGGAACGCGCGCCGGCCCAGCGAGTGGTTTGTTCCGTGAATCAAGGCCCACGATCTTTTCCCAACTGCCATGCAGATTTGGTGGGCAAGATTATAGGGAGTTAGTTAGGGTTTTGATTTAGTAGTATAAATAGGTGAAAAGAACTCTGAATTAGGGTTCGCACTCTGTGTACTGAATTACTCCGTGTAAACTCAACATTCTAGAAAAGAAACACCTCGGCAAGAGTGATTTTCTGCCCGTGGACATAGATCTCCGGATCGAACCACGTAATTCCTGTGTTTTTACATTCTGACAACGTAGATTATTGTTCAAATTGTGTGGTTACCGGATTGCGCTTTATCAATACTGAAACCTAAACATATATTTAGTGTGTGTGTATCCACCTTAACATATGCTAACCCGCAATAGCTTAATTGAAAATTAATATTAAAACAAACACAAATGCATAAATATCACACGACACACCAAAATATATCAAATAAAATAAATGGAATTGTATTATTAGAAAATTAGTGTTTTCTTTTATTTTTTAAATATTTTGATTTATCCAAATAATTTTCAAATTTTAATTATAACTATTCACTTTATTTTAAGAAGAATTAATTTTCAAGTTTTAATATTTTACATGGTGGTTTAATATAATCAAATACTTTTTAGATTTTAAATAAATCTTGATATTAATAAAATAAAATTCAATGATTATTCTATAGTTGGACTAACAAAATAAAACATATGAATTCTTCAATATATCTTAATAATATATGTATATGTTGAAATTTATTTAAAGATACAATTAATATATATATATATATATATATATATATATGTCTCTATATTTTACTTAGGTTGCAAAATATGAAAAAATGCGACAAAGTATTGTTTATATTGAGAACTCTAAAAACCCAGTTAGCTCAAGCATGTTAATTTTATTTTTTAAATAATAATATAGATTGTAGCATATATAAAATCTCATAGATTAGATTGCAAAGTGTAATTATTATTTACAACGAAATAATATTAATAAATAGAAAATATGAATATGTAATAAAAAACAATTTCAAGATTAATTATCATATATAAATATATGTGAAAGTCTTAGTCCCATGATTAATTATAATATATTAATATTTGTAAATATAATAATTTAATTAGTCAATCATTAAATTATACATTAACTTTTACTTTTAATTTAATAAAGTATATATTCATTTATTAAGGAACTTAATATTGTATTAATTTGAAGAAAAAATATAATTAATGTTTTAGAAGAAATTAAGAATGCATTAAATATATACTTTAGGCGGGAAAAAGTAATTTACAATAATAACCCTCATTTTACTTTTATATATATATATAGATTAAATGGGATTTTATTTTAATATTCATTTTTTTAGTTGGATTAGCTGGGGTAAAGTGGTCAATTTATGGCTGCACATGGTAAGCAAATTTCCAATCAAACATTGAATAAGTCAAACTGAAACACGCCATCAATAGGGAAAAAAGTGAAGCAAATTGAGTATTACATAATCGTATATTTCCCAACACAGCCACAAACCAGGTATAAAATAACATTGCTTAACTAATAAGTGGAACCAATCACAGGCTTAATGTTATGTAGACACTCTTGTAATAAAAAGAATTATTATTAGTTGAATGAGTAATACACGATTATTATTACGAAATGCCTTTTAAAAACGCATGTAAGTTTGAGAAGCAAAGAGACCAAGAGGGCGACAAAAGTTGATGACTAAATCTGAACAACCAACAGCATCAATAATACTTTGGATGCACTCAAACCGGCAATCACTCCATCAAATTAAAAGTATTTCCCTTTTTCTCTTTTACTTCCATTAACTCAATCAAAGAAATTAAGTGCCCACTTAGTTGGGGGTTTAAGGATAGAAAATGAGTTGTTAATACCAAATTTTATTAACAACTCCTCCCACATTATTCATTCGCATCCATTACCATTGTCATTGAAGATTTACAACCAAACACGCCCTAAAATTACCAGATCAACTTTGAACTACCCAAATAGCTCTGCAGTGCTGTCTGTGGAAGGCAATAGACCTTTAGCCGATGTAGTTAGATTACAGACTACTTCTATATATTCAAATTCATAAAGTAAACTCTGTAATTCTTGCTTCATATAATTCAAGGAAATGCAACCTTAGAACTACATAAGTGAATAAACTTTGAATCCTAGAAGGCTAATTTCTCAAAACCATTTGCATCCATGTGAGAGGAATGGCTTATACAATAGCAGTCTTAGAGGTTTCAATGCACAACAAAAGTTGCCTTCTCACTTCATTGATTTCATCTACATTACATTACAACAAAAGCTCGCTTCCAAATTTAGCTGTTGAAAATACTTTACCTACACAATTTAAGCTTCAAACAATTTCAAGAAATATACAATGATCTAAGCGCCAACTTATCAACAAGCCTCACATATTCAGATATCAATGATGGCTAAGAAGTTGCTGTTCCATTCTTCAGTAGTGTCCGTTGTCGGGCTCTCTCCATCTTCCGCTTGCGCCATTCCTCAACGGCTACATACAACATTCTCACAGTTCAATTATGATAATTCTTTCTTCGATAATGGGATCCAATGCAAACATTATTACAATTGTTAAAAAGACACTATATATGAGTTTCAAGGATATTCATTTGGGCCTGAATTCACCAATTCAGCCAAAATTGGTCACACATGACGCACCTGAATCACACATTTGGGCTGCAATTTAGGATATAAATTTCTAAGTTCGCTTAATTTTGTCCTCGGCGCACAAAATGTTTTGAATTCTGACCCACAATTACAAGGGTGAATTGCAAAAAAAAAATCACCAACTTTAGATAAATTTTTAATTACAACATGGACTTATAAGGCAATATAAAACTTCACCAACTTTTAATTACAATATTGGTTATACTTTTTGACATCTAATTGCGTCGTCACCACCATCATTAGATCCAATTTAAAAAGGTCTTCCGGTATTCACCACATATTTTGCCATAGATAATTATAGTGAATCGGGGGTTGAAGTTACGATTGTCATAACTTTCACTCTCAATTCACAGTGGTGTCAACAACAAATTATAAAATATGTGATGGATCGACAATGCGAATTAATGATGGTGGTAGAAGTCAAAAGTGTGGCAACTATTGTATTAAAAGAAAAATTGGAAGTTGGTCAATTATCTTGTTACCTTTTAAAGTTCATGTTGTAATTGAAATTCACCAAAAGTTAGTGAATACTTTTGCAATTAACCCAAATATATATGTCCTTGGTTTGGTACACAGATAGTTATGTACGGAAAACAATAAATTCCCATAAAACGACACCTAACATCAGCAAGGTTAGTTTTCTAAAATCTAACTACAATCTTCTTATGAACCATAGTTCATATCGCGTAAGTATAGCATCTCAAGTTTCCAAATATAGTACGAGAACAGGTAAACGAAGCCAACAGACAAACTAAATACCAATGGCAGCCAGATAAGAGTCACAAAAGGGAATTCAGAATAAACAAAAAATAAAAGAAAAAGAATGAAAGAGAAAATCACCTTTGGTGCTGCCAGCATCTGAATATGAACGGAAATTGTTCAACCTAGATATTAAGTCCACAGCAGCTGTCTGCTTTACATCTTTCGCTTGGATTTGTTCTGTTTCGACATTTAATTCTTGTCCAATTTCTCTAACCTAACCACAAAAATATAAATTATTATCAGGCACCATGAATCATGCACCTCAAACCAAGGCTTTAAGCCTTTAACTGTTCAGGCCACAAGATAAACAAACAACATAGAGTATATAAATCGGCACCATAATTAAAAAGAAGAAATTCGAACATGAACTGGGATGAGTAGCTTCATTTTTTTCATACGAGTGAATCACAGAAAATACCCTTCAGGTTTGGCCTATTCATGTAAAAGCCTATCGTGGTTTGATATTACAAATAACCCCTTGAGGTATTACAATCACCCCCTTGAGGTTTTAACTTCTCTTACACATATCATCTTCAGCAATCAGAGTTTGTGAAGAAGTAAAAAATGTCACATGGATGGTATTTGTAAGTTTTGAAAGAACTTTTTCTTTTTGTGTGTAATTACAACAATAAATTTAAATGATAGGAGATACTCACTCTTTTGATTAGATCTACAGGAACCATAGCGCGTCTTATGTCTTCAGACTCCTTTATATGCCTGTATAGAGCTGTATGTATCACAAAGGATAAGTAACAAAGTTTTCAAGCAAGTCCCCTTTTTCAGAACAAACTGCACAACTCGAATCAGCTACAAATTAATTATAATCAAAGAGACTGTAGAAAGAATCCATTATCAAGTAGTAATTTTCTGAATTTCTGGAATATTGGACTGGTTACAAACTGTATTCTACTATATTTTCTCTTCACAGTACCATAAGAAACAAATAAAAGAGTGCACCATTATCGTTATAAACAACTTCTGAGTAAAATCAAAGCAATAACCATTCTTCATTCGGCAGGACATACATTTTTCTGGTTGCCAACAGTTCAAGAACAATTATATGATAATAAATACATCAACCAAAAACTATCTTGTAGCAATAACCATCCTTCATTTGATTCGACGCAAAATGAGATCAGACTCATCAACTCAAATGACAACCTACAACAAATGTTCCTTCTTGTTGCTACGATAACCACAATCTTGAAGAATCCAAGTAATAATTCCGTGTTAAATCACAATTACTGTCATCATTAATTTTATTTTTATTTTTGGTGGGGCCGGAGGGGAGAATTTTCAAATTTCAAGTATCTTCCTTCTGTAAATATTATTTCCGACAAAATTTCCAGTCAATTCACAAATGATCACCAGCACCAACCAATTACTGCAGCAATTAAAGTTCTATCGTGAAACCCTACATCAATGGATTGATCACTAATCTGCAAAGACATTGTTAATTGCTAAAAGATTTGATCATGAAGCAGCAAAAATCCACATAAATAAATTAGCAAATAAAGAAAGAAGAATTCAAAGTAGTAGAGTAGAGACCTTTACTGGAGGTAGGCAATTTGGAAGAGGAAGAAAAGAAGAAGGGTTGAAGCAAGAGAAGAGCAGTGAGGATGTTGAGTAAGAAGAGGAGTATGGTAGCATTCTTGTAAGATAAGCGTGATCTCACAGCTCTCCACCATTGCTGTTGCTGCACTTTCTCCATCTCGCCTATCTTTCTACCTTAGAAAGGGGGAAGATGATTTGAGCTACTCTGAAAAAAGAAAATGCAATATTGATGTTAGCGTTTTCATCAAAACGCGTCACTAGAAAGTTAATTCTAGTTGTACGAAGTTAAATAAATAAATAAAGACACACACCCCATCCATAATAAGAGTGAGACTTGGGTGCATAAGATGCACAATACTGTTATTATACACTCTAAATATGATGATAAATTGGGAAATTCTACTACAAGGTTTTAGTAAATCAATTCGAGACCTCAATTTTAGGAGTTTTCAATTAGTGGTCTGAATTTTGAGTTCTTTTTTTTATTAGAGATCTAGATTTTGAATTTTATTCTCACTCTTACGTCTTGAAAAATAAGACACATTATTTGATATATGGAATGTTCATTAGTATATATATATATAGAAAATTTCAATATACTCTATACTAGAACTTTCTATCTACTCCGTACTTACATAATCCTGAATTGAGAATTTGGCCCGCTAATTGAGAAAAACTCAAAATTTAGGCCTTGAATTTAGATACTCCAATATAGCCCCCTAATTGGGGCACTTTTCCAAAATCCAAGCCTTCAACTAAAATTCTGCTATAAATTTATGGGATTCGGTTGAGGATATACCATTTCCTCTGTATTTTGATTCTCTAATCCAAAATTAAAATTGCATATAAAAAACAACGGATGTAGTATGTTATTGTCACATTTAGTAAAAATTAAACTTTATTTTAATCTTTTAAACTGCAAATAACTTTTTCATTTTGAGCCTTTTTGTAATTATGTATAATATATCAAATTAAAGCTCTTCTGAAGATCTTTAATTTGACATTCATATTTTTTTAGGAAAATTTGATATCTATATCACATATATTATAATTAAATATTTCATTTGAAAATATTATATTATTTATTCGTTGATTATTTGAATAAGATTTGAGCATTTAAGGTGGTTTGTACTATAGCCTAGGACCGGAATACAACTAAAATTAGGTAAATAGTTCTCTAATAAAAAAATAACTATCTTGATTATTTAATTAAAAGCAAAACTAATTAATTTATTTAATTTGACCGAAAGTTTTCTTCATTTATGTGTCGAAATAAAATTCATTATTCAAGTAATTAAGCTTGTAATTTCCTAAATTTAAAATAAAAGTTAAAGTATAATTTAATAATCGGCTTATTAAATAATTATATTTGCAAATATTAATTGTAGTTTGTTATAATATTAATTTTGATTGGCTAATTGCAGGAGTACAACTTCCACACATATTTATATATTTATATATGAAAATTAATATGGAATTTTTTTTATTACTTATTCGTTTTTTCATAGTTTATATTTATTATATTATTTTAATTTAAAAATTTACACTTTGAACCTAAACTGTGAGATTATATACGTGTTGCAATTTTATTTTTTTAAAATAAAATAAACTTAATCTGCCCGATCTTTATAATTTTTTTAGATTTGCAACATAAATATTACTTTGTCGCATTAATTAATATCAACTATGTCTATTTTTCACATTTTTCAACCTAATGAATTTATTTATTTAAATTAATAAATTTGTATCTTTTAATAAATCTAATATTTATAATAAAAATGTAGAATTTATTTGAATAAATTTCACCATAAATGAAATTCTTAAGACATATTGAAAACTCATATTTTATTTTGTTATTCCAACTATTGAATGATCTTTGAATATATTTTGTTAGTATCAAGAATCATTTAAACCTAAAACGTATTTGAGTATATATTAAATCTATAAAATTAGTAGTCTCTTTTTAAAGAGGAAGTTAAATAGGTATATTCAAAATTTTAAAATTATTTAGATAAGTTAAAATATCTAAATAAATGAAAAAAAAAAACACTAATTTACATATAACATTATTCACTTTATTATATTTAATATATTTTGATGGATTCTATGATATTTAGATATTTGTGTTTGTTTGAATATTCTTTATCACTTGAGCTATTTGTGGGTGTCCACACTTATCAATATTGATACAGACACACTAAATATATGTTTAAGTTCAATATTAAGATAATATTAGTGTTTGTTTGAATATTCATTATCACTTAAATATATGCTCACACCACAATTTGATATTCTTAATTTTTTTTTTTTTTTTTTGAATATTCATTTCTTTATGTTAATCCATAAGATAATACATTTATAAAACATATGTTATATTAAATCCATATATCACGCGAACAAAAATGAATAATTACATTATTTACAATTTTTGTATGTTTAATCAAAACTATTCCAAAAAAAAAAAAATAAAAAAAAATTGGTTTAGAATGCAACAACTCCAATTTTTTAATATTAGATTATATAATATTTAATTTAATTAAATTATTATTTTAAAAAAAAATTCCGTGCATTGCATGAGAGTGTTACTAGTATAATTAAAGAATCAATTATTTTCTCTATTTTCTTTTATAACTCTATTTTTCTTTTATTTATTCACATATGATCCCTAAAATATCAAGATAAATAATAATAATAATAATAATAATAATAATAATGATAATAATAATAATAATAATAATAATAATAATAATAATAAGAAGAAGAAGAAGAAGAAGAAGAAGAAGGAGGAGGAGGAGGAGGAGGAGGAGGAGGAGGGTTGACCAAAATGATACTACACTTATTAATTATAGTAACATTTTGGTTACGTGTAAATAGGTTTTCTTTTATTGGATTTTTTGAAAAATTATATTTCATCCATTCATAATAAGTGTCATTTTAGATTTTTAGGTGCAATTTATGAGATTATTGAATGAGTAAAAATACCTCTCCACTTTTCTCTCCATTAACTTTTTTATTATCATAAATTTCCTCATCTTTTCTCCATGCTATATTTATATAACTAGTAAATCACCCGTGCGATGCACGGATATGATATGTTTTGTAAATACAACAATAAAACAACCCATATTCCGGTATTGGCAAGGCCCCATGGTCCATGGATCATGAAATTCTCCACAACATAATAGAACGCTAGATCCTTATCTTTATCCAGCATTTCGGCTGATATGAAACGGTCAATATTTTCTGGAGCAGAACGTATGTGGTCTGTTGAAAGAAACAACGGAATATAGGCTTGTGGAAGTCCACATTTCTAAAACTCCACCGTGTATAATACTGCAACAAATAATAAAATTAGCACAACAATAAGAGGGAAATTGCATTCTTTAAATAAAACAATTTATATTTTAAAATACAGGTAAATGGTAACCTCTTACTTGCTTCAAGCTTTTCAAAACTTTTATTTTGGTGAAAAACTCTGATCAAGTTGTCCAATTTCATTTTAGATACCCGACAAATAATATCTATCCTATCTTCTAGATTAAGTCCCCTAGGCTGTAAAATCTTGATATCTCAGGTCACTTAGAATTGCATGTGAAAGTTATAAACAATTCGAATATTCATCTCAATCACATATGACCATGGAGTCCTGATAGTGTTGTATCATGTAGCGGGCCCCTCCAGTATATGTTGGTAGCAAAACGATACGTTTTCCCTGTGCACTTGAATCTGTCTCACCACGAAACAAAGCATCAGACAAACCCTATACATGTAAGTACGAAGTTGTTTCTAATGCAACCGAACATAAAGTAGCCTTCCGAATTCAATCATTGTATAACTGTCAACACTTATTTGTTGAAATAATCTCTTGGATAACAACATGATTGACAAAACACATTCCCTTTCCTGAAAGGATAAGCAAAGTATTCTTTAACGGTCACTCTTCTCCTCCCCCTAGGTATTTGAAGTTGAGCATCAAAGTACGGGATATCCTCTTTATAACCATCTTCTCCATATGGAGATAGGATGGAATACTGCAATCCAAGATAAGATGGGATTGGTTCATTGACACATTGCAGTTGACCCGATTGAGTTTCGACTAAAATGTCTCTACTCTCTAGTGAGATATCAAAGTCACCAACTATTAAAGCAGCTACTTTAGAAGTTGAAGGAATATTATATCCTTGCATCAAAACCTCTTCTTCCTAAAGTTGCAACTTAACATTATAATGTCCATGTTGTATCTTTTGTCCAACCATTCAGAATGACTTTGCAAAAATGTTGTTCTCATCTAGTAACTCCTTCAACTCAGCAACAATCTTTGCATGGAGAGTGTTTATCTCATTCCTTTGCCTAAAACAAATAAATCATTTAGTTGTTAAACACCTTTCAACCGAGAGATGTGAAGGCAAACATACTGTTATATGATCTGATATTCTCAAAAAAGTGTTTGCTCTTTCTACTTCCACCAAAGAATAGATCAAGCAAAGCTTGAGGTAGTGTTTTCATTTCGAGTAACTGCACCTTACCTTTCATACAACATAGAGTGAACTTAGGCCGTCATGATCTATAATCAGAGCGTCGTTCATCTTACCAAAATATTGCACCACACCATGGCATTTAAACCGTGGATCACTGGCTAACCAATACTCCTCAGCTACATAAGAAATAAAAAAAGAGATAAATTTCACATAAAACAATATTTTTATTTTGTATACATACATTTTACATATTCTTTATTTAAGAGTCATAGAGGAAAAGAAAGAATTTACAATGTATATTTCTCATTGGTATGTTTCATCAAACTCATCATATAGATCTTCATCAGGATCAACCTCTTTCTCATTAACATTTTCTTCCGTCAAATCAATGATCTTATTATAATTTTCCTGATTAGTTTGTTCTCTGCCAAATCTATTATCTCATTAATATTTTCCTGATTGGACTCTTCTTCAGTCGTCAACTATCTCAGACAAATGTCCATTGGCCGATGAAGAAGTAGGCAGACCACTTCTATGTTAGAGATTTGTCCTTATAAGATTGTTGTAAAGCCTGCTACTATGTCCAATAACTAAAAAACCTCAAATAAAAACAATCCAAAACGGTAAATCAGAAATTAAAATTTACAACGCATGTACCGTTGTTGAGAGGACTAATTAGGAAATTTGACACAGTATTTTGGAAAAGATCACTGAACTTGTGACAAACTCGGTTTTTGCATTCTGTGATAGGAACTTTTTGGGAAACTGGTTTCGAGAGGTCTAGAAGATAATCCATTTTTATTAAAATCTGAATACATTATGAAGTATTTGAATATCCAAATATGTGAACATTACACAAAGTAAGAGAATATAATGACACATATTCACCATACATTTTTAAGTAAGCCTAGCAGAGAAACTAATTCAAAATTTAAGAAAATGATTGTCTATGAATATTTTAATTCTATATAGGAGACACATTTTTTGAAATAAATCAAATGGATACTTTATTTAATAATCTTAATTCATTACAAACTATCTTTTTTATAATCTTTAATTTAACATCTACATTGCATAATTTGAAATACGTTATATTGAAAATACAATTGTTTGTCGATTATTTTGGTTAGATTTGTTTCTGTAATATGAGTTGAATTATTTGATTGAGTCTGAGATACAAATAAAAATTAAAAAAAAATTAAGAATATATTTTTATAAATATTTAGTAACTATCATTTTTAAAATATCAGTTATTTTTTATATTTTTGAAATTTTTATTTTTATTTTATTACAAAATTATACATGCATATTTCCTACAATATTCCAATTGTTCAAAAATAGTAAAAACTTATACATGTATATTTCCTAAAAAATTATACATGTATATTTGCTACAATATTAAAAATAGCGGAGAATCACATATGCTCATTGTTCAGGTTAGAGATGGAAAGAATTTATGGTCCATTTCGATGGAGGGAATTGAGGGGTGGATTTGGAAATCCATCGTCAAATCCACCCAACTTGTTTGGCAAAAAAAAAACCAAAAAAATAAATAAATAAAACAACCGATTTTAAATCCCTCCTGAATTTCTAGTTCATTTTTTACGGATTTCAAATCCATTCAACAACTTAGTCATTCACAAATACACCCTACCTCCCATATATGTATAGCTACATTATCACACACATTTCACACATTTCAAATAAGGGATTTGAAATGGAATTGAAATGAGTGGATTTCCAAATACAAAGAATTGAAATTTATTTTCCAAATCCTTCCATCCAAACACAACCTTAGAGATTTGCTTTATATTTTTAGTTCTCTCTCTCAAATGTTTTGATTTTCTAACATGCTAAAGACACTAATGATTTTTTTCTTTGAATCTATTTATTTCATTTGCAATAGATAAAAAAAATATATATATTTTCGCTTTTTATTTAATCTAATACTGATATTGAATACTTTGATATTATATATTAATTATAAAATAAACTATTGTCTGTTGGTTGATTATTGTGTTTAAATTTAAATATATAGTGTGAGTTAAACTATTTATATTAAATATGAGTAGCAAATAAAAATAAATTAAATATTTTTAAATTAAAAGTTATTAGATAATTTAATATTATTTTATTTAAAAAAAATAAATTAGTCAATGTTGTTCGATTATATAACTTTGATTTTTTTTACAAATATATATATATATATATATATATATATTTCAAATTGTTAAATCGAATGACAGGGAATTCTACTATACTTGATACACAAAATAAACATATTCGTTGATCGGGGAATAAAATTCCTGAAATACTATTTGCACACATTCTATAATATACACCATACAATCAAGTGAAAACTTGTTGGGATCATGGGCGGAGCCATGTAAGGGACAAGGGGGTCCTTGGGCCCCCCTCAAATATTAATAATTTTGTATAGGGCGTGTATTTTCATAATTTAAAAATATTTACTTTAATTAGATAAAAATTAAAAATATTCACCAAAATAAATATGTTTTTAATGATAATTTCCAACTATATGTATCATTTCAAGTTAGTGTATTTTTCTTGAGTATAGGTACTTTAGTATTTATATATAACTTACGCAACTATCAAATATCCACGCATATAGTTCTACAAACTAAATATAATTATTTAGGAGTATTTTTATACAACATTTTTTTTTTTATTAATATAGTTGGTCCCCCTATCTAAAATTCATGGTATTTATATTGTTAATTCAAATTTGATATATATATATTAAAATTATAATTGGGCCTCCCTGACTAAAATTTCTGGCTCCGCTGCTAATTGGGATGATCGTGAATTCTGTAGTATATTCTCAACTAATCAATTATTGAGATGATATTCCATCGTTTGTATTTTAAGCAAAAGCAAACACTTCCAAATATAGTATGGAAGGCTAGCTTTTTAAAGTATGTTTCAGTTGATAATTAATGAAAACTCTTTTATAACCAAACTGGAATATATCAACATCAACACGGATTAACTGAGACATTTTATGACCAACTCCAAATTGTTAGTTATCAAAAACTCCTTTCGTTCATAAATAAATGTCATTCCAAAAAAAAATATTTTTTTACAAAAGAGTGTCATTCTAGCATTTTTTGCATGTTTCTTCCAATATTGTCCTAGCTAAATTTATGTTTTTTTTTTCTATACAAATCTTTATAATATTAAATAAAGAAGGTATGGAGAAATTTATGGTAATAAAGAAACTGATGGAGAAAGAAATGATAGGGTGTTGCTGTCCATTTCAGAATTTCTCTGAAAGTCTAAGGTGTCTCTTATTTATGAACGGGGGAGTAAGTAAACAAAATTAAATATGATTATGCTTTACATACATTACCACACTTAACACTCATTTTTTTTTAAATGTTCTCGAGTGTTTAGACTTCGTATGGATTTGTCAAGTACAGCTAACACAATTCGACAATAACTGTGGTAAAGAATTGCCCTTTTGGTCCTATTGGGCACGGATAGTTTCATTTTGGTCCCAATATTTTTATTTTTAATTTTATTAGTTTTAAATGTTGCACTTTCAGTCTCATCGTAATTTTTTCCGTTATTCTTTTTGCAGTTATGATCCCAAACGTTTTAGCACTTTTGATCCCAA
The DNA here is from genome assembly GCA_958295605.1 of Ajuga chamaepitys. Taxonomy (NCBI): domain Eukaryota; kingdom Viridiplantae; phylum Streptophyta; class Magnoliopsida; order Lamiales; family Lamiaceae; genus Ajuga; species Ajuga chamaepitys. Next base: position 20,160,617 of record OY282506.1, on the reverse strand, counting down.
AAATATTAGAAAATCATAAACTTATTTTAAAAACATATGAAAATTACGTAAAAATTAGAAAAATATTTTTTGAAATTCTAAAATTCATTTAAACTATCATAAAATTAACTGCAAGTGTTACTTGAAAAAAAATCATAAAAATTGAAATATTTATAAAATTAAAATAATTAAAAAAAATTAATTATTTTAAAAGAATTTTAAAATTTTAAAATTTCTAAATTAAAAAAGTCAACTTATCTTATAAAATTAGATTATCTTAAAAATTTATTTTCTAACTTCTAAATAATTTTTTATATGGTTCATAAATTTCTTTAAAATTTTATAAAAATTCCAAAATTTTGAAAACTAATTTTTCTAAATGTAATATTTCAGTTACTTTTATGATATTTTAAATAAATTTTAGAATTAATGTTTTTTACATAAATTTCAGATTTTTTAAATAATTTTATAATTTTTAAATATTTTTGTAAGTCTAATGGGGTCAAAAGTGAGGTGGTTGGGACCAAAATACAATAAACACATGTCCAATGGTACCAAAACTGCAAAACTCTTGAAGTTATGACATCACACTAATGGTCATGTGCGAAACACGTGACTGATTTCCGTCAATCACAAATAGCTGAAAAAAATTGGGACCACTTTTACTGAAGTGTCGGGATTATTTATGCTAAAAATTGACGTTTGGGATTGAAAGTGCAACATTTGAAATTAATGAGGTCAAAAATAAGAGTATTGGGACTAAAATAAAATTGTCCGATGTCCAATGGAAACAAAAGTGCAATTTTCTCTAAGGAATACACTATAAAAATATTCCAAACTTATTACCAACAATAATAATTTCCATGCGCAGGTCAATGATCCTATACATGATAAGGGTTGGGACAAATTCATGATACAGATCTATGATCCTTATGAGATGCCAAGGTAATGAATTATTATAAAACAGTGTTTGCAGAATAGTACTCCTACATAATAAAATTGTGTAGCTTCGTGGTGGTAAAGGGATTTGTCCACGCTTAAGCATGTTCATAGTTTATTTTGATAGACTTAAAAAACACCAGTTGAAGTAGGAGATGTATATACTAAATATTGTTTAACCCAAGCATGTGATATAATATTGATAGAATATGGAAATCAGTAATACTTATTTAAGAGAGAAAGTGTAAACTGGAATATAAGAAATACTGGAAAAATAAATTTGATTTTCTTAGAATCCAAATAACCGAGATGGAGTGTGGAGAAGATTTCAATGGCAACAAACATAAACACAAAGTAACTGCTCCTTTGCTATGTTGACAGGAGACTCATTTTGTGCGAGTGAGTCAATAATAATAGCCTTGCACCGGTCTATATATGACATCTCAGCTCCCTTAACAGCCTGGAGATTCATCACCACGCATGATTATGATTTGCAGGATCATGCAAATCTAGGGGGATGGGCTTGATATTAAGGGGAGGAGAATATGTTGTAACATAATCTGCAAGATTATGGAGATTTTATTCAACTTTTAAACGGGGAAACGGATGCAGAAATTAAGGGCCCTAACTCTCGGGGAAATACATCTGTAACTGATAATTGCGTCAGTTTAGTTTAGTTTAGTTTTAGTTTAGTTTAGTTTAGTTTAGGTTTTAGGTTTAGTTTAGTTTATATGCGATGGCCTAGAGAGACTACTGAAATTAGAAAGGATTTTGAGTGGGAAAAACTATCTAATACTATTTATTGAGGGTTCTATTTTATTATATAGTAAGATACTAGATGTTCGCCCGTGCGATGCACGGGAAGAATATTAGAATAATAATAATGATGATGATGATGATGATGCTGCTGCTCCAATATAACTAAAACACATTATAAAACGTACATAATTCATAGTCTAGCTTAAATATAAAATAAATATATGGAAAAGTCTCTATAATGATGTGTCATTTTGTGGGCTTTTTTTATTAATCCATCTATATAGGTAGATGTCTTATCGAAATTTTGAGAAAAAAATATAGGCATGAGTTGTGGAAGTTCTATTTCACTATTTACTCTCATCTACTAATCAAGAAAACAATTCTCTCTTCATTCTTTTTCTTTATTAACTTAAAATTAATATGTTCCCCATGCATTGCACGAGACAATTTTTTTTTTTTTAAATTATGGCTCAGTAACTGCAATGCTTTTTTCAAAGTTAAAAAAATGTACTCCCTCCGTACCGGCCAAATTGTTCTACCTTGGCTGGGCACGGAGACTAACAAAAAGAAGACTTTGTGCAATCTTTGACTTTTTCAAATGTGGGGATTAAAAGTAGAGATTTTGAGGGTGGAGATTGTGAGAAAATTTGCAATTTATGGGATTGGGCAATTAGCTTGAGACAAACAAATATGGCAAGTTGGACAATTAGGCCAGGACGGAGGGAGTATCATATATTCAAACATCAAATATTGATATTTCTTTTATTATTTTGTGTGACTTCTTCTTCAGGTTATTTTAAATTATCTCTTGAATGCGTTCTTTTATAGCTAAAAGGATAACAATGAAATTCGTCAGGGATAAATGGATGTATATATGTAAGAAGGGACAAACTCATATATATTAAGAGTATCAATGAGAAATATTAGACAAAATTACGTATAAAAAATATAAAGATTATTTAAAATGTAGAAAATAATTTTTAAGAAAATCTAATTTATGAAATATGTATAATTTTAAATTCAAAAATTTTAAAATTATGAAATCCTTCTAAAATATTTAAAATTTAAAATATTTAAAATTTATAAAAAAAAAACCTCAATTTTTATGAAAAGTAATTTTTATGAATAACATTTTTCTGGTCATTTATATTTTAAATGAAATTTCAGAATTTAATAAAAAAAATTAGATTTTTTAAATTATTTTATGATATTTAAATATTCGTTCTTTCTCGCCGGAGGTTGCGAATTGATAAATCCGCAGAGTATAAGCTGCTATTTGATAAAAATAAAAATAGTTTAGGCTTAAAACGAAAAAAAAAAAAAAAATCTTGCATATTTCAGAGTGCAAATTGATATTAACCATTTTTTATGTATAAATTCTTTATTTATTTGTTTATTTTTGTCTTACAACTTAATGTTTAATAATGTCATAACCTTAATACGAATCTTAGACTATGTTTGGTTGGGGTTGGTCGAACCCCTAATGGCTTGGCCCAACCCCTCCTTATGTTTGTTTATACAGGTTGACCCAGCTACCTCAAACCACCACAAATTTTAATACCACTTTAATCATTAAATCAATCATAATTAACAAATTTTTACACATATCACATCACATTTTACAACTAAAAATTATATTCGATGCTACGACCACTACCCAACCACCCAAACAAACATCATTTTTTTACTCTCCTAGCCACTAACTCTAACCACTATTCCCAGCCAACAGTACTCCAGCCACCCCAGCCCCAACCAAACATGCCCTTATATTCTCATGCCATTAAAAATGATAAGTTGTATTCAATAATATATATATATATACACACACACACATATACACACATTTGTTAAGATCTGCTTTAATAGATATAACAAAATGTATTTCTCTTTATGTGAATTATAATAAACAAATGTCAAACTACTGTTAACTATATGAGCAGTTTCTACCACAACAATCGTATAAGTTTTGTAAATATTAAAAAATACGACTTACTCCAACTATAACTCGAACCATTGCATTATTTATTTATTTTTCAAGAGATATATTTGATGATTAGATTGATTGTAAATATTCGTGATAAAAACTTTACAGTTTTAGTAACTTTAATTATACGTACACGTAATAATGATTTAATTTTTTAATTTCGGCAAGTCTACATTATCGTTAATAATATAAAAATTATTATTTATATTTATAAGATAACATGCCGCGCATTGCGCAGGAATATAACTAGTCCATAATAAGAGTGAGACTTGGGTGCATAAGATGCACAATAGTGTTATTATACACTCTAAATCGTAAAACCCGAAAAAAAACTCTAAAAAATCCTAAAAACTCCTAAAAACCCGAAAAAACACTAAAATCATAAATCCTAAAAACCTAAACCTTAAAAAACCTAAGCCCCTAATGACAACTGCTTGCAGTTGACTAGATTGAGATTACGCCGCAATCTTATCTTTGGTGTCATTTGGACGGACTTACTCCTTCCAAATATGTCTGTGTTTTAATGGCGTTTTCTCTTTCTTCATCTCCCACTGACTCTCATCTGATTCCCCTTGGCTCCATATTGTGAATAAATGTTATTGTTGTGCAGGTTCTACTTCCTGGCAGAAGGAGACTATACCTCACTTGTTCTTTCAGGGCAGCGAGGTCCAATCGTTTTTGGATTACTTTATGGCGTGATTTGGGGTGGAGGTTTCTTTAACCTTTGATCTTTTCCTCTTCCTTGATTTTTTCCTACATATGACAACTGCACACTCGGAGCACACAACTTTCAATATTCTTTATTTGACCCGTTGGTTCACCTGGACCTAAAGGAATAATGCAAAACATAGAAGTAGAGCTTTTTTATTTTCTCACATTGTTTTGCAGGTAGAGTGACATCTGGCGTTGCTCCTCTCGAGCAACCGTCTGCCCCCGGGACTTGACGGGTTGCACCTCTGCAGCCCATTTCCCCCACAACACCGCCACATCTCCAGCCCCTATCAAACCACCTATTATGGTTCGGTGGAGAGCTCTTGAACCCCCTTTGGTCAAGCTCAACACCGACGGATCTTTCTTCTACGACACGGCTTCGGCTGCTGCTGCTGGTCTGATTCGGGGTCCCACTGGCGATCTAACTCGGGCGCTTCATCAGTCACTTCGAGCTTCTATGCCTGAAGGCTCAACATCAACGGATCTTTCTTCTACGACACGGCTTCGTCTGCTGTTGGTGGTCTGATTCGGGGTCCCACTGGCGATCTGACTCGGGCGCTTCATCAGTCACTTCGAGCTTCGATGCAGAGCTTCAAGCATTGGCAATAGGACTTACCCTCCTTGATGATGATGTCTCTCACATCTGGATCGAGATGGATGCAGCGGTGGTGGTCACGCTTCTCACCTCGGGCAAGATTGGATCTTGGTAGGTCTCTCGCTCACTTACATGGGTACGGGGCTTGTTGAGAGACCAGACTGCCCTGATTACCCACATCCACCGAGAGGGTAATCGTTCAGCGAACACTCAGCCCCTCATCATCTACACTCTGGCGACTGTTTCTCTTTATCTTCCATTAATGGTTCGCATGGATTAGCTAGGCTACCCTTGCTTTCGCTTTTGTTAGTCTTTTATTATTAGTTTGTTCTCTATGTCTATACTTATGATATTACTTTGGTCCCCCCGTTTTTGTGGCTCCACCCTCTGTTTGAGCCTAGCTATTTTCCTCTGTTTTTTTCCTCTCTTTCCGACCGCCTTAATTTGTCAGTTGGTCAGGTTTGGAAGAAACCCTTGTCATTTTCCTCTACTTTGGGATTTTGGGGACTTTGGGCGTATTTCCCCCCGATTTTGGAACTTTGTGCACTTTTGACTCAAGTCCTTGTATCTTGGTTTGGACTTCATTTCTCTTGATTTTTTTATACACAGGTTGGGACCGGGCCTTAATCTCACTCTATACAGGTGTTTCTTAAAAAAAAAAACACTCCCTAAAAATCCCTAAAAAGTCATTAGGCGTATAATAAAATTTATTGTGCATATGATGCATGCAAGTTTTACCCCATAATAAAGGCCATGTTTGGTTGAACCCAAAATGATTGGCCCAAACAAAAACCTATATTTGTTTAAAAGTTTTCCCCAATCCACATATTGTAGGGGTTGGGGGCAGAGAAAGACCTCTTTCTCTCTCAACTCTCTTTCTTCCATAACCACATCCGTCTCCCTCTCTCTTTCTCTAAAGCGGTTTAACGAGGGGTTTTCAGATAAAGCTAAGAAGAATAAACTTTTCAAGTGTCTTCATAAATGATCTAAAGACAACCAACCACAAACGGGAGAAATTAGCCTCCATGGAGGCTGGAGGTGAAAAAAATTCAAACATAACGAACCTTAAGTCACCAAGCCGGCATAAAATAGAGTTTCTTAATTGAATATAAAGAACTTCGCACAAAAAAAGTGGTGGGGGAGACGGAGATCGTCGGCAGGTGCAAGAATGGAGCCCTTATTATATGTTCTGGGGGCGAACCGAAAAATTCCTCGAGCAATATTCCGACAGTAGAGATAGATATGGTTTAGAGAGAAGCGGAGATGTCAATCATGTCTCCTTCCATAATTTGCGATTACAGAATGGCTCCGTTTGTTTATGGTTGGGCCAATCCGTTGTGGATTGTGCCCAACCCAACATGTGTTTGTTTATGGATATTGAACAATATATTATCCTCAATCTTCTTACACACATCATTAATTAAACTTAATTTTTAATACAACTTTAATCAATAATCAATCATTCTTTAACTACCTCTTACACACATCATAAATCAAACTCAATTGCCAATACACATTTATTCAATAACCAATCATTTTTAACTAACTCTTACACACATCATCAATCAAACTCATTTCTCAATACAACTTTAATCAATAATCAATCATTCCTTAATAACCTCTTACACACATCAAATCACATTTACCACCTTTTATAATATAAATCAACTCCAACTTAATCTCCAACCACATAAACAAACACTCATTTATTTACCACAACCTACTAATTCCACTTTATTCTCCACAGCTAACAGTACTCCAGTCACCTACGGCCATAAACAAACAGGGCCAATGTAAAATGTCTTATCATAATATTTTCTACAATATATTACTTAGGGGATGTTTCCAATTTCTCCATAAAAACGTTGCTTATACTTTTAAAGAAGTAACTAATATAAGTGATTATAAAAACTAATAATTTTAAGCTTGTAGCTGCCCCAAATTAGCTTAAATTTAAGCGGTAATTGTGATTAGCAAACACTTTTTTCAACTTCTTTTAAACTATAAGTTCAAAAGTACTTATTTTAAGTTTTTGCAAATATTTCAAGAGTGAATCCCAAATCATAATTAACGGTCCCTCCATCCATCACATTAAAAAGAAGCTTTATTTGATGGATGAGCAACTTTTTTCTATTAATTTAGTGAAAATAGTATCTTTTAAAAAAATATACATTTTTGTATATACAACTAATTTTATTTGTTAACTCTCTTACTCAACCACATGTAGATTCCTTTGAATTTTATTGTATATCACAATCCTCTTTTTATCAATAATTATAGATGACAATGTTTTAAAGGTTGCAATTTTTTATGTAATTACTTGTAATTTATTTATCTGGTTTGCTATAATCATGTATTTCATATTTATTTGTCTGGCCGCCCCTAAAATACACCCGTGAAGAACTCCAACTATAACTAAAGTCTAATTTATTTTGCTAAATTAAAAATTAAATTCTAATTTTACAAGTTCATAATTTTCTCTCTTGCTAAATTAAAAAAAAAAAAAAAGTCAAAATTACATTTATTAATCATGGCTATTTCTGCGATTAACTCTTATATTATTGTAGAGGTGGTAATTTCGGGTCCGGACCAGTATGCTAGACTAGTGTCATATCTCTGGTTGGATTGAGGCCGTCCAAAATTGTATCGAATAAAAATTAGTGAACAAAACTTGATTCATCCTCCTAAATGACACTATATTTTTTAGGCTCAGACCACAGTTCATCAAACTCCTAGCTTTTTGAATTGAGCATGTTGAACACGATTGTATTTCAAAATTCGGATTAGGGGTGTAAATGAGTCGATCAAAGTACTGACAATCTGTAGAGAAAATGTTAATGAAGATGTTAATAAAAGTATTAATTTAATGTGTAGCTGTAGAGAGAATATCAATGATGTGGCAGAATAATATTCTTAGATCTAATAATGGGTAATAAAGGGTGTAGATTTGTCAAAATCCATTGAAATGCACCATTCTCAACTCTAGAGAGAGAGAGAGATAGCAGTTGATTTAGAACCATGATTTCTTGTTTTGGAGAAATAAAAGAACATCAGAGCATGATTTAGAACCATGATTTCTTGTTTTGGGGAAATAAAAGAACATCTAATTAATTATGTTAAATTAAGTAAATATATTTACAAAATTAACTTTTGAAATTAACTTAAAATATTAATATCAAAGGGAAAAAAACAAAAATATTAGTTTTATCATTAAATTAATCATTAATAACAACCTCTTGCACACATCACATTACCTTTTATAGTTAAATAATATATCCAACACTACAAGCACTTCTACAACCACCAAACAAACACCACATTTTCACTTCCCCAGCAACTTGCCTCAGCCAACAGTATCCAAGCCACCCCCAGCCCTTACCAAACATATATACCCAACATTTTCATTCAAGAGTTAACTGCAAATCAAATCATGAATGTTGAAATATCGGAGTTTGTGCACGTGTGCCACTTTAAACAGAATGACTTATAAAGGAATAAGTATCAATTATATAAGTGTGTTCTTGTAAAGTAAGAACTTTAATGAGAACAGAAGTAACACTTTGTATGTTTAAAATTTTCGAGGAAGAATCCCTTCTTCCTCTCAGGCTTATTATAAGTAGGGGTGGTTCGGTACAGTATACTGTACCGAATTACTCATATCGTTACCGTACTGAAATTTTTGGTACGCCAAAAATCCATACCGTTACCGTACCGAAAATTTGGGTATACCAAAATTTCGGTATGATATCGGTAAATACCGATATCGTATCATTGATTTTGGTATACCGAAATTTCGGTATACCGAAATACCGAACTAACAAAATACCGAAAAAAATTCGGTATACCGAAAATACCGAACTTTTTTTCGGTATTTCGGTATTTTTAGATTATCATACCGTTATCGTACCGAAAATTTCCGGTACGGTATCATACCGTACCGAAAATTTCCGGTACGGTATACTGAAAATTTCGGTATTTTCGGTAATTTTTTGATACGGTATGTGCGGTATTTCGGCATTTTGGTATTTTTTCCCACCCCTAATTATAAGAGAAGTATTACAATTTGAACTTAAAGAACTTTTAAGACTCTCCTAAACAACCTATACTGTGCTTACTTTCCCTAGCAACGTGTCCGACTTTCTGGTCTCCAAGTTGGACTTTCTGGTGCAGGGAATCCCTTTTTACTGCACAAAAGAAGTTCTCCCGAACTATTTGGGTCGGGCCAACGACGTTAAAAAATGTGCTATTTGGAAGGCAACCCATACTTTTTTTTTTTTTTCAGTACTTCATTTCTATTCATTTGGTAATAGTATAATTACTTTTGCATAGTTTCTTTCTAATGTAAATTTCAGGCAAAAATTGTCATTGAGATAAAGAAGGTTAGAGAAGACTTGGCTCACCTTGATTAGAAAAAAAAAATGCAGCACTCGTCCTCCCATTGACCTGGTGACCTTCTACTACTACTTTACTGCAATCCTCTTTTTATTTATTTTTATGTGCTTATGCGAGATGATTGAAAATTAAGTGTAGGGGGTTTAACTGCGCATGAAATAGTTATCTATGGTTTGAATCATCACATTTTGTATTGCATATAGATTGCATTCTAATATCTCTTATAGTTTTACACGTTTACTTTACTGTTAAAAAACACACCAAAAAAAAAAAAAAAAAAAAAAAAAAAAAAAGAGAAAGAGAAAGGAAAGAACTTGTGATGATGATACGAGAGTTGTTCTGATAATGGGTTACTTCATTGTGCTTGAGTAGAAGAAGCTATTATGAGTGGTTAAATAAAATAAATTCTGGTTAAATTTACTGAAGTTGGATACCTCCGAAATTTTGTGGAAGGATAGCATTGTGTCTGAATTATATCTGTGATTGAGAATTGGTTTGTCAAGTGTACTTATAATAATTATTGTTTGTTACAGTTTGTCTATTTTCCAAATAAATGGGTTTCATGAATTTGGATTTTGATTTTTATATTTCCTATTTTCCCCCTCATTTTCTTATTATAACCATATCAATTATGTTTCACAATATCCACACAGTGGGATGTAACATATGGGCATACAAGGAAGAAGGAAATAATGTTTGCAATATTTGTATCTGTAAATCCATAGAAGCTATGCCGAAGTAATTCATTCTAAATTTTGTTAAGACTAGAAATTAACACATTAGCTAAGAGCTATGCTTTAGTTTATAATGAATGTCATAAACATATGGATTTGAAAAACTGAAAATTATAGACATTTCACTAAGCTATAATAAATCTCTATAGTTTAATTGATCGGACCAAATTCTTAACTCAATTTCTAACGTGTCCTTTATTTATTATTGTTGTTGTTGTTGTTGTTGTTGTTATATTTATTTATTTAATTTATTTATTTTTTTTATTAATTAGTGACTTTTTCACCCTATATATGATAAGTTGGAATTTACACTTTTGAAAATATGAATTCCCAATTTGCATCTCATAATTATAGTACAATCTTCAATGAAAATCTACCAAACTAAGTTGTCTATTTAAAATGTGGAAGACAGTGTCAAATCAACCCGGAGAAATTTAATATAATTAAAAATTAAAAAAATATTTAACCATTATAATGCAAATTATAAAATGATATAATAATGCGTCATGCCATGAATTAACGAAAAAGAATTTAGGCCACGATTGAGAAAATTGACTAATATGTTTGAATTCGACTTGGTTTCATGGCAAGAAATCATCAATTGAATTTATATACTTAATAATAAATATTTGTAAACATTATAATTAAAGAAATTGTTGTTGATGTATGAATTTTATTAGCCTCAAAAAGTCATATGGTAAATAGATAAACTATAGATTATGTTTCTAAGATGAAAAAAATCGTTAGAATTACCTAATACATTAGAGATAAATCTAATGTACACAACCAGGATGCAAGAACCAAGGAAAAAGAAGGATGTATAAAAGAAAAAAAAAATGATAGAAGAAGAGAAATCATATAAGCAACAAGAAGAACAAAACAACAAGAAGGAAAAACAAGAAAAACATCAAACAACAATGCACCACAAATGAAACTAAATTAACAAGAGGATAGAAAAAGAAAAGCGAAAGACAATTCACCATCGAGAAAAGTATTGACGACAAAACAACAAAGGGGCAAAAGAGATTTTTTTACGAAGATTGCATTATAATGAAAGTGATGGCGAAGTGATACTTAGGCAATACATTACCAGGACAAGGAAGGATACACGACACCTCCAAAGAGAATAAAGTAACAGTTCTAAATTTCTCCATCAATAATTTAATAGAGCCTAAAAATTCTTATATACTCCTATTGTAACTTTTGAGTTGTTTATTTTAATTTAGTTTTGTGTACGAGGCATAAAGTAACTTTGTGAAAACATTACGTATTTTTATTATTTTCTTTAGAGCTTGTTATTTTTAGAATTATATAAGGATTTGCAATTTAGAACTGCAATTGACAGTATAATATGTTTTTGCACCGATCTATAAAATAATATGTTTTTTTTAAATATATATATATCCAAAAAAAAATTGATAAAACAGCGAACATGTACAACGCACGTGACCGTCGTTAGCAGTAAAAAAAGATAAAAGAGAAAAGAAAAAAAAAAGGGAAAAAAAGAAAAAAAAAATTGAGAATAAAGGGAAAAAGAAGCATACTTGACGAGTCATTGATCATTTGCGGGGAAGTTTGGATTGCGGTGCCCTTCCACTATTAGGTTTATGGGGAGATTTTGATTTTAGCCCAGAATTTATATGTTTCTTGAATTAGAAAAGTACGATTGCACTTCTTCCCACCAAAGATGAAAAACTCATATGTGATTAGTGAAGTGTCTTAGCAAGTAAATTTCCTGTGTTTAACCCCTTGTTCGCTTTAGTTCTAAGTTGCTTGATGACAATCAACAATTTAAGTTTGGGGGATTTGATTAGTAGAAAAATACATATTATTTAAACTGTTTAAAATGTGTTTTTATCGCATTTTATTATAACATATTTGTTATTTTTCTACTTATGTGTATTTTGTTACCAAATACTCCAATTGTTGAATTTTCATGTTAAATGCAGTGGATTTGGAGTGGCTTGGACTTTATGGAATGAGTTTGGGCTGAGAGATGGACAAGAGAAGATATTTCGGCTCGAAAAGAAGAAATAAGTCAACATATTGGATCTATTGGATGATCCAATGCTGACCCATGAAGCCAATAGCTTTCCAACTCAAAGGCCCATTAACTATTTGAAGCCTTGGCCCATAAAGTTTATAACCTAATCATTAGGTTTGTCTTATAAGAGGAGAATCACATCCAAGAAGAATTGACAGAAATCAGAAGAGAGTCCGGGGGACGAAAATTCTGAGAAGGATATCCTAGAGTCCAGGGAAGAACATCAAGTCCTTAGAGTTTGCTTTAAATTTCTTTTACTATTTCTCTTTCTTTCAATCTTAGTTTCATGATTCATAGCTAGTTTCAATTTTACCAGTTCGAAGGGATGTTGAACCTAGCTCTTTATTTATATTGAATGATTTGTAATTGTTTATTTTTGTCTTTTTCGTAGTTTATTCGTGTTACTCGGTTAGATTGTTTATGATACATTGATAACTTGATTTGATGGGGCCCATCAGGTTAGGTTGTTGATATATCTATCGGTAGGGTAAGATCTCAGTCCATAATTGTTATGGCTTTATATTCACGAGTAACAAATAATAATTAATTCATTAGGGGTAACACGAGTCTAGGTCATCCGAATCGAGCTCGTGAATTTGAAGTCTAGTATGTCTTGTCTTCTTGGTAATTAAAGAGTTTAATGAATTAAACCTTGTTTCTAGGTTGTTTGATTGTATATGGTTAACTAGAGAGCTTGTTTTAGTTAACTAAACTTAGACGATTCGGGTTGGCAGAGCTTGTTGTCAACCTATAGAGAATCACGGGGTAGATTGAGAGAGGCATTTAATTATTTAGTAAGGATTAAGAGTAGGGGATATTAAACTGAGAATTGGTGCTTTCTTATATTGACTATTTTTACTTGCATTGGCTTTTTCAATCACTATTTGTTAGATAGGAAATTAGTTTAATTAGATTATAATTTCAAATCAATCTTCCCTATTAACTTTTGTTTGTTTAGTAATTAATAGTAGGAACTTGATTAATTCATCTGTTCCATATGCGATCGACCCTTACTTGTCACTACTACTAGTGTAAAGATAGGATAAGGAAATTGATTTAATTTTGCGTGCCTCGACATCACATGCACTTCTCCAAAGTCAAAACCTGCAAGCTAAAGCAGAAGGAAAACATGAAAACAAAGGTGAAGTAAGGCGAAATGATCAGGGAAGGAGGAAGAAGAAAAGATGAAACCCTCGAGTAGACAAAAGGAAAACCTAGGACGACATTTTAGTTTTATATTAAGGAGCGATAGGTGAGAGAAGTGTTGTTATAACTAAACCGGAGATTAAATCGGAATTGCCACCTGTTGGCAGTTCACTGGTCGGATTGTTGGGACCGACGGTTCAACAGAATAACTGAAGATCACCTATTTTTATTTTTGTGGTAATAGATATTATTACAATATCATCATTCACACAATGCATCCAAGCAATCAAATGAGAAGATGATGAGATCTTGCCAAATATATTCGATGAAAGGAATCAGTTTAAACAGGTTTACCAAAGAAGAAAGGGTTCGAAGAAAGTTTGACGACCAGAAGAAAATTTGGCTGCTGATTTGTGATTTGCATAATTTACGTTAATTAGTTGATTAGTTATTTGATTTGATTTATTGACTTTCTTATTTGGGTTAGTGGCCTATGGGCCGTAGATTTAGCTTGGTTGTTTTATTTAAATATTGTTAAGAAGAATGTTTAGGTTTATGCAGAAATTTGATCAGAGTATTGCTCTTTACAGCATTTACGCTGGTTACTAGTTAATTCGTGTATTTATTCGAGTTTTCTAGAATACCTCGTCAAGAGGTTTCATCAATTGGCCTCAGAGCCAGGGTGATATTTACGACTTTCGCGCGCAATAATGGTTTCGAACAAAAAGCGTTTCGAAAACCTAGAAACAGCGATACGAAGGTTGAGCAAAACGGTGCAGACGGTATCACTCCGTATTGACGATCGCGAGCAAGCGAATAATCGAGATGGGGATTACCGTAGACGGCCTCGGGGCACACGCAACATTAGCCCTAGTCTAGGCGAGGCCGTTTTCTCGGTCGCGGACAGCGTTATGAGCCCGAACACCACCGGGAATTGAGCCCGAACCATGATCATTGTGACAGACCACGCAGGAATGACACAGAGGACAATTCGTTCGCCAATCTGGGGCCGTTCTATCTCGACAGATCAGAATCTGAGAACCAAGAAGACGAGGAAGAATCCGACGCGTCAGAAATGGGATCGGAACGATCGGTAGTGAGTCGCCATAGGAAAAAGGCAGCCGATCATAGACCAAAGGGAATCCGTCTGGATTTCCCTAAATTTACGGGTGACGAACCATGAGATTGGCTCGATAAAGCGGAACAATACTTTGACATCCAAGAGGTTCGCAAGAAGGATTGGGTGCGAATTGCTTCATACTATTTTGAGGGAGAAGCGCGCCAGTGGTGGAGGGGGGTTGAATTGACCAACCTCGGATATGAGATGACGTAGGAAGAAGTTAAGGGCGAGCTACTGAGCCGGTTTGGATCCGCGCAAGATGAAGACGCGAATGAGATGATAAGCATGGTTAAACAAACCGAAAATTTCCAGGATTTCCTGCGAGAGTTAAAGAGAGCCATGAGTCGAGTACATCATTGGCCGGCTAGCGCTCTTTTTGGGGTCTTCATGACGGGTCTTAAACCCGAAATTACCGTCGAACTGAAAATGTGGAAACCGGAGACCCTCCGCGAAGCCATAAATTTAGCAAGAAGGAAGGAGGAACAACTACGTTTAGCCAAGGGAACGGGTAACCTGATTAGGCCCCTCTTGGGCAGCAACCGATTCCAGGCTCGACCGAGTGCAGCGGGACCGAGTGCGAATGGTATGGTCACGGGCCAGAAGATACCGATGAGCATGGCGGGAGCAACGAACAAAAATCGAAGGAGACAGGCCAGGTTGTGCTTTACTTGTAACGAGAAATATACCTGGAATCATGTTTGTGCAAACCAACGAACGATGAGCCTCATCATAGAAAATGTAGAAGAAGCGTAAGATAAATATCAGACCCCGCCGAAGTTTGATGAAGAGCCGACAGAACAAAGTGAGGACGGAGAACCTATATTGTCCTTCAACCAGTTGGGAGTCGGTCAGACGGCGAACAGTTTGGAATACGAGGGACACATTGGGAAACAGCCAGTAAAGATACTTGTTGACAGCGGAGCATCACTTAACTTCATTGACAGGAGACTCGCTCACTATTTACGACTAGAACCTGTACAAAACGGGGAGTCTTACAAGGTAACATCGGCCAGTGGTCATATATACGCGTGTGACACTAAGTTTGAGAAGATACTAGTGGTGATCCAGGGGATACAGTTTCAAAGTACGCTGTTCGAGATGCCTCTCTCGCAACATGATGTTGTGTTCGACTTGCCGTGGTTACGCACAATCAACCCATTATCATTAGACTGCAAGGAGCTTTCGGTTCGTTTTTGGCTGGGAGAGGACGTGGTATTACTAAAAAGAATCGGCTACAGTCCCTTCCTAACTATGGGAGAAAGGATGCTACCACGAAAGAGGGCAAGGGAGGGGCATTCTATATGTTGACGTCCCCTAGCGTGAGTAATGAAGGAGAGTCAGAAGGATCAAACCCAGGGTCGGCCATCGAAGAGCTGCTAACCGGATTCCCCGAAGTCAGCCGTCCGTCGAACACGCTGCCCTCTCGGCTCGATTTGACTGGTCGACGAATCAAAACCTGTCAACGTACCCCCTATAGGTATGCACATTTTAAAAAAGATGAGATTGAGCAGCAAGTTGATGAGATGATGAAAAACGGGCTGATCCAATACAACACGAGTCCATTTTTGTCACCCGTGCTATTAGTAAAGAAGAAGGATGCAACTTAGCGATTTTGTACCGACTATCGGGCATTGAACACAGCGATCGTCAAAGATCGATTTCCAATACCCACTATGGAGGACATGCTCGATGAGCTACATGGAGCATCTTACTTTTCAAAGCTGGATTTGCGAGCAGGATATCATCAGATACGTATGCACCCGGATGATATACATAAGACCGCGTTTAGAATGCACAGTGGTCACTATGAGTACGTGATCATGCCGTTCGGGTTGAGTAATGCCCCATCCACGTTCTAGGCTGTTATGAACCATATCTTCCGACCCCATCTGCGAAGGTTCGTACTTGTATTTTTTGACGATATTCTCGTTTATAGTCACGATTGGGAATCACATTTGGGTCATTTGCGTAAAGTGTTGAGCATATTGCAAGAGAATCAGTTCGTTATCAAACAGTCTAAGTTTTTTTGGGATACGCGAGGTTGAGTACTGGGGCCATTTCATTTCGGGCGGAGGGGTGCGAGTGGACCCTCGAAAGATCGAGGCCGTTCGCGATTGGGCAGAACCGACCAATGTAACTGAATTGCGGGGATTTCTAGGCTTGGCGGGTTATTATTGAAAATTCTGTCCGAAATTTGGGGAGATAGCGAGGCCCCTGCATAACCTCACTAAGAAGAATAAATTCTGTTGGAGTGAGGAGACTCAAATGTCGTTCGATCGCCTCAAACATGCCATAAGTTCAACTCCGGTCTTGGAATTGCCTAACTTCGAGGATGATTTTGTGATCGAAACCGACGCTTTCGGCCTCGGCATAGGAGCGGTTCTTACTCAAAACAAGCGTCCCATCGCTTATATGGCTGAATCGAAGAAAGGATGGTTAGTATATGAGAAAGAAATGTTGGCAATCTTAGAGGCAGTACGTACGTGCAGACAATATTTGCTGGGCCGTAAATTTCGAATTGTAACGGATCAGAGGAGTTTAAGGCATTTGTTGGACCAACGCATTACAACTCCGGAGCAACAAAAGTGGATCGCAAAATTGGTTGGTTTTAACTATGAGATTGTGTACCGCCCGGGAAAAGAGAATGGCGCGGCTGATTCACTTTTGAGGAGACCTATCAGCGAGACACCGACGGCTTCAGCCGAAGCATCAGCAAATTCCATGACGGTCACTACGCCGTCGATGGATATTTGGAGTGAAATTGCGCAGGCTACCCGAGCTGACCCTGAGATGGGTCCCATGCTGCAGCAGGCCGGACAGTCGGATCACGAGAGTGTCGAAACTAATGGGTTCGAAGTCAGGCAGGGGTATCTTTCGAAAAGGGGAATTATTTGGCTACCAAAAGGTGTGGTACGGAACCGATTGATACACGAATTTCATGCGTCGGCTTTTGGTGGTCATTCCGGGATATTTCTCACTTTCAAGCGAATATCCGCATTGTTCTATTGGCGCAAATTAAAGAAAGATATCACCGCCTATGTTCAAGCTTGCGACATTTGTCAACGTAAAAAAGTGGACAGTCGCTCACCGGCGGGCTTGTTAGCTCCCTTACCCATATCGACTCAAGTTTGGGCGGATATATCGATGGATTTTATCACCGGGCTGCCCCGTTCACGAGGGAAGGACACTATCATGGTCGTAGTGGACAGATTGTCCAAATATGCGCACTTCATTGCTTTGAGTCATCCATATACAGCCCGTGACATAGCCGATTTGTTTGTAATGAATGTGGTCAAGCTGCATGGACTGCCCCACTCTATCGTATCCGACAGGGATCGTATCTTCGTGAGCAAGTTTTGGTAGGAGTTGTTTAAACTACAAGGCAAGATGTTGAAAATGAGTTCGGCATACCACCCTCAAACGGATGGTCAGACGGAGGTAGTGAATCGATGTTTGGAGCAATATTTGTAGTGTGTTACGTCGACTAAACCGAAGGAATGGGAGAAATGTTTGGGATGGGCAGAATATTGGTACAACACGACATTCCAGCATTCAATCGCTATGACTCCGTTTGAAGTCGTCTATGGGTCGAAAACCAGTCCCGATTCCCTTTCATGAAGCTGGGTCGACGGCCGTCCATGAGGTCGACGTCAGCTGATAGAGCGTGATCACCTGCTGCACCAGCTACGATTCAATCTTAAGAGTGTACAAAACCGAATGAAGCAATATGCGGACGCCAAACGTCGGCCGGAGGAATTTAATGTAGGCGATTGGGTGTATCTCAAATTACAACCATACCGCCAAGAGTCCGTTTTCAAATGGATAAATAAGAAATTGTCCAGCCGATATTACGGCCCTTTCCAAGTGCTGGAACGTATCGGGGAGGCTGCCTATCGCCTCGACTTACCACCAGGGGCGAAAATTCACTCGGTGTTTCATGTTTCGTTGCTCCGACGCTGCATTGGTGACGGGGATGTGGTACAGATGACGATACCCCCTTATTCGCCAGAGGGAATACCAGCTTTAGAACCACATTAAATTTTGGGGTATCGATGGGCGACGAAAGGTCGCCGCCATGTGCAGGAAGTGTTGATTCAATGGAAGTCCTTAGGCCGGGAGGACGCGACGTGGGAAAGTGTGGACGAGGTGCGAAAGAAATTTCCCGCACTTAACCTTGAGGACAAGGTTCATTTTGAGGGGGGAGATGATGAGATCTTGACGAATATATTCGACGAAAGGAATCGGTTTAAACAGGTTTACCAAAGAAGAAAGGGTTCGAAGAAAGTTTGACGACCGGAAGAAAATTTGGCTGCTGATTTGTGATTTGCATAATTTATGTTAATTAGTTGATTAGTTATTTGATTTGATTTGTTGACTTCCTTATTTGGGTTAGTGGCCTATGGGCCATAGATTTAGCTTGGTTGTTTTATTTAAATATTGTTGAGAAGAATGTTTAGGTTTAGCAGAAATTTGATCAGAGTATTGCTCTTTACAGCATTCGCGCTGGTTACTAGTTAATTCGTGTGTTTATTCGAGTTTTCGAGAATACCTCGTCAAGAGGTTACATCAATAGACAAGAAAAAAGAATTAATAATCATATTTTTTATTTGGGATAGAGGAACGACATTAGAAGAAATTGAAAAAAACAAATGCGGAGAATGAGATATGAGTTAGTACTTAGAATATTTTAAAGCTTCAAAGATATACAAAATAAATAGAAAGAAAAAGAAAAAAAATGAAAAAAGAACTGAAAAAATGAGAACGGTCCAGTTGCTGATTCGACTTTTACCGTCAAAATTGATTTTGTCTGGTTCCACCATCCAAACGGTTATTTGAAAGTTACAGACCCTATTTTATATATAGATATGGGTAAATTTACTCTTATTTTTCTTGTTTATGTAGAACACAACACGAATGCAGAATAACGAATGGGCAAAATAGTACACAAACCAAATGCAAAATTGGGAGCGACAGACACTTCATAAGTATTGGTCCAGTTTACTGTTTTCTTGTTTATTTAGAACACAAAACGAATACGAATGCGAAAAACGTGGTCGGCAGGATTCGAACCTGCGCGGGCAGAGCCCACATGATTTCTAGTCATGCCCGATAACCACTCCGGCACGACCACGAACATGTTATAACTTATGTTGTTTTAGTTATTATCATTTTAGTTTAATTTGTTTTCCCTCTTTATCTTCAATTCCAGTGGCAGTGAACAAGACTCAACGGCAGTGAGTAAGCTTCTCTTCCATGGTTCAGGTTTGCTACAATATATATGTGTTGCATTTTTAGCTGCATCGTCGTTGAAATTCATTTTCACCATTGACAACTTGAATTGTTAACTACCCTTTGCAAAACGTCTGTCATGACAACAAGCTTTATCGGTATCACTGTCTTTGCACATTTTTATTTCTTTGTAATCTTGCATTTGCGGGAACCCATCGTCCACATATTCAACTATTCATTTTAATTTTTTGTTTGATTTTTGTTACTGCGGTGCTTCGCGCTATGTCTCCAATCTTGCACGCCAGGTTTTTGATGAAATGCTATAGTCAATTATAGTTGTGCTCTGTGTCGATAAATGAAATGATTTTTTTTTCTTGCTTTCTTTTTGCATATGAAAATGATTTCTCTTTTTATATCAAATATGAGTTTTAGAATAGTGTAAGTTTGATGGGTACATGGGCTGGTGCTATACTACTGTGTTGGTGGCTTGAGCTTAGAAATTTAACTTTAAGTTGTGGTTTGTTTTGCAAGGTATACGTCATAATTAGCCTCCCTTTAGACAAATATGCCGAATTTAAAAATCATTACAATAAGTGTATAAGGAGCTTTAAGCACTTTTATTTAAAGATCCTAAATTGTTGCTCTCTTGATTGATTTCTTACTTGAATTTGGATTCAGTCTCAGTAACTATGCATGTCTCTAATGTGTTTGTAGGTAGATTCGTCATTTGAGATCTGAAGGGTGTGAAGATTGTTTGATATATGAAATGGCATTGACATTATTCAGGGGCTTAAGATCAAATTCTTTTCTATTGTTTCCGCCAGTTTATGTTGCTAGAAAACATGGTGTACTCTATTGCAGCATGCAAAGTGCACAAGCACAAACTGCAACACAAGAAAAGCAATACACGCAGTTAAATTCGCCAAAATCGAGATCTGAAAAACTGGAAGAAGTTTTGAAAACCTATGAGGCAGTCATAGGAATAGAAACCCATGTACAGCTTTCCACTCTCACAAAGGCCTTTTGCAGCTGTCCTTATAACTATGGTGCGCAACCAAACACTAATATTTGTCCAATTTGCATGGGATTACCAGGGGCCTTGCCGGTCCTCAACTCCAAGATTATAGAGTATGCCGTAAAACTTGGTCTTGCTCTAAACTGTAAACTTTCTCTTAGCTCGAAATTCGATAGGAAGCAATACTTTTATCCAGACCTTCCAAAAGGTTACCAGATATCACAGTTTGATATCCCGATTGCAACTGGTGGTTATATTGATGTTGATCTTCCTGTTGAGTTTGGAGGTGGACATAGAAAGTTTGGTGTCACCAGAGTTCATATGGAGGAAGATGCTGGGAAACTACTTCACACTGAAAATGGGGACTTCTCTCAGGAAATTACGATTCTCTTCTAATCAAGATCATCGTTTTCATTTCAAATTTACGATGCTTTAGTAATCATGTCATGATTTTCTTCTTTTAACGGTCATGATTTTCTTGTGATTCGTTCCTTCTTTTTAATCTGTCTGGCCAGCTTTTCTAATCTGATGTATGATATTTAAGTATGTATTCTTTGTCTTGAAAGAAATAAGAGGATTTTTTAGGATGTTGAGGACTCATTAGAGGAAGTTTGGGCAATAACTAGATATAGGGTGGCCTCCTGGATGGATGTCTGATGTAAATTAAGCATTGTACTAGCTTAGATGGATGTCTGATGTAAATTAATGATGGGAAACCTCTTCCCATGGATGTAATTCTTTAAGCTAGGGATAAAAGATTTTGTTTCTTATCAAAGGAAAGTATTCTTTGTCCATGTTGTACTTCACTGTGGTTGTAAGTTTTATTGTGGCAAGTTTTTCCATCTCTGATACTATTTGCTACCCATTCTTCAGTAATTTTGATGTCAATGATAGATATTAGGACCAAATACAAGTCTGAACTTATTGTTGCATTACGTTGTGGCTGTTATATATGTAGATGGATTACTTCTTCTATTTGTTAAATTAGATGATCTTTTATTTTTTATTTATTTTTCGGGTGGACAGGTTGACTTGAATAGAGCAGGAGTCCCGTTGCTTGAGATTGTCTCTGAGCCTGATATGAGAACAGGTATTGAAGCAGCAGAATATGCTGCAGAGCTACAGAGAATAGTTAGATATCTTGGAGTGAGTAACGGAAACATGCAGGAAGGATCTCTTCGTTGTGATGTCAATATCTCAATCCGTCCGATTGGGCAGCTGGAGTTTGGCACCAAGGTACATTATTCCTTCATTACTTCAGACTGCTTACACAATATTTGATGAGACTTTTGCCAAATTTCCTATATTCAATGACTTTAAGTCCTAGGATCATCCATACTTCTGGAGTACTTAATATCTGAGTTGTGTTGATGAAGCTAATTTTGATTAATAAGTGAATTGTGCTGCTTATATGGGAAACTTCACTGATTTGATGAAATCAGGGAATGGTGAATGAATTTCAAATAGGAGGAGTGGCTGCATGCTTTTCGTAGTAGAATCAGTTTATAAAATCTTCTATTGATTGGGAAGACATGGCTATGTTATTTTTTTTTAGAAAAATATATTCCTCCTGTATTAATACTCTGAGATAATACAATGGAGTATAAATTTCACTTTCTTATCTGTTCAGTCGAGATTTTCCAAATCTTCCTCCCCACAGCTGTCACTTAAGATTGTTGTTCATGGTTTTGGATTTCCCAAGAATCTAACCTGACGTTTGACGTTGACAAAAAAAAGAGGAAACTCATCTTGTCTGTGGATTGTCCTTAGTAAAGGTTTAGTAAAGATTTGGGTGAAAGGACACTAAATCTTTGTGCATATGCTGGTAGACTTGTCTTTTATCATGGACATATTATTGAGTTGGACCACATGTTCCTTTTCTTTTTATGATGTATTACTAAGAAATATAAATCTTGTTTCGATTAAAACAGGTTGAAATAAAAAACTTGAACTCATTCGCAGCAATGAATAGAGCCATAGATTATGAGATATTAAGACAGGTGCAACTTTACAATCAAGGTCAGGCTGATCAGATCGTACTGGAAACTCGTCAATGGGAAGAAGGAGCTCAGGTCATATATCTTTGTTCATTTTAATTTTTCCTTTACCTGTCATAAGTGGTGGCCTGGCTCTTTGTTCCTAATCCATTTTCTTATTTTCAAATTAGAGAACAGTTACAATGAGAAAAAAGGAAGGACTTGCCGATTATCGCTACTTTCCAGAGCCTGATCTTCCAGGAGTTAATCTCAGCGAGGAGTACATAAATGCGATTCGTGATTCCTTACCTGAACTTCCCGAAACGAAACGTAGGAAATACGAGAAACTGGGACTTGGCATGCAGGATGTTCTTTATCTCACAAACGATATCAATGTGAGTCATGTTTGTAGTTGGTTTTGTAACTTCTACTTTTATTTTGGTGCCACTAAATTTCAGGATGTTTGACGAGTATCAGTTAGGGAGAGCTTAATAGTGGTTGTGCTTGGATTGGAGGATGATGAATTTGTCTACAAATGCAAATTCTTTTGTTGTTAGGATTGATATCAATTTAAAATCAATCACTTCTGTCTTGAATTAACTTTTGAGTGATTTGCGTTTTGAGCCCTCAATAAAAATGCAACATAATGGAATACATGTCACAGCATTACCTTTATGTGAAATTGTGTCACTTTCCCTTCTATAATAACTAGACTTCGGCTTCTCAAGGAAAGCAACTGTTTGAATGTCTATGTAATCTTATCTCCAAAATAATGTGATAAGACGAATGAAATGTCATTTTTATCATCTGGAAACTTCATAGCATACAAAGAAAAAGACATTGCAGAAGAATTAGCAGTCCGGGACTTCCTAATCTATCTGAATCTAACTAGTGGGTCTGACCTTTGTGGTACTGCAGGATATGCTTCCTTCAGCGGCATAATATGCTTTATAATCATATATGTTAAACAAAAAACTGTAAATATTTGTGTTAAATTTTATATGTTGTATTTGTCCATACTTTTTAACAAGTAATAAGCATATTGGCTTTATGCATATGCTTTTGGTATATGATTAAATACTTGGAACTATAGCTCTGATCAGCTCTAACTAAAATGCATCTCAGGTAACGGCATTTTTTGATGCCACAATTGCAACTGGTGCTGACGTTAAAGTGGCTGCTAATTGGATAATGAGTGATATGGCTCGTTATATGAATGATGAGAAGTTGTCTATTAATGACATTAAACTTACACCCAAGGAATTGGGAGAGCTCATAGCCTCAATTGAAGGTGGCACTATCAGCGGGAAAATTGGCAAACAGGTACCTGCATTTTCTCCTCTCCACTATATAAATGATGCTTTCAGAGTTACAACTATCTGAGTCAGAAATCTGCTTCCATTTTCTTTTATTTATTTAACAGGATTAGCGTTACATCATTGATCAACTTTCTTTACAATGACCTAACACTCCATGGCATAATATTAAGCTCTATATTCATGATGAAATAATTCTCTCTCAATCTAATCAGCTTTACTCCCTTATTGGACCCCTAATCTTTCTGGAGATAAGTTTTGGAAGCAACTAACTAGTATAAATTGTGCGATGATTTTCAAGATTAACCTCTCAAAAAAATTAACATGCTCCCCCATATTTAGATTAAGATCACAGAAATGATATCTTCTCGGGTTTGTACTTGTGTCGATATTTCCTGTATAATTTTCTTGTTCTTGCATAAAATGTACAGATTTTGTTCGAGCTGATGGCAAAGGGTGGAACTGTGAAAGGACTTATTAAAGAAAAGGATTTGGTTCAGGCAAGTCGTTTCACATTCTTTTTGGGTCTGCTAATTATTTGTCGTGAAATCGTCTTATAGTCTTCCAACAACTTAAACACTTGGAACTGAAAAATTGGATTAAGCTGCCTTATTTTATTATATGCAAGATCAGCCCTTATGTGACCTTATAATTTTAGGTGATCTATAAAATATGAGAAAAAATTATTCATGCAAAGTGGACATGTGCTAATGAGATGCAGAATATGATATACGCTTTTTACCCTTAAATCAGATTGTGGACCCCGCTGAGATCGAGAAAGTAGTGGATAAAGTAATTGCAGACAATCCAAAGCAGTTGGAGCAATACAGAAATGGCAGGACTAAGCTTGAAGGCTTTTTTGCTGGCCAGGTATGATTCTGACAGAAACTGGAGGGTTTTCTGGTTGAATTTAGGCTTAAATTTGGTTATCAGTTTCTAACATCTTAATGATGAATCCAAGGTAATGAAAGCAACGAAAGGCAAGGCAAATCCCGGTCTTTTGAACAAGATTCTTCTTGAAAAGTTGAACGGGAAACCCTGATGGAATCACCCTAGTAGGTTCTGATCCTATTTTCTGGGATTCATGGTTTGTTGAGGTAATGTGGCTTCGCTGCTGCTGCTTAGTAATACGATTCCTTTTAGTCATTTATCACACTATCCTTTTCATTTGTTTCAGTTTTTTCTTTTTGGCTGCAAATAGTTTGTCGTAGGAACGTTAATGGAGATGTTTGAGGCATTAGTGTTCTGAGTTGACAAGAGAGAAGGGAATGTATATTGAGCCATTTATTTAAGGTGTGGGTTTTGATGAAGATGATTTTATTCCATTTTCTTGGATTGATTTGAGAAGAGAATTGAAATGAATAAATTAAGACCTCCCATTGAATGAAAGTTGATTATGGACTTATTACTATTATAAAAGTATGAATGTTTAGTATTACCTATTATACCCTTCTTTTTAATATTTTCCAGGTTAGTTTAAATAATTATGGAGATTCCGAAAATATTGATGAAGCTGCCACGTAATATCACAGCGTCTACAGAAGTAACTGGAATACGATGCATGTTCAAGGATAACGCAACCGTTTTGCTTCCGATTTCTAAGAATCCACCCACTTTTCTCCATCAATGGAATGGGGTCTTATTCTGCAAATCCTTTTAGAAAATTTGAGATTTTAGTTTATATTTTATAGGTTTTTCCACTTCTCAATTTGAGTCAAATATTATTTATGTTTATATCTGAGTTTTTGTAATAGTAGTGGAGTATGCACAATTGGTGAGAAATAGTGAGATTGTGGATAAGGGTCGATGAAAGAAGAGTATATTTAGTTGACGGTGTGGTTAGAAGAAATTTAGAAGCCGCCGCCGCCCATCAATATCATTACTTTCGTGCATCAACATTATAGTGGTAATGGCCACTGTGGCATATAACATTCACTTTTTTTTTATAGTTTAACTTTCTAGTTGAGAAACTAATCACCTTCTTTAAGTTTATCGGCTATGAGTGAAATTTCTGTATTATTTTGTGTCGCATGTTCGTGTTCATATCGTGTACGCTATAAATTTATATCGTGTAGATAATAATATTATATCATGTGCTTTATAATTTTATATCGTGTATATGTTTAAAAAATAATATAATCGTATACATGTATCAAGAAATAATTATATCGTGTATACGATTATAAAAATTATCGTGTACACGATAATTTTTTTATTGTGCACAGATAAATATTATCGTATACACGATAATTTAATAGTGTACAAGAAATGAAGGTGAGTGGCCTTAGTATTAAATATGGTGAAAAGAGGGTTTTGACTACTTTTGCAGTAAAAAATTTAAACTATACAAAAAAAAATACACTATGACCCGACAAGATTACAATGTCTAACTCCCCCTAAATATGTGCGGCGTCACCATGAAAAGGAGTGAGTAAGCTGACTAAATTTTTAGTGACACAATTGAATATGATTCTTTATGTTCTCTCAACTTAATTTGGAAGTGAGGGTTAAAAAAGATATTTTACCATGTTATAATTTCATAAGTTTTTAAAGTCGGGAGAAGGAACTTCAAAGCGGGTTTAGGAGAATTTTTTCGACCTTCATTGGTTTATTGTGTAAGTGTCGAACAAGTCATCGGACATTGTTGATATAGTACAAGTTATGTTTTAAGGAATCGAGTCTCTTCTTAAACCCTATTGTTAAACGGAGTATCAATAGCAAAAGGCTCAAGGACTCTGAAGGATTCCACCTCGTAGATATTTTGGTGTTCATTTTTTATTTTTATTTTTGTTAGGTTCTATGTTGCAACATAGTTAGTACATACTATAAAATTGTATTCAATACGCAAAGATAAAATGAGTTTATAATAGAAGACAACATTCAAATTAAAAGTGATGCAAACATCCAAATAATTCTTATGAATACACTTAATGTTTCGATTTTTGTTATTTTTATAATAGTATAGATAGTTATAATACTACCTCCGTCCCGGTTAAATGTCTTAAGTTTTGACAAAAGGTGTTTATTGAATGCTTGCAAATGTGAAAAACACCAAAATAGTCGGAAACTACAAAGGGGAAGAATAAAACCTTGAGGAAAATAACCATCATGAACACAAAGTAAATAAAATCCTCCTTGAAAGTCCTTTTTAACTTTCGCCATTCTTCTCCAACAAAATTAATAAACGTTATATTTATACATGTATACGTAGATAATTTGTATGTCATCAAACAAGAAAATAAACATAAAACTTTTTTTTGTGGGAAGACATGACTAGAATAGAAGGAGAAGTATTAAAGAAAAATGCATAACAAAATTCAATAATTGTTGTCACGAGGGTGATGACATTGAAAACTTGTATAAGATTTAGAAAAAAAAAAAAAGACTCTTCACTTATATATGAAAAATAAACTAACTCTATTCTCTGAACTGTTGAAGTAAAGTCACAAACTACAGTAGCAAACATTCTTCAAATCGAGCTACACTCTGAATAGTTGGAGGCTTGGAGCACATTTGCCGATGGTAAACAATGAACTATGAAACCCAAAATAAGGATAATATAAATAACATAGGCAGCTCAAAATAATACAATATCCAACTATGTGGATGGATACAAGTCAATGAATGAACAATGCAAAGAAAGAGACTCTTAAAGATGTCATAAAAAATAGTAAGACATTAATAGAGGTAAGTTCAATATACAAATAATTCAAAGCATATAATTTATATTATATTATATTAAACCAAACTTGCATGTTTTCAATGAAATAGAGAAACTATTGTTGTTTCACTAGAATACTGTAAAAAGTGAAAAATATTCTAAACATATGGTACGAATCATGTGACTGATGTAACGGAGGAACCTACAAGAAAGAAGGAAATGTTGTTTCCAAAAGGTATATCGAAAAATCCATAGAAGTTAAACCACAATAGTACATTCTAAATTTTGAAACAGAAATAAAAAAAAATAAAATGTTGAAGTCAAGGTATATTTATAGAGAAGACATTTCGTATCCTATCAATATGAATACATTTTAATTTATAGTGTAAGCCATAAAACTATGAAGTTAGCAAAACTGATAATATAAGTACTTTTCCATAAGTAATACATCCAAGAGCTACTTTATTCCATCTTATTACCATTTACGGCAGAATGAGAATTATTTAATAAGATCTAATTAAATTGATTGAAACACAATTCTTAACTCAATTTCTAACTTGTCCTTTTTTTTTTTTATTATTATTATTAAATAGACTTTTTCACCATCCAGATAGTACGTTGGAATTTACACTTTTGAAAAATATGGATTCTCAAATCACTTCTCCTAATCACAATGTATTCTTCAATCAAAATTTAATAAACCAAATAGTCTAAAATTCCATTTGTTATAAATTTACTTTTTATAAAATTGGGTAGGCATATAGTGAATCTAGGTGCGGTTTCAAGGATATTATAATGTATTGATTACATTGTTTGACAACTCAACAACTACATGTGTCGTGTGCTCAGTGTATGAATACATTACCTCATTAGCAATGGTAAGAGAGAAATACATAAAAGGTAAATTGGAAATTTCAAGTGCATGAGCACAAACCAAAAAAACATAAATTTAAAATTAATATAAAACTATAAATGTTTAGGGACAAAATGAGTAAAAAAATGTTGACCTCACAAGCACAAACACTGTTTTGTTTCCTCATATTACTGAATGAGAAAACAAAGGAAGCACAAAAAACATTGTGTGTAGTTGTCGAGGAAATATAAATAATGAAAACCAAATAGCACTTAGATACGAAATCAAAAGCAAACGCTCGACACAACCAAAAAAAGAGGAACTGAGGAAGAATAAGAATGAAAGAAAGAAAAATTAAGAAGAAATGATAGTAGAAGAATAAAAAGCTTATAAGTAATAACAGGAAATAAAAAACATGAGTGAAAGATAGGGAAAAACTTCAAACAACAAAAAACCGCAAAAAATATCAAACAAATAAAAGGAGGAAAGAAAAGTCAAAGATAATTCATCACTGAAAAAAAAAATCGAAGAGAGAACAACAACAAAAGAAACAAGGCGACATGATGAAAGAAAGTGAATAACTTCAAACAGAAACAACACTGTTAAAAAATCGGATAAGCAAAAGGATAGAAAAAGAAAAGTCAAACACAATTCACACCCGAAAAAAAAAAAATCAACAAGAGAATAATGAGGCAAAAAAGAAATAAAAAAGAAGATATATGAAGCCTGCATTTTAGATGAAAGTATTGACAACACAATTATTCAATACATTATCAGAACAAGAATGGTACTAAGACACCCCAAGAAATTCAAGCAAGAGAAGGTCTAAATTTTCCGCTAATAATTTGTCATGGTAGTCGCAAAAAGAAAAAGAGAAATAAAAGATGGCAGGGAAGCAACAACTACATAGTCCATTATTCTTTCTCTGCAAAAATGACCTTTAAAATTGGCTTTTAATAAAATTCTAATTTCAGCTTTGTTCGACTATCATTAATCGGGTAAAAATTGTGAACAACACCACAAAAAAGGTTATTCATGAGATGGGTTTCAGAGGAAGGGGATTAAAGTAGTAACATTTCTACTGTATTTAGTAAAACTAGCAATACATACGTGCCTTGTACGTCCTTATATTTCAGTAGAAAAATTAATTTGAATAAAATATTTGTACATTGCGTGATGGTATTAAGCAATCTTTCTAATAAAATCCAATGTAATTATTTATCATTGTAATACAAACACACACAACTTCTTAATTAAATTATTCAATGCAATAAAAAATTGATCCACAGAACAAACATAATTCTAAATCAACTAAAAACTTAAAATAATCACAAAAGAGACATATAAGTTGAATAATCTTAGTCTTAACAAAACAGGTATTTAGTCTTACAAAATTTTATATTATATAAATAAAGTATATATTCTATCTATTGTTTACTTATCATTATACACAGACTCGGCCATTATAATATATCTCAAATAAAGTTATACATGATTGGAAAACAACGTAATAACAAGGGTATATATTTTTATGTTAATTTTGCACCAAATCACCGGCGTCTGACGAAAAAATACACGTTTATTTATTACATCATCAATTGACATCCACAAGTTCATTATTATATACACACGAAATATTAGACCTAACGTACTTTCTCTATAATTTCACCAATAAATAATTTCGATCTCAACATATATTTGCACATGAAATTCTTTGCATATTTTAATGTGAGGAAAAACTTACCACAATTTAGTATCAAGGTCCAACATCCAACTTCTGTTATGAGTTTTCTCTAATTTTTTATTATTTGTAAATACAACCCTTTTTAATATATCTTATCAATTTAAGATTGCTTATTTCAATTTCCTTTGTATTTCCTTAATTCAACGTCAAAATTTAAAAGTTATGTGTGATAGAATATAAAAATCTTACTATATTATAATCACAAAGAAACTAATGTTTCTTTTTATGGAAGGTTGACTTTATACAGAGTGTCTCACAATCTTCAAACAAGATACATGTTACAATCTATATAAATATAATAAATGTTGTAAATATATTTTATGTCTTTAATTCCTTATTTAGATTAGAAAAAATACTCCCAATTTTTCTCACATTTCATATCCATTTAAAAGTCTTATATATACATGTTCAAACAACGAAACTTAACAGTATTTTAAATATCCAATACCTAAATGATCCTCTTGTACTTCTGGCCCAAAATAAGGATCTTGTATCTATTACTCGACTATGAAGTCAAACTTAAAACTATTGAAATCATATTAACCTATTACATTTTACATAATTTAAATATTTTATCATGTAATTATCATTAATCTTGAGTCATCATATACTGTGGTAAATTAAATATCATATAATATACTACAGTTGTCTTGTCAACATATTTTTTTGTTGTATTTATTAGAATGAGTATATAGATGTTATAGCTACGTATTGTACACAATTTTTCTTTTTTAAAAAAAGTAAATTGAAAAAATTGCCTAAAAAAATGAAAGATGATTAATAAAATCAATAAGAATTTTCACTATTATTCATTGTTCTAATTTTTATTTATGAGTTTTCTTTCTTTTTGCTAATCCTAAAATCTATTAGTGTTTTTTCACCATGAAAACAAAAAATCTTAATAGTTTTGCAACTATTCAATACCTAAATACTTTTATTTCGAAGTTAAGATTCTTGTAATCATCATCCTACAAAGAAGTCAAACTTTGGAGCTACTACATTTCTAATAAACTATAAGATGTTTAATTATATATATTTTTTATAATTACATAAATTATTTTTGTGTAAATTTTAGTTATTTAATATTTGGAGAATCATAAACTAAAGTACTTTTACCTATTGTAAGAGCTTGATATATATATGTGCGTGTGTGTGTGTGTGTGTGTGGGTGTGACTTGAATAACGCCGATCTGAGGGGCTTACCACCTTAATCTCGGATCTAACGTCGTTTTTGGATGAACATCTTGAAGAACGTCTCGAATGCCTTAAAGAACTTCTTGAATTGCTCTGAAATTCTTCAACTGCTTCATGTACTTGTGTCTTCACTTCGACTTCTTCTTTGAATTATCAAGGGACCCCTATTTATAGGTGTAGAATTGGAGTTCTTTCTATATGCACTTGATTAAATTGCGCGATTTAATTGACCATCCTTGATTTGACGATCCTTCTTGCCTTTGATAGGAGATTTGATTTGATTTATTGATCTCCTTGCCTTAGATAAGGAGATTTTATATGATTTGATTTTATCACCAAATCTTAGTAAGCTCCTCCCTTGTTTGACCCGTTCTAAGGCAAGGAGATCAACAAATCAAATCAAATCTCCTATCAAAGGCAAGAAGGATCACCAAATTAAGGATGATCAATCAAATCGCGCAATTTAATCAAGTGCATATGAAAAGAACATCAATACTACTATTACCCACTATTTGATTTAATTTGACCTGATTCAATTTATTGGATCAACTATTACCCACTATTTTACCTGTTCCGGCTTATTGACCTAACAAGTATTCACTATTGGACCCGAATGGCTTATCAAGTCAACAAGTATCCACTACATAACCCGATTCGTCTAATTGAATCAACTAATACCCACTGTTTGACTAGTTTCGGCCTATCGGGTAAACAAGTATCCACTATTGAACCCGATTATGTTATCGAGTCAACAAGTATTCATAATCTAACCTAATTCGACTTATCAAATAGTCTAGTATTCGTTATTTGACCTGTTTATCGGCCCAACAAGTATCCACTATCGGACCCGATTGACTTTGAGTCAACAAGTATCCACTATTTGAGTCAACTCAGTTAATCGAATAAATTAATACCTACTATTTGACACATCTTGACTTATTGGCTCAACAAGTATCCACTATTAGATTCGATTGGCTTGTCGAGTCAATAAGTATCAATTATTTGACCTGATTCGACTAATTTGATCGACTAGTATACACAATTTGACTTGTTCAAGCTTACCGGCTCAATAAATATCCACTATTGAACCCAATTGACTTATCGAGTTAGCAAGTATCCATTATATGACCTGATTCAACTAATCATATCAACTCTTACCAACTATTTGGCCTATCGGCTCATCAACGTACACACTATTGGATCCAACTAGCTTATCGAATCAAGAAGTATCCACTACTTGACCCGACTCTGCTAATTGGATCACCTAGTACTCACTATTGACTTGTTTCTTCTTATCGGATTAACAAGTATCCAATATTGGACCGATTGGCTATCAAGTCGACAAGTATCCATAATTTGGCCTAACTCGCTAACCAGATCAACAAGTATCCATTATTTGGTCCGTTCTAGCTATCGGATCAACAAGTATCCTCTATTTGACCCGGTTCACTTAGGTGTCGACAAGTTTTCACTATTTGACCTAATTTGACTTATCGGAGCAACTAGTACCCATTATTTGGTTTGTTTCGGCTTATCAGATAAAAAAAGTATCCATTATTGGATCTAATTGGTTTATCTAGTTAATAAGTATCCTCTATTTTGCCCTATTCGGTTAATCGAGTCAACTAGTACTCACTATTTTGGTCCATTTTGGCTTATCGGATCAGCAAGTATCCACTATTGGACCCGAATATATTATCAAGTCAATAAGTGTCCACTATTTGACCCGATTCGCCTTATCGGATCAAGTAGTACCTACTATTTGACTCATGTATCCACTTTCGGACTCGATTAGCTTATCGAGTCAACAAGTATCCACTATTTGACCTGATTCAGCTTATCAAATCACCTAGTACCCACTATTTGATCCGTTTCGACTTATCATCTCAAGTACCCACTATTTAATTTGACTCGGTCAACTAGATCAACAAGTAATCTGTTATTGTACCCGATTGACCTTTTGAGATAAAAGTATCTACTATTTAACTCGATTCAACTTATTGGATCAACTAGTACCAACTATTTGATCCGTTTAAACTTATCGGCTCTACATGTTTTCATTATTGGATCTGATTGGCTTATATAGTGAACAGGTATTCAGTAGTTGACCAAATTCGCCTAATCGGGTTAACTAGTACCGACTATTTGACCTGTTTCGATTTATCAGATCAACACGTGTCCTCTATTGGACCCGTTCGGCTTCTCGAGTCAACAAGTATCCTCTATATGCCCCGGTTCGGCTAATCGGACCAACTAGCACCCATTGTTTGGCCTGTTTCGGCCTATCGGCTCAACAAGTATCCACTGTTTGGATTTGACTAGCTTATCGAGTCAACAAATATCCAATACTTGACCCTATTCGGCTAATCGGATGAACTAGTACCCACAATTTGACTCGTTCCGATCTAGCGGCTCAATAAATATCCACTATTGGACCCAGTTGACTTATCAATCACCTTTCTACAAAGTATGTATATTTATTTATTATATTACAACAAAAATTAATTAGTACAAAACAATTTGAGATTAAAAGAAATATAAGAAAATAAAATGGGAAAAAGTGATTCACTTGTTTAGGCATTTATACTATTACTTTTGTCCCTTTTTTTTTTAATAATAATTAATGGTCAAGCATTTTTTTCTTCATAAGCCAAATAATCATTTTTTTTTTTAAATATAGTTTCCAAGCCAAAAAAAATATATTGATTTTTTATGAAAATCATATATCAATTTGGTATAACATTAATATTTTAATTAATACATTGTTAATAAACTCACTTAGAAAAAAAATTAATTAAATTTTATTATACCTGTGTATTTGTATCTAAAATAATTTGTATACAACAAAGTAGAAAGAAACGAACTAACTAGTTTAACAAATTATATTTGGTTGATATATCTTTTCTTAATAGATATTAATTTTAACACGGTAAAAATTATACTCCTTCCCTCTCATGAAAATAGTCATATTTCAGAAATAGTTCTTGCAAAAAAACCTCAGTTTCAAATATCAATATCTCGTTTATTATTAGACGAAATAAAAAATATAATTTTCATTTTTCGAATAAGGTAATTACTAATTTCTCTTTACGACAAAGCTATTCAAACAAATTATAAATTGTTAAGATATATAAAAAATAAAATAATAATCTGATTGTTTTTTTTTTCTTCCAAAAAACTATTATTATTATTATTATTATTATTATTGTTGTTGTTGTTGTTGTTGTTGTTGTTGTTGTTGTTGTTGTGTCGTCGTTGTTATTATTGTTGTTGTTGTTTTTGTTATTGTTATTATTATTATCATCTAATAATCTCAAGGTTTTTTTTTTTGTTGGTACAGCAATTCTTTTCTCCAGTTGCCTTTGAAAATAGGTAGTCGTAAGAATTTGTGTTGAGCAAAATATACGGGGCGTTGATTTGTATATCATAATTTGTATACAAACATTATTAATGTGTGTTAAATAAAAAAGTATTTTGTTTGTGTAAAAATATTTTAAGTGTCAAATCATATTATGATTAATCTAATAAAAAAAATCAATATAAAGAAATAATATTTTATTTTTTATATACAATATGTATTGTTAATTTGGATTTCGTGGTATGTTACATTTGAATTATGAGGAGTGCGGTTACATAGCACAAATGCACATGAAAATAAAATAAAAGTTAACTCCCTAGAAGAAGAAAACGTGAACAAACTTTCTCTAGAATTTTATGTTAAGAAAGGAATTTTACTGATAATTTTTTTAGGTAAAGTAATAATGTAAGAATAAAGAGGGAGGAGATTAATTAATTGGCACTAAAAATAAATTGAATGGAGCCAAAAGATACTAAAGGCTAATTTGTCATTAACAAATTATTTAACAATTAAGATTTCATTAACTACAGATTCTAGATGTTTAGCATTGTCTTTGCATAAACATGAGGTCCTCCCAATTTAGATTTTAGATTCCAAATTATGCAATATGAAATATCGTATCATGACCATCTACATAAAGTTTGAAATATATAAGAACTTGGGTTACCAAAATGATCCCAACATTTATGCCTATGTTGTCACATTATTTAGTGGTAGCGATCTCATTAGCTCATAATTATAATTCACTCCTCGTGCGATGCACAACTTAAAATATATTTATTTATAAGAAAAATTGAATCAGTACATTTTATATGAGCATAAAATAAAATAAGAGTAATATAGAAAATGAACTAAAAATAGAAAAGTTACGTGTACTTTTTAGAATGTTATATTCAAAATACCTGAGAGGGAGAGAGATCTACATCCTTATGTAAGTGCATGCTACTCATCCACTACATTTTTTTCTTTGTAAAATTGCAAATTATCTCTCGAAATTTAAATTACAGCTAGTTTTTACTTTTTATAGATTGCTGCAATATTATATTAGTATTGATAAATTAATATATGTATATGTATATGTACACATATATATATCTATATATATATATATATAGATAAAGTTAATATATACTTTTAAAAAAATAAAGTTGATATTTTTAATGATGAATTAAATTGACTAGTATATATATATATATATATATATATATATATATATATTGTGATACCCCGAATCTTTGAAATGCAATAAAATATATTCTTTGCATCTTAAATATTTTTACCAATTTTATTTTAGTCTAAATTGTAAAGCTATTTGACTTATGACTTTATTTTTAGAAAATAAGTATGTATCAAGTCGACTGCACTCTTAGCACCTAAAATGTATGAATTAAAAATTTACAAGATAGAAATTTAATATTAACATCGGGTTTAAGAAGTAGGAAATAAAATTAATTTATTTTATATCATACCTACCTAAAATAAACAACTAAAGTTACAATATATATATATACACATAACATACGTCTATATACCTATCCTAGTAATAAAATAATAGTAAGATAATAATATAATATGTAAATAATCAAATAGGAATTTGAAATATACTATATACTATTTATAGTAAATGCCTACATTAGACAACTTTCTTGTAACAAATACTTCTAAGAAGTTAAAAGAAAATGAGAAGTGGGTTACATCCCACATTAAAAAAGAGAAGAAGTTAATTTTATCCCACATCGAATTAGAAGGAAGAAAAAATGATGGTCGTTACTCTATAAATAAACTCTCTTTCTTTATAAGTATAAAAAGAAAATATATTGAAATATTTACTATATAAATATATATAATATGGGATTCCTTTAACTAGGAGGTCCTTATAAGTTTATTTTCGACAACGCTCGGACCGGTGTTTTGGGAAGTTGTTGAATAGTGTTAAAATCTTTTGAGGTACGTCTTCCTTAATAGTCTTTTTTATTTTTCTTGTCATTGTCATTTATAGTTTATATAGATTTAGGAATTTAATTATTTTCTTGATTTAAGTAAATTTATAAATTTAGCTATTTTCTTAAGTCTAAGATATGTGCATATTACTTAGTTTTAAATATTTTATGTTGTTAATAATTTAAAATTAATAGTAAGTTAGGCCTTTTAATTTAGGGATATAATTTATAATAACTTGGCTTATGTATTAGAAATTGTAAAAGATAGTCATAATCCAAGGATAGTGTACCACACTTAATCCCTTTGAAAATACCAAACTCAATAAGTAATACTAATTAATTAAACAACATGTGCTAGGTGTAGTGCAGGTCGGGCCTTGGGACGTACACGACTTAACTACTGTAAAGCAAGCATAAAAGGTGGGTAACTGGGCTATTTGTGAGTACATTATGCTATTGAACTTGTACTTTGATAAGTATGTTTGCCTTCGGGCTTATTGATATGATACCTCTTAAGTCGTAAAATTGGCTTTTGAGAAAGGCTCTTAAGTCGTAGGATTGACTTTTGAGTAGGGCTTGGGAGTCGTAAGATTGGCCCCTAAGTCTTGCAATATGGCTTTTGAGTCGTAAGATGGGCTCCTAAGTCAAGAATGTATTTATTATTGTGCATCTTCATTTAGTATAACTGCTTACAAATTTTCCACTGAGTTTATACTCATGCCCATAATTACAAATCTTCAGGTTAGTTGAGCGAGGTGGCGGGGCTGTTGCAGCAAAGGTCACCGGTTCCTTCTTCTACCCGCAACTTAAAGATGTTTTTGCCTCTTCTATGTATATAAATAAGTTTATGTGTCACAAAATCCGGGTGTTTTCATTTTCTTAGAAACTTTGGAACCACTAGTGTAAATATGTTTTGGCAGTGTCTTATTGTCAATAAAATTTCTGCTTTTATCCAATAAGTATTTTATGTCACGCTTTCGCACTTTTTCTGATTTATTACTTAATCAAAGGAAAAGAAAAATTTAGTAGCACTTCAATTCCGAGTTAATGGGAGGGGCGATACAGAGTGGTATCAGAGCGGGTTTACTTTTCTGTATACTTGTCCTATAAACACAAAACCGAACCGAATCGAATCACTCGGTTTGGATCGGTTTCGGTTCGGTTTTGCTCACTCTTATCCAAACCCACTGAAATTATTTCGAAACCCTAGGAGTGTTACTCTTCTTCCAATTTTACGTGTTTGAAATAATTTTACATCTATATTTATATTATTCTAATAAAAAAAGTTGAGACTCTAAATAGGTAGTATTATAAATAAAGAAAAGAAAACAAAGGGAACAAGAAATGTGGAGACCACATATTGGTCACTCACAAGGGT